>OY757214.1:2500000-5000000 GCA_963583965.1 Nomada ferruginata | reverse complement strand
CCGTTTATGCGTAGGATGTGTCGCGCGATCGAACGACACTGATTGATCGGGTGTAATGATCAGCATGGGTATGCTTTCTGCGAGCTATTTTTCCTACGACAGATCCTGTGTTTAAAGTCGTTAGCGCAACAGCCGTCGCACGTATTTACAAGAAAATGGATAAGAAAGAAAGAAAGAAAGGAACAGCAAAAGAAGCCGTATTATAGATTGTTGGAGAATGAATCGAATGGCTAAAGAAACGTTGCCGTATTAATATTATCGCACTGGTTGTGCCTGAAGACAGAGCAAGAGAAATGATGAGACGGCTTAGGCTTCGTCGAAAGTTAATGAAAAATCTTGATAGAAAAAAAAAAGAGAAAAATAGTGACGAAAAAATGATGAAGAAAAAAGACGTCTGTCTCGATGTAAAGGAACGTATAAAGAGAATAATTACTACAGACACTTATTATACACCTCTATAGTCTATTTAATAATATTACTTATTGAATTGTCAATCTCATGTTCACCTTGTTTCATCGTTTTTAAATAGTTAATAAACGTTTTACCAATTTTAATCAGCTGGTCTTCAGTGATATATTTACATACCACTTCCCTTTGACAGTGATTTCTTTCAAGATCGAATTCACCTTTTAGGTAAACGGAGGATAGGGTGTGAACAAAATTAGAGAGTCGCAGAGATCGGTAAAAATACTTGTTTTTATTACATCGATAGGATAACTCGTTACTGTTATTAGCGAAAAGAAAATCACGAGTCGAGTTTATTGCGAAATAATCGAGTTCGTCGGTCCGTTGTGACTTGTTCGATAAATCTGACGGTACAGAGCAATGATAAATGACGATGACAATAATAATACTAATTAATTAATATAATCATAACTCTTTCATTTCTTTTTCTCATCTTTTTTTTTTTACTTCCCTAGTTCCATTCTTCAGACGAATCACAGAGAGAATTTAATTTGTATTTTTCCTCGCGCTTTAACATTATATATTCGTTAAACTAAACTTCTGAAATAAAATATATATATGTACGTGTATATACATATATATCAATATATTTATATATTTATATATGTATATAATATATTTGTTCTTTCTCACATAGAATTCCTTCATCTTGTAAAGCAGCAGCGGTTTTGTTTTTCGTTTTTTCTTTCTTTAACACATTTAGAAGGTCCTCGAATATAATATTATAAATTACAGTGGGGGTAGGAGGAAACGTTACAGCTAAGAAAATGTACATTCACAGTTCGCTATTATGTATATATCGTACAATAAAAAAAGCGGATAGTCATGACAGTAGTTGTAATAGTTGTAGTAGTGTGGTATTAATAGTAGTGGTAGTGGCAAATAGTAATAGTAACAGCGGTAATCGTAGTAGTCGTCGGTGACCGGTAGTAGTAGTAGCAGTAATAATAGTAATGGTAGTAGTAGTAATAATAATAATAATAATATAATAATAATAATAATAATAATAATTAGTAGCAGTAGCAACTGCTATAGCCCCTATTATATTGCGAGAAAGTATGTATATACATACGCGCGTAACAGCGTATTAATTAGTTCGGTTTTTCGCTGAAATTACAACGTTTTCAATTACTCTAAAACGCTGCACTTTTATGCCTTATAGAATTTCACGTGCGTTAATGTGTGTACGCATCTATGATAATTATAATATGAACAAGTTGTCGTGTTCTTTCTGGCTACTTACAACTATTACTCGATATCTACTTTACATTTAAAAGGTACATTATTACACGCACAGTACGTACAGTTATTTCCTCCCTTTTTTTTTCGTTTCGATCAAAACCACCCCTTACATCCACCGCTTCATCCAACATTTCTCCCATTATTTTTATATGTTTCTTCCTTTTCTTCGGCTAATAAACACATCGTGCTCTCGCCTAGATAGGTCTCGTCTGCCGTTCACGAGAATCGTACACGATACCGCGAACGTCGTCGCAAAGAGACAACCAGAATCCTTGACGTACATACACGTTTGAAATGTGGCGCTTGGTTTTACTCGAAAATAGGTATGTACACGTGTAACTGCACCCGATCCACGTTAATATTCGTTTAGAAATCGTCAGCTAAATAAAATTAAAACGATCGGCGACCGGGCCAGTCATCGATCGGTCGCTCAAACTAAGCCATATCGTGCATCGTCGGGAAATCGAATCGATACAACATCCACGCGAACGTTTTAATCACCGTTTGATCGACCATAATCATAATGGATACGGAACGATGGCTGGCCGCGTCGCTATTCGAACTGATTAAACGCATAGGATATCGAGAATACGCGTACGAATATTTCCCTGAGACTGATCAAGAACGATTGATAATCCTGTGTTATACGAAGTCAAATGAAACTCACGCTGCGAGCGTGACCTTTGCTAAATCAACTCGTACAAAGTTTTATGATACGTAAGACTATATTTCTGTACCTTTTCATTTTCGACCTGTTACGTGTACGAAGGTGTAAGTACGTGGTACCACGTACAAATATATGGTACCACCGGCGCATACGAACAAAATTAAAAAATAAAAGGAATACCGACGTTGAACCTCGAACATATCCGCTGTCGAGGAAACTCGTCTTTTAATCCGTTGACCGTTCGTCGCTTTATTCGTATGTAAATCCAAAGCACAACGTGAGAATCAATCGTTTCTGTTAACTGTTGAACTCGATAACGGAAAAACTGGTTCACCGATTCGATAAATCAAACTCCAAGCGAAAAGAACTTTAAAAACGTCGTTATCAATATGCAAGACAACGATGATAAAACTGATAACTCTGAAAACAAGTAGAACTAGACAACAGTGAACGCGTCAATCACTCTCCCGTTTCCAACCGGCGAACGATTGAACGCAATCGGCGAGCAGAAATCGTAACAACCGACGCCGGTTGGTCGAGAATTATTGCACACTGTATATTACACGATCGATTCCTCTTTTTTTTTTTTGATATTTCTCTCGAAGTTTAAACCATTAATCGATCGTGCTCACGGGTCGGTAATCGCTTAGCGAGAAGCAGACTCTCGAAATTGCACATCCCAAAGGAAAGAAGAAGATAGGGAAAGGAAAAAAACAACGGAAAACATAAATGCTCCGGTCTTCGACTAATCAACGCTCGGTTAAATCTAAAACAATAGACACCTAATTGACCGAATTTGTAACTTTAATTAAGCTATCAGCCCTAGTAGAAAGGGAACGACAGGAACGAAACGAATTTAACAACGTGGTAACGCGAATAAGCCAATGATATTCCGATGATACCATTCGTTCCAACGCTCGTTCTCTGCTCGTTTAACAAAATAATCACAATCGATAAATAGAAATCGTGAAACATATGCAAAGTTTCAAGCTTTCGTCAACCATCGATACATTCAACAAAGAATTGATCGAGTATTCGAGGAAAGAAGCGCGTGGACGCCCAACAGATTCCACAGTTCCGATTAAAAAGTATCATTTAACTAGAGCTCAAACGTTGTCGCCCTCCTCCCCCGAAAACATTTTCGACTCTTTCTGCTTTTATCAATTCGAGTGGAACATTTAAATAGAAGTATCATACAAGGGTTCACGGACGACAACTTTCACCTAGAAGCGTTTGAAAAAAGTCCCAAATTCGTTATCCGATTCACAAGGGACATATTGATAAAATATCACTGTGTTCCGTGCGGAACGTCCGCCAATAAATACTGCTAATAGAACGCGTCAGAATTCATTGTTACTAAACGAACTCTCTCTTATCCATGTTACTTACAATCGTAGTTCACCGTAGTTTTCCCGCCTACTAGTTTGTCCATACCTCTCTCCAGAATCTAATTCAACATTTTCCATCGAACAATGAAGATCGATCCTCACCAAAGGTCAATCACGCGATACACAATAATATCGTAGTGTAGGTTCAATCCGTGGCAGCTGTCTTGTTACCTTGTCGCGTTCTGGCCTGTCTCTCGTGCTTGGAGGAAACGTTCGAGTTCTTCTTCGGAGTTTCCTTCGACGCGGAAGTCGACGGTTTCACCTGGGACGAGTGTCCCAGTGACGCCTCTTGTCACCTGAGACTGATCACTACCTTCTCCACGTTCAGCAGGGACCTCACTTTATCGTTGTACTTAATCAGAGTCACCTTAGACCCCCTAACGTTTATTCGTTCACCGCCACTGAGCACGTGGCAGCAACGAGACTGGTCTAGGAAATCTTGGAGCTTGAATTCTTTCATCACGTCGCGATGAGCAATGGCTGGAGGGCCAGTGGGGGCCTTAGGATTCACCTGACGAAGTAGCGCGTCCCTGCTCTTTATTCGAAGGGAGGCCATCAGATCTTGAAGGAGCACCCATTTGTCGGGATCGTTTGTGAGAGAGTACAGAACTGGCAGGTTCACGTCGCTCACTTCTATCTCGATCTCGTCTAGCTCGGGCTCGGGACTGTCCATCGGTGGATAATCGAGAGGATTGTAACCGGTCTCCTCTGAGTCTGCAATGAAAGTAATTAATAATGTTAGTTTGAACAGATGATAATAATAGATATAATAATCTTGAACATACAGTGACTATTATTCAATATTTCGACGCCATAGGCAATTAAATTTATTCTATTAGAACGTAGCCTGGCGAAATCGCGATTACAAAAAAAAAAATGTGGATATAATGGATGGACCCAAAATTAGAGAAACTTACCGAAAATAGAAGACGGACCACCAAAAGACCACGGCGTGCTCGCACAACCCTGGATGTCGTCCAGGTGTTGCTCCAGGATGGAGTAGGCGTCGGTATCTGCGGCCAGCATTAACGGAGTTTGTCCAGAATAGGTAGCCAACAGAGGATCGGCACCATAAGAAAGCAGCAGCCGTACAAGCTCGGTAGCACCATTTTCTGCCGCCTCATGGAGTGGCCTGCATCAGAATAACGCGTTACGTGTTAATCATTTTTAACAATAAAATTGGAATTCCCGATCACGACCAGGATAAATGGATTTGGCATTAAAAGTTACCTTATTCCACCGTTGGCACTTTCATTTGCGTTTGCTCCGTAAGCGAGCAATAATTTCGCTATTTCGAGGTGCCCCTTGGAGCAGGCTTCGTGGAGAGGCGTGTAACCCGCATTGTCTTTTGGACTAGGTGCATTGTTCAATTTTTCCAAACAGTACGCCGTGACATCCTGCCAATGAAACACAAAAATGCGATTTAAATTTCGTAAACCAATGGCACAGAGTTCGCGGAGCAATTAATTAAATTAATTTTCAGCCGCTATTCAAATATATTTCTTGCTATTCCATTTTGCTGATTGTTTGTAAAAATTTTTAACGACTAAAAATATTTACCGTGTATCCAAGCCGGGCGGCACGATGCAGCATCGTTTCCCCGACACCTTTCTTGATCACCCAAGTTCTGATTTCCGACTGAATATCAGCGACGCACTCTGGACTAGGTCTTGTCAGTATTTGCTGTAAGAATAAACATATTTTATAAATGACCATCGTGGAAATTCAACGTCCACGTTCAATTTACAAACACGAGTAAAGGAAACATACTCTCTTTCTTTCTTTGGGTAACGATTCGTCCTTCTTCAAAGGTTTCTTCTTCTTGCGAATATAATCAAAACCAGACCGGAACTTCCGCCTGCTCGTCCGCAGCTTCAGCTTCTTTTTATTAGGAACTTCTGACTCGTTCGTCTCATCATCCAGCCCATTGTTTTCTGCCTCTTGAGGATCGTTCGTTTCCTCCTGCGTCGCCTCCTCTTCCACTTCGATCTTCAGATTTTGTAATTTTTTCTGAACCAGTGGCTTCAATATGTTCTTCTGAGTCTTAGCTATCAGCAAACGTTTCGAATTCATGATCGCTTTATGACTCCTCAGGATTCCAGCATTCTTCAACCTCGACACCACCTTCTGCTTCAACGCTCTCCCCTTGCTCAACACGTTCTCCGGTATTTCTGTCTGCGAATCGTCATCCTGGAAGGTGTCGTCGTGATTCTGCATAGGAGGTGCTGAAGCCGGCCGGTCTTCTCCGAAAACTTCCCTAATAGTCGCTTGCTTTTTCAACACTCGCGTCTCCGTTCTCGTCCTACTCTTCAACACCAGCGTGGAAAATTCGTTTGGCAGAGCGTGATTGTTCTTAAATGTATCCCGAAAGTTATTGACCGTCTCTTTGCGGAAATAACCAAGCAGGGACGAATCAGCTACGTTAATAAGTTTCAACGACTTTTCCTTCAACGGGGACTTTCCCTTCGGTAATTTTATACTATCCAGCAGGGGTGTTAAACTGGGAGTGGGAAGTAACTCTGGTTCGTTATTCCCTTTCTGCAATGTCTTACGCACCCCTTTGTCCGCCTTCTCCCTTTGTTTCCTTCTCTGTTCCTTTTTACTAGTCCCCACCTTCTGCGCTAACACATCAACGATAGAATTGCTTTCCAATTTCGAATGTTTCTCAGCTATCGGCGGACACGAGAACGTCGTTGACGACGTGGCCTCTTCGTCGTCGATCTTACTCCCGATCCCGATTCCAGTGGTAATGAAACTATAATTAGACTCCATGTCGCTGTCCACTATTTTTTTCCTACTCAGGCACACATCCGAGCTGTCCATGGACACAGACAGAGCTGGAGATCCTGGGTCCAAGTCCGGCAACGAGGTGGAGAGCCTGAGAAACCTAGATGGTTTCGATACCGTGATCAACCTAGGTGGCATTCTTAAAGACTTCTTGTAGACGTACACTTCCTCTTCCCATCCCGGCCTGAAATCACTACCATCCCCGAACAGAGGTTTCGGTTTGCTCTTCTGAGAGGTGGCGAATGTCTTCGAAGTAGAGCTCTTCGACTCCTTCTCGACTTTAATTTTCTGTGGCGACGAGTACCAGGATCTGAGCTTCATCCCTTCAGGTTCGGTGGTGCTATTGGTACAACGTTTCCTCGTTCGTAGCCTGTCAGCTACGGTTGAACCCTGGCCAAGCTCTCCGCTGAGATCACTTTCTTCACTGGAGGACTCACTGCCACTGGACGATTGCAATTTAATTCTACTCCCTCGTCGAACTCGCCTTTTCCTACATATTATCTCCTCTTCGCAATCGCTGTCGTCTTTCCTCTCTTTCCTCTTCGCGCGTCGAATTAACGGCAACTCTTCGGAATCATCGCCAGAATTCTTCTCTCCCTCCTTGCTGGCGTCCGGCTCGACTTTAACCTCGACCTTGATATCCTTCATTATCGAAGCTTCGTCGTCCTTGCTGGTTTCCGGCGACTCGTCCTTGCTATCTAGGGGCGAGCCAACGTCCTGAAGCTCCTTCTTGATGTCCTCCGGTTTGATCTGCGACGTGTTCGGGTCGGACTCTTTGCTGCTGTCGTTACCAGTGTCGTCGAGATTCGATGTTATAGTACAGCTGATCTTCTTCTTGCGACCGCGTTTCTTGATGCCGTCACCTGTTCGGAGCTGTTCCATAAACTTGTCACATGTGGTGGACCAGAAAGCGTCTACCTCGTTGATCTTATCGTTTTCCTAGAGATAACAGAAGTAAAGGAACATCAAACTTTCCGAAATTGACACTCTAGAACTTCTACTCTTTATCGTTTTTGTTCAATCAAATAAATAAGGATCACGGTCTGAATTGAAATATTCAATGCAGTCCACTCAGAATATAAATGAATCACGCGAAGAAACAACGTCACGCAAATAGCATTACCTTCAGTTCTATTTTCACGAGGTCCGACGATGAGGTCATGCCCATGCACATGGCGTCGTTCAATGGGACCGGTGGTTGCACTTTTGACAACTGTTTCCGGTCCCTCCTCATCTCTTCTAGCGTCTGTCGTTCGAGGACCGGCATTTCACCCTCGGAGTCGCTCTCTCTGAAGTCGAACACCGATGTTTCAGAAGAACTCCTGAATCCACTGGCGCGGGCGGGGACGCTCGAAACGATCGTTGGCACGGGGGCCGGAACCGGAACTGTCGCAGCCACCGGCATGTTCTCTTCTTCCGTTCTAGAGAACAAACGCCTTCGAGGAGGTAGACACGCCACTTTCTCGCGGGTCAACTTCGGTGGACTGCCCGCTGAAGAGCCTGACTGCGGTGTCGACGTCGAAGCAGCGCTATCTAGTTCTGCAAAAATAAAATTCAGACTAATATTAGTAGAAGAGGGGGCGAGTCCTTAGTATTTTGCTTTTTCGTCGTTTTCAATTGTGTACCCTCCATTCCTACGACGGTATTTCCACCTCATTAGGCTCATCCTTTTATTTTCTACCACCAACTATGTAATGCGTTCCCTTTTCCTGCCAATTATCCATTTTGAACAAAAGGAATATTATGCCGATTCAATGACCGGAACAGTAAAGTAATTAATGAAAGGTACCGTTTTGCGGTAACACTCATTGAAATCACTGTCACAGGGTTTGCCGACAATAAACGGGCAGTCGCGGCACCACTGTAATACGGAGCTCCGTCTAGGCTTAGACCGCGTACCTTTTTTTTACCTGCGGTCCGCTACTGAACCCTTCGCTACCCTGCATCTGCGAGGGGTTGGGTTACGTTTAAGCCAACTAATAAAATGTACCCATTACTCCCGCTTCAAATGGGGCAATTATCAATAGCCTTTTCAATTCGAGCTTTAATCTCTTGGACCATACCGAAGAAGGGGCATTACACAATTAGACAGACGTTACATTGTGCATTATACTAGCATTATTACTCTGCTTAACTGTACTATGATGGAAACAAATTCCAAAAACTCCTTAAACTACCGGACAGGCAACGAAATAGTTGCTCACAATCGACAACCAAAATTTTCTCCGCCACAAACTATGAATAAAAAAAAACCGACATTCCCATATACCTGCAGTATGAAACCTACCTTTTGGAGTCGACGAGGAATCTTGAGAAGGTACGGTCGTTGGTTTGGACACGAATTGCCCAGTTCCCACCTAACGAAACAAACACGACAACCACACGATACATTAATAAACCACTCGGTATATACCATGGCATAAAACGGAAGGATGAAATCAACTTTTTAGTTTACCTGCTTGAGCTCCGCCTTGGTCCTGATTTTCGCTGCTAATATAGCGGCGAGGCCGTCGTCTTTGTCACGGTGAATTTGATTCTCGCCACCTCTGGGTCCCAGAAGTGCCTCCTTGCCAGGAAGCGTGGCGGATGAATTTACTCTTGAGCCATACAAGCTACGGGGGGCCTCCTGAGTGATCGAGTCTACCGCTCTCGGCACATGGAACTTGTAATGGGGCGGTGTGTTGCTGTTTCGTTCCAGCAAGCTCGCCGCTGTGAATGGTGACAGGTTGTGTCTTCCGATGTTCGTTTTGGGCTCGACTGGTGCAACAACCTTCGGGAATAGAGAACGCCGATGTTAGTTTGATAACCGACAGGTCTAGCTGTTCCTGAGACCTTCTGAGCAATGTTTTCCGGTGACGTTCATGAACTCTCGATAAACGTGCAAGTCGAATAACTTTAATGGTGGTTCAATGGTATCTCTTGTAATAAGACAAGGTAACGTAAACCTTGCCTTCGCTTGTAAATAGTATAATAATTAATTGAAGAGTCGCGAGTGGAATTGATTTTTATATTCCAGGGTAATTGTTGTAATTATTGCAATGGACATAATTGGAAGAAATGGATGTATTATGATATATAGGGTGTCAGGAAACTAATGGTCCAACCGGATAGGGGCTGATTCTACGACGAAGAATTTAAGTCTAGAATATAGAATACAATTTTTTCATTTGAGACTTCGTTTTCGAAAAAGTCGACTTTAAAATCTACTCGGTACACTCGAACATGTTTCAACTCAACGGATATCGGTGTGAGCCATGCTTGTTCATGTTAATCAACGTTCTTAATATTTTTATACTATTTTAGATAAATCGAATAATGAGAGCAAAAGATTTTATTCTGTATTTTAGACTTATTTTTTGACGTAGAATCATCCCCTATCCCGTTGTACCGCCAGTTACATGACACCCTGTGTATTAGTATATTGCTTTGCTTTATATTTAATGTTTATAGTTAATTGTAACATTGAAGTTATCCGCTCATAAGTCTACATTTATTTAGGATCATTGCAATTTATCAGTGCATTGTAAAAAATGCTAATTTTAATTTGCATTCTGGCAAAACCAATTCAAGCCTACCTTATTCTGAAAACTCTGTTGACTATGGTTCGCCAAGATCGGCTGTAGACTATTCATCTGCTCCTCTCTTTGCTGCTTGTTCTCCAAACTATTCCTCAACAAACTCAGCACCCGTTTGTCAGCACCGGTGTTGCTCGGGGGTTCCGTTGTCTGCCCACTGGAAGTAGATCCCGTGGTCGACCCGAAACTCTTCTGCCTGTCCCGATAACCAGGATACGCCGACTGTTGTCCAGCAGTCGGTGGTTGCGGCAGAGAGTGTACGTTCACTGGCCTCGTCATCGCAGGATGGGTGTACGACGATGAACTATGGCCTATCTTAGGCTCCGCGTAGCTCCTTTTATCACAGTACGCTTGCTGATACCTGGACGACTCCGACGACGAGTACCCGCTGTCCGACCTCTGCTCGTAGGTATTAGGCGCGACCAGAGTACCATTTGGCAAAGGGACAGGAAGATTCATCTCCTGCCTCTTTTGTTGCTCGTACACCGCTTTCGCCGTTGACAATCTCTGTTGGATCCACGTGTCGAGTCTAGGTTGCTTGTTCGACCCACCGGCACCGTAAATCGGTTCTCCCGGCCTTTTAGTAGGGGTCCGATCCCTCTGAGGTGGCGGAGGTTGGCTAAACTTAGTCCTGCTGTCCAGATAATATTTCGACGGGTCGGACGGGTAATCTTGAAGGGGTAACGCCGCTGGACCTATTCTACCAGTGTCCATCATTGGATACCTGGACGCTCTGGAGGCGGCCGTATCGTTGGCCGTCAAGTAAGGCGACGGTGGAGCCGGTGGAGGCGGCGCTGGCACGGTCGCCGAGTCGTACACCTGCGTCGTAGGCAGTGAAGTCTTTTTAAACGTGGACATGTGGGGCAGTGGAGCGGTATTATTAGGATGCTGAGTGGAGAGCGTCTGCGGAGGCGGAGCGTACAGCTGCTGTCCCGAACTTCGACGCTGAAGAGTATTCTCGTGCGGTTGGCTGTGATGGTGACGCAGTGGCGTGGAATTGAAGTCTGGCAGGAAGTCGACCTTGGGCGCACACACCGTTTGCGGAGTGGACACACGGACCCCGGTCAGCGGTGGCAAGTGTCTGTTGCTGTTGGTGGGCAATCGGTTGTCGTACGCGGGGTAGAGCGCCGGTTGCGGAGGTGGTTGCACCGATGGCGGTAGCATGTTGGTTCTGGCGGAGCTTCTGGAGGAGATCACTGTGGAACTGCTGACGTGTTTCTCTGTCGAGAGCATCTCTACATCGTCCTGAGCCGTCGAATCCGCCGATGTTTTCACCGTCTTCACCGACAGGTCCAGCGGAGATTCTCTTTTTCGAACGCCATTCGTCTGCGGCGGAGGGTTTACTATGGGTGGAGGGACGGTAGGCTGAACTGTGGACGTCGTGGAATTTTGATAGGGGGAATAGTCTTTGTATCCGTACTCTTCGGTAGCTCTTATGGGTTGAGGATGATAAGAAGATCCCATACGATTGGATTCGGATGTCTGATAGCTGTGCATCGTTGTTGCAGTCGGAGCCGAAGATCGAGCAGTGGTTACACCGATGGAGGTGACGGTGGTGCTGCTGGAAGTGTTGCTTCCTTGATGGCTGGGCGCCATGGTGGTTGCATAGGTCGGATAACTTTGTTGGGCGGTGTATCTGCTGTAAGAGGAATTCGCCACCGTGGTTGTCCTTCCATTCACCGGCATAACGTGATTCATGGTGGGCAAAGTTGCCGGATACTCGGGAACCCTTTGGGGCGCGGCCATGGCGGTAGCGGGCGGCGTTGCTAGCGAAACTTTGTTCGTTGTGCTGGCCAAGTAGCCGCGTTGTCGTTGCAACGATTGCGCTCTGCTCGCGGATTCCCGCCTGTTGGAATGATAGGACGAGAGAGCCGCGATAGGTGGAAGGTTGTGCGTGTTGGCAGGTCTCTGAACAGACGTTGGCGGCGGTCGATAGGCGCCATACGGGACCTCCATTGAGTTTCTCTTGCAATCGGCGCCGTTGTACGTCACGGGTTTGCTCTGCAGATAACCGCCGGTGCCGTTAGTGTTTCCGCTTCCGGAGCAGATCGACTGAGTTGGAGCTGGCATCGGTAGTTGCTGGACGTACGATTGGCTCTGAGATCGACTGGACTGCTGATAGTAGTTTGCTTGCGTCTGCACCGGGGGCTGGGAGTTCTTTTGGAAGGAATGATACGAAGACTGTGGCGGCAATCCGTATGGATTTGCAGTGTAACCACCGGCGCTGGACTGGTGGTAATGCTGCGACGTAATAGGAAGGCTGTACGAGTGAGGAGTGGAGGTGGCTGGGGGTGGCGGCGGATAAGTCGGCGAACGGGGCTGAAAGCTGTTGTGCGGGGAGGGTGTGTGATGGGGAGAGGCGTGAGGATTGTGCAGGGTGGACACGTGAGGGGATTGTCTGTGCGATGACGGGGTGGCATGATGAGGAACGTCATGGGGAGAGGCGATGGGATGATATCCGCCAAGCGCTGGCGGGGGTGGCATCTGATTCGGGTTGGAGGACGAGGACGCGGTGGGTGCTGCATGGCCGATCATTCGACCGGTGTACGAATTCGGGCCGATCGGATGCGGGGAGGCATTAATTCGACTAGAAAGCTGTTGCTGATGCTGTAACTGCGGCTGCTGTTGACTGTGATGCGGAGGAATCATAGCTCCGGCGGATGGCAGGTGCGACGAGGGAATGTGCGATGGAAGATTCTGGTAGGACGACGACGATGGCGAGGGCAGCGACGACGACGAGGTCGACGAAGGAATGTGACTCAAGCTACCGGTGTGACGTGGGCTGCAGGGGTTCACCGACGAACAGGACGGAGACGAAGAGACGCGCGAAGAATGTGTTCTTTCTGAATGCGTCAGCCTGTCCGGCGCTGGATTGCTCGACGAGCTTAATCGATTCTGCGGTGGATGTTGCGGCGCACGGTAGCTTTGCGACGACGGCGAACCGTAGATCGACGATGTGCTCGTTGGCGGGGCTGCATTGCTGCTGTAGGAACTCGGCGGCACTCTTTGTTCCTGAGCGTGTCCTGGACCGGAAACGGTACTAGGATTGCTCTGTTCAACCGACGTCGGCCTCGTCGGTGGCTGCACATTTCCGGACGACGTCGCCGTTGCTGCACTGGACGATTGGTAGATCGAATTCTGGCTAAACGGAGCTGGTGCGCTCTTGGTAATGTCCGGATGGTGATATCGGGGGTAATATTGGGTCCTCTGCGCTGCGACCGGAGCGTTCGATTGCGATTGTCGGTCGTTGGTTGTCTGATAGGTCGGCTGGTGCGACGAGGCGAGTATTTCCGCGCTGGAGAACGTTGTCCTGGAGACTGGGTTCAACTGTTGGTACACTGGGCCGGGAGAGTGTGGCTGCTGAGGTGGTTGCATTTGATGCAAGTGCGGCGAGCTTGACGCAGCGGCGGTCGCCGATTGCGAGTGGCGATGCGGATCGTTGGGCGATGACGAGGTGGTCGACTGTTTTTGAGAAAAGTTCGACATCGACGAGGATCGATTACTCGACGGTTGCATCTCCGTTAGAGTGATGATACTCGAGGACGACGAGCTTGCTTCCATAGGCGAGCCTTCATCGCCTGGCCTTGTATCTGGGACTTCAACCCTGGTTGGCTGAGGGGGGTAAGGTTCCACCGATGGGCTCCAGAAATTGCTGGAGGTGTTCGCCGTGTTGTCCACTGACGATGGTCTGGCGTCGTTGAGATATCGATTCGTTTCCTGGACGTTGTTACAACCACTACTGCTGGTGGTGGTGTTGGCGGTGGTGGTGGTTTTGTTGTTGCTGCTGCTGCTGCTATTGTTACACGAAGTCGATTGCGACGGTAACGATAATGGCGATGGTCCTGGCGGTGCGGGTGGTGCCGGTGTCGGAGAAGCCACGGACGAGACGGTGCCATGGTCGTGCGACGAGGAAGTGGACGAGGCGGAACTCGTTGATGTAGCGAGATTGTGATCCGCTGACACGGTCGCACCACCTGTACTCGGTACGGGCAATCCCTGGAAGTACTGGCGAGCCCCCTCTAATACGTTCGTGAAGCTCACATCCATGTCACGCCGACTGCTGGTCTGGAATTGAAAGAAAATCGTTTGTCAATTAATCTGTTACGTGTTACCTGCATGTACGACGGTGAGTCGATAATTTGGCCGAATTTATGTGCAATTGTATTTCAGTCATTTTCATTTTACTCGCTATTTTATTTTATGCCATTTTACTCCATTAATCTATGAATATATTTTTCTTTAATATTATCCTATCCACCTTTCGAGTTTCCTTATTTTCCTCGAATAAAAGATTTTTGTTTGACAGGTAAGCCAAGAATACCCTGCTTACATCAAGAGTTGCGTTTCCTGATATTGGAGTGTCCCTATGTAGACTTAACTCTGTACCTTCGGATCGCAAATATATACGACCCGCTTAAGGTTTGACTGCGACACTTACAAACCGAGAGAAAAGGTGCATAGTCAGTCAGCCAAGAATCTTTTATTCGAAGAATATTATAAAATCTGGTGCATCGAACAATCGACTATTTTGAAAGGCAAAAGTATTTGACAATAACGAGATACAACTTCTCCAGACGTCTTTCACCAAGAAAAGCATTTGAATTTAAGAATCATCGAACGAACCGCAGAGAGGAGAAGAGCGCCCTCATAGATTACCGAAAATTCGGTTCACACGGTGCCGTTGGCTACCAGGACAAGCAGAGTAGCAGGCAGAAACATTAATCTTCATTGTCTTGTATTTGTCTGTTACGAACCAGCATCGCCTCTCGTCTTCTCCCCTTTACTACGTAGCCCCCCAACGGTCCCTATTTCCTCCAAGAAGCAACTGGAACTGCGAGACAGTCCAACCTCGCGTTATTAATCTCGTTGGGCCGCGTTGCTCCATGAACGATAAGATCATCGCGGGGAACTGCACCGAGTGCCCTCAGAGAGACCGATGACGTCGAGTTACGATGCTAAATGTCCGGCATTGATAGAGAAACGCCCCGACGTGGCTCAATTAACCCTTTAACGCGCAAGGCTGTGTGCACACAAGCATGCCAGCGATCCGAAATGCGTACACCGGTAAAATAAACCTTATCGTTGTCATGAAGAAAACGCCCAGGACTGATTAAAACATCTCTAAAATCACTATAAAAAGTAACGAGAAGAAAAAGAAAATACTCCACTCATCGATAGCTACGCAATGATTCTTTTATCCAGAAAAATATCCCCCGAACTCGTCGCTGCGGATGAATCCTATCGCGCATTACACGGCAAATCGATGACTGGCAATCAAAGGGCGGCAGAGATCTTATCCCCGCGGAGCAGCCGCTCGAGTGGCGATCGTTATCGATTATCAGATGGAGTGGGGTACTGAAAGTACAGCCACGGAGGCTCAATCGCGTCGTGGCTCATTGAGACGTGCAACGAGCTGCCGTCTGCGTGAACGGGAGGGAAGCGACACGGGAGACAACCACCACTACCATAACGATCGCGTGTACTCGCGAGTACAGGTAGTACAACGTTGGTGGAAGTGGCAGGCGAGAATCAATATCGCGCACCCTTGCAGACCGAGCAACCTGAGGGGTTAGTTTGGCCCCCCTCTTGCGCGCCAGTCAGAGGCCCTTCTCGAACTACCCCCTCGACTTTGTCTCCCTTCCCGCGACTTCCTTTCCCTATCTTCGTTCCATTTCGTTCATTCTGCTCCGTTTCGTTCCGCGTCACCACGACTTCTGTTCACGTACACGCGAGCGTAGAAGTGTGGAGGTAATGACATACACCGCGATAGGGAACTTATATGCAATCATGGTGTCATAGAGGACACGGGGAACGATTCAGTTGGATTCTCGCGATTTCGGCCACGCGAGGCCACTCGATAACGCCAACTGCTCGGCTAATAAATATGCCTGGCAATGGCCAATCTGTTTCGCAGCGTAGGGTAACGTGAAAAGGGGTCGAGGGGTTGGAATCACAAGGGTGGACGGTTTACTGCTGGATTAAACTGAAACGCGAAGAGCTAACGCGATAACGCGTACGATAAACAGTGGCGTTACTTTAGGCCCGGTTAGTATGCATTGTTTGATTTATTCGTTCGAGCCTGTCGCGAGTTTCGTGCTGGAAGGATTCTTATCGCGGCGATTAAGAGCTTTAAACGCTTTCAACTGCGTCGGCGGAGTCACTTGTACTTGGAGGAAAGTTGTTCAATGTTCCGCGGGAATTTCTGAGTCTCAACCATCTTCTCGGGCGTTCGCTTCTTCCGAGTGTGACGTTTGAAAAGGGTCACTCGAGTTTCACGGATTGCTTACAACAATAGAAACGTCGCCCTCCACGTTTTTCTTCATAAAGGATCCACTCGCTGAAGAATTAATTTCAATTGCCCCGAAAATCTGACGCGTTAACGCGATAATCCTGCGTCCGACAGTGAACGGGAATGGGTACACGAAAGTAGGAGAAAGTATCAAAGCATCGTCGATCCTTGGACGTTCCTCGGTCAATCCGATTCCTCCCCCTTTACCTGGCTCGTCTCTGGAGAAATCAGAGCTTCCAACGGGGTCGACTTAGGGAATTCTAGCTTGTTCAATTCGATAAAGGACCTGCGGAAATCTATCAGGCCTGCGATATATCCATTCATTTACAGTTGGTATCTAGTTTCGGCAACGCGCTCTTGGATTTGACAAGGCAGCATTACAAAATCATTAGATCAGATGTTTGGCGAAAAAACAATTGCATCCGATACGCGACACAGAATTAAATTTCTGTTCCTTTTGTTCTGAACGCTTCGAAGTTACAGTAACCGGAAAACTTTCAAGGTCCTTCCAGGAGCCGGGAATTTCAAGAATATCAAGATTTCAGAAACTTCGCAGGGTAGTTCGAAATCCTCGAAACTCCTGGATCCAAACTGGAAACCAAACATTAAGACGTTGCTGGGTTTACGATGACGAGAAGTTAAACAGGAAGTTTTCGTAGTCACGAACCCTGCGAAAACATCAAGTTCCACGGGACGCTCGAGGGCCTCGGAATTTCTAAAGTCGCGCATAGACGTCGGGAAATTTTCAGAATTATGGAAGCGGCAGCTTCGACGTCGAGTCTTTCGCTGTATCGTCGCGGTTGATGGCCCCAGTTCGAAGCCGGCAGACAAACAAGAAAACTCGATACTTCTACCGCTGACAAGATACAACAGCTTCCAGTTCCATCCGATCCCAGAAACGTCATCAAACATTTCGTATAACGTCGAATGTAATTTCGTATACACCAAGTGCTGACGTCGCAAACTTTCGAAATAAGAAATTGTAAGAAACATTTTTAACCACG
The DNA here is from genome assembly GCA_963583965.1 of Nomada ferruginata. Classification (NCBI taxonomy): domain Eukaryota; kingdom Metazoa; phylum Arthropoda; class Insecta; order Hymenoptera; family Apidae; genus Nomada; species Nomada ferruginata. The sequence goes on along the minus strand of OY757214.1, from coordinate 4,982,583 downwards.
ATGTTTCCATCGCGTTTTGCGATTCAAATACGAATGACGAGCGGGATTCGAGGGCCGCGCGGGGATTGCGAGTCGCGATAATCCGGTGGCGCTCGATTAAAAGCCACGACGCGACGCGGAAGCACGAGAGAGGTAGTCGAGTAACGCTTTTAAGCCGGATTAAGCCGGGGCTTAAATGCTCGCCACGCGGCGAGAACTGGTTCGTCTGGAGCTGGTGAACGCGCGACCCGCGCGATGAACGTCTTCGGGACAACTTTTTGCCGCAGCCACACCGATGAACAGGCAAGTCGAACCGAAACGCTTTCCCCTCCGCGGCGCCGTGATGCCCGTTTTGCGTGAAATCTCACGAGCTTCCCGCGAAAAGCGCTTGAACAAAGCTGGTGTCTGCTCTCATTTTAAATACCTACTTATAAATAACTAAGAAAATAACGCAGCGACCGTGAGAAATACATTTACCACTAAGCCTGTTACCATACTTTTGAACTCTACCGTGTTCGTTTATTTTTTAAATCAATTCGTAAGATCAATTTAGTAACACGGACGGAAACTTCGGCACAAAGATTGAACCGATCGAGCTCGTTCGGCAGACGAGCAATCAAAGCGCTGCAGCGGCCAAACTCGTTCACAATGGCGTCAAAGGGACGAAGAATCGTGGCTGGTTGTCCAAAGAAGCTTCGTATCTTTGATCATGCTAGCAACGCTTTTTCAGGCTACATATTTGCAGGTTAAACGCTCGCTCCGTCACGAGCAATAAAACTAATGCGGGTGCGGAGTCGTGTGCACAGTATCGAGCGCCACGTGTGCGTCAGGGTACGGTGTGTGGTGTAGGGTTGAAGGTTTGAAGCAGAACGGCAAAAGGGGCGGAGGGACAGAGACGGGAATAGGATAGACAAACTCAACTGACCCACTCCACCTTGCCGTGGTACCACCCTCTCCTCTCGCCCGCTCTCGCAACAAACGCAACGGTACCTCAAACAAGCCCCTACCACAAGGCCAACACCCTCTGCCACTTCACGGTCGTTCGCGCAGTACCGTCTACTTGGACCTTCCATCGACTGGCAACCCTCTCTTCGTTCTGGGCCCCGTTCGATCCTACACTCTCTCACGGAACCGTTAACAATCCCATCTTCCATTCGGGTCCAGTCGAAAAGAACATGTAAATGGTTCCATGGTAGGTCATAGGTATGTTAAAGATACAATTGAACGGACGAGCAACGATGATGTACATTATTCAAGTTTACTCGGTATAGAAATTTGAAGGTGAGCAAGGAATAGGGCGAAGTGAAATTTAATTTGACAAAGATAATTTTGTTTGGATTGAGGATGAATATGCTAATAGTTTTCTCTAGCTGTTTATAAATCAAGGTAATAAAGACGATGCAAGGTGTATCGAATATACTGTTTTACCTGCATTTAAATACCACGCACTGTGACTGCACGTTCGCTTAATTTTATCTACAACTATAGCCTCGAAGGACGTGCTACGTGATGACATTTGAGGGATAGATATTTGCGTCAATCGTGTATGACTATGGCATGGAATATATCGAACTAGCGGTTTGTAGAGCTCTAGACTAGATCCACGGCTGCTTTGTATAACTTCCACTTCGCTACCTTTTCGTCGGTCGCTTTTTAGCTCGCGTGCAATAAATTTGAAGAATAATCGGGGACAGATACAGAGAGAACCATGATCGAAGATGTTATCTGCAAGAAATATAATCTCGTACATACTGCGGGTGACACGATCCCGCAGGATCGATGAGTATAAATCCTCCCCCGTCTGGTATATTGGAGAGTCCCAATAGAGATTTTATATGCCGTAACCCCGATCTGTTTTTCTTCCGGGCTACTTTAACTTGTCTCAGATCGAGAGATTATCGAAAACAAGTCGCGTCATTTGGGACCACCCTTTCTCTCCTTCGCGTCGCGTCTTCTCGCTTGCCTCGAGCTTCCTTGCGCATTGTATTATATAGCCGTGCGGGCCTTTCAATCGATTCTTACCCTCTCGTGCTTTGTTACCGCCACGTGTACCTTGCAAGGCAACCTATTATTAACTTATTACTCTCAAACTTGCACGCCGATACTAAGCGTGCGGGAAAATTACAGCTCGCTTCCCGTTTTAATTTTAATCACCCCGCGACGGCCGTGCAGCGAGAACGGTGAATATGTTAACCTCGTGATCATCGACGAATCGCTCTTGGCGCGATTAAGCTTTTAACATAAAGTTAAACGACACGTTCTTCGATATAAAATTAGATCACGCGGATAGAAGTGCCCCTTTTCTTCCCTCGGCCGACGAAATTATCTTACAATTAGATAACATCTATTGACTCGAGCACATGGATCGATCGAAGTATCCATGAGGCTACATATACACCATACGTAACCACTCTATTATCAGGCATGTAAAGCAGATCGTGTCTTGATCGATGGTCGCCCGGCACGGAACGGAATTCGAAAATGAGTAATGGCGAGCACGCTTGCCTCGCAGAGAGCTGAAACAAACGAGGTCCCAAGTGCAATTATTCAACTTTGACAACGAGTTGACTGCACATGTCTGTTGCGGAGGTGTTTTCAAGAAACGAGGGCGGAAAAATGGTGGACTGATCGATATATCACCCAGCATTCAGACCTGAATCTTTTAATTGTTAAAATATCGATCATAATATTATATTACATGCACGCGTGACTTTTTACTTATTTTTTAAACCTTCTCATTATCTAACATAATCCTCAATTTTATAAATTCACAATTTAATTTCTGGTCATACAAATTCTCTCTTCCTTGCATTTAAAAATAATGAGTAATATTAAAAGAAAAAACCTGCCCCATCTAATATAGAGCTGCACAGTCCCCAATAATTTCTCAAATTTCTAAGCTCCGATTCAACCTCCATGTAAAAAAAAAACTATCAACCCTATCGAAAAGTTTGCAATTTCCGTACTTTCCATTTTTAATGATACAACGATGGCCATAATAGTAACTCGTAAAATTTCCCCGTTACCAATCGATTTCTATCTCTTTCCTCGCATTAAAAAATCGTCGTCTATGCGTTACGATCTATTTTGCTCGCTCCAAGGATCAATGTTAAATCGTTCCGCGGACCGTTCACCGAGCGGAGAGCTCGCAATCATTATTCAAGATCACTCAGCGTGGTCCATTAACCCGACCAGCTACGTTTCGTAACGCGTACTTTCGCAGCGACTTTCGTAGATACGACAACGGTAATATTTCATAATACGGCCAGTTGTAAACAATTTCCCCGGGGGGCACTAAAAATAAGGTGCAAGGGAGCAGATAGATATCGTGCGACCGTTCGAGCGGCAATCTGGAATAAGGTCAGGGAAGCCAAACGGGAGAAAAAGCCGATGATCAAAGCCGGAGAGGTAAACTCCGAGAATTTCATATTCTTGAGAAAAAATCGACATAAATTAACAGGCTGAAAGTCTTAAAATAATTGATGTAATAATTCAAATAATGGTGTAATCAAGTGTTACCGATCTCTCGATATTTCTCGTTTCTCGATAAATGAGAAATCAGATTGTACTTCTCAAGAATCCTCGAGAATTCTCGAGAAATTGAAACAAATACTGCAACATTTATATTTTTCGAGTAACGTAGGTTAAGCCCAAAACTTGATCAGGACCCGTAAAAGAGGCGATCTTCTTTTTCTCCATCATTTTATGGAAGTTTTATTTGAACGGAGAACCAAGCTTCATCTGTTCAGATATATTATTCTACGAATTAATAGAATTTCTCTGATGAAATGAAAATATTGAAAGGGGAAGTTGAAATAACGTGGAGCATCGTGTTACTTTCAAGCAGTTCGATAGCAACGCCAGTCAAGCTGAAAAGGTTAATTTACGCGTAGGAAGCTCTATCAGTGGTCAGTATCATGGGAATCGAGGCGTAGGCATCAGGCTGGAAATGAAAATCGCTTAAACGGATTACTTTATCAAAGTTGAAACTGTATCATGGTTGGCGAGTATCGCGCGACACAGGTAAACAATGCATTCCACGGGACAGGCATTTGAGAAGGTAAACAGGCGACGACGGTAAATTCAGCTTTCCATGGCAGCTTGCGTAGGAGATCTTTGTAATGGAAATATCGTCACTGATAAATATATAGTACGTAGGTAAAGAGATTGGATGGAATGAATAATACTTGTCGAACTGGAATAGAAGACCAATGCAAATTTCAATAATTAATCATTTTGAATTTCTCGTATATTCTATAAGGGTAGCAAGAAGATTCTTAATTCTGGAGAAGTCAATTAAGTTGGAGTGTAATCATTGTGAATGGACCTGGCCTGCATTGTACGCGAACCACAATTGTTTTGGATAATAGGGAAGAATTTAAACACCCGTTCCGAATATAAAGTTCGGTTTCTAGCGAGGAGTTGATGAGCTTAAGTGGATCCTGAGAGTACGTATAAAGTTTGGAAATTTATGTGATCATTTTAAGAGCGCACTGCTGGTGGCATGGTACGAGCAAGTTTAGCTGTTAAGTGAATTTCCCTTATTCACCACTGCTATTACAAAATTGAAATGCACCCAATTTTATCAAACCTAATTTAACAAATTTCGTTCACTCATAGTTCAACGCCCTTGTGTCAACGTAAACGTTTTAGAATATCTGTAAACGTTAAAACAGTCCACTGCCGCTACAATTTCGTAGATCATATCGAACCAAAGAACTAACAGGTAAGTTTCGCTGACGGAATAGCGTAACCCTCATGAATTAATGCGAACGTGCTCGCAGATTTGCAGACTTCGAACGGTCGAAGGGTGTACTTCAAAAGACTGATTGGCTGAATTAGGGCGGTCTAACATATAAATCAATTAGGATCGTTCCTGTGAAGTATAATTTTATCCTCATATAAATGAAGGGGGATTGTAATACTTTTTAAACTGTACGTTCAAGGTATACAAAATCTAATCGCAGTGCAAGAAAAGCTTATCCAATTATTTTGCAGTCGCTTCGCAATGTAAAACAATAGTACAGGTAACAAAAAAAGTATACTTTTCGAACGACTTGGCACATTTTTGGAAAGGAGGAAGATAGTAGCCCGTAACGTCGATATGACATTATGTAAATCGACCTTCTAGAGCAAACAGTTTCTGATGATGAAAAATATGGAGCACCGTACGCAAGGTATTAACATATTTATTCGACTCGAAGTCACGTTTCCCCCGAGCAATCGAGTTACTCGGTCCCTCGGTCAATAGATTTGTTCTGAACAGGCCTAACGTTTTGTAAGCCTGCCACCTCCAGTATCGCGACGATAATGCCGCGATAATAAACGGCGCAGGTTGCATAACCACTCCGGTATTTCGAATCGTTTCGAGTGCAATAATCGCATAGGAAAACTGTTCCTTGTTAATCGTATCTTCCTGGCGTTTCTCGGGACGCTTTCACGCTTGAAGCCGTCCGGACTATTTTAGTTTCACTTTCAAAATTACAAGACAGAACGTTCTGAGACAAGACTGTGAAACGAGCATCCATTTCACCGGGTTAGGTATGGAAGTTACAACGAGCCTAAAATACCTCGTTCCTTTACCTGTTTCAAAGAACATAGACACGTGTACGCGCCTGTATCGAGTAAAGTTCAAGTATTAACAAGGTGACCTCTTCGAAGAAAGCAAAAAGTCGACGTTTTAGTATCTCCAAGTTATTCCATAAAACATGCTGCCCGACTCCTTTGTTCCGTTCTGGGCGAACTTAATTTTAGTGCGACGAAGAAAATGAAAAGGGAAAAAAGACGGAAGCTATACGAGCGATGAAACGGAGGGAAACAAAAAAGTGAAAAAGGGGCAAAAGGGAAGAACCGCGAACGAATACTCTGCCGTGGTTTCTACGTAATTAAAATTCTCCCGCGGAAGCATCAAAAAAGCGCCAAGCCGTGTTGCCGTTTGATTCTGGGGCTCGTAAAGCCCACGAAAAAGCTCCTTATACGGCTGTACATGCGTGTACACGAGCGGAGCGTGACCTCCATAAAAGGGAGTTTTACGCGAACTGCTCCGCCGCCGTTTGTTCGCAGTTTAAAGCCGTTTCTGCAGGTGCTTCCATGCCGGTAAATTGCACGTAAACCATTTCCAACCCAATTGCTCGCGACAACGCGTGTGAGAATTTCGACGTAGCCGCGACGCTTCATCTGTCGATAGATCGATTACGTTGCGATTCGTGGCACATCGGTTTTTGCTGTTGCTCGCAATTAACACCCGGTTATCCATGTTTCTCTGTTATCGAACATATTCACAAATTTCCGCTTTTTTAATATTCCATTCAATTCGGTCTATTATCCTAATTATTCCAGAGGCGTTACATTTTCTGAACGCGAACTTCTGTCGCCGCCTCTCGCAGCTTAAACGTTTCAGCATCGTTTAAAGTAAAGAGGATTCGTGGTTTCCACGAGTCACGTAAAATTCCTCAACCTTGACCCGCTTCGAGGCTTGACAATTTTCCAGTTCCCAGACAAAAGAAAAGAAACCACGGGCGAGAGGGGCGCTCTTTATCTGTAAAATCTGCAATCGGCTTAGATGTTTCCCCGTGGTTTTATGTCCCCGTGATTGCAAAGATCGCGTCGAGAAGTAGGCCAACCGGCGAGCTGCGTATTTGCGCGAGCGAATTCCGCGAGGCGAGTCATCGCCTACGCGCTGTTATTCGTATCACGGTGAAAGCAACACGGCCAATGTTATTTTTGTTTCGATGAGAATCGCCCGCACGATACCTCGTCGGGATGTAACTCAAACGTCTGTTTGCTGTTGAAAGGGAAGAAGCGATGGAGAAGTTCTTTCTTGTTTACCGAGTCTCTTAGATTCGGCGCAGATAAACCACCGTCCTTTAAGCGTAACGCGGAGGAGCGATTGATTGGAGTAAAAAATTAGACTGTTCAGAGTGGTACACTTAAAACGTGCTCTTCGTATGCTTCCTAAAGATAGAGTTAAGACACACGCGAAGACATACTATTATTATCGTTAGTATTAATTTTCAATAAAGGTAAACTAGCAACAACCAATCGTCTCCGTAAATCCGAGCCTGAATAAAAGATCAATTAAGCAGAGGAGCTTTCCAGCAATTAATAACGCCATTATTGTAAGAGGTTTATTGCGAAAGGATTTTCAATTCACTCGGTCTCCCTCGTCAATAAGGGTGGCACGGTGTCGAACGGCTGATCCAAGTAGCACAACAGTTTGCGCATCTTCTTCCCGTTTCCCGTTCCGCCTGCAGGACGATTGCTTCCCGAGAAACTGCTCGATGGAAAGCTTTCGAAAGACGCGAACGGGTACGGGGACAGATTTAATTATTCATCCGCGTCGTTCTCGTTGCTTACAAGCATTCACCGCTCTTACTGGGCAAGATTAATTGGCTCGTTCCGCGTTGCTCGAGGCGGAGATTAACGACGCCGGTAACGAGAGCCACGGGATTATTTCGGAGCGGTGGCCGTGTTGCTGACCTTTGTCGATTCATTCTGTCGCGAATTTTCCAATCGACGCACTCCGACGATTCGTTTTATGGAACAACTTTTGGTGGAATAAAGAATCATTTTCTACAGCAGTATTCATATTGGAAATTGAACTAGGTGGATTGGTAAAATTCGGTACAGTAGACGATAATCTTGCCGCAGGTGTCACAATGATTCTCGCGACACGTTAAAGGTATTGGTGAATGTTTTGTCGTACTGTTCATGCACGGCAATTAACCGCTGCGACAAAATTAGAGATCTGTGTATCAAGTATAAAAGAAGGCACCCAAACAGTAATTACAGCAGCAAGTATTCAAACGGTTTTGAAGAAGCTCGTTAAGCAATCAAGCCGACTGGATTATGAACGCAAGCTTGCGGCCGTGGAATGTGACAGACTGGACGGAGCGGGCTTTAATCATTTTTAATTTAATTTGTAGCGTAACAGGTTCATCGGAGATTATCTTGAGCTTGTCGACGTGATAAATTGTCACAGCGGCGAGTTTATCGTAAATCGTCTCACTTTGTCCGCCACTTTTTACACGTGACTCGTTGCTCCTGCCCTTCTCGTCAATTTCTGCCATTTTTTCCCCCATAATGGCAGCGGGAGAAGCACGCAGCTCGAATACTCGCGGCTTCCCCGTTGAAATATTACATCTACGTCGTTTACACAGCTGCATTTGTTTCGGGCAAAACAAGAATTATAAATCACGTTGTCCCATACGTTGCCGCAAATTCTTTTTCCCCCGTCCACCAACGCCTTCGCAATAGCAATGCAGTTGAGCCAGCTCAGTGAAGAACTCTCCTACGCTAAAAAGTTCAACCTGAAAGACGATTAACAAATACGCGGAGGTCGACGTAACCGAAGGACCACGGCAACAAAAGCGAAACGGAACCGAAAGTGGAACGTTGGTGCCTCGAGCGACATCGACGGCGCCCCTTCTCGCGTTTTAATTAACGCGAAAACGTATGAAAGGGGGAACAAACGTCTGCGTTTGAAGGCGCAGCCCTTCCTTTCAGTGTTGTCGTCGCGAGGAGCTTGATAAAATTCCAGAAGCAACGAAATCTCCGCCGACTGGAGACACGAAGTCGCGAACCACTGTGGGGTACGGGAAAAACGTTCGCGAAGGATTATGAACGTCGACAGAGGTTAAGAGAGAAAGCTCGACCCTTATTCCCTCGGTTACCACTTTTTCCTTTGTTTCTTTCCCTCTTTACCCTCTTTCGGTCTTTTCCATTTTTTGCTGCTTTCATACACATACGCACGAGTGGATCTTGCGCGTACGTACGCGCGGATACGCTCGCAGGAGCAAACGCGTGCTGGAAATATCGAGAAGTCCAAACGACGGGGACAAATTAATCGCTGACTTCGTGGAATCGGAACGAATTTATATATTCGACGATGGATGCGAGTTCGGCGTGGCGTGTGCGCGGCGAATCACAACGAATCAATTATATTATAAGGGATCGGGTGCCGTTTCGTTATCCACCCTCTCTCGGCCAAGTATCCTGTTCGGGGATGGCCTCCGGGAGATTCGAATTGCGATTCAAATCACTTGCTGCCGCCGCTGCTGCAAGCTGCGCTACGGAGTAGATCGAGCCGGTAGAAGATGGGATTGGCCTTTCACGAAGGGAAACAATCGCACGATCTTTTGCGAGTGGAGTGGATTTTAGTTCAAAGAGAATGAAGTGGAATAAGCTTAGTAATTTAATAATAATACGTCTTCGAAACGGCACGGTTAAAGAAGCAGAGTAGGGAAACGTGTAAAGAAAGGGAGGAAGGAGTTCGTAATTTGTTGTGTCTTGCCAATGATCTCCGTCGTCTGGGGATTCTTCAAGTCCGCAAGAAGTAACAATAAAATAGCTAAAATGTGTTCAATGGTATTGGGCGACATCAATTTTCGAGAACTTTTAATCGCACAAATGCTCCGCCGTTCTCTCCCTATTTCCCTGCTGGAATAAAAAAGCTATGCGCGCGAAAAGAGGCGTACCTGTAAACAGAGAAAGGTATGGAGGGAAAACGTGAGCTCTTCAATGTTCCTTCAACTTCTTTTCTTTTCGTTTCTTCTCTGCTCTTTTTCGAGGATATCTCTCGCGTGGGTCAGGGCGTTTAAAACGACGTCGAATTAATTTTGCTGGCCAGAACGGGAAACAGCGCAAAGGAAGCTTTCGCGGTCTCGGTAAACGAATGTCTCGCCATATCTCCTCCCGTTTTACGGAAGCATCCCACGGGAACAACTGAAGGAACGTAAAATAATACGATGCTTGCAGTGTATCGTAACCATAAAAGGCAACCAGAAAATTCGTAATTTTCCACCGTTTCAAGTTCGATGCATTTCGAAAAGCTCCGTTTACGGACATAAAGATATTCCACGGAAAAGTACACTAACCAGCCGTGATGAAAAGTTACTTACAACAGCTGAACCAGAGAAGCGAGCGACGATGAAAATTATAAATGCACGAATCGCATAAGCCAAAGAAGAAAGTTCACACTGGTGTTCACACCGTACGGGTTCATCAAACCCGCGTAATCTTCTTCGACTTCGTGGAACAAAGACGAGGGCAACAGGGGATAGAAAGATAAAATGAGAAAGAAAGGGGAAGAGAGAAAGAAAGTGCTGAGCAAAGTCCACCTAAATAGAATTAAAGCGAAATGGAGGAACACTGCAATGTTCATAACTTGGACAGGCTGCTGGTGGATAGGAATGTCAGCGGAAGAGCGCGAAGCCAAAATTACGCGGCGCTTCCGGTCGCGCGAGCACGGATGATATCGTAATGAAAACTCCTAACTACGCTAACTTCTCGGTTTTAAAGTTGCTCGCTACGCCGGCGAGTAAATCTTTCCCAGGGGTTGCTTAATACGACGCGACAACACGGAACGAAGAAGCAATGTCTGTTCGTGCTGGCGAAGGATTTTAATGCTCAAATGCTCCTTCATTTTCGAATATGTTTTAAGACGGGAGCATCTCGGCGAACCTCGTTTCCTCGGAGGATTTATTCTTTACAGGAAAATATTTGGTCGATGGTATCGTTGCCTATAAAAGAATGTGAAATATATGGAGTGAAACTTTTATAAGAGTTTCTGTTTTCTATACTTGACGTTCTATATGTGACCGTGTTAAAAAATGTTCGCGAGAAATATCGCATGTTATCGGTAAGGTAAAAGAATGAAATTACATACAAATAGGTACATGCGAAGTGATATGAATTTCTGTTTTACGTTAACGTATATATAACTTACGTAGCGAGATAATGAGAAGCTTCAGAGGGGTCAAAAAGAGGGGGGTCGGAGTCAGAGCATAAAAAGGGTGGAACAAAAGAGCAAGAATGAAAAGCTAGTGTAAAGGGCGAGGAGTTAGAATCACGGCTTCGAATTAAATACTACAGCGATACCAGTTTACGTCACTTTCGTAGAGTTTCCATTTAACATTTAATGGAACTATATCACCTGAACTTTTTCTGCTTTAAACGACATGATAATTATTGGGTAATTATTCGCGTTCCCTCGAGCAAGCAGTTACTGAAAAAAGAAAATATTGCAACGTGTATTCCTTTTTATCGAAACCCTCAATCCCAATAATTATCAATAATTATTCGTGACGAATAATTCATCTACGTCTTGCGCATCGATCGTCAATGAAATTTTCCATCCAGTGTTACAATTTAATTTCCTTTATACATAACATTCTTGAAATATTCGGTACTTATTCCATGTAGTAACGCCGAACTCTCGAAACTATAATATTAAAACGTTCTTTCCAGCCACCCGAAATAAACCGTTTCGACATCCCCGCGCAAGAAAGTAACCGTACAAGTACTCAACGTAGAAAGTATTGCCGTCCCCCGGCAGCGCAGATAACTCGATAATAAATTGCAAACGGACGTACTATTACTTAAGAGCTTGCAATTTCGCATGCTCTGTTCGCGGGTGCCCGGTTCGTTCGTTGCTGACTATGCAAAGCTAGCACAGACGATCGCCGTTATGGAGATCCGACGCTCTCTCTCTCTCTCATCTCTCCCTCTCCATCTCTCTCTTCCAAGAATAAAGGAAAATTTACGGTTATTACGAGCGGACAAATAAACGCAATCGTGCGAAGAATTACGGGCTGGCGAGAATTTTGCAAAGGTTCGAATCGACGTTTCGTATCCGAGACGATTCATCTTGGAGAAACGTCGTCGTCGCGTTCGCAAAGATTTTTCACTCATTGTCGTTTCGCGGCGCAAACGACAGCCTCATGAATTCTTCATGAATCCGCCGGATTCACTTATTAAATGTAACACCGGCGTTCCAGCTTCGTCGTGATTTACCAGAGATTTCGAGAGATCCTGTTTGCGTCGCGACGGAATCGTCGACGGTCAACAATGTGGCGGATTCGAATTCTCGTTTGGAATATTTCGTATTCATAAGTTTAACTGGGATTCTCTTTTGCAGGGGATTTTTGCTTGGCGAATGTACGAGGATGGTATACAGTTCTGTTTGAGCAGACGCGAAGCACGCCGTAGATTTATACTGCAGGTATAAAACGTAGAGTGTATAAAGCGTGTATAGTATCTAACAGAATAATAAAATTGACACAGAGCGCATCTATGTACATACGTAATGTTTGAACGCGTTACGCTATATAGAACGATATTCTATATAAAGAATCCAACCGTCAGAATCGTTCCTCCTTTCTTTTCTGTGATCAAAGATTTAACACACCTGACTTTAACACACTTGAAGAACAATGGAAATAGCAACTATGTTAACCCCTGCCGGCGTTAGAGGCGTCCCTGCGAAGAACGGGCCGGGTTGAAAATGTTGCGCTCGTTGGCGGGAAAGATAATCAGGAAAAATAACGAGCTCCCGGGTCCGTACGGCGGAGAACGATTCTCGAAGAACGCTTGATAAATGTACCGCTGGTGGAAAGGTGGACGTTCATTGTAGCGGTGAGGTTGAGGCTCGTTTGAAACGGCGTGGCTGACCGAGCGTCGTAAAATGTGGACCGTGGAACCGCGCGTAAATCGTACGCGAAACGACCCCTGTCAGCAACGTCCAACCCTGTTTCTTATCAATGAATTTTAAAGGGGCTGCGCATCGAAAACTGGGGCAGGGTAAAATTCGAGATATTACATTAATTGCAGCGCCGCAAGGGGCCGGGGTATCTATAAGGAAAGAGCGATAAAGCGAGATGGAATAAATGTTAAAACATTTGCAGAGCTGTTGAAACGCTGGGAAAGTCTCGGTGAACTTGGCAGGCAATTTCAGAGAATTTTCGTAGACGTTGGACACTTTCGTGAAGCAGGCAGTTTTCGAGAACTTGTGTGAAAAAGGTCTGGGAGAATCGGCGAATTCTGAATAGACAAACTCTGAACTATATATGTACGAACGGTTTTATTTCAATTTTTGAAAATTTTCTTGCGACTTCGTTCGCCACACAAAATTTGGCCAAACAGGCGTTCGACAATTCTCAACTCTAATAATCTTGCTACCCTAAACATCTATTTTTCAGTGTCCACAAAAGTTCTCCAATTTTCGCATTCTCCCAGGATACCTTTTCGTCCGTTTCGCCGTCGTATCCATGAATTTTGTCGTTCATTTTCTCCGGGCGCCACAAGCAAGAGGCGTCCTGTCGAGTACGTAGAAACGACGTACACGAAACACCACGGATCCCGCGACTCGGTGCAAAAGCTCTTTCCGCTGGAATAATTAGATTCAAGGCCGAGCGGAACAATGCCTCGCCCACTTAGCAAAGTCGCGCGTCTTGCCCTGTTGCGCGCTACGTTACTTTATGCATCACCGGCCCGCGCACCCAGATGCTCTCTCGTTTCCTTCCGTTTCGTGAATCTCACGGTGAAACATTGATTTAACCGGCACTGATGTCGTGTTTCCAATTTTGTCTCACACCGATACGACTCACCGTTGATGACTTTAAGGGAGACAACTTGCGTAAATTGCGATTCGAAGAATGAAGTGGAAAACGAGGATCTGGGAGGAATGCCAGTGGTTTAATTTCGAAGTGATGGAAAAGTTATTGCAAGAATGTGGTTAAATGCATGAATATGAGAATAATATTATTTTGCTCTAATTTTTTGGATTAATTAAGGTTTAATTTGCGAAGTAATCGTTAAGAAAATTATGCAGAAAATTAATAGTCGAGTAAGGTAGAATATTTAATAAAAACAACGAATGATCAAAAATATAATTAGCAATATAACGTTTGTCCACTAATTTCGTTAACCGAACAGAGTAATGAAGATTCTGTACTTATGCCTGCTTTGTATTAAGAAATACTGCGCTGATTCGCGCCCCGAGAGATGTTTATCAATTTGAAGGTACCGCTGTGAAAAGCTTACTATCATATATTACCATGGTCTTTAATATTTCAACGCGAAGAATGCCGTGGAACATGTTTGCATTCTACAAGAGGGCAATTTTTTCACCACCTTGGAAAATTCGTTTCCCGTCCCAGAATCTCAAATAAACCTACTTATTCGAAGACTTCCCAGTCCCTCGTCGCACGAAACAATTTCATCTTCTCCTTTCTCGAATCTGTTCCCCCGATTTTCATTCGTCCTCTTCACGAAGATGCTCAGTACGCGAAATTCCGAATGGCGGGCGAATAGAATCACGGCAAACAGCTTGCAACGGGGAGGACAAAGGTAGGTAGAGAGGTAGAGAGACAGAGCAGAATCCGATCGCCCGAATCACCGACAAATATGAGTGCCTCGAGCGTCCCGGTGGGAGTCATCGACCGCCTAGGATTCCTCGACTTTCGTCTCCTGCCTGGATTCAGCTACGTAATGTCTCCCAGGACAAGTTTCCGGAGAATAATAGAAAACGCCCGGACACGCTGGAGCATCCAACTTCGTTCGCGTGACAATTTATCGCCGCGGCTGCCTTTGAACAGAACTTATGCGAGACTGTTTCATTTACTTGGCAGAATTGAATTCTCTATTATATTAATGCCCGGCCGGCTGTGTAAATCTATCAATCTATCGATGTTTATTCCCTTGCGAATAAGAAATCCTCGTGAACAGCCTTTAAGTGCTCGAGGAGATTATTAATAATGCCTATACATCTGTCGATAAACGTAGATCCGAACAGTCACGGTCGCAATTTCTATTCACCGCCGATGACTATCTACTCCATTCCAATAACAAACGTCCGTCATTTCTCAATGTCCTAGCGCCTCGATGTTTCGATTCAATGTCTTCCTCGATCCAATAGGAAAATTACATTTCAATTATCGACACTTTTGTAGCCGTCGTACATTCTACCAATGACAATTAACGCAAATCGTTTTAGAATTAAAGCTCGCGCGTCGCAATCGCCTGCGAACTAAAAACCAGTGGCGTGTAATTCGAGGCAGCGGGATACAATGAGCAAGCTCGTGTCGCTGCTTCCCCGTACACGCTTTTCAAAGGGTAATTTGTGCCAGTTATTGATGACATCTACACCGCCTCGAAGCGTTAGAATGTCCAGGCAACACGGTCATGATATACGATGAGCTGCAAGTTTTATCGCAGGTTAGACAAACGAGTCATGCCCGCGGAAGAAAACCAGGAAGCTATGCAAATCGAGAAAACGTCCGTGCGATGGATTAACTGGACGTCAAGGTGGGCTAATGGATATTAGAATCCTGTCGAGGATTACAGAGAAACGTTCTCTACCCGCGTGGTAATTCCTGTCAGTTTATCGACAGACGAACTTTCTACCGACAACGTTCCGAGTCGACCCCTTTCAAGTAATTGAAAACTTGTTTTTTTTTCCAACAATACAATGCTTTACCTCGTCCAGCTTTAGATGCCGTTCAATGGAACGGTACACAAAGTGAGCGATTGACCGGCAAAAGCAAATTTGCTCTGATTAAGTTTCAATGGTGCACGACGGGAAAGCCGGCCAGTTATTTCGACGAGCGTCAAACGCTGCTTTAAGCAATCTAACTTTCAAATTGCGTGACCCGTTAGAGGTCCACGCAGCATAGAGATTTAAACGCGACGATTTCTTCCCGGTGCCACGGGAACTTCGCGACGACTGAAGTTCCAAGCGGCACGACTCCCCTCGAAAAGTTTAACGCCACTTCTGGCTATTGTCTGCTAGACTGTCGCGAGAGCTTCGTGGAGATCCTCGCGAGTTCTACTCGAATCAAGCAGCTCAAATCTCTCGCAGAATCGTCAATCTTCGTGCGTCAGTCCATTGCTGGACATTTCCATACGTTCAGAATATTCTAAAGCTCAATATCATTATTATTATTATCATATAACAACTTTGTTTGCTTGTCGTGCTCCGTTAGAATAACCAATCGGCTCCGAAAAATTGATATTTTCGTTACGTGCAATCACTTAATTAAAACAGCCGGCAATCAACGACGCGCCAAATCGCGATCCATACGAGTTAAAAAAAATGAGGCGAAACAGGAAACCCGGACAAGATAATGGAAAAACTGTTACAAGAAGTTCCAAAAAGCAGACCCAGCTTAGAACTGATACCGTGCCCGGCCCGGATTAACATGCACAGCTGAATCTAATACAATTCCGAGGTATATTTTTCACACCCGACACGGATGAGAGGAACGACGGAATCGGCGACGATCGCTGCGGGCCCGTACTTTCTTGCACACTCTCGATTAATTCGAAAGCAGGCCGACACGCGGCTGTGGCCGCACCGAGGCGCATCCACTTTCACTGCGAGCACCGAGAGAAGAAATTACGACCATGGCAGTGAACTGCTGCCGCGGGGCATGC
This sequence comes from Nomada ferruginata, assembly GCA_963583965.1. Taxonomy (NCBI): domain Eukaryota; kingdom Metazoa; phylum Arthropoda; class Insecta; order Hymenoptera; family Apidae; genus Nomada; species Nomada ferruginata. The sequence goes on along the minus strand of OY757214.1, from coordinate 4,966,392 downwards.
GCGCTCGCCGTGTTTAATTAAATATTTGCACTCGGTTTAATCTTGTCTTGGCCGTACCTTCCTCGCCGGCCTCTTCACGATTTTCTGCCTTCTTCTACCCTCTTCCGGGCGGCGCACAGCCACCCTTTCACGTGCACGGATAAATCGCTTCTGACGATTTGCATCGGAATAATCAGCCTTGTTATTCTTTTTTAATCTGTCGCTGTATCGAAACGATAACGCAATGGGGAGGGGGGACGATATGATTAATATGACTCGCGCGATTCATACGAATCCTATTGCTTGCGAGTAGACAGATAGAAAAGCGTATTTTAAGTTCAAGGATACGCGTTGTCTAATCGCGATAGATTACGGCGACTCCGAATCGATTTAGCCCGCTGGTTCTGTTTCGCATTTAACACCTCCTGGTGGAAGACACGCCTGTTTCATTTAGTTACGATGCATTGAAGTAATTGGAGAGCTAATCGATTGTGCCGTTGTATCATCGGCATCGGCAAGCCGTACCGCATAATATGAAACGGTAATAACGGCAGGTTCTCCAATTATTTCGAGCTGCATCAAATCATTAATAACTCAACCATTAATCGCAACGTTACCCGACCTGTCGCTGGACCGATTCATAGGAAACCGTTCGTAAGCCTCGGCGAATTTACCTGGAACATAAAGAGAAAGCGGTCTATTAAAAACAATTCTCTCGCGAACACTCGTGGGAATATTAGTATCCAACGCGTAATCATTACTAGAACTTATATTTGTAAATCGCATCTGTAAAATTGTGATTATCGATCGACCTCCTGGTTTCCTTTTTGATTAAACATTTTTCTGAAGTTTTCCTTCTGATATTATACCTTTGCAGAGAGTCAAAGACTGCTGCAAAAGAAAAGAAAACAAACGAACGATGGCAACGAATTTTTATACCTCAGAAGTTCCCCTTGAAACAAATTCCCTCGCAATACGATTCCGCCGCGGTAAGATTTAAGCTCATCCAGGCGCCTGCAAGCTCCGGCTGTACAACTTTCCCCGGCTTAACTCGGATAACGTAATCTATTATCACGAAGGAAACACGAATGTGAATTTTACCAGAGCGTACAATTACGTTGATTCCCGGTGTTATTCAGCGACAGATTGAACCGCAGGGGAAGAAAGGAACACGTTCACGGCCATTACAGACGATTCGATTTTTGATAACGCGGCGAGAAATCGCGGTGAAACGCCGTATCGAATTTTTAATCAATCCACTGGATGCGCGGCTCGTTAAAATGTTCAACGCGCTACATCGAATGTAATGGAACGTCGCTGCTTAATTAACGAGCGTATCAGTTCGATAATTACACGACATCCACATTCGAGGACGTCTTGCTATCTTTTTTCGCTGGACGATGCTTGCGGAAAGGAATGAATTCAATTGATATATGGCGATGATTAAGGAAAATTGGGTATTTCATGTTTTGCTTTGCTTCGATCAAACGGTAATGAATAATGCATGCGGATAACTTAGCCGTCGACCGTAAAAGGTTAACGCATTGCGCATGGACTACACACTATGTATACAGTTGTGCAAGAATTGCACCATGCATATGTGTTTTCTTTTTTCGTTATATTTGCTGGTTGCTCGAAATCGTTAAACGATGATAGCTATCAACGAGCCTTTGATTATTGATTTGATTTTTCACAAGCTTGTCTGCCAATATAGATAGTTCTGTGCTAAAAGTTATATGCAATATAACTTTGGCTCGCACGAATTGCTCAGTGGCAGACGTGAAGAAAGATAGTTTGCGTACAAGAAGAATCGACTATTGTGCAACGAAGGACATTCGTGTGGCATTATCTGCACAGATAAATTATATGACAAAAGCGATAAGATGTAAAAGAAAAATACGTGTGTATTAGGTAACAAGCTACCTGCCGATGAGAAACGTATTACGATGCCGAAGACGCGGAATTTCACATCCAAGCCTTTCTCCTCAATTTTCGAGAAGTCAGCGCTGAAATTAAACTTCGAAATTCCAAGCCTTCTAACGCGAAAAATTTTCGTCGTGTCGCGCGACGTTCTTCATTTTCGACGACTAATCGCCGCGTTTCCAAATCCACGAGACGCGGTACGTTTATCGTGGATTGTTGACAAGGTTAATACAACGACGACGTTAATATGTTTACTCTCATCGAGATGCAAGGATGAAACGCGTTGCGCGAAAATAAAAGATCGCTGCTTCGCCAAGCAAATGAGTGTTTGCCCATTACCGTCGTTTCGTCGTTTCGCCGTTACATCTCCTCGGCTATTTGAAAAGCGGCGTGGCTTAAAATAGAGCCGACGACAGTGACGGGCAAGGGAAAGAGTTGAAACAAAGCCGTGACCAGTAACGTGGAATACGGCCGGATTATTGGCTTTGTTAGCTGCTGGAAAAGTTGATTTCCGTACGCGGCCATTAAAGCGATAATAGACGGCAATTAGGCGCACTGAATTCACCGGCGAGTCGCACAATTAACGAGCAAGATGAAAGGCCGCCCTGCTCGCGGTTGAATTCGCGAACGAAAGCGGCGTGAGGCGTAATTTGGCACGAGGAAAGCTGTCTCGCGAGCCGGCACGCGTCGTTGGAAAACCGGCTAAGCAAAGACGTGTATGTGACATTGGTGCAGGGTTAAAATCGCGAAAGAACTATCGCCGAGCGGCGGTGGTTTTGGTGACCACTACTTAACATTCGATTCGATGAACCATTTAAACAGTATTCGTGAAAATCATCCGAAGAAACAGGTGCTACGAAAGCAGGACATCTCCAATGCACAGAGAAAGACAGAGATTCAGGTTCAATATTTGAAGGCATAGCCTATGTTACAACATACAGCTACAATCATCCCCACACTGAAACGTACACAAACCGTTCCATTCAACCGCGTTGAGAATAAACAATCCATGCACGTCAGCAAGCGCAGCATAAAACTCGCGGGATCGTTCTCACAAAAATCTTCTATCCCGGGTGTAATTGCCGATCACTAGAATTAGAAAGTGTTGTTCACGTAACACGGCGTAAAGAGTGGCGAAGGAAATCTTCTGTGTTCGCGACGCGTCGGCCTTAGAAGCCGCTTCGCGTGTAAGAAATAAGGAACGATATACGCCCGCTCCTGGCTGACGTCTAAGATAAACTTTGCATAGCAATTTAGTTCGCGTTGATGTTTGGTATTCCGCCGGCTGCAAGAATACGCAGCCACGGGCAGCGGGCGACTGCTCAACACCTGGCATACGTTTCACGAGTGCTGGGTACCTGATTTTACACGGACAGTTTCAGATAAGAAAGCCTGGGAGCGTGTAACGAGCTTACGGGCCATCTCATAGCCATCTCGAGAATAACCGCGTTTCGCGATTCTTACGTGCCTCGGTGGCCCGTCGACTCATGTTCCTCGCGAGTGATTAGTTGGACGGTGATTGGGATTGGTTCCACGATGATGTTTTTAGTCGCGGACGGGCTGAGGTTTTGTTATTTTTTTTCTTTTCTGCGAGACGAGGTACAGCTTGGATAATTTATTTCTTATAAATAGTATTGCAAAGGGGATGCTTCGCGTATTCAAGTAATTTGACTGGCACGAATTATCTATGAAAAGAAAGAAAGATGTATTTGCTATGCTGATGAATTCTATTCTAGGAGGTAATAGATAAATGAATATATTTATTAGTTAACTTTAGTCTGTTAAATAAATTCATTTCAACTCCCTTTCCTTTCCACAATTTAACCGTAAAAACGCTTTCTTCTATCACTGTCCAAGCCAGTGAAACATTCGGAATGGACAGCGAGATGAAACAGATTTATTCTACGTTGGAATCGTATATCAACATCTTCGTATAAAAGCTTGCTCAGAAGATGTCTGCGATATTTCTCCAACCTGCTGTCTCATATCCTCCACCCTCTTCAACCACTTTCATAAACCCATTGCTCTGATCTCCCTTACCAAGCACTATACATCACCAAAACCTTCGACCCCTGTAGCGGATCGAAGAAGCTTTGAATTATCTGCCCCTGCTTAGGACAGACGTTTCATTCGTTCAACATCTCCTCTTGGACACGCGATTTCGAACTTCGGAAGAGCGCAGCCAAGACAGATACCCGGGGGTAGTTTTCCCGTGGCCGGTAATCGGCAGATCATACAATGAAATTCAAAAGGGCGCGGAGGGAAAGGAGTGTAAGCACCTTCGAAAGGATAGAAGAAGCAGTTGCAGACGGATCGTAAAGGCGGATGGAAAGCTAGGCGTCGCGAAGAAATCGTGGATGGAACGGGATAGATAGAGGCGCCTGAAAATTTTCTCAACCGTCTTGCAGAATTCGTTGCCCGACTGCCCCTTTCCCCGTTTCGTGTCTCGGGAATCGTCGTAAAAGCGGGTTACTCGTTTCCGGAAGAGAAACGGCCGGAAGACGAGGCTGCACCGGCTCCTTTCCTCCCTCTTTTACGCGGTAACACAGGGTTTACACCCCTCTGGGCAAGACGATCCTATCCAGCGATATTCTACGAGAAAATCTTCGTCCAGGGAACAGGAGTGTCCTGTTGACAGAGCTTTGGTCGATGTTCGGTTGAACCGTTTCGTTGAATCCTCAGTGTCATCGTGAAACCAGCGAGCTTTAATTACTTCTTAAGGGAACGTCGATGCCTAAGTATTTTGTCGAGTGCCGGAAGACGAGAAGAGTCAGGTAGGGAAGATTTTTTTAATCTGGAGAAACGTGGATCGTGGAAAGCCGTGTTTCCTCTTTGACGAATTTAACATTCGAAGTGGAAGTTGATTACGATAGAGATCTGCAAAGATAGACGATTTTTGCTTACTCGCCATCGGCACCCAACAAGTGTTTAAACTTGTTCGGGTGAAAATCTGGCCGACAATTTCTACGCGACGCTCGGTGTTTTAAAGCGCAGAGAAGCGTAGAAAAACGTAGACGAACATTATTAACGAACGATGCAGAGTAGAAAGCGACCGAGTTGCGAGGGAAAAAAAGATTCTACAACGGCGGAATGGAGGTCGTGAAAATGGAGAACGTCACGGATGCCCGTCCAACTAGATTCGAGCCAACGATCGGTCGGATCGCATGTACGCGACTCGAGTGCACTGACCGACCTTGCGATTTTCAGCCCACCTTTCCTACTTGGCGGCATGCTGCCCAGAATATTCATCGGCTCCGTCAAGTTCCTGTCTCGGGAGTTCTCACGAAAAACAACAGACATCGCTTCCCAGCAAAATCGAAGCAGCACTAACGGAATTTTATAAAGGAACCTCGTGCGTAACGTTAGTTAGGAGCCGTAGAAGTCCAGTAGGTTCAACCCTGAAGTCGTGGGTTCAGCTAAAAGTTGATCAGAAAACGTAGAAGGACATCTGCGGATTCTGACTAAGTTTTAGCTGAACCAAGGATCCCTAGGTCAGACCTATTGGAATTCTCGCGATGGAGCACCACACATACGTTATCAAACATCAAACAGAAAAGACTTATTATTCGATTACCCTATTGCTATAAAATTGCAAGATACTCGATTGATATTACCTTGAATTTATTTTTAAGGCGTCACCATTATAAAAAAAACTAAAATATAATACTTAATTAACACCGCTGATCATTTTTTAATGTTGTTTGGATATTTATCCTGTCCAACCATCTAATCCTCGTTCACATAATGACACAATCACGAATGATCCCGTGGCTCAAGAAACTAATGCAAATTCATATATACAAGTACGATCAGTTGGAATTGCCGATAAACTCCAGAGGCTCGACCGCGTTCTCATGCGCGAAAGAGAGACGGCAAATGTTCCGGGGGTGCAGTTTAATCCCTGCATCCTCTGACTGCCGGTCTACGAGCGGGGCCGTCTCACAAAAGGCGTCGTTAGTAACTTTCATCCCCCCAGCCAACCCCTGAAACTCTTCTCCAGTGGTGTTCGGTTTTTAACTTGGAAAAGGGGGCGCGAGAGGCCGGTCCAACGACAGAAGTAACGTATCGTTCCAATTAATTGTGCGACGGGCCTGCATTATCGAGTTAGAAATTTACGACATTAAAATTCATAAGCTTCGACGGCGGGTAATTAGCCGCTCGTCCCTCGCCAAGATTTACTCGGCTCTCCTGTGTTCGCGACCCACTCTTTGACCCTTCAGGTCCTTCTCAAGAAGTTCGAGAAGGCACGAGTCGGAAATTTTAGGGAATCACTTAGCAGTCGCTTGAACAGTTTACCATTGAAGTTCCCTTTGATATTTTATAGTTCCAATCTATTTTTACTGATCGAGATTCACCGTTTAAGGGGCATTGATATTTGCAATATTTTTTAGCGAGAAATTAACTCCGGTTTATAGATTTACTATTACTTACTTTCTTTGCAGACTTTACGGTGAAAATGATTTAATTATTTCAATCTTACCCTTCGATTCCAAACATTTAATATAAAGTTAGTTAATACAAACCAACATTCGCATGCATGTTTAATTTTAACTGACAAATGTAGAACAGAAGATTCGCATCTCTCCGCGCAATAGCCGCAAGAGTAAGTAGTACTAAATCTTTAAAAAGAACAAACATCACAATCACCGTTAATGCTTCCACCGTCAGCTCGTCGGAATTGCGTGAAAGCCCTCCACTTTGAATCCCGATGTGGCGAAAGCTCCAGCCGGCCCAGAATCGATCTCTGAACGGATGCGGTCTCGATATCGAATCGGAAGCGTGTATTCGTCTCCGTCGGACCAGAGACCGGCAATTCTCGTGGCGCATCCTTCGAGAGCGAATCGATCGGAATTCCTGAATGGGCTTTTACGAGCGAACGAACGACTGTTCTGTTCGTTCGACCCGACTGGCGTGAACAGCTCGTCACGGGCGGACCGGCTGTTACACCGTAAAGAAGAACATCGCGAACGAAGGAAGAACGAGGGGGCGATTAGTCGGAATCCGATTAAACGAGCAGCCACCATTGGAAAATAATTAAGCGCGATAGGGTTCTTCGAGTTCAGGTTTCCTCCTTGCAGCACGGCTCCCCGCGATTTTGCGCGACCGCCACGCGCTCAGCGAGCATTGAGGGGCGCCTGAATTAAAGGCAATCTGTAGGCGAAGTATCAACCGGCCACCCCGCTCTACCCACCCCCTTCGTTAATCGGGCCGATCATTACCAACGGATCCGCTGACAACGATAAATTCTCGTTGCTCCCCCCCGTTCTTAATTCAATCGATCGCTTCCCGATCGTCCGCGCGCATTTTCTTAACGAATCAACTAAGGACGATCGTTTCAACGAAATAGCTTCCCCGTTTCGAGAATAGGATTTCTATCGAAACGGGCGAAACTGAAGTTAACATTAATTGGAGACCATTGAGCATAAATTAAAAATAAATCAACAGCGATACATTGTTTAATACATTATACCAAACAAGAATAACAATATCCCTATCGAACTGCACTCCACACCTGTCGGATCCCGCGATATCGCTCCCGAATCCCCGCAACGTCTACACCGGCGTCATCCGTCTCTATACGGTGTAATGTATTCGCCCCTAAATATCTATATTAGTCTTACGATATATATTTCTGTATTATTCTTTATCTCTTTACTTCTGTATTATTCTTTATCTCTTTACCTCTGTATTATTCTTTATCTCTTTACTTCTGTATTACTCATTATCTACTAGTCGCTTAAGGATTCATACGTACAAATATTTTTAAGTTCCGACATCACAAATACTCGCCATGGAACCTTATCACATGACCAAAAAGGGGGCTTCCAAAACAACTAGTCATACTACCTACAATCCCTACCCATCGTCCTTTGGAATTCGCCCTCACCATCCCTACTACATCCTTTCCAACACCCTTTAAAAACCCAAGGTTCCCCGACTCCTCGATCATTATTATCATACTCTAAGTCCAAGCTCACATCATACAAGTCGAAGCTCGCTCATTATTATCTTACAAGTCCAAGCGCATTCACTATCTTTCTTACAAGTCTAAGTGTTAATAAAATCTCTTAAAAACCGAAGTTGGAAGTTCAAATTTTCTCTGTGTCCATTACAACGGTACAAACATCCCCGACCACCCCTATCGCGATATTGAATCCCGAGCCGGGAAGAACTGGAAGTCGGCCAATACCGTAAACTATGCGGGCAGATGCACGGGGGAGAATCTCCAGTTAGTTTTAACTATCTGCGAACTGCATTGTAGTCGGTTCAAGTGCTTCCAACCGACCGCCTAGCCTCCCGGGCGAATCCGCGGCTCTGACGGTGCACGATGCAGAAAGGTGGAGAGGGCTGCTGTGCACGGTATATCCGTCGCGATCCCTTAATCGCCGACGGCCACAAATCCGCCGATTATTCCGACCTTTCGTACGCCGACCGGTTATTTGCGCTCGTAAAGTATCGAACGGTATCGGGATCGGTCGGGGCCCGGGTAATATCGCGCCGGTAATAAAAATCGCGGGCCGCGCGGGTGAAAGTGAGCGCTTCCAAGGCTGGCCTCCCGAATCGAAAAATGGCCGGGTGCTCTCGATATAAACGCGTGCACGCGGATCGTTAGGTCCACCAGCGAACGATAATGTAGGATAACGGGTGTGGCGGATAATGCTGGAGCGTATCGCGAGGCTTATTTGCCACGCTGCGCTGTGGCCCCGTCGTTGTACGCGGCGCACGCAAACACTTTACGCCCCCGATGTTCGGACCCTGCGAGCGCAGCCTTCGCCACCAGGCACAATGGAACGAGGCCGATAAACAGACCGGTCGAGATTTATCGTTCCCGGTCCCGCGCCAGGAAACCGTCGCCCCATGGAAACACGCTCGCGGCTGCACGCGCTACTTCGGCTATTTCTTCTTTTGGCATCGCGAGGTTTTTTTCTTTTCTTCCATTTTTTTGTTTGTTTTAAGGGGTGGAAGGTATGAAGCTTGAGTGGACACTGAGGATGCGTGGAATGTTTTTCGTGGTGGAATGTTACGGTGTTGCGTGGCTTGATAAGTTGTATCGAGAGATAAGCCTTTTTTTGGCGAATTCATTGATTGGGTTGTATCGTGTAATTTGTTTGGAGGCTTGGGTGTATTTGCTTGTCATACTGCGTGAATGGTGGTAATGGTAAACGTCATTAAACTACTTCAGAATGTCACGATGTGAGGAATATTGTTTTGCAACGTTGTTCCATATCATTGAACGCTTCCATTGGCCTTTGATGCAAGTACGACTTCTGTCCAAACGGATAAGCCCGCAATAAGAGGGTCGGAAAGATTTCTACGTTAATTCTGTATTGCTTCTAAGTTATTATTAAAGCACGCGCGTTATTTATCACTTCGAGCATTAACTGACACCAAATTTTAAAACGAGATACAGTATTTCTCACCTTAGGGTAGAAAAATAAATTCTAAATCGAAACGGGCTGCCGCGTATTGCTATTATTAATTACAGGACATATCATTTATCGAAAAATTGCCACGAGATACCGCTTCAAATCCCCCTAACTTAATTTCCCAACTCAAACGTATCGTCAGTGGAACAGCGTTCATCTAATCGAAAGTTATTCTCCCCAGAGTAGGAATAAACTCCGGCTCTATTTCGGTCCGTATCCTATAATAGATAATAGGGACGCGAATCGGCTTATTTACCGCGCAGCGTATCGACGCTCGCAGTGTTCACAGGCCGGCGCGAGAGGGGTGGCCGTAGTCGGGGGTTGAAGGTTCAACCGTGGGTTTCGCGTCCGAGAGGCCGCGAGACACAATGCCCCGAGACCCGATAAACCGGCCGCAGGATTTATCGGCGGCATATTTAGCCAGGAAATCGTATCACCGTGAAAATATACGAAATCGCGTCTGCTGAACGATTCACGCGTGTGTATACGCGTCACCGAGCAACTCCATGATTCCTCCGCATTGAACGTGCCCGGCACGCCTCTTTGATTCATCAGCATCATTCTGTTCGAGCGGGGGCAACAATACATATGCATTAATTTTTGTATGCTTCGTTTATTGTAACTGGAATGAAACACGTTGGAAAGTTTTTTGTCCGATATTCAATGCTCAATGTTAAATTTCGTTCGTCGGGTTGCTGCGTTAAACTTCTATTTGGGCTTTTCTATCGATAGATAGACTAGACCCTTGTTCACACTAGAACTACCGATGCAATTTTGGTATTATTCAGATAGTATATGTTACACAGATTATGAACACGAAAATCGTTGAATGGACATTAAATAGAGATATATAATTGTCATTGGGTCATATTAAAACTCATCATAAATTGCTACAACGATACCTACATAATTAATTTATTTATTTATTTGTTTGTTGACGGAAAACGCCTTTTACAATGATAATGAGTAAACATATTATGATGTGAGAGAATATAAAGCTGAATAATTAAGAGTGAGCATCAATATATAGTACGTTTTTGAGTTTAGCGCAAAATGCTACTCATTGGAAAAAAGTCAAGTGAGTGGTCCCAGTTATTGCATAGAGTGGCTATCCTGGATATTGTTGATCCCGCTCCATATTCAGTTTTATGAAAAGGTGTGTGAAAGAGTCTGTTAGTCCTTAAGTGCTTCAAAGGTACCGCAAGGTCTATCAAAGATAATAGATCAGGGCAATTAAAATGATTATTTAATATCTTGTACATAAAAATAATGTCCTGATAGCATCCTCATTAAGTAAAGGGATTGAAGGTTGAGCAGGTCCATGATTAATATTATTAATAAATAATATTAATAATTCTAAAGCAAGAAATCTGAAACAAGTCATTTTGACCCCCTTGGTAGTTCTAGTGTTAGTATCGAAGAATCATCCAGAAAGTTGTTTTTTCGTGAAACTGAGTTTGCACACTCCAGGTAAATGCGAACCAGCGCCATGGACCTCGAAATTCGCATGCAACTTTTTCTCTTCTTCGAAAAGCGATTAGTCGCCAACGGTAACGACCAGAGAGACACGCATTCAAGTTACTTTAAAGACGCGCACTCTGCCCCTCGGGCCAGCGGTGAACCGAATGAATGGCCGCCATGAATCTCGGGTTTTATTCAAATTCCACACGCTCGTGAAGGATTTATCGCACCGTTTGCTAATCATCCTTTCATTGCACCCCGATATCCCGATTTTTCCGCGTCCCCGTCGTTCCGCTCGATGCTCACGCCTTGTATCCCCGTCGACTCCATCGGAATCGATTAATTCCGACTCGCGAGGCTGTCGTTCCTTGCTCTGGCGGAATTTTCTTCGCCAAGGACTGGCGTCCCGCTCGCCTCTCGTGGAAATACCATTTTTCTCCTAGCAAAGAGGAGCGAAACTTGTCCCTTCTACCGTCGCGGGGCAGTTTCGTCCCGTTACCCGTGGCAGTCACTCTGAAATAACTTGCCTCGACTGCCTCGGCATCGATCGGAGCTTAATAATAGCCGCGGCATCGTTCCCGACGACTATTTTTAGCGTCACCCAGTCATCGCGACCTACAGCAGCCGTCGAGCGACCAGCGATTTTCAATGGCAATCGTTTAACGTCGAGACCGCGCGCGACCGCGTCAAGTAGTATACGTCTTCATTGGCAGCCCCCCTTTTCCTTCGATTGAACATCCGAAAGTGGCGAGTGGATTGTAAGTGGAGTGTGTGTTAATTGAGAGTAAGAAACATATAGTAATTATACATCTTGGTCTTCGGATTGTAGATGAATTTACGTGTATAACAATAATAATAATAACACTGGTAATATCTCGACTCTTATTTTATTAATTTTAAAAACACCCTGCCAAACGTATCGATAAAATCCCTTTTGTGGACAAATCGAGCAAATCGTCGAGCACAAATTACAGCCGCCTTCTCGAACGATAATTATCCCCGTGCAGAAAATCGGTAAGGTGGAGCCGGCAACCACCGATAAATAATATGGGCCAATGAATTATTTTTATATCGGAATCCCGTGGCCACGAATTCTCGCCACGTCGAAACATCGAAACGACCAAAACGAGCCATCCAGTGGGTAACGCTGCGGGGGATCCAGTGCCGACGGAAAAACGTGTAAAAAAGAAATGCACGACCCCGTGGCGAGTTCCACCGGGGATAGGATAGGCGGGAAGAAGAAATCGACGATGATAAAATTAAATAAAAATTAAAGGTCTCAGATTGCGATCCTCAAACACTTTCAAAAGGCGCCGTGATTATATGGAGATTAATATAATTATTTCAGGGAACGCTTGACAGTGAGGCAATATTCCAGAATAAATCTGAACACTGATACAGAAAATCGAAATAGATTCGTGCCATTCGTTATTCAAATCGTATTTACATTATTGTTCCTTTACGGAGCGCGGTAAAAGAGAATTGGGCAAACTATTCCAGAAGTGAATAAAATTGTACAAAACGTTGGATTTCGATCCAAACACCTTTCCAACCGGAAACACCTCCGAAGCTCTCAACGTCAGTGGTGCCACAACAGAATCCATCGGCGCAAAGTAATTTCGCCACTTGACAGTAATCTTTGCTGACGCGTCCACGTGCGTTTCTCGACCAGAAAAATAACCCGAGGATCATGGACCTTCTTCCCGCTCACCTTATACGGCGCGATGGATAAAATAAACGCTGCACTGGCGCATACTTCGCCGTTCTATTAAAAAAGCCTGAACGAGCTTCAACATTCAACTGAATCCAGGTAATCAAGATAACGAAAGTGTTAGACACCGTGTCTACGAAGCTCAGGATTTTTATCAGCAAAGATTCTCGATAACACTGCTATTCGAAAAACGGAAATCTCCGTATCAAGCCTAGATAGCACAGTCGCTTTGCGAAATGACTCAAAGGTCCCCCAAATGAATCATTCCATTGCTCGATATTCTAAGAAAATTCCTGTGAAATCTTTCAACGATCACCTTCAATACATCTCCGTACCTGCGAACAAACCCGCGAGAAACCAAGCCTGGGAAATAGCGATGGTATGACGCTCCGGAAGGAATCACCGACGGACCGACGTGCATCTCACAACGAAACGGGGCAACCTGTGGGCGTACGTGTGCGTGTACACGTGCGTACGCCCGAAGAAACGATAGCGTAGGCCAAAGGGGTTGGCGGCGGCTCGCGTGGAACTGTATAATTAGATTAGGTACAAGTCGCATTAGCATGTCATGCATATTCTATGAGGCGCGGACTCGGCGTCGAGGTGGGAATCATATTGCATTCGGTAGTCCCGATGCAGTTCCCTAGCTATCTCTCGCCTCTCCTCTCTGCCTCTGGAGCGCGTTTTACCTTCGTGCCCGAGCTACGCCCGTTCTACCTCTTCCTCTTTTGTTTTCGCGCGTTTCGTATCGCCCGCCGTTATCCGTTCGTTCGCCCGGAGCCGGGGTCGAGAACACCAGTCGTCACTCGCTGGAAGAGATGATTCTGCACTTCGGGGACTCATTTCCGTGTTGATTGAAACGTTCCAGTTCGGTGTGGCCGAGGTAAGCCCTGCGACTCGGGAGGGTATCTTTCTGTTGTTAATTGTGGGATAAGAACGTCGAACGTTTACGTACTTTGCTGCAATCTTGTAAGTTTATATTTCGAGCATTTTCTGTTCGGATACCAATGAATTGGAAACGACGCGGCACTAGTATCTTATGCACACAGTGACAAAGTAGAGGATTAGGAAATAATTCCACCCCGCTTCTTCGAATATATGTGTACGTAGTTTCGAATAGCGTCCATTGCACAATTTTTAGCCCACATTTGGAAACGCGTGTACCGATACATAGGATTACCCTTGAGCAATCGAACAGGTGACACTGCGGCGTTTATTGTACCGGCCTCCAGTCGAATAACTTCGCGAACAACGAGCCAACAACGGTCGTCGAGCGAATTGTCGTAGGCAGCCGCGACAACGCGCCGCATTTTCGCTCGATTGGCCTATCGCGTGGAAAAATTCAGCCGAAAGGGCGATCGGAATTCGAAAGAATGGAAAAGCTGTACGGAGCGGAATCGGCACGGCGACCCGGTGAAGCGTGAAATGAGAACGTGCTGGAGTGTCTGTGAAGGAGCCAGAAAGAGAGAGCTTTGAAAGCACGAGCAGTTGCAATCAGGGCAAGGTCGTACCTGGCGTGTCGAAGGCGCGCCTCCTCGTTCCGCGAATCATTCCGTCGCGAGAGATCGTCGACACGTAAACGGAATTTCGAATCGACTTACCTCCTTCCCGTCTGGCAAACGGAAATTATATTCGACGCCACCTGACTATAAAAAAAAGAAAAATAACGAAACGAATAGTTTTCCTTGCACTTGAACTTGAAAGCCCTCCTTCATTTTAAACAGGCACGCGTTTGACAAACGTTCAGAACTTTCTTTCGCGTGCCTTCAAGGGAAACATACACGCGGATGCGCGTTCGAGTAGTCGATGCAATAAAAATGGCTGAGAGGACGTCGCGTTACGGTAGTTACTCGGATAACGCGTCGGTCTAGGAATATCAATGAAAGTGAGCATGTAGGCGAAATATTTTACAATTAAATCGGACAACCACGATCCGACGGACACGCTCGTCTATGCAATATTCATAGGGCGGTCGCGCCGTCGACGCGTTATGCAACTGATTGCGTTCTTCCCCGGAGGTCCGCCTCGCCGTCTGACCTCGCGTTCGTGGAAAGGCGATTTGCACCGGCGAACATCCATCTGGAGCCCCGCGATGCGCGAACAATGTTTATTAATATTTATTAACGCGAAGAAAGAAGGGGCGGGAAATAAAATCGACGGCAAATAATACCTACACGATCCGTGCTTGGGCACGTGTACGGTAACTTGTGTTTGGATTAACACGAGATTTCTCCATTTTCTGTTTCCGCTGTTATTCATGTTCTGATTACAATGGGAGTATCCGTTTAAAAAATTCGTTTAACAAGAATCAAATGCGTGAGAAATATTAAAAATCGTATGGAACGGATAGGCTATTGTACGAAATAAAAAGAATAAAAGGCGATCTGCCCGGCATCTTTTAATTTTGTACAACGTGACTTTGGTCAGGAAATGTTACGGAAATCCTTTTAACCCTTCGATAGACGGTCGATTTGTACGAGGAACAATACCTCGCCGTATTTCCCAAGTAGAAGAAGATCAAGCTTTTCAATCTCGGAATACATATTCGTAAACGGGGCGCGAGAAAGTTTTCTAGTCGCCGGCAGAGCTGGCGGAATGAAAGGCGAGCACGAGGATGAGAAAAGGCAACGAATCTCCGGCGTTGGTCGCGTAGACGAGGAGGGAGCTCGTTCTAACGTGTGACAAGACTGTCGTGGAACACGGGAAAAATCCCTCGACAAAATTGCCGGCTCCCTTTCACTCTGACAGCCAATGAGACCGCCTTTCATTCGACAAAAGAAACTCCGAGACGGTTCCTCGACGCTCGCGACCGTCGACGTTCGAGATAATAAAGCAACTTTTTTTTTCGACCATCGAGTCGAGCGTCGAAGATTGAACACAACTGAACCAGAACGAAATCGCCGTCGACGATGTAAAAAATCTCGTGCTTAGGAAGTAACAATTATATGGTCAAATGGATTGCGTTCGTCTATAGGTAAGCGAAGGGTGAGTTTTCTTAAAAGGGTAGAAATTTCATAATACCCTCCCTTAGTATATCTCGGGCACTCAATTAAAAGGATGAAGTTCAATTGATCGTTAAATGCGCAGTATTACCATTCGAATAACATAAAATGCAGTTACCATCGCCTACCAGTTTCTCAGAAAACCCTTGAAACCCACCATTCTAAATCAACAAATATAAGTAACAGTTTCACTCGCACACAAATTGGCGATTCTCAAACACTTTATTGTCGTCGAAATATCCCGTCAATTTTTAACGCGATCGCTTTACTCAAACAGCCTCGCGTATTCGAATCCTACCGTATATAACAAAGTCGGAACGCTCGGATATTTTATATACCAGCGATTCCTGCAGGACGGTGGCGCTCAAAGCATCGAAGGTAAACACTCGCCGGCAGGCGGGGGTGGAAATATCCATAGTTTCGTTGCCGAGCCACGATATCGTTACGGGGCGAAAGAGGGATGAAATAAAGTCGTACACCGTCATCGCAGTATTTTTCTCCAGTGGTTCGCGAGCTTACACATCCGGCGCCTTGGCACCGGCAATATCTTGTCCAACTCCGTATAGCGTAACCCATCCCCCGATTTCACCTCCACCCCCTTCGTCCTTCTCTCTTTCCAAGCGGATCCCGGGGCAGCGTCGAGATGCGACTCGTGCAATACGACGTTTCGAAAAACAGAAAATGGAAGAAAGAAAGAAAGAAAGGAGGAAGAAAAAGAACGTATTACAGGCTTATCCCTCCGTTCTGCTTGTCGAAGAAGAAAACAACGCTTTTCTTGCGACAGAATGAGAGTGTTCGCTCGTTCGTTCACTGACTGCTGGATTACCGGTGCTTTTCAATTAACCCGACACTTTACGATTTCGTTGCTTTTACGGATCGAATTCTCGCTGAATAACGGTGTACACCCGGCATTCGTTTCAAAGCTGGCGGCTAGATTTATTAATAATCTTTTTAACTGGTAATAACTTGATGCGCGTGCCATTGGTACATAGAATATTACTCTTCGGCTGTTCGCTTACGAGAATACGTACCTGCTATACATGATTTGCCCCGAGACGATAGTTTCGTGCTGTTGCACGAAGCATTGTTTCGAATCGGCAACACGATGAACGTGGCAACTTTCCTTTCACGATTACACGAGAGGTTTCGCAGCAGGTAACAGGTGGTCCGAAAGTATCGTAAATAGGGCTTCCACTAACGACGGTTTCCGGCTAGTATCGAGCAATTAAACTATCCGACTGGATCTAATTAAGAACGGCAGACAGATCCGGATTGAAATTACTCAGGTCGCCCCTAAATTTCAGCCGGTTTCGATCCGGATCCGTCGTCGCTGCCGGGCGAAACTTAATCGGTAAAATCAATTAAAATGGGGCAGACCGAAAAGAAATTACTCGTCGTTGGAAAAACTTGGTTGGAAATGTGTTCGATCTAATCGATATCTCTTCGATCAATCGGCAAATGCTATTCTCTTCTTCCTTTTTTCTTGCTGCATCAAAGGAACACGATGATATCGCGAGGATCATAAATCTTATAAATCTCGGAACTTGTTCAAGTTCATGATACAAAAGGCAGAATGCCCGCTCGAGATTTTAATTGGAAACTTGTCAGCGGCAGAACGAAATCCGTTCGGCCCGTTGAACCACTTTTGTTTCGAAAAGCAATGGCTAGACACGTCGTAAATTCTGCGCCGTTGAAACCAGTCACAATCAGTCAAGCATTCTGTACGATCTTGTACTTTAAGGACAGCCAGCTAGCTAGAAGTCGGTCATGGTTGCAGCTAGATATTCTGTTACGGACTGTCAGATTGTATCGGGCCGACAATAGCGTATAAAATCGATCAAACGGAATAGCATTTTCAATCGTGTTTGTCTCGACGGGAAGCGCCTTTCAAAGAGATTCCAATAATCGATGAACTTGCTGCGGGCGGGTTTCGAAGACGAATAATTGAGTTCTCCTGCAGACACTAACAGCTACGTAAAAACTCTACCATTTTTGCTCTTCTGTCAACATTCTTTATATTGTATCACGTGGGGACAATTTATAAAGTTTTAAGATTTTCCAACAAAATACAGATAGATCTGTCGAGGTACAACTGACACTTGTTACGTACGCAAAATATATTTTATGGACGCCATTCGACGTTCTAGGATAATAAAAACTGCTTAGAGTCTGAGAATATTACCTTATATTAAAGGGACGTCCTTTTATTACAGCTTGAAAAAATCGACCTTCCTCCGAAAATATACATATATATTCGAGAATGTACAGTCAAATTTTGGAAAGGAAATTTCATGTATTATGGCCTGCACAGCCCTTTTTGTACACCCCTCGCGATGAGTGTTCCGAGTCCCTGACCGTACCGAGCTTGTCGTCTGTCCCTATACCTGCTTCTATTGTTCGTACTATCCCGAAAGACTAGAATTAGGTGATAAATATGAGGAAGCCAATGATATATGGTATGCAGCTGGGATCCACGATTAGCACTGTAAGCAACGTTTTCAGAAATTTGGTACTTTTCAGTAATGAAACTTCGAACGCGATTCTTCTCGAAGCGTAATTTTTACGCTCCGCGGAATAAAACCAGTAAAAAAAAACTGATCTGATTTCAACTCCTGCAGTAACAAAACTAACCCAGAATTCGAATAAAATTCTCCTCCGAAAATCTAGCGGGAATAATCGGGCAAGACAGTACGATCTACCGTAGTAAACCGTGATTAAGTTTCCAGCCAGCGTTCTCAATATTTCACAAGAAGATGAACTTTCCGACTGATACCGGGGGGAGGAGGTAGCGATCGTAAATGCAAGAAGTAATACGCCCGCGCGAATGCAATTCTTGCGGAAGACGGTGGAAGATGGTCTTATCTCTAAAACGAGGATGGCAAGGATCGATGCTCCGGCTTCCTATTCAACCTCCGCAGCGACGGACCATCCTTATTTACTTGCCTGGAGGAAACAGTGAGGACCTTTTGCTTTCAAGTCGTATGCAGCCTTCACGGTTCAGCCCGGGGAATCTTCGTCTTTCAGATCTTAGATAGGGGTTCGCGCCACTTGCAGCAGTAGATAGATCACGAAACCTCACCTGAACCGCTTCTTCGAATTTCATTTCGACGTTCGGGAACCGGTTACCCCGATCGTAATCCGTGAAAACGTCGACAATGGTTCGGCGGTACAGGCAGATCGAAATGATAGCCGAAACGATCTTGCTACTGTTGCTGCTTGGACAAATGCTAGTTATCGTTGAACAGGGATTAGAATGCGTTTTGCTTGCCGCGCGATTCAGGTTGCGTCGTGTTCGGCCGGCTGGACTTGACGTGGACGCGGGGGAACGAAATGGGTCGATATTTGAACGCAATTGCCAACAGGAAACGGATGATTTTACTCCCATTATTGATCTATGTATACAGCTTTCCCTTTCCATTGCATCACGGGGAATTATCTTTCACGCCATGCCTCGCTGGGAAGTGCTGGGTCTCGAGCGCAATTAGCTTTCAGATAACTAGGCTAGTACTCTTAACGATCCGCCCATCATAGGGCTATCGCTGTAATCGCAGCGAAAGCAACGGTAGATTACTCGAAATTCCTCGTGTACGCAATCGCGATCGATCCATTCACACTCTGCCCGCATCTATCAACAGCAATACATTAATATTAACGCGGCTGATATTCGTCGGCCGACCAAAAGTCGTCGATCATCCGAGGCTATAATTATCATCGATAATTAGACAGATGGCAAAGGGCGGGCACGCGATATATGACAACGAACAATCGCGGATCGATGATCCTTGGGCTTTATCGAAGTTGCTTCCGGCGTGTCCTTGTCTCGACTCGATGGATCGATAGTAACCCTAGGCTGTTCAGTACCTTCGAGCGGGCATCGATAACCGTCGCCGGCCGGTTAATTAATTCGCCGGCTAACGTAATTACTTAGAGCTTCCAGAGCGTGTACGGGCGCCACATACGAACGGGGTGGATACACGCACGCGTGTAAGTGCAACGGCACACAAGTGCGATCGGTCTCACTGCTTTGCAACGACCGTTCACGGATTTATGGGCGAACGAGGATGATCTTGTTAATTTGGCCGCGGCCGCCACGTCACGGCCTATGTATTAGTTCTTGAAAAGGATTATTAGTAACGCGATCCACGTGAACGGGCTAAACGCCTGACGAATAGACGGGATTATCGATTCCTCCCCGGAATTGACCGACCTATCTCTGTTGTGCACTTTACGATAAAAAAACAACAAGATAATGCATTCGAATAAGAATTCGATTTTGAGACAGGGAAATGTTGAAGATGCAAGGGACAGAGGGTTAACATGAGGATGACGAATTATCTAAATTGCACTGAGCAATGGTAGGGGTTGTTTCTTGGTGGCTCTGAACTATTCCGGTAAAAACTATGTAATGTACAAAAATAATTCTCTTCTTCTACTCTTTCCCTTCGCAATATCAGCGTGAAAGTGGTATATTAATTTACGATTAAGTAAACCATTGAACAAAATGAAAAGTTAACAAATACAATAGACGCTCGGCGCGAAGTTAATGTATTTTTAATGCCCGATGCAGAATCAATTTAATAGCACCAGTTTCATACAAGGTTATTCAGTAGCCGCTTTATCGGTATATAGAGACGGTGTGCATTTGCATTAAACGTTCGAAATATGATTAAAGGGCGGAATTACTTTTGTGCGCGCGACACATTCCATGCAATGTGAAATGGCGCTCGATATTACATTCTCGATTTTACGTCGCGTCGACGAAGGTCAGATGACGCTCGGGAGACGAAAATAAAGTAAAAAGTGAAAAACAAAAGGATTTTAAACGGTGCCGTGGGCTTCTGTCAGTAACAAGCAACCGGAATTAAAAATATCCGTTTTAATTAACAGCGGCGCGGAATTTGAACGACGTTAAAGCAGGTATCCGTGAAAATTAACTTTCGCGCCATTGAATGCAATTCCGACACAGTTTGTGTTAAAACTCGAGCAAGCCTGGCTTTTCAATTCGGTTCTATCTATTGCCACGTGGAAAAATATTTCCTCGTCGCGTTCGGCGCCGTAAAAAAATGACAACGAATCCGTTTAATTTGTTCGTAGTATGCATTTGCAACGTTTGAACACAATTCAAGAATTAAATTCGAATAATTGAATTAATTGAAACAATTTCGATAATATTTCACAGTTTTCTGGGAACTCACCATAGTGTAGTTAAATCCAACGCATGCTTTGATCGGCACACTCTTCAACATCGCTGATTACGTGCACAGATCACAGAAAACTTCCACAGAACACATTTAAAATAACAATAACTAGTTGTAAGGTAAATTTTTGCACCGACATTTAACATGATGTATGAACTGACGGAAGGCGATCGACTCTTACGGCTAGCAGAAGTAAATCTGAGCGGTAGTTGTGTTATTTCTGCAGTGGAAAACAGAAATGACTCACAGAGAAAAGTGCAGGTAAGAAGACTAAGGGTCCGGCCAATCGGAGGGCGTGGAAAATTTCAGGAAATGAAACTACCGGAAATGGTGTTAGGAGGATTTTTTAACCTAAGTTTGTGGGCAAAGAATGCGGGTCATTTATCGACAGCGGCAGTTAATTTTACGTCCGCACTATTATTAGCCGAACTTATTAATTTGTCTCTTGATTTTTTTAGATATACAAAAATTAAAATGCAACATATTTGCACCCATTTCTTAATATCGTTCGTAACATATCAAGAACCGAAATTCCAAAACTGATAATTAATTCTTGTCAATTAATTACTAATTAATTGATATTAATCGCCCACGCTCAGCGATAGGTTATCGTTAATACTCCTTTGCCGATGCAATTAGCTTTACAATACCAAATTCATCAAAACGAGAGTTGCCATATTACTAAATAATAATAGTAGAATACGGAATTAAACTCGAACGCTAGGGAATACCAAACATAGCATACTAAACTCTCAGCAAATCCATAATGGACTTCAACTCCTTTTCCACAAAGCCCCTTTAGTAAAACAACATAACTGAATTCGACTTTAATTCCTCCACAGTATTAAACGACGCAAACGATATGATTCCATGAGAGTTAGAAGGGAAGGAACGAAAACTCCCTTTGTCTTAATAAAGAACAAATAATCAAACTGCAATGCTACTATATTTATTAAATGTATACTGCATAGGTATAAAATAAGAAATCCAAGTTACAAGAACAACCATACTTATTTTCCAGAAACAAGAATGAATTAGCAATAAAATATTTTATTCGAAGTGCGCTCATACGTGACTCGTATCGTTTGCACAACTCACAATCAGCCCGAAAGAGAAATTGACTTAAGCTTTTTTCCGATTTCACCGATTCTTCGTGTGTATTAAAAAAAAAAAGGAAAAGAAAAAAGAACTCAGTCAGCATTAACAGTAACGGATTCGCGTGGCTCGAAGCGAATCCGAACAGATCACGGAATTACAGCTAACCAGCCTCGATCCTTCTCCGCGGTAATGCGATCGATATTCACCGACGACGAGACACGTCGACCGCGAATAACGAGTTTATCGGCCGGAGACCCAGATTCCTGGTAAACCTGTCCGTGGGAAAATCCAGGTCGACCGAGAAAGCGAATTCCGAATGCGAGACGCAGAATTCGCTCGCCGGTCGTCGCGAAACGTGCCGTCGATAAAATTATTATCCTCCTCCGCGTGCTAGTCCTTTGACGGAAGTCGAAAGCGGGCAAACGAGTCGTACGTTTCCACATCAAACGTGACTCACGTCCGGCCGGAACGTTTACGATCGATCGATGTACATATGTACTCCGGTCGTGCACTGTCACATGTTTTTCGTCGATTGTACGCGACTTAATTACCGTTTACCGAGGTGTGATCCTTTTAATCGTCGAGCATCCAGGGAAAAGTTATAGACATTAAATGTATCCCACGCGTAAAGGAAACGACGGGCTGACGTTATATCCGAAGATCTAGGGTATGATAAAGTTGACCGCTTGGGAATCTTGCCGCCCGAATTCGGAGATATTTGGCTAATTATGTCAAAACTAATCCAGAGCTCGAGGACAATTTGTGGAATGATCGGCTTACAACAAACAGCCACTACAAACAAGCTACGGACGCGGACGGAATTGGTTTCTGATTAATGGATTCCTATCGGGCACTGCGCTGCGGATAAATTTGGTAATCGTCGCCGAAACGTTCGTTAAACGTTCGCTACATTATGCATGTGCTTGCAGAAATAATTGTTATACAAACAGGGTAGCTGAATTTTAGCCGGGAATTTTCTTCGTACGCTTTCTACGTGAAAACGTGTCTGTACGTGTAATATGGTTAAAAGAAATTCGTGCGCGATAAATCACTTTCGCTGAATGCGCCTGCAACGAGGGAAGACAGGTTTCGATTTGGAATTCGCGAACTGATTTTGCAGCACCGCGTCGGGGGACGAGAGGAATCCGCAATGGAATGCTGATAAAAATTCGACGTAATCGTCTCTAATCAACGTGCGTATCACGCTGTACGTCCGTCGAATAGAATACGAGATTATCCGAGAGATCTATCCTATCCGATTGATTCATAATTGGCTGCTAAATATTAAATAGCGCTTCGAACTCACCTGCGCCAGCCTCGGTATCGTTTGTATGCGTGTAAAACGTTGTACAAACGCTCCTGTAACCTTCCGTGCTGCATTCACGGCGACACGGCGCAACGGATCGTACAATTTACATGTTTCAGAATCGGCTTTTAATTATGTAAAACGGGCGCAGCGTTACAATATTGGTGAGCCTGCGGTTTGCAGATCGTTTTTGTTTTTTTTATTTTTCAACTGGTCTGTAAAATATAGAAATCATTTCGCAAAATTCAGCCACATTTTATATACGGTTCGCGGAAATATGAAGATCAAAGAACGTTGATTCGCGAATGGAATCTGACGAAGCTTTATGGAATTCGTGAATGAGGTAACGCCGAATTGCTTTGTCGTAAAACTGCTGAATATTGTTGACGCAATTTTCACGGATTGTTTATTACGCCTTTGCGTAATATCGCGTGTATCGTTATATATAATTTATTTCGTTGATTTGCCACGGTGTTTCCTTGCAAACTTACCGTTAAAAGAGGTGCAACGTGAATATTCTCAGTATTCTAGCGCAATTACGTGCGAGACACCTCTAATGAATTATTTCGTCACGTTGCACGCGTAAACTTTTGCGAAATGCCAGGCATATTCCTGGGTTAGATCCTCTCTGCGAATGGAATTCCCTTAGGGAACGATACGGTGAACCATGTCGTCCAACCGCTGTTTCAGAACAATGTAATCATCCCTAATTTATGGACGATAATCTGCGCAGAATATACAAACTTCACAATTGCCGTACCTTCTTTCCTTACGCGACCACTCGCAACCCAACCCACCGTTTCTCGAATTTAAAATACCTTTTCATTCTGGTACCGTGCTCGAATGCCCTTTTGCATCGAACATAAGGTACCGACTCGATGACTAAATACTTACAATGACGATGGGGGGAAGCTATTTTCCGGATTCAAGCGGCAATTCAAGGGGTAGCAGGTCGTTCAAAACAACGGTATCACGTTTGTGTCGTTTACCCTATCCGCGGACATTTTCAAGACCGCTGTTTGACGAGAAGCTGAACGCGGATCTAGCGACATCACAGCAATGCAAATTAGAGGAACCGCGTTACCGTTAAAAACACGGTTTTTATGAAAGGATATTACGTGGGTAGCACTACTTCCGTCGGATCCTAAAAGGACAAAAGGGAGAGCAACATTAAGGGTCGTCCTCCGCTGCGACTATGGCGTAAAAATAAACAGAGCTGACAGGCTAGACAGGGAGTGAGCGAAGGGGTGAAGGAGAAGGTCGACGACTAAAAACGGAGAAGGGAGAACGCTCTGCCTGGCAATTTCATTACAAACCACAAACAGTACAGTACAGCGTTAGACGGAGAAACACAGAGGTAGCGCGAAGAAAGGGAAACGGCTTTAAAGGTTAAATGCCAAACTCGTCGGTCAAAAGGGGCTGCCGGAAATCGAAATGTTCAGGACGCTTGTCCGGGACGTTTACATATTAAATATTGACTCCCCGTGAACGCCAGATTTGCCACTGCATATTAATAGCACAACACAGAACTGATACTTTTCGATGGAACACGTAAAATAAACGAGTTGAATCGAGTGCAATCGTCATAGCTTGCAGAAACAAACCTTTTATCATCTTTGAACGAAAGAAAGAAAAGGCTTGAAACAGCGACATCCGCGCCGTGTGACGTGCCAGAAGTTAACAACGATTTAAACCACGCCGGTTTTCATGGCCGCAGTGTACGGCGGAAGTGGAAGATTCACGGAAAGAAAGAGAAATATGAAAAGAGCGACAAGATAGGGGATGGAAATCGAGCGCTAAGAATCGGAAGTGTAACTCGTTGAAGAGCATTTCCGCGATGCTGCGCGAACGTACGCGATCCTCGGCTTCCGGTTGCCTCGTGTTTGTGGTATCGAAGTTCGTCGAAAGCCAGCAAATATCGTTGGCCAGCGATCGGCTTACCGATATGTAATTAAGCCCGTTGAAACTGTATAATCGCCTCGACAGAAAGTATCGATGAGAGGAATGGCGAGATTCGCGGATTATGTACATACTTCCGGTCCCCAAAAGTAATTTCCAAACTGTTGTTACTCGATTGTTTCGCGAGGACATGGCACGTGTGAGGCTTAATGTAAAACCAACGGCTTTGGTTTCGATTTAATTTTTAATAATAACGGTTAATCGGTTGTGCGACTGATTTTATTCCCAACTGTATCTGATCGAGCTATCGAATGGAAAATTTCATTTATTTAATTAAAATTTCAAGGTAGCTGTTCCATTTTCAATGGGACTAAATAAATCTGATATTTCGTAGCATAAGTGCAATACGATTCCTGGCAACAATTTTTACAGGCAATGCCAGAATGTAAAAATAAGCAAGAAACGAATATTTTTTGTATAAAGATGTTTTTCCAGGGACGAAATCAGAGCAAGGCGAAGTTTACATCATTGTGCTGATAACTTCTATTTTTATCTGTCCCAAAAACTTCTTTCTGCCCGAACGACCGAATAATTATTGAAACGATTTTGTCCTTAATATTCAATGACTGTCGGCAAAAAAAGGGGATAGAAATGAATAACGAAAGCTCGTTTAAGGTTGGAAAAGTTGAATCGAACCGGGCCTCTTAAACGCGCGGACGAAGTTGGGCATTCTCTTGCTCGATTACAGCTTAACCAGAAATAGAATCATAAAGATCCCGGGAATGGAAAAGTGGACGGGACAAAGGGGGATGGGAGTAAGGGGAACAAAAGGGAAGAAAGGCAGAGAGGAAACCATGGAAATTCGTTATCCAGAATGACCCCGCTTATAAAGTTCGCCGAGAAGTTCGTGTCGTTCGATAACAGACCAGACGGAAGGTCGACAACGATGACGGGATTTGGAGATGGGGCAAAAGTTTGCTCAAGATCGCGCATAAGAGCCATGGAACGGAAGGAAAGAGCTAGAAATGCGAAAAAATCGACGAGAAAGGAGAAACTCGTGTATTCGAGTAGCACAATCGAAGCGAGAAATACTTCGTCCCTATTTCACAGCATACATATGTATTTCCGTATTCGAATAAATATAAAGCGCTAACAAAAATCGCGTGAATACTGTTTTAAATATTTTTAAACTACAAAAGGAACAAAAATTGACAGAAGGAATGCGATTCCATGATTTCGTAATTTTGTGCAAGTGTGTGTAGAAGTTTTAAATCTAAATGTCCGTTTGGTAAGAATCAAAGGGAGAACAATTATATTCCAAGTATTTTGTTACTTTGATCGTCGGAAGTAAAATCAAACGCTTTACGATCAGCTGTATAAAACAGTACTCCGTTTGAGAAACGAGGAAGACCGGGAGCAGCGTAGCTACCCTCGCGCGGGAAGATATACAAGCACGAGGGTTGCAAAGAATTCTGCTAACAATCACGTCGTAGGAGGAAAATTGAGGGCCGTAGAGCTGCTTCAAAGGAACAGGGGTTCCTTCTCACAGTCGTGCGAGAGTGGAACGTATCGAGCGTGTATTATACTGTTCTCGTCGAAAAAGGGCGCGACAGCAACTTACTACAAATCAACACTGCAAATGAGTAAATCGTGATACGTGAAATGAAATTACAGACAGCTGAAAAATTTGTAAAGGGAGATGGAATTATCTAAAATGTGGTTCCATTAAGAAGCACGGAATTTTTTAATTAAAATATAATATATAACGTAGTACATAAGTTCTGCACAATATAGCAAGGTTTTGAAATTCTTGCAATAGAGAGGATTTTGCTAAACAATTCATGGAAGAAACGAAAGCGGTACAAATTGTAAGAGCCGATCATTGTGTCCGCCAACAGCTACAGTTAATTATTCTCCCAAAGATAAATTCCCATTCAGCTAACCAAACGTTGCACCATAACCGGCTACAGGCCAGAACAATGGACGGGGATGTGCGGCACAAAAGAGAACTTATCGAGGATGAAATCCGGCCGTCGCCTGAAAATTCCGCCGAATTTCCTTGCGCTTCTCCATTCCAATTCTTCTCGACTGCGCGGCCGTGTTGTACGTGTTTCAAAAGCGCACCAACGCCGCAGTCGGTTTAATAATTCGCCAGTCAAAGAAAATGCGGACTTGGTGAACCTTTCGTGGACGCGATCTAGAAGTGCGATTTGAATCGTGGAAATTAAGTTGACGCGAAAAACCTTTTGAATGGTATCAAATTTTTCCGTAGACAAGCACTCGATCGATAGGCAGTAATTTTTTATAATAATAACCTGGTTTGTAATTCGAAGTACTAAATTTATTTATACTATTATATATATTAATTATTATATTAATTATATATATTAATACTAAAGTACATTTATATGCTTCGATTTGAGGGTGCAATTTTACCCTCCTTCTGGATCAGAATTTCATGAGAATCGATGACTATAAAAAGCCTCGGAGATGGTGCATTTTGAAAATGAGGCAAATGTTTGCACGACAAATCACAGAACGAGCCTTAAATCTATATGAATAGAAGTTCAAGAGATCCAACTGTTGGGAAGAAATCTTTAATGAAGTTCGTATTAGGGATCGCTCGAGAAACTGGGTAAGCTACCCCTTTGCAGCGCGGACGAGCTCGCCGTCTCATTTTCACCAAGGAAAGAGGAAAACGGAGAAAGAGGAAAGGGATGGGACCAGCAGCGGCATTTCCAAACTTTGCTATTCGACGTGGACCGCTCCCGTCGACTAAACTTGCGAAAACTTTCACGCTTTCTCGTCGTGCTCTCGGTTTTTTAATGAATCGTCTCGCTGAAGAATATTCGGCTGGTTTGTTTCAAAGTCTACGCCCCTCTTGCGACAACAGCCTCCACTAATTGCATCGACTTTCCAGAGGCGTTCCGAAGGAAATTCGCTGCAAAGCTGTCATTCTAAATGTAAACGCATCGAATACTCTACAATTTGATATTTATATAAATGACACGAATCGCAATATTTTACTCGATACACTCTGACTTGAAAGGACTAACAAGTAACTTCTCATTTCCCTCCAAATTTCGTTCACACCAATTTCGCGCAGTGAACGCTGCGATTTCACTGTTTCGTCGCTTCCAAGACGAGTTTCGTGCGCACGCGTCGCACGAAACCAGACTTCAGCAAAGGAATAATCCATGGTCGAAGCATATAAATTCAAATGACTCGCTTGCACCGCAAAAGCGGGCCGTGAATATTCATCGGCCTTGGTCCGGTATACCCGCAGCTCCATGGACACTTGTCGTCCATAGAGGCGACATGTGGGCAACGGGGGGAACGAGCCAGGTACGACTACTTTGTTGCTTGTTAGATAGCAGATCCGTAATCTCGTGCCACGCAGCGACGTACGAACGCTTTCGCAAAACGTCGTTTAATTGGTAGAAATTAGCCGGCTCGGGTAAAACAATAAATAATTATGAGCAGCAACGAGATCCCCTTAATTGGAACTTAATGTCCCGCGGAATTAGTTAAGGGAAATATTTACCGCTGGAATTCGCGGAGCACCTCGTGCTGTGCTGCGTTTAATTGCTTCGCCGGTTCGCGTTTTCGAGCGGCGTGTTCGATTTTAGTTCGATCCGTAGTCGTTCGACCGCACGGCCAAAGTGTTTACCAAAGAAAATGGAGCACCAAAGGCTGGCCCATTCTGGAAAAATGATACGAAAACGTGGGGAGCATTTCGTATGAATTAATAATGAAATATCGTAGCCGATTAGGGGCGAGCTAGTACATAAGCAGGGCGATTGCGTTTCACGAGGAGAATGATTGCTCGAAAAGTCGCGGGCAGCCAATCGAAACAAATGGATTTTAATCCGGCGTCGCACCAGCGCATTGTATTTAGCAGCGTGAAAAGTTTCGTCGAAATCGCTTCGTCTATAATTACCCTGCCCCATTTATTAACGAACTGTCGTTCAAGTGAAATGAAAGTAACGTCGGCGGCAGTAACGAAAGTTAGAAATAAACGATAAATTGGTCAAGACGGCCAGCAGTATTCGTCGGCGCGCGTAATTGGAATCCGTTTGAAACGGATGGATAATTGATTGTAATATAATGCCAGACAGGTAGATGAAAGCCGGAGCATCAGTGTTATAGGCGAAGTGAAATTAACGTTCACCTGTTTGACGCTGTCTTGGAAAATATCCACGGGCGAATCGGGATCGATAATTAATTAATTCTGACGCGGCGAGTTCGTGAACGCTACAATCCGGGCGCAGGAATATTATTTCCATTATACGTTTCTTATTTGCTATGACGAGAAACGCGTGCGGACAAAAAAAGGAGTTCGCAGTGAAGTAGATCGGTAAAGTTACAATTTCGTTGTTTCCACCGCGATCAAGCTCCCATTCATCAAGCTTCCATTTCGCCATGCTGGACGAGACATGCACACGAGCTTGCAGAAAATGGAAAATATTCAACGACAGCGAATATCTGTAGAAACATGACTGAAATATAATAATAAAATCAAGTAAAACACTCGTGATTCCAAATTCGTAATACTCCAAAATTTCAACGGCAGATCCGTAATATGACTAATCGAAAGCATTAACGCAAATCCACTTTAGGAACGCTTTCTAAATCCATGCAATCTGTCCACCGAGCTTAATTTGCCCCCACGGATAAATCCAAGCAAAGGCTGATTTAAGAAATCGCGCCCATCGTAACGCTCCGTAATCCCGCGCAAAATAACACAACGAGAAGATAATAGATAACAGTCGTCGCTGTTGCGCCGTGAGTCACGCGTTTGCGTGAGTTGCGTGGCGGATAGATTCGTACGAGAGAAACAGCGTATTAGCTGGTTTCAGCGCAAACCGGTTTTCCCGCCACAGAACCGATCTCTGTTCTCCTCGCACACGCCCGCGCGGTCGACGCGCACGGTTGAATTCCGTCGAGGATAGAGAAGGGTAGAAGGATCGAGATTTATAGCAGAGGAAATCAGACGGAGCGGCAGCAAAAGAGACGAGCGATGCCTACTTCGGAATTGGCGCGAGACTAGCGCAAACACGTGCGTCCCATTTACCGGGATTCTACGCTCGTGCGTGTGCGCATTTATGCGGTCGCCGATGCTGCTCGTTCGTTAATACCCTCGATTAACTTCTCGTTGCTAACGATCTACCAGCAACGTTTAATTCGATCATCGGTTTTGCGCGGCTAAATTCATTACACGGCACGTTTCACCGTTGCGACTCGCGCCGTGGCTTCTCATCGATGCAAACGTCAGGTGATTGCCCCCGTCTTTCGATGGAGGACTAATGAGTTCTATTGGAAAGGCCCGTCGGGGGGAGAACCGGGTGTTCGCAAGCTTGAAAAATGATCAGGCCAGCTGTTCGAAAGCGAAGGAACGAATGACGTTCATTGTTCGGCGTGCGTGCGTTTGAAAATTGAAATTTGTTATTCGTCGGATGGTAGTGGGCGATGAAATTATTATCGCGTAAGCTAAGTCTGATTATCAATGACAACTTTTACAGATTTATCTGGTGTACAAATTACTGAAGGTACGGTGCCTCGCGAAATTTCTACTATTTCATTTCTTTCGTTCAAGCATTCAATTTGTTTTATTCGAAGACATCCATATGCACGTCGCCGCGATTTAACCCCGATTTTTGCCACAGTTTATCCTTCCACCTAGCAATTCCCGAGTGGCGCTTAATTTGCGGAAAGGGGGCGTTATCGTTAGGATCGACGAGGACTCCTGACGGCTCCTGCCCCTCCATTATAGGGTTAACCGTAATGGATGTTCAGGATATACCGCTGCTATTCGCATTTCGGGGCCACATAGTTCAAAATTAGCAGGGACTCGTATCTCTCGTTTATCAGTAGCCCCGAAATGTCATTTGTATCGATGAAATGCACCGAGCACTACCAAACGGGTTCAACATCCCGACCAAGTTTGCAATTCGATCCACAACACTTTGCCTACTCCTTATTATTCCTATTCAGTAAACACGCAACCGATACGCTTATTTCTCAATCCGGCCGCTTTAAGATTCCAACGAAACCAATTCAATAGTAGCACATAGTCCCGTTCCAGGTAAATCCGTAGCATGAAAAGGTGTTCATAAAATACACCGCGTACAGCTGTCAGCTGCGTTGAATTCCCCAATTAATTCACCACCTATCCTGCCGTGCGTCGTACCAATATCGCAAGGCCAATCAAGCATAATCCACCATGACATCGGTCCCATAAAAATCCGGGTAACTAGCGCTGCCCGATACCCCGTCGAATCAAAGCATCTCTCAGAAACCAGCAGCGCGGGCACGCGCGGCAAAAAGCTGCGTCGAACGGTTGACGAAAAAAGAAAACCCCTGCCAAGAGAAAACGATTCGACTGCTTTATCGAGCCATTTCATGACCGAGCAGCGGCGAAAGGGTTCGTTGGTTCGTTCGTCGGATCGAGATGGTCCGGAGGAAAAAGCTCGCAGTCAATTACGCGCCCGCGAGCCCAACAGATGCGAACCTACAGCTTCGACTCTCGCGTTATTACTCGTTCGATATATTTACGAGCTATCGGGCCGTCTCGTCAAGAGCGAACGGCGTAAATACGTTTCCAGCCGTGCTTCAAAACACGATAAATTATTTCACGCGGAGGCAGGATTTTATCCGCGGGGCGTATCCTGGCCCCGTTTCCCTTAGACAGATCGCTCGCCGATGTGAAAATGAAACGGAACAGAGATCGGGGTAGAGAATGGGCGGGGTGCAGAGGGACAGATTGGGGAGGGGCGAAAAGGGAAAGGGTGAAACCGGTGCAACCCTTGGTAATTGATCGCGTTCTGTTTCGTTGGCTGTGCGCCGCGTGCGTGCGTGCAACGCTCGTGAATTCGTCGCGGACGCGATTCTATTTGCGTGCACCGTCACAGGTCCTCGGCGCCCACTAAATTCGCGGTTAATTATAGGTACGGGCGGCGCTAAAAATTCGATACGCACGCGACCACGACGAATAATTCGATCGAGAAGCGGTATGTGTATCTTTATGGGACAGGCGGAAACACCGGAGTAGAAATTTTCGCGATGTTCACATTGGTGTATTATTGCTTTCGCTGGCGATTCGGTAAATGGTATGCTGGAATTTCGAAACGTTCTCAACGAGGACTGAGACTTTGACATCTTTTAGATGAATATAGTACCGAAATGTACTCTGCATGTTTCTCGTATCTTGCAATAATAAATGAAAAATAAGATAGCGAGTGTTTCACATTCTAATAAACCCCTCGTTAAGTTCAAACCTCGCGCCACAATTATTTTCATTCGTACGCTCTCTATTTTCGCAGAATCTTCCTGTTTGCATCACGTTTTCCTAATCCGCGCTGAATAAAAATCTGGACACTAGTTAAATCGCCACAGGAGACATTTGCCTGCCGAGTCCGGCTCGCGTTGCAATAGAACAAATTACGAAACAGCGTGTCAATATTATATGAAAACGCGATCTTCAAAACAAATACAAGCATAGATCGACCGTATTTTGAAAAATTGCCGAATCGTTTCGTTTGAAAGTTTTATCTCGCGCGAAACCCTGACACTGGTCGCCAGCAATCACGACGGCGACGAAATCGCGTTTTGATGAAGTACAAATGTCGCAACGGTCCAAAGTCCTCTTGCGAGTTTTCACGCGGGCCAATTCCGAGAGGGATTGCTGCGGGAGACACGATATTTGTCATTAATTCCTGCATGTGACGTAAAACGAATTAATTCTCGCCGGCGCGGAGGCGTCTACTCTCGCGCACGTTCGAACACAAAAGCACGGATACGCGCGTGTTCGAGTTATCGAATCGATATTCACGCGGCTCGCGGAGCTGCTTCGACAGATTGTACTCTATATCTGGCGTTCTGTTTGCCGGCGAAATACCTTGCCCGGCAGCCTTCGGAATCGACGATTGCTTCCCTTAAAGATTTATCAGGGATAGTTTCCCCTTATTAATCGTTTTCGAATAAAGAAACTTTGTTTGTTTACGGTTAGTTTGCTCCATTGAGATTGAAAACCGCTAAAGCGTCTCTGTGACAAAGTCGACGGGAAAGTAAAAGAAGCTGGGTCTCATTAAAACAAAAATTCATTAAAACTTTGATTCTACCGGGAGATCGAACGCTTAAGATACTTGGAGTAATCGGAGTAAAAGTTTACAAAGTACTGTGCTCGAACCATCCGCTGCAATGCGGCAGTCGTTTCTGACCGACTGGAAGTGCTTTCCGTACTGAAGTTAGGGCGGAGTTGATGACTCAAGTCCAAGGGTAGACAAGTTTCGTAACCGTAGAACGATTCGGAAGGGATGGGCTGCCGACCCCTCGAACACTTTATACGATCCGCCGAAAACCGCCCGCTTTTGCTTTACACTTTTATTTCACTAAATATTTCCCTGGATAAACTCTATCTAATAATATCTTATTAAGTCGCTGAAAAATGAAGAACCTTCGTTCTATTAGCTTCCTCGGCGATATAACACGGCCACGGTATTAATTCACAATGATTCCCGAAACATCTGTTCGCTGTTAAATATTTATGAACCAAGATAGCTGATCCGTTAGCATTCGCTCCAAAGGACGGAATATAAAATCCATAAATTGAAACGCGTAAAGGAATCAATTAAAACGATACTATCTACGTTGACAGAGTGCAACAAACGAACATATTGAAACTTCGATCGGGCCGCCTTCGTTTACGATGAAAACCGATCAGAGAAATTATGAAGTCGCGGGAAACCATTTACGGATTCGACGGCGTAAATAATTACCGCGTGTCAACGACACGTAGCCGTATTTACCGTGGTAAATGCATCATCGATAACCGTGACAGGGCCACTTCTAACCGCGGCAGGCCAGCTGCGCCTCGCGTTCGAGTTATCGTTCGTTCATCGATTCGTCGCTGGATTAGCAGCCAATGTCCATTATACGTTCGCGTGCGCGCGGTCTGCTCGTTAGCGGGCCACGGCGACCTATAAAATTTATTATCCCGCGCCACTGCGAGAACAATATTCCCGGGGGACGCGAATTTGTAATCGGAATTTCGTGGAGCGCGAAAATTACGACGGTGTTGTTTAAAGGGATCCACTACTGAACAGACGTGACAAACGTGCTCCAGTCTCGCCTCGATTTGTATACCTTTGTATCACCTGGTTCGCGATGAATCGAACGTTCGCGTGAAAAAATGTCGGGTTCAGCTTTGTGGAACTGAAGACGACTGAACGATGACAGGGAACTCGAGCAGAGGTTGAGTAAATTTCGTACCCCCTTACAAATGAAATATTTTTATTAAAATGTAATGTACGCTTTTGTAGTAACATTTCGTATTTGTTTAGCGTTTAATACATGTAGTAATTATTACGCACCGAATAACTCTGCGGAGATCTGAAATGTTCCGGAACACATGATTTTTTTCTCTTTTTTTAGGTAGAATGTTGCACAGAGTAAGATATTCAATGGTGCGCGTTAATTAACCGAAGTAAACACGCGCAACGTCCAAAGCCAAGGTATCAAAGTACCAGATCAATAAATATACACGTGTGCACATGCGCGTCAAGGATTAAGATCAAAGCGTAAAATCGAACATATATTTGCGGAACAGCCATCTGGCCCGCAAGAGAAACTATACCCACAGAACGACAGCTGACGGTGCAGCGGGAAAAATGTAGTACACGAAACGACGTTCGACCGAACATCCCGTGATCGACGTTCCTCCGCGTAATACGAATAATTAATCATACGCTGCAGACGCGCGGAAATAATAATGTAAATGTGGCACACGCGGCAGAAAGAGCAATTTAAATCGCGCGCGGGCCAACAACCGTTTGCATTATTTCATTACTTCGTCGAAATCGTTTCATTAAAAGCGTGTTGCCCCGTTTCGACGACCGTTCATCCTCACCGTTACCGCGTACTATTATCGCTAATATGACGACCGGTTCGTCCATAAATATTGAAAATAGTTTTGTACGGAATGTTCAATGAAATTTTACTTCACAAGCAACGTTCGAGCAAAACTACTATGGGTACTGTGTACATCGTAGGGTTTACAGGTGCGTTTACGTTTACGACTGAATGTACTTAATCAACAAATCACTTGCAACCGGTATTCAAAGGGAAATATTTCTCGTGTCAAGATAAGACACTTTTTAACGTAGATGCTTATGAAAAATGAACGTTCTATTACAGTCAGGCGTCCCTAGCTTAAACAGTGCTACCAGATCGCTCTGAAAGCAACCCAGAATTTCCAAGAGGTATCATACCTTTATGAATGGATAAGGAGAACTGTCGGCGTTGAATCTTACATGGTACATCTCGATGAAGCTATCTCCGACGAGCCAAGTCAAATAGAAAGTATACTCGTCGAAATCGAATACCTGTGCCCGTCCCGCGGAAGCCTGCAGATTCGTCTACTTGCAACAACTTTCTCTGTAACACGTCCCCTTGCGCGGAGCGACGAGTCAGATATCCATCTTCGTCGAAGATTTAAAAGAAATGGCAAAAAGTTCGAATCAAGCTGTAAGGCGATTGAATATTCATGCAGAGAGGAGTCCCGCACTCTCCCTCTCGTTCTGCCTCCCCTTCGTGGACGTCGTCTGCTTTCCATACACGACACAGAGCTCGTTCGAATCCTGACATTGGGTCTGATACGACCTATGCTCGCGCGAATCGTTGAAACGCGTTCTCGAGCGTCTCCCTTGCAACGGGACGGCCCCGACGCTGGAGAGTGCCGATTATCTGCATTGTGTGCTTCAAGCTCCCGAACACTTTGCGCACAATGCACAAGGAAACCTGGCGGATTCGATTCTACTCAGAATACGGAACCGAGTTCTTGATGACAAGTTTAAGTTACTCCAGAGGGATATTCGTCGTCAATGGAAGCCGTGTCTGGTTACGTGGGGATCAAGGGATACTTCGACTAACAAAAGCTCGTTGAGACGTATGTATTGTACATAGTTGCAGAAAATAGCGTAGCAACATTTACGATTCATCTGCCGAAGGTCTGAATGAAAAGAAGTCGGACATTAATTTAGTCAGACCTGTTGCAAGCGTTCCAGTAGTTCTCCGTAATTCAAGTCCCACTGTCGTCGTCCCTTGAATTCATAGAAATTGTTCGACAACAGATTAACATCGTACACGTGAGCGTGAAACTTTTTCCAGGATCGAAACACCGTGCCCGCGTTTACTTTGGAAACGTTGGGAGAATCTTCCGGGAATCGTCGACTTATTGCCAGAGTTTCCGAGCAATTTCGCACACGCCACGTACATACGTAGGACGAGGGGGGCGGAAAGAAAGAGCGTTGTTCCTCGGACGAGGCGAAAAGTGGCGAGAAGGAGAACGCGAGGCCGTGCAACGAAACTTGGCGACCTTTCAAGCAGGAATTCCGGGTCTTCGTCGGCAGCCAGGGCTTAAACGATGAAACGAGCCCTCTCTCTTTCTCTCTCGGCTACTATCTTTTCGCTCCTATCGAGAAAGACGACGAATCCCCGGGGGTGGCAACCGGCTTCCGAATTCGTGACACGGCAACGCCACGGACCACCCCTTTCACAGTGCTTGAAATTCTCGCACCAAGCGCGAAAATACGAGCGCGAACACGCGTTTAACAGCCGGGTTTATAAAGCCGGGGAATCGGGAAATACCTTAATGGGACTCCTACCGAATTTCGCCGGAGGTCTTTCTCGGCGAAAGAACGAGCGGAAAAAGTCGAATGGATAGATATAAAAAATAATTGCGATCTTATTGAACAATGTGATACACAATGTACGGTTGCTTCGTTTTTGTTTATTAATTATTGTTAATTCAATTCAAGACATTTACTCGCGATTGAAGCGCAAGTGCAATTATTGAACAATTAACGGATTCAACAAAATTCGATGTTTCCGTGCATATTTTTTTTCCCCGCGAACAAGGAAGCCGCAATAATTAAGCTGCGCGCTGTGCGCTTGCACCGCTTGCTGGTTTTCATTAAGCTCGAGTGTGTGGCGTAATTGCTTTAGCGTTCGGCGCGTCTAGTTCCCCCGACACACCGTTGATATCCGCGTTGTCGTTTAGCCAACACACGTGTGTGCTACGGTGGAAACTTCCAGGGGAAAGAAGTTGGTGATTTCAACCTCGAAAAGAGTATCACGCGTGCAACGAGTTGTCGCTCCACAACTCGAAGGAAAAGCAGGGCACAGGGTTGAAAGGACACGGTTGCTCGTTCTATGATAATAAGTAGATTTCGTGGCCGCACGGAAGTTTAGGGTCATCTATCAAACGACAACATCGGTCTTGTACGAGTTAAATGCCCTCTCCGATGAGGAAAAAAAGATGCGAAAGAGAGGAGAGAGTCAAAGGCCAGATCCCGGGTATTCGAGCGTCTTTTTTACGAGCCCTTTTCGCTCAATTCCCGAGACCATAGCGGAGACCTAAGTATCGTTGACCCGTGGACGAGGGAAGGGTGCAAATAAATTCAGGGGTGGCAGGACGTAAAGTTTTATACACAAGCCCTCTGAAATGTTTGGTCACGCTTTCGGGCTTGCGATGTCGGTAAACCGTAAGGAGGTGAATGCTCTATAAATATGACGGTCCACTTTGGTCCAGTTTCTTCGCATAAAATGGATACTTTATGGAATGATAAACGCGTTCCTTCTCGATCGTAATTCGAAATGTGTATCCCCCTGAAACTTTACGCCCTTTCGAAACTTCCCAGTGATCTCCCGAATCTGCTATCATCCCTGTTTATTTGTCGCTCGTGAACAAGTACCTTGACTTGCTCGGAGAGATCTATATCGCGCGAACGAAACCAAGTATGACGTCGAAAGAGAAATCCTATTATCTCTTCCGCAGGAATCGCGGATGTTTAACGGCGCCGTGCTGTTTAACTCCCGACATTCGGTACAATGCACTTTTCTCAACGTACTTTTCGCTGCTGCCTTTTCTCCGCCGTTCCAGCCGTTGCCTTATAAACGAGGCATTCCCGTAATCCCAGTCTTCCTGTATTATTTAAGTTTTTCCCCCCCGCCACGCCTCTTCCGTTCGCTTCCGGCTCACATTTTCCCTCTTCACGCGGTTACCGCGTATTTACGTTTCAAATCATTCTTTATGCGCTTACATTCCTCGACTCCCCGCCCAGATGGGAATAAAGACCTCATTCTATTCCGGCTCATTTTACGCCGCTTATTTCTTATCGCGCACGCTGCCCGGTGCACGAACGCGCGGGCCAGGTAGATCCAGGTAGATTATCGGCCAAGCGAACCGGTTACAAAAGGCATGCACATCGAACCGAGGGGCGGCACGATCGGAATTGCTAATTAGGCGCGTGTAAAATCACTGTAAATCGACGAACCGCCCATTACTGTAACCAGCATCTCCTGCTATGGGGATATTTCACGGCGAGAGGGACCGAACTCTTTCTACTTCGTCTTCCTGCGCGGGATTTTAAACGCGAACATCGGAAACGATTTTCCACTTCGCTGGCGAATGCGTGTTTGGTCGCCGGGACAACGCTGTTCCGAACCTTTCGCGGGGAAGATCGGGCGAGCTGAACGAGAAGCGTTGCTCGTGGATACGGTACACCGGGAGATACTGGCGAGTCGCGGACTGGGAAAGAAAGTTCCGTGTTCTGGAAAGAGATTAACTTCTCGCTGCGTGGGGTCCGTGTACGTGTAAGCAGATATGCTGGATATTCATCTTTTTGTCTCAAAGACTCCCGCCGAATAATAACTCTCGTGGGTTCGGAAATGAATTTCGCAATGTCGTCGAACGGTATTGCGAATTTTTCGAGAAACATCGAAGGTCTCAATACAAAATGCTGCTCATCCGTTCGTATAATAGTACGAAAAATATTTCACATTTTGATCAATTGTCAAAGATTCGGCAACTCGTATACGACGAAACGCCACGGGGAACGGTGCTTACTAAATATTCGAAATGGTCGGAATCTCGCGTTCATGAATATCGCAGGCGGTGTGTGAATTAGTTGCAAGGCAGAGAAGGTGGTGTAAGTTTAATCGGGACGTGCGTCCTTGGTATCGGCCGCAGGGAAACGCAGGCGCAACGCTCCACGTGCCCCCTCTCGAAATTACACCGTGGCTCGTTCCGTTCCTCCAGGGGCTACAAATCGTTCGAGAGGATCTAGATATTGCCCAGACCTTGTCCCACATCACCCATACCTGCACCCACCGCCGCCAAAGCCTTTCAATTGCCGCAATTTTCATTACGAATTTGTCTCGTAAAAACCGTTCCGTTATACAATTCGAACGATTCGGCGGAAGGCAACGATTTCGTGCGTTTCGGCTGGTTCGTAAATCCCGCCCGGTGGTTTGCGGTGAAACCGGGAAGGATATATCGAGGTGAAGTCGATGGTAATCCTGTTTATCGCGTCTGAGGGTTTTATACCGTGATTTCTGTCACGTACACGGTTTCATGCGATTTTGAAGATCGTAAAGTTTTTGTAGCTCTTCTTATTGACTTTAAAAGCCCGCGAGTTGTCGATCTTCGCATGAATGAAAGTCGAAGATGTAAAGCGGATATTACTTTAGATTATCCAGGACGATTCTACGGTTTATGCGCGGTTCAATTTTAGTGCCACATAGTTGCTGTGTTATGCAGATTCGACGCATATGGACTTGGACTTCTTTAAAAACAAAAATCGACGCTTTAAATGTATTAAGTTTGGGATTTGTGGACACGTGAATCGTGATTTCTGAAATTGGATTAGCAAAATAATTTTTATGTGACCAGAAGAGACGCGAAATTGCATACATTGGAATGGCTTTTGAAATATATTCACATCGCTTTCGACAAACCGCAAATTCCATCATCTATTTTGTCAAAGAATATACAATTTTAACAGAATTATGCTCCGACAAAGGGGCTGCATCAAAGCCACGGGAAATTATAGAACGATTCCATAAATCCGCCAACGAGTTGTACATCTGCGGTTAACATACTCTACTTTCCAACCGCGCTGTCGTTAAATACAACACTCGCATCTGACGACAGGACTATTAATATCAACCCAGTCATCCGTGTTATTAATATCTTTATCCCCACTCGGACCTGAAGCCTCATGACGGACAACTTCGCCGTCATTATTCACTACATTGGAGACCATCAACAGTGACCGTGCAATACCGAGATCCCTAAATGATCCTTTCGGCAACGTTCCACGAAAATCGACAAAAACCTTGATTTCCCCCGTGCACATAACCGTTCAATTATTAACTCCACTCTAATGTTCTTAACTTCATTCTCGTATTCTTCATGTTTTAACCAAATATGCAGTTTGTCAGCGCGTAGGGGGTAATGGCAACTAAAACGCACTCGTCCTTCGACTGCGAAAAACACAGAATGTCGACGGTAGCGACTCGATTTCGGCTTTGTCCGACGTCAAAGGCGAAAGGAGAGGATATTTGCTGTAAAGCCCGGTGCATAAAATGACACATGGAACGGCCGATGCATAAAAGACAAACATAAAGGCCGGGCGAAAGAGGATCCTACCTGGTGTGGCTGCAGGGTGTCAGGGATGAGCCGTGGTGCTATTAGCCAGCCGTGCTTACGGGGCGCATAAGCGCAACCTCCACCTCCGAGCTACTCCGGCTTTGTCTCTGCATCCTGAAAAAGCGAGAAATAAGCGAAATGAGTTTTATGCCATGAAACGTCGCACACCCCAAAAGTGCGCGTCGACGGGACGAGCGACTGGGGCTCGTTCCGGCGTGGATATTGCAAAATTTATATCGACTGTATATTGCACGAAATAACGCTTGATTAACGTGCCCGTAAAACGCAAGGGCGCATTATTTATTAAAAATCTAAATTCGCGTCGCTGCACTGTAGTTGCGATAAATTGCCGTGGAAAAGAATGGGGTAGAGTATTTCAGAATTGTGGGACTATTGAGGTCCTCTAACGCTGGGAATATTTTTATAAATCGAGCTTCTTTTTTTACAAACATGACGCCTGTAATGTGTGCATCGATCATTCGATCTACCTTCAAACTTTACGACCAGGGGAGCGCGCAATAGTGCACGGATTCTGAGTGCCAATAAACCCTTTATGGAATCAGAATAACGACGCGTATTCTAAACGCAGTGCGGCTGGTGTTGTCTATCCGAACGGAGAGTGAATCGTAAAATCGAGACCGTTTGTCAAATTCGAAAATCGACGCCAGATCCGGAACACGCAGGCGATTTATTAATATTCCGGTTCGCTTCGACGATTTCCTATCGCGCGTAGATACTCGAGGCCCCCGCTTTGAAATTCAGATGGTCGACCGAACCTTTGTGCTACGATGTCGCTTTTAGATACACGCTGGAAGTTTGATATTGAAAAAATGAACGTGGTTCGCCGAGGATTGATGGACGAGAGTTGCACCCGCGGGGCACGGCGGCCGCATCGGTATTCGAGGAGCGTGTACGATTGAACGTCGATATGCGCTTTACTCTCGTCCGGCCTTGGTACACGTGGAGGAAGTACGATCAGCGCAGAAAAACGATCACCAATACGTGGCCACTGCCGTTAG
The DNA here is from genome assembly GCA_963583965.1 of Nomada ferruginata. Taxonomy (NCBI): domain Eukaryota; kingdom Metazoa; phylum Arthropoda; class Insecta; order Hymenoptera; family Apidae; genus Nomada; species Nomada ferruginata. The sequence goes on along the minus strand of OY757214.1, from coordinate 4,924,879 downwards.
ACCCGGGGACCGTTACAGCATGGTAGCTATAAAAGTTGAATCGAATTTCCGTAAAATAATCAACCAGAATCCTCTGTCTGGACAGGACAGTCTTGGATTAAATTGAAAATTCTAAAGCTTCGTTTCAATTTTGCACCCCCCCGCGGACGAACGTCGACGAGTTTGCCTGGTCCGAGGCACTCGGTAAAAATAATTTCGTTATCTTTATATTATACTTTCCTAGTTCTCATTTCTTCATTTATGCTCCAGTGCTGTAAATTTTATATCTTGGATTCGTATGCAAATACGGTGAAATATATTCTCGCCCGCGATGAATAAATATTTGAACCGCGGTCGGTCAAAAAATATGTTTGCGGTTTGCACACATACATATTTCTGACGTATATAATGCAAGAAACATACATCTTATCGATGTTAGAAATAAGTAATCAAACTACTGGGCATATTCAATTTTTCGTTTCGTATTTTTATTCTCCGTTCAATTTTAACAATCAATCGAAACAATATTTTTATTCCCTCAATGAAAGCGGTCCCCACGATTAATTCCATAAAATAAACGTGCACCGGTGCACATGTTCTTTTCGTCCATGTTTAATCACAGCGACGCGACGCACAGCCCGCGACTTCGTAAAATAATTCATCGGCGAAAACGGCTCGCTCCCATTCGTCACACCGTTAGCGTGTTCGCGTTTCCCCCGTTAATTGTTTTCCAAATTAATTCATATTCCCGGAAGCGTGGCGTATCAAAGTGCGGCGTGCACTGGAATCGGTTAATAATGTACAAATTAGCCGGACGGTTAAATATTTTCATTAGCTGCACGGTGTCGTTGCTTTTTACACGTGCGGGATCGACGAGCACGATTAATTACCGATGACAATTGATGCTTCTGCCAAATACGGCAATTGTTATGAGATTTCACGTTTGCTCGGGAACACGCCCGTGTGCATAACGATTCGGGTTGGCGGAGAAAGGCAGGGCTGCCTGTGGTCTCAGGAAAAGTTTATATTGGATTTCATATTTAATGCAACGCACATCGTTGCCACGAACGAACTTGCTTCCCGGATAAATTATTTATGCCGGAACGCTTTGTCTCTGTCTGGGTGGAGGAGGGTTAGAGTCCTCGTGGACGGGATTCTGGTAAAGAGAAAAGGGCAGAGAGAATAGGGGATGATCGTTGAAAGGCTACGATAAGCCAAGAGCTGAACGAAAACCGTCAATCCCTGTGAGACAGCTACGATGAAATCTTGCTGACTTGATAGGTCATCAGCATCTAGAAGTGATGTTAAATTGGGAGGAGCATGAATTTTTTTTGTATCGATGCTGTGATGTTACGACAGCGTGACCCTTTTATCGATCAACAGCTTTTTATATTCTAGGCTCCGATTTAAGTACCTAATATGTATTTAATTTTGTTTTAATATTACTGGAATTGAATACTGGAAATTATCTTAAAGCTCGTTCGTAAATGAGTCGATAAGTGTGACCCTCGGTATAACAGCCGATTCGAAAACCAAGTTTCCCATACTTTGCATTCCATGTGTCTCGTGTCACGAATACCGTACTTATCGTCGTGTTTTAAACGCAAGCTTAGACAGTCACTATCCATTAAGTATGCTAATATCTCCGAGCGTTCGCGAAACCTTTGATTCGAATGGTGTAATTTTGTGATCTCGTGACGGGACCTCGATCGTCTTCTAATACTCTTGGCACGCTACGAATTTATATCACGTGTTCTTTTTCGTAGACTGATTTGCACAAACGTGAGAATGGAATACTGGTCATTAGCTAGTCCCTGTTGAATTGCACCGGTGTGGCTCGTGATTTCCCTTCCTTTCGAAATGTAGCAGACAACGAGAACGATACTTACGAGCACCCTAAATGAATATTACCTTTTTAACGGCGCTCCATACAGTTATATAATTTTATTATATATATTGTGTCGTATTAAAAAAATTAATTGCATTGTCCTTCCCATATGAGAGATAAAAGTGAGATTCCTAAAATATTATTTTGCCTAAAAAAATAGCTCGAAATATTTCTACGAAATTCCTCTAAGTCTACTATCTATGATTGTACATCGCTTCCTGTGCACATCCGTGCCCTGTTCTTTCCACCCACCTCATAGAGACGTAAAAAAAAAAGAAGAATCGACAGGTGAATACAATTTTCATTGCGTACACGAATCCAAGAATATATGTACACCTGTTTAAGAAGTTCACGATGGAGAAGCTCGTTGAACGTTGCTTCTCCGGTAACTGTTAGCCGAGGTCGATTATTAAGTAGCAGTCCCGGACATTCCAAGCAGCCCGAGGCTGGACAATAAACGGCCCCAACAACTTTCTCCCCGTGTCTGACCTGGTCGCTGCTGATTACCGTCGTGCAACGAGCAACCGGGGATTATTACGACACCGTAATCTTCATTGTCTTTACGCGGGGAATTATACGAGCAACCTGCCCGGCCGCAAACATGCAGGTGAAGTGCAGCTTCGCGGTCAGCGAAAGGAGAGAGAAAAAAAATGGAAGTTTCTATGGTCGCTCCGACGAGCAACGCTTTACCAGCGCGAATAAACTCCGGGCAGATGTGTAATAATAACGGTATCGTTGGACTAGAGTATAATTAGCCTGGCGTTATGTATAGCCCGAGGCTCGGAAAACTTTATCGCGATATAACTGCAAATACTTTACCGCTGCAAATATTCTGTTTATTCTTATAAATAGAATTTGAGGCTCGCGGGTTGTTGTGCCCCTTTGTTTCACTTACATTGTGCATCGTGACGCTTGAGTTAACAGTGCAGAAATTTGTCTTTTTATTTTTGTTTTTAATACAATTGTGATTGTGGCTCCTTTGGGAGATTTCCTTCTCGAGAATTTCTCGAGAAATTGTATACATAATTGCTTATTCGCTCATTTCGTCATACGATAGAGATCATATTGGATTGAAGAATCGGATTTCAGAAAGGATCAACGATCACTTCATCATCTTTGCGAGCCACGGCAACAATCGTAAAGGCGTCAACGTCATTCCAAAAATATAAATGTTGAGAATCCTCGAGAATTCTGATTCCTCGTTTCTCGGGAAACGAAAAATATCGAGAAAGCAGGAACACTAATTCTGATATCGCGGCAAGATTGATATGTAATTCCTTAGGCCACTTGGCGAGAATGTTGCATGGTGAAAATTGTCTGCAAAAATTCGGTGCATCGATTCAATAATTTAACCTTCGTGGTTTCATCATTCTGGTTTGCAGTTGAAACTCACATACTCCGTACTATCTGCAGAAACAAATTATTGTGCGTGACGAGACACCCTGAAGCAAACGCAAGTTCCTGCACAGCTTGAAATGACTTGATCGAGACCCACGACTAACTAGACTGTACTGATTGAATCAGGAAAGTCATGCCCGCACCGCTAAACCTTCGATCATCGGAATCGCGTTTTCCAGTTCGCGGTTGCGGTCAAACGGGAATCTACCGGCAACAAAAGAACAAAGAAATCTGCGGGAGAAAAAAAAGAAGAACAACGAACAATACGACCGGTGAGCTGGGCATCCGATCGAATACGATTTAGTCGAACTTTTAATCCGCCAAAGATACAAAAGCAATCCTTCGGGACCGATGAAACGAATAAACGAAATATAGAAAATCGACAGCCGCGTTTGTACGCGCGACTTCTATTGGATTACAGGAAAGCTCTTACCAGTGGCAGACAGAATTCTTGATATTAAAGATTCGCCACGGCCCGATACTGAAGGGAAGTCGGTAGGAGAATGCACGGTAGTAAGGGAGGATCGTGATGGTATATACGAAAGAACGGGGAAATAGGTCAGGGGGCAGAGGTCAGGCGCAGAAAAGAAAACGGTCATGGCTGCCTTCAGCACTCCTTTTCCCTGCTCGGCGTTCCTCCTTTCGCATACGATCGATCACCATCCCCTAAGTTCTCCCTTTCGTCTTTCCTTTCGCGCACGATTTATCATTCGGGACTCCTACAGCATCGGGAGCACCGCCCGCCGAAAATCGTTATCTTCGATCAAAAAACGTATTACGATTCCGGCTAATCGGTGCCCTGAATCAGCGGGACACGAAGGGAATTTTCTCAAGCATGGAACGACAAACACGAGCACGAACAACACGTATGTTAAGCCTCGATCTATATTCCAGGATTGTGAGGAACGTTTTTTTAAAAGATACCCCTCATTCGTGGGGTAAAATCAGTTTCATACACCCATGATCAACCTGCCCTATAAAAACAATCTCCTGCCGAGAAAAGCAGTCGCATTTTCCGACTTCGAATTTCTGCCTGAACCGACTCGCGTTCACTTTCGATAAACATCGGCGAAGCAAAGCAAATTCTCGTTTCCAGCTGGCCACCTGCTGTTCGTCTCACCTTTAAACTCCACGGAAAGGAGGAATTTGCTCTTGGTCTTAACTCGACGATAACAAGCCGCGGCCGAGTTGAGTTCGACGATGGCGCAACGTTAATTGGTCGAACCGCCAGGCAGCTGAGGCCTCGTCTCGACGTCACCTTACAATTTACATTTATTTCGTCGCTTCGCGGGTAAGCCGAAGGGTTACGGTGCAACATCCGCCGGCGTCGCCCGTGAAATTGTAAGTGTAATTCTGCATTCAGGATCCCACGTCCTGCCTCGGTGGAAAATTCGAATGGCGAACTTCACCGGGGACGTTTAACGAAACGCGCCAGAGGTGCTTGCTAATGGAACGCCCAGGATCTTCGTTTCTTGCCTCGTTACCGACGTAGTCCAACGTTTCTTCGAACTGTCCCGACGACTTTTCAACATAGGTACACACCATTACTTTTTCTGTTGTTTTTAGTGTCTCCGCTTCGCAGCGTCAATGATAGTTAAATGCTACTAGCCCGGTGTAAACAAGAATGAATTGCGAACACAAAACGCTGTCTTCGAACACTTGGAAGATTTATCTGTCGCCTGTAGGAAAAATGAACGACGTTTCTATCGTTGCGTGAGGTCTTAAGGTGTGCTCCGCGATACCGCGCGCAACAAGGTGTCTGTCGATCGAGACACCCGATAAATTTTCACGCCAACCTTGGGAACTCCTCCGCTTCCTACGGCGAGCAAACGAAGAGGAGGCGTTTCTTCCCTTGATTTGCATAGCCGTTTACTCCGTTGTATAATAACATTCGTGCTCCGCTGCTATAATTCTCCGGTTTCGAAATCGACGATATAAAGAGCACGATCCTTGCACACCTTCGTTCGAGGTTACAATTGGACTTTGTTCCACTGTCTCGTCTCGAATATTCGAGCTTTCGGGGGCGGTTTTATTTTACGCGAAGCATTCGTGCAATAAAAACGTACGAGGGAATGAGAGACTCGATTTAAATAGAAAATATGGATTCAACATAAAATAAAGACTTTGCAAATCATATAAATTATCCCTGCAAGTTCGAAATAAATTCGATCTCCCGGATGTAACAATAATAATAAAAATAACACCGAGTAATAAATCGGTCCCCCGACCCATTAAACCCTCCCCAAAAAACTGCGCCCAGGAATTCCGGTGAACGAATTAAAAATTACGCCTGCCTGCGTATGAAACGAACGAAACGGCGAATACACAATATCGAGTCGTAGCGCGTACATCGTGAACGTTAATGTCACGTTAATCACGCGTAATGCGAAATTAACGGGATGCTCGCGCGTGCTCGTCCACGAGGCCCACGGTGCAGAGGCGCTCCTCGTCGGGCTGCGATTTGCACGCGTTCCGCGGTCAAACGGCGTTCGACGTTAATGTTGAATACGATTTGGCCCGGCCATATATCAAAATGCTCGTCGATGCGACCACGCCATAGCCAATCCATGCCAGAAACCACCCCGCGCACGCGATCGCCGCTCAACGATGCTCCAAAATTATACTGGAAATTATCATCCCGACCCGGCCACGTAGAATGCCTCGGTAAATCCCGCTTGTCCGCTGACCGTGCGCCCGGCTAAAAATCATTTTATTAATGGTATGTTAAGCGTTATTTATCGAGCCCGCTCAATCTGCCTCGTTGATCCTTCTCCGTGCACAATTGCAGGGAAAATGTAGCGCGATGGGCGGTATCGGGGCACAGTTTGACGTGTGTCGTGTTTAATCGGTTTTCCGAGACGCAGAGGTCTTTGGAATTGCGAGTTTTTTGGATGATTGCTTTTGAAATTGCTCACCGTGGTACTTTGTGCACAGGCCTGTTAACTTCCCGCGGTGAATGATACGAATATTCGGAGATTTAAGAGAGTGTACTCGTTATTATACCTGGTATTTGTATGCAATAATATGTGTGGTTTCAGTTCTCATATGTTATACAAACACTGGAATTAATTTGGCAAATTTCGCATATTTTGCGTCTATCGTTACAGATACAAGTAGAGTTACGTTTATTTTCGCATTATTAATATAAGCCACACATTGGTCAATTCGGTTAACTCCACGAAACAAAAATATGAGAATTTATTTTAAATATAGAAAGTTAAGAGTCAATCAACTTTGGCAATAAAATTTGAAAAGCTTCAAAGAGTGGAGTCAACCGATTTGGCTAACGAGTGGCTCATATATACGAATACCATTCTCCCCATAAATACTGTATCTTCCTGTTACGAAAAAAAACACAAGCACAGAGCACAAACGGACGGGGGCAGCAAATTTGATCTCCACAAAGAACAAGCCCAGGTAATAACGATAATTGACAGAAGCAATATACATTTTGTTCCACAATTTCGGCTTGATACATGAAGCCGCTGCCCCGCTCGGCGCAATTCATTTCTGTATTTAATTCGCGCAGTCGAACTAATTACCCGCTGCCTCCGAGGAGAGTCGACATTACACACAGTGGTGTGTTTCAAAGCCACGATCGCCACGATTTCCACGATGCGGCGCAGCGAGCGTTCGATGCCGCGGAATTGAATTACAATGGTTAAAAGCAATTTCACAAAGGCGGGCGAGCGTTTTTCCCCCGGCGGGAAACAGAGCCGCGTTTCAAAGCGGCCACGCGCGTGCCGGCCATCGGTCTTTAATCAGTAATTTCCAACGCTTAATTAGCGTTCGATGTATAACGTCTGGACTTTGTCAATAAATAAAGCCAGACAGACGGCGGCGGCGGCGCGGGCGCAGAACCGGGATCGAGGTCGCCCCGTATCAGCGAATTTAAATACGTCTCGCCGGATCGACTGTTTCGCGATAATGTATCATTCTTGCGCTGCTCCGTACAAAAATCCGGCGTGCGTTGCGAAACGTGTCCCGGCCATGGTAGGATAAGAAAAATAGACGACACGGAAGACGTGGTTGGAATGGATTAGACGGCTACAGGGAAACGAAAGCAATGTGCTAAATAATAACTGACCTAGTTATCTTCTATCCCTGTTTCTTTTGTTCTATACAAATTTTCCGTATAATCTTCATTATTATTCCGCACCATAAAATACTAATAAAATACGTAGTAAAATGAAGCAGAATGGTAATTGTGAATCCGCAAACAAATCGCCAACGAGCAACAGACCTAATAACCATTATGTACGACAAGAAAAATATTCGTCTCGACGCATCTGTACGAAATTCCCACGGTACTCGAAACATCAATGACACTGTTAGTGCACCAATCGTGATCGCTGCGAGTACTTCGGTAGCCATTAATCGACGTGCAGATACGACCGCTCGAATCCCGTGAATCGTTCTCATCACCCTCGCCGTTCAATTGCATGCCAACGTGTAAGCTATTACATATTACCTAACCACGTGGGTGTGCATGCGTGTACGAGCGTATTTGCGAGCTCGTGTGCGAACAAGTCGAGAATAGAGCGGTGGGTGCGAGGCCGAATGACGTCACGTGTTCGATGTTCCATCAAGTTCGTGGGCACGCGGCTCTATTCTTTCCTCGATGCTTGTGCAACGACGAGGCGGCGAAACGAACGTACAGCTTGGTAAATACGGTGCTGACGGTGCACGTTCTTGCTCTCTCCGGCGGCAGTGAATGAATTTATTCGCGAAACATTCCACGGGAAACGCCGTGTGTCCGGCCGGGTTCCGCGAGTTGGCGTTTTCAACTTGGGAAACGTTTTCAACGCGGCAATCGCGCCGATGATATTCGCATCCTGTAGCGACTAGCAGTATAAAAGTGTTACGTTCTGCAACGGGAAATTTGTTGAAATTAGTCGCCCGACGCTTCTCGTAACATTTTGTGGACAGGTGTTATTTAAAACGGTGTATCCTTCGTTTGATCGATTGGCGTTCCATTAAGTGGCGAATACGCGGTTCACGTTTCCACCTTCTGACTCGCCGGTTTGAAAAATGTTTCCCGATATTTTGACCGGAACGCCGGCGCCTGTGCACGTCGCGACGCATGCGAACATGACAGACACGCGTTGCCAGATCCATCAAGCAAGAGAGCCTCTGTCAAACGCTCCGTGCATGGCTCGCCTATTTTTTTTTAAATCGATTCCTTTTTAAACGACAGCTCTGAAATGTCGCGTGAATCATTTGTCCTGCAGCGACTTAAATGACGCGGTTCTGCACCGCCGTGAAAGAGCAACGCGAAGATAACACGATTCAATCCTTTCGAGGTATAAATTCGGAATACTATATCCCGGATATCGTCCTACAAATTCCTTGCACTTTCTTGCGAGACACTTTTACCCTCGGTGCTCTCGATTTCCATCAATTGTCCACCTGCGAATCCTTAATACAGATGCTCCGTAAAAGAAAGGGGAGGATCGACGTGAGAACGGGAGGAAGAGCGAAGCGAAAATGGTTTCCCGTCTAGTATGCGCCAGGCACAGGATAATCCACGACTGAATCCACGAGTAAACGGCCCCTTGTATAAAGACCCGGTCCGTGCCACCCACGTTGACTCGTTGACTCTTGTTCCGCGCGGATTATGGTTTTTACCTTCGATCCCACGGACGACAATGCGTTTCTCGGTGAACGGTGTTTCTGGCTTGGATACTCGCCGGCGCCGTTCTTGTATTGTCGTACGTGACGGAGGACGGGTTGCAATCAGTGTGCGAGAAGAAACAGTAGAATGTGAGGCACGGGTTCTCGTATAAACACCTTGCGGATCGCGGCGACTTTTTTGCTCGCACCGCTGTATCGAGAATTGCGTTCCATTGCGTCCAATTGCGTTTCCTGCGTTCAACGATTAAATGAACGCAGTGCTACATTGCGTCCATTATGTACGCATTCATTGAACTTACAAGTATATTTCCTTCCGTCGCAAAGAAAGAAGCGTTGAATCAAGCATTTGCGCGATTAACTTGCAACCCCGATTGTTCGACAGAATCTTCCGACGTCCAGAAGAAACTCTCTTACGGCGCAGAAACATCAAATGCGCTTCAACGCGTACGTAGACGTAACGACAGAAATAATTTTCCAAGCTGCCGTTCGTTCGGAACCTTCGTTCGACGACGAGGATATAAATATTCCACGTCTGCAGGGAAAAACGATCGAACGAGGACAGAAATTGCGCAGAGGCCACTGTAACAACAATCTACACAACGTTTCTTCGACCGTGTCGATTCATTCGCGTTGTTGTTCGCGTTAAGTGCTTAATAACTGACAGATCGATCGCCTGCCCCCTTGTCGAACGGGCAAGAAAACATAATTAACGATCGACAGATAACGTTTCGAGCCGGTGGATTAAGGGTTAAAGGGGCGTGAATCGACCCAGAGCGATCGCGCAGGAACATATCGGACATGCTGCCACGATCGTTGAAAAATCGAGGTCGTGACGAACCATCAGAACGATCCACGATCTTCGATAAAACTGGATCTTCGATGAAACTGGACCGTTTAACGCGATCATCGGTTAAGGGGCACGGGAATTGAAAGGAAGCTGGGGAACACAAAATGTCTCCATGCGGCAATCTGTTACTTCCGACGAGAATGGAAACAGTACGCGGAAACGTGATTAATGCAGGGGTTTTTCGCTCGGCGGTCGGCTAGTGATTATCCTTGACTAATGCTAGGGGTATTAAGAGTCCATAAAAGGAAAACCATCGATGAACGAGGCTTTAGTTTACGCGAGGCGTACTATCCGGCATTTCTTTGCCAGTTATTTTATTGCTATTGAGAAAAACGGACGTCGAAGCTGGCAATTCTTTTTGGTCTGGATTTTTATATTCTCCGCTGCAACGGGAGCTTATTATTGGAATCAACTAATTACTTGCGGAAGGGAGAACGCTACAATTTTAATCGCCTTGGATTTTTCACGCGACAAGCAAAAACAAATTAGACCACCGCCACAGTATATCCCGAGACAATCCGTGCCTTAAAACGAGGAGAGAAATAGCGCTTCTAAATTCTGCCCCTAAGTGAGCGATAACTTACCGCGAAAGAAGAAGACGGGAACAAGCCTGCATCGCAACTGAATACTCACCGCCAGCGATTCAACGATCGTCAAATTCATTCGCGTTGAATAGAACCGGGTGATTCATTGCGCGGCCGTTCGTCGGGGGGAAAGTTTAATTCCTCGAATGGCGGACGGTGCGAGGGCGGTGGAACGAGACCTGGTAATTGCACGCGAACGTAACCCCGTGAAAAAGCGGGAAAACGATGAGAAAGAGCGACTCGGGGAGCGGCGTCTATGTGAAATGTTTGCAATCGATGACAGACCGGCGGAAAAGTTCGCAAACGTTTCGTGGCTCTCTTGATAATAATAGGACTGGCCTCTTCACTTCGCCGCTTTCTTTCGCCAGTCTCCGCTTGCCTACGCGTCTCCTCGACGTTCGCGTTGCATTTTTTGCTCTCCTTTCCTTCGCTCGGTGATTCTATCAAACCTGTCCCCCCGCGGAGAAACGACTTTCGCCCATTTTAGTAATTGCGTTCGGCCGTGAGAGAACCGCGAGTGAAAACGAAACGGCGAAACAAATCGCGTGACGCTACGTTTATTCGCTGGAGGGATGGGGTTGTATTTATGTTGGACTCTGCGAGCGCTTGGCGAGTCGCGAGTAAATTCTCTATAGTGCAATGGACGTGACGCGAGGTGTGAGCAGATTGTTCATAAATTGGACGAAGTACGAGATATAACGGATTAGACGGGATTCAATGTTGCAGACGAAAAGGAAGGAACGAAATATGATTTATAGTAAGCTTTAATACCGTAAACTTTGATAAATTTTGTGTGTGTCCGAGAATTTTGTGTTCGATTTACTTATGTCTGACATAGATAGTCTTGTTCTACTCGGGAGTATATAACGCGTCACCGGGAGAATCTCAGACTTCTTGTACATATCTGGTTTTAATATATTTCCAGCTTTGCGCGTAGTCTTAAACTACGTTTCGCTGTGCAACAGCACGGCAAGGAACTTATTTCCATCGCGAGTAAGGAAAACGTTTTGCGGGCTTGCCAAGAACATTCGATTATTGCCGTCTTATTCATTTCAATGCTGAAATTTCAGTGCATTAATAAAACCTAAGAAATCATAACCGTAAATATCAAGAGGATACCATCTGTACGACGAAGGGAATTTGACAATCCTACGATCTAATTAATCTTCCGCGACCTGTAACCGAAGGAAAGCAAGGGGCATCGAGTCGTTCAGATAACTGACAACCCAGTTGACTATGATATCGGAATGGTTGTTGCATCCAATTTGGACGCTGCAGGCGTTCACGCTCCACCAAGGAACGGAATATCGAATTTCGGTTAAGGAATCGAGTTGTTCGATTTGGTAAATAAAGCCTGCTAGACATTGCGCGACGGTGGTTTGTTCGCGCGATTCAGAGCAATTCCGACGATCCAACAGGAACGATCTATCTGCTGCGAGACGATCGTCCAAACATTATTAACGAGCTTGCAAATCTTCGCCGTTTAGTTTGACGAAGTTCCGTGTAAGAAAGTTGGTAAACGCTGGCAGGGTGGCAAGTTTAATACCGCTATAAACGTATTATCGTTCCGTCGTTCATGCGCCGCGCAGCTATTGCGGTAATAAAGGCAACTTGTTCCCAGATAAATCGCAGACCTGCATCTTGCGAGAACGAAACTTGCACGGATACCAGTTAAACTACTTTGATTCTCCCCCTAAACCCAGACTGTTTCCTTTCCTTGTTAACCACCTTTTACTACGCTGGTTCATAGGCGTTCCGAGGAAACTGCTCGCCGTAGCATCAGCCTCTTCTCAATTGGAAAATGTAGGTTCACGTGGCACTTTGACGCGATTTCAAAAATCTAAAAATGCGTCGGCAAATATCTTTTAATGTATTGTACATTGGAAATGAAATCTAATATATATTAGAGCGTGTAAAAAAATGGAGCTTTGGGAAAAAGGTGTGCATCGATGAAATTGTGAAAAATTCTGTGAACATTTTTGAGAACCGAATAAGTGGCGACAAACTGAATGGACGATCATTAATGATTCCACGTGATTTCAACAGAATCTGGAATACTTTATGCTTGTCGGATTCTCCTTAAAATGGAACTCTTGGCGCGAAACAACGGCGTGCTTTCTAATAATCGGTACATCGGAATAAACGGATGGATGCACGATGGAACGACGCAGAGGAAGATTGGATTGGTCGATCCTGGTACAACGAAAGCCGAGATCCGGACCCGCGATACATCGTAAGGAACGAGGGGAAGGTCTAGAAATTTCAGAGACTCGAATATTCCTTCCCCTCTTGGAAATCGAGAAATGCGCAGTCGGAGCTCGTTAATTTTCATCCCTTGTGGAACTCTAGCCTTTCCTTTTCTTGTATCTTGAATAACGTTTCTGACTCGGTAGCTGGAACCCTCGGAAACTACACCGTGGAAAATTAGTTTTTATTACGATTCAGTATCTCTCCCGTGCTGTCTGTAATCATTCCTTCGACTGTATTGTCTTTCTTTAAAATTAATGCGCCCTTAAACGACTGCCCAATGAAGAAACTGAATTAAGATGGAGTTGACAAATTTCATTTACCGATTTTCCTCTCTATTTTGTTTTGCGACGATGCTTTCGTAACAATAAGTCAACTTCAACAAGTATAACGCAAAGCATAATATCTAATTTCTTCTATCCCCTCACACATTTCCTACGCACCGGAATCTAATCTCGTGCCCACCAGCAATTGCGAAATCGAATTAAAAGGAAAAAGAAAGCCCACCACTCGTTAAGAGACTCGAAGCAGAAACACCCGCCGAGAAGTTCAATTTTCGAGGCCAAGAAACTTTCTGTTTCCAGTGTCCCTAGCCTGGCCAGATTGCCTCACAAAACCGGCAAGGCGAATCGAGCAACGTTGCAACGGATACCGAGCGCATCGGTGTTTCGTCTGATAATTCAAAGCCAAGCTACTGTATATACCCACGGAACCTTTATCGATTCGATCGTGTACGTGCTCGCGGCTGCTGCAGCGCGGATTTCGCCTGCAACTATCGTGCATAAATCTTTTCCTTCGAAATGGAAGAAATACAGAGCGACGAGATTCACGCGTTTCAGAAATACGGAGATTATTATGAGACATACTTTCGTGTCTGGATTTCTTAACAATATTTACAGCAAGCACGTGCGTCACAGGCATGTGTTCACAGAGAAAAGACGTACCAGACTTTAAATAAAATTTCTTCTGCGTTGTCGTTGGAACTTTTAGTCTGCCTTTTTGTATCCGTGCGCCGATAATGATTAATGTTATGTATCATATGTATATTAACGTTACGATTGTGTAAAATAATATCGGCTCGAGTTTGCCACGAGCTGTGTCGACTTAATGAAATAGTGAAAAATTTCCGCGAATTTTCAGCAATTTCACGAAGCTGAAGAAGACAAAAGTCATTGTTTAACCGGTGCCTGACATCGCCAGTCATTTAAGCCACGGGAAACTGGGCACCTTCGCTGACTCTATTCTAGTCGACTAAAAATATTCCGACGGGTCTTTCGCCTTTTTACCTCGAGTATTCTGACCTCAGCGTGCGCATATGCGAGGAGGAAAAAAGTTTCGGATATTTAAGCCCGCGTGAACTTTAAAACGCCAACACCGCAACAGTCCGCGAAACTTTCAACCCGCCTTTTTATCGCGCCGTCGCGTTTGTTCCGCTGGCGAAAAACATTCCGACGTGCCTCGTTGTTTCGTCGACAGAACGAATGAAACCCGGTGCCGGCGAATCGTGCATTACTTTTTAGCAACTCCGGTGAATGTTTTAACCAAAGTATTTGCGCCCGTCAATGGAATTTATATTAAGAGTAGAGGAACTGTGCTGATGTTAACGAACAAAACGGTGTGAATAAATTATGCGCAAGTATTATTCGCGAGTAAAAAGAGGAATCCGCGCATCAGATCTTTCTCAACGACTGATAACAAAAGAAAATTATGATTAATGCAAGCAGCAGTTATTATCCAAATGGTGAACAGATTTGCCAGTCGTTCAATAGAAAATTTCGTACGTAAAATTAGGAAACTTTACAGAACTCCAATGAGTACTTTTTCTGCAAACTGTTCATGCATTCGTCACAAAAGCCCTGATATTCGCTAGGTATCAATCACAAAGAACCAATATTTCGCACGATTTACGACTGATCGAGCTACCGCTGGTTAGTTTCCAATGCAAAAGCAAAATGATCTCCCGCCCGCGCGACGTCGGATTAATTTAGCACGCTGGTCAGAGCCATTTATCTTCGCGGGAACCGGCTGCATCGACGCAAAACTCCTAGATGCAATTTTATTCGAGAAAGATTCGAGCAGAAAGTTTCTAGACTTGGCGCGAACTCGCCAAGTTACAGAACTAACCAAGTTCCACTCTCGAGCGCCCTTCTTCCTGCTCGGGACGAGCCAGCGAAGTCGGCTATCGTGCCACGGGGCAATTTTCAATCGGGCCAAAACAACGACCGCCACTATTACCGGTTATTGACAGGGAACTTTTGGAGTAGGCCCTAGAGAAGCCCTGATCAACTTATTCTCTTCCTGCTATTATCCCCCGTTTTCCATCAATTTGTCTCAACTCGCCTCTCTGCCCTCTAATTCCCTTCTTGTAGGTACTTCGCAGGTAGGTACACGTGTATCGCCATTATATACGTTATGAAGGAAAACTACACGATTCCCAGAAATGTTCAACGCAAGAATTGTCGCGTAAAACATAAACAACATAGGTATATAAATATGTTCTTCTTCACGAACGTTCCTCTGTTCTAAAAGTTACGTAGCAATAATAGCCTCTGCGACAATGGTGTCTAATTGCACGCGATTTCATAGCCAGCCAAAGAGCCCCCGAGTCACAAACAATCCACGGCGAACCAGCCGAGCCGCAACTTCGTCGATCTTTCATTTACCATCGAACCATTAAAACCTGCAAGAAATATCCGTCGTCAGCGGCCAAGTAATAAGCGAAACCGACTGTCGCCCACGCAACAAATTCCACGTGAACAGAACAGCGATCGCTGCGTTGCTTACGTGACGCGTTGCGTCGCGTTGCGTCGCGTCGCGTCGCGTCGTTAGGCGTGTTTATCGAGGCGGAAAACGCGTCGATCAAACGCGTATATACCCGCGTGTACACCTCCGCCCGCTTGTTTTTGCCCCGTGGCGGGCGTGTGCGATGCCGATACACCGTCGGTACACGGTGTATGCACGTTTTACGTGTACGCGCGGTCGCCGGAATCTGTTCACGGGGCGGTGAAAACATTGGCACACGGGTTCAAACTGCGACGCGTCACGCGGCGGATAGGAATAGGAAATGTTTGGCCGCGGATCTGCAGATTGCATGAGTTTATTGCGTAGCGTTGCCGGTACCACGGCGAAGCACGCAATCGATATCGTGTCCGACCGCGTCCTCTCTTTCCCCTCTGTCGAGGTCGAGCAAGGAGAGCGTGTCGAGCGGCCGTGTGACGCGAACGGCTACGATAAACGCAGCCTTCGAGTCGCGCCGTCCCGAGAGATCGATACTCGCGATGCCGCGAGATACACCGCGAGACGATGGACCGTGAATGAACTGATGACGGTGCCGTTTTCTGTCGAGGATATTGTTATTATTATCATTGTTATTATATTACTGTTCCGTTTCTTATCATTGTTGGCAATAGTTTCTCCGAGGAGTGGAGCACTTCGGTTCGCGCTTAAAATAAGGGTAGATCAGCAACCCCGACTAAGCGGTGTGATGTGCTGAAATTCTTTTATTCCTTTGGAATCTCGCCGCCAAGGAAGCTTCTTGATTAGTTACCATTACAGATATCCCCGATGAGCATATTAAATGTGTACCGTTTGTACGATTTACCGGCGTATCAGTTTAACCAGGCACTGGTAATTTGAATTAAAATGGAATAGCGTCTTCCAGGAGGACATACCTGCACGCCAGAACGAGTTTCCAATACGAAACTATATATGCACTCGTTAATATCTCTTTCGCCGAGCGTACGCCTGCCTCGGGACCATATTTAACTTCGTTAAACTCGCTGAGTTACCCCCGAGATTTATTCGACGTCGCTAAGTTACCGGAACTGTTCTGCCCATTAAATCTCCGGGGCTAGGATCCTGCCGACGATCGTTGCATAAATAGCATCGATACGCCTTCGAGCATTATTGCGTATACGTGAACACGTGTGCGCGTACATTCGTTACATCTTCGCATTATCGCGTCCTTGTCCCCCGTGGCTGTCTCGTTTCCTGCGAATGATTCGGCACGCCGATTACCCGTGTCGAACAAATTGAAATCGGCGAGTGGAAAGCTCGACCCGGTTCGCAATTAACGCGGTTAACGGACGGGACCGCGAATTCCACGCTTAATCGTCGATCGTAAGATCGTCGAACCAAGGACGATCGAGGCAGCTCCCAACGATCGTCAGGTAACAACCCCCTTTCTTCCGTGCCGCCGTCTTTTAATCGCGACGAGCGTTCTTCGCCTCAAGGACGATTGTTCCTGACGGCTTTGTGCGACTTACCAGAAACCGGAACGGCCATCGAACGCGACTTTAGAAAGTCGAGACTTCTTCACTCTCGTAGCACGCGACGTCCAACTCCTCGTAAAGGGTTGCAATTTAACACCGGGAGGGCCACTGGGAGCTTTTCGAAATGAATTGAGCTTCGGCGATCGAAGGGAAAAAGGGGATAATGTAAATATGGATATAAAGGATATAATAATAATAATAATAAAGGGGGTTTGTGAACGACTTCTGCTATAGTATAGATTATAGATCGTTCGTCGATCGTTTTACAAAGGATAACCCAGTGACGTACAGTTCTGTTTTATGGAGCAGACAACATTTACGTGGGTGTTCTAGTTTCGAATCACCTGAACGATTCATTGTCGATGCGTTTCAACTTTCCATTAACGTAATTAACGCAATCATTGGTAATTGCACGGTGAAATGATCCAGTTTCGCTACTCCCGCGATAGTTCGCGCACAAAATTATGCAATCCAACGCTCTACCCGGTGAAAAAAATTTCACGAGAGCCAAAGATTGACGCGTACCAATTGCAGGATTTAGAAGAAAAAACGGATCTCCTTTCGAGCATTACATCGAAGTGTCTGTTATCTGCGATGATGAACGGGCATCTTCAAAATTATCTCCGGATAATTATAAGGATGACTTGGAGGTTCGATCGACGGAACGAGGAGACTGCGATGTTTTATTCAGCACGCGGAAGGAAAGCCGCGGCGTAATTGCAACGAACACAGTGGAAACGGGAAGCAGAATAACACGCCACGGTTTCCCATGTGTTTCACAGGTGGAAGCGTCGCAGCTGACACGCGATGTGTCAATAACGAGAATCATTAACGCTCGCGCGTGACACTGTGCACGATCCGTAGAAATCGGTGCAGCGAATGGTTAACGGTAACGCGAATCGATCCGATCCACGCTCGTCCACGAGTAAAATGTAAAAGTGTCTCTTCTGCTCGTCTGTGCGCGCAAACGAGCTCGATCTGTATGCGACATCCGCGTGAAAATTTTATTTTCTCCCTCTTTCACCAGCCCGCTCTATTTTTATATTTCTCTACCGCGGGGTACGAGTTGGCGGGAACAAAGGGGAAATTTAACTGGGCCATTGATTGTAGGCATTAATTTATTAACGCGATGATTAACGACAATAGAGCGCGCAACTGCAAGCGATCGTGCTTAGCGGATTACCGATGTACGATGCATAACATCAAGTAAATACGATACTTGTGGAATAGAAAATGTTTGCGAACCATGCATTCTTAATCTAAAGAGTAAGCAAGACAATTTGATGAATGGTGAGCGTGTCAATGATATCGCTGACCTCGTTCTCACCCAGAGCCAGATAATTCTACAAATTTGAAGAGCTTCGGTCGAATGTAATGCCGGAGATGCCAGACATTTAAATGGTCGCTTAAAATCGAAACGTTTCTGAAGTTTACCGCACAATTCGCCGAACATAATGTTACAACCTCTCCACCTCTATAAAACGAGCTGACCGCGGTGAAATTCATTAGTATCGCTGGAAAGCAATTATCGAACGTAACCACTCCATTGTTCGCCATAAATCGAGCCGTGAAATCGGGCGTTAACGACGAAACGACGACGCAGCCCAGCTGTAATCGTTGCATGGTAAACACTCGCATCATCCGACATGGCAGCCGAACCAACCCATGCGCCCTTATCTATATCGCGAGCTCAACGATTTTCAAGAGGGAAAGTTCTAGCGCGCGCGTGAAATGTAACGAAAGTGCTCGTTAAATTGTGGAATTCAATGAAACGCCGAAATTTTTCAATGCGCAATAATTATTTCCCCCTCGAGGCAACCGAAAATAGGCGAGGTTTTATAAATTCCGTCGTTGTTCCCACGCCATTCCATCGTTATTCCAACGTTATTCCAACGACAATTTCTTTCGGTCGATTGACATCAAATGTATTCACGTTTGTGTCTTTCCTGCTCTGTCGGAACAGAATCTGAAATTTCCACAATGTATACGCTCCAATCGACCATATTTCCTTCGTTCTCCCTTTTTTCCTTTCTCCCTTGCCTTCGTCTTCGTCTCCCCTTTCGCTCTTCCGCTTTTCCGCTTTTCCCGTCGCCCCGGCCGTTTGCAGCGCAACGACGACACTATCTCGTTCTAGGTAAAAGCACGACCAACCCTCGTACTGCTTTCAGCAGTTTACGAGAAACCAACTGCGACTTACGTGTTTCCCACGTTCCACGAAGACCATTCCACCATTGGATACAAATATTTTTACCACCAATAGAGATTCCTCGCGGCGTGCGCGACGACAATGTTCGATCGATCGGCAAATCGAGTGGCATTCTGTTTCACCGCTAATCTTCGTGGGAAATGAACGACATCGAAGCGAAGAAATTTACTAAATGCTCTTGGAAAAAATTTGCAAAATAGTTCGAAGGTACAACGGATTGCGAATTTTAAGGTATTTCGAATGGCTCGACCAAACGATTTTTCTTTTACAAACGAACCCAAAAGTGCAGAGTACCAACCGTTCTACGGAACTCGAATCGTTGCCGACGACGAATGATAATTCATTCAAACCAGTTTCGCCGGCACCACGCGTTTCGTGCTAAAGGAATCTTCGTTATTAATATTATTACTGAAACATTAAGTTCGCCACCGTGTCGAGCACCAAGCATCTTCCTTCCACAACGTTTTATGGCCCGTGTACGTACAGGTACCTCGGTACATCGAGGGATCGACGAGTGCCCAAACAACAAGTGCGCTTAGCACAGCGATGCTGGTTGCTGGTCGCGCCTTTATCGTATCCGGTCACGAGCACGCGTAACAGCGAACTTAACCTTGTAATCTCGTGGAGCACACGACATCCAATCAAATCACGAGCGAGACTCTGATTCCGCGGCGGTCGTTTTGCGGTGAACGTCGCTGGTAACCGAGGAAACCGAACAACGCGGCCCACCGGCTCTGGTTTCTCGCATTCCGCCTTCGTATTTTGCAACCGCTCGAGCATCACCTCCAGACGGTCACGTTTCATGCTTTAATTAGGATACAGGTACACCGCGGCCAACGGATGATCGGTCTGCACGGTTATCGAGCCGAACCAATTTTGGTGCAATCCGAGGCGCGCCAGAATCGAGGGAGTGGCGAGAAATGAGGGGAACATTGCTAGCTTTTTACTTCGTTGCTAGCTCGCCATCGAAGCTACAACTAATTTTGTTGATTGATTAATTAATGATATTAGCAATTTAGTAATTCGGAGAGCACGATCGGGCGCGACCACGCTCGTTTCCTTTGCGTTTCATTTCACGAAATCGATTATACTTCTTTCAGGTTTACGCGATACGAGTGATACGAAGAAATGATAACGCCGCTGACGAAGATGCTCGCTTATTCTATCGGTGAAACATTGTTCGCGCGTGCCCCGACGTCACGATAATCGTCGAACAAATATGTGACGATTTAATCGTGGAAGAATATACCTTCCTCACTGCGAACCCCAAGGCCGCATAAATGGAGAACCGCGATACGTAACACTCGAAAGGCCACTAAATTCAATCTTTTTGGTCTGTCGGTCCTCCACGGCAACGAGGCCGCCAGCGGTACACCACGACGCGTTCACGTCACAGCGAATAACAAGGTAGCTCGATTTCCTGCTGGCTGGAACGCAGTTAATATCGTTGGTAGCCATTAGAAGGAACGCCGTAGTAGCACGCCGCTGCTACAAATCGACATTATTTCGAGGATTGGCCGGTGGCCAGCCACGTTTCCACGGATCGGTATTTTAATAAGCCAGTCGGCTTCGTTTCTTTGTTTTTTTCCCCGCCGTCTCTCTTCCGCCTTTCGCTGTCATCCTCGTTTCCACGGGTATCGTTCCTAATAATAACGCAGGGAGGAAAAGAAGGATAATTTCGACCTCCATAGTCGAAGGGATACAGGGCGAGCATTTTTATTAAACGGCGTAAATCACCCCTCGAATTAAGTCGCGAAGAGGAGCTCCTCGTCAATAAGCTTCGATTGTAACTCGCCAGATCGAACGCGGAACGGTTACGGCGTTTATCGGCGATTTACGATTGAGCGAGGATCATTCGACCCGAACGATCGAGGAAACTCGAATCGAAGCCACAGGCAAGCGTATTACGAAAGTTTAAACGCATCGATCGAGCGCCCCGAGAACGTGAGTAATGATGCTACGGACGTTTATAAATTGTTCGGTAAATGACGACGCGCGGCTGGCGAGGCAGGTAGATATTGGTTGGGGAATAAATAAGCGATACAGGGCGGTAGGAAACCTTATCGTCCGCGGGACCAACGTCTTCCTCGGCGGAAATTTCGAATGGAGGGATTCACGAATCGACGAGCCACGGAACGGGCTGATTCAGTGAGCTATCGCAATCGAGACTTATTTTACGCGTCGCAGGTTAAAGGATGAAGTGGTTTCCACCCCTGCGCATGAAAGTTACGCGACATCGAGGCTCGCTTATCCTCGACGAAGCAGAACACGTATCCGCGAGTACAAAGTTTCCCTCTCGATACGCTCTTCTTCCGGGGAGGCGCGTAAAATCAACTGCGCATTTCCGTTGGGTCTTGCCAGTCCCTTTGGCCCTCGGCGAAACTGAGCAGGAGCCTCGAGGTTCGCGGAAAAATTGTCCAAAAGCCATCGTACACCCCCCAAGCAAGGGGAGGATAAGAAACGAAATCTTCCAGAGAGCGCGAGTAATATTAAAAACGTTTCAAAAGTATGTCGTCTTAATTTCAAATATGAAAGAACCTCAAAGTTAATCATTTCAACCCTAGCACAAAGCACTACAAATTTGCCAACCGTACAATGTAACCGTGTCAATTTCCTCGAAAAGACCAGGCTTCCTTGTCCAAGGAAACCTGTGCTGAATTGTTGCGCCGGGGTATTTATCGTAATTATTGTGCCATCCATAGATAGACACGTTTGTTTCCAATGATATCATGCTACGTTTTCGTCAACAATGGCAATGGCCATGAATTCGGTGGTCAAAAAGAAACCTTTTGCACAGTTAGTCTGGGTACATAAATGGCATTTGTCTAAGGAAACCTGTGCTGAATTGTTGCGCCGCGGTATTTATCATAATAATTGGGCCATCCATAGATAGATACGTTTGTTTCCAATGATACCGTGCTAGGTCTTCGTTTCTAGGTTTCGTCAAAAATTCGGTGGCCAATAAAAACGTTTTGCACGGTCAGTCTGGGTACATAAATGTGATTTGTCCAAGGAAACCGGCCGAAATTCACGTTAAAGGGAACCCGGCCTGAACTTATCGAAGCATGTTGAAAATTATCGCAGGACGCGTGCACAAAAGCAAAGCCCAGAAGCTTCTCATTCTCGATAGCTTGGTATCTACGCCATACACGCATGTGCGCACACGCCTATCGACACACTGAAACACGGGACGCGTACACGTGACTAATAATGCAGAGAATAAGCGGTATATTACGTCGAGCACTTCGCCGGCGAGCGTTTATTAATATTGGAAAATATCCATCTCGACGATCGTGACGATCGAGGTTGCCCGTAAATTCCAACCACCGGGCGAAACAGCCTCGCGCAAAAGCTCCAGCTTCCCACGACCGCCCCTCTGCCGCCGTTCACCATATAAACCGGAATGTAACGACGCCCGATGTCGAAATATCGGATTTTCGCGGCGCTTTTCGCCCGATAGCCTGAATAAAATTAACTACGGACTTATCCGGGGAAGTTCCGACTAATTTAACGGCGAGCAACTCGGGGCGGGCTTTCCAAGCTAGCCAAGGGATTCGGATTACCCGGGGGTAATTTATAATTTCGATCGACCCGGAGTCGCCCTCGTTTGCGATCTAAATATCTTCGAATGGAGAGGATTGTATCTGATTCGTTGGCGCCCGAATATCGCGGATGTTCTATTAAATCGCTACGCTGGATCGTGTACAAATCATTCATTTAACTTCTGTCTATTTTGTACCTTTCTTTATTATATTTGCCCCGCTCTGTAATTATTGTCGGACTGAACTAAAGCTTCCGACTGTTTACTACCTATCGTTTCCGCAGATAGAGAAGAGGGTTCGTATTTGAGATAATTTATCGAATCAACGGTGGATTGAACGGTATCTTCCGCGAAAACATTGTTCTATTCTGATATTACAGGATATTTCCACTTCGCTCTTGTCCAATGCAATGTCGTCCGCCGAAAATATTCCAATTCGTCGTCTACTGCGGCCATTGCCCGTTCTTGTTACACGATCCATCTAATTATATTTGAATAGACGACGAATCCTGCGCCGTGTCGTTCTTCGAATAATTCACCAGCGGGAGGCTATATTTACTTTGTTAACCGGTTTAAACGAAAGTCAATCGAGGAATGAATATTATCAATCACTTCGGCAAAGGTATTCGCGCCACGATCCTGAAAACGATTACGTTCAATCGCTTCCAGCCATGGTGCAACGAATTCCCCGCTCGTGCAGGCCGGATCCTTTCAGAGACGATTCGTTTTCAACGAGCCAGCCGGATAACACCGATAGAATAATTCGGTCAATTTGCCGTGGCGCGACGAAAGACAAGCCAAGCCGGCCAGAGGGCAAAGACCGAACCTGAGGGGGTTGTGAAACGTGAAAAAAAACGCCGCCGTTCACGATCGTTCATTACGTCTCGATTAGCGGCTTCGTTTATTGGCTATTCATAAAATTCACGAGTACACGCGCGCATCACGTACGCAGGAACGCCGGGGACCGGAAGCGGAGGGATGGAAAGAGACGAGCCGCGTCGAATTGACGTGCCAACGGTAATGGAATTGCTCTGGCAATGTCAGGCAACGATTTTCCACGTGATTCCACTTCTCTGGGATTCGCATTCTCGTTCCATAATACCGTTCGCCTGCTCGCAACTGACTTCGAGGTGAAAAAAAAGGGAAATAATGAAACTGCGTTGGATGTTGATCAGTTCTCTTTTACATTTCTTTTCCGCATGGAACTCCGTGATAAATTCGTACGGTAGTTTGTCAGTCGGTAAAAAATATGTATATATCGAGACGAAAGCGCAGTACAAGGGGGACGAAGTACTGGTTAAATGATGTTTAATAGAGAGAAAGGGAGATAGAGAGAGAGAGAGAGGGGGTGAATGGAAGAGGGAGGATTGACATTTGGCAATACCTGGCTCCCAAATCAACAACGAATTTAATTCGCCGGCGTTTCATGCCGCTCGCGCGGAACATTCTGTTAACCGTGTTTACTGAACGCCACGAGACGAACGTTGACGGCTTATTACGGCGGCACAGTGGGACAGCTCGAATTTAACGCGGCCGCGCGACACTATCGACACGCTGTTGCAAAATTGTTTCCGCAATGCGAGCTACAATTTGCGATACGCTGCGCGGATATTGCGTCCGCGGTAATATCAACGTAATTAAGAAAAACAGAGACGAATACATAACAGTGCGAGATTCTTGGCTAACCGTAATCACCGAAAGAAAGCATCGGGGAACCTCGCCCAAAACCTGACCCGCCGGGTATAAAAATATTGATGAAACATTTCCAACGGGGGAGGGAAAAAATGCACACGAAATTTCTCGAGGGTTAATCGGTACCTGGGAGGGAGCCGAGGAAGAAGTGGCCTGTCCGGTTTTGATGGGGGAGATTAGCCGATCAATCGCTGACTCGGCTCGGCAAATAAGAGCACGGGACCAGCCAGGGGGTGGAGGTGGAGGAAGAGAGACGACGAGCTTTTATAAGCAGTTCGAGACAGACTACGACGCAGAGCGCGCGACTCGTTCAACCTTCGAGGAGGTGGTAAGAGGTTGTGTAAGATCGATGAAGCCACTTTGACGCCAACACGAATGGCACTTCCTACACGGGATACTGCAAATACCCGCGCGCAGTCTCTGCCGTTGACAAAGTTTTACGAGCATCCCCTGACGGGCGCCTCGTGTATCGGCTTAATCGGCTACGTCTCTCGTATCCAGGCGTGTAAAATAAAGATCACGGATTGTCTATCCGATTGCCTCCCGTGGAACTCGCGAGGCAACGTAGCTTGACTGAACGGTTCCGGAATTCTGACGCAATCTAATATCCTGCGCTTTTTTCGGGTTTATATATTTGTTAGAAGAATCGATAGTTTTCGCACGTGGACTTTAAAAATATTTGGTTAATACGTGTAATAGGGTTTGGAAGCTGGAGATACAATTCGCTGAGGTACGAATAATTGCATAGAATTATAGAAAGTGGAAAGTAGAGTGCTAAGTAAAATGAATTCATATGCAACAACTGCTATCGCAAATTAAGACTTTCCCTTTTCAACATTTGCAATTAGTCGAGTTTGTTTCATTCCGTAATACAAGTCAGTGTGCAAAGGACTGGGGAAATATTTCACGGTTCTTCACAGAAGTCTTACAATCCTTGTGAAATCCAGGCCAATTTTTCTATATATTTATTTCTGTTTATAAGTATTAAAGCGGGCTTTAACTTCTGATTCCTCGATGCTACCAATGGAAAGCCACACGGAGGGTATTAATTACCCGCGAGCACTTAACGATCTTCGTAGCACGTAGTCGATTCCATACGTTTTCGAAGGTAACGGGGTGCACGGGAGGTCGACGTCTGCCACGATCTCAATTTCGGGAAATTTCCGTCGGGGCAAACAGGAAGCGCGTTTGCAAACCACGCTGCCGGGTTTCATTTTGAGAAGCTGCGAAGGTCGAAGCTAATTAGTCCGCCAAACTTGCCGTGTTTGCAGTTTGCTTGATTCTGAGACACCCTCCACGATGGAAAACCGTAACAGATCGAATTAAGCCCGAAATCGCATTTAAGTACTCACGACCGGCTGTGTCGCCGATACTCCAGTCTACTCAATTTAACTGATTAATGGTCGCGTCGCGTTAAGTATTCATTTTTAAACAAATTCACTGCCGTCGCGAATTCGAACACGTATCGAAGGTGAAACGGCGAAAATGCATTCAAAGTTCGATTGCAACAATAAATGATTTAGGAGCACCCTTAACGTCGATCGGAAATATTACAGAATGTTCGTATTTCACTTTCAATAAAGATTCTCGATATCAAATTCGGGGAACGTAACAAACAGAATTCATTTCCAATTCGAAAAGGCGGAATCTGTCGATCGTCCATGCGGATCAATTTCACGAGACAGAAATCTAGACCGTACGAATTTATACTTGCCGCGAGTTTCCGTGGCAAGGCAAGCAGCCCATAAATTCGGCAGGCAATAAAAGTTGTACGTGAATCTGTCGACGAACAGCTACAAACGGGATCCCCTGTCAGCTTTCGCGTGGCTGAAAAGGATGAACCGTTGCTCGCTGTTGCTGGAAAAGGGACGCTGCGCTCCATGACGACCAGTCGATTCGCCGTTTTCGAAATTCAACGGCAGGGGGATGAAGTTTGCGTTGCAAAAATCGACGCGCAAGCTTTCTGCCCGAATTTCGCAGTATTTCTCAACGCTGGAGAAAATATGACTCCGCCAATTACACGGATCCTCCTTGAGCATCCTACTTCTCTACCCCTCACCATCTTTCTCCCCTTTTCCCTTCGGTCTGGCCGGTGCTCTATCGATTAGTCGTAAAATTCCACGTAAAGGCAGTTCGACGAAGTCGCCTGGAAATACGATTCCACGAAGCCAGACAGCAACGTTGCTTTGTGAAAAACAACGGATTCGCGGAGGAGGGAAGAAAATGGTATGGTTAATTATTTTCACCGTGGGCGGTCGAGAGAATAAATACGTTTCGAGGAGGGTTTGAAGCGTTCCACAGGTGGCGATACGCATGCGATCGTAAATTCGGCAAAATAAAAAATTGAACGCGGTGCCGGTGAAAATTCTTGCCCTCGACCGTTCCCTGTCGGCGAGCGCAGCAGGTGATCGATCTATAAAACAGTATTTTCACTGACTTCAAAGAGTAAAGCGAACAAATATTCCGATTTCTATAAATTGAGTCTCCCATGGTATCTACATTTTGAAAACCTAATAGGGCGATGCTCGGTGATAATGTTCGGTCTGTATAAAAAATTAACTGATAAATTAAAAACAAATAATAATTTCTAGTGATTCTAGTATCACACACGTACTCTTTCAGAGCAGGTTTCCAACAAACGTCCATCATTTCCACAAGAAAAGAAAATTGGAATTCGCATCTGCAACGGGTTGACTTTGTAAGAATGG
The DNA here is from genome assembly GCA_963583965.1 of Nomada ferruginata. Taxonomy (NCBI): domain Eukaryota; kingdom Metazoa; phylum Arthropoda; class Insecta; order Hymenoptera; family Apidae; genus Nomada; species Nomada ferruginata. The sequence goes on along the minus strand of OY757214.1, from coordinate 4,897,884 downwards.
AAAGAAAGGGAAAGGGGAAAAGCGGGGTCACGGTCGTAAATATCTCTCGCGTAAATATTAATGAGCAAGGGGGCCGAAATCGAGCATCGATAATCTCAGCTGACATTGAAATAAATGGGACGGGCCAGGCACGAAGCGTCAGCTTTTCAAAGTTTGCGGCTGGAATTGGCCGTAGCCACGAGAGAGACAGAGAGAGGACGAGAGTAGCGGCTTAATGGAGCGCGCGATGAATATGGAATTCCCGATGAATTGGCTCGTCTCCAGAAGGCATTTTCGATCCTTCCGATCGCCCTGCTCGTTGTTAATTAAACCGCTTTTAATTATCCGCCACGCGGTGTCGCTCGGATACTCGAACGATGTCTCACGAAAGTTATCCCGCGAACATGCCCACCTCCCACCTTTCGTTTAATCTATCGCGCTCGATAACACGCGCCACGGAAAGAACAATTTATCGAACAATAGCCGGAGGAGCGTTTACGAGAAAAATAGAATTGAAAGCGTGACGATCAATTAAGCAATCCGATATCGTAACGAGACTTCACCTTTCGCTGTACACACCGCTCCGACCGGAGTTTCGTATACGTTTTATCACGCACGAATTTCACGAACAGCTGTTGACTTGGATGAACGATCGATTTAAACACGGATTCGACGAAACAAATTTTTCGCGGCCAGAAGGAAAAGTCCTGAAACGGTAAGCAACGTGGATTTAATAAATCCCGCAAGCCAGTCTATTTTCGTGAACGCTGAATTATCCCACAACGATGTACCCTAACGCGAGTGACTCGATTCAGCTGGAAAATGCTCGGTTTCTTTCTCTGGCCGAACACATCCGAGCGGTATGGCGTGGCCCGATCGATCCAGCGTGGCGCATCGATATCACGGTCGTGCGAGGCCGAGTGAAATTTTCCAGGTCGATCGGCCGTGGTCGCGAGTGGCCAGTTTCTTAATTGTCTTTCGTTCGAAACCGAATTGCGGTCCTCCGGCCGATGGCGCACCCTTAAACGATAAATTAATAAACAGGGACAGTTTTCACGGCATCCAAGTCATCTGCTCATCGCGGTTCGTATTCGGGGGTCGAAAGCACTCTCGAATTTCTGTACCCTTTTACGCGTGTCCTTGTTCGATGAGAGTATATGGTACAACTGTGAAACGAAGAGCACTGTCGAGTAAAATATATTAATTCCGTTCCAGTGTTAACAAAAGGAAACGAAAGGAAGATAAGTTCCGAGCTCGACTGAGGTGAAATTTAATTGCGTTCAATAACGCTTTACGTCATCCGTGTACCAGGGGCTGCAATCAATTAAAAATTTTCACGGAGATCCAGTTTTGTTGCAATCCGATTAAATAGCCGAGGATAAACGATTATGGAAAATGGCTGGTTAAATCTAATAGCGGTCGTAAAAGTTTTAAACGATCCGGGAAGGAGCCATAAACGAAACCATAAGGAGCGTGTGTCACAACGGCCGTGATCGAATAATCGGTTTGAAATACGATTTCCTTTGATACAATGTTTGAAGTGGGTCGCCCGAAGGGATTCGATGGAAACGGCGATCTCTTTAAATCCCTCATTTCGTCCGTACGTTCACGGATCCCTATAATTTCGTTCTACTCGCCTCCCTATAATTGCGCGAGCAAAGGAGGTACGAGCTCGCGCTCGCGCCGTCCTATAAAACTAAACAGACGTGATTCGACTGGATTACATGTAAATCACTGGTATGAACATTGCGACCGTTCTATCGGTAGTAATTGAAAGTCAAGTATCGAGTACGTCTAATATAATTACTCGACCATTCAACATCGATTAACATCCTTTGCCTTTTTCTGTTCGCATTTCAGAATTAACGACAGCAACGTTAATTTTCTACATTAACCGCTCGTCTGAAGCCATGTAAAACTTTTCTATGTTGTTGCAAACAGGGTGGTAAAAATCTTGTAATCATTTACGACGTAAGGTTGCGCAAGAAATCAAACACCTGTTCTGCTATCCTTCTAGCAAGGGGTCCACGATTCTCCAAAAAAGATTTCGAAACGAGAGCGACTAGCGTCCCGGTATAAATTAGAAAATAGCGATGGCCAGCGCTTGATTATTCACGCGCAATCTGGCAAGGCACAAATTATCCTTGGATAGCCGCGGTAAGGAGTATTCAATAATGCAGGTGAACCGGCAGAACTTCTCCATGGTACTCCCTCCGTTTATAACGCGCTCCAGAATATTAAGACACCGAGAACAAGGGGAACCGGAACGAACGAGGCAAACCTCGCGATCGATGTCGCGTTAACTCTCGCCGCTACTCCTAATCAAACTTTGCCTCCGTTGTCTGAACGTTTCGCAACAACATGCTCTTGCACAACCATAACACGACGCGTCGTATTTTCATTTCTTTTGTTCCTCTCGGTTCTTCCAGCAAGTTAACAATGGTCGGGGAACAAATATTTGTGTGTGCGTGGAATCGTGAACGGAATTTCTATAATTGGAACAGCGCAGGCAAACATGATTGTAGTAGTGTTTTTTTGTGTTTCACTTCATGCTCGCTCCCCCGTAAAATTGAAGGATCGATGGTTGTTAAATTTTTAACCTAGAGTTTAAATTGCTTCGATACAGGATTGTTGGTTACGTGTGTCACAAATTTTTCCTGCAAAAAAAAAACGAAGCACGAACTCTGTGAAACGTTGGAAGAAAATGTTAGCGAGAAATCTACTGAATATATTATCCTGGACAGTGATGCACGACTCGCTAAGTGGAAAAAAAAAGTTTCGTGGATGTCATCGGTTCCACGTTAACGGGCCCGAGTTTCCCATTTTTTCCCTTTTGAAAAATGAATCGCTTCCTCCTCTATCGACGCCTCGCAGTTTGTCATGTTGGATCAAGTGAAATTTTCGGAAATACAGAGTGCTTATTTCGCCCCGGTTTTTCATCCCAGTGAAATCTGGGATCGATGAGCTGCACAGTCGAGCAACTGCCAAGCGGCTGAAACAATATTTCACTCCTCGTCTAAACTTTATTTCCCTTGAAGAGAAGCGAAGAAATACCAGAATATATTTCGTACGTTCGTTTGATACCTTCCAATAAGGTAATAATCTTTCAGCACATTGCATACGTGTGCTAACACACCAGGACCTCAGAAACTGAAGTAGAAACAAAAACAGTACTTACGTTCCTGTCAAAATCGAATATCTTAGCCTTTCAGGACCTGACGAATTATATTACAAACATTGGCCCACGAATGATATATTAGAAGACGTCAAAGATGTAATACAGGGTGTGCAACTTTAATCCAGTAATAAAGTACCATCGGGTACCAGAGTTAAAGAAGACACGGCAACGCGATAGATCACGCATACCGATTTCCAAACCACGATACAAACGAATCAATAAAATTCCACCTGCGATCCGGACACTCACTCGGCAACACCAACGTCCACCGCAACGAGCCGTCTCTCCTCTATGTACACACGTGCAGGCACCTTTTTTCCATCGTCATATCCTATCAATTTCCAAGCAACCGAGCAAACCGCACAACTCCTCCAGAATTCTCACCAAGCTTCCGCAATGCGGAAACGAACGACGTTCTATCATCGAGAGCGATCTTCCCCGTGCAAGCGTATCATCCTTAACCGCAGGCATCGGGCGTGTTGTCAAAGCGGTTAACGAGCTGTCCGTTGGAATCATCGTCGCGATCGAGCAGCATCGTCATCGGGAATCTGTTCAGATTGGAGCACGAGGCCAAGACACGATTCACGTCCGAAGACAACAGTTCCGCGTGCGAGCCCGCCCCGCTTCCTGGTCGCTTCGGAAACTATGATAGTTGCGGTTCACCGCGAGACGCCGCGCCTCGTCCAGTTACATTCTAATTTGGTACCGGTTTACGGATCGATCACCGATGAGGGACAACGCGTCCATCGTACTTCTCGTTAGTGGAAACGAGCGAATTGGTCGGTTGGACGAGCACGCCATTAAACGGACAGGGTTCTCTGACCGATTCGACTCTCCGCTTGCGGATAATAAGGGGACAGCTGATCGTTTTCAATAGATTCAATAGATTCAGCATAATTGTCAAGTTCTCGTAGAATACTATAATAATTACAAGAGTTAAGATGCTCAACCCTTACCTAGACAGCCTTGCATGTTTTTTAATAATTTTGTTTGGGATCTCCATTCTTTAGACACCATTAACAATTAACTAACTGAACGCAGACCAAAAATGTATCGAACATTTTTTGAACGGTGAATAGATCTCTGGATTGGGTGATTCTGAATACCTTGCCGTAGGAACAAGTGATTAAGATGCTGTAAACAATCGGGATGGGTGTTAATTACCATTCAATGGGTCGATGTAAGGCGTTGATTGGCAGGAATTGAGAAACGCCGCACACGGTTTCCAGAGCAAGTGCATCCTCCTACTTGGCAAGCGACGCTGGGTCACTGGGTCGAATCGAGCGTCTGAACAAGGTGAACATATCGATCGTAGAACGGCGACCCACTAAAGAGGCACGCTGTTCTAGTGCAGCACGCAGGTGCGACGCACGAAAGCTGATGCATCGACGATTACGGTGTTGCAGCTGCACCGAGGGGATCATTGTTCGTGGTAATTGCGTCGGCGGAACCTTTGGCTTTTTGTGCCCGTGCTTCGAGTGTGCGTTACGAACATCGTGTATCCATTATCGTCTAAACGCCGGACGAGTGTTTCAGTAAACCTTACGGTCGCTCACTGATCGGATAACGTTTACATTAGAAGATCATCGTTATTTTACAATCGTAATGCAATCGCATGCGAGAAGAACGCTTCGAAAAACGGGTTTTTCTTCAACGGTAACTCCAACTTTCTCTACCTTTTCTTCGTTCGATCGAAACTTTCACGGAATAAGCGTTGCTCGTCATCCTGATTGTCGTGCCGGTTAAACGGCCCCTTTATATCATTCCTTTATGTTCCGTTTCTCTCCGAGAAACAGCACTCACGGCCTTCGAAATTTCCACGACGTTGAAGCACTGACGCAGAAAAGAAAGTGCGGCCTCCTGAAAACAAGTAAGCCCATAAGTACGGGCGCCGTTGGAGAACACACCGAGTTACAAAGGTCACGTGGCGAAGATCGCTAACTGAAAAGCTTTCGTGTGCCGCGCCCAATGAGATTCCTATCGGGGTGTTTCTGGTAGGAAGCGTATTCGACTAGCGGAGTCTCGAGAGTTGAAACCAATTAAGCGCCACTGCGTTTCCCGGAAAGCGAGGAGCCAGAGTTCCTGGTTATCCTCCAGTTCCCACAGTTTCTCCCTCTCTCTCTCTCTCTCTCTCTCTCTCTCTCTCTCTCTCTCTCTCTCTCTTTCTCCCTATACCAACACACGCGTGCAAGTTTTAAGCACACGTTTATATTATACACTCATTTTATATCTATCTCCTCCGTTCCGTTCCTCCAACGTCTCTTCAAGACCACCCTCGTCTCTCTTAACTACTCTCTCTGCTTCCACCTTCGTTCGATTCCCCTTCAACCACCCCGTTCGTCCCTTTTGCCATCGAATCACTGGCCGTCGACGAGTTAACCAACGGGTGGAGCTCGTTTGAATATAATGGTCGTCGTTAGCCCCGCGTTCCTTCGATCCCTTCTTCCACGGTTCCGCAACAGTTTGCCACTTGCGACACATTGCTCCGTTCGAACTATCCTCGTTAACGGCCGCCGTTTCGCACGCGATTCCGACAATTCGATTCCGACAACAGGCTGGCTTTCATCGTTCTTTCGTTCGCGGTTGTAACGCCGCAACCTGTTCGATCGTGATGACGAAAGTCAATTCGAAAGCAGGTGGCAAATGGCGAACGGCGATTCTTGTTTAGCTCGGCGGTGATTTATGCGACGGGTTTCTAGACCCTGTTGAACGCTTTTTAATTTAGAAATAATTAATAAGGACGCTTTTGAACGGGGTCGCATATGGATTACCGAAGGCAATATTCAATTTCTGTGGATCTTTGTATATTTCTAGAACGATATTATCACCCTTCTGAAACACACGCGGCGTTCATAATGAAAAGGTTGCTCGCTGGAACTGTTTTTCATAGCGAATTTTCCTAAACAGCATCGATCGACCGACGAATTAAACAGCTTTACTCAGTCTCCGTTTAGTGAACTATTAACAAATCGAATTACCTCGAATGTTCGCAATCTACGACTCATTGGGCAAGCAAATTAAATCTCCCGGCGTATGTAGATCTATTGAGCGTGCCCGAGTTGTGTGGCGTGCATAGGAAAAATCGTGAAGGATTTGCGTTTACGAGTAGCGTTCCCATTTCCGTGGCCACGGATACACACGGAACGCACGCGGCAGAGAAGCTTTCGGCTGTACCGTTCAATTTCCGCACGACGTTTCAATTTCTGCCGCCTACGCCATCGCCCGATTCCCTCCACGTCCATTCAATCCACGATTTCGTTTTCCGATCCCGCCGTATGGAATCGCCCTCTGCACCGCAAATCAGCCATTTTCAGGATGGGAGAACGCTTTCGGTATGGTCTCCCGTCAAACATCGTTACCGAGCGTCTCTTTCGAGAGCAATACGATCACGGTATCGTTAAGAAACGGAGGCGGGAGAATATCTTGCAGGGATGTGTAAATTTAGATGGATGGTTTTCTTCATTTTTTTATGGGGGCGATATTTGGCGCGTTGATCAGATTTATTTAAGAGACTTGGACTTATAGGACAATTTCGGATAAACGAAAAGGAAGATAGTATAGGAAGCGATGATTTTACGATCTTCAGTGAAACACGTAAATCTATTATGTCTAATTCGTTTATGCATCCCTTCTATTACAGTTTACTTGGTGAACGAAAAAGTAGATTTGATCGTCCAATGGAAATTACGCTTTCGATCAACCTCACGAATTTTGGATCCCTCTAAATTAGTATCGTTCCGTTCGTTTCAACTGCGATCGAGAGAGATTGAAAGCAATCGAAGCAGAAACTGTACAGAAGCCAGCAACATGAATTACATCTGAACGAGCCCGGCAACTTCCAGTTGAATCTCGTTGCAGCAAAGCGAATAAAAAGAAAAATGTCGCTACGAAACGGTCGATTCGGCGCGAAAGAGTCTTCGAGGGAAAGAGACACGAAGTGTACATAACTGCTTGAACAATGTGCCGGTGAACTGTTGGATGCGAAGCGGAACGCGTGCACGTGGCGAGGGAGGCAAGGCGGAAGGGAACAAAAATGAAGGTGGAGGAGAAAAAGAGTCGCTACGTCATAATTGGTCGCAACTACGACAACCTGGAAGATAAGGCGCCGCTAGAGTTAACGAAGGCTTCCGTTGTTACGATCTCGTGCAGTTTCCGCCGCCATTGTGCGTGTTGCAATTGCATCCTGAGAGTTTGAGCCGACTCGTGAAACGGCATTCATGATTTTAGGACGAAGCCTGGCACTGCTGATTAAAGTTACTCAAATATGGTGTAAGTGATCAAAGTTGTGAATCCTTGTTTCTCCATATCGAACAACGTTACAGCAGATGGAAATCGATTTTTCACGGTACAGATACGTGCGTGCCTGTAACTGAATTGTGACTACACCTGCTGTGGCGCACTGTGATCATAAATATCATTAAAAGGTTCTCGAGAAGAAAAGGTGCAGCTAGAGAATCGTAACAACAATGCGAGCTCGAGACGATACGAGGCCGCAACAAAGGAGAATTCCATTTCCCGATATAACGAACTCGTAAGAGTTTCTTGGATTTCTACAGACACGCAATCTTGACTGAAAAAAGAATTCCTCCTTTTTCCTCGACCGATGCACGATTATAGATAACGACGATAAGCATGCCGCTCGTCAAAGTAAAACACGATTGCCAGATCATTTTTCCAGCGAGCCAATTTACCTGCGAATATGTCAATGAATAATTAATTATGCACACATAAATATTGTTATGTAACACAAAACACGCGGATCTCGCACATCAATTAATTACTTGGACATTTCTTTCGAACTTCATACCAGCAACCAGTTTATCGCACACAGCTTCGAATCCAATACAGACGTTCGCTAGATACATTCCAATCAGTGGCACGAATAATTAGCATTAGCAAAGGCCTTAAACTCCATTTATCTTTTCCTATCACTATCTCAATTCCCAAGTGTCCGCCGTCTAAAATACTTCCTCGACTAACCTATTTGCGCCAACCTGTTCCGTTTGAGCTGTCAGCAGCTCATCCTTCGCTCTAGGTCTAAATGCTCCAAATAGCTAGGACGTTCGTAAAACGAGGCTTAGAAGCTCGATCCAAGTTGGACGGCCGTTAAGGTTCTCCTAACTGGGGACAGAAACGTTCCAAGTGCACGATTTCGAGCGATCGCCACGACAATGGAAGCAGAAGTGAGCGTTCAGTTTCCCTTGGTGCTTCGTTAGCATAGATGAGCGCATAAATAGAAACTACGCAGAGGTCGAGTGACGCGTGCATGCCGCTTCGAGATGCACGCGTCAAGTGCAATGCATACGAACGAATTTCTGAGAGAACTTGCATTTGCAGGTTGCTCCGCGTCACAGGTTAATGTCAAAGGTAACTGTACCGTGATACACGAACGCTTGCGTAGGAAGAGGGTCGAAGCGTGTAGGGGCTGTTTCGAGAAAAACCAAGAGCAACTGACGCGAGGGGCAATTTCACGGGAACTTGATTAATATCACCTGGCATTTCTAGAAGCGTCTAGTTTACGACGGCACAGAGAATTGGTGTGAATTTAATGGAGAATTTTTATTAATATTTTGCTAGATATCGGGGAGATTTTATACGGTTAGAGTATATTCCCGCAGAAAATGAAAGTCGATATTTGTCCCGCTGTAACTTCGTGGAAAGAAATCGCTCGATTTGGACGTTTGAAGGAATTCGAGGTTTATTATAAAGTTATTGGGCGATCGCATTGGACAACCATTTTTCGATCCAAACTGTTCACCTCCCTTTATCCTCGGCCTACTTATTTCCACCTAACCACTCCATTCCAATTCGATTCATTGAACTCGTTGTATTGAACGCGGCGTTACTACGTGGAGCGGCTTGTATGAAGCGATTCGCTCGTGCGAAATGCAAACGCGATGGTGCATGTATTTAAATAGAATCATCAAATTGTACGGGAACCTTTGGTGCTCTATGATCGAGTTACAGCCAGTAAAAAATCACACTGCAAAATTGGATCTAGGACATGACGTTCGTAACGATAACAGTTGGTCAAGGGGCAACCTTCGGGATAAGCAAATAAATGATCAAATTAGACTGACTAACTGGACGGTGAGTGAAACTGACCACTAATTCAAGGTAGCTGTTCGTAATTTTGAACACGAATTTCATGGAAATATGAAATAATTTCTATAAAAATCTACTTAAGCTAAACTCTGATCTAAGATGGAGGAGAATAAAACGATCGAAGATTTCAATCTGAATTCCCCGTCTACTCTAGACATTAAATTATCTAGATCTTCAACAGGTTTCTAATCGTCGAATATAGGTGATATTCGAAATTAGTTGTCGCCTATATGTATTAGGAATTAGTCGTTCGCGGAATAGAATTCCACGAGAAGATGGAACTGCAACATTTGATATTCCCTCGATAATTCTTCCAGTACCGTACTGAAATTGCAAACGATGTGAAATGCATTCGAACCACCATACGTTACAAATTCAATGAAAAATTCATACATGTCGCGCACCTTTTTTTCCCGCCGCAGTCGCTGAAATATCCTATGTTTTTAAATTTTTAAGTTCCCCGCGCGAACATCGTTCAACCGAGTGTTCCATGCTCCGAACCAACAGGTCGATTAATCTCCGGGCGCTCACGTTCGATAACAGCACGCCAAGGCTTTTCCAGTGCTTGGAAATATCATCGTTTCCGTGTGGCTTTCGTTAGCGCGGAGATAATGAGTGTGGGACTGCTTTTCGACGAAAGAGAGTGGAAACGCGAATTAAACGTCCGCGGTTTCAGCGTGTACACACGAAGCGGGAATGGATTCACATAAGTTTGCATACGAATTAGCTGGATATTCAGTGGAATCAACGGGCACAGCTTTTTCCGGGCTCCGAAAACCCGTCGAGAACGCTGCACAGACACAGAGGCAGAATTACTTCTGCGTTAAAGCTGAAACGAAATTCGCAGAGAAACGCCGCCGTTCCAATTATTATACTTTTCCGATTTCCCCTTTGCGCGTTACTATTCATTCGACGTTGGCGTAAAATATGGACTCGGATTCACACATCTCTGATCTTATTTAAAATAACTTGCGCTTACCACGGTTCGCCTTGGCCGTCAACGAAAGCGACATTCCTACGAGGAAATCGAATCCAGCCAAGAAACGAAGCTGGGGGATGAAGAATGCGCGACGTCGCTTCGACAATTTACGTCGACGACGAGTTCCAAGGCGCAAGTAAAATATGCATCGGGGCCAGTGACGGAAATTTATCCGCGGATGAGAGAAATCGAGCTGGCTCTCGATGAACGAGTAACCAGAGACGAGCTTCTCGAATTGTGCCAACGATTATCGCCGTAACGTTCGAGTCCAAACGAACATCGTAACCGGAGAGTCGATGGAATAAACGTTCGCGAGATAAATATTGCAGATCGGGACGGGATATACAAAATTTCATGATTACCTTAATATTAATTCTGTAGGTCTGTAGGTAGTATGCATACCTATCAGAATGTGATAGTATGTAAATAGCTAAAATTTCTATTCGTGCCTTCACACATTTCTCTGATTAAAGAACAGCTGGTCAAAAATTATCGGGAGTCACAAAGTCGGAAAAACCTGCGCGAAAGCTCAGGAAAATTGGAAAATTGTAAACAACATGGAAATATGTATATACTCTTAATATGAATGTTACTAATCACTACATCTGTCAAATAAATATGTAAAAATGCGGGGAAAAAAGTGTCGCGATCAATTCCACAAAAGTATTCTCCTCGTCGATTCAATATGCCCTTTTCGACAATCAAATGGGCAGATGCGAATCGGTCTCAGAAAAATTCACAGTAACGCGAGCCGCGGGAGATCGTTACCGTGCACCCTTGCAGCCGCCTAAGTAACGACGTCGTATCCTCGACGTAGGTGTGCTCGCGTACCTACGTAAGTACCTACGTGCTGTGTACACGGCCGATTGCGCATGAAATCATTCACGTGAGGGAAGCAATCCGCTCTTGCGGCAACGTTAAATTGTACAGGCGCAGACGGTGTCACGGATAACGGGGTAACAATAAGTTCTGTCAAGAGCGTTGGAATCCGGCCGAGAAACTCGAGGATAAATATAGCTGAGCGACAGTTTTCTTTGAGACGGATGACGTATGGTGAAATTGAAAGCTAGAGACGTGGACATTGTGTCATTGAAGGAGTATGTATTTTGTCTGACAATAGTGGATAACGCTGATCAGGTGTTCGAAAGGTATTATTATTTAATCATTTACACAGTCGCCGCTGAATGAATTTGATGTCGTTCGATATAAATGGTGCGATATGGAGCGATAAATTTCTCACAAAGTGCACCGAAAACTATGAATTCGAGAGTATATTAATACTGGATAAACGGAAGCAGAAGAAAGTGTATTCTCGGTTCTGTACTACAACGAGTTTCATGGAAAAAGAGAAAGGTGCTTCGTACCGTTTTCTGGAATTACTGCACTGCTTGTTCCACTTAAATCGAGCACCTTGTACGTTTCTACGGCACTTCCGATAGAACACGGGAGAAGAAAATCTGAGAGAATAAAACCGAGGGTCGAGGCAAATTGGTATTGGTGTAACAAGCGCGAAGTATTTCGATTCAATCATTTCTGTTTCCTTCGATTAGACTGTGTACGTTCGCGAACTTCTGAATGATAAACAGCGATAACCCTTTCAACTTCGATTTAGTATGGCCAATTCCATTTAATAAATACATTCGCCAACGTTGACGTTCACAATTAATCTGGCAATTTTAGTTCCATACACTTTTTCCTGCTCAAGGTAGTTGGAGGGTCACCGTGAAAGATATTACCGACATCCCTGGTGACCCCGATCCCGTGTGTATTTAAAAAAGATGACAGCGAAGTTGCGTAGAAAGATATCACGTTCGCGTTTCTAAAAATAGCTTGTGCTTTTTGTAGAAGATCCTCCGGCAGATAAGAATGGCTACCGAAATGTTTGGAGATTAAACAGCTGATTCTCTTTATCGCGAGTATCCCTGAACTTAATCCCTACATTCTTCCCTCGGGCGTGGACGCTCGATTCAACTTCACGCATGTCAAGCAAGCAGTATAAATCAGGGACACGAGTAAATGTACTTCAACTCCGCTGTACAGAAGCTAATAGGAATAAATTCTAGGAAACAATCTTGAAAAATAATCCACGTTTCTCTGCTGCATTCGTAATATAGGTATACATATGTATATTTTCTACCGACTTTCGATTACAGAAACATCGTTGCATACCGAAATCATGTTCCACATTCAGAGCTCTCGTCGCCAAGTTTTTTCAGATTCCTTATCGCGAAACTTCATAAAGCGTACGTCGAATTCCTGTAGACAGAAAATTGAAGGCAATTCACGACACAAAGGAGCTTCCATATGGTACTGGCTATAAAGTTTCCTTGACCTGTGCAACGAAGTAAACGTAACAGTAATATTGATAACGTAACAGTACCATATTGATAACAACGATGACACTAATAACACTAATAAATTTCTTCGTCGGGCACAACGACCCAACGGCACCGTATCTTTGACAACGAGTATACGACGTGCACTCGCAACTTCCATAAGGATGAATTGATGTAATACAGAGTGCGCGTGCACGTAGATGCGTAACGTGGTGGTGCGTGCAACCGTACACGGCTGAGAAGCAATTACGTGCAACGGCAATGATAATCCCCGGTTGTAACTACGTGGGTAACTATATCGCGCTGCAGTACACGTATACTGCGACAACTATACCGCGTAGAGTCTATGGGTGCAGTTTATATGGGAGTCGGTCGTATAACGTTTACGTCATACAAAGCGGCCCGCTGCTCCTCCTAGTCCTACGGAAATGCACTCGTAACACCCTGTCGGACCGGAAATCGTGCTAATTGGTTGCAGGTTGCTAGGATTCGATAGCGATCATAATGTTTTCTACGCGGTGCAACTTCGATTTCGTTCGTACATTATAGTAACTTCTTTCTACGATTTCTCGCGGGGATATTGAATATTTACGGTGATTATAATGCGAGGTGAATTTTTTTTGGAAGTATTCAAATGAGTTTTAGTTGTGATTACGGTTGTCTTGAATATTTATGGGAACGTAGAAAATTCTCGATTTCGTTAAAAAAATTACAAATGCGGAATTCGTGATTGCTACTGCACCTTGCGATTTGCATTTTCGAAATTCCCTTGATTCATTAATCGAGTATATACAAGTTCAAAATACTGTATCGGCGATCTATACATACGATCTGTACACGGCGCGTGTTTTATCGTCCAGCAAAAAAGTCTCCCGTGAAATAAACTCCTTTTACCGTGCGGCCCGTGACACGCTCCGTTCCACTGTAAAACGGTTGCTATTTCGGCTAAAATCGAAGGGGGCCGTTTAAATAAAACACTTCCGAATTAATCAGACTCCAACCGAAGTCTAATTGGAACAATGGAATTAAGCAGGGTTACGCTAAACCAAATTGGCCAAATCATGTACAGTGGGGTCCAACTGAAACGAATCGCAACGAATTATGCCGCAAAGAGGGGTTGGCAAATTGAATGAAATGAAATCGAACCGAGGCAAGCCAGTGCGTATACGCAAACCGTATCAAATGGAACGAAACCTGAGCATATTAAACGAAGCTAACTAAATAAATAAAATTTCTGGTAAATGGAGATACAGTTGAAACAATTTCCAATCAAATCGAGGCAAAACGTTGCCTGTTCGACAGTCTCAAATTGAAGTCAATCAAATTCAACCGTTCCGAACCGAGGAAATCCCAAACTGGAATGAAATGAAAATAGATAAAGCGTTCGATACTCGAATTTCTCTCGAGGCGAGCCAAATCGAACCCAAGTCGAATGACCCTGTAAACTCGTTTCGAACACGTTTCGAGGCACGCCGTTCCGTTTCTCCGGGGTTTTCATTAGCCCCGTGTTTCGACGCGGGATAATCTTGTTCCTCTCATCGGACAACGAGTCACGTTTTACATTTCCTCGCGAAGGCTTTTGAGGGCCGAGCACGCCGGGCACGGCACACAGGGAAGCGACTTGGACGCGAATGATGCAACGCTACACTCCGGTAAACGATAGAGAGCCGCGACGTTCCGCCGTGGTAATCGTCGTTAGAATATTCATGAATAGCGACAGAACCACAGAGACGGTGAAAAAGAGACACGGTTAAGGGGGGAGGGGAGACGATATCGCTGAAGGAAATCCAATAAAACGTATCAAACGGTTTCATCGTTTATGCACGCGCGACTGCAGTTCAAGAAAACGGGTACACCGGTGGAAAAAGTCGCTTTGACCGCAGATGAAATGCAGCCGCGTTAATATTCACGAACATGAGAATGTACGTCAGACATTTTCGTGCACGCTGCGAACTTCGAAATGAGATGCATTCGTATCCTTTTCTCCAGTTTTTTTTTTTGTTTGAATTTATCTGAGAATTGGTGCGTTTGAAAATTGGTGCAAGCACCTGTACTGGCGGAGCAGGAATTGTAATGCGACGATTAAAAATGCTTCAACGGATGAGAAAACAATATATGGAGCATGTCAGATGCGTCAGTCGTGCATTTACTTCAAGACGAGCGTACAAATGTTTCGTCCAAGTAACGTTGAAATGTGTAAAGGCGGAAAAAATTTCCGAGTTCGAGGTTCTCGATGAAAAAGAATTAGAAAAGTGCAGGTCGGAGGCAATTTTACTGCCAAGCGGAGTCTCTCACGGAAATATAACGGTAGACTATGGCAGCCGGTGCTCGTTCCACGCATACCACAGTCAACAGTCGGCTTCTTCTGCTTCTTATTCCTGAATTCCGCTCGAGCCTGCACGGCGACGATGCTTGCTGCATCAGCAAAACAACTTTCGCGTCCCTATTAAATTAATATAGACTCGTCCCTAATTAGGCCAACCAATTAGCGAATTACAATTTTCTCCTACCTGTACGCCCAGCGACTCGCTCCTTCGCAACTTGTTTTCAATCTGCTAAATGCTTATATCTCTTCCCTAATTAGAGCATTAAATTGCATTTGAAATATGTAGATATTATATTCTTATTTAGCTAAGACGAAATTTATTTACGTACAAGGGGATGATTGGAAAACGGATGCACAGATTTGAGAGATAGATCGATGCACCACGATTTATCAATGGCGGGAAACATTTTTATTAAATTAATCCGAGCAGCGTCACAGCAGCCAGGTGCCATCGAGCAGACATCATCGAACGCGAGGGCATGAATCCAATTACAGTAGACTTTTATTTAGGAGGCGCGATACACAATCAACGTTCACCCTCCCGTGGTTCATGCTACCCTTCGATTGCCTCCTATACTGCTCCATCCCTAAGATATCTCAGCAGGAGTCTCTTATATACATAATGGAACTTTTCAAGCTGACTTATCGTAAATTAGTTACACTGTCAGTTACAGAAATGTTGGTAAAATTTGTCTGCCATTAATTGTAGATAATACAAACAAACGCGAACGGTTTGTTCCTTTGAAAAATATCGGGACCAAATACTTTGTCCGCAATTTTATTACCGAAATTAATGTGCCGTCTCAGTTTTGAAACACTTTCCTGTTTCCTTGTTAGATCCTACGATATTTGTATCGTGTATGAAATGAACAACTACAACTGTTAGAAAATTGTCGAAAATTAGACGCCCCTGCAGGTTTCGTAACAACGCTCGCCAACAACTGTCGACGGGACACGTAAGAGGACACTGGGTTTTACTATCTCCAATAAAAAAAATTCCACGCTGAGAATACGGACAATCGAAAGAGCGAGTAAGCGTCCAGCTACTTCCGAGCTCAATTTCAGTCGAATTACCGTAACCAGTCTCTTTATTATTTCCACCAGCTGCTATGCCCAGCTCACCCTAACAATTTTTCTGTCCCCCGCGAACGCTTACACCGTTACACCGTCCGTGAAATTTCCTCTTTTCAACCTAACGTTGCACGCACGGTATTGCACAAATTTGTCGACAAAAGTTCGACAATCAACGAATTCATTTTTTCAACGAGAAGGAGCAAGATTCGAACGAGTCGCCTTGCCTTCGTGCCGCGTACAGCCCGGACGAAAGGAATATCAGGATTCGTGCAATTTTAACCAAGCTCCTTTTCTCGAAGAACACTCGAGCGAAACGGTCGAGTAACGCTCAGTAGAAAGTCCGTGAGCTCGAGGAATAGACAAGAGGAGAACGAAGCGCACGATTTCACGCACGTACACGCGCGCACGTCGACCTCATTCCATCGAGATACCTCGAGGTCCGCCACGGACCTTCTGTCAAGCCTTTCCAAGGTTGCTGCATTCGATTAGGCGCTTATAATGCCGATAGAATCAAGGCACAATGGCTGCCCCGTAATGGTTAGCAACGGGTACCTGCCGGGCTTTGATATTGCTCCGACTTTCGGTCATCTTGACTACGTTCGAGCGAGAAACGTCCCCTTTTTTATCATTATCATTCGTTGTTCGACACGGCTCCCTACGGAGAAAGCGAAATGGGAGATATTTTTAAAAAGTTGTCGGACATCTTCGAGAATTTCGGAAACCGGTAGCCAATGTAACCTCCTCTCTTTTTATTGTAATCGTAAATTTCTCAATCATTACTGCAATACGTGCCAGTCAGAGTTTCTCAACTCTAGTTCTACAAATATCCATAGTAGATACACCATTCGGTGAAGAAATCGTGTAAACATGAAGATTCAGAGGACGTAAAAGCTATCTTCGCTTCATGTTTTATTCATTCAGCCCGTTTAAATGATGGCCGGCCGCATTTCGATTTATTCGTACGGGACATGTTTCCTCGGAACACGGTTTATTACCGATATATCGAGTCAGAAGTTACTCGATCCGAGTGTGCTCGGGACGGATGACGAACATCACGCATACCCGACTGACGCACCATCTAATTCGCGACCTGAACTGCAAACCGGCAATCATCTGTGAAGATTCACGTGGGAGCACGGTGTGTCTAGCGAGAGTCTTCGGCTGAAACCGGTTTCTTCTGCCTTCAGACCGAGTAATTTCGTTAGTTCACCAGACGTCATCTTCTTCTCTTGCCCATGGCCGACGAGGAAAGCTAAATAGACGCTCCATGGGTCCAGCATTTCGAAATTTCTTACCCGCACAGAATTTCTGGTGTATCCGTCAGCGATTTTATTAATTAACGATTTTCGCGTTCTTTTCTTAGGTATTGTTGACGGTAGATTGAGGGGGGTTCTCTTTCACTAAGATCTCCGATATCAATTAACCGCTCTAAACTAAGCTGTGGACAGGTTTCGTGAATGGAGTCAGCTATGAGGAAACTTGATATTAGGGAAGAATGATCTACTTGAACGGATCGATGGTCGAGTATGAAAGTTGCGAGGTGGTCAGCCGCCTGGAAGGAAGGTCCCTTCACGACGAAGGTAACTGCTGTTCCTATGCGTCCGCGCAAACTAGCGATTATAAAATGCGAAGTTATCAAATGGGACAGTAAATTCGATTCGCGTAACTGTAAATGCTAAGTAACACGGAACAAAATAAAATATAATCTTTTTTAAAAATGGTTACTGACAGATCTTCAGCATATCATAGCCTAGTATTGCCACGTACCGAATCGATGAACGAAATTTTTCCTACTTTATCACCATTGTTCTCTTCTCCACAAGCTCTAATAATAATTCAAGCAAAATTAAAGTGCACAACGACGAAATCTCTACCGAAGAGGAAACCCTCGAAGAGTTGCGCGGTTGCTAGCCCGGTCGACGACGCCGTCGTCGTCGCGAGCATTATGGGACGTCTTCAAGTAGTTTACAAGCAGCTTGAAACTCGGCGTCGAACGGAACGAAAGGCTAAACCCGCGAGGCGGCTCCGAACCGAGTGAAGCAAGATTAATTAGACGCCGATGACAAAGCGGAGCCGTGTCTTCGCTCACCGTTCAGCTTGACGCTCATAGCCCGATAAACATTGAGAAATTTTGACGATGCTCCACCATTCGGCACCGTGGATCCGTCTTCCCGCTGACAATGCCGCGCGATAAGGCATCGATTCGGTTCCCGCACGACGTGGAAAATTGAACGCTCTATTAAATCTACCTTGCGTTGGCGTTTCCGAAATTCACGGGCGAACCGTAGCTGAATCAGGCCTTTTTTCCCTCCCAAGTTTTTATACAATCGTTTCTTGCGAGTCCAATTCCTTTAAGTCGATGGAAAACAGATACTTATATGTTACAGGTGTTTAACCGGAGATTCAACTTCAACAGGTTCAATTAATAATTAATCTATTTTTAATGGAATTCTGTTTTGAATGTATTAGGTATTATTAACATGATGGAAGATGAAAAAGATTGCAAAAATTAATGTCATATAAATTTATGGTTCTATTTGAGGAGCTGTGACACTGCTTCTCTCTTTGCATCGATTCATTAAAATACAAGGAACCAATTATTCAGCCTCCAATACTTCAACTTTTCTAATTAATAATTTAAGTAAACCGTTCGAAGATACAGGTAAATTCGTGTTGCATACAGAATCAGACATAAATATTCAGCACCTTGGAACTATGTACACTTCTCTCGATCTCAGGCAATCGACCGCCGAACCTCGCAAATCGAAAAGTGCTACCTCGAAATCGTTTCGTCGATCGGCTCCGGGACTCGGGATACCTTCGAGCAACGGGCAGGTGTAAAGGCTAACGGCTTACGCCGTAAATCCGTACGTCGACGAGAAGGGCATTAATGTTCGAGCACGTGACGGAAACCTATCGGGCATCGATCGACGGGACAAGGCTGTGAAACGTTGGGAAGAAGACGAAGAAATGACCCTTGACGCGAAAGCGGGATACACGAGCGTCGAATGGTTCATGGGGCGCCTGAAACTCCATTAGACTATGGTCGCCGGGGGTTCGTGCGACACAATAACGAGAGACACGGACGTGAACGCTTGGGACGCGTGTGTTTAAACACGATACGTGTCTCGAGGGCAGAGTTTCTCCCCTCGTTCACACCCTTCTTCGACTTAAACTTTCCTCCCCCTTCCTGGTCCTCCTCCTTGACGACGTAATTTGCATTATGAACAAGGGGAAGACGGTTGAAAAGTGGGAGGAAGTATGGTGCGGTTAAAATAGGTGCGGACTTGCAGGCTGGTTAAGTTGTTATGCTGTGAACATGTATTGCAAGCATGCACGTCATTTCTCCATTCTGAAACCTGCTACGATTCTTTTGGAGTATTTCATGATAAATCATAAAGGAATAATAAATAGTATCGATGACTATCTTCATGATTTTATAAATAATATATAACCCTGTTTATGTACTCCAGATATTTTAATTGTTCTAAGATATACTATGCAATGAAAAAGAGTTATTTGTATAACAATTTTTGTTGATTAAAATTAAACGCCCGAGCACTCGAATTCGAGCTTCTTAATTTAGAAAGCATCTTTAACTGGGCCATCAGACAAGTGGGCTCCCTGAAAATTCGATCTCGACGTGTCTGGGAAACGTTTCGACAGGAGCATCGGATAATCGAGTGGGCAGAAAGAGAATGAAAAGAATGAGAACCGCGGCTGGCACGAAAGGGGGAGCACCGTACGCCACGAGGTTCAATGTCCTCGTCCTTAACGGTCGTCATCCTGGCAATCCTGGTGGTGGTTCTCGTGCATCCGCGGTCGAGACCTCGCGCGCGCGTGCACGATCCTTATCGTTCACGAAGGACGATCGTGGAACCGAGAGACGGCCAGTGAATGAGAATGCACAAGTTCGTCGACGAATCGTGTCCACAACGTGATTTCCATCGCTTGAATCAATTGGCAATCGATCAATCGTTGGTAGAAAAGAATAATTAAGAAGCAAAGTCTATTGCTCAAGTGCAGTCAGTGCACATGGTCTAATGGTTATCCGAAATCGATGGTTACCCTCGATATTGTTCGCGCTGTTCCATTGCAACAAAATCGATTGCTGTCGTTTCGGATTTTACGTCGGAGCTGAAGTCATCTTGACTCGGGCTAAAACTTTCTTAACACTAGATTGCCGGGGCAACTCAATTTGACTCATTTCAGAATTTGAAATATAAAGATTAATGAAGATCCGTGATTATTATATAATTAAATTAATTACATTACATTTCGAAATTAAGTGAATTAATTTTGTAAAGAAAACGCGCATTTTCATTGGCTATTGTTAATCGGAGGGAAGTCAGTAAAAATAAGGGTTCAAACTTGTCCGGCAATCTAGTGTTAAAAAATATTTGAAGCAACGATTACAACTGATCACCAATTTCATTTTCGTTTTTGGCGTACCAAGATGAAAGTTCTCGGGAAGTATCAACGTAAAATCTCGTTCGGTAATTTCTTTGGCGCAGTGGCAATATTCTAGGATTTCCCAATAAAATGCGAGGTTCAAACCGAATGTTTGACGAACAAAAATCGTTGCAAAATGGACAGGAATAAATAAATTGCAGTTTCAACTCCAATCGGAGAGAGCTGATTTATGGGCCGCTCTATTGAACCATCGTTCCGTGCAGCTTTAAAAAAAAAACCAGCAGTGGATGTTGCAATTAAAGAGGGTCGCAACAAAAGCGACGAGAGAATGGCTGGAAGTGTGCAGCGGCGTTTGTTGTTACACCGTGCTCACGGCATTCGCAAGTTAAACACGCGAGAGTCGTAATGCCGTTTCATGGTGTATATTATTATTTCGCACGCACGTGGTACGCACGCCCCCGCCTCGGAAGATTAACGGAGTCTTGCACGGCCTCCCGTAACGTTTACGCCCTTCGCTCGCTTTCGCTTGACTTTCTCCTCGCTGTTCATCCCCACCTGATCCTCGCGATCCCGTCGCGCTGTCAATGAAATCTCGCGTCCCTATTTCACTTCCGCGTTCTCGACGTCGCGGGAAAATCAGCGGTTCGATTCCCGCGGCTAATTACCAGTAACTCCCCTTCAATTATCCTACCGATTTCTTTGGGAACACGAGGTGCAAATTGTTCTTATAAGTAACTTTCAAGCAATTCAAAGATCTATCTGGCCCGTGCAATACTGCATACCTTCCCCACATTTCTTTCTATACATGATCCGTTCGAGAAATGGAATCGAAATTCGTGGTAGATCTAAAAGAAGAATAATGAAAGAAAGCTGTCAACCCCTGTCACTTACGGACACCTTGCCTCTTGGCGGCTCAATTGTCGCGCACAGACGCGTCAATCTTCCTTGATGAAACACTTACCTGTAACAAACAAGAGGAAAATATCGTGTTAGTAAATCAGTTTGCAATTGCAGGTTCGTTAAAGTTATTTCAATGAATCCCGCCAATTATGCACAATCGTCGCAGTCCGTTCGACACCTGCGACGGAAATGCGAGAAAAAAACATAACGTCACTGTCGAATCGCAAGCAGACGGTGTACACTACGGAAAGGGAGGTGAAAGGAATCTCTCGCTCGGGGACACGGCGAAACGGAGACACGCGAAGACAAAAGGAGGGTGCTTCCTTCCCCCGGTGTTTCCGTGACCGCAATAATCCGACAGACTCGAACAAAATGGTCGAAGGGACGAGAAGAGAGCCACGGGGGAAGAGAACTGTCTGGTGACGACGATGAGAGAAGTTTCGACGGGTGGAGAGGCAACACGGCGAAGAGGGTTGAAAGGGATGCAGGGAGGATCGAAGGCCGGAAAGAGGAAGAAAGTGACGCAGGAGGCTACAATATCGGGGGGATTTCAGCGTGGAACCGAGAACACCGGCGGTATGGGGTTGGCTCGAGTTCTTCGAGCTACGAAACGTTGCACACCACCATCACAGGCATAGCCAGCAACCACCGGCAACATTGAGGACCTTACTCGTCACCACAATGCCGTGGCGAAACTGCTGCCACCGACGCTGGCGTTATTACCTTACGTGCCTGCATGCCGGTCGAAGTAACTTCGAATCCTCCATCCCTCTGCGAAGCCCTCCTCGCAGAACTCTCAACCCCCTTCGATTCAATGGACACGAATGCCGCGACGGAATTCTTGATAAGTCGAGCGGACGCGGAGAAGTCGATCGACTTTCGGCTGCGGAAGCTCGCGAGTAAAAAGTTTCGCTCGGCGGGTCAACTGTTTCAACAGATTATCTGGATCTTCTGGAATCCCGGCTTATTATACGGACAGGCTACGATTTGCAAGTGGTGATCGATTTTGCTTGGCTGGGTAATGAATTTGGATATTCGTGGAGTGTCGTTCAGTGAATGGAATGGTTGAAATCGTAAATGCCGATCATATATCCTTTGTTTCGAGGTATACATAACGCCTTGCATTTACACGCATTAC
The DNA here is from genome assembly GCA_963583965.1 of Nomada ferruginata. Taxonomy (NCBI): domain Eukaryota; kingdom Metazoa; phylum Arthropoda; class Insecta; order Hymenoptera; family Apidae; genus Nomada; species Nomada ferruginata. The sequence goes on along the minus strand of OY757214.1, from coordinate 4,875,456 downwards.
AAAATATTTTGTCAGTATAATAACTGAATATTTGCTCTTGTGATGCAAACATTTTCATCGATTGTAAAATTTTATTTGTATCCTATAAATAATTAATGCCTTTTCAAACATCAAATGACTTGGACCACTTTCAAAATTAATTGAATGACTAAAAAATGACTTGTAACAATGAAAAATAGTGGGCGTTGTTAGCAAAATGTTGAAGACAAACATAATCATTTACACTTTAAAGTTATCTTTGGCTTAACGCAATTGTTATCTTCTTAAGTGGAATTTTCAAGGCGGAGTAGTTTAAAATATTGCTGATAAATAGGTGGAATGTACGGCAATAAATAAATCGTATCATTATAATTTTCCTTTGTCACTGGCTTGATGTTACCATAAAGTGGAAGCGAACGAATATTTGGAATATTTCTATTTTCTGTGATTTTCTTAAACTAACTGCATAATATTGTAATTTAACTACATACGACACAAAATATGGAATAAATCCATTTCTTCATATTTTTGACTTAGACCACTTTCATAATTACCGTCGCATACAAAGTATGGCAGTGAAAATTCACATTTAATTGCGTTAATAGATGCAATTACTATAAGCCTGCTTTATTGAATTCCAATTTAACGGAGTGTACGCGTGCACCTATCCGCAAGATTTATTACCCCTCGGTACGAACAAAAGGAACAGAGAAATGCAATACAATCACATCGGCCGGTTCTATTCGTGTCTGCCCGGTTCATGAAAATACTGAAATAGTTGGTGTTTCTACGAGACAGGGCATTCTTGCTCGCCCGTTTGCAATTTCCGTCCAGCCGTGACCCATTTCCCTGCTCTCAGTAGTCGCGGTTTGTTCGATCATTTTGTAAATAACCCGCGCAGCCTTCTGTGAAAATTCCCTTTGTCGCGGACCGTTTTCGAAATCTTGTCCACCTTAATTTCTAATTCGAACCCCGCGACTTCTGGTCGTTTTTATTATTCTCCTGGATCATCCACTTTCTCGATTCGGCTGGCTGTTTAGCGGAACAGTTCGATGTAACGCTCGAAAAGGAAATACATATCGCGAGTCCTCTCGTAGCAGGCTGGTCCCCGATTCTACCAGAAATTGTGATGTTACGCCGTGCAGCGAAACAATCTTGTTCGTTTCGCTCTTGTGGTAATCCGTATACCCTCTGGCCTGCTCGTTCGTCAGAGTTTATCATGCCAGAGAATCGGCCCTGACCTCAGCAGGCGCGACAAGTTTCCTGCGCGATCAACATACATATACACTTCGCAACTACAATTTGAAAGCAAACTCGATTTCCCAGGCATGCATGTTTCATCGAACCGGCGATAAAGCGGCCTGATTAATCGGAGCATTACAACGGAGCAACCGATATAAAAAAATATATACCAACATCGCCGCGGAACGGGAAAAATGATTTGGAACAGTAATATGTCACGCACATGCAACTCGGGTCCATTGAACTCGATACAGGTGACCTCGGGTACATTGGACTCGACGCGGACGATATCGGGCACCGATACGAACGACCACGTGGCTGTCAAGGTGACCAAGGTCCGCGAAAATAAAGGTAACTGCCAGGGTTCGGAGATGGGAAGTCAGATGACTATGGATTTCTACTGGTCCTCGAGTTAACTCGGATATAGCCCCACGGGCTCAAAGTAATTTACCTTGCATCCCATGAACGCGTAACAGATTGTTCGAAATCCCGCAATCAAAACTTCGCCCGCACTGATATTTAAATACATCAAATATTCAGCAGTCCAAAGCGATCCCCGAATCAAGCTCCACGGATTAATAATTGTTCCAAGAAGGTTTCGCGCTCGATATAATTCCATCTACATACCATGTAGTACCTGCATACGTATGTATAATATATGTTCGCCGCTGGTCGATCCGCCCGGGCGAAAAGTTTGACGGGCAGCGTTTCAAACTTTCCAGGCACACCCCCAGATCATTTATCTAAATTAAAAGTCTGCTTACACCGGCTCGCGTAGCCCCCCCATAATCCGTGAAATAACCGTTTCGCCAACAACCGTCGACGACCACGTTTTTATTTATCAGCGATCACGCGACACAAAAGTTCTGCCCGGCTTGGAAATATGTACGTACATATCGTGATCCACGCATCAGCATGCTGAAACGCTTTTCGCCCCTCCACGCACCTTCTCGGAAATACATCTAATCCTCTTCTTCTCCATCAACGTTCAGGCTATTCAACGGCAGTGCACGCGAGATTTCGACTTTGACATCGCTTAAAGCCAGATCCCTTTCTACCTCGCAAAAAACAGCTTTTCAACGACCACGTAACGAAGACGGTCGAAACTAAGCCAGCCAGTACTCTCGGCGCACAGTGAACGTCCATCAGCCGGCCGGCTGTAGCGGCTTTTCTTGCCAGCGAATAGTTCCAACAAAAAGCAACTGCCAACTTCAATTCATTCTCTCGACCGCAATCCCTGCGCACAACCAGCGTGCAAACGAAAGATTAAGTGAGCAAGGAAGCAAGGAAGTAAGCAAGCAAGCAAGCAAGTTGAACGCGGTGACGACGCCAGGTTTCCTAGCGCGCGCTTAACCAAAGAGTGACGGGCGGGAAGGCCTTGACCTTGACCTAATTGAACTCTCCAGAGATTTCAAGCTAGACGAAAGATCTGGTTTCGTAGAAACCGTGCGCTTAAATGGGTGGTTCGACGTATGGCTCGGTCATTAAGCAGGTCACGCGACGACACTGAGCGTGGATTTAATACCGTTAACCCTATCGCAAGATCCGCTTCCGGCGACTTCCTCTGCCCTCTCTAACTCCACCCACGCTATACAGCTTTCTCCATTGCCCCACCGCTATCACCACCCTCTCTTCATTCCACATTGAACCTCTCTGTCTTTATCCTCTTCCCTTTTCCCCCCGATCCTTCCACTTCTTTTCGTCTTTACTTTTTCCCTCCTCTTTGTCTTGTACCCTCTCCCATGCGCCGTCTGGCCAACGCAACGGGGTTCATTACCCACGGACTGGGATGAACGGGCCTGCCTTTAAATCTACAGTTAGGTACCTGCCTGTCGGGAACGCTAATTATGGCCACGTAGCCGAACCACTCTTTAACGTGTGCACGCTGCCACGGGACACCGGCCCTCCCCGTGATATTCCGGCACCGTAACGCAACCGGAAACGAGCCGATGAATCGACTGGCATTATCGATACCGCGGCCCCTGGGCTCAATGGTGGATGGAAAGAGAGAAATTTTTGCGCCGGGTGCTTCCGGGGATAGGACACGCTTCGAGGAGCAACGAAAATTGCGGATCGATCTATTCTCTTGGAAACGATCTTTTCCTCGCGATATTTTTTGCGGAAGGTAACGCGGAATTGTTTGGGTCGGTAGGTTCAATCGATTGTTCAACGACGGCACGATTTTCGGGGCGGAAAACGTAATTTCTCATATATTTTATTTCTTGTTCGTTTATTTTTGATTTAGATTCGCGCTTTGAAACGGGACAGGCCAATTAGAAATTTATGTAACCTTAATAACCAGCTCTCTACCACCAGTTCGAACTTTTACAATTCTTTGCTCATATTTGTAAAAACAATCCGGAGGAAAGTTAGGATAGTTTAACTGCCCCGTTGTAAAAGAAAAAGTTCGCAGCTCGGTGCGATACGCCGGTGTGAAGAAAAGACAAACGAAAGGAAGTTTATGAGACGGGAGACGAAGCAGTACGTGTTACTGTAGCGTTAATTGTTCGAGGCAGCGCAGCGGTGCAGCGGAAGAACGGGCGCGAAAAGAAAGGGATTCGTAAAACCGACGCGTTCGCCGCCCGTAATTGCGCAATTATTTACGCGGTCCGGTCGGCGTAACTGGCCGTAATTACGGCAACACAATAACCGGAATGGAGTTGTATGATAATGAGGAAAACGAGTGTCTTACGGTAGGTGGTATCTGCGTACGGTTGCGGTCGCGATCCGCCAATGCATAACTCGTTTCTAAACGGGACGCTCGAGGTTTCCCCAGGTGGCATCCTGCGTGGCCGTTTCTCTCCGAAATAGACACTCATCGCCTTGATACACACACGGTATATGCACTCGTGGACGATAACCAAAGCACGTTTGACTCCATAAATGCAAATCGAAACGAAATTTCCAACTATCCGTTCGATCTGACCGAACTTTCACCGAACGACGACCGGCCAGCATCGATCGAAACGTTCAAAACGTATCTTCCAGCTCGTTCCCGGTCATTCGAGACACGATCCCCAGCTGCGTCGTAATACGAATCGTTTAACATAGCAGATAAGCACGAGGGAGAACCGGTTCGACGGTGAATAGAGGTGAATTTCCCGCGGAACGAACACCGAGGGTCGAGCTAACGATGTGCTTCGCGGCGAGCCAAGCGAGAAGGAAACGGCCGACGGTCGGTCGACAACACACCACAGAGAACCGCAGAGCATCGGAGACGGGAAACTAGAGCAAACTCGTCCGAAGGAGACCTCCGGGAAGAAGAGTCTTGCTCGACAAAAACAACTTCTCGTCGACACAGTGATTTCTACGGCTGCCGCGGAGAAAAATTTCCTAGTTGGACTGGTGTGGCTCCGAGATACGATAACAGTCGAAGTATAACTGGTCGAGGAAATTAGGGAAACATTTTTGCCGGGACGTCCGCGCCGGCTGAACTTTAAATGAATTTAAGGGAAGCGATAGCGTGACGAGGACAGGATTGAATAGGGGTGGGAGATTAAACAGTGAACGACTCGAGTCTTGTAGAAGAATGGTTGTTATCGCCCGCTAAAGTCTTTCTTCCAGCGGCAGAAAAATCGATGAGATACAAATCGCCACGGACGTGAAATCGAACCCCGTTCGTTTCCTCCCGTGGATCCTCCGGAATCTCGCGCTGAGGATCGAGCGATGGAAGTTACGACCCTTGCGCGGAACTTGTTTTCCAAATTCTATTTTTGCCCACTGTTCGCGAAAGGTGGCAAGCTAGTCTCGCGTTTCCATAGAATCGATTCGCTGCTTTCCTTTGTGCGACACCGTACTCGATTACGCGTGTACGCCGAGTTAGTACCGTGATCTGTACACTTGCAATCGGATCAAGGAAAATTGCGCAGAGGTTTAAGCAGGATGCTCGCCGTCGTGGAGTCATTAACGGCGGGACTCGAGGGAAAAAAGGATCCTTGTCGCTACTGATTTGACAAATTGCTAGCTTCTAATTACATTAGGGTTACGTACAATCGTTGTATCGCATATATCAGACATTCATCTAACAACTTGCTCGCTGAGAAAAAAGACCCGAGACAAAAGACGCGAAGCAACTTTTTCCCTTTCACCAGACAATAGGAGATGCTACCACGGCTTATCCTAACCTTTCGGGTTTAATCGTCGCATCGATACAAAGCGCTGTGGTGCACGCTGGAGAATCAATTAACTCGAACAAGAGATTCTTCGCTATGGACGCGAGGAAGCCGCGAATAAATACGTCGTTTGCAATTATCGGCAACGCAAGCGCAAGCACGACGACGAAAACGATAGCGACGTCGACGAGGCGGAGAACGTGCCGGAGAAGAATGATAGCGTCGTGCAATAAAGCCCGGGTCGCGCAAAAGGACAAAGTTCGATTGTCAAACGCTCCCCTTTGCTCTGCCCGACGTCGCTTCCTATTTCGCAAATAGGGGTTGAATGCTGCGACGTCGAGAGGCTGCAGTTAACCTCTCCAATTTAAACGCGGAACCTCATCGATTCTTAATGGCCGATAAATCGGTTCCTCGTGCTCTCGCAATCTGGCCGCGTCCTGTGGGGAACGAAATAGAAAGAGACGAACGGGCACGAACAGAAGGGGAGAAAGGAGATTTTCGTATAACGCATTCGAAGTGCATCGCCAGTCAAGCAGATAGGAAAACGACACAGGGGGATGGTGGTGAAATGAAGAGAAACTGCTGATGGATAGAGGAGGAGGGAATGATAGAAAGGAGAAGCGGGAAGACAGCGAATTAATCTCCCTATTAGCGATCGCCAGTCTCAATTGCCCTCGTCCTCCTGCTTCTCCCTTTCGACCTCGTTCTCTGCCTATCGACTCCCTTCTTCTCGGCCGCGTCGAACCGGAAGTCGAGCAATTTATCGCGGCCCGCTCCTTCTTTTAATCGGTTCCCGCGGATCTGTGTTCAAAAACGTGTTAATTGGACGTCTAACCTTCGGTTACCATAATTAGAAATCATGTTCTGTTGGGCATCCTTACACTTTTCGTGTATCTTACGTACGAATGGGCTAGAAGCAATTTGTTTCTTTCACTATTCGCCGGGTAAAATTGGTATAAATCAAAGTATAATAATAATTCATTGCATAACTCATTATTTATACTTTTATCCCACTATTGTGCGGGCAACATTTCTTAACAGCAATAATAAAAATAATACACAAGTTTGCAGGATATTTCATATTTTTTCATGCTCCTTGAACCCAGTTCGTTTAGCATCATTTCTATTTGGCCGACCACGACACGGTCGGCAGAAAACCGTTGGCTCTCGCGATTCTCGCTAGCGAACCGAGAAATTCATGGCTGTCGGCGGAAACCGGCTACAGTGATATCTTTTTAGAGAATCCTGGGGTTTAATGCCGTGAAATTATATAAGACCAGTATACTGTTAACTCGCCTGACGAGCTTTTCCGCGCGGCTGTCCGAGAAAATAGACGTGCCGGGCGGTAGACATGTTTCGCGATCGCGAGGACTTTATTAAATATCGATCAATATTAACTGACGAAATTCTTCTGCGTCGAGCATTTTCAGCTAGACAATAACAACGTGATAATTATACAGACGCTTTCAAACTTATTACCAAATTATCGATTATACCCGGCGAACTATACGATCCGACATTTAAATAATTGAAACGCAATGTGCCGCAAAATATTTAACGCAACTCGCATAGAAGGCAAACCTCGACGAGCCTCGAGGGGCGACCAATGATTTTAAATTGGAAATATTAAATCACCGATAAATGTACACGAGCCGCGAGAGGGCCCGATTTGTTGTTGCACAACCAGATTCGAAAACCACGGGATCAAACCGGAAACTTTAATCGATGACGATCCACGGGAAAAGCCCGTTTTGCAAGCGAATTTTCGCTTCTCCTCTCTGTCCCTCTGCCGCCTTCTCGTTCATTCGCCCGATGCGCCGTAAAAAAGGAAAGGAAAAAACGAGCGGAAAAAGGGGTGTTCGTTATTCAACGTTTTCCAGTCATTGCGACTCCCGATAAATAAAACAAAGAGCGCGGTGGCGCGCAGGCTGTACACACGCGAATTTCGCGTGCATTAAAAATCCGTCACGATCCAATAAATAATTCGCGTGTCGGCCACACATTGTTATCGATATGCGCCACGCGTTTCCAACCATTATCGATCCTGAATGTACCTCGTTAACGATGCACCCGTGTGTGTGCACCTATATGCCTTCTATAGAAAACGATCTGACCTACTGCTGTATGTATTCGACACTGCCGCGCTGATCGACATTCTTCTGCCGAGCGACTGCTCCCCGCGAAACCAATCGCTTTCGCTGTCGGCCGATGCGTGGAGTAATTGTGCAAAGTGCAAATATTTTGTTTGGCGATTAAACAATTAGAGGCTACAACAAAATGCTTTATCGTTTTGCGACTTCGAGGAAGCAGAAATCTGATCCTCCGTTGCACGCTGAGTAGTATAGAATTCAAGAGTAGCAACACTGTCCTCCCTCGTGTTTCCGATTTCCTATTTTTACCCGAAACGTTCGTCGCTCCGGAGAAAGAGCCTACTGTTCTTCTAATTACAAACAAGAATCTAGGTATCAATTAATAATAACGAGCGAAGGTATCTCGGAGATAATCCGCCGCCTGTAACACACAACATCGTCCAGAAATAAACCTGATGAAAGTCGAAAGCGAAGAACGCGTCTAATCGACGACGGAATTCACATCGATGTCCTGCCAACCGTGTGCCTTGTTCTCCATTGATTTTTCATTAATTTCGCTTAAGAGTCTCGGAACGATTCCGCTCGAAAACACGCGGCGCGGCGGCTGTTCGAGGCCGTCCCGTTCTCCTTCGATCGTTAATTAACTTTTGCACGTCCCTGGCAGCAGTACCGTTCTTTAAAGCCCAACAAAAATCGTCGTTCTCGAAACTATTGAAACGAAGAGCGATTAAAGATTTGGAGAGGGCGGGAGGGGCGCGATGTTGCAAAGGTAGAGCGTCCGCAACAGTGAGAAGGCGAAAAGAGCAAGAGAGCAAGTAGAATGGAAAGAAGTAAGTAATCGAGACGCGTCCGTTTAGCGTAATGAACGCCTAGGCGATACGTGAACACGACGCCTACTCGTTCCTCGTCGCTGACAGGACCGATTTCCACATGGTCATCCATAATAATTAGTGCCAACGAAGCTGGCGTACGTCAACGATAATTAACTGGGAAAAAGGGTATCGGGCAATGGCGATGGACAGACGGTGCCGTTGATTTGCTGCTCCGTCTTGCGCGTGCATTTGCTAAAGCGAAGTCGTTGCGACATTAAAGTACACGCGACGAATCGTCACGAGGGAACGGAGATAAGCTGGAGCTTTGATACAAGTGGGTATGCAAATCGTCGCCCGTGCCTTTAGCGTGATACATATTATTCATGACGGTTCGTCGATACGAACGTGATTTCAAGACTGTAGGCTTCTTCAGTCGGTTTGAGGCGTGTTCGATTGCGATAGAACCGCGTTAATCGAGTCAGCGAGTAACTGGTTGGTTGATTGGTGAATTTATTATCCGATCTGTCGGTCAGCTGATATATTCCGCTCCGATATAAAACTGCACCGTGGCAAACATTTATTATTACGCGACGCCGTAGTACATATCCGGGAGCTCGATTTTTTGTTTCTCTTTTTCTGACACACCGCTGTAAGAATACTACAATAGAGTTTCGATCGTGCCTGTCGTGCCCCCAGACATTGACCCAGTAGAACCTTACGTAAAGTGGTCCCGAGGGAATCGTTTCCGTTAAGTGTCACCAGCCAAACGGAACGAATTCGTTGGAAATTCGTTACATAATACAGATTACGTGGCTGGAATATTCGCAGACCAGTGTTAAGCCGGGGTACACGCGTCGCGCTGTATTTTGTAAGAAACACACAACGCGTATTAATTCACCAGTCGACAAGTCTCCAACAATTCGCACGGTGGCTGGCCGTTTCCATTAACCACTGCACAATATCCATTTTCCAGAAGTACATAATTTACGTGGATCGTGGTGGAGAGAGAGGGAGGAAAAAAGAGGATGCTGTGCAATGTACAGAATGGATGCTGGTTTGCGCAAGTCCAACAACTCGATACCCTTAAATATTCCAGCTATGTGGCGCTCGACTTTGTTTACGACGATTTTCTTTGCCACCGCGACGTCTTATCGTAGTCGTGGCCACAGTTGTCGTGGTCGGCCACGCCGACGTACAGTAAGTAAGTTTCTGACGGAAAATCGATGCGTAAGCGCCATCGTGGCCGCCGGCTGCGACGATAGATTGTATAAGTCGGTTACAACGCGGCGCACGTTATAACGTCGCTCGAACCGCATTTCTCTTCGGTACGTATCTTGAAGAATTGCCCGGCCATCCCCACCGGCTCCTACCAGCCGAGAAATTTTTCGAAAGGCACTCGAATATTCACGTACGAAGGCATGAATACAAATACTTCAGTGGTCACGGCGAATTCTGCACTGGAATCGCTTAATCCACCCTCTTGGTCGAAATATGTGGGTGCACTGGCTGTTCAATCTGCATCCTGTATCTGTATTTATGTTATGGTATGTCAGTTTATTTACTCATTTTGTTGCTCGCAATTTTTTCATTTTTTATTTAGAGACTGTGTTATAAATGTAATATTCTTTGTGGTAGAGAAATTATAGTGATATCGATAATAATATCGCCGAGATAAGAGTGAAATGTATAGTTCATTTTCGCGAATGCTTCATCGGGTCCGTTTATTAAAATTATCGACCTTGCAGCTGTGGACAAACGTGTCCGCGAATACGTTATGGCAAGCTGGTTATCTATAGGTCAAAAGTTTTCCATTGATCCATCCGCCTATACAATGCCTCATCGAAATAAATATGTAGCATTTCGTATGGGTCACTTGCTTATCGTAGGCGGCGAACACGACGCCGCGGCAGGGTAACTAAAAGTCACGACGGCATCGGGAAGGGCAGTAAAAGTCAAACAGTCCAGAATTAAAAAAGTTCGCAGCGTCTAAAGAGCATGCCGGATTCGACGACAAGAGCTTTAAATTAAATCCGCTGTACCGTGCATCTTTTTTCCCCGGAACAAACGCACTTTCCACAGAATATTCTGAATTTTTGACCCTAAATTATCCCTGACCCTCCGCCCCTAGAACAAACAACCGCAACCCGGAGGGTCCGCCAAGCCACGCGTTCGAAGGGATAAAACAACAGATTACTCTAACTCGAGGAAGAAGCTTCGACGATACTCTTATTGCGTTAAAAAGTTGTAGAAAACGATCCGCCCCGGGGTTCCAGCAGCAGGCTGGAGCCCATTTTCCCCGGAAGGATGTAAAGAGTGAAGTAGATCCGGCGTCTTAATCCGCGAAACTTCCCGGAAGATTAAACCCTATTCCAAGGGGAGCTGCAAACCCGTCGTCTTTTTAAATCGCTTTCAACCCGGGGAATTTTACGTTGTCGAAGTAGCGCGGGAAAAGCGACCCCGATGGGAACGTTAATAATTTGTCGGTGAGTTTCAGCAGGTACGCCGCGGCGCACCGTGGCGTAGCGGAGGTACGAAAGGGAGGAAGTGGCGTCGCATTTCCGACGAAAAATATGCCCTGGCCGAGTGGATCTTACGGTCCGCTCGGCTGCACACCGTATACCATACACGTTACACACTGACACCCAGTTAAACTACGTCCGACTCTGTATAAACGTACGCTTTGCACGCGAATGGGGAAACGAGAGGTTCAGAGGAGTTATAGGAACAACGGATAGGAAAGGGTGGAACAAGAACGATACGCGTATGCACGGTGAAATGAAAACGAAAGAAGGAAACGGCGTGGATGGAGAAAAAATGGAATCGCGAGCAGATATATCCCCGCGGGACAAGATGCAGAGGAAGACGGAAAAGAGGGGAATACCGACGAATGAATCGTGGATGCAGCGAGAAAAATGTTTGCATCGATGCACCAGGTTACTCCGATAAAATTTAATGCGGTACAAATTAATTGGATACTTTATATGAAAGTGATTCCGACTTCGTGCATACATATCGATCGACGGTTAACAGAATGTAATACCGTCGCTCGAAACGCACGTTGGATCGCGCAGACCGCAGATCCATGATCTTCCATGTTGTACAAATTGGATAACTACTGCTTTATAGAGACCCGATTCGTAGCATGGCAACATGGTTCGCCCGCCCGTCCCTTCGCGGCTCCATCGATTATGAATATTCAACTGAGTTATTATTTCGGCAGCGAGTATCAATCGCGTCGAATATCCGTTTAACGCCGTGTAGAATGGATGAGAACGATTTATACACACTATTATCCTATGGTGCTCTGTGAAAACATCTCTTCGATTTGACTGAATCAAATTCACAATTAGATACGTCGAATACAGAAATGAGAGTCGATGAAAATTGCATAGAAATCATCTATCCAATTGTTGCTGCATCGACAATGGCCAGTGATATTCAACAACAGGCATCAATAGTCATATTTCGATATAAATATATTTACAGAGATATTCTCTGATAAATCCTTTCTATTTAAATGCTTGGATTAAAGCATCCGAAAATATAGTGATTCCCTGATAACATTTTCGTATCCACGAGTTATATCTTTTTTCACTGTAGTTTCACGTTATAGGGATGGTATCGTCATAACCCTAACAATAATAACAATGAGATACAAACACCGCTTGTACATACTATCTACATTCCTAATTAACAATACAGAACAGCTTCCAATTAAACTGGTGTCGCGACATTCACCTTAAGCTTTTCTGTAACACAATTTCGCGTTCCTCGTGAACCAGCCAGAACGATAAGTTCATCCTGGTTATGTTTTCGGGCGAATAGAAGGCGCATCCTCGAGGTCGACTTTCTAGCGGCACAACGAAAAAGAAAAGAAGGTGGAACGCCACTGAGTTCTGACACACTTTATTGCTACGCCTCCGCCGCCACGTTCTCTTCCTTCCTCTTCATCCTTGCACCGTTTTCCTGGCAGCGACCTCGAGCCCCTTGTACCGTCTCTTTATGCAACCGGCAACTTCCTCTATCGCGGAACTGCTTCTTTTGCGTACAGAACCTCTCCACGTTCCTCTGTGCTTGCGATGCACATACGTTCGAGAACCTATACAGCCGTTCGCCGTGGTATTCCAATCAATTTTCCGGGCACCACCGGTCGATATGCTGCGCGATTTACCCCGATCGCCAGATGGTGGAGCTCCCCTCTTTGATCGAGAACATAGAATGAAATAAGATTCAGAGGGGCAAACAGTTGGGGGGGGGGGTGTAGAATCAAATATTGATGTCGTTGAAAAGCAGTTCATGGTGGAATAGAAAGGTTGGTAGAATTGAGTAGAATGAATTTTTATCCGTTTATTGGAGAATTCTTTTTAAAATTTAACGCGCGACTTGGCACAATGGCCAGTGCGATTTTTATAAATATAGCAGAGGTGTGATGGTTCACTTAATTGGCTAAGATAAAAATCAATCACTACGAATCAAACGTAGAACGTGTAAAAGATACTCCAAAAATCTGATGGAGTAATTCAATGCAATCCTTCATGTGTATTATTGCTTAAAGAATGTGCAAGCCAAGAATGTGCTATACACTGGCGCTACATTTTCACTTTCGAGGCTCCTAATAAAATTTCTCGTCGACCGGAAACTTTGAGCAGGGTCACCTGTATATATTCTGCTCCTAGAGAAAGGGTTCGGCTAATATCCGCGCAGACCCCATAGCAAAGATTTGTAGGACGAAGCGAACTTTAATGGACCAATCTCTTGCACTGCTTAACCGTTCAGGTATTCAATGTTCAGACGGTCTACAAGCCGCAGGAAGTACATTTCTGCTCCAAACTGTGCCCGAGCCTCGTAATTTACAAGCAAACCGCTCCCTTGTAAACTGTTCGGCGGGCTTAAACTTTTGCGAAACGTTCTCCCGTGGCAAAACTCGTTCGACCTGACCCGATCGCTTCGTTTCACCGTTACGAATATACGATCGAACGAAGTCGTGTAGAATCGCGTAACCGTGGATCAGAGAAGTTTCTGGATACGCCGTATTCGCATGTCATTTATGTACAAACGATTTAGAGCATCGTTCGAATAGCAACGTATAAGCGCGTGGCAAACTTTCAGCCGAGGCCGTAAATTAATTCAAACGAATATTCCACGCTACTGGCCACTCGAATACGGGCTTAACGTTGTCTCGGTTGATTTGAACAGACCGATACGGTATTAACTTGTCAAATACCTTGACGGTTCAACCGGTTGGCCTGTGGAGTCGAGGTTCCCACGAGCAGCGTCAGTCTACGCGATAATAAAAATCGGTAACAAATCGATTGATACGACGATGAAACTTAGCTGGGGCAAAGTAAAAGGGACGGAAGTCGGCGCGGTTGTTCTAACGGGACGATCATGTGATTCAATCGATCGTATCGATCGCAAGTATACTGTACAGGTAGGTACACGTAGTCCGCAGTGAACGCAGAGTCCCGCTGCGAAGAGAAACTCTACGAGTTTCTCGACCAGCATCGATTTCAACAGTTGCCTACAGTCCTAGTATACATTACAAATAGAAATCATCGGGCCACCGTTTCTTTTTTCTGTTCGGCTCCGCGGCATAAAGAATTTCTTTCGATTTACGTTCCTCACTTGTAACTGAATACGTAGATAAAGCGGTTAACCGGGCCACGTGACTTAAATTCTCTAAACTGTTAGAAGAACAGCCGAGCACTGTTTTAAGTTAACACATTTGCAGTGTAAAGATACGTACGGGCAACCACTCGACGTATTCTGGAAATGCTCACGCTTCAAACACTCCATTCAAACAGTCTAACGAAAGCTCTTATTTTTATACCATTCATAATTCCATATAAAGACAGACGAGAAGAAGCAACATCTTAATCCTGTTCTACTAAAAAGAGCCAAATTGCACGACAGAATTATTCGCCCACCTCCTTGAAACAGTATCAAAGTAATCGCACAAAGAAACTCGGAAACGAGCGTCGACTAAATCCAATTATCATTACAAAGTATACAACCCGACTCCGAAAATTGTACAAGATCAAGTTAAACGACCAAGTGAACGACCAAGTAAACGAGCAACGCCAGTTAAAGACATCGAAACGAGCAAACCAGATCCTAGCATCGCCGCTAACTAACGATACAATCTCCCTCCAGGCAAAGCTTCATAACCAATCGCCATTCAACACCCCCGTATCGCCACACGTCTCGTTCACCAGCTGAAACGAACCTTCGATCCAGCACGCGACCCTTGGATCAAGGTCGTCCAGTGTAGCAAGGTTACGATTCACGGCTCCCCTTTTTCCAGCCACGCTTTTCCCAGGCAGTAGACGCGCGAGGTAGCTGTGCGCGAGCTTGCCGGCAACGCTAACGGGGCTTAGTGAACTCCAAAGCTCGAGAGGTCGAATGGCTAATTAGTTACGGTAATTGGTTCGCGTTCGATAGTTCGCGGACTTTGCTAGCTCAAAGCTCAGAGAGTTCTCTCTGCGCGGCGAGCTCCATCATTGGAGCCCCGGATTTAATTACCAGCAGGAACTCGAGCACCGGGAATCAAAAGAGTTAGCGTGCCGAGAGTGGGTGGATGTGGTTGAGGCGAACGGCTTTCGAACACGGAACTTACACGGGGGCCGTTTCTCGATGCCATTCCCTTTAATCACCCTCCACGGTTCGAGCAAACAGCCGTTTACGTTTCGAGAGCGGACCCGGCTCGGCTCGGCTCGCCGATCGGACCAGTGCGTCCCTTTGTCCCGTCCACTGCGCTGGACCGTTTGTACCGGGCAAACGCGAAAAAGGCTTTTTATACTGCCGCCAACTACGTCAATCCTCCACGAGATTTATCGCCCGCGAGATACCGCCAGAATATTAACGAACCCTCCCCCCGTCCAACCCTCCCGCCGTTCACCGACGTTCAACGTCAGCGGTTGCGTTTATTGCATCAACGCACCAACGTGTCTCGTCTTCGCTCGGAACTTGTGTGTGTTTCGTTGTACGCACTGCGCTTGCAGTTTAGCATTGAAATTTAGTATCTGTAATTAAAGTACGCTTGTTTTTATTTATTATCAGCCTTATTTTGTATCGCTTTCGTGACTTTTCCTTAGTGCCGCGTTAAATGAGGGTTTGATGAAATTTTATCTGTTGAAAGTTTTTCCACAATTCGCGGGCGTTTGTAACGCAGACAGACGGATTAGATCCCCTGTACTTTATCGCTGGTAATCGGACAAACCCTTCAATTAGCGTGATTGCATAAACCGTTTGCACAGTCGCTATACAGTAAAGTTTCTATATGGATGTATATGCATATACGTCCGTGTTATTCTAGCGTGCAATTCCATTACGAGTTATGCGAGGCAAACAGTTTATCTAGTCTCAAAGTTCACTGCAGACTTTCACGTTTTTCTCCTTATCTTAATAAATCTTCTTGTAATATAAAATGTCGTCATTTCAATAATACGGAAAGACAAATATCTGCTGACAGTATATATCGTTGTACCTACTCGATTCGATGAGTTGTTAAACGAAACAAAATGGGAGACTAAGAATCAATGCAATCGCCGATGAACCGCGCGCGAGCCTGTAAAATTTATATCACACGGATCCCAAGCTTGTCGCGTAATTAACGAATCGGTTCACCGCGAACAATGTGGATTAACGAAAACGAGGATTGCCTTCGAAATTTCGTTCAGGCGGCGCTAACGGTAATCACGGTTATCGAACATTTTAAGTCCTCGACGCTTTGTTCGATAACGCATCGCACTGTATCGCGGGCGATCAAAAATGTTGCAGAGCATTGACCCTTTAACTGAGCGTGACACGTTAATTGGAGCTTGGCAGTAAGTAATCGCGAATAGAAGTGCCGAGTATTGTCGTGGAAACGTGATTTGTCTGTAATTGCAATTTTTGTAACTGCTCGAACAAATCGATGCTCGGTTTAATTCGATGAAACGAATTACTGAAACCGGGCGAAGAATATTTCACAGAATTCATTTAAAAGAATAAAACCTCAACGCTGCAGTGCATTTAGGATCGATTTCTGATCGAGTTATACGAGAAGCAATAGCGTCTAAGCGCGCGCGCACACTCGAGTCGAAAGTAAATATTTCACTTTATTCATACCATCTATTCTAACCGTAGAGCGAAGCTTCACGATAACTGCCACTTCATCGAGCAAATATTTACTGTGGAAAATGCATACCTTGAGCTTTGCCTTGGGATGCTGTGCCATTTAAACGTAATAACGGTGCAACAATAACCAGCGGATAAATTATTGGGGGCCAGAATATCGATGTACAACAGTTTGACGTTAATTTATCCTTTCGCGAGGGGACAAAGATGATCCAGATTTTTTATAACAGTGTTCTTCGGGGAACGTTGTAGATCAAAGTTCGTGCCTGCACAAAGTGTTCCGCGAGAACGAACCTTGCTTATCGTCGTACCAACGAAACGACCGGTATCCTTATAAACGCGCAACAGCGAGCAACTAATTGCAACGAAATCGATTTAATCGCGCCGCATTTGCGCGGCAGAACTTTTGTCCAACAGCTTGATTTACTTAAACCGAGCCGCCGAGCGCTTATTACGCGAAACCGCGTTTCAGTTACGCGAACGCGTATCACCACACGCATTTATATCAAATTAGGCTTTCGCGTAATGAAATTATAAGTGTCGCGACCGACGTAAGTGACACCTGTCGCGAGTTTAACGCCCGCCAAGTCGAGATGCGTCAGGCGATAAGCGACAGTTTGCAACCAATTACACGTCCCACTTCAAAGCTTGGAATGTTCGATCGCGATAATAATTTTGTTGGGCAGAAAATCGGCGACACAAACAGACAGAAAATTGCAGTGAAATTACCTTAAAACTGTCAGAATACTCGAAGTGCGCGAATGGCTGAGACAGGCCACATGCATATCGTCGATGCACACTATCTTTCTCCAGCATAGCCGTCCCTTAGGGCGAAGCCTAGAATGGTTAAAAAGGGCCACGGTGACGTAGGCGTCCTCACGAACGACGCTTTTACCAAAGGAAGGCATTCTTGTATAGACTACGGCCTCGAGAGCACGGTTTAATAAACGTACCAACTTTTTAACACGTACACGCCCACGCAATCATTCGAATACCTAATCGAGACTCCCTCGAGTACCTTACAAAACTCTGCGCTACAAGGAAAATCTATAATTCATCATTGCATATCGCCAAACCCGAACATATTCTGCTAACCAACTGAACAGAGAACGATCTCGTAGAAACCACTCCTACCCATCGACGCTGCACAATTTGAGCCCCGTTTGGTGCCTCTCGCGCGCCAAACAGCAAAAGGGTTGAAAATGAAAAGCTCGGCAAACCGGTCGGAAACGAAGCGGCGCTTAATCCAGTCAGCCGACGGCGACGCGTCAACGTTTCCATCGACCGCGGGACGAAGTTTCCGCGGAAAGCTGCGGAACGCGGGAGGATCGAGAAGTCGAAAGCCCAAAAGCGGAGGGTGGAGTGTAGTTGCCGAACGGCCATTTACCGTTTCGGCGCACGAGCGCAGTCGGATCGATGGCTGCGCCTCACTTTCACGATCACCGGTTCTCGTGTTCTCTCCCCTCGTTCCGTCTCGTTCTCTTCCACGGCTCCTTCCTCCGTTCCTCCACGGACATCGCGTTGCCGGCTTCTCCCTCCTCGACGCGAGCGGTGCATCGAGTGCGTTCACCCTTTGGTTCGTCCCCTTCCAACCCGTGCTTCACGCACACGCACGTGCGCCAACGCCACGCCGCAAGCGTTCCCTCTTTCTTTCTCCGACGCCACTGTGCACCCGTGGTACACGCACACTTGCACGCTAGCACGCCGTGCTCCGTCGACCCTCGTTGCAATCCTTTTCCACGGGGCTTGCGGGGGTGCGAACGGTGTAACGGGCGGAGGGTGAACGGACGAAATCGCGTTTCGACGGGTCCCGGCTGCGAAGCAACTGGCGAGGGGATTTTCAGAAAGCTTCTGGAGAATGTGGGTTCCCGAGGTCTCTCGTGGTGGATGGCTTTCTGCGTTTTGTGCATTGCTTCGCGGTGATTTTCGTGCGCCGTTTTTCTGCGGAGACGGCGAACGGTGCGACGATGTGCCGCTTGTGAACGGATACAGGGGTAACTGGAATGGGTCTGTATGCGATTGTGGAGGGTTTATTGGGAATGGAGCGAAGTAGGGTAAGGGGTTCAAATAAATTGGTGGTAAAGGACATTTGGCTGCTGGGAATTGTTAAGGCCAAAGAGCTTGGTCTATTTTCGGTTTAATGAGAGATACGGTACTTTTGTTGCAGTGGATTAATAACGCAGCTTTCAAGGTTCGCGTAATCTCACTTTTTGCAACTATTGAAAATATCGTAAGTACGCATTCTATATTTAAGGGGATCGTTTTAGCGATACGATATCCGCGGTCGAAAACAAAACGCAAACAATTTTTCTGAATCCAAATCACGCGTCTGCCAGGTGGATCGCATTGTATACGGGGAACACGTACCACTCGCTCCTCTCGTTTCATCAGCTAGAAAGAAGCTCGTCCCTGTTTCGCTTTGCACGCGAGCAAAAAAACGCGGCCTGCACTCGATCGTTCCTTTATGTCCCGTAAATTGCGTAGCAGCATCTGATCCGGATATCCTCTAGCAGGTTTCACGAGGCGCTCGCTCGAAAAAAAGAGAAAAGACAAAAGGAAAGAGAGACCAGCACGCTCTCTACTTATCAAACTTTTACATAAGCCGTAAAACTGCTAGCATCCGATCTAGCGCCGCTTTATCACGGATTTCTTTCGAGTACACGCGTCATCTAAATCCTTTCGCGGTGCCAAC
Organism: Nomada ferruginata; assembly: GCA_963583965.1. NCBI lineage: Eukaryota > Metazoa > Arthropoda > Insecta > Hymenoptera > Apidae > Nomada > Nomada ferruginata. Next base: position 4,856,411 of record OY757214.1, on the reverse strand, counting down.
AAAGACCTACGAAAAATTACGTACAACCTTCGCGATAACAAAAAAAACAAACAAACGGATAGAACTGAATAATCACCGAATCCGATCCAGCCAGACAAAACGGCAGACCGAACACCGAAATATAAAGTCCCCCCGAAGTTCAGGTGACCGATCGTAACCGAAACGAACCGCGCCGACCAGGTGCTCCGATTCAAAGACCGAGCCACTGAAATTTTCAAGGCCACAGCTGTGACCGTGCAACCATCCAAAGCGGCACGAATTCCAATGAAATCAGCGTCCTTGGGCACGTGTACCGCATCATCGTCGGCGCTGCTGAACCGCACGAGCATTGTCGTGACCCGAGCTCTAATGTCGTCGATCCCGCTGGGATTTCGCGACGGGCTGGCTCGCAGCGGTGTCCCGCCCGATACGTCCAGACTGCATGTGCACCGACACGTAATATGCCACGCGATACACCTTGCACACCGTCAGCCGAAGCGAATACGTAAGCAGCGGGGATGCAAAGTAGCAGAGACGGAGGCGCGCGTGCAGGCGAAACGAGATCGTACAGAATGAAACTCTGCCGCGAGATTTACGCGCGTGGATCGATTTCCAGGTTTTGCATCGACCCTGCGTTTCAGCCTGCATCTATACATAAGTCGCCTCGACAATCGCCGTCGCGAGACCTGTCCCGTTCTTTCGTTAGTATCGCGAGAAGCCGAGGTCCGCGGGATGGGACGGGGCCGTTGAACGACGACAAAAGGGCGAAAGGGATTCACCGGTCGGCCGGGACGTTTCGCGCGATTTATCTCTCGCGATTAATTCGACCTACCCTCGACGGGCGTCGCTCGTAATTGGATTATCGCGTCGAGGAGACGGGGACGGCTGCTGTATTGTTTCAGGCGCGATCGACGGGGTCGGGAAGTGGAATGGGATCCGAAGGTGTGGGAACTTGTACGATGAAGGTGTAAAGAGAGGAAGCGCAACGCGTCCCCAAGTTGTAGTGGTTAAATAGAATGTTTATGCATTGTTACGCGGTGCGCGCTTTGTTCCGGATTTCCTTACGGATTTATAGATAGAGCTACGTTAGGCGATCGCACTTTACACACGCGTCATGCGCTATTAAAGTAAGTGACGCGAAAGTGGGTTAGTCATTGCGTACTTTGAAGAACCGTTCCAGCGCTGCAGCCGGGCAAGAATTTCATCCGCGGAGGAGTACGTACATCGTACCAGACTACGTTATCCACACTAAGCTCTGCGGCTTCCGAAGCATCCTCTGTCTTCATTAGCATAGTACAAGTATACCGACTAGACTGTACAATAGTTTCGTGCGACCGACAAACGAGTGTTAATTAAATCAAAGGTTCCCCGATAGTTGGATCGAACAAATGCAAAAAATGTCCACTTTGTACAATCGCAATTCTCGTGTCGCAATTTATCACCTTCCATTCCGTCGTCGATCTCGCCGGATACGAACTCTGTTACAAGTGAAAGGGAAAGTCGAGCGGGTCAATAGGAATCGGATTGCGGGACGGATGCAGGAAGACTAGACCGACGCGAGTCTCTTCTGCGCCAGCAGATATCATTAGGTGAACGGATACGAGCGAATTATGGAGCACGGCTCGTTTACATACCAGTTGGCTGAAGGAACGGGCGCATAACTCGTCTCGCACAAGCTACGTGATCGCGCACCCGTTTCGCTCGTCTCCCCATGGTCGACACTGCGCGGCCTCGCCTTTCAAATGGAACGATGGGAATCTCGTGGTCCACGTTCATCTAATGGGTCCCGGTGTGCACACATCGCGGGCTTTACGTGTCGGACGGAAATTATGGGAAATTACAAAGTTAATGCGCATTGATCGCTGCGACAGAATTCAAATGGAGTCTTATTCCGGCGCGGATAGCGTCTCGACCGATTGAACTTTGCCTCCATTTTCGGAGCTCGATTTTTCCGCCCGTGGATTTCTGTTACCATTCAAGACCACCGCTGCGCAAAATCGTCTTGCAGCAATCTACATTAATTGTATCAATAGTATGTGCCTATCGGACCCTATCATAGATCAACGCGTGTAATTTAACCCGGACAATCCCGTCCGCCGTTCACTCTTACTTGTCCTGCATCGCGATAAGAGCCACGCGGACGAGCCAGTGAACCTCGTCATCCCGTCAACCTCGAGAAACACCGAAGCCGTCCGAAACAACCGAACAAACCGCTCGCTCCCCGCGTGCCGTGTTACCGCGCCGATAAATTAATTTTAACGAACCCGCCCAACGTTACTTAACGCCCGATCCCGTGCAACCGGCGCAGGTATTCGAAAAGCGACGCTGGAAAGTAACTCTCGAAGAGAAACTGCTGCGGCAGATAAGGACTTGTTGCGTCCGACGCGAAAACGACGCGGAACACATCGTCAACCGTGGTTACGCGCCTCTGAACCAACCGCGGGGTGACACCGCGTATGCACGCGTAACATATCCCGCGCCTTTTTGTCGCTCAACCCTTTAAACGATACGTGTAAATTCGTCGTTGCGCCGTCGTATTTCGCGTCGAGCAACGACTAACACCGCTCTCCCCCGTCTCTTTCTAGCATTCTTCTGCCGCCGACGAGTGGTTTCATCCACCTCGACCGGTCGCTAAATAACGCCGCTCCCCCGGTCATATAGAATTTCCTCGAATAAGCGGTCGCGCTCAGAATAGCGATGCTCGCGCGAAATGAAGAGTGTAGAAGCGGGAACGGAGCGAGTACGCATACCGCGGTGGCCGTTCCCTCGAGAAAATTACAAGACTGCCCGGTGACAACTGCCTCGTTTTCGTTTCCACGAACGTGATTTCACATGGAGGCCGCGCCGTTGGCTCGTGCGTGCCATGTGATTTTATCTGCGCCGCCGCATCTCCGACGGCTTCTTCCCCCGGTTCTTTTTCGCCCGGTAGAACCGTCGCCCCTCCCCCCTCTCGTTTATCACCGGCACGAATCTTCGTGTCCGAGGGGAAAAATTGCCGGGGAAACGACCACGATGCAGTCCAACAGAAACGGGATCCAACAACTGGCTACGAAGCTGGTAAACACAGGTTCGGGTGCTCGGCTGTGACGAGGAACATGCGTCGGGCAAGAGCGTCAAACGTGTCGCTACGTGTCTTCATTCAGGTGGGCTTGATTTCCGGGGGAGTGGCCGTCGCGTGGTAGAATCGGGGCTGCTTGAGAAGTTGCTCTCCCTTCGGGCTCATCGCCGACACGCTGTTTCATCGTTGACCTGCGTGGCGTTTGTCTTTTGCACTTGTTCATTACATTTTGTAAACTGTTTTCGGACGTCCTGATTTGAAACTGGGGACATCGTATGCAGATATCGTTGCAGGAATTTCTGACGACCTTTAATAGGGCAGAATAGCAGTTTGATATACCTGTTCAATTTCCACTCAACCCCTTTCATTTTCAAGATCCATGCTTGTCCGCAAGCAGCTCGCGGATAAGCAAGATAAACGCAAAGGGACGAGGACGACGGCGCGACGGTAAGGAACCTCAAGCAATTTACGAGGGCCGTAGAGAGATCTGCGGGTGGCACGAATCAACAGTTTATTCGGCGCTCCATGACGTTCTCGCCACGTTTGATCGTATTCCGAAAGTTGCCGAAAGTTCAGCAGCCGCCCGAGGCTTGTTAGAGAATCGTGTCAACCAAGTTTCGCGGTCGGATGTAGCAGAGAAAATGAGCGACGAGAGCTCCAACAACAAACTCTGCCGCGTATTGGCGGATAATCCATTCGGTTGGTCACGTAAAATTTCCCATCTCAAAAATTGGGTTTACTTCTTCTGATACTTTGTTGCAAAAAAAACATTGCGGTCACTTCGCTACGATATTATTGAAAAATCGACGGTTCCTTTGATATCACGACACGCAGCGGAGAATAGAATGTTTATTTCATTCCGACGATTTTTATTCGCCCATCCTTTATGTATTTCGGCTTCGTCGTTCGTTATGCTCCTTTTATCGAATGAAAGGTGCCGTGGTTTAATTTGTAGCATGCGCTAATCGAAGATATGGAAACGCATAAACCATAATAGAGTTGTTCGGGACTCAAGGGGGATATTTAGATTTAATTGGCCGCTACTTAGGCGCACTGTTCCGAAATGGATTTAATCAAGTTTTGAATGAGTACTCGTTACTGTTCTAAATCGGGTTTAGCGGAGTTTCGAACTCTATCTCTATCTCTGCCCGATCGGAGCGACGACTCGGCCGGACTTTGCGGTTGCGTGATGAAAGCTGATTACGCTGACGAATGAACACCGTTTCGAGCGCACTTTTGACCCGGAAAACTACGAAATCCGACAAATGCACAATATTTCCCGGCAACGCGAGAAACGAGCACGCGAACGGCTGAAATAATCGTCCACTGTACATATTCTAAATTGCTCGATCACTCATTTATTTCCGCTTGAAAATAAACAAGGAAATATTGGAAAAGTTTCGTAAATCCAATGCAAGAAACTTAAATATTGAAATAACGGAATGTGGAGTGCTCGTATGAATGTGTTTGATATACATATATTTAAAAGCCCAATCAACAGAGCAAATATTTTTCATTTGAACTTGGCATTAGTCGGAGTTGGTAAACCTTGCTTGACCACTCTCTAAATTTCTGTGCATATAACTGTCGCCCGTCACATCCTAAGACAACAAAGAAGTAGGTGAAAAAGCAAGCGTCTAGCGGGTCTCGTGGCTTGTAACCGCGTCCCTCGTCGACACGATTCCCTTGCTGGTCGATCGAAACACCTAAGCTCGACCTTACCTGGTGCACAATGCGCGTGGCTCGTTAAAGAGCTCACGAGTTTGCATTCTCGCGACGCATGGTCACGAGCGCTCGATTCCCGTTCACCTTGCGCTTTATTGTTCAATAATTACTCCTGCCTGCTGGCGCACGTGTCGAGTTACATACATAGCCGAGGCAGTCGGTTAGACCCCAGCGATTCCTGATAACGTCCAGCGACAGATGAACCGTGCCCGATTCTTTCACTCCGACCGACGGATCCCGTGTCCCTGCATCAACTTACTCGATGAGGCGAATCATAAAAAGACTCGAAAACAACAACAACAAAAAAACACGAGCACCTTGAGCGAAAACGGAGGAAAAAGTGAACGCGGCGCAGCGACGATTGGAAAGAAACGACCAATTAGAGCAGTCAGAGGCGGGCATTATTCGTGTCATTCACCGACTTACCTGCATCCTCGTTAAAGCTAGACGGGCTAACGATTCAACAGGTGTTGCACAACGGATCGTGCGAGCGGAGAGCGAGAGGAGTTAGCGCCCAGAGGAAGGGGAACAGGAGAGTTCGTTTAAAGCCCTATCCTCGATACGAAAGAATGTCTAACTCGTTCGGCTCGCCGGGCGTCGGTCAGTCCGGTGACTAAAAGGTTCGAATCGTTTTAAGATTATCCCGAATCGACGCGAATAAGCCAATGCTGATTAAGTTTTGCACGCACGCTCACTTTATGCCGCACTCGTTCCACTTTTGTTAATGAGCACCGAGCTCGGTGAGCTCGCCCCGCCGGGGGACCAATTTACGCCCACGATTTCGTCTTGCAAAACGACGCCCCGCGCCGTTTCCATGGAGCAGAATGTTGCTCGTTTCTTTCGTCAGAAATCGCAGGCACGCGAGCTACGTAATCCGTCGCTTCTAAAATTTGTCAATCACGATGGCTCTACAGAGAAACAACGGCGACTTTGCAAACGCTAGCGAGCCAGCAATCGCGTCGGTCGTTTCAATCGTCACTCGTTAACGCAACGGGAATAATCCTTTCGTCGCCGCGTCGCGTGGCAAAAATACGTTCGATCCGGAGGCAAATTGGACCAACTCGATCCGCGTTATGAAACGCGTTGCGATGTTGGAAAAAAGGGGGGCGGGAGAGGGAATTGGGAAGATAACGATCGAAAACGAAGCATCGCTTGAAATCGCTTCGGGTCTCGCGAAACTTTTAATTGGAACATAAGCCGACTTCCTGCGCGCCTGGGCGCCGGCCAACTGGGGAAATCGATGTGAAACACGGAAGAAAAGCGAACAGTGACGGCAGCTCGTCCTTCACTCGCGAAATTAATAACCGCTTCCAACGGTGTCGAGCGACAAGCACACCGAGGGAAAAGCGTGCCACCGCGCTTTATTCGTTTCGTCTCTGCCGCTTAATGCCGAGTTGCTGGAAGTGGTTTAAACTCGAACGGAGAAGTGCCGGGATGTGAATCGTGATTATGAGAAAAGGTTGGCGGAAAGAATGAAGATAGGGTGATTATAGTTGAGTCTCTATGTATCGATTAAAAAGGTGTTTCCGAATTTTCGTAAGCTCGCGGAGAAGAATGGAGGAAGGTGTTTGGTGTTTGAACCATGAGTACGTTTCAAGAGCATCTAATTAGTTTAGTGGAAACGAGATATTTATTCCAAAGCACGAGTATTTTTGAATAAACTAATCGTGAATGATATTGTCGAAAGGTGAAGCTGAATTATAATTATATCTACTATTGCTATTTCCTTTCTGTCATATTATTCCCGTTACACGCGAAGGATAAACGAATACAAATGCATAACGTAAACGGCGACCATTATCGATGACGTATCGACAATTAGAACAGATAATTGCAGCGACCCCGATCGTACGGCTGCAAAATAAGAGCAAGAGTACAGACGAGTAAGCCTTTCGAATCAGGCTTACTCGCATTGTTGCTGAAAAATCAAACACTGATTGTGTCCAATTAATCTTTCCATTTCCAACGCTTGCGCCGAATAGAAGGACGAACAATCATTCTTGTAGACGGATACTCAAGACGAATACAGGTTTTCTGATAACCTTATTAGCATACGAGCAACGACGGAATTGCCGGAAGTAAGGGAGAGCATACGTAACGTCCATTAATATCCCTCCTCCCCACGAATACTGTCCCCTGGATCGTATAACGTGGTGCTCCATCGTGCTCAACGATTCCATTCACGCGCGTGTGTTTCACCTATACTAATCGATCAGTCGCGTCGTGTCGCGTAATTGAAATCTCTCGTCCGGGTAAAAATGTCTTCCAACTACCTGTCCAACCTGTTATAATACCCGCATAGTACTTGTTGCAATTAAACATCCCGTTAACGGCAGGTAAAAATTACGAACTATGAAATTTAATGGTTCGAAAGTTTAGAATGCTTCAAGCAGAATTAATGGACATTAAAGTGTTCAGCGCTAATGTAAAGTAACACTGAAAAAGATTCTTCGAATTCGACACAATATTTCCGTCTGCTGCTGAAACTACGTGATTAAAGTAATTGCCGATACGTATGTACTTCCTAAAATCTTGTATTCTATATTAGACGGATTTTGGAGCGCCACTATTCCCTGCACTTCGTATATCCTTATTCTTATCACATTCTTATCGCACATTCCCAATGTTCCCAATGTTACACCACTTAAACGGTAGCCATTATTAACCAACACACTAATGACACTAAACAATTCGAGAATCAAATAAACAACCCTTAATTAATCGTAACACCGCAGACGTCTATCGCTCCTTTGAGGAAACCTAGACTATACATTACACCCGGACTCGTACACAAATAATCCTATCAACAGAAGTCTGCCAAGCACCGAACGAAAAAAACCTTTCAATAATAAACGATCTTCCCGGCGTGCACGCGGGGGTGTAGCCACTCGTATCCTTCGCCGGGCATCGTCAACGCGAGCTCGCAGCCGTGTCGACGAGTCAACGGAACGAATGGAATACTGAATGAGATTATTTTCGTGTTCCCGTTGGCGGTGGTGTGATAATGGGGTAGAAAAGAGCGTTAAGTCCGCGCTTTTCGTCGGACATCCAGCATCGCCGCCGGCGTACTCCGCGCTCGGCCTCTTGCCGCGTGAGATTGAAACGTCGAGCAAACTCTTACTTATCGTGCCCGTCCGTATTAATTTTGCCGGCGCTGGTTTCCATTAGGTGTTCGTTACGGTGAACAACGTCGACTTTACGACACCCAGCCGGCCATTTTTACTCCGTCTTACACTGCTACGCGGCTCTACAAGGGCCTACGTAAAGGGCCCCTGAAGATTCAAGGTTTAAGGAGAGCGTGGGAAAATGTTGACATGCCAGATTTAGGGACTCCATGGGTAGCTATATCATAATTAAGGTCTGCGATGAATCGATAGACTCGAAGTCGGACGATGTCGTGACTCCTTGTCGACAACGTGGAAGCAGATTATATCCACCGTCTTGCTTGCCAATCGATAATTCCCAACGATATATGTTACGGGACGAGGAAACCGGGTTCTTCGCAATGTTAGCGATCGTTGTTGTACCTGCAATCCAATTTATGGTGACGCGTTTCGAGGGCGACTGGCGTGAGCGTTGTAAAAATTTGATTAAACCCCCGATTTTCCCTCGAGATAGAAGGGGTAGTTTCGCTGTCGTGAAGCCGAGAACACGTTCAAGTTCAATCGCGTCAATAAAACCGACGACCCAGATCTAAGTTTAGACGGTGGTTCTGTACCTACGGCTTCTCATTAAGCGTCGATCAAAGCAACAATACCGTCGCATAAATTACACGGTTTAATTGTGCTCTCTACCCCTTGTCTCGCTCGAAAGAACAGGGGAGGCCACGACCAAGATTGCATCGAGCGCGCCATCGATTCGAATGGAACCCTTAAAAATCTCCGGTATTATAGCTGCAAAGAGGACTCAATGAAACTGCGCTCTCAGCGAAAAATTAATTACCAGTAAATTCCTGCTGAATCGCATACTTAAGTGATATTAAAATTTTTCAACCTAAGATATTCTTCGTGTCGACAATCTAACTCCTATATGCTTTAGAAGGAACATCTTTTACAACAGGCCGCCGTTACATGTTTAAAAACGATATTTATCGGAGCACGAAGAAGAAACTATCAGAAATTATAAACTTTCCTCCCTCCAAAGAGTATGAGGAATTAAATTTTTATTTAAAACAGTTCTATCGCACCCGTTCTCCGTTTCACGATTTCTATATCCTCCATGAAACAGTGAAACGAATAAAACAAAAATGTCTGCGGACCACGCAGATAATACCGGGCGCCCAGCGCGAGGCGATAAAAGTTTCTAGCCTGGTGTTCGTCATTTCACAAATTTATGGATTTGCGCACGCCGTCGGCCACCAGGGTAACGCGACTCGACGAATTCCCGAGACAAAAAGCTATCGATCGAAGCAGATGAGAGGAAACTCGCCGGTAATTGGTCGTCTCCCGGACAACAATCCATCGAGACGGGCTCGTGCACGGGGAAGCGAAGTTCTGAATCGTCGACACTCGTTATGCAACTGCGATCGAATAGAAACCGCCGTTTCGCAGGAAACAATGGCCCCGCACAATGGCGAAAACGACCGCGTTATTAAAGCACTGGGTAATAAGGTGAACGCGCCTCGTCGTCGCCGGATCCCCGTGGATGATGGACTACGACGATCGGGAGCTCGTTTCGGAGTATCGACGATGCGAGAAATAGTGACGAGATGTTATGTACGTCATTTGAGCGTGGAACTTGGAAATTTGTTATTCCCGCAAGGCCCTGTTGTGTTTTTACCTGTCGTGGCGTTGAAGAGAGGATCTTTGAATATTGCTAACATTTTTTGTTGCTGCTGCAGCTGGTGTCAAAGAACACGACATTCTGCATCGTATATTGTGACACATCGGCGGTAAATATTTTTTAGCATTGCGAGTGTGGCAATAATTGTTGCAACGGTCAATGTTTGGGGGGGTGTGATTGTACGCTGATGACGAATATAAGGGACGAGACAGTGGTTCCTTGTTAGGTAAAACATAGGAGAAACACCTCGTTCATTGATTTCTTCGGCGAAAGTTCGAGTGAATGGAAGGTTAAGCTGTTCGAAACTGTGTAACGAGCTCCGGCCAGGCTACTTAAACGGGAAGTACTCTGCGTTTCACTCGCCTCGGTATCGGTAAAAAGACTCGAGTTTCAACTTCTCAGACATGCCAGATCGAGCAGCCTTTCGGGAAACATCCGGGGCGCTGCTTCCCGAGAAACGTTGCAAGTTCTCGCGACTCATTTGCAACGAAAACTTCGGGTATCCTACTTTGAAGTTAGATAACACTCGAAAAACTTCGGTTGCCGTTTTACGTAATCTCGCAGGCTAATTCAATTTCGTAACAGGCAATTGTACAGAAATCACAGTCGCTCGATCGATTGTTTCTCGAACCGTTTCGTTCCCAATCGGAGTCAACAAGTTCAACGCCACCATCCCACCTCTGATTCATAGTACAAAAGAGAAACCATCGGTACTCGGTGCAGCTTCTCGAATAAAGGATAGAATGTATCCAAGCGTTCCATTTCCTGTCGCGTTTTTACCCAACGAATCGACAACCGAATCGACCATTCCCATGATCGATTTACATCCAGGACTCGGTCTGAGCGGGGAAGAGAAAGACAGGAAGAAAGGGGCACGAGGGAAGAATCGTCGTTACACACCAGAACCCTGGGCAAATTTATTCTAGCTTACGCTACGCCCACCGCCTGGGCTCGCTCGTTTCTGCGTACTCGCCTATTTGTTTCGTGCGAACGTCTCGAGATTCCTCACCTCGACTGATCGAGCACGCGCGGACTCGCGAGCGGACAAAGGCGCCGACTGCAGGAACAAAGGAGAGAAGAGAGAGCCGGCAGACGAAACTTTCATTACTCGCAGACGAGGGATCCGCTTCCGTTCTTTTTCCCGTTGCTGTGTTATTAATCGAAGCAACGCGAGGCGGGGGAGAAAATAAAGGGCAGGAGGAAATACGGGAAAGGGGAGAAGGTAAAACAGGAGGTTTTTCACGGACTGGATCGATCGAACCGAACAAAAGGACAGCGAACGAGTAGACGCGAAATTACGACGTTGAATGCGACATGAAATTTTGCGCAGCCAGCGCAAATTCAATTCGTCGCCATGCTATTACGCGTTCATCGGGCCTTGCAGCTATTTTTACGAAAGCTCGCGAAAAGCTCCCGTTCGATAGGGGCGAAGCCACGGCTATAATGAAAATTTGCCCGCGCACAAAAGGATGCGAACGATTTTTCTGCCTGAATTACGCAATTGGTTCGATTATACTGATTGGTATCAATACCTCCCGATACTTAGCTATAATTGTTTTCTGTTTACCTATCGCAGGTTTGACTAGCTTACCTTATACATCCTTTGCACAAATATAAAACACGAAATACGAGATAAAGGTAACCCAGGTATTGCCCTCCGCCTCGTAAATAATCATTTCTATTGTTTAACCATATAGAATAAAAAAGAAAAAAAAAAGCGTATACATGCCTTGAAAAGTAGTACGTATCAATTGTATTTCCTGTACGCCAAACATTTCCGAATCGACAATGAATCAGCCGGGCATTGACGACCGGGCGATCAAATCCAATCGATCAAACGATGAAAAACGATGCACATGGCCAGACTATAGAGCTACCGTCTACCAGCAAAATCGACCAGCTTCTATCCAACGGTTAGTGGCCCGAAAATCCAGCGCGTGACTGAACTGTTTGCGAACGCGCCCGATTCGACGCCGTTTTTCCCCGAGGTCGGCTGCAGATACTGGTCGGGTCGAATTATGGCACGGTGTACGAGCAATTAATCGTTGGATTTTCAACTGGCGACACGCAACGCGTACGTGAGTCTGCATGCAAAATCGATATTCTGGCTGTCGACTAAACGTTCCTATCCGTCCTTCGCACGAGCCACCCTATCCCTCTATCGTCCACCTCACTCCCATTTCTCTATTGTTAACCGCGACGTCGACCGGAGACGTCGGACGTCTTGGCCGTATCGATACCAAACCACCGTCATCGGTGTTCCGGTATCTTCGTTCACTATCTGCTTCTAGAGAGCTCTCTAGAGCGCGAGGGAAAACATTGAAGAGACGGGGGTCTCGACGCGATATCTAGCCGCGTCTGTGTCGGTACATTCTCCGTCTATTCCTTGCCCCGTTCTTCTCCTCTGCCGCATCGAATGTATCCTTGTCTCCAGCTTTTCAGACCGCTCTTGTCCTTTTTCGCTCGTCCATCCCGTTTCCTCCGTATTCAGTCCCACCGGGACGCAGACTTGCCGAGAGGGAAGAGCAAAGACACGGGTCGGAGCAACGAAAGATTACGACGGTAAACGGTGCACGGTGCAACGGAATGCACCAGCAAACGCTACGATATATCGCACTGGCTGCCGTGCCGTTGCCGCTATGGAGCTCTGGCAAATATTTACAGTTATGATAATCGTTACGCCACCGCAGGTTACCTTAATGGCACTGCCGTCGGGTTTTGGAGTTTCGCGCCAACGCTTGCTGGCGATCTTTGTTTTACGGCTCTGGCCCGGCCCGACCTTTTCTAGCGGGCGGATTTTATCGAGCGATAAAAAGGAAAACGTCTTTTTCTTTTTGATTTTCGAGTCGGATAGTGGTGATGTTGATACGGCGAATAAAATCGTAATTATATTTATGAATAATCTGCCGTTCGCGAACCATTCATTCGCCAGACCAATTTCAACCGAACTCGACGTAGAAAAATGCTTGCACCAATGGACCCCCTCGACTCAATTGTCCCGAAAACTGCAGCACAATGACTGCTCGGTTTTCTAGTTGGGCAATCCAAGAATCGGGAACAGCGATCGTAACCGGGGAAGACCGACGAATTTTCGATGTCAGAAGAAGAACGTACGCAATCAGCCAGGCCGAAATTTCCAGGCTGAAATGGCCGTGTTTCCACGGCGACGAGATAGTCCGCAGCTGGGACAAGAATCTCCGTCGCTGACGGCAACTCTGCTCGGTTGCATAATGCATCGAGCCATGCACTCGACTTCGCTCGAACGCGACGGCTCGTTCGACAACGGTCTAAGGACCTCTTACCCAGACGATGCCGTGCATCGCGATTTCAAGGAACATGTAACGTGGCCGTTCTCCAATATTCACGAGCCACCGTGTATAGCTCCGGAATCTATGAATTTCATTGGCCGGCCGTTGTTTTCGACGGGACGAAAGTATGTGTGTACACTTAGCGATCTCGAACCGGATGGATTGAAGGATTGCTCGTAATAGGTATAGCGAGGGGATATCGCATGATTGACTTTGGACGAGGAATTACGGGGCAACGATGAATACTGTGTAATACAGGGACGAAGATTATTTAGCGAGCAGTAGCTTAACAGGGGTTCAATGGATTGGAAATGCAGCACAGATATGTTGGTTTCTTTGAATCCCATTCTTTGGCTCGTTTTCCACGTCGTAATATCAAATACCTGTACATTACCCGAATCGACTATGTACAACCAACAGCCCGACCTCCCGGACAGAATCAGCCGAGACACTTACCTGAAACAGAAAAAGAAATTCCAATTAAATCACCGCGATACAGTGTACCACTTATACTCGTAACGCTTATTATACCCGTACTTTGTTATCCGACGGAGGATGTAACGCCTTAACGGTATCTAATCGATACGTATCGACAGTCACGTGAGTTCCAACTCAGACCGTCGCGTTGCCGCGTCGAAATGAAATTAACGAGTGAACGTGGATCGCGTTATACGTGAAACCGCGCAACATTCATTTGTACAAAATAAACGTGTCCAACGATGGAACCGGGTAGAAGGGGTAGCGGGATCGCCACGGTACGAAACGTCATCGTTTAAACTTCCAGCGTTTATTCGACCACGAATATTCGCGAAATTCGTCCGGATTGGAGACACGCTCTCGGGTCGACAAATATTTTTCCAACGGAACTGTCGCGGAAAGCGACAACCAGAGGGACGGGACACGGTCGGAGAGAGTTAGAGAGGGATGAAAACGCGGCGTGCGCCCCTGAAATTCGTGCCTGCGCCAAATTGTCCCTCGCGAACCTTTATTTGCACGCGCATTTTAGGAAACGTTGTTTCGCTCGGCCCCTCGCGATATTCTGGTTCCAACCGTGAATTACCATATCGCTTTCTCGCGACTCGTTTACACGGGGATTTTTGTGACCGATGGTCTGAATAACTTCCCGAGAATGGCGATTTATGGGATCGATGGTGGCGGGCGGGTGGATCAATGAATTCGCGAATTGTACACACTATTGGAAATATTTATTGGACCGGCGAAAATGTTTAATACGCTTTATTTATATCTCGGTTCGTTTATGCTGCCGGGAAAGTATTACTGCGCGATTTCAATAAATTCGTTTCGCTTAAAAAATATTGTAAATCCCGATAACGATTATTTCGCGCATCGTGCTGTTGACGAAATTGTGCACGATAAATCGTGGTGGATTCGCAGCTGATATAAGGGTGCAATAAATATTCCCGGTGGTGTACTCTACTTCGCCTGCCTCGATGCAGTGGAATGGAATAATAATATAGTTTAAGCGGTGTGTATTATTTAACGTGTCGGAGAATGCGCTACCACGAGTGAAATTCTGTTGAGTATAATGTATATACGTGGGGATATCGTAGGGAATATGCTAAGCTTAAAGAAACTCTTTTTAGTAAAAGCACTATGCCGCTTTTGGTAATGAGTTACTGAATCGTTCTAACACGGTCAATGGTACAAGCTTTATCAAACAATTCGGAGTACATATCCATAAGTGGGATTTTTGCTTCTTATTTACCTGAATACTAGTAGGTACATATTGCTGAAAAAGTGAAGGTAATAAAAGAACAACACTGAGCAACATGACCGGAATACAAAACGCAACATTTAACCTGATCGCTGTGATCAAAGTTGCAGGGGTGAATAATTTCACCCTGTAACAACGTCCAGGGTAAAATCCGTCGGTCGATTTCTTTGTGGACACATTTCCCGCTCTGTCAAACGACCGACACAAATATTTCCCCCCGGTAACGCGAAACATTTTCGCGCCCAAAAACTGGGCCAACAAGGTTCCCACGGAAAGCTATCTCGTGATACAAACCGCACGAAAGCAGCCGTCGAAATGGAATTTTCATTTCAAAGCGTTACCAACCACCCACGAGGCTACCCGATACACACACTCACTCTCTATCGTTTCCCTCGCCATTTGTTTCGTTGCCTTTTGATTCGCTTTTCAATTTTTATCGGCCGTTCTCTTTTCGAAAAGGGAGAAAACAGAGGAAACAGTAGAGTATCTATACGTGTATACAGAACACACTCCATTTCTCCCCCTTTCTCTCTCTCACTCTTTTCCGAGCCTGCAGCGCACGTGGAACCATCCAGCGCTCAAAAGGTCACGCACAAAGCGATACGACAAGCTGAAATGTCAGCGGGCAACGCGACGAGCTGGCAATTACATATGTACTCGGTGCATCGGTGTTTCGGGGATCGAACGACCGACATTCCACGGAAGCTGCCTCCATTAACTACAAAAAAATCGTTCCGGTAATTGTCGAAGTGGAAGGACAACTTTCCACCCCCTTTGCCACTGTCCTTCTCTCGCGACCCACATCCTTCGACTATATTTTCGCGCTTCTCTCTCGCGCCCTCCGTCTGTCGGATTTTATCTTGAGCCACCTTCTGCAACTCAGGCGAAGGAAAGTTCGGGGAAACACCGACAACAAGTTGAGGAAAGAACACCCCGCGCTTGCAGCCAGACAATCCCCGGTGTTCGAGGAATCGTATAATTCTCGTTGCTGGCTCGGAGGATTGCAATTAACGCGACGGGATTCCAAAACGGCCAACTTCTTTCCTCTGTCGTGGTATCGCGATGGTAGGAGGAAAAAGAACCTAATTACGGAACGAAATCCTTCTCTATCGCCAGCAAACAAACGTGCATTTCTTTGAATTAAGTTCTCGATGCTCTTGTTCTCGTTCTTGTTCCGGTTTTCGCGGGTATAATAATTGTCTGGCCTTCTCAATCGACGTCCGAATCGAACAATAGAGTGCTCGATAGTTTTGGAAATCGTTAAAAGTGAATTGATAAACCTCGCTCGTCTCAATTGCAAATCGAATTCAATATCGGGAACCATTGCGAAGTTGCGACGAGACGTAACAGCCGGCCAGCAAAGTTTAATCATCCGTGCCCCACGTTTTTCGTTCCGTTCGCCCTTTTATTTCCCTTTTGCCTGACCTTCGCTCCACGCTCGCCAGGCCCTCGGTTACTACGCGGTCAACCGCTGGCATGATAAATGTTGGCTGCTTGGAACAGCTGATAATTATCATAGACAAATTATCCTTCAGAACTCCGCGAACCTCAATCTACGAGTCTTTAACATCGAGGCATCTAAAAGTCTCGATAGACTACCCCGGTGCTTCGAGTTCAATTGCCGTCCGCCACTGTGCAGCCCTCTAAACGGATGATCAACTTTCAATCCCCTTAATAAATACATTCACCGCCTCCCGTTTCTATTAACAACAGCAGCGGTACCGTTCGACAGTTTCATCAATATGTATTCGTCTACTCTACTTCAAACAATAAAATCCGTTTCCAAGCTGCTTCTGCTCTAAGCATCGTTAAAACCAACGATTCGAACCCTCGTCACGAGCTCTAATAATCCACGGTTCGACGAGTCCTCCGAAATCCTATATCCATGGATCCTCGGGACAATGCCGTCGAACGATGAAATAAACCATAAAGGGCGTGAGCGGGAAAGAAAAATAATACGAAACGACGAAACAGAGGGAGGGGAAGACACGAACTCCTCCAACAGGTAACATCATTAATAATCCTTTATTCGAGGACCCGAACGACTCCGGAATTCGCGTCTCTCTCGACCTGCCTCTCGGGGGCGTAATCTTCGTTCGAAAGTTGCTCGCAGTTTCCGGTGAGAGTTGCCGCTTGCTCCAGACAGAGGGAGGGTGGAAAGGTTTATATGACGAGGGACGATATTCCACGGGGGCTAGGAATACCAGTGGGTGGGCGGCAGCCTCGAAATTTCCCTGCAAGACCGTACTACGCCCGGCTGAACCTGATTTACTCGGGCCGACTTTCTTAAAGCGGATGGAACGGTTAGGTCCACGTCTTTGCGTGCCGGCCTAGAGCAGGGCTCGATCGTTTTGTGGGTCACCACCGTCGGCGCGGCGTCGCGAACAATTTGCATGAGAATCCGTGTGCTCCAGCTTTTCAACCATTCGGATTCGTGCGGCTTCGTTTTCCCTCCGCGACACACGCCACACGTCTTGCTAACGTTCTCCGCGTGTCGCCGTCGTTGACGGCCGCACAATAGCACGCACTGACATCGACGTGCTATTTTCCAGGCGCCCGGATTGCAAATGATTGCGGGCGACGCTTTTTTTTCGTTCCGGTATCGTCGGTCGGAAATGCCTGACGTCAATGATCAAGATCGTTGAAAAATATGCTGCGACTCGTCGACAGATTTGTCGAGTCCCGCGAAATATTCGGGAGGATGGGTTGATTTGCTGAATTGGCGCAAATTTGCGAGTACAATTTCACACCTGGTATTATGTTGCGGCGAAAGGCTGACTTGACATACAAGTCCACACACGTGTAGAAAGTATTGCTGTCCAATGGTTATATTATCTTAATGTTTCCCCTCCTACTATTTTCATTGAATAGTAAGAAAGGCTGGTAAGCTGGCTGGTGTTTTATAATTGAAGCACTCAGCCACTCAGCGTAATAAGTAATTACGCAATCGTGTAATCTGCTCGAAAACTCCGGCCGTTCGTCTTCCATTTTCGTCGAATTTCCATCCGGACAGGCGGGTTCCTCTTTCCCCCGTTCTTTCGTTAGTTTGTCCGTTTCCTCGCCGTCTGCCTCCAGAGATCTAGAAAAACTTCCAATTCTTCGGCTCCCACGAAGTTTGCGTCGCTTCCATTTTCATGAAATTCTCCTTCCGACGCGAGGAGAAAGCAGTCGTATCCTATGCCCGGTGCCCGGAACATTTTTCCCCCTTGAAATTTCTCGGGTGCTCTTTTACGACCAACGATTCTGTCGTCGACAATCGGGGCAATGATTAATTTCGGCCCAATCCACGTAATCAACACGAGCGAACAGATCAATGAATCGTGAAACGAATTAGATATCGGAGATAGAACGGGGTAACGATAAGCTACGTATTTTCTAGCACAGTGATTTCAAGCAGGTCGGCGATCCGTTTGATGGGCGCCGATAATATTGTCAACTATCGTTGGAGACGTTTCGTAAATTGTATTTACCGTTCGAACATTCCGCGTTGGGGTATTCCTGAGACATTGAGATCGTAGTGGAAATCGCCTGTTGCATGATTGCGGACGAAAATACAGGGCAACGTAAGAAGTTGAGCGGAGGTCAAACAAGTGCAAGCCGGAATTACAGAGTAGGAGAACGAGGTAGGAGAAAGTTAAAAGCTGAAGAGACGCGAAGAATGCAAGCTAAAGTGCGCTGCTTTTCTTATGCAGAAATATACGCACGCTACATCAGAGGTAAGTAGTACACAAAAGAATTTCGAGTCTCAAACTGTGCAGCACGTCCTTTAAAACAACGTGGTCATTATTCTGAAGCAAGTTCAACGACCTGTTATACCACGATTCGTCGCATAGCGACTTCGATAGTGCGCATAAGAAAGTCGAGAATTTTTTTTCAATTGCCACGAGTGTCTTAGTCTGAGCAAATAGAGAGTAAAACTCATTCTTCAATTTTTCTTCCCCCCGAGGGATTTTAATAACGCACACTTTCGTGCGATACGATCACGGTTACAGTAGCGCACACGTGTCCCCCAAATGAAAGTGCAGCAAAAATTGCGAAGTCCCAGCGACGTTTTCATCGAACGACCTATCCACGAGTCCAGCACCTTAAACCTTGACATTTCACGATTGCTCGCGGTGCTTTTTCCAATTTTCTCGGCATATTCGCTCCCACGTCCAGCCGGCGTCCTCCCACACTTGCCGCTGCAACGGGCACACGGATCGGGTCTCTCATTCGATTACGTTGGGAGCGACGTGAAATATAACGCATCTGCATAACTCCATCGAAACATCGATGGTTACTCAATTCAAAATTGAGTAACAGCTAATTACGATCTTTCCACCCAATTAAACTTGCAACGTAAACGGGGCAACCGATTTGTCCATTAATCGATCGTTCAGTCATCGATCAATATTATTTCACTAAGCTCGAACTTCCCTCGCGTGGTCTGGAAATAGTACCGACAGAAATCCAGCGCGAAAAAGGGAATGCAATGAAATCGTGGCGCGATACGCCTATAAAATTTCCAATGACAAGCGGAGATGCACATAAATAGAACACGTATCTCTGGAAATGGAGGCGGCAGGGTTCGTACCTCATGAAAAATCGTGGCGACGATAATCCAAAAGATTTACACGGAGCAGAGGGAACACGCGACGGCAAAACGAGCGTGTTACGCGAAAGCTGCCGGTAATTCTGCTCGGGAACGGGGCAACGACAGACGAGCAGATAGCAAGGGGGACAGAGAGAACAGCACTGGGTGCAGTAGTCCCATGGAGACGGAGACCATGGAAACTAGGGAGCTCACGATCGATATAGCCACACCGTAGCCTACTGTCCTGGACCTGCTCAACATTCCGCGACTTGAGTTTCGCGTCTTTCGGGTTGACATTAAAAATTTCAATGGCCACGCTGGTATGTATTTGAACATGCGCCACGGTTATTACGCTTTGTTATCAGTCGGCCGAGGCTGCCATAAAGTCGTTACAGCGATATCGGCGGGAACGACGCTGGCTGTTTTCTGTTTGCGCAGTAATCGAAGCGATGAACGAGGGACCGATGTACATAGATAGGCATTTAGACCGCGGCGATTTAATTTGCTTGCAGAGTGCGGGATAAACTGATTTATACGGCGCTTCTTTTAATACTACGTATTTCAGTTTTTATTTGAGCATACTTCACGATTGGATCATTTCGAAGCCTGTTATTCGATCAGATACGTATATGTATACGTACATACATCTCCTGTGCCCACTACTAACTCAGCTAGCATTAGGTAGAGAATCGTAAGTATTGAAACGAGGGGAAACACGCTCATTGGAAGCCAGAAAATTCTACGCATGTAAAATAAATACTATATAAGGTAGAAATCATGGATATGCAATTGTGTATCCAATATCGATAAACGATCCGAGATGGACCAGTAAATTTCCTCGCCACGTTTCAATTAATCGAATTTCGAGCATTCCTGCAACCGGTCGAAGGATCAAGGTTGGAAAGCATGGGTTGGTATGTGGAATATATATTATAATATACAATCCTTGACACCAGTTGGTTCTCCATCGGGCGTCGAATGTTCCAATTCGCCAGGGCCAATATCGTATTGCGTAAACCGAGCTTAAAGGTGACGCGTGTGTCTGCGGGATACCTAACCACCCCCGTGCACCGCCGCCGCCATCCACGCGAAGCACGATTCGAGTGGGGGTGGCACAAGGGGGTGGATGAACCCTCCCGATCAATGCAGCAGCCCTGACGCTCGACGATCCCGACGGGTCTGGTATCCGACCACCGTGCCACAGTGCGACGAAGAAAGAGTCACGGTGAATAGAATGGAATGGAATAGAATGGAATAGAATAGAATCGAATAGAAAGGGTGAATATAGCAGGGAGAGGAAAACACAGAGGGAAAACGTTCGCGTTAACACGTGCATGCATATGCGTTTACGAGGTGATGCGTGCGTAAAATCGTCTGTACATTGTTCAACCTCGACCTTTGTGAACTGCTGAACAATTCGTGTTGTCGCGTGGATAGTGTGTATACTTTCTCCTTGGGGGTGGTTTGGCGCGGAGGAAGTCGCATGCAACACGTCCGCTCGATTTCGGGGCCCACGTATACGGTGGTTGAAAGGTTTATGCGGATACCGTGTTACTTCGTCGTGTATCATCGATTTGGTAATAGCACCTTTCGGGTGGAAGGGAAGATTTGGAGGGTGGTTCAGGGTACTCGAGAAAATGGTCCACGTGGAGCAATAAGAATGTCGACTAAATAATGCATTCACTAAAATAAAAAAAGAGAGACATTGTTTCAATGGCCAGATCAAGGACCAGCCGTGTTAACAGTAAGAAGTGTCTCCTATCTGTCCTCGAAGGATTATCCCTCGCCTCCTTACAGGAGCACACGTCGTTCGATCCACGTTCGACACCGTGAACGAAATTCACCATCCATCATTTGAAACGTTTAAAATACGCTTCTACCCCTAGGGCAGGACGGGCCCGCCGTTAATCCTGTTGCTTTCCCCGCAAGGGTAGTCGTGACGTAATTTACACCGGCGTGCGTGCACGTTCGAATATAAATTACCGCTCGTGTAGCTGCTCGTTAACGTTAGGTACACGGGTTAAGAGCTTGCGTAAGCTTAGATGCATTAAAGTACGAATGAACGCGGCCCGTGGCAGCGGCGGCAGCCACTTCCGGTTCCCCTTCACGCCGACGACTGTGCTCCGGGTCAGGAATACGTCCGAGCGTCGACCTTTGCACGGTTTAACAACCGTGGAAGGATGCATCGGTGAATCCGTGTTGATATTTCATAGCAGGCGTGCTCGGTTTTATAGTCGGTTAACTTTTAATTCCAATTTCGAACCGTGCTAGGACTACGTTAATGGCCGACGATGGCACGATGAAACTGGTTCAATGGATTTGTCGGCTTGTTGTAGCCTTCTGTCAGCGTGATTCGTCGATGAAGCCCGGGCAATTAATTCCTACAGTCTGGATATCGTTTTATAGATCACGGAGCGAACTGCCGTGAAAATCCGTGGGTTTATAGTCTCGGGTGTTATACGTTTGGAGTATTTAATTTGTTGGCTAATGGCGAAGGAAACGCGAGACCGCGGAATTAAATATAAAATTGAGGGTTAACTGAATTAAGTTAGCATTCTGGCCTAACCAGGGAGCGATAAATCCGTTAGTTTATTGCCAGTCACGAACAGACGTGGAGTGCCGTAGTCCGCGAAGTCGTTCACGAAGTCAATGAAAAATTCATCTCCCATGCAACTCCCAGGATTCGTATAATGTTCGTCTATTTATAATCCACAAGCAATTCCGATACATACGTTTGCGAACAGCGGACAAATCACCGAGTCGCCCGTACCGAAATTAAACAATATCTCGCCGTCTGATTCGCGTCACTCGATAAATCAATAGCAGACAGCAAAATCGCATCGTTCACGGACCATTGGTCAAACGCCGGGAAAAATGAAAGTGGGCACAAAGGCGGAATCGTAATCAATGACGGCGGGATTAAAAATTAAACCCAACATTAAACCGGATGACGTCGGGCAAACGATGCGACGAGCCTTCCTTGCGCCGCGCCGCGACGCCGCGACGCCGCTGCCCGCCTCAACGACTCGTTTACTCGATTCAAGGCTTATAATTACTCCGGCCCGCGAAGTAGGTCGCTTTCTCCTCGCCACGTTGCGCCGCACTGATCGTTCCTACTCGTAACCCGTTCTACTGGCCCGCGATTCAACCAGAACAGTTCCCGAAGAAACAGATTCTTGTAGGCAGCATCGATCAGAGGCTGACAGATGAGTCAATTGGATCACTATCGGCGATTATCTATCTTACTCTTGTTCGAGGTGTTCCATTAATAGTAGTGTATATATAGTATAAAATCTTTTCTTTGCAATTATATGGATATTATTATTATCATGATTACTACGATTTTCTTTGCAATTATATGGATATTATTATTATCATGATTATTACGATTTTCTTTGCAATTATATGGATATTATTATTATCATGATTATTACGATTTTCTTTGCAATTATATGGATATTATTATTATCATGATTATTACGAATTTCTTTGCAATTATATGGATATTATTATTATCATCATGATTATTACGATTTTCTTTGCAATTATATGGATATTATTATTATCATGATCATTACGAATTTGTTTGCCATTATATGGATATTCTAATTATCATGATGATTATATAGAGTGTTCATTAAATAAAGGGCCGTTAAGTGATAGCGTAGAATTATCCCTGATTAATTTCAACGAAACGGTCGAAACTCGAATGGAACCTGACTCGTGAAGGAAGAAAAGGCGTACAAGAAAAGTGGCCCAGATGGAGTGTCCGGGTCGGGAATTTTTTTTTCTCCTAGTCGCATACGGAACAGCCGCGTAGACAACGCCGTGGATACTTTAGCACGCAATTCGAGGCGAAATGAAGAGCCCCCTCGCCCCCCCAAAAAAACGAAGGAGCAGAAAAGAAAGAAAAGGAAGAGAAGCCAGCCGCTAATTGGCCAGTAATTTTTGCTAACCGCGATTCCCTGGCTCGGCGAGTCTGTGGCTCGACGAGGATCCGGTAACGGTAGCGAACGGGTAATTACCTCGCTGGTAATGTTAACCCGCAGGAAAATTGCCCACCGGAAGATCCCAGTGTGCGCTGCTTTTCCCGCCCGTCGCATCGTGAACCTACGACTCGTTCCAGATCTATCGTACAACCCAGAAGAGTTTTCGGTTTCTCAAGATAATAAAGCAGCTCTATGTGCAAATGGTTCTTAGTTCTCGCTTCTTCGGCAAGTACATACTTCGCAGCGAGATTAATTGGAGGTCGAGAATACGTTTAATATACGCTATCCAGAACGTTAAATTTATCGCGCGAAAAAATTCGAGGTAAATACAATGGATACGTGTACGAAAGGAAACGAGAGAGGCAGCTTTACTGGAACACCGGCGTCCTTGTCCTATATTCAAGAAGTCGTCCTAAAGTGTCTCTCTGTTGCCCCCGAACGTCCCGTTTTCCAATTACCACTGAGCACGTCGTTGGATTTCAAGGTGGAACAGAGGCGAGTTTGAGAAACTGAAACGGAAAGGTTTATCTTACACGGGGACCTTTCCAACACCTCTGCGAATAACACGTCCACACGTACGATCCACAGATTAGTCACCCTATTTGTCAAGACGGAGAGACAGACAATTCTCTACTGGCTACCACTATCACAGAGAAAATCGTGCCCCGGCTATCTGTGTTGACATCAAAGCGAAGGATCTCAAGCGGACGCAATAACCAATGAATCACCGGGGCCGAGGAATTCGGAACGAACCTGGCCGAAAGCGACGAAGCGCGCGTTATTCGCATTCCAGCCAGATAACGATCTAATCTATCAGGGTTCCTCCGGCGAAGAAGCAGACTGTGGAAACGTTGACGGATTCCAGCATATGGAGATTCCCACTGGTCACCGGATAGACCTGTGCTCAGGTGTGCACGCACACCGGCGCTGGACACGCGTGTACACGTGGTCGCACAGCTCGACGGGAGGACTCACCGGTTTGCGTTCACCGCACACCTCGGCTAACCCGTGTGCCAATACGACCGCACTCCGCCACTGTAATTACACGCCTGCTGCTAACAGGTATTTCGCCCGGTGGTATTTATGCAAACTAAATCATTCGTGATCGAGAGGTCTTCTCCTATCAGGAGTAGCGAAAATAAGAGACAGCCCTTTGATCCCGTGATAACTTTGATGTCACGTTCGATACCCTGTTTGATGTCCTGCCGCGGCGTGGCGGACAGCCACGCGCCGACCACGTTCACCAGAAACAGTGCGGGGTTTTAATTAATCGAAACGCTCAATGGAGAAGCTGCGCGGCCGGTGGCATCGATTGGAATGTATAGAACATGCGATGATTTTTATCAGCTTTCTGATTTCATTATTATTCTCCGAAGACGGGGACGAGTGGGTTTTAATCGATTGGGCGTGTGTCAGCTGGAAGGGAGGATAACAATGCCATTGACGAGTGGGCAAAGTTGCATAGTTCACGGAGTAACATCGAGTGATCAATCGCGTGGGCTGGCTAGACGACGAATAGCTTGCTTGGACAAGGGTAAAAGTATCTGGATATTACTTGAGAATCTTGTCCAAGGCTTTCTTTGATCTGTCGTTGAAAAGCCTGGACGTTCTCAAATTGCAAACAATTTGTTTGTTTTTGATTTCGTACGACACTGAGAAGGTTCCAATAAATAGGGCAGACCGTTGAAAATGGAATCGCTGAATTAATTGACACGAGAGTTACTTTATTGCAATTAGATAGTTCGCCAGCTTTTTATCGTAACATTATTCCATTGTTAAGCTTCTCAACTTCGTCCCCAATTGCTGCTAATGATGCACAGCTGGGAAGCGTTATTCTAAGTTTCCCGATAGAAACGAGGTTGGAGAACTGAAGCGTAGGACGCGGATCCCAATGGGCGAAAGCGTGCTGCTACACCGAGGCACAACGAATTACAGTGTGCAAACAAACGTTGCGGACTGTTGAGGATAGTTGAGTTCCGACAATTAAAGCCGAGAACTACAAACAGAGAATACAGCCTGCGCGCGTTTCGCTATCGAGCTTCGTCAAAAGTAAACGCCGCTGTACTTTGGATCATTGGATCAGTATTTCAAGAGTCTAATTAAACATCGTTTGCGCCATGGCTGGCGTATCGTGATATTAATTTTACCTAATTACACGTTGAAACTTTCGCTGCCGTTAAATAACTATTCGCGGGAAACAAAAGTACTGTGCAATGTCGTTCTCAGTGTCATTCATATGAATTACATATTTCTTCAAATTTATTGTGTATTGACAAAAATGGTACCAATCGACTGTACGATTTTGAAGATCACATTCACGAGATAGTCATCAACTTATAATTTATTTTGTAATTCATTGAAAGCGTAACGCGAAATGTCCGAAGTTTTAAAAAAAAATTATGCACGCGAAGATACGCTTCACATCTATTCGAGAGAAAAATAGAATCGATAAACAGACTATAGGAGAAACTTTCGAAAGCAGCCAACAAATTTGTGCCGCCGAGGCGACCGGAGAATAACACGCTGGCGGGTATCGAAATCCAATATAGAGGGCCGGAGAGCAGCTCCATCCCCGGGTGCTGGCGCGGCGCATATATCTAAGAAAGAACATTAATACTTCATCCACCGTGTCGCCGGTCGATTTGCGTTACGGAACTCGACGAACTGATTTAAGTTTCAGCATCGATTATATCCAGTAGCAGATGTGGCCACCTTATAAAAATTCACTACGCGAGCCATCACCCAGAGCCTCGTACATAGTGGCAACTATTAATCAGACGTAGGTCACCGTGCGAATGCCGACAATGTCGCGAGTACACCTCGGCCCTGATAAACGCGGAGAAATATTACACGCATCGGATGGTAAATTTATTCGTTCAGATTCTCAAGCTCTTAGATGAATTTCGTTGTCCTCGCGCCGCAGTGGAAAGACGAGTGGAAAAGAAGACGAGGACAACGGTGGAAGCGGGAGATAGCGAGACTACGCCCTACGGGGCTAATTTGCCGCAGAAAATTACCCACGGGAAACGGTGAGTAAGAGCTTTTTTCTGGAGGCGCGCACCATGCACGTCGGACGAAAGAAACGTTAAAGCTTCGAGGCGGCAAAAGAGACTCTGGAGAGCGCGATTCGTCTTCGTCGTTCAATTAAAGATACTCCAAGTGAGTTCGATGCCTAGCCAGCCCGGCGTTCCCTCCATCCATTCTTTTCCACCCCGCTGTCTATCGCCTTAAGTAACCCTGTCCTTGATCTTGCGGCGGGAAATATGTATTGCGGCAAGCATTTGGCGTGGTTTAAAAAAAAATTGAAGTTTAGAACCGTACCGAAGGTCAACCGTGGATCGTTAAGTTCAGCACTCCGTCGATGTATGCTCGCTTTAAGGCGCAACGACGTTCTGCTTGAAAGGTTAAGGTGAGCTTAAAGAAACAGCGAGAATTTATAATGCATCAGCGTCAAGCATTGGATATGCACCATTGAGTGAAACGTGCCGCTTCTTGATGAGATTTTTCGTTACGCTAAAAACAAGGAAGTTAGGCGAGACTGGCAATTCTTTGCGAATCGCACTTTTTATTGTCCACGTGAGCTCAGTTTTCCGTGAACACTTAAAGGATTCCAGACGACAATAGCAATGAACATTTGTAACATTTGTTCGCCCAGGGGACAAAGTTTGTTAGCAAAAATATGACAGAATTCTCCGAGCGATCGATTTCACACTTTTCATTCGACAAATCCATATAAACCTCTGCGCTGTTCAACTCGAATAGGAAACATAGTATCCTTTGCCCCGGCAAAGCACCACGCGTCGCAAAGCTCGCGACAAATTCTGCTCCGTGGCGATCCGGCAGCTCTATAACTTGCTTTGTTCCGCGGATTATCATCGAACAGAAAAGAGTCATTAACTTCCCGCAGAACCGTAAATTCACCGATACGTCGCGGTGTCGGCAATTTAATTAACGAACGATCATGGCCGATTTAATTGGACGGATCGCGCGCCTCGAAATTCCGTTTCGCAGCGGCGAATTATTGGACCACTACCATCGGAGTTAACAATCCAACAGCCGATTCGTTTTCCGCAGCGAACTTCTGGGAATCGTATCGAGCAGCTAGAGCACGGGGAACCCGGAGCAGAATGAATTTTCGACGAGGTTTCGCGCGTTTCCAGGCCCCATAACCGAGACACCGGATAGTGACTTAAATCCAGCAGATTGGTTTCACTCGCCTCGTCGAGTCTGGCAAGGTTCCAGCGGCCAGGGTAGTCCTGCTCGTATGCATACCGCCACAAGGTACCATCGTGACCGAGTTTTACCCATACACGCTGCGGTATCGCGACCGTAACGGGCCACTGGCTTCTAAACAATCACTTCAACTCGTTGAAGGAACATAGGTTTTGAGATGCGATCAGAAACGTTCCGATAAAGCCTCTAACGCAACGAGAGTCTGTGCTCTATATATGATAATTGAGTAGGAGCTGATTTATTGAGGAAAGGGGCCCGGGGGCGACCTGAATAATTTCGACGGGCTGCGTGATCGATAATTCTTCGTGGTCCATTTGCCTGTTTGAGATATTCGAAACTGTGGGCATTCGTGGGTATTCCGACATACATATGCATAATGTAATAAATGTAGAGGCCTGAATTATCGAAGATTATTAGTGGAATTTTCACGTTAGATATAATAATTGGAATTATTCACACGGTTAAAGGAAGCGGGATAAATATAGAGATTATCCGCTGCATTAGCGCTATTATTGTTATTAATAAACTATGAATCTGATGAATGAATAAAAAGCAGAAAGCGCTCGACACATTCCTCTTTCGAGCTGGAGCAATTACTACCGCGATTCAACGACCCTATAAAATATCGCGTGAAAACACGCCCTTCCTAGTGACTCGTTCAACATTCTCGTGCGAATAACTTCATAACAGCGTCGTGCTGATGCAATTCAAATATCTCCCGGAACATGGCGGTGGACAGCCCGTGTATGGCTGCTACGTAACTACGTAGTCGAATAATAAAAGCGACCGAACAACTATGGCATTTTATGGTGTCCTCCTGTTTAATGTCGTTAATGAACTCCGTTTCAGCGACCCTGGGTACCATTCCTGACCTTCCTCGCCTGCTTACCAAAACCCAGCATCGCGAACAGCCTCCTAATCCCGCATAAATGCGACCTCGACAAAACGATCGGGTCTATCGTTCCTCAAATTTAGCACCGTCTGTTCCGGCGATGGAAAAAACGTAGCGGATGTTGAAACATTCGTGGTACGATCGGTGGGAATCGCTTCCGCCACGATCGTCCAATCGCAGCAACGAATATATGTAAAACTTGAACGTCGTATATCAGATTCGCAGGAGAGCCGAAGCGTCTTCCTGTTTTTATCGAGCTTCGTTCCTGGATTTCCTATCGGTTTCGCCAGACGCCTTTACATGTGTAAACATTCATGCCAAACTATATAGCCGCCCAAGTCTTCTTCTCGAAGTGCGAGGAAACGAACGCTTCTCGATGTGCGAAACGTACATTTTTGTTCCACGTTCTGGCTTCCTCGCCCCCTAATTCCCGTGAACGAAAAAGCTTCCGGGGGTGTGGTGTTTCTTGGCGAACCGTAATGTAATTAGATTGCTACCGAATGCAAACCGCGGTGTGAGATAGTGGTGCGCAGAGTTTCGCGAAGGCTCATAATCCAATGGAACCGCGAGCATCCAAACAGTGCAAGTTTTACGAGGAACACACGAATTCAGTACGAATTCACGGGGGAGCCGCGAAAGCGTTACGATGTAATTCCGCTCGGAAGAACGGTTTCAGGAAAATCTCGAACACGAAGCCCTTCGAGGGAATCACGAATTTGCATTTCGTCCGAGCATCTCGGTTGCTTGTTACGGTTCTGACATATGCGCACACATTGTAGAAGAGAGTTGCACGGAGCGTCTGGTGTCTTCGAACGGGAAACAGACAAATATTTATTTCAAATAAATATCATCGCTGCTGGGACCTCTGCTTTCCCGATCTACTGCGATTATTCATAAATATAACTTCGGTGTTATAAAAGTCGAATTGACGATTTTCAAGATTCTCTCACGTTCGAATCGCGTGGGCTCTCTAAGAAAGTGTATTACTTTCTGACGCAAGCGGGGAACTTTTCCCGGCTATCGATCCAGCTCGCGTTCCCATCTTCGACGAGAAGGTCAGAGGTATTTGGTCCCCAAGACCAAATCTGACGCGAGAATTTGTAAAAACAAGAAAAGAAGAGGCGGGGAAGAACGGTGCTCTCCGTCGCAGGTGATAAAACGTCGCCGTCTCACCTTCACCGTAGAACAGCGGTGCCGCGAACGTGTGCATCCCGATGCGATCTCGTGCATCCTTCGCGAGCTGGAGAGACCTTGACACACTGACGGGAAACAGCGGCTGAGAACGAGATGGATTCGGGTCGACAACGTGCGCACGTCGACAATGATCCTCGTTAAAAGAGAGAAACGCGATTGCTCGCGATTGTCGTTACGTTCGGACCAATTATTCCAAAAGCTACTCACTCGTCCAATCGCGCATGAATTCCCTGTGTCACGGTCGAATATTTAACCTCAGGCGTGATTAACAGAATCCCTGGGAAAGCCTCGTCGCTCTTGTATTCGCGATTCTGCAACGCAACAGTGCGGTTTCAATGCACATCGACGGATCGGTGCGATAAAAAAGGGTGAGAACGAAGAGGGAATCTTCAACGAAAGAACGGTTCGGGTTATTAAAATGAGCATGTAACCCTTTGGGCATGACTGAATCGGAGTAGTAACGCGATGCGGCATGGTTCTGCCATGAGGTAATCGCTATTAATAATGCGAGGGCGATCAGTTACACGCAATTTGATAACGAGAACAAGAAGAATATTTCAGCTTGGTGTATTGACGAAAAACTATCCGGCAGCTCTTGCAATTTATAAAAAATGAATCCGACAGAACTTAATCTTGAAACCCTTTCATCGAATTCAATGATAATGCAATATACAATACAATACGTATAATACAAAAACATTTTTGCTTCTAAAAAAAATTCTCAGCATAACACCCCCGCCAACGGATGGTCTGTCAAGCCCAACTCAATATAAATCGTAAGCGAAATTCGTAGCAACAACCCGTGCAGATCATTTTTATCGAAGCCTTGGCCGGTGAAAGACCGTGCAAATTGTCGCGAGAAACGTGGCACGCTTAAAATAACGGCAACGAAGCCGACGCGACGCGCGGAAGCCTGACCACGTTCCAGAAGCGGATCGCCGCTCTATCAGCTGCACGTACGACCACGTACACACTATACAACGTCTCCACGAGCCCCTTTTATCGTTCTCGAAGAACGATCGTCTAGGGCTTACAAGCGTGCCGCTCGCTCGAATACATTGCCTACAGCTTGCCACGAAATTCCGCCGACTGCTGCTCGTAAATGCGAAAAACCACTGCAATGTGTCAGCGCGTCAGCGCGAAGCTTGGGAGCGTGTATCGCGTATTCCAGGATTATTTTCGATGAGACGCGAAAGACTTTTGTCGGTGATCCGCGTCAGTATCGTGGAATTACGTTGGAACTGGTTTATCGGATATTTTTATTCGACGGTTACGTCGGAAGGTGGACGGATTGTACGTAACGGTTGAATATTTCAGATTGAAATACGTCTGGTTAATATTTATTCGCGTGCTTTGATGTTCCAAGGTAACAGGTGGGATACTTTTATAGTTTCGAGCGGTTTATCGGAATTGTTGAGCAACGTTGCTGCTCCGAGTGTATGGTATGCAGGGTAACGTAATCGAATTAAGTTCTCACTGACGCTAACCTTTCACGAGCTAGCTGTGTCCCTCGGTGCTGCGCAATGCCACGGACATTAAACCCAACAGTTGCATCCTGTGCCTGAATGCGAACGCGACGCTCAGAAACGCGGGGATAAAAGTTTGATTGTCTACTAAAGGCTGCTGCCGTCAACCTCGTTCCTTTTTATGCAACCTTGGAATCACTTTACGGTACAATCATTTGTATCTCTTCAGCATACGCTTCTCGCGATCTAAATGTAACTCATTCTATGAATAAAAGGATATATAAACTGACAAAGTTTAATGGTTCAATGTGCCATTAACTATTCAGGTTGTCGACGGCAATATATTTGTTTCGTGGTACGACCATTCTGTGCTGCATACTAATTTGATTATCTCCTCTGGTTTCTTCCGACAGCGTTCCAATAAGTTCTTCATCGTCGAGTTATAAATCAAAAGCGCGCATCGAGACATAATTTTAATGGACACGGAGTAATATAAACTACGTATGTAAAATTTCGTAAAACTGACATTGTAAATAATTTAGCATCCATACATTCAGACTTGCACTCGCAGCAAGTAGAGACAACATTTCTAGATTCCAAGCACGTAACTTTCTACTCGAAAGAAAATTAAAATTCATCAAAGTTCTCGAGATTTAAGAATTCTAAAAGAGTCCGCTCGTCTATCCGAAACACCTTTACCCGCTTCCCTTTCGTTTCGCACATTTCCCACAATTTATATCGATAGCTTGGCAAGCGATAAGCCGCACGACTGGTGCATCGGCTCCCTCGTTACTTCTCGAAAAATCTGAATAGCACATCCCTATCGTTCATGTGCACCATCATCGGTGCGGAAACGTGTTTTCGTTGAACAGAGTCGGCTCGTGTCCACTCGGCAAGGTGGTCGAATGGAGCAAAGTCGCGCGTTCGCCTCAAACGTGGCGTATTTCCATGTAAATGTATGCGGCCTTGACATCGCGGCTAGCAGCCCAGCCAGCCAACCGACCGGTATATCATATGCTGACATGCCAGCCGTTTCATCGCTGCAATCGCGGCCGTTTCGCAACCGACACTTTGTCGTTTCTCCGACCAACGTAACCCAGCTGCTTCCGATCGGCCGCAACCACGGAGAGGAAAAGCGTCTCAATCTCGATCGCTTAATAGGGCTCCTCTCTAACCTCTGTAATCGTTGCTCCGATTATTTAGAGCGCCGCCTCGATAATTGCTCCTCCGGCTCACACCGAGAACGTCAACGGGAGCCTCCGGTAGACTTTCGACGCCTCGGTCGCAAGAGACGCATCGATTTATATTATGGTGCAGAAATGACTGGCTCGAATTGTATTCGGGGTTAGCGAAAACAATTCTCGAACACCGGCGCAGGGAGTGGAATAATATTTGTAGCGTGTAGGCATCGTGATCGATTTTTGTTGCTGCATAACTTCGTAGAGTAAACAGATAAAATTTGTTTCCCTTTGGGATTCTTCGGCTGTTATGAATATCAGCGTTGTTACGGCACACTTGAAACTTACATAAATCCCTTATCTTTCATTCGCACACACGCGAATCTAAGAATATAATGTACGCCTCGACGAATCGTATATTGTACCCGAAAGTGTACACCGTGCCCATTACTCCGATCGCAAACGCGCGCACACATCCGTTCGTATTAACCCAGTGAAAAAGGTCGAACAATAACCCGTTAAATAGCATGAAATACAGCCTGCAATAATCGCAATGATTTACTGTGAGAACAGGCACAACCGCCTCGTTTTATTTCGACGCACGCAGGCAGCAAGGATTGCGTACGCTTACGCCTCTCTCGATCCGCTAACTGCCCGTACCTAATACATACTCCCTGGCCGAGCAATTCATCTAAAAGGACTAACCGAGACCGCGACAGCGAATCGAAAGGGGTGACGTAATTCTGTCCAGGGACCGCGTGGAGTTTCGCAAGCGTCCCAGCAGCGTCCAGATATCGGTACTCGTCCCGCAAGAAAGACAGGACGACCAGAACGATGCCAGCGTTTCCGAGCACGGATTTATGTCCCATCCGGAGGATTCTAATCTGATCTTTTTTCCCTGGTGCCGCTCTATATCGAGCGGTCGTAGTCCGCATGCTGTGGCAACACCAACCGTGCTGCCCCGTCAGCCGACCTAGCCCAGGCCAAGAAGAGAGAACGAGACAGGATGACTAACCCGACGAGACCAAAGTAGAAAAGTACGGGAGGAAGGGAGATTCGAGCGAGATAGCGGGCAACGATGGAAAGAGCAGAACGCGCGAGAGAATGGAGCAGAGACGAGGATGGAGCCAGAGACCGTCTTCTCTCGCGCCGGGATCTACCTGCAGATTATGGCCGACTGTACTCATGGTCAACCAGAAACGCAGCGTTCTCCACTGCTGCTCTCGGCGTCGTCGTCGTCGTCGTCGTCTCGCTTCGATTCTCGTTCTCCTTCCTCGGCGTCTGTTCGGGGGGAAAAAAGAGAGGACCGACGAAACTGGGAACGAGCAAACGCCGAGGTGCAACCGAGGGACAGAGAAGGAGCACAGACGGTGGTGAAATACCAATGACCGCGAAACAAGCGTCGACTCGTCGACCTCGCTCCCCGCGACGTCCTCTTACGAACGTGGACGAAATGAAATGGAGAACGACGACGTCGACGACGACAACGACCGTATTCCCCTTCCGATGTATGTTTCTCGATTACGAAACACAGGTATGAAGAGATTCTAGGAGTTTTCGAAACGCATACGCGGAAGGGACGAGGGCACCGAATTGAGCAGGGATCGAGTGCGGAGTTTAAAGGGCGGTTCCTTTAAAGCTTCGAACGGAGGCAAGGTGGTCATTCGGTCGTTGCAATGTACCGATGGAGATGTCAGACAGATAAGACTGTGGCGGATGTAGATAAAATATACCAGTCGAACTGCCTCTGGGCTACGGGCAAGTTTTAATAAAACTGTACGCTTTAATGGGACCAGTCGTGTTCCTGAATTCACGACTTAATGTCCCCCCTTTACTTGGACCGTGCAAGTAGATTCGATCGTAAAATTATTTTATCGCCGTTACCACAAATTCTTTGTAGTCCGACATTCGGTGAACAGCCGGAACGATTGAATCGAATTGACTGACTTTAATCTTTACCCTTTGATATCGCCAAACCGAAGATTCCTAGCTTCTGTAAGAAACAGCTGTAAACGGAGTAGGTATCGTTTGTGTAACCCTGTTCTCCAAACTACTGTATCTAGATCGTCGTGATCGATGTCATCGAAGGACGATTCTTCTAATCAGCTTTCCGTCGATTGTCTTCGATTGATCTCGATTCACGCATCGGAATTCTCGCAGTGGCGGGAACCGTTTCCACATCGAAATATCGGCTTCGCTTATCCAACTGTTCTATGCAAAATCAATAGTCTGCTCCGCTCAACGCTGTTCTATCAATCCTGTGGATTGTATGCAGGTAAAGTGTGTGTCTAAACGTGCGCAACGCACTACAGTGGTACTTATAATAGCTAGAGTGCTTGAAAATAATCGAAGAAACTCGTACAAACCCGTATACTATTCGCCACTACTTACCAGTTATTCTTACAAAGTTCAGCACTGCAACAATGCCATTATTATATTATATGTATAATATTGTTTGCACAAGATTTTCATGAATTTACACAATTGATCGCATAAATAAATTCGACTGAAAATATTGCATGCTGCCGTCACTTAAACAAAGCGTACATAACAGCGAGTTCGAGTACTACCTTGACTTCCTGAATGAATAATAAAACCACTGACAAGACATCTATAGCAGCGCGTTAATACCTCAAGTCGTTATATCGAGTATACCCAGCGAACATAGTAAAACACCAGCTGATAGACTTCAACAGTCACTTCGTCTCCCACGGGAGCTCGTATACCCACGTACGATTATGAGCACTCTTTTTTATTATATTCGCGTGGTTAGCGTGTCCTTTTATTGAGCCATATTATGGAACACCCTGCACACTCTTTGCCATACAAACGCGCGTAGTCTTGTGGCGATGCACAGCGTCGTCGACTGGAGTTATCAGCCAACGATATTAAAGCAGCATTATCTGTTGTTCCTTTACCACGCTGGTTACATTTGCCCCCGTGTATGTGGGTCACTCATTGTTCCAGACCTCGCGTTTCCATCTTGTCATTCCGTCTATCCTGCAACTCTCTCTCTCTCTCTCTCTCACCCTTCTCAGCCCTCCACCCTCGAGTCCTTACATTCCACCCTCCTCCCCTTTCTCTGCCACTCTCTTTCCATCGTCAAGAAGAAGATCGTGCTATCACGCTATCGGCCAAGTATTGTGGCCCGTTTAGAAACGGTTAGCTTAGGTATATATTTAGCAACATTTGTGGAACGGATGCTGGCGTTGGCCCGAGTCCAGCATTAGTTCTCGTGGATCGCGCGCAATACCTCGCCTCCACCTTTCTTCGTCCCGCCATTCCGTTTCCCTTTGTCACGGCCGGCTTTTCTCCTCCTCCACCTATCGTTCGTTCTTTCCTGCACGCGTTACGCGTCCATTGTCCCCCCATCTATACCCACTTACCGGACGAAACTTAAGTGGTTACGGTCGGAGATAATGCTTTTATCCGTTGCACGTGTTCACCGTGTCTCTGACTTGTCTCTGACATCCAATCAACAGAACGCGAGGAATTCTCTCGTTCACCGAGACTCCGAAGACCGAAGATGATATTTATTGAAACTGTACCCTGATTCGTATCTACGGTATATTACACGCTCTTTGTACTTTGTTACGATATTTCTCCTTGGACTGGTACGTATTTCTTGGAAATAAAATTATCGACAGCGTGGAATGGACGTTCCTCGGAATTTTTACGGCGACGTCAATTAATCTGGAACAGGTAACTTCGGTGCCGAAGGCACACGAAAGTCCGCGCCGGGTCGTTTCGTGAAAAGTGTTCTAATACGTTTATCGTTTATTGTCGTCGGCTTAAAGCGTAGACGACGAAAACAATATCAATTTATGAAGGTTCGCGTGTGGTCGTTCGCCGACGGATCGGACGATCGTGTCAATTCAGCTCCGTCAGCACGACGATCGATTTCCAATGTCGACCCTCGCCTTAACGTCGTTTCCGCCGGAAGCTACGATCCTGGCGTCGGGAAGAATGTAGGTAGTACGTACGACCACTTGGCAATCCTCTCGCAAGACCTTGAACTCCTCCGCTCGACGATTACGGAGTCGTCGAGCCGATAAGAGAGTTACCGACTACATTTCTACGCGGATATCGTCCGTTCCAATTGCTACGAACGTTTCGTGCATGCCTTCCGAGAAGATTCCAATGCGAATCAATTGCAACCGAAAGAATCCTTTAGTCCGCGCGAACGATCATCGATTTCGGAGAAACGACGCCGGGGTGTACATTAATTTAGACACCATTTGTACGCGATATTGCGAAACGTTACACTGTCGCCGCGGCGAAGGAACAATTGGAAAGATCGTTCGATTTCACTCGAAGGAGAAGTGCCGTAATTCAGTGGGGCTGTACCTGCAACATTTCATTGCACGAATGATCCACGGGCAATTCCATAAAACCGCAAAGGCAGTTCGCCGCATCTGCGTGGCCTGCCATGGCAATTTCGCCATTTGCCTCGCGTGGAAACCATCGTTGCTCCTCGACAGAGCAGCGGTATTGCGGATATTATACCGAATCAGCTCGCGTTAACACAGAGTTTCGTGTATTCGTTTTCCAAGAAGCCTTTGGGGCACTCTATGTTCGCTGTACACGGTCGGATACGTATAAATCCTTGATTTCAGTCTACGTACACACATATATGTATGTACAGATTTCTGTCAAAAGTTCCTGTCGTCGCAGAACAAGCTATGGACTGTAACCATAAGTTTTTCTCCGTTCACTTTTGCAACAGTATTATTTCATAGCTGTAGATCGAAGTATGTATCGAGAACAGGGCATACGTAACGTGCACTTAACTGAAAACTGTGGAATATCTCACGAGAGCTTAATTAAAGTTATCAAAAAAGTGTTCTTACAATAGTTGTTTGGTATGAATTTGGTGTAAATCGTATTTCGACAGGTGCAGTGGCGAGAGAAATATCAAAGTCGGGTTCATTTATCGAAGCGAGGCTGTTTCTTTTGCATCCATATTATTGTAGCGTGTGCTGAGACGAATTGCACGACCCGACGCGATAGTATAATAATAATAATCCCGGAAGAATACTCCGATTCTGCCAGGCGGTATGTAACATTAGCGGCCGTCCTACGGCGTAATTACAAGTATCCATAACCACCCCGTAACGTCATAGTCAGCGGCGACTCCCTCAGGTGCACCTAACTACGTCGCATCGACTCGTTTATACGCCGCACACAGCTACTTCAGCGGTGTCCTTCATTGCACTACCCAAGCAGTGTGTCGCGTTGCACTTCATTGCACTGCAACGGACGTTGTTAGCCCGCACGCTTGCACTTGCTCGTGCATTACCGCCCTCATCTGTTTCCACTAACGACCACTGCCCTTCAAAGGGTCGGCCGTGTCTTTCACCCTTCGAAATTGGACGCTGTCTTGTGCCGCGAATGCGCTTTCGTCTACTCGTCGTGCTCCAAACGTTCCTTTCCCGCGTCGTTCAGAAGCAACCAGATTGCAAAGGCAATAAAAATCGAAAACACCGAACGCACTTTTTTCAGGAGAAAAGTTCACATTATTTCCATCTCAGGGTTTCGAAAATCTGGAATACCCACGCAGCAGTACAGCACGATAGTTTTGGTGAGCACATGGTAGAATGGTATTCTGGCGGCCAACAAACTCGATCGAACAGCCGAACCAGGATTCAGTCTGGCCGTGGCAAACTGAACTATGCAGGTCGGTCATCGATAGATTCCTCGTCCCTAATCTTGGAATACAATTGCGATTCACCATTCTATAATTAACTGCTGCCGTTTCGCCAGTTATTCGAACGCAAACGTATTCGAAGCGGCGCGGCAACCAAGGTAGCGAATGTTCGGAACTGTTTAAAATACAGGTGAATCTGTCGATTAGCTGGTAGCGGCGCGAAAACAATGAACACCAGCGTGGGGTGAACGCGGAAGAGGGAGACGTAAACAAGTAAAGGATGACGCACAAGCTGGCGGGGAACAAACGAACCAACGGGGTGAATTACGAGCCAGAGCACAGGGCCAAGCGCGATGCAAGCGGAGGCTAGCGATACTCGCTCCAATTCCCGCCTCGAATAAGCTATTAATATCGTGGTCCCGTCGCAAATCAAGCCGGACGTAAAGTATGCCTGGAATGGTTGGCTGATTCTCTCCGCCTTCTCTTCCTCTCCATCCTGTGGACGAACGCTCGCACACTGTAACGAGCCAGCACAGCCATAGGTATTCGATTCCTCGGGAATTTAAAAACGATAGAATCGAGTGTGAAACGACGCAACACAATCGCGCGATAAATAGCGAAGCGACACGAAAATTGTTCCACGGTATTGTAATTGCCCGGGGCGATTTAAGCAGAATGTCGTGCATGCGACGAATTAATCCTCGGTGTATGCACGGTCAATGGACACCGACAAGTTCGCTCGCGATTGACGGGGACAGCACTAACCAGCTTATTAACAACGGGCAACTAATAACCCTTGCAGCATAGAATCTTGGCCAAGTCACGTGCTCAGTCTTCTACGATGATGCCGGTTAACGATCAGCTTAACACGGCGTTGGCATCTAAATTGGAATCCATCGCATTAGCACGATCGATATCCAACAGAAGCCTGTATCTCCACCCTAAACTTAATAGAGCGACCCCTATAGCACACTAAACCCCAACATGTAACGCACAAACCAATCTAGCCAACGTTTCTCCTACGTTCGGCTACCTTTCAAGAATTTCGACGCGACGTAGCCGCGGAGCTTTTCAATTTACCAAAACGATTTCACAGTGCTCTCGTGTGTAGTTCAACGATATCACTTGTCACGCGCAATGTCCCTGCTGACGCGCGCTTTCTTGCTGCCACCAGCGGACAAGAGGAATCATATTTATGCCAACGACCCTGTGCCACAGACCCGCTGGCTGACCAGTCCGACGATAAGCACCGGCTTCGACTCTACGATTTGTCGTTACGACCGACTTCTGCCGAGTTCCGTTTCTCCTTCCACGAACCAGAGTTCTGCCCCGAGTGGTCGAGCGTCTTCGCCGTTTCACCGCCACGACTACCTGCCCCGCGATTTTTCACCGTGAAATTACGCTCGCCTCGAGTCCACGATGGAATTCCGTCGTAACAGTACTGGAGCCTTTCTTCGGCGAACAGTAGCTTCTTTCGAGCAGGGAGAGACCGGCCGAGGAATCGTACTCGAATTGAGTACTTACATGGAAGGTAGATGTAAAAGTGGGTTCGCCGGTTCCGGAAAACTTTGCCGTGAACGATTAGTCTTCGAGAAAATAATCGTTATTATTACTCCGATTTTATAGAGAAATGCCTCGATGGAGTAAACTTCTTCGTAACGCGCAATGCTTGGCGTATGGGGTTAAGAATCAGCACTATTTTCTTCTGGAACCTCGATCGAATTTTCGCTAATCGAGCTCGTGGGTAATGGGAGAGAGTCGCGGCTCCAATTGACGCATTTACTAGGGACCGAAGCAAATTATAGGACGAGGCGAAATCAATGTTTGGCCCGCAAGAACCGACGTGGCTCTATCTCTATCGATTTCCGTAGCACGCGACGGATTCGCTTCTAAAAGAGCCGACGCGAATTGGCCGCGTTCCAACGATTTCTCGGCACGATTCGTACGGCGATTCGTCGGCCGTGATACACAGAATGCTTTTGATACGTGTCTCGGCTAATGTTAGCATTACTTGGAACACGGGGATCGCGAAAATAACGGGCCAGGATGCTCGATTCTTCGCACGCGTACCAAGCGAATGTCACACGAGACCGACGGGGAATCTTCGGATAGATTACGGAAATTTTATGCGGCCAATTTGGCACGGACGCGGTTCACATTTGCTCCAGAGTCCCGAGGAGCTTTATGAAATTTTTGCGCCACGGCACGACAGGCGTATCACGGTTCCTGCCTTCCGATCCGGTATTGGCCAGCGTTTGCGATCGATCCCCGATAAAATTGCAGTCGAAGACGCGATTAGTGCCGCGTGCGCTCAATGTTTGTTTGCCGATGCAGCGATGCGAACGATGAACAGACGAGGGCAACTTATTCGATTATATCTGATGCTCAATGTAACACGTGCTTCGTGCAACGTGGAGAAGAACTTTGCATCGAGTTCGAGTTGACTGTAACCATTGCAGCACCGAATAAATCGTACGACAGGTACCAAACAAATAACTAAACTCGGGTCAACCGGTGCACAACAATCATCCACTACCCCATTACCGAATCAGTCCCCTCCCCCTAGAAAAACGGAGCCAGAAAAAAAGAATCGATCAGCCACCAGACGAGAGATTCGAAGTACCACCGAGACGGCAATATTGAAACACCGCAGCCGATTATAGAACGGTAAACGATCGGATCCGCTCGCGTCGAGCGAATCGTCGACAATCCGCAATACGATAAAAGCTTGAACGCTCGAACAACCATCCCTCTCCCATCCCGTTTTCCGATAGGAAACACACATGTCCACGCGCCGCACTCGTACACTCATACACACACCGGACACGATTTATCAGCGACGAGAACGAATCGAAAGTTTTATCATTCGTCGAGGCTCGAGCGCGATGACGCCGCGCTAAGAATAAATCCCGCGCGGTCTAATGACCCTGATCGAAGCGGGCGGCGCTCGAGAGCTCGCGAAATCGAGCGCATCGGTTAATTGCCGCGTAATCGCCGCCAAGAACAGCCCAATGGAAAACCTTCGGTGCCCCCTCGCCGGTGGAACCTTTTCAGCCGCGCTCGCCGCGGCAATATTTGCATCCGGTAATTGGAAGGATACAGCTCTGCCGGTACGACCAACGGGCCTACACAACGAGAGGAGAAAGGCCAGGAAGGTGGAGGGTTGGTAGAGGAGGCGGCGAAACGGAGGTTCGCTCGAGCGGAGAGCACGACCACGCCGAAACACATGTACGAGATTCAACCTTTCCGAGAAGGCTGTCTCACAGCCTCCGGAGGAAGAAGAAGGCAGAGAGAGAGAAAGAGAGAGAGAGGCCTTTCCGGTGTAAACGCCGTGATAAAAGATCCCGAGAAATTCCGCGGCAGCACGTTGAACAGGTCGAATTCGAGAGAACAGGACGGAAATTAAGCCAGTCGATAAAAGTGGCGCTGCGGGCGACCGTGGTAAAATATTTGATCGGAGTTACAGGTTTCGGCAAAGTGCTCCCAAATGGGAAAATAATCGTGCCGCAAATTCCGCTAGGTAGGATTTCTCATTTGCCTGGTTTCGGTTGAAGGTAAAGGGAAAAGGGATTCGGCGGGTCCTATCTTGGGGAAATATTTAGTCTACCAAGTTGAAGCTCTCTTGGTGAAGGGTGTTTGAGGAGAAACTGACCTGAGAAGTTTCCGAGAACTAAGGGTGGCTTTGGAGGGCGATATTCTTTTCCTACTGTAGAACGTAGACAGAGCTTCTAAGATGTCGAAATATTTTTGAAAGAATCGCGAAATCGGCGATCTATTAATCAAATGCGAAAGGTTGGTTTGGTCGCGAATGGAAAATATACAAAAACAGCACTTATCGATCGGTAAAATTGGCGCCCTCGATACCTGACCAGGCCGTAATTTACGGTCGCTTATGCGAGGCTGAAATTAATTACCAGTCCCCACCCTCCGGCGAACTTACCAATTCATTTCGTGTGCGCACGCGTAACTAATTTAAGCCGCGATTATTAATGGTCCATCGAAAACACAATGTAATATTATTAACATTTATTCGACCGACACAGAACTACCCGCGGTTGTTCGCGACAATTGGAATTAAAGGTAAATGAATATTCGATCGCCACGAACAGTGACAGACGGACTTGCGCAAAGATTATTAACAATTCAAGACAGTAGAAACGAAAGTTCCCGTGGCACGTTTCAGTTATCGTGTATTCAGGATTACCCGAATAGTTTACAAATTTCTAAGCGAGTACGTCAAAGTCGGGCAAATTTTTAATCGGAAAATGTACAAACGTTATCCGCGCTCCACAGAATAAAAAGAAAGAACACAATAGGCTTCGAGCTACGTGCCATTCCACGTCGAATGGGCCAACAACGGACGCGTCACAATCGCGATCTTTTTGAAACTCGAATATTGTACCTTCTACGCCAGGTAGGCGTAGGTTCGCTTTTCGACACTTCTCATAATCAACATCGTATTTCCTGACCGACGATCGCCCAGAATCTTATAGAACTGCAGAACAACAAAAGATCATAATCCGGCGAAAAGAATATCGCGTTCAGGACGGAGGGTCCCGAGCGTTTCGATCCTTGTGCTGCTCGCCCGCTGCTAGAATTCCGAGCCAGGGGCAACCTTGGAAACTTTCGTGATTAATGTTCGGTAGCGAGATGGCAACGAGTCGCAGAGAAAAAGGAACGGGACGAACGCGGATCCTCGAAATGTATCCGTTCGCAGGCTGATCGAGGAGAGAACATCCTGTAACTCTGTCGCGGACTCGCCCAGACCGTGTATCAATAATGCAAAATTGCCGGC
This sequence comes from Nomada ferruginata, assembly GCA_963583965.1. Classification (NCBI taxonomy): domain Eukaryota; kingdom Metazoa; phylum Arthropoda; class Insecta; order Hymenoptera; family Apidae; genus Nomada; species Nomada ferruginata. Next base: position 4,813,857 of record OY757214.1, on the reverse strand, counting down.
CGCTTCGAGGACGCAATAAATCACCAGCAACCGCTAACAAAATCTCCGCGGCGCACGAATTCGGGTTAATTGATTCGTCAATTGGTTCCGAACGACAGGGCGACCGCTCGCGATGATAATGTAAATGAGGGTGGAGCATGGACGTGATCTCCGATGAAGATTGTTAACCGGTATCAAATGTAGGCACGCGGGATATTAATCTGCCGTCGAAAGTGATTAAAAATTACGGTGTAACGTTTAATTGGAGCAAGTAACACAATCGGAAATATGTACGTATTTATGTTATCGCTCGAATGTTTAACGCGTTATTTTTACTCGATTTAACACACTGTTCCGACAGGATTATGATTCCAACTGATTCCAGGCATTATTTGTTGCTGTATTACTTTACAGAATTAATAAATTAATAAATTTACGCACGTGTAGTATAATACGTAGTATGCATTATTGTTACGGTAAATATAATAAATTTTAATGGCTATTTCGAATGACACCCCGCCGCGAATTCGAAGGCTAAAAGAAAATTATATACACGTGGAAATTAATAACGAGATTGATTCGTAACATATTTCACGACTCAAAATAAACCCAGTGTCATTGTTGCCAATGAATAACGTTTCGAAATACACAGGAGGATAAATTTCGATCGGCTAAAATGTATACGCTGCTTGTTTCTCTGGAAACTACATCGAGACACATTATTGCCCGCAAGTTTTTGTACCCGTGCGTGGGAGTTTCAATTTTACCGGGTGTTCGTTAGAAGGCAATTTCGTGCCCGTGGAGCGACACGTGTGCGACAATAACTCGCGAGTCACTATTCGTTGCTCCGAAAACCAATGACCCGAGAGCCTTTACCCCTCGTTTTCATCCCCATTTTCTTCTTTCTGTTATTGGCTTTGCCATCGACTGGCAGAAACGAGCGTGGACGGATTACCAACCGGAGTCATCCATTATTCTGACGTGCAGCGCTACTCCTCTGTGTCCAAAATCCTCCGGCGCTGAACAAAGCAACTCGTCTCCCTCGAAGAGACCCTATCGTGTCGTTAATGAATCCCAAGAATGTCTCAGCGTTCGGTATCTCTCGTGAAAAGCACGATCGATGTTCTGCTACCTCTGTTGCATTATAAGTACCGTACATACAATCCTTGTGGACCAGTGAAATACAATTGAAATTTTTTCAACGAAACTTCGACGATTCGAGTCGACTCGAAGCTTCAGGAATCGCGCGCTGGATATCTGTTTCCCGAGAAAAATGTTCCAAGACGATTTTTCCAGCGTCCAATAAAACCCCGTAGCCAGCAAGTTTTCCAAGCATTCTTCGAAGCAGAATGGAATCGTAAAATCGGCGAACAGAGAGGAGACCGATCACCAGGCAACGTCGTACCAGCTCGGCTGTTTCTCCCTGCTTAGCCTTTCCCTCCCTTTCCTCTACCTTGATTTTTTTACGCAGCTTTCTAGCGATTCAAATCCAATCGGAGCCGTGGCAAGGAGCCGTGGAGAAACGCGTTCGTGGAAGAAGAAGCGGCCGTCGAGTATCCGGAGAAGGGAATCCTGCATGAATAATTGATTTCCGGGCCGTGAATGAAAGCGAGGCGAGTCGTGTTTGCGCCGGTTATATAGCCGATCACGGGAAGCTCGACAGAATAAAGCTCGTAATAAATGCGAATGCCCCGGAGGGGCGAGGTGCTTCCAGTTGAAATACTACGCCAGCATCTATTCCAACTGATTTCTACTTGCCGAACGATTAATACATTATCCTACTTCGCCGCGTGTTCCCTACGAGCAAATGATTAACGAGATTGTGGAGTAGCTGTGTTTGACATTGCTGAACGGTTGCGATAAGATAACGGGTATACGTACTAATGAGTAACTACTGTGTTTTAGATCCGGCGAAACGAGTACACCAAATACAAGATACCCGAAGGATTCGTCGATATCTCGTTCTAATTGATTCCCATTCAACAAAGCAGAAACGTTTTCGCCTCCACTCGGAGGAACTTCAATAGACTTTAACTGACTTCGACGGACTTTCCATGGGCTTCAACGGGATCCCTAACGAACTATAACTCATTCGCCAACAGATTCCCCGATGAAGCGACCAACTTGCTCCTTTAACCTGTCACACGTATATTACACACTGACACCACACGCGGAGCACCTAAGACCCTGCGATTCGACCTGTAGGTACTTTCCCTCCGTGGAAATGTTACACGTTTTCTTGTGCCGTTAAGTGACCCATGATTTCGATCCTCTCGTAAAATATACCTTTGAGGGAGTATTTGTGTTTTGAACTTTGAAAAAATCAATTTTTTGTTTTGCATTTTCTGGATAGAAATATATAGTACAGTTAAAATATCAGTAACCGTAATGTGCGAGAGGCCAATCCAAGAAGGGCCTTAAAAAATACCCCTTTAAATTGATTCGAGACGCGGTTGTTTAAACGCTCATTAAGAAACGATTCCCCACTTGGCCTCTCGTTATTCGCGTGATCGCGATATCATCCCTGCCGAAGACGTGACGCATAAATCAGGTCGCGGGCCTAATTTCTCCCGGAAGGAACTATCAACGGGGCAGCGTGTTGTCGGTTAAAAAATGGCTCGCATTCCGGGGGATCCTTTGCGAGGGAAGACCGGAGGCAGAAGTAAAAGCGACGCGTATAAATGCAAGTAACGAAGGGACGCACGAGGGGAGGACCCTTAAAGGACCTAAGATTCCCCTCTCGGCATTCCAAATGAAATATCGTGCCACGCAGACCCAAACTGTTGATGGTGGAAGGGGTTTGGACAGAGATATAGCGTACAGGCCGGCTTATCGCGGCGTGCAAACCAGCAGAACGGACAGAGAAGACGTATGGGGAGGAGAAGTGGAAGGCGGGGGCGGCAGAGATCGAGAAAGGTTAATAGGAATTCCAAGCATAGTGACGGGATAGTTTCAATCGGACCAATTGACGCAATAGATTTCCCGCCAATGTAGATAGCGCCGCGAAAGTGCTGGGACGACGATTTCGGATCACCGACCGCTAATTACGATTCCATTTCCCCGATTATGAACGACGTCGGCCGCCGATCGGTGATCGAGCCTCTTTACAAATTGCGTGGGTGTTTCGGTGACTCGTTAACCACGGTGCAAACCGGCGGAGATGTTGAAATTTTTATTCAGCCGTTTAGATATCATTGTCGTTCGATCGGTCGATTAATGGCAAAAAGCGCGAACGTTTGCATCGAAAGAACGATTCATTGGCATCCGAAACGATTCCGGGTGAAAAATTTAATTCTTCCTACCTCCGATCGATTCGATTTTCCATTGATTTACCGAATTCGAGCACGGTGTCTGATATTCAAATTAATATCTTCGTAGGCAAATCGCACTGAAGATTCATCCCGACTCCTCGACGGTTTCCGACTCGCTCGTGCTGCACGTTATCCGAGCTTATCTTTCGGGGATACGAACCCGTTTCGAAGCTGATAAGAATCAGTTCGTTCCGAGACTACGCCAAGTTTCGGCGATTCGAAACGGGAACGTGTCGCAATCTTTTTTTGCAAGAAAGCACGCTGTAATACGGAAAGCGGGGAGGAATGAGGTGTTAATATTTGACGCACGAGACACCCTTTGCATATCGATTTAGGGTGAAAATATTGAGTAACGATGATCGGAGCAGCTGGTGGTCGGTAAGATTCCTAAACGGATTCGCTGGAACTTCCGATCGTTTAATCGCCCGCTACTGGGAAACGCTTGTTACGTAAATCGCTTGGTGGAGTTGGTTCGTAAGCATCCGAACGTAACGACGCCGGGTTTACCGGTGAAACTGCGAGGCACGAGCAGCGATAATTCCAATCGATTGTTTACTAGCCCAAAATTGGATAATAAGTGCTCGTTTCGAGGTACATAGAGAACTGTGGCAAGTCAGATATAATGGCACGAACATTATCTTAGCGGGTACGTGCAGGAGTGCTTGCAGCATAAACAGATTTATCTGGGAAATACTAAAGCCGGCGAGAAAGAGTGCGAAAGAATTGGAGCAGAGGTGAACAATATTTTAAGCCATCCTCAACTAAATAGTTGTAGCCTGGTGTGTATACGTGAACTTAGAAAATACAATTGATTAAATACTGATAATCGAAGCTAATAAAACTCATCGCGAAATTACATAAAATACTATCCAAGACTCACTGGCTATGTAACAGTATTACTCAATAATACGATTGAAAGGGCTTTACTAAAATTCCCGAAAATGAAACAGCCCTCCGCGACGAAAAAAACAGTCGATCGATGAAACAGGAAGCTACCAACTGTCCTTCGCAAACCTTCCATTCCCACCAGTGCGTCGAGTCGATCGACATCCCGAATAGATCACCCAACCAAATACGTATCGATTGGCGCGCTTATCTCGAACGCGTGCAAAAAAAAACTGACCGAACCACGTTGTCGGCGACTCGTCACCGCGACGTAACGCGTCGCTTATCTAGGAAAGCCACGAAACGACCGGACCGGACACAGACCGCCCACGGACCATCCTAGATGAACCTGTTGCTCTTGGCAATTAACAACGGAACGCGAAAAAGAAAGAAGGGTGGAATCGTTGGAAATAATAAAAGCGGGTCAGCGAGCGCGTTCGTTGCACCGGAGCTTTTATGAAATCTCCACCTCCGCGGGCCGGCATAATAATCGAGATGAATAGAGAGCACGAGTACGCGAAAGACTCGGCGACAGGCGGGCGAGAATGACGAGCAAGGAGACAGACAGGTAGACGGGAGCGGAGGAGGGGGCGCGGTGAAACGTTACGGGAAGGTGGATCAGGGGGCGAGAGAGAAGGAGAGAGCGAAATGTATATGCTGGCTCCCAGGGTGGAATTGCGGCACATTGGCCGGCGCGTACCTGAAATTACAGATCGTTACTCCGGGTTTATGGCGAAAATTAACATCCATTTTCGGTAAACTGAACGGAAAAGCCTGGCGCAGCACCGCTGGCTAATGCGAAACTGTCTGAGCTGGCAAATTTAAATATGCGATTATATGCCGCGGCCGAAAATTATGTTATTTCGGCCGCTAACGGAAGTTGCGGAGAAAATATAATGCGAGGGAAGAACTTTTATCCGATCTGGAACTGCCACGAATTTTGTCTTTATCTTTTGTACCTCTCTATTTACTTGTTAAAGGGAAGGAACGGAGTGAAAAATAGAAAAAGATACCTCAACCCTCGTATTGTGTTCAAGTTTGTACGATCCGATTCTGATTTTACATTAGTTTCATTCTTTTATTTAAAACGGTAAAAGCTGTTTTTTTTTAATTCGACAAAAAACATGGGGCATGTTGCTTTGTAACTTAAATGTGGAACATTTATTTTATAAAATTATATTAATCTACGAGGGATCAATGTCGATATTTATCCTTGGACTTTCAATAAAATTAACAATATTAACAACGATACGCATTACCATTTGGAGAACGATCTGTTTTAAAGTTTAAAGCTTTGTCCATTTGTTTCACGATGAAATAACAAAAAAGGCACGCCGATTTTCTCGCAGAGAACAGCGATTTCTTCTAAAGAAGATCGATCTTTGTTTCGCTGAAATTCTTTTCGATCGACTGCTAGCCAACAAAGCAGGCTGAATCGTGTCACCATTGTCGAGCTTGAGCGGCCGAGTCTCCGGTGGGGACACAATAAATCCAAAGTAACGTCCTGGCAGCTAAACTGCGTCGTCATTCTCCGGACGGTCATGAACGTGACTAACAACTTCCTCCCTCGCAATTCGTGGGCTCGACACCTAATCCCCGCACTTTCGACTACGCATGAAATCCAATTTTAGGTGCCGAACCATTCGTTCTGCCATGAATTTTACTGCCGTTCTTCGCGGAGAGATGTCATATCTTTGTGGATAATACGGGAGCACGAGAGAAATTCAGAACGCGGTTAATTCGGCCCCTCGCTTCCGTGTTCCTACATTGCACAACCAATTAGCTCGGCGATAAAAGACGCGTTTGCAGGCGTGTTCTATGCGTGTCGCCTTGTCGCTGCGCCCGATTCGCCATAGAGATGATTAGTACGTACGCCGAAATGCGAATAGCACACAGAGTTGGATCTCGCGTACGATATGTATGTATTATTACTTTTGGGCCGTTTGTATTTTCGTTCGGCTTCATGAATGCAATGCGCATCGGTGCAACCAGAACGTGCGGTCGCTCTTTCTTCATTTGAAATATTATCGACATTTTCTTGTCCATTATGAATAAAATGAACAAATTGACTGAAATAAAAATTGTACAATATATCTAGATCACTATTAAGCAGAAAAGATCTAGCTAGCGAAAAAAGGCCAAATTAATTACAATTAACTACTTTCGTCAAATCTGCATTCGCCGCATTCGCTGGCCTCCGCAAACTGCCCGATTATCTCGCATCTCTTTAATAACTCGTCGCGTCACGCCGCCGATCAACGTTTAACGAGGCAGGCCGTGGCCCGTGACACGCGTGTCGTCGATAACTCGCGGCGAAAAGAAGGGAACGGAATCGCGTGAACGAAAACGACCAAGAGGAACGAAGAGGACGCGTGCAAAACCAATGAAACCAGCCTCGTACACTTTGTTTTAACACTCTCGACGCCGATGTCCACCTACGTAGCGGCACGTCCGTGCGTTCCTCTTCTACACAGGTTCAGGCGTGCACACACGCACACGTCTGCGCACCGTGTGGCCCTTCAACAGTGGTGCATCTGTGCGTGTATGCGTGTGCAGCACGTCGACCGACACGTTGCTGGGTATTATCGATCCTTGGTATCACGGGCATTCCTTGCTATCGCGCCTATTCGTGCCTGTACGCGTGTCTCTCATCGTTATTCATGCGACTCTGTTTTCCCGTAAACAATTTTCGGTAAGCGTATCTGGCAATTTTATTAATCACTCCCGTTCAATACAGATACGAGAACAATTGGATATCAAATATTTGCGCCAAATAGCCGTGCGGATAATGAAAATCAATCGAAGAAGGCCAACAAAACATTCCTGGTTCCTCAGCAGGGGTTGATAAAATAAAATAGCAAGGTATTGCTAGGTAAGCGTTGATAAAATGGGAACTTAAGTGATTCGATATTACATACATACTTACATATATTTATATTACTAATATGCGTGGGTGATTCATATTCGAAGGAGTACATTTAAACATTCGTTAAACTCCCGCCTCAGAACGAGGTACGAAGAATGTTCGTTTCTCAGAGAAACGTGCGCACACCTTCGCAGATCCGCGTCGTTTCAATGACGTCATTACCCAATCATGTACCTATATTCCAAACGTAAACTTCGACCTAAAGTCTACACCTGCTCCACGGAACAGCTCCGTTGAAGCCATTATTAAAAAATGCATCTTTCATTTCGCACTCTACGTATCAGCGAAGATTGCTTCAAGGAAAGCCAGCTTTCTAACCCCGCGCGTTACGTAGCGAGTGCATAGTTGATTGCTCGTGTGTACACATATTTAACGAGACAGTCCACGTGTTACACGTAGTAGCTTCCTTTGGACGTTAGCTATTCCCGCAGCTGACACCGCCAGACAAGAGAGAAGTTCCGACGTGCGAAGGATAAACGCAACAGAAGTCCCCGTGTAGGGTTTCGCAAGCGTATCTTCTGTCGATCCACCGAAAGCAACAGTCACGAAAATAAAGCAATGAACGGCGTTTAATCGCGAGGACGCGACTGAAATATTTCAGCCTCGGGGCGGACTAAGCATTGACGAACGGTGCGAAAAAGGAGACGATCCCCAGCTGAAAGCTGAAGACCGCAGCCGGGGAAGGTTGAAGCCAGCCGTGGCGAGGGAGACGTTTACGGCCGTTTCTTTTCCGCCCACGAGAGAACGCCTTTACGGAGTAGAAGCTGTAAAACGCGAGCAGAGAAACGATATCGTCGCGAATTTCCCTCAGCCGCGTCGCGTCGTCTCTGTCGTCTTTGACGACTGCGAGCCCGGCGTGTGTATACGTACGACGGTGACGTTGGCTAGGAGAAAAAGACCCTTTAATGGCACTCACGATCCACGACGTCTTTCGGTCTACGAGCTCGAAAATTTTTAGCGAAATAGGTCACGACTGGCGCAGATCCATCCCGTACGACCGTGCGTAAGGCTGTGGTCGCGACTGAAATTTAACTTTCATGCGGTGCGGCTGTTTCGCGTGGTGAACCGTATCGATGGGAACGTCACTGCCGGCAGGCTGCAAGTAGAATGGGTCCTTTGTAGGCGCAGAATCGCTTGAGTCATTGGTAAGAGGACGAAACTCGCATTGGATGTTGGTCGAACATTAAACAGCGAACTGGGAACGATCGCTTCGTCATTTAATGCAACGCTTTATCGGAACGCTTGTAAACACTGCGACAGATAAGGTGCACGTAAACCTAGCAGGTGGGTCTAGCAGGTATGCATATACATACCTACATGTATATATGTATACGTACGTAGTCATTTTGTTTGCCGCCTTTACGCGTGTCGTCGATGCATCGTTACCCTTGAAACCGCGCTCACGGCATTTACGTAAGAGAACGTAAACGTATCGGCGCGGCGGGTCGAATCGTAAAATGGTAAATAACGCGTGGACGTGTGACGCGATTACGCGTTTCCATAAACGGCGAACAGTTACGCGGGTGATTAAGCGGCTCGGAGCAGAATTAATCTTGAACGGGCGACGAGGAAACAGAGGAAAACGTTTTCCTCGCGAAGCTGATATTGTAGAAGCTGGATGGGTTTCAAAGTTCATCGATAAGAACGCCGGAGACAGTATCGAGAGGGGATAGGGAGCATCGAAGCTGATGGCACGGTAAAATAAAAAAAGAGAGGAGGGAGACAAAGGGGTGTTGTAAAAAGGAGGATCGAACGAAAAGCAATTCGTGAAGAAGAGCAGAGGTTTTCAGGCGGCGAAAATAAACGACAAAGTGGCAGGACACCAGGAGCGTAAACGTTCGGCATGCGGGATTACGATGCCGTTGGTTTATTGATTCATCACGTCCGACCGACGATGTCGATTTATCCCATCGTCGACGTATTTGCGACCCCGGAATCTCGTGATTCGAGTTTTACGGATTAATCGGCATGCGAACAGAGATCTGAGGGAAATCGTGTTGGAAACGTCTAGGCTTGGACAGCTGTGGCTAAGTTCTTACGTTTTTCGCGTTTTTTTCAATGCTTCCTCGCGAGATTCTGGAGAGCGGTATGAGGAAAGAATAATACGGCAGCGAGATGGAACAAGATTTTCTCATTAAATCGTTAATCGTGCTGTTAAGTTTTTCGCCTCAATTAAATTGCTTTAACTATGCTTTAATCCGAATTAAAAGAAAGTATATTTAATACAAAGAATTGATTCGCGTTTATCAGTCCTTATTCCCTTACCTAAAAGGAGGCTTTAATCGATTGACACGACCCAGTTAGCATTCCTTACTTCGCGCATGGAAGAACTTGCAGGAATGCTAATAAACAATTTCGGGGAAAACGTGAGAGAAAACGAGGCATTCGTTTCTCCATCGTTGTTCCCGGAAAAATGGCACAGTGTATCTCCATTTCACTGAGGTCCACGCTATCGAGGAAATCGACGAGCACAAGGGTGACGGTGGGGGTGAGGGCGATCGATACGCCCGTGGAGCATAATTCGAACAGCCAGCACAACATCCCCCAGAAACTGGCCAGAACTCGAGCGGCCCGGAGTGGAGACAAAACGACAAAATGAATTTAGACGAGCCACCAACGACGCCATTATTCTCCGAGTAGCGTAAACGACATGATTTTCGTCGCGTCACGGAAAGATTTCAGGAAGTTATTGTAGAAAGCGTGGTAAAATCGCGGCGGTCTCTCCGTTCGTGGTGGACAGGAACGAGGATTCGCAAGAAGAAGTTGGTTTTTACCGGACGTTCGAACGAAGACTGGCAAGTGTCCAGAGATCTTTCGAACGAGAAAGCACTTTAATTTGTTAATGTACGTGTTCATTGGGTATTTCCTGCTTCGGTTATTTCGTGATTCAATTTAATTAGGGTGCCGCGGGAGGATCGCTATCTCGACGCGAAGAGAGAAGCTGCTCTGCCAGTGCCGAGATTCTGTCGCTGCTTTTAGCAACTTCCGCGAGAGTTTCCACTGAACCGATTATTTCACTCCGCCGCTGGCTGACCCGAAACATCTGTGGAAACTAGCTTTCCGTAACCTCGTCACGCGTTAAACACCCCTTTGTTGCCACGGTGTACACCCCGAGATCTTTAATCGTTTCCCGTGAAAATATCGCGCAACGTAGGGAATGGGTGTGGGACGAGATATCGGTAAATATTTGAGCGCGGTCCGATGCGATACAAGGGCTGCTGAAAGTTGCCGAATGATCGATAGGATTATATCGTACACTCGGGACATCTTCCGCTGCCTCTTTGCATCGAACGATTTTTATATCGGGCGAAATATCCGGTTAACGTCGTTGAACGGATTAATCGTTCCATTGATGAAAAATTCAATCCGAACGGATACGCGACGATGATCAGTCACAGTTCGCGTAATTCCACGGTATCGGGCTTTAATTTCTGCCCGAGATTTACGATTCATCATCCCAGAAACCGTGCTCGACGACATCGAATAATTAATGCGGCAGCCGCGCCGTCGCGAAAATTACTTTCCTTTCCCGGGGTGGCATTAAAATTTCAGCGAATCGATTTTTAGCGGTAAATTAGCCGCGAACGTGCGAAATCTGCTGTCCCGTACAGTAATTCCGTTTTCGGTAATCACCCGGGCAACAATATTATACGACACCGATACAAACACAATTAAACTGCGCTGGAGCGGCACGGCACGACGCGACACGACGCGACGGGCATATTCAATTCGCCAGATATTTATTTCGCAAATAAACGATCACGGGTACACGGATCTCGATTGACCATAATTTCATCGCGCTTAGCGTCCACTGAAACGAACGTTTCATTAAAATCTGGTTGATCACGCTCGGGCTCGCTTTTACTCGTGCAACAAATTCATTGGCACAACGACGGGCCGAATAAATCATCGTGAATACATGATCGTAAATATATCGTACACTGTGCTACGATGAGCGTAAAAATAAACGTAAGCAGGGTGGAACTAATAAATCGAAATGCATACATAGCTGCAAAGAAGACGAACGACGGGATATTCGGTTGGCGTTGTTACTTATTCCCAGCTATTTCGCGCGCTCCTACGGGACCAGTCAACCCAATTATACCGAAAACCTGTTCCAAACTTCCACGATACCGCTTCATTGGCCGCTATTCGTTGCGACAGACGATAAATTTCGAGGAGAAAGTCGTCTGCGCGACGACGAATAAGACTACTCCGTCGCCGAAACGAATTTTGTAACTGTGCTCTCTGTTTCCGAATCGTTCATAAAACTCAACCTTCTCGAAGGCTGAAAAAATTGTACTATTTCACGTTGAATTTGGAATGAATTCTCTCTCCTCGCAATGGAGTGAAAAAAACCTCCAGGAACATGTACTCGCATAAGTTTCGCTTTCAGACTAAAAAAGAGAGAAAAAACTGACACGAAACAGAGCACGCGACGATCAATTTCCAAACGCACGTTCTACATTTCTCCTTCGTTCGTTCCAATTCGTTTCGCGTACACCGTGGTTAATAAATTCGTCGTCCAACGGAACACGTTAACGCATTAACGAAACTATCATCGAAGGTACAACTCCGGACCATTTGCCGGTCTGCTACACGTCACTACTCTGCTCCACTTTTGATAGCATTAGCGCGACTGTTTACCGGTAAATGGTTTCCCCTGAATACCGTGAAACTTCGTTAAACAGACGAACGCAACGGAGAAACGAGGGTAAAGCGCGGAGGGACGGCGAGAATGAAACGGTAAAAGAGAAACAGAGAGTGCACGACGTTAACGCATCTCTGGTTCTTCGAACATCATCGTCGTCGTCGACGTCGACGTTCGCGTTGTTGGCGACGTCGTGTGAAGCGTGTCCTTGCTTTCTAATTGTCGTATAATTACGGTATGCGCGCAGCCGGGGAGCCTGTTCATCGTCGTCCATGAGGTACACCGCGGTCGGTCTATATTTATCCTCTGTTTGAACGTAGCCAGCCGTTCTTGCTCGCTAGAACGAACCTGTCTCTCTCAATCGACACGAAGAGCAACCGACACGCGGAAAAACGGGCAGGAGGGAAAAACGAGAAAGAGTAGCATTGCATAAGAGTGAATTACAGTCACGACGACTTACGTACCGTACACAGCCACGTTCTTCGTCATTATTTCAAAGACGGTTACTGCAAGGACGTTTCCCTTTATTCAGCGACTCTCGAACCAAGGAGAACGAACGCGGCGCGACGATGTAGTGGTTTCCCGAGGAATTTTTCTGCGGGTGTCGAGTACGTTTTATCGGGCACGATGCATTGGAATTCCGTCACGTCCCTGTTACCACGACGGCAGTCGGAATCGCGTTCGAAGGGAATACAGCGTGAAAATTTCACCGCTGAAAGAGCCGCTGTAACAAGCGGATATGTACTGGAACTTGAAGAAACTGTGCATCGTTCGCCGCATTTCGGTTGGCTGGGTGTATGTATGCACGTGTGTACGTAGGTATATATGTATGTACGCATTCGAATAGGAGTGAAATTTTCGAAGAGGCAGAGGCTAAGATAAACAATCGGACGATAAATTTTGAGACTATTGCGGATACTGTGGGGTAATACGATTTACAGGTAGGAGACAGCGGTACATACGTTTTAGACTTAACACTTTGTTACTAATCACTACCGATTATAACGTTTACGGACTATTATGGTCGCTCAGTCGTGAATCTATAGCGGTAGATAGGCTTCAAATTACTCGCACCAATACTGCAGCGAGTTCCTAGATGGTACCTATGTAAACACTTTAATGCCTCCACTGTATGGAAGTGCTAATTGTTACCTACCGAAATACCAAACATTCAGCCCGTTCCGGTTACCAAACACGATGCCTGCCCGGTATAAAGTGCATAGAATGCAGTCGATCATGGCCGACGTTTCGATTCAATTGGCATGCGTGCAAACGAAGGAAAGAGTTTAAAGTGATTTCTTATATCCAATCCAATGGTGAATCGGGGAAATGTCAAAGACGAAACAATCTCTCGCAAGATGTTCAAATAAGAAATAAAAAGGGAAGACCGGTTTCCAGCGGTCGAGGAAGAAGAAAAAGCTGAAAAAGTACTGTTGCGCCCTGATTTTATTGAACCATACGCCTCACTTAATACCCTTTCACCCTTAACGTTACTGGCTCAAACGGAATTCGATATTCCCTACGCGCGTCAGAAACTGTCTAAGAATATCGGCAATGAAAGATATTTAATGAGGCTGCAGAGAATGTTGGTGGAATAGAATTAACGAAGAGGAGATCATTCCAACGTTGACAAACCATCGTTTGATAACCTCGCCTGACTCAATTTAGTTACCTGACAACGGCATTGTTCAATCGAAGCTTTATAAATACACGACGATAAATTTAACTTCGTTAGATGAGTAGCTTGAAATAATAATAACATACTTCCTGTTGAGAACAAGAACAAGAATACATGAACGCAAGGAGGCAGAAGGAAAATGCCGTCTGCTTGAATTTGTATCGATCATCATCTGAAAACAGACCGTTTATAATCCGCTTATTATTAACCGTGGAACAGCCATTGCGGTGGAGAAATCTGTATCCTGTGACGGTTCGAAATTGTCGCAAATGTTAGCAGATTCGTTTTAAATCGAGCATAGCTATTCGTGGGACAACCGCAAAGAACTCCGTCGCTATTTTTAAACCGATGTTGTCCCTCATCCGACCCGCGTGAATATTAGATAAAACCAAGTGAAACAGTGATGGGATATTTTAAGAAATGAAACTTTGCATCAATTAAAAATGTGTTCGTATTAAAAGATTATCCGTGCGCAAATTTATTTATTGCGTCATTATGTGCAAGAACGAGTTCAAGCGCGCGTACGATAACAAAGTGTAACCGTAGGAGTTCGCCGAGATATAGAAAGGGGAAAAAAGGGACGCTCTACGCGCCAAACTTTCTAGCCGAGCGTCAAGACGAACGAGGATAAGCAGCGAGAGACGATAGTGAAGAATCGCGGCGCGGGTTGCCGGTTAATTAAATGGAACTTCCGCGCCAGAAGCTAAGGCTAAGGAGCTAACATCCAGTTAGTCGAGTCCTTGCTGCTCGGGAGAAAACTTCGAGGGATGGGAGAGAAAGGGAAGAAGCAGACGATGAGGGAACGATACGATCGAAGGGAGGCTGCACGAGAGAGGGTTGCAAAAAGCGACGCGTTAGAGCGAGAAAAAGGAACGACGCGCGCCGTAGAAAGGGCCGGGAGTGAAATTACTGAGAGCGAGAGATGATTAAACGACGATGTATCGCGTTCCACTTCGGTAAATCCCTGATTGGAAACGCGAAAATGGAGGCGAGAGACAACAAGCTGGGCGAACATTCGGTGGGACGGGGAACGACACGGGCAAAGAAAACCAGAGGTATCGAAGGAAACATATGAGAAAGCCTTTGCAAGGGTAGCAAAGTGTAGAATTGGTACAGCGTCCATTAAAAGCTGTTGCGATACGATTGACCGATGATAGTGACAATATATCGCAATAATGATGCGCTATGCCGGATGCAATTGTGACAATTTAACGAATTACTTTGACGAATTGTGCATAAGCGTTTATATTGTCCAATTATTCAATCCAGTTTTATACCCAAATAGAACACACCTAATAGATTACAATCGTGCGATTAAAGTGCGTCCCCGATTGTTTAAAACCGTGCAGCGGTTCGTGTTTTTAGCTGACGAATATGCGCTTACGAATGCCACGTTTATGGGCACGTCGAAAAAGCGGGACAATCTCGAGCTATACGCTCCCGATTCGAACAAAGCCTTCTAAAATGGAGATCCGTTGTGTGAGGTTGCGTCCCTGGATAAACTAAATGACCACTTTAAATCGGTCACCTTTGTACGCGCGGGACAAACGTCTGAAACACGTGTATCGTGGGTACTCTATTACGACAGGAGGTACGAGCTGGAGATAACAATTCGACTCGTGGTGGCCGCTTTCGCACGGTCCTATTGTCGAAGCAATCCCACGTAACGGTACGCAAATCCGGATGTATAACGCTACGATTCTTTTAAGTGAGACCATGTGAGCATGATACGCCCGCTTCTATTCGTTTCAGTCAGATAGTTTCGCTGCTAGAACAGTTTCCTTCGAATCGCAGCTGATATACTTTGAGGAAGCTCTGGTGAATTATTATCTTGTGGGAAATAAACGGGATACATTTGTGAACGTGTATACAGGTTTGGAGTAAAGTACAATCTGTACGCTGTAAATAATTAAACCGAGTGCATATTGGATTGTCTGTATCAAATTGAGTAGTCCCGAAATTATATGTACTTGTTGTTTACCAACACAGTTACAAAATCGTACGTTCCGAGTCCAAACACTAGCAACGTCTAGGTCAACAATTCGAAAGTCTTCACTACGACGTTCTGTGCAGCAGGTAGTTTTCACCCGTGTTTCTGTATGTACATAGTTTATTAAACGAAAATTCAGACATCGATGAAAATAATGGTTGTACTAATTGGTCCTCTTTTCCTCGTTGTTGAAGCCGTCAATTTAAATTACAAAGTGCTAAAAATACCTCGGCCCGTTGACGTCAATGGACGCTCGAGTACTTCAGTTAATTAATACGCCGTGAAAAAGATTTAATTCAACCGGTGAACCCCTCTCGCCCTCCCGTCTATATCAAATGAGATTTTTCGTTTCGCGCAACGAATAGGCACCTCTCTCGTTGATATTTATCGCGGCACGTGCAATTAAACAAACAAAATAAATGAAACGAAGAGACATAATCTCCCCAACGGCGATTCGCTGTATAACGCATTCAATTTGATCTTTTCACGGGGTGTTGCCTCGTAAAGTGGTCCAACAATAGCCGCGCTTGTTTTCTATGGTGGATTTTTCTCCGCGTCCTACGCGATTTGCGGATACATAATTCGATAAAACTGGCTGCAAAAGTGATCCGAATTGTGAACCGCAAATTTTCGCGTATCGCGCGCGGCCGTACAGTTGTCCAAAAGTGAACATTCAAATGCGACAGCGTTTCTCGGTCGGCCACGCTCGCTTAACCACAGTCAATAAATCAACACGGTGACCCACAGTTTGAAAACTCTTCCATACGTTCCTCCAGAATGCGTGCATTTAAAAATCCTGCCCGGAGTAAATCGACTCGTCGTTCTCTCCACTTTCCTTCTCGGTGACTTAGGTAACAGCGCCCGCACGAACGGCCGTGCCCAATGCCTGATTCGGCATGCACATTTATCCCTTAACGATTTTAGAAAGTCATGTTGACGACTGCCACGTGCACCACCGAGTCTAGCAAAATATAGACGAGTGGTAGGTACATGTGTACCGCCTCTTATAATCGCGTTTCAAACGTATGTAGGTTAAGTGTCACGGAAGTTAACAGCGCATCAAGATTACGAAGATTCCGTTTTTCAAGCCGATAAAGTAACCGAGTGTGCACATACTCGCGAAAGAGGCTGCGCCTGTCTGCGCCGTCGATAAATCGATTGGATCGAGAACGGCTGAAAGCTTGTGTCCAATTAATCAATTTACGGGGCAACCTTTGCGCAGCCCGTACTTTACGATCGATATAAAACGGCTATCGATCGGTTTAATGCTATGGGATCAGTGTGTTACATTTACGATGCGATTTCGTGCGATTAGGGGATGCGTTACGGACGCGTTATCCGTGTACACGCGAATTACTTGGAAACGCTTGCACGCGACAAGAACAAGGTTGTAATGAAGATGTTTGAGATTGGTGACGACACCGGTGTCTGCATTACGTCGCATCGCTCGCTTTCATGCGCTACTTGTGTCGTGGCCCCGATGCTCTTAATTCTTTTGCTGGCCAAATTCTGCCCGTCTCCTGGCCCGCTCTTGCGTCAGTTTCTTTGGTGGACGGGGATTTTGACGCGGGGCTAAATATTGAAACGCGAAATTGTATTACATCTTCCCCTCTTTCGGCGAGAAAAGAACTTCAAACGAACTGTATCGATAGTTACCAGAGCGAACTGTCGAGAAAAAAGAACTTTCAACCAAGTTACCCAAAAATACTCGAAAATCCCCGTACCTCCTGCACGGTCGTGCGCGCGCAAAAAAGGTGCAAGGCAACAGGTTAAACAAACTAGTACCAATGCCTAACGTAAATCTGTGAAAAGGGAGCAGCTCAACAAATCAACCGCTCTCTTTGAAAACAAACTGGTACACTTCCAAGCGATCCGTGCATCCTGTTTCGAGTCGTTGAATCCCCGAACAAAAGCGCCAGCGAAAAGTAAAATTAAAAAGACAATAAAAAAAGAAGAAATGGCAAAAGGAGCGCGCAGAAGACAGATAAAATAAAGCTGCCAGCGTTCGTCGATTTTCGGATAGCCCCTTAAAGGGATTAATAATAGCGGTGAGTGCAGAACTAGTGGCAGCACGCCGGTGCAATTGTATGTATGCACGTAGTAGCGGCCAATCAAGGATAAGCCGGGTCGAGTGTGCACGCAAGCGCTTTGCCATGCGCCAGAACGTGCCACATGGCCGCCACCTTGGCAATGCGTTGACCCTAAAGTAGCACGTTACACCACACCGCCACGCTGTGTCTAGGGCTGCTGTTTCGCGAGAACGTACATAGGCAGCTGGGCAAAACGCGCGCGCGTGCACGTTGCATGCTCCGATACGTGCACTCGTGCGAGGCGTCGTCGACGACGAGAACGTCGACGGCGGCGGCGGGGTACGGACAACGATGCAGGGTTTCACGCGCCTCGAGATCGTCGCCAATTCGAATGTTGCTCTTTTTGAAATGCCACCACCGCCGCGGCGAGCACGGCCTCGGTTCTACTGCACGGTATTCTAAGATTAGGCTACCGGTGCGTTGCGTTTATACGTTGCGTTTATACCGACGAAAATACCCGTGTTTTCCACGTGCGGCCGTTCGTCGGGCGTAAATCCTCGGGCAAAGACAACGATGATTGGTACCGGTAGTACAATAAGACGGGTTGAGAAAGATTGTGGCTCGGTTGACCGCGAGATGAAATCGTAATAGACTTCTCTGGGACGGAGATACTTTTTATTATTGCTTGCGAGTGTTATTGTTGCTGTTACTGCGATTTAATCGCGCGTGTTATTAGCAGGGGTGCGTATATAATGTAGTAGCGAGGGACTGGTTCGCGGTTGCCTTACGAGGTCTCTTTTATATCGCGAGATTGGTATCTCCTGGCAAAACCCGTTCTCCGCTGATACTCCGTTTCTATTCCTATGCGAATTTCACTTAGGTTCAACCTGTTACTTAACCTGTTACCCGGCTCCCCTGGGTATTAGAAATTTGATAAAGATAAGTTAATTTGCATACGTAGGATGCAATCGATTTTACTCCGAAAACTTGCGAATCTCGGGGTAACTTAATTAAACATGCAGAGTTAAAAAGGAAGCAACACCGCGACTAGCTCGCGCCAGCTAACGTGCAGATTTCCTGTTATCCAATCTCAATCGGAGTACTCGGGCAAACGACTGCCATTCGCGTAGTTGAAATCGAATAGAGCAGCGTCGGGACGACGTCGAATGAAAACGGTGAGAGGCGCGCGAGAAAAATGTGCGAGAAGAAGCCGGCATGAACGAAGAGACTGAGAAACGTAGGCTGAGAGGAATAGCCATGGAGAAAGAGGAGAAGAGAAAACGAGGGGAACCACCTGTAACCGCTTATCCACCCGTACTTATCTCTCGGTGTTTACAGATCACGGATAAGATTACATGTTCGAGATAACGCGACGGGAACGAACGCATTACCAAAGTATCGCCGCTCGTTTCCGACCGCACGCAGATTCGCTCCACGACCGATCTTCCATGTGCTAAATCTCAACGTGGAGTGAAATTGGTTGAAATTAGCCGAGTGTGGATACCCATCAAGGAAATTGCGTTGAAGGCTACCGTCTGTGAATAATTGTGGGAAAGAATGCAATAAGCCGATTGCGATTGTTTGAACGAACGTAATTGGAGGCGGAAAATTTCGTCCGGGCTTCAAGAATTCGAGTTTGCCAGCGCGTATTGGCGTTCAAAATTTGTTTCGAGCTATCGAATAATTTTTCACGGTGTTTCAACGCTCTCGCCTTGATCACCGTGCTTTTTTTTCATCCCGCGGAAAATAACGAAGCTATTTCGAGGTTGTGTTATTAAATGAATCGTGTTGTATAACCCACGAGGGGAATACGGTGTATCGGAAAACGTCGATACTCCCGTTTGCTTTGGCGCCGCACGAAAATAGCCGAAACAGCGCGACTCAATAAAGTTACAATCCACGAGGAAATTAAAATTCATTTACATCGCCCACCGTTGGTTCACACAAAGAAAGCCAAAAAAAATGAGCAAAATGAAATTCACTGCACAGTCTGCATCAAACAGCAAATTTGCAAAGCTTGGCAAAGCTTGCAAACGAAAATTTCGCCGAGCCCGCCGCGAGCAATAACGTACGCGCGTACATATTACCCCCTCGCGGAATCTCACGATTCTTTTCTATCGGTGAATTGCCAAGGAAACAAAAATGCACCGTCGGGTTGCCGCCGTTGAAAACCAGTTTTCCTTGAAATATTAGAGTGTGGCGTGCAGTACCAAAAAAGGACACGGTATTTTTACGCGGGCCAACCATGAAACGACTAGTCGCGGACCCTTCTATGAGGTCGATAACAAATGAAGTCGTAGCTCTGTCTGTGTCCTTCGCGGCCCACGCGGATTCGCGAAGCAGCGTGAAGTAACTTTACTACACACGGGTGTTCAACGAGGAGCGGCGTGAATGAGCGTGTACAGGCTGACAATGAATGCAGGTGGGTGGCACGGTCCCTCGCGTAATTATGCGCGCGATAAAACTCGACAAAACGGGTCTTTATTCAACGCGTGCGTCAAAGTGTCACGTTAATTTCTCGCGGAAACGGGAATCCGGCGATGGTGGTTCCACGTTGATGGGTGTCGCGAGGATAAGAGCGTGGAGCTGGTATCGATTTAACATCGCGCACGAAGCTGTTCGTATCTTTATCCTTCGATTTAACGATTCTACTCGACTGCGAGCAAAGTGCACGATGAAAATCGCGGATTTAATGCGAGAAACGAATTCGTAAATATTTGTTACAGCGTGCAGACGATAAGAATTAGCAGTCTTGTCTTGCTGTGCTCGTTAAATGTATCATCTTCATTGACGGTGACAAATGATTATTTAATGAATATCGCAACCTGTTATTCAGCCGTTTACTGGAGTACATTATGGCGATAGAAATATTCAATGAAAAACAACGTCACTGACGCACGCCGAGTCGCTCGTTATCCGAGTTGCTCGATGTATATAGAGCACTCAGCTGATTTCAGTGCCTCGCGATAAGTCACCGTGATCCCGATCGAGCTTCTGTATGTATGACTAGCGTAACCTTGATACTAATTACCCACCGGCTTGTAAATAGCGAAACACCCGCGACGGTGATCGTGCAGGTTGGCATTCATCGACGCGTGCACAACAAACGTGAATGCTTGCGGCACGAGCAGAATCGCGACGGATCGATGCTCGCTTCGAGAACGAGCGAGAGGTCACGATTCCTGAATAATTACAATTAAGAAATAACTCATGATAATATGACGTTGATTTCCCGAGCGTTAATCGGTTAATGGGATCAAAATCGTGGAATACGAAAATAGGCGGTCTGTTTCAGCTGTTTCACAGAGAGCACGTTAAGAGGACGGAGTCAAAGGGCGACCAATGTCGCCGTAGAATCAGGCAAATAAGAGGAGCAGCCAGGTAGCGATAATAGAACGATCGGTTACCGATTCTAAAATAGGTAAACCAATTTCGTAGCATAGTATAATTATCAGGATATCGAGTTCCCGACGAATTCAACCCCATTTCATTTTATGTACAGCTGTTCTCCAACTCTTTTTGGCAAAACTACTCCAAGCGTTCGAAACTACGCGTGTCCTCGAAATCTTTTCTTCTCCCTCGTCTTTTTAAAACACGTCGTCGACAATTAAGTTGCAATAGAAAAACGGCGAACGTTTGTTTCGCAACGGGACGAAATTAGAACCAACGCGCGCCGCAAACGAAACGATCAATACCTCACTTACAAACGAGCAAATGTAGTTTAAATCGACGTGAACGCAAACGAGACGTTTTACATTCACGTTAAAAGCGTACAGGCCAGCAGAACCAGAATAGCGCGAAACGAGAGACGCGAGCGCGTGAGATTCCACGCTTTTCGCCCGCGAGAATGTTGACCCGTGTAGAGAGTCGCAGCCAACCAATCGCCTCGAGGAGGATAATCAGAGAGCGAGCAGAATTCCAGTGGTATATATGGGCGAAATCGCGCGAATTGATTTGCGTAACACCGATTCCTTGTGTCGCGAACGCTTGCTCCCGAGGTTCGCCCCTTTTGTTTACGGTGTTAAACGAGCCGCGATATTTCTGTACCGAGACAACCGAGAACGTTTTTGCGCCAACTACATACATGCGTGCATTATCATGCCAGAATTCGCCGGGCCAAAGCCGCTATTAGTCGTATTTTGTGCGACAACGAATGGGCATTTTACTTTCCGCGGCGGAATTGGTGCGATTTGTTCGATATACATGCGAAACGATTGCCCGCGAAAGCTGATTGCCTGTTTGCAATATGCTGATCGTCGCAAATCACGCAAGATCACGAATATCGATACACAGATTCGATGTTTTTGTTATATGACGATAAGGCAATTCTCGTGTTTAACATGCCAATTATTTTTAACGATTATTGTTATTAATGCTAGTATGCATTTTTATGTATATGCAGTTCGTTTAGAAGAAAGTAGAAAAGCCTATTCTCATGATGTAGATAAATCAATTTCTGATATAAAATGTGACTCCGAAATATATGAGCATACTTACATTTACGAAAATACTTTTTTTTTCAAAAAAAATATAATAAACTGTACTCGATTATCGTGCAAAATGTAAAACGCAATAACGACGTGATTCCCAAGGTTTATAGCTATCGGGACGATAAAATTGTTCTATTTCAACTCGTCGAGCATTCGGGAACAATAATCGATATATTCGGCGTATTTTTTGTTAATTAAAAGTACAGAGATTAATACGATCGCTTCTGTAGCCAGCAACAGATTCCATTACCACGGGGAAACTATTTTCATTATTTCGCCGTTGCCAAAAAATCAAGCACGCTCGTTCTCTGGGATCAAGCTCGTATATACCAAGCCGACTCTTCATATCCAATCGGCTCCCATGTGCAATCGACCGTACGTTATCGGCGAATTATCACATTTCATGCTGTAGTGTCGTGATATCTAAGGAGTTAATACACTCGTCGACATCGTGGAACATACCGACGACTTCTTTACGTGTTTCTTTGTGTTCCTTCTCTCTTTCTCTCTGTCTCTTAACCAGATTACAGCTTGCATAAAACGACGATGACGCCAGAGATCGCGATCTGGTAAAGATAATAGGCGAACGCTCAAAGAATTACAGCCACTTTATTAACATACCACTGGTACATATTGAGCGAAATAAATTCTTCGAACGAAGGGACTGTGCTGAACTTTTCAATAATCGACATTCACGGAAAAGTAACGGCCACGATGAAATAGAATATCCGCTTAATGGAAGAAAGACTTGAATAAACAGGAGAAGAACTCTTACGGCAGCGGATAACGAAGTGGGAATAATGACGGATCGATCTATATCGGTCCACCGATTAGCGTTAATGTGGACAGTTTTTTAAACGGAAGGTCTATCGAAAAACGATAGTTAGAGTTATCGACTGCAGAGGCAATCGGCGAAGGACGCCGAGGGAATTACGAACGGAGATCCCGGGCTTAGAGGCTGTGTTTAAACGATGGAAATATTGGTCAAGCGATGAAAGTGTAATTTCTTCGTCGACTCGTACTTTTCATCGCATATCGAACGATTGTTCCGTCGCTTCAAGTTGTAATTCCCCGTCGCCGCGCCTTTTCATTTTCTCGCGCAACCGTGAGACTGTGAAATGTCCACGGAGGCGGGAAGGGAAAATGTTGCCGCGGTAAAATACACCGGCCACAGATAGCATCGTTAAAAAGCGTCGTAACGTTACTCGCGTCGCTGCGCCCGCACAGATACACACGATTCAAAGGTCTAAGGTCGAAACGCGCGACAATCAGCGAATCAGTAAATGAAAACCCGAAGCCAGCGAGGAAGAATCGTCGGGAATCGCGCTTCCACGCCATTTAATCCACTTCAATTCCACGGATCGGTATACATACATACATATCTCGATCGGTGCACCATCCGTTTCGCAGCTCGTCTCCTCTATTATCATATTTACGTGCAGCGTTAAGAGAGCCCGCTATTTTTAGTTCCGGTAACTCGCTATTTTTAGTGCTTTGGGATCGCCCCGATCTCGAGCGAGGAAGCCGGCGGAATATGCCGGCTCGCCTTCTTGCGAACTTGCAAATCGCGAGATCAATATAAAAGGTGGTCGATAAAAGGTGAATTCAACTTGGAATTTCGATGCACGGCTTCCTACACCTTCAGGTTTCACGCATGCGAGAGCGACAAACAGGAAAGAATGCAAATTGCTGCGCGCACGACCACTAGGGATACGTAATACGAAATAGACGCGGGCAGAAGAATTAGCGTGACGAGTTTTTTTATCCCGCAATTAAACGCATCCCGTCGAATTCGACAGTGGAAAAACGAAGACGGGGGCTACCGTTCAACGGTAGGAGAGGTTCGCGGTTAAAAGCGTAAAGAGCACGAGAAACGGGCTTGCGTAACGAGATAAAGCGAGGCGAAAAAGAAAACGTGGGACGTTAGAACCGACGAAAATATCGCGTAGAAGCAACGCAATTTCAAATTCGTCGAAACATTATCGCCCGTTCGGGGCTGAGAGCGAAAGCAAAAGAGAACGAGAGACAGAGGAACGGTTCTAACTCTCGGGACGAGAACTTGCTTCCTCATTACTAGTGCGATTTCGCCAAACAGCGACTCGGGAAGAAGACGATAACTGGAGAACGGGAAGAAAGACGCCGTTCGAAAGACCCCTCTCTCTTTCTCTCTGTTTGCTCCTCGCCAGAATTGCCTGCTACCAGACGTGATTTTCTCTTTCCCATTTACTCCTACCTCTCCCGCGGGCTCTCATCCCTGTCTCTATTCCTGTCGCTATCCTAAGCAAATTGTTGTACGACTCGCTGCGTTCCGAGGTTGTACTGTCGGGGCAAGTGCATGCGTATTTGTATACAGGTATATCGTTTACTCTTGATATGCATTTCACGCGCCCTTATAGATTTTCGCACGTACCGACTCGTATCTTCTTGCTCCTGAATTATTTACTATATATGCATATTTGCTGGGTGTATTACGGCAATAAAATTCGCGAGTGTTTACCTATCCCCGTATAAAGGGAGAAATTGAGGAGCTTCGAGCGTCTGCAAAATCGAACTTTTCTATTCTCAGCTGGTGCACAAAAATGCATTGCCTTCGGTATGAAGTTGCGCTCGACGAATCACTCGCCCGACGACGCGAAAAAAATAAATCCATAATGCATGCGGCGAAACGACACACGATATGGAACAGCGGGCCACGAAGAATCGCGGCTATTTTTACCAAAATTACCAACGTTCGATCGGGAACGCCAGCGCGGACGGCTGTGAGACACGTTTAAATTATGAACCGTAACGACGCATCGAAACAACGCTGATACATATTTCGAGGCGTCGCGACGCCGCGCTACTTCCACAGATTTACCAGACCTCACCGATAAAACGGATAAAACGACGCCAAAAACGGACCGGGCTTTATTTCCACGCGGCATCGATACGATAACTTCTCGTTACTCCTGGTCCGTGCCTCGTGGCAGCGTAGAGCTTAACGAAAATCGATCGAGCAACCGGAGCCGCTTCCTAGAGCGCGAGGAGTTCACCTAAGATCGATCGATTCCTTTTCGCGGGGGCCGTTCGAAACGTCGGGCTAATGAAATTAAAGAGAAATTCGAGATCGAGGGCCATTACCTCTTTCAAGTATTGGCATTCCGAATGCTTTCGTCGAGTATTTCACGCTCGAAGAATCGGAGCATTCAAAAATATTCTATCTTCGTGATTTATATTTTTAGGCGTCGGTAGAGTGGAATTGTCTGTTGCTTTTTTCTATTGAACAATCACAGTGATACCCAAAGTGGCGCACGGATGTAAAGGAACAGAGGCCTCGTTAAATAATTCATTAAGGTACAAAAAGGCTGGCGAGACTGCGGAGGACACGGTGTTTGCGGGACGTCCGATACGCGTGCACCGTGAGACAGGGTAAATGTTAGCACGAATTCGATCAACAATCGAGCAACACGTTGCACGCGACTCTGACCTGCATCCAACACGATAAACCGAGGATACACGCTCCGGCCGAGCCGTGTTGCGTCTCTAAATGTTTCACATAAAATCGTGCAACGTCTCTGCACTTAACGAACACTATGAGAACTCTCGAACCTATATTACAAATTCTTCTTTATTTTTTCAACGAACGAAAAAACACAGCCGACGGCCTGCAATTCTGGTTCCACGATAGCGACTTTGTGCACTTCCAGCGTGACGCGACGGTGTGCATTAAACGGGAAACGAAGAGATCCGTGGCCGCAAATGAAGCTGGAAACGCGTAACGGGTAAAGAGTGCCAGCAACGGGAAATAAATAAGCAGATAAAACGAGGTTCGGTGTGCACGTGGCGAGGTGGGGCAAAAATGAGTAGGAGGAGGAATACGGTGGGAGTTTATCTCGGTTACGGAGCACGTAGCATGTATATACAAAAGGTAAGGAGGCAGAGGAGGCGGAGAAGAACCTTTGCTAAATCGATATTACTATCGCCATCGCCAGCGGCACGAACGTCGTAGTCTCCTTCAGAAGATCAGCCCTGAACCAGACCTTCGAAGGATACTGAATTGCCCTCTGTCGATTATCACTAAATTTTCTCTCTTTCTGTTTAACTACTCTTTGACCGATGAAATTTTACTCATCGTAGTGTTAATCGCGGACAAACGATCTTGCATCGTCTGCTATTACTTTATCGCTTTATCGTTAACTTTCGTTTCAATTTCGACTTTCTCCGGTAATCAAATTCTAGCAGCCAAATAATTTCATTATTCCATCGTGACAATTTTTCAGAAATGAAACATAGAGTATACTATAATTATTCTAAAAGCGTCGTCAAAATTTTCGGGCTCGACATTCACTTTTAAAGGACCTATATACATAGCAATATTGCCACCCTGGTCTCTCCCAATTCTATCGAGAACATATTTTTGCCGGACCTTCCAAATCCCCAGGCAATTTTCTAGCGGTTCGCGAGCATTTATGCAGCCGACAGTTCGTGACACGTAGCAATAGCCCGCCGAGGTGGAGGAATCAAATTAGAAAAATTGTGATCAGGATGATTTACGAGTCGCGGACGAACGGTCGCGCCGACCGAGGGGAAACGTAGCAAGAGGGAACGAAAGGTGGGACTCCGTGAACGGGGGTGGAAATTTATGACCCCGCAACAGATGCGTCCCCAAAGGACAATATATTCCTTTCCCTAAGAATATAATACGGAAAGCTGCTGGATATACAACTGGCAAAACGTGAGAAACACATTAACCACCCGCATTTCTAATCCATCCACGATCGACTAACCCTGCTTCAAACGTTAAATACAAGACATGCGAGTACTCTATCGATCAACTGAGCCGCTCATTGGCTAAATCGGTACGACTCCAGAAAACAAAAACAGAGAAATATATTTTAAATATAACAAGTTAAGAGTCAATCAAGGGCTTTGACGATAAAATTTTAAGAAAATCCAAATGAAGAGTTTAACCGATTTGAAGAATAAGAAGAAAATATCGAAAACAAATGTTACGTTTATCATGACGTGCCCCGACGACGCTGGCAATAGATAATTATGAATCGGTAATATTATAATCTTTTCAGGAATGATGTACGAGCGCAGGATCGTTCGTGAAATCGCGGTAAGATTTTTCGACTTTAAAGCGAAGCGAATAAAACTGGTCCACGGCAAGTTGCACATATACATATGCGTACGCGTGATGTATACTGTCTTTTCGAACTCGTAAGGAAGCTTCAATGGAGCAAACCACGTTCACGATGCAGAAGAAGAAGCAGGCTACTTGGAGAACAATTTTACTTTCGAATAGCGTTACGGCCCCCCGAGCGTACCACACCGAAGGGAAACTCGAAAACCAAACTTCTGCTTCTGCACGGTCGTCGCTTAAAGGTTACGCTTTGCTATAAAAGAGAACAAAGCGATGGCTCTTGTAACGCAAGCAAGCACGATCGATACGATACGCCACCGCGGTTATTATCCTCGGAAAGTCAAATTTATAAAATCCCTGTTGCTCACGGTCCAACGATCAATTTAAGCCCAAGAAAGTTCACCGTGAAAAGTTCCTTTCAAAACCAGAGAATTCGACTCCTATTTCTCCACTAAAAAAAGAAAGAGAAAGAAAAGAAGGGGAGAAAGGACGGGAAGAAACAAGAACGAGAGAAGTAACCACTAAGTCAACTGTATACTCCAAAGGCAATTAAGTTCAAGAATTTTTCGAATATCGGTCCAAGGGCTCACGAACACGAAATTTCCAAGATAGCTTCCTCCCTTTTTGTACCATTCGTTTGCCGGTCCATCCATCCATCCATTCTCGTCCCACTGGGTCTACGGCCCAGCCTGAAGTCGTAAACCTACCACCCCGGGGTCCCTCTCATAAACGAGACGCATTGTGCTCGACCTAAGTTCTACGAACGACACACGCGTGCATCGGCCCCGAGACGAGAGAGCGAGACAAGAGATTCGAAGGGAAAAAGAAGAAGAGGAAAACCTCCAGAAAGGTCGAGGAGAAAACCCTTGGCCCTGTCTTTCATCTCTCGCCATGGCTCTTGGTTCTCTTCGTATCCTCATCTCTGTTCTGATCGGTTCAGCCAGGTCCCCGACGCATTCTTCGGTCAACGCTATCTGAACTCTAGCAACGACGTGTCAATGGAAATTCGAAACATAGTCGGGTCAACTTCAAAAAATAACAAGCCCTGACTTAAAAACTAACATACATGATTTACCGTTCGCTTGCACCGAAACACAATGTAATCTCTAAC
Organism: Nomada ferruginata; assembly: GCA_963583965.1. Classification (NCBI taxonomy): domain Eukaryota; kingdom Metazoa; phylum Arthropoda; class Insecta; order Hymenoptera; family Apidae; genus Nomada; species Nomada ferruginata. The sequence continues at coordinate 4,785,681 of OY757214.1, read as the reverse complement.
GTCCTTAAAACCTCGCCGACTTTCCTCTAAAAAAAGTTCAACAATCGGAATAAAACGTACAAAAATATATACGTCGCTATAACGCTGCATGGAGAAATGGGGTTGACAATATAATAAGAGACCTTCGGGTGCAAAGAGGTCTCACAAAATTCCAAATCTCCTTCAACGATTCTATCGTTCCACGATCCTCTATTGGAGTCCAGGACCAGCCATCGCGACAGTCGACGGGGTAGAACGTATACAGGAAAGAAAAATAAAATCGACGAGGGACCAACAAAAGTAACAACAACAGCAGGTTGCGGGTATGTACATTGTTTGGCCGAAGCCGAAGAGAAAGTCGATGGTCGTGCAGGCTCGCCACGACCAGACGTCCACGGATATAAACGCATTTATAATTGTATGCGGCGCGCCACGACTGTATGCATTAGCGCATGCTAACTAAACTCGAACTAACTCGAGCCTCGGTGACAAGTGCCCTCGTGGACCGTGCAACTGCAACGCGGGGGACCAGTTATTACTGTCACAGACACGCGCGCCCCGCCCTTCATGCTCCATCTACCCCGTTTTCAGCCGTTCCGTCTCTCCCATTCCATTTAAGGTCCCCGCTAGAATACAGAATCCGCGGGACACTCCGAATCAACATATTATTCGAATAATCGTTTCCGTCCTCAACCCTGGAAATCGTCGTGCCAGATGTGAGGCGTTTTTTTTTTTATCGCGGAGTTTCTAAGTTTTAGGGATCAACTAGGGACTAAAGATATGGCTGCGAATGGGAATTTGAATAACGAGAGGTGATGAACAGCGCCGCGTTAATCGCTGCCTCTGTCTTTTCTAATTTGCGCGGTGGAATAATTTTGAATAAGATTTCGCGGTGGAAAATGCATATGTATTCGGTATCTTTATGAACGTCGAAACGGGTATTGTAGGTGATTTACTCCATTTCGGAGCAGCGTCCTTGAAAGCGGGGCAACGTGAAAGGAACGGGTGAAATACACCATGCGCTAACGGTGAAATTACGATCCTCCGTGAGACACGACGGGAACAATCGAAAATTACCGCGCGCCATAGATCGTTCCATGCGACAGAAGCTTTGCATGAGAAAAACATGGAAGACAACAATGAGACAACGTGCGCGACAACGCCTGGCTCATATTATTCACCTGGAGCACACGTATACATACGTTCCACGGGCGAGGGAGACACCCAGCAGTCTGTACACTGTATAATGGAAAGACTGCGGGAGCACGAGAAAGTCAGATTGAAAATCGAATGAAACATCTTTCCCTCGCGCAATCTCGTGGAACGTTGGAAATTTGAACGTTGCGAGATTCTTCGATCAAAGTAGCCTCGCGATGGTTGTAGAAATAGTTGGGCTGCGATTAATAGGCGAATAAATTAAACACGATTGTTCGTTTCACGGAAAAGCAATTGCACTGACATTTCCACGTTCGTATCGACGCCGATTGAAATAGCGTGCGAGAGTTGGAAGCGCATTAATCAACGAGCCTCGTGTCCGAAGCCGGCTGGAATCTCCGTTCGCGTTAATTACACGAAGAATGAATCGACGAGCAGTAACTACCGTACACGGTCGGCCGCGATAGAATCGTATGTAAATAGAGCGGAAACGTTCTCTCTTTCGAGGCAGCGGGAGCGCGCTAACTCGCACGTGCAGACACGCGTCGATCACCGTTTTGCGTTTTTCTAATTAAGGCAATTTTCGCAATCGTCACGAGTCACGACGACGACGGCGACGACTGCAATGCATGCTATGGCCTCGAACGACACTATTTTTGCGACGATTTATGACCAGAGAAAAGTCGAGGAGGAAAAGAAAAAAAATAGAAAAAAAGACGATGTAATTCAACGCTTTCGCGAGGCGTGCTGCGGCAGCAACGAAAAAACGCGTTACGGGCATAATTGTGAAACGAACGTACAGCATTTCCTTCTACTCCCGTTTTCCCCCCTTTTCACGTGAAACTGTTACGAATGCAACGTTCGTTGCAAAAGTCTAGTGTTTAGAACTACACGATGTTCGTTCATTTGCAGTATGAATTCGCGCCAGGCAAAATACCCAAACGACCCTCAATTAAAGTTTCAGTCTCCGGTGCGGAGATGGGGGAAAAAGACAGAGAGGGAGGAAAAACGGGAAACGGCGCCGGAGCAAAAACGGGGGACACATACCAAACAGTGGAACAGCTCTGTATTTTACGCACGAGGATACGCGAGTACGGTACATGTGCGTATATATGTACATGGATTTGTGCGTATGTATTTTACGGCGCGCAGTAAGGTGTGCAAACTAGCTTCCAGTGACCGCTTATCGATCACGCGATACTTCGCCAGAGACATCGTCGAACCTTTTATCGAAAATTCCAAACGACCTTTCGCGTAAACTTTTCCTCGCTGTCAGGCAAACTTTACCCGCGAATTCTCCGTGCAACGTTTCCCCGTATGCAAATTTCACGGGAGTTTACGATCCTCCGACCACGTTCTCTATATCCGCCGGCACATTATCCTCGCTTTAATTATTACGTTACCTACTCTTATCGGCCGCACCGCTGAAACTCGTTCCAGTATGTCAACGTGGCTTTATCGCGCCTTTAACACGATTTTAATTCCTCGGGTATATCTTCGGAATCTCGCGGCTGCAAGAACGGCAAAAGGAATGCAACGAATCGCTGGAATCGCAGGAAAACAACGATGGAACGCGGCCGTGTCGTTCGCAAACACGATTACGCCGCGCCGTTAGTCGTCCCGTTTACAGTCAGAACTCGATTCGTTGCTCGTCAACGAAATCAAGCCACCGGTAAATCTCATTATCTCGAAACCGCGAGAATCGAGACGACTTTCTTCCGACCGTTCGCTACTCGTGTCTCTTGCTCCTCTTCGAACGCTCGCGAGTTCAGCGAAACAGAGAAACAGATTCTATTTTCAGAGAAGCCTGTCGCGATACTAAGGATCGATCGATCTTTCGGTTGATTTTTGCAACGTTTTTTCGCGGAACGCAGGTGTATATACATATATACGTATACCCCCGCGTTTACAGAAAACTTCGAGGAAGATGACGCACTGTATCTCTTGACTTTCGAAACGATGAGCACACAGCTCGATACGCTGGAATTCGTGGAGGCCCGTAGGATACACCGCTGGGACAAACTGGCCCACCCATCGCGATCGGAATATCCTTTCCCTCTAGATATATGACGTTTACATCGTCACTCTTGGCACGCGGTTTCCTCCCCCTCCGCCGTCCCTGTTTCTCTTTCTAAGATTCTCTTTGGCATCCGATGAAACGGGTTTCGCTCCCGTACAAGTTCCACCTTAGCCTGGTACCGTACCCACGTTCTCCTCGTTGCGTTCTTTTTCCCCCGCTTCTTCTATGCCGCGTCTCTCGGACAAGAATTTTCAATGCCACCGCGCGGGGAAAAGGATAATTGAATGATACGGGAACCTCGGCCAAGGAGCTTCCGGGAAAAATCGGCGGAACCGGTGTGCAAGTTGTGCTCCACGTTGTACAACATTCCTCGCATCTCCATGAACGAAGATCGCCCATAAATCAGTGGACTGGTTCCACTTTCCATGTAACGACGCGAAGCTTTCGATAGTCAGGATTTGAAACGAAATTTTAAGGAATAATTTAATCATCCGCGTGTCTACGCCTGCGGCACCAGAATAATTAAATCGCGCGGGGATCCCGGGCCGAAAGTGCACTCCAGTGAAATTCAATCGGATTCCAGAGGGCAAACATTGCTTTGCGTTCTTCTGCCCCGTTTCGCCGTTCCGATAATCATGGATTCTTTCGTAGCGAACGGGAAATTGAACGTTATACGTCAAGAATGAAGTGAACAGTCATACGCTGCGAACGCACGCGACGAGAATACTCGCGTTTCTCCTTGAAACCGCCAACTTACGTGACGGCCTGCCAGCGTTGTTCTTGAAAGTTACGCGAAAGCCGGTTCGAGCTGAATTACTCCAATTTCAGGCAAACGTCTCGGTTCACGCAAAAGTATACGTCGACGAAGGGGCGAATGTTCAACAGGATTTTGATATTAGACCATTACGAAGATTGGAAAACTATGTACATACGTACAAAGGCTGTGGGAATGACAACGTAGAATCGCGGCGGAGTTTCATGGAAGAAATAGCTCGACCAGCTCGGCCTCCTAGTTTTCCTTTGAAGCAGTTGACTTCCTAAGCGAACGTTAAAGGAACACGTTCCTTATTCGTGAACAGTTTGCAGATACTTGGTAAACTTCGATGGATACGGACGAGGGTTTTAGAGAAACGCGAGAACTTCGTCTACGCTAACGGACGGCCGAGGCGACCCTGCTGTTAAGCTAATCGCTGCGATACCTTCTCACCCGTGTAATTAATAACAATTGATATTCTTAGTCCGAGGGTTTTCATGGAGCAGGTAGTTGTTCGTGGAATCGGGACAAAAAGTATGCGCATACATACACCGTTCGGAGTAATTAAATTATCGTCCACCGATAACTAGAACGAAGTATGTAACGTCAATCGTGGGAGAAATGTGGACTCTATTATTTACGGGAAAACAGTATCCCTAACATTAGCAGAAAGGTGAAGGGTGTTTCGGCGGGTATTGTTAATTATACGAGCAGTACGTCGAATTATTTTAATAATGGATTCCGATGATACACAGAACTACGCGCGTTGTTTCGCTAATAACAGAGTATCATCGGGCGAATAAAAAAAACGGGGGAAACGGTAGAACGTGCGTAACACGTTTTAATAAGAGCTTCCGTAAATTCGATGTACGTGCTTCAAATTTTACCCGTTCATAGGTTCCGCTTCGCCGCCGCGCACCGTCGATTCTCCATGCGTTTTTCGTTTTGTTCGATCGTTTCCACCCTCCCGCGCGATATTTATTTATTTCTTTTTCAAGCCATTCCCATGTTTCGGATTACCTTTTACAGGGAACATTTATTTATTAAAGCGATACGTCGCGACGCGTCGGCTGGAAAATATCGATCGAACGAATCGGCAGAGTACACGCGTGTACTACCCTGGAGAACGGCACGATGCGGAGAACAAAGAGGCACGTCGAGGCACGAGTAAAATAGATGCAAGAGCAAAGAACAGAGAAGTAACGAGAGAGGAAGAAAACATTGAAACGTATGAAGTCATTGGCACGATGAAAGCATTAGCTTCGTCCCAGTCAGCGACGTGTCAGCCTTGATAATAATTCCCAAAGGGAGGCACAAGGCTGGAAGAAAAGGCAGACGGTCCTTCAGCACGGTGGAATTTAAAGAGGACCAGCGGAGACGACGCGACGGGACGACGGCGACGGAGCCAGGACGAAGCCGTATTTGCATTTACATTGGCACGCTCAAATCGTCAGAAAGGGGAGGGTGGAATAAAGGAAGTAACCAGGTACAGGGAAAGAGAACTTTATCACACCGTGAAATCGATTTTTCCCCCGCGTTCTACTCCCATGCCAATTTAAACTGCGATACAAACATGATCACCGGACAACGAAACGAGAAACCTTTCCGAGTATTAAATATATAAAAGGGGAATCCGTATTCTCGAAGTCCCTTCACAAACGCGGTAACTTACTCGCGCATTACGACAAAAAGGTCTGAAATGCTTTCACCTGTTTCGACACCTCCGAGAGAAACCATACGCGGGCGTGCACGCACAGTTGTACATATAGATCATTGAAACGGAAGCAAGATACACTTGCTGTGAGAAGGTGAGGCAAGAAGAGAAAAAACGAGAGAAAAACACGTATGTACGTACGACAAAGAAGACAATGAATGTTCTACTAGACGAGAAACGGGCGCGTTTAGAAACCAACAAAGCCCCTTAGAAGCCCCTGTCACGGCAACTCCTACCATTATTGCGAGGAGTTGTCGCTCGAACGAAGACGAAACACGAGAGAAACGCGAGGGAAAGAACGGGAGAGCGGTTACAGATCCCTCGAAACACGGGCAAAGAGTGATCCAAGCAAGTTACGAGGGTGGAAGCAGCCAAGGAGAGGCCGGGACTAGACTTCAGGGTTAGGGGGGCTGCGGAGCTGGCATTGTCTGTCGTCGGGAGGAGAGGCGAGCGCAGAAAAGCGACTAGTGAAATGAAAAACGAAAGGGAAAATTCGAACGCATCCTCACCCTTTCCTTTCCATCTCTACTTTGTCTCCTGCTTCTTTGCTCCGCGTTCACTTTTCGCATAGCCCCGCAATCGTTCGTTAACCGTTAAACGTTTATCTTCTGTCGGACAGCAACACGGCCGAGCGGTTAATCGAGTAAATCGTTTAATTGGTTGTGCATGGCTGGTTCAGCGACTGCCGCGTACACGATGGGAAAATCGAATTGGCCCAGAGACTTTTTAGAGGAGGATTTACTTTTTCGCGGTCCCGGTGGTTGCTTGCTTGTGCAACATTTCGTTGGTCGGTATAAGTACGTCAAACGAAATCAGCCATCGAACGTGCCCGTGAAATCTACGATTGATTCCAGCCAGAAAAAGCATGTTCCCATCTGACGAAACGCTCTCGCCCGTTCCGTTATATTCTGTGCAACTTTGTGTACGAGTTATATAATCAGGGACAATTCTCGCGACGATTACCTCTTTTAAGGAGCGTATCGAGCTAGCGTGCGCGTATCTGGCGCGATCGATCGACGTCGGTTGATCCCATTATCACGGGACAATGCGACTTCGCGCGCGAGCCTGTATCTCATTAACCGAGAAGTAACGATAAAATTAGATAACGTTTAGCCAACGGTCAGCGAAACGTTTAAGTAACCGACTTAACAGACTCTCTCCACACGCGGCGAGATTAGCTCCGGTCGCTCCGCTTCAACTTCCCACTGAATCGAGACGAATACAATGGCCGATACGATTATCTTCGCCTGTCACGCGCTACGAATCCCTGATAGCTCTGTTATCAGGTCGTCCTCGCTTAATGGCTATCGCCTTTCTGTTCTACCTGACTCCTGCGAAACGTTCATCACCGTATTCACGCTCGATTAATACACTTCGTTTCCGGGACGCTTCGCCAGGATAAACAGCTAAGCTCGGCGGGAAGCTCGTCAAGACTAATTATGTAATGCTGGCAAGTTGGGGCGAGAATATTTAGAAGACACTCGGAGGGCACGAATTGCGGGCGAACTAGCCGAATTAAATATAAGTATGTGCTCGGCGCTCGAGACGATTCACGCTGTTGCATTCGCGAATTTGTAATCGATCTATGTTTGCAGTGGATAATTAAGTCGGTATATAATAAACGTTGAGTTACGCTGAATCTTGGAAATCGATTTCTATTGAATGAAACAAATGATTGATTCGAATAAATTCGGAAATCTAGGCTCGAAAATATTTCATCGACAGCATATTTCCAATTTATATGAAGCATTAAAGCTGGTGCAGTTTTCTGTGCTGCATTAAACTGCAAAGTCAGCTGTACAGATGATTCTACAAGCTATTTTGAGTAACATTCCGTAACAGAGGACGTATTGTATATACTGTATATTGTACGTACTCACATTCTACAGAGGGTGTTCGCGTGTAATCTCTGAGGACCGAGTTCCCTCAGCCGGTGAACATTTCGCTAATTTCCGTGAGAACTGTCCGTGATTCATCGGGATTGCGAGCAAGTTAAACGAAATAATAGAAAACATTCTAATAGAGCGATAACAGTTCGTTAAGTCAATTGCAAGCGAATAGAAAAGGACGGGTCGATGAAGGGACGGGTCGAGCCGAGAATAAAAAGGAATAGTGGGAGGAGAGACGGTGCAAAGCAGACGAAAAAAAAGAACTGCCTCAAAGGACTCGATCGTGTGGCAAGGAGTGCTCGTTAAACTGAAAAACGAACTGTACATACATACAGTGGACCAGCCAGGACCAAGCTGGAGCAGACAGAAAAACCGAAACGATACCTGGCCCGCGTGCTTTTATTTTGCCCCCTATACGCATTGGTTGGCTAACTCGATATCCACTCATTACACTTTGCATTACCCTGCGCAAAATGTTTTCAATTGAAAAAGGCCAATGAATTTCCACATACCAGAACGCACTAGAGGGAGTATTTATGTTGTGAACTTTTTTTTATCTTTGCAAGAAATTTTGTCTCTGCATTTTCTTAAAGCACATATCTTCGAAAATACCTAGGTCGAAGGAAACCACGGAATTCGTAAAAATAACAGAGTTACAGATACAGTGTCGCTATTTTTTTAAATAATGAGATCTGATTTCCCTTTTGGTAGGGGCTATATCCACTTTTATACCGATGAAAATGACAGCTCAACTCTTTGTTTCGGCCCACTTCAAGGGCCTAAAAAACGACGTTAAAAACACAAATATGTACATACCACCTTAAATTCGATATTTTCGATCGATCATCGGAACTAACTTTTCAGTATTCGTTTAATCGACACGACTGTGACTATTCCACTGTCGCCGATGCGATTATTAGAATTTGAAAAAGATTTCACGCCACGAAGTCGCGGCCAGGTTCGCTGAAGCACCGCTTAATTCCAACAAATCCTTCCTGCACGGAGGCGAGTGTGAACATGGACGAAGAAACGGAAAGGGAGAGCACGAAACCGGTAAGATGAACTGAGATAGCGTGGAACAGAATGGAATGGGTGCCGACTCGACAGAGGAATAACCTTATTTACCGAAGGACCCACGATTATCCACCCCAACCCCTTCTTTCTCCCTGTCTGCGTTCTCCTCTTTTCCCCTTAAGCGGGGTAATAAATTGCGGTAGTATCGCAGACGGATAAACAAATCTCGGTGATTTCTCTATCTTCGCGACGGCCACCTTTATCTCTCTCAACTCCCTTTCTATGCTTTTCTTCTCCAAAATTCTTGACCTGCGATCCAAATGGCTCCGAATCGGACCAATCAATCTTCCCGATCTTATGGTTGTGCGTTGTTCCATTTCCACCTGACAAGCGAAACGGGAGAGTTTCTGTACGAAATACGTCGACCAATAGAGGTTCACCTCTCCGCACGTAATCACGGAATTACAGACAGATTTGGTGTTGGTACAGTGAAAGCAACGTGGCATATTTTAAGTGGAGAATATACAAAGTTCCAAATAGAATTCGACAATAACATGTCTATGGAGTATGTACTCGCGAATGAAGGAAGTATGTACATGCGTATAAAATACAACTCGTAAATTAAAAATTGTATTTTTACCAGAGGCAGCGGTGAATAATATATTAAATACCAAGGGCCAAAACGAAGAATGCCACTTGCTAATTTATGCGAATACCTTTGTACCGCGAAGCGACACGATGAAAGTATTTTCTAATTACGTAAAACGGAGTAAAAACGCAGGATCAACACGTAGTATATACACTCACGCTTGCCGGACCGACGAAACGAAATCATAAATTGAAATAAATTTCCTCGAATATAATTTTCCGTGAACCGAGTGGCCGAGAGAAGCTCGCCAGTTTTTCCGGAGCTCGGCCCGCTCCTTTGGGATGGTTTGCCACGGTCGACGAATCCTTTATTGCGATGGTTTGTCCTGCCGCCTTCTACCCAAACCGTCGACCCTTCTCTCTACCACCCTCGAAATCGTCCGACAAGCAGGATTATACCGCCGGAAATATCAATGGTCTCTCCTTTATCCTTTGCCGAACTACCTGTATTATTCTTTTTTTTTTGCAAAGACCATGACCAAGGGAATAGTACTCGCTACGAGATTGGCGGATCGCGTCGTTTAATATTACAAAATGATTAATTGCAAATAATTTCTGCGATGCGAAACGTTTATTGAAATTTTTTACCATCATGTTGGTAACCAACTTTCTTTGCTACAATTAAAAATCGGCAACTTTTTTATTAAAAATTTGCATCAAAGAAAGAACAGACTTGCTCGCCAATGTCTGCTAGATGAACCTCCAACAAAGCAGGCAATTAGCGCAACCATTTTCGGGACGCAATTCGTGATACACAGTTAAAGTCCAAACGAAGAATCACAGAAGCGACAAAAGCCCTGGACCTTTCCACCCGCATCGTCGATACCTCGAACCTCACTATCTACTTCGAGCCACTATCTAATCGTCCGATCCGGCGATCCTTTACGCAAACGCTTCTCAGTTCGGTCGATAAACGCTGACGATTTACGGCAAATATGTATATTCAACAAGAGAAGCAGCGCCTCCGCCTCGGCAAGACCTCGTTTTCCCTTCGTTCCCGTCCCGCCACGTCACGGTTGCGCGTCGCGTGAGGCGAAACGCTCACGAAACGATTTTTCATGGACATTCTCCGTCGATAGACTGAATATATCACGCCGTCGATAGCGACTATGCAAGCATTGTTCAACGTCAAGCATCTTGAGACTCCACATCCACTCGCTACCAAGTGAATTCGTACGATACACAAGGTGAACTATGTATTTCACTATGGTCAGTCAGTCAGCATTGGGCAACCGGTATCCACGGCTGTATGTTTGTAAGACATTAATAAAGAACGCAAGTCAGTAAAAATACATCAACGGTGTGTTCGGTAAGATTCACTGAACGTAGTCTGAATCATCAGTACCCCACACTATCCGATATGCATATTTGGATAAAGATACCGAATCTCTCGTCACTTGAAATTATATACCACGCGTTTACCCAATTCTATAAATAACAGCGTTTTTCAATCCGAAATCAAGCAACAATACCACACGAATGACTCGCAATATTGAAGAACCACCAATGACCTCCTGAAACGTCTCTCATACAATCTTCGTTCTTTGTTAAAGGGAACAGCTCCCCTTTCGATATTTCTTTCTTCACAAATAATGACACAGATACACCAAAGGTTCGTGTAAAAGGGGGGACACCGTGTACAATCCACGACACGTATCTGTGCAACACGTTACGTGCACACGAATACAAGGAGAAATACCATGCGCATGCAGTCCCATCGCCGGACAATAAATCTGGTAGTTCGATGTCTCCATTTCTGCGGCGTTCTATTCCTTCGTGCTCATTTTATTTCACCATTATGCTCTATCCTTCGAAACTGATAGCGAGACGCGGGCTTATATTCCCCGCTGCGTGAAATGAGAGAGAACGATTCACCAGGAGGGAACGTCTGTTACGGTGTTCGAGCAAATTTGCATGGATAGCGTTCACGCAAAGTGTAGGATAGAGGGAAACATGGGGGGAGAGAAAGGTGGTACTGCACGGAGAAACGGTTAATGGATAGACACGATGGACTGCAATTAAGTTAACGGTTGAACGCAACTTCTGAATCATTTCTATCGGCTCGAATGGATAACAAATATCGGTGGACGAATTCTCTGTTAATGCGTGCCGATGGAGAGAGTGATGCACGCGCACGAAACTCAAGCTGTTTAATTCGAGCCATTCAAGCAAAGATTAAGCTACACGAATACGTTATCCAGAATAAGCTACGCGTTAACAATTCATTTCTATAGGTCACAGAGGCTTCGCGCGTAGAATTCTAATGGAAAAGGAAACGCGTGCGTTTAAATGAATAGCAAAGTGTGCTGTATTTAATTGATCTATAATTTATTGGCGTAGCGTATCAATGAATCGTAATGTTCGAAAGTATTTAAAGTAGTTCACGCGACTCTACAAGCACGAGCAGATAAAACAGTACGTTGTCAAGCGGAAAACAGTACGTATATCCCAGAGTAGAATAAATTCACCGTTGCTTTTTTTCTCTCCGATCGTTCGAGGCACACCATGAAAAACACGAAACGAATCTTTCCAGATTGGATCCGTTCAACTCCGGAGTTCCTTTCGTTTTAAGAAACTCGCCCCTCCTGCAGATCGACCGTCGAGCCGCTCGCATCCTAGTTGGGCTTTTCTTGCCCGACTTTCGCGTAATAACCGGAAGCGAGAAGCGAGGGGCAAAGTGGATCGCATCATAAATCTGCTCTACGCCCAACAATGGAGAGCCTTCGTCTCTCGTGAGTACGATCGAAAGAAGTTTCGCGGAACTATCTACCATTATGATAATCCGTCTACTATCCCATAAAGATTAAAAAAAAACAAGAATTCGTTGACTGTATTCCAACCCCGAGACTTCACTCCGGGGTTTTTATTCTCGATGCGTTCCATTCCGTCGAAATATTCGTAACATTATTGTTCGGTATCTACTTTAATGATCCGCTGAATAACTTTGCGCGCGATTTCGCGCCCTTTCGTTAGCAGTGGAAAGTGCATAAGCCACGGCGAAGCTGCTCGAAATCGTCGACGAGTTGGAATCAAACATTGTTCCTCGCCTCGCTTCGAGACAGAAGAGTCACTCCTTTTAATATCTACAGTTACGTTCACGAAAATCTTTCGCAAATTTTTCGAACCATCGCGTCGTCTTTGCGCGAGCTGTACGTACAACCCGCGTCGTGAATCACCCGAAAAGTCTCGGCTATTCTTCAAAGTGAACGCATGCGAGACACGGCCGTCTCGAAAAACTTGTCCCTGGAATGCTTGCGTTCCCAAAAGAATCCCGAATGAACGGCAACGACGAACGCGCGACGCAACGATTTTTTACCGCCAGAAAGAATTTTTAACGTCACGCGTTACACGTATACACGTTGAGAGTACAATTTCACACGAGATATGCCCGACACCCGTATTTCGTTAGCAAGAATGCTAATCCTTTGCGATCGAATAGCGGTATCGTTGCGCCTGAACAGTATATTAATCTCGTGTCTCGACGTTTTTCGTTACCTGGACCGGAGAGAATATCTACGGTTGAAACAGTCTACATTGGCTCCGGGCGGATTAGCTGGATTCATTTACGGCGAACCGATCAGGTAACCTTCGAGAACCCGACAGCTACTCAAGGTTAGTGGATACGAGAAAGAAGAGCCGCTTCAACAATCTTCTCCGAACGCTTCGACACACGACTATAACACGTATTATCCAATATATCTTCTACCGTCGACTGCTCCTTCGATTGAACTTTTGATACGAGCAAGGACATCCGAACGCTCGTTTCTTTCGAAGTTCCCTGCGTGAATCATGGTCGTTTTTCTTCGGCTTCGACGTATAGGAGTACAGATGGAGAAATTTTTTCCTTGCAGTCGTACTCCGAAACGAGTTTAAAAATGATGTTCGATAGTGATACTTAAAAGTGACTCCAAATAAGGAAAAGTCTCTGTTTTCCCATGAAACAAATGCGTTTTTCTCGTTCAAAGACGGATTTATTAGGCGTTGCAAATTCCGGCGCACGTCTTATGGAAATACAAGTGGAAGAATGGAGTTACGCGCGGCGCTACAGGGTTCTATACATTCGAAAAAGGATTCACGATCGCGTGTTCAGCATTTACTTCGACTAAGCCGAAGAGATTTATACCCTAAGCTGCAAGATGACTTCGTCATAGAAGCGCCCGTTCTTATATAGCTCCGAATCGATATAGCGTTTGCTATGCTGTACGAATTCGCACACCTGTTTTTCTCCTTCGCCATACGTTGCATTGGTAAGTGTGAAGCAATTTTGCCATTCGCCCACATTGTTACTGTTTAAACTACTCTACATATCTCTACCACTCTCATTTATCATGTACATTCACTTGGCGAGATTAGCAGCTTTAATCGCAATGGATAAAAGTTCTAAAGACTTGATACGATACAAAGGATGAACCAAATTGCCTATCGGCTTCAACTTGAATCGAAAGTATCCTGAAAAGCCGGAGGTACGCTTTCGGAGTAAAAATTCAACATCGAAAGAGAAGGCCATTAACGTTTGCCATCTCCGTCACGATTTTTTTCTTTGTAGAACTTTACGAGGACACTGCGTCGAGCAAGGAACCGTTCCATTGTGCGAACGTGTATGTATAGTAAAAGATTACAAAGATCAGCGAACATTCGAGAAACCCGGTTCCCTTTGTGAATGAAAAAGCCGAGGGGCAGAGAGGTAGGAAGCAGGTAAATTTTCCAGACACCAGAAAAATGTCCTCACAATCTGTGAGCAGGTGTTGAGAATGGGACCTGCGCTCGCCTTTTCAAACACATCTTTGACACAGCGTTATATACATACATCTGTGTATACGAGTGTGCATTCGTGTCCACGATGGAATCGTTCTCTATCTACCGGAAGAGGGTTAATATGCTAGTATTTCTGTCGAACGTTTTTCAGTCTATAGCCGCCTTCCTTTAAACGGCAGAGAAATTTGGAGCAAAGTAATTTCGAAAGAGAGGGTCCAATTATTCCCAGCGTGACGTGCGTCGTAACCGACATAGTCGTTCCTTCGTTTCTTTCCCATTGAAGAATTAATCACGGGCTACTCCGATAAAAATGCAAGGTTAACGTCATTCGTGTGTAAGATAGATAAGAAACGCGTGGCTGTTCGTTTCAATCGCTTACACATAGAAACGTTGACGCCGCGAGTAGAAACTATCTTTAATTACGCCTCATATTCCGTTTATCGCCGATTTATCTAAGGAGCTCCGAAATTGATAATCTGGTCCGATGATAATGAAAAACCTATACGTAAAGTGTAAATAAAAAAATACTATCTCACTTGAATTCTGTACGCGCAACGCGTCTTTGTAGAATATGAAAGAACGAAGCGGGCGATTAATATTCGATTTGTGTGCATAGTGCGATAAATACTGAGAGCACGTTCTCCGAATGGAGAAATGATACGTTTAATAGTTCGATAATTTCGCAGCCTCTGTTGGTAGAGTTTTATAACTCGAGTCTCGCTCGACCTACACATGGTGATCCTTGGAGAGCGAGAGAGGAAGAAGGCCAAACGCGAGGAACAAGTATATAACGAGGTTACCGGGACGCTCCACAATTAATTTGCTTGCAAACGGTTACGCTGTACGAATAATTATTCAAAGTCCCAGCTTCTGCCTATGCAAAGTGCAGCCATTTAGAGAGAGTTCAACGCATCCGCTTGATAGAAAAGAAACTCTAAATCGTATATGTGTAGTTTTAACGAATCCATCCCATTGACAAAATTTAGCATTACACGATATAGACAATTATTTGAGAATATATAACGAAACTATTTAATGTTAGAACTGCAACATTTTACATACGATGTTAACCTTTTAACTGAGGATGACGAGTTTCCTTGCGCCAGTGAAATAATGAAATATGTACTCTTGAGAGTTTTGCGACAAGTGAACTTGTCTTACGCATTGATGAAACATTTTCCAATGACGAGTTCACTCGTCATCCCCCCTTTAAGAGGTTGTTACGTTCCATTACCTTATTTTATCCACGTGTATCTACATATAAGTACAGATTTGTTATACCCGACAGAAATGATCAACGAAGCAACACTTTTCCTTTGAACGAAACACGAATAACAATGGCCTGCGACGCTTTGCATTCGGCAGGCTCGAAAGTCAATCGAAGTCGATTAAAGAGCACGCGGGCTTCATTAAAAAACAATAAAAAAAAGAGGTCCCAGCCATTGTATCAGCAGTTTAACTGCGTCCAACGTGCGCATTTCGCGCGCTGTTAAAACTTGCTCGATCGTAAGAAACGCCAACGAAAAAAGAAAAAGCAGAGAATACCACTGCGACGTCGTTCAATGCGATTCACCGTACATACACCGTATACGTAAAGTACCTACATAGTTACGTATTAAAAGTTCCTTTCGTATTTTATTACACATTCTGGAATGCCGACCCTTCAATTTCATCCCATTTCTATGTATGCTTTTCAAACGTCCACACGAGCATGATCCCATTCGTTGGTGTACTATATTCTCCTTATCTTTTGCACGTTCTGTACCTTAATGAATATTCCCCGTTCCCGTGACTTTTACAACACATTTTAATATTCGTCCTGCGGATACGTTCCAATGACTGTTTCATCGAGCATAACAGTGCACAATCTTGCAAAGGGATATAGAAAATATAATTTACGCTCAATATAAGTTACGCTCAAGCTAAACTATTTAAGAAATAAAACGAATGCCTGATAGAATTGTTCAACTATCGCATAATAACTCCGAAAGGTCAATTTGAGTAGCGAGCCGCAATTCCGCCACATCGACGACACTGCACTTGCCCGTAATAATTCTTTGATAAAACTCCGATATAGAACGTAAACAACGCGGTCGAAGTAAAGGGGTCTGCGACGGTCGACGTCGACTTTTCAAAGTTTAGCTCTACCAGCGAAACACTCTTTCCTCTGTAAGATAACATTTCCGCGCGAAGAATCTTAAATAGATCGTCGAACGGGCATCGACGTTTCCTTCGTCCCGTTGTGCTTCGTATCGCGCAACGAGACCTTAACGTCCCGTTAAATGTCAAGCACAGAGCAATTGTGGAGCGCGTAAGGGCACCGTCCATTAACGAATTAGCTTCTCGATGGATGTCTGCAAATCGTGTTGCCTCGTATTTATCTACACGTTTGTACGATAAACGGTATGATAATGACGCACTCGTATTGTCGTAAGAACTCTTATCCTCGATATTTATCGCCCGTAATACGCATTTCAGTTTTCCCTCGGTTTCGCACTCTGTTTTAGATGGCGCAGTAACCAGAACAATGGCAAAGGCAGTAATTGGTTGTAGTTGAGAAAAGGGGAAACAAGAACGATGTTTTTCGAGAGGTCGATTTGCCGAAAGATCGAGGAAAATCTGTTTGCAAACACCCGTTGGTCGGGCCCGCGAAAGAAAAGTCATTGGACTAGAATTCATAGCAGTCGCCAAATATCCGGAGCCGTGATAGCTGCCAAAAGCCGTGTCGGAGCCGATTCAATTTACCTACACCTCGAAACTGGCCCTCGATTTGATAATCGTCATCCGAGATAACGATTATACCCCGGCACGCAATTGAAAGCAATTTTGCCTGAGAAGCGTCGATTATGAATCCATAAAAATCTATACAACGATCGCCGTGAGAAAAGTTCGTCGTTTTTTAACTGTTCGTATAAAATATCGCTTGCGAATTATGAACGCATCCCGTGACGCATATAATTTCATCGATGGCGGAATGACTCGAAGGTTTTCTTTCGACTTGCACTTACGTTCGGTCAGTCCCGGACATCGTCGAATTTTCGAAACTGTGTTACAACGATTGGAGGACATTAGAACAAAGAGTTTGTAGAATCGTACCCAGCGAAGAGTGAAACTATCGTGCAAGGTTTGCTCGTGGAAGATTACCACTCGTGACACTGACAGACCGGGACTTGTATCGATCGTAATCGCGAAAGTAACGTTTAAGATAGTATTTCAGAACTTACATAAATTGTGAGCAGCGATGTTGCGCTCCGTCGGCAGGTCGCAGAGAAGTGTATAGTATATCCAATAATCCACAGAGAATAGCGTAGTACTACACTGATAAAACTTTCACTTTTTTCCTTTCTCTATTTTTCTTTTTTTACTGGCCAAATAATCGGCCTTTCATTCAAATCACTGATTCAAATCACACTTGAAACAGTCGCACCACTAGGGGGTTTTGGCGAAACACACCTTGCTCACGAAACACCACAAAACATCACGAAATTGAATCAATGAAAAGTACTCAATGCAGAAGTCGTTGGTTGAATAGCTCCCGCTTTCCAATGTCTATTCGTACGTATGTATGTTGTCGGCTGGGTAACGTATCCAGAGGAAGAAAACTCCTAACTGTAAAAACACGGGTGTTACTTTCGATCGCACTGGTAAAATACTTAAACGAAAACTGGAGTATTCGCGGAATAGGCGCGCGCTTCACACCGTGAACTTGGCCGTATCGAAAGAAACTGAACCGTGCATCGAATCGAACGGATATCGAGATGTTTGACGGGATCGAAAACTAGTTACGACGAAAGCGCGAAATTCGAACGACAATATACATATCGAGATCGGCAAAGATCGCCGTCGAAAGAGACGATCAAGCATTGCGTCACGAAATTCACATAAAGATCACTGCTAACGAAACGAAAATGACCGATCGTACGATCCGATGGAACACGAGCACGCACGAGAACGCGACGTACTACCGATGATCGAAGATTCTCGCTTGCAACCGAGAACCGAGACGGATTACATATAAAGCGCACGCGCGCGTCTAACGCGCTTTCGTTACGTAAAAGAAGTGCGCGTTGGTTGAACGTCACGTCAGGATGGTACACACTCCGTGGCTCCGGGTAAAAGGTGTAGTGAAGTAGCCAGAGTGCCGGCTATGTTTTACCGCGGTCGCGAAAGGCACCGTGTGCTAACCTACTTCTCCTTCCGTTGACTGAAACTCTTCGCACCAACGATGACGACGGCGAGACGGGACCCACACGAGCGTCACGGTACACGCGGCTCGTTGTCTCTTCTCCTTTGCTCGCGGTCCCTTGCTCCGACTTCGCTGTTTGTGTCACCGCGACACCGCGAAACCAGAAAACAAACAACTGCCGTCGAGGACGCGTCTTGTTTGCAGGAAAGCACGACTCTTTTTCACTCGGAGGAACTCGTTGTCGTTGCGGGGGAAAAGGGGGACACAGAGGGAGAACGAGAGACACACATACACACACTGGCGCGCGCGCGCGTGCCCACGGGAGGGAATGAGAGAAAAAGAGAAGGAGAAAAAGAGAAAGAGAGAGAGACAGCGCGGCAGAACGACACAATCCAACCACGACGGAGGTCCGACTCGAACTGAGCACCGAGCGGCTGATCGAGGCCGAGTCGGCCGACTCGGCCGAACCGAGGCGCTCGCCGATAGCGCGCTCCTACCCTCCCGCCCCCCAACCGAACCCCTTCCACTCACCCTCCCTCCCCCCAACTTCCGCGCCGTTCCTTCACAGCCGCCACCCTCTTGCCTCTTGCTCTTCCCACTCCGAAACTCACGACCCATCTTCCACGCCGCACCTCACCTCTGTAGTCCACGCGCTTGGTCTCGCGTTCCCGCTCTTTCACCCCTCAAACAAGCTTGCCATCGTGCCTTACCACCCCCTCCCCGCGGCGCGTCCCGCCAAAGTTTCCGACACACCGGGAATTTACTCGTTACTCCGAATTCGTGAACCACACCGCGTACACCACGTTCGTGCCGTGCACAAAAGTACCGATAGACGTGAACGGTTACGGACGAGTGGAAATAATCAGCCGAAGTCATTGATCTCGCGATGACGCTGGATAATGGATAATCGAGCGCCACTTTCGATTCCCCTAGACATTGCTGATTGTGCGATGCTGTACGATTAATTGCGGAGTAAAGGGTGTTTTGGTGGATGTTCGTTATTCGAGTGTTGGAAACGTATGATCGATTCGACTACGAAATCGACTGCGCGTCGTTCAACGGTGAAATACTATCGTGGACAGTTCTGTGAAAAATTATCACGCACTGTTTAATCCTTACCTAATTAATTGCTCTCGAAGAATCGGTAAAGCATTTTGGTGAAAATGAATGGTGCGCCGGTTATATGCTTGCGTCTCTCATCGCCCACGGTATGATACGATAAACGATACAAGGCGGAGATAGGTTATTACACGGGTTTATTACGAGATACAGTGTGCAACAACGAAGAGAAGGAGAAAAGTGACTAACGGAGCCGACAAAAGGTAAGCGGGCGTTTGCATTATTGTGGTATGAATATGTATCATACATACGTAAGTGATTATAAATGTATCATAGCCTTCCGTGAAGCAATATAATTGTATAAAGATACTTGTTTCCATGTAGCTAAGATCACGCTGACATAATACGCTATGTTGCAAATTAATTAAGTTAATTAAGGTTTATCTAGATTCAAATGGAGATGGTAGATAACAGGTAGAAGGTACAGGGTATAGAAAAATTTCTGATATTTAGTGTCCCTGTTTCTAACAACTCCTACTAGCTGAAGAACAAATTTTTAATTCAAGCATGCCTAGTCCAATTGAATTGAATAGTACATGCGTGTTCACGCGTAGAGCCTCGCATATGAAATATAAATGCCGTGAAATATAAAAACTATCGACTCGAGAAACATTGGAAAGTTTCCAAAAAAAGGGATCATTACTTTGCCGTGGCCTCTGCTTGCCTCTGGAAACTATCCAGAAGATGTATAGCATTACCTACTCGTGCAATATCGTCAAAAGTCTCCTTCCTAAAAGCCGAAAATAAAATTGGTAGCATTCATCCATTTCTGTACGCAATAATCCGATATCATCTTCCATCGCCATGGAATCTTTGCTCTATGCTACGACACTGAATAAACGGCACGAGATTCCTCGAATTACGTCGGACCAAAGTCTCCTCGTGTCTCGCTGGTGCTTGCGTGAAAATCGTGACGAGATCGGCAAGTTGCAGGTGTAACGTGTAATTTTGCGCGCAACTTTTCCTGCTAGCTTGAATGTCCAACGCATGACGATATATACCTACGCGAAATCTCGTCGACTTAACAGATATATCGCTACGTCGACACCTTTATATACGTACGTATATACGTCATTTACTCGAATGTCCAACAAGTAGTCGACGTCGCACTGGTAAACAGAGCAACCGATAGGCACCGTAAGGCATTAATCACTAGTATCGCAAAGCGTTGGTCACGTCATCTTCTATGGCAGAGGAAGACGTTGCCGTCGATTTTGAGAAACGCCTGTCCAGAGACGCACAAATGAACTGGCAGATCTCCAAAATGCAAATCTCGTGCGATGATTGCCGGCAGAGGTACGGCCGAACCGGTGCACAGTGTTTCGACTAAGGTTAATTAACAGGACAAAACTCCTAATATTTAAAAAACAAAAGATAATGTTTATATTTCCGAAAAAAATTCAGGCAAACAAATTTTGGTTAGTAGAAGTTATGCAGGCTTAAATGCAGTTTAACTTTTACATAACACAATTTCTTTTAAAATTTGAAGATATCCCTGAAATTTAATTTTGCCCTGCTAACATTTCCAATCGAAACACTGTGCGCTGGTATCCCTCGTGGCGATTCTTAAAGATGACTCATTTGATTCAAGCGAAACACTGATGAATATGTCCTGGTTGGACGAGCAACCAAACTTTCCGAGTAGAACGGAAAAAGACGATAAGCTCTACGATAATTAGGTTGGGTTAAAAGAGGGAAATGAAAAAATTGTACACTTCATCTGCGCAAATGTTAGGTCCACGGTTTCAACCTGCTTCTCTATCGTATTACAATTAACTAGTTGATACAGAGTCGTTCTAATTTCATATACGCTCTAGCCGAGCGGATCGTCGTACTCAACATCAGCGATCAACCGGAGCCAATTACGGTGTTCGCCGATGTAGCAACGCGAGTAAGAGGTGTACGTCGAAGAAGGTGCAAAAACGAACGAAAAGACGGAGAAAAAGTGAACAGAACGGCAAATCTGGGTCACGACCCAAATCATTCTCCTCCGACCTCCGTTTGAATCTTTCGTAATGCATGAAAGTGCCCAAAGCGTTTCGAAAGCCCCCCGCCCCGACGAGCACGCTGTTTCGCCGTAAGCTTTCCTCGTTTTCTCCAATTGAATCTCGAATCGGGTCCCAAATAAAACCACCGCATATACCACACATGCATTAGGTATGCTTCTTGTCGAAGCTTAAACGTATAGATATTTCGCGTATCGAACGAGACGTTCCTCGTATCCTAGCAATAATATCTTATCCGCTCCTGCTATTTCATTCCATCCGAGCAAATCCTACAATAGCCTCCCAGTACCTGTTCGAGTATAATATAAACGCAAGAATTTCATTGCTCGTTAAAGCGTACTGCGTGGACAGAATGATTCGCAACGAGTATACTCGTTTCGCTAAACTACCGATCAGGGATATTCCAGAACGGGACTGATCAGAGAGGAAACACGTGTCTCCGGGTGTTTTTCTAACGAGGTCAGAGGAAATTTCTGTCGACAGACCTTGAAAGTGCACTTGATTCGCGAGCGCGTGCCTCATAAGCGCGAGGCAACACGCAGAGAAAGCTCGTGGTGCTCGCTCACAGGGACGTCCCATCGGACGTTCGGCCAGGTTGCTCGCTCTTCCGATCTTTCGTCGTCAGCCACGTTCACGCACAGGTATACATGCACATGGCCAACAACGATCCACGTGTGCACGCTAGCCCGGTGCATCGGCTTGCAACGTTGCATCCCGTGTACATAGTGGGTGCACAGACGTATACCGTACGCGTTGTTGCCAACCATCAGACCGACCCAGCATTCTCATAGAACCTCGCGAGTGCATATACATGCGGTCCTCTCCTGCCTTCGAACTTCGAACGCCGGACCGCATAGTGTTCTGGACGGAATCGTGTTTCGAATTTCCTTGCACTTTCAACGGGTCGTTTGGTGCCTCTCTTCGCTCGTCATACGCCAACAGTTTGACCAGATTACATTCCGTTCGATTTGATCCGGATAGGTTCTCGGATGCGACGTGTCGTGGAAACAGCATTCTGGCTAGTCGAAGGCAAATCGAGCGTGATACGAGGATATATTAGCAGGTTCCCTGCCATACTCAGTTTTCGCGCAGTGTTACGCCAGTGCAATTGTGATTTATTGTTAGTGACGTGGTAATTGCCAGGGGGACGTGCGGTTCAAATTCGTTGCATGTCAGGCAGATAAAAGGTGCCATGTGTAATAATACGATTAGTAGCCTAAAGGACATAGGTGTCCGTTTAAATGTATCAAATCAGAAGCGCGTGAATGGGAAGACATCGTTGAAACGAACACGCGACACGTGAAGGAATATGTACATGGGATAATACAGATTCGCGTAATGACGATGCGTGGGATTAGTGGCTGAATGCCTGTTCGAATACCACTGTCGAGGGCCACGGTTGCGGCAGTCGAGGGTGCTAAATATACGTGTAACTATAATAACTTTCGTAATGGTGTATACATACTCTGATTTGTTTCTTTCACTCGCCTATTCATGCTAGAACTATATGTACACATAAGTAGTTCCAGTTACTATGATCGTCTCATAGAAGTCGTCGACTTAATTGGCCGTCGATTACTTTCGAAGTCCAGTTTCATCGAGCTGTGATAGCACGATCGTGCGATATGCGGTAAATTTAGCAAAAATTGTTTCGCGACTTGTCAGGCCGGTAGATTGTAAGCGGGGATACCGATCGTAAATATAAGTTGAAATTTTTGGAACACCTTATCGCGAAGCCTCTTAAAAGGCAGTTTTATGGCTAATGAAATGTCGCCATGGACCTTGAAACCACTCCAAGGACTAAGAAAGGGTAGGTCAGTGCGTCGGACACGAGGAAACGCGCGCACTCACCTGTCTTTCGGTACACGTCACGACGATCTTAATTACATTCGCCAAGCCTGCGAATAACACAGGTGAACGCTTATTACATTCAGGCGTATTCAGTCGTATTCGTATCAGACATGCGCAAATATTTCAACGACAGGTTCGTGTATGAAATAGAATTATTTTATTCCTCGACGAGATAAATGTCACGCGAAGGGATTTCTATTGAAAAATTTAAAAACATTTCACACGTTACACTTCTCGAGTTGATGACCAGATACCAGAATATCCATACGCACTTGTACTGATAACGTATCGCGACTTCGGTACATGCTAGTATTTGTTTACTTTTCGAACGATTGGTACGGCATTGAAGAAGTTATCACCAGTTATTTCGAGTCACGTTAACCTTTAGATGACCTTAATTTACGCGTCGACGAGTGGTCAAAGTGGTTGAGGCATTCTCGTTTCTGAAAAAATATCCGCGCGCGGATGGTGGATTTCAAAAATAGTAAATTAAATGTTTGAGTAAATGTTTAGCAGGTCTTACCGTGCAAAGCTTGCATAGACAAATAGTTGAATCGTATTAAAATTCGAGCCAAATTCTGCGTTAATGCATGGCAACGCGAGGATTCTAAGTCCCTACACCTGTCTCCAGTTCTTTGCACTCTGAATTCGCGGAACGTTAGACCACGAAGTCTTTAGGCAAATTAGAACTTATCACAGTCGATTCTGAGTCCCTGTCATTTTGTGGGACTCTGTACAGCGGGCTCTGAAGCGGAATGTGAGATCCACATCCCCCAATTCTTGGCATTCTAGGATACCCGAGATCTTGGTTCCTCATATTCGTGGGATCTTCAAGGTTCTAAAAGCCCCTATCATATTTGTCGTTGCCCGTATCGATCGTTCATACGCCTAGAATTTGATAGAAATACTTACATAGAATAGAAATTTCACAAATGCAAATCATATGTTTCAGAATATTTTAGCCTACCTTCGGCAGATTACCTTTAAATCACGAGATTTCAGTTTTATCTGGTATGAAACAACGTTTGCCAATTCTGAGCCAAAAATCGCCCGCGATTTCAAGCGGAAGGTGTTGCACCGTAAGAACACGAAAACTGAGAATAGAGAGGGGGGAAAGGAGATTGTAGCACGACGTCAACTGCGAGTCGAGCGAGTCTTGGTCAAGGCAGGTCAAGTCACGTCTAAACCTGACACTCTGATCGCGACTGCAATTCTGAGAGGAGGTCAGATTGAGTCGTGAAGGCCGCGCATAAGGCCTTGAACTAGATGCACGACCGTGACTTTATTGAAATAGCAAATATGAATTGCGCCTGTATACACTTCCGACTGCTTTCTGGCACAGTCGCGTTGTCACGCGTCGCATCTCCATTTTCCGCGAGCTCTTCTTTCAATGATGTTGTTTTTCGACGAACAAAAAAGAAAAATAATACCGTCACGTCGTCTGTCAAACACGATACCCAAAATATGTACATAGATACGTAACTAAAGAAACATTTCGGCGTGAATAAATGCGGCCGGGCGAGGAACAAAATTGGATCCGGAAGTAATTTTAATTCCATGCTTTATGCGGCGACTATGGAAATAAGAATGCAAATATGTTTCTCCTCGCGTTACCATTCTGAATGAAAAATGGTCAAGGGCCCAGACGTACAATCGCGTCTGAATATCGAAAGCTGAAAGAAGTCAATATGTATCTCGAAACGTTTTCCTCGGTCGTTATCTTTTTGTGCGCACAAAAGAATATGTTTCTTGCAGGAGTCGATTCTCTGTCATTCTTCAATACCTTATTACGCGTAGGTACATGTAAATAGCATTGTACGTTTCTCCCGAAGCCGAGGCAGAAAGATGAAAGGGTTCAGTGACATGCAAGTTTACAATTAGTCGTAGTACTATTCGCAGTACTATAACGCAAGAACAAAGGGATTTAACAACTAGCTTTCTACTTAAGATACTTAAACCACTGATTCTGGTTAACATTTCGCGCGACACTTAAACGAATAGGCATTGCACCTGCAAAGTGCTTAGAACACGCTTGTCTGTACAAGGTACTAAAAGCTGGGGGGAAAGGACGGTGACAAGAAAAGCAAAAAACCAGCCGGAAAGAGGAGCCGTGCCAGGGGACAGGGCGCAGAAACGGGTTATAGATATCCAGGTCGGCCGGCGAAGCGGCCAAGTGTATTTCTCTCATATTTATTTATCAATCCCCGGATAGTCCATACGCTATGAATGTAATTTCACAGAAAGCGTTACGTTCCCCGAATGGGGATCTTCAAATGTTTCAAACGGCGCAGCATAAAAAGAGGATTATGATCGACCGAATGCAAGAAAGTACCTGCGAGCCAAAAGCGTAAAGATAGTTTATCTGCCGTTCTGCTGGTGGTGTGCACGTGTATACACGTCGAATAACGATACCGACGAGCAACGAACGATCCCGTAAACTTGATAGGAAACAAATAAATTGCTCGACAGCCTTGTGGATTTTCACGGCACCGATGCGACAATCGGTGCTCATTATTTGCCCTCGCGATTTTACGAGCGTTTCCTTCGTTCCCGTGCCGCTGCAACACTCTAGTTTATCGTAATCATTTCACCCGTTCATAACGGGCATATTTATGCTGCAATTAACTCTCGTTAACGGAAGACCCATCAAGTACATGACTACGCCAGTATATCAGCCACACTACACCGTGGGGCTGATTTCGTTATGTCGCTGCAACGTGCTGCCGCAATCCTCTGCTTGGAATTAACAATACGGCCCTTAACCGGGAACCGCCACAATGACCTACACTTAAGCGCCTTATTATTATTACTGGAGAGTGATTATCCAATAAAGCATACGGATAAACTTTTATAAAATTGTGTCGCGTGGCAGCCTTGAAGCTTTCACAGAGTAACGAGCCTATACGCGTTGAAAAAAGAAACTTGACGGCTTTCCAGTCGCTACGATCACCAACGAATTCTTCGTAGAACGCGATGCATAATTGCAAGGAATTTCTCGTTACTACTTTTCATATTCTTCTGCAACACGAGCCACTGGTCAAGCGATTACGGGAAGCTGTATGTGTTGCTTTTAGGTCGTAAGAAGCTTAACAGAAACGACAGGACGCAAACAACGATCATCACTTTAAAAGGATTGAAACTCTCGGAAAAATAAACAGACCGTTATATTTTTACGTTCGCGTCCCTTTACAGCTTTTCTACGCTTAGTAAAGTATACATATACGTATATACATAGCCAGCCGAAACTAGCACGGAACCTACTTTTGTCTTGACCGAATCGAATGACCCTTTATCGGATACCAGTGGGCATTAATCAACGACGTAACCTTGACCTTATCGAGAACACATCTCGTTAAATAATCCCTGAACAATCTGAAGTACGAACTTTCATGGCTAATGAGCGTTTCGGTAAATAATACAACTGTTTAGAGAAAACATGAAATCCTTTTTCCGCGTCGTTAGTGAATGCAATTTTTTCCCCAACATAAGAGCGCAGCAGACCCGGTCCGATCGCCCTACGTTCTGCAGCGGTGGTTAATTAATTACGAGGATATTTGGCGCGAAATTATGCGAAGCTAAATAAAAGGGACTGCATCGAAGAAAGTAAGCTAGAGAGGGAGACAGAGGCAAGGAAAAGAAAGGACAAGCGTGTGCTTAGCACTGACTAACCCCATTTGGTAGCGAAGCGAGAGAAATCCATTGCAAGGCGCGGAACATTACCCAAACCATCGGCCGGGCCCTGAAACCCAGCCATGGTTGCCATGGTGACCGCGTCCATTCCCCTCTTCGTACTTGCCTCGTACAACCCTCCGTAGCCCATTTTCCACCCCTTGCCCTGCCGACGCTCACACCACCGCCATCAGCACCGCCGCCACCACCACTATCATCCACCACCGATGTCCATCCCCTGCCGTCGTGTTTGCCACCCCGTTCCTCTTCGACAAATTCTTTCCTCATTTCTGTTGCACCCTTCCACGTCCTTACGATACAACCGATCGACGATGCTCGTCTTATGTCAATTTACGATATCGATTGCCTTGCGATCGACGATTCGTTCCAACCTTGTGCTACAAGTTTTCTATGATTCCCCGTTGTTGTTCCTCCGTATTAATCGGTGTATCCGGGGAGTTATTCCGGAATTGGGGCAAGTTTTCGCGCCAATTCCTGACACAGTTTGTCCGCCGCATCTTCGGCTCGCCGACGCGCCTTTACTAATTTCCATCGCGCGGTTATTTTCATAGGGCGTTTGCTAGAAGCCGCAAATCGCAAACAGAGCGCGGATACACGTGCTCGCTAGCACGCAGTATACACACGTGCCTATACTCTGGCATTTCGTTATTTAGAAACGCGAAACGTCCCAGCGCTGCGGCCCGCAATTTTCTCGAGATTAGAATTTTCAAGAGATTTCCTCGTTAGACTCCGCGAACTTTGTATCCGCCGCGAGTAAGACCGAACTAACTAGGCCAGTTGAAAAGAAGTTGACTAGCGGAAACAAAAAGAGCGAGAGACAGAAGGGCGGGAAGGGAGATAGTTTACACGAAAGTTTCGACGCATAATTACGAACGGAACGGCTACGGATGAAATTTAATTCCAGAATCGGGAAGCGAATTTGTAATCGAGGGCCCGATTATCGTGGCGTTGCCTTTTTTACTATCTGTATGCACAGGTGGACCCTTTTTCTATTGACCGTTCCTGTCGTCCTCGAACAGTTCAATCTCGGTTATTCTTTTTTCGTTACCGATTTGCAATACCACGTTGTAATCGCTATTTAACCGACAACAATATTAAATCAATCCTTACGCCAGTCCTCGGACACACATTACTCCGCACTGACGTTTAAAATCCATTTCGTTTCTCTAATTGAATATTAACATTTCAAAATCGCCCTGGATCCCCATTTTACAGATATTTTCACGTTCTCGTCTGTTTTCCAGATAAACAATTTCTCGCAAAATATCAACTTCGAAGCGTAAGAAAATCGTGACACTAACCGCACGCATGCCGGCCGTAAGGGTTGAATTCAGTGTCGACCCGTCTTCGAGGCTGCTGACAAAAAAAGAAACCACCGTCCCATTATCAACGCGATTCGACAGAGCCTGACGTGCCTCTTCGTTACGAGCTGAACGCGAAACGTGGACCATCTCGCCAAGTTACTTTCCACGCTGCAATTTCAAGGCTGTCTGCCGCGCGATAGCATAGATGGATCACATAGATTCGTTTGTACGACACGGCGTGTCGTAATTCGCGGGCGTGAAGAACGTGCATGCCCGTTTAGCCGGGGTCGTCGAATTAGTTTTCAGGTAGACTGGGACAAGATTGTAACGGTACCAGCTCGATCGCGAGGCAGGATGCGACGGAATGGCATGGAGTTACAAGGCGGCGCGGGCGGTTCAGTGACCGACCGACCGACCGATCGACTGCGTTGAGAGAAAGAGCAAGGCGATAGAGCAGAGGAACGAGAGACACAGAGAAGGCTATCCCCGGGTACGTACTTCGTTTCAGAAGTGGTACTCGTTCTCGCTACTTGCGGTCTCGTAACTCGATTCTTAACCGGATATCGTTTGCACCGAGACGATGCGTCGATGGCAAAAAAAGGTGGAACGATATCTACGACTGTCGTAGATTAACTGCGGCGGCTTCCCCCGCATCTTTTGCCAAGCCAGAGACGAAAACGAGGCCCTTTGGACGATTCTTTTTAGGAAAAGATCGCGTTCCCGCCTGTGCCGGGAAATCGTGGCTCTCTCGTGCCACGGTGAACTATCGAAACGGCGAAAAACGATGGCATTCGGCTGCGTTGTTTCGTCGCAGCTGTTGATGCAACTGTGGAAAACACGCAGAAGTTTCCCCGCGATATAAACGTCGGCGCCATCCCTCTCTTACATCGGCCGATTCACCTACGCGTGCACGCCGAACTACCGCTGCCCGGGCCCCTTGCTCAGCTGAATAAATTACACAATTTCCCGTCTTCTTCCCGCTCCGCCATTCGTGCTCATTTCCCCTTCTCCAGCCCTTCCACTGTTTCCTCTTTCTCGTGTATGAGTGTATTGTGCGCCGCTCCCGAGGGGATCCAAGAAGCGAATGGAAACGACAGACACGCTTAGTTCGTTCGCGCGACCATCGAAATGAACTTTCTTCGCTTTCGCCTCGAACATGCGTAACAGCGAGCATGCAATCACCTTGCAATCACGATCGGGGCGCATAGTGTATTCATACACGGAAGGTGGCTCTGAGATGTAAATGTAAGAGCGATCTAAATGGCGCGAACGTTATGGAATAGAGGACGGAACGCGTTCGTAAACTTGGAAATTTATTGGATAGTTTTCTTTTATCTAGCTGCTGGTAAAACGTTGGGAAAAAAGAATAGGTAATCGATAGCCTTACCGGCGACTTGGCGAGTCTAACCACGAATGGCTTCATTTTATCTTTCGACTTCTTACGTTTCAGTGAAACTGGCGACGATAAAGTTCCCGGCCGGAGGAATATATTTTTTAATTAATCGACTCCGTTACGGCCAAGATTGATTATCGTTTCTTTTTACGCGGGCGGACAAAGAGTTGCCGTATAGTTGTGCATACCTCGTTACTCAACCATTTCCTCTTTGAAAAGGAAACGTGTCTCGTCGCGGACGCAGCACACGCTATCTTATTAACGCACCTACTTAGAGAGCGCAGGGAAGGTCAAACTATTAATAGAGCAACCTGGGATCATCGGGCTCTCGACCACGGAGAGTTCTATCGTTGGCTTATATAATAAAGTATGTATTGTACCGGCGGGTTTAACACTTGCATAATTTGCGTCCGTACCATTCAACGTAATTTTGTAGTAAAAGGGCACAGCAAATATCGTATATATGTATAAATAAACGCGCGTGTAATAATTATACAGTCAGAAAATTCGACGCATTATGGATATCTCGGTACTTGATTAAGTTTCTTGAAATGGAGTGCAATATTCGGACACTCGACTTTACTCCGAAATTGACCCAATTTTTTCGCCAAAATTCAAACTATATGGTCGAACACCAACCGATAATAATTCTCGAGTAAGAGATATGTTATTAGCAAATCGATTACACATTTTCGATACGAACGAACCAGCCAAGATTTGCCAAGATAAGAATTGTAAGAAATTAAAATCCATGGTCGAGTGTGATAACGTCGTTTGTGAATTGACGAGAATGAAATTTCGAACCGGAGACTAAGAATAAAGTTATCGTTATCACTCGCATTGCACTTGCAACTTTATCGCTAATGCAACGCAACGGGGAATTGTCATTGAAGCAAACGGGAGGCCAGTGGATAGAGTGAGTATCGAAGAAGGAAGGAATAACGAGAATGCTACAAACACGCTGGTAACTTCGGTCGGTCGTGAAAGTGCCGTAAGTCACGTTTTAACGAGCGCCCGATTTATACCGTCGGCGTTCCACTGACCTCGCAACGACGGCATACCTCGTGCACCGGCGTCAAAGATGTTCGTACAGTAAGCTGGGAATTCGATGCGAACGGCATGCAAAGGTAAATTCCGTCGATCATTCCCAATCGATATCGCAAGGTGCTACACGTAGACAACGTACCGTAGACAACGCGCGAATATTGTATTTGCTCCGAAAGCTCTTCGGTTTAAGTGATTTTGTTTGCTGGCTGAATGCAATTGAACTCGATACAACGTATCTAGTGTAGCGTAGTATTGAAATAAGTCTTTTTTAAATTGTATATGTATGCTTATAAATTTCTGCTTTAAAATGAAATTATTGTATGTAAATTCTCTTACTTATATAGAAATATATGAGAGTAGACTGAAAGCTGTGTGCATGTAAATGTTTCAAGCGCGACCGTGCAAAACGTTGGCATTGTCACAGAAACTTACAATTAGAGAAACCTTTGCCTTAGAGATCAACAGAGTTACGGAAGTTAGAATAATTGTTTCATACTACAGTAGGATTTACATGTGTACATATATTGTCTGTAGGAGTTTATTTATATTTCTTATTTTACTCTCGAAACATCCTTCATGACAAAATCAACTTCCTTATCAGCCGATCTGCTAGGCGGTTCGTCATTTTTCTCGCAGTTCTGCTTCATCCGTATTCCACATTGGAAAATGCATGTGCTGGAGTAGATAGGCAAATCAATATTGCCCGTGTCGTTATGTAGCATCTAATTTGTACCTTTGAATAATGATAGGAATTTCTGAAGCGACGAGCAGCGACTTCTGCGGTGATTAGTAGTATATGACCTGCTCTATGAAAAGTTGGTTTTAATAGATCAAAGTATCGATTTTAAGATTTTGCGTGATCCTTGTAGAAAAAATGTACGCTCTTTACAATTAGACAGACAATCGGATAGATTACCTCGACTTCTGGAGTCGCTATATGAATGATCGACTGCTTAAAATGAAGGTGAAGGAAGCTGCTGCACGACAATATAATATTTACAAATGTTCCATACGCTGTTTATTTTTTATAAACATTTTAATAATTCGTTTGAGAATTCTTCCGTACCTATACATGATGGTCGTTCTAAAAGAGGACCAGATTGTTCCTTGAACCGGGGGCTTCAATTTGAGAGGGCGTTGATTAAAATCGGCACAGCAGAAGCTGAGATAACTAAATTTGTTTGAAGGAATTATAAACAAAGGCGATTACTGCCACTTCCCGGCGAGCCACGTTAATGACCAGAGGACATAAATTAAAGCTAGAGGTATAAGCTACCATCTCCAATAAGCGTGATCATCATTCCATGTGAAGTTCATTTGTTATAAACTATTAAACAGTTAAAATTGTTATTACGGTCAACCAGATATAGTTACAGCAACGGGGTATTTTTTATCGTGCAGCTTATTCGTTTCCGTTTCATTTGAAACCCTATTTATTAAAAAACAACTACCAGGAGCCGAGATAACAATTTTAAAAACTTTTGTCGGTAACGATAGTCGCTAACCGGACATGTGGCGCCATCTCGCATTTGCGGCCTTTTTCGCAGTTTTCCGCACCGCCAAAACCGAATTCCAGGATTACATCGTTAATTTAAACAGTTGCGTTTTTCTCGGCTTCTAGCGCGTACTTTTTAACCGGACTGGTTTTAAATTAAAGCTACGGACCATAGCTATACTCTCTAACAGTTGCAACAATATGGTATTTGTGGTTTAAAAGTTATAAACAATTGAAAAATCGGCGAAAATGCACTCTGGGTCACTGCAATTATCTCCGCTTCTGGAGGTGCTAGATTAATGATCGAGTGCTTAAAATAAAGGAACAGGATGCCGCTACACGTCAATAAATGATTTACAAATGGTACATGGGCTATTTAGTTTTTATAAACAATTTAACAATTCGTTTGGTAATTGCACCGAAATTATGCACGAAGCAAAACTGCGAAAAAAGGCCGCAAACGCGAGATGGCGCAACATGTCCGGTTACCGACATCACCGACGAGATATAGGAATAGACAAGACATGCAATGTATTTTTTCGGCCACGATTTCTGGGACGCCGCGTCCCATTACCATTTCCGTGTCACTCGCAACGTTACCCACAGATTATTGAAAACCCGTTACCCAAAGATTATTGAATTCTTTTGTTCTTTGCCGCAATGAAAAGCAACAAAGGATATGAAACATTTAATGTTAATTTTTATCATATTTACGTTCGGGGCCAGTAGCAACTGCAGAGAAAAGTCGAGAAAGCAACAGTTAAAGCTACATGTTATTGATAAAATGTTTAGAAAATTTGATTAATTAGCAAAACATAAAATACATGTGATCAAATCACAAAATTATTTAATGCAGTACAATCGATTTACCTGATATGGCTACGTAAGAAACAATAAGAAATCAATTCCAGAGAGCCTTTTAATATTTTAATGAACAGTTTACCCCTTTATTGTACTGACAGTACTTTGCAATACCTACTACTTATATTAACCGATATTATATTATATTATATTATATATTATATTCCGACATGTACCTACAATTTATGATGAAATGTTTATCTCACCAGTGCCCCAGGGGTGCTCACCAGGGGTCCCAGTGCCCCAAAAGGGGTCCCGGTGCCCCCAAAAGGGGTCCTAGTGCCCCAATTCATTGCCTCGATGTCATTTCGACCAACTCGAGCCGAACCAAAGAGTATCTCATCACGCGACCAGGGACCGGAGCTCAATCTTCCTACCGAAATGTTGACCGAGAAATAGTTTTCCTGATTTCCCCCAAAGCATCGCATATATATATTCACCCAATCGCATGAGCCTGTCCCCAACACTACTTCAGTAAACAATAGTTCTTCAACTGTTCACTGTTTATGAGCATAGGAGGACGCTCAAATCAGTGTCGGATTTCGGAGTCGGTATGGCCGTCACGGTGGGCCACGAAAAGTCCATAAGATGACTTGTCTATTCCTATGTTACGTCCCAGCCCTAAGGTGGGACGTAATGTAGGGATATCTTGCCACGTCACCCGGCCCGCCGCGCAACAACTTGCTGAGACCGTAATTTCTCTGGGGAGAGGAGGCATGTCGAGGAACGAAAAAGGATATTTGGATTTGGATGTGCGTTTCGTCTCGGAATCGACCGCCAAGACTCATCAGTAGGGCTGCAGTCGATTACTGCCCCAGACGCAAGGATTTA
This sequence comes from Nomada ferruginata, assembly GCA_963583965.1. NCBI lineage: Eukaryota > Metazoa > Arthropoda > Insecta > Hymenoptera > Apidae > Nomada > Nomada ferruginata. The sequence continues at coordinate 4,751,970 of OY757214.1, read as the reverse complement.
GAATCGGAATTTATATATACATATAGTAAGTGGCCCATGGGCGACCACTTGCGCGAAGACGACGACGACGGTGGCGACCTGGTGGCGAATCCTGCGTACCAACTTCAGGCGCTTAGAAATACAATTAGAAGAGGAACGTATGGAGGGCGTTCTCTTTACCGACGACGATCTTAAATCAATACGTCTAAGGTGATGCCGGCAGACGTCACACCGATATCACTGACGAGATACATATATCTCGTCTGTGCCTATATCTCGTCTGTGGTTATGTGACACTAGAGTCCCAGTACCATTCGCAGGTCACTAACAACGTTACCGACAGATTATAAACAGCGATGTTATTTGTAAATGTTATATCTCGGGTCCTGGTGGTTATTGTTTAATCTAGGAGGTATCAAATGAAAGGGAAAGAGATAAGAAGGAAAACACTTTAACTAATAAAAACGGGCAACTAGATAGTAGCGTACAAATGGGGGTACCGGGGAGCAAGAATGTATGCAAGGGAGTAAAAGTGAATGCAGGGGAACAACTTCATTCCCAAGCTGTAATCTTACATAATTTATTGTATTAAGAAAAACAATTTTTCGCCATGTGGGAGCTTGGTTGTATCGGTTGATACGATGGTGGAAGAAGGAAGCGACGGAAAAAGAAAGGAAGAAAGAAGGAATGCATAGTTACAAGCAGAGTACATATAAAAAGCAGCGCTAGATAAGAAGCAGCAAGAGATAAAAGGCATAGTTGCAAGCAGAGTACATATGAAAAGCAGCAATAGATAAAATGCATAGTTACAAGCAGAGTACATATAAAAAGCAGCGCTAGATAAGAAGCAGCAAGAGATAAAAAGCAAAGATAGGATTCTTTCTTCGTTCTTCTCTCTTCTCTCTTCTCTCTTCTCTCTTCGTTCTTCGTTCTTCGTTCTTCGTTCTTCGTTCTTGAAGATGCAACCCACGTGTAAGTTTTCTATGTTCGCTACTGCCTCTCTCCTACTTGAAACGAACGTCAGGACTATGAAGGTGCGAACGAGAGTATCGGGCGGATTGAGTTCGCGGTAATACGAAACTACACCAAGTATCCGATATTGGTGTCTCTACTATGCTCAATTTAAAACTTGGAATCTACTATTTACCCCCAAATGGAGTAGGAAAAACAATGAGCGTTGGAACCTAATAAACGCGGCCCGGAACGGTAAAGCTGGGGCTCGCTCCAGGAAAAGTCAGAGCTTGTGCAGGAGACTCGGATCACCAATCGAGCAAAAAGCCACAACGTCTGTACCAGCGATTGGTTGCAAACATAAACTCAGACCGAGGGACGGACGCACGCGCGACTTATTGTCGACTCCGAAACGGCACCGAACCGGGGGAATCAGCAAGTGACGGATACGCAAGTCCGTACGAAGCCTTGAATTGTGACCCCTCTAGTCCTAGAGACGGGTCACCAGTTCAAGACAACATGGAGCCTACGGACGAGTGAACCAGCAGCAACTGCCGGCTACAATCCGCTCGCGGCCGCAGACCTACGGCCCGTCCGTGGCCGGTATCCCGGCCCAAATACCGCCCCGAAATCCACAGCGCCCGTGAACCTGGACCCCGGAGCCGAGGAACCAATACATACCCGCAAGAACGAATCACGTGTACTTTTGTCGAGTGGAGTTCGACGACCCATGTAAGGCTAGCACCCACATGAGCGAGTACATCTCATCCAAACACAACCCTCCAAAGAACGAGCGCCAACCGAAATACGCGACCGACTAAATTGAAAATAGAGAAAAATTGCGGCACGGACTCTATAAATACAAGAACAGTGACTTTCCTCGTTTCAAATAAAGAGAGGCAATATCGCATAGAAAACTCGCAGAATGGGTGCACTTAAAATTAAATTTCCAGCAACGGCGACACACTTCCCCTAATAGAAACTGTATGATGCAATTCAAGCACGAGACACTCATACGTATGTATTACGGATTCGTGTCTGCACCCAAATTGATATTCGTGCTTCTAGCATGCTCGATATGTTAAGAGACATTGACTAAAAACTCCCAAGTGAAGATACTTAAGCAATGAGCATTTTATTTACGCGAAGACAACCCGACGCGAAACGAACCAGCTAGGGCTCGCTCCGAGAACATCTCAAAGCTCCCGCAAGAGACTCCCGAACTCCAATTGAGCACAGGTCATAACGGCTACCAAGCAACTCGTAAGTTAACTCAGAGAACGATTTACATGCGCATGTGCCAACCAGAGTACGCCTACCCGTGCAGAGCTAGCAACCACACGAGCGAGTACATCCCGCGCAAACCCAAGCGTTCAAAGATGGAGCGATAGACGGGGGACGCGACCGCCTACAATAAAAATGGCGAACGGTTACGGTACGGACTAAGAAGGAAGGAGTGAAATGATTCCTTTGCAACTAAAGAAGAGTGTCGTCGTGTGGAAAGCGCGTACAAATTTGGAACCGCAACTAACGCATACATACACGCATGTGATAAAATGCATAGTTACAAGCAGAGTACATATAAAAAGCAGCGCTAGATAAGAAGCAGCAAGAGATAAAAAGCAAAGATAGGATTCTTTCTTCTTTCTTCTCTCTTCATTCTTCGTTCTTCGTTCTTCTCTCTTCATTCTTCTCTCTTCTCTCTTCTCTCTTCTCTCTTCTCTCTTCTCTCTTCTCTCTTCGTTCTTCGTTCTTCGTTCTTCGTTCTTCGTTCTTCGTTCTTCGTTCTTGAAGATGCAACCCACGTGTAAGTTTTCTATGTTCGCTACTGCCTCTCTCCTACTTGAAACGAACGTCAGGACTATGAAGGTGCGAACGAGAGTATCGGGCGGATTGAGTTCGCGGTAATACGAAACTACACCAAGTATCCGATATTGGTGTCTCTACTATGCTCAATTTAAAACTTGGAATCTACTATTTACCCCCAAATGGAGTAGGAAAAACAATGAGCGTTGGAACCTAATAAACGCGGCCCGGAACGGTAAAGCTGGGGCTCGCTCCAGGAAAAGTCAGAGCTTGTGCAGGAGACTCGGATCACCAATCGAGCAAAAAGCCACAACGTCTGTACCAGCGATTGGTTGCAAACATAAACTCAGACCGAGGGACGGACGCACGCGCGACTTATTGTCGACTCCGAAACGGCACCGAACCGGGGGAATCAGCAAGTGACGGATACGCAAGTCCGTACGAAGCCTTAAATTGTGACCCCTCTAGTCCTAGAGACGGGTCACCAGTTCAAGACAACATGGAGCCTACGGACGAGTGAACCAGCAGCAACTGCCGGCTACAATCCGCTCGCGGCCGCAGACCTACGGCCCGTCCGTGGCCGGTATCCCGGCCCAAATACCGCCCCGAAATCCACAGCGCCCGTGAACCTGGACCCCGGAGCCGAGGAACCAATACATACCCGCAAGAACGAATCACGTGTACTTTTGTCGAGTGGAGTTCGACGACCCATGTAAGGCTAGCACCCACATGAGCGAGTACATCTCATCCAAACACAACCCTCCAAAGAACGAGCGCCAACCGAAATACGCGACCGACTAAATTGAAAATAGAAAAAAATTGCGGCACGGACTCTATAAATACAAGAACAGTGACTTTCCTCGTTTCAAATAAAGAGAGGCAATATCGCATAGAAAACTCGCAGAATGGGTGCACTTAAAATTAAATTTCCAGCAACGGCGACACACTTCCCCTAATAGAAACTGTATGATGCAATTCAAGCACGAGACACTCATACGTATGTATTACGGATTCGTGTCTGCACCCAAATTGATATTCGTGCTTGTAGCATGCTCGATATGTTAAGAGACATTGACTAAAAACTCCCAAGTGGAGATACTTAAGCAATGAGCATTTTATTTACGCGAAGACAACCCGACGCGAAACGAACCAGCTAGGGCTCGCTCCGAGAACATCTCAAAGCTCCCGCAAGAGACTCCCGAACTCCAATTGAGCACAGGTCATAACGGCTACCAAGCAACTCGTAAGTTAACTCAGAGAACGATTTACATGCGCATGTGCCAACCAGAGTACGCCTACCCGTGCAGAGCTAGCAACCACACGAGCGAGTACATCCCGCGCAAACCCAAGCGTTCAAAGATGGAGCGATAGACGGGTGACGCGACCGCCTACAATAAAAATGGCGAACGGTTACGGTATGGACTAAGAAGGAAGGAGTGAAATGATTCCTTTGCAACTAAAGAAGAGTGTCGTCGTGTGGAAAGCGCGTACAAATTTGGAACCGCAACTAACGCATACATACACGCATGTGATAAAATGCATAGTTACAAGCAGAGTACATATAAAAAGCAGCGCTAGATAAGAAGCAGCAAGAGATAAAAAGCAAAGATAGGATTCTTTCTTCTTTCTTCTCTCTTCATTCTTCGTTCTTCGTTCTTCTCTCTTCATTCTTCGTTCTTCGTTCTTCTCTCTTCTCTCTTCTCTCTTCTCTCTTCGTTCTTCGTTCTTCGTTCTTCGTTCTTCGTTCTTCGTTCTTGAAGATGCAACCCACGTGTAAGTTTTCTATGTTCGCTACTGCCTCTCTCCTACTTGAAACGAACGTCAGGACTATGAAGGTGCGAACGAGAGTATCGGGCGGATTGAGTTCGCGGTAATACGAAACTACACCAAGTATCCGATATTGGTGTCTCTACTATGCTCAATTTAAAACTTGGAATCTACTATTTACCCCCAAATGGAGTAGGAAAAACAATGAGCGTTGGAACCTAATAAACGCGGCCCGGAACGGTAAAGCTGGGGCTCGCTCCAGGAAAAGTCAGAGCTTGTGCAGGAGACTCGGATCACCAATCGAGCAAAAAGCCACAACGTCTGTACCAGCGATTGGTTGCAAACATAAACTCAGACCGAGGGACGGACGCACGCGCGACTTATTGTCGACTCCGAAACGGCACCGAACCGGGGGAATCAGCAAGTGACGGATACGCAAGTCCGTACGAAGCCTTGAATTGTGACCCCTCTAGTCCTAGAGACGGGTCACCAGTTCAAGACAACATGGAGCCTACGGACGAGTGAACCAGCAGCAACTGCCGGCTACAATCCGCTCGCGGCCGCAGACCTACGGCCCGTCCGTGGCCGGTATCCCGGCCCAAATACCGCCCCGAAATCCACAGCGCCCGTGAACCTGGACCCCGGAGCCGAGGAACCAATACATACCCGCAAGAACGAATCACGTGTACTTTTGTCGAGTGGAGTTCGACGACCCATGTAAGGCTAGCACCCACATGAGCGAGTACATCTCATCCAAACACAACCCTCCAAAGAACGAGCGCCAACCGAAATACGCGACCGACTAAATTGAAAATAGAGAAAAATTGCGGCACGGACTCTATAAATACAAGAACAGTGACTTTCCTCGTTTCAAATAAAGAGAGGCAATATCGCATAGAAAACTCGCAGAATGGGTGCACTTAAAATTAAATTTCCAGCAACGGCGACACACTTCCCCTAATAGAAACTGTATGATGCAATTCAAGCACGAGACACTCATACGTATGTATTACGGATTCGTGTCTGCACCCAAATTGATATTCGTGCTTCTAGCATGCTCGATATGTTAAGAGACATTGACTAAAAACTCCCAAGTGGAGATACTTAAGCAATGAGCATTTTATTTACGCGAAGACAACCCGACGCGAAACGAACCAGCTAGGGCTCGCTCCGAGAACATCTCAAAGCTCCCGCAAGAGACTCCCGAACTCCAATTGAGCACAGGTCATAACGGCTACCAAGCAACTCGTAAGTTAACTCAGAGAACGATTTACATGCGCATGTGCCAACCAGAGTACGCCTACCCGTGCAGAGCTAGCAACCACACGAGCGAGTACATCCCGCGCAAACCCAAGCGTTCAAAGATGGAGCGATAGACGGGGGACGCGACCGCCTACAATAAAAATGGCGAACGGTTACGGTACGGACTAAGAAGGAAGGAGTGAAATGATTCCTTTGCAACTAAAGAAGAGTGTCGTCGTGTGGAAAGCGCGTACAAATTTCGAACCGCAACTAACGCATACATACACGCATGTGTATGTATACATACGGCGATCCTCTTCGCGATACATAAAAATGGTACCTGTCGCCCAATCGACGTTACCAAATGCCCCCGGCGGACATTTAGTAACGATTGGACTGGGCCTCAGATACCTGCAGTTCTTGGCTTACTACAGTGCTCTAAAGTGGTCTAGAGCACCGTATTAATTTCCAGTCCCACCACGTGGAGGTGACTACAACGGGACCGTTGTCAAGTGTTATCGCGCGCATATACGATCATATGATATAGGAGATTCGCAAACGGATTGATTATTGGTTCACTTTAATATCTAAGGACGTAAATAATAGGATATTCAACATGACAGTGACTGCATCATTCTGAATAACGCATTTCCTACTTTTTTTTACAGAAGTGTGTAACGTAACGTGTGTATGTGACTTTAATGCAAAGCGTAATATAAAATACGCACTTCACCTGTACAATCAACAGTAGTTTGGACGACCACGTATAAAGAAACGCACTTATTCATACTTTCGGAAAAAGTGCGTCTCTTCAAACTTGTGCGAGCGAGAAAGTGAACGCCCAAGCCAGCTCTGACCTCACAAATAAAGTAATCGCGTGACATGATTTTTACCTTCCATGCAAAGATAACATAAAATACGGACTTCGCATATACAATCAATAATATCATAATTTGAACGTCAACGTATAAAGAAACGCATTGTTTTGGAAAAAGTGCGTCCTTTCGAAATTTACTACGCGAAAAAGTGAACGCTCAATGCAGATGTGGCCACTAAAAAAGAGTATGTATGCAGGCTGCACCCTATTCGAAAAATATATTATTATTCGCGCGCTCAGGCACGAACCTATCAGCTGTCGTGATGTGAGGACATCGAGGGTACCGACGGAAGCGTGCGGAAAATGTTACATCGTCATAATTAAGAATAATGTGGAATAATTTGTTATTCATGAATAACAAATAAACTAATAAGTCGTTTAAGAACAGTGTCCGATACGTTCATTCATTATCCGGAAGGAATAAACTGTTTTATTACTTATGAAAAAAATATTTTTTTAACAGCACGTTTTCAGGTGGATAAATTATGTTTTCAGAAAAACTATTTGCACAACTAATGTTAGAAAAAGCTAGTTAAACTTACCCATTCGTCCACGAATTAACTTGCTTAACATTGGGCGAATCCTGACCTCGGCAACGCTCAACAGCTGATGTTACGGCTGGGTTAGAATCCTTGCACGATCACTTCAGTTCACGATAACTTCACTTGACAGTCACTTGCACTTGCCACTGTGAAATGTGGATATATTTAAAAACAATTTATTGTTCCTACGTTTAAACATTTCGTAATATTCTGCGTTTGTACGATTCATGTTGCTCGTTCGGTTAGCAAAACGACTCTGCCAGCTTAAACGTTCGCACTCGCTTCCACACGCACACGCACGCACACTGTCTCCAAATTTAGTGGAAATCGGCGGCAGATACCAATCACACAGGGCAGCATCGGTCCCTGCGTTGTGTGCGTCGCAGCAGTGTGAGCGTTGGCACTACTATGTTATCCGCATTAAAGAACATGTGCGTGTGCGTGTGGAAGCGAGTGCGACGTTTAAGCTGGCAGAGTCGTCCTGCTAACCGAACGGACAACATGAATCGTAAAAACGCAGACTATTACGAAATGTTTAAACGTAAGAAAAATAAATCGGTTTCAAATATTCCCACATTTCACAGTGGCAAGTGATAGTGATCGTGAAGTGAAGTGATCGTGAAGTGAAGTGATCTTGAAGTGAATTCACCGTGAGTGTAGTGAGTTCATCGACCCGGCCGGTGACATCAGCTGTTGAGCGTTGCCTAGGTCAGGATTCGCACAATGTTAACCAGATTAATTCCTAGACGAATGGGTAAGTTTAACCAGCTTTTACCCCATTTCTGGGAAGACCCACAGTTAAGAGACACCCTGTATATTAAAGAAAGTATTTATGAGAAACCCATTCCAATCCTACTAACGACCTTTGACAAAAAATTGTTTGCATGGATGCTGTTTAATTCTAATATACACATATGTACAAATTATCTGTTTGCAAAATCGAAATAAAATATTTTTCAAGTTAATGAGAATTATAAATTTTAGGTAAATTCACCTACCTTTTTTTTATTGCGCTTCCTCCGTTGGCGTATGATCCCACTCATACTTTAATAACGTTAGACAATATTTTGCCTTGCCTTTAAAATTTGTAATAGCTTTATTTATATCTTCAGTGTGATAGCAATGGGATACTATCTATATCGAATAACATAATATTATAGAATAATCAGGATCTTGCGATTATTATATCTATATACATATATCTATTAAAAACATTGCAAATATCTAAAAATGATTGCAGTTGTATGAATTGAAAAATGTTTTAGTGGAGGATTGATTATATTGATAAAAGACACCAGACCACATAGCAAGAGCTCATTGCGTGAGCTTTTTTTGGCAGAATGTGTAACATGGCACGTTTATGTGCTCTTGATGCAAAAAATTAAATTAAATGCGCAATTCACCAGTACAATCAGTAGTAGTTTGAACGTCCACGTATGTAGAAACTCACTTCTTCATTTCTTTTAGAAATAGAGCGTCCCTTCGAAATTAAATGAGCGAGATAGTGGTCGTCCGAATTAGAATTGACCACTCAAAACAGTATACCATGGGCTAATTAAAAAGTGCAACTAAACTTAAAAAGAACGCAACACCGTCACTCAACGAACTCATTCCTGTCTCTAATGTCTCCCTCCAAATGTATCGATTCTCGAAAAATATATTTTTCAAATCAAGAAAATTGTCAAAATATAGAGATAATATAAGAGATTAAATGGAATCACCCTCCATTTGTTAAATAGAATAATATTATATAAATTTTCATGTTTAAAAGTCACTTTCTTCAATTCTAATAACAACTTTTGTTTCCATGTTTTAAATTTAGTATATAAAAAACCGTTAACGTACGAGTCTCATCAGCCATTGCGTCGCCTCGATAAATGAAAGGGAAAAGAATTGAGCTGACACTTTTTATTCGTATTTTCAATACTGCGATCTAGATTCTAATCAATCGATGTGTGTTACGTCGATGGAATAGCAGTAACACATTTTTTAAAAATTTTAAATTGAATCAAGAAATGTCAATAAATCAATTTTTTATCAATAAATAAATATCCAAACCAGGATAAAGAAAATCATACGACTCACCCATCGTTGTACTTGCATGCAAACTTTGGTTGGATTCATTTCTATCCTCGAATTCGTGAAGAAGAGTCGCTGATCAATTATGGCGAATCTATGGACGCTTCCCTGTCGCCGGCTCGAACTGAATCGTCTGATAAATCTTGGAGTATGATCACTAAACACAACAAGAAATATATGTTACAGTTTGAGTACGAAAAGGCGAATAAAAATATAATTATTTAATACGACCATTACAACTGCTTAAAAACTTAAACTAACTACAGTTAAATTCTGAAGTGGAATATAGTAGTACGACACTAAACTGCTAAAAGCGTATGCACACATCTATAGTAGCCAACTACAGTAGAACGTGAAAGTATACTAAATACTTAAAATACAAATTCGAACAGATATCGCGCAATATTAAATACGAGAATACAATTCATTACAAAAAAAGGACAGAAACGAAGAGTTATTGTACAAGTGTATGTTTAGCATAAAACAGTTTATCACGGTAACAAAAGATTAACGTTCGTTACAGAAATTTGGATACGGCGATATTACAATTTGTCAAGAAATAGAAGAAGTACAATTAGGTAACTGGCAGGTAACAATAACGAAGATATGCAGCCGATCGGCTTAGAATCGCCTTCGATAATAGTTTTGACCATTACCTCGAAGACGATACTAATTGTCCAGGTCTCACCACGTGGAGGTTGCTGCACCCGGAGACCCACCCTAACCACGGCGTCCCATCCTCCCTCCTTTTCGAGCAAAAATGTAAGAATACATTATGAATATATCCCATTTACGCCATTTGCCGTTCTGCAAATTTAGCGAAAAAGGAAATGTCTCTACCGCGACGCGGAACTAATACAAGTGTTATACAATAAAACCAGCTCGCACGCAAAATCTCGCACGCAAAATCGCGCACGCAACCGCTTAAAAATATTAGAAAAACGTAAGCTACGGAATATGTGCACACCTACAAAAGTAGCGAAAGATAAGAAGCAGCAATAGATAAAAGGCATAGTTGCAAGCAGAGTACATATAAAAAGCAGCAATAGATAAGAAGCAGCAAGAGATAAAAGGCAAGGATAGGATTCTTTCTTCTTTCTTCTCTCTTCGTTCTTCTCTCTTCGTTCTTCTCTCTTCTCTCCACTCTCTTCTCTCCACTCTCTTATCTCTTCTCTCTTCTCTCTTCTCTCTTCTCTCTTCTCTCTTCGTTCTTCGTTCTTCGTTCTTCGTTCTTCGTTCTTCGTTCTTCGTTCTTGAAGATGCAACCCACGTGTAAGTTTTCTATGTTCGCTACTGCCTCTCTCCTACTTGAAACGAACGTCAGGACTATGAAGGTGCGAACGAGAGTATCGGGCGGATTGAGTTCGCGGTAATACGAAACTACACCAAGTATCCGATATTGGTGTCTCTACTATGCTCAATTTAAAACGTGGAATCTACTATTTACCCCCAAATGGAGTAGGAAAAACAATGAGCGTTGGAACCTAGTAAACGCGGCCCGGAACGGTAAAGCTGGGGCTCGCTCCAGGAAAAGTCAGAGCTTGTGCAGGAGACTCGGATAACCAATCGAGCAAAAAGCCACAACGTCTGTACCAGCGATTGGTTGCAAACATAAACTCAGACAGAGGGACGGGCGCACGCGCGACTTATTGTCGACTCCGAAACGGCACCGAACCGGGGGAATCAGCAAGTGACGGATACGCAAGTCCGTACGAAGCCTTGAATTGTGACCCCTCTAGTCCTAGAGACGGGTCACCAGTCCAAGACAACATGGAGCCTACGGACGAGTGAACCAGCAGCAACTGCCGGCTACAATCCGCTCGCGGCCGCAGACCTACGGCCCGTCCGTGGCCGGTATCCCGGCCCAAATACCGCCCCGAAATCCACAGCGCCCGTGAACCTGGACCCCGGAGCCGAGGAACCAATACATACCCGCAAGAACGAATCACGTGTACTTTTGTCGAGTGGAGTTCGACGACCCATGTAAGGCTAGCACCCACATGAGCGAGTACATCTCATCCAAACACAACCCTCCAAAGAACGAGCGCCAACCGAAATACGCGACCGACTAAATTGAAAATAGAGAAAAATTGCGGCACGGACTCTATAAATACAAGAACAGTGACTTTCCTCGTTTCAAATAAAGAGAGGCAATATCGCATAGAAAACTCGCAGAATGGGTGCACTTAAAATTAAATTTCCAGCAACGGCGACACACTTCCCCTAATAGAAACTGTATGATGCAATTCAAGCACGAGACACTCATACGTATGTATTACGGATTCGTGTCTGCACCCAAATTGATATTCGTGCTTCTAGCATGCTCGATATGTTAAGAGACATTGACTAAAAACTCCCAAGTGGAGATACTTAAGCAATGAGCATTTTATTTACGCGAAGACAACCCGACGCGAAACGAACCAGCTAGGGCTCGCTCCGAGAACATCTCACAGCTCCCGCAAGAGACTCCCGAACTCCAATTGAGCACAGGTCATAACGGCTACCAAGCAACTCGTAAGTTAACTCAGAGAACGATTTACATGCGCATGTGCCAACCAGAGTACGCCTACCCGTGCAGAGCTAGCAACCACACGAGCGAGTACATCCCGCGCAAACCCAAGCGTTCAAAGATGGAGCGATAGACGGGGGACGCGACCGCCTACAATAAAAATGGCGAACGGTTACGGTACGGACTAAGAAGGAAGGAGTGAAATGATTCCTTTGCAACTAAAGAAGAGTGTCGTCGTGTGGAAAGCGCGTACAAATTTCGAACCGCAACTAACGCATACATACACGCATGTGTATGTATACATACGGCGATCCTCTTCGCGATACATAAAAATGGTACCTGTCGCCCAATCGACGTTACCAAATGCCCCCGGCGGACATTTAGTAACGATTGGACTGGACCTCAGATACCTGCAGTTCTTGGCTTACTACAGTGCTCTAAAGTGGTCTAGAGCACCGTATTAATTTCCAGTCCCACCACGTGGAGGTGACTACAACGGGACCGTTGTCAGGTGTTATCGCGCGCATATACTATCATATGATATAGGAGATTCGCAAACGGATTGATTATTGGTTCACCCCTCGAAATTGAATAAGCGAGAGAATGAACGTCCGAATTAGCTTTGAGCACTCAAAACAAATCACACATACCATGGCCTAACTAAAAAGTGTAATTAAACTTGAAACCAATTTAACATCGTCACTCAGCGAACTCATAACTTTCTCTAATATCTCCCTTCAACTGTATCAATTCGCGAAAAGCATATTTTTCAAATCAAGAAAATTTTCAAACTATAAGAATAATATAAGACATGAAAATGGAATCACCCTCCATTTGTTAAATAGAATAATATACAAATTTTTATGTTTAAAAGTAACTTTCTTCAATTCTAATAACAACTTTTGTTTCCATTTTGTAAAGTTAGGATCTAAAAAACCCTTAACGTACGAGTATGGTCAATAAACACGACAAGAAATATATGTTAGAGTTTCAGTACGAAAAAGCGAAAAAAAATATAATTATTTAATACGAGAGAATGCAATTATAAGTACCAGGAAGTTTGCCATACACGATAAAGGATGAGTGCTACCGAATCTAACAGACGCAACTTGCCTTCTAACAACCCTTACAACTGTTTAAAAACTTAAGCTAACCACAGTTCTAATTCTGAAGTGAAATAAGGCACGACACTAACAGTAGGTAACAATAATGAAGAAATGCAGCCGATCAGCTTAGAATCGCCTTCGATAATAGTTTTGAACATTGCCTCGAAGACGATACTAATTGTCCAGGTCTCACCACGTGGAGGTTGCTGCACCCGGAGACCCACCCTAACCACGGCGTCCCATCCTCCCTCCTTTTCGAGCAAAAATGTAAGAATACATTATGAATATATCCCATTTACGCCATTTGCCGTTCTGCAAATTTAGCGAAAAAGGAAATGTCTCTACCGCGACGCGGAACTAATACAAGTGTTATACAATAAAACCAGCTCGCACGCAAAACCTCGCAGGTAAAATCTCGCACGCAACCGCTTATAAATATTAGAAAAACGTAAGCGACGGAATGTGTGCACACCTACAAAAGTAGCGAAAGATAAGAAGCAGCAATAGATAAAAGGCATAGTTGCAAGCAGAGTACATATAAAAAGCAGCAATAGATAAAATGCATAGTTGCAAGCAGAGTACATATGCCCATAACATATCTATGTATATTTATCTATCTACATCTACATCTTCATTGATGAGTTGCGTAGCTCGGTGACACAACCTAAATTGGAAGCTGAAAGAATGTACAAATGTAAGCACAGAATATTGAATTAATCCCGCTGCCGGGCAGCGAATATAGATAAATAACAGACATAGAGAATTCAAAATTAATACCAGATCGCACGCAAATGGAGAAGTCATGGTAGTCGCATCCAAGACTGCCATCGAAGCAATCACCTTATGCAGCTTTAGTAGCTACCTTTGGTGACGCAGGAACCAGTTTGGGCACATCATTGTGGTCGCAAGGGTACCTTAAAAATCGCGATAATTTATCATCGCAACACTATATAAAAATCTAAGAAAAATATCGCGGTACTGTAAATACTAATTAAAACCTGTGTATAAAAGAAACACGAAAATTATTATCGCAACGCTAAAAGCAAGTACGTATACAAGTATAATTTAATATAAAAGCTACACTAATTGAAACCACGATATACTTAATCGCAACTATAATGCAAACCGTATTCAATCGTACGCGACGCTAATAGAAATCGCGATTTGCCCAATACGATGATGAGTGCTGGAAACAATAAACTACAACTACAGCATACAAAAGCGAGCATAGTGACAAAATAGTAAGAAACAATGGCTCTCCATCCTTTGGATGTAGAGCCATTGGTAGTTGCCCTCTTGAGCGACAGTTTGTCGGGCCTCTTCGGCATTTAGCTTCTTCTTTTCTTCGGGCGCAATGCCCGCTGAAACTTAGTCTAGGCTCGAGACTCTATCCGCAAAAAAAAAATAAAATAAAAGTCTAAATCGCGTAGCTAAATGGAACACACGTGGACGAATCACGATTAAATACATTCGTAAAAATTGCGATTATGGAAAATCGTAAGGATTACGATTAAAATTGTAATCGATCTTCGCCTACACGCGCAGCCTCGAGCATAACGCAACACGATCGTTTCGGGGCCAAATCGCGATCGCGATCGCGACCGCGAAAGATTCGAAAAATCGATGGGCAAAGCCAGAGGCGAACGCATTTTCGTTCGCGCCACAGCTTCACCGTCGACTTCTCAAATCAGATTTCCTGAAACAGGTTGAACACGCGAAATGTTGCCTACCCGACCAGAGACTGTGTCAACCTGCCCGGCCCTACCTACTTATATCTATCAGGCACACCAGAAGGTATACTACCTATCCTACCTAGACCTATATTTCAAAAATGGCAAAGCTTTCACACAAACACACATTCCACGTTTCTCAATCAAACACTCGGGTGCAAGAGCCTACACTAGAGAGACGTCCCGGGACGCCCCCGACACCCGAGCTTGGCATACAATCATTCACACTCTAAGGGTACGTACCAATTCCTGAAATCGGCTGACAAAGGCTAGCGACCATTGCGTAAATGTGCGTAAACATATATGCTTGTGCATTACTTTCGTATAAAATATTGATTGTTCAAATATATTGTACACTTTCTTTCAACCAAGTATACTTGGTTCGTATAGTACTCTATTCGTTGCTATATTTTCATAACTCGTTATGGTATTCAATGTATATTTGCAATTGCAAAACATATTGCTATTCGTGAAATCCTAGTATCGGTATTGGAATAAATACGTTTATAATTTTTTATGAAATTCCCGAGCCGACGCAATTCCACAGCCTAACCACATACACACAAAATGTGGAAAATACGTCGTGCACGGTACACTAGCAAATGTCAGCCGCCAAACATTGTTATGAATTTAAAAACATATGATCATCGTGCCCATTGCCTTTCACTCACCCAAGTAGCACCTGGGCACGTGAGTGAGTTCCTGGCAATGAACACGGCAGGGGTTAAACCTGAAAATCCTGATCTAAAAAGATGATTAGTACACGTAAAATTGCAATAGGTAATAGTATACTTTACTTTCAATCTCTTTAAAAATGACTCGACTTCGTAATTTATGAAATATCAATAAAGACTCGACACTTACTGATAAATAATTTATTTATTAAAGGAAATGACTGTCATTGAAATTAAATTTACTAAAATAAGTACTGCAATTATGAAATAAATGCAATTAAATATTTACTTGAAAAATGGACAAGCTATTAAATAGGCCTCGGGTGATTCCTTAATCGAAGCAAATTGTTCAAGATAGCTACTCCGATTTGAAAATCTGCCCGTATACAAAGTGCCTTCTTGTACATAATGTGTAATAAATTTCATACGAAAGGGACTTATAGCATATGAAAATTAATATTAAATACTATCATTAGCTATGCACACTCAATGCTGATTTTAATATTCGTATCGTTATATTAATTTGTTTTAATTCACGATTACTATAATCATGAAACACTTGCAATAACGAAGTCGGAGGGCATCCGACTTCTGCACTGCGAAACAGTGAAAACAACGCGGAGTACGAGAAGGCACATCTAACCTCATCTAACAGTAAGAAATAACGTTACAACTGACCGGTATAAAAACTATACCCATAGTCACTATGCTCGCAAAACTACTAAAAAATACAACCAGTCACCCGTGCCGCTTCGGACCAATCGTCCTACGGCATGATTGGGGACCGGAGGAACCAAAACGCATGCGACTCACTACTTCGTTGATTGCAGATACCAAGGAAGTACTCGTGGAAGACGTCAGGAACATCGCCGAGGCAGCGCAATTGAACTCAACCGTCAGGAAGTGTGCAAACTGTAACTAAACAAGAAGGCAAAGAACATTAAAATCCACTGCTAAATCTCATAATTTAATTCTTCATAGATAACTGAGAATTGTTTAAAGATACTTACATTTCGACCTTTATCAGTGTCGCCCAAAACATCCCCTTCAGTGATGCACTGACTCTACCGACCGCATTGCGCGCGGTCACAAAATTTTCTGAAAGAAAACATGTTCATCTTATTAGTGTTTGTTATCAGTGGCATTTATGAACAATAAATATGCACGAAAAATATGTAAATATTCATTAAGCATATGTAAATATGCATTTAAAGTATGTAAATATGCATTAAAAATATGTATACATGCATTAAAAATGTTAAAAAATGCAAGTGTGCATTAAAAGTTTACAAGTATGCATTAAACATGTGCAAATATGAAAAGAAAATATACAAAATTAACAATACAATAACAAATGTAATAAGCTATTGCATATGTTTTTAAATATAAAACATAAAACATATGCATTATGCAAAAAGTGCAAACGAAAAAATTGTATTCCAATTGCAATTACGTAATTGTAATTGATATTGAAAATCTAATTGTTTTTATAAGTATTATAACTGTGGTTGTTTCATCTTAGTATTAGTCACACATCATATAAAACCAATATGAAAATATAATTAAAGTACTCACATACACAGGCCTTGGCTGCCTTGAATTATTAGGCCTCGTTGTTGCTATTGGCTTATTTTCGTTCATATAGTCAACCCTCTCCATACTCCTGTACCAAAGAATAACAAAGAAATTAAAGAAGTGCACGAAAGTAATGATAATTGTGATATAAATAAATAAATAATAAAGCCAAACACCATTTTTGTTTACGATCGCTTGTGTTTCCTAGAAATATTTCAACGCAAACGTTACTTGATAAGTCTTTCTTTCTTTCGCGATAAATTGCCGATATTTTCCAGGAAAAACATGCTTCCCGGCCATAGGCAGAAACAACGAAGAAATAGCCGCAAATAATGGCTTGTATTATGTTACTACTTGTTTACAACACGACTGTATATCATACAAGTATTATACGTGTATGATATATTGCTACAATTCTACTTATTTCAACAAGAAATTTGGAGAACGCTTACCTGTCAGCGAGAAGTTGAATTAACAATATGGCGCCGCGTCAATCTGTTCCTGCGCATTCCCGTTCAAAAGTTCGCGCCATTTCTGATTCAAAGCAAGCGAAAGAGACGCCATGGAACAGAATCCAACTGAAATTAGAGATACGTGTATTAAGAATCACCAATATTATTATAATACTGCTAGAAATTGCAAAATATATTACAAGATAATGGGATTTGGGGCTGAGATAAGTATATCTATACGTAGAAGACACGCAAACACGTAGAAGTGTTAGATACAAAAAATGCACGTTGGACGATTCCACTTACTACGCAATATTTTCTCAATTTTTACTAAAATATGACTTCACATTGACAAAAAACACTACAGAACTCTCAGGAGACGGTAAATGAAAACAATTGATATAATATTATATGTCAGACTATGTGACATACCTTAATTCGACGAACACTCTGAACACGTCTAATCACTACGAGATCCGTTGGGCGAAAGAGGGAGATTTTTGAACTAGATTGCGCTAATTGGCTGGCGACTGGTGGGCGGTGGGGGTGGGGTTCTTTCTTTAAGGCGGTGTTTTTTCAATATCGTGTCGAGTTAATATTTTTTATGACACGCGTTACAGCATGCATATTAGTCAACTAGTGGGAGACAAATATATTTATTAGTAATAATCAACGCGTCTGCGTAATAAAATGTTTATAATGTTTGTTGCACTATAGAATAAGTAAACTATTTATGTCAAACTAATATTTGTCTTGCCTTAACTTTATTTAATTTACAATTCTTACCGGACACATTCGAAGTAAATGTGTTCAGGAAAAAAAAATTGTCCGGAAAAAAAGCGCGTTGTACGAAACCCCGTTGTTCGAGGGATTACTGTAGAATAAAAATATATTTTTACATTTCGAACGAATACATCGAATAATCTTCGATCTATTCGTTCCTAGAAATACGGGCACCCCACCCCCCCAATCCTTCGACTGTATCTCCGCGAAAGAGGGTATCGGGTTTCGGCGGAGTGTTTACATCGCGCGACCTCGAGACACACAGTTCGCCCGCTTGCAACTGCACGTGTTCAATAGAACCCGGAACTGCACGAAAAATCATTCGATTCGTTCGCGTGGCAACACGAATATAATTTATACTTGATATAATATTTTTCTAGTGGCGCGCCATCGCGGTGCGAATTGTATTTTGCATGCGCCTTTATAAAGTATGTTTATTACAAAACGCGACATAATCAACGCAACACCTAGTTTCCGTAATGCAAGTAATTAACTTTTTCTAGATCAGTTCACACACAAGCATACACCTAACGGGTGATCACACAAGCGTACAGCGAAAAATTTAATTAATTCTATACGGCTCCTCAGGTTTTTTTGTATTCGACGTATACCACGCGGCACGCGTTCCAATCTATGAAACGCCAAAAAATAATTCGACTAGTTCGCGAGACCGCACGAATATAATTTAGACTCGGCGTAATATATTTCAACTCGCGGTGCCCGACTGAATCTTTAAGAATGTTTGACCGGACATAAAAAAGTATTGTCGTTTCGCAATATTCGCGCGCGGTCTAGATCGACGTGTAACAAAGGAATACATAAATGGATTTCGACTTACCGATCGTTGCGCAGAGACTCAGCAATACACTGCAGAATCCTTCGTTGCAGTACTATTAGGAGGCGAATGTCGTATAGCATTGGCCCGTTAACTCTTTGTAGAGAAGCCGACGTCCAAGCTAGATTTCCTTTATCTACTGTAACAGAAATATTCACCATCGTTACTTGACACGTTCAATGGTATTATAATTATTCTATATTTAATGCCAATTGTGGCAGAATTTCAAAACTCACCATACATGTCGGGCTTCCGTTGCGTCATGAAGTATATCTTAATTGCACTACACTTTGCGTTAAAATTCAGTACACTGTGCACTAATTTGATTCACTGAGCGATCTTTCTTTACGGGCCTCCACAGACGAAATGTCGAGCAGCCGAAAGTGCGTAGGATTTATAACCTCGGTTTAGCGGTTACTTTTTTATGCTTCGCGATTGGCTGCTGGATTAATGGGGGGGCGAGATCGAGCTCCTCGGCGAATCTAATAGAAAGTATTGCAACGTTGACCAATCAGAACTCTCTCCTAGCAATAAATTTCTTACCTCGGTACTTGACAAAGTTTAAATAAATTGAAAAATAATGTTTCCACTGTATCTGACTATGCGACACGTCTCGTCCACATATCACGCACAATCCCTGAAACACTTTTGAACCATCAATTGATCGAAAAACAGGTGAAAAGAATCGTTTTAATACGATTCTTGGCAGCTATTGTTCTAGAACCAGCCTAAATCCCGATTCTGATTGGTCTTCCCGTCGCATCTCGTAAGATCGACGACAAACGGCGTATTAATCTGTCATGCGTTTCGATAGTTTTGAAAATAATTTTAATATATCTCGCAAGACAAGATATTTCTCGTTCAACGGTGTATGCCATTTGAATCGCACATATCTGTTTCATATTTCAACGAGCCAGCTCGACCGTACAATTAGTCTTTATATATGAATTTTACGTTAACGTCCAGGCATTCGCGGACTATTTTTTCCGTAAATAGTAGTGCATTATTTCGCGACAACCATTGAAATTCGGCGTTTCTGATTGGAGCGCTGCGTGCTTCGTTTCCCGAATAAATACCACCGCGAACTTTTGTCTGCCCATTCGCTTGATATCTGTCAGTGCGACAGGTGCTTCATTTCTATAAACAAATTCAATTATTTCGCCTTGTACTGGACGGATTTCAATCAACGAAGTCTCAAATTGAAGGGAAGAGATTATGTTACGCATAAAAAAATATCCCTTTCCTGTAACTATATCCAGATGGCCGGAATAATAATTTTAATTGTTTATTTCTTTATAACAAAAGGACCTCGCGTGGAATAATGTTCACACCTATTGGAGATGGTAGTTTATACTTGTAGCTTTAATTTTTTTCCTCTACTCATTGATTAGCTGGCCTGCAAGTCGGTATAATTGCATTTGTTTATAATTTCGTTTCTTGGCCGATTTTAATCAACGACATTTTAAATTAGAGGTCTCGACTCAAAGAACAATCTGTTTCTAGTTTAGAATAGCCCCCATGTTTAGTTACCGTGTATTTCTCAAACAAATTATTAAATTATTTACAAAAAATAAACAGCGCATGGAGCACTTGTAAATGTTAGATTATCGTGTAGCAGCAGCCTTTACCTTCATTTTAAGCAGTCAATCATTAATGTAGCGTCTCTGGAAGTCGAAATAATTGACACAACCCGGAGTGTATTTTAGCCGATTTTTCAATTGTTTATAACTTTTAAACCCCGAATGCCATACTGTTGAAACTTTTGGAGAAGCTAGATATGGTTCGTAGCTTTAATTTGGGACCAGTCCGGTTGAAAAATACAGACTAGAAGCCGAGCAAAACGCAATTGTTTAAAGTAACGACGTAATCTAGAAATTTGGTTTTGCAGGCGCGGCAAACTGCTAAAACAGCCGCAAACGCGAGATGGCGCGACTTGTCTGATTATCCGCTTCTATGGGGCCCTAGAGCAACACTAGCATTTCCATGTCACAACAGCCTTGCCAACAAATTTTTTAAAAATTTTATCTCGGTTCATGGTGGTTGTTCTTTAATAAATGGGGTGTCAAATTAAAGGGAAACGAATAAGCAACCTAGAAAAAATAAGCAACCCGTTGCTATCACTATATACAGTTAACCGTTATAACAATTAGCGTGATTATTATGTCTAAAAGCAAAAATTAAAGGCGTCCGATATGTATTTAAATAGGTGATAATTTTTTAATTTACCAATTTATTAAATGGCAATAATACTATAATTTGAAACAAACAATTTAAAGTATTTCTAAAAGGAATCGCAACGCGTAACATGGGCTACGTGTCTCGAAAACTATCGTTACAGTGTAGTGTCTAATTTCAGCAACTTCAGACAAAATAAATGTTACTATACATATGTAAGTAAGTACTTTAATGGTATAATGAAAACAGTTGTGCATCGTTCAAAATTTCAAACGAACATGTGTAAATATTAAGATCATCCGGATAGGCTTCTTTTATTTTTATTAGATAAGGTAAAAAGAAGAGGAAAAGGAAGCAAGGAGTGACATTTTTAGAGTGATGGACAAGCGTAGTGAGAACGTCGAAAGTGTTGCTATGTTTATTAATTAGAACTATTCATATCTATACAGCAGTATTAGAACTGAGGAAACAAAAACAGACGGAAGATAATACATTCAGCGTTGAAGTATTATAAATGGCCCTATTATTCACAAGCATGTGGGACTCTACAATGTTTTTGAGCACCTTAACCCCAAAATTTTATGTCGCCCTTACCGGAACGTCGTCTTTGATTTCTGGATTAATTCTTATATTTGAATGGTGGTACTTCAGGAAATATGGTACATCCTTTATTGAACAAGTATCTTTAAATCATATTTCACCATGGATTGGTGGAGGAGACAGTGGTTCAGATGGAAACAACTCAAGTTTGAACGGTTCAAGTCCGAATCAACAAAACGTTCCGGAATGTAAAGTTTGGCGTAATCCAATAAACTTATTTAGGGGGGCAGAATACCAGAGATTTTATTGGGCTACTAACAAAGAACCATTAACGTATTACGATATGAATTTATCTGCGCAAGATCATCAAACATTTTTTACCTGTGAAGGCGATACAGGTAAATATAAATCGAATGCCAATGTTTGCATGGATCAGAGACTCAGGATACTAATTATTTTATTGGAATAGGCAAGGCTGAATACGAGACAATGCAAACCGCTTGGAGAGAACGTAATCCGGTAGTACGAATAAAAGCTGCGCATAGCGCACTCGAACGCAATCCGGATTGTGCTCCTGCATACATTCTACTCGCCGAAGAGGAAGCCACTACTATTGCAGAAGCAGAAAAAATTTTGAAGCAGGCTTTAAAAGTAGCAGAAAACAATTACAGAAAGTCTCAGAGTACGCAACATCAAGGAGGAATTGTAGAAGCCATATATAAAAGAGATACAAATGTATTAATATATGTTAAACGAAGATTGGCTATGTGTGCCAGGAAATTAGGGAAACTGAAAGAAGCGGTAAAAATGTTTAGAGATCTAACAAAAGAAGTCCCGCCTATTATGAATGTACTAAACATTCATGAAAATTTAATTGAAGCTTTATTGGAGATGCAAGCGTACGCAGATGTTCAAACAGTATTAGCAAAATATGATGATATAAATTTGCCAAAATCGGCAACTATCTGTTACACAGCTGCACTGCTAAAAGCACGGGTAGTTGCTGATAAATTTTCCACGGATATTGCTAGCAAAAGAGGCTTAACTGCTCCAGAAATGATAGCGGTGGAAGCTATTCACAGAGCTGTGGAATTTAATCCGCACGTACCTAAGTATCTGTTGGAAATGAAACCTCTGATTCTACCTCCGGAACATGTATTAAAAAGAGGAGATTCAGAAGCAATAGCATACGCATTCTTCCATCTTGCTCATTGGAAACAAATGGAGGGTGCTCTTAATTTATTACACTGTACATGGGAGGGTACATTTAGAATGTTACCCTATCCTTTGGAAAGGGGACATTTATTTTATCCTTATCCAACATGCACAGAATGTGCAGATCGCGAATTGTTACCTTCGTTTCATGATGTAAGCGTTTATCCTAAAAAAGAGTTGCCGTTTTTTATTTTATTTACAGCAGGTCTATGCTCCTTTACAGCACTCTTAGCGCTTTTAACGCATCAATATCCTGATACTATGGGCGTAGTTGCGCGATCAATGCTTGCCTGGTTCTCTCATCCTTTTTATTATATTTTAGACAAATTAGAAGCAATATTACCTTCTAATTTACTGCAACAGCTCTCTAGAATATAAGGCCGTTTATATGATCTCTGTAATCATGACTTATTGTGATATTTATAATACTTATGCTTTCATGTCGTATACATCAATTATACATGTACATCCGTACTTCCCGAATTTCTTATGACTGACGACACCCTAATATGTATGTATTTATAGAATTAATTATTTACTTAAAGTTGCTAGTTGAAAATGTCGTGTAGTGATGAATGTACAATTAATAAAAATTGGAATATCTTTGAATCATTTTCTATTTCTGCTTTCATATTTTCATATTTATAGTATTTATCTTGTCGGGGATAATTGGGTATATTAATCAACCATACGTTTGATTCGATTTTATATTTATTTAATAATTGATATTATCAATAGCTCATAATCCATGGCGAAAGAGCAAGGCAAATCAGAGATATTAATATTTCAAGTTGTGTAGATGCGAAATTTATTGTACGGAATCAATAAAAAGAAATCCTAAGAACATTTACAATTGCTTATAGTAAACAGCAGAATTGCACCGATTATGAACAAAAAATTATTGTAACAATATTACGCAAACGTGTAATATTAAAATGCAAAGTGTATTGAGCATTATGCAATATCAATTATTCTTAATCTCTGATCCGCCTTCCTATCATGAGACGGTTACGACAGAACAAAGAGACTTAAGACACTTGGAAGTCGGATGGCCCAGGTTCCACAAATGGCCTGACTCGCTATGACTTTGATTTTGCTTCAAACATTCATCCTCAATTAATCTTAACCGATGAGTGATAAAATTTGTCACTTTATATACAATACCTCTTTACTTTATAATTTACTTACTTAAACGAACATATGTAACGCAGAAATACTATTAAATAACTATCTTCACACAACTAAGATATTTCGCATTATGACTATTAATGTATGTGTGTAATAAGAACATGTAAAAACTTTCAAATGTGATCCTTAAATTTTACTATATAGTTATTCTTAGAGTATCATTACAATTAAATGTATTTATAGTAGAAGTAATCTATAAAGTAGGAAATATTTTGAGTATTCGTCTCCTGCTAATATCTGAGCTTGTGTACATACACGCTTCCTCTCACTCGAAGATTCAATTGCGAATCTTAAACACCGCATAATTCTTCTATACCATCGTGGTGGGATTATTTATTGCCGAAAATTAACTACGAAAGGAATTCGACAAAAGTTCACGCAATATATTTATGTACAAACTATAGATTGTCCTTTTTGTTATAAACCAGATTTTCTCAGTAGATCAACGCACGTAGTCACTTCACTGTGTTCAGATTTGATCGTTCCGCCATTTTCTACAAATAAGGCACCTTTAACAAATTACGCTGTTATAGGCTATAACGATCTAGCAGTCCAACATTCAGTCAATGTCACAAAGTCTGCACCGACGATAGTTAACTTGCAGTTGCCAATAAGGCATACATAGTCATTTTAACGTATACAACAAAACCAATTATACATATTTAATATTACTTAACATAGCAATAAAAATTTCATAAATTATTCCCTGTTTCGTTTACCATTTTTTTTTTTTTTTTTTCTTCACAGGCATACAATTCTTTTAAACAGTATTCTTTACAAATCATTTGTATTAATTCATAAACGTGGCATTTGTACAAGCTTCATCAAAGATTATTATACCATTTGAGAAACTAAGGAATAATTCAGAAGCAAGTAAAATTAATCTACAGAAATCAGCTTATTCTATTTGGAATAAATCTATTTTTG
The DNA here is from genome assembly GCA_963583965.1 of Nomada ferruginata. Classification (NCBI taxonomy): domain Eukaryota; kingdom Metazoa; phylum Arthropoda; class Insecta; order Hymenoptera; family Apidae; genus Nomada; species Nomada ferruginata. The sequence continues at coordinate 4,727,018 of OY757214.1, read as the reverse complement.
GGTAGCATTTCCTATGTATCGATCATATTTCTATGTGAGCGAATAATTAGCTTCAAAGATAATTTGTGCATACGGAATGCTATAATGTTTAAACGTTTCTGGAAGAAGTACCATATTATCAATTGAAGTTCTTTTCTTTTCGCACTCCTTATAAAAATCATTATCCCGCCGTATGGATAAAGGTTGATGTCATTATTAAAGGGTGCCATTTGCGAAATATTGATACCGATCGTATAATTTAGTAGACCACGAATGTATACTGGCTTCGACTAAGTCCTCCACATGCCGCCGTAATTGATCCTCGGTTAATGTAAGATGGAATCTATTTTTCAATCCTTGTACCGTTGCCGCACCGCCGCTACGGAAACATGGAAGCTGCGATCCTATAATAATAAATAGTAATATGTAATCCGTTTAATAAGAATCGCACATTTTTGAATACTTGAACGGTGAACTTCTTTCAAAGAACTTTTACCTGATAGCATGATTTCCACAAGATTAACAATTTTTTCCATATGTTTCCTTGCTGCAATCAATCCTTGCAGAATTAAAGATTTGAATTCTTGGAACTGCTTAGATTGACTTCCACCCATGACTTCCACAAATTCAGGAGTTAATTTGAACGGACTCGTCTCAAATCCCAAGTTTCGGGGTGACGTCGATAGAATAAACCCGAAGTCTATATGTATTAAGTGACCATCACTGTGAAGCAAGATATTTCCATTGTGACGATCTTTAACTTGAATGAGATAACAGACAAGGCAGTATGCCGCGCAACTTTGAATGAAATTTCTTTGGGCAATAGTAAATGCATCTGACGTAGATGGGCCAAATTCCTTTTCAAAATATTGACAAAGCGTTAATTGGCAATGTTTCTTCACTTGGTGGAACGACACGGTATTTAAAATTGGCTCGATTAACCCACTATCATTTGAGAGGCACAAAATTCTGTAAAAGGAAGTATCGCATTTAGTAAATCGTTTTGCAATTAAATTTCCACATACACATGGACAATGAAGTATTTCTTACTTGTATGGCCGCACCCAAAGGGGTACTTGTTCGTCTTGCCAGATTTTTTGCAACATCGAAAGCAATTGCGAAGCAAGAAGTTCTTGTCGAAGATCATCGCCACATTTTACAATAACTGCGAGCAGTTTCCAAGACGCCAAATGACCGTATGGGCTGGAAGACCTTATACGACGTTGCTTTAGTTCCCATGGTTCTTTTAAAACAGCAGCCGATGGATCTTCGGGATCGTGATTAAATGTTGCACTGGGCGCAGCAGCCATTTCGCTTAATCGCCTCTTTATATCTCCAGGTACAAATATTGGTTCTTTGCTATCCGATGACTCTTGACTTAATTGAGATATCGTATCTCTATCTTTTGCCTTACGAAGTTGTAAATACTGTATGGAAACGGGACGGTATTGAAACTCTATCTCTCTTTTAAATTCACAAACAAATATAAATACAAATGGGAGTAGGAATGATTGAATAAGCACCTGTTGGGTTATCTCATCGTCCTCTTGACTCCAACAGTCATTAGGATCGTCATCGGGGAAATTAAATGCAACCTCTGTACTTCGGACCGAATATGGGGAAATATTTTTAACCGGGGTTTGTCTAATCGGTGGTATATTCTGTGGTGTTTCTGAAGTGGATATGTCTGACGAAACCATTACATTAGACTGTTCACCTCCAGTTAAATTTTCCTCAGATTTAGTATGCCTCAGTAAGCATCCCACTATTTTCGTCGGTACAGGCGACGTATAAATATCTTCTACTTCTAACACTTCAACATAAATTATGTATGGTGCCTACATGTTTTAGAATACATTAATACACATTCATAAAAGAAGATCGGAGTAATGGCGATCGTAACAAGTCGCGAAATTTTTCAAACAATATTACCTTGTCCTTGCTATTAAGGACAGCCGCGTATTGCGGTGGCACTCGTACGATATGATGTGGTATTGAACTGTGCAAAGGAAGCCACACCCTCGCAGGGAGATTCAAATTGAGTGTATTAAGCTCGGCTATTAATTGAACAGTTTTACTTTCCTTTGTTGGAATAGTTCCAAGTAATTTACCAATTGATATTAATGCTTGTATAAATTCGAGTTCTGGTGCAAGACGTGGCGCCTACAAATACAAACGATTAATGATTTAAAATTCCGCGCATGTGTATCGATAATGAGATAAGTACATCGTTTTAATAAAAAAAAAATATCGTCAATTTACATTGCAAACGCAGTCGGTTTTTTGTCCTCGTAAATCATTTACCACACCTTGGCAGGAATAAAAACAGGTACAGCCATTGTCAAATGCTCGACCAGAGCTCAGGTCCCCAAGACTTACTTTATTTATTGTACCTTGAATTATATCGCAAGCATATGGTGAAATATATACTTTACATAATATGTGTAACTTTTACTTTTACTATTTCATAATAAGGTCGCATAGTAATTAGCATAATTCTACTACCGGAATGGCTACGACGTAGAGTTTGAAATAAACCAGTGGCATCAGATTGAGATCTTTGGTGTGTCTTTTTGTTAGGTGATGTAACACTCTGCATCGCAATTAACGGCGGAGGTGCAGGTGCTTGTAACCCAGCTACACGTCTTTTATTCTCATTTCCTTTTGGCCTAATATTTCGTAAACGAAAACAAAAAGCGAAGGTTAAATAAAATTTTACATTTTTCCATCGTTCTCGGAATGCTTCTGCAATTTCGCACTCCAGTCTCTTTCCTACCTAAGTTCATCCGAGAGAATAAGATTTTTTAGTTTGGTCCCATGAGACTTCTTTTTGGATGGCAAATGAGCATCGGAACTATACGCGTCTAATAGCCAGGCACATTTTAACGAAAAATCAGCTGACTGCCTACACCTAAGTAAATAAGGAACGTACGATATCTTGAGCATTATTTGTATAAACCTTTAATTCAAACGTTTACTTCTCTTCTTCGAATAAATACTTACCTATGGACAAGATATGGATAAAGGACTTCTGTAACGTCATGAAGTTGTATATACATTACAACCAGCTGTGGCAAATAGAAGTCCACGTCATTGTCTGGGAAACTAAACATCTTGTTCCCTAAAAAATGTTACCTTTCATATTTGTAAAATCAACACACTTGTTGCTACTACTGTAAACAAAAGATTTTCAAGCTCTTCAAGCACTGTGGTCTAGACAATCTATCCACATTAATGGACAAGCAGAAAATAATCTTGGCATAACGGGTTGCTGAGTTCCACGCGAAAATTTAATTCATCAATTTCTCCGAAACGAGGACTCCCAAAAGAAAAACTTATACCTTCCTTGTACATTAATTTAGATGCTTCGATAAGTATCTCGGAATTTTTTCAAATTTCGTTGAAGCCCAGAACAATAGGTCAAAATCAGGTCCGGGAAAGAAAGACCCGTTATTCCGCCCGCGTTAGTGAAACCCCATATTGACAGCGGATGGCTAATTACTCCATACGAACAAGTACGTGCAACGCCAATAGAAATGCTTACCTAGATAGCTCTGAACTCCAGGCTCCTTAGAATTAAAAAGATAAGAGATCGCCATGGACATATCGAAAATCTGACTCTCGAACAATCTGAGCAAACATCCTTCGGATGGCTTCGGTTGGACCGTCTCTTGCCTTCGACAAACGACACCAGTCTGCTTTTTCTCCGCTGCCTCGTTAGTCTCGGATTGCACCGCGGTCCCGCAACACAATGTCATAGCCGCCCCTGCCAGTTCACTCTGTTTATCAATCACCGTTGAGACTTCCATAGAATTCTGGAAGTCTCGCGCGTCGATCGTCACACCTATATCGGTGCATCGTTGTTCGTCGTTCGTGTACTCGTTACTTTCGAGTTCTTTTACCACGTATACGATGTTATTGGACCGCAATTCCTGCGTACCAATATCACCACTGGTCGCATTCTCGTGTTTATACGGCTCACTACAATCACCACCCGTCGTCAACGAAGGTTCACTCAGGTGCACCAGTTCCACAGGTGACACTGGCACAGACACCGACACTGAGACCGGACCACTACTCTCTTCTCCGTCCACCGTGTCCACGCTATCCATGTCACCTGGCTGGGATAACGAAGAGTCGAGGCTCTCACGGCTGTGCAGGTGGTCCACGCTCGATTCTCTTGTTGCGGCGTTCGTCGCGTCGCTGGAACCGCTATCGGAACCACAAAGTATACCCGAGTCGTCGGATCCCAAACTGGCAAGATCCTCGCGCTCCCGGCTACGCGTTTTGCAAGCGGGTACCGCTACCACCTTGGCTACCGGGGCTGGTATCGTCTCGCATTCTGGACTCGGCGTCACGTCCACTTCCGGGATTCGTTGCAACGCTGAATCGAGACTTCGATTTCTGTGATGATGCGTCAGCGTCGTTGCGCTCGCCTGTGGCACCGGCGGCAATAGAATACCCATTGACCTGCAAAACCGCCGATGCAGTTGAATGAATTTGGAACGTGGAACGCTCGGTTTAATCTTGAATCGTTGCAGCAGATTCGATTTATATATATTTATTTCTCGCCGCGTGTTCAAGATGAAGAGGGGTAGGAAACTTCGTGAAGTCATAGTACAGTGAGTGTCTTATAAATATTATTAATCGTACCTTGTAAGTATACGTACATACAGGCCACGGGATTTTAATGGAAATTTATGCGAACTTAGCGTCTTCTACACGCGTGACACGTTCATAAATAAGAAACTAAATATTGCAGTCGAAATATTGATTTTGGAATACTCTCTATGAGTATTATAACTCCACAATGTTTCAAACCCTTTCTTTTACCATCCCCTTTATGTAGAATAGATTGTACACTAGTGTATAACAGTAAGAGACTCGCTCACGTACTCGTTCTACGTAGTGATAGATAATACGATCTTAGTGTGCGTGTACATACACGGAAACCAAAAAATGATGCTATCAGAATTTATAAATATCATCCGGAAGCAAGTAACGTTCAAGATACAGCTTCGTTTACGTACCTAAAGTCCAGACTGTGATTTCGTTGATGCGTAGTCAGTCTACTACGGGTGTTGATCGCTGGATTTGACCGTCCGTGCACAAGAGGAACATTACAGTTGGCTAATTTATGCCTTTTGATGTGTGCCACGCTTTCCTGGCGTGTCGATCCACCACTAGGTGTTACAGCCACTACTTCACTCATATTAAAGTTGAACGAGCATCAGCTCGGCTAACAGTCATCTGCTGTTCATGTTGATCGTCCACCTACGAACCGTACAATCGAATCGTTTAACTGATCTATCGAGAAGAAAGCATACATACATACTATATGTGCATATGTTCGAGACGAGGGAATTATCGAGAGAAATTACGTCGCAGCCGAATGCTCGCTGCCAATGCAGATAACGGTCAGATAGAATTTTGACAAAGTACAAAAATCGACAAATTATCGCCCCTATTTTTGTACACATTATTCAACGATACTAAATGAAAATAATCGCGGGGAAACGTTTTCAACGTGCCCAATCTAAAGCCAAGTTTATACGGGTTTAGTTATCAGTATCGTCCGAAATACGATAAAGAAATTCGTATCTCAGATAGGGTTTATAAGACTCTTTTAACGGACCAGTCAATGAATCGAGCATCGACAAAAATATGTGTGGTAGAATAGTTCATTCCGTATTAAATGATACAGGGAGGGAATAAAGCAATGTAAACAAACAAGAAAACGTTTAAACATTTTCGGGACAAAATATCAATCGTGCTACGTATTAATCGTTTTACGATTGCATTTTTGTATTATTTATCTAATCGTTCCTCAGATACTCATTCCTGTTATACATTATACGTGCGACCTTTTAAAAACTACGGCCACATGAAAACAATACAAATCGCATTACACTCGCATTTATACCTTGCTATCTAAGATTCCACAACCTATTATCTCAGCTATAAAGACCATTACGTCGGAATGCAAGCGCTCGTAATCTCCCTCATAAATTAATAACAGTATCGATTCTCTCTTAAAAAGGTATCCGAACGATAAACATATGTTCACGCTGATCTCATAGTAAATACGAGGAATTTGTAATTTCACGAAAAAAAGTCATCTTTTAGAAATGTACAACGATGACCAACCACGCAAAGCGGCACCGTGACAGGAGCGTGAAACTCGTGCTAGGTACGAGAAAGTCGAATGCCAATCGGAACAAAGCGTACGTCAGAATTTTGCTCCCTACTCCACGGACGCACGGTTCTTACGTACTCCCGATATATTCATTTGATTCTTCTTCGTTTTCCCTTCATTTTTTCGTTTCTCGTCCGAATGAAAACTATTTAGCACTTAGAATATTGAAGCTCGCTTTCAACTCGAGGAACAGTCTCTCACCTTATCGTGACTGAAATCAAACGAAACCGTATTCCTTTCCCGCGATATTAATCGGTGGAGAGACCGGCCCGAGTGAAATCCCTGGGAGAGGAATAATTCAATAAGAAGGAAAATGGAACGAAGAGACTATAAGTTGCGGTATGCCGGCTTGTTACTCTCCCTCTTTTACTCAGGGACTCGTCCTTCCGTTCGGTTAATATTCACACGCTGGGCAGCGGTCGCGCAGCAATGGGTGTGCCAGAAGCATAGAAACCAAGCACTGCCTCTATACTTGACAACCCATGAAATCCACACCCCCATAGATATTATACTACTCTCTTATTCGTATTCCAATACAACCCAATCAATCGAACGTGGTAAACCCCTGTTACGCTCAACGTAAACGAGACTACCAATGGTATTGAATAGGAACAAAATGTCAATAGAGCTTACCTCGTACTTGAATGCAGAGGTTTGTTGCGATTGAGGCTGCACCATGCGTAAACGTCTGCAGTTTTCTCCGTACAGCGTGTATAGTATAGTATGATAAATAGTATGTATACGGAACAAGGAGTTAGAGAAAGAGGTAGGAGAAAGGGAGAGAAAAGATGACGATGATGCAGCGAACCCGCGGGTACGCAAAATGCCACTAGGCGCGATAAAGACAACAATATATCCTTTCCAATGGCAGAATCAGACTGTCACGCACCGCCTTGTCGTCACTCGTTTTCAGGCGATTTTGCTAAATCCCTGGCTACGCCCAATAAGTCCGCGCACAGAATCACACTTCATCACTTTCGTTTTTACCTAGCGACTTGCAACGGACACAGAAATGAAAATGCACGCGAGTTTTTCGCCTCGGGATTTCAATGAAAAACACGCACAAACGAATATCCGTCCCGATGCAAAAGGCGACCTCGCCAAGCTCGACTGCCTTTCGCACGACGCACTGAGCCTACTCTGCGCACTGCTGCCAACGAAAGGGACGCGAAGTCCACGCCGCCATTAAACAGTAACGTATTCTGACGCGAGGGGGCCAGTGTTTGATTCAATTCGGATAATCTATCATTTTTGTTTTCTTAATTTTAATATCTTTTTATAAAACAATTTAAAAAGCGCACAACGATTTCATACTGCGTAATATTTTTTTTAATGTTATCAAGGTAATTGAATGTTTATTTGTAACAATTGAAAAGTAACATCGTACAAAATGGTGCCTATTAAATAGTGCATATTAAATGTTAAATTTTCACCCATATTTTAATTAAATGTTTCAAATGAAAAAAAAGAGAAGTTCTGCGCTATTTATCTAATATCAAGTTGCAATCCAATACATGCATATGTATTAATAAAAGTGATGCAGAGGCTTGAAAGTATGTAATAGAGTTTTTGAAAGTTTCGCCCCTGAACGCACATGTGCCTTCACGTATGCACGTACACACTTGCAAGAACCAGGTATGTCGTGTATTTTCATACTGTCGCCAGACTGACAGTATCGCTGTGTTTCTATTTACGTCAACGCACTTGTAGCTATGATAATACCGTGATGTGAGCTGTCAGTAACAACAAAGCCAGGCTGAAATAATGAACAAACGCAACTCGGCACGATCATTAAATGTGTTATAAACGATTTCGCTGTAATATTTGTCATGAAAAACTGCATATGAAGCTAAATTCTTGCTGTGACATGTAGCAAGAATTTATTAATACGGGAATGATGAACGATAAGCAATCGCATTCGTTGCATTGCACGTGGGGTTTAGCGGAAGACTAGGTTTAAGTTGGCAGTGGCCGCTTGAGTGCTCGACTAGGAAAGGTCGTACATCCGTAAGTGCAGCTGCACTATGCGCATCATACTGGAGACCGGCATTGGAACCATTAGGAATTCGCGCTCCAAATGTATCTGCATACCACCGTGCATAAACACATAAACATTACATCTGTTGTTTGAATTCTTTATGAAATACAGGCTGTGCTTTTTTTTTTCTTTTGCACGTGCAACGATAAAGCCACGAAATCTTTATCCATATCACCTACATTGAGTCACAGGAGTCTTCATACCCTCGGAAATTATTTGAAATCGAATGATTAATACATATTGTTCAATAATACATATCCTGTAATCTTGACTAATAATGTAATAATTAAGCTTTCGTATGATATATCGTTTATTGAAAAATAATAATCGTATACGAGTCGATATTGAAATGGGTATTCACAGATATAATGTTACAAAAATATTCGTACTCTTGCAAATTATGAACACGTAAAATCGAAATATTAAACGATGTCATGTGTTCAAATATGTACATATTACTTTTTTCGCAATGATTAGTCAAACAATTTGGCGCCGTTAATATTCTTTATTCGAGCAGAAGACTAAACGTGCCTTATCTCGAACATGCTTACATACAATCAGAAAATTACAACTATAATGTAGTTGTACTTTCGAATACAGTTTCGAATACAGACGAGCATGCAGCAGACTTTGTACTTTAGAATATTATAAACTTTATGTGCACGATCGTAAACCTTTTAAAGCGTATGCATAAATCTCCTGTTATAGGCAACGTATTCACATTTGGGTGAAATTATTTTCGCAACAGACCAAATATCCGTGAATCTTTCGGGTAAAAGCGAACAGTCGATGCTTCCTGGAATTTTACACGCTTTCTAACCGTGCATAAAAGCGAAAAGCGTACGTACATCTAACTATCATTGATTGCTTGACAATCATCAGCCGTGTTACCATCTCGGTGCAAGATGATTTCACTTTTTACCAAGTATCGCTGAGCCAGTTGTTCGCAGTAAAATATTGCAATTCGCAGTTAAACAGTAAGAGGTTCTTGTTGGTAGTTTCATTAGATGTTACGAAACACTCACATGCCGAGGAATTGCGGCAGGCACTTTTCCATCTACTTCAAACATTTGAAAGAATGAAGCATTACACATGTTCCTCTTATAACGTTGAACTCTGCAGATGTTATATATGCGATACTTAAACTTTCCGACGTAAAAATAACACAAATTAATAACAAGGAAAAGACGGCGGGAAATATTTATGGGACCCGTAACTTATTCGTGAAGTGAGAGGAAGTATGTATATGTTTGTTTCGAGGAAAAACGAAAATTGTTCGTTTATTGTTAGCGCTGACAGCAGCCTTATCTTAAACCCTGGCGCCGAGCCCGTAGACACTGTAAGAGAATTCTACCACTATGGTTTTTCCTGTAACCAACAACCATACATATATGTATGTACAGGCACCCCTTTAATTTAGCTGCATTACCAGTCATCGTCTGCAATTCTAATTTTAATTTTCCTAATGCAGAATGTGCAAATTCTAAGTGATTGCAACGATGACGAGGGACCACAGAAATATCAATCAACTGATATAGGCAGAAGAATAGTGAAGGGTGCGATCGAAGCTCCATCCCTTTGCACGAGAGGGTCTTCCTCGAAGAATTAGTCACTGGAAACGGTGTACAGTAATCGGCAGCACGAAAGGGCGCTTTGCGCGATCTGCTAATGTAAACAGAACCGCCACGTTGGGCACGCTGTAGGTACTTTGCATCTCGCCATGCTTTTCATGTTCGCCATGTCAATAATCCTTGACCTATTCAATATGTATAGCAACGAACGATGGAGAAACGTGGAAAAGTGGCATGGCGGGACAATCTATGCCCTTGTGATTAAGATTTCAAATGGTCTAGCTATAATCATTTAGACCTTCTTTGCACGGCTTGTTCAATCACGTTGGATAAAAAAAGAGTTTCTGGTTAAGCACCACTGGTTGCATGCTGGAAACTGTTGGGAACGGGATATTTAAACGGCAACTCTGCTATCTATGCTGCAGGGTAGAGACCATCACGGACTTTCCTTACCCCTCATCTAACATCTCATGATGTCGTACGTCGCGACGTACGGTACGACATACGCCCTGCACTTATACATAGGCGCATAGAGTATAGTGACCATACGGCATACGGTATATACCCACACCCTAATGATGATACGTACATAGTCACCTTAGCAGCGGTGCTCATAATCACTGGCTCGCGTGCTATCGTTGCATTTGTCGATCCGATGCAACGCTGCATAGGCTTTTTTTAAACACGGAAGATTTTTTACAAACATGTGTATCGGTTAAGAAGACGAACACGCGTGTGTGTTGTAAAAGTCTTGCAAAATAGTCATTGAATCGCTTCCGTAAGGTGTTCTCTAGGATACCGTAGAATCCTATAGCAGTGGTGAATTAATATTTTGTATATTCTTTATATTGGTTGAATATTTACAATTGCTGACAATAATTATTTCCATTAATTACTACCGAATAAAATATTGGATTCGATATAGTGCTAATGCCGTGGGTGATTGGCCTTTAACTTCAAAGCTTAAAGCCACACATCTACGACCAATGAAACCATGTTTCTATCTATGCATATGTCGATATTTTTATTTCCGGGCTAACCGGACGTATTCCATAAACAAATGGCTATCTGAAGAAGCTGGGTTTCAAGTATGTACATAGATATAACGCCAGAAATAAAAAGATAGCCGCCGTGGCCATCTCGGTGAACCTTGCGTGTGTGTCGTGTCACAGCAACCTTGACCTTCAGCTGTAACACCAATTAGATTTAGAGCTTTCTTATTCCAGACTGTTCTTTCGAACTGATTCAATTCTAATAGCCCGAGGTTTCGCGTGAACTTCGAAACATTATCAACCGTCTACCTTGCGAATTTTGGTTGCTTACATGTTTATAGAGTTGCATAACGCATCGCGACTCGCATATCTGTTCTTTTTAATTTGTTCATAACCAGTTAATGACGGTGGTTAACAGGAAAAGGAATACTTTATTTACGATTATTTTTTACGTAAGCAGGAATGATCAGTGTTTCGTAATTCCTGTAGTTCGTCTTAGCGCCTCTTATGTGCCGATTATGCTAGTGTTCCCTGCAAACGTACAATGCCCGGCGACCATTTTCGTCTGCAGCTCTTATCGTAAGCATTCTTCCGTATGTTAGAGTTAACCTTACTGATAAATTCTGTACGTGAATGACTTGCAAATGTGTTACTGATTCGTCCTTCCTGCACGAAGATATATCATTGACACGATTCGAGGCGTTCCATCAACAGTTGCAAGTACACTTAATATACGTACAGCCCGTTTCCTTCTTTCAACGACTCTCTACGACGTTCGCAAATTCGCGAAAGATTAACCTTATGTTTGTACATATGCGTATACAAGCTTGTCGTAGACGATTTGTATCTGCGTTCAGCAATTTGTCCAAGACCCCTCGATGTTGCCAAGCGACATATACACGCATGATTCCCGTATTTCGCTAAGATTTCTCCTCGTCGTTCTACTTACAGTGCAGATGCTCCATCATAATAGTTTCTATTTTCGGTCGGAGGGCTGGCTACACGTTGTAGGTGCAGATGTTCACTGCCGAGCTAAAAACGTTTGGGGGAGAAGGTCGGGCTTGGCGCTATGCACTTTCAAGATACTAATAGACAAATAAAGGAAACAGCCCCGTCCAGAGGAAACACGCGCGATGATCGTGCACCCGGATGTCAGGCGTACGAAGGAAGAGCTATCTAAGTGCCAAGAACGAATTGGATTGAGAAGAAAGAAGAAAGAAGAAAGACATCCTGCTTCCATACTTAAGCGAAATTTCACTCCGAAATAATGCTAAGTGCTATTAACTCTGTACAGTATCTCCATCGTAAAATGAAAACACAATTGTAGTCGTGATGATAATACAAAGGATGTTGTAAAGGCATTGACCAAAAGGGAGTACAAGCGATGTACGTAGTAAGCGTGGAAAGAAAAAAAGATGAATGAAATGTAGCGGCGACTGCTAAGCGCGGCCTTCAAAACACACTCAAATATGTAGTCTGTTAGTGTCGTGCCCAGAGGTTCAACCATAGGATATAATTCATATTTACACATGATAAGATTAAAGAATATTATGATACTTCAGGCAACTAGAATTACAAAAACAATACGTCCGTTTTTACATTTCTGTTACGATACAATTGGTGTTACGTAATTATTATCGATCGATGAGAGCTCCATTAAAAAGCTGACTCCATATAACTTTTAATGGGTATAATTTTAAAGATAAAGAGAACTTCGTCGGCGATAAATATTTCCGGAAAAGAAAGAAGGAATACATATTGTTTCGTTTTTTAGAGAGGAACGTAATACTGTGCGCAGCGATGAACTTACTTAATAGAAAGTGTCCTAGAAAAGGCTTTATCATTTAACTTCAATTCCCGCGAATTCCAGGTCGTTTGTACTCTCAGACAATCACGCGAAGAACGTGGAGTATCTAGAGGCATCTGCCTTCGGTTTTATTCAACTAATTGCCCAGCATATGATACTTCGTAATGCTAGACAGCATTTGTGAATACGTATTCTAAAGATTAGAATATTTTTATTACACGGGTGCTATTCCATGCACGTTTTATGAGCAGTTTTATTCGCTATTAAACGCATTTACCACTTTCGTCAACCACAATAAGATTTACTAAAGCTTCTCATCAACAAATGGAATGTTGGTGTATTTCGTGTACAATATTTGTACTACACCTTGAATTATACATTGCATGCAATCTGTGCCATAAACAGAATAACCAGTGTAATGTTACAACACCATATACATACATATCGAATTTCCAGTCTGTTCCCACAGACGTCGTTTGTTATGAAATTAGGTACGGAGCTGGTGCTCCCAAGTGTTTTTAAATCTAACAAGCCTACCTTGCAAATATACGTACAATGGAAAACAACTACCAAAGGAAGCTTCACGAACAGTTGCAAAATTTGATCCCGGCTTTGAACGATCACTTTCATGTTCGACGAATCACTGTTCCATGTACTGACGATTCTTGCTACGTTACTGAGATAGATCAAATTGTTGACTAAGCATATGAAATAATTCAGCAAAGGCTCTAATAAATGTTACAACGTCGCGATACGCGAGGAAGATTTTGGAAGTAACTTTTTGTCCTCGGCTTCACCGAGAATTATTCTTCATAACGTAAATTGTTCTCAAGCCTCTCATACTCATCGTTATTAACCATTTTACGTATGCGTGCAATTACTATTGTCGCGAAGAATGTTTGATCGTTATGTAAAGCCAAGAAAAAATGCGCAATTTATTTGCGGACCGCCATTTTGTCTTAATTATCTGCTACGCTATTAAAGGCTTAAAATCAAAACGTCCACTCCTGTAGGTATTATTACACGATCCTCACGTACAATCTCTGATATCGTCTATTTGAAAATGGCTGGAATTATCTATACGCGCAATATGCCTTTAGAAACTTCGCACAATCAAACCACGCTCGTATCTTCGGCCATTTTGCACTTCATTTTATTACTCTTTGATGACTCTTAACTGTGGAATACTTCACGTCCATTCGTTTAGCAAATTAAGGAAGTACTTGAAGAATACTGCACGGTATAATATTGTTCTGCGCTTTAAAAGCTTATAGCGAGGAGAAAATCCGGAAGCAGCGCACAGGGCGCAGCTGAAAATACATATGTATATCAATTTGTATGACCAAGGTGTAACCGGCAGCACACTTTTCCAGCTGTCTACTTCCTTCGTTTGTCCCTTTCATCCTTTCGTTATCTCCTTTTGGGTTTTAACGTGCGTGCTTCGAACAATAATACGATGCACGTGCGTTCATTCATAGAACGCTAACGTAATTTCAGAGTACCGTGTACGGTTTACCCGTAATCAAGTAAGATGCCAACACCATGAGTGGCAACCTTGCAGACAAGATGACACGTATGCAAAGTCGGATGTGCATAGCATACGGTTGCATTGTCGGTCGGCTGTTGAGAGACATCCCATTCATTCTCGAGAGCAACAGTGGAGGCCGATGACTGTGGTACGATCGATTCTACTCGACGTTAGAATTTTGTTAAATATTACTATGTACAGACTTTCCTGTTTTTTAAAATACACTTACACATACGCGGAACGAAGCCAGAGAAAAATTACATGGCAAAAAAAGGGGGACAGTACTTTGCGAAATATCTGTAGGTACTTGAACACGCTACCAAAATGACTTGAACCTGATTGTGAGTTCAATGACAATCACTATTAAAACAATTATGGCTTGCGATACATAGTCTATACATATATCCCAAGGCTATCTACATGCTACGAATGGATTTGAAGCTTATGCATTGAACGTGTAGACTGGAATGTAAATATAAGGAAAGCAGTGAAATATGACAATGACAGATATTGTTAACATCGTTCGATGTTGATGCTTTCCGCATTTCGTATATTTCACCGTTTACGTTGCAATTTAATCAAGTATCGGAGTCGATGTTACTTCTAGTCAAAGCGTCTACTCTCAGTTCTCAGGCATGGAACTTGGAACGCATTTCATTGCACGAAGTGCAGCGGCAATTTTCTACGATGTCGTTGAGCTTGTTTTCACCCGTATTGTGATAAAAATAGTTGGTCAATTTTGCGTTAATTTTCCGGTATTACTAATAACCGGAACGCGCGATGGAAAAAGGTGCACATGGCCGTAAGCACTTGGAGGAAATTGTGCAAATATGCGGAATGTTGTCTGAGAAAAATAGAAATATAGGGTGACGGTGTTGGATCGTTCACCGTTACAGATTGTTCGAAAGTTGTGCAGCATCGTGTTGGTATTTATAACAAATTTATTTGAAACTGGCGAAGTTAGATGTATTACGCAACGAGCGCATCATCGTATTGCAAGCGAGGGCTACTTTCAGGTAATAACGCAACTATACATGGTATCGAATCGTTACAATTTTACATCGGTGAGCTGTCCTTTGCGCATGCATACCTACGTATCTACTTATGCACATCGGACGGTAAAAGGAACACATACTGTCCCACCTCAAAATGTTCGTACCTTAATTATCCTCTGCACATGCTCACCACTTATATCAATGTTAAGATGACCCGTGGCGATTGAAACGCTTCGCTGACAATGAACTGTCGTCCGAACGATTTATCATTAAATACAAATTAGAAGCTGAGGTAATATAGATATTACGTAGCTACTTCTGACTAACAGACCTTCGTACATATTCGTCATTCAATGACGAGTAAGCGAAACAATTTTTTGCAGCATGTGTAACGTCAGACGTGACACCACTTTCACAAAAAGGCTGGCATTGTCACTTTGCGGACGAGTGTCCGGGTTGGTTGCGAGTAGTAGCTAATATTTTTAACCATATGACGTAGGCGAGAGGTCGTGTGTAACGGAGTGGATGGTGAACGGTAGATCGTAGACGTGACCGTCTGGTTACGAATATAGACTTATTTCTATGATCGGTGTAATTTCGAGATGGTGACCGATCTGCGGCTACAGCCACCTTGGCACGAATCCCCGATTGACGGGCGTTTAAGAAAATTCATTGTCCTTGCAGATATCCGTTGTTTTCCGACAAGAATTCTTGACTAGCCCACTTATACAATGTATACATCTCTTAAATCGAAGGTAGAAGATGTGTTTCTATCCTTGACCTCGGCCTTGACCCCGATCTCGACCAAAGACTAAACTATCCAAACGATTGGATTTCCAAAGAATATCGAACGGTCATTAGAATAGCAATGACTAAGATGGAGATAAAACATTGTTATACATTGCGATTTTTATCGAGGTTTCTACCACATAAATACATTTAATCGTTAAATAAGTGTGTCTCACGTTTTGGGTCATTGGGTTTGAATACATTTGAGAAAGATCAAAGTATGCATTAAGAATTTCAATGGAATGTATGTACTTATATAAGTACATGTGTAAACTCTTAAAGTGAGCGTGCTAATGATTACCGCGACCTTGCCCCAGGTTTTCAACACCTGAACCATCTGCATAATTTGCGTCGATCAATATTGCAGTGAACAATTGTCAGAACATGCTGATTTTTGTTTTCCTATGCGCTTGGCGCTAAGAACTTGTGATTTTCAAAGTCTTATCAATAATTAAACGAGTATACTTGGCGAAGAAATACTGCAACGATAAAAGACAAAACATTTGTTCCATTATCGATTGATTTCGTGGAACGAGCCTAAACAGAGGGACCGTTTATTTTGAAAGTGGTGCAAGTCCATTTTAGGTGGTTTTTTTACTAGCTATAAATAAAAAGTTTACACTAAGTGAATCACAAATTATGTGATATCTCATTTTTAAAAAAATGGACTGACTGGTTCACATTAATTCGGACACGTATGATAATAATTTTATTTTCATTTAAACCGTAAACATGTAACTTGTAAAATTAGTATACTTGATGATACGTGCATATAAATAAATGATGATCAATGCTAACATATGATTCATAATGTTTCGCTATCAGTGTTTTATATAGGCACCAAAATTTACTGTAAACCAGTTGTCATATGTGACTCACGGGCGGACACATGGTGTTTCCTTTCTCTCCTTTTACTTCACCATCTAAAATTGTGTTACTTGATACCAACTTATCGCGACATAAACCCGAATCAAGCAATGAGTTGAAGTTTTTACTTGAAAACATGAAACACTTTTATCATACAGAGAATAAGAAATGTATCTTTTGTTCGTTTGTAAAATTGTCTATCTAATAATCTAATACATAATACATGTAGTGAGCTGTTCGTAACGTAACGCTAAATGTTACATGTTTTTATAATAATGCGTAACTTGTTGCATATGCAGCTACCTAAAAGAAATTTTGTAAGCTACTTAAAGTCACGTGCAAAAGTATACAGTATTAACGTTTTAAATTTTATGCTATTGTTTTCTCCGAACAGATAACGTACGACACCGAGTTCCCTCCTCGGATCGTGTAATTTTCTGAGGCTTCCATCATTTAACAGAAAACCATCTACCAACTCTACGTAACAAGCTTCTGACGTAGAACCCAACAATTACGCAAGGAAATTGTACTGATGCAATGGAAATCTTCATCGATTGCATAACAATGCATAATCGTTCGGCGATAAAGGTTCATCGCGATATGATCTTGAATTTAGCATAATTTTGTTTCCTCTGATCATTGAAAAACTCGAAAAACACAGAAACCATTGTTTAATAAGTACTTATTATAACTTGTTGTTCATACATTCAAATATACAGGGTGAAGATTGGAGATATACACAAGAAAAATGTTATTTATTTTATAAAATATATTCAATATAGAGCTGTACATAAATACAAAGTAATCATATTTTAACGTTTCTTCCTACTGTTCTTCTGGCCTTTCCGATTTTTTCTGCCATTCCTGTTACGTCTCTGTTCAAGCATTTTACGCGCCTTTAGGATGTGCTCTGGACGTTTCAGTTCCTTATTTCCTTTAATCTGGTCTTTTATCTTTTGATTGTGCCGTGCCCAATGCGTATTGGCCGTTGTTAATACTAAAATATACAAAAAATGTACACGTATAGCATTCGAACGCTTAATTAAGAGACACTAGACAGAGAAGGGGTAAATATTATCTTCATATACATTTCGGCATTGGTGCAGACTCTTCTTCACTATCATCATCATTTGCAGCATCGATTTTGCTTTTTTCTTTCCATTCCGAATAACGATTTGATTTATAACTAGCAGGTATCCAAGCCCCTGATTCTGTTCTGATTTTCTTAGTCTTTCGGTCCTTTAAAGAGAATATTCATTTTAGATGATTAATGATGCAAATTCATTATTGATCATTATTCATATGTACATAAATATATATATGTACGTACATTATTGACGGTGACCATTTTTTTCTTTTTGCGATCCCATTTTTTGATTTGCGCTTGAAAACGCAATGATTCTTCATTGTCAGCAGTTAAATCCAGTTGCACTTTTTCTGCTTCTGTATTGAAGGAGTTCACCGCTAATCTGTAAGAATTCAAATAAATGCAATTAATTATCCCATCAAATACTTTTGATTAAAAACGTACCCATCCTCTGTATGTTTATCTGGAGCTGAATATGGAATGAAAAAGTCTTCATCTTTTGTTACTGATCGCTTTTTCTTCTTGGAGGGTTTGTATAAATCATCGAGATTCCTTTTCTTAGGAAGCACAACCGTATTAAATGTTGCATTGATCTCATCATTTGTACTAGATGAAAGAGTAACTTTTTTCGATGATTCTAAAACATATTGTCAAATTAGTAATAGATATTGATAATTTATTAATATCTCGCGTAAAAAAGCATTAGTTTATATTTACCCTCTGAATTTCTTTTAGCTTCTAGCTTCTCTGTTTTCCTGTGAAAATTTACGATGCTTTCTTTATGCATTGTACGTTTTTTCTTCATAACCTGATAATCAGTAGATGATGATTTCGCTCCGATTTCAAAGACTGTCTACAATATAAATAATTTACATTTTGTAAATTAACAGTGTGATCTGCATACATTACAAATAACCAATATAAATTAAAAAATTGTACATACTCCTTGGGGTCTATAATTTAATATTTTTGATAATAAATTGTTGGTATTAGAAGAGACATCCGAACATTCTGGTATAACACCCGCCTCGCTAATGTGCAACTCCTTTACTCTCTTAATACTATCTGACGAAGGCGCAGGCCGCGATCGTAGATATTGTTTATATGCGTTATCACAAACCTTTTCCATGTTTTTCTGTAGATAAATAACGAAAAATATGTAAATTCAAAGTAGGTATTATATTTTATAATAGGCATAATAAAAAACATACGAGATCCGTGGAACAATTATGCCAATTTATTAATTCCGCAAGTTCTTCTTCTATCATTCCTTGCGGCATTTTACCAATAGCACCATCTCCACTTTGTACAGATTCGCCAGGTGATATAATAGACAAGGAACGTCCAAGAAATAGATGCAAATCTAGCAAATAAGCGTATTCATCTGAGCTTATGATGTTATACGCAATTCCAGATCGACCAGCACGTGCGCAACGACCTGTTACGATTATTATTATTATTATAAAAATTTGGATACAATTTCAAGCGTAACCTTGTTGCTTACCCACTCTGTGTACAAAGAGCTTAGATTTTGCAGGGAAATTAAAATTTATTACATTATCCAAATGCGGAATATCTAAGCCCCGAGCAGCAACATCCGTTACTATAAGAACCTTCGTTTTATTATTTTCAAACTTAGCTGCATTAATTTTTCGAGCTGATGGATCCAAATTAGAATAAATGAAGGTGTTAGAAATTCCTGCTTTATCTAGTACCTATTAACAAGATATAACTGATATGAATATCATCACAGCATATGCTATTCTACATCATTTATTTACATACCTGATGGATATATTCAACATGGTGCATTGTTGCTGCAAATACTACTGTTTGTGATTCACTTTTAATAACATTTTTCAATAAACACAACAGTACTGCCAGTTTTTCCTCTGTTCTACATACTATAAATGAGAGACTCAACTGTTCCGGTATTTTGCTGTCTACATCTAAACGTAGCAACACTGGATCTGTTAATCCAGCTTTTGCAAAATCAACTAGAACCTTAGGTAATGTTGCAGAAAAGAGTAATGTTTGACCCGATTCAGGTAGTCTGTTAGTAATTTCATTAATTTGTTCACCAAACCCCATTTCAAATAACCTGGAGTAAAATTTAAATATTATATTTGATGAAATTTACATCAATAAATATTTGTAACATACGTAATAGACGTTTTTACCTATCAGCTTCATCAAAGACAACATATTCAATGCTATTTAACTGCAAATCCATCTCAACACATATATGTAAAAATCTCCCTGGTGTTGCTACTAATATGTCAGGATTTCCATGAATCGCGTTAAATTGATTTTCCATGCTGTCGCCTCCCAAAATGACAGCTGCTTTTAGGCCTGTAAATCTGCCTAAATCTTTTATGAATTTCAATGTTTGTAATGCAAGTTCGCGTGTAGGCGATAAGACTAAGGCTCTTGCACCAGCTTTAGCTTGCCTTACTTTAAGTTTCTCAAATAATGGAATCAAGAAACAAGCCGTCTTTCCGCTACCTGTTCTAGCCATTGCCACTATATCACGACCTTCCAACGCCAAAGGAATTGTCTACAGACACACATAATACACGTTAACCGAGAGCAATACTTGAATATATTATTAATTAAATTATGAAACTTGCTTATAAAATTTAGTTAATTGCTGCATCGCTTACTTTCCTTTGTATCGGTGTAGGTATTTTGTATCCACGTTTTAATATTCCCTTCAACACAGGGAAACTCAGAGCCATGGATTGAAATCCTCCCGATTTTTTGGATACTTTCTTCTTAATGATAGCAATTTCCTTTTCTTCGTCATTATCGCTTATTTCCGTCGGGTTAGCGAAACCCACAATATTTGTATCTTTCATTTTACGAATTTTTAATTTGTTTTGATATCACAAATGCAGTAATTAACCTTAAAAATAGACCACCTAACACGTGGCTTTATTTTGCGATTCTGACAACCACGGATGAATGTTATTCTGTATTTAAATTCTGAACATCGTCAGAAGTTATGCCATAGAATATTATTTACAAGTTGCTTCGTGCAATATTTATTAGTGATTAGTCGTTTGGACTTTGGACCATCGACTGAATGTAGTTACTAAAAACTATCGACGAATTCAGTCATTAAAAACATCGAATCCTTAAGGGGGTAGACACGGCACGTGACCTCTCCGATTTGGAAGGTCGGTATTACAGCAGCTTTTTCCTGCACAGAATGGTAATACCGACAGGCGAGAGGGAGCTGCTTGTTATTTCGATATTCTAATCTGAATGTGGAAAAACATTGTCAGCTGTTGCGTTGTACTTGAAAGAATTTAAACGGAAAGTCTGCTGGTAGTGCCAGCGTTGAAAATTCATTGTACATTTTAATTATATACTTGAAATGTGGTTATGCTATAATATGTTTCGTTGCAGTAAGGAATTACAAGTGAAACTAGAGTTGCGAAAAACTTGAGAACGGGTCGAATTAGAGTTGCGTTAAATGCCACGCGGTTTTTCAAGTAGTGTCGCGAAAAAGAAAACGTGTTTCGCGTATTCTTGGAGTTGCGAAGTGACTCGCGGTTTTTAATTAGAGTTGCGACCAAATGAAAATCGTGATTGATTTAGCGTTGCGCAATGATATCGCGATGGTTCTTGCAATTTTGCCGTGGTTATTGTTAGTTAAATTGTAGTATTTTATAATATATTTTACATATGAGAACGTTTCTAGTGTTGCGGAAATTATTTTCGCGTCTTGAGCCTTCAGCTAACTTTACAGAGGATCTTCAATTACATTGCTTTTTGATATTACAAATAATTTACTGTTTGCTTTCTATCAGCCTTAATAAATAGTGTAGCGAAATGATTGCATCGCGAGTTCCCATTAGTGTTGCGTTGATTAAAGATCGTGTTTTTAATTAGAGTTGCAAATACCAGTCCCCAACCGCTTCCAATTGGAAGCCTGTTCATGAGCCACCCTGGAGTGTGGCACATCATCATCAGCCAAAGACCATAGCTGAATCTTCCGCGTTTAGTGTTGCGTTTAAAGAGACAATTGGTGCATAGAGCATCGAGTCATTCTTTCATTAGTGTTGCGTCCAATCGCGATTTTGCTGATTTTTAATACTATTAATGATTAACTTGAATTAGAGTTGCTATTTGACATATTGAAGCACCACTCGCGTCTGATTCTTACAAATTTGTGTTGCTATTGAATTTTCAAATGTTTAAAAGTAGTATACTAGCGTTGCTAGTAACTGTTCATTATTGGAGTTTAACTCTTAAATAGTTTCCCCTAATCGTTGCAATTGTATTTTTACCTTTGTTTAGTACAGATCATTTTTATAACTTTTCGAGCTTGCTTTGTAGCAATTGAAATTCACTCGCGATATCCGATTTGTGAGTTTAAGAATTCATTCTTATAATGCTTTACTAATTATTTCGAGTTTGTGCATGTTTCAGAAGCATTGAAAAGAAGAGGATTCATGAAACAATGTATAATATGAACACACCCTCACCCCATCCCTGCCACAAACCCCTGTCCTTATTAACTAATTACAGGTGTTAGACAATTAATTAGGCAGGCCCAAATATAAATCGATCAATACATTTAGTTCTTTATGTAGGTAGGATTTGTCTCAACACACAATCTTAGATCTTTATACTGGCAGGTTTTACACGAATTGAAATTATTAGACTTTTAATTAGACAGGGTTTATAAAACCAAATATTGTTGGCAGGTGCTGCAATTTTTTGGTTCGGGTTTCTGTCTGTTCTAGGACACCATGGACCACGAGAGATTAATACGGACTAACCGAAGAGGATTTAAGTATATGTATACTCATACCTACATGAGTATGGGATAGTATCTATTACAGTCCTATGTAGATAGGATATTATTGAAATTGTTCTTTTATTCGATCTGTTAGATGTTATACTAGGTAGGGTGATTCTAGTCTTAAGTTAGCTCTTTAGTCAGGCAGGGCGTATTCGAATCTAATCTAAAATTTAAACAAGTAGGGTTTATTTTTAAGTTATGTCTTAGCTTTTAAGCCCGCAGTGTTCACCACTGCAATAATATTTCGTTGTCTAGTTTTTAAGATCATAGGATATATTTTTAAGACAGTTTTATTTCAGGAAATTGGACTTCCTTGCAGATTTTCTTTCAGGTTTCCATTTGATATTCAATTTAGCTTTCGGTCGTGAATTTTCCAAATACTCCTCTTGTTGTCTTATTTGTACTACGATCAATTAATGAACGTTCTACAAATTGACAATAATAGGAGATTTCTCTTTCTCACAAGCTATATTAGAATTAGTTTTCGCGTAATTGGAGGGTGGAAGGGCCGTGGCTAGGGTGGGTCTCCATGCGCAGTAACCTCCACGTGGTGAGACCCGGGCAATCAATTATTTATCGTATAATTATTAAACGTTTAACACACGTTTGATAATTATGTGGAAAATAATTCGAGCGAATTGACTGCGCATTGCACTTTCCCCTCTCGTTCCCTTTTTTGCTTCATTCCGTTTTTGCTTCACTCCGTTTTCTGTTTCCAGCTAAAAGTTGGCCAGAGACAGTAAAAGTCCAGTAGGTATGGTCCAAGGGTTGTAAGCCCAGCTGAAAATTTGTCAGAAACAGTAGAAGTCCAGTAGGTATTGTCAAAGGATCGTAGGTCCAGGTAAAAGTTGGTCAGCAACAGTAGAAGTCCAGTAGGTATGGCCCAAGGGTCGTAGGTCCAGCTAAAGGTTGGTCAGAAACAGTAGAAGTCGAAAAGGTGACCCAAGGATAGTAGACCGCACGGCCGCGGTCGGAAACCTTGAAAGATTTTCGGAAATTGCGAATAGGACCGAGCGCGAGCGAGCGCGAGCGAGCGCTACCGACGCGACGGCGCGGAGTGGGGAGGTTCGGGACGCGACGCGACGCGACGTCATTATCAGTTCAAGCGTCGCAGCGTAAGGGTCGTCTATGTTGTCGAAGGTTAGCGATGTACATCACCCTACAATTCAATCACATTTCGAGTTTTAGTTTACCACCGCATACGCTTGACTATTAGCTTCTATTAATTAATACGCGTTTATCTAACAATCGATTTCCTATCGCGAGAGCTTTTGATAAATCATTTATATTAATCTATAATAGTATATCTTGAATAGACAATTAACAGTAATTAAATCAGAATAATAATACGGTAGTACTTTATTAAAACAAAGCAGTATTTCCTCAACAGACGTTTGACAGGATGAAGAAATAAGAAAGAGATAAATAAAATCAAATGTGTATTGCTTCAATTTCTACCTCCTCACCCTATTTACTAACTTGTACAGATTCTCTTTCAGAAAATTTTGATGACCGCGCGCAATGCGGTCACTAGAGTCAGTGCTTGCTCCGTCAAAGTTCTTTTTATTGTTTTTAGGGCGAAACCGCTCATAATAATTATAACTAAATATAAATAACAGTAAAGATACGCGAAAGTAGAGTCAGTGTTTGCTTCGAAATATTGCTCTCGCGAAATTAGAGTCACTTTGTTCGTCGATCACAATTGACGTGCGCGATAGTAGTCTTTTATTTTATTCTTTTTTCTTTCGCAATAAGTATTCCGGTATTAGAGTCAGCACCGATGCAGTTCGGCGAGTTCGGGCACTCATCCATCAACTCGAAGAGTAAGTATCTCTGTATTTCTTTAATCTTATTTTACAATGGTCTTTGATAATTATCATGATCGAAAAGTACTCAAAACGCAAAGATTTCAATGTTGTCTGTTCTTTTGAATGTTTCAGAAGCTGCCATGGGCTCAATTGTATCACCATAACGATATTGTTGGCCGCGCGCAATGCGGTTGGTAGAGTCAGTGCTTGTTCCGTCAAAGTTCTTTTTATTATTTTTTGAGCGCAGCCGCTCTTAATAATAATTCAACATAAATAACAGTAAAGAGACGCGAAATTAGAGTCAGTGTTTGCTCCGAAATAATACTCTCGCGAAAAATAGAGTCACTTTGTTCGTCGATCACAATTATTCCGTTTCCTTTTCCGTTCTCGGCTCGGAGGACTGATGGTTAGGGACTTAGTGTCAGCGAGTTACGATGTGCGGGGGCGTGATTGTGGTTCTGGACCCTGGTCACGAGGCCCTCTGTTAGACCACATATAATCTCTAATTTGGGTAGGTCATCCACCATTCTGGAATCGTGGTCGCGGTTCTTGCAATATCCGGGTTGCAGTGTCATCGGGGGGCGGTGTGTGGGGCTGTGATTGCTTTTCTGGACACTTTGGCCCGCCTAGTAGGAAATTCCTATGTGTTAGACCACGCCAAGCACACCTTGGGGTGGCAGAAGGCATACGGGTCATAATCTAGAATCGTGGTTGTGGTTTTGCATATCCGTGCCTTAATGATTTCTGTGGCTCGGAATCGAAACTTGTGTTGATGCTAAGTCGTTTTACTGTCCAGACTCTGAGCCGAGGGCACGCGGGCTGCTCGGTAGCAGTCACAAAAACAGTAGCAATACTGTCGCGAAATTAGAATCACTTTGTTCGTCAATCATAAGTGTTCCATTAGAGTCAGTGTCCTGTTCGGCGAGTTCGGGCTTTCAGCCATCAATTTGACAAGTAAGTATCTCCTTCGTTCTTTAATCTTGTATTGCAATAATCATTGATAATTGACACATTCCAAAAGTACTGAAAATACATAGATTTTAATGTTGTTTGCTCTTTTTGAATGTTTCAGCAGCTTCCATGGCTTCGATGGCGACGAGCTTGACCGCACACCTGGTGAGTCTGCAACCGGTGAGTGGCATGCTTTAAAGTTCCTCTGGTCACTCAATCATGTCGCAGGACGAAAGGTCCGAACCGACACGGGTGACTGGTTGTAATTACGTAGATTTTTCTGGCAAGCACTGTGACCATGGGTATATGGAAATATACTCATGAGTAGTAACTTCTTTACTGCTTTATATTATGTGAGGATAGGTCTTCTTGTACAACGCGTTTTTAAATAGCTTGATAATTTTAAAACAGATCATATTTAGTACAAAATATATCACTATATATCTTTTTATAATAGAGTATTTAATTGAATACCTATGAAACGATATTTAAATAGTTATTAATTATTGAATGAATATAAAGTAACGTCCAGTATTCTACGTGCATTAGTTTGTAGTGGAGAAGTCGAATACCATTCGACTTCGTTTACTTGTCAATTGCAATGACTGCACAGTTAGAATAAATTGCATAATTATTGCTGTTAGTAAGAGTGTAGTATTTCATCTTTTTCTACTTTGATAATATATAAAGTGAAGGTACTCATTTACCTTATCAATTTGTTGGAACTATCGAATAATTTTATTATTCGATATCCATATTAGTCTTTAGCGATTAAAGGTATCGATACGTTCATTGTTTCCGTACAAAATGTTAATTAAACCTGAATGTACAAGAAGACAATACGCGAACGGGTAGTTTTCGAAATCAAGGCAATCAACTTTTAAAGCAATCTTGCGTTTTAGAATCAATGCTTTGATAACGGGAACGCCCGAGGATGTTTCAATTTAATTCAAAGTATATTAAAGTAGAGTCGTTGAATAATTTCTCTATTAACGTAGAGTCTTTGAATAATTTTTCTAATAAAGTAGAGTCACTGCATAATTTTTCTAATAAAGTAGAGTCACTGCATAATTTTTCTAATATAGTAGAGTCATTGCACAATTTTTCTAATAAAGTAGAGTCATTTAATTTTCCCTTCAATAAAATAGAATCATATATAGATCTGTTGTACATATATATGTATTTAGCCCGTTAGAAAATCAGTATGTCCTTATCATCTTTTTAGACGAGGATTTTCAGGTTTAACCCTTTCCGTGTTCACTGCCCGGATCTCACTCACGTGCCCCGGTGCTACTTGGGTGGGAAAACGGTGGTAGAGCACGATGATATTTTTTAGTTTATAAGCCATAAAATGATTTATTGTTGGCGACTGACAGTGCGTTGGTGTATCGTGCACGACGTAATATCCGCATTGTGTGTGTGGTTAGGCTGTGGATTTGCGTCGTTCCGTATTAAAATGTAGCTATTATGACCAAGATAAGATGTCCATCAATTTAAAACAGAGACATCATTTTTAGTATTATTTGCTTCAATAATTCCTACTATACTTGGGCACGAAGTTTTTGTCATTTAAGATGACAGAGGCCAAATGCCAAAAAGAATTGAATATACTTATCAATTGCTATCAAGTACCTCTTGTATCGGTGCTATTTAATTATTTTATTAAATATCTATTAAATATCTCAACCGCGACGTGGTTTTTTCCACGTGAACGCAGAGATCCCAGCCACTGTCAGTCGATTTCAGAAAAATGGTACGTACATTAGAGTGTGCAAGTTGTGTGACAGCACTTGGGTGTCGGGGGTGTCCCGGGACGCCTCCCTAGTGTAGGCTTTTGCGCCCAAGTGTTTGACTGAGAACCGTGGAGTGTCGTGTGTTGGTGTGTTTGTTTGCCATTTTTTAAATATAGGTCCAGGTAGGATAGGTAGCATACTTTCTGGTGTGATTGATAGACATAAGTAGGTAGGGCCGGGCAGGTTGACACAGTCTCCGATCGGGTAGGCACCATTTCGCGTGTTCAACCTGTTTCAGGAAATCTGTTTTGAAAAGTCGACGGTGAAGCTGTGGCGCGAACGAAAATGCGTTTGCCTCTGGCTTTGCCTATCGATTTTTCGAATCCTTCGCGGTCGTGGTCGCGATTTAGGCTCCGAAACGAAACGCGTTACATTATGCTCGAGGCTGCACGTGTGAACGAAGAACGATTACAATTTTAATCGTAATCTATGTGATTTTCCGTAATCACAATTTTACGATTTTATTTGATCGCCATTCGGCCACGTGTGTTCCATTTAGCTCCGCGATTCAAACTCTTTATTTCACCTTTATAAGTTTTTCCTTGGTTTCCGATTAGAGTCTCGAGCCTAGTTTAAGTTTCAGCTGACCCTTGGGTCCGACGAAATGGAGAGGCTATATGCCGAAGAGGCCCGACAAACTGTCACTCAAGAGGGCAACTACTAATGGCTCCCCATTCTTTTTAAGAATGGGGAATCATTCTGTGTTACTACTTTGTCACTGTGCTTGCATTTTCATTTGTAGAATTTTTATTTGTACTTGGCCGATGCACATTCCGGCCCAACGATACAGCCCTCCCAAAAATATCGCGTTGCTTTAGAGTTGCGAAAAACTTGCGAACGGGTCGAGTTGGAGTTGCGTTGAATGCCACTTATTGCTATTCTTATTGCTAGTTAAATTGTAGTATTTTATAATACACTTTACATTTGAGCTTCTAGTGTTGCGGAAATTGTTTTCGCGTATTGGAACTTTCAGTTCATTTTTCAGAGGATCTTCAATTTGCTTAATTTTGGATAGTACATATAATTTACTGTTTGCTTTCTATTAGTCTTAATAAATAGTGTTGCGAAATGATTGTATCGCGAGTTCCAGTTAGCGTTGCGTTGATTAAAGATCGCGTTTTTAAGTAGAGTTGCGACTACTAGTCCCCATCTGCTTCCAATTGGAAGCCTGTTCCTGAACCAGGAACTTTTTCTTTTCAGCGTTTTATATTTGCCTTTCTTTTTATTTTATTTTTCTTAATAATTATACTACCTGGAATGTCTGTTGATGGAAGTACTGCTAAAAATTTGCATACATATTAGTAAATTACTGTGTGAACGAAATGAAAAGAAATGAAAAAGAAAATAAATGAAAGAGAAAGGAGGGAAAAAAGAAAAGAAAAGAAAAGAAAAGAAAGAAGAAGAAAAGAAAAAGAGCAAAGTAAAAAACAGATATAATTTGCAGAATCTTTGATAAATTTATAATAATTCTAGATAGTAGATTTAAATTGGAGTTAATACTAGTGACTGTTCATTATTGGAGTTTAACTCTTAAATATTTCCTCTTAATTGTTGCAATTCTATCTTAACCTTTTTTTTAGTAGAGCCAATTTTTATAACTTTTCGAGCTTGCTTTGTAGAAATTGAAATTCACTCGCGATATCCGTAAATGTTTAAACAAAAATCCTTGCACGAAAAACGTTATTGGCAGTAGTTGGGTCTCGGCATGGTGATAGTTGAAGTTTGATATTTTTCTTCCGAATAATCGTTTGTCGCTTCTTTGTTGAAGCAAAATAGAATCAATTGTAGTGAAATGTGACTACTTCATTTTGGAGTTTTTAATGAACGTGATACCACCATTCAGTTTGATGTAGAACGTACAAAAGAATATATCACTTTGGCCGAAATCCAATTAACTATTGTTAACAAAAAATAGCAGCATTTTTCATATCAATTCTGATTTATTAACTGCGCTAAAATTCAGTTATTACGAATTAAAAGCAGCTTCATTTCGATATAAAATGGGGAGGCTTGGGGATGTCACTAATCCAATGCTTGAGATTGTTACAGATTCACAGATGAACCCAAATATGCTATATTAAACAAACATAAGTACATACGTCAGAGGCTCAAGAGTGGAATATATAGAATACAGATCCAGAAATATTATCAAAGACACGATTGGAAACTTTAAAATTAAAGAGCCAGCCTCGTCGATTCAATTTGTGAGTTTAAGAATTCATTCTTATAATGCTTTACTAATTATTTCGAGTTTGTGCATGTTTCAGAAGCATTGAAAAGAAGAGGATTCATGAAACAATGTATAATACGAACACACCCTCACCCCATCCCTGCCCCAAACCCCTGTCCTTATTAACTAATTACAGGTGTTAGACAATTAATTAGGCAGGCCCAAATATAAATCGAACAATACATTTAGCTCTTTATGTAGGTAGGATTTGTCTCAACACACAATCTTAGATCTTTATACTGGCAGGTTTTACACGAATTTAAATTATTAGACTTTTAATTAGGCAGGGTTTATAAAACCAAGTATTGTTGGCAGGTGCTGCAATTTTTTGGTTCGGGTTTCTGTCTGTTCTAGGACACCATGGACCACGAGAGATTAATACGGACTAACCGAAGAGGATTTAAGTATATGTATACTCATACCTACATGAGTATGGGATAGTATCTATTACAGTCCTATGTAGATAGGATATTATTCTAGTCTTAAGTTAGCTCTTTAGTCAGGCAGGGCGTATTCGAATCTAATCTAAAATTTAAGAAAGTAGGGTTTATTTTTAAGTTATGTCTTAGCTTTTAAGCCCGCAGTGTTCACCACTGCAATAATATTTCGTTGTCTAGTTTTTAAGATCATAGGATATATTTTTAAGACAGTTTTATTTCAGGATCGTGAATTCTCTTGCAGATTTTCTTTCAGGTTTCCTTCTGATATTCCATTTAGCTTTCGGTCGTGAATTTTCCAACTACTCCTCTTGTTGTCTTACTTGTACTACGATCAATTACTGAACGTTCTACAAGTTGACAATAATAGGAGATTTTTCTTTGTCACATGTTATATTAGAATTAGTTTTCGCGTAATTGGAGGGTGGAAGGGCCGTGGCTAGGGTGGGTCTCCATGCGCAGTAACCTCCACGTGGTGAGACCCGGGCAATCAATTATTTATCGTATAATTATTAAACGTTTAAGACACGTTTGATAATTATGTGGAAAATAATTCGAGCGAATTGACTGCGTATTGTACTTAGGATACAATGTACAATAATGGCCGCTTAATGTTCGTTTTTTTCCACAATTAATGTTCGCGGACTCTCCCTACCGATTTTTGGACCTGCTCCGATGTATCGAGGATGTAGGTTGCGTCCGAGTTATTTCCAATTGTCATCAGCAATGGCCCTTAACACGTTGAGTGCCACGCCGGTTTTGCCATGCTTTCCGTTTAGGCCACACGGCGGACATGCGCGACGGCGCGCCGCGGCGTAGCTTAACACTGTGATACCCCGACGCCTGAACGAAAAGTTTAGTGTCAGTCACCGATGACTGACGCGGCCTGAACGGAAAGTTTAGTGTCGGTCACTGAACGGAAAGTTGATTGTCAGTCACCGATGATTGACGCGGCCTGAACGGAAAGTTTAGTGTCGGTCACTGAACGGAAAGTTGATTGTCAGTCACCGATGACTGACGCAGCCTGAACGGAAAGTTTAGTGTCAGACACCGATGCCTGACGTGGCACTCAACATGTTAAATATATCTCACGCTGGTTCTCAGTACATCTCAATCCACTCCCAACACAGCCTAAACCGAGCGTGCCGAAAAGTGATAAGCATGAACAATTCCTTATAAATCACATCCCTGGATAGTTTTCGCTAGGCAGCTTCGAAGCAGCGAACATTAAGTGGGCATTACTGTCCACTGTAGTTATTTGAGCGGAGAGAATCTTAAGTTCTTATTGCAATTACTTTTGAGTTCGCGTTTCTATCGTTGTATCTATCTGCAGCTCTAAATATTGTGTATTATTTATTGCCCTGCTTCTTATGTAGACTCTTCTGTTTTCTGACGCTTTCGAGATAATTCATTAGTAACATAAATCATATATGTTTCGCATAGAGAATTACATTTTCTTATTTCACAAGAAGCCTTCTTTTTTATAATTGAAATACCCGTGTATATATCATTTAATTCATAAATTAATTAATATCTGCAAAGATATACTTGAATCTACGCGGGTCTCTGCCATATCTACAGTGCCTGCTATGGTTTCGCCATCTATACAGAACTCCTTGAAACCACTCGCGCTTGCTACGGTAGTTCCATCTGTGCAGATCGCTTGGGAACTACTCACACCCCTTACTTACCATAAGTGTAGATATGGCAGAGGCCCGAGTAGTTTGAGTCACGTCTGTATAGATGGCGATACTAATGACTCTTAGATAAAGCAGACATATATACAGTTTCGAGCTGTTCTGTATAGATGGCGAAATTAAAGCCCACTTTGAGTGTAGGTAAGACAGGGATGCGAGTGGTACGTAAATTCAAACACCTGTTTAGAAGTAGCGGCGCGATAAAGTTCATAAAACTTGGCTATTTATGTCTGCATTCATGAAATTAAGTTAATAATGCTCGAAAATTGTTTTGCAATCTTAGTTACATATCAATAAAGTGTTAGCAAACACGGTGTCACAATCTACATTAAAGTTAATATGTACGGTAACATTGCAAGTTCCATTGTTCATTATATTCTACAACAATCAAGCACTCTTTAGCACAGGTAAATGTATTTGTGAATATTTTTTCCTTTAAATAAATTTTCCAGGACTTAATAAATACATACTAATAGTGGTATTATTCTTTATTTCGGTCTCACAGGAATGAAAGTTTGGTTAGTGTACATATAACCTATCTTTACAATACTATCTCTTGCACTCCCATCTTCCGTTCCACTCTTCCTTTTCATACCTTCTCTGCCTTACGTATTACACTATTTCTTATCTCTTTATCGCACATCCATTATAAATCTTTTTCGTTCCTTCCTGTTTAATTACAAATTCCTAAGTTATTTTTATGTCTTATTGTATCTTTCTCCGTACATTTTGTTAGCAGGTGCTCTAACGTTCCAAATTTTTGTATGCACAGGTCACATCTTTTATCCTTTTTCTTCTCCCAATATTTATTTCATCCTTTAATGCTTTTGGATCTCGCACCTGCGTTGTTAATTGTCAATTGCGCCCTCGTCCGTTTTTACTTAAGTACCATAGTAGTGTTGATGTTCTAATATATTTAAACGTATCATTGTATCTTGCTTTCCCTATTTTTCTGCCTTGTTCCTGCTGTTGCATTTGATTGACTCTACTTTTGAGGATCTCCGTCAATTCCTTTACTTCCGCTTTTGTCAAAGTCACTCATACTTGACGCATTCCATTCCTTTTCAAATAATCCTCTCCTTTTTATGCTTCTGGCTTGCCCCTCCTTTCTTTCTTCTTCCTCTAAATATCTCTTAATAATCTTTCTCCTGTTACATACTTATTAATGTATTTTTTCTGTGTGCAGGTTTCACAGGCAAAGAGTAAGGAACATTGCCTGGCACTTCTCATCTTGCATAAATGCAAGAAAGAAGGGAGAAGAACTTGTGCAACATACTTTAGTTATCCTCTAGTTATAGTAAATTGGTTTATAAAAATAGTTTGTATCTATTAGCCCGTAAGTTTATTTTAGGACAATTGTGTAATTAACTGTTATGTTATCTATTATATGCTTTATTTTATATTCAGTTTATTCGGTAGATCTTATTATATGAACGTTAATATTACTTATATAACTATTACAAGTTCTACTGAATGTGCTAAATGTAAAATGAAAGATGTAATAAATAATTGACATATTCACAAGTTACACAATTGCTGTAATTTAAATTTTATATGCTTCTACATATGAAGTACGTAAATTTTAGTGTATGATTTATCTGTAAGATATATTGTAAATTAACTTCAAAGAATAGTGTATAAGTATTAGATTATTTATGTTTATAGTGTTAGTTATATTACATAAATGTTGGTTTAGAATTGATACAAGATTTAGTTGTACGATGTAATGTAAATAGATATAAAAGAATAAGTATCTGTTTGTAAATTTAATTACAACATTTTTGTAACTTGTATATTCATTGATTAATTTAAATAAATTTGCAATGAAAAGAATTCCAGTGCTCTTTTTACTTTCATACCTTACCAATCCTTGAAAGAACCTAGTTCCGATTCCTTATACAAGAAGTACCGTGGACGAACTTTAAATGCAAAGTCCAAAAGCGAGAAACTTGTCAAAATGGCCCTATACGTTATTAAAATAAGCGCTGAGAAATTCCTGGAACGTGATGCTAT
Source organism: Nomada ferruginata (assembly GCA_963583965.1). Classification (NCBI taxonomy): domain Eukaryota; kingdom Metazoa; phylum Arthropoda; class Insecta; order Hymenoptera; family Apidae; genus Nomada; species Nomada ferruginata. The sequence goes on along the minus strand of OY757214.1, from coordinate 4,693,427 downwards.
GAAAGACCTCCTCGCATATCATATTCTCCTGATACAAATCCACGATTTTCAGCGAAATATTTTTACCAAAAACCCAGAAATTTGACGCTCGGAAATTCCTGGAACGTGACGTCATTTCCAAGAATTGCTTCGATGAAAGACCTCCTTGCACATCATATTCTCCTAATACAAATCCACGATTTTCAGAAGAAATTTAAGTGCTGAAAATCGAGGATTTGTATCAGGAGAATATGATGTGCAAGGAGGTATCCGACCCAGGCAGTTCTTAGAAATGACGTCACGTTCCAGGAATTTCCGAGCGACAAATTTCTGGGTTTTTGGTAAAAATATTTCGCTGAAAATCGTGGATTTGTATCAGGAGAATATGATATGCGAGGAGGTCTTTCATCGCAGCAATTCTTGGAAATGACGTCACGTTCCAGGAATTTCCGAGCTCAAAATTTCTGAGATTCTGGCAAAAATAACTCGCTGAAAATCGTGGATTTGTATCAGGAGAATATGATATGCGAGGAGGTATCCGACATCAGCAGTTCTTGGAAATGACGTCATATTCCAGGAATTTCCGAGCGCTTAATTTTCTAACTTCTGCCATCAAATGTTGCAAGAAATGAAGACCGAAAATGATGTCGTTGCCACAATTTCCTTCTTTTATATTTAATAACGTATAGGGCCATTTTTACAAGTTTCTCGCTTCAGGACTTTGCATTTAAAGTTCGTCTACGGTACTTCTTGTGTAAGGAATTGGAATTAGGTTCTTTCAAGGATTGTTAAGGTGTGAAAATAAAAAGAAGAGTGGAATTCTTTTAATTTAACATTTAATTAAACTAATGAATGAAGATACAAGTCACAAAAAGGTTCAAATTACAAGCTAATACTTATGGACTACTCTTTTATATCTATTTACAATACATCGTACAACTAAAGCATGTATTAATTCTAAACTAACGTTTATGTAATATGAAAAATACAATAAACTTAAATAATCCAATAGTTATAAACTATTCTTTAAAGTCAATTTACAATATATAGCTTACAGATAAAGCTCATACTAAAAATTATGTACTTCATATGCAGAAGCTTATAAAATTTAAATTACAGCATTTGTGTAAACTTGAGCATACATACATTATTTATTATATCTTTTATTTTACATTTAGCACATTCAGTAGAACTTGTTTTAGTAATATATAAGTAATATCAAAGTTTATATAAGATCTACCGAATGATCTGAATATAAAATAAAGTATATAATAGATATTAAACCGAACAGTTAACTACACAATTGTTCTAAATTAAGCTTATGCGCTAACAGTTGCAAACTATTTTTATAAATCAATTTACTATAATTAATGGATAAGTAAAGTATGTGGCAAAAGTTCTTCTATTTTCTTTCTTGCTCCTATGCATGATGGGATGTGTCAGTCAATGCTCGTTACTCTTTGCCTCCACAACCTGCACACACAAAACATATATTAGTAAGTATGTAAAAGGAGACCGAAGAAAGAAAGGAGGGCCAAACCAGAAGCATTAAAGAAGGAGAGGATTATTTGAGAATGGGTCTCTTAAGAGAGAATTTAATTAGATCGTAAGTAAAGGAATTGTCGCAGACCCTTAAAAGAATAGACTATGAAATACAACATCAGGAACGAAACATAAAAATAAAATAAGCGAGATATAATGGACGGTGTAAATATATTGGAACATCAACGATAATAGAATACCAAAGCAAGAATGGAATAGGCCATAATCATCAGTTAATAGCACACGTAAGATGCAAAAGCATTAAAGGATTAAATAAATATTAGGGGGAGAAAAAGAAAAAAGGATCTGACCTGTGCACACAAAAATTTGGAATGTTAGGACACCTCTTAACAGAATGTATGGAAAAAGATACAATGGTGTATAATCATGACATAGGATTTTGTAATTAAACAAGAAGGAATGGAAAAGATTTATAATAGATACGCGATTAAGAGGTAAGAAATAATGTAATACGTAAGGCAGAGAAGGTATGAAAACGAACAGCGAAATGGAAGATGAGAGTGTAAGAGTTAAGATAGTATTGTAAAGATAGGTTATATGTACACTAACCAAACTTTCATTCCTGTGAGACCGAAATAAAGAATAATACCACTATTAGTATGTATTTATTAAGTCCTGGAAAATTTATTTAAAGGAAAAAATATTCACAAATACATTTACCTGTGCTAAAGAGTGCTTGATTGTTGTAGAATATAATGAACAATGGAACTTGCAATGTTACCGTACATATTAACTTTAATGTAGATTGTGACACCGTGTTTGCTAACACTTTATTGATATGTAACTAAGATTGCAAAACAATTTTCGAGCATTATTAACTTAATTTCATGAATGAAGACATAAATAGCCAAGTTTTATGAACTTTATCGCGCCGCTACTTCTAAACAGGTGTTTGAATTTACGTACCACTCGCATCCCTGTCTTACCTACACTCAAAGTGGGCTTTAATTTCGCCATCTATACAGAACAGCTCGAAACTGTATATATGTCTGCTTTATCTAAGAGTCATTAGTATCGCCATCTATACAGACGTGACTCAAACTACTCGGGCCTCTGCCATATCTACACTTATGGTAAGTAAGGGGTGTGAGTAGTTCCCAAGCGATCTGCACAGATGGAACTACCGTAGCAAGCGCGAGTGGTTTCAAGGAGTTCTGTATAGATGGCGAAACCATAGCAGGCACTGTAGATATGGCAGAGACCCGCGTAGATTCAAGTATATCTTTGCAGATATTAATTAATTTATGAATTAAATGATATATACACGGGTATTTCAATTATAAAAAAGAAGGCTTCTTGTGAAATAAGAAAATGTAATTCTCTATGCGAAACATATATGATTTATGTTACTAATGAATTATCTCGAAAGCGTCAGAAAACAGAAGAGTCTACATAAGAAGCAGGGCAATAAATAATACACAATATTTAGAGCTGCAGATAGATACAACGATAGAAACGCGAACTCAAAAGTAATTGCAATAAGAACTTAAGATTCTCTCCGCTCAAATAACTACAGTGGACAGTAATGCCCACTTAATGTTCGCTGCTTCGAAGCTGCCTAGCGAAAACTATCCAGGGATGTGATTTATAAGGAATTGTTCATGCTTATCACTTTTCGGCACGCTCGGTTTAGGCTGTGTTGGGAGTGGATTGAGATGTACTGAGAACCAGCGTGAGATATATTTAACATGTTGAGTGCCACGTCAGGCATCGGTGTCTGACACTAAACTTTCCGTTCAGGCTGCGTCAGTCATCGGTGACTGACAATCAACTTTCCGTTCAGTGACCGACACTAAACTTTCCGTTCAGGCCGCGTCAATCATCGGTGACTGACAATCAACTTTCCGTTCAGTGACCGACACTAAACTTTCCGTTCAGGCCGCGTCAGTCATCGGTGACTGACACTAAACTTTTCGTTCAGGCGTCGGGGTATCACAGTGTTAAGCTACGCCGCGGCGCGCCGTCGCGCATGTCCGCCGTGTGGCCTAAACGGAAAGCATGGCAAAACCGGCGTGGCACTCAACGTGTTAAGGGCCATTGCTGATGACAATTGGAAATAACTCGGACGCAACCTACATCCTCGATACATCGGAGCAGGTCCAAAAATCGGTAGGGAGAGTCCGCGAACATTAATTGTGGAAAAAAACGAACATTAAGCGGCCATTATTGTACATTGTATCCTAAGTACAATACGCAGTCAATTCGCTCGAATTATTTTCCACATAATTATCAAACGTGTCTTAAACGTTTAATAATTATACGATAAATAATTGATTGCCCGGGTCTCACCACGTGGAGGTTACTGCGCATGGAGACCCACCCTAGCCACGGCCCTTCCACCCTCCAATTACGCGAAAACTAATTCTAATATAACATGTGACAAAGAAAAATCTCCTATTATTGTCAACTTGTAGAACGTTCAGTAATTGATCGTAGTACAAGTAAGACAACAAGAGGAGTAGTTGGAAAATTCACGACCGAAAGCTAAATGGAATATCAGAAGGAAACCTGAAAGAAAATCTGCAAGAGAATTCACGATCCTGAAATAAAACTGTCTTAAAAATATATCCTATGATCTTAAAAACTAGACAACGAAATATTATTGCAGTGGTGAACACTGCGGGCTTAAAAGCTAAGACATAACTTAAAAATAAACCCTACTTTCTTAAATTTTAGATTAGATTCGAATACGCCCTGCCTGACTAAAGAGCTAACTTAAGACTAGAATAATATCCTATCTACATAGGACTGTAATAGATACTATCCCATACTCATGTAGGTATGAGTATACATATACTTAAATCCTCTTCGGTTAGTCCGTATTAATCTCTCGTGGTCCATGGTGTCCTAGAACAGACAGAAACCCGAACCAAAAAATTGCAGCACCTGCCAACAATACTTGGTTTTATAAACCCTGCCTAATTAAAAGTTTAATAATTTAAATTCGTGTAAAACCTGCCAGTATAAAGATCTAAGATTGTGTGTTGAGACAAATCCTACCTACATAAAGAGCTAAATGTATTGTTCGATTTATATTTGGGCCTGCCTAATTAATTGTCTAACACCTGTAATTAGTTAATAAGGACAGGGGTTTGGGGCAGGGATGGGGTGAGGGTGTGTTCGTATTATACATTGTTTCATGAATCCTCTTCTTTTCAATGCTTCTGAAACATGCACAAACTCGAAATAATTAGTAAAGCATTATAAGAATGAATTCTTAAACTCACAAATTGAATCGACGAGGCTGGCTCTTTAATTTTAAAGTTTCCAATCGTGTCTTTGATAATATTTCTGGATCTGTATTCTATATATTCCACTCTTGAGCCTCTGACGTATGTACTTATGTTTGTTTAATATAGCATATTTGGGTTCATCTGTGAATCTGTAACAATCTCAAGCATTGGATTAGTGACATCCCCAAGCCTCCCCATTTTATATCGAAATGAAGCTGCTTTTAATTCGTAATAACTGAATTTTAGCGCAGTTAATAAATCAGAATTGATATGAAAAATGCTGCTATTTTTTGTTAACAATAGTTAATTGGATTTCGGCCAAAGTGATATATTCTTTTGTACGTTCTACATCAAACTGAATGGTGGTATCACGTTCATTAAAAACTCCAAAATGAAGTAGTCACATTTCACTACAATTGATTCTATTTTGCTTCAACAAAGAAGCGACAAACGATTATTCGGAAGAAAAATATCAAACTTCAACTATCACCATGCCGAGACCCAACTACTGCCAATAACGTTTTTCGTGCAAGGATTTTTGTTTAAACATTTACGGATATCGCGAGTGAATTTCAATTTCTACAAAGCAAGCTCGAAAAGTTATAAAAATTGGCTCTACTAAAAAAAAGGTTAAGATAGAATTGCAACAATTAAGAGGAAATATTTAAGAGTTAAACTCCAATAATGAACAGTCACTAGTATTAACTCCAATTTAAATCTACTATCTAGAATTATTATAAATTTATCAAAGATTCTGCAAATTATATCTGTTTTTTACTTTGCTCTTTTTCTTTTCTTCTTCTTTCTTTTCTTTTCTTTTCTTTTCTTTTTTCCCTCCTTTCTCTTTCATTTATTTTCTTTTTCATTTCTTTTCATTTCGTTCACACAGTAATTTACTAATATGTATGCAAATTTTTAGCAGTACTTCCATCAACAGACATTCCAGGTAGTATAATTATTAAGAAAAATAAAATAAAAAGAAAGGCAAATATAAAACGCTGAAAAGAAAAAGTTCCTGGTTCAGGAACAGGCTTCCAATTGGAAGCAGATGGGGACTAGTAGTCGCAACTCTACTTAAAAACGCGATCTTTAATCAACGCAACGCTAACTGGAACTCGCGATACAATCATTTCGCAACACTATTTATTAAGACTAATAGAAAGCAAACAGTAAATTATATGTACTATCCAAAATTAAGCAAATTGAAGATCCTCTGAAAAATGAACTGAAAGTTCCAATACGCGAAAACAATTTCCGCAACACTAGAAGCTCAAATGTAAAGTGTATTATAAAATACTACAATTTAACTAGCAATAAGAATAGCAATAAGTGGCATTCAACGCAACTCCAACTCGACCCGTTCGCAAGTTTTTCGCAACTCTAAAGCAACGCGATATTTTTGGGAGGGCTGTATCGTTGGGCCGGAATGTGCATCGGCCAAGTACAAATAAAAATTCTACAAATGAAAATGCAAGCACAGTGACAAAGTAGTAACACAGAATGATTCCCCATTCTTAAAAAGAATGGGGAGCCATTAGTAGTTGCCCTCTTGAGTGACAGTTTGTCGGGCCTCTTCGGCATATAGCCTCTCCATTTCGTCGGACCCAAGGGTCAGCTGAAACTTAAACTAGGCTCGAGACTCTAATCGGAAACCAAGGAAAAACTTATAAAGGTGAAATAAAGAGTTTGAATCGCGGAGCTAAATGGAACACACGTGGCCGAATGGCGATCAAATAAAATCGTAAAATTGTGATTACGGAAAATCACATAGATTACGATTAAAATTGTAATCGTTCTTCGTTCACACGTGCAGCCTCGAGCATAATGTAACGCGTTTCGTTTCGGAGCCTAAATCGCGACCACGACCGCGAAGGATTCGAAAAATCGATAGGCAAAGCCAGAGGCAAACGCATTTTCGTTCGCGCCACAGCTTCACCGTCGACTTTTCAAAACAGATTTCCTGAAACAGGTTGAACACGCGAAATGGTGCCTACCCGATCGGAGACTGTGTCAACCTGCCCGGCCCTACCTACTTATGTCTATCAATCACACCAGAAAGTATGCTACCTATCCTACCTGGACCTATATTTAAAAAATGGCAAACAAACACACCAACACACGACACTCCACGGTTCTCAGTCAAACACTTGGGCGCAAAAGCCTACACTAGGGAGGCGTCCCGGGACACCCCCGACACCCAAGTGCTGTCACACAACTTGCACACTCTAATGTACGTACCATTTTTCTGAAATCGACTGACAGTGGCTGGGATCTCTGCGTTCACGTGGAAAAAACCACGTCGCGGTTGAGATATTTAATAGATATTTAATAAAATAATTAAATAGCACCGATACAAGAGGTACTTGATAGCAATTGATAAGTATATTCAATTCTTTTTGGCATTTGGCCTCTGTCATCTTAAATGACAAAAACTTCGTGCCCAAGTATAGTAGGAATTATTGAAGCAAATAATACTAAAAATGATGTCTCTGTTTTAAATTGATGGACATCTTATCTTGGTCATAATAGCTACATTTTAATACGGAACGACGCAAATCCACAGCCTAACCACACACACAATGCGGATATTACGTCGTGCACGATACACCAACGCACTGTCAGTCGCCAACAATAAATCATTTTATGGCTTATAAACTAAAAAATATCATCGTGCTCTACCACCGTTTTCCCACCCAAGTAGCACCGGGGCACGTGAGTGAGATCCGGGCAGTGAACACGGAAAGGGTTAAACCTGAAAATCCTCGTCTAAAAAGATGATAAGGACATACTGATTTTCTAACGGGCTAAATACATATATATGTACAACAGATCTATATATGATTCTATTTTATTGAAGGGAAAATTAAATGACTCTACTTTATTAGAAAAATTGTGCAATGACTCTACTATATTAGAAAAATTATGCAGTGACTCTACTTTATTAGAAAAATTATGCAGTGACTCTACTTTATTAGAAAAATTATTCAAAGACTCTACGTTAATAGAGAAATTATTCAACGACTCTACTTTAATATACTTTGAATTAAATTGAAACATCCTCGGGCGTTCCCGTTATCAAAGCATTGATTCTAAAACGCAAGATTGCTTTAAAAGTTGATTGCCTTGATTTCGAAAACTACCCGTTCGCGTATTGTCTTCTTGTACATTCAGGTTTAATTAACATTTTGTACGGAAACAATGAACGTATCGATACCTTTAATCGCTAAAGACTAATATGGATATCGAATAATAAAATTATTCGATAGTTCCAACAAATTGATAAGGTAAATGAGTACCTTCACTTTATATATTATCAAAGTAGAAAAAGATGAAATACTACACTCTTACTAACAGCAATAATTATGCAATTTATTCTAACTGTGCAGTCATTGCAATTGACAAGTAAACGAAGTCGAATGGTATTCGACTTCTCCACTACAAACTAATGCACGTAGAATACTGGACGTTACTTTATATTCATTCAATAATTAATAACTATTTAAATATCGTTTCATAGGTATTCAATTAAATACTCTATTATAAAAAGATATATAGTGATATATTTTGTACTAAATATGATCTGTTTTAAAATTATCAAGCTATTTAAAAACGCGTTGTACAAGAAGACCTATCCTCACATAATATAAAGCAGTAAAGAAGTTACTACTCATGAGTATATTTCCATATACCCATGGTCACAGTGCTTGCCAGAAAAATCTACGTAATTACAACCAGTCACCCGTGTCGGTTCGGACCTTTCGTCCTGCGACATGATTGAGTGACCAGAGGAACTTTAAAGCATGCCACTCACCGGTTGCAGACTCACCAGGTGTGCGGTCAAGCTCGTCGCCATCGAAGCCATGGAAGCTGCTGAAACATTCAAAAAGAGCAAACAACATTAAAATCTATGTATTTTCAGTACTTTTGGAATGTGTCAATTATCAATGATTATTGCAATACAAGATTAAAGAACGAAGGAGATACTTACTTGTCAAATTGATGGCTGAAAGCCCGAACTCGCCGAACAGGACACTGACTCTAATGGAACACTTATGATTGACGAACAAAGTGATTCTAATTTCGCGACAGTATTGCTACTGTTTTTGTGACTGCTACCGAGCAGCCCGCGTGCCCTCGGCTCAGAGTCTGGACAGTAAAACGACTTAGCATCAACACAAGTTTCGATTCCGAGCCACAGAAATCATTAAGGCACGGATATGCAAAACCACAACCACGATTCTAGATTATGACCCGTATGCCTTCTGCCACCCCAAGGTGTGCTTGGCGTGGTCTAACACATAGGAATTTCCTACTAGGCGGGCCAAAGTGTCCAGAAAAGCAATCACAGCCCCACACACCGCCCCCCGATGACACTGCAACCCGGATATTGCAAGAACCGCGACCACGATTCCAGAATGGTGGATGACCTACCCAAATTAGAGATTATATGTGGTCTAACAGAGGGCCTCGTGACCAGGGTCCAGAACCACAATCACGCCCCCGCACATCGTAACTCGCTGACACTAAGTCCCTAACCATCAGTCCTCCGAGCCGAGAACGGAAAAGGAAACGGAATAATTGTGATCGACGAACAAAGTGACTCTATTTTTCGCGAGAGTATTATTTCGGAGCAAACACTGACTCTAATTTCGCGTCTCTTTACTGTTATTTATGTTGAATTATTATTAAGAGCGGCTGCGCTCAAAAAATAATAAAAAGAACTTTGACGGAACAAGCACTGACTCTACCAACCGCATTGCGCGCGGCCAACAATATCGTTATGGTGATACAATTGAGCCCATGGCAGCTTCTGAAACATTCAAAAGAACAGACAACATTGAAATCTTTGCGTTTTGAGTACTTTTCGATCATGATAATTATCAAAGACCATTGTAAAATAAGATTAAAGAAATACAGAGATACTTACTCTTCGAGTTGATGGATGAGTGCCCGAACTCGCCGAACTGCATCGGTGCTGACTCTAATACCGGAATACTTATTGCGAAAGAAAAAAGAATAAAATAAAAGACTACTATCGCGCACGTCAATTGTGATCGACGAACAAAGTGACTCTAATTTCGCGAGAGCAATATTTCGAAGCAAACACTGACTCTACTTTCGCGTATCTTTACTGTTATTTATATTTAGTTATAATTATTATGAGCGGTTTCGCCCTAAAAACAATAAAAAGAACTTTGACGGAGCAAGCACTGACTCTAGTGACCGCATTGCGCGCGGTCATCAAAATTTTCTGAAAGAGAATCTGTACAAGTTAGTAAATAGGGTGAGGAGGTAGAAATTGAAGCAATACACATTTGATTTTATTTATCTCTTTCTTATTTCTTCATCCTGTCAAACGTCTGTTGAGGAAATACTGCTTTGTTTTAATAAAGTACTACCGTATTATTATTCTGATTTAATTACTGTTAATTGTCTATTCAAGATATACTATTATAGATTAATATAAATGATTTATCAAAAGCTCTCGCGATAGGAAATCGATTGTTAGATAAACGCGTATTAATTAATAGAAGCTAATAGTCAAGCGTATGCGGTGGTAAACTAAAACTCGAAATGTGATTGAATTGTAGGGTGATGTACATCGCTAACCTTCGACAACATAGACGACCCTTACGCTGCGACGCTTGAACTGATAATGACGTCGCGTCGCGTCGCGTCCCGAACCTCCCCACTCCGCGCCGTCGCGTCGGTAGCGCTCGCTCGCGCTCGCTCGCGCTCGGTCCTATTCGCAATTTCCGAAAATCTTTCAAGGTTTCCGACCGCGGCCGTGCGGTCTACTATCCTTGGGTCACCTTTTCGACTTCTACTGTTTCTGACCAACCTTTAGCTGGACCTACGACCCTTGGGCCATACCTACTGGACTTCTACTGTTGCTGACCAACTTTTACCTGGACCTACGATCCTTTGACAATACCTACTGGACTTCTACTGTTTCTGACAAATTTTCAGCTGGGCTTACAACCCTTGGACCATACCTACTGGACTTTTACTGTCTCTGGCCAACTTTTAGCTGGAAACAGAAAACGGAGTGAAGCAAAAACGGAATGAAGCAAAAAAGGGAACGAGAGGGGAAAGTGCAATGCGCAGTCAATTCGCTCGAATTATTTTCCACATAATTATCAAACGTGTGTTAAACGTTTAATAATTATACGATAAATAATTGATTGCCCGGGTCTCACCACGTGGAGGTTACTGCGCATGGAGACCCACCCTAGCCACGGCCCTTCCACCCTCCAATTACGCGAAAACTAATTCTAATATAGCTTGTGAGAAAGAGAAATCTCCTATTATTGTCAATTTGTAGAACGTTCATTAATTGATCGTAGTACAAATAAGACAACAAGAGGAGTATTTGGAAAATTCACGACCGAAAGCTAAATTGAATATCAAATGGAAACCTGAAAGAAAATCTGCAAGGAAGTCCAATTTCCTGAAATAAAACTGTCTTAAAAATATATCCTATGATCTTAAAAACTAGACAACGAAATATTATTGCAGTGGTGAACACTGCGGGCTTAAAAGCTAAGACATAACTTAAAAATAAACCCTACTTTCTTAAATTTTAGATTAGATTCGAATACGCCCTGCCTGACTAAAGAGCTAATTTAAGACTAGAATCACCCTACCTAGTATAACATCTAAGAGTTCAATTAAAAGAACAATTTCAATATGCTACCTAAATAGGAATGTAACAGATACTTTATCATATTATTGTAGGTATAAGTATGCATATTCTTAATTCCTCTTCAATTAGTCCATATTAATTTTGTGGGCCATGCCTTCCTAGAACAGACAACTGGGAACAATTTTTGGTTTCATTAACCCTGCCTAATTAAAAGTCTAATAATATCAAATCGTGTAAAACCTGCCTGGACTTTGGACCATCGATACATTTACTGAATTGTGTATATGTGTACACGGTATATGCATAAATATTGGAGAATCTGCCGATAAACAGAATTTAAGTTGCGGGAGTTTTGAATAGATTTTATCATGAGGTTGAAGATTCACTATCAAATATGTGCCTTCAATAGCGCAAACTAATGCAAACCTTTTAATCATTTGAAACTCAGAGCAATATTAACCGATTTTAGTAACATTTTCAACATGTATACTATTTACTGATATTTATAAAATGCAGTACTTTAATTTTTATTAAAGATATTATGTAATTTTCCCAAATATCTTGTAAACTAATCCTTTAAACTTTTCAGAATAAAGCAAATCCTTCCGTTTAATTTTAAAAAAGGCATTTAGTTATTTACAGTGCACGAATACTTTCATCCTCGCTTTTACATTAATAAGAAATAAGAAGTTTTAAGTATCAATAAGAAAGAAGATGAGTCGATTATAACTTATAACGTATATGGTAAACCTTATATATAACCTAATTGATTCTCACAAAATATTTAGAACTGTTAATTTTTAAGTGCCGAAATAAAATAGTTTATGACAAATTGAAATATTATCAATTGGTTAAAAAAGTAACTTGTTGACCTTTTATATTTCTGAAATTCTAATTATGAACTGTAATAAATTTACAAAAAGTAAATACACCAATATTTCATGACATAGTTCAGACTCCAGACATAACCAATAAGCGAAAAACTATCGACTAATTATTCGATAGTATATCGTTACTAATTAGTAATTAGTGGATAGTTTAAATTAGTCGATGGTGCCCATCACTAATATTTATCGAAGAAATATTTTTCCTTCTATCGCACACTTTAAATTGGCAGTCAGTGCGTTCAACATTGCAAAGGTATTCGGACACTCCATACAACATTTTTTAAATTTAAAATTCCTTTTGGTATTTAATACATTATATATTTATTGACACATTTTTATCAATATATTGATGTCCTTTATTATTTTCAATTACTCATAAATTGTTAATTGATTCTTTGAGATCCGTACATATGTTTGATTTAGAATGTTGGTACCATTTAATACACACTTAACATAGTGTACGTATGCGCTCTAAGTCGGCCATTTTTGTCGAATCCGTCTTTTCTTGATAATTCAACATGAAGTAAGTGAAAATTCTAATACGATATGTATCCGCTAAGTTAAATGCAATCGGTTAAAACTCGTTACATAGATTCGAAAAATGTTACTGCTAGAATATTTTTAATCAGCATAATGTCAATCTTTTCAGGATCGGTCTTTGTGCGTATAGTGGATATAAAATATATCCGGGCCATGGCAAAACCATGGTTAAAGTGGATGGAAAGGTACGTGCAATGAAAATTTACTGAAGATTGTTGTTGTAACGTAAAATTTTATTCATCACAGTTCCTTTATATTACTTAGTACTGTAAATTTTTTTTTTTGCTAATATTCATTTGTCAACTATAACCTCAATGTTTTTTTTTTTAGACATTCACTTTCTTAAACTCAAAATGTGAATCCGCTCATTTAATGAGACGTAATCCAAGGAAAGTCACATGGACTGTACTGTACAGGTATTTATTTCTTTCTCTACGATTTCTTTTTGTTGTTAAAAAGAAAAAGCAACTGGACAAAACCTATTAAAATATTATAGACGAAAGCATAAAAAGGGTCAAGAAGAAGAGCAAGCAAAGAAGAGGACAAGGCGTACTCAAAAATTCCAACGTGCTATTGTGGGTGCATCCCTTACCGATATTTTAGCTAAACGTAATATGAAACCAGAAATTCGTTTGGCGCAGAGAGAACAAGCAATTAAGTAAGTATAATTTAAACATAACAAATCGTTAGTTTCAATTATTCCTACCTTATTTATAAACAAAAGGTTATATTATAGACATCTGTTCCTCTGGCATGATATGAAACATCGTGTTCGATTTCAGAATGTCTTAGAATAAATGAATTGCTTCACCCAGAATTTGTATTATATTAATTACACTGTCTGGCTTTTGCGGGTTCATACAAATATAATAATACTTTCTAATTTGTATTATTTTATTAGAATAACAACTCATACATAAATTTCATTTCAGGGCTGCAAAAGAACAGAAAAGGGCTGCAAAGGCAACCAAGAAAGCTGTTGCACCTGCTAAAGCAAAGGCTGCACCAAAACACAAAGCAGCAAAAATAACGCAAAAGGCAGCCCCGCGTGTTGGAGGAAAACGTTAAAGTTCCAATACCATATAAATAAAAAAATACTTTATAATTAAGTGATAGACTTTTTATTTTTGTCCAACAAATTTTGTAGATATCATAGTCAACTTGCATTAACTATTTGTTAATGTACCTAACAGAGTGGTTGTTGTAGTGTGCAATTAAATATTAGGGCACCGAATTTTTATTTTAATTACATATATTCTTGTTTAGGGTTAGTTTTAAACGTATAGCAACTTGTTTTACGAATATATATTTTATTGTAATTAATTGCCAAACAATTTCAAGCGTATTACATTAACAATTGTTTTAATTTTCGTTGTCTAATTCCTTTTTCAACAAAGACAACTTGGTTAAAGCTTCATCTCTCCACGCGCGTCTTTCTTGAAGTTTATCCAAAGGACACATCTCGTTCAATTCATTGCTAATTTTTTCTGCCATTTCGCCTTCGAATTTAGGGACTGGGCCAAACGTCATACTCACATCATAAATTGAATTCTTGTACGTTTCACAGTACTTTTTCATTCCTAAAAGAAGTACAATAATATTATGAAATCATTTAATTGATTATTGTATACAAGAAATAAGCGATTCTACCTTCGGAATTTAAGTGTGCCGCTTCGAAAGCACCGAGGAATGCGTATCGCATTCCAAGACCTTCACTCATAACAGCGTCTACGTCTTTCGCACTCAATACTCCATCGGCTACTAATCTCCATGCTTCATTCAAAATTGCATACCTAGATATCAATTAATTTTTTTAATAATGGCCTAGAACATTTATAATTTATAATTAAAAATAAAAGTTGCATACTGTATTCGATTAAGCGCAAAACCATCAATTTCTCGTGCAAATAGAACAGGTCTTTGACCTATTTCAGTCATAATTGCTTTTGTTTGCAATTTTATCTCATCTCGTGTCCATGGAGCAGGCACAACTTCTACAAGTGGCACATAGTATGGAGGATTTACCTACATTTAGAGTAATATCAATTTTTTCTATGACATTTTTAAATTTATAGTTGTATTATTTCATAATGCAATTAAAACATGTACGTACCGGGTGTGATACAATAACTTGCTCGCGATGTTTCAATTTTTCGCTAAATAGGGATGGACGAAACGTAGATGTGGAAGAAGATAAGATTACTTTATTATCAACTACGTTATCAAGTTCGTTATACATCTTAAGTTTCAATGGTAAATTTTCGGGAATGCATTCCTGTACGAGTTTAGCACCATTTACAGTTTCGGCCAAATTAGAAGATCCTGTTAACAACCAAGTTGATCAATGATAAGTCGATGAAAGCTATTCGATATCAATGTTATAAGTGTTTTATCGCGAGCAGATATATATTATTCACATATACAAATGCAAACCTTTAATTAGTTTAAATTGTTGATCCGCGGTGAGTGTACCTCTCAAAAGGCCGCTACTTTCAAGGCGCTTTAATTGCTGATGAATATCTTCGAGTGCATTTGCGATTTGCTCTTTCACGATATCATATATTATTACTTCGTATCCTACACCAGCAAAAAGCATAGCCCAACTGCGACCAATTAAGCCGCTAAAACAATTATTACGATATAATTTGAATCAATGTCTTCGGTATTAATCAATGGGAATATTTTCTTATATTAACTTGGTGCTGCGGAGTATTTTGCGTACAAGTTACATTATGCATTAATTTTGTTATTTTCCGCTGGTTATCGTTCCATTTTTCCACCGCTATCTTATCAATACAAAAAGAATTTAGGATATCGGTAGTTTACGTGAACTATCAGATGAAAGTATTCTACTGATAAACGTTATTTTTGGAGTGTGTTTTAACAATACGAAATAAAAGTGTCCATATAATTATCCTATATATTATTAGTTAACATTTTATGAAAACACCAGATAACAAATTTATTATTAGAAAAAAATGTCTGATAAATTTGTATACTTAATCGAACAAATTTTCCCTGTTAAGTTTATATTTCGAAGATATTGGGTATTGTTTCGCGGAGCACCAGGTGCTCATCGATATTTGGTCTGGGGATGGAGCCCAAATATAAAATTTTGATTTTAACTGAAGCCTACTGCGTCACTCTGTACATATTGAGGCCGAAATCACTTTTTATTATACAAACATGAAATTCCATTAAACAGAATTGTACGTAAATTTTGATATTCCTTGTATGATATCGACAGAAAATGATTAATTAATAATTTCAATTACCTGCCAATTATACCAACTTTTTCGTTTTTAAACGACATCATTGACGGTCTGAATCACTTTATAGTGTATATAAATTACTCGCAGAACATGCGAAGCAAGTGTAACTCGATGTTTGACAGCGTGTAACTCGCCTCTTTAATGCTTATATACATGTATATAATCACCAAGTACCCCCACTACTAATATTAATATTTTATCAAACATGATCTCCATTACGTTCGATTACTATGTGTTATATCACATTAGTGTCAACTGAAAATTGTATTTATATATGCAGACAAGATTGAGTGAAATGAAAATCTACACGCATTTCCATTCATTTGTAACAATCAATGCATGTCAAAACCCCTTATATTATTACTTATAAAACACGTCCAGAATTAAATAAATTTTGCGTAGGGTCTATGAACAACTTATTACATTCCTGTTCTCATGGAAAACCTAAGGCATGATGATTGGTTAAATGTTAGTACGTTTGCTCGGGGAAAAACCAACATAGTGGCCTCGAGGTTACTTTCTGACGCGCTACTAAAGATACGTAATATCAGCGAAACCATAAGTGTTTTGAAAGCTGCACTGACTGTCAAACTTGTTTAATATTTTACATAGTTATTTAGTATTCGTAATTTACGAAATTCATCACGATTAAATAGTAAGCATTAATTGAATTGTCCGATAGTCTTTTAAACTCGGAAAATGCCTGAAGTTTACGAAAATTATACAATTCTAGACAACATCTCGGAAAACCATGAGCTGTTTTCTTATGAATGTGGTAAATATTATTTCATTTCCATATGAAAGTTACTAATATTTAAGAAGTGTTGAATATAGATTTACATGTAGTTTGTGAAAGATATATACACTTACATATGTTTTGTCTTTCTAAGATTTGCAGACAATGAACAATCAAAATATGTATAGTCCACTCAGCGGATCTCAAGGAACAGCAAGCGTTGATTCACCATTATCTACTGCATTGTCACCATTACAAGGAAGTGAATTTATAACATTAAATGATGCCACAAGTACGATATTTTTTCTTTCGTGCGAATATATTTATTTTTCCTAATATTGCATCTTATTAGAACATTTAATTTATTATTCCCAGTCATTGGAGAACCACATTTATCAATATTGGAACAGCCAATGGAAAAATTTAGGTTTCGGTATAAATCAGAAATGGTGGGAACACATGGAAGTTTAGCTGGATCAAACACCAACAACACTCGCAATAAAAATGCACCGTCTGTACAAGTATGTGTATTTATGTATGTGGACATATTATATATAATTCTATTTTTACAATATTTTCGTTGTGTACTAGTAATATAGTAAAATACTACAGCATTAATGTTTCTTTTTAAATTATTTCAATAATAATATTTAATATGCTGCTTAGTTACACAATTTTCTGGAGAATGCAATAATACGATGTACATTGGTTACATCTGATGAAGGCCAAAGGATTCCTCATGCTCATAGATTGGTACATAGAGATGGGGGTTTTGATTATGATGATCCACATCATGTTAAGGTATCTCTTGAAACGGGGTATACAGCAACGTACGTTATATTTTATTTTATAATATTTCTCGATTTATTGTGATTTTTTTTGTATTATTTTCCATTAATATTACACTGTGATATCTAGATTCCATGGAATGGCAATTATACACACAGCCAGAAAGAATGTGAGAGATGAACTTATTAAAAAAATGAGAAGGGAAGCTATAGAAAGAAAGCAAAGAACTAATGCAAAAGGGACTCTTAGTACTAGAGAGGAAGCACAAGTATGTAGTTTGACCATTTATGTTAATTGCTATACTATATTTCGTATAAAAAACTTGTTAAGTGTAATATTAGTTAACCCTTTGCATTCGGAGACGTTTTCTTGATTCCCGAAAATCACCTCTCAACTGATTTATAATTTCTTCGTTGTCTTCTTGGTTGGATGATATCACTATCACTACTATCGTTTTCTTCCGAACTAATATTTATTTTGTCTAACATGTCTGTATAAACGTTTCTGCCTTATTAGTGCAGGGATCTATCTGGAACGCTCGATGAATATGGATTGAGTTCAGCTTCGAAAAATCTTTTTCTCCAGTTGTAGGCTTGCTTGTTTATATTATCAAATTTCACCATACAGTGCGAGGCATACTTGCATACCAACCTCTTTCTACGAACCATCCTTATCGCTTTTTTCAAGTGGGCAGAGAAGCGCTCGCGACGCGTCGAGAACGCGCTTCTCTTGGTAATTGGTAAATCTTGGTAATTGTACCATATTTTGGTTTGCTTTTTTGTTCCATTTCATTAGAAAGCTTCAGAGAAACATGCATTTCTCAACAAATTGCGGTAGAATAAGTTTATCGTCCGAAATCAGTAGTAAACTCTGATGTCTCCTCACAGGGGACATCCGAGTGATATGCTAGACTTACGATGTCCCCTGAGAGGGGACATCCGAGTGCAAAGGGTTAAATATATGCATGTATTTAAGTAAATATTTGTTTTAAAGATCAAAGCTGATGCTGAATCATACCAAAAATGTGTGAATTTAAATAGCGTTGCATTATGCTTTCAAGCATTTATTTCGGATGAACATAATATTATGAGACCAATAACAGAACCTATTTATTCGCATACCATCAATAATCTCAGTAAGTAAAAATTCAAACATGCCCATCGAAATATTTCGTATAGTGAAAGCATTTGATATAATGTATGCAATTTAACAGAAAGTGCATTAACTGGAGAACTGAAAATATGCAGAATTGATAAGCATACTAGTAGTGTCGAGGGAAGAGAAGAGGTATTTATACTTGTGGAGAAAGTCGGAAAAAGTAATTACTATTTATTTTTTTAAATAACTTCCGTAAAGAATTACTTATTACTTCTTATTGTCGTTAGTTAGGCCTAACGAGTTACTTATTACTTCTTTTGTCGCAGAAAATATAAAAATAAAATTTTTCGAATTAAACGATGATGGATGCGAAATCTGGAGTGCATACGGACGTTTTTCGGAATTGGATGTGCATCATCAATACGCTATTGTATTTCGGTATACTAACATTGAATGTAATCTATTTTTAACTAAAATTAATACATAATACTATTTTTCTTATTTTATTCTTCTACAGTACCCCTCCATACAGAGATTTAAATATCACTTCACCAAGAGAAGTTTTTATACAACTAGAACGACCGTCTGATGCAGACTGTTCTGAACCATTAACATTTACATACAAACCAAGTGACAAAATTATGGGTAAGTTATAGACAACATTATTTACTTACAAATGAGCTAAAACGGAATTAAAATATTTATAGGAAGAAAAAGACAACGAATATCATATTCTGGCAGTACAGAATTGTCACATATAATACCACACTCTAATTGCCTTAGTGCGGAGAATATATCAGAAATTTTTAGTGACAGCCGCGAAGTTTCAAAGGAGTTAAAGAAGCTGTTATCCGAAGGTGTTAATTCACCAATGTGTAATGATTTTCTTGCGAATGTCGAAATTGATAGTAAGTATAAAATACACGGATTTATAAAATTTTTAGGTTTTCGATATACTTCCTTTTTTTTATTTTTATAGAATATTTAAAGTACTTCGACGATACCGAAGAGAGTATGTTAACTTCTGATGGTCCATCAACTGTGCAAGTTTGTATTTTCTCATTGATTTATAATATACATTTAACACGTTTGAACAATTGATTGCTGAACTTTCTTCTTTATTAGGATCAAGATGACGCAATGTTTGCTAAAAACATACTTATTGAAGTTATGAAATGCATGAAAATGGATTTAAAAGATATGAAGGGGCATGCACAGAAATTACTTAAAGAACGGTCTACCTATGGGGATTCTCCGTTACACGCAGCACTTCGATATGGTCAACGCGATATTATTAAATGTCTTTTAATGTTAATAAGTATTAATAAGGATAGTAAGACGCTCGTAAATGGGCAGAATAGTTCGGGAAAGGTACATGCGTTTTTAAATATTCTTACATTTCTTTTGAACACTAAATTTTCTTGCAAATTAAATATTTATTTTACCGATACATATTAACGTATAAAATATTTTATTTAGACGCCATTGCATTATGCTGTTTTACAAAATCAACCGGAGGTTACGAAAACGTTACTTATGCTTGGAGCTGATCCAAATCGAACAGATGAACATGGATTTTCCCCATTACATGGTGCAGTAAGAAGTAAGTTAAATAATTGAAGAAAATGAAAATGAAATACAATTAACAATGGATAAGTATGCGTATATTCTAGTTCCTGAGGCTGGAGCTTGCGTTGATGCGTTACTGTCTGAAAAGGTCATTGATATTGAAGCGCACAATGATGCTGGGTGGGCAGCATTGCATCTAGCAGCGGAAGCAGGATCATACGATGCTGTATGTTCCCTTGTTCGTGCAGGAGCCAACATAAATAGCACTGACATGTCCTATGGACGAACAGCATTACATATAGCTGTTGAGGGTGGCCATAAAAATATTGTTGAATATTTACTTAAAAAGGCATGTTATTAGTTAGTGTAATACGTTTCTACTCCATATCTACAGGCATGATTCGTATCTAAATATTTTTATTATTGCAGACAAATATATCTGTAAATAAAAGAAACTTCAGTGGAAACACAGCGTTACACACTGCAGTTGTACATTCTGGAGTAAGAGCGAAAGAACTGTGTGCACTGCTAATAAAACACGGTGCTGATCCGCACATTCAAAACCATAATCGAGAATCAGATAATGTACATTTTACCTTTTCTTATAAAAACATTTTGGTACCTCTATTTATACGTTACAAATGTTTAACACGTCTTTTGTCATTTATGCAATAGGTGCATAAAAGAAAAGACTCGCATGTTAATGTAAAAATGGAAATGGATTCGGAAGACGAAAATACGGAAGATCCTACTGGACAGTCTTCATTTGATTTAGCCATAAGCAGACCAGATGTAATTATTATATTGAACTTTTTTCAGCAAATATGAATTTAACATTAAGTTGCACACGATAATTAGATATTCTCTAATGCGAAAAATATTATTTTTCTTGTAAAGATATTACAGCTCTTGCAATGCCAGGCTGAAACAACTACAAGCGAGACAAGTGTGGTTAGTACCAAAGTGGAACTAAAGGATGAGGATTCACAAGCAAATTGGTTAAGCAATGAACACAAAGAAAAATTAGCTGCTCTTTTAGACAAGACGCAGGGATGGAAAGCATTTGCAGAACATTCAAATCTTGATTATTTATTAAAAATACTTCAACACAGCTCAACGAGCCCATCTTTGCTTCTTTTAAATTACCTCGATGTAAGTTTTATACTTGGTTATTACAATACTATTGAAGTTTTATATAATAACGAACATATTCAAAAATATTATAGGTACATGGATCTTTATCTGTTACGGATATGCAAGCTGCATTGATAGAAATTGGAGAAGAAGCAGCAGCAGAGTATGTTAGCGAAATTTTATCTACTCGTTCATGAATAACAACTGTTTATTTAAATAAAAATTGTTCTATTATACATGTAATATACTTTAATTCTATGTAAAATATATACAGAATATTTAAATAATGATTTTATTAATTGTTTTATTAGCAACTTTAATTAATGAATTGTTTAAATGTATGCAAACGTAAATGTCATATTAGGGCTTTCATAATTCTAATTTTATTATTCATGAAATATGAACCAAGATAGTTTCTATACTCTATAACTTTAATTAGAACACAGCTTATAATTTGCCATATGGTTGCAACATAATCTAGGTGACATTCCATCTGACCTCATAACCAAACGTCTGTGTCTTTCATATCATAGAAATTTATCAAGTAATTGATTGTGTTTGTAGTCTGAAATTTTCAAATACCTGTAACATTTGACAAAATTTATGTTGCGTCACTGAGTAATTTTTTTCGAGCACCCTGTATATTTTATCTTCACACTATAAAAAGTTTTTTACTCTTTTGTGTGCTTTGATTTTTCGAATATTACAAACATAGCTGCTTCGTATGGCATACCACAAGGTCTTTTCGCACCAAATTCTGTTGACGTTTTATTGGTTATATTTTGTGCTTGTCCTTTTTCGACTTTAAGTATCAATACAACTGATAGATTAGTTGTTAAATGAGAGGATTGAAATGAGTCATACGTTTATGGGAGGCGGATTGTTCCTAATTTTGTAAAAACATATTGTGTTGATTTACAGTAGTATTACGGACAAAAGTATTATTCGCAGAAAATAATAATTAATTAGAAACCGAAAATGGATAAATTAAGAAGAGCATTAAGCGGTAATGATCAATGCGATGAGGAAAGTGGTATTATTACTCAGGTAATTAATATCTGTTAAAATTGAATAATTTTTAA
Organism: Nomada ferruginata; assembly: GCA_963583965.1. Taxonomy (NCBI): domain Eukaryota; kingdom Metazoa; phylum Arthropoda; class Insecta; order Hymenoptera; family Apidae; genus Nomada; species Nomada ferruginata. The sequence continues at coordinate 4,670,899 of OY757214.1, read as the reverse complement.
TAACAATAGTTCAACGGCATATATAACATTATTTTTATGGAATGATTATTTTTAATGCATACAATTTATAATGAAAGGCCGAAGTGGATTTTTTGGTAAGCTTGTGAACTTAAAATGGTACTCAATTTACACATAATATATACATATGCACATTTGTATACATTTAGAGTAAACATATTCGTGCACATATTTTAAATAAATTATATGAGATTTCGCTTTTAGGTTATGGACCAAAGTACGTTAAGTTGGTCTACTCGAATAAAAGGTTTTGCTATTTGTTTTATCGTTGGCATTCTCTGCTCCTTCCTTGGATCTTTCGCCTTATTTTTACATAAAGGACTCACAGTGTTTGCTGTATTCTATACAATAGGAAATCTTGTCTCATTAGCAAGGTAATATTATATATCTGTAAACTGAATAACTTTATAGTTTTATGGAATTATTCTTAACATCCTCTTTATGAATTACTTTTTCACGCAAATTAAATTACAAATAATCGCAAGAATAGTTTGTTATAAAATTAGCATAGCATAGATCTCTGTACAATGATGTGTACAATTCCTGATAATGCTTCCACTTTTATTGTAATTTTTATTTTGTAAATTCCTGTTGCACTTTACATTACTCTCTGTTAAGAGTAGTTTTCATTTTTTGCGTAGTACGTGCTTTTTAATGGGTCCAATCAAACAGTTTAAGAAGATGTTTGCTGCAACTAGAATAATTGCAACTGTCTTAGTATTTGTTGCAGTTGCAATGACACTGTTTGCAGCATTGCACGTGAGTATAATGGAACAAAGTTATACTGTACAATTGAGGCAGGAGCTTTAATATTGTTTAATTAATATGATTATTTTTAGCTGAAGAATCCTGGATTGGCTCTTTTGTTTATTATTATCCAGTCAGTGGCAATGACTTGGTATTCTTTATCTTATATACCCTATGCACGTGATGCAGTTAAGAAAACTGTGGAATCATGTATTACATGAAAAAGTCTGCTGTGCGTACGTGAAGCATCTCACTTAATTAATTTATCTGAGATTTCTATATTGTTATTCCATGTCGCGCAAATTATGAACTAATGATTACGAAATTGAACTAAAGCACAACTAAAATGAAATAAGAATTGTAAAATATATCTATACCTCATGGACAATATGATAAAAATGTTTTTGAGTACATATATACATACATACATATATATACATATACACACATATATGTATATATATATATGTAATATTTTATAATATTGTATTAAATATTATAAAGTATTATTACAATTGAATGAATTTACTTAGTTTACGTATAGATATACGATTTTCTTATAATCATGCTTTTTTGTAATGTTTCTTATGTAATATTTGTACAGTTCCAATCATTTTGTACATTAAATAGGTATTAAATTATTTATTATTTGTAATATAAATTTCCGTCAACAACCTAATTTCATTGTCCATACACCACTAACCTATAAAATGTACAGTACTAAATTTGTACTGCATTATATATTAATTTTCTTAATGTATGCCTTGTTATGAATATAAAAATTATTTGTAAATTGTATACGCGAAAAAGATTTAATCGGAATCCGTGATAAAATTCAAAAGTTCCTTTATGACTGTACTAATTTTTTAGGCACCGAGATTTTTATTTCAATTTTAAAAAAATATTAATTACATTTAATATTCCTGTGTTATATTAATTTATATTTTATATTGCAAAATTATAAAACTTTTAAAAATATATGTTATTGCTTTTACTCCATTTTAATTTAAAAATTGAACGTTGAACATCGACCAACCAATCATGTACCGTCACAATTCCAACTACCAATCATAATTCGATGCTCTATGTCGTCATGCAAATATGGAGGTTCTTATTGGATGAAGGTAAACAATAATTTCTTTTTCGTCCTCCGATCAACAGCAACAGGTTCTAAGTAAGTACAAAGAAACTTCTGCACTAGCCATTATACATTTGACGCGCGGGTCGCGAACAGTTCATGTAGTGTTCAATAATTCATCTTTTGTTCTGCGTACTCCAATATTTATTGACACATTTATAGTAAGTGACATATTCTTAAGCTTAACATATATCCTAAATTCTATCGTAGACCATTTTGCATCGCGCAAAAAAGGCTTTTGAAAAATTGGTAAATAACCGTTAGGAAGTATAGGTTTGAAATAGCGCATTACTTAAATGTGATTCGTAATATATTATGCTCGTTTAAGCATTCTTACAACACACAATTAATCTATTTTGTATTGTTGTTATATTTTTCCCAACGCTTTCGTAGTACAGCCGTACCTCCCGTATCTGAACCCCCATTGTCCGAATACCTTAATATCTGAACGTTTATTTTCCGGACAGCGTTGCGCAGCGAATTTGGCATACAATGTATGTATAGTTTCCAATAATCGGTCGGTCGAATTTCCAAAGTCCCTTGATTTTTATTTAAATAAATGAAATTTAATATCAGGAAAACGATTGTTCTGTTATCCCAATGCTTTAGTCTCCCCATTAGTTCGGAGATCGGAGGTTCTACTGTACATCATAATCATTACATTCGATTGCTTTGTAATTTCGATCTTTTGGTGTATGTAAGAAAAAAAGTAAAATTTTGCTCCACAATTCAATTGGTTTCAAGAATATTGTGCAACTTTATGCGAAATTATCATAGATTATTAACTTGTATTTGTAATTTATATCAGTTGTATCTTTGCAGGAAAATATCTCATAACCGGTTTACATAAGCTGCAAAGATGCCTGCTCCAGAAACGGATCGTATGGCTAACTTCAAGTTTAACTCCAAACATGAGGTAAATTACCCGCATAGCATTACCGTATTTATGCAGCCAAGAATATATATTATTATGCAACAGTATGAATTTGTACTTTGTTCTCCATGTTCTATTATTGGATTATATTTGCGATTATAGGAGGCACGTAGACGAAGAAGCGAAATGTCAGTGGAATTGCGTAAAGCTAGAAAGGATGAACAACTATTAAAGAGGCGCAATTTGAATATAATCAAAGAACCGCAAAGTCCTACTGATGAAAATGTTATTTCACCAATTTCTGCATCCATAGAAGAAATTGTTAATGGCATGCACTCTTCGGATGAAATAATTCAACTTCAAGCGACACAAGCGTGCAGAAAAATGCTCAGCAGGGAAAAGAATCCACCTATAGATGATATGATAAAACATGGAATTGTTCCAAGATGTGTTGAATTTCTGGATTGCCATCACAAGTATGCGTACATAATATTATCTTTGCACTTATCTAGTTTATGAATTACTTATTAGTCAATAACAATTTTTCTAGTGCCGCGCTGCAATTTGAAGCAGCTTGGGCTTTGACCAATGTAGCATCTGGTACTTCAGAACAAACGCAAGTCGTTATTAAAAATAATGCGATACCGAAACTGGTTGCATTGCTTAAATCTGAATCGCTCAATGTTGCTGAGCAAGCAGTATGGGCACTTGGAAACATTGCTGGAGATGGACCAGTGGCTCGTGATCTTGTTCTTACCCACGATGCTATGCCACTTTTGCTAGAGTTGATTAAACCTGATACTTCTGTACGTACTCGTCTACTTATTTCAGTTTAGGTACAACATTATTATGTAATCTTATTACTGTTTGGTATAGGTAACATTCACCCGGAACATTGTATGGACACTATCAAATTTGTGCCGTAATAAAAATCCTCCTCCATCGTTTGAAGTAGTACGAACTGCGCTTCCCGTGCTAAACCGTTTGCTGAGTTACCGTGATAAAGATATACTTGGTAAATTGATAAAGCTTATTTAAAGAACATAGTCTTGTCGATCATCGTATAAATTTTATGACTATTATTTCAAATTTCTATTATAGCTGATGCTTGCTGGGCACTTTCATATCTTACTGATGGTTCCAATGATAAAATACAAGCGGTAGTTGATTGCGGCGTGATTCCGAAACTTGTGGAATTACTTGCTTCAACCGAGGTAACAGTACTAACACCAGCACTTCGTGCAGTCGGAAATATAGTTACAGGCAATGACGTGCAGACAGACGCAATAATATCAGCAGGTGGTTTACAACATTTGGGATTGTTATTACAACATCATCGTACTAATATTATTAAAGAGGCAGCATGGACTCTCAGCAATATTACTGCTGGGAACATGGAACAAATTCAACATGTTATAAACGCTGGCTTATTGCCACCTTTGATACATGTACTACAGTCTGTACGTGAACGATACCTTTTATCAAATATTAAATTATCATAGCAATATCTTTATTTAATTAGAAATAATTACGAATTTTATCTTGCAGGGAGATTTTAAATCTCAAAAAGAAGCAGCGTGGGCAGTTACAAACTTGACTTCAGGTGGATCAGTACAACAGTTGGCTCAGCTGGTGCAACTGGGAGTACTTGCACCATTTTGTAGTCTGCTAGAAGCCATGGATTGGAAAACAGTGGGCGTTGTGTTGGATGGTTTAACTAATATTTTGAATGCAGCAGAAAAAATGGGAGAAGTCGAACGAGTTGCTATCATGATAGAAGAAGTCGGAGGCTTGGACAAATTGGAAGCTCTGCAGCATCATGATACGGAACAGGTGTATCAAAAGGCTATCGCAATGATCGATACGTTCTTTTCAGATGCGGTGAGAACCAATTTGTGGTCATTCGAAATTTAACAATAGCAGTAATATTTAACAATTATACGTGTAAAAAAAATTGATTTACAGGATGTTGAGGAATCAACATTGACACCTACACCTGGTGATGGTCACTTGGAATTCAAGCCAGCTGAAACAGCACAAAAGGGTTTCAACTTTTAAGCTTCCTTAGTCAGTCCTTTTGTCATCTAATATACTGGTGTGTGCTTCAGTTCATTTTGTAAATAGACTTGCACTTTTTCGTCATTGCAAATATTAAAACAATTTTTCTGTCTTTTGATACTTTATTGATATTTCGTGCGCTTCATGACAATTTCCATTTATATTAGACAAATTATGTTCCCCTTTTTATAGATAACTTTAAAATTGTCTCCGTTTAGAATTCACTTCTATGTTCCTAATATATTAGTTGAGGAACATTTTTCTGTACGAATTATGTATCTTGCGATTTTCTAACAATATTTTTAAAATTATTTTAATGTTCTGCGATTCTTTAAGATGTAACGTTTACCGAAACAATTTATTTCCAGATTTCGATCAGCGTTCAGATTTTTATTTACCACTTTCTTTTTATTATACAAATAACTGTCATAATTTGTTAAATCGTGTGGCTAAAAATAAAATGTATACGCTGCTTTACTTATCTCATTTTGTATGTATTTTTTAATAAAATTTTGATACAAAAGGTAACATGCGTTGATAGTAGTAGCTTTCAGTAATTTTACATATAATATTAGGTTGTCCAATAAGTTCGTGCCGCGGTTCGTATAGCTAGGTCATATGTGGCACAACCGAGTAAAAAAAAATTACGTGGTAACATTTTCCGACATTCCCCCTTTAAATTATTGGAGAGTTTTCACGAATTTATTGAGCGACCTAACACACTACAGTGTTGAACCAGAATGGGATTCCAAACTGTTATTCATACACCTAGGATGTTATAAATCTGATCATTTAATAATAATTACAAGTTAATATAAAATTATCTTAAAGTATGTCAGATAATGTCATCCCTTATTACAATTCAATTTACATAATACATATTTAGCCGTTTTAGGCAACAAGGACTAGATAAAATTGTAACTTGGATTTCTTACATACTATCTAAATACGAGTATTTTATAATAGCAGATAATACGTTTACTAAAAAAATTCTTTTCAATGGCAAGCTTTCACGTGCGGTATTTAAATGTAAAAAGTTTATTCGCACAATTGTTAAGTACCATTATAGAAATAGTCATGTTGCAAAATATTTATTTCATATGCGGTAAATTAAATTATTATTTTATCTAAATGAAACAATCGAAATGTTCTACTTATTTCGACATTTGCTTTAGCTGAATTATATTTAATAAATTGTTTCGCATAATTTCATAAATTACTATCGACCAAGAATAAAGTCGCTTTGATCATTCACTAAAAAATGACAAACAAATTCAGTTTTTTTTCGGTCGATATTCGCTCGAACGATTTGCGTTCGACACTGACTTCTATCGCCCCTAGTTCTTGGGGGATCTCTTAAAAAAATGGACCCAAACAATGTTGCTATAAAAATCAAAGAACCATACATAAGTTTATTAGTTATGATATTGCACGATTGAACTAAATATCCTTACCCAGAGTTTTGACGTTCAATTTATTGTCTTGAGTATGATTTAATAACTCCTTTAAAAAATAACATATATAAATGAAAACTGTTCTTCTTATTTCTGGAAGTTGCATTACAATCTGCAAAAGATAAAAACACAATTAAAAAATGTACATGTAATCCTTTGGTACCATAAAAAGGTAAATCTTTACGTACTTCCTTGCACTGCAAGTAATTTGTTGCTACCGATATACACACGCTATGCAAATTGTATGGGATTAAGGGTTCAGCTGTAGATTCTAAAAATAACACTAATGCTTCTGCAACTGAATGCACGCTACCAGCTTTGTAAGAGTTAAGGAATAGAAATGATTATAGATAATATTTAAGATTATAAATTTAACATTAAATTAGGATACGCATCGGATCTTGGCTCCAATTGTCTAACCAGTCTCTTATAGCTATAATTTCACTGTGAAGCCCTGGTGTTTCAAAAAGGCCTGTGATTTTTATACCATGACGATACAATCTGTCTACTAATAACCATACTTCCTTAGGTATAGTATATGGTTCTTGAGAAAGATTTTTATTATTTTCCTATGTGGTGATAAAATAGAGTAATATTTATTTAATTACAATGTAATAGTTTCATCTTTTCGAACGATTAATGTTATATGCTTACGAGTTCCATTAACCTTCCGATAGGAATTTCTCTAATTGGTACAGGAATATGAACCAAAGCTTCCATTGAAGATCCAAAACAACTCCTCTCATAAGTGCCTGAAAAAATCGTATTATTCATTTCTATTCTCGATTGAACATGATGTTATGTTAGATTATCAGTACCTGTAACAGTTATGAATATATCCTTTCCGCCTTCAAGGTGTAAAATTAAAATGTCGTACAACTTATCTTCCCCAGAATTTAATTTGCACGCTGTTCTTTTGTCAACATATATTTCGAATCTAGTATCACATTTTTCTCCTAAAATATATGTATATAAAGTTGTAAAAGTAGTTAAGTCATCTTCAGAAAGAGTGAAATAAAAAAGTTGCACCTGGCTTTATGAAGCCTTTAAATGGTTCTATGTCCAACCAATCTTTACAGTAAGTGGTGTCGCCTAATTTTTTAATGAATTCAAATTGTACTGGTACCTGTACAAAGCATAGTTATTACATAAATAATACATGTAGACGTTTTTAAATGATTTTTTTACCTGACCAGTATTCGCAATAATAAGTTCCTTGCTACTTGGCTCAAGGAATTTCAAGGTATCAAATATGATTTCTGTTGTATCAACCATTACTTGCGGTAAGAATTCGTTCTCCAATTTATCAAGCTTCTTCATAACTTCTTCGTGAATTTTACGATACTTCGTCATGTCTATGATTCGAATCTATAAAATTTTATAAGCAGAATAAGAAAGCTGGACTACATATAATTGTCAAGTTTGCAAAATTCGAAAGTTCTATTTACCTGCGATTCGAAAATAGCACTAACTGGTTTGTGATCAGAAATTTTTAGATCAGCATGACTTCTGTATTCCAATGATTTAATACCTTCTCCTTTCCACAATATACGATCACACCATGCTGGTGCTCTACTCTTTTCACTGTAATTTAACGTTGTCATGTAACAATTATGTCATAGTAGGTGTAAAAATGGACAATGCAATTAATAAACCTTGAATCCCAATTGTCCGTGCCTGGGTCATATTTGTACGTCGGTTTAAATGTAATTTCTGCTTCTTGAAAGCCTTGTAAAACACGGCCTAGTCGTCGTTGTTGACCTAACTGATCGACAGCTATCAGAGGTGCATAATTTCTCGCTTCTATATGTTGTTTAGCAAGTACTGCATCTATTTCTGTTAGTCGATAGTTCAGGTCACCCAACCAATAGATTTGGCTGCATTTAAAATTTTGCGTTTTAAGTACGATATTTAAAAGAATTGCAGAATATTTTGGAACGATATTTAACATCATACTTACTCGTGATCTTTAAAAGTTTTAGGAGGAACATATTTCGAGAAAGACAGTCGTGCACATATGTCTGCATAATCTTGATTTCGTCTTTCATATTCTTCGCAATGCGCTGCTAAATGGGCGTTAACAAAGCAAATAGACGTATTGTGAATAGAGCAACTTACTGCTACTCCCCCTTTATTGCCCTGCAAAAAATAATTTTCTATAATACTTAAATACTATAGGACTACAGGGTGTATGTTATCAGTGATTATGAAAGTATTAAAGCTACATATTACCATTTTGCCCATGATACCAGTACCTACTGTATCAACTGAGACGTCTTTTATGTACGGTACATGACTGTGCAAGGTATATACAAGTAACATCATGCCCACTAATCTTACGATAGCTACTTGATCATACACACCATCTGGATGAAGAGATTTTGCTACAACTTGCCTGAAAGCAATAATTCCAATAATAACTATAAAGAATACTCAGAAATGATTAATTTTATATAAATGAACAATTACAACTACATAAATAGCTTTTAATAAATTGAATACCTCCACTCTTCTTCTCTTGGAGTATCATTAAAAAGAAATGCTTCTTTAGTTAAATCCAATTCTTGAAATCCAATGGCATATATATCAGGAGGTGTCTTATCATAGTTCAACCACTCTTGCAATACAGCACCATTTGGTGGTTGGCCATTGACATTCCATGTACCGATAAATACGCTGAAATAAACGAGTTGCAATGAGAATTAGAAGATATTCTATTTGATCATAAATATAAGAAACAAACCGAAATGTCTTGCTGTACGTATAATCATCCTCTTTGCATGCCATTTGATATCGCACTGCTGATTCTCTGGCAGCTACCGGCAGTTTACCAGAAGCAATGTTGCGTCTTGTTACAACTAAAAGTGGACTTTCCAAATCTACTAGCTGTAACAAGTATTTCAAAATTATTATTATTATGATTATTATTGTACAATTTAAAATAAATTTAATTAAATGTAATATATATATAGTACTAACAGGATCAGTATTATCTTGTACTTCTTCATCGGTGCTAGTGGTCAAATTGCGTGTGCTTCCTGTTAATTTCTGAACCCACGAAAATTCTGATGCAGAATTCTTTGTTTTTTGATACACTAAAATGATCGACAGACATACATGTTAAAGATTAACGTAAGACTTGGCGACAAATATATGCGTACCCTCTATAGCTCTAAATATTTCAGATACTAAGGAACTAGTTGCTACACCCGGCTTCATTTCAAATACTAAATGTAATTTTCTTGATGCGACATTTAAAAGAACATCTAAACCATCTTGTTGTTTTTCATCTGTATCTGTGAAATAACATTTAATAAATAATTTGAAATTATCGTTCAATTATTGTTGCGATATATTGTAAACATGTACAGACGACGATTTGAAACTATACGCACTTATATTGCATTTAAAGTCTTGATCAATGGGCAATACTCTTTCTATGGTAAGATCACTATAAACTTGAGGAGGTGTTCTTGAAGTAATTAAAATAACGAATGCATGAGTGGATCCCTTGTTAAGGAGTGCTACTATACGTGCACGTTTCACCCAACTCTGTATCAATAATGCTTCCATTGCCTTTAGATAGAATTAAGGTTCCATAAGCACACATCTTACATATACATATATCTTGAATGAAACAAAAGAAAAGAATAGTACTGCTGTTTAGTCAAAGGATACAATTATTACAGTCTCTCCTGAGACAAATTTTGATTGTACAATCACTGATTGTTCTGGTGATGACATGTTTATTAATAAAATGTTATATGCCCTTTGAAACACTTAATGTAAAGTCTTTATATGGCTTGTATCCCGATCGACGGAACAATATATTCATAACTGTTAATTAAGTTACATTTCGAAAAATCCATATATGTGGAAATTAAGGGAATTCCCACATTGAGCCGCGGTCCGGCTGGCACGAACGGTAATCGAATGCACCGTTAGACACCACCGACTTGCAGCACAATGTGGCTATAAAACACACCCCTGAGAATCACTCTCTGGAGTTGGAGCCCCTCACGCGGCTTTATCCCCCACCACGCATTATCGCTTCGAACAGAGATTGTTAGTTCGCTGCTGTTTGACGTAGGGCCATCGACGAGATATAAGAATAGGCCGATCGCACAATGTACATGTATTCTTTTGATCCGTATTCCCGGGGTATGGAATGCCCCTAACCATTTCCATTTCACTTACCAACGTTATCAACCGTTCCGATGATCGATTTCTAGTGAAATACTTTTGACTGTAGATATGGCAGAGGAACGAGTAGTTTCAAGTACTTCTTCATAGATGGCGATTCAAAGACCACTTTTGAGTGTGGCAAGGGAGCATGCTAGTGGCACCGACGAGATATAGGAATAGACAAGCCATGCAATGTATTTTTTCGGCCACGATTTCTGGGACGCCGCGTCACATTACCATTTCCGTGTCACTCGCAACGTTACCCACAGATTATTGAAAACGATGCGAAAATTGAATAATTTTAAAGAATTCTTTTGTTCTTTGCCGCAATGAAAGGTAACAAAGGATATGAAACATTTAATGTTAATTAAAAATCTTTTAATTAAAGAAACACATGTTAACAAGTTTTCTTATTTCAATTGTACTATCAATAAATGAAATAATTTTTAAAGTTATACTTTACATTATTTTCTGATAAATTACCAAAAAAAAATTGAGCTAAGAGATGTATATTGTTTTAACACCCAAACAATAAAGTTGCCACAATGAAAAAGATAATGACGATAATTGTATACTAGAATTGTTAATTGTATAATTACTAGACAAATTCTTTCATTATCTTTTTCATTGGAGCAATTTTATCGTTAATGAAAGACGCAATTTCTTATTTATATTCAACTAATAACAATAACGAAGTAAATCATTTACTAATATAAGACAATTCCTGGGATAAACGTGTCTGCAAACGATTAGTGTTCGTATTCGGTCCCGAGCGAAGTGTACTAATCGAGATTTTTCTGAAAATATATAATACCAAATTAATAATTGGAGTAAAATTTATACACCGATTCGGAGTAGGTCCAAGGATTGGTGGCGATGTCTCGGCAAGCATTAATTGGGGATATGAACGAACACTGAGCGGCCATTATTGTACATAGTATCCTAAGTACAATACGCAGTCAATTCGCTCGAATTATTTTCCACATAATTATCAAACGTGTCTTAAACGTTTAATAATTATACGATAAATAATTGATTGCCCGGGTCTCACCACGTGGAGGTTACTGCGCATGGAGACCCACCCTAGCCACGGCCCTTCCACCCTCCAATTATGCGAAAACAAATTCTAATATAACATGTGAGAAACAAAAATCTCCTATTATTGTCAATTTGTAGAACGTTCATTAATTGATCGTAGTACAAGTAAGACAACAAGAGGAGTACTTGGTAAATTCACGACCGAAAGCTAAGTTGAATATCAGAAGGAAACCTGAAAGAAAATCTGCAAGAGAATTCAATTTCCTGAAATAAAACTTTCTTAAAAATATATCATATGATCTTAAAAACTAGACAACGAAATATTATTGCAGTGGTGAACACTGCGGGCTTAAAAGCTAAGACATAACGTAAAAATAAACCCCACTTTCTTAAATTTTAGATTAGATTCGAATACGCCCTGTCTGACTAAAGAGCTAACTTAAGACTAGAATCACCCTACCTGGTATAACATCTAAGAGTTCGAATAAAAGAACAATTTCAATAATATCCTATCTACATAGGACTGTAATAGATACTATCCCATACTCATGTAGGTATGAGTATGCATATACTTAAATTCTCTTCGGTTAGTCCGTATTAATCTCTCGTGGTCCATGGTGTCCTAGAACAGACAGAAACTCGAACCAAAAAATTGCAGCACCTGCCAACAATATTTGGTTTTATAAACCCTGCCTAATTAAAACTCTAATAATTTCAATTCGTGTAAAACCTGCCAGTATAAAGATCTAAGATTGTGTGTTGAGACAAATCCTACCTACATAAAGAGCTAAAAGTATTGTTCGATTTATATTTGGGTCTGCCTAATTAATTGTCTAACACCTGTAATTAGTTAATAAGGACAGGGGTTTGGGGCAGGGATGGGGTGAGGGTGTGTTCGTATTATACATTGTTTCATGAATCCTCTTCTTTTCAATGCTTCTGAAACATGCACAAACTCGAAATAATTAGTAAAGCATTATAAGAATGAATTCTTAAACTCACAAATCGGATATCGCGAGTGAATTTCAATTTCTACAAAGCAATCTCGAAAAGTTATAAAAATTATCTCTACTAAACAAAGGTAAAAATACAATTGCAACGATTAGGGGAAAATATTTAAGAGTTAAACTCCAATAATGAACAGTTACTAGTATTGAATCTAATTGAAATCTACTATCTAGAATTATTATAAAATCAAAGGTTCTACAAATTATTTCTTTTAATTATTTCTTTTTATTCTTTTCTTTTCTTTCATTTTTTTCATTTATTTCCTTTTCTTTTCTTTTCCTTCATTTCGTCCACACGGTAATATACTATTATGTATGCAATTTTTTAGCAGTATTTCCATCAACAGACATTCCAGGTAGTATAATTATTAAGAAAACTAAATAAAATGAAACGCTGAAAAGAAAAAATACACCATGTAGAACAATAATTGACAATGAATTGGCTCTAATAAATAAATAAAATTTTAAAAATGCCTGAAGTAACAGGTGGCCAGAAGGGCCGCCAACAAATTTATATTATTTAAAGAATATTTATGTAACGCAACGCTAGGATACTACTTTTAAACATTAGAAAATTCAATAGCAACACAAATTTGTAAGAATCAGACGCGAGTGGTGCTTCAATATGTCAAATAGCAACTCTAATTCAAGTTAATCATTAATAGTATTAAAAATCAGCAAAATCGCGATTGGACGCAACACTAATGAAAGAATGACTCGATGCTCTATGCACCAATTGTCTCTTTAAACGCAACACTAAACGCGCAAGATTCAGCTATGGTCTTTGGCTGATGATGATGTGCCACACTCCAGGGTGGCTCATGAACAGGCTTCCAATTGGAAGCGGTTGGGGACTGGTATTTGCAACTCTAATTAAAAACACGATCTTTAATCAACGCAACACTAATGGGAACTCGCGATGCAATCATTTCGCTACACTATTTATTAAGGCTGATAGAAAGCAAACAGTAAATTATTTGTAATATCAAAAAGCAATGTAATTGAAGATCCTCTGTAAAGTTAGCTGAAGGCTCAAGACGCGAAAATAATTTCCGCAACACTAGAAACGTTCTCATATGTAAAATATATTATAAAATACTACAATTTAACTAACAATAACCACGGCAAAATTGCAAGAACCATCGCGATATCATTGCGCAACGCTAAATCAATCACGATTTTCATTTGGTCGCAACTCTAATTAAAAACCGCGAGTCACTTCGCAACTCCAAGAATACGCGAAACACGTTTTCTTTTTCGCGACACTACTTGAAAAACCGCGTGGCATTTAACGCAACTCTAATTCGACCCGTTCTCAAGTTTTTCGCAACTCTAAAACAACGCGATATTTGGGAGGGCTGCATCGTTGGGCCGGAATGTGCGTCGGCCAAGTACAAATAAAAATTCTACAAATGAAAATGCAAGCACAGTGACAAAGTAGTAACAAAGAATGATTTCCCATTCTTAAAAAGAATGGGGAGCCATTATTAGTTGCCCTCTTGAGTGACAGTTTGTCGGGCCTCTTCGGCATATAGCCTCTTCTTTTCGTTGGACCCAAGGGCCAGCTGAAACTTAAACTAGGCTCGAGGCTCTAATCGAAAACCAAAGAAAAACTTATAAAGGTGAAATAAAGAGTTTAAATCGCGGAGCTAAATGGAATACACGTGGCCGAATCACGATGAAATAAAATCGTAAAATTGTGATTACGGAAAATCGCAAAGATTACGATTAAAATTATAATCGTTCTTCGTTCACACGTGCAGCCTCGAGCATAATGTAACACGTTTCGTTTCGGAGCCTAAATCGCGACCACGACCGCGAAGGATTCGAAAAATCGATAGGCAAAGCCAGAGGCGAACGCATTTTCGTTCGCGCCACAGCTTCACCGTCGGCTTTTCAAATTAGATTTCCTGAAACAGGTTGAACACGCGAATGAGTGCCTACACGATCAGAGACTGTGTCAACCTGCCCGGCCCTACCTACTTATGTCTATCATTCACACCAGAAAGTATGCTACCTATCCTACCTGGACCTATATTTAAAAAATGGCAAACAGACACACCAACACACGACACTCCACGATTCTCAGTCAAACACTTGGGCGCAAAAGCCTACACTAGGGAGGCGTCCCGGGACACCCCCGACACCCAAGTGCTGTCGCACAACTTGCACACTCTAATGTACGTACCATTTTTCTGAAATCGATTGACAGTGGTTGGGATCTTTGCGTTCACGCGGAAAATACCACGTCGCGGTTGAGATATTTAATAGATATTTAATAGAATAATTAAATAGCACCGATACAAAAGGTACTTGATAGCAATTGATAAGTATATTCGATTCTCTTTGGAATTTGGTCTCCGTCATCTTAAATGACAAAAACTTCGTGGCCCGGTATATTAGGGATTATTAATGCAGTTAATAGTAAAAATGATGTCTCTGTTTTCAATTAATGGACATCTTATCTTGGTTAGAGTAACTACGTTTTAGTACGGAACGACGCAAATCCACAGCCTACCCACACACACAATGTGGATATTACGTCGTGCACGATACACCAAACGCACTGTCAGTCGCCAACAATAAATCATTATAAACTAGATAGATATCATCGTGCTCTACCACCGTTTTCCCACCCAAGTAGCACCGGGGCACGTGAGTGGGATCCGGGCAGTGAACACGGAAAGGGATAAACCTGGAAATCCTCGTCTAAAAAATTATGAAGACACACTGATTTTCTAACGGGCTAAATGTATACATGTATACATATTATATATACCCGATCAATACATGATTTTATTCTATTAAAGAGAAACTGAAATGACTCTACTTTATTAGAAAAAATATGCTATGACTCTACTTTATTAGAAGAATTGTGCAATGACTCTACTTTATTAGAAAAATTATTCAATGACTGTACTTTATTAGAAAAATTATTCAATGACTCTACTTTAATATACCTTGAATGAAATTGAAACAGCCTCGGGTGTTCCCGTCATCAAAGCATTGCTTCTAAAACGCAAGGTTGGTTTTACAGTAAATTGCTCTGATTTCGAGATCTACCCGTTCGCGTATTGTCTTCTTGTACATTCAGGTTTAATTAATATCTTGTACGGAAAAAGTGAACGTATTGATATCTCTAAACGCTAAGGACTAATATGGATATCGTATAATAAAATTATGCGATAGTCCCAACAAATTGACAAGGTAAGTAAGTACCTTTACTTTATATACATATAATCAAAGTAGTAAAAAAGAGGAACGACTATACGCTTACTAACAATTTATTATAACTGTGCAGTAATTGCAATTGACAAATAAACCAAGTCGAATGGTATTCGACTTCTCCACTACAAACTAATGCACGTAGAATACTGGACGTTACTTTATATTCATTCAATAATTAATAACTATTTAAATATCGTTTCATAGGTATTCAATTAAATACTCTATTATAAAAAGATATATAGTGATATATTTTATACTAAATATGATCTGTTTTAAAATTATGAAGCTATTTAAAAACGCGTTGTACAAGAAGACCTATCCTCATATAATATAAAACAGTAAAAAAGTTACTACTCATGAGTATATTTCCATATACCCATGGTCACAGTGCTTGCCAGAAAAAACTAAGTAATTACAACCAGTCACTCGTGTCGGTTCGGACCTTTCGTCCTGCGACATGATTGAGTGACCAGAGGAACTTTAAAGCATGCCACTCACCGGTTGCAGACTCACCAGGTGTGCGGTCAAGCTCGTCGCCATCGAAGCCATGGAAGCTGCTGAAACATTCAAAAAGAGCCAACAACATTAAAATCTATGTATTTTCAGTACTTTTGGAATGTGTTAATTATCAATGATTATTTCAATACAAGATTAAAGAAATACAGAAGTACTTACTCTTCAAGTTGATGGATGAAAGCCCGAACTCGCCGAACAGCCTAGGTGTTGACTCTAATACCGGAATACTTATTGCGATAAAAAAGAATAAGATAAAGGACTACTGTCGCGCGCGTTTTATAATTGTGATCGACGAACAAAGTGACTCTATTTTTCGCGAGAGCAATATTTCGAGGCAAACACTGACTCTACTTTCGCGTATCTTTGCTACTATTTATATTTAATTATAATTATTAAGAGCGGTTGCGCTCAAAAAATAATAAGAAGAACTTTAACGAAACAAGCACTGAATCTACCAACCGCATTGCCCGCGGTCATCAAAATTTGCTGAAAGAAAATCTGTACAAGTTAGTAAATGAGGGGAGGAGGTAAAAATTAAAGCAATACACATGTGATTTTATTTGTTTCTTTCTTATTTCTGTATGTCTGTTGAGGAATTACTGCTTTGGTGTTTTAATAAAGTACTACTGTATTATTAATTGTCTATTCCACATATATTATTATAGATTAATATAAATGATTTATCAAAAGCGTACTGTGACTGTTCTATGTCAGAGTTTTAAAAGTGATCACGATCCTAGTAAATAAGCAATACCGTGCATTTATAAATTCTCGTAGCTGCTTGTAGAAATCAAGACTCGAAACTATTTATCATGCTCTAAGGGCATGACAACAAATACGTAAGTACGCGGCCAATCCTGCATCGAAAATACAATCTGACTGTACTTGTGCCGAGGTCACAGAGATAATAAAAGTGTCAACAAGAACACTAGTGAAGCTATAATAGAAATCGCGACCGCAATGCAGTGAAAGATGAACATATTTCAATTTTTCGTTTAGAATTAATGAAATTTACTGACTGTAGTTTCAATCGCGAATGATATATTGTAAATTCTATTTGAAATGTTTTCATTATTTAATGAACATGGATATACGAATAGAGAGAAGTAAGTATTGAAATCTATTTACAATAATGAAAGTGTTCAATAACTTTCAATCGAAATCTAATCGCCAGATACCAAGATATATACATAAACCGTTGGGATAAAATCAGAATGGAATGCAAAGTTGCGAAAGGACATATGTATGTAACTGGGCATGTAAGTGACATTGCAAAGAAAATAAACGCAACCTTAACACCGCATCGAATCCGAATAATCGTGTAATAAAATATAATAAAGATTCGAAGAACCGTTGAAACTGATAAATTAGTTAACGCGATGTTACAACAAACGACTAGTTAATCTCATATTCGTTCAGCAAAGGAAACTCAAGAAAGATTATAATCATTAAAGTTTAATGTACTGTTGCGATAGTAGAACGATTGTTAGTTAAACGCGTATTAATTAATAGAGGCTAATAATGAAGCGAACACAATGGTATGGTAAAGTAAAGCCTGAGGTGCTATTGCGTTGTGGAGTGAGGTATGTCGCTAACCATCAACACCGTAGACGACCTTACGCTGCGACACTCCAATTGAGAAAGAAGGGGCACGCGCCGCGCGACGTTCGACCACACTCCGCCAGCCTCCCCACTCCGGTACGCGCCGGCGCGTCAGCTGCGCTCGGTGGTATTCGCTATTTCCGAAAATCTTCGACGGTCGCCGACGGCGACCGGCGGTCTACTACCCCAGGGTCATACCTACTGGACTTCTACTATTTCTGACCAACTTATAGCCGGACCTACGACTCTAGGGTCGTGCCAAGTGGATTTCTACTGTTTCTGACCAACTTTTAGCTGGACCTACGATCCTCGTTAAAGAATTCTTTTGTTCTTTGCCGCGCAATGAATGCGGGACAGCACAGGCGGGACGCTTGACGTGACACTGTCAATTTCATCGCCCGATGCACCGCGATGTTGTTTCGACCCAACTCGAGCCAAGCCGAAGCGCATCGCGCGACCAGGCATCGTAGCTCAATTTTTCTACCGAAACGTTGCTCGAGAAATAGCTTTCCTGATCCCCCCAAAGCATTTACATATATTCAACAATCGCATGAATCCCGTACCCGCTACTTCAGTAAAGAATAGTTCTTCAAGTGATCACTGTCCATGAGCAGAGGACGCTCAAATCAGCGTGGGATTTCTGAGTCGGTATGACAGTCACGTTGTGCCACAAAAGTCCATAAGATGTCTTGTCTATTCTTATATCTCGTCGGTGCTAGTGGTTCCAAGCAATTACAGTAATGATTCGCACTGTCACAGACGAGATATATGAATTTTATCTTATTCTTATATCTTCTTATATCTTCTTATTCTTATATCTCGTCAGTGGCACTGTGTCCATCGCTCGGGACCGAATGGGGACAGCCATCGTGTACACCAGGCCTCGGAATTAAGTGAACTTTCGGGCCGATTTTCAGAGGCAACGTCCCCTTTCTCCCACCGCGCGTCTTGGCCCAGCCATCACCAATCGGCTCGAAGGTCCTCAGGCGCGTAGCATATGAACCACGCGGACCATGGGACATGGGACGATGTAGAAACCTATTGATACGAGTGTCACCCTAATGCGACCCGCGCGGTTACGGGCCTGAGGACCTCCGAGCTGCACGGCGATCGTGGTGGCCAAGACGTGCGGCCGGAGAAAGGGGGCGTTGCCTCTGAAAATCGGCCCGAAAGTTCACTTAATTCCGAGGCCTGGTGTACACTGTACAGACATGATTCTCGAGCGAGTTCGGATCACCTTTGATGTTGTGTTATTTTAAATACCCGTGTATGTGAGACAATACTAACGCGATCAAAATTTAAGAACAAAACTTCTTCATTTTTGGCCGTTTTCAATGAAATTTTACCAACATGTTTGTTACAATCTCCTGATTAAAATGACACCAAACACGAAATGGTTTGGGCAATTTTTAATTATCATGGTAGTAATAATGGCCTTCGAAACAATCAGTCCCATGGCACCAATCTATGTCGTGTTTGGTGTCATTTTAATCACGAGATTGTAACAAATATGTTTGTAAAATTTCATTTAAAACGGACAAAAAATAAGCAAGTTTTAATATTTAATTTTGATTGCGTTAGTATTGTCTCACACGTACACGGGCATTTTTGCCCCTTCCTCGTACTCTGCGCTGGGCTGCCTCGGTTCGCGAAAATCACAACATCAAAAGTGATCCGAACGACGCTTCCCCGAATCCAAGGGTGGCGGCCCCAAGTAGGGGGGATAGAAATGGACAGTCATCGAATCACATTTAATTTGATTCCCTATGCGATCTTTCTTTACGGGCCTCCACAGACGAAATGTTGAGCGGCCGAAGTTGCGTGATATTTATACCCTCGGCTTAGCGGTTACTTTTTGATGTTCGCGATTGGCTCCTGGATGAATGCGGGGGCGAGATCGGGCTCCTCAGCGAATCTAACAGATAGTATTGCGACGTCGACCAATCAGAACTCTCTCCCTGCAATGAATTTGTTTCCTCGATACTTGACAAAGTGAAAATAAATTGAAAAATAATGTTTCCACTGTATCTGACTATGCAACACGTTTGGTCCACATATTCCGCATAACCCCTAAAATACTTTTCAACCATCAATTGATCGAAAAACGGGTGAAAAGAAACGTTTTACATAATACGATTCTTGGCAGCTATTGTCCTAGAACCACCGTAAAGCCCGATTTTGATTGGTCCACCCGTCGCATCTCGTACGATCGACGACAAACGGCGTATTAATCTGTCATGCCTTTCGATTGTATTGAAAATGATTTTAATATATCTCGCAAGACAAGGTATATCTCGTACAACGGAGTATGCCATTTCAATCTCACATATCTGTTTCGTATTTCAACGAGCCAGCTCGACCGTTCAATTAGTTTTTATATATGAATTTTACGCGCTGCGTGGTTCGTTTCCCGAATAAATACCGCCGGCGAACTATTGTCTGCTCATTCGCTTGATATCTGTCAGTGCGACAGGTGCTTCATTTCTATAAACAAATTCAATTATCTCGCCTTGTACTGGGCCGATTTCGATCAACGAAGCCTCAAATTGAAGGGACGAGATTAAGTTACGCGTAAAAAAATATCCCTTTCCTGTAACTATATCCAGATGGCCGGAATAATAATTTTAATTGTTTATTTCTTTATAACAAAAGGACCTCGCGTGGAATAATGTTCACACCAATTGGAGAGGAAGTTTATACTTGTAGCTTTAATTTATTTCCTCTACTCATTGATGTAGCTGGCCTGCAAGTCGGTATAATTGCATTTGTTTATAATTTCGTTAAACAAATTCAATCATCTCGCGCTCTACCTGGGCGATTTTAATCAACGACATTTTAAATTAAAGGTCTAAATCTAAATCTAAACCATCTTGTTGTTTTTCATCTGTATCTGTGAAATAACATTTAATAAATAATTTGAAATTATCGTTCAATTATTGTTGCGATATATTGTAAACATGTACAGACGACGATTTGAAACTATCCGCACTTATATTGCATTTAAAGTCTTGTTCAATGGGCAATACTCTTTCTATGGTAAGATCACTATAAACTTGAGGAGGTGTTCTTGAAGTAATTAAAATAACGAATGCATGAGTGGATCCCTTGTTAAGGAGTGCTACTATACGTGCACGTTTCACCCAACTCTGTGTCAATAATGCTTCCATTGCCTTTAGATAGAATTAAGGTTCCATAAGCACACATCTTACATATACATATATCTTGAATGAAACAACAAAAAAGAATAGTACTGCTGTTTAGTCAAAGGATACAATTATTAGAGTCTCTCCTGAGACAAATTTTGATTGTACAATCACTGATTGTTCTGGTGATGACATGTTTATTAATAAAATGTTATATGCCCTTTGAAACACTTAATGTAAAGTCTTTATATGGCTTGTATCCCGATCGACGGAACAATATATTTCGCTGATTTCGATCAACGAAGTCTCAAATTGAAGGGAAGAGATTAAGTTACGCGTAAAAAAATATCCCTTTCCTGTAACTATATCCAGATGGCCGGAATAATAATTTTAATTGTTTATTTCTTTATAATAAAAGGACCTCGCGTGGAATAATGTTCACACCAATTGGAGAGGAAGTTTATACTTGTAGCTTTAATTTATTTCCTCTACTCATTGATGTAGCTGGCCTGCAAGTCGGTATGATTGCATTTGTTTATAATTTCGTTAAACAAATTCAATTATCTCGCGGTCTACCGGGCCGATTCTAATCAAGAACGTCCCAAATTGAAGCTCTCGATATAAGGAACAATTCTTTCCTCGTTTAGAACGATCCTCGTGTGCAGTTACTGTGGAAATCTCAATCGAATTTTTAGACTGTTTGCAAGAAATAAGCCGCACATGTAAACTAGATCTAAAAGAAGAACAAAATGTTCCTTGCATCGAAAGCTTTAATTTAAGACGTCGTTGATTAAAATCGGCCCAACAGAAGCCGAGATAATTGAATTTGTTTAAAGAAATTATAAACAAATGCCATTATTTCGAGTTGCTGGCGAGGTACATCAATGACCAGTGGACATAAATTAAAGCTAGGAGTATCAGATAACATCTCCAATAGGTCTGCACATTATTGCATGGGCAGTTCATTTGTTATTAACAAATAAAGAAATTAAAATTGTTATTACGGCCAACTGCATAAAGTTACAGCAACGGGGTATTTTTTCTTGTCTAGCTTATTCGTTTTCCTTTCATTTGACACCCCATTTATTAAAAAATAACCCCATGAACCGAGATAAAATTTTTAAAAAATTTGTTGGCAAGGCTGTTGTGACATGGAAATGCTAGTGTTGCTCTAGGGCCCCATAGAAGCGGATAATTAGACAAGTGGCGCCATCTCGCGTTTGCGGCTGTTTTAGCGGTTTGCCGCGCCTGCAAAACCAAATTTCTGGATTACTTCGTTACTTTAAACAATTGCGTTTTGCTTGGCTTCTAGTCCGTATTTTTCAAGCGGACTGGTCCCAAATTAAAGCTACGAACCACATCTAGCTTCTCCAAAAGTTTCAACAATATGGCATTCGGGGTTTAAAAGTTATAAACAATTGAAAAATCGGCTAAAATATACTCCGGGTTGTGTCAATTATATCGACTTCCAGAGACGCTACATTAATGATTGACTGCTTAAAATGAAGGTAAAGGTTGCTGCTACACGATAATCTAACATTTACAAGTGCTCCATGCGCTGCTTATTTTTTGTAAATAATTTAATAATTTGTTTGAGAATTACACGGTAACTATACACGGGGGCTATTCTAAACTAGAAACAGATTGTTCTTTGAGTCGAGACCTTTAATTTAAAATGTCGTTGATTAAAATCGCCCAGGCAGAGCGCGAGATGATTGAATTTGTTTAACGAAATTATAAACAAATGCAATTATACCGACTTGCAGGCCAGCTAATCAATGAGTAGAGGAAATAAATTAAAGCTACAAGTATAAACTACCATCTCCAATAGGTGTGAACATTATTCCACGCGAGGTCCTTTTGTTATAAAGAAATAAGCAATTAAAATTATTATTCCGGCCATCTGGATATAGTTACAGGAAAGAGATATTTTTTTACGCGTAACTTAATCTCTTCCCTTCAATTTGAGGCTTCGTTGATCGAAATCGGCCCAGTACAAGGCGAGATAATTGAATTTGTTTATAGAAATGAAGCACCTGTCGCACTGACAGATATCAAGCGAATGAGCAGACAATAGTTCGCCGACGGTATTTATTCTGGAATGGAACCACGCAGCGCTCCAATCAGAATCGCCGAATTTCGACGGTTGTCGCGAAATAATGCACTATTATTTACGGAAAAAATAGTCCACGAATGCCTGGACGTTAACGTAAAATTCATATATAAAAACTAATTGAACGGGCGAGCTGGCTCGTTTAAATACGAAACAGATATGTGAGATTGAAATGGCATACTCCGTTGTACGAGATATACCTTGTCTTGCGAGATATATTAAAATCATTTTCAAAACTATCGAAAAGCATGACAGATTAATACGCCGTTTGTCGTCGATCGTACGAGATGCGGCGGGTGGACCAATTAGAATCGGGCTTTACGGTGGTTCTAGGACAATAGCTTCCAAGAATCGTATTCTTCCAAAACGTTTCTTTTCACCCGTTTTTCGATCAATTGATGGTTGAAAAGTATTTCAGGGATTATGCGGGATATGTGGACCAAACGTGTTGCATAGTCAGATACAGTGGAAACATTATTTTTCAATTTGTTGTCACTTTCTCAAGTATCGAGGTAAGAAATTCATTGCTGGGAGAGAGTTCTGATTGGTCGACGTTGCAATACTTTCTGTCAGATTCGCCGAGGAGCTCGATCTCGCCCCTCCATTAATCCAGCAGCCAATCGCGAGGCATAAAAAAGTAACCGCTAAACCGAGGTTATGAATACTACGCACTTTCGGACTCTCGGCAGTTCGTCTGTGGAGGCCCGTAAAGAAAGATCGCTTAGTGAATCAAATTAGTGCACAGTGTACTGAATTTTAACGCAAAGTGTAGTGCAATTAAGATATACTTCATGACGCAGCGGAAGCCGGACATGTATGGTGAGTTTTGAAATTCTGCCACAATTGGCATTAAATATAGAATAATTATAATACCATTGAACGTTTCAAGTAACGATGGTGAATATTTCTGTTACAGTAGATAAAGGAAATCTAGCTTGGACGTCGGCTTCTCCACAAAGAGTTAACGGGCCAATGCTATCCGACATTCGCCTCCTAATAGTACTGCAACGAAGGATTCTGCAGTGTATTGCTGAGTCTCTGCGCAACGATCGGTAAGTCGAAATCCATTTATGTATTCCTTTGTTACACGTCGATCTAGACCGCGCGCGAATATTGCGAAACGACAATACTTTTTTATGTCCGGTCAAACATTCTTAAAGATTCAGTCGGGCACCGCGAGTTGAAATATATTACGCCGAGTCTAAATTATATTCGTGCGGTCTCGCGAACTAGTCGAATTATTTTTTGGCGTTTCATAGATTGGAACGCGTGCCGCGTGGTATACGTCGAATACAAAAAAACCTGAGGAGCTGTATAGAATTAATTAACTTTTTCGCTGTACGCTTGTGTGATCACCCGTTAGGTGTATGCTTGTGGGTGAACTGATCTAGAAACAGTTAATTAATTGCATTACGGAAACTAGGCGTTGCGTTGGTTACGTCGCGTTTTGTAATAAACATACTTTATAAAGGCGCATGAAAATAAAATTCGCACCGCCATGGCGCGCCACTAGAAAAATATTGTATCAAGTATAAATTATATTCGTGTTGCCACGCGAACGAATCGAATGATTTTTCGTGCAGTTCCGGGTTCTATTGAACACGTGCAGTTGCAAGCGGGCGAACTTGTCTCTCGAGGTCGCGCGATGTAAACACTCCGCCGAAACCCGATACCCTCTTTCGCGGAGACACAGTCGAAGGATTGGGGGGGAGGGGTGCCCGTACTTCTTGGAACGAATAGATCGAATAATCGATTATTCGATGTATTCGTTCGAAATGTAAAAATATATTTTATTCTACAGTAATTCCTGGAACAACGCGGTTTCGGTTATACGCGGTTTTTTTTCCGGACAATTTTTTTTTCCTTGGCACATTTACTTCGAATTAATTTTTTTTATGCCCAGAAACAATTGAATTCTTATATTCTTCTTCAAAGGCTTTGTTATCTGATGGAATTCAATGTACAGTTGTGGCAGGAGCCATGCGATTGAGTGAATTTATGTGAATGCTTTGGGGCGAATTAGGCACAGACGAGTTATATGAATTCCTTTGTCTCTTCGGCGGCTGTGTCAAAAGATTGTAGAAAACGTTCTGAACGCTCACTACTTTTATTACGCAGACGCGTTGATTATTACTAATAAATATATTTGTCTCCCACTAGTTGACTAATATGCATGCTGTAACGCGTGTAATAAAAAATATTAATTCGACACAATATTCAAAAAGACCGCCTTAAAGAAAGAACACCACCCCCACCGCCCACCAGTCGCTAGCCAATTAGCGCAATCTATTTCAAAAATCTCTCTCTTTCGCCCAACGGATCTCGCAGTAATTAGACGTGTTCAGAGTGTTCGTCGAATTAAGGTATGTCACATAGTCTAACATATAATATTATATCAATTGTTTTCATTTACCGTCTCCTGAGAGTTCTGTAGTGTTTTTTGTCAATGTTAAGTCATATTTTAGTAAAAATTGAGAAAACATTGCGTAGTAAGTGGAATCGTCCAACGTGCATTTTTTGTATCTAACACTTCTACGTGTTTGCGTGCTTCTACGTATAGATATACTTATCTCAGCCTCAAATTCCATTATCTTTCAATATATTTTGCAATTTCTAGCGGTATTATAATAATATTGGTGATTCTTAATACACGTATCTCTAATTTCAGTTGGATTCTGTTCCATGGCGTCTCTTTCGCTTGCTTTGAATCAGAAATGGCGCGAACTTTTGAACGGGAATGCGCAGGAACAGATTGACGCGGCGCCATATTGTTAATTCAACTTCTCGCTGACAGGTAAGCGTTCTTCAAATTTCTTGTTGAAATAAGTAGAATTGTAGCAATATATCATACACGTATAATACTTGTATGATATACAGTCGTGTTGTAAACAAGCAGTAACATAATACAAGCCATTATTTGCGGCTATTCCTTCGTTGTTTCTGCCTATGGCCGGGAAGCATGTTTTTCCTGGAAAATATCGGCAATTTATCGCGAAAGAAAAAAAGACACTTATCAAGTAACGTTTGCGTTGAAATATTTCTAGGAAACACAAGCGATCGTAAATAAAAATGGTGTTTGGCTTTATTATTTATTTATTTATATCACAATTATCATTACTTTCGTGCACTTCTTTAATTTCTTTGTTATTCTTTGGTACAGGAGTATGGAGAGGGTTGACTATATGAACGAAAATAACCCAATAGCAACAATGATGCCTAATAATTCAAGGCAGCCAAGGCCTGTGTATGTGAGTACTTTAATTATATTTTCATATTGGTTTTATATGATATTTTATATGTGTGACTGATACTAAGATGAAACAACCACAGTTATAATACTTATAAAAACAATTAGATTTTCAATATCAATTACAATTACGTAATTGCAATTGGAATACGATTTTTTTGTTTGTACCTTTTGCATAATGCATATGTTTTATGTTTTATATTTAAAAACATATGCAATAGCTTATTACATTTGTTATTGTATTGTTAATTTTGTATATTTTCTTTTCATATTTGCACATGTTTAATGCATACTTGTAAAATTTTAATGCACACTTGCATTTTTTAACATTTTTAATGCATATATACATATTTTTAATGCATATTTACATACTTTAAATGCATATTTACATACTTTAAATGCATATTTACATATTTTTCGTGCATATTTACATATTTTTCGTGCATATTTATTGTTCATAAATGTCACTGATAAGAAACACTCAATAAGATGAACCTGTTTTCTTTCAGAAAATTTTGTGACCGCGCGCAATGCGGTCGGTAGAGTCAGTGCATCACTGAAGGGGATGTTTTGGGCGACACTGATAAAGGTCGAAATGTAAGTATCTTTAAACAATTCTCAGTTATCTATGAAGAATTAAATTATGAGATTTAGCAGTGGATTTTAATGTTCTTTGCCTTCTTGTTTAGTTACAGTTTGCACACTTCCTGACGGTTGAGTTCAATTGCGCTGCCTCGGCGATGTTCCTGACGTCTTCCACGAGTACTTCCTTGGTATCTGCAATCAACGAAGTAGTGAGTCGCATGCGTTTTGGTTCCTCCGGTCCCCAATCATGCCGTAGGACGATTGGTCCGAAGCGGCACGGGTGACTGGTTGTATTTTTTAGTAGTTTTGCGAGCATAGTGACTATGGGTATAGTTTTTATACCGGTCAGTTGTAACGTTATTTCTTACTGTTAGATGAGGTTAGATGTGCCTTCTCGTACTCCGCGTTGTTTTCACTGTTTCGCAGTGCAGAAGTCGGATGCCCTCCGACTTCGTTATTGCAAGTGTTTCATGATTATAGTAATCGTGAATTAAAACAAATTAATATAACGATACGAATATTAAAATCAGCATTGAGTGTGCATAGCTAATGATAGTATTTAATATTAATTTTCATATGCTATAAGTCCCTTTCGTATGAAATTTATTACACATTATGTACAAGAAGGCACTTTGTATACGGGCAGATTTTCAAATCGGAGTAGCTATCTTGAACAATTTGCTTCGATTAAGGAATCACCCGAGGCCTATTTAATAGCTTGTCCATTTTTCAAGTAAATATTTAATTGCATTTATTTCATAATTGCAGTACTTATTTTAGTAAATTTAATTTCAATGACAGTCATTTCCTTTAATAAATAAATTATTTATCAGTAAGTGTCGAGTCTTTATTGATATTTCATAAATTACGAAGTCGAGTCATTTTTAAAGAGATTGAAAGTAAAGTATACTATTACCTATTGCAATTTTACGTGTACTAATCATCTTTTTAGATCAGGATTTTCAGGTTTAACCCCTGCCGTGTTCATTGCCAGGAACTCACTCACGTGCCCAGGTGCTACTTGGGTGAGTGAAAGGCAATGGGCACGATGATCATATGTTTTTAAATTCATAACAATGTTTGGCGGCTGACATTTGCTAGTGTACCGTGCACGACGTATTTTCCACATTTTGTGTGTATGTGGTTAGGCTGTGGAATTGCGTCGGCTCGGGAATTTCATAAAAAATTATAAACGTATTTATTCCAATACCGATACTAGGATTTCACGAATAGCAATATGTTTTGCAATTGCAAATATACATTGAATACCATAACGAGTTATGAAAATATAGCAACGAATAGAGTACTATACGAACCAAGTATACTTGGTTGAAAGAAAGTGTACAATATATTTGAACAATCAATATTTTATACGAAAGTAATGCACAAGCATATATGTTTACGCACATTTACGCAATGGTCGCTAGCCTTTGTCAGCCGATTTCAGGAATTGGTACGTACCCTTAGAGTGTGAATGATTGTATGCCAAGCTCGGGTGTCGGGGGCGTCCCGGGACGTCTCTCTAGTGTAGGCTCTTGCACCCGAGTGTTTGATTGAGAAACGTGGAATGTGTGTTTGTGTGAATGCTTTGCCATTTTTGAAATATAGGTCTAGGTAGGATAGGTAGTATACCTTCTGGTGTGCCTGATAGATATAAGTAGGTAGGGCCGGGCAGGTTGACACAGTCTCTGGTCGGGTAGGCAACATTTCGCGTGTTCAACCTGTTTCAGGAAATCTGATTTGAGAAGTCGACGGTGAAGCTGTGGCGCGAACGAAAATGCGTTCGCCTCTGGCTTTGCCCATCGATTTTTCGAATCTTTCGCGGTCGCGATCGCGATCGCGATTTGGCCCCGAAACGATCGTGTTGCGTTATGCTCGAGGCTGCGCGTGTAGGCGAAGATCGATTACAATTTTAATCGTAATCCTTACGATTTTCCATAATCGCAATTTTTACGAATGTATTTAATCGTGATTCGTCCACGTGTGTTCCATTTAGCTACGCGATTTAGACTTTTATTTTTTTTTTTTTTTGCGGATAGAGTCTCGAG
Source organism: Nomada ferruginata (assembly GCA_963583965.1). Taxonomy (NCBI): domain Eukaryota; kingdom Metazoa; phylum Arthropoda; class Insecta; order Hymenoptera; family Apidae; genus Nomada; species Nomada ferruginata. Next base: position 4,641,898 of record OY757214.1, on the reverse strand, counting down.
CCTAGACTAAGTTTCAGCGGGCATTGCGCCCGAAGAAAAGAAGAAGCTAAATGCCGAAGAGGCCCGACAAACTGTCGCTCAAGAGGGCAACTACCAATGGCTCTACATCCAAAGGATGGAGAGCCATTGTTTCTTACTATTTTGTCACTATGCTCGCTTTTGTATGCTGTAGTTGTAGTTTATTGTTTCCAGCACTCATCATCGTATTGGGCAAATCGCGATTTCTATTAGCGTCGCGTACGATTGAATACGGTTTGCATTAGAGTTGCGATTAAGTATATCGTGGTTTCAATTAGTGTAGCTTTTATATTAAATTATACTTGTATACGTACTTGCTTTTAGCGTTGCGATAATAATTTTCGTGTTTCTTTTATACACAGGTTTTAATTAGTATTTACAGTACCGCGATATTTTTCTTAGATTTTTATATAGTGTTGCGATGATAAATTATCGCGATTTTTAAGGTACCCTTGCGACCACAATGATGTGCCCAAACTGGTTCCTGCGTCACCAAAGGTAGCTACTAAAGCTGCATAAGGTGATTGCTTCGATGGCAGTCTTGGATGCGACTACCATGACTTCTCCATTTGCGTGCGATCTGGTATTAATTTTGAATTCTCTATGTCTGTTATTTATCTATATTCGCTGCCCGGCAGCGGGATTAATTCAATATTCTGTGCTTATATCTATTGCTGCTTCTTATCTAGCGCTGCTTTTTATATGTATTCAGCTTGCAACTATGCATTTTATCTATTGCTGCTTTTTATATGTACTCTGCTTGTAACTATGCATTTTATCTATTGCTGCTTTTTATATGTACTCTGCTATCACCTATGCCTTTTATCTATTGCTGCTTCTTATCTTTCGCTACTTTTGTAGGTGTGCACACATTCCGTAGCTTACGTTTTTCTAATATTTTTAAGCGGTTGCGTGCGAGATTTTACCTGCGAGATTTTGCGTGCGAGCTGGTTTTATTGTATAACACTTGTATTAGTTCCGCGTCGCGGTAGAGACATTTCCTTTTTCGCTAAATTTGCAGAACGGCAAATGGCGTAAATGGGATATATTCATAATGTATTCTTACATTTTTGCTCGAAAAGGAGGGAGGATGGGACGCCGTGGTTAGGGTGGGTCTCCGGGTGCAGCAACCTCCACGTGGTGAGACCTGGACAATTAGTATCGTCTTCGAGGCAATGGTCAAAACTATTATCGAAGGCGATTCTAAGCTGATCGGCTGCATTTCTTCGTTATTGTTACCTGCCAGTTACATAATTGTACTTCTTGTATTTCTTGACAAATTGTAATATCGCCGTATCCAAATTTCTGTAACAAACGTTAATCTTTTGTTACCGTGATAAACTGTTTTATGCTAAACATACACTTGTACAATAACTCTTCGTTTCTGTCCTTTTTTTGTAATGAATTGTATTCTCGTATTTAATATTGCGCGATATCTGTTCGAATTTGTATTTTAAGTATTTAGTATACTTTCACGTTCTACTGTAGTTGGCTACTATAGATGTGTGCATACGCTTTTAGCAGTTTAGTGTCGTACTACTATATTCCACTTCAGAATTTTAACTGTAGTTAGTTTAAGTTTTTAAGCAGTTGTAATGGTCGTATTAAATAATTATATTTTTATTCGCCTTTTCGTACTCAAACTGTAACATATATTTCTTGTTGTGTTTAGTGATCATACTCCAAGATTTATCAGACGATTCAGTTCGAGCCGGCGACAGGGAAGCGTCCATAGATTCGCATTAATTGATCAGTGACTCTTCTTCACGAATTCGAGGATAGAAATGAATCCAACCAAAGTTTGCATGCAAGTACAACGATGGGTGAGTCGTATGATTTTCTTTATCCTGGTTTGGATATTTATTTAGTGATAAAAAATTGATTTATTGACATTTCTTGATTCAATTTAAAATATACTGTTTTGTATACTGTTTTGAGTGGTCAATTCTAATTCGGACGACCACTATCTCGCTTATTTAATTTCGAAGGGACGCTCTATTTCTAAAAGAAATGAAGAAGTGGGTTTCTACATACGTGGACGTTCAAACTACTACTGATTGTACAGGTGAAGTGCGTATTTTATATTACTCTTTGCATTAAAGTCACATACACACGTTACGTTACACACTTCTGTCAAAAAAAGTAGGAAATGCGTTATTCAGAATGATGCAGTCACTCTCATGTTGAATATCCTGTTATTTACGTCCCTAGATATTAAAGTGAACCAATAATCAATCCGTTTGCGAATCTCCTATATCATATGATCGTATATGCGCGCGATAACACTTGACAACGGTCCCGTGTAGTCACCTCCACGTGGTGGGACTGGAAATTAATACGGTGCTCTAGACCAGTTTAGAGCACTGTAGTAAGCCAAGAACTGCAGGTATCTGAGGTCCAGTCTAATCGTTACTAAATGTCCGCCGGGGGCATTTGGTAACGTCGATTGGGCGACAGGTACCATTTTTATGTATCGCGAAGAGGATCGCCGTATGTATACATACACATGTGTGTATGTATGCGTTAGTTGCGGTTCGAAATTTGTACGCGCTTTCCACACGACGACACTCTTCTTTAGTTGCAAAGGAATCATTTCACTCCTTCCTTCTTAGTCCGTACCGTAACCGTTCGCCATTTTTATTGTAGGCGGCCGCGTCCCCCGGCTATCGCTCCATCTTTGAACGCTTGGGTTTGCGTGGGATGTACTCGCTCGTGTGGTTGCTAGCTCTGCACGGGTAGTCGTACTCTGGTTGGCACATGCGCATGTAAATCGTTCTCTGAGTTAACTTACGAATTGCTTGGTAGCCGTTATGACCTGTGCTCAATTGGAGTTCGGGAGTCTCTTGCGGGAGCTTTGAGATGTTCTCGGAGCGAGCCCTAGCTGGTTCGTTTCGCGTCGGGTTGTCTTCGCGTAAATAAAATGCTCATTGCTTAACTATCTCCACTTGGGAGTTTTTAGTCAATGTCTCTTAACATATCGAGCATGCTAGAAGCACGAATATCAATTTGGGTGCAGACACGAATCCGTAATACATACGTATGAGTGTCTCGTGCTTGAATTGCATCATACAGTTTCTATTAGGGGAAGTGTGTCGCCGTTGCTGGAAATTTAATTTTAAGTGCACCCATTCTGCGAGTTTTCTATGCGATATTGCCTCTCTTTATTTGAAACGAGGAAAGTCACTGTTCTTGTACTTATAGAGTCCGTGCCGCAATTTTTCTCTATTTTCAATTTAGTCGGTCGCGTATTTCGGTTGGCGCTCGTTCTTTGGAGGGTTGTGTTTGGACGAGATGTACTCGCTCGTGTGGGTGCTAGCCTTACATGGGTCGTCGAACTCCACTCGACAAAAGTACACGTGATTCGTTCTTGCGGGTATGTATTGGTTCCTCGGCTCCGGGGTCCAGGTTCACGGGCGCTGTAGATTTCGGGGCGGTATTTGGGCCGGGATACCGGCCACGGACGGGCCGTAGGTCTGCGGCCGCGAGCGGATTGTAGCCGGCAGTTGCTGCTGGTTCACTCGTCCGTAGGCTCCATGTTGTCTTGGACTGGTGACCCGTCTCTAGGACTAGAGGGGTCACAATTCAAGCCTTCGTACGGACTTGCGTATCCGTCACTTGCTGATTCCCCCGGTTCGGTGCCGTTTCGGAGTCGACAATAAGTCGCGCGTGCGCCCGTCCCTCGGTCTGAGTTTATGTTTGCAACCAATCGCTGGTACAGACGTTGTGGCTTTTTGCTCGATTGGTGATCCGAGTCTCCTGCACAAGCTCTGACTTTTCCTGGAGCGAGCCCCAGCTTTACCGTTCCGGGCCGCGTTTACTAGGTTCCAACGCTCATTGTTTTTCCTACTCCATTTGGGGGTAAATAGTAGATTCCAAGTTTTAAATTGAGCATAGTAGAGACACCAATATCGGATACTTGGTGTAGTTTCGTATTACCGCGAACTCAATCCGCCCGATACTCTCGTTCGCACCTTCATAGTCCTGACGATCGTTTCAAGTAGGAGAGAGGCAGTAGCGAACATAGAAAACTTACACGTGGGTTGCTTCTTCAAGAACGAAGAACGAAGAACGAAGAACGAAGAACGAAGACCGAAGAGAGAAGAGAGAAGAGAGAAGAGAGAAGAGAGAAGAGAGAAGAGAGAAGAACGAAGAGCGAAGAGAGAAGAAAGAATCCTATCCTTGCTTTTTATCTCTTGCTGCTTTTTATCTCTTGCTGCTTTTTATCTCTTGCTGCTTTTTATCTCTTGCTGCTTTTTATCTCTTGCTGCTTCTTATCTAGCGCTGCTTTTTATATGTACTCTGCTTGTAATTATGCATTTTATCTATTGCTGCTTTTTATATGTACTCTGCTTGCAACTATGCCTTTTATCTATTGCTGCTTCTTATCTAGCGCTGCTTTTTATATGTACTCTGCTTGCAACTATGTATTTTATCTAGCGCTGCTTTTTATATGTACTCTGCTGGCAACTATTCCTTTTATCTCTTGCTGCTTTTTATATGTACTCTGCTTGCAACTATTCCTTTTATCTCTTGCTGCTTCTTATCTAGCGCTGCTTGCAACTATGCATTTTATCTATTGCTGCTTTTTATATGTACTCTGCTTGTAACTATGCATTTTATCTATTGCTGCTTTTTATATGTACTCTGCTATCAACTATGCCTTTTATTTATTGCTGCTTCTTATCTAGCGCTGCTTTTTATATGTACTCTGCTTGCAACTATGCCTTTTATCTATTGCTGCTTCTTATCTAGCGCTGCTTTTTATGTGTATTCTGCTTGCAACTATGCATTTTATCTATTGCTGCTTTTTATATGTACTCTGCTTGTAACTATGCATTTTATCTATTGCTGCTTTTTATATGTACTCTGCTATCAACTATGCCTTTTATCTATTGCTGCTTCTTATCTAGCGCTGCTTTTGTAGGTGTGCACACATTCCGTAGCTTACGTCTTTCTAATATTTTTAAGCGGTTGCGTGCGAGATTTTACCTGCGAGATTTTGCGTGCGAGCTGGTTTTATTGTATAACACTTGTATTAGTTCCGCGTCGCGGTAGAGACATTTCCTTTTTCGCTAAATTTGCAGAACGGCAAATGGCGTAAATGGGATATATTCATAATGTATTCTTACATTTTTGCTCGAAAAGGAGGGAGGATGGGACGCCGTGGTTAGGGTGGGTCTCCGGGTGCAGCAACCTCCACGTGGTGAGACCTGGACAATTAGTATCGTCTTCGAGGCAATGGTCAAAACTATTATCGAAGGCGATTCTAAGCTGATCGGCTGCATTTCTTCGTTATTGTTACCTGCCAGTTACATAATTGTACTTCTTGTATTTCTTGACAAATTGTAATATCGCCGTATCCAAATTTCTGTAACAAACGTTTATCTTTTGTTACCGTGATAAACTGTTTTATGCTAAACATACACTTGTACAATAACTCTTCGTTTCTGTCCTTTTTTTGTAATGAATTGTATTCTCGTATTTAATATTGCGCGATATCTGTTCGAATTTGTATTTTAAGTATTTAGTATACTTTCACGTTCTACTGTAGTTGGCTACTATAGATGTGTGCATACGCTTTTAGCAGTTTAGTGTCGTACTACTATATTCCACTTCAGAATTTTAACTGTAGTTAGTTTAAGTTTTTAAGCAGTTGTAATGGTCGTATTAAATAATTATATTTTTATTCGCCTTTTCGTACTCAAACTGTAACATATATTTCTTGTTGTGTTTAGTGATCATACTCCAAGATTTATCAGACGATTCAGTTCGAGCCGGCGACAGGGAAGCGTCCATAGATTCGCATTAATTGATCAGCGACTCTTCTTCACGAATTCGAGGATAGAAATGAATCCAACCAAAGTTTGCATGCAAGTACAACGATGGGTGAGTCGTATGATTTTCTTTATCCTGGTTTGGATATTTATTTAGTGATAAAAAATTGATTTATTGACATTTCTTGATTCAATTTAAAATTTTTAAAAAATGTGTTACTGCTATTACATTGACGTAAAACACATCGATTGATTAGAATCTAGATCGCAGTATTGAAAATACGAATAAAAAGTGTCAGCTCATTTCTTTTCCCTTTCATTTATCGTGACGACGCAATGGATGATGAGACTTGTACGTTAACGGTTTTTTATATACTAAATTTAAAACATGGAAACAAAAGTTGTTATTAGAATTGAAGAAAGTGACTTTTAAACATGAAAATTTATATAATATTATTCTATTTAACAAAAGGAGGGTGATTCCATTTAATCTCTTATATTATCTCTATATTTTGACAATTTTCTTGATTTGAAAAATATATTTTTCGAGAATCGATACATTTGGAGGGAGACATTAGAGACAGGAATGAGTTCGTTGAGTGACGGTGTTGCGTTCTTTTTAAGTTTAGTTGCACTTTTTAATTAGCCCATGGTATACTGTTTTGAGTGGTCAATTCTAATTCGGACGAGCACTATCTCGCTTATTTAATTTCGAAGGGACGTTCTATTTCTAAAAGAAATGAAGAAGTGGGTTTCTACATACGTGGACGTTCAAACTACTACTGATTGTACTGGTGAATTGCGCATTTAATTTAATTTTTTGCATCAAGAGCACATAAACGTGCCATGTTACACATTCTGCCAAAAAAGGCTCACGCCATGAGCTCTTGCTATGTGGTCTGGTGTGTTTTATCAATATAATCAATCCTCCACTAAAACATTTTTCAATTCATACAACTGCAATCATTTTTAGATATTTGCAATGTTTTTAATAGATATATATAGATATAATAATCGCAAGATCCTGATTATTCTATAATATTATGTTATTCGATATAGATAGTATCCCATTGCTATCACACTGAAGATATAAATAAAGCTATTACAAATTTTAAAGGCAAGGCAAAATATTGTCTAACGTTATTAAAGTATGACTGGGATCATACGCCAACGGAGGAAGTGCAATAAAAAAAAAGGTGGGTGAATTTACCTAAAATTGATAATTCTCATTAACTTGACAAATATTTTATTTCGATTTTGCAAACAGATAATTTGTACATATGTGTATATTAGAATTAAACAGCATCCATGCAAACAATTTTTTGTCAAAGGTCGTTAGTAGGATTGGAATGGGTTTCTCATAAATACTTTCTTTAATATACAGGGTGTCTCTTAACTGTGGGTCTTCCCAGAAATGGGGAAAAAGCTGGTTAAACTTACCCATTCGTCTAGGAATTAATCTGGTTAACATTGTGCGAATCCTGACCTAGACAACGCTCAACAGCTGATGTCACCGGCCGGGTCGATGAACTCACTACACTCACGGTGAATTCACTTCAAGATCACTTCACTTCACGATCACTATCACTTGCCACTGTGAAATGTGGGAATATTTGAAACCGATTTATTTTTCTTACGTTTAAACATTTCGTAATAGTCTCTGCGTTTTTACGATTCATGTTGTCCGTTCGGTTAGCAGGACGACTCTGCCAGCTTAAACGTCGCACTCGCTTCCACACGCACACGCACATGTTCTTTAATGCGGATAACATAGTAGTGCCAACGCTCACACTGCTGTGACGCACACAACGCAGGGACCGATGCTGCCCTGTGTGATTGGTATCTGCCGCCGATTTCCACTAAATTTGGAGACAGTGTGCGTGCGTGTGCGTGTGGAAGCGAGTGCGAACGTTTAAGCTGGCAGAGTCGTTTTGCTAACCGAACGAGCAACATGAATCGTACAAACGCAGAATATTACGAAATGTTTAAACGTAGGAACAATAAATTGTTTTTAAATATATCCACATTTCACAGTGGCAAGTGCAAGTGACTGTCAAGTGAAGTTATCGTGAACTGAAGTGATCGTGCAAGGATTCTATCCCAGCCGTAACATCAGCTGTTGAGCGTTGCCGAGGTCAGGATTCGCCCAATGTTAAGCAAGTTAATTCGTGGACGAATGGGTAAGTTTAACTAGCTTTTTCTAACATTAGTTGTGCAAATAGTTTTTCTGAAAACATAATTTATCCACCTGAAAACGTGCTGTTAAAAAAATATTTTTTTCATAAGTAATAAAACAGTTTATTCCTTCCGGATAATGAATGAACGTATCGGACACTGTTCTTAAACGACTTATTAGTTTATTTGTTATTCATGAATAACAAATTATTGCACATTATTCTTAATTATGACGATGTAACATTTTCCGCACGCTTCCGTCGGTACCCTCGATGTCCTCACATCACGACAGCTGATAGGTTCGTGCCTGAGCGCGCGCCAGCGGCCGCCCGGCGGGCCCTCTCATTGGCCAGTGTTTTTCGATAATAACTTAAAAATGAAGCTGCAAACCACATTTTAGTCAAGGAAAAAGTTGTTTAGAAGTTGTTGTTAAGAGACACACTGTAGTGTATAAGAAATTGAAGGTCGTTTGATTTTAATCCATGAATTCTTATATGTATTTCGATAATTTTGTTCATTTGATTTCGTCGCGTTGACTCTGTTGAAGGGAGATGCTAAGATAATGAATGAGTTCGCTGAGTGACGATGGAAAATTATTTTTAATATCAGTTGCACTTTTCGAATAGGGTACAGCCTGCATACATACTCTTTTTTTTTTAGTAGCCACATCTGCATTGAGCGTTCACTTTTTCGCGCAGTCAATTTCGAAAGGACGCACTTTTTCCAAAACAATGCGTTTCTTTATACGTTGACGTTCAAATTATGATATTATTGATTGTATATGCGAAGTCCGTATTTTATGTTATCTTTGCATGGAAGGTAAAAATCATGTCACGCGATTACTTTATTTGTGAGGTCAGAGCTGGCTTGGGCGTTCACTTTCTCGCTCGCACAAGTTTGAAGAGACGCACTTTTTCCGAAAGTATGAATAAGTGCGTTTCTTTATACGTGGTCGTCCAAACTAATGTTGATTGTACAGGTGAAGTGCGTATTTTACATTACTCTTTGCATTAAAGTCACATACACACGTTACGTTACACACTTCTGTCAAAAAAAGTAGGAAATGCGTTATTCAGAATGATGCAGTCACTGTCATGTTGAATATCCTGTTATTTACGTCCCTAGATATTAAAGTGAACCAATATTCAATCCGTTTGCGAATCTCCTATATCATATGATCGTATATGCGCGCGATAACACTTGACAACGGTCCCGTTGTAGTCACCTCCACGTGGTGGGACTGGAAATTAATACGGTGCTCTAGACCAGTTTAGAGCACTGTAGTAAGCCAAGAACTGCAGGTATCTGAGGTCCAGTCTAATCGTTACTAAATGTCCGCCGGGGGCATTTGGTAACGTCGATTGGGCGACAGGTACCATTTTTATGTATCGCGAAGAGGATCGCCGTATGTATACATACACATGTGTGTATGTATGCGTTAGTTGCGGTTCGAAATTTGTACGCGCTTTCCACACGACGACACTCTTCTTTAGTTGCAAAGGAATCATTTCACTCCTTCCTTCTTAGTCCGTACCGTAACCGTTCGCCATTTTTATTGTAGGCGGTCGCGTCCCCCGGCTATCACTCCATCTTTGAACGCTTGGGTTTGCGTGGGATGTACTCGCTCGTGTGGTTGCTAGCTCTGCACGGGTAGTCGTACTCTGGTTGGCACATGCGCATGTAAATCGTTCTCTGAGTTAACTTACGAGTTGCTTGGTAGCCGTTATGACCTGTGCTCAATTGGAGTTCGGGAGTCTCTTGCGGGAGCTTTGAGATGTTCTCGGAGCGAGCCCTAGCTGGTTCGTTTCGCGTCGGGTTGTCTTCGCGTAAATAAAATGCTCATTGCTTAACTATCTCCACTTGGGAGTTTTTAGTCAATGTCTCTTAACATATCGAGCATGCTAGAAGCATGAATATCAATTTGGGTGCAGACACGAATCCGAAATACATACGTATGAGTGTCTCGTGCTTGAATTGCATCATACAGTTTCTATTAGGGGAAGCGTGTCGCCGTTGCTGGAAATTTAATTTTAAGTGCACCCATTCTGCGAGTTTTCTATGCGATATTGCCTCTCTTTATTTGAAACGAGGAAAGTCACTGTTCTTGTACTTATAGAGTCCGTGCCGCAATTTTTCTCTATTTTCAATTTAGTCGGTCGCGTATTTCGGTTGGCGCTCGTTCTTTGGAGGGTTGTGTTTGGACGAGATGTACTCGCTCGTGTGGGTGCTAGCCTTACATGGGTCGTCGAACTCCACTCGACAAAAGTACACGTGATTCGTTCTTGCGGGTATGTATTGGTTCCTCGGCTCCGGGGTCCAGGTTCACGGGCGCTGTGGATTTCGGGGCGGTATTTGGGCCGGGATACCGGCCACGGACGGGCCGTAGGTCTGCGGCCGCGAGCGGATTGTAGCCGGCAGTTGCTGCTGGTTCACTCGTCCGTAGGCTCCATGTTGTCTTGGACTGGTGACCCGTCTCTAGGACTAGAGGGGTCACAATTCAAGCCTTCGTACGGACTTGCGTATCCGTCACTTGCTGATTCCCCCGGTTCAGTGCCGTTTCGGAGTCGACAATAAGTCGCGCGTGCGCCCGTCCCTCGGTCTGAGTTTATGTTTGCAACCAATCGCTGGTACAGACGTTGTGGCTTTTTGCTCGATTGGTGATCCGAGTCTCTTGCACAAGCTCTGACTTTTTCTGGAGCGAGCCCCAGCTTTACCGTTCCGGGCCGCGTTTACTAGGTTTCAACGCTCATTGTTTTTCCTACTCCATTTGTGGGTAAATAGTAGATTCCAAGTTTTAAATTGAGCATAGTAGAGACACCAATATCGGATACTTGGTGTAGTTTCGTATTACCGCGAACTCAATCCGCCCGATACTCTCGTTCGCACCTTCATAGTCCTGACGATCGCTTCAAGTAGGAGAGAGGCAGTAGCGAACATAGAAAACTTACACGTGGGTTGCATCTTCAAGAACGAAGAACGAAGAACGAAGAACGAAGACCGAAGAGAGAAGAGAGAAGAGAGAAGAGAGAAGAGAGAAGAGAGAAGAACGAAGAGCGAAGAGAGAAGAAAGAATCCTATCCTTGCTTTTTATCTCTTGCTGCTTTTTATCTCTTGCTGCTTTTTATCTAGCGCTGCTTGCAACTATGCCTTTTATCTATTGCTGCTTCTTATGTAGCGCTGCTTTTTATATGTACTCTGCTTGCAACTATGCCTTTTATCTCTTGCTGCTTCTTATCTAGCGCTGCTTTTTATATGTACTCTGCTTGCAACTATGCATTTTATCTATTGCTGCTTTTTATATGTACTCTGCTTGTAACTATGCATTTTATCTATTGCTGCTTTTTATATGTACTCTGCTATCAACTATGCCTTTTATCTATTGCTGCTTCTTATCTAGCGCTGCTTTTTATATGTACTCTGCTTGCAACTATGCCTTTTATCTAGCGCTGCTTTTTATGTGTACTCTGCTTGCAACTATGCACTTTATCTATTGCTGCTTTTTATATGTACTCTGCTTGCAACCATGCCTTTTATCTATTGCTGCTTCTTATCTAGCGCTGCTTTTTATATGTATTCTGCTTGCAACTATGCATTTTATCTATTGCTGCTTTTTATATGTACTCTGCTTGTAACTATGCATTTTATCTATTGCTGCTTTTTATATGTACTCTGCTATCAACTATGCCTTTTATCTATTGCTGCTTCTTATCTAGCGCTGCTTTTTATATGTACTCTGCTTGAAACTATGCCTTTTATCTATTGCTGCATCTTATCTTTCGCTACTTTTGTAGGTGTGCACACATTCCGTAGCTTACGTTTTTCTAATATTTTTAAGCGGTTGCGTGCGAGATTTTACCTGCGAGATTTTGCGTGCGAGCTGGTTTTATTGTATAACACTTGTATTAGTTCCGCGTCGCGGTAGAGACATTTCCTTTTTCGCTAAATTTGCAGAACGGCAAATGGCGTAAATGGGATATATTCATAATGTATTCTTACATTTTTGCTCGAAAAGGAGGGAGGATGGGACGCCGTGGTTAGGGTGGGTCTCCGGGTGCAGCAACCTCCACGTGGTGAGACCTGGACAATTAGTATCGTCTTCGAGGCAATGGTCAAAACTATTATCGAAGGCGATTCTAAGCTGATCGGCTGCATTTCTTCGTTATTGTTACCTGCCAGTTACATAATTGTACTTCTTGTATTTCTTGACAAATTGTAATATCGCCGTATCCAAATTTCTGTAACAAACGTTAATCTTTTGTTACCGTGATAAACTGTTTTATGCTAAACATACACTTGTACAATAACTCTTCGTTTCTGTCCTTTTTTTGTAATGAATTGTATTCTCGTATTTAATATTGCGCGATATCTGTTCGAATTTGTATTTTAAGTATTTAGTATACTTTCACGTTCTACTGTAGTTGGCTACTATAGATGTGTGCATACGCTTTTAGCAGTTTAGTGTCGTACTACTATATTCCACTTCAGAATTTTAACTGTAGTTAGTTTAAGTTTTTAAGCAGTTGTAATGGTCGTATTAAATAATTATATTTTTATTCGCCTTTTCGTACTCAAACTGTAACATATATTTCTTGTTGTGTTTAGTGATCATACTCCAAGATTTATCAGGCGATTCAGTTCGAGCCGGCGACAGGGAAGCGTCCATAGATTCGCATTAATTGATCAGCGACTCTTCTTCACGAATTCGAGGATAGAAATGAATCCAACCAAAGTTTGCATGCAAGTACAACGATGGGTGAGTCGTATGATTTTCTTTATCCTGGTTTGGATATTTATTTAGTGATAAAAAATTGATTTATTGACATTTCTTGATTCAATTTAAAATATACTGTTTTGTATACTGTTTTGAGTGGTCAATTCTAATTCGGACGACCACTATCTCGCTTATTTAATTTCGAAGGGACGCTCTATTTCTAAAAGAAATGAAGAAGTGGGTTTCTACATACGTGGACGTTCAAACTACTACTGATTGTACAGGTGAAGTGCGTATTTTATATTACTCTTTGCATTAAAGTCACATACACACGTTACGTTACACACTTCTGTCAAAAAAAGTAGGAAATGCGTTATTCAGAATGATGCAGTCACTGTCATGTTGAATATCCTGTTATTTACGTCCCTAGATATTAAAGTGAACCAATAATCAATCCGTTTGCGAATCTCCTATATCATATGATCGTATATGCGCGCGATAACACTTGACAACGGTCCCGTTGTAGTCACCTCCACGTGGTGGGACTGGAAATTAATACGGTGCTCTAGACCAGTTTAGAGCACTGTAGTAAGCCAAGAACTGCAGGTATCTGAGGTCCAGTCTAATCGTTACTAAATGTCCGCCGGGGGCATTTGGTAACGTCGATTGGGCGACAGGTACCATTTTTATGTATCGCGAAGAGGATCGCCGTATGTATACATACACATGTGTGTATGTATGCGTTAGTTGCGGTTCGAAATTTGTACGCGCTTTCCACACGACGACACTCTTCTTTAGTTGCAAAGGAATCATTTCACTCCTTCCTTCTTAGTCCGTACCGTAACCGTTCGCCATTTTTATTGTAGGCGGTCGCGTCCCCCGGCTATCGCTCCATCTTTGAACGCTTGGGTTTGCGTGGGATGTACTCGCTCGTGTGGTTGCTAGCTCTGCACGGGTAGTCGTACTCTGGTTGGCACATGCGCATGTAAATCGTTCTCTGGGTTAACTTACGAGTTGCTTGGTAGCCGTTATGACCTGTGCTCAATTGGAGTTCGGGAGTCTCTTGCGGGAGCTTTGAGATGTTCTCGGAGCGAGCCCTAGCTGGTTCGTTTCGCGTCGGGTTGTCTTCGCGTAAATAAAATGCTCATTGCTTAACTATCTCCACTTGGGAGTTTTTAGTCAATGTCTCTTAACATATCGAGCATGCTAGAAGCACGAATATCAATTTGGGTGCAGACACGAATCCGTAATACATACGTATGAGTGTCTCGTGCTTGAATTGCATCATACAGTTTCTATTAGGGGAAGTGTGTCGCCGTTGCTGGAAATTTAATTTTAAGTGCACCCATTCTGCGAGTTTTCTATGCGATATTGCCTCTCTTTATTTGAAACGAGGAAAGTCACTGTTCTTGTACTTATAGAGTCCGTGCCGCAATTTTTCTCTATTTTCAATTTAGTCGGTCGCGTATTTCGGTTGGCGCTCGTTCTTTGGAGGGTTGTGTTTGGACGAGATGTACTCGCTCGTGTGGGTGCTAGCCTTACATGGGTCGTCGAACTCCACTCGACAAAAGTACACGTGATTCGTTCTTGCGGGTATGTATTGGTTCCTCGGCTCCGGGGTCCAGGTTCACGGGCGCTGTAGATTTCGGGGCGGTATTTGGGCCGGGATACCGGCCACGGACGGGCCGTAGGTCTGCGGCCGCGAGCGGATTGTAGCCGGCAGTTGCTGCTGGTTCACTCGTCCGTAGGCTCCATGTTGTCTTGGACTGGTGACCCGTCTCTAGGACTAGAGGGGTCACAATTCAAGCCTTCGTACGGACTTGCGTATCCGTCACTTGCTGATTCCCCCGGTTCGGTGCCGTTTCGGAGTCGACAATAAGTCGCGCGTGCGCCCGTCCCTCGGTCTGAGTTTATGTTTGCAACCAATCGCTGGTACAGACGTTGTGGCTTTTTGCTCGATTGGTGATCCGAGTCTCCTGCACAAGCTCTGACTTTTCCTGGAGCGAGCCCCAGCTTTACCGTTCCGGGCCGCGTTTACTAGGTTCCAACGCTCATTGTTTTTCCTACTCCATTTGGGGGTAAATAGTAGATTCCAAGTTTTAAATTGAGCATAGTAGAGACACCAATATCGGATACTTGGTGTAGTTTCGTATTACCGCGAACTCAATCCGCCCGATACTCTCGTTCGCACCTTCATAGTCCTGACGATCGTTTCAAGTAGGAGAGAGGCAGTAGCGAACATAGAAAACTTACACGTGGGTTGCATCTTCAAGAACGAAGAACGAAGAAGAAGAGAGAAGAGAGAAGAGAGAAGAGAGAAGAGAGGAGAACGAAGAGCGAAGAATGAAGAGAGAAGAAAGAAGAAAGAATCCTATCCTTGCTTTTTATCTCTTGCTGCTTCTTATCTAGCGCTGCTTTTTATATGTACTCTGCTTGCAACTATGCATTTTGTCTATTGCTGCTTTTTATATGTACTCTGCTTGCAACTATGCCTTTCATCTCTTGCTGCTTCTTATCTAGCGCTGCTTTTTATATGTACTCTGCTTGCAACTATGCCTTTTATCTCTTCCTGCTTCTTATCTAGCGCTGCTTTTTATATGTACTCTGCTTGCAACTATGCATTTTATCTATTGCTGCTTTTCATATGTACTCTGCTTGCAACTATGCCTTTTATCTCTTGCTGCTTCTTATCTAGCGCTGCTTTTTATATGTACTCTGCTTGCAACTATGCCTTTTATCTCTTCCTGCTTCTTATCTAGCGCTGCTTTTCATATGTACTCTGCTTGCAAGTATGCCTTTTATCTCTTGCTGCTTCTTATCTAGCGCTGCTTTTTATATGTACTCTGCTTGCAACTATGCATTTTATCTATTGCTGCTTTTTATATGTACTCTGCTTGCAACTATGCCTTTTATCTCTTGCTGCTTCTTATCTAGCGCTGCTTTTTATATGTACTCTGCTTGCAACTATGCATTTTATCTATTGCTGCTTTTTATATGTACTCTGCTTGCAACTATGCCTTTTATCTATTGCTGCTTCTTATCTAGCGCTGCTTTTTATATGTACTCTGCTTGCAACTATGCCTTTTATCTCTTGCTGCTTCTTATCTAGCCCTGCTTTTTATATGTGCTCTGCTTGCAACTATGCCTTTTATCTATTGCTGCTTCTTATCTAGCGCTGCTTTTTATATGTACCTGCTTGCAACTATGCCTTTTATCTATTGCTGCTTTTTATCTATCGCTAGTTTTGTAAGGTTGCACACATTTGTAGTCTTTGTTTTTCTAATATTTTTAATCGGTTGCGTGCGCGATTTTGCGTGCGAGCTGGTTTTATTGTATAACACTTGTATTAGTTCCGCGTCGCGGTAGAGACATTTCCTTTTTCGCTAAATTTGCAGAACGGCAAATGGCGTAAATGGGATATATTCATAATGTATTCTTACATTTTTGTTCGAAAAGGAGGGAGGATGGGACACCGTGGTTAGGGTGGGTCTCCGAATGCAGCAACCTCCACGTGGTGAGACCTGGACAGTTAGTATCGTCTGCGAGGTAATGGTCAAAACTATTATCCATGACAATGCTAAGCGGATCGGCTGCATTTATTCATTATTGTTAGCTGCTAGTTACCTACTTGTGATAAACTGTTTCGTACGGTTTTATTTTTATTTTATTTGTATTTAGTATACTTTCACATTGTACTGTATCTATATAGCTACATACTAAGTGATGTGTGCATATGCTTTTAGCAATTTAGTCGTACTATATTTCACTTTAGAATTATAACTGTGGTTAGTTTATCCGTTCAATATTATGCTATTCCTGTTCGGATTTGATTTTCCGTTTTCGCACTATCGTTATATTCAAATTTGGTCATTTGTATTGTACACTAATTACATTTTCAATTTGTAATTTATGAATTTATATTTGGCTGTTGATAAACAATGTAAAAAAACTTGCGTCAAGTTAACGCAAGTTTAACAGAAATAATATCGTGTATGTAAATACGTTCACTGAAACTGAAATAATTTTATTTATGCTTGCTTTCTGCTAGTGTATTTACAACGTAGTCGTCTTTTTCTACTGTTTGAAAGTCATTGTCATTGCTCAAAATAGATTCTACTCTGTTCCATTGTTCTCCTGCAGTAGATGTGTTATGCCTTTCACAGCGGAAAAGAACAAAAGCATATCTTTAAAATTATTTTATTTCAATGTTTGTGATAGAGAGCGTTAACGTCGTCTTCTATAATTTGTTGGTAACGTTGTGAGTGACATGGAAATGGTAAGGGGTATTTTTATTACCTCGAGAATTCGGACCGTTCGAATATATTATATGATTGGTCTATTCATACATCTCGTCTGTGGGCCAAACCTCAATAATACGATATATCGTTGGCTAGATGTTTCAGCGGTTCACTGTCCGATGGCGCTAGTAAGCTATTATGCGATATGAAATCGCATCAACCCTTTTGTTGTGTTCTTCTAATACGATTTTATCGGGTGTTATCTTTTCGTAATACCATTATGTACATCGAAAAAGAAACCACCAGAATAAGTATTTCAAATTTAAATCACATTTAGAACGGAACGTATAAATATTCTTATCCGCATTGAAAAATTGTAAGGATTTTAAATTGTATACATTAACTATTGCAAATGTACGGTGCATTAGTATTTTATTAAATACAATTGCAATGCATATATTACTACGTCTAAATGTAGTGGCTAGTGAGGTGTAGATATTTACGCGGGAATATCCAAAAGTCATACTCCTTTTTTGCCTAATAAACACGATGGTACGAGGGCAAAACTTAGCGGCAAATGGTTTCGGTTTTATCGCAAAGTCATGAGTAGAATACATTTAAACTTCAAGAAACAAAAGCATATCCGATTGGCCAAAACGTAAAGAAAATTTATACTATCTCTTTAGCGTGTAAAATAATTTCTCTTCCTGGCGTAATGGATATGCGTATACATATACATATTCGAATCGATTCACGCATGAGCATTTTAACTATAGTCGATATCGCAAGCTTCCGCTTCAGCGTCGAGTTCTAGCTAACCCAACGAGTCGATTCTATCGAGCTTGCGGATTGGTCCTTACTATATTCGTAACAATTTTTATTCCCCGCCAAAAAGGGTGGTGATCGAAGGAGCAAAAAAGACAGGGAGCATAGAACGTGTCGATCCATAGAATGTGCGACAAAGATGAACACTATGCTAGGGGTCGAGGGAAAAGGGCAACAGATGTCCTTCCGTATGACGCATGAGTCGTTTGCCCCTTGGCGAGATAGTACCGTTTGCGTCACTCTATCTTGCGGAAGCATCGTGTGTTACGAAAACGGAGTTAAGTCTGTAATTAGAAGAAACTGTCGTTGGAAACCGGTTAGTACTTGTCGTGTCAACGAAATCAATGGCATTTTTGTGATTTTAACTCGGAACGATCTCACAGAACGTTTTTACCACTGTTTTTTTTCCTTTCCTTCGCGTCCCACGTTTGTCGCCGTGTCTGACCCAATGTAATTCCATTATCAGTTGCGCGTTTGTGATTGGTTGAATTTAAATCGTCTATTTCTATCGTTCGGAGTGTGCGTATAAAAAAAGAAAAAAAAATAGCGTTTATCATTAAAACGACGATATCGTCCGTAGTTTGAACAGTTGTTCCTCGATGACACGAAAAATAATGATGGTGACTTTTAATGTTCAAGGTGACCTAGGCAAACGGCACGGGGTTGAGTGTTCAATTTTGAAAGCCAACGAGAAGTATGAGCACGCCAATCGATCTACTTTGAGCCTACGGAGAGAATGTGCGATATTGTTAAGGGCCAGCGTAGAACGTTTCGCGACCAAGATCCACCGCGAATATGCAAGGGGAGCGACGACAATTTAAAAGTCGAGCAGGAATTCTCCCAGTCGACACCGATCTCGCCGACTATACTTCAACAAGCGGCCAGTATCGAAAAGTGCTTTAGCGAACCGGAATTTCACGAGAAGGACCAGCAGAATCGGAAAAAAGAGAAAGGGGACCCGGCCGCGCAGGAAAGTACCTCGTCTGATTCCGTTCGTCGTTCGCACGACAGTGCCAAGGCACCGGAGACGAATGGACAGTCCGCTTTTCAAAATCGTACAAACTCGGAGGGCTTCCTCAAGGAATTGTCTAACAAAGTGCCTTCGTCAGGCCGCCAGGACGATGAGGTATGTCTTTTACTGTTTCTTCCTTTATTTGGATTACTATTGTTCTCAAATATTTGTTCAACTTCTTGTGTGCATTTCTGCACGCCTATCTCGTATCATGTATTGCTCCAATAAGGGATAAATGATAGGTGATAGGAATATGAAGGCTGACCTTCGTGTCACCTTGAATAACATCACGTTTTGATATGCGTTTCAAGAATCCACGGTCCTATCTTGTCCTTATCATCAGCGCTACCATTGCTGGCTTGTAAAATCGAAATACAGAAAGTGTTTATAATTAAAAATTAAACGTGCTATAACGTTCTAGCCAAAAAGGATATTGCAATTATAAGATGCTTTCATTTTCAAATTCGCGAGAGAGTGCTATCACTATTATAACAATATCTCAAATATCAAGCGGGACACAGTTGTCAATGATCGAGTTGTATACTTGTCAGAATTGAAGGAACTGTCGGAGTATACATATAACTTGTCTGTTGATCGATCGCGATAACACGCACAGACGAAACAGCAGGAGCATAGATAGACAGCGGAACGGGAGGAACGAAGGTTTCGAAAGAATCGTAGATAAGAAAGAGGTATAACGAGCGAAATTTTCGGAACCACCCTTGTCGACACCATTTCCCGTTCAGAGTATATAGGTCTAAATGAAAGAAACCACCAATCGATCGAGCGCCAGAGGGGTTCCGGTGTCCTTGGTAAACATGTCTGGAAGAAAATTTCCCCTCCCTCAGAGTTCTCACAGCAAAAAGTCCAGTTTCACTTTAGCATTCGAGTCGTAGAGACATTCACGCATTTCAGCATATCGCGAAGATTGAGTCATAATCCTACTGCGGTCGCTTGATAACGCGCGTAATGTCCTCTCACGAATCCTGTTATTTAAATTTATCGAAATATCTGTGCAATATTCCCCTGGGTACGTATATGGGTTCCGTTCGATGTTAGACGTTGCATGTTTTTCAGTTTATATTTATGACGGGGCTGTATTATGAACCGTGTATTTTCGGTGCATACTTGATGAAGCGGTCTGCAGTGAATCGTACAGTTTACACGTTTTCCCGCGAATATGCGACGAGCCGTGGCTATTAAAGGAACAATTAAGCTCGAAGGCTCGAAGAATAATATGACGAGGACGTGTGCGCGCAGAGCTTAAGCTTAATTAAATATAAATATTCATATTTTCTGTACAGTTAGAATGTTGCAATAGCTATCAGCGGTATATTAAAAATTGATATCACTCGCGGTACAATTTGAGTATCGTAAGTTGCAACGTAAATTGACAAATCGTGAAATTTTTCGCAGAATACACTGACAACGTTTGTCCGGAAAATGGTTAGTGGTTAGCTCCGATACACGATAACGTCACGATATTATACAATACGTGTCACGCGTTTACGATTTAAAACAACGTACAAAATTTTTCCACCGAACAAAATTGCCAGGAACACGCAAGACTGCGACGAAGAAAATTGAAACGAGGCTGCAAGATTTCTTGCGACGCGCGGATGCATTCATCAATCAGAGAAAGAGAGTGTTATTTGCGCGTACATAGAAGCACGAGCGTGCGGTTTTGCGACGATTTATAGCGCGATCCCCTCTGGACGTAGATTAAACTCATTCCAGAGATCGTGGATCGTTCTTCTGTGTCTAACGCTGTTCGCGCATTGATCGACTCATGAACGAGCTAGCAAAGAAAAGAATTCGTCTATCTGTCCGAGTAGCGTTTTCGTCCCTAATAGCTGGTCGTTGAAATTCGACCGACAGTCAGTATCGTGATGGATGCATCCGTTCCGAAATTCCTCGAAGGGCGTGCTTAACGTGAAATCCGGCATGGTTGTGCGGCCGCAGGGCCCTAAGATGAATTAGGTTCGGGCCTGGAAGATGCGGGACCCAGGTCCCTTGCAGGTTCTTTTCCATCGAATGCCTTCCTTTGTGCGGAATTCGATTTAGGTTGTATTCACACCGTGGCTCCGGTCAGCCAAACAACCGCTGCTCTTTTAACGATCGTACATTGTAGATAGATATGTATATTCCCTTCCTTCGCTCAACAAATGGCCCGTTGTACTCCAGAATTTCGATTCCCCTTTGTCGTGTACAACAAATCTATTTCCGTGGTATCTCGCGTAATTAATTGTCCCAAGTATATACGTACAATCTGCTTGGGATACTTGGCAATAGTTCCACCGCATACAACGTACCGTACAATGGGAATATGACAGGAATGAAATTTGCTCCAAATATATACTTGCAATTCTCGAATGCCGGGTCACTGACCGGCTACGTTAAAATATTGACGAGGCACCTTCTATTTCGGGTACCGTGTAATTACTGGCTCGAGTATACTGCCGCGAACGACGATTTTATAAATATTTAATCGGCCTGTCGTAAATTACGTCAACCGGGAATTAACTCGCAGATGCTGTCGGTTAATAAACAAAATACTTGGTTGGCCAATCCGATGGCTGGCGAGGAACTTTGCGCGGAACGGGAGATATGTTGTGGATCGCTTAAGCATCGCTTGTTTCCGGTATTCGAGATTCCTCGTATCTACGTATGTATGTATAGGTCGTTTACGATTTCTCGCGAATCGTTCTTCGAAGAAAAAAAAAAGGAAAAAAAAGAACGAATCCACGCCGGTGTGTAACGAGAGACTCTTGAAGATGATTGCAAATCGTTAGAAATTGGAAAGAGCCTGTCCGTGTGACGCGTAATCAAAGACACTCGAATCGAGGATTGGAATTGCTAGAAATTCGTGTTGGTTCAAAGAAGGTGGTCGGTGTGCGGTTTGTTCGGTGTGAAAGCAGCTTATTAAGGTCGGGCTTAGCGTGGTGTTGCGGTGCAGCTTGCTTGGCAGCTTCAGTTCGATGTTTACGCTTGCGCTTGGAACATTTTTCTTCGGGGCTGGGAGCGCAGTTCGCACCGTGGTTTTCCTAAGTGTTTCGCCGTTTTGCCCGTGGACAAGATCCCCCGTGTATTTGCTGTTCTGTGATTCCTCGCCAGCACTCTCTCCAGTGAGTGTTTTCTTTATTATCGAGAATTATTTTCACTTTCGTGTGCCTCTATCGAGCGAAATTGAATACCAGCGACGCGTCGCGACGTTCAGAATGTCGCCGGATTTTGCGTAGGGGGTACATGATAGCCCGTGTCTTCGCCGTATTTATGGTGGATCTGCTCGAACGATAGCATCGTCTAGTCTAGTCTATTTCCATGGCCTTTGTCGAAAGGCTGAATGCTTTTCGCACGCGCTCGTATTACGTCCATGCCGACCAGCAGAGAATCTCTCGTTGCAGGAGACGAGCACGGCATCGCGGATCGACGCGCGAAAAGTAAGGAAGGAATTCTTGCGTCCGACAAGGGTCGTCAGGGCGATTTGCATGAAACGCGTGGCTACGCGAGGTGGCGAGGAATCTCCCTGGACGTTTCGTTATTACGCGTGTTTCGCGCGTAAACGCAAGCGTGCACGGGCATGCGTAGCAATAATGCCGCGACAAGAATTGAAACCGCGTGCTTGCTAGATACGCTGGTCGACACGGGGTTGCATTTTTATATTACTCGCGTGGCCAGAGACCACGGAGCCGCGCCCGTTGCCAGTTTCGCCGATCGTGAAAATGAAACGGCACGAAATTCACGTCCATTTCGACACGATTATTCTGACGCGTTGATAGAAATTGCGAAACGCTGGGGAACTTTGCCGCTCGATTCCACACGTGAATGAACTTTCTCCCTTGTCGCGTATCGGCCTTTCCTTGCTCAAGCATTTTAATCGAGCCGCATTCGCTAACAGAATTCGTCGGCGGACCGTTTTCACTTTTGCAATCGAATTTATCGCGCTGCGCACTCGGGGAACTCGTAAAACGTCCAAGAATTTCATGCACGCGCGTCTTCCGGTTCTGGGAGTACTTTTCAAAAGTTAGTCTCGGTACCATCGCGATATCGAGACCATTATCGATTTCCTCGCTAATTTCTCCAGGTTTACGATCCGTAAACGTTCAACGATGAACGATTGCGCATCGCTGAAACCGCGAGCCTTCCTACGTCCGCTGAATAATTAATAGGGAACGGTTGCTTATTAGCGGAGACGTTGAAGATCGTGAATGAATTCACGGGCTATCGGTGGTTGCGTCCTTCTTTCGGCGCCGTTGTTAATTAATTTTATCTTTATTTGACGATGTCGTGGAAACAATGAATATTAGACGTATCTAAAGTGCATACTTGAATCTCTCGAGTAGAGTGAACGTCTTGTTTATCGACAAATACTGGCCAGAGCCGGGCGATTGAACAAAGTCCATAAGCAATAACTTAACAGCGTTAGATATAGCGCGGCGCAGTGAACGAGATAAATGCCCGGTGCACTTCGAAAGCGCAAGACTACCAGTTTTGCGGCATTAATTAACCGACAAACTGGTTTATGCCGTGCTCGCAACTAGATTCCGTAGGTGAGGTTATCGTAAGATTGCTTAAAGCACCATACCTGCGCCGATAGCAGTGATACGAGGCGGTCGGCATTCGAAAACGACCGGCCCCGGGGAAAACGTGTATAAAATTTCCACCATTGACCCCGTTGCTGGTCACTTCGACTTTCGTGCACGTTTCTACCGGCAGGATTGACGTATGTAGCACGCATGGAATGTTGCAATTTAAAGTAATTCCGCGGTTTAGTGCAGAAGCAAATTCGTTTCGGGTCAAAGACAGGTACGATGAAAATATTTCTCGGTGAACGCTGACGGGCGTATAGAAGGAAATGATTAAATGGCTGTTTAAAAAGCAGATAAGAGTGTGCAATCGTGTCGTAAAAATCGGTTACAGTTCGGCTCCACTATTGTATAATTTCCTGGAACGGGCGAGAGACGGCTGTAATAAAAAATATAACGTAAGAACGTACGTTTCAGCGCTCCAATCTCGCAGGAAGCAATTATTGTCAAATTAATCTTGGCAATGGGCTGCCGCATTCGACTGAGAGAGTCAAGCAAAAGTGCACTTGCCATTGTTCCGCTACCCAACGGGATTCCAAACCTACGACGTGTGCCCTTTGCGAACCTCGTTTTCTTCGCGCTATTATGCTTCTCTCTTTGTCGAGGAATGGGAGTTGCATTATATGTAATTCATTATGGTTCATTTCCTCGGCAGCTTTCGACGACTATGATTATTTTTTAAACCGCTAATATTCTCATGGATTAATAAAACTCTGAATGAAGTGAAGTTATTTTATCGACGAGTAAATCACGGTTTTTTCGTACGGTTAATTCGTACGATTTAAGAATTCGCTGCTGCACGGCGTGCAGCAATGAAAGTTTTACGTAACAGAAGTACAATAACGTTTCGATTCATAGAGTTTAGAGAAACGTAGCATTTTTGTGCTCGCGATAGGAACACGTTCAATGCTCCGTAATTACGCGAGAAAGAAAAATTCACGTAACCTTTTCTACGAATGAGAGGGCAAGTAAATTTATAGGCTGAAAGAATAGAAGGTCGTGATTGCGCTGGAATGGCGTATGAAATGATTTTTATTGCTCGCAAATTTGAACGAACGTCAAAGATAAATATCAGATCTCACGATTGCAGTGCGAACGATTGCTGTTTATCTATCGTAAATTACCGTAATAGAGGGCTCATAAAATTTGTAGCATCATGCTACGTAATCAGAGTGTAAACCAACATTGTGACACGCAAAATCCATTTTTAATTTATACGACAACACCATTGCATAATGGTACGCAAGCGGGACAAACGATTCCTGCCTCGTTCAGCGAAGTCAATAATCGACGAATCAATTTTTCACTTCGATTGGATAAAACATGTGCCCTTCTTGTGTCAGCTTAAAATCGTTCACGAACGAGAAACTGTCGCTCGAAAATATTTCTCCCCCGCGTCGGATTCTTTGATTTTCAATTCAACATCGATCGCCAAAGTTGCCAGCCGTAGTTACCGGCGCGGATAAGGACTGCTTGGCCCTTCGTTGATATTATTCCGTACTTCGAAAGGTTGCAAAGTTCCGTGTTAGTAGAAAGCTCGTCGTCGTCACGCGACTAGTAACACGATGGATTCATCTTGGTGCTGACGTCGCGGTTCGAGTAGTAAATCTTCCTCGTAACTCTGGCCTTGCTCGCTTTTCCACGACTTTCAGATCCGAGATATCCGCTGTTTGATTGCAAACGGCAAACGACTCCCGGTTGCACGAGGCGGGACCTCACGCAGTTGAAAAAAATTGCCCGACCTAATTTAAATATAACGACTCGTTTATCTTTCATGCGGGACGAGTACCGAATTGCCCCTGCCGACCATTTTTCAACCGAGGATCACGACCGACTTATCTGCCGGCGTTCGACAAGAACAATAATACTTTTCACCGCGTTATCGAACCCCTTACCTTCCCCCTCGATCCGGATAAACGTTTATGGATAACCATACGCGACGTATACGTGCACCGCTTCGATGTTTGTATAATGTATACATCAGTGCAACGAACAAACGCCTACGCATTGCTTTGCTGCATTATATGTATACAGTCTGTCGCAGTGAATACGTACAGGTCGTATCGTAAGCAGTATCGGCTCGGTGCGATTGTAAGATAAGGAATTTGATTGAAAATAAATGTCCAGATTATAGGCCAACACTTGATGGTTATACTCGTACAGAAAGTAAGAAATTGAAAGTTACTCTTTATTAATAAAAGAAAGATAATACTAACAATAGTCAATGCTTGGTACGATATGCCCTGTACGATTTTCACCGCGAGCGACTGTAAGCAACGCGTATATGTAAATTCGAACGGCATCGAATGGAATGTCGATGAGGAAACGAAGCCCGATGATAAACGTAGCTCTGTATCGCGATCCTCTGCAATCGTTCGCGCATATACAACCTCTCGTCTAGGAAGTACGTATAATACATAATTCCGATAAAACGGATCCGCGTAACGAGCCACCAATGCTCGAGAATCGAAGTGAGAGCCGCTATTATTCGTTCACGATGTCGTGCCCGAGGAGGAAGAGCCGGTGTGTGTCGCAGGCCTTGCGTGTAACTCCGTTTTGTACTTTCTACGAATAAAACACATTGTGATATTTCGGTCGGCGAAAGAAAAGAGGCGACACGGTGTATTTAAGACGCAAGAAGCGTTTAATACGAAGCCAGCTCGCGTGGAAAATGTCATGCGCCGAGAGGCCGATGATTTCGCAACGGTGCCTCGATTAAAAATTGCACGCCAGCCATTTCGATGTCGTCGAAATGTCCGGCTTGGTCGATCATTTTCTTCCGACCAATGAAAAAAGGCGAGAATAGAAACGGAAAAGGGAAAATAAATGCCATTCGTCACGTATTCTTCTCGACACAGTAATAACGAGGCGATGAATATCGAGACAGCGATAGGGGAGTCAATTCACGTAAGAGGATAACCGTGAAGAACGGATGATAGAGTTGGAATGGAAAACATGAATAGACCCGATGCTCATTGTGGGCGACGAAGCCCATGGGCATGCTTTATTGAGCGTCTGCGCCCTCGACGACTCGTGGGAAGTAATTATTGGCAGATTAATTCCGACAACGAGCTACCGGGCCCGGCGAAGCGGGGCTCGCATTAAAGAAGCGCTTCATTCAATCATTGTTTTCGTCGTGGTGCTTGCAAGCCTCGTGGCGGAGGCCGCGTTGCGAAGAAAATTGTGGACCGTCGATGCGTGATTACGTTTTCGATATCGTGGCGTTTTATTTAGTTCTGCCGTGCGTTTCAGAGCATTCGGTTAAGGTCTACGTTGTCGTTAAAAAGGTTGAGGGATATCGAAGAAAGTTAGAAACGGGTGGAGGCTCAGAATATATTTGCCTTCGAATACTTTTCAAGATTTGCCGTGGGATAACACTGGACGAACGCTCCGCAATTTGTTTACCCTTCAATTCATTTTCTAAACGAGGGTCGGTCCGTATTATATTTTATAAGAGATTATTGCAACCGCAGTAAAGTTTAATGGCGCAGCAATAAAGAGATTACCGTGCGCAATGAGAATGTTGTTGTCTCATTCAGCGGTGGAAAAATGGAAGAGCAGGAGCCCGGTGGTACGAGAATTGCGTCCATGGTCGAGGGAATAAACGAAAGTCGGCGACTCGAAAGAAAAGAGGAGAAAATATGGAGGAAAAAGGGATTGGCAAATTTGCAATTCCCTGTATACGTACCGGGTTTAGTGGCAGTAACTCGCGCGGTCGTATCGTTTTCTTTACGTTTTTACTGGCTCGCGACAACTATCATAGCTCGTGAATGACGATCCGTTGATGTAACACCTCGAGCAAGATCGTGAACCTCGTTGTTTTACGATACTCCTGGATCTCAATATCTAATCCCACTATCTTAGCCTACGTACACACGCATGTACACAGGTCTGTGTTACGCCGAGAACAAAGTTCGATGCTCTTCTAAGCTCTCGTCGACTAGTATGTCGATTGATCTCGACGATCCGGAAATCGCGATAATTGAGAACTTGCGAGCTACGCTCGACGACCCACCGCGTTTCGCTTTGGTATGCAATTTCGCATCGATTTTTTCCCCCTCCTCCATTTAACCAGTCGCGCTGCGCGGCAAGGGAATAAAAGAAAACAGAACAGGAGCAATCACTCACTCTGAAAGTCCGAAGAAAGAGCGCCGACCAAAGGCGTCTATATTATATCGAAAGGCAAAAAGATTCGTATCACAGACCAATCGCTTTGCACGCACGCGACCTTGTTTCTGCTACCTGGATCGCATGGTTGCATTGGCGTTCTCCCCGCGACGTTCAGAAGGATCGATAGGATCAATTTAGATTGGAATATTGAAACGCGGCAGACGGGAAATCGGAGTCCGATCGAATAGTCGCGAACTGCAGGCGCAGACGGGGTAACGAGTAACGATCGATGGCGCATCCGGTATTGTCGTATAATTTGTCTCGTCGCCATTTTTCCAAGGCGGTTCTGGCCGATTGGACAGCTGCTTGGATACTTATTCCCAAGCTGCGTGCGGTTCGTTCAACCGTTTAGAAAGCGAGCGTGTCGGTGTAGCAGCTTTGTTTTCTCGCCTGCCTGATTGTGAGAATCGGAAAAAGCGAAACCGAATCTGCACTCGCGCCTCGGAAGCGGCTAGAGATTTAACACGGGTTCAGCTGCCACGGATACACCTGACCCTACAAATATTCACAGATCGACAAGGTGCATGCATGCCTACACACTTTGGGATACCTGTGCGCGCTATTAGAAAGAACGGGTTGGACCAGAGGTGGAACTGGTTTTTACGCGGCCGGATGGTCGCCGTCGAAAATTTATGACCTCGCACTTTTTCTACTGCATTGCGTTATCCGGTCAATTGCATTTTTCCAAGCGGTTGTTAATGTTGAGCATTATCGGGCGAAATCACGGTTACACGCTATCTTGGATTCTTATCTCCGTACGTGCTTCCAATTTGTTTAATTAATGAGTTCATTATACCTGTCTTCGCGGTCTTCGCAAGGGCGAAACGAAGGAACGGAAACGAGCAAATAAAACAGCGGCGACCGGTGGAAATATGTATGCATGTAGGTGAATAAGATAGGAAATAGAGAGCGACGGCTTGATTCCACGTACGCGTTCAACTCGACGGTGTAGGCATGTGTAAGAGCATGGTAAATACCTAAGGAGCAGCGGCCGGACCAGTTCTATGCGAAATAACCCGCTAATTACGGGCATTATTGTTTCCACGAGGCATTGTCGCGACGAGCCGCCGCGCTATATATTTCGATTCTAATTGGCCGCGTTAAAATTTCTCCACTGCATGACACGACCAGTGCCACGAAAGCGTTTACGCATTCCCCGCCGAAGGTGATTTTGTAGCAGCGTACATGTCATTATTACGATCACGAGCGAGAGAATCGTTTGCTCCCTCCTGCTCTGTGAATTACTGCCAGGCTAAGATCGTTACCGTGAAATTACGATCCATCCTCGTCCGCGTCGAACTTTTTCGTTTTCTTTTCCTGCGATCTCGTAAATCTACCCTTCCATTTACGGTTCTTTACTTACGGTGTCCGTATTCGCAATTCATTGGTCGCGGTGGAAGAGTTTCGTTTCGATATGTGGATACATATATAATATATTTTCGATCGAGGGATCGACGATTTACTTTTGGCTCACGGATACCACCCTGTTTTCTTCGACAGAATTACAAATTTAATAGACTACCGTAGCTAGATGAGTAGCAAAGTTTGTTGACCTAATACGGCTTATCCGAAATCTATTGCACAACCGACAGTTTAATCCCGGCGTTATCTGTCTTTCGATAGTAACACAAACGCAGGTATCGACATCCGTGTTGATCTCACCTCTTTACCTTCCACTATCTGCTTATCCCAGTTTCTAAGCCCCATCGAACGTTCTTCGCGACTGACATTGATAGTAAAAAGAAAAAGGGAAAAAGGGGGAAGGTTTCTCCACTGCAAAGGCATCGTGTGGCGTGTAGCGATATATGTACATACCTTGCGCGACGAAAGGACAGTTCTTATTCACCTAACGAAGGGGGGGAACTCGAGAGGAACGTCAGCCTAGAGCGTATCAAACTGCAGACTTCCGGCAATTTGCATGGAACGAAGTATCGGTGGATCGTGGATCGATTCTCGAATCGCGAAGAGAGTGAAAGTACCCGCACGTCGATAGGTGTATACATACAGGTAGTGCTTTCGATGAGATCGAGGCTTCAGTTACGTGCGCGATTCCATCCGTCCTGTCTCGATTTCGATCTCGAGCCTGTCCGCGTTGAAATACCGAAACGGACGGGCATTAAGATCTCGCCGATTTCCAAACCGATCCTGCCTTTCATGGCACAGGCGTGTGCCGTCCGGTGAAACACTTGGGCGACGTGCAACCTTTTCCTGTACGTAACTTCCTACGCGAAATCATTGGCGTGAAGTGGCGTGAACGGTAGATCGTTAGCGGTTCCGATTAATTTCCTTTGGCTGGCTGAGAGTGGATCGACGTGTTCTTTTTTTCTTTATTATTTGAGAATGTCTTGTTCGCATCGACTTCGAACCTCGTTTACTAGCCGTTTAGCTTCGCTAATAGCTTAACTCTTTCGCTACGCTGCACGTATACATTTCGCGCGAATTACCGGAATCACGAGTAGATTGTTTCGAAGTTCAAGAATGTTGTTTCCCGCCTTGATCTACTTTTACGGAGCGGTTTCGATTCTCGACCGGTCGATCGATCGGCACTGCAACTTCCAACCGGTCGAATTTGGTTGACTTTCAGTGACAGAGTTATATGTATACATTCGTCGCTCCTGTCCGGCAAGTAACGTTGCCTAACAATGAGCAATCCGACGGAAGGTTAGTCAGCCGAGAATTCCTCGACTATCCGGTGTCCCTGCTCTTTGACTTTGCTTAATTTCGTCATATACGCCACATTAGCCGCATACCTGCCTTCGTTCGCTAGCCGCATTCTGCTTTTCTTTCAAACTGCAGGCTCACCTCAAGCCATGCGGCTCCGACGATCAATCAAATTATACTTTCGTAATTGAGCCTTGCCATTTCATCGAGTCGATGCTGTAAAAAAAAATCAATTTTAGTACACCCGACGGAACAGACAGCGCTCTCACCAGGGTTATTAATTCTCGAGGATTGGCCGCAGGCTGTGCGACAGGACACTCGAATCTATTACACGTAGCTCAACGCTTCTTAATTATTAGGCACGAGCGACACTAAGCCGACACTTACTCATTTATTATATTTACCGCGACATCGGTTCGCGAGAATTTACCGCCACGACTCTATTTGCTTCGCCCAAAATTCCTAAAGCCGTCCCGCTTTATATACATACCTTAACCTCTGCCGCTCTGCTATCGACAATAATATCGCGGAATCATCGAATCACGTCCCCGAATTTTATCGGCGAAAGGAAAATACGGCACCGATGGCGACAGTCCAAAAGGAACACCAGAACGTTAATAAGCAAATGCGTCGCGTTGCCCTCGAAGCCGGTCTCGGCTAGCAAAAAGCGATAAACTACGACACGTAGGCAGCGCTCGTCTGCTCGCGTTTCATTGGTCTCGAAATTGAGTGAACGACGGGAAACTATGGCCCCGCGGCGTCGTTCCCACGAGAAGAATTTCGCCCTTAAAGCGTTCCTCGGCGTCGTCAAAGCGTTCGCGTATTATCAGAGGCCGCGTCTGCTCTACCCGCGGACAAGTCGAGGGGTCGCGTCGCATCGGTACCCGTTACAACGCACATGGGTCATGCGACGACGAGCAAACGCGAGTTACTCCTCTCTCTGTTGCTCTCGAAGCCTGCGGTGCACTCCGCCTGTACGTCGCGTCGCGTCTCCCGCGCTCTTCGTGTTCTCCTGTCAGTTGGCGTGGTGCGCTCGAACGGAGCGGCAAGTATTTACCGCACGCCGAGCCGTCCGCTTCGAATCTCTTTGGGCGTTCGCACACGGAACAGCTCCGGCGAAATCCTAGTAATTTCTGTCTCAGCCTATTCCTCGCGGACTTCGGGCTATGCACTTATCTCCCGTTGCCTCCGGCGAATCTTGTACACTTGCGCGCCGTCGAGACGGTAGCACGGCGTGCACGGCACGTAGCATAAAAATCTTCTTCTCGAGAGTAGAGGCATATTTTTTTTTCACGTCTATTTTTAGAAGACTTTGCGCGCAGGAAATTTTTTCGATCGTTCGCGCCGCGAGCTGCTGACGGTGTACAGACGGAAGTTTCGTTCGCGCAATCGAAGTTGCCTGTCCGTCAAGTTCCCGGTTGGGTACGCTGGTGCAAAGTTTGGATGGTGCTGTCAGGGACATCGAAGTCGCGTGTGGACTTTGGCATCTTTGGGATCTCGAACAGTGAACGGAAGTCTCGTCGGCGGAGATACGTACGATACAATAGGAAACGAGTGGAAATCGGTGAGTGCAAGGTCCGATGGACACGGCGCGGTGGGTGGATACAGACGCGTTCAGATCGGATCACAGTAATTTTCGTTCATTATGTCGGCGAACGTGTAATCTGGCGTTTCTTTGGTGAAAACACGTTTTTGTTTCCTGGATAGCGACGATCGACGCTCGAGTTCCGCGTTAATTGCGGTCAATATTGGTCCATGCTTACCGCTCAGCGTTTCTACACACAGGTTTAAAAAGATAAGAAAAGGCAAGGAACACAGGCCGCGTAGTATGAACTTTGCCCACAGGTTTCAAAGTACACGCGGCGATCGACGAGACACTTCCTGATCCAGACCAGTTTTTCCCTGCATATTGTTCTGCGTAACCCGTTTTTCATCATCCGTAACTAATTGCTCGATGGAAGAAAAAAACGAAAGAAAAAATCGAATCACTTTCTCGCCGTTTTCTTCGCGACTCGCAGAAAGCATTTTTTTGGCTCGTTTGTTAGCGACTCGTTGCGACGTGTTTAGTCACCCTTTCGAAAGGAACCAAAAAAGAATAAAATCACACCGGGATACCTTGCGAGACACTCACTTCTCGCAGCAACAACAATCATATTTCTGCATCGACGACCACTGCAACGTGCCTCAAAAAATTTACGATTATCGCTGGTCGCCCCGATGCGTGAACGCAGGGCAGGCGTTCTAGCGTTGCGAAAGAAACAGATCGATTTAAAGCGCTCTGGAACGTCTGTGTGTCCCGGAGCAATCGAGCATATGAGCCGAGAGCACCGAGTGCATACTTATAGGCGTTTTGCAATTCGATTCACCGATGCGTGCGTTCGCTGTCACGTGAATAATTCGCCGTACCGACAAACGTATGTCGTTTTGTTTAAAAAATTTCTACGTCCCCCTGCCCGCATCGAACCCGTTAATCCCACTGTCCTCCTTCGATACGCCGCTTAAGGAAGTTCCCGTTACAACAATTCTTTCGTTGCTCCTCAAATATTCTCCTACTTCGCGCTTTCCTTTTTTGTTCCTCTCCTGCTATTCGGAAAAACGGAGTCGTCGTTGCCCCAAAACTCGCGATACTTTCTGTGACCCGATCTGCTGGCGTGTTTCGCTACGATTGAACTATCGAATTCCTCCCAGAACTCTGCGCCAGATTTAATCCCAAGTTCCACAGTTGGAGAGATAAAGAATGAGGGATCGCGGCGAAGGTTAGAACGACGATAACGTACGCAAACTATATTTGCTCAGCTTCCAAGGTTACAGAAAAGCTGTTACTTTTGTTCAATGATTCGCGAGATAAATGAGACCAATTAAGATCGGGCAAGGAGAGGATGTCTCCTCGGGTCGAGAAGCGTTTACGACGCATTCGGGCCGCGAGAACGAGTTTCAGCGTATCTGTTCGTCTTCCCGTTGCCGACAAACACAATGAGCAATCCAGCCACGAGGCAAGACGGTCCTTCAGTTGTATTCAAGCTTCGGCGAAAGCGCAACGGCGAATTAAGTTTGATCGTGTAACCTGCCGAAGCTGAACGAAACTATTGCTCGTTAGGAAGATGCCGGCTACCGTGGCCACTTTCGAGCAGGAGTCGGCTCGATTCCAGTGTAGACGCTTCTACTGACTATGCTCTATTGCTCCATTTACCGACAATCGTACAGCATTCCGTATTCTTAGCTACTTTCCAGACTTCGTTGTGTCTTTTCAACTTCGAGAAAGTGACGGAAGTCGAAAGAAATTCTTCATAGGTGCCCCCCAAACTACTCCGAAACGGGATTCGATTCTGGGGGCACGATTGCTCGGATATCCTTCCATTATCTGTCAATTCCTGGAAGCATTTCGCGATTTATCAGCTGTGTCTCGTTTATGTTTGCGGTTAACCAACGTGGAATTTCAACGTGGGTGTGACGGTAGAAAATAGTCGCGGCGGCTGCAAGGGCAGCAGTGTCTATCGCGTGGTCGTTCGATGCTTGGAATCGTCGCGTTGAATCGACTTCCTTTTTCTGTCGCCTCGCGCAGGAATTACATTATCATTTATTGCTATCGAATGGAGGGAGCGAGGGAAGAGTCGCGCGGCGAACCTCCTCGGTATTCGCAGCATTGTTTCCGTTGGAAAATCACGAGTGTCCCGTTGATCGTGCACCTGGAATTTTCTCCGGCTTATATTCAAACGCCTCTCGTCGTGTCGGTGAACTTTGCGATCGCGCCTCCGGCCGCCGACAGCTGAATGTAAACGAAAGCAGAAAAGAAATGAAACGCGAGAGAAACGAGTTATACGCGAGCTCGTTTACGCGTCGAGGGGGGCGGTTTACAATTTTCATGCTGCTCCAAAAATCTATACCCAATTTAAATGGCCTGTGTGTACAAGTATACGCTTTTAAAAGTTGGTCAATCGATGCAATGCGAATTTGTAATTCATATAATAGACTATAAAAGTCCATCCACAAAAAACCGCGCGTTATAAAAAGCACAGAATTAAATGGAACGCTTGAACTATTTAAATCCTGGTGTAGCGAAAGGTGTAACTTGGTTACCGAAGGAATGGCATCCTTCCCCGATACAGCCATAGCCGGATAACGTTCGGCAACGACCGAGTTGAAACGGAATCATTGAAAATGATAAAAAGGAAAAACGCGTTGGCAGCGTCACGCAGGCAGAGAATCAGTCGGTTCCCCTTTCGCCACGTTTCCATCGATCAAAACACGAACATACGAACGGGTTCCCCCTGCGTCCCCGAAGAAACGTTAATATTTTCCACTTCCTTCCGGACTTACGATCTCCCCCTGGTTAAAGCTCATCGTAACTCGTTTAACCGGCGGCGTATTGTATACAATACGTAAACACGCGGTGGGGTGACAGTAGTGGGCAACGTATCAGCCGCTCCCAGCCTCTAAAACCTCCTGCCACTCTGCGCGTGTACTTTACGCACGCGTTCGCGCCAGTGGACGAGCAATTAGCCGTCGCCGTGTTCGAAAACTTGTCACTTTAAATACGCTCCCGGCGTTTGTGGCGCGCGCTCGCTCAGAGCCGCTTGGCTTTTCTTTGCGGTCACGAACAAATCGCTGCGACAAAGTGTTTCCAACGAAGTCTACGCGCATATCGAGCGAGAACACGGTGTTCGTGTACGATCCAGTTCCCTCGTGGCTCTTTTTAAATATTTAAATAAAACTTGTTCCCAAAGTCTTTCAACCTCGTTTCAATTCAACACCGGTGAATTTGTACCTTAGTTTTCTTTTCGTCTGCTTTCGTTTTTGATCTACTGTATACCGGTTTTTTCATCATGAATTGTACAACGGTGGTGTCGTCCGTGCTGTACCGCGTGAATTTCCAAGGTGTGTCCCGTTTGAAAATGATTGTAGCGTAGGTAACCTTTACCGAGGGATTGCACCAGCTCGAATTTTGTAGCTGACGTCGACTGTGCATCCGCGAAATATTGTACCTCGAAATATGCAGGAGTGCATCCGTGCAAGTGAAGTATCAGATGCGCCATTACTCGCATCGCTGTTCGTGACAATGCCGACAGCGGCTTCTAAGCTTCTTTTCATACATAGAACAAGTTGATGATCGCGCCCTCGACAAATCTGTTACGTTCGCGTTTTTTTTGTGCACCTGTGCACAATGCACGCTCGCAGCACGCCGCTTCAAAAAGATCGCTACAAAAGATGTCCTACAAAACGTGCTTACATAATAGTGACCCCCGGCTAGGTCTCGCGCCTATTTCGTCGACACACGTGTGCCCGTTGTCTTTGGATGCGCCGTGGAAGAAAGGGACCGACAACGCCCGGAAAAACTAGGCTAAAAGCGAACGTTCATTATACGCCACTTGCTCTTTCCTTTGCGCCACCGTTCGACACCAATTTCTTTCGAAGACCATATTATTCGCAGCGCCGATAGATAGGTCGTAGTTGAAAGGCCCGGAAGATACTACGAGGCGTGGAAAAGTCGTTCGTCTAAGTAGCTGCATACAAGATTCGTTCCACGCGTCCTAGTTGCTCTTAATTATTGAAGCTT
This sequence comes from Nomada ferruginata, assembly GCA_963583965.1. Lineage (NCBI taxonomy): Eukaryota > Metazoa > Arthropoda > Insecta > Hymenoptera > Apidae > Nomada > Nomada ferruginata. The sequence continues at coordinate 4,606,174 of OY757214.1, read as the reverse complement.
TCAATGGCAAGATCGTTTAATGACCAGATGAAGCTAGGAATTGTGTCGAGTTCCTTGCACTTTCGCCCACTTTCACTCTCGTCTGTCTTGTGCCAACGTTGAATGGCAATCGCACGATTATTTCTTTTTTAATTGCCAACGTCCCGCTTCCGTGGCAGTCCAGGTGTGTTGCTCGATAACACAGCGTGGCCTAATCACTCGACTGTGTTAGAAATGATCAGAAACACGTACTCTGGTTTGTCTGTCGCTCTATAGTTTTCACTCGACAAGCGCACCAGCGACCGCTGATATCGGAAACGGAAGTCGCCGCGATAAGCGCAGGCCGTGGATACTGTGGACCAGCAAAAAAAAACAAACTGTTGAAATCACTTTAAAAGGTTTCTCGTAAAACGTTCCCCTTTCAAGGGAACTGGCAAACAAGGCTGGCGTTAGAAACGCCCGCGCCTGCGATCGATAAATCTTGCCACGTCTTCGGTAGCCGTACTAGCATTCGCGTCTTGCGTTTCAACCGCTAACGAGTCGTCGGAACTAGCCGCGACAACGCTGGTATCGCGGTGAAATCATCGATGACGAGTCGCAAGAGAAACGGTGTAACGTGTCGAGGATTAGACTTTCGATTCTTCCTCCGGGGCGAACAGCTACACGATGGAAACCTCGTACACTTCCACCTTGATTTATTTGCCTTGCTCGCCGAGAGTAGCATCCTTTCTAATAGTGAAATATTCGTTGCAACGGGATACACAATTGTTCGCACAGACTGCGTAATCTAATTCGTACGTGCACGCAAAGCATTCGAACCGTGAATAATTTTATTAAACGGCGGACTCGTGACAAGTTACCCTAGCCGTAGGGAAAGAGGTAGAGTGCAAATGAAAGGAGTCGAGAAGACAAGCTATCATCGTGCTCCCCTTTTTTTCCTCTCACAAAGAATGCCACGCTAGAAGCTTTAATTTATCAAAACGAGGTAAAACTGACGTCTCTGTTCTCAACGCGAGGGGTTCGTCCGAAAACGAGAACAATAGCCGGCTCGTTCCCCTACAAAGGTTTCGAAGTCGACCTGAAATTCGTATCTCTAGCGATCTTCCGTGCTCTCGGCAATTTTTTTCTATTTTTTCTTCTCCTCGCAACACACGAACTATCCGGAAAATTTCGCGGAAATTTCCCCGTCACGGAAAGTACAAATTATCCCCGTTAGTGGAACATGAATTAGCATGCAACCGGCTTGGTGCGGCTCCCGAGGCGGAACGGGCGGGGAATGCGAATCTTTTTCCATTGATAACTGTAACAATTCCTCCGTTAATCAAGTGTACGTGTTTTCAGGTGATCGCTAACGGTCTGAAGAGCGAGACGGACAGCTGCGACGGTTTAACAAACGGTGAGTCACGTCGTCATTGATGCATCTCCTCCTTTTTATTTCTTCTCATTTTTTCTCTCTCCCCGTTATCGTTTACAACTATCCTCTCGTAAAGCTCCCTAACTGGCAATGAAAGCCGCGCATTAGATTCGTCAGATAGGAGCGTCGCGTCGGTGCGCTTTGGTTTCATTGACCAAATCCCGTGGTGAAAAGGGCGGCTGGTTTGAACGATCGTTCCCCACCGCACCCTGTCCCCCCCGATCGCACCCCTAAATATTAAACGAGAGAACGCAACACCCACCGGAACTTTCGGCCTCTCGTAGTTTCGTCAACGTTTTTTCGTTTTACGCATTTTTTTCTTCATCGTCCTTCCCTCGAGCGAGATGAACTTTTCACGACGAGTTACAAAATCGCGCCCCCTCTAAAACTGGTATCGCGAACAATGACGTGAAATGCGTTCAGTTTAGTCGAAACAATAATGGTTTATCGGAACAGAAAGACCACCAGATAAGGGACAGGGGAGTGATTTCTCGCATTGGATCACTGCAAATCCTGCTAATGATACGGCCCTGACTTCGCCCTTCGGTCATTATCATCTGTCGGAGCGGACGCCGCATTTTCTCACGCTACTTCAGCTGCTCCTTGCTCGCGGTGCAATGATCTCCCTCTCTTGTACCCGCACATCTGCCTCAAAATTACATCCTGACCGGGTCCGCATTTTTATTCTCTCCCTCTACTCGATTCAATCTACCCCTTTCCACACGCTCGTCCACGCGGCCAGACACGCTGAATCTCCGAGGAAAATGCACCGGCTATCGGTCTCGCTGATTCCACGAATCGATCGATTATTTCCCTCCCCCGTCCTTGAACCATTCGCTTTCGATAAAGAGCCGCACGTCACGTGCGTTCCATTTATCGAATCACGAGAATGTACATATATGTATATTCGCCATTTAAACGCTTTCGTTTTCGCGCAAAATCGTTCGACTGTGTACCGTTGCGCCGAAAATAGGTCGATTACGATGAACGCCAATTACTTTCGCTACTAATCACTTTCGAAGATTTTCAACGGAACTTAATTGGCAATCAGGCCTAATGCCCGCGATGAGAAAGCAATCGTTTGGACAAGCTTTCAGCGAGAAATTCGTCATCGTATCGATACACCCCTGCGATATTAGTTTTTGCGATAAGTGTGTCGTTTGATTGATTTATAGGGCACTGCTATGAGGGATCGCAGTATTGTTGCTCTATGGTTGTTGAAATACGGAGCAAGGACAGGGTGGAACGAGTCTCGTCAATCCGGCAATAGCTGTTCGATTATTCGGACAGAATCGTTTCCGTATTTGATCACGATTGTCCAGGTGTTTGGTTGTTTCCCAAAAGGCGACAATAGCTCCATTTCCGCATGCTCGAAACAGACCGGCCATAATCCGTGAAACTGTACGACTTTTTCGCTGACGGTGCAACGGAAGACATAAAAAAAAATGTTGATTAGAATCGAACGAATTAACGCGTAATGGAGAATTCACAAACTATTCATTTATGGTTTTATTCGATTCCCTTTTGAAAAACCTCTCTCCTGGCATCGATTGACAATTAAGTTGCACGATGTTCGCCCCGGCTTTCGTTTCGCAACTCTCGCTGACTTTTTAGTCCATGGTTTATGGTGCCCCCGTGTTTCTCGGCGGTGAACTCCACGTCCAACCTAATTCCGCGAATCCGCATAAGATCCGTTCGTTATGAACGCAAACGTGGCGTCGTGCATCGATGAATCTTTCGTTCGTGAAATTCACTTTTCGCTCGTGAAGTCTAGCCGCATCTGACGGCTCGCGAAAGTTGCCGTCGCATCAATCAGGGCTCCCTAAATTGTTCGAATTAATTTAAACGACACGCCGATCTTCAGGCTTTGCTCGCACCTGCCTGCGCCACATTTTTAGAATCTACCGGAGGACGGCTCGTATCCGAGTGTAACTCGAATGCAAGTTATCGTGACAGATTTAAGAGAAGGCTACAGCCAGTGGAAAAATACTCGAATGCAAAAGATCCGACAGGTGCTTGAAGTTGCAGGTTGCGGCCTCTTCAATTTCCACGAAATCTTGCACGGCGCATGCTTGGTGGACGCACGCAACGAAACGGTGACTCACTTTCGCAACCTTGTTTCCTGCGAACGCGATAATGCATTTTCACACGTGTCGATACGTCACGCAAGATCATCCGGCCAACTCCCACACATCGGCAGAAGAAATAAAAGGATAAAGCACGCGTCGATTGCGCAATGTCGCGTCTATGCGACGACGTTTCCCGCCGTTCTTTTAGCATGATTGTTCTCTAGTTTCCGGACAGCGGATAGCCTCTTACTCGAGCTTTATATTTAACCCTTTAAGCCCGGAATCATGTTGTCGTTGCTCTTTTAAGGCAATTTGGATCACAAACACACGACAAGTGATCAAATGAGACATGTCCCAGCAACAAATATTTCTACACAAAAATTTGATCATAAATTGTGAAATTTAGCGTGTCAGGCGACTTCAAAGATGTAATACGTAAAATAAGTTTCATCCGGATTCCAAATTCATGGCAACATTTTATTATAAATGATACCACAAAGTACCGCCGAGTAATAAAGGGTTAAAAGAACTGTGCACTTTATTACGGAGGATAATAGACTATTGTCTTTACTTTCGCAACCCCGTATTCTGGAATAATACGTCTGTCTTAGAATGAATGATGAAAGCAGAGGTTGATTTAAACGTTTGGCCGTGAACGGTAACGCGGTTTGTTATGAAATCACGGTATACATATTTTCGTAGCGTAGAGAACGGATTACCTTCTTCGTGGACTACAGAGAAAGACTGAATCGTCGTGAAAAAGCAGATCTTCACGGTGATTAAATCGACGAAGTATGTACATGGAACAGGTTTCGGGAATCCTCCAAGTCGTAACAGTACACCGGAAGAAAGATGTGTTTCACCTGTGAATAAATCACGCGATATATCCCATTGCTATTCGACTGGTATTCCCTCCAACTGTGTGTCTAGGATCGCTCGTGTTTCACAGAAATATGAAAATTCGACATGTTCCGCAATCCTCCTCTGGCATACGTTTCGATGCACGCCTTCGTAGACACGAACAAAGAAGAGATATAAACACCAATCCGCGGGGATGTTTTGTAAATTCTATTCCCCGGAAGTATCCAAGACAAACGATAGTCGGTGGTCACGAGTACCTGGACGTCCATTCAACTCGTGAATTCGGTTTAATGCAATAGAAGCGTAATATTTACCTCAGCTCGAGAGTACAAAAGCCACATACAAACTTGGTGGTCGGTGCCGCGAACAACTCCTCTATCCGATTAGCAGCTACGCGAAGCCCCACGCAAAAGTATATACAAGTTGCCCGTTTGATACCGCTCCCGCCCGGAAATGCTTCAGTGCGATCCGACGCGATGTGCGAGGAGGGTTCCGTGAGGGAAAGAATCGCCTTGCTGGAGGGTGAATAAAAGTTCAAACCGCAAAGATCTTCTGCGCTCTCGAGCCTCTCTTCATTTTGCTCAGACTAAACGCTTCTAGCCCAAATCCTTTAGTCTTCCCCTTCGCTCGTTCCCTCGATTATTTTTTGTGACTTTTCGCGCGTTGAATGGCCTCCTCGTAGACGTTAGAACGGAAGTCGACTGGACGTTTGTAATCCACCGTGTGGTGTTCTTAAAATATTTCCTCTCATTTTAGCACCGTCCCTCGATAACCGCGAAAGTGCCCCGCAAACTGTAAACACTTCTCTGCTACGTTCTAACTCTTTGGTAGAGTGTATATAAAATGAGAAGAAAAAGAAACGCCAAGTGCCTCGTTTATTTTCTAATTTGCCAGGGCCCCTTCTTAGACGTTAAACAAGTCACTCAATCGTTTAGAGAACGTCTCATGCGATCCATCAACAATAATCGATATATTTTCAGGAAGAAAAATGGCACCAGTGTTGGGTGTACCACCCCCGCCGCCACCCGCACCGCACATGGGACCAGACGGCTTGATTTTACCAAGAAAACCATACAACCCTTACCTCAGCTCCAGCAACCATAAGGACCTGCGCAGGGAATTATTATTCAATCAGAAAGTGTAAGCATCTTCCAAGAGCGTAGTATACGTTTATGCATACACACGTACGGAGTATTCTATGTATAACAGAATAGGCCTATGCATGTGCATACTTACTGTGCCTATCATCGACAAAATCGTTTCCTGCCGACGTGTGCACGCCGTGCTTGTACGTGTTCTCCACTTTTACGGTTTTAAAGCGGGCCCGGCTATTCAATTGAAAGGTTGTTCGCGCGCGTTTTTCTCATCGCGGCAATTTTCACGCGCGCCCCAACGAGCCACGGCGCGGCATGCTTGACGCGTAATTAGCTAACCGCATCGGTTTTCACTTTCTTCCAGCGGCAAGAACGTGCTGAATCAGAAGAGCGAGCTCCAACGGGCGCTCGAGAAGCAGAGGGAAGCTGCCTCTAGGAGAGAGGCTGAAAGGAACCGAGGAGAGAATTACAAAGACGATCCAAGAACCGCATTGCAGAGGGCCATTGAACAGAGGGCGAAGCATATTGAGATGGCAGTCAGTGTCTTCCATTTTCGACTCTCCCCTTCTTCTTTTCATTGTTATTCTGCTTGACATTTTCTCCGCTAAAAATATATTGGTTTCTTTAGTTGGAAGTTCCTTTGGTCTCTTCAGTTACCTTGGAAGGAAAGCGGTGATTCCAGGTAATCGAGACGGGCGTTTTAAAGAAGTGCAATTTTTCATGTTTCAGTTGGAACAGTCGCAGCAGGGGATGGAACCACCGTGCAACCTTTTGATAACGGCGAGAGCGAAACTCAGACCGCGTACAGATTCTCAATGAAGTTGAAGAGAGAAGGAAAGTCGAAAAAAGTGCTGGTAAACGGTCGACTGGTTAAACATGAAAATACACCGCCGTGCGAGTGAGCAACAAATAATACAATTGGACAGTTGCGTCCGCGATGCGGACTTTCGTCACATTTTGTAACTTGACCATGTACATATTTGCGTAATCTGATAAGAGTTCGTTAGAAACAAAAGAGAATTACACAACTCGTCGACGAGGATATAACGTTCTGACGCTACGCGTATGGAGAAACTGAAAAGCGAAAGCGACAAAAAAGAAAAAAAAAATAATGGAAGATATTGTCTGTAGATAGATTTATTGGTTCGTGTATAAGCTTTATTGATTGTGCGCGTTTCGTATTGAAGTAGATAATTGCCTTAATTTTCCAGAGTTGTCATTGGGCGTGTACGCGCACATCAGACGGTTCGTTTCGTCTTCTAAGCAACGTTAGTCACGTTAGGATAGTCTAGCCGTAACGATATCCGAGGAAGCAACGCGTGCTCGAACTATGTATGTAGGTCCTTTAAAACGCTAAATGAGGGTATTCACGGTTGAAACGTTGTCGCAAAAGCGTGATAATGGTGTTAAGGCCGTGAGTAATTCGTCGACCAACATCCATCGTGCCTATACGAGTCAGCGATACACTTATAAACGCACTGCGTCCTCGTCACTTCGCCTAGTTATCCAAAAAAAAAAGTATAAATGTCGAGGTTTGCAACAAACAGGCCTTCACCCAGAGCGCCTTGATCAGGAGAATAGCATACGAATACCGTTAGTATAATTGAGAGATCAGTCACGATTAGCATACATTGACGAGAATTCGACTGGAAATGTGCAAAACGTATACATATACATACTCTATAAATATCCGGAGGTAGCTTATTATCGTGCCTGAATTTGTACGAGATGTAGATCCGTGTACGAAGTGCAGATAATTTTTCCACAATAGGCGAGTTAATAGAATCGATAACCTGGGACCATCGTACACTCGTAATAACTACTAGCAGTTAAATGAAAGACATTGGATAGATTGATGTAGCAGCGTTTATTACACTCCAGTGTTCATAGTTCAGGAAAGGAATGAAATATAAATATTGTTGCATTGTACTGTTTGAATTAATGTATTGTGTAGGAACGTGATCGTTCACTTGAATTTAGTCAAAGTTATGTTGGTAACGACATATGTATTAATACCCATTCTAATCTGTTACTTCCAAAAATGATTAAACGCAGTATTTAAAAAATAATTGTAATGCAAAAATTCTACGGAACGGTAATGCAAGTCGCGCACGTAGGTTGGAATTCTAATACTACCACGTTTAAGTGCACTCTATTCTGGTGCAAATCAATCTTCATATTTAGGACTATCATCACATTGGTACAATTAAAATATCAAATATATTTTATTCAACACCAATAGCACATTTTTCACTCTCACTAATCCGCAAACAAAAAAGAAAGAAGATAACAGTAAACTTGTTAAAGACGAGTCTGATACAATCGCGATAATGTAACAACGTAAAAATGATTTCCCTTATCCATATTTCGATACAAGATTAAAAAATAAAATGAAAAATCTGCCATTTTTAATATTTGCCAAAAATGTTTCGTTACCTTTAGACTACAGTATCTCTACTAACGAATGGGAAACAGTGAATAAAATGTCACCAAATTGTACAATTAAATATCGCGTTACTTATCATTACTCAACATTTTTCGTCAATGTAATTTACATAAGCCAACTTGTACATTCCCAGAGAAATAGTATAATGAGTATATATAACGCGATTCGAGAACAGTGGACATTTTAGTAGTCGTCTCCGCGAGAAATAACTTCTTTACACGTTGGACGCAGGACAATGGTATGCTCAAATTGAGCAGTGTAACATCCCCTGACATCGACCAAAGGTGGGTAAGCTTCCACTACACCCTTATCGCACAGATCCTTCAAAGCCATTTGATATTTCGTACAACCGACACGATCCAACCATCGTTTGCAGAAAGCCAAAGTACCTGGAATAGAAGTACAATATATTCACGGTTGTTTTCGAACAGATGATTTTCGAATTGAAACGCGGCGATAGAGCAATCTATATTTACCGAAATGCTTGTTGATAACGTTGAGTAGGGATTTACTACTCTGTAATCTTAGCGGAACGAAACCAGCATCGTAATTCTTCATATAATGAGAGCAGTCGAGATCATCGTGTACGATTCCTCGTCCGGTAGAACCGAAAGTCTCAATGGCGTAAAATTCGTCCTCTTCCATTCTGGTTGCCTCGCCACCCTTAACTATCGGGACAGTTTTCCCAGCGTGGATGCGGTACCGTGAAATTGAGTGGCCATTAAGATTTCTTATAGATTTTACCTACGAAGCAAATTAATGACCAAGGATAATAACTAACGATACATCGACAAACTATGAAGAAAAAATGTTATAATCATATACCGGATAGGTCCTGCCATCTAATTCAACTTCATACGATTCCATGACTTCTTGAATCGCGGCACCGACTTCGCAAAGTGGAACGTCAATACCGGCAGCCTTGATTCCAGTATTCGTGGCGTCACGAACAGCTTCAATCAGCTTATCGTATTTTGGATTAAATGCCAATGTAAATGCACAATCGATGATCCATCCGTTTATATGTGTACCAAAATCAATCTTGGTAACGTCGTCGTACTCCAAAACAGTAGGATCCCCGGCGTTTGGAGTATAATGGGCAGCACAATGATTCCTTGAACATCCTGTTGGGAAAGCTAAACCGGCTTGAAGTCCATACTCTCCAATCAAGTTCCTCGCTGTACTTTCAAGTTCATTGCAGATTTCTATCATGGTCATTCCAGGTTTTACCTACAAAGAAATACTGCTTCGCCAATGTCCTTTATTATAGAATGTTTTATTCGAATTGCATACCCATTTCTTGATATATTTTCTTGTTTGCCTGTGAGCTTCGGCTGCTTCCCTAGCCGCATTATGAATGTCCTCGCGCATTCTGTCGAAAGCACGTGCTTCCTCGCTTGAGTAGCGTTCTTTAGCTGTTCTATCGTCCATTAGAGCTGTAGGCGGATAATCCATTATTTGCCCTATTGGAAAGTTTCCATCCGGGAAAAACTGTGACACTGGTACAGTTGGAGGATCCGTCTGTTGCTTTGGGCCTCCAGCTTTTCCATGCGGTTTACGCTTCTTCTTGCTCTTCTTAGTGTCCTCCGTTTCTGCATCATTTTCTGCACCCTCTGTGCCGACATCTATAAAGAGACGTAGGTTGAACTTGGCGTTGTTAAATAGCAGGCGTAGCAGTTTGGAATAAATTACCTTCGGCAGTGGCCTTATCATCTTTTGGTTTATTCTCTCCCCCTTCAGGAACATCTGCACTAGCTTCGCCAGCTCCTACAGAAATATTTGAATAGGAATGATGAAAACGAGATAATATTACACAGATAAATGCAAATGCTTCGATACGTGTTCGAGAATATGATCACTTTTATAATATCGCCAATATAATTTTAATAATTATGCATCGTATGAAAATATTCAAGGTGCAAAAACCTTGAACGAATATAATTTAATCACAAGTAGAAAGAATTTGAAAGATCGCAGATTCTTCTGCGAGATAAAATGGTAACGGAAAGTAAGGACAGGTGTAAAGTGACTTCCCCATATTGTGACCCTCATGGACACATTTAGTAATAATTTATTTCGATCACTTCATTACCACTGTGCTGCGATTGAAAATATGCAATCGCATCGAAAATGGTAGAATGATTATCAATGCTTCTGCACGCATAAATACTATTGTACGCCTACGGTGCACATTGCTCTCGAAGTTGAAAAATTTAGTAGAAGCCAAGGCACATGATAATCGTGATTATTCGCGCAACCGAATCCACATTCAATAATTTACACAGTAGGACGTACCAGCTTTCTTCTTCTTTTTCTTCTTTTTTTTCTTCTTCGATGCTTCTACTGCACCAGTTTCGCCTTTTTCGTCAACGATTTCATCCTTTTCCTCGTTCACTAATTTTTCGGCAGATATGCCGACTTCGTCCAACACGGCAGCCATTTTCGAGAGGAAGCCAAACAATGTTATACATACATACAATTACGAATCGCACAATGGCCAGCCGGTAATGTAGAAGTGACTCTTCCCTACAACCTCGCTCTCCAATTCTAATAATAGCACGAAAAACGAAGTAAAAGAATCGTTAACATCAATAACTGCGTTTCTGAAGGAATAATGCTTCGGTTTACGTTAAATTTGATAATGCTGTTAATACTACTTATAACTTCAGTACGAGGAACAATATACGTATATTGGTATTAAATAAGGATTTTAAGTTGTCTGTATAATTGTATGTACAAAGTATTACATAGGAATGTGGGATTTAACAAAACTGCAGTTTTGCAAATTTTGCACGTAATATTATACTTATAATACTAATAATAAAAAGTTGTTGGTACATTCTCGATTTTCACGAGAGACATTCTTCGATACATGGTACACGTACAGTTCATCTAACCGGGTACAATTTATCCTACAGAAGAAATAATTAACTCGGCAACGTCCGGATCTTGGCACAGAACGGAAAGTTGCATCGTTACTTCATTGCCGGACAGCGCTAATCTCGCTCGAGCAAGAATCTCTTTTCCTCCTCTGAAAATGCCGCTAAGCAGCAAGTTGTGCGCGGCAGCGCCAGATTGTACGCGATTGCTTCGCTCCACAGCATCCAAGCCTAAAAATCCTGTCAAGCTTTGGATTGCTCCTTCTAAGCTAGTCACCGATGGGCCCAAAGCAAATGTTTCTTCTAATTTAATAAATGCTTTCGCAGAGGCCGCTTCCCAGGCTGCACCGAAGTCCAACCCTCTATTTCCGGTACCCCGAACTTGGTCGGCCAATGTTACTTCCAAGTCTTCCAACTGAAAAGAACATTTTATTCGATTTATTTACTGCCCTCTGTAACCGCCAGAATAGTAACGATCGTAGTATTAAAAACGTAAGGGAAATCTGTACCATGTATTCATCGTTGTATCCTTGCTCAGCATCTGGCACACCTGTTATTGGATCGCAATCGCGAGCTGTAAACCGTAAAGTTGTAGGAATAGTAGCAACGCTGGCGTGAACATCTTCCGGGTATCCCAATACTGTGTACGTTGTGCCTGGTTCGTTGTATGACAAACGCGGGCACGAGACTTCGCAAATAATGTTATAGCTGTAGACAAAAATTAAAAGACAATATTTTATATAGGTTTCTGTAAGGTACATCCTTAGGTAATATAATCGAATATAGTTACCCTTCAGGTGGTTCCACGGCTACTTTTACATCCTCGAGCAATTGATCAGATAGTGTGTTTATGCAATCAAATTGCAAGATAAGAAGATCCGCGAACGTATGCTTAATGCATTTAACGTTGTACTCTGTTTCTGATTCTGTTAATTCGAAGACAGGTGAGGACTTGAGAAGCGAACAGTCCCGAATAATCATTGTCAAGTACGGTACTTGCGACAGTTTTTCCATATAGCTTTCCTCTCGTGTCAATCGCGGCTGCTGTTGCTTCACAGTAGCGTGTATTTCTACTTGTGTCGGTTCTTCGATCGTTTGAGCTGGTGGAATCTATCAAATAAATATAACTATCAGAATATTCACGTATAAACGTTTAGCTTTTGGGAAATTTCGAGGTGCTTGAATTTTTGAAGATTACTGTCAAGAAACTTTGTTTACTCGCCTGCGAGATGTCGAATGGCTCGTCCATTGGGGATTGCATATAATTCCGCAGTGCTCTTTCTAAACTTGGCACAGAAAGAAGCGGTGGTTGTACCAAAGGCAAGAGAGCCGGATCATTTTGTTGTTGAAGTATAGCGCAATAGTAAGCGGCACGGTCGCGGACTTCATCATCTGAATCTAATTGACACCGGGACAAAAGAACCAATACGTTTGGAAGTAATGGTGGGCATGCTGCGGCAAAACGTGCTAACGCGGTAACTGCAGCCGCCCGAACACTTGCGCTCTCCAGTATCACACGATTGTAAATAAAACGAATATATCTGGACGGCTGCTTCGAAGTTGGGCCTTCTTGGCCAAGTAAATGAAGAATCCGAACGGCAAGAGAAATGTGTTCACAATCCTCGATAAACTCGCAAAGATGAGCTAACCCAGCCTCTTTCGCCTCCGCATTTCCTTCCATAACGGCGATGATCGTCTCTGCAATTGCTGCCTTATATTCGAGCCCACCTTCATCTCTCAGCATAGCCGAAAGAAAGTTCATTAAAACTGCATGCTTTCGAGGAAATTTCTGACACAGAGCCCTGCAAACAAATAAAATATATACAATTTTTAAAGACAATAATATTTTCTACACGCGCGTAATTAAAACACCATGATTTTACCTTATAGCTTGCACAACTACAACCTTAAATTCGTCTGAAATTTCTGACACAAAGGTAGCAATTTGTTTCATCAACCTATCTACGGAACTTTCAGCTCCAGTTTTCAGCAGTGTGGTAATGGCTAATGTAGCAATAGATCTATTCGAATCAGTGATTAAGTTCTCCAGATCTAAGTTGCACGCAGTAACTGCCGCTGGGTGAGTCATGGCAACTTTATTCAAGGTTCTAACAGCTGCGAATCTTAGAGCTGGTTTTTGGGATCCGCAGAATAACTGAAGCACACTAATAGCAGGCGTTATTTCTCTGCTGCCGCTTCGTCCGAGATTAACCATAGCATGAGCAGCTTCGTATACCACCATTTCTGATTTATGACGTAAACAACATTCAATGAATCTTATCAGCTCGTCTCCTTCATCAACTTCATCTAATAATTTACAAGCCATTCTAATTAACATACACCCTGCATAAGGACTTTTTGGACTCGTTCTCGTAAGCTTTGCAACTAACTTAATTACAGCGTGTTTATCTGCCTTGCGTGCCTGATACAAAACACCAAGCGCGTGATACTGAACCATTACATTATTAGAATTTAATGCTTCTTGTGCTTCGTTTGCCCATCTGCGTGCGACATCTCCGGATACATTGGTCAAATGTAAGGAAGAAACAAGAGCTGCACTAGAAACAGCAGCAGAACGATCAACAATGGCTTGTTTCATGTAACGCTCGATAGCTGCAAGCATTCCACCATCGGTAATGGTACACAAAGCTCTTATCGCAGCAGCTCTATATAAATCTTCCTTGCCAGTCATATCTTTTGTTAAACTCGATGTTACTATGATTACGTCCTCCGCTAAAGAACTCAATTCCTTTATGCCCAAGTATACCAATCGTCTCAAAATAACATCCCGGGATTGGAACAACTTGGTCATCGCAAAAAATGCTTCCGTAGCCTCCATCGTACCCAGCTGCTCTCCCTGATTGAGCAAGTACAAAATTTTTGTTAGAATGTGAGCGCATTTCCTCGGATTAACCGGGGTATCGTTAAAGGTGCGTGCTTCCTGAAGAACTGTCGTTTTCTCCAAGTTTTGGAAAGGATTCGCCCCACCTATTAATGTAAGAGTAACATCAGCAAACTTTTAACCGTAACAATGGTTTACATATTAGTTGCTCGAAAGGGCAGCTTTATAATTGAAAGGATAATAAACCAGTTACGTGAAATGAAAGAATTCATTAGGGAAAAATGATCTTCCACGACGAGTAATTCGTTTAAACCTGTTTACAAGGAACTGTCACAGAAATAGTAAGATCGATATGTTTAATCACTGTTAGACACATGAATGTACTATAGCAGGGATAAAACGATATTAATTTATTATTACCATCTTCTTCCTCTTTTTTATCCCGTTTGAAGGCATTCATTTTGACAATTCACTGCCGCAAAACTGGAAAATACAGGACACGTCACCTCAGCTCGCTTGCTTGGGAACCATTCCAATGGCCATCGACATGTACAGCGGCAAGCGGCCGAATTTACACGTGTAGTTTTCAAACGGTACGGCTGTTCACGTAATAAGTATTATCTACGGTCGATAAAGTGACTACACTACCAACGTGACTGTCATACCGACTAAGAAAGCCCACGCTGATTTGAGCGTCCTCTGCTCATGGACAGTGATCACTTGAAGAACTATTATTTACTGTCTGTTGATGGAAATACTGCTAAAAATTTGCATACATAATTGTAAATTACTGATTGAAGGAAATGAAAAAAGAAAAGAAAAGAAAAAAAATATAGAAGAACAAAAAAAGGAAAAAACAGTATAAGAAGAAAAAAGAAACAATTTGTAGAATCTTTGATAAATTTATAATAACTCTAGATAGTAGGTTTCAATTAGAGACAATACTAGTAACTGTTCATTATTGGAGTTTAACTCTTAAATTTTTTCTCTTAATCGTTGCAATTTTAGTAGCGCCAATTTTTATAACTTTTCGAGCTCGCTTTGTAGAAATTAAAATTCATTCGCGATATCAGTAAATGTTTGAACTAAAATCCTTGCACGAAAAATGTTCTTGACTGTAGTTGAACCTCGGCATGGTGACAGTGGACGTTTGATATTTTGCTTCCGAATAATCGGTTGCCGCTTCTTTGTAGAAGCAAAATAGAATCAATTGTAGTGAAATGTGACTATGTACTTCAATTTGGAGTTTTTAATGAAATTGATACTACCATTCAGTTTGATCTAGAAAGTTGAAAAGAATATATCATCTTAGCCGAAATCTAATTACCTATTGTTATTAATAGTTTCAGAAGCATTGAAAAGAAGCGGCTTCATGAAAATACGTATAATATGACCAGACAAACCCCTGCCCTTTTAACTAATTACAGGTGTTTGGCAATTAATTAGGCAGGTCCAATTATACATCGAAGAATACTTTTAGCTCCTTATGTAGGTAGGGCTTGTTTGAGCACACAATCTTAGATCCTTATACAGGCAGGTCTTACACGAATTGATATTATTAGACTTTTAATTAGGCAGGGATTATAAAACCAAAAATTGTTGCCAGTTGTCTGTTCTAGAATGTCATGGACCACGAAATTAATATGGACTAATTGAAGAGGAATTAAGTATATGCATACATGTACTTATACCTACATGAATATGATAAAGTATCTATTACATTCCTATGTAGGTAGGATATTATTGAAGTTGTTCTTTTAATTGAATTCTTGTATATTATATTTGGTAGGGTGATTCTAGTTTTAAGTTAGATCTTTAGTCAGGCAGGGCGCATTTGAAACTAATCTAGTATTTAAGAAGGGAGGATTTATTTTTAAGCTGTGTCTTGATTTTAAGACAGCAGTGTACACTGCTGTGATAATATTTCGTTGTCTAGATTTTAAGATCATAGGATATATTTTTAAGAAAATTTTTAAGGGTGGAAGGGCCGTGGCTAGGGTGTGTCTCCATGCGCAGTAACCTCCACGTGGTGAGACCCGGGCAATCAATTATTTATCGTATAATTATTAAACGTTTAAGAGCCGTTTGGTAATTTTTGTGGAAAATAATTCGAGCGAATTGACTGCGTATTATACTTAGGATACAGTGTAAAATAATGGCCGCTCAGTGTCCGTTCATTTCCCCAATCAATGCTCGCCGAGACATCGCCACCAATCCTCGGACCTACTCCGAACCGGAGTATCAATTATACTCCAATTATTAATTGGATATTATATATTTTCAGAAAAATCTCGATTAGTGCACTTCGCTCGGGACCGAATGCAAACACTAATCGTTTCCAGACACGTTTATCGCTGGAATTGCCTTATATTAGTAAATGAGATACTTCGTCATTGTTGTTAGTTGAACATAAATAAGGAATTACGTCTTTCATTAACAATAAAACTGCTCACAAAAAAAAACATGCGCGATATGAAATGTCTAAAAAAAGTACTAAATATGGTAAGAAATAAACAATTTTAAAAATGATTTTAACCCAAAATTTAAACAATTAATTAAAATATAAAAACAAATATATCTTACAATAATCATCAGTAGATTAGAATAATTAGAATAACACAGTTTCGGTTCTTATTCGAATAAAACTTATTTTGTTACAATAACTGACTGTACGCTTATCATTCTTAGTGCATCCTTTTATTTTGCCACCTGAGAATAGAGGTACTTAAGAAGAATTAAAGAACATACAATAACATTCTTCGACAACACTATCATAAATATGTATACCTAATTCCAGTTCATACGGTTTTCTTTTTTAAGCAAACATTGTGTCCGACGAAAAGAATAATTTTTGTCTTGCTATCGTAACGAACTTAACTCTATCCGACTTCCTTCGTGACCGTTTTTTTACGAGATTAATTTGAGACAACTTAACATTTGATGAAAGTCGTTCGAGTATATCAGCTGCGTGATACTCGCCATTACGTTTAGAACGAGCAGGCTTCGAAAAGCGAGGGGTAAGTCTTACGGTTAGGGTGCCCGAAGGTTGACTGTCATTGGCCTAGCCGAAGTTTTACGATTTGCAAAGAGCCACCTGGATCACGGTAGCAACCCTCAAGAAACGCACGCCATTGGCTCATACATCGTAACTTCACCCCAACGTGCGCCTTAATAAGAAGTTTTAGTGTAGCTGTCGACCAATATCTTTCGCCAGGAAAAATCGACATTTCGAGTATAATACGTGGATTTCTCAGAACGATCGCGTATAAAAAATGACTACAAATATTTTTTGAAAATAAAATATTGATCTTGATGAATTATGGAAGTAGTGTCGCATGTATCTTAATCGTTATCCCCGTTTCGGAAAGAAGTTTGAAGTAGAAGATTTTACGAACTCTTTCAATCTGTTATGTCTCTTGTACTTATTTATGTAGTTTAGTAGCAGAAATGGTTGTTTGAGATGATTACATTTATCACCACGTTAATACTTTTAGTACATCCCTATTAAGTATTTGTGAAAGCAATTGCTTATTTTAAAGATGTATTATGTTCATTATGATTTAGTATTGAGCAGTTGGTTGATTAGATTAACATTAGCATTATTCAATCAATATTCAGTAAAAGGTCTTTTCTGCAGACAGAACGAAAAATTGTGCTAAGGATAACATAGTATAATTGTAAATGGCCCTGTATTATATGAAGTGTGATAAAGAAGATAATTTTTAAAAATATCGTTTCCCCTGTGCGAATATCATGAATGTAGAATTCGATTAATTATAGAAATTCACAATTAAATGTAAGACATAGAAATCAGATATTTTTGGATACCAACAAGCTTAAAATTTGCATAGACTAAAATCTATGGAATCAATTTTATTTTAAAACAAACAACATTCAGCCTGTTTTTCTTTTTAAAAATTGAAAAGTGACACAGGCCTAATATTGTACACGCGAAACAAATAAAATCTTTCGTAATCGCGCACTCATTTCCGATGTATCCAGTTTGCGTGTTCTCGAAAAACGGATGCCATAATCGCACGAATTGAAGTTGTTGCTCGCTCATTCTCATGTTACTTGATACCGCATCCTGATTGTCGATTTATAATTTTAGTATCGCAAAGATAGACCGGTGTTTACAGGCCTCCTCGAGAGTCTGGAATTTATTTATGATTCGTTCAGGAGCTCGCGGTAAGTTTTACGGTCCCACTAGGAGGATTTTTATCTAGCCACCCGGCAGCTTTTATCATTCGAAAAACGCACCGTTCGCTGTTCTGCTTTTATCGTTCAATAAACCCACTTGTATTGCAAATTCTTCGCCAACCGTCGAAACTCACGATGAGAACAATATTCGTTTTGTCGATCGAAATGCTGAATAGTTCATGTACCAAAGAAAAAAAATATGCGTAAATTGTAAGCGTATATATGTCTAAAATAATTAACTTTGTCACTGTTTAGTCAAAAAATAGAATGGCAGTGGAGATAATTGGTAGGATTTAATGAAAAAAGAAGTGTAACGTTCATGGATTTCACTGAACTTTATGTTAAGTATTATATATCCTATAGTTTGTTAGTTTCATCCGTTTAACGCTTGACAAATAAATGATTCTTCAGTATAATGGAGTTTTGTCACATTTAATATTTATCCTTTCGCCTCTAGCCGTTAGCAAACAATTAGAAAGCCATTCATAACTTTTCTTCAGGCCCCTTGAAATTTCGACCGCCCCAGTTGGCATTAAAAGTTTGGAATATGTTTAACGTTCCTTTGTGACTGCTCATCTCATCGAATTGCATATAAATTAATAACCTCGCGAGATCTGGTTTTTAATGGCCGATGGAGAGCAAGAAAGTATTTTGCCTTTCATCCGTCAGCCACGTTATCTCGAGCACACCCTTCATGGGATAGTTTCACCCTCCATTCGTAACTGCCCCTTCTATTCCCAGAGCAAGCGTTTCGCGAGGGTTGTATAAAAAGCCAGGGGTTGTTACCATGGTTACGCGAGAAGCCATGTTGGTACAGGGGCGTGAGAGATGGAATATCTCGTGAGAAATTCAATAATTCCAGCCTGTTTCAGAATGGCGTACCACAGTCCGACACGCTTCTTTTTCTACGCAATATTTAAATAAATGTAATTCAAAGTGTTGAATATAACTTCTGCGGCGTTTCTTATATGCGTATACCACTTAAGAAAATTTGCAGATGGATATCTGTATTTAATATTCAACGATAAAGGAAAAATGGCAATAATGCGAAGCTCTATCACATAAAGCAAGATACATCAAAATTGCTTACCTAATTTATAACATAAATTTTTCGCAATAGAATTTATGTAACTGCCTGTGTTGTTCGATCTGCATACATAGATCTATCCTTCGAGCACTGATCTTGCCCGCTTCTTTATCACTCAAAACTCACCATTTTCTGAACAGCGAGAATTCTTTATACGGAAACTTCACTAATCACTCACAGTAACGATATCGAAGCAAAAGGGGTAAAGATTGGTTATTCTAGGCAAGAATAGGAAATGTTACGGAACACGGATCCGACTCGATCGCGGAATGGAAGTGAACTGGTACCGAGGAGAATCGGAGACGAAAACTAACCAGGAAAAAAGGTGAAAAAGGTAATAAAACAGGGCCGAAGCGAAACCATATCTAAGAGTTTAGATACACTACAGGGATACGTGTCTTTGAAAAAGGTATATAGGCACAGTATCACCGCGTGGAATTTCTACAACGAAAGGATTTAGATGAATGGACCGCCGGAGTTATGACTTTATTGCGCCTACATGATGGCCGCAAAGAAAAATTTCGAACTAAAAACGAAAAGATACAGCTGGAACCGACTTCTTGGAAACACGCAACAAGGAACCGACAAAATCTTAACAAAAGGAGTCAACGAAGCAGTCGGCGGAGTTTGTTATTAATGATACTGGTACGTTCCATTTTGTAGCTAGATTGAAAAGCGAGGAAAATTTCGGCCCAAGAATTTCGCGGACGAATTCTTTCAAAACGGGAAGCTTATGGAGGTCCTCTTTACACGCTAATATCTTTTGTTTCCTTGGAAACGATCGCGGAACCCGCTCTTTCCCCAGCAGTAACGTCCGCCAATATGTCTGCCCTAAAAGCGCCAGGGTGGTGACCGTTGCTCATATAAGTTCGCTACCGATGAGGCAGCAGCTGCTGAAACGTCAGTTGGTTCAACCAATCCATCCGGAGGTCCGATAAAAGTAACGTTCACCGTTCCTCCGTGCACACTAATCGTCTGTTGGGTAATAAAATTCGCCCACTGGCATCGAAATCTTGCTACCGCACTGTTTCAATTGCTATTCTGTCTCGTTCAACGATAACAATTCTCATATGTCTCGGTCGAAACGTAAATCCCTTCTTTTGCTGCTTTCGAATAAAAGTGGAGGCGTATAGAAGCTTTGCTTGAAGATAAATCGCATTTAGGTTTGGGTTCATGGAGGCCGCATGTATTTATTTGGTATTTCATTGTTAAGTGATAGTCTGTAGCTTGATAATCATTAGTTACGTACAGGTGATGCTGTTTTCAACGTTAGTATGTATCGCGATTGATTTGCAAAGAATCGGAGTCATAATATCGTAATTTGCATTTGAAAACCGCAAAATATAATTACAAAAGCTTCAAATGTAGCCGCGTTTTATATTCTTTCGAAGTGGGCAATTGATTAGACAATTTTGAGCCCGTTATGAAATATTACGAAATTCGCTTAAAGCACAATATCGGCATTCAGATAATACATAGTAAGCCTACTATGTATTATGATATGATGATAGCCATCTAAAATCTCCGCGTAAACTCGCGTGAAACGTATTCGTCGTAAATTCAAAGCATGTGGAGAAACTTTTGCCATTCTGCTTTTTTTTTTCTCGCATTTTAACAGACCGCGAGTGTAGTAATCAAGTTTAGAGATGTTGCCAAGGCAATTACTTCCACTCGTCTAAGAATATGGTTGTCCAGGTAACCATCAATCATCGCTTCATAAATCTAGTCGGGACTCTGTGTATTCGAGAAACCCGCAAGAAGATCGTAAACGTAACACCTACGGAGATGAGTTTACATCGTGATCGTGGTTTCTTCCATTTTGTTGGCTCAGAGGCTGCTATCGTTATTTCCAAGCTTTCTTCGCATTATTTGCACGAGATCATTAAGCAGGACAATTACTTGTCACGGAAAATAGCAATAATAATTTTTAATTAAAGACACGCTTTATGTTTTATTCTTATCGCAATACGTCATTGCTTCTTCTTGACTTTGTTTCCAAAATTCGTTTCGGATACGCTGCTCATACTCTTAAGTTTTTTAGTAAACTAAAATGGATTAGGATTGGATTGTTTGTAGGATTCGTTGTTTCATTTTGGAAAATAAGGGGCCCCTTTGCTGTCTCTAAATATTTTTTAAAACAGAATCTGATGTACGCTGTACTTGTGTCTTACAGTATTAATAGTTGGATATTGTTATTTAATATACATACTCGCGACTTTTTTAAAATTATTGGAGGGTCAGAGGGTACACGAGTTGCAGTGCATTTGAGTGGGCTTGATATTTTCGGTTCGTAAAATTTTATGGAAGGTAATAACTGACAGACCTTATATTGGACTTTACAACCTTTCTTTGGATGGGCCTATATTAGGTCACCCTATAAATAATGCAATGTTTTTTACCTTACTTTAACAAAGTGCACCTATCTTGTTTAGGCGTTTCATTTATACAACAATTTTCTCATACGGCTTTGAAAGATTATTCTTTTTACATATACGTACGTCGTAATCCTGATTCAACTATGAATTGTAGTCATAAACTTTTTTCTTTTTTCAACAATTTTTTATTTAATGTAATTTAATTTTCTTCAATAATTTTGTATATGTTTTTTATTTTAAATCTTTTGCTAACATGTTAGTTCGATTACATAACATTATAAACGCGCATTGGATGTGTAGATTCTACATCCCATTGTCGAATTATTTTCATATTAACTATATAATTTCAATTAAGTTTTTTACAAATTATGAATCTCAATGATGAAATCAGTATTGTAAGAGTCGTTATATCGGCTGTAACAAATTATTTACTGCTACCTGAGAGATAACTACAGACCATAGAAAATATTAGAACCATTTCGACCAAACAACATTTTATCAAATATTATTGTTCAAATAATTATAATAAAAGAATCATTTATCGCAATTATATTCTAGAACTACCTACAATCTTACCTATTCATAGTGAATAATGTGTAAATAACAGTGCTATGAATTTATCGGTTGATCGCGATTTTCAATTATTGTGGATGTCCATATTTAATTTAAATTAAAGTTGTGTATAATAGTTAATACACGCTGTTTGTTGACCATTTAGCTTTTACTTTTACTTAAATTGTAGTGAAATTATTAATCGTTGGGCAACAGAATACCGAATGCACTGTGGTAAATATCTGCAGAAGATACTAGAATTCTGCATTATCAACGTTTTCTTTGAATGAAGCTAGAAGTTTCACCAACATTCCATGAGGGGGCAGTCGCGTCCATGGTAACTCTGTTCCCTACGTTACCACCATTTAAAGACGCCAAATACGAAATACACCCATCATAGAATATTTTATTTTAAGTCTTTTACAGATACCTAATAATCTCTGGGCCTTTAAATAGTTACGATTCAATAAACACAACGTAAATAATTTAATCGACAGCTTTCACGGCCCATTAATTTTAAATCACAAGTACTCAATCAAAATCCTCATAACAGAAACAGATGCGTCTCAATCTTCCCATATTCTGCTTTCCATCGTTCTAACTTAAGAATCGTATGTGCAACGAGACGTTAAAATGAATTTATATTTTACCTCCCAAAAAAAAACCAAAAAAACACCGATTGTAAAAGCTCGTATAGCACGGAGTACCACTATTTCACGCAACGAAACGTGGCATTCCAAGTCACGTAACACTCACGATGTTTGCTTTTCCTCGTTCGACGAATTTCACGAGGGACGCTCGGAGTCTCAGAATGCGCGTGGAAAAAAAAAAGACAGCAAGGCTGCGAAGGCTGACCGAAAGGTACGACCAACGGAGCTTTTAAAGCTGCACCGCGTGTTTGCTCGAGAGCCGTGTTAATTCGTCGAACAAATAGCCGGCGACGGCCGTCGGACCACGGGCGATTCGAGGCCGCTGCAAATGATCAGTTCCTCGCGGGCAACACGTGTAACTGCATTACGTTTCACCGTTCCGTCGCGTAACCGTTTGAAAAAAGGCAAATCGACTGGGTACTTGGAGCAGTGATGTCTCAAGCAACGGACACTTTGAGTCGCCATACGAGCCGCCGGTCGCATGCGATGAATTATCGGCGTACACTCCCCCTTTGACTGTACGCTGCATACTTATGGTACATACTCAACGACAATTGCATTCTCCTTTTCACCGCAGACGAGTCAAGGGTCGCGGGTCACGCGGCCAATGTATTTGAAACCCCGCAAAAAAAGTTACAGCGTTCACCTCTCTGTTCCGTGAAAACTGCAACAAACGTCGAGACTTATGTTCACTTCGCGAATGAGATTTCTGTGGACGGTCAGCAGAGTTACGCGATCCGCTGTAAAACCGCTGAAATATATTTGATACAATGGTGATGGACAACTGAAACAAGTCGATACGTGTGAAACTTTACGACGACAAGTGGCCGCAGCCGGGAATCGACGAGGAAAACGGCCGTGCCGTTGTACAGGGAGGACCACGTGAGCACGATGTTTTTATAATACACGTTAAATAAGTTTACGAGGCCTCAAGTATCGTGGCAAATTGATTTCGTAACGACAATCGCGGAATTAACGTACAATAAAAGTATCATGACGGCAATTAAGCGGAGCACTTGCTTAACTGTGAACCGCTCGCGGCGTTTCAGTCTCGCTCGGGAGTGCCGAATGAATGATACACGAACGGTATCGGGTCATTTTAGTGGTGCCGGGACGATTCACCCGCAATCTCGCTGAAATTCTTACCGTCGAGTCGACGAACTTCGCGTTTCGCTGAGGTAACTCGTGTACCGTCGTTCGCAAGTGTCGAATCGTAGCTTATTCCATTTGTGAATCGACCCTATCGTTTACGACCGACGCATATGTACGTCGTCAAATATTCGGCAAGTGTTTCCGCGAGAAATGGACGTTCGCGTGAACTTGCGTAATGTGCGTTGGGATTTCTGTTGAATTCCATGGAAGATATTATTGGAAGCCGTAATTGGATAATCCGGGTGGTTCATTTTTTAATTGACTTCCTGCGATCAAGTTCAATATAGTGTACAGCATCGTCAGAGTCAAACCATCCGGAATATGAAGTATGGAAACAAATGGTTTAAAAGTGGAGAACACTGCGTTCCGATTAGCAGGAAATGGCGGCTGTTCGCCGTGCAAGTGGATAGTGACGATGCTCTTCTTCTTCGTCTTCTAAGAGCAGAATTTTGCACGCGCGTGTGCCTGTGTATAAAACTATTAAAGTGCTTACATTTATGCCTCTCATAATTGGCTTCGTTAAATGAAGAGAGTGACTGAGGAATTAGCTTGCCGGTAATAACCCGGCTATTTATTAACACGTGAAACGAGACGCCACGGGTCTCGCGAGTGAACATGTCCGACACTCGGGCTGCACTTTGTCCTTCTTCTGTTCCCTCGCGAATTTTCTTCACTCACCCCGTGACAAGTAGCAGCATTTCTTTCGGGTGTAACTCAATTTTCTGTGATCTAAGTCGTCGAGGATGTAGAACATTAAGATAACCTTTTATGGGATATGTAAACATAATTTAATCCATCGAGGCTCAACGTTGGGCTAACGCAACATTTCACTTGGAATTGGTTGTCTATCAATTTACATTATTAATACATGTCTTGCAATATCTTTTATAAAACTATGACAAACGATTTTTTTTTTGAGTCGTGGAATATTTGGTGAATCTCCGTTTTGTGTAGTGGGCTTCTGTGATGCATCTTTCATTGTAATATATTTTTTTAAATCTTGGTAAAATAGTATTGCAAGCAATTGTTATACGTTTGTTCTACTTGTACGCAACATTGCGATTAGCCTGATCACACTGAATGTGATCTGAATAACGCTGAAGTGTCGACTTTTGATTCTTCTGATTTCTGCAATAAAATATGAATGCTCGATGAATCAGGTTACTTTTCTCGAGACGGGTTTTACAAAGGCGGAAATGTTTCCTTCGACATCGGGTCGCGTCATTTCCTCGATTTCTCTTTCGCGTCCAATTTTCCCTCGTTTCCCACTTCGCCGAAGGGGAGACCTGCTCTCGTCGTTCGTCGGACGCGCCTTTTATCCCACTTCAGGAACATCATGTCCAGACTTTGCATCGCTTGTTATTTTGTCGAGAAAAAAAGAGAAAAAAAACTGACCCGCTGGCCTACATTCCATCCTGTTTTCACTTCCTGGCAGCGCGCGAGGATTTTATGGGAATCTGAAAAAAGGGATCCTCGAAGTCTGAGATTTCACCTCTTCCTTTGTGTCCCTAAATGGAAGAAACTTTCGATTCTCCTTTAACGTTATTTCGCGCGTTCAGCAACCAAGCTCGACGGACTAACGACCAGCTCCTGAAATTTTCATTCGCGTTGATGGTAATTCGAAAAATCCAAATCGAAAGAGACGCAACGGTATAAAAGGTCGATCCGGACAGCCCTGAAGTTTCATCCACTCCGAACGAACGCGTGACGACGTTGTTAGTCGCCGGTCTCTCACATTCCACAGACTTGGAATGCACGGACAAAGCCAACGTTGAACCCCGCTTGATCCGTAGAAGGCACGGAAGAAAAAGCTACGGGCATAGGGTGGTGGCGTTGGAAGAGGTAGATTTACTATCAGACGGATTTCATTCCTCGAGGGTTTCGGCTTTCCAAGCAATCCTATTACCAGAGTCAAATGTGATTTAGGATCTTGGCCTTACGCCGCTCACCATGAACACCATGGGCGTTTCGTATCTCCTCAGGACAGATACCAACCGCGGTGCACCGGTGTTCTCCAACCAGCCGCCACTATGGGCGTTTTCAGGACCGTAGAAGGGATTAAATTTTCAAAGCGCTCGCCGATTCCTCGACTTGTTCGCCGCGGACTGGATGGAGAACCGGAGCTGGGGCTGACTTTCGAGAAAATGGCGACGCGGCTCTGCTATGGAAATCGGTGAAACACGATTTTCGGTACGAGAGTAAATCCAGTGCCGTGTGTTATATACGATTCGGTTTCTCCTGCCGATACGGCAATGAAGCTGACTGGAAGAAGTGTTGCCGTGGTGATACCAATTTGTAAGAGAACTTCCAAATCTGTATCCCTGGATCACTAAACTTAAATCAGTGTTACTAATCTATGTCGCTAATCATTCGACTCGTGGACTATGAATTACAAACATGTACCTACATTATTATATCCCCTTTATTTATTAAAACTAAGATTTGGGCAAAATGTACGAGACGTATCGTTACTTCTTATTTAAAACACAGAAAAGCGTACAAAATTACCTTTCGCATTGTTCGCGGATGATAGACAAATGCTCAGTGATCCAAGGATCCAGAACGACTGCGTTAGAACGATCAAATTGTTCGGGCTTCCAGTGCCAATGTGAAACTTGAACCTAGGAGAAGAAACGAAAAAAAGATTTGCATTAAACAAAGGATCAACGTGTACCTACATACCCGTCGCAGAATCATTCTGGCTACGGCCCTGTTCCCCTTCATCTCGTTTCGAGACGCGAAAGAATACGAGGCACGAGGAGTCATCGTACGTCAGGTTCGAGGCTCGCTTATCCGTATTCGCCATACCCACTATTATGTAGACGATAATGGCTCCAGCATAAATATTCACGCTGGCGATGCCCATAAATGCTACCGCTGCACCGTCCTGTCCGTGTACTATGAACTGCACAAACGACGCGTGCATGGCGCCCGTGCTGGCCGAGGACGAACAGCGTCCATTGGCGCGAGGGTTCATACTGTTCGAGGATCGAGGATCCGTCGTTGTTGATAAGGGTCATCAATCATATCACCGGCGAAACGAACACGCATTCGTTGTCGCGTTATTCATACCGTTAATCAGAGACGCGTACCTGCACATACCATAAAGCTCATCGCAATTACAACCTTCTTGCTCGAGCAGGGATCAATTTGCGCTTGATATAGCGAACATTATTTTTCAGACGACGGCACTGTTCAGACCGCGAAGATTTATCTATCGGTTAGACCACGATAGTCGTCATTTCTTTGCGCGTATAAATGAAAATTCGACGCACAGGTGAGACGTATACAACTTCGATCTGTCCTCGAAACGGGGAATATTTGTTTTTATAAATTTCGCGTTCTTAGTGAACTTTACTTTACTTTAGTGAGCGTAGATACTACGGCTGCGTTAATATTCGCAGAGAATCGTCTTGTCAGAAACTGTTCTTCGATTCCATGGAGGTTTCGTTCGATCTTCCACGGGGAACATTCTCTGGGCCGATTGCTGGAGGTATCTTCGAGCTGACCGGCCAGCGGAACACGAGGAACGGGATCCACTTACACAATTATCTACTCGCGGGATCTGCTTGCCGGCCGGTCGCTCATCATTTTACTGCGCGCAGCTCTTTCGCCTCCTTCTTTTTGGATTCGTTTTCGAGCTGGCTTTTTAACGCCCCGTCCATCTTTCTTCTTCGCGCGCGCCTTTTCTCTTCCACGTCCACCTCCTTACTTGGCTTTCCTCGCGCTCGAGCAACAATCCCCTCGGAATTCCTGAACTTTTTCCCTCGCCTCTTCTGCAGGATTCTTCACCTCGAATGTCAGAGGACCGTTTAATTTGCGTGAATAATTTATTCGAAGAGTCAAACTTTAAGGTTGCAATGTTCCAGGCTAAACAGTTCGGCAGACAAACATTTTTAATTCGGTGCACAGGAATTTGATCTCGACATAAAGATGGCCGAGACGAGAAATATGGGGCGCTCTTTTGTGCGTTAAAGTTTGACATTCCGAGAACTTGCAAGTTTGCTACACAATTCATCTCCAAATGTTGCTTTCCGATATTGACCTGTCCCGTAACTTTTGTATAGACAAGCCGCGACCGGCGTTCCCGATTTCGAAACGAGACACGGTGGCAAACAAAAATGTCGAGGCAGAAATTCAATTATGCAGGTACGATCCTCGTCGAGTGGGTCGTTTTCTCAACAGAATCCTCTTGCCGCAGATAAGAGGCTTTAACGGTCTTATTTCGACGGGCAAGGGACACCGCGTTCCGTTTCGGTGAAACGAGCATTAAAACGCGGCGACACACCCGACAAGAGCGATTCGTGGTCCGTGATGGGAACTGGTTTCGTATTATTTGTAATGGCGACTAAAATCCAGTGGAGTGGGTGGGATTTCGACTTTTCGACTGCCCCTTGTCCTTCTACCCCGTGGGAGTGGCGAACTATTTCACCCGTAGGAACCACTTTGTCGACTGTGCACCAGTGTTCTGTTTCGTATTTTTTTTTTCTTTCCCTTTTTTTTTCGAGCCTCAAAAGCGGCGCCGTGAAGGCACACATGGCCTACCTAATTCGTTTTCTCACGGGCGACTTGCTTTGAAATATTTATACATTTTTATGATCGAATATATCACGAGTATACCGTCTGTCTCGACCGACTTCAATATCCAGAACGTTTTCGTTGCTCTCGGCCGTCTCTAGGATAGGAATGCTCGATCGGGAAAGTTACATACGGACTGCAACATGATTAGCAACGTGCTAAAAATTGTAGCAATGCGATCGAACAGAGCGTCATGAAATTTTAAGTTAAACGTAATATCGTTACATTTCTCCTTCGCTTGCGCTGGTGGCACAAGATAATCGTCGATTCAGTATAGTGAATATTTAGTGCAATTGCAGAGGCGTGAAGGTTATTGACGGCAATTCCATGGGGGCCTCGTCGATTTAGAATTCTGTCGAAAGGGCCGATTTCGATCGCTCCTGCCGCGAAATGGAGTGGACAGTCGTAAATACGCCGGCAAATATATTGCGGCTGTTTATGTGGCTGCTGTGTGCCCACAGTACATTGCCTGCGTTAAATGTTTCAGTCGTCTCATTGAGTTTCAGGCCTCGATTAATTCCAGTTTCTCTTGTACGCGATGCTTATCGAATTGCGATTCCACTGGGGATAAATTGTACAACTTTCATTTAAAGCAACTTGCGAAAGAATATCTCCAGAAAGTAGCTATGCAAACACGTATGTTCCACTTTGGTCGAGCTGCCTCAGTCTAGTAATTATGTTTTACTTCTAAAATGATTACTGGAGGAAGCTGGCCGGTTTAATAAGAGGTTCATAAATATGTACAAACGTATTAGTAATTCCATCGTTTGCTTCCATGCATGCTCGTACGATACAGTTCCCAATAAATCTACGTAAATAACTTACTGTTCTTTTGCAAGAAATTACAGTCAGGAATCCTAGCCTTGGCCTGAAAATTAATGTTCTAATCGAAGACCAGCATGAAAGAACATTCTTTGCTAAGAACATTCTGCATCGCGGTTATTCATCCAATCTAGATATTTAAATTCACAGAAAGAACCCATGCTGCAGTATTTATTTCAACGATAAAATGTCATTTGAATAGAAAGGAAGAAGATAAAGATTTCAAAAAAATAGAGAAGGCTGTGAAATGCATAGTTCAGCTTGGAGCCTGATGTTGCACGTAGTGGTCTCCAGACGTCGACGTTCAGCCCTTTATTTCGGCAAATTCGAAAGCGGGTGAAACTGTCTCGACCACCGAGAAAATCCCAAACGGCCGACAAAAAGGAATGCGGAAGCGTTCCGACCGAAAGCCTTTGATTCCGAAAGAAAAGGAAAAAAAAGCCACTCGCTGACCGACCAAAACGTAACCCCTAGCAATAAACTAATTAAGGTCATCGGGAATCCTCGACTACCTACTTTACTGCCGAACGGTCCTCAAAGTGAGGGAAGCATCAGTGTGCTTCCGGGACGACCACAAAAATATTGCATTTCTTGCATCCCGAAAACTCGTGGAAACTCAATAAAGAAAAAGTAAATCGTTGTTCGAAAATTAATTGACAAAATTCGGAACGCGAGACCAAATAAATATCCATTTAGTTGGCAGCATTTTTCAATACAGTTTGCGGAAGAATCGTTTTCGCGAAGTTTTCCTAAAGCAAATTGAACGAAACGTACAGCACTTCCCTCAACGTCTCGGGACCGACAGAACAATTCAAAGAATTTAATCTCGACAATAAAATCCTCTTACTTCGAGGGTCAAGCAAAAACTTGCATGAGGGAATACCGCACTGGTAATAAGACTGTGGCTCCGCGAGTTAAATAAAGATCCGACACGAACGCTTCTAACGCAGCCGCGTAATTAAAGATCCTGATTAATTCATTTATACCTCTCATTAGTGTGCTAATAATACCGACACGTGAAGGGTAATAATTATTGTAGATGCGTTCGACTCGTAACGCCTGCTGCTTAAGGCGGTCTGAAAATTCGGTGCAATTATTACGGAGTAATGAGCTATTGCCCCTTCGTATTCCATTCGTGTCGATTTTAATTTACAGATCGTGCCGAGCACCCTTATATAGTTAATCAGCGACAAACATTTCGCGCCACAACGTTCTGCTACAAATCCCGAAAGCCCGTACAGTATAACAGACGCGATCCGGGGTGGACCGAAATATAATAGAATCCGTGGTGCACAAAGTGTAGCAAGAAAATAGAAACTCGAGAGAAATCAGGTGAAATCGAGTGCCATTGGCTCTAGAGACGGGGCCGATCATCTGTCCAGACCAGGAAGAGTAGACAGTCGTTTCCGTGCGGCACAGGGAAACGAGACGGAAGCAGGTAAAACGTTCGCGGCAAGCACAAAAACCGTGGAAGCTCTTATCGGTCATACGAAACACATCGTCGTTGCCAAAAAAACAACAGACGGAAAAAAAAGACGATAGCGAGGAACGGCTAAGTGAGACATCAAGACGGGGCGATAGTCGTCGAGGGAGACGCAGCTAGGTGCGGACATACGTGGAAGATCCAGAAGAGTGGCACGTTTAAAAGGATTTACGACGACAACAAAAATAATCGTTTAACAGGAAGAGAAGGAGAAAAGAAGACGGTCGTCCGGTGCTGGATGACCGGTCGAACGGTCACCGAGTGTCTATTGCCCATCAAACGACCAGTTGAACGAGCCCGCTTCGGTCGGATCGACTTCCGTGAAACAATACACGGATTGTCATTATGTTGGTGATTTAAAGGGTTCTTCGACGCGTTCGTCATTGGGATTCAGGTGGCAATTGGGTACCTTTCATGTTTCGCGCTCGATGGATGTTCACACAGAAAACGGGGATAGTTTGCCGGAGTCGCTCGAAGGTTCTCAAACGTGGGCACAATTTCGCGGTAAGTTTGAAACATTGTTTCTGAGAAAGGAAAGAAAGGGCTCTGTCTTCCCTGCGATCGCTGAATGGATTTTCTCTTCCCCGATAAAAGCGATTAAATTAAGTCCGTTTATCTTCTGGGGAAGTCCGCGTTGGACGAGGCGTACCTATCATTTTTCTGTGCACCATTTCCGATAGGACGATAAAATCGGGCGACGTGGCAGTAAGACGAGCGTAACGTCGACGGTAAAATATTCCGGAATGCGGACGAGCAATCATGACCGCCGTTTCCTCGACTTTGCGATCCCCGTGTCGAACACGAAGGGTTGTCTGCGAAGGGATGCCGCAACGAGACGTGAGTACCAACGACTAGGCATTCAAGGGGTTGAATTGCGGCAACATTTCCTAGAGTGTTGTCCACGATTCTCCCATGGCAATCTTCATTTTAACAGTCGAGCCCGTTCGCCATGCGGCTCCGCGATAGCACGATAAAAGCGCCGTTCGCTATTGGGAAGCTGTGTCCTCGCGGAGTAAAAAAAATATATTGTTACGTCCGATTTGACGCGGCTATTTAGCGCGATTTAAGTGTTCCTGCACGCTTTGCTCTCCTTAACAAGCTTTCGCACATTTGTCACATTTCACCGATCCTTCGAAGGTTCATGAAACTCTGCCTCTTTGCGTCGACGGAGAATGACCGGAATAATTGCGCTGCAAAGTTTCACATTATGTTGCCCCTCGAAGTAGACTTTATTGTGCATTCTTTATTATCTTTATTATCCATTCGAGCTTTAGCTTAATCGTTAATTCCGAACGCGGAACGTTCATGCAGCGTTGCATCTTATTTAATTTAATACGGGAATCGAATTAAACCAGATTCAGGAGTGTAACGGCTCTCCGGGGGAATATTCCGCGATTTTTCCATCAGAGTTAATACACACAATATCGGCGCAAACGGAGAGACCGTGTTGCCCAGCCAAGAGGCAAGATTTACGAGAGGAAATAGGAGTTATGAAGCAACCCTTATAGAACGCATGTGGCCTCGTGTTTGCGTGTGCGTTTCTAATATCCGGAGTGTTCCCTCAGCCCGTGGATTTAGCTTTTCGTCTTCCAGTCCCTGACGTTACTTGTCTCTCCCTCTTTCACTCCCCAAGTCGTTACCGCCCTTAAGTATACAAATCCCACCCCTGCGTGGGATTGTTAAGCCGAGTCCTTCCATACCCGCTCTCGTGACGCAGACTCGCTCTAAGTGAAACGGTGTTTGTCTCTGTGGAATGTTTCGCCGTTTTTTTATTGGAAGTAACTTTGAGAAACCCTGAATAAAATTCCGTCCCATTGGTGGCGTTGAAAGGTGCCGTAATATATTAAACAATGTCTACTTCCTCTTTCCTCTTTCAACGATAAATGCCGTTGCTGTTCGTTATTTGCCATTAGCAGGATGGGAATTGGTTTGATACATTAACGTGTATACGATGTGTACAAGAGGATTATAAATAATGCAGTCTGTACACAGGGGGTGTACCTATACCAAGTTTCCCTCGAATCGAAAAGCGAATGTCGTTGGATACATCTATATGTCGGGTCTAATTGGCGCTAGTCCATCCCCCATCGCAACGACAGAATGTTCAGAGGGGTACAGGAAAGAGCGTGGACCAAGTTATAACTATAAAAGCGAGCGTCAAGCATAATAAACCTGACTCGTTAATGGTATCGCTAATAGAATCATTTCGTTCGTTCCGTATGGAATAGGTCGTCGAGAAGGGAGCGTCGTTTCAGCCTTATCTGTCGCCCCGTCCCTCCCGTTTCCGCGATAAGATGAAAGCTACTTCACTGCGGAATTCGCCGACGATACCTGCTATCAGCGCTTTCGTCCACGGTCTCGTCCCTCCGTTCTCGCTTAGCAATGGACGGGCCGGAGGTGTTCGAAAACTGGCGCAATACCGCTCTGTATTTTGTTACACGAGTAACGAGTCGTATTCGATTCAAAACAGGCAATGCAACGCTGCTTCATTGCGCTAGGGTATAATATATGTGTCTTGGTGTAGTCGGCGCGAGTTTTACAGCCGCGCAGTGCGTTTATAGGGAGTAAATATTTAAATATCCCTTAATGCCGGGCAACGTAAAACGGGCATCGCTGCGATAACTTTGCATTGTGTAAATCGTGCTCCTTGTATCGCAATAATGTGCCCGGGGGAAACGTTCGATTAAAACCGTCGATGTAATTAAAAGTAATTCCAAGATTCGAACCGAATCGACGGTCGCGCAGCAAGCCTGCCCAAGGAGCCGTGAAATGCGTAGAAACCAGACCGAGACCTCGGTGCAAGAGAGTGCAATGGGTGAAAGAAATACAAAGAGGAGAAGTTGCAACTTGCGGCCATTCAGCGTCCGTGGTTAAGTGTTATTATAAGCGTCGTGATCTGCACGAACGATGCGGTCTCTTCTGGAGAGGAACGTGTAGACGGCCCTTTGGCTCGTATACTCAGCAATGATTTTACGTTTACGCCTTGGCTATCTGCGCTGGCAACATTCTGAAAACGCTGATGGCAGGAAGAAGTCGAAGGGGAGGTCGAGGGAGTAGTATAGGAAACGTGGCTGCGGCGTCGCGGCGTGGCGCGGCGAGGCGGCCGAAGGCACGGCAAAATAGAGAAGGAGAAAAAAAGAAACGGATGTGGGACGGGGTGAAAGGGAGAAACGAGGGGCGAAAGGGCGAGCGGGCAGCGGCGGGTGCGAGCTGGAAGACAGAGGAAGGCTTTATTTTATTTTAATGGCGCCGTAAGCTGGGCACCAAAACCAAGCCTCCGTCCGTCATTCGGACTCCTCGGTTTGACATGACTACACAGGATTTCGCCTCATCCCTTATTCATGAGAGATTTTTCTTATCCATCCTTCCTCCTTGCGGTACTTCTGCCTCCATATTCGGAAGCGTGCTTCGAGGGCGGACACTGGATTGCTCTACTTGCACGGATTGCTGTGCCCTTGTTTTATTAGAGAAATAAGGGCCACAATGCTGTAAACGGCGTGGCATCAATCCGTATATCACCAGAGTTTTCCCTTTGCATTACTATTTCCCTTAGATTCGTTTAAAGATTACAAACCAGTGGAATTACACGGGACTTCCATTCCCTTTCGAGGTATCAAGCCAACGTGGCTCGATGATTTTTTTGGCCGCCATTAATCGGCTCGAAGAATCGTCGAAGGTACAGCGGAGTCGTTACCCGACGGACCCAATGTTTCATCGTCCTCAGTATGGCCGTCAAGATCGTTAACGGTCTTATCTAGTACATGCGAACGTTCCGCCATATTCCCCAGGCTCTATGTCCTCGCGTTGGCGCGCAGCGGAGGCGAATATACGAGATTTTCAATTAATGTTACTTTATGGGACGGGCCGAGTCGAACCGTGTATTCCTCGATTTTTGTCGCGTTCCTTTTCTGCCGACGGGGGAATAAGGAGATACTGCCAACTCGTGGAGATAACTAAGATGGCCATGAATTAAGGCCGGCTGACACGAGGCTATCCGAGGGCGGACTGGACCCGCGTTGTTCCGTGTGCAGGAACGAAAATGATTCTGAAAGCGACTCCAACGCGAGACCAAGAGGGATAAGAAGAAATACAGCGGCGCTGTTAAAGGGGCACCGTGTTATATAGCACGACCCACGAAACGATGAACGTAATTTCACAACGTCCTGAGAGAGGATTATGCTCATTATTCAGCGCTCGCTATTAATTGGAGATTCCGCAGGATTATGTTTCCTTTGCTTTTGGTGGTCGGTCGCACGGCTGGCCAACAACAGGAGCTTCAGCACGTTCCGCAATTGCGATGGTATCATCTCGTGGATACCGTGTTTCGAATATTTTGTACCTTAAAGTGATCCTGCTGGATTACGTAGCGAACGGGGAGGATATTTTTCCAGTTTCCTGTTCGACGCACGGCGATATCAGTACCTACTCGGTTTGGCTTCGTGCACTTAGAGTTCCAGTAAGCGGTAGTTTATGAGATCTTAAACAAGCTATGAAAAAGGTATAGGTACCAGCGAGGACGGCGTGGCCGCGAGTAGATAATCGAGGAATATAGTCCCGCGCCCGTGATAAACCATACGTTATTATCATACGAATTACCATAGTTTCCCCGATAACGATCACGGGGAAATGAATTCCGTGTTTTTGCGATAATGCATTCGACGATAGCTCTTAGCATCATCGCTCTCAACCTTTTAGTTTTCGGTGCTGCGTGTAAACGTGTCAAACCGTGCCAATAAGTATCGAACAGGCACTCCTATATTTCCCCGTCTCGTTTCTAAAATGTCTGCCATTCGCAATTGCGTTCCAACAACAAACATGCATCCACCCCCGCATGTTCCAATCCGCGGTCTCTCTGCACCATTCATCCACCCTCTATTCGCGCGAACTCGCGCTGTATAGGACAATAGCCTGCCGTCTAAACCTCTCTAACTCTTTCGCATTCCGTCGTTTAACTTATTCATTACCAGACATTCGAGTGTTGTTTCATCCGCGCTGATAAATTCTGGCACGCCGGGTAGTTCAGCCGTTCCACCGCTGAATATTCCTTCGGTAGGGGTTGACGTGTCGTTATTTATGCTTCGCGGCTCTCAATCCAACCTCCGACGACAGGCACAGCGGCATAAATCCCCCCGTTCCATTGCTCTGCCTCTCTCTTCTCCACCATTGGCCCGTTCCATCGCGTTTCTAGCCCGCAACACAGCCCTACGGGCTTTCACCCTTAGCTCTCCTCCCTCTGGCCGGTTTCCTGCTGCCTCGGCCATCGTGCCGACAGACAGAGAGAAGGCCAAATGGAAAGAGAGAGAAGGAGCTGAGAAGAGAACGCAAAATCG
This sequence comes from Nomada ferruginata, assembly GCA_963583965.1. NCBI lineage: Eukaryota > Metazoa > Arthropoda > Insecta > Hymenoptera > Apidae > Nomada > Nomada ferruginata. The sequence continues at coordinate 4,570,361 of OY757214.1, read as the reverse complement.
ACCCAACTTCAGCCAGCCTCCGCCTACGACCACAACGGCCTCGTGGCACTGCAACACCGTTGTCGGTTCACCCTGAGCGTCTCCGTGGCTCTGCCAGCAACTGGAAATTTATAGCGAGCTTTACGAGCCGCGATATCGATCGGTGCAATATTAATAAATTGGAATAGGCCTGTGCCGCATGCATCGAGTATATTCCTGAAACGCGCGAGCCGCGACGAAGTTTTCGTTCAGGCCGCTGCTCGAGGCGTTGCTCCCTTTATATTGGGTGCGAATGATATTCCGGAGTTTGTACCGGTGAGAACGATAAAAAGGTTTACACGTCGATTTATGACGGCCGGTCCGCCGGGCCGGAATGATCGTCGTTCATTAGCCCATTAAAGCCTGCCGTTTAGGTTCGGGAATGAAGGAAAAAGTTCGTACGGAGGCAACGTTCCTTTTGGATACGGGCAATCCGATTCGACGGACGTTTCCGAACCACGACGAACGTTTGCCGGGCGTCCGATTTTACGGTTGTCGACGTTGAGCTCTCTGATGGAAATGATCGCGAACGGGGTGACGGTACACCCCGGTGACTTTCCCCTCCCTTGCCTGCCCGGCCGTCTAGTTTCCATAGTCTGCTAATTAAACGAGGGTCGAACGAGAGGATCAAGTTCCGCGCGGAAATTGCCTCGAATTCCCATCGGGTTCGACGATACGGTAACGGTACGATAAGATAGGGTGGGAAAGTCGACGGGAAGAAGACGAGGAAAGAGAGGAACAATCAAGATCGCGAATACGACGGCACTGCGAGCTCGGTAGGAAATAGTAAAAGGGGCGATACGACGCCAGTCGCGAACGAGATAACTCTTTTATGTTTCTTCAGTTTCTGGTCGCGTTAAAGTTTTTGTTTCCGACGATCAGACTGCGTCGTGCCGAATTTTCGCTTCCGTCGCAACCACGGAATTGAATTTCAGCTTGTTTTCGAACGGGGGCGTTAGATAGCTCGCTGAAGTTTCGAAAAATTAAATTGCATCAGCGAGCGCTGGTTCGTTTCTTGAATCCGCGGTTGCTGGTTAAGGAAAATATATCGGTTGTGCCGCACGGGTAACCGATATTTTATCACTACGACTGGAACGAGCACGCGGGACACAGGGTGTCGGAAAAAGGGGGTCGGTGACCGTGAAATTAAAAAAGTTACCAAGGCCCTGGAACACCGAGAGTGTCGGCGTTGGCAGGAGGCGGCCATCGAGCTCTGTAATTTACGTTCATAAAACCCCGCGAATACTCGAGCGAGGCCTGTCGAAGGGAATACCATTAGTCGGTCGTGAATTTATTTTCATTTAGTTACAAGCAAATTGCGCACCACTTTTATACCCCATGTACCACGTCCCGCGACTTCGAAACCGATCTATCAAAACCTACACGAGTTCTTACTACAAAGAAAAGAACAGAAAAGGAAAACCAGAACCCTGAAAACATCCTTCGAAATGCAAGTGTTTCAACAAATGTACCAACTTCCTCCGAACCTATCTCTGCAAAAAGTATCTCTACAAAAACCGCCTTCATTTAATTTTTACAGAAACGACCAATGCTCGCGCAAACCGGGCAATGGTAGAAGAGCGCACAAGACATGTCGCTATATCCCATGGAGAACAGAGGGTTGATTCGAAGGAAGCCTGTATGACGCACACAGGATCGCGATGGAACGACGGTGGTGGAAATGGAGGCAGGATGGCACGATGAGAGGGGCGACAGAGGAGGATTAGGGCGGACGTCCATCGAGACGAGGTGGCCGAGAAAGGGGAACGGGATGAATTTGCGCCGCGACGGCCGCGCAAGGGTGCAACGACGCCGACGCAGGGTCCACGGAAACCCGGAACCACGGCCGGGATGCCCGCACCTCATTTCGATTCGATTCGAGAGGTGAAGACACTTTTACTTATGTCCGCTCGCTTGTTTCCAACTTATCGTCGATCGTGCTCCCTGGCGTCATAAACTTGGAAAGTTTTCGCCCGCGTTTCAGCTTCAGTTGTGCGGTTTTCGTCGAAGAGGCGTCACCATTCGAGTTCCTCGAACGAAATACAGTGATCGTCGTTTGTCCGCCGCACGAAGGGTGAGTGTTTTAAATGTTCGTTTCGTTCGAAATTGGCCGCCTTTGTATCGCAGTGTTCGTTTCGCAAGTCGGAAACGTATTTCGCGAGAACGATTTATACGTAGGAATTTATTTCGGGGAATTGGATGGGTGAAATTGAAATGTAGCCGCGACTTGCCGTCGGCGATCGCGGCCGCGGTGCTTTGGGGCTAGGTATTTCATGAACGTTCCTTTAAGTTAAGCTATTTCGAGGTGTACGAATGGCGGCTTGAACCCGTAGATTTCAATCGCGCGCCTGGAATTTTTCGTTTTGTTATTTTCGTTTCGTTGCCGGCGTAGATCCGTCGCGGCGGACGCGCGAGTGTTTGTCCTCACTCGGCGAAAATTTATGTCACAGTAAAGGGAAATTTATTTGCCGTCAAATTTGTAGACGTTAAACGTCTGTACGAGGATCTTAGCAGAGACTGCTTAATCATTTTTTTTTATACGCCCAGCTAATTTAAAATATAGTTTTTAGGGTAACAGTGCTCGTCTCGAATGGACGGAAGTTTTGCTTCACTATTTTTCTGTTAATCAAATTGTGCATTGCTTCGAAGGAATCAGCGTGATTTAATTTTCGATATTGCTTCTTCTTTATGTAAAGCAGGTTATTCATAATTGACATAACTAATTATTCATATTTTGCAAAGTATCCTGACGCTATTTAGTCGAAATTTCCCGCGTCAATTAAATCGGTAACTCTGTTCTCCAGGAGTTGTTACCTATCTCTATAATTGTGCCCCGAAACTGCTACCGAAATGCAGCCGCTAACCATTCTAGTTACGGCTGCAACAATGCAATTGAATAGTAGAAGATAAACGTTCTGCTTTAGCGCTAATGCATTTTCATGGGATACCATTGCGAGCCATCCTCGAAATTTGTAATGCTCTGTCGAATCGTTTTACGTCTCAAGACTTGTCTCACACGCGAAAAGAAGAAGCTATACTGTTGCTCTTTTGAAGTTGGCGTGCCATAAGCTTTCTTGAATCAAATGGCTTGAACGTGACTTTACTTGGACAGTTTTACAAAATTACTATTCGTATTCGTAAATATTTGCATCCAAGAATACTACAACCTTTTGTTGCACAAATCAGAGACGTCTTCTAGTAAGCGATATAAGTAAACCGCACTCCAACAGGTGTGATCAAATTTGACGTCGCGCAAATGGTATTCAGCACCGATCTATCGTTTGCTACGTTAAATGACAATACCGCGAAAGGAAAGCAAGAATACGCCCATTGAAGTTGCTAGTTCGGTGAATGATACACGAGCATCGTTATGCTTTACAGTGACAACAACTTTCGTTCTAGCACCTGTTCTGTCGCAGTCACGACCATTTAATCGAACAGATTATGTACGCACGAAACGACCAGACGCTATCGAAGCAAATCGTGCTATAACTCGAAGCAAAAACAATGCACTTGAAATAATATCTTCGTTTCTTCCCGGTACCTGTTTAAAACCCAGGAAACAAAATTTTACGAAACTCTAAAACGACGTTCGCACGTTATTCCTCAAAAAGTGGGTCGTTTGGCCAGGATGTGCCGAGCAGATTTCACTTTTCGTTGCAAGAATTACAGCATTTCAGACCACAATTTTTTCAGCTATTTTTTCCCCCAAAGGCGGAAGCACTCGCCCTAAATTTCCCCAAGGTCGCTACTATTCTTTCGCCTCGGATCTCGGTTTCCCTCAACTCCATCGAAATCCGTGACCATTTCCGGCAATAGTCCGACCGCAATCCTTTCCTAGGTAGCTAGCAGTACGCTCAGTTCTACTATGCCACTGTTCGAGAATGGTTTTATTGAGCGTCTCGAGCTTAGGATAAACTCGGAAGAACCTTGAAACAATATGGCTTGCGTCGTCGTCAAAGGATGACTCTAAAAAAATCTACCCCCACAATCAGTCACAGTGTTCAATCTTTATGAACACTGTGGGAACGAAATAAAAGAAATCGGTAATATATTAATAATAATAATAAAGGTGTCGCAAACGGCGTAACACGACAAGAAAGAGATTCCAAACATTTTCCGCAGTACGTAGCGCACTATCGCCTAGCGTATTGTAATAGAGATATCTGTGCAAAAGAAACTTTGACTATTTTGAGCAACATACCGCGCGGACAATATTGAAAGGTGCCTCGAAACAAAACGGCAGCTCGGAGCAAGGTAAAGTAACAGCACGTGCTCATTATGCAAGGCGCTAGGCGTCAGGTGAGCAACGAATTTCAATAGCAGGTGCAGGAGAAGGAGGCGCGACAAAAGCTTCGTGTTTTCCATTCAATGTGAATAGGCTCGCGTGTGACGGCAATAATGAAGTTGCGCGCTTATGTTAATTGAGAAGTTAAATAGGAATGGGCGCATAAGCGTGTTCGCTCGCGGGCTTCGTCGCTATCTGTGCCAGTGCAGTTAATGTTCCTTTGGTTGGACGCGATAAGTTACGCTCGCCAGGTGATAATCTGCAGCCTTAAATCAACCCGTTTATATTTCATGTCCCGTTTTTATTCGGCCCGCAAGTCGATCGTCATATTTTCAAACTGCTGCGAGTCGGTCGCTGCTAATGTCCGAGTCGTGCCATCGAATGAAGATTCCAACGTAAATAAAGTGTATCGGCTCGGCTGGAGGTAAAGCATTACCGCGTTTGACCAAACGCTATCGTTGCTTCAACTTTACCTGTCCTCTATATACTTTGTCGATTATCGGGGGTATAGGCGAATGAAACATTCGATAGCGCCCTGCGTGGCATTTCTCCCAACAGCGAAGTAAACGCCTGACACAGAATATTTACCAAAATCTGCTACACCTTTGCCCTGCAAGTGACGAGCGAGCACTTAAGTACGATCGGGCATGCCTCGAAAATGATCCGTTGTCATAGCCCCGACACGAAATGTTTGACGTGGTGTTTAATAGATCGTAAACAGAGTTTGAGTATCACGATAAATATAACAACTCTCGCTGTTTCTGTCTTAACGTTCCACGCTTGACCACTTGTACACCGAGTAATCTAGCTAACTCATGGATCCAGTGATCATTTCCGCAAAAAGAGGGCAATCGGCGAGCCTTCGTGGAATTGATTCTACCACGCTTCCAGGTGATACCTCGTCTTTGTTGCGAACCGATTTACGGTGCCTCCGCGCCGCCAAGGCTCTCCAAACGAAACGTATGTCCCTGTAACGGAAGGTTGCAATCCAACGGCAGCCATAGTAAAGTGCGCAAAGAACGATGGAACGATGGAAAATTGATAAGCCAAAAAAGATGCCGCGATTCAGCATCGTTCAGCATCCCTGACGCTTTTCGTCCCGAGGGAACTTCTCTGGGACATAACTCACGATGACACGCATACGTCGTGAATTTCAACCTTTAGAGGCGTTTAATACCCGCTTGAAAAAGCGCAACGATCGGTCACTTGTAAATTATGCTGTACCAACATGGCTGTGCACGCGTGTACGACGTTCGTGCATGTGTGCGTGCAGGATGAGCAGCGCGAAGGGAATAAAGAGGGGGTGCCGGTCGGACCCCGGGCTTTGGCTGGCTTCGAGAGATCGATTCGGTATCCAGCTCGAGGTATCCTCTCGGCTCGCTCTCCTGTACCATCGTTTCCCCCTCTTCTTCCTCGAATCTCCCCCTTTCACCTCGCTGTACGATCGTTCTGTCCTCCTGGCAACCAACAACAGGGCATGTTGCTTCCCTTCCTGCCTTTTTCGTCCACTTGAGCCTTCTTCGTCGAGAGACTCGAGCTTTTTCGGAGAATGTTAACGATCCACGACTCCTTGGTACCTCAAGGAATCTCTTAAGCAGCTTCGGGTAATCCACACTTCTCTCCTAGTTAATGGTAATAATCTTTGGGAAAGCTTGTCTCTGCGTTTCGCGCGGAATGGGCGCAATTTCGACCGTGCTCTGCTGTTTATTTTATTAGCGCTAACAGTTCTATATACTTTAGGAAACAGTTACGTTAGAATGTTGCGATAAAGTTCTACACCCTCGGCGAAAGTTATGCCGGCAGTTCGAGCTGCAATGAATGCCATTGTTCTTCTAGGAATTGTAATCGAATTACGAGATCGTTCGATCTACGCGACGTGTTCGTTTGTTACAAGAAATTTCGTCGGATTCCTGCGGTAGAATTTCTGGGTGCTTGTGCGTGTGCCTGTGTGCAACTCGTTTGTATTCCAACGCAACTGGACACGTAGGCGCGGCTCGTGACACGAGACAGAACTGGCTCGTATTTTATGTCAAGTGTCAAACCCCCTCGCGAGCTCGAACACTGCGCGAGAGCGTTCTGTCCGTTCGAACATGAAAAACAAGTAGAAAAAAGGGGTGAGCCCGGTATCAGCAATGGCGTGAATAATAAAAGCATTGGAATGGAGGATCGTGGTAACTTGTTCCTCCCAGCATTGTGAATTTGGTATTAAAAATAGACCCCGATGCGAAGTGGGGAGCTTAAAAATTGACCAGAACCTTTTTCTAACTTAGAATGCCTTCAAACAACTAATTGTGGTGGGTAATAATTTAGCTGGTACTATTTCTTCTTTTTTTTAACTCAAGGCTTGGGAAGACAGATACAAGCAGGGCGAGAGTTATGGATTTCTTTTTTATCTTTCGATCAAGCATATAAATATTCACCCTGTTTGAAGTCGACTGTCGGGACACCACACCCCGTGAGCCAGACGTTGCCCTCGCTCTCGTTTGGGGCTGGGTCAACCCAAGCCCAACCTCGGGTAGCTCGAAAACAGGTTTGACTTTTTTCAAATTAGTCAAGCATGGAAACGGTCGCCACCCCGATCGCTGATGTCTGCTTTCGAGTGCGCGGAGGGTTCCACGGACAAATTTAAATGGCGTCGACTAAGGACGAAGGATGTTCCACTTGCCTACGTTCCGAATGTTCTACGCTCCCCTGTCGCCAAGTTTCCATGTCTGTATTAAACATTCACGCGCGTAAACGTTCAATTGAACATGCGAGCAGAAACTAATCCACTTATATGGACTTACTCATTGTTCCATATCTTTCCCTTAGAATCTGTGGACAAAATTTATAGTTCCCTCCCTTCGCAAGGTTTCGAGCATCGTACAAATTTTCTTGAATGTCGATTTTCCCTCCAAACACCCGGTATACAATGCCGGTCGTGCAGCGATCTTAGGCACGGTGGTGGGGTGTTCCGGTCGGTCGTCGCGATGCGTCGAAGCAAAAGGTTGCTGGTCCAGGATCTCCACCAGTGGGGGAACATCGAATGGTGGGGTTCAGCACTCGCAGCAATAATACATCGGACGTCTGGTTGCGCAGTGGGGGCAACGCTCGAGGATCGTGTGTCGGGGTTGCAGAGGGGGATGGAAAGGTGGGGCGTGCAATCTGCGCGACGGAACAACTGGTTCAGTGCGCGGTACGTCCCATCCAGAAACTATGAGTCCCGTTTCACCAACGTGGTCCATTGTTATGCGCCCGAAAAGTAGCAGCGGAGTACATTGTTGGCGGCACGCAAGCGCGCACCTCTTCCTTTTGTGATCCACGTTCCCGTAGACGTCGTCGAAGATCGCCGGACGCGTTCCCGTTTCCCGCGTCGATCCCTTTGGCGAACGATCGAGAACCCGCAACCCCTCGCTACCAATATTTGCTGCACCTATCGTCCTCACCCCTTTGTCCCTCCTACTGTCTACGCTTCGAACCTAATTCCCGGCTCGCCGTGTCCTCGTCCAGCCGCGTGCCCCGGTGCCCTTCATCCTCCCGCGAGGAAGGCCCAGTGTCGGAAGTTCTTTCGAAGCCGTCGACATTTTGCTCTCCCGCGCGAGTGCCGGAAGGTTGCGCGACAACGACATGGAAGAGGTGGTTGCACGATAGCCGACGTTCCAGACGCGCCGGTTCGTAATGTAGGTTTACGAACCAGATAACACGCCCGGGCTCGATCATCGTCGATTTGTTCACTGAGAAATGGCCGGGACAGAAGTGTGAGTGAGGAGGAAGAGGACGCTGTTTGCGAGTGATACGTCGACCTCGCTTGGGATCGTCTTGGGATAGATCGACGTTGGACAGCCTCGCACGTGTCTCCATGGTTCCAGCAATTCGACGCTAAGGTAACTCGACATTGTACATTGTAAAAGACAGAACGGTCTGCGGGAACTTCGACAGGGCAACCGCGAGTCCGAGCAAGAGGGAACATGTCCGACCTTCTGTTCCCTCGAATCGGATGTACAGCAATAACTTTCTCGCGCGTCGATGCCGCGGCAACGGCGAAAGAATGTCAAAGGTGTTTCACGGTTAAAGTGTTAACGCGGAGACAATGCGCCGCCGGGACATCGTCGAATAGCTCGCCGTGCAGGTGACAAACGTCGACGGGAGGATCGTGGTCGTACAGCGAGTACGCACCACGTGTCCCTCCCGCGACATGTAATCGTATTATTAACGGATTCGCCGTTGATCATTCCCTGCGAAGGTGCGAATTCTAACGCCAACACGGCGGATGTGACCGCGTGCGGGAAGACGGAAAGAAAATTGACCGATCCCAGGCGTGGGCCGACGCTGCACCTTTGCGTTAGACTTTCTCATCAGAGTGTTTGCTTTAACAATTAGGGAACAGTTCCGGAGATAGGACAGAGTCATTGTGTAAACTGTGGCCGTCGAATCTCTACACATAACGGAACGTGCCTTTTCACGAATAGCGAAACGTTCGTTTTCCTTGGGCGAACGCCGATTTTTCGGCCACGCTCGGCAAAATAAAGCAGATATTACGTGGTTCGTTGACCTTACCGGGGATACGAAATTCGTCGTACATATGTCATTGCGAGGAAAGTTTATTGCAATTCAAGTATACTCGTTGACTTAGGTACCATTTGTCGAGGATAATCGTTCAAGGCACTTGAAGGTATATAGTACAGGTAATGAATAATTAAGAGTACGACGAATTAGATCTGCGTGGTGTCGACGAAGACTGGCGGACAATCATGGTGTACAATAATAGTTACAATTACGAGCGATGCAATAGTATATACTCGGTTTTGTCAAGGTCCATAAAGCTTGGCTATAATTCTGCTCGTAAACACCTGCTCGCACGTAGGGACACCCTTCGAGCACGTCTTCACGCGTGTACTATTTTTCTCGCCGTTCATTTGCCTTCGCTACATCCTCTGTAGATACATTAAGGTGTTAAATTTGTACAACCAACAGTTTGTTTCGCCGAGATATCTGCTTAAACAGAAATTCGTCTGGCTCCTCTTTCGGCTTGGCGCTCTTGAACCTATTTCCCTCGTCGTTTCTACCGCATGTGCAATGAATATCGTCGTTCCAACGTAATAAAAAAAATATAGAATTGATTAACAGCTGTCACGTGGCCGCTGGACAATTCGTTTAGGTAGCCAGCCGGCCAGTCAGCTCGACCTCCAGGAATAATTAATCGATACCGTCCGAAAAATATTATCGCTCGACCTTCCTCCGAAATTGCCGTCGACGTCTACTCGAATCACGTCCCCGGCAAACGCTCGACGCCATCCTGGAACTTTATTGCCACGTGACGTCAGCCAGTTGCGTCCCCTTATCTCTAGTAATGTATTTTTCTTTTTCTTCGACCGGCCACGTTATCAACTCGCACGGCCGCCGATAGATTCGGCTGGATCGCCTGCATGCCCGAGCATACCCGAGCCCGAGCATTTAACCGGGAATGCATGAAATCTTTATGGCCGCCGGTGAGGCAATAAATGATACGTGCCTCGTGACGGAAATTATCTTCGATCGTTACGCACGAGTTCGCCAGATACGGCGACTATGTCTGATTGCTAGCTGAAAGTTTTTATTTATTCTTTTCCTTCTTGTTCCACGCGTGACAAGCCTCTCGTGAAACGGATAACTTTGCTGTCGGGGGAACACGGGAACGCGTATACCGTCGCGATGGCTGATTGCTGGGGAAAATGGGTGTTGATTGTTTCACACGAAGAGCTTGGGATCGTGGAAAATTCTTGTGACTTTTTAATAGCCGACATTAAAAGCTCGCCGTTGGATCTTTAAATAGCCATTTGCAGTAGGTACGTTTCTTAGCGCTTTCGGCGGTTAAAAATGTTCAAGGTTGACAGCGGAATGTATCATTTCGGCACAGGAAGAACGTCTTTTACTCGTTACTAGAGCCCGCGAAGACGATGTCGCTTGACATTGGACCTCTGAATTATTATCGTAGGAAACTGTATAGCACCAAACAGACCGGCCTCCAAATGTCCGACGAGCGCAATGAAAGTTTAGCCAAACGTTGAATCAACCCAATGAAATTGTCGCGCATGTGTGAAAGAGGGGCAAATGTATATTTTTCTTTATCTAATTTGACACATACTGGAACCAGAGGCAATCGGGTTGCGTTGTCTTTCCAGTTCCGCAATACGGATTGGGTTCGTTGGTAGAGAAAGAAGGAAGCAGATGTAATTTAAACGTGTTCGTATCTCGTTAACGCGAACGAAACTGCTCGGGAATAATTCTAACGCAAAGATGCCGACGCTGTTTATTTGTTTACCCATTTTTCCCCGACATTAGGAGAACTAAATGATCCGTGTACACGAGTCGTTCGCATTCACACGCGTAAAGCTGGCCGGCATTGGTAATATATTTGTAGCTTCAATCTCCTATAGGGTCATTCGTGAGGATTTAAAGTCAATAATCTTGTTACAACTCACTACCGTTCACTTTTAAGAGAACAGTATACATAACTTGGTGGTAAGAGACACGATAAACCTTAAGTGTCGGTTTGCACGGTAATTCCTTCGTCCGTAACCATTATGAACGGTCGTTATCACATTACCTATTGACCTTATGAACGGGTGAACGATGATTCTTGTTTCTCGTTAGCGAAACTCGATTGTCGCGTAAATGAAACGGTTCCGTGTGCACAATACGACGGTTTTCGTTTTCGGCGTTTGCCGCGGGAAACAATTGGAATCAGAATTGTTCGATTTCAATTTCGATTTTGCGCTCCTTGATATTCTGCTGGGGGAGTGATTCAATTTTCATTTATTCGTGCATACGGTATAATTGCAGTGCAGAGTTACGGTTTTGTTTTTTGCCTGGAATCTTTTATAATTCAAACAGTATTTATCGTTGAGTCATTATTAAATTTCGGGGAATAAATTTTCGATCTTATGATATATAAATAGATAGTTGCACGCTAACACCTTTTCCAAACACTGTGAATGAATTAAGTATTGACTGAGCAAATGCAGCCGGTGATACTTAAAATTTACGACTGTTTTCTTTGCGTTTAGGATGCACAAATCACCCGGTTTGCGTAAGGATGTTTTAGTTTCAACTTTTACGGCGCTCGACAAACAGGTGTAGGTATTGCTTACCTAATTTCCCCCGGGAGTCCACAAATTTACGAATACAAATCTATAGCTCCATAATCTTTCCGTTAATTGCTCATAAACTGCAAACGGGGTAATTAATTCCCATAAGTGAGATATGCACTAAAATACAGTGCTTCGGACAAACAAGGTGTCCTTTTTGTTTTTTATTCGCATACATTTAACACTTCAATAAAGACGAATATCTCCGGAACGATTCTTAGCTGGAAAATATTTCACAAGAAATATGAAACAATTGGAAATTTATCTCCGGCATATTACTGCCGTTCGATAATTAATGTTAACAAAAATTGAACCTGAACTGCTGCGTATGGAAATGTAAAGTGGTATCAGCCGGTTTGATTTGTTTTCTACGAGGGAGAAAGGTTTTGAAGGAAGTTCAGAATACGTCCTTCGTGTTCGAAATGGCAACAGCCATGTTGAAATCCATGATGGCCGCCCTTATTTTTTGTATGGCTGAGCTTCGGTCAATGGGAGACCTACCAATAGCTTTCACGATGCTTTCATTACCTATCCCTTCCTTTGAGCTATCGTACCTTCGCTGACGAATCCCTTCCCTAGTTACTCTATCCCCACTTATTCCAACCCCCCACCAATCATTATTGAATGTGGCAGCCATCATGGACTTGCGCGCGCATACGATATGGGAGGTTAAAGAAATAACCTCCAATCTAAAGTTCGGACACCATACTTGATCATTTTTGTAGTAGTTCATTGTTTATAAATTTCTTCCCCCTCGGATTAGCAATTTTAATGGATCTAATCAGAAATTGTATTCATTGGGCTAAAGGAGTGGTGACTAACTTCTTCCCCGCCGAAACCCACACTTCCCCCACTACCAGTCGGGCGAGTCCCCCACTATAGTTCCCCTATTCTTACCTTCCCCTACAACGCTTATACTTCATCCTACTCTCACTGCTACCTATTTTCTTCCGTTACCTAAAATTACCGCTTCTCCTCAACAGAGGTACGCTGCCCTCTCCTATTTCGTGCCGTAAACGTAGACGTAGTGGGGACAATTCTCCTTCGCCCATGTTACAGAAAAGAGTGGGGATAAGGGTTCAACTGGCTCGCGAGCCGCCAGTTAGTCACCACTGGGCTAAAGGAATCATTTTTTAAAATATAGTTGGTCACCGTTTGTTAAATGAAATCATAATCGGTATGGTAGATTACTGAATTAACGGTAACCAAGGATTAAAATGAAATACGCAATTGAATACTTTTTTTCTTAATAGTTAGCTTTGAGCTACGCTAAGTAATATATTAATGATTTAATTTATTAGGAAATTCAGGACACTAATTTTTGTCGGTAAGGAATATTCTCAGGGGCTAGAAAGTGATAAATAGTGCAGAAAAAGTTGTTTAAAATTTTCTGTTTTCACCTTAGTATTGAAAATAAAATATAGCATTGCAATACATATTAAAAAATATTGCCCAGTTCTCGAACGCATTAAAAAAATGTATTCATTTGTTTTACCAGCGATTGAAAAGGCGCTCACATTTTTTGGTGCGATGCTGGTAAAAGAGGATAGATGCCTTACTTGTCTACATCGGAAATTCCATTAACAGAGTTACCGACCGCCGAATTGAAGAAGCTTGGAGCTTCTTCCGCTAGGTGTGCCACAGCAATTTTCTATTGATTTAAAAATTTGAACTTCATACTTTGCTCACCACATAAGATACAAAATTGTTAGTTCTATTTTAGCCGAACTTATTTCCGCAATAAACATTTACTCTGCGTTCTTTTTAAACAAACGATATACTTATTATTACGACGCGAATTGCGCACAGGCCCACAAAAAGTACGTTCTTCTGCGTAAATAAATCTAAAGCGATTTTTCATTAATTGCTCTACTCGTATAATTTTCTAATTGTATCGCTCGTTGAGGTTTCGCCACGATTGCAAAACGACGTTCAATGGAATGAAGTTGAGTTTGCCACAGGACGATCCTCCACGTGGTTGGTCGTGAGCTCCCATGTCGCGATATCTTGAAGTTATTCTCCCGATTACGACGTGACAAATTCAACGCAGACGATTGGCGCGGCGAACGTAAACCAAGGTGTACGCGCTAATTGCGTAATGTCGTTCGAGGGACATGTTATAATTGAAACATTCCACAGGGAACGTCATGTGCAGACGAAGTGTACATTTATCATTCCATGCTTTCGATTATTTACCATTTATCCACCTCGATAAACTTTCGCAATGTTTTATTAATTCGTTTTGCACACTTTTTTCTCTTCGATTCCTTGAAATCTACTTCTACTTCGACGTGGACAGTTCCATGGTAAATTAGTCATTTTGGAGTTGATTAAGCTCGATTAAAATTTTCGTGTGTAGCTATTGTCAGTATTGTTTCGAGTACACTCTACGACCTCGATTGGCCGGGAATATTCTCAGAGGACAAGGCACGAGTGATCGTAAAATATTAATAAAAAGCAATGCGCTAGGGTGACCATTTATATAGTTCTACCCAGGCAGCCCTAGCTATATTGGTGTCTGGTACCTACAATAAATTCATAAATTCTATCAGTTCGTGTATTAATATTACCATACATATTCGAGCCCCCAAATATTAATTTACTTTATAAACGTTTCAAGGTGACCGTCTGATTATTCGTAGTGAAAGATTGAACTTCGTATAACCTCGACTCTATTCTGTCTTGCCCAATCTGTTCAGAAACGATCCCTATAACTTATTGAATCGACAAATCTTTAAACACTGGAACAATATTACAAATGTCTTTCCTAAGACATATCACATACAGTGGCTGTATAAAAATTACTTCAATTCGATTTTATACTAATTTCGTTCCGTTCGTTTACTAACATTAAGAACGGGGAAATGTCAAAATGTATGAGGCGATGACCCATAGTTTACCACCCCATTTCGCCCTATGGCGGTCCACTTGCGTGAGCATCAGCGGCGTTCGGGGTACATGCACGATACGAAGGTAAAGGAGAAGCCAGTCTCAGCCATCGATTTCTCCTTACTTCGGAAACGCATGCGCTGCCACTGTCGGTTCTCCTCCATCCGCGATCCCGGTGTCCTTGTCCTGCCAACTATCTCTCCCTGCACACGTTGTTACCACGAATGAATTATTCGAGGTCGACGGTGTCACCGATCAGCCATCAGGCCATGGCGAGGATCCCCAATTTCGTCTCATCAACCGAGATCCTTAATTTCGTAAATGAATACGTTCGTCTTCAATGCATATCGCCTGACGCGTTCTCCATTTCATAAATCCAACGAAGTTGCACGAACATCCAAACATTCAAACGTCCAACTATGAAATTGCACACTTTCAGTTCACAGTCGGCCATCTTCAGCGATAAAAGATCCCAGCCCTCGATTCCAAAATCAACGCTGCTCCACCCTCGCAATACACTTGACCAAACGAAAAAGGAGTTTAAGTCGAGCCTCCTGCTAAAACCACCCCAACCACCGTAAATCTGCATATAGAGAGGTCCATCAGTTAAGCCAAAAATTTTGCCTGTATTTATTTAAACCGGCGACCCTTTCCCATACTCGATACACAGTAATCCCGTTTCCCTGCCATTCGACCGTTCGCATTATCTAGCCATCTTTATTCACCCTCGCAGCGTGCGCGGATCGGGTGATCGAAGAGAGAGGTGGGAACAGAGAAAGGGAGAAGCGGTGGCTGACGCGAATAGGACCGGTCGAGGAGAGCGAGAGATAGGTTGAGGCAAGTTTTATGAACGCGCACAAATCTCCTCATCAGGCTGCTGCAGTATCCGTAGGGGCTGGAAATTGTAGGGCGGGTTCCTTCGATGCTCGTCGTCGGCGGAGGGGTGGAGACGGGGTTGGGGAAGGTGGGTGGTCGGCACACAAATGAGGCAGCTTGATACCAATTATTCAGTAAATTAAATACGAAGAGGGTTTGGCCTTTACGGGCGTTCCAGCGAGTCCCGAACGTTATTGCACGGAAGGGTGGATTTCACGATAGGATGGCGGAGTGCCAGGGAGAGGCTGAAAGGGTTGAAGCCGCACGATACCGTTCCGTCGTATCTCGCTGGAGCATGCGACACGAGTCCTGCTATGTTATCTACAGTTAATATCCCCTTTCGGGGGCGGATGAACAACGGATCCGCGGCGTTTTCGAGCGGAGTGAACTGCGGAACAACCACCTCGGTCGCTGTGATATAGGGGCGCGTTTCGTGTAAGCGAAGTCACGATGCTTTAAAGTTAAATGCTGCGCCGTAGTTGGGGGGGCTGGAAAAACGAGCCTTCCCTCTTGGAAATGGGTATAGTATACAGAGAGAAACATTAGACTCTGTGAACTGTTTCAATTTAAATTTTCCTGTTTCAACTTTTTTACGCCCCCCTTCCGGCCAGCTTGTTTCCAGTCTCGGTTAATAACACGGATGTCACGCGACCGTCACGTTTCACACGCGAGATCGTTCTTCGTTTCACGTTCCGCGGCAGGTACCAGTTAGTTAAACAACCCTTCTTTTAACGGGCAAAATAGAACGGTTCGTATCTGATCGGCCGCGGCGTGTGCAAGTTCGGGCGTTCCTTTCTGCGCGAACGAGCACCTCGCGCTGACGTCTCTGTTCGATTATACAGAAGTTTCTTGGATCACCGGTTGCCGGCTTTAATTCGTATTTTCTTTGGGGACTGCGCTTCGTCTTTTACGACCGCGTATTTCTCCCCCCTATCTTACGGTTGGAGACCAGAGTTTTCCCTTTCCTCTTCTTCTCTTCTGCCCGTTTTCTTCGCTCCTCTGCTCCGTCCACCACCATCCACTCCTTATCTCGTCTCTTTCTTTTCTTCCATCGTATCCTTCTCCCTCTCTTGCTGTCTCTCTGTCTCTTTGTCTCTACCGCGAGCTTTTTCTACTTTTTCCTTCGTCCTTTTTCCTCGGTTCCGTTCAATGTTCCCTCCCCACTCTCTTACCCGCGACGCCCTTTTTTCGATTCCACTCGAGTTCCCGTCGTCTTTATTTCCCTCCATACTACCGAACGAATCCACCGTCAGGTACCTCGACGAAGGTGAGGCTGACAATGCTCGCAAGGGGTTGAAAGACGAGGACGAGATACGAATACGGGAATTACGAGATGTTCTGGAAGTGTTCGGTGAACGGCGGAGGAAATGTTAAATGTTGGACGAATGATGTTCGCCGCGAGATGCCTCGCTCTCATTTTTTTGTCGCCTTCCCTTGGCTGCGCCGCAGGGCGCGATAACGTATTTGCAGATGCATATCGTTAATGGATATACCCCCAGAAACATCGTTCGAGTTATTGCTCCCCCCGAGATTAGAACTCGCCGAGTGGATTACGGGAGCACGCTCGGAATACGCGAGACAGCGTCTTTTAACTGGAGTGAACGTTTCGTGCAGAACCAGCAGAAACCTCGGATTTATTGCGACGATAAAAACAAATCATGCCGGCTCTATTTCCGTCGATGTTCCCCGTATATCGTTGTCGCGGCTGACATTGTTCGAGCGTTCGAAACTAAGAATTAGTTGACGACAATTCAGGAAGCAAGGCGTGTTTATTAAATTGATCCAACACATTACCGAATCGCGGTAAATCTGAACGAGCAAGGGGCGAAGTAGTCAGACAATTCTTTCGAATTCCCAGGAAGTACTCTTAAATCACCCGAACGTCCCCCTCGGAGGAGTACAAATCATATACGAATTCAAATATCCCCCGAAGCGTCCCCCCGTGCCTCATCTCTCGTTTCCTTCTTACGGAAACCGCGCAACACCATGGCGCACGAGGGTCGCAGGAAGTTGGGCAGGGCCGATAGTTATAAAATATGAGCCAGAAGCGGAGACATTATCGTCGAAGTCGCGTCCGGAGGGTGTGTTTACCGTTCTAAGTTTTCACGCAATTGTATCCACGTTGCATCGAGTCCATCGTATGCCTAGAGGGGGGGCAGAACGATTGGTATTTGGAGGGTTCGGGAATAGGCGGGATGCTTGCAGGGCGAGAGTAAAGAAGTTTATAATCCATAACGTTTCCGGTTTGCCGACGGAGGCTGAGAAATAAATTTCTGTGGGAAGGAGGGTACGATGCCCCGCGTCCTTTGCGTGCGAAAGATAAACAGCAATGGCATCGGGACGAGGAGCGGGCGATAAAATTCTTGAAAGCTCGTGGCTCTAGAAAATTCTTGATACTTCAATCCTATAAACGCGCGGGAACGGGAGAAAAAAGGGCCCTCCGGTTAATTAACAAGCCTTCAACATTCTAAGCCGGCCATACGTCGCGGCATTTAAGTTGCCAGAAAATCTGCAACCGAAAGTTACAACGAAAAACGAGCAAAAGGAACGTGGACGCCGGTGCCGGCAGGCCAACGATGGTTCTCCTCCGCGAATGGTCACCGAGCCACGTGAAACGTTCACGGGGAATTCGTGGCTGGTTGGGCGATAAACACTCAGATTATCCGAGCTCTGCCTCTCCGTGGATAGGCTCTTTAGAGGAGATACGTTGCATTCCAAACGGACGGCCAGCTTGTATGCCAACGCGCGGGACATGCACGCTCTTGGCACCATCGTATATTCGAAAGAATATCTCCGTGGTTGTACACTTATATCGGCTGTTATACGCCCACAAAATCGACCTACGTGTACATACGTGAGCGAGAAGTGCTTCTTGCGTTAAAATACGCGCCGCTCGTGCAGATAAGGCGAGATTTTGGTAGGCCGGCTTGGCCATTGGGAAGCTGATTCATTGGCGGTAGCCCGGCATTTCCGTTTCTCCTTTTTCGACGGCATCAAGCTGGAGAACTCTGTTCTTCGTAGCACCACTGATAAATCGTTCTCCAGATTTCTATGAACCTGCGCTGTATGTTGTTCCAACTTCTGCACTGTTTACTGTCCTATGCCCTCTCCAGTGTGCTCAAGGAATTATCGCGCTATCTATAGTTTGCCTAACGAGTTACCGAGGTGTTTAAGTCCGCGTATGTTTGGCCAACGAAGGGAGGACAGACGGGGAAAGTTTTTCGAAACGTTTGATTGGCGGAAGGGTAGGGTTTGTTCAAAAGAATGGGGGAGTCGTTTGGTCCAGGCAACTGCTTTACTGGATTCCGATTTCAATCCTTGTAATGTATTCACGTTTATACGACAAGTACCCTGTGTAGAAGGCGACTAAAAATTATTCAGATCGTCAGCGCGCAGGGGAACGAGATTTGGAACTGCGACCACACGCGTAGCAGCGTCCTCGTCTCCAGCGTTTCCATACTTTTATCGCCGACGACTCTTGAATTTTTCGAATATTCCATCAACGTACGGAAGTCGTATATTACGGGCGGAGAATGTACGCGTCTCGAAGGCTACGAGCGTGCCTCGCATGCTACCGATTACTTTTTACCTCGCCCTTTCGCCCTGTCCCGGGTAAACGAGCCACCCGGAGGAATCCATGCGTCGCCCTTACCGCCAGCTAAGCCCTACCTCCTTCGAAATCGTGGCCTCCCTCTTCAACCGGATTCTTTGGTCCCTTTCCCGGTTTTCGTCTACCTGAATTTTAATGT
Source organism: Nomada ferruginata (assembly GCA_963583965.1). Classification (NCBI taxonomy): domain Eukaryota; kingdom Metazoa; phylum Arthropoda; class Insecta; order Hymenoptera; family Apidae; genus Nomada; species Nomada ferruginata. The sequence continues at coordinate 4,551,435 of OY757214.1, read as the reverse complement.
CGAATGGCCGCGTTGCTGCTCAACTTCCCCCCCCCCCCCGCCCCACTCGGATTCCTTGGTCCTTTTTTAGGGATTTCGCACCGTTGGTCAATATGGCGGACCTCGGTCTCGGGCGTTTATTAGCGTGATTCTGTAGATCGGAGGAAAGTCTTGAGGTCCAGAAAAGGGGGTGGCTAAGATGTGGTACGATATTTCGAAGGGGCAAAGGGCTTAATTAGGTATATTAATTAAGCATCCAGCGATAATGCAGGATTTTATTTCCTTCTTCGTATGGATCTTTCTTACCGAATCTTCAGTGATTCGTTTCCCTTATCGGGATTAGCTGTTCAAGGAAATTGGACCCTTTGTTTAAATACGACGTCTCGCAGTTAATGCAGCAGACGGATACAATTAAGACAGAGAGTGAATGAATTTCTTCGCCCTGAAACGGCTTCAGGGGTGTTTAATAAATTGTTCCACTCGCTCGAATTGTTTCGCCCCTTTTATGCTCGGCCAATTGTTATCGTTGTCGTTGAAAGCAATCGAGAAATTTGAAGGTTCAACGATGATCTCATTGGGGATGCTCCCTCCGCGAATTCGGAGGGATGCTTTCTAACCCCGACCGATCTCGTTGGCCAAAAGGGGTTCGCGGAGTATAAGTAAACTAAAGGGGGGAATGATATTGGTGAAAAGACGCCAGGCGCCGCCTACTGTCTGGAGATAGCATTCGATTTATTTAGTCACGCGAGAAGATAATTGCCCCTTCGACGACAATGTCGCGAGGTCCGGAATTGCATGACGCGGTTATACATCCTTAAATATCCTTGCTTTAAGCTACTTTTCTATTGTCCAATTGTGCTTCGAATTCGACGGCCGTCGGCCGACCATCTCCAAAGGCCAGACACATTAAGAATAAAAACTCATTGAAAGAGGAACCGCGATATCTTCTGTACCAATTGTACAATTAATCCGACTTTAGGATACTTGGAACTCCAAAGTTAATTAAAAATAGTTTTACTTCTTTACAGTAGGGTGGTTCCTTGTTACACAGGCGTAACAATACGACCGCATCGCGTATAATAGAACAATGATAAACAATTCTCGGCAATGCTTTGATAGAATCGGGAGAAATATGTAACATTAGTATATCAACTTTCGCGGAGGAGTGCGTGTAACATTATCGCACCTTGCATCTCCGCTACCTATTCTTGTAGCTTTCAAAATATTATCCACAACTCCTTCACAATCCTCCCACGGGCAGTGTCCACGTGTCACGAGCAGCTTCTCTCAAAGGGGCAAGGAAGAATTTCCCAAGACATTCGCCTCGAAACGTTCCGTCGGTGCTTGTTCGGACGAGAACAGGCCTCAGATCCGCCGGGAAGCTTCTCCGAACACGCGGAACGCTATGAACATCCCTGTCGAAGGTCGAGCGGACAATCGAGACGGTCCCAAATGTCCATAGAATTTTTTTCCCTCCCACAGAAGGTCTCCTTCCGTCAATACTCCAATTTTTTTTCACCCCCCCCCGACATTAACCGGGACTAATAGAGATCCAAGGCCGTGTCGTAACGATGTCCTTTTCATTTTTTTTCCCTTCCGTGTTCGGGCTGCGCGGCTAGTACTTCGAAACGGGGTCCGTTCAGTTATCGTTTCGTCGGCAGGCCGAGCTGACGCGATTTCTGAATGTCGAAAAATGTAGAAAAGAGTTTGGCGATCGGTTTCTGATCTCGCGCGTTATCCGACGGAACCGTGGGACACCATTTTATTTCCTCGGAGCTTGCTGGCTTACATGGGAATGGCGATTCAGTCGAAGGTAAATTCATAGTTTCGTGTCCAACGACGATACATTCGTGCTTGGATTGTATTGTTTATACCACTTGCTTCTTCTCTTATCGTTTTGCACTATTTTACATGTGGCAATGGTTAATTGCAAGTGAAATCTATTTTACTCTCGGTACGAGGACGATTGAAATACTTATATCGAATGCCGAAGAGCGACGAAGGTATGCTCGACTCGTGGTTTTCAAGGAATAGTAAGCGACGGTGTAATTTCGATAATTTAAACGCAACAGTGATTGCATGTTACTTGTTAAATCTGAAAACGCATAATGGCGGGTGAGTCGAGCGCGTGTAATGTTAAATGCCCGTTTTCTTCAGATAGGTGCATCGCCGATGTCGATTAAAAGATACTGCCGGGTTTGTTAATATTTTTCAACGATTCTAGAGACAACATATTTCTTTTTGTAATCGTCGAAGTTCCCCTTTTCATGCAACGCATCTGTAGTTAAAATTATCCGAGCGTTCTTAACGCGTTCCTTAATCGTACAGCATCGGCTGGCTACTTTTTGCTTTCGCAACAATATTTTTAAGGAAGTCTAATTAAGGCGAGTTAAGGTAACGACTGCATTACTTCAGCCTCATTAGTTTTATGCGAACTTTCGCTGTAAAGCAACGCGCAGCACTCAATGCGCGAGGCAGAAGAAAGATAAATAGAAGGTGGGCAATTCATCACCACGCAGGTGTCTGTACACCTTCGAAATTACCGTGCATCCATTTCGAACGATTCCTCAATCAAATTTACGAGAATTTTCCAGGAGATCGCTTGCTCACTTCCAATACTTACTTCCAATATTTAACCGCACGAATATCGCCCAGTCTATTTTATTAATTAGAACCAAACTTCCAAGTGGAGTCTCGGTTACGCAAGAACTACCGTCGCTGTACCAGTTCCAGATGAATTATTCCCTGGTTATTTTCGTTCTCATTCGAAGGGCCTCCGTTGTTTTCTTGATTTACTGCCCAAGAAACGTCCGTTTCTAGTTCAAGGCCCGAAATAGACCGTCCTTCGTAATCGTACCCGCGATCGGCAACCAGTTAACCAACATCGCGTTCGCCCGTTGATAACGTTATGGTGGAAGTTGGCTGGATGGCGCACGACGGTTACAACGAAACGGAGCTGCACGTAGAAATGTTTGCATAGGTTTGCCCAACTGCGGTTTACGAGGTGTTGTCACTCATCGCGTAATGCCGTTAGCCCGGTGTCGCTAATAAACCCGCTTAACCGAACGGGAATGTGTCGTGTTATCGAGGAAACATTACGTTCGCGTTAACAACAGCTGCGAAATGTGCGTTGGTCCCCGTTAATCTATCGTCGGCACGACATTTTGCGACCTGCATAGGTGTTCATCTGTAGATCGTTCTCATTTTTTCCTTTTTTTATACATTTTTCATTGACCAACAATATCGAGGAGAAATAAAAGTAGAAATTGTGTATCGCAACATAGTATTCGCGATTAAAAGTGCAAAGAGCCTGACCGTATCACTTGTGTTCTCCGTAGATTTCCTCATGTGGCGAAGAAGAGTCGTCGCTGTTCGTTCACCGCCCCACCTACGGCCCATCAAAGGTGAGTGCGTACGATGAAGAATAATTTACAACTGGTGCGCGCAAACCGAGGGTGTAGGATGATACTTAATTGCAACGGAACCAGTCGAATGTGAATCGTTCGGCTGGTAACGAAGCCAGTCTGGCGAACCGATCGTCTAACGACTGACAAAAAAAAAAGAACTACCTCTCGCACGTACGAATAAGATCGTCGGCGGATGAATCGGTGTCTGTTAATTGCTGCTTGTTATGCAACTCATTTCCAACGTGCGCGATTCGTTTCCACGCTTCGTTTCCACGCTTCGTCGTCGAATTTTACTAAAGTTATTTTCATTTAACATTGAATCGGTTTCGTTTGGAATGGCGCAGGTATTTGCGTAATAGTTGCTGCATCGAATTTCGTGAGGCGGTATTTGTTTCTGCCGAGGATGGTAAAACTGTTACGCTGCGCGCCACTCATTAAACGCAAATTTGTCGGCGTCATTCGTCGTAAATCTGTTTCGACGTAAACGTACTGCTTCGTCGACACATGCATTACGTCTTCGGCATGATTAATACGCGTATCGTAAAATTCTAGCCTCGTGCTCGTGCGACGACAGAGTCCACGGCTGCCTCTATTCTGCTTCGTCGTTCTCCGACGGAAACTTGGGAAGATCGAGTGGAAACCTAAAGATCGCTTAAATTGAACGGATTCTGGTTCGTACACATGGTCGAATTAGAATTGCAAGTATCTATTTCTTCTTTTTTGTTCTCGAGGAACCCTTGGAATATTCAGAAAATGACGAAGGAACTTTTTAACAGAGAAAATTATTTGTACTCGGAAGTCGGAAGCAAGGGAAACTTCGTTATTGAATACAAAGATTATTTTCTGGGATGCACGGTTTAATTAGGTTTTTTTACAGTAGAGGTAAAAAGTGGCAAAGTGTTTGGAAAGTATTTCATTGCGCGCAATTTTCTGGAAAGCCCGTCTAGCGAGAGCTATGACAAAAAGAAATTCTCAGACCCGTCGGTATCTTCTAGGGATTACAGTAATTTGGAAAATGAAGGAGGTTGCTACGGTGTAGTCTCAATATTAATTGCAGGAAGTTACCGTTTGTGTACTGCTCCTATCCCGCTTCTACTAAATACCAAGCTGATTTAATCGCAGCTGTTCCTGCAACTTTCATTGTCGAAGTATCGAAAGATTTTAAATCCCTGCGAATTGTCGAGACGTTTCTCCTATCGCGTTTCTTGTTTAGCAAAGCTACATTTCCCTATCGGTGAACAATATATTCACTCCTTTTACACACTTACGTCGAACAGCGTCGAATCCTTAAAATTCACACCGAGATCTGGAATATTGTGGGCTATCAATTCCGTCGAGGGTGAACTACAAAGCTCGTCCATGTTCCACGGTGTAAATAAAAAAGGGGGGAAAGTTGTGCAGGCGGTTTTTAAACATTTATGTCGATTCGGAGGAAGATTTGTCCCCTCCAAAAGCGAAGGAGTGGTAGAAAACAGGTCCGCGAAATCGAACACATGTGCCTACCCGTAAATTTACAGGGACACACCTTCAAGGGTTAAGGGCTCCAAATAAGGGCTGCTAGAATATGGTATTAGCCAGTGCGTTATGTTCTACGCTGGCGTCAGGTTGTGTCACTCGTGTCGGGTATCCTCTCCTCCGGTTCGCCGATTTTAGTGGCAAATACATTGCAGATTTTCGTGTTTCTATTAATAATCGTGGGCTCATACGGGTTTCGTAACATTCTCGAATTGTGACCTACGAGCGGAAGAAACGATAGGCGAGTGAGCAATGTCTGACGATGGAAAAAGTGGCAGCAAAGGTAGGATTAAAAATCATAGTAATCACTGATGGTACCTTGCGTCGTGAATTTTTTGCATAGCAGAGTATCACATAAACATCAGAGATGTGAAATACAGAGTCGACGAGGAGACGACTTTCTTCAGAGTCCTCGAAATGACGAAGATCATATTGAAGTGGCGAACAGAAAGAAAAACGATTCCTTGGATAAATATTTGTTTACCCTCGAAACGTCGCAAACTGCACGGGGCTCGTAATATCATCGAGGTGGTTGGAAAGTATCGTGATAAGCTGACGTGGTTTATTTATAGCCAGTCGTATCCTCTTCCCTCCTCGATGCCGGATTCATTAAATTAATCCGAGGCCCTCCGGTGCTATGACGCATCGTCTTATTACCCGCGTCACAAAAGGACGCACGCCTTGCCGCAAGATCCTGCGATCCGCACTTTCATGTTGCAAAAGGAATCGTTTCCCATAAACGCACGATCGACGTTCCAAACCATACACCCGTTCCGGTATCAATAGTCAAGGTGGCCATTGTTCGCTCCTGCCTCGAATTAAGGTTGCAGAGAATTCGGCGCATCGTGGTGCAAATTGCAAGTCTACCGATTTGTTGCACACGATGGATCGTAAAACCGACAGGGAAAAAATCTGCTGGCGGTTGTCCTCCGATATTTACGAGCGATCGTATGCACGACTGCACAAATCCCCTGTTTCGCGCACGCTGCGGATTCAATTCTTCATCGACACAGCGACGGAATATTGCGCGCTGTCAGGTTTCCGAGAAACCGCTGCCGATCTTCGACCGTTGCAGCAGGCCTGTCCTCGCAGGATTTGATAAAGACACAAAAGTCTCCTTTGAAATTCAGAAGCAACCGCAAAGCGAATACAATTAACCGCGCATCCACCCGTTTTCTTGCATAATTTCATAATTTCACACGAGTTCACCGCGAATTGAAAAGACAGCCGGTGATGACCGTCTTCCTGCAACGTTCTCCGTATCCCTCCCGAGAAACCGTGACTCCCCTTCATCAACTGGAATTTCCACGGATCGTGGGGCACAGAAATCAGCAGCGGATCGCAGCGAGATTCCTCCGTGGCGTGACACAGAGTTTTCGCGTGTGCACACGAGAAAGGAAAGAGAGCGTCGTGGATCGCCACGCTGTTATTTACGGCCGCGTGCGCTGCGCTGGCCGAGAAACGCTCGTTTTATAAGGCGATAAAGACGAAGCTCGGGCTGCGTCGTCGCCGCGTGAGAAAGGGCGCAGCGTCGCCGAAAGTGAACACGCGGGTCGGCGACGCGGAGCGTCGGTGTTCTTCTAAGCGTCCTGCAGCCGTGTCCGCGACGAGCACTCGCGCGATACGCGCGCTGAAAGCGTGTTCATCGCGGTTATTCGCGCGTGTGTCCCTCGACCCCGCGACAGCCGGCAGAGTCCCTCACTGTCCCACGGCACGGCTATCATAAAGCCATTAACTTTATTATACCGAGTCATTAACTTAAATATTACGACCCACGTGGCGTGGAGTTTCGGCTTCGCTGATTTATCGCCGCGCGGTATTCAGTGACGTAACGGTATGCAGCGAGCTCTTTGTTGGCAGAGAAACGCGAAGCGTTCACCTGACGCGGGCTTGCTTCTTGTCGATTGTAAAAAGGGATCGGGATGAAAGGTAGCGACTGATAAGACAGGGATGCAACGAGTTCGTGGCGGGAGATAATCTTGCGCTTTGTGGGTTTTGAATCTTTCGAAACGTTCTGAGAAGTTGGCGGTTTTTATCGGATGAACGACAATGTTTTAAGATACAGTTTACCACGGTATCCAATTGTAACCCCCTCGCTGCTTATTGAAGTAAAGAAAGCAGTAAAATAGGTTCAATTTTTTTATGATTATACTCCTGTTTGCGATAGGAGTACAGTTGTGCTACTTCTATAGATATTTCAATAATAAATCCAGAAATTAATTGAGCGATGCGACGAATGGACTAACCAAGATCACCAAACAGCGAAAGGGTTAAAATAACTTTCTTTATTCTTTTATGATATAAATCTCAGCATTCGTTGCGATTATCTCTCCGCATGGACACCGACAAAAGTTTCTCCACTTTGCTTACTCTATCCGACTAATATCTTCGACAAACAAGGATCTCTGCCTTTTCCCAATATCCGATAGTTCTCAATCTTTCTCCCATTTCAAAGATCTCCCCTCGCCAGTCCCTCGGAACCGACCCGACGTCTTGTCTTTCTCCGTGGAGCCGGTGCAAAGTGGCGTGGCCACGTTTCGCAAAAACCGTACGGGCGATATATCAAAGAGGAAGGGAGCGGAATGGACGACGCTGGTCAGAGAGCGTAGCGTGGAATCGGGACGAAGGTCGAGGCGAGGAACGGGGTGAAACGGCCGGCAGAAAGGGTTCGGGCTCGGCGCAGCGAGATTTTATATGAGTTTCGGGATTTGAAATGAGGATTTACGGGCGGGCAGTGAAGCGAGCGGGAAACATTGTTTCAAATAAGACGTCCCAGACACTGCCGCCGGTCTATCCAGCATGGAGGAAGCTCTCGTGGCATGCCGTTGTAGAGAAAACTAGTTCGAGATAAAAGGAGGATCGCGATGGGCAGTCGCGGAAGGGAACGATTGGTTGGAAGAAGGAAAAGCCTCGTTAACAAAGTATAACGAATCGTTGCTAAAGACTCGAGTAGAGGAAGATAATTTTAAGGCAGGTTGAATCACCGAGAGCGGTGTAAGAATGTGGGGTAAAAACGGTGAAGCAGATTACCGAGAGGAAGACGAAGAAAACTGACAGGAAGACGAATGGGGGCTGGTGGGCATCTTAAGAGCTTTGGCCTGCAAGAAGATTATTCTTCGATTTACAGTTATGTGGTCTCATAAACATATAAATAGAGATTAAAATCGGAATAGAAAGGGGGGAGCTTGTGTTCGAAAGAGGCGCGGACGAAGAAGAGCAATGGGAAGAGGTAGAAGGTATTCGACTCGTTTACTACTAGCGAGGGAGAGTGTGGCTCGCGGTAGAATCTGAGAGTTCGGGAACGAGTGAGAGGAAGAAAAAGTAGGTGGTGCAGGGGAGAAAGAGATCTTGGGGGAAGGATACGAAGGTCGGAGGAAGAGAGGACGACGGAGTGGATGCTGAAGAGCGGAGGGAAGAGAAAGAGTATGCTTCTCCGTAGGAGGGTTCTACTTTGATCCACGGCTGTGTGGGCCTATAAGTATATGTAAATGGAGAATATTATTTTGGCGAGTGTGAGTGTGCGCCCTCGGAGTTCAGACACGAGCGATGGAAAAAGAGAGAACAGAGAGATCGACCGATTGTGCACTCATACGCCGAACATCTTTATGAACTCGTTATTATGGCAAGCAGCGGATAATCAAAGAGCGGTTCCTACGCACGGTCCCTGCTCGTTGTTAGCTGCCTTTTCTCGTTTCTTCGGCTTCGACCTCGTTTCTCGATTTTACAGTTCCTTTCACGCGGCTCAGATCGACCGTGAACTTGATTTCTGTACGACTCTCGATGCGTCGACCGCGCATTGCAAAAGCTGATGCTTCGAATCTTTATCCCTTCGCGTAAATGTATTTGGAGCAGCTACAGATAGAAATGATTATGTACAAAAAAGTATTCAATTGCATTCAGGGGGTTACTTTCCCTATAAAGTACCCTGCGATAACTCAGGAGCATAATTAATAAATCCATCCCGATCCAATTCGATATTTACAGTACATACGCTTCCACATCTTCGGCGCACGTTCAAGAACAATACATATACCCAGGCCACCTAACTCTAAAACTCTGCTCCTGCATTTCGACAGCAGCAAGATGGCGGATGCACGTTAAGGGCTCCCTTAATGAGGAAAGTTTTCATTACGCGAACCGTTTAAAATTAAGGCGGTCTACCATGTTCCAAGCGTAGCTTCCTAACCCCCTCGATCGTCCCTGTGCTCGTCAGTTTGCAACCTTTTGCTTCTCCAAGTCATCCCTTCCACCCTGTCCTCCCCTGCAGCGTTCCACGTACGGCAACGTGGTCGCAGTTTGACCCTCCTGCGGCGGCGTTCGAGGAAACAGCCGCCATCTTCCTACGTAAGGTCGCAGTGGTAGGGTTGGAGGATGCTGGCGGAATTCCATTTCAAAGCAAAAAGGTCCCACGCGAGGAGAACGTGCGGCCTGCGTTGTTGGTATTCCGTGTACCGTGTATTCGGAATACCGTGGGGTGTCGTTGCTACACTCGCGCCGACGCCATGTCGCACCTATCATGTATTTTTCACGCCGAAGTCCCTCGCCTCGTTTTCCATCAGACAGAGACGCCACTGGGTAGATACGATCTTATCGGGGGAGACTGGTAGGCTTTTAGCCGTGGAACTCGGAGAACGGTTTTAAGCATTGGCCGAACATTTTTACCGAAAGGTAACTGGATCGGCGATTAGAAGCCAAGAGACCGGGGGAATATTTTTGGGGATCGCTCTCCGGGGTGTGCTCCCACGGCTTTCCGAGAAAAGTCGTACGCCGAGCTGTCTATTCCGACAGGAAACGAAACTCGGGCGATCTTCGTGAAGCAAGTGCAATGTTAAATAAACTACGCCTGCTCTATTGTTTATTATCCTTCGAGCATACCCGACCACTCTCCATTTATTTTCACCCCGTCTCATCTGTTCACGACCTCGCACCCACCCTTTAAACGCGACAGGGGTACCCGTTTATCGAGCACGGGCCTAGCCAGCTGCAGTTAAACAGTGCTAAAAAGGGAGCAGCTGCGCTTAAGCAACAGTGTTTCCGTGGACCGATACAATTTCCAACCAAACAGACGCATTTTAAACTCAGCTCAGAGGCTCTCCTTTCGAAACGATTACGAAACTACGGGTGCCACCTTCTACCCCTGCTGCGAGTGGGTGCAGAGGGGGCTGCAGGTCTCTATTGATCCGCCGGAGGTACGCTGTAGGGGTGGAGCTGTTGTGGGGTTGTTTTAGCCCCTCCACGAAAACAGCCAAGCCGATTGGTCGGGGCAAGGGAAAGATGGCCGTCGCTGCACGTACCGGAAACGTGACCGCCTCACGACACGTTCGTTCGACCGCTTTTCTTTCGCTTTTCTTCGCCCTTCCTTCTTGTCCGCGCAAGAAGCCGAACCCTTAGGCTACCGCCGCGAACTGGACGAGCAAGCAAACTCTTGCTCGTCCTCTTTCCCCTTTCGGGTTTTTGCGAAATTTATTACGGCGATATATTCGCATCCATTAGATAGCCAGGCTCCTTCGCCTGCATCCTCCTCACCCTCGCACATCCAGTCCTCTTTTTACATTCTTTTTTTCGCCAGCCCTCTTCTGCCTCAACCTGTGTAATCAATTACCCTCTCGTGGATTCGCAGCGCCCCGTTTTTTGCAACAACTCTACGCGTCTACGAGGATCCTCCGCGAGATGGGTGGCATTTCAACTGGATCCTTCGGACGTGATGAAGAAAGCAAAAATTGTAAATCATATTTATCGGGGAAGGACTGGCTTGATGTGTCCGCTTGGAGTGATATAGGGCGGTTTGCGCGAATCGATGAAATCGATCGAGTCGAACGATTCCCTTGTCGCAGCCCCGTCTATTCGGAATTGGCCGAGGCGTCGAACGAAAGTTCCGTCGCTGTTAACGAGCAGCTAATCCGATCCAGCGGATCGTTCGCATAATTTCTGGCTGTTAAGCGTTGTTCGCGGCACGGCAGACACGCCGTACAATCGGAACTAATGGCAAAAGCATTAGCGATGAATTGTCAGAAATATACACAGACGATATAACGTTGAGAGACCATAAACTGGTCGTACAATCTCCTCGTTGCATACTCACGTACGCGCGCACTCGTATGTACGGGCCCTGCGCCCTCGTGTGCCCGTGCATGTCGAATATTCGAGGGACACCTGTGCACGCGCCTCAGTCTTTACAAATTGCCACGGACAGCATCGTCGTGAAGGTGTTTAATGCCCGGTGCTGACAATTCGGTGCTTAGAATGCTGCGCGTTGCTCTTTGCTTTTCGACAGCTGCTAAACGGATATACGATTTCGTTGGGATTTTGTCAATGAAAGCATAGAGAACGCGAATTATTACGAAGACAGAAACTAAGGAATTGAGTGGTATCGATTGCGTGCTTTTCTTTTACACGGGAGAAAATAAAATAGATTAATGATTTCGCGGGACAAAAGATTGCAACGGTGGGCATTAGGGAGTGTTTAATTCGCTTTAATTGTTCGACGGAACTCAGCCGTCTTGTTGGCTGGTGCGGCAGTAAAAGGGTGAAGGGGTCGAGGATCCAGGAGGCTGCTCAGACAGCAGAAGGAAGGAGAAACTCGGAGGTTGAGACGCTTTGGCCTTTGGGGGGCCGCGGTCGATACCACGTCTCTGCAAGGAAAGCAGTGTTGCCAACTGGCTTGTCTGGAATTTGCACTTTCTTAGCAGGCAATGTTAGCCGTCGCATACGAACAACCACCCTTTCTCTTATATCGCAATAAATATTTTTAAATATCCCTCGCGATGTTCTTCGCATTATTCCAACGCTATTTCATCCACCGACAACGCTGACAATGCGTCGAGCTTGCGACGAACCAGGAAACGAGTGCGAGAAATTGCAGGCCAACGAGGAAGTTGTTGGAAAGCGTTGATATTGCTAATATTGCTATATAGGCTGACGAGATATTGGAACGTCAAATAAATCATTCGAGAGTGCGGCACAATAGAGGCCGTTTAGGGTCGCTTTTAGATATCCGAGGAACGCGTTCACTGAAGAACGAAGGCCCTGCGTCGCCTCGAGTGCGAGCGTCAGTCCAAGGATCGGTCACAGAAAAAACCGCGTCGTGACAAATTCAAGGCTAAACATCGTTTCGACGAGGGTAAACAGTCGTAAGGGTTGAGCTTTTCCTTGCGGCATTTTTTGCATAGCCTCGACGCGGCGAAAGTGAAAACGCAATAGTCCGGTCTTTACGAGGTCATCGCAACCCTGCTCGCATTCGAACGGTCAGTTTCGACTGGGACACGAAAATATGTAGATTATAGCTCCTCGAAAGGACCTTGTCCACGTCGAGCAAGCTTAGGGTGCGAATAACCCTACTGCAGGGCTGTAAAGCGATTCCCTTTTTTTTTTGGTTGGCATTGGAAGCCACCTTGTTTTTGCGTTAATCCTATTATCGCGTTTGGTAATTGTAGAGATTGTGGGGGTGTCTTTTAAGCCCGTCAATTCTTATATTTCGTGTTCCAGTCAGGTAACTGACGCGGTTGAAAATTAAGAGACGCTGTAATTGTCAATTCTGTAGAGCCGTGAACTAAACGGGCGCATGATCGATAGCAATGAAGGGCGCGCGATGTGTTAAATGTAAGGAGATGCCGTATTTCCTAAACATTCGAATATCAGGAAACGGAAAGGCCTTACGGCGAAAGCACGTGCTCTAGCACGTTCACTCTCAATTTCAATGTGTTTTTATTGCGCCTCTTAAATTCGCATTTATGAGCTCTTATGTTCTCCCTGCCTCTCTGTTCTGCAACAGCGTGGCACGAATGGCCCGAGACGCGAACGGTCTAGCGTTTCCTTTCGAGTCGAACACGAATCGGCCCGCGTCAACCTAAACAGCTGATAATTGCGGCGAATATTCTCGATTGTGATCATAAATTATTTAACGACGACATAGGACTACCCTTCGTTGACCTGGCTGGTTGCGTGTGACACTTAAACGCTTACCGCGCGATAGCGTTATTGGACTGTTACTGTTTCTCGTGTCGCTGAATCATAGAAGATAATAAATTACATACATTTTCTTGGATGTTAATCAGCTATATGAATTTCAGATTTTTAATACACTTCGATTCAAAGTACTTGTACAAAATTGAAAGCTACCCTTGCAGGCTTGCTAGCTAGACGACACCTTGTTTTTGTTTTAGTTTTTGGGAAATCCATAATGACACGTTTAACGAGAATGGGCGTACGGTCGCATGCCCACGAATGTACCTGGCAGGTACAACGCGGTTTACGCTTTCGTTTCTAAGGTTGTAAATTTCTGGGGCCCGCAACCTCGAACGGCCTCGTTGACGAACGATGATCAAGGATAAATTGTAACTTTACAAACCTGCTGAGTGGCATTATTTAGGCACGGTGGCCGTCTATTTAAGCCCAGCCGTCAGCAGATTGCGCTGCTATAAAATAATAAACGTAAAACACGCAACGAATCGGCATGGTAGCGACTAGACCACTTACCTCTCACAATTAACGCCATCAGCCTTTTATCGTTTTCCACCATTCCTCCGGCCCAACTGGTGGGGCAAAGAAGTCTGATTTCTCGATCCGCGTACGTCTTTATCAGTCTTGCAGGATTATTTATGGCATATGCGACCTGAATTCATTTTTCCGGGAAAGAATTAATTCACTTCCCGCGATCTTGGTCGCATATAGATGAAACACTGATGCATCAAACGATAATCGAATCATCCTTGAGATGGAATGGGAATACATGATGTTTTCAAAACAATTTTTCTCAAAGGACTAGATTGCAAGAGCCTTGCAAGACAAATCAGCTAGAATATATTCTCTAGCAAGAACTATTAATAAAAGATGAAACTTACTCTTTTTCTACGGCCTTCTCGTTTTTGTCTATTCGACTGGAGCAGCGGTCCCTTCTAGTTAATAACTTCGTTGAATAGGAGCGTTGTCGGAGCGCAGAGTTGGCGATCGAAAATAAACGAGCCGCCATCATGCGACTGGAGTAGCCGGGAACCTATTAAGATATCGTGGGCCGGACCTAAAAATGTCGAAACGGCCAGGGCGAACCAATCGCAGAAATTAACATTAAAATCCTCGCGCGGCTCGTTCTAGCGATTCTTGCGAAATTCCTATCCGCGCGGAGCCGTGTTCCTCTCTCCTAGCGTGCTAATTAAAGTTTTCGAGGATGCAATGAATATATCTGACATGTTTATCGCTTATCTAACCACGGGCAACGCTCGCATCGCCAGAAATTATCTTGCCTCTTATCTTTCGAATTCTTCGACGCAGTTCATTACCATCGCCTCCGAAAATTCGAGCCGCGAACGTGACGTGGCTGGTACGCTGCTAAAAGAGTCATTACGTCTGCTATCCCCGAAAAAAGCCCCGATCAGTTGCTGTTAATTGACGAGCAATAAAGGGTAGAGAGAGATCCGATTGAAAATTCGTGCAACCATAATGGCGTTCGTAACCGCCGACCTGATTCCAACTCGAGTCCAAACACTGCCGTGTCGCGAAGAAACGCGTGTTCCTCCTCGAATAAAGACAATACGTATGCACGATAAACGCCGGCATTCCGCGTGCTTTACGGAACGTTTACGCCCGCTCGAATCGTTCTGCTAACGGCCGAGGATATTTTTACGAGCGACGCGACGCAAAGAACGAGCGGCGCGCTCGCGGCTCGATTCGTCACGATTCCAATGGTGATTACGTTGCCCCGTGACGATGAGGATGATGATAGAGATAATGAGCGGTCTCTGGAAGCCGGCGCGACCGCGGGAAACAGTCCGGTGCACCGTCAATTCCGACCGGGCTGCTAAACGTTTCCGAGAGACAAGCGAGTTCAATGAATGGCGAGCCTTTGTTTCGCATTTGCGGCAACCTCGGGCCGGGTAATAGGGAACGAAATAAAAGCGACTAGTGACTCAATCAACCGGCGTTCACCTCGGCGTTTCGTCCAGCTCTTCATCCGGCCACTCGTTTCCTTGGTTCCCCGCAATTAGTTCCCCGATCCGGCGATTGAAGAGATCGTTTTTCTCTCGTTTGCCAAGGGAACCCGACGATCTTTGTTAACTTTGAAACAATATGACAGAAATGATGGCTATTTTAATTGCCAGCTGCGTGTGGTCCCCAGACCCAGTTGCTGTGCAGGGAGGGTTCACGTCTACAGGGTTTTCGTTTCAGTAAACGAAGCTGCATAATCCGATTCAGCAGACTTCACATTCCGATAATAAATCTCCGGGATCGCTCTATCTAGAATCGAAAGACAAAGCCGTGGCACGAGAGGGAACAAAGGAGGGCGAGATTGGTGGGGCGCGAAAAGGGTTAGAGGGCCGGTTCGCGATCTGTCATCGAAGCGAGGCCGGCATTTTACAAAGTACAAGGCCCGGTCACGCTGGCCGCAGGTGCTACACAGAAGGCAGTCCGCAGGTAGATACGGTGGCTGCCTGATTGGCCTGCTTCGACCGGGTTCCATCCTACGATCCCACAGTTTTGCGACGCTAGCGTGTGCGGGGCAACGAGAGGCGGTCGTTGTTACGTGTCGCTCGCAACAAGTTCGTTCTTCGGCCTGCTCCATTGCTCGGCCTGGTCTGGCGGCAACAGAGAGAGCATCCGTTCGCCGCGAGCGTCAGCGATCGCCGGGGAAAGCGAGAGAAAGCGAGAGAAAAGGGAGAGAAAAAGGGAGAAACGGAGAGAGATGGCGATGGCTGGTACAGTTGGAGGATAGTAGTAAATCCCGTTGGCCGGTACCCACCGACGATCTGACTTGACTGCGCGCGTAGTGGACCCGCCAAGCTTTGGCAGCGAGCTAACTCGCTCGCCCCGCTGTGTATATTTCCGTTCCGTTACGTTCGCCAATACGCGCGTAGAGTTCTAGCCTCTCCGCTTCGCTTCGCTGCTCGCGAGGCGCAGTTGAGGCTTCGCCAACGCGATGCAGCATCGCTGCTAACGTCAGACTCGCTGCGTTTCTGTCGTTCTTATTGGGGTGCGTCTTCCTTGTTTCTCCCGCGGCGAACGGTCGGCTCCATGTGCGAAGGTTGAGGAGGACCGTCCCGAGGACATGGACAGTGGATCGGTTCTGGAGTAGTTCGGATGTACTTGTGTGCTCTGGTAGATCAAGCGTGTCGCGCCGGTTGCTATCGCGCGACTGCGTCGCGTTACAGTGAGTGCAAGAATCGCCGCGGAGAACTCTGTCCGGAGGACGTTGGCTGTTTACACGCGTAGAAGGTTAATTACCGTTGCGGGGAAGTCTTATCTCCCGCGACTGGAACGCGAGAGCGACGGGGATCGTTTCGAAGCTGGTTCCTCCTCTTGTTTGGAGCGCACGGGAAGAAAGAGAGAGGAGAGTTGGCGGGCGAGCGGAGCCGAAGAACGCGCGGCAATATCCGATGTGTTTGGCCGGCGGCCACGTTGCGAAATGCCTGAACGTGCATTGGATGTTTCAGCAGCTGGAAAACGAGACGGCATGGACTAACCGCGCGGATCGTGGAAACCCTTGGAAGGGAAAAGGGCAGCGGTATCCCCTCCCTCAGCCCCGGCATCGTCGCGACGCTCGTCGACGCTGCGTCGCGGTTCCTCCGCAACCACCAATTCGCCCTTATCGTTTCAGCCGGAAGGTGGGTCTATATATTTTTTTTATTCCCCTTTGTCTGGTTTACATTGTTCCACAGGAATTCACGGGCGGTGGATGTTTCTTTATTTTCATTCTCTATTTCTGAACGCTCCTCTGCCGCTTGTACTCGGAACTGCAGCCCTCCAGGTAGATAGTTAATAATTAACGACGGCATTCGGACGTTGACTCCAAAATTAGAGTCCTTAGATGACACAAATTCGAGGGGCTTTTTTGTTCGGGGGGACACGCTCACATCCGGAACACAGAATATTTTCCACGATATTGTTCCGCGCGGGAGGAAGAAATCTCGCGTCACGTACCCAGAAAGCAGTTGTCGTAATCCCGAGATTAACGGTCGGACACGTTTCACGTCGTTGTCGTGGCGCCCTCTCCCACACCTGCCTAGATGATTCAGCGGGGGCTTTGTTTTATCATCGGCCATCAGTGGTAATATTTCAGCTAGACCGGCCGTATGATCTTCATTAGGGCGCGGGAATTCCCGCCACGAACCGGCAATTTCATTAACGTGGCCGAAAGAAAGCCGTATGTAGGAACTATCAAAGCGTACAGTTAGTTTCTGCCCCTCTGTTTTACGATCGCCCGATGGCGCGGGCATGTTCAGCATTATTTTGCTCCTTTCCACGCACGTACACGCCACCCTGTTTCACGTGCTTGCGTGGCTTTGCCCGGGAAACTCGACGGATAAAATGCGAAGGACACAGTTGCACCGCGGTCGAATTAAACTTCGTAGCTAATTGTGCGCTCGTAACCTTGGCAATAAAAAGGCTCGTCCGGTTGGAGTAATCGTCTCTGTTTTGAACATTTTTTGACACTATCGTAGCTTCTCCTTTATCGTAGATCGTGATTAAGCAAATTTGAAACAAGGACTCCTCGTTCCTGCAATCCCTGAAACCGAAAACCACAATATTTCACCGTACGACATCTTGATCCATGAACCGTGTCCGGTATCCTCTCGCCGTCCTGATCTTAAAGTCACGACCTGTTCGTGCATCGGTCCAGGCCCCTGCCTCCGCATGGGGATAAAGACGCCGAGCAGCCAGGTGGACTAAATAAAATTGAAAATTTATGGAAAACGAGTGGAAAGAAATGGGAGGGTTGTTTGTCGACCACGAAACGAGATAGAGAATAGGAGGGAAAGGGCCAGCCTGTAAACTGTCGGGATGGCTAGCTCTTCCTCGACCGACGCCCAGGGGAGCTCCCCGATGAATTTGAATAAAAATGGACGAGGTGGAATAGCTGAGGGTAATGGAGACAGCGGGTCAGAGGTTGGAAAAGGACGACAAGCGGGTCCAGGGGTGGTCGAACGGGTAGGCGGTTATGGCGCGGTGTGTTTCTGTTCGCATGAGAAAAATGGTTACTCTGATGTCCGTATGTGCATGGGCCCCATATATGACTAACATGTTTTTACAACGTTGGTTTATGTTGTTGCGTTGAAAAGACCGATTCAGGAGGAGAGAAGGGAACGCAGTGTCCTTCCTTCATTTCATTTCCCCTATCTACTATTTGGCAAATAAAGCGTTCGGTTTTTCCGCAACAAAAATTGCATGGCACATGCAGCATCATTTCTTCAACGACCGATAGAACTTGCTACTGCTCGACGCTCGAAATAATTTAACAGCAGTGCTTTAATTCATATGGCTGACTGTTCACCTAGAAATTTCTCAACAATTCTTGTCTATAAACTCGGTTCAATTTTCTACTAATCTCTGACTGTGTGTAAAACTTCGCCGCGTTCCTTTATAACTACCCCAATTATCCTCGCGATGGTGCGATTCCTCTCCAATAAATTGAATTGGCAATTTATCATTGCAAAATTCAATGCGATTGATGCATTCGCCAAGTGAAATTTTTAAAACCCTGAGAGTCAGGCATTCCAATATCTGCCAACAAATTCGTCCGTCAGACTGCATCGATTTCACCGTGAACAAGTTCCCGAACCCAGGAGACCATGAGAAGCGTGTTCAAAGATGGAAACGGTGTTGCGGTGCGAGAAGAAGCATGGCCGCCGTCGGACGATGGCGTTCTCCCGCTTTCGATCCGTTCGTTCTTCTCTTGGTTCTACCTCCTACGGCTGTTCCTTTCACCCGGTATCCCCACTTCGAGGAATCACGATTTGGTGCGAACCTACGAGCGTACACCGCGGAATCCAGAACCCAGCCCAAACCAAACCTACCCGATCGAAGTCTCGTGCACCGTGTATACCTGTAACATTGCTTGGAACGTGTCCAATCTATTCCGCACGAGCTCTGCGAAATATTTAGTCTCTTCGCGAGAACATTCGAAACGTTGCCCTGGTCTCGGGATAAAATAGTATCTAAATTTGTTTACTCTACTGTGCACAACGAATTTTAATTTGGACATAGTGGATGCATTTTATCTTCCGTAGTATCTGAGAGCTGAAAGGAACGGAGTAAGAAACAGGATCTATCGAAATCTCTAAATATGTCGAATTTCTGCCGGCGAAATTTTTAAACGCGTCTCGTTCGAGTGCAATACGATTCCCGGAACGGGTTACCAACGCGAAGAGATAGAAACGTTTCAGTCGAGAGGAACACATGTGGCATCGAGTCGAGGGACAACGACAACGTCCACGGTGTTACCGGGTTGCCCACGCATACGGCAATCCGAGCCAGCCATTTTGAATTCCAGCAGGCTCTCTGCAGCGGCCAAGATAGAAAGGAAGGGAGCCTGCGGACACGGTGTCCTCGTCTTATTTTTCAGATGTCAAAGGACCGAGGCCACGAGGCAATATTGTTGATACTTGATGTTGCAGCCATATTCCGTGCCTCGACTGCCGTGCACGGCTCTTGGCGGGAGATCTTTTTCTTTTTTCGCCTTCTGCCTCCTTATCTACCACCTCGACAGCTTCGAAACGTCCTCTCGGTTCTTCGTTTCGTCTCTCGAATCGAGGTAACGCGCAAATATTTCTCGCAACACGCTCTTCGATATCTAAGTAAAAATAGAAATGTCTTTTCAATCGTTCCTACTATAGACATAGACACCATGCTGCAACGATTTCGTAGCAGGAACTCTATATGCCGAATCGCCGTTTTCATTAATGTTTGACACGGCTTAAGGGATGGCTCGTCGCTAAAATTACGCTGCAATATTAAGAATCCAATGCCGGCGCCAGATATTCGAAGCGCCGCGCAAACGCCGGTTAATGGAAAGGCGTCGTCTTCCGCGTTTCGAAATACCTGTGTGCAAGGGACCACCAATAAATCGCAGAGACGCAGAGGCGCGTTTAATCGTGGCTGCGCACGGAGATGGTAAATCGTTTCCCGTTAATCTCGATAATCTAACCGTTGCAGTCGCAGCCAGCCGCGGGAATGAGATAGCTTCGAACGAGTTGCTGCAACTTCGAATCGTCGCGTCACAAAGGTGTTGGATGTCTTCCGCTTAATGGAGGCTGCGATTTGGAAGTGACAGAGCAGCGTCGCCTGCTTTCAACCGACGCGTCGTTCGCTTGATCAACCGTACGAGCAGCAATATTCATAACTTACGGAGTATACAGTATACTTCACGAATGTTATACGGGGAATATTTGATTGGCCACCATTTTCGTTCGCGCGTATTCCGCTTCGAACGTGGCGGGCCTTTGCGAAGCGGACACTTGCAGTTACGACGGAGAGATTCGCTGTTTTTTACGCCCCTCCTTCGCCCACTTCGCCTCGTTGTCTCGTTTCGTATCTTAACCCCCGCAGATTTGGTGTCTAATAAGTTGTAGAATTTATTTTCCGCGCAGGCGAGAAACAACCGGTTCGTTAATCTGTCGGGGGAATTTTTCCGTCGCACAGTTTCCTTCGCTTGGCGACCTGGCCGGGTAATCGTAACTTCTCGTCCTCGTTAATTTATCACCGATCGGGCTGCATATCGTTCAAGCCTGTCTTTGATGGAGATCTGTAAAAGTCGAGCGGGGTTTGCAGATACCTAGCTGTTAATAATAAATAGTCCGCGGGGAGAAGTTATTGGAAACGTTGAGCCGTAAATTTCTGTCTTTTACACCATGCACATTTTTTTTGCTTCTTTTTTCTTGGAGCAACCTTGGCGCAAGGAAGTCTCCCATTTCTGGATCGGCATCCTTGGTTTCGGCCTTTGAGTGTCCTTGGGGTAAATGGAGCACCCTTTGTGCAGAGTGGAAGGAGAAACACAAACCGGAAGACCCCCTTTTTGTTTACCTACGGTCGCTTTGCTCCACTCCCGACTGCAGGAGCTTTATACATTCTGCCGTATGCATCCTTTCCGTTGCAATTCTCTCTAACAATGTCTTCCACGAATTGTCCTCGGAAAAAAGAAGGCATTCCTCTGTTCCCGCCTTGCCACTACGTGGCGCGAGGGGCGATCCCAGAAGACTATGGCGGCGCGAGAATCGGTTTCTGGCCGAAATCGCGCCGCAGTTACGCTGGGCCGTGTGTTTTCGAACAGTGGTTGATTATTTACTCAACGAGAATAGACTTCTATATCAACTTCCTATGTTTAGGATCTCGTGCGCGCGCATAAAACCGGCGGATCGGCCGGTTGAATTCTAAACATTGAAGTTTACGAGCGACGACAAGTTTACGCAAATCGCTCGTTACTGGCCCACCTTCTTGATCCACCGTTGCTATTCGATCATTGTAAAAAGAAAACCTCTGATGCTCGCATAGGGAAAATGTTGCACCCTTAACGTTAGAAAAGTTAGCGACCGAGCAGCTTTGAGAGATCCTGCGTTAATCTTGAAAATCGCGGGGTAAACGGGACTAGAAAGTTTTTGCTGCTCGTGTTGCAAATACGTACCCGGAATTTATGTTCATGCAGCTCGCTTAAGGTTGATTTACTCTCGACAGAGCACACGACTATGCGCAGAGCGTGTACTATCGTTGCACGGTGCAGTGGAACGCGATTAAGAATATTTGGAAGCACTCGTCTTTTTGCGAGCAGCGTTTAACGACGGCTGAACCAGAGGCGTCGGCTCGCCGCGATTGTACCATTAGTTTGGGGGGTCAATTGATAGGAGAAATAGCAGCGTTTAACGATGATAATGATTCGGGACCAATAGGGTTTTTAGTTTGATTGGATTGCTTATGTTGGATTTAGGACCGCGATGTTTTTCTAGGTACTCGCGATATGAACGTTCTGTGCTCCACGATGATTTTGAAATTAATATTGGACAGATTTTTCGCTTCGAAGTGTTCGGAGAAGTTTCGGTGCAGCTGTTTGAAAAGTGCCGCTTGCGGACGTGGTGCTCTTGAACCTGTAATTTACACTCGCGTGTAATTGTTTGCGAAATTAGGCCCGAGAAAGATGCCTGTTCCTTGATAGACTCGAGGCGTTATCAGAACAAATTATCGTCTCGAGAATTCTTGCACCTGTTATTCTGTCGTCGTTAAGAGGGATCCTCTTGTTGTTGGCCTCAAAACGATCGTGCTTTCGCTCGGTTACAGCTGAAGGAATTGTGATTTTCTCGTTGTTTCTTTCATTTGGATCAATGTCAAATATATTCTTCGTAATACTACCAGTATCTTTCTGTTTAATTTACCAAATGCCTTTTAGGTCAAATATACTTGGACCGAATTGAATTTCATTTCTGTAAGTAACGTCATAAACGAGGACTCGAGTGAACGGATGTTTGAAACAGGGTACACCAATGAAGCGATCTGAAAATGTTATGCGCCATCGTTATTCTTTTTTTTTTTATTTGCCTTTTCTAGAAATCTCGTATGTTTACGTCTACCCTAGAACATTTATGGAGATTCCCATTTCTTTCTTCGGGAAAATAACTTTTCATCTTCGTGGAACAGGCCACCCTCCTGTTTATATTACCTCACCCTTTCGATTTTTTTCGGGTCGTCGCAATCCTGGTAATGAAAAGTTTTATTCTGACCGTCTTTATCGACTCACCCTTCTCTACCTTATCGAGTCCCGGCAAACAATTTTGAACGTGCCACGTACGATGGCGCCACGATCGGACCGAAGCATTTCAACCCCCATCCCAATTTCATTTTCACCCCTCCATAGCCGAAAAATTATTACAATTATATTTTTGCAAAATAACGCGCACGCATTGCTACAGTGAAATTTACGTGTCTATGTAAATACGCACATTTTTATAGCTGCAAATTAAATGTTCATCCGATAAACCGAAAGAAATTTATTATTACGGTTACACTACAAAATCAATATCTCCACCCCGTCCAGCACCCTCGTTGAAATACTTCCAATTAGAGTACCTACTCCCAAAATGATCAATCACCCAACAGAACCAATGTGACGCGCCCAAGTGAATCATAAATTTTTTCCCTTCTCTATAGTTAAAATTCTATCGACAGCATTAAAAAAAACGGAATGAAAGAAGCAGAATATATTATTCTATATACAATCGTATTTCACCGCATCGGTGCTCGTATAGTTTATATCGAAGCGAAACAACACGATGAAAACCGGTGCACGATCGACGCGATTTCATACAATCAACCTGCTTTCGCGAGATTCGATCAGTGGCGTTAAACGAATCGTAATTCAAGCGAAAGCACGTAGACACGGTGCAGAGCCAGTGCTGCATACACCTACACGTGGACCGCACCGCGTCGTTCATCGTTTATACCCTCGGCTTCCATCTCCGTTCCATTTACCTTTCAGAAAAGATTCCATCGCGGAGCTCCATCCATTTTCCGTAACAATGATTCCACCGCACCCCTCTTCCAACGCCCGTCCCCTCGACGAACCAATCCCTGCTTTCACCCTGTGGCAATTTCAAGGACCCAGTTATGTCCCACCTTTTTCACCCCGACCAGGCGGCTGGCGAGAAAAATGCAAAGTAGCCGGCGACCGGGGTTATTTATCGTCTCCCTCTATCCTCCCTTGGTTCTGAGTTAGATCTTCAACCCCCCCAGGACGCTTTGCACAATCACTCTGTTAAATCTATGTCGCGCTGTAGGATTTTTCTTGTTGTTTCTTCTTTTCTCTTTTCGTTCCTTTGACGCATTGATTTTATTACCGGTCTGCTTATATAAATTTGTGAGCTTGGAAGGGAAACGCCTGGTTCTAAAGCTGGTTGCGAATTGTCATTTGGACAATTTTTGGGAAAGGGAAATAGATTTTATTGGGGTGTGTTTATGTATAACAGTGTGCGGTAGTTGCAAGACTATAAAGTATGGACTCATTGCAAGGAATTTGAAATTGTTTATTGACTCATCGAGTTGTTAGATAAAAGTTGCACTTTTTAACGCGAGTTTTGAAAATTCTTTTCAACAAATTTATGGACGTGACCGGCATAAAATATAGTCCGACATTATCTGTTTTGCGATAAAAAGCGAAGGGCGCCGTATGCAACAAGTGCGAAGATACGTTGCTTTCCTGTCCTTGCGATATCGACCAAACAGGTTACAGATAAACTCACCAATTATAAATACATAAAAGAATATGTCCACTTTGAAATATTTTACAGAAACTTCTTCTTCTCTTCTTTTCCACTTAAACGGAGCCCACCCTGGGTTTCAGAATATATTACCCTAGATGTCCGATATTCTCTGGACCACATAAATCACAAAATTGTGTTCCTCAGAGCACTGTTCCTTTTCTACCATTTTTTTTTCAGTATTTGAGTTCTCGTTTTACAGTGAATAATCTTCCAAAAGATCGACCAAACGACCGGTCGAGTGTCTGAGAAGTTTCTGCTCCCCCTTTCATAGCCGCGTCTGGAATTAGTCGATAGAAGGGAGCAGAACAATCAGGTGAACACTCGAACTCAAGAGGTTCAAAGTTTTCGTTTTCCTTGATCTTTTCGCACCCTTGAGAAATATAAATTCCGTGATGGTACCCTGCTGATTAGTTTACGTAACAAGAACGCGTTTACACAGTTCTTGGAACGAATCTGAGATATCTCTGCTTATTTCTAAGCGGTCGTAAATTTTAGAAAGAGTTGCACTTTATCCCTTAAAAATACAGTACGCTGTCAGCTCGTGATAAAATTCAATCTAGAATGAAAATATTTAAGGGTTACAATTACTTCTTTAACAAAACAATTTTTAACAATTAATTCCATTTAAACCTACGGGTTTAAGTTCTCCAATCTCATGATTCACCATTTCTCTAAAAACTAATCGAAGGTTTATTAAATACCGCTTGAAACGTACGCACAATTAATGGTTCAATTGGATTTAATTAATTGTGCTGGAGACATACGTCGGTGAGGGTAGAACGAAATTATTTTTCATTCTTGGAGGACTCGCATACACTTCGCACACATCTTACGCGATCTACTCTCTGATCCGTCTACGACGACTACGATCGAGTAAACTTTCGCGAACTGTACAGCTGAACGGCAAATGTAGCGGTCTAAACACGAATTCCCGGTATGTAAACGCAGACTTTCCTACGGTCTGATGCAACGAATCCCGTGTATAAAAAGCTCGCCCTCGTACCGTTCGGGAACAGACATTTCTCGCCGCCTGGAAGAAAAATTGTTCGCAGATTTCACTCTGACCGAACATCGTTTCACCCAGAATCTTATCTGGACAATTTTAAAGCTGGTTAAATCAAAATCATCACGATTCCGCTGCGCACGTCGACATGGATCGAGATACAATAAGCTTTTTGTAGCAACTACTTTGCGTAGGCGGTGGCACGGATTCGTGAGACAATTTGCATACGTCTATACATAAACGAAGGTGAACCGCTGGGTGAAAAATCCGCTCTTCGAGTTGCCTTTTGAAATCCCGAAATTGCCTTTCGCGATCTAGAAACTTCAAGAATGTTGCAGCTTTCAATTGACATTAAACAAGTAACGAAACAGAGGAAGAAAATTAAGACAGAAGCGAAAAAATGAAAATTTCCAGCATGCTCGTATAAACCTTATCTAAATGCATCGCTGGATCGGGAAGTGAGATACAGACGGAAGAAGGGAAAAGGGGCGGACGTCTGGAAAGTAGACATTTTACTTCCAAGATGGACGAAATGTCGGAACGGGGAAAGTGAGCGAGAAACGCAGAGAAAAGCTGAAACGAGGGAGAGGGGGTTTGGTATGAGATCTCGAGAAATAGGAAGATAGCCAGGGTGGAACCGGGCTGACTCTCATTAAGCTAAATTGTCCCCGAGGATGAGCTTCCTTAATTACTTAGCCCGGTTCTACGCTCTGCCATCCCCGTCATTCGTCCAGTCGACTTTTATTCGCGCATACCGGCGCGGGTACGAATTTTATTCGCGAGACTCGTCGGGTGCCGTATTGCTGCGCCACAAATACCTGAGGACAAATAACAATTAAGGAGGAGTAAAAATTCGCAGACGTGCATTTCGTTGAAGCTAACTCCATATCCCTTACTTACTCTATATTGCCGCAGCGCGTTTACAATTTCTTCCAGCTTCATCGAAGTTCGAGTGAACTATGTTAGAGGAACAATCGCGTTCTGCTCCATATGATTGTGTTTAACCATTTCTGCATCAATTTTTCTCGCATCGTTACCCTGAAACTAAATTTGGCCGATTAAATCTCGAATTCGCACACAATTCGCGAAACAATTAATAAATATCTATTATTTACCACACCTTTGCTGTCCAGTATTCTGAACCCAAATAAGATTAAAGATATTCAAATATTCACGGAGGCAGTCTAAGGCAGGAGTATAACAGAGTGGACTATTGCAAAAATGCAGTAACATTTTTCTGCGACCAGAGATTGAATGCACCGTGTTCGCGCTTCGAAGGCAAGAACAGGGGATGCAGCAGGGCGGGGTGAAAGGCGAGGAAAGAGAATGGGTCGCAGACGGAGTAGGGGTTTGATAAGAGGTAGAGTGCCGGGGTCGGAGAGGAAGAACTGCCTCTAAATATGCTAATACCCCGACGTAGGGTAATGAGTTCAGCGCGCCACCACGATCCACCGGACTGCTATGCATATATATTCAGCCATAAACACAACTTAGATTACTATATGTAACGTGCCAACCGCCGCGGGGTGCACGACTTATTGGTTGCTCGACGGAACGTTCGCCTTCTTCTTTGTGCCTGCGATTTGCCTCTGGGAACAAGGGGTGAGGGAGAAATGTTCGTTTCGTTACGATACCAAGAATCGCGCTTGTGGCAGGGGGTTAATAACGTACGATTTCTCTGACATAGAAAAAGGGTGGAAAAAGACTGGCTCCCATGAAAGGAAATCAAAGAAATTGTAGGTACTACGAAGAGCTGGGAAATTACCTCAGACCTGTGCTGTTGTTTACTTGACGTTCGCGTCGAAAATAATCCCCTGCGTCGGCGAAAATTAAGAGGGTTTCGATAAACGGCTCGGGTAATTTCCGCAGACTTGCAGCTCCGCTCCTATATCCGGACCGCCATCTGTCCTCGTGCCGCGTCGTCCACCCCATTTTCAATTTCCACCACGTTTCACGTTTCCTGCTCTGACCTGGCCATGCCCGCTTTCATTATGGTGGGTGCTGTGTTCCATTGGCCCCGTCGTAGCTAACCGCTTCACGGTCGTTTATATCGACGGCCTCCCGGGTCGGAGGAGGAACTTTCTATTCACGAAAGGAAAAATAACGACTCCCTCCGTCCATTAGATATTTTCGTTCAAACGCGTTCCAAGTTTTCACTAGCCACTTTTAATCTATCCGAAATCGTTGCTGTCGAACGACTCGGTTATTAGAAATAAATTTCCCTCTTCGGAATAATATCGATGCAAATCGACCTCGATCGGGAAGGTGAATTATTAAATAAAAAGTTTACGAACTCCTTCGAACATCTCCGGATGCATTTCAATTTCAAACAAGCGTTCCTCGAAGCAGCCGCGACCCTTGTCGCCCCGTGCTTCAAGCACAAAGAGATTCTATTTCCATAGCGTGCGAGAAAAAAGCTGACGTGGTCGTAAATTCGAAAGGCAGCCTCGGCTTTCGGTCGCGAAACGCCGTTGGCCGTTCGAAGGCGAATCACGTCACGGTAGCGCCGTGATCCGGCGGCCGCGCAAACCGAAACGCAAGATCTGGGCCACGCATCGTCCAGCTTAATGAAGGTTAAAGAGGAATAAATCCGTGAGCGACGGAACGAAGAAGTCAGGGACACGACACGACGCGACGTGGCGCGTGGCTCGCGCCGACGACGGATCACTGTGCCCCGGGAAAAACTAGACTAGGCGTTTTTATGGGCCATCAAATTACGCCGACCACCTCATAAAATGTTTAAGCGGGCTTCTGTGCAAGACGCTCAACCAGTGACTGGGCTAATGTCCTTTGGCAAAAATGCATCTCTCTGTTCTGTACCTGCCGCGGGTCCTCCCCACCTGTGTAGGTGACCTACGCGCGATTTTTTCCTCCCTTTTTGTCTACGCTGCAGCCATTTCACAAACATGAAAGAAGTCGTCCATTTTCAAAACAAGGGACGCTGATTGCCCCAGGAATCCCCTCCGCATTGCCACCCCTTGCATCGACGATGGCTATCGGCAATTTCCTTGCCCCTCCTTGTCTACAAGGGGAATCTTTATGGAATCCAGATATCGATCTCCTTTTCGAAGATCGCCCGAAGCGAGGAATCTTCCAAACCACTTCGACCCCCGTGCCCCGGTGTCGGCGACGCGCACACCGCGCGGCAATCGACGATACAACCGCGAAACGAACGAACGAACGAGGCGGTGGACGCTTTTACGAACTCATACGTGACGGTCGAGGGCCATCACTGGCAGCGAGCCGCCGTTAAACAAGCCAGAAGAAAACGGGAAGTCGTTTCGCGAAGCGGTACCAGTTTGTCAAGCTCCGCGGACATTGAAATAGAGACATCAGCGCGTCCAAATGAATCCCGATGGTAACAAAGAGTTGTTCCAAAGAGGAACGACTGGCGGACGAGCGAAGGGAGACGGAAAGGGGAAACGGTTGGAGAGACGAGGTGGGAGGAAGCACAAGTTTCGCACTTGACTTTTGCTAATCCAGTGTCCGCGACGTTGTGAATGAACGCATAAACGACAACTGGCTGCGTGGGCAACGGCGCCGTTAATATTGCGTGACAAGAATAAACGTCGGCCATAATTCAATATTGTAATTATACCGTCGTAACGCGGCTTTATTGTGCCGATTAATATGCGTCGTTAAAGTAATTGCCGGTAGCGCGGACTACTCCCGCCGATAATGGCCCGTTTAGCCGTCTTAGACGCGGACAGGATGGCCGCGACACGCGATTCCTAATTTCAAGAGGTTCGTGTGAAACGCCGATTAATCGAACCGAATGGAGAGCTTCTCGCGCGTGCTACACGCACTCGAAACGATACCTGTGAAACGACTTTATTTACGGCGTGCTGTGTCAACATGCTTCGTTCACGACTCTGCCATTGTATCGCGATCCTTTCGTCGAATGCATTCGGACTGGAGGAACTTTGGTATTTCGCTGATACTTTTAATTAGAATTTTTGTAATCTTCGTGCGATTCGACGGGTTCGCGTCAGGCTTGTAGAACTTTCAGGATCTTAATAATTCCGTGGTCTCTCCAAGGACGAATCCTTAGGCGAATTTGTGGGAGAAAGAGGAAGAGAGAGAGGAAAGAAGAGAGACTGGTCGTTAATTAATCGCGACCGCCGATTCTCTACTTTGTAACTCGTGAGATCGACCACTTTGTCGGCCGGTTAATGGGATACAGTACCAGTTTCACGCCCGACCAAGGAAAAAGGCGTCTGGGGAAGGAAGAGGCGACTTGGGCGGACCGGAGTTTTGGAAACACCGCGACCGGGAGAAATTTATCTTTATGGAAATTCTTCCGAGCTTCTCGACGAATGGGAAATAATCGACCGAGGGTCAGCGTTCCTTTAATCTCGTAATATACAGCTTGCTGTAAATAAGGAACTTTACCGCTCCGATAAAACAAACGCGGACACTGCGCGGGTCTGACTGACGACGATTTACAATAATTCTCTTAATCCGCGCGGAGAATTACGCGCGCCCCTCGAGGAGGGAACAAATCGCGTCACGATAATAAGCAATGAAGCAACGGGTGAAAAATTTTCGGCGACTTTAGAATCCCTAAACGCAGGCTATCCCCTGGCATGGCTGAAATTCGAAATTTAGTATTCGGCCAGTTCACCATTTTCGATTCCTCAACGACCATCGTCCACGCCCTGCTCGGGCAAGATTGAGAGACCAAAACTGTGCCCAGCCCGGATACACGAGGAATTCGCGGCGTTCAACATCCGCAATTATCGGCTCCCCTTGAAGGCTGAAGGGAAAGGAGGAAAAAAAAGGAAGAGATCGGTACGGAGCCTCTTCACGTTCTCATGACGCGGCGGTCATTTTAAACGAGGCTCACGCACCGGGACCACCCACCGCATGGAGCTGGCTGATTATATATACCTCAATTTCGGCCATTTTCGACGTTCCGGCTCCTTAACTCCCGCGGCATTTCATCGGGCAGAAATCCGAAAACCGGGAACGATCGTGAGACTCCGAGATGGAACGCGTTTTAAGAGATTACCCCAATATTCTCCCTCCTCCACCTTTCTCCGCCGACTCGTTCTCGTCGCGTTTTTCTCCCTCCTTCGTCGTCGCATGGCGTAGACGTGTTTCTGGGGCTACTAATTGGTCGTAAAGGAAATTATGTTCGGGGGGCCGGGGCTCGTCCTTTCGAGCGGAGCCCGCGTCGCGAAAAGGGTTCCAGCCGGCTCCACGGATTGGCTTCTTTGTTGAGATTTCCTCGCGTTAAACTACCGTGCGCTTGTCGAGAGATTGTTCATTAAACGGAGGGCACTTGAGGGTGTCGCGACTTTCGAGGAAGAAATTCCGCTCCTGGTCGAGATTTGCAACATACGTCTGCGGGTCTGTATTCGGCAATAAGACAGATCAGTGCCGGAAAGGTGACTAGCGATAAGCAACGCAACAAAATGTTTTTCTCAACGCCTTGTGCACAATGATTCGGAGAAGTAGAATGAAAATGATGGCAGAGGAAAATTCGCGCGATAACTTGAATCCCACGGGTCGATGGAACGGATCATTTCGAACCTACCACTTTCAATTTCTAAACGGCACACTAAAGAAAAAGATGTCTTCTCCGCTCAATCTTCCGTTCCATAGGATGCGCGGGTCGCGCGTGCCGCGAGTTCACGTCCGTTTACGAAATTCCACCCCGGCTCTGGTTAACCGTTTGTTGTTGGGCGGCTACGTTGCTGCCGGTGGTGGCGGCGACGGTGCCGGTGGTGGCAAATATATTATGCTTCTCGTAAAATTAAGTTTTTACGATCATTTTATGGTCGCGCGCGGTCCGTCGATGCTTAGTACCTATGGGTGTGCATTTCTCGCAGCTGTGCTTTGCGCGACTTGGCTCGTGGCGGCTCGTCACGGACCTCTTTCATCATACGCGTCACTGGAACATTGTAATCGTTTTCGGAAACCGGGTTCTTCCGTCCCGTTAAGTCTCCCGTACACTCGTCCACCAGCCGTCGAGAATACCAGTCGAATGGGTCGATACGAAGCTAGATGCATCTTGAGATTGATCTCCGTCGGTCCGGTCCACAAGTTTCCACTTGTCTCGAAATATTCTTAAACAAAGCTCTCCGCTTAATAGCATCCGTAATAGGACGACGTTCGAAACACGGACAAGCTTAGAGATTTATGTAAATGCCGCGATGTATTTTTATACTCAAATACTCAAATACTCAAAAATAGCAAGAGACACTTCGAGATTGCAGCAATCAGTTCGACAACGCACCAGAAAATTCACAGCCTCGTTGCACTATCGGGGGAAATGTACAGCTTCTTTACGCGATCGAGAACACGAGCCAACCTCGAACGCCTGATTTTATCGTCGTCGATACGACGGACGCCGCAGAACCTTGCTACGTTCGACGAACAGACGTTCCTGGCGAGGAACACCACGCTAAACTATGCCATCGAGCGACGAGGGCCAAATGAAACCGACGGAACGCACGGTCGCCTTTCCCGCTCGGGGTTGCAACTTTCTCTTCGTATGAAAAAATTGTTCGGTCGGATCGGAGCGGATTTCACCGAAAATTCGG
The DNA here is from genome assembly GCA_963583965.1 of Nomada ferruginata. Classification (NCBI taxonomy): domain Eukaryota; kingdom Metazoa; phylum Arthropoda; class Insecta; order Hymenoptera; family Apidae; genus Nomada; species Nomada ferruginata. Next base: position 4,519,973 of record OY757214.1, on the reverse strand, counting down.
GTCACCAACGGTGCTCTGGTGTGTAGGATCAATGGAAATTCCTTAGTTGTGAAAGTTTCGAGCGGCTGCGTGTCGATAGAGACACGAGGGGAGGACGCTCGTGTACCCCCAAAAGGTAGACAAACTTGGAAACGGAAGAATATTGTTATTTCAGGAATTTTTTCCCCCGCTTTTACTAACACGTGGCACTTAAACGAGCGATTTTAAGAAGCTTGGTTGTCAAAGCGGCCGACGGTTTTTTTTTGTTGCTATAAAACTTGATTTTTCGAGGGGCAAATAATTGTCTCGCCGTTGTATCTTTTCGATCTCAAGGGAGGAAGGTATAGGTAGTGTCGGCAGAAGTGTTAAACGAGCTTTCGGCAGCTACGAATGTGACTCGCATCAAGAAGCAGTAGAAACGAATCCATATACATGTGGTATATTTCAATCTATTTTTAAGAATTGCATCTGAGGTTGTAAAAAAGTACTTTATTAGTCAATATCTTGTACCAATCTATGTTGCCCGAAGGAGAGATGAAAAAACAAAGGTTAAATCCTGTAGGATAAAGGAGGCACGTTTCCCCGTGTGCAGCTCCCATGTATTTCCACGTCGGCCATGGTGTTTACGCGCGGTGGTGAAAACCGAGGCTGAATGCTAAGGAAAGGAGCGAGCGAGGGGATCATATTATTTTAGTTGAATTATTTATAGAACGTTGCCCGGAAAGGCGCGCGTGTTGTCTCGCGTTCTCCGCGAAGGTTCCACCTGAAGGAAAATGTGCTAGGGTGAAGCGGAAAGAAGAAGGAAGAGGAAAGAAAGGGAATGAAATTCGAGAAAAATTTTCGCCGATTCGGAGCTGAGATTTAAGTAAATGCTCTGGCTGAAACGCGTGGGCCGTAAAAACTTCTTTTAAACAATAGTGGGATCGCTCGTATAGGGAAGTTATTCGCTCGCGGGATAAACGCTGGCTCGATCAATGGCCGACATTCAAGCGAGGCGGCATTTTCGCGTATCGCCTTAGAAGCGAATCGAGATACGAAGGAATTCGCCGATAAATTCGAACGAAAGGGTGGAGAAAGGGGGACGGCGCTGGAGACGAGATTGGAGTCTTGGCATCTGGCTATCTTTCGAGACGCGGTTAAGATATAACTCTATGTATAGCGTCGCGCTTGTACCTGGCTTCTCGGGGCTGATAACTGTTTTGATAATATCGCGGAACATTTCATTCGATTTTTCAGAGCCTGCAATTTGCCTCCAGTGAGGTAACATACACGAAAAGTACGCTACTTATATTTGTATAATACCATTGCAGCTTGTACATTTTGAAACAAGCCTGCCCTGCTATCACCGTTGGTCACGTTGGGAGCAAAGAAAAATTCAACCCCTCGAACGTTCCACGCGAAATCTATACGAAATACAACAACTTCGTATCTACATTGTAGGCCTCACATCGAAGCAACCCTCGTTCCCATGAGCGTTATCAGAGGGCCGTCCGTTCTGGACCCAGAAAGCCAAAGCGGCCTTTCGATCTCGAAGGGCTTTATCTCGGGGGCAACGGCGATAGAATGCAAAACAGTGTCACAAAAACAAGCCGCGGGGGGAAAGCGACGAATAGCCTTAGGTAGAGGATGAAGAGAAGCACGGCGGCGCAGACGGGTCGGTGGACAGTAAGGGGACGGAGGATCTTGGGAGACTTTGGCTGATGAGGACGGTTCCCATGGCGACGCCACCCCAGGAACACGAAACGGTCTAGCCATCCTTGACTCAATACCAGCCCGCTATATACTCACGTACCATCGAACCACACCACCACTTCTTCGGCCTGGAAACCCTCTTAAGCTCTGCCCGACCTCCAGCCCCTCTCTCGCCTCCACCCACTTCCATCGCGGCGTCCCTGGCCAAATGGAATATCCCACGCTTATACTTTGTTCCATCTGCGGGTCCATATCGCGCGGGCGTGCACACCATTCTCATACACGCTCGTGGACGATCGCGTGTAAGCGACGGGCCGTAAGCGGAATACAAACGAGCAGGCGCGGCAAGGAGAAGAAAAAGGAAAGGAACACAGCGCGAGCGGACTCGGAATTGCTGCATTAGGGGTCGCTGGACATCGACGGCGTTAGTCTCGAACACAATCGAATATAATTCTTGGGGGGAGAGGCGAGGATGAGCGAGATAGGTACACGGTTGAGTAGCTAGATATCGGCTCCTGGTTACGTGTTTTCGTGTTCTTTTTATACGCTTTGGGAAGTGCGCCTATATCGCGAAGCCTTCGGATAGTTGAAAAGCTTGAATTCCGTCACACGGAAAGCTTTATTCTTATTCTAATTTAATTTGTATTTTATCCCAGTCGAAACGAGTAAAATTCTATTTCATGTCAGTCGAGGCCAGTGCCGATTCCTTATATATTAAACGATCTCTGGGTTGATTATCTAAAACAGACGATTGCCCTCGGACTAATCCGAATGAAACAGTTACTAGAATAAAATTCTAGTTGTTCAACAGCGAATTATTTTCATCCTGCCCTAAACAACAAGGTCGTCCCACCTATGTAAAAATTCACGAACCTGTCGATCCATTTAATTGGACCCAAAATGGTCAGTCGAGAGTGTCAATCTCTCTGAATCGCGCAGAGAAGCCAAATTCTGAATTGGATGTCTGGCCTGTCTCGCAGAGCGCACGCCACTGCCATGTTGAAGGAGAATGTCGGAAGCAGCGTCGGCGATTGGTCGCACGGCCATACCGTCTGCCTGTGAAAACGAGAGGGCGTCTCGGTGCTGGCTGCGTTCCACGCGGAAGGCGTCTCGACGCCCTGTTAAAAGCGGCACGCGTCGCGTCACACGGTTATGGGACTCGACCACCTTTTCCACCCCTACCGCTGCCGCCAGCAGAACCAGTTCAGCGAGTCACGGAGACTCTTCAACCCCTCCGCGGTGTATTTCAATTTCCTTGGCCGCGATTGATGAATATATGCACGCTGCGACTGCCGAAAGGGTTGATATCTATAGACCGTCTTGGGGGAAGTACAGCCGGGATTCTTGGAAGGAGCAACGGAGAGGGTTTCAGAAGGGGAGGGTTGCAGAACGAGTTATTGGATGCAGCAGTTCGCGGTCCTTGAGGCTGCGAGGCGAAACAGGGTTGAACAGGGTTCGAATAGAGGGTGGGGGGGTGTATTTTGCGGAACGAATTTTCATTCGCGCGTACTGGAATAATCTGCCGCGTACAGGCTCGAATGATTCGAGGAAATGTAGAGACGAACTGCGGTGTTGAATTTCGGTGAAGGGTTGGGGTTAAATAAATAAAACTTGGAATCTAATCTCTGTCATTTTCAGGATACCCTTGTGAAAGCCGGAGTGCCTCCGTGGGGTGTAATTTTGCTGGAAACTTTTTTCACGATTGGAGTTTCGTAATCTCTCGTAAGGGGTTTCCGCGCAATGAATGCAACCCTTTCCGCTTCGCTTTTAGTGCTGCTGCCCGGCGTGAATTAAGACTGCCGTCGGCTCCTCGGGGATTGAATTTTTTTTTTTAATTATTTCCCCCGTGTTATGTCTCCTTTCTTTTCGGGTCGAGTTTTTTTACCCCGCCGTTGCGCGGTAATAGCGATGCACAGCTGGAACTTGGCGTGAAATTAATTTTTCGGAATATTTAAAATATATTTTCTAGAGGAAATTACTAACCTAAGAGTAAGCTGGTCTATAAGTGGAATACATTTGATATTTTACGTTCAGTCGACGAGGAAATTGTGGCCGCACAATTCCGTATTTACTGAAAAATCCGTTTACTCCGCCATAAACCACCCCTATGGGATAACTAGACGATAAATATCGATCGGTTACAGTAACAGAGGGTGTTATCGAAGACGCGCGTTAAAGTCACTTCGGGGGCAATAAATTTCACTACAATTCGCGGGTCAAGGTTGAAGCCCTATATTTTTAGCAACCGCTTGGTAATTTTTAACGTCCTGTACTTTACGCGTCTTGCTTCACGAAAGACCTAGAGAAATCAATCGGGTGTCGCCAAGCTAACGTCGTTCGCGTCCATTTTATTTTTCCCATCCCCTGCCCGTAGCCCGCCGTTAAATTTGCATAAGCGCAACATTCGATTGTCAGCGTGGCAGCGATGGCGCGTAATCGCCACGAACAATGGAACGTTTAATTCGATTACACGACGAAATGCGTGCTCACGGCCCGACTGGACGGTATATAAATAACAAATGGTCGGCTTCTGCGAAGCGTTTCATAGAAATGGCATAACAGGGCCACCCCTAGCCGGCGTTAAGATACGACGGGGAAGCAAGAGCTTTCTCGTGTCCGGCTGTTGCGCGCCCTCGACCAATCTCTTCTGTACACATCGACGTTGGCTGGCGTGTTTTTCACGCGAGTACCACTCCCTTCCGCCTTTACTTTGCTTCTCTGCGATAATATCCCCCCGTGGCACGTCCTGCCCACATTTCTCTAAGGCTTACCATTTCCACCCCTAGGGCTTGCTCCATTGCTTCGCGTTGTCCAATCTATGGACGAAAGAAATTCGTCGGTCTTTGACGCAGGATTGGCGGGCAGCGTTGCAGTATTGATCATGGTAGTGAGCTGTTGGTCCTTTAACAGGGAGAAATATTGTATATATTTATATTAGCGACGCGTGCGGAACCGTCGATCAATTAACTTTAGCCAGCTGAATTAATGGCGACGATATTGTTCATCATATTTCCCTTCCTTTCTGTGCAAGGCATTGAGGGCGATTACGAATGCATATAAATAGCATGCACTTCTTATTTATATCCGTAGAAGAGATTGAATTAAAGTTAAAACGTAAACCCCATAAAACACATCGTAGCTGGGAAAACGTTTCCTCTTCCTTTCACGCTGTCTTTCACTTCCACGTTGGATTGACACGTTTCCCTCAGCCCTTCAAACGGCGTTCACCGGTCCGCCGTAAACTTAGCCCCCGGAGATTTAGCTTTGCAGTCACCTCTGGAGAGCATTTCCACGTTTCCCACCTGCAGCTTCGATTTCGATATTTACGCTCGCCACGGCGAATCGAAATTCATAGGCACGCCCCCGATTGAATATTCCGACCTCGAAAGGGAATACGTCGTCGCCGAGATCCTTTCTGAATCGTTCGAAAGCGAAAATTCGTAAGGGATTTGTTGACGAAGAAATCACGAGTAACGTGGATCGTTTGACGGGCATGGCGATTGTGTAAGCGGCTCCAACGATTTGGGAACGGTAGCAAGTTTTTGAAAGTGTATCGGGTTAAACGACGCCCGCTATAGGTCTGTTAATGGGTGTACAAGGTATAGAACTTTATACCTGGCGCGATACAGGGGAGGGAAACGAACAATAAATTTATGACGACGCGATAATGTTTCACAAAGTACGGTGTCGATGAAGATCCCTTCCTTTTTTCTGTTTCAGGCTGATGTTTTCCTTTGTAGAATTGTAAATAAAAGGCCTCAAAGTGTACGGCGCCGTGGAGAAGACGTTTCACCCGTTCGAGCTGTGCAGCAGGTCAGTACAGCCCTGTCATAAAGTGATAATCAATGAGGGAATAACTTTTCCACTTAACTGCGGGAAACAGAAAACAAAATTGTCGTTAAATATTATTGAGTGCGTAATTTACGGCACGAGAAGCAAAAAGTTGTGTGACGATCGATACACAAGCGACTGCGAAATTCGCGAGAAGCTTTCGATTCGACGTATCACAATTTCACCGTGCCTTTTTTAAATGTTTCAGGCTTTCCCGCGTGTTCCAGCCGGGAACACTGGCCGGTATACAAGGTGAGTTCCACACTATCTTATTCCTAAATTGTTCTTTCACCTATCTAAACGGTCTATCATCCATGAAATGAGTGCAAGAAAGTCACTCGATCTCGTATGCAAACGCGATCAAGAAATCGAAGGAAAACTAACGAAACGACACTTGGCTATCGAAGACGATATATTACAGTAACGCATCCAACTGACAACGAGGAAGAGCAAATAGGAATAAATCTGTATATGGGAAACGAGAGTGAAATTTCGAAGACAACTGCAGACGTCGCCTATTGATAAAGTGAACCGTTTGCGCTGAACGTTCCTCTAGTCTGGACGAGTTAATTCGTCTCCCGTGGCCGACCTCGAAACCTCGAACTAAAAAGCCGACGATAACGTTACCGTTTCCTAGGTAGTACGTACTTGCCGTAAACAGACGATTGTATACAACTGCATCGCACTAAAACCCATAGCTACTAAACCGCGCATACTACCTATAAATGGGCGAGTTGCTATAAAACCCATTCATGATCGCGTCGCCTGTACAACAAACGTCAGGTGGCTCGCGCCTCCCCCGCGATTTATCGCACTCGTATTCGACCGAGAGTCTCTTGCTTCCTACTTGCTACAGGATCGCAGTGTCACACGACCCCCGTGTCGATTCGTTGCCCCGATTGGCGGGGTGACTCACCCCAATTGCCATGAAGTGGAAAATATTTTTTTTCTCGATAACAAGAGAGTTATTACCTTTTATGTCATTTATATTACTGGTAGTTTAACTAGTGGGACGTGACGGTTCTAAATGTCTTGTAATGAAACTTTTTTGTTCGCTTAATTTCATAATGAAAGTATTGTAGTAAGCTATTGGTTAATGTCTGATTTCGATTTTCAACGAGGGTCCGACACAGCTCGATCGATAAAACTTTTCCCTCGTAGCCCGGAGCTACCCTCTTCACGATGTTTAACGTCGATCGCCCGAGACTAGATATTTATTATGTGAGAGGACCGTGCAATTGGGAAGCGGCGCCAGGAACTCTGCTTGTACACTTGCTCGATGCTTTCGTGTATGTACATCTGTAACAGTACAGTAGATTGCACCGTTAGTATAAGTGATGGCAGGGTTAGTCGTTGATCGGGTTAATTCATCATTTTCTCGTCGATTAAAAAGCGTTCATACAGTTCCACGCGTGGCGCGGTCTAGTGGCACACGAGTCTGATGGACAGATGGAAGGCGTGTGTGCCACCGAAGTTGTTGTCAGACCGTTTTACTTTACTGCCCCATAAAAGTACCGAGATTTAGACTGCAATACTGCCATGACGTATTGCCGGTGTTCCGTATGCGTGTACACATACGGGCATCAGAGGCGTGTGCTGCGATCCACGCACCACGAAGGGATAGCAATGATTTTGGTCGAATCATAGTCTTTTCAATAGAGTTGCATTAGGATAAGCGGTTAGCTCATTTTTGGGTACTTTTGACACCACGTGATCTGTGATTCGAAGGTTCTTCCATTTTAATCAGGTGTACTCGAAGGTTGCACTCGAATATTGTTACCATTCAGAAGGAGTAAGTTCCACTCCTTGTAGTATTCCACTCGTCGGTTGGTGCTTCGACACTATACGTGGCGGATACGTGAGATCTGAAATGTATATCGTCCACCCACACTGTTCGTAGGGGTAATTAGGATAGCAATTCGAGCAATTCCAATAATTGGTCTGCGGGCAAACAACGCGGTTGTAAACAAATAATTTAACAACGATAACGGTTGGTCGTTATCCCGCAAGATAATGGGTATCGTAAAAGGCGCAGCGCGTTCGACGACGGAACTTTGCCGAGGATCGACGAAAGTCGCTGTCACGGATAAACGCGATGGCCGGATCGGGGATCGAATAAGGGAAAGGAGGATCAAAAACGTCTCCGCTTGAAATATATCGGGATCAAAAACGACGAAGAGTCGTCCCACCGCGATAACCGCGAGTCGTGCGGGTAATTAGCGCCTCAAGGTGGAGTCGATAAATTTCCTCGGCCAGTGATTGCACGGTTGAAGGGCGAAAAGAAATGGTGGTGAAAAATCCCGCTCGTTTTGCCGCGAAGGGAGGAAAACGTGGAAGAAAGAGAGCATCGCGCGTACTACAGGCGAAGGAGAGGTGAAGAGAAGCACCTGCTATCCATCCATTGGCCCGCAATCCGGGTCAGAGCCGGACGGCTTCCCTTTCGTTTCTTTTGGCGAGCCGAACGAAACGTTTGGAGGCAGAAAGAAAAAGAGACGTGGCGTGTGACGATGCCGCGCGCGTGGTATTCAGGGTTTCGTGAAGAGGCCCGTGTATGCGTGTTTCGTTGCGTTTGTGTCCGCCGGCTCTCACGATGCAGTGGAGGGAGAGAAGCAGATTAGAGTGTCGCGGGAGCTGTTGGGGAAGGGGCACGGGGATAGCGACGAAGCAGAGCACTAAGTGGAAGGGGGAAAAGAGACGTGTCCGTCCAGGGTTTGGTTGCCAAACGATCCGAGAGATCGCGCTCGTGTCGCGTTCAGCCCGTTTGCGCGTCCGAGCCGCGGGCAGAGCTCTCAGTTGACGCTCAGTTCGGCTCAGCGAGGCCAGAGAGAAGAAAGGGAGTCTTTTGGTGTGTGTAAACATCGCGCGTGTGTGTATCATAGTAGCCACGGTTCCACCAGGGACTAAGGTTCTCTACCTGAGGAACCCGAAGCGCTGTACACGACTCGCATCCAGGGGTCTGCTACCTGACTTTTTCGAGGCAGAGGGACATAACGAAAAAAAGAAAGAAAAAAAGAGTTGCCAGATATATCCTCGGTCCGACCACAGCCGCTCCGTTTCTCCTGATCGCGGCAATCCTCAACGCGAGTTACTCCACTCCGATCCTTCGATTAGTCGATCGCACCTCGAACGGGATTCGAACTGGGTGAAAGGAAAAGAATCGCCGACTCGAAACTGGAGTAGTTTAGAAACGTGGAGCGAAAGAAGACAGCTGGGATAAGTGACGAGTGGAGAGCAAGTGCGCGCTCGAATAGACGTCGCGTGTGCCTTCGACGAGAGTAATGAACAGGTTGACAGTTTCCTTAGAGAAAGGAGACGGGACGACATGCAGCTCGAGCATGGCCTGGAGCAGGACGACGATAGCAAGATCGGTCGAGCAGTGAGAGGAACGTGCTCGTACCGTTCGAGGTGTCTATTGCCGAGGAGACTGAGATCGCCAAGTGTCTTAATCGCGACATGCTACAGCTGTGTACTCGTTGATCGTTTCGTACATCTATCGACATCGGTGACGTTCGACGTTCGCGAAGTCGTGTTGAACGCGCGAAACGAGATCGACTGACTTCCAAAGAAAAAAAAAAGACTGAAATAAACCCGTTTCTTTTTTCGCGCTCGCTACGCTCGCTGTTGAAAATGATTAAACAATAGCCTGCAACGTCGACCGACCGGAGTCATATTCCAACGACCGTTTCTAAAAGAGTGCTGTGTATTTTTTTTGTTTTCGTCCGTTCCAACGTTACTCGTTGTGCATAACCGTTGGACCGATCTCCGTCAACGTCTCTGTCCGCTGCTGGATCGTTGGACATTGGATTCTCATCGACGTCGTCCCCGCACGTGGCCCGTCCTGCCTGCCGCCCGTCAACCTCGTTCATCCTCGATCGTCGCCTTGGACGTTGTCACGGTGCTGGTGGTGGTTGTTGCGGTGCATGGACCTTTTCTCGACGGATTTGCTACGCGTTTTATCGCGCCCCTGGGCGTCTTCGTCTGCCCCTCTGACTATCCCTGTCTCGCTCCGTCCCGTTCATTCGATTCTCTTTCTTCCTCCCTCGTCCTTTCCATCTCTCTCCTTCTGAATCACCGTGTGCCGTCTCCCTCCACCCTGCACTTACCAACCCCTCCACCTGTCTACCGCGGCGCTGCACACCCTCTCTTCCCTCCGCCAACCCTGCTCGCACGGCCGCAATACACCCGTACAATTTTCCCCATCCCCACCTACCGCGCTCCACCGCTGCCTTCCGCACGCGTTTCCTTTATTTATTCCGCGATACCTTCGACCAACGCGTCCGTCCGTCCACGATGAACCCCGCGTGCCTCCCAACCCTGTCATCTTGAAATCATCGTCTCGCGTGCTCGCCCGTTCGCTGACCATCGGTCGTCATCGTCGGTCTCGTCGACTACGCTCGACGCGAACGTCCTCGTAAAATCGACTACGATAACTACCGCCTCGCTCCTACTCTCTCTCCCCACCTTTCCCTTCTTCATCTGCTCTTTCTTCCTCCCGTCTTCTCCTTCTACGCCTCCACCTGCCTCTCGTCCATCACGCTCATCGTCTCGTTCAATCGGGCTAACGCTACACGGAACGCTACCTTGCCTCGCTCACGTCCGTCCTTGAATCGCACACGCGGGTCGTAAACGCAACCACGCGAAACGACGATGCGATCGCGGTACCCGGTCGACCTGTGAAAAAATCGATCGACGCTGTCTGTGCGCCCGCGTCTCGAATTCGCTGTTCCCGCGCTCGATCTGCCGCCGCGCCGGTTGAATCGCACCGATCCCGGACCGACCGGCCACGGAACCGACCGCGCCGCTATCACCGATCAACGTCGACATCGCCGCCGTCCCGGGCGTCGTCGTTATAACATCGGCAATCACCTGCCACCATCTGCACCATCGCCGATCACGTGGCTTGCTCGACGGCGACGCTGTACGACAATGTTCACGCCGCGCCGCTATGCGGCTCCGGCGTGGGCCACCCTGGCTCCGTCACGCCGATGGGGACAGCCACCGGAGCGGGGAATTCCACCGGGGTGACCTGGTGGGCCATGATGAACGGTTCCCTCTACGAGGACAGCCCGCCACCGATCCCACCAACAGCTTCGAGCCTCGTATCCATCCAGCAGCAACAACACCAAGCAACATCGACACCCGGTTCCCATCAGCAAGCCACGACCCCGACCTCGCCAGCTGCACCAGCATCCTCGGCTACGAGCGCACCACCGGCACCAACGGCCAGCGCCAGCTCGACCTCGCCGAGCGCCTCCTCGGTGGCGAGCAACAGCGCGCCCGGCCCGCTCCACATACCCGCCAAAAGGTTGACCGCGACACCGGCCGCATCCTCCTACGGAGAAGTCGGCTGCGTCGAGTCGTCGGCCGCGCCCGCCGCTGGACCAGCGGGCGTCATTCGTCATTCGCACTCGTCCTCCGCTGGCTCCCAAGGAGGCTGGAGTTACAGTCCCCATCATCCTCAGGACTCTCACTACTCGTCCGCCGCAGCCGCGGGTGACTCTCTGAACCATCATCAGGCATACGGGGGTAACAATCCCCCGACTTATTACAATCTGGCGGCCGACCCTACCTCCACCTCCGGCTCCTCCAGGGACAACCGGAAAGCTGGCACCCTCAGCTTCTGGTCGCCCGCGGCGGCAACCGCTGGATCTGCCGCCACCGCTGGCCCAGCCTCCGATTACAAGTCGTACAACTCGGCCGGCGTCGCGACCACCAGCTCCACCACGGGACCTGGGTCTTCGTCCGTGGCCACGGGTGCCACCGATCCAGCAGTTTCCTCTTGCCATCAGAGCTTTCCCCAGAGCTGGTGCAATTACGCGCCGTACACCACGGCCAGGCATCACCACCCGGTCGACGCGGCCGGTCATCATCATCCTCACTCGCAAGCCGGTGTACCGTACTTGACGCCGTCCGCTGCTGACGACCGGGGAAGGGTCACCGCCGCCATGGTCGCGGCAGAAGGCGCCTTCCCTCACGATGGATACGGTGGCCTGAGAAATTACGGGGCGCCGGAACCTGTCACCTCCAGCCCGTATCCACCTCCAGGTAAGCATCGACTCTGTCCTCATCTTTCTTGTAATCTGTGCTTACCTTCCAGTCGGATCGTCCAGCAACGACACGTATACCTATACTGTACGCCCGCGATCTGCCGACCGATTTCGCGGAAGGTTTCTCCCGCGTTTCTCGAGAACCGCGGAAAGTTGTTTGCCGGTTGAGGCGCAAGGTCGGTTAGACATACGTGCTCCGGTGTGTCCGCGGGGATACGGAACGTCGAATGTCGCGGGATCGTGATCCGAATCTCTTCTAGATCGGCCTTGAAACGAGTTAGGTGAAAGGAGGAAAGAGAAGGAAAAGAAGAGCGAACTTAAGTAGCCGAAAATCGTGGAAATTCCTCACGGTCGCGCGTGCAATCCAGTCATCGTTCATTCACGTATTTGGTCATTCGCTTTTGTCCCCTCTCGGCGTCCTCTTCTCGGGACCCCGAGAACCCATGAAACGTCGCACGAGCAACAACGAACCGCGGCAGGTTTATTGGCGGCCGTAACTCGTAAACTCTGGCGTGCGCCTCCGATCAGCTGATCCGTTCCATGACCCGTACCGTGCCGTTCAGTCTTCTCTTACTAACGGCCATTCTCGCTTTCCCTCCTGCAAACGCTGCCGACCGACTCTCTGCCACCCTTGTGGTCCCTTTCCGTCCCCCACCCCCTATTTCCCCGTCCGCCTCGTTCGAGCATTTAAACGCGTTTCGAAAGTTTTTACACGTCGGATAGTCTATAGATCTTTGCTCGGCTACTTATATAACCGGAGCTCGAACTCCGTTCACGCTAAAAGCATTCACGAGCGTTCGCTCAACTTGTGCATACACGCTGCCACAGTTTGCCCTCAGCCTTCACCGTGCTTAAAGTGTATCGTACCACAACTTCTCCGTTGTCGGCGATAGGGGAGGATCGGCTGAGCGTAACGCTACGGGACAGAGATTTCGATCGACGGATCGACCCTTGTACAGGCCGGGAGAAAATGCTCGTCCCTCGTTGGAATCGTAAAGAATAGGAAAATACGAGACACCGCGGCTGCTCATACGAGCACGCTCGGCCCGATAAACGAGATATCGTTTGCGTGTTCTTGTCGTCCCCGCTGTTAATCGTATGCGTGGAAGGGAGGTGCACGCGCAGGCGTGCGATACATACAAAGTAGCGGAATATGAGCGCCGCGTATAGTTTAACCGTACCCCAATAGATGGCAGCTCCATTATCTTTGTTCGTCCGTCGAGTGTCGAAGAAGCGTGCCGCCTGCTCCGTTTCACGAACGCCGCTCCGTCCAGGGTGCACGCGCATTTTTCGACGAGTCGTACCGGCCACGATCGGCAGCTGTTTGCGGAAATTCTTGCGACCCGGTCGGATCGGATGGCGTCTTCCTGATTGGGAAACGCCGCGTTGAAGAAAAGGGCTGCAACGCGGTGTCTTGTAATATTAACGAAGCCCACTCGCACGCCCCGTGTATCGCTCTTTAATTTTTTCGCGCGTCTCGCAGCCGCCGGCCGGCTTTTAATTAAGCACGATTCGTCGTAAGAAATTGGCGTGTACCCTTCCGATTTTTAATCTGAAATTGTTCTCGTCTCTACGCCTCTCCAGTTTGCATAGCCGAATCTATAATACATGCAGTACCCCCGGGTTTTTTTCTCTCATAGCATCACGTATGAATACATAGATGAGCTGGACGCTTCGCGAATATCGCTAACCGTGGACATTACATGCTTCGAGGACGGACGCGATATCTGTAGCACGCTTATTCCTGGCAGCACGCCGGCTGCAAATCGATACGTCATTTATTCCGCAGTTTCATGCGCGCACACGTTACCTATGTACGCTGACATTCGCCGGGATCCTGACCTTTGTTAAACAATTTGCATATTCCAGCATTTTAGTGGGCAATAAATTCCTGTCACTTAAGCAATCACGCCGCGACAGTCGCGAAACGAAACGAGACGAGGCGAACAAACGTTGAGAAAGGACGGGCAGGGTTGGGGTACGGGAAACACGAGAGAATAGAGAGAGAGAGGGAGAGACCGAGCCGAGGGAGAAAGACCGAGCGAGGGATCACCGCAGACGGAGAGGACAGATGGGAGAATGAAGGGAGGATATTTCACGAACTAATAAGGGTGGAAGAAAGACGAAATTCGGCCCAGCCCCAGAATCTTCCATAAAAACAGAGTGTCGAGAATGTTTGATACAGTTTTTCTGATCCACCCGCGTTTTAATCAAACCTTCGCAGCGATACGACCATCACTATAGACGGACAGACTTTTGTCGAATACGCAAATAAAGTGCCGGACCTTAAACTCGATCGACATTATAATCTATTCGAGCTTCGTAAACCAGGCGAGCAATCTCAATTGCAAATAAGCCCGGTGTTCTTGGTTTCTTTAACGTAAATTCCATGTCGGAGCGCGTTCGTTGAGATGTAACGTTTTCTGTAACGGGGCACGCCGGCAAATAACGTCTTCGCGGCTCGACGAGGGGACTGACAGGTGGGAGATTGTGGCTCGGTTGCACTCGCGAGCCTGCAACATTGCTGAACTCGCGGGATCGTTGGGTTCTCGGCGGTGCAACCATTTCTCAACACTGTTGCCCGTACTTGGGTTAAAGATAGACCGCTTTCGTAATCCCTCCGCTTCGCGCGTTGCGCTCGAGCATTTTCGGCTTCCCTCAAAAAAATGATATTTATATCCCGTTTTTGCCTTGCAACCGAACGGGGAGGGAGCTTCTTTCTACTTGCTCGTTCTCGAGAGCTGAACGATTCTCTTCGTTCTTCGGCTGTCTGCGTAAGATATATAGTATTGTTCGACAACGTAAACGAAATGGAATTTTCGTGGCGCGTGGTGCAAATACTGTTCCTGTGTCAAAAAAAAAAAAAACATCTCGCGAAATTTGCTCGGTAATTCTGCGCGAAATTAAAAATAGAACATTCTTTCGATCTCGAAGGAAAAGTAGGAGGAATTATGTTTTCGCGCCTCCCGTAGACAGATTACGTTCGAAAAACTGAAATTGCAAGAGACTAGAACCCATTGCTAGTATAGTCTGTCGCTTGATATCGCGAAACATTGTGGCTGAATGTATTAATCGTCAAGTTCAAAGATCTTGCAGCCAACAATCGTGGGAGTCGTGCACAGTTTCGAACCACCGGCTAAGAGGAACTTGTACTAACAGTTCTGTGACTCGTGTTCCCGTTTCATGTTTTCTGCCCGGCTAGTACTGTCGGTCCAATTATATCATATCGTCTCGCCGCGGCAAACCCTTCGTGTTTGCGCATCACGTGCATCACGTACGCAGACACGCACACACGCGCACGAGGCGAGTGTACGGTCGACCATTGGGGAGCTGCTTTGGGTGAGAATTCCATGATCTCGTGACCTCAGGACCTTCCGTCTGGGGAAAAGACTGGATCATTGAGAAACTTGAAAACCTAACTCCAGCATTTATTTCTGCTCTGGTCCCCAATGGTATCCAAGTTCGTGATAAAAATAATGCCGAATGTCGATACAGAAGCTGGATTTCATGGTACACCTACAGTATGCGTTGCGTGAATTATTCGAAACGCCAGAACCAGTTTAGTTGGGGCAATAATTGGAGACAATTAGTGGAAAATGAAATTTTTCGTAAATATTACTCCAGGCCACCCCCTCACCGGAGCACGTATATTTCTGCAAAGTCCATTAAGAATCACTTGGGAGTCTCTTAATTAATTCTGAATGTTTATACATATAAACACTAATGAAGCGTTATTTACGATATCGCTATATGTTAATTATCACGTTCCTTCAGGTGTTACGCTTATCGATTGAAATGAATACGTTGCCACTTATTGACATTTGATGTTCATACGAAACACGTTTACGTCGAACAGCAAGAGAGGTTTCGTTCGGCGAGAAATCGATAGAATCTTGTATTTCTCTGGGCGTATCGGCCGTTGTAACCGCCACGGTCCACAACGAGTAATGAATGTCTATAGAGATTTCATTCGGAAAAAAGGCTAA
This sequence comes from Nomada ferruginata, assembly GCA_963583965.1. Lineage (NCBI taxonomy): Eukaryota > Metazoa > Arthropoda > Insecta > Hymenoptera > Apidae > Nomada > Nomada ferruginata. The sequence continues at coordinate 4,504,438 of OY757214.1, read as the reverse complement.
CGGTATTGGTTACGCGCCGATACGTCGACTAACGAACCGACGTATTTGCTCTCGTTTCTGCCGACTCTGGTTGATCTCGTGATTCCGTAACTCGTAAGAAAAGGGAACTGCCACGGCTGCTTTCTCGTCCGACCGAACCGCAATTTGCCATCGAATATCGACATCCTATCGATACGTATCACACAGGCACTATCAACGTTCGATAAATAATATCCACTCGAGGGTTTCTTTCGATAAGCGTACTCCCAACGTGGAGGCAAATTTTATCGTCCGCTATTTCTAATAAAATAGCATCTAGGTTGTTTATTGCTGGCAGACTAATTGTGTTAAGTGATGTGGGGTTCCTCCCCATCTTCGTTGTTTCCCGCAGGTTCCCTGGCGGGAGTCGGCGTCGGTGTTGGCGTAGCCGGGATGGGCGTCGGTTGCGGGGGTTCGAACCCTCTGGAGTGGACCGGTCAAGTAACGGTGCGAAAGAAACGCAAGCCGTACTCCAAGTTCCAGACGCTCGAGCTCGAGAAGGAGTTTCTGTTCAACGCGTACGTGTCGAAGCAGAAACGATGGGAGCTCGCGCGCAACCTGAACCTGACCGAGCGACAGGTGAAAATCTGGTTCCAAAATCGTCGAATGAAGAACAAGAAGAACAGCCAGCGGCAGACGCAGCAGCAGAGCAACAACAACAACAACAACAACAACAGCAGCGCCAACAACGCGAACCACCATGGGGCGACCGGTAGTCACCACCATCCGAGCGCCGCACACGCGCCACCCTCGAGTCACCACGTGGTCGCGCAGGCGCACCACGCAAACGGTTCCGTGAAGCACCATCAGTGACCCGTGGCCTTCTCTGGGGTCGTCTTTGGCCATCATCAACACAACCACGGCACCGCGAACGGTTGTGCCGGGACCGGGACTGTGACTGGGACTGGAACCGGGACCGGAAACGGCACCAGTCATCCCGGCAGCCACGCGGGCCTGGTTGCAGGTCACAGCCATACGCTTCACGCGCCCCAACCTCAGACGCCTCTGCCGACCCACGCCGCCGGTGCCTCGAGCACCGTCACGCCCCCCACCGCCGTCGTTCATCCGCACATTCACGCACACGCTCATCATCATCAGTTGGCGCACGTGGCTCAGCAGTATCCTGCGCTTCTTCATCAGACGCCTCATGGCCTGGCCGCCTGAACACGACCCTTCAGGCCTCGATGCCCCAGAGAAATCGTCGACGGATCGTCTACCCATGGCTCGCTCATGCTACGACAACTTCTCATCGTCGTGGTGGTCGTCGTAGTCGTCGTCGTAGTCGTCGTTGTCATTGCAGATCGGCATCCGCAGCAACGTCGGATAGATAGATATGTACCCGCACACTTATCGAACTTTGTTCAGCAGCTGTTCAAAGACTGCCTACCACTAGTAAGGAGAGACAACGTTTCGCGAGTAGTATATTATTATTATATTATTTTATTATTAGTAACATTATTATTACAATCATCGTCATCTTCATCGTCATCAATGGTTATTGCCCAACGGAAGGAATACTGTTGCATAGAAGAGAGTGAGTTTGCGGCGTCCTGAGAACGTCCGTCGCCAGACTCTTTTGTTCCCGCGTGTCGGTGTCAGGTGTCGGTCTTCTTCGAGGTAGCGCGCATATTGTCGTATGCGGCACCAAGCAATCTGTCCAATTCATAATTCGGTAGTACTTCCTCCAGTTATACATATTATATATATAAATATGTATAATATAGTGAAGCAAATTAGTGTCTCTTAGCGTCTGTCCCGCCTCATTCGCCTTCCCTCTTTATTCCCGCCTGGATCAACACACCCCTTGCCCCCCCTTTCCCTCCATGACTCCTTCGACAACAGGGCTAAAAGGTACTTGCTCGATACTCTCGATCGTACGTTTGCTTTGCTTGCACTGTTCAGCCCGGGGCAATCAAACGGGAAGGATTTAGGAAAGCATCGCGGAGGGAATGCTGGACGCAACGCCATTGGGTCCCGTGGTTACGACAACGCGGTCCGGCCAGGATCGCGGCTGAGGGCCGCTTTGTAGGGGGTAAGTGTATCGAAATGAAAGTGAAATTTTAGTAAAATGATTGACGGATTTTTATCACGAAGCACTCGCTTTTTAATTCGTTCGAAAGAATTTCGCGACGCGGCCAATCTCGCGCGAATTTTACATGTGTATAGAAAAACGCGACGAGGTATATATATACGGTGTTGTTGATAAATCTAAATGTTTCGTTGCGTTAAATTCTACGTTTATTTGTTCACCATGTGAGACACTGATTGCTACTGTCTGTGATTCGCGGAAAGTACTAATATTCGCAGAGACGCACGATCCCGGTCGACGCGTAACGATCGATCGGCGTTGCGTTTCCGTCTACACGCCCGTCGATCGTCCCGTGTATTTTACACGGTCGACGCGTGTTAGTTTAATTTCCTTGTTATATTGTGTCGCGACGCAAGCTCGATCGCGACGAACAATTCGTTCCGCGGGATCCAATGGACCTTTCGTCGATAACGGAGCTGGGCAGTGGGGTATAGATCGATTTCCAATTCTGTATTTTCTCAGTAAAGATTAGCGGCAACGATCTGCGCAAATTCGTTCAAGCCCTGGCGGATCGAAACGGAATGAAACGTTCGGACGTTTGTAGATAACTTCTATATTCGCTGTCCAAGCTGCTTCAGTGTTTGAGACGTCGCCAGCGGCGAAGGAAAAAGATAAAGTGGAAAAAATTAATGTGAGAAATTAAGACTGGGCCCGTTCGTAGTCTTCGTTTGCAGCGACTTGCGAGGGAAACGTGGCCGAAAGTTACTCGCGCGTCCCTCGCGAATGGTTACGTCGAAGGCACGTCTGAGGCGGACCTAGTCCAAAGCAACCATGCGTTCGGAGAATTAGCCTAATTATGTCCAGAGTGTTGTATTCATCGCCTACCAAGGATCGCAAACTAGTACCTATAATTCTTATATTATATGTAAAAAAAAAACAAGTGACTTAGATTTAAAGGCATACCTAGTGGTCGAGAACACTGCTCCGAGGCTGAGCTTAGGGCATTCGTCGGGACTCTGGCATTCAAGTTTAATGAAAGCTCGAGGGGAAAAGTTGTAGGAAGATCGATCGTTTGGAAATTCGTTGTTGAAAATTTCGATGATATTCGACTGTTGGACGAGAAACCAATATTTTTTCCTTGAAAATTTTTAAGAGATCTCGCGCGAAGGAAATTGTCGGCGAGTCCGGATTCGAGCACTACCTTAGTTGGTTATTCGGAATAACGTTCGTCTTAGCATCTATCGGGTACCTATCCTAGCTCGGCAATGGACTCTACGTAGCCAGAGTTGTAAAGTAATTGAAAATCGACGGAGTCCAATAGAGACTGAAAGAAAATTCACGGGACATTCGGGGAAGGGGGGCCCTTTCGTTGGCTAGGGGCCGAAGTTCTACTTTTCAGATTCGGGGACGAACGTTATCTCGGTCAGCCGATCGAATCGGAAAATAGGGGGCTGACACGCGAGTCAAGGAACAGAATCGACGAGCGATTTCGAGCAAACGATGCCCTAAGCGCCGTCGATGGGCGAAGAATGCGAAGTGTTTACCTTTTAATCGGTACGTCAGCGAGTAAGTAGGTAATTTAATCGGATGTTAAATGAAAATAAATATCCCAGTGGATCTCTATTCTCTAAGGTGCAACATTATCTAAATTATAAGGACCGCTGAATGGGTGTGCATGCCTATCGTATATTATATATACATACACGTGTATTTCCTGTGTGTTCTTGTGTGAGTGTGCGTGCGCCTTTGCGCCTAAATAGATAGTGACGCGTATATACGCGTACGTTTGCGCGTGTTCCATGTAAGTACAAGGGCGAGGAAAAGTAAGCGCTGGCTTTACATCGGTGGAAAATCGATGAAGAGAAAGTAGGGCTGGTGAGAATCAGAATTTCTTAAAAGTGTAGGCCCGCGCGCGCGCGTGCGCTCGCTGGTGCGACGGAGATAGAACGCGACGATTGAATGGGTGCGTGCGAGAGAGAAAGGGTGAGTGCAAGAGGAGAGAAAAATAGCTGAGCGACAGGGCGGGAGAGAAAGAGAGTGCGGGTGATAGAAGCTTCGAAGAGAGCGGCACAGTGAATCACAGCGTTATAGATAACGATAAATAAGAACGTGACGCGGAGCGAGAGGAAGCGGCGAGATATGTATTGTATAACTAGAGTAACTTTTAAACGAAGAATAACAAAAAATGAAGGGGAACTTACACACACGCGAATATACGTTTACACGTGGAAACACACGGCCACGAGATTGGGTCTAGGATAAACGACATATAGGTTCGGCCGCAAGACTACTATTAGTACATTAATTATGCAACGACGGTAAAGTACGGGCGCAGTGAGGTATAATTAACGCGGATATAAAAAGAGTCGGGATAATCGGGCCGAATTGAAATTAGAGAACAGGGGAACAGGAAAATCTTGAAGTCGGCGCGCTATACGGATTTCATCGCGAGTATCGATTGTAATTGACATAGCTGCTAATTCTCTTCCCGCTGACGATCTTCGTCGTGTTTGCTACGATTACTACGACTATTATTATTATTAATATTATTATTATTATATCATTATTATTATATTATATTATTATATTAATTATTATTGTGAGCGTCACGTTAATATTATGTTATTGTTTTTATTGTGTGTTGTTTTGTATGTACCTATCAGCCTATAACGATCATGATATTATTAGGAGACAATGGACCTACATACATGCGCACCATACAGGTATACACGTACGTGAAAACACATAGCTCGAGGAACCATACAGAGGAACCACGGTATTATTAAACGTGCACGATTAATTTTAATTCACTGCAGGTTATCCCCGAATAACTGCTGCGAACCCGCAGGCCACTTCGAAACCGCGAAGCTGATTTTTCTGTCATTGTTTCTCGATTTACATTTCCGAAAGTACTTTTCCCTATTTCCTCTGTTACGTTTTGTGTTATTCTGTTCATTTTCTGTTTATGCTCCGCCCGTGACAGGGTCGTTTGTATTAAATTTTACTTGTTTCAAAAGCTTTAAAGCGCGTTTAAACGAGAAGCAACGAGCTTTCCTACGAAATCGAGCCGAATGTCTCCGGGAAATGTTTTCCAGATGAAGACAGTTTGCTTCAGTTCTCGCGAAGTCGAGGAGATGGGGAAGCAAAAGAGGGAGAGAGAGAGTGTGTGTGTGTACACGTGAGCGAGTGAAAGAGCGTATGTATGAGCGCGCGAGAATGGAACGATGTGTAGGCTCGTTTACTTGAAACGCAGATCGAAATACGAAAATGTTATGCATTGCGAGAACGCGTGTTTATTATTATTTTTTTTTTAATGTTCGTGTTATTAGATAAAAGGAAAATCGAATGAAAGGAAAAGGATTGTTCTTGCGTTATTATGTTTCTCTTTGTATATTGACGGCTAAATGATCAAATCACGTTTATATGTTCTCCTGGTGGATGAAAGGGAATGTGAAGAGAATTACAATTATATTATTGTTTAATGCTCAATATTGTTATATTTACCCGATCAATGAACGCTGGACCTTGAACATAGCAAATTAACATCCTCCCACGTGTATGAGTATCCACCGTAACTGTAAAGAAACTCATCTATCCCGAGGCTACTCGCGGTATATATCGTGAACCTTGACCCCTTAACGTCCATGCGATTCGACCTACGTTGTGTGTTAATACCTGGCGTAAAAAAATAACGCAGGGGGCGTAAATGCACACGTTTTGTTTTTCTTCCAAACAAATTCGCGAGAACTAGATTAAATGACGCTGAAACGTTTGCAAGTCGTGACGTACTGGTACGTTCGTGGTTATCTGTAACCTGTATCGATCAGTACGATAACGAGCTGTTCAATGCGAGGTAAGTAATCGAGCTAGAGCCAGGCTAAGCGTGTTCTACTCCTTTGCTTTGTGTGCAATTTTATACGCGTTTCGTGTTGCGTACACGACTGAGAATTTCTTAATCGATCGAGGAGGTGTGCGTTCCTGAGAGGAGTTCAGTGTTTTGCGGTGAAAAGCGAACGTACCGCGTTCGATGTAATTACTACCTGTAACTTTATTTCACGTCGAGATTGATGTAATTATATTATACTATTCTTACTGTCCGTTTGTATTATTTTTTTTTTTAGCAATGAAGATCGGTTTGTACGGATGTTCGCCAGGGTATCGTTTCGTTAATTTAGGTAGTTCGCAATTCACTTGAAAAGCAAACGTTCGCCCCCCCGTAACCGAACTTGTCTGTTTTTAGTTGTATTTGTACGATATTAATTACGGTCGTAAGGTAGATATTACATGCTACTTGTAAATAAAGACACAAGATTTATCCTGTATTGAAGTGCAATAATAAAAACATGTTTAATTAGTGCCAAAGTAATTGCAGAGATAAGAAGACACACGATCTCCTCCTGTGGCTGAACCACGTGGCTCGATGGGCAATTGTGGCGAACAATTCCTTTATAAAGTACGTCGCTTTATCGCGGAAGTAACGGGAAAAGATAAACGATTTTCCGTGAAACTTTAGCCACTCGGACCTCCGAACAGGGAATTAATCGTGCCCCATCTTAAATGGTTCCGCTATAATCGTACGCTAAAGAAGTCTGCAGAAGCACGCGTAGACGAATCAAAGATATATAGAGACAGTTTTCCAATCAAGCATAAGGTCGTAATTGTTCTTGGGATTGTTCTGAAATCGAACCTGCTATCCTATAACTTCGCATCAGTATGAATAGTTGTGCATATTAATTAATTAGAAACTGCGACTTAATACATTCACGATCTTTCGCCATAAACTGGAAAGCAGTATATACGTTTGTCGTAATACCTACATATCGTTTCATTCATGGCTTGACGATGAATAATCGAGTTATGCAGAAATTCCAATGCCCTTTTATCATTAATATCGTATCCTGCCTTGTTTATTTTGCTCATTGAAATGATAAATCTGGCAATAAGAATAGCAATAACCTTATCTTTATTTTCCCACGTAATCGATACAAGTAGATAATAAATCTTTCTATCGTGATAAAAACGAAGACCACCATCGCGCGGTAAGTACCATCAGTTCTAACCAGTCAAATTTTATGAACGATATAGGTACATACTTAAACAATTCTGCGACAATATTTGTAACAGTAATCTATACATACTTATTAAGTTCGTTACATTTTTAATCTGCAATGTGAAATCTGTTAGAAGATTTTTTATTAGAGGCAACAGGGGTAGAACGAATTGTGCCGGGTCCAAACATCCGGACAAGGTATTCAGGGAAAATCGTAGAAGAAGCAGAGCCGCTTGTCGGAATCTCTACCACGATGCCTTCTGGGTCAAGTGACCAACTTTCTATCGATAAAAAAAATTGAACGGGTCTGCCAGGCCGCTAAATTCTATTGCACTCCAAAAGATCGTCTCAACCCTTGGCTTCCTAGACTTGGAAGCAAAAAAAAATTAGAAACTTCTTCCCTAACTTTCTAACCCGATTTTGGTTTCACCTACATCCTCAGTTCTGCAAAATGCGCTGCTCGGTTATGACGTGATTTTCGAGGCAAAATTCGTGGCGCGAACTCGTTCGGCTATTTTGTAAAACGTATTATTAATACGAACCTTTATGTTCGAGTCAAATCGTTATAATCGAAACTTCGCGATAGTACTGCAATACTATTTTTTATCAGTGAATTTGTTCACTACTGCAGTTGTGCTGTGCATCGTTGTATTGTTCGCGAGGTGCTCGCGATGACGATGTGAATTAGTATGTGAAAGCTTTTACAAACGACTAATTAAGGTGTTGAAAAATAAGGATCCGTTTCCAGAGTTGGAAAAAAATGTTGGAAAAGGTCCAGCAGGACAAATTATCGAGATGCCATAATTTTATAGGCCATGCATGCATACGGTAGGAGAAAATATTGAACCAAAGTAACGGAAGGTCTAATAACAAGCCCTGACTGGGTAGGTGTAATTTGTGGTATAATATTTCACGATTACTGCTCCCACGTTGACTTACAAATAAGACTTAAATGCAGCCTCATCGGTGTTCTTGCATAAACCGCATCTCTCTCGCGTCCTGCATTTCAAACTACATCCGAGATTACCTCTGTAATGCCGTTTCATTAATTTCATCTATCGGAATCTTTCTAATAAAATATTCCAAATGTTCTTATACGAATATCATATACCGCAAAATGATCCTCTATTTCCCACAAATTAAACATACCTGTGCCTCAAAATAATTATACTAAACAAACAAATTTCCAAATACTTGCGGCACTGGCAGCAGAGTTGCGAAAAGAGTTCGAGGTTTGGTGAAAAAGAATACCTTCGCTCGTAATTTCCACATTTCTGTCGCGTTGCATACCTGTACATCATCTGGCGCGCGAAGGACGCAGCAACCTTCTTATCTGCGCGTCGTAACGGAGGTCGACTGTTCTCCTTGCCATTCGAAATGACTAAACGTCGGAGTAAACGCAACAACTTTTTTTTTTACGGCAACATTTGTGGAAATACCGCACTAAAGTGCCATAATCTGTTTTTACTTAGTCATGGAAAATGCAATATCCTTCTTCGATTGCTTCGTAGAGACGCGCAAAATGGCGCAGTTATTGCCAGACAATTATAATATAATACGTCGCACTTCCACAGTGAACCGAATGCAAGTCGATATCCCTGGTGGCGCGACTCGTTAATGTCGAAATGAAAGAAAAAATGGTTCATCGGTCACGGCTATATTTTAATGAAATAAACACTTTGATGAGTTATATTGCGTTCGTTGCACGATCCGATATGATAGACTGTTCAGATGGCAACAATCAGATTTCAGAAAGAATTGACACGAACATAGAGTCGTAGGTTCGGCTAAAAGTTGGTCAGAAGCTGCAGAAGTCTAGTAGGTATGGCCCTAAGATCGTAGATTAAGCCAAAAATTGGTCAAGACCCATAGAAGTCCAGTAGGCATGGCCCAAGGATGGTAGATTCGGCTAAAAGTTGGTCAGAACCCGTAGAAGTCCAGTAGGTACAACCCCACAATCGTAGGTGCAGCTACTAGATAGTCAGAGCCCATAGAAGTGCACTAGGCATGGCCCGGGGATCGTAGAATCAGTAAAAATTTGATTAGAACCCATAGTCCAATAGGTATGATCCCAGGATCGTACTTCCTTAGTTTCTGGCTAGACTTCCGCAGGTTCTGGCCAACTTTTAGCTGAATCTACGGTCCTTGGGCCATGCCTACTGGACTGCTATGGGTTCTGATCAACTTTTAGCTGAATCTACGGTCGTTGGTTCATGTCTACTGGACTTCTATGGGTTTTGGCCATATTGCAGCTGCATCTACGACTCCGGGGTCGTGCTACTTGGACTTCCACAGTTTCTGACCAACTTTCAGCTGAGCCTACGTTACCCCAAAATTATAAATGCTGCAATATTTTTTGCAATTTCTCAAGAATTCTCGAGAAACGAAAAATATCGAGAAATCGGGAACACTATAAGCGCGGCCGGTTTGGAATCTGCAACATTGTGCGGAAAATGACCGAGAATAGGCGTCCGAACGGTGGACTAATAAAAGGTTGACCGAACGTCCTTCCCGGGCGGAATGGAGGAGCCAGTTTTCGAGGCACGAAGACACCCGCCCACCGTGTTCCACCTATTCGACTCGATCTCGCCAGCACCGGATATCTTCGACTCGCAAACGAACGCCCACCCGTTCGTATGAACGTCGAGGCTTCCATTCTTTCCCTCCAATTGAATTTCATATAAGGAGTGTAACCCTCTAGAGAATTCTTCGTGCGTGGTTCACAGAAAAATATTGCTGATTTCTGGAGAATATTCGAATAAATTGGGTGTTCCGAGGAAATATTCAATATGAAGGCGGAGGGGATGGCCGAAGTTATATCGCAGGAAGGATATATCCCAGCGTGAATTTTTTTCCGAGGAGTACCAGGTGCAAAATTAACCGCTATCGTGTAATATTATAAGATGGATTGGTTCTTAAGATAATTATGGAGAGTTTCGCGAAACGAGTAGAACGAAAAGGTAGACAATAGGATACGCGAGTAATCGAGCGCACGACCAACGAATTAATTGAACGAATGGTCGATCGAAGGTGGCGACAAGGGAAGGGGATGAAAGCCTGCACGGTGGTGGCGTCAGGGTAGAGTTCCGTTTTTGTTTAAGCTAATCCCATTCGCGTATAACGGAGCAATTCCATTAGGAGGCGGACGAGTGTCTGCTGGCTGGACAAGGGACAGATAACAATTCTATCGAGTCGCTCCTCGTTCGACTGGCGTGACGTGTCCTCTGTGTGCCCGATTCAGACGTCAAAGGTCTGATTCTCAGAAATTTCGGACCAACAGTTCACGCCGTGTGTCCAGTTTCCATCGGAAAGCAATTTACGTTCACAGATTACACTTTTAAATTAGAAGTTTGCAAGATTTAAAAGAAATTAGTACCGCGTATTTCCTTGCCAGTTAGTAATTGAGTACCTACTGTAACCAAAGAAGGATAGGAATTTTTAATCAAGGCAGTTAATAAATCTTAAGAACCGTTTTAATACGAAGAGATATCGCCGTTCGAACCGCTGCACAGCTGGCCATTAATCTAATTAAAATCGCTGGTACGTTTGAACATTATTCAACATTCGACACCTGACTCCAACAATTTCGTAACGTCAATAAAACAATCGTTTTAACGGCGGCCGGAACACGTGCTTGCATCGCGTCGTGTTTTTATCACGTCTGCGGAGGAAGAGGACTCAGAAGCACTTACGATCGAGCTCGTTATCTTGGAGCGTCGCTCTGCTTGCCTCATAAATAATTCATCCGGCGAACAGGCTTCTTGGCGGGACATTTTTTTCGTACGGTGCCGCACTCAGCGTCCAATGAATTACTGGTATCGAGTGTAGCAACGCTCCTCCGCCAACGGGACAGTCTTTTCATCGTATCTCCGCCAAGAACTGTTCGACCGTCTAAAAATAATCGGGTGGAGAGAGCAGGCGATTCGCCCAATCGAATGCAATTTCGTTAATGGCCACCGGAAATCGAAGATGCTTCAGGTGAGCAAGGAAGTTAAAAATGTACTGAACGGGGAAGGCGACTGTCTGTATCTAAAGAGTTCAATCCTCGCAAGGGAGTTTCGAACGAACGCTGAAAGGATTATGCTTTGGCTCGGGAATGCGATGAAACGGAAACGCAGACAGCCAACCGCTATCGATACAGCTCCTCGATACACTTCTCAACCATCGAACACCTTTGTGGGATCGAGAGTCCAAGGGAACGAGGAAGACCCAGCGAAAAGATGAGAGGAATGGCTGACTACGGGCCACAGAAGGAAGCGAGAAGCGATGGCCGCGGTTCTTCGTGCTGCTCGAATGTCGCGAGCGGCTCTATTCTTAGAAGAGGATCGCACGAAACAGCCGTATTTACAATGTAGGTGTACCGCATTTAAAATATTGCCTTTAATATATAGTGACCGTCGTGGCCGGATCCTCCACGCACAAGAAGATTGCACACGTAGTGGGGGGCAGGATGGTATTTAATACGTTTCGGCGCATAAATTGCCGAGTATATGGGGCGTTATGGGGTGGGACGAGACCATCGTCGTCCGTTCGGTTCTCTCGCCAGAGCGAAATCGTCGCTGTCACGGCCACCATGTTGCCCGCTGTAACCTGGGACACCGTTTCCTCCGCCCCCCTCGCCGCTCGTCGGTTTCTCTTCCCTCAGCCTCGCATTCTTCCCCTACACTTAGGTCCGCAGTCGAAGAGGACGTCTTGAATCGGGGAGAAATCGTGGCCGGTTTCTTCTTTGGCTTGTAGCATTCTTGCAAGGAGAAAGGGCTCCGTGCTCCTCTCTTCGCGGCGCAGTCTCGTTCCTGATAAAGGATGCTCGAACACTTTCGGCACCTCGTCAGAATTCCTACGCCGGATGGACCTCACAGAAGGTCTGGAATATTTAATAGGAAGAAACGAGCATCGCTTGGCCGATTGGGACGCGATCAGCGACGTTGCCCCCCGGTTTTCTGGGGCAGAACGATGCCCCGCGCGATCCGGTGCCGCGAAAGATGGCTCGCCGGTTCCGGGAAAGCCGGTCGCGGGGCGCGTTCAATTTATTTACTCGTCGCTCGAAATCCACCGCTCCGATTGGCCGGTGCTAGGCCCGCGGCATAAACTCGGACCGTCGTTCTGGCCAAGAGCTGTTGCTCCTGTAGGGTTCCTCATATTAGACTTTTTCGTATTCCTTCGGCGCATTTAACCGGCTATTTTATGCTCCTCGTGTAGGATACTGTCTCCCTCATGGCCGGCGCTCTTGCCAGCAACCGGATAATAACGCCGAGAGACGGTCGGTGCCGTCATTTTGAGATTTTATTATATCGCCGTTTATCCTCCTCTCTCGAGGAGGGCTTAAGCGCGCGCTCCTGGTATCCGCGCCTTAATTGGGATTAATACGGACGACGATAGCAACATGTGTTGCGCTGTGATCCCCTGTATGTGTGCGTGCGTGTGGCGCTTAAAGTTTCCTCACGTTTTAATTCGAAACGGGCCCCCGGCTACCGCCTGACGTTTAGCATTTCGAGAGACTCACGGAGATTCGCCTGCAGAGGAGAGCAGGGCTTTCGATGCTCTTTCTCTCCCCTTCGACTTTGCAAGTTTGTAATTGGACGGTACCGCGAGTGCCGATGGATTCCGAGGGCGTCGAGCTTCCCACGAGGCCGAGCCGTTTTCTCCTCGCGCAACGAACACCCGGCGAATGCCTTTGGAACGCGAGGTATCTTTATCTGCGATGCGTAGGTCGGTTTAGATTACATCGTGGTCGACGCGGAATCAGGAGTAGGTATTTTGTACGCACTTTGACGCGCGTCGATTGAAGCGGTTTCCAATATGGTGGGGCAAGATTTGAAGAGATGCGAATTCTGTTGAACGGTTCACGATTTTCGTTTGAGGGGAAACTTGTGGACGATTGACGGGGGAAGGGGAAGGAGAATGGACGGAATGAGAAAACGTTTCTTTCGTTCATGGTTCTATAAGACTGCGCCATTACTAGGAATTATCCGGTTCCGAGAAACACACCGATGCGATCGATCCAGACAATGCCTATGGAGTCACGGTACATTAATTTCATTCCGGGAATCGTAGTGGGTCATGCGCTGTCACTAACTTTGTACGCTGCGGAAACCCGTTCTCCTATTGTTCAAGTTTTGCCTGGAAAAAAGCCTTCGCCTCTAACAGCGAGGAACTAAACTAGACGGTGCGCAATTGCCACTCGAGATTTCTTGAAAGAAAACATCGGGAACGATTGAACCACGCCTCGGATGCGGTCCGTATTCTTTTCACTTACGACAACGAAGCAGAAGCGAAACAAGTGCACAGCCTATGCCAAACGAGCAATTAGGATGCTAATTGCACCCCGACTTCCGTAATCCATGTAATTAATTAAAAGTAGTTCTGGACCACGGCTTTAACTGCGCTTCCGTTGCTAGGTTGAAACCGATTATCAGCGCAGCCGAGGCTGCGAATGAAATAATTTAATTCGACTCCTGCAATGAAACGAGGCGACACCTTCTCGACTCGAAAGTTTGTTGCCAGGTATGCGGCTTGGTTTGCAACCATCCGTACGAAATTCAGTTCCGAAAGCTCGCGAGGAATTCATCGTGCATTGCTGCGAAATTTATTAGAGCACGTCGGCAGCACGGCCCAGTAAACCGATCGAGCTGCACGCAATTCCCATTTCGTGAAGGAATTTCGGGCGAGCGGAGCGAGTTGCAGGCGTTCGCGTTATTCATTCAATTATCCGCGAAACAATTATTCCAGCGTCGTATCATCTTGCATTCGTCGCACAGAAAGTACTTTCATCTCTACACGGATCAACGCGCGATCGACTTTCTCAAGCTCGAAGGCGCGGCGAGGATCTACGAGCCAGCAAGATCAGCTCAGCTTTCCTTCGGTGATACCACGGCGAAAAACGCACGGGAACCGTAAACCCGTTACCGGACCATCGCGGACGGTCAAGGGCGAGTTATTAAAAAAAGAACCGTCATCGAGTTGCACGTGGTTCGAAGCAAATATCGGAGGGCGCCACCGCACAGCGACAAGAAATCTCCAACAAGAGAACGTTTTCTCTTTGTCTCCGCTTCCGTCGTCTCTTTCCTCGCCCTCCTCTTCATAATACCGGCGACGAACAGAGGGGCATTCCGTCCAACGTTTCTTTCCCATCCGCGCTTTTCTATCCACCGCGAACCCCTTCTCCGAGTTCCCTCCTCGAATATCTCACCTTCCCCTGCGCCCTCCGGTGCCATTCCAGTCGGTTACTCTCCTCTTGTAATCGAGTGCCGCGCCCATGTCGTCGACGTCGACGACAAAGAGGCGACGCGGACAAATACAGACACGATACTCTCTCTATCGCCTTCGTGCACCCCCTCGAGTCATCCCCTTTACCATCCATCCTCGTTCCTCGGCGAACGCGATAAGCGTCCCTCTTTATCTGTCCGTATAGCGGTCGAAGGGGGTCGCGGCGACGCATAATTCTCTCTTCTGGGTTCGTCGTGTTCATCTCGATGCCGCGTCGCGTCCCGGCCTCGTCCGGCTCTGTATCGAACGCGAGTAACAAGAAGCCAGCTATCTCGATCCTTGTTGGTCCGGCCTGTCTATCCGGTGATTCGAAGGCAAGCCTTTCGGGCAGCAGCGACGACGATAGAGGAACGTTGTCAGTTTCTCCGGTTCCTGTCTCGCTTCTGCCGTCGGCCTCGCCATGTTCCTTTGGTGGTGGCCAACGCCAGCCGTGCAGAGAAGGGAGAAACAGGGGTTGGGCGGGCGGGTATTTCGAGGGGGCTACTGTCTCTGTTCGCAGTGTGCCGGTGTCGTGCAGTTTCTCTTTGTCCCGCGCACGGCCCCGTGCATTTGCGATCGGGTCGGGTCTGCGGGGCGAGAGAACCGGGGCGCGGCTCTGCGGAACCGTAGGGGGGAACAGAGAGGAGAGAGGAGAGCGGCGAACAGAAGAGTGGAGACAAGAAGAGAAGAGGCGCCGTGAGAAAGAGGGAGAGAGGAAAGTAGCCGGTGCTGTTCCATCGCGGAGGGTGGGAGAGGGTGAGAGGGGAGGGCGTTCGCAAAGTGTCCCTAAAACTTTTACAATCGCTCGGCTTGGCTCGCTCGCTCTCGCGTTCTCGCTAGGGCTATGCTTGATGGCGTATCTTCCAATGTGAGTTGCCCATAATGCTAAGATGTACGGCTGCGCCGGTAGGGGTCCCGCTTGGTCTCTCACTCACTTACTACCTTATAGTATAGCAAAGCCAAAGGCGTATAGCGCGCCGAACGCCGAACGTACGGCTCTTCCATCGCGTTTGCCGGTAGTATTTCGCCGGTATTTTCGGTTTCTAGTCGCGAAACTATCGTTCCTTCCGTCTGGGCCGGGAGAGTTCTCTCCTCTTCGCCGGGGACGCTGCTCGCGCCGTCTGTCCGCTTCCACTCGCCGCGAGTCCGTGCTTCCCTTTTGCCGTCCCTCTTCGCGCCGGTCGCCCGATCGCCGCTCGAGGGAACAGCTCGCGATAATCTCCGGAAGCCGACGCGACCGTCAAGCTTCCGTTCGTGCGCGTCTCGCGGCCGATCGAGTTCCCGCGACGTTTCCGCGGCGTTTCCGTGACGTTTCCGCGACGTTTCCGCGACATGCGGCGTGCTACGTCAGTGGTGTGCCAGGCAAAGTTCGCCGTTCCTCCAGTTGCCTCGCTGAATAGCTTCGGTCACGTGATTGCCCGGCATTATCGTGTATCGAATGGTCCGTTGCGTGACGCGGAGTGCGTGCCGCGGCACGACCGACGTCGCCGACGCCGACAACGACGCCGCCGCCGTCGGAACAACGGAGATACGAAGCAGCACGCTGCAACCCTCACGGTAAGCGTCTAACCAACGATCACGTACTGACAGGACAGGCTCTCAGACAAGCTGGGCGTTCGCTTCAGCGCACTAGAGAACGCTTTTAACGCGTTCCTGAAAGGTATCTATAAATCCGTTTGGCTAAACGAATCCAGCATCCGCTGCCAAGCGTATTTCACCAGGGTGAAGGCAACGAGGCACCTCCTGCATTTATCGTTCCTCGTCTTCCTAAGCTCGGAGGATTTATATCGGCGACCCTAGGTATTGTCTGCAGCAATGCAGCAAGTATTGTCCATAGAGAATACCTCCAAGTCCTCGCTCTTCGAAGCAACTTTCATCCCAATTGAATGTCATCCTCGCGCCTGGTCGCTGAGGACCAAACAGACTATCCAAGAACTATCTACCATCTAAACGTAACAATTGAACAATCATTTCCGATACCCGAGCTGCAATCATACCCAAAGTACCACGGTCTCTACCCCGTTCGATTCAATCGAGGGACAGTCCCCCGACTGTCCCTGTTCGTTGCTCTCCAACAGTGCACGCCGACAGACAAACAAACGCCGCCACCCGCAATGCTCAATTAGCAGAGGTTTTTCTCGCGCTGGAAAACCGCGGCATTTCGAACCAGAAACGGCGAAGATAATGGAAAAGCGCGAGGGAAATCCGTGGAATTCCTCGTCGAGCGGTGCACCGATCTAGCGACGTCTGCCACTCGGTGGGGATACGAGGCTATCGATTGGCCGAGCGGCCGTAATTTCCCTGGCCACGCCCACCCGACTGCCGCTTCCAACCGCTCGTGTATCGCGACCATGCGCCATGTGACTTTTCCGTGCATTTTCGCGATGCAGGAAAATATACGCGCGCAGGTCGGGATCACCGCGTTATCGACCTCCGGATTGCAAAGTAGCCCCCTCGTAAATGTTCAGCAATGCCTTCATCCTCCCGCACACCTGACACCCCCTGTTCGCCGATCAGATTCGACTCTTTGTTGATAGGCACGCCGCTCTCCGCTCGTCCAGAGATCAACTTGGTGATCGCATAATAACCGTGGGCTCCATCGACCGAAACTACCTCGACGAATCCACCGGGGAAGGTATTTGACCCCCACCCCCCAACCCCTTTCACATCCTGCCCCTCAGACGATCCAAGCGTCGATCGTTTCGTTCGAACGATCCACGTTTTTGCTTGGCTATTTAGATAATTTCGGCGACGATGTTGCTCGGACGTCGATATTTGCGGACCAGTTAAGGATCGCCCGAAATGTGCATCTTCCAAGAGAGATACCGTTTTCCTTCTTCTTCTTTTAGTATCCCGTCGTTTTCTCTTTGGTATTTATTTGGATGTTGGTACGCGTTGCAGGAAAAATATTCGAATCATTTATTCCATAAATGAACTGCGGTTGAGCTTTTTTTTAGATGAAACGAAGCGATAATATACAATATACAGTGCTCCGGAAGCAGTAGCTTGTAGACACGAAATAACAGCAAGGAACACGACTGTTACATCCAGGCAAGAGGAATCGAGATGAGCTTCGAGACTGTCGTGTTATTAAACCCACGACGAATTCCACCCACGGACGTTTAATTTCGATCAGTCGAATTTACCACCGTAATCCACCGGACGCTATCGCCCCTTGTCTAATTTACATGGAAATGCGAATGTCTGTTGCGTCTGCGCTGGCGCAAAAAATCTAGATAAAGCGAGGCGAGCACGAGCGAGCACCGAAAACAATGGCTCATCATCGTGGGGCCGATAGCGATGTAAATCTTGCGAGGTGTTAAATGCGCGCGGCGTTTGGATGCGTTAAATTGCGGGGTAAAAGCGAAATGAACGATTCCATCGGGGTCTATGAATGTAAATCCACGTTTTACTTTGGCACGCGTTACCACCGATGCTGCGCAAAATCCTCGGCCTGTATCGTGCTTCTCATTAAAATCCCCTATTTATCGAGACATTTTTCAATCCAACGAAATCGCGCACGCGAAGCTTGGTTCGAAAATTTCGACAAACGACAACAGCGGCGGCTGCAAAGGGGGGCTGCAGGCAACCGATGCTTCCGCAACGGCGCGCCGTTAAAATTTTTTAAATAATTTTATATATATTTTTTATTTTAAATCCTTTGCTAACATGTTCGTTCGATTAAATAACATCATAAACGCGCATTTGGATGTGTAGCTTCTATATCCCATTGTCGAACTATTTCCGTATTAACTGTATAATTTCAATTAAGCTTTTTACAAATTATGAATCTCAATGATGAAATCAGTATTGTAAGAGTCGTTATATCGGCTGTAACAAATTTTATTTACTGTTACCTGAGAGATAACTACACACCACAGAAAATATCAGAACCATTTCGACCAAACAACATTTTATCAAATATTATTATTAAATTAATTATAATAAGAGAAATTTTAATTGCATTTATATTCTATAACTCAAGAACTACCTAAAATCTTTCTATTCATAATGAATAATGTGCAAATAACAGTGCTATGAATTTAGTTCGTGTTTTTACGGTTTCGGACCACTGCGCGGCGGCTCGATAAACAGAATCGCAAATTATTCCTGCGGATCGTTTCCCGTACACGCGTGCACGTTTTCAGGAAAAGTTATTTTCCTGGAACCTGTTCCTTAATCTCGAGTTATGCCCGTGAGATCGGCACGCACAGTTTCCTGCGGCTTCTCGAAGCGTACACGCAGGTACCGTACTTTCTCTTTTCCTTCCCTTGTTTCGCCTAGTTGGGGTTGCGCTCTCTTTTTTTTTTGTTTTTTTTCTTCGCTTCTCATTCAGAGCTCGTCTGGTATGCAGCTGAATCTTCGGAAGTGAAAGTGGGTTATGTTTTCAATCTCGACCCGAGTTTTTATACGCTGCACTCCTTCCGAAAGTTGCCCACGAAATCTGTTGCGGACAATAAGTTTGGCACCGCGCTTTCACTTTCGGTATTCTAGGAGTATCTGCGCGTTGCCTCGCTCGAAGCGAGCAACGTGGATTTTAGGAATTGTGATTTAACAGCATTCTTCAAAATTGAATATCGAAATAGTACTTTCACGTCGAACATTTAAGGCGACGGGAAAATATACTCGCCTCCGTGGTTGTCACCATTTTGGAATTTACGAAACACAAATTGTAGTTTCCTTCGGGTCAGAGAGTTGGACGCGAAGCAACGTTTCTTGGAGGCAGAGTTTAGTCGTCGTTTCGTTACATTGTTTCGTGGTGACAATTTCTTATCGCGATCCGAGAGGAACACTCGAGCTGGTAGTTTTTAGCCGCCTTGCTCGACGGACAAAGTAGCAATGGAGGCGTGTTCTATTCTCCGTCACGAAGATATCGACGGCAATAACATGCAACGATTTGCATCAAAGATCGTGCATGACAACAGGTTTATAACGCGTATGAAGCAATCAGGATTTTATGTTCTTATCGTGTAATTTACGTCGTATGCAAATCACGGACTTTACGAGACTACGTTCTGCCTCCTTGCATTTTTTCATTCGTGGCTGCTTTCGATGCCATTCGACTGTGAACGAGCTGAGGTCCTAAGAATACCTATATCCTTCGAACGAATCTCGATTTCTTCGCCCTTCCGGCCGAGATTCCGGGTATCTTCGATTTTTCACGCCAAATCGTATCCACACCGATGTGTTGCAAATATTTAGGGTGGAATATGAAAGTGCCTTGCATTCCTTGGTTCGAACAGCCTCCATTTTCTTTGGAAAATCGTTCTGCTTCTACTTGTATCGCAAATATTGTTAGACGTTGGACATCTGCCGCAAGATTAATCTTTTGATCCATACAATTCCAGTGCACTGCTTGGCGACCTTAATGCACCGCGCGTGAAACGCTTCGGGGTTTCGCAGAAAATTTATTTTAAGTAACGGCATCGAAATCGCGGCGGTTGCGTAATTCCTGTGCGTTATTTTCACCAAGAATGCTCGGAACGCGTAAAGCAGTGCTGAAATATTTGATAACAGTTTCGTAATACCTACCTACTTTCTGTTCTAAGAAAAGGTAAACGTAAATTAAGAGACGAAGGAGGCACGATAAAATGTAAAACGTCCAGAAGCACAGACGCTTCCCAAAGTTATTCACACGATCCACGAGACGCTACTGAATATAATGGCGAAAGCTACCAATGCTACCGGTATCGCGAAAATCTTTCGACCATCGAACCATCGAAATCAGAAGACCTCTAGCGTGCGACGAAAATTCGCGGGTCGTTTGCCCCGAGGCAACGAACGCACAAACATACACACACACACACACACAGAGACACACGTGCAGCCGTGCCCATGAAATTAAGCGAAGATTATTTCGATCAGTGCGTCGTTAACTATCGAGGGGGAAGGTTGTCGTGTTTACATTATTCGTGCAGACGTTTCTCCGTTTAATTTGGTCCGGTCGCGGCGGGTTGCCACGGAACGAAATAAAGAGGAGGCGAAAGCGAGACGAGACGCGCTCCAAACCAAGTTCTCAGAAATTTTAATTGATCGCCGATCCGGCCGCGGAAAATGAGAAACTCGCCGATTTAATAGACAGAAAGAGAGGCATCCCGTGAACGCCCATTCGCCGCCATTGGTTCGTAACCTTTCGTGTTTGTGACCGCTGGCTTCCTACTGACTACCAACGTGACGCGAATGTTCGATACACGAATAAGCTTCACCTTCTTCGACGATGCTGCCTCTTTCGTTTTTCGTGCAGTGCGCATGGGTATACCTGGAAGGAAGTACGCCGACAGCCGGAGCAAGTGCGTAAAAGGGGGTGCATCGGGTGCACAGGATGCGCCTCGAGCGCAGTGGAAGGGTCGCCACAAGTATCCAGTGTTGGTGTTGTCCGCGAACTTCGATCGCCTGCTGTCGCGATGTGGGGCAGTCTCATTGGGTTACTCGTTGGAATTTCAAGCTCACGGTGGACGACGACGTTCCGGGGAACTATCGAACGAGAGGAGAATCGCGGGGTTTGCCTTCGTCCACTTGGAACAATCGCAAGATCGCAGCAACCCATCTCGTCTAAACGTTAACCTCGGTCGGTGTTGGTGGTGTCGACTTTGATTAAACCGGCAAGTCGGATGAAGGATTGTGTTCGCCACCTCGATCCAACCGAGCCACGCAATTCTCGGCATCTTCATTCGGGTCGCGACAAGTTAAACGGCGCCTACACCGTGCGACTAGGTGCGCTCCGAGTCAATTACAAGGGCGAGCGGTGAAGTGCGTGACGTACGACGGCGCGTTGTCCCGGGCAAGCACGTGAACCGCAATTAAAGCGGACAGTGAACGAGTGAACGAGTCACCATGACGAGAGGAAGAAACACGGTCGTCGAGCAAGGAGCACGCGTGTACCCTACCTTGGACAACACGGCGGCGGCATCGGCCACCCCCTTTCATCTCTGCGGCACGGTAGCCGTAACAGTTCACTCGTCGTGCCTTTACAGCATATTCATCTCCTGCGTAGCTGGCGCAGTGAACATCGGCCAGGACGAGGTCGAGAACGAGCAGGGGCCGGGGGGAAGGAGCGTCGGAAGAGCTTGTGTGACGTTTGCAGGGGTCAGACATAGGGAAGGGGCGCAAGCGCAGTTATGTTCGTGAGGTTCGCGGAGCACATGGTCGCCCGACTTCTATTCCGCGGTCCTCTCTTGGCTTTCTATCTTTCGTTCGTCGTCGAAACGCGTAAATAATTATTCTGCCACGTCCAATCGGGAACAGCCGTCGTTTATTTCGCACGAACCACCGAAGAGGAACGGTGGAGCATCGTTTAAAAGACGCGACAATGGACGTTCCTTGTTTACTCGGGTCAGATAAGTTTGTCGCGATCTCGACAAGAATTTGGTGGCACGGTTTGCGATTATTCTTTTGGGGTATGGCAATGTCCTGAGGAAAATTAGAACGTCAGCGCGAGGCCACCTGTTTCGGAAATGGAGAACGCGCGGAAACACCGGTGGCCCGCTGTTGGTGTGGCAAGGTTGAGAGAATTTGTTCTATTAAGTAGAAAGGGAAGAGAAGGAGAGTGCGTAAACCGTATAAATGTTGTGACGTTATAAATATAGATTACTAATGGAAAGAGTACCGCGGTGCTCGTCGAGCTGCAAAGAAAATAAGCAGATTTGCGGAGCAAAACGTGGACCACATCGGAGGAATGTGTTCTCCATTGGTTCAAACAAATTTAAGAGGACTTAATACTCGAGGTATTTCGAGGAGTGGCCGGTTAAACTGAAAAGTGCAAAGAAAAATCCTATTTTATTTACGAACGATAAATAGGAGAATTTTATTGAATTCGATGGTTATATACGCGGAGGTGAACGCGAGGACAAAATTAAAACGGAATGACTTAAGGTAATGAAACGACGTCACCTGTCAGGGAGAAGATGAATTATTCAAGAGAACCAAGTGCGAGCCACGAGAGGTTGCAAACTAGTCGTCCTTGACCCAGGATGAAAAGTCATCAATGAACTTTTGCGCCGGCACAGCTCGTAAATGATAGTCATTGTTCTTTAAGAAAATTTATGGTTGAACCCTGTGATACCGACGAGACCGTTAGTGCGGGAGTGGTCTATTATTAAACATTCGCGTGCTGACTGTAATAGAGTGCAGTGTCCTAAGAAAACGAGATTGGAGTTCATCGATCGAGGCCAGGGGTGAGTAAACTGTTTTACGCCTGTTGATCTCTTAATACGTTCAATTGCTACTTACTGTTCACCGCATTGCCGACCAATAATTTCTTGCTCAACCAATTGAATCTATTGCAATTTGTGCACGAGGGGTCATCCGTTACAATTGAATTAATACACTTTCGGTATCGCTATATATATCTAAGAAAAAATACCTAATATCCAATTCGTGCATGCTACGAAGCCAGGAACACAAAATTTCCAACGACCGAAAATCGAGCGATTTGTCCAGGTTGCTGAATGTAATGTTAATTTGTATCACAAGGTACAGTTGTACCCTATAATTCATTCGCGAGGGAGCTAATCATAATGTTCCGCGTACAGTCCGTTGCCGGTGATTTGTAGTTGTAGATATGACGATAAGGAGTAATTAATACCAAAGTAATTTACAGCTCGCGTGAACAATAGGCCGACGATTGTATCATAAATAATGATGTCCGTTCAGTCTTATCGCAACATTATGAACCAGGTAATTAATGTGCAATGCCATTAAACAGACCTTTAATCGAGCAACACGATTAGTCCGATCGTACTTTCTAAGCGGGCATTTTATTGCTTCAGTGGATATATGTTAATTAAATTTACTGTTACCATAGTGTTAGATTCCGGCGAGTTCGCTGTCGCGTCATTAGCATTGCGATTCGCACTGCTCGCAACTAAATACGATTTGAACAGATTCCTCTTGGTTTTACAAGCGACATAGGATGCTATAATCCATTGATTATTGCGACAATAGGGTAGCGATATAGCACTTGTCTTATTCCAAACGAAAACAAGAAAATCTTTGTACAGTCTATTTATCACAGGGACACACAAAATGAGAAAACAATGTGGTCCCCTGTTACCAGCCAAAACATAGCACCAGAAGCTCCCCGATTTCGCCACCGAAGAATCAACGCAGCCACTATTTGAATCGGAATTTAACAAGCAACTTCGTTCAAGGGATGAACAGTGAAAAGTAACTAGAAAATGGAGTTCTCAAGTAACACGAGGTTCATGGGGCGTATTCCAGGGGGCATTCGCGGCCGTAGAGGGTTTTCCGGGGTTTCCGTGACTACGACGGACCCGCGCCTTGGTTTTTACGATTTAAGGGAGCAAGACAAGCGTGGCGGGGTTTCAAATGCGGGGTGTAACTGTCAGTCGTGCAATAAAACTTTTAACGCCTTCGTGTCCAATAAGCGTATCGTCCACCGAGTTTTACATTGGGAGGTGTTCCGCGGCCATTACTGCGTAACGGGGAAACACAGCGACCTCATTGGCTACCCGAACAATCATGGCCGCTCGCTGTACGGGATTTCCCCCTCCACGCAGCTACCTACAGCGCTTTCCATCCCCCGGCGTGCTACTCCGTCCTTGTTTATGTTAACCCTTCGAGGGTAGAGCGATGCGAAGCCACGTTGAGCCTTCTTCGTGGCCAGGTAACATTTCACAATTTACCCTATCGATATTTGGCGCCTCTGTGGGGTTGGCCAAGGGTTGGGAGGAGGGGGATGCATTAAGGGGGTGCAACTCTAGTTGCTGAGAAAAAAATTTCGACCTGAAGCTTGCTTTGCTAATAATGTACGATACATGTTTTGCCAGTATAAGCTTGATCTACGGGCGATCCGATTTGAATAATAAGTGTATCATTTGAATAACATGAGCAGAATGAAAAATGTGTTACACAAATGATGCGTATAATTGTTCGCCGGTTTTATTAGGAAGACTGGTAGCAAGGCTGTCCCATGTTGGCCCTCGGGTTTGATTAATCCACTTCCGGTTAACCAGCTACGGGTCGATAACTTCTATCGCGTCCTACCTTACCGACCATATAAGCGGCCCCGCTCTGGCTGGCGCTTGAGCACACACCCGCAGTTACAAAGTTTACTGTGCGTATTACGTTCACATTGCTCGCGTACAAATTTTTCCTATTTTTTCCCCTACTGCATATCGCGGCTGCACTGAACCGTAATTCGCCCCATTACGCATTTCAATTAACATCCAGAGCGAGATAGGGGAAATTACAAAAATATTTCTCGCTATCTTCCCTTGCAATTCTTATATTTTATTGCGTAACCGTGTAATGATAAAAAACAATACAGCCTATCCAACTTTAAGAAGAAACCTTGGTCAACCATCAAGACTTGCCTTTAAATTTTAGTTTAACGCAGAATCTCCTTACAGTGGGAAAAAATAAGCCTCAATTTCACCTCGTTTTGATGACGCCAAACGCATTGGCGCCAATGCAAGGTACCTACTCGCCGAGGGCGTGCACGGAGCTTACTTTTAAAATAAGCTGGGCGGGGAAACTCAATTTTACTAAAATCCTCGCCCAGCCACGTACAGTTCTATATATGTACTTACCCGTGGCATACTATGTTACTTTCGACCAAATAATCTTCGTTACACGATCCTCCTTCGGTGTCAGTTAATACGTCAGAGAATCGCGTGTACGCAGGTATACCTTGTGAGGTGTATCCCATAGTTGCACACGATGCATATCTCTGTCCGCGCGGTTACATAGGTGGGTACATAGGTGGGTACATATATGCGTGCGTGCTTGTAGGGGGATGTAGATTGACGCTCACTCGTTCATTCGATACGCAAAGTAATGTTGCGGTGTTATATAGGTGGGTTTTGTCGTAGGGCCATAACTAGAGATACGATGGAGTACATAGGATGCAAACCCATAAAACCCCCCCACCCTGTTCGGGTCTTCTCGAGGCTTCCTCAGACAGCGTTACCTTTACCTAGGGCCGAAACGACCGTATCATCTACGGGAGCAACACCTTCGACGACGAAGGTGACGTAGGTAGGGACGTATACTCTCCGACGTCGACGGCAGCGCCAATAAACAGGGCTCCCGCGTCCTCCACACTTTCGATTATGCCATAGACTACATATTTCAACGGTATGCGAGGGACCCGCGAAAACGCGCGCGATCTATTAACGGTCGCGACACTAACGTTTGCACCGGAAGTCCGTTGCGTCGAATTGCAGGGCCGTAAACGAAGTGGGTGGCCGGAAATATTCACGAAGATTCGCTGCAGAGAGTAGATTCTCACGGGTTGGCCCGCGTGATACAGAGACAGTTTCGCCTCGAACGAGCACGCGCGCGCCTAAACTTGACGCGTAATCAAACTGTGATTCGCATCGTCATGTATATTGGGGATACGCAGCTGTTCTCTGGTATTCCTCGCGTATATGTATGCGAGGACAGAAGAGGAGGAACTGTGCAGGGATTAACTGTGACCAGTTCGTGCCACGACACGCTGCCGGGTCGATCGTCGGATTCATTAAATTTCGCCCGACGGATTGTTAAGCCGGCTTGCTCTATCGTGCAACGCGGAAAATTCGTTTGCTCCGGCTCTATATCGCCTCTGCTCGTCGCGGTCGGGAGTGAATGTAGTACTTAACGCGCATGCGTCTCGTTGCGATATGGTATTCATCCCTTGGAGTGGCAGCATGCGTGTTGCACGACCACGTGACCCCTTTAGTTTTGGAGCAGAATAATGAATCACCCTTTTTGGAATTACCCTCCACCACGTTGATAAGGTCAGTACCGTCATTTCGCTTTATCAAACATCCCCTCCCCCCCCCCTTCCCGCGCACACGAAACCTCCCTCGGGCGTTCGTCTTCCACCGACGAGGCGTCGAATGTCACTCGCGTTGCTCGTCACGTTTTTCGACATTGCATGGCGAACAGGCGTACACTCGCACGCCAAAGATTCAGACGGCCGTCGTTAAGCGCAGGCTACGAGTTAACGAAGACAATGCGATATACGAGACGCGCGGAAAAGTATTTCTAAATCATCCTAATGCCCTCGCTGGCAAATGTGAAAATATATTGCCCGCCCTATCCCCGCAATCGACGCGCTTGTCTTTCGGCACTTACGTATTCCTCCTTCTAGACTAGTCGTAATGTTGTTAGTGTGCGCGGGCTTAGAGCTGTCTACGTTCAAATCGTAGTATCAGTGCCGTTTGAACATTGCTACGGTCGCATCGTCAATGAACGCGCGTAATTGCACGAAAGTTACGCCAGTGTTTACAAGCCGCCTATCTCGTTACGATTGTTTTCGCAAACGTTCGATAGCGTGAACGCTAAATAGGTCATCGCCATTGTCGATCATTGGCCCCGGCCAGGTATCGCGTGGTCCTTGCATCGGTCGTTTGTCAAAAGTGATCGCGATGACGTCCCATCGGTGCAATGCATAGACAATTGTACATACAGTACGGCTTAACAAGCTGCCATTCTCGCGAACAGCTGAGGTCACACATGCGAGTAGTTAGGACAAGCTCCTGACGATGGCGCACAAGCGTGCCTTGATCGCGGGTATCTTTACGACAGTGTATAAATCTTTTGCTCCTGTTGAATTATTACTTCGTAGCCGCGATTAATTCCGAATCGGTGAGGACGTTGCGAATCGTTTAAATATCCATTAAACACGCTCCTCGGATTTATACGAGGCGGTGAATTATTCTTTCGGCCAAGCGAACCGTCGGCGATAGGTGCCTTAAACGCACGCGAAATATACAATAAGCCTATAGTAACGGGCGCAGAAGGAAAGGACGTCTCGATAGGAAAATCTTTTCTCTCTCGGTTCGTTACATTTCCAGGTAAGTCCATTAAGATATCGCGGCACGATATTCTCGGGAATAAATTTATATGAGAACGTATTTGCATTATTCGCACGCAAGTTCCATTGTGCACGTTCGAATCGCGAAAGCGGCGGGAAGTCGATCTATGCGCAAGGAAGCATTTCTGTTCTTTTTTTATCTTTTTGTCTTTTTTTTTTTTTGCGAACATGTTCGCCCAATGAGAATCATGCAGCGTTGTGTATGCAGTTTTACTGTAATATTCATAAACCGTAAGCTATTACATTTTATGGCCCTACGTCTTTACATTTGATTTATCATTGTCCACATACGGGTAATTACGGTCTCCCGCTGATCGTTTGATTTATCGCAATTGTACAATTAACCGCGCAACGCGAGAGATTCATGCTCGCGAATGTCACACGGATCGTGCACATTCGACGTTGCTGCAGCTGACATCCAGGGCCGGTTGCCGCGTAAAATAAAGTCCGAAGTAAGGTCCTTCTTATTTTCTTCCTCCTTCAAGCCTGACACGCTGCTGCAGTTGCCCTATCGCCCCGGAAAATGAAGCCGACTTTAATTTCGTCTCGCACGTTCCTGCGCTTTCCTCGCCCTTCCTGCCTCGTGTTATCACCAGAAGCTTGCCTCGTTTCCCAGTCCCGAGTCCCGTGGACGACAGTTTGCTGGAAAAAGTGCGCGGCCACTGTGATGTTGCAATTTCATTAACACGTACGCTCGCGTGCACGCCTATTTCTGTGTACGGAGGAAATACAATTAAAAAGAGTTCTAATTTATCGCCGAGGTCTCGTTTCGGCGGTGCGCCTTTATTCCGACAAAGTGCAAACTTTTATGGCGCCCTGAAGGTTACAACTGTACGCGTCAATTTACAAATATGAATTATCGTATACCTCGCACGCGGTATTGAAATCTCGATCGTTGCTTCATTTGATTGTATTTCTCGTTCGGTCGGATGGCATCGAAAGGGGGCGGAGAATTGAAGAAGATCAAGCGAAGCATGAACGATGCGCGATGGTAGACAATAATCGAACGGAAGCTCGGTCGTGCGAAGCTGACGTGATGGAAATTGAAAATCGAACTCCTCCGGTCGTCGTATTCTTCTTTATCCTCTCCTTCCTTGCGTCTCGAATCCATCTTCCAGGTTGACTCCGAAACCATCCAGGTTTCGCAATAGGTTGGGCTGAAAGCACAACGATCCCAAGATAAATTTAAATCGCTTCTTTAGCGTTATGTTTAATACATTATTCAACGAACATATATATAACTTATCTTTGCAAACGCTGCGGGAATACGAAGGAAATATTGATCACGAAAATAGAATATTTCCAAAATACCTGACTTGCGCTTCAACTAAAACAGGCACGAAAATTATTTAGCCAGACACGTCGATACATATCCAGTATGTCGCGAGTACAATTATCATCGAATCATGCGAAGTTCAATATTGAAAACTCCATCGGTTCCCGAAATCGATAAACCCGAAGGGGTACCCGCCCTTACACGCCGTCGGACTAAAGAATCGTATTGGAGGAGGCATTGACCCTTTATATAGCACCTGACCGGAGTCCACAATGAAGGGAGGCAAGTGAAAGGGGTGCGATATCCTGATGCAGCGTTCTTTCGCAGATCGACGCGGCGCCGACGATCACGGGCGACGGGAATGCCCCTTTTGTCACCGTTCCCGAAGCGACGGATAAAAATCTGTCGAGTAGTAGCTTCTCCTGGTCCGCGTCGTTGGCACGCCCCGCACAGAAGGCGAGACCGCACGGAAGCGACTTTGATAGCCGGGCGATTTTAGATGGTACAATGTCCTCGATGCATAATCCAGGTGGAACCGCAGGCGCTCGCCTTCGTCGCGAAATATTTCGCCGGGGCACGAATAAACCCATAGCCCCTAGTTTCGTTCCGATGCAGTCGTTGCGGCGTTTTCATGTGCCTTTGTGCAACGAGGAACCGTCTATCCAGCCCACGGGCCTGCGTAGTCGCGTTTTGCCAATTTGCTCGCGAAACACGCTCGTCACGTGTCCTTTACATTTGATCTTTCGGTGCCAACCGGCCAACAGCCGACGCTGCTCGTCCTTTTTTTCGTACTTTTCTTTACAACCTCCGCGCGTAGAGCACGAAAATTACGCCGGACGAACGGCAGGATGTGGCATGGTGCGCGCCGATATTTAACGAACTCGGATACGCGAGCGAATTACGCGCGTCCACGGAATTTTATTGCTTCGTTAATTAATCCCGTAACCTCGCATACGCGCGCTGGTTCCGCGTGAATTATTTATCGGTCGGCTCGCAGAACACTGAATAATCGACGCTAAAATATAGCCGGATAAAGTCGATTTAGTAGAGCTGTCTCTTAACCCCCCCGCCGCCCCAATCCCCCCGCGGATCGTATCTTCGCCCTTAAGTAGCTGCCACGGTCCGTGTCGTTAACGCGAGATAATAAAGTGCGGGTTCCCGGAACCTGGAAGCCAACGTCTGCCTTAATCGCGAACTAATTGGAAACCGCGAGGGACCTCGACTTGCTTAATTGGTTCGTCCGTGTCGTCGAATTTTCCAATTATTATTCCTTGTATCGATTATCCGCGATGCATCGCGGGTGGGGAAGAAATTTTGGAGTTTTAGGGAATCGCGTGTCGGATTCGTCCGCAGGCTATTGGAAAGATTAGTAGCTCACCTCGTCGTGTACTCACCGAAGTCCAGATATCGATACAAGATATTCCAGCCGCTTCTTATCGATTCCTTGCCACGGCGTAACTGTTTGAATGGTCATCGGTCACAATGCTCGAATATCGCATCATTTTCACCCAAAGATGGAACAAACTTTCCGTTGGTCTACCCGCCTGCGCCAGCGTCTTATCTCCCCACTTCTTCTTCTTCCTCGATTCTTAACAACGAGGTTGCACCTTTTCTTTCCTTTCTTCCTATCCCTCCCCCGAGGGGGCAGCCTTTCGCGTCCCTTCCAATAGGAAGTCTCACCTTTGCCAAATTACCGACGTGCCTGCTCCCCTGGAATTTCTTCCCGCGACCCGACGTCTCTCCTTACGGCTTACTCATTTGTGCCCTTCCTTCTCGCCCTCCGGTCCCTCGAACGTTTCCGTTCAGTAAGCTGCAACACGTCGAGAGATCAGCGTTGTACGTAAAGTTTAGTGCAGATATAACGAAAGAATTTCTGCTCGGCGTTTCCCCGCAGCGATGTAACAAGGCAGCTTACCTGGCAGCATCTATAGCGCGAGGAAACGGGTATGCGAAACAGTGTGCATAAAAAAAGAAATTCTTGGATATCGATCCGCTCGAGGCTGGGTTACGTCCTTCCTGGAGACCGGCTAGCCGGCAAAAAAAATTGCCCAACCCCTTTTTTATACCCGAGCTGGCTGTTTAACGTTGAGAGGATACCGTTGGTCTTCCCTGACGGTACCGCTAGATTGCTTTCCTGTCAGGAACGAGATCACGGTCATCTTTCATGAAACTAACCTGCCAGAACGACCGCGTGTCCAGCAGAAGCTACGCTTTTCGTTGCACGCAGCAAGTTTTCGTAGTGAAAACAATTCTTGCACACTGTAGATCCGCATGAAGTAAGACATATACAGTAGTAGGTAGGTGTCGATTAGTGCGAGTAATGTACCTGTTGTATGTATATACCTACGCGAACTGAAGTACGCAGAATATTTGGAACAAGTAGTTTGACACGCTACGTCGTGACTATGTAACAGAAGATGTTCAGAGACGGTTTATGCATCGACTCAACGAAATAAAAGAAGTTTAAAGATTGTCAAAATGAAAGACTAAACGTATCCAAAATTGTATCGAATAAATAAGTTGCGCGAATCACGCGTTAATTGCATTTTTCTCCCCGCTAAATGCGATCCGATATCATTTAATAATTCGCCCTATTTGAACACGCATTAATCGAGACCTACCCGTATATAGTAATATATAAGAGTACGTAGAGGTAATGCAGAGATTGGGGATTATATCGAGCAAAATGTATCGAGAATATTTGATAATAATATAGGCATCTGCAATGGAATTTTTTATGCGTGGCGATAAAATTATTAGAAGGGAAAGGAGATCGCTATCTTGAAACTGAGATTGTATCTCGAAATTGTTTTACCATCTATCGAATCGCGGAATTGCTCGATACAATATCGCATGAACAAATTGGAACAGAGGTAAACTGTATTACGATCGTAATTCTAGATTCCAATTAAAATCGGCCTCGCTTGTTCAACGCGCAGGTGGATCTAATTAAAGAATCCCCACGGCGATCGCAATATTATTATTCACAAATACACCTGTGCAGCACGGCATTCACGTACGCGCGATTACTCTGCCGCGAAAAATTATCTCTACATTTAAGATATGCGCGGGCATTTTTCTGTGCAAATGATTCTTCCGTTTTGCACTCTACATATGTATGAGCGATCATTATAGGTGATTATCTACACCTGCACGCATTAGAGTTTGCGCTTCTCTAGAATTATTTCGTACAAAGGATAATTGGTTCGTGGAAGGTTGATTCACGAGGCAGCGTGTGTTGTTTGGTGTTGCGGGTATAACATGTAGTCTGGCACGGTTCTGTTTGATTTGCCAGCTACGTACACACGGCGAGCCCTATGTATATTCGTCCTTTTCTAGGGACCTATCGCGTCGATTTCGCTGGGGTTATTTCGTTTGATGTTACGATCGTGTTTCCATCGCGCATCGATCTCACCCTGCACCGATCCTCGCAAGCTTATTTTTTTTTTTTTCGTTTGCAGTTTTCCACGTTTTCTCCGACGTTTCCTCTTTATGGTTCAGATATAACGAACGACGAAACGGCTTCCCTTCTATATGCGCGGTAAAAAAAAGTTCAAGCTGACGAAACGTCGGGGGAAAAATTTGGCGAGCAATTGTCTCTTCTCCTTCGACTTAAGAATGCTAATTTTATAAGGACGATATTTTTTCCCCCGCCGAAACCACGGTCGATCGTTTGAATTTTGAATTCGACTAAAATTTCGACGCCTCCCTATTTACGTTCTTCAGTGACTATTAGGCGTCCCACGGTTTACGAGCTCCGCGCTTTGCTCCGCAACGATTCTTAGACTTCCAACTCTGCGCATTCGGGACGAAAATATCTCCCCGTGATTCTTCTAGCTTATCCTCGTGGACCGTGCCTTTCAAATTATTTAATACCAATTTCTCAGAGCGAGTTGCTCGAAAATAACGCGAATGCAAGCCTCGCGAACCATGCCCCGGCTGAACGGGTCTTACTTGGAGGGTTATTTAGTGCAGC
The DNA here is from genome assembly GCA_963583965.1 of Nomada ferruginata. NCBI lineage: Eukaryota > Metazoa > Arthropoda > Insecta > Hymenoptera > Apidae > Nomada > Nomada ferruginata. The sequence continues at coordinate 4,472,021 of OY757214.1, read as the reverse complement.
ATTTATCGTGGCCCGGCCAGCAACACTGTTCCCTCGAGTGTTCTCGGCCAATGGCAGGCAGAGAATCACGGATCGTAGGAGAAACTCGAGGATCGGCGTGCTCGAATTCAAGTCGCTGTTGAACCAGCGGAGCATCTAGGACTTCTCAATTAGCCGTCTGGCCAGTTGCTCTCGAGCAATAACCTATGTCGAACGGTCAAAACGCAACAGCGATATCGTAAAGAGGATTCTTTACGCTCATTCGCGGCCGATCCGCCTGGCAGTCGCAATGACCACGGTTTATGCTTCGGCGAGGAGGCCTGGTCCAGCTGTTGATCACTATTTTCACCCGTACTCCCCACATTATTTTTAGGAATGTCCAACTTGTTGCAATGTTGGCGTCACGAAACGACGCCACCAATTGACGATGTTTTCGCGCCGTATCTTTTCCGGCCACGTCGTGGCGGGATCGACCTGGTGATTTTATTTTTTTATATTTTTCTTTTTTCCTCATCCTGCCTCATTCTCCCCGGAATATTGTTCAGCGTAACCTCGATCGCCCGACTTTACGATTCCCCCGTCATCGGGTACCTACGTCTCCGATCGAATATCCTCCCCGCTGACAAATTACGCGGGATTTGCGAAATCCTTCGGGCGATATTTTATTCTTGGATCGCGGATTTTCGTTCCTGGCCTTTTTTATTCCGTTACGACTTCCCATCGACCCCGTCCACCCCGGTGTGAAACAAAGAAGCTCGCCGTGGCAACTGGAAAACGAGGGCCCTATTTTAAGTTTTCTCATCAGGAACGGGTTTCGTTCGCGAATTTTATTCGCCTTCAACGAGACGTAAAGCGTATCACATTGTTGACGCGAGGATTGGCTACGTAAAACTGCAACGACGCACAGCAAGGGTGGCCGAGTTGAGGCGGGGCGGGGAGATCGGCAAGAATGTCGTCGACGAATTTCCAGAGAAACGTAAGATCTGTAGGTGCGCATGTGTGCAAAACGCTTGCGCCCGTGTCCGAGTGTTTTGCTACTGTGTACCTACCTACGGTTTTATGTATCAGAGGCATGTACTCTGCAGGGTTTAGGAACGGGTTATATATATCCGTGAGACTATCTCGATGGTTACATTGGAGAAGTCTCATTAGACCGAAGTCCCGTGGAACGAGGCTCGAAGGAAACTCGAAGCACCATAGATATTCGGAGGAAGACATGAAAACTTGGAGATTGCGAAAATGCAAGAATTTCACCGACTGTTGCAGAGAAGCGAAGGAACGAGAAGCGAAGGAAGGACAAGAGGGGGGGGGGCGATAAACGAACGATCGAGAAAGACGGCAGATAAAAGGAAAGAAGAGAGATAATCCTGTGAGAATCGGCAGAGAGATTCCTGCCGCTGTGTTCTTACCTTAACTTTCCTCGGACGTACTTTATGCTATCTTTAAACGCTCATTACCCTCTACACTGTTACGGATACGTGTCCGTGGAGTTTCGATGGAAACGGCGCAGCTACGAGGACGATTCAATTATTTCTCGTCCGCGACGTGGCGAAGAAGAAAAAAAAGAAAGGACGAAGAGAGGGTTTCCGAGCGCAGCTTCGTAGCAGGGGGGGTGAATGACACCGGTTAATTTCGACTCGAACCAACGAGCGAATTTTTCCCCCGCTGTCGCGAGTATCGATCGGGTCCGAGCTAAGGGAGGAAAGGGGGAGGAAAAGGGGGAAGAGTCCGCGGAATCGTGGCCGCGTGATAAAATTTGGAATCCGGTGGCTGGTCGGTCCGGCAAAATTGGGAAAAAAAGGGCAAAGAGGAAGATCCCATCAATGGGGCGACTGTCTAGACGCTGATCAACACGGGACTGTAAAACTTTGTAGCCACGTGATCTCGTATCGACGACGAGTATTCTTGCTCCTCTCGCATACATATGTATTACAGCACGCCGCCGGCCAAGGGAAGAAGGCAATGGCGTAATATATTTAACAATGTCTCACGATATGAGACGTTTTTACGGAAAGTCGTTGGCATAGGAATTGCCCGTTGGATCCGTCGGAGCAGAGTTCGAGGCGTACACATTGGAAATGAGTTTGTTCCTCTAGGTACCTAAACTTCGGGCTTACCCCTTACATTTGCACATGCACGCCCGTGTGGATTTTCTGCAGCGACTTCGGTGCGTCCGCGCGCCGCCGTTGTCCGACCTAGCTACATGAAATTCGAACTTTTATAACCGGTTGGGAATTCTGGTCATTCCGTTGGATCTAGCTACGACATGGCGTCTTCCACTTTAATCCCCCTTTTGTAGAGCGAAAACTCGGACCCGGCGTATATTATTCGAACGTTCGAATTTCGTTTGGGGGGGGGATCGTTATATTCGTTTCGAATGCGAGGAATCGCGTACCTATACCTTTTCCAGTTGCATCGCCAGCTTTCAATAAAGAAGGATTAAGATAATACGATAAAATGACATCCGAAATGGTAAACCTATGGTAAACCGTTTGCAAGAATTCCCTTGCAGTTCCGTACAACGTAGCAAACGCTCGGAAGGGTTGGGAGGAAAAAACGCGTGTCCGTTCGAACGGTCGACAAACAGATTTCATTAACCACTCCCTTCTGGGTTGGCAAAAACGTTTGGGTCCCCTCCAGCACGGGTTGAACCGTGCCTACGATTCGTGAAAGCGTGTAAGAAAAAGGGGCGTGCGGGGTCGGGGGTAAAAAAAAGAAGAAAAACGAAAAGCACCGGGAAGAGGGCAAAAGGGACTGGCACGAAGGGTGGGAGGATCGACGTATTCCGGGAAGGTTGGGTTAGGTTGCAACTACGCTTTGCTACAAGCATCGACGTGGGTGGTGGGTGGAGAGGGCGAGGGTGTAGAGAAGATGAGAAAGGTTGGGAATGAGGTTGATTCTCGAGCGAGGTCACGTATTTCGAAGCCAATCTAATACACTCCGAGAAAGATGAGAGCTGGAAGCCGGGACGAATGTCTGGCTTCGAATTGATCGATCTCGAACGGAAGCCATCCGGCATGGTGAAACTCCACCTTCCAGGGAAATTCATGGGCTGCTCGATAAATGGATAATTCCGATCCTTGTGTGTCACTAATTATCCACTTGCGCTCAGACGGGTGTTCATCGAGAAGCTCGATTTAATCCTTCGAGATGTAGACAGGTATCGAAGCAGACTGTTCGGTTGGATTGTACGGAGGAACTGGTTTCGAGGTTGATTCGTTATCGAGGATCGAAAGGGTAGCTGTACCCACTGTACTTTTGTTGCACATATAATTCCTGTACTGTACTAAAATATTAGTGGAACTGGGTAACGAACTGCTCGGTAGAATCACGAAACTCGTGGTCCTCTAATTACGCTCCAAGCGATAAATTAGTGGGCCATTCGGTCGAACGAGTCAATTTAGGCTGCAAAGCTTCTCGTATTACATAAATTTAGTATTTAGCTGAAATCTTGCGATTTACAGTAGGTACGCGGGGATTAAATTTTGTGGAAAGTATTTTAAATAAAGTTGCACGTCGAAGCGCGGTGGGTCAACCGTCTGGGAGTGCTTTAATTGCAACATCGATCGATGGAAGGTAGCGTACAGAATCTCGGCAGTTTCGAAAGCCCTACGGAATTGAAGGATCCTGCAATTTCGTGGACCGTTGACCTGTAATGATAACCATCGTGAAAGCTAGGAGTCTTGCGTAATAGGCGAACGTAAGGAAGCCCATAAAACTGCATGTCCCGATAGGGTTCCATTGTAGGCGACCTGAATTCGTCTACCTTTTTGTTATCTTCCCCCGCTTTCGGTTTACTACGCCGAGAAAAATATTAATTTCGCGAATATGCAGAGAACGAAGATGGAGAACAGCGCCCAAGCAAATGGCATATAGAACAGACAATAGACGAAGATAGACGCGTAGGGAAAAAATAGAGGGGTAAATACATAAAAATTTTCGCTCGTAAAGCGGCCGCTTCTATTTTCGGAATGACCGGGCGCAGGCATTTAAACTGTGCTCCGCCGTTTTCTTTTTCTTTTTTTATTATTTGGCGCCCGTGAGTTGGCAAATATATAACGTAAAATGCTTTATATATCCGTGGCCTTTTTCGTTTCTATGTTGCACGGTATACATCCTAGGTGCATCTAGGTGGAACAACGCGTGCATGCGCGGCAAACGCTCGGAGCCGTTGAAATGCGCAGAAGCTTCAACGTTCCTGGTGACGCCGACGCCGAGGCCGACGGTGAGCGCCGACGTCGCTCGTCAACGGAGAATTCACTTATACTGGCCGTTATATCGGACCGGTGGCTGGGAAAATATATGTCCCCGGCGTAGAATATCGTTTCGTACGCGAAGTTTCATGCGCGAAAACGCTTCACGTCCACGACGGAAAGTGAAGTTAATTGTCACTGTATTGCACGGGAAAGAAACACCTGTCCCAAGACGATGCAAAATCTATACGATCCCGTGACGTAACCGCGGCTGCTCCACGCGGAAATGTCGACGTCGACGATTTCACGTTGCATCGCGTAAAATGTTGCGATAATTTAATGCCACGCTGCAGAGGGTCGTGACTCTGTTATCTGAAATACCTCGAAACTTTCTTTTCCGCTCTCTTCCACACTCTTTCCACCCTCGGCCCGACTCATACTTCTCCGTATCATTTTTCGTTTCTCGCTATGTCGCATTGCGAGAAACGACCGAGAAATTTATGCCCCCGTAAGGCAAATTAATTTAGGCCTGGAATATTGAAAAGCGATGAAACAGCCGTGTTTAAAAATACCAGCAGATAACGAGGCAGTGTCGTAAATGTAGATTGAAGAGAATGATCGCAGCTGCAGTGAGCAAAGATGGGGGAGGCATAAAAGTGTATTACTCCAAATATATCGAATTTTCTCTCGAGTGTGGTAGTCTGGTGAGAAGAGGGATGACAATTCTACGAATATCGCCAGCTCTGTCTTATGTATCAACGTGTCCTATAATTGCCTAGTTGAAATATCGAGTCGAGTACCACGAAACGCTTTGGAATTTTTTTCTGGGACAAAGTATTCAAGTTTAAAGTTTAAACGAGTCAGAGAACAATCAGCCGGGAATGTTTTTGCTAATTTTTTAATCGATTTGTTGATTCCTGATAGAAGACAAATCTATAGAACGAATAGGGTTGACGGAACGATATTTCGTTTAGGGTGTAACAACATTTTGAGAGGAATGTCGGGAATTAGGGAGGATTCCTGTGCGCCGCCGCCATGATCGTCTTCTGAAGAGGGCAAACGAGAAGATGTGCGCGCGTCGCACGACGGGTCGATAAAATGGACAACCTTCTGCGTATCTTCGTTCAGCTTTGGTCTTTCGAGTGCATCTCGAGTGCTTTTGCCTACGCACAGTCGAAGGAACAGTCGACGAAGGACACCAGAGACCCCGAAAAGCCCTGCCATGGACAAGGCATAAATTTCCTTACGGTTATTTCAAGGCATTTTCCGTGCGCCATGGGAACTAGAAAATATGAACGCCATAGAGTGGAGTGTTCTGAAGCGAGGCGTACTTCAGTGTACACTTTCAGCTAGATCGCATGAATATATATTACAAAACGTGCACACGTGTCACAGCGAGGGCCATTTTCTTTGGTAACTTTGTTACACGATTGACGATTTGGTTTTAAGGCGGAAAATATTTGGCCCAAGATAATGAGACAGATTTCGCCCAAACAGATTCCAATTTTCGTGCTCACAATTTTTCTATCTCTGTGAAAAAACAGAAGACACTTCGTTAGCATTGGAACTAATTTAATTGCGAAGTTAGGGAGGCAAATAATTATAGGTCGAAGCACGAAAATACATTTCACGTTGCACGTGAACATTCCGAACATTCTTGGATCTGTTCTACTGGAAATAAACTGAATTTCTCCCCGAGATAAGTACCGTCCATTTTAGCTAGCAGTTTTTGCAACAGTTGTTCCATCTACGATTCCCCCGAATTCGGGGAATAATATTTTTAAAAGGAAATTGGCGAGTAGCAAAGAATTTCGAGGATCCATGGCGCCGCCCGCCAATTCTCGCTGCCTTCTGCTTCATTGGCCCGTCGCTTCGGTTCGCCGTGGATTAACCCTCTCGCGGAATTTACGAGCGTCCTTCCCGTGGCTGATGTATTTTTAAACGTTATCGTCGCGACTCCATCATCGATCGCTGAAAGCACCCCCCCCCCCCGCCCCCTATTAACCCTTTGTTCCACGCCAGAAATGTCTCGTCGAGAAACACCGTTCTTCCAATTATTTTCCACCCGTAGAAACGTGTCTATTTGTCCATCGAAAACCTGTCGAAATTGCATCTTCCCTAGCCTCCCTTCCGGAAGAAAACAATCGTCGAAGAAAGTAGAATTTCGCTCAGCTTTTGGCGTCGTTTCTAATCGCCGGCAATAATTACAGTTCAGGGTGATACGTCGAGGATGATTTTGATGGCGACGGTAATGAAACGGACAGGTTAACAGCAGCGACGATGTTTATACTCGGCTCTCGATTTTAACATTGTCACATTACGGCGAGAAACGTCGCGTATATCATTCCGAAATTTCATAAAGCTAATTTACGGGTTTGCGCTCTATTTGGGGGAATCAAATGGAGCGCAAACGCGTCTATCAATTCCGTCGAGTGATTCGACGGACGCGCACGCGTGTGTAAAGCAGAGAATTTTGCTTCGCCAATCCCTTTGGGATTAAACTTATCAAACTCAGAATCACTCCCGTGGCTTTAACGGTATGCAGTTGAGAAAAGTTTTGCTGGAAATTTAGCTGCAACATGCTGCAAGTATCGCACGGCCGAGGCTATTCCACCGGGTAGCAAAACCTTCCGCCCGGTCGTAAGAGCTCTCGTGAGGTTTCAAACTTTCAAGATCCAGGCCAGCGACAATTTGGTTCCCTCTGTGCTCGAGTGGGGAAGCTTAAAAACGAGCCAGTGCTCTTCGAAGAGAAGGACGGAGATTACAGAGGATCTAGAACTTTGCGACAAACAACACGGGAGACGCCCTTAAGGGCGTGGAAACCGTTGCAGGGGAAAAAAATGTCGGGGAAAACTGGAATTAAAACGTGAAATGAAACGAGCAATGGAAGTATATTCTTTGGAAGAAAGATGCGCTGGAAAATTCGATTGAACAAGGGGCATGGATTGCGGGAATAAAGGGAGCGACATTTTGAAAGCTGAGTGCCCCAGGTGGGATGTAAAATTTTAACCAATTTAGGGTTCCCTGGCTTTTTTATATCAAAGCTCGTAATAATGGGGTGCATAGCAAAGGGTGGAGAACGTTTCAAGCGACTCGGTGTAGAGCTGCTCGCCATATACCTAGCGTTGAAAATTTCGAGATCGTACACGGCGACATTCTGTTTTCCTTTTTTTTTCTTCTTTCCTTTCTTGGAACATGTAAAGCTTAAAAGCACTTGAGGATTTATGCTCAGACGCGTATCAGGGAACGAAGGAAAGAAGTAAGAAGGAAAGGACTGCATCCTACGGTCTAGGGTATCAAGTGAGGCAGGGAAAAAGCCTTTAAATTCGTAAAAGTTTAGAGCGCGCCGGAGAGCAAGGAAGTAAATTTAAAAATGAGAAGTTTGAATCCGTCGTAAGAAAGCAAGACACGGTCCCAGCCATCCAGGGCAGCGTGTTTCCGCTGGAAAATTTAATTTCAACCTTAACCCTTCTCCCGCTTTTCGTTTGTAAGCTCGCGATAAATTTTTACGTCGGCTCGGCCCGCTCGACTGAGATGTTTCCCCTCGAAACGGCCTCGAGGAAATCGGACGCGGCGTGTCCATAAAAAAAGTTAAATAATAAAACTGTAGAACTGATTAAAATAACACGCTCACTCGTCTACAATAAAGGTGCCTGTACTTCGTTGGACAAACAGCATCGTGCCCCGGGACACTTGTATAAACGAGCATACAAAGGAATCCTCGACGATTAAACGAAGCATCGCGCGACGAACATGGAAGTATACCTAGTCGAATAACTATTCGAACGGGAGTTTATTTAAATAAAGAGTCTGGTATACGATGTTACGCGGCGATACGATTTGGTCAAGCATGCCCCGATCGGCGAGCCACCCAAAAATAATGAAGCGAGCCCCGGGACAAGAAAACGACGGAACCGAAAAGAAACGAGATTCCTACGGGCATCGCGATGATCCCTCGAACGGAGGATTCCATGGCGTAGCGAAGACATAAGTTCCGAACTAATTTCGGGTTTTACTCCTTTTACGGGAATAGCTTGTAATAACCGGCAGCGAGAGGTGGATCAAGGTAACTCCAAAAGGAGGAGAAGAAGAAGAAGAAAAAAAGAATGCCGCTGAAGAAGAAGGGACGAGCCGTGTGGTGAGAGTTGATTGGATACGATAGGTCAGAGAGAAATTGGGGATATAAGAAGTAGAGAGGCAGCGCATCAAGGTAGCAAAACCAGATCCATTAACGACGCAAAAGGGCACCGCCCTCTTTATCACGGGCGTCCTCTGCCCGACAAATGGGCCACCTGTATCTGTTCCGTGTAATATTTGCGTGTAATTGCCGACAAAGTTATAGCACACGCTCCTTCCTTTGCCGATCCCCGGCCGTGCTCCTTTGTATTTTATCAACGCTATCGTAATTATTGAATTAACGCGCGTCCCGTACACGCGAATCCTGCGTCGCTCCCTTCTGCGGGATCCGACTTTGTTACGTTTAATCGCGCGTAAACCTCCCTATGGAATGGTGAACGAGATATCGAGCCCTGCTTGCCGCTATTGAAACGTATAAATGTTTCGCGGACGAATTAATGAGGGAGAATATCAACGAGCGTTCGTCGGACATTCCTTCGTCCTTTCCCGTTGAAACGTGAAAGCGAGGGACGCGTCCGCGAAATTTTCAGAAGAATGACGCGAACGCTTTCGATCCTCGTCGTTCTATCGAAACTGCAGCCCGCGAATTCGATATATGTACCTAGCTGCCCTGGCGAGATACGAGCGACAAGAAGTTACAAAAGCCCGAGGGCTAAGAACCAGGATCGTATCGACCAGGAACGCCATCAATGCAAATGAAGATATTACCACCGTTCACCCTCCCCCTGCTACACCTGCCAACATCGATCTCTGCGCGCCGATTCAAGGTATCCGCCTCGAAATCGACTGGTTTCCAGCCGGAGGCTGACTGCGAACGATTTTTCGTTGAAAATTACGACGCCGCGTTTATAAGCGATTCTCCGACGGCGTATAGGAAGAAGTAAGACTATTCAGACGTCCAGATGATAGAGAAGAAAAGGCGTAGACGTCCCCATCGAAATTATCTAAATAGTGATCGCGTTCCTGTAATTAATACCAGCAAAGGCAGCAGGAAGGAATAGTCGGCGTGGCGTAAGAGGCGAGGGAAATTCTTGAACGTTCCTCTTTCGTACGTGGCACGACTCAATTTCTAGCGACTCTTCAAGACCGTTCGGATTTTTCGAGGGTACTCGGAACTCGTTTCTACGCGATTTCCACGAAGCGTGGCGCTCCGAGCAGCAAGCGTCGAGCTGTGTCGTGTTCGCCCTGCAGCGAAACGCGAGGGGAAACACCCAGAAATAAACGTTCAACTTGGAGGAGCTTTAAGATGAATACCGACAGAAATGCTTCCCTTGCGCCCCACCCCGGAGAACCGCGGTAAACATTAAGGGTTGGCGAACACGTGTAACGCGCAGCCCCGAGGATGATCGAGAACCCGTCGAAAGCTCGTCTCGGTTTTCGCGAAAATTTACATAACCGAGCCGTTCTATCCAGGGCGAGTGATCGTTACTTTTAGAAAACATCTGCAACCAATGCCTCGGGGCTAGTATTTACGCGGGCCGCGATCTTTGGATTATGTAAAAATGCTCGAGGTCGACGTGGTGAAAATAGTTGCACGCGTTTATCGCGAAAGAAGGGCACGGTGATCGAAGCAGATATTTCATACTCCTTTCTACGAACATCTCAATCGCTTAATGTATACAGAGCGTATCGAGGAATCTACTTTCTTAATCCTTTTAAAGAAGATTAGATCCCCGAGAGTGGATATCAGAAAATAAGCTCCGGCCGGTTTAAACAACGCTGGGGATATAAATTGGGAACGATCGGTCCGGAGACGAAGTTGGTTCTACGGAAAACCAGAGAATGTTGAGGAAATTTCGCGATTGCATTACATTGACGGAGGTGGGGGAAATTGATCGGTCGAAGTACTCGTAGAACGAAGGCAGCTTCGTTGCACCGTGGAGGCTTAATCTCACCGAAGATTTTTACACGAATATTACTCGTGCCTCGCGCAGACGTGGTGATGCTCCGTAGAAAATTTACTGCCTGGCCCGATCGTGCAGGGAGAACAAGCGGGAACAATGAATCTCTCTCTATTAAAAGACGAAGGACGGTGGCTAATTGTTACCGCGTCCTCCATAGTTCTGCTTAACACTTCTCGGACCCTTGGATTCGTTGCCGAGCGACCAGACCAATCGCCTCGCGGGAACCAATGCACTCCGGGGACGATTCTTCAAAGACGTTCTTTGTCGAACCAATTTCGATAAGAGCATCCAAACATGGCGGCACTCGAGGCTGCTCTCTGCACATGTATACATATACAAACACGCGCGCACAGCCAGTCCACTGTCTTCGTACGTCGTCGTGCCGAGGAGCGGCCACCATTCGCCACTATCAAACGAGGCACTCTTGTCGCGCGGAAACAATAGAACAAACTACATTGCGGCGGAGAAAACGAGAGTACTTTTAGGGCGACCGATGGGCCAACGTTGCTCTCGAAAGTCCGGACTTGAGTGAGCAACAGACGGAAGACATTTTGCATTCGTATAATAACGGTAACCCTCGGAGAGGAGAGACCTTAGGGTCTCGACTACGTACGAGGGAGTCTAACCCTTTTTTTGCACCGGTACACCATAAAGCTCAAACGACAGAGGGGAAGCCGGGAAGCGACCGGCCAGTGTCGGTGGCTTTCGTGTGCTCGAATTTATAACGGTGTAGCTCTCGTTTTCCTTTCGTCCTCCCGTTCGTCTTCGTTCATCCAGGCCGCGTTCCTCTCCTCCACGTCGTAAAGCACTGTAAACACCGACAGGAATTCGTTCGGCCGCTGCGCGTGTTTCTTCTGTCCGCTCTTTTTTTTTCGCGGTCGGCTCCGGTCAGGAAATTACATATAAAAAAGAAAGGGCCAGGTAACGGGTTGCGGGCAGCCGTGGACAATTTCCAGCGACAGCTTCGGGAACACAGTGAACGATTACTGTTCCCGGTAACTGGTGTACAGGCGCGATAGACGACGCGGGGGATATATTCGATAGGGGTTGAAAGATTTGCATCGCGCTTCTGGTTCCTTATCTCGTACGTGTTTTAAGGGGAAATTCGTAATTTTTGGAAATATCGTCTACTGAATATTGTTTTGCGTTGAACATCCATAGGGTATGTCTCTTATCAATTCTGGGCACACGGTTGATTGTAGACATTTAATATTGCGCCGCTGTAATATTTGAATCGTTGGTTTCAAGTCAAGTCGAATATCCACAGAAGCGAAGAGAAGCTTGAGATTCTTCCGATTTGAAACGGTTGGTTCGAAATCGTCCAATTGTTCAGCTTTGAAAAGTACAAGACCGTAGTGACCACGTGTAGAAAAAACAAACCCTTGCACAAAGGGAGCGAAGAAAAAAGTGGGAGGTCTGTTTGGCGACAAAAAAAATGGCGTAGAAAAAATGCAGGTAACGGCGTGGGAATCCAGAACCGATCGGACGCAAAAAGTGTCAGTAGAAAAAGTGCGAGGCCCGTTGTCCGTCGCCTCCGTTTCCAACGGACTCTGCATTCTCCTTGGAACGATACGTATTTGACGAAACAGGCAACTGAAATTCGTTTCATCAATCGGTTGGCAATGTCCAAGAACTTCGCAACATATTTCACATGCAAATTTCAAACGAGGAATCAGACTTTTAAATTGTGCGATTTAAAAAATTGTTGCTAACGTTTAACGTTAATTATTCGACGTTTCTTTACTTTGTAGGATAACCAGTTCTCAAGGCGTCGTTCGTCACTTGTGCTTGCTATCTATTTTAAATTCTGCCTTACCAACTCCCTGACGTATTATGTCATCCCCGTTTCGAGGCTCCGAAGTTTATTACACCTCGTGCTACAGAATGGCGCGGCATGGTTGGCGAAACGTCTGCCATTGTTAGGAACGCGGCTCGAGTCTCGCGTTCCTCTTCAACCCTTTGCCCCAAGAACAGAAGCATCGACGTTTCTCTATAACTTGATATTACTACTTAATTACCGAAGAATTGCTCGGACCGCCACGAAATTCCTTCGGATTCATTTTTATCCGGAATGCAGTACCCGATGAGCTCCTCGCGTTCATTACGGGCCAGGGGCCGAGAAATAACGTTTTCAATAATCGCGCAGCGTGCGGTCTGATCGTCTTGTGTGGCCGTCTCTTTATTATTTCAAGCCGACTCTTTTTTTCCGTCCCCCTTGTGGTAAAGTTCGCCGCGCTCCTGTCAGCAATAACGTGGCCTGGATTAACGAAACTCGATTTCCTCTTCTTCGGCATTCGGATGCCGCTAATTAACGCAATATTCCATGCAATGTACGAATGTAGCGAAGAGGATCGTTCGAGGGGGTAATATTTCTGAAATAGGTACCTACCTATATATCGTTTACTACAAAATTTCTCTCTCGACTCCCGCGATGATTCCTCAAGCACCCGACACTTTTATAATTGCAACGGCTATCGCTGCTTCCGCGAAAGCTTGCGTTCTCCAACCCGATATACCGTACCTACTCTCTGTGCCCGTATCCGTCTCGGATTATGGTGTGCAACGTTGCAACAAAGTCTCGAGCGTCGACCCGATATACCGTGGCAAGTTCGTAAAACGTTTTTACAAGTACCTACTCGAATTCCGACGAGCAGCCGCGATATTTCAATCGACAACTTAAGCCTGCCCGGTGAAATTGTCTTTCTAAGCCGTGGACGAAGCCTCCGTCTCGCTGGGCGCTCGAATTCCTCTCCTTCGCCGGTCCCGTTGTTACGCGTTGAATTATCGCGCGTCGTAAAGCGAATGCTATCGTAATAGACGGACGTTAAACTCCACTATTTCCGAAAGATCAGCGAATTAACCGATAGTGGCGCGTCGAAGCGACAGAAAACGCGTTGCCTGCCCCTCGATTTCCTGCTCCGTGCAACGTTAACGTCGCTCCACGATCCTATCCTGCGCTAGGAAAGACACGTGCGTGCCTAATAGTCCCCGATTTATTTCGCTTTTCCGCGTTCGCTCGGCCGCGAATGTTTTCTCCGCGAAATCGCGGCAAGCTACGCCCCCGCGTTTAGAGGCAACGTTTACAGCCGTGGTTTGCAGGAACTCGAGCAACATATTTTAACCGATCGATGTAAAGCTCGTCGCGGGAACGCGTCTTTATTGCTGGCCGCGATCGTGGCGCGATGATGTTCCGAGTTAGAACATAATCGCTGCTTCATAAACAGCCGCGATGCGTTTTTAAAAGGTGCTTCCCAGCGGCGATAAACTTTTTACGCACTTGCGTGCAACCTTCGACGTTCTACCTGACCGAACGATTGTCTTCGTGCCCCGATGGAATCTGCCTGCCCGGTGACCACCGTTAATCGCCGCACCAGCGATTGCAAGGAATCGTGTCGCGACTCTCGATTCCATTCGGCCTGTCGCCGATGCCGGGTCGCGAGGAAATTCGCGGCTAAAAGAGAAATTCGTCCGTCTCTTTCCTCGTCGTTAATCGGTCGTTACGTTCCACGTTGCCCCGACATTCCCTCGGACTTTTACTGCCCGGCGAGCTGTTTAACACAGCGGCGTTAATCGACGCAACGCTTGTTGCCGGTCGTGTTAACTAATCGGCCTCTGCGAGCGTGTTCGAGATTCCCCGCCAATATCTCGCATTCGCGTAGCACGAAAGACGCGCGATCGTTGCGAGCGTTCCGAACGACAACCAAGTCGCAGAGGATTAAGAATTGACCAGGTGCTCTCCGCCTTTTTCGTAAGTTTAATCTTGGAGCCGCGAGGGCGTAGTTGCATTCAAAGTAGTCGTGTTCCAGAGCGTGTATAAACGCGTGTAACTCCGGTCGAGGGGGAGTTCCGGTTAGCATTGCAAATCTCTGATTGCTCGGCCGACGATTCCCTTGGTTTGCCCACCTCCGCCTTTCTATCTTTCTACCCGTTGCAAGCTAGCTGCTGGAATTTTACTGTAATCGTTCAAGTTGGACAGTTCCCGCGAAGTTGGCGCGGATTACGTTTCCCTCTCGGATATGGTATAACTCGTAAAACCGCATCGTGATCCTCCCTGCCGTTCTTTCTCCCCCCGTGGGCTGCGCCGGCGAGCGCATAGAAATATGCGAAAATAGCGACGCTGCCGCCGGGGCACGCAAGCCTTCGCTAGCTTACCCCACTCCCCTATACTTGCATCCTGTTCGCTGTTACCTCCATTTCCCGACCCCTCTACAGAACCCCCGTCGACCAATCACTTATCTCAACAGTCACGTACCACTTATTCGCGAATATGAATTTAGAGGGATCGCGGGCCTGCTTTCCCGCTCCTCTGCTCGCGCTAGCGCTAGCGCGTGTGCTGCACTCGCGCTAGAGCGAACGCGGGAAACTCGAACGGGCCACGCCCTTTGCTGCACTGCACTGCGCCGCTGATTTATCGATCAAGATATCCGCGACGTATACGCGAAACTGCCAGCCACCGTCGTGTCTCGGAGATATCAGGCCGTTCGCACGAGTTCAATTAATATCGATACCGGGCGACGAAGATAATTTCGAGGCGCCGCTTGTATTTAGATTCCTACGGTTCTCACGCGGCATAGCTATTTAGCCGCGCCTATGCGTATTAGACGCGGCCACCCTTGGTCATCCGATTCCCCGACGAACGTTTCCAAACAAACGATCATAGCGTGTAGCGATGGAGGGTGACGAAATAAGAAATTGGTTCGTTACAATGTTTCTCAGAGCTATCGGCGGCCTCTCCGTAAGGAGCCGAAAAGGCGGGGAATCACGCTCGAATCGAGAGTGACGGTCATATAACGCCGTACCGGCTGAAATATTGGATTCGGTCGCGTTCACGAACCAGGATCTCCGGACTCGGTTTTCCACTTGGGAGCCACGGGCAAAGGGCATACAGGCTGGGCGTTTCGAGAAACTCGCGCCTGGGGATAGGGTCGTGGAGCAAAAAATGGTGCTGGCTCCGGTAGATATAAAAAAGAATACACTCGAGAGGAATCGTCGGGGCCCGAAATCTGGAATGGTGTGGTCCGTAGATGGAGAGGAGAGTTGTCGAATTTGGTAGAAATATGTATTTTTGTCGTTCGACCGTTCGACCAGCGATTCTCAGTCGTTCCTGCCGAAATTCGCCATTAAACCTTGTCACGATCCGTTCCGGAAGATTTTCCCTTTTTTTTTCTTTCGTTTGGAACCGTTCGAGGGACGCCCGTTTTTGTACGCTTGCATGTTAGAGAAACGTTGTTGCTTTATTTCCGCTGCTATCTTTATTCAATTAAACGTTCCGCAAACCAATTTGTAGGACACCATATGTTAATTGCATAATAGGTATATAAACCCGGCACATCCGTCAAATGCTGATCGACACGTGTTCGTAGAATTGTTGAAGTCAGGCCGGCATCGCGTACATTGGCGTACAAGTTTCTTTCGCGCGAATACATTAATGCCGCTTATCTCGTTTGCTAATGTAACGCTGCGAATATTTTTGCTAACTTATATTGCATAAATTGTTACTTGGTAGGTACTTTTTACTGGGAAGCAGGCGACGCTTATATAAGCGTTTACGACTTGCCAGACGAAGCCGGTGTAAAATTGCAGCACGAACAGGTAAAGCGCATTCGCCACTGACTAGAGAACTTCGATATCTATGTATATTATACTCCACGTTTCACATTCGTTTACCCGTTGGATAGATATCTTTTGGGTTTTCCACGTTGCAACAATGATTCCCCCGTTAACGACGAACCGCGCGATACTCTTCCCTAAATCATTGTTCGCCGTGGGAAACCGCCAGAACGTTAATATTCATTTGCAAGCGTAAACGAAATTAATAGAAAGGTTGGGAATGGCGCGTAAAGAGCCGGGGGAATATTTTAGGAATAATATGTTGCCACGGTGTCACGCATCTGGGTGTTAAAAGTCGGCAATAAATTCGGACCGGCTTCAGGGATTAAGATATTTGTTCGAAATTGTATACTTTGTAGCAAAAAAACAAGAGAAGTCGGTGAGCCAAGCGACGTCTACCATTTTCGTTTCGGTCAGATGCATTTAACGAAGTCCAATCCTAATCCCGGCTGCTCCACCCTCGTTCGCCTGGCGTCTCCTCCCTCTTGACCTTCTGTTAGCTTTTCCTCTTCGCCTCTTCCTTCGTTTTTTCGAATCCCTCTCTCTCTCGCCGCTTCTTCGCTGACTTAACGCCGAGGTTCATTACACCCTGCGAAAGTAATCCCCCAAAGCAGAAATTATTAACGATTCGCGTTGCAACATTTTCTTTGCTGTTCAACGAGAGAAATGCGCAAAGCAGGTATCGAATGTATTATCGACTTTCCGACTTAACGACACCGTTTAACTTGAAATTCATCGCCAATCGCGCGCAATATACAATATCTCATTCTCTTACCGTCACGCTGGCATTCGAACGTCCTTAAGCGTCCATTGATTGTCACCCGTTGCAACGTTTCAAGGACGAAAATCATAAGCCCTTCGACGTAAATTAAACGCCGAGTAAAAAAAGACGACGAAGAAAAAAAAAGGAACGGCCGGTCCCCGGTCGTCGATGTTTAAGGACGATTTTTGAAAAACATCTACGCGTTGTTCACCGCACCTGGAACGACGCTGCACACGCGCATTCCATTACCTCGTGCTGCGTGTACTTTCTACATTGCTTTCCAGGGGTTGACTTTTGACCAGTGATGTAAAATCTGTTCGCACGCGAAGCGATATTATCCAGCAGGATACATAATAATGTCCAGACGCAAGAGTTATTGCATCCACCTTTTTCTCTATGCGCCACCACACCTCTGCAGGAAATTACGACGAAAAAAAAAACTTTACTACGAAAAGTCCTTCAATTTCTATTATGACACGAACGGGGGTTTTCGTTTAAATCTGCGCGCCTACGATTCGCGTACGAAATTTTATTTGACAAATATCTGGGGAAAATATGTCTTATCGAGTCCGAATGCTCGTAAATCTTTCGATGTAGAATATAGCATACGATTACGGCTATCAAGGTCATCGTATAGAAACTTTGTACATCGATGGTGATCAGAATAATGCGTGCTAATAGGGCTCATTAAAATGCTCGTAAAGTCCATTGGTCGTCAACAATGTTGCGCCGGTTGCACCTTGTCATTATGCGCAATAAAGATATTGCTAATGCGATAGACGAATGCATAAGTAATATTGTGCATTCAGGGCAAGATTTATTAGCGACGAGAAATCGAGCAGTAGTATATATTCCATTCCACGTGTACAAGGGCTTCTTACCTAAGAATTGCAAGAGTGGGCGAGGGGTATGCATAGTACACCAGTAATCGTGGACTTTCTATTTACAATGAAGCTACATCGATGTTTCATGCGATATCATTTTTATGAAGTAGCAATTAGCGGTAGTGCGCCCGAAAGAAATAAACAGGTGGAGCAAAATAAATAATTGCTATTAAAAAATTGACAGCTACCAGCCATTGACTTTTAATAGCAATGCGTTTCTAATTGGTTATAAAGATAAGATGATTAGAATCGAAGAATAAACACACCGCAATAATAATCCTTTGCAAGCTACCGGAACAAAAGATATTTATGTAAACTAGCTCAAAGCTTTGCGTGGAATTTACATTACGTTCCCTCGTGCCTCTCTTTCTTTTTGCATTGGTAGCAACGCTTCGGTCGTGCAACGCATTAATAATTCTTCATCTTTGCGTGAGTATGTGGCATGCATTACCCGGCAGCGTCGGTCAAAGTTGATAACGTCACGGGCTTGATTAAGGCAAAATGCAACAAACATAGCAGGCGCAAAAAGCGAACGAAATTTCTGCCTAGCAGTTTTTTTTATCCAACAAGCTGTTAAGTGCAATGCGCACAACTAATAAACTTGGTGTTTAAAAAATGATGCTCAATCAGAGGATTTTTAGAAACATGTAGGATATAGAGGAATAACTAACAAGCAAGTGGAGAGAATAATAATATTGTTCGGTATACTATATTCTCGATATGCTGTTAATAAATACAAATACAATTTCATAAGCAATAAGAGCGGGAAATGTGTATCAATTTAATTTGCACTGTTCCACCCCGATGGGGTATAAACAGGATCAAGAGCGCTGACAATGAATGGGGGAATCGATCGCTGTGTCGGTAATAAAGTGCACCTAGTGGATCTCCCTAAAAGCCACTGGAAGTTACCGGCAGGGTCACTGTGCTTTTTCATTTCCCGCATCCGCAGGGCGAAACTACAATCGCGTAACTCGTTTGCATAAATCTAGTAAAAGTTTTTAATCAAACGAGTGCTCGCCCGCTGTTCAAAAATGCTAAATTGGCAGAACACTTACAGTCGTGAGTTTCTTTTTACAGAACACGCTGGCCCTTATATAGATAACGCGAGACCAATTTTAAATACTATTAAAAAAATATGACCGCTGGGTTAAATACAATCTTTTATACCACGCCCTTCGCGAGTGTAAAAGAAAAAGTGGACACAGAGTTCTGTATTGAAACTGAGCAGCCTTGGTAGAAACTAGGGAATCTTCGATTCCGGTCACGTTGCAATTCATTCCCACCTTCTCTTGTTCGCGCTCCTTTTCTCCCTTTCTCTTGCGACCCTTTGATCTACCTTGGAGTTTTATCGAAACTGCGCATGCGCGTCAATACGGGAAACTGTCCGGCAAGGGTGCGGAGAGGGAAGAAAAACCGAGGGGAATACCGCCATGATGGCTCGATTCATTTTCAAGCTTAGCCGAGACTCGAACCAAGGAGTCGGTCGTTACCGTTAGCGGAATGGGCCCGCGCTAACCGCCTTATGCTCTCTTCTCTACGACCTATTTCAATGATCGCCATACAGATGCCGCTGCGATAATTGTCGCTTCTGGAGATCCTGGTCAAAGCAGCCCGACTTGCGACTGCATATCGTAATTGCGGGGCAAGGGCATCTAAATGGCGAATCAAGATTAAACACATTGTATTAACGAGATTCTGGGAATCAGCCATTCGCAAATACAGACCAGTCTTGCCAAATATCACGCATATACTCCGAACAATGGGTCTCACGCCAGAATAAAGTGAATACGCATTCTGGGAATCTGTAATCTAATTCAAAGTGTCAAAGTTCATGCAATATTTAATTTATGAAAGGCGAACCGCCGTGTTGTTTAAAATAAATTGAATATTTTATGATCGACAAAAATACCTTAAATACGGAATTAGTTAATTTTCGTTTTTTACGGATGTCGCGCAAGTAATTAATAATAATTTATTTCATTCAAAATGTACACTTTTGATAAATCTATTGGACATGCTCGGCTCTAAGATCTTTCTCCGATTTCTCATCGATTTTAGAATTTCATTTGCTCCCAGTTAGAAATACAATAGTTAGCGGCCCGCCACGCGCTAAAGCGGCACTCTTCAACTACGTCTCGCTCCTCGTACATACATCAATGGAAATACTAGAATACCTCTTTAGGTCGTCGTAAAGCTATAAGCTTGCGGTCCAATAGCGGCCACCTGTTGGCCCGAAACATTAACCCATTTACCACCTTCCTTCATAAAGGTAGATAACTATATACTACCCTTGAAACGCGTACCACTGGCCGCAACAACGACTCATTTAACATTTCAAACGACTGGGATTTTTATTTTTGTCTACAATCATCATCTATAATCAACGCCTACCCCTATTTCAACCTGGTATTAATGGTGATAAATTTCAAGCAAACAAACAAATTTCAGGGGACATATGCCAAGCTAAAAGTTCCGACACAAATTCCAAACATATATGGCTTATGTTGCGATAACAACATTGCCACGTATTTTCGCCGGGATCGGGTTAAGCTAAGATTTAATAAAAAAAAAGCCTAGAAGTCAAGAAAGAGATCAGAAAATAGCAGACGTAATGCCAACAGCGCGCAGACCACGTTCATCGTAATATCTCCAGTTATTTCTTCGGAGTCAGACCCGTAGATTTTATACTTTCGCCCGCGACATTACTCTAAATCATGTTTGCACCCGTATATACCCGCAACGAAAATGGAGGCGACAGGTTGGATGGAGATCCACCGCAGGATAGAGGATTACGTAGGAAGAGGAAAGAAGAATCGACTGGAAGAGGAGAGCGAACAAGCCGGGGAAGAAAAATGAAGAAGCCAGAGACCGGGTTTGCCGAGATGTTGCCTTTTTATTCCCCCAAATGGACTGCGCCTGTGAAGAAGCGACAGAGAGACACGAGGGAGCGCGAGAAGGACCGAGATACAGATAGAATGCACATCTTCCACCCCCTCCTATCCCTTCGCGCAGCATTGGTAATCCACGACTTTCTATCCACTAGCATCCCCGTGGAACGAGTCGCCACGAGTCCACCATTACTGCACACCGCGATGACGACGACCACGACTTTGTAGCTAAAATGTATTTCTCGGATGACATCGACTCGATGGCATCGAACTCCAATGGCGGCAGTGGTGGGAGCGATATCAGTGGGACGGCCGAACGAAGAAGGGGGACATCATGGATCGACGGCCGGCAGAACGTTGAGGGGGAATCATTCGCTTCATTTTCAGACCGAGAGTGGATTTTCTGTTGGGGTATTCATTTATTTTTGTCTGAGACCATTTCGCTCTTTCCACGTTCTTCCTCCCGCCGCTTCGTTCGTCTCGTTCTTTCCTTCCCGCTGCACCACGCTCCTCCCGGTGAGTTGAGGTCTCGACGTTACCCCTTCCACGGGATTCACCGTCTCCTCCTCTCTTCATCTCTTCTCATCTTCTCTGTTCCATGGCGTGCGCGGAGAGGCCAGGTTCGAGCAACCTAATTTATTGAGCAGATGGCTCGGCGAGCGTGCTGTAGCGGAGAAAGGGGATAGGACCAGTCAGACACTCGAGCCACGTAGCATATAAAATGTAGATGTTCTTTGCCATCAGAGATATTGCTACATCATTGTATATCTCCGCGGGCTCGGCGCCGAGGCCAGCCACGCCATGGTGGTTCGTCGTTCGCGTTCAGTCAAACCCAATTAACCATAGGTCCCGATCTCGCCTCATCCGCCATGTTCCTTGCTTTCCCTCATAGCCTCGGAGGGTCTCGGAACTTGGTCCTGTCGCCGAGAATATTTACGAGCTCGCTACCGCGAGCGTAGTAAGAACGATCGTGTAATTTTCGATACCGCCACTCTTCGTTTATTCCGAAGAACCGACAGCGATCAAAATCCTCCCTGCTTCCCCATTGAATTTCGACGCGATTCCCCCCCGTATATTTCCTATGTTTCCGTTCCGCGTTCCTTGGACTGCTGTCGATATTTTCCATGGAAGCGTGCCCGTTTAATAATTCATGCGTAATTAATCTAGAGCTGTAAGCGCGGCTGGATATTTCCTGCGAGAACGATCCACTAAGGAGAGATAGAAGTGCCGCAAGCGCGAAAAGACAGGAGACCGTTTAGGGAGGAGGACCCCCGGCGAAGAATATTCGAATAGTTTTTGAAATAAAGAGGGAGCGTGACTACCGGGCGGAGTCACCCTCCGGCAATTTACAAGGCATTACTTTTACGACGGAAGGACAAAGTGTTTCTTCCGTGATAAGTGGTGCAATGGACGGACAGACTGTGCTCGTCGTTAGGATAGGTAGAGAGGTGGAGGAGGTTGGCGAAAGAGAAGAGTCTGCGGTCGGGCGGACTCCTAGTGGGGGTATATAGTGGCTCGTAAACCACGATCATTGCTTTATTACGTGCTCCCTGATGTGTACCCGCTAATTGTTAGGTGCGAACACATTTATAGCCAGGTCATCCGTCTATTTCTTTGGCCCCGTCCGAAGCGAAGACGCTGGCCATCGTGTTTCGCTCGTTAATCGATTCTAACGGCGACATTTACTGCGACCTATCTACGCGACCGATAGACCACGGGCAACGATATCCTGGTTAGGTCAACTTCTCGAATGGAAATTGTACCTACGTTTTCCTTGGATCGATTTAGACAGACGCTTGTCTATCGTCGTTCGCGCACCCCCACATGCTGGTAACGATAATTTTATTGTGCTCGTTGGAATTTTCGATGACTCTTCGAGCTCGTAACGTGCCGCGTATTCTGGTAGAGTACACGGCACCTGTTACAGTCTATAATCCAAGTTTTATGCTTCTGCTAACGCTCGACCTTGGTCTTTAATTGGCCTTTAGATGTCCCATTAAGTGTTAACTGTTTTACGGACATCGAGATGTTTCGAAAACTACTTAAACGGAACGACTTCTTTCCGCGTTCATCATCGTCTCCCTGCTTTCGTAATTCTCCCTTTTTTTCTTCCTCTTCTCCCTGTTTTTTTATTTGCAGGGGGATGCCCGGATCCAATTGATGCTCGGTGTGTCACGTTTCAGCTATACCGCTGTGGAATCGTGGTTTGTTTGTCGATGAGTGCGCGGATTAAAATCGAGAGAAGAAAAATAGAGGGTGGAGAGGAAGGGAAGACCGAACCGAACAGTCGGATCCGGATCATAGGATTCAATTTTAATTAAGAGCTCGCTAATTCATAGCGTAGCGAGTATCCCTATAAATTTTCGCGAAAAAAAAAAATTAACATACTGCTCCCCGCGGAAGATTACGCTATGCCGGCTTACTTAATTAGGGATCAAGCATTTGAAATAATTGGCGCTGGATGGCCGGTCTTTATTAACCTCACGTTTTACTCTCTGTGAAAATGCTTTCGCGTTTTCTCGTTCGCGACGGCTGGCCATTAACGCGTTACTTACGACGTATTAATTATAATATTTAACGATTCCACCTTGCATTTAATTACTCCTATTCTGCCAAGATTATCGACGAGCTACACTTTTTCCATAGAAACGGAAACTAGCGCGCCCCCTTTGCCGTTCTAAATAAGATTCGACGTAATTTCAATTCGACCCGTGCTTCTTGACGCCTTTAATCTTGCTTGCCCGTCGCTTTGATTTTTCGAGTGAAATTCGCATGCGAGTAACGCTGAAACGGCCGGTATTTAACGGAAATTTATGACAAGCTATTCGGCATTATGCGCGTTTATTGCGACTTTCTTGTTTCCCCATCGTCTCAGAGAGGCCGCCATAAATATGTATGAAGGAATCCACGATGCATTGAACTCTGTAATTTGTGGCTCCAAGAGGGTCGCCCATAGGCCGGCTGTTCGAAAGCAACGACAATTCGGAGCAAAGTGTATCGCTTTCGCGTAAGAACGCAGGATTAATATGCAACGTGACAACCAACCAACGATATAAATAACAATATTTCTCGATACATATGCAACAACATCGGGGATTATTTCCAGTCGCATTGTCTTTCGCGTTTTCGCTGAATCACGAGTTAAATTGCTCGTAAAATTCGCAACATGACGGATGTCTAGTGTTCGATTAAGCGTTCTGGTAAAAATACGTCGTGGCATTGGAATGAAAAGCAGCAGAGGGAAACGAAAACAGAAACAGAAAAGGAATATTTTTTATTTCGTTTAGCTGTGTTTAAACAACGGTCTCACGAATTGTTACAAAATTTGGTCAAATCCGTTGAAATTCATGCAGCATTGTACGTACGAGAGGATATTCGTTTCTCCGGTAGCAATTGGCCGCCGTCTCACGATTACCAAAAGTTGTGGAGAGTATCCGTGCCGCGATCCTCCGGCTTTAATTACGCGACCGTCGACGCGGATGGAATCCTGACGTTGTCTCCGTAACGAGGGAGAAAACGGGAACGAAAAAGAAGAAGAACGAACGGTCAAGTATAAGAAGAAATCATGCTGGTTCGCTTCCATGATTGCTTCTCAACTTCGTCGAAGAATTCGTAGCTTATCGTTCGATCGTCCGTATCCTCCCTGTACTCTTCGCCCCGCGTTTTAGAAAGGGGTGCTGAAGGGACTGCGGACCTCCCGGTAAAATGCTGCAATTAAATTTAATTAAATCTGTACAGTGTATTCTTTTTAACGTGGCACGGTGCATCATGGAAATATTTCGGGAATGGAGGTGTGTAGGTAAGGGGTTCCTCTCGGGACTCCTCTCTGATGTTTATCGAAGCCGGCTCCTTCGAATCTCTATCGTCCTGCAAACGTTAATTCTCTCCATTGGTAGTTCGATGCACGTCAAGGGAGGCGGAGGATTCGACATGCTTCTTGCACTGTTCAAGCCAATGCAACGGGGGTATCATCGAATATACCGGCCTGTAAAGCGATACCACCTGGAAGTTACAAAACGACGATATTCGCCGCAGATCCCATGGGCGTGGAAATATCATATTATTATGATCACTATTATATTTATTGTCTTGGCCATGCAGGAATAATAGCAATAAGAATCGTCGGCTTGCCGACAGGAATCTGCAATATCGAATAAATGAAACCGGCAAGCAAAAGCAACTTGAAATCTTCGAATTAAAGTAACGTTAAACGGAACGAGGAATAGGGGCGCGAGTCAGAGGTTCGAAAGAGAGGGCGAACGTCGGAGTCAGAATAGAGAGTGCAAAAAATATTTCATATTTCATAAGGAACGAAATATCAAAATGGTCCGCGGGAACATCAGCGGCCGCCACAAAATAATACAGAGCGCAGAATAAAACGGAAAGAAGACCGGCGAGGGAAACAGAAGAAAAGAAAAAGACAGATCGATCAAGCGCGGGATCCGCGGACCTTTTATTCGCCAGAGTATATCAAGCTTCCTTGGCGATCGGGTACGGCGTTATCAGCGTGGGCAGCCGGATACCAATACTCGCCCGTCATATTTCCTACCTGACACCCACCCACGGCCCGGTATCCGGGTCGTTCATTCGGTCTCCCCAGGAAAATACCGAACGCGCGCCGCTCGTATACGCTGCAGCCACGTACGAATTTTCGTATTTGGCTGAGATCACGTTTCGATAAAATGGCAGCACGGATCCTCTGCTGACGCCGATATAGAGATGGC
Source organism: Nomada ferruginata (assembly GCA_963583965.1). Classification (NCBI taxonomy): domain Eukaryota; kingdom Metazoa; phylum Arthropoda; class Insecta; order Hymenoptera; family Apidae; genus Nomada; species Nomada ferruginata. Next base: position 4,446,936 of record OY757214.1, on the reverse strand, counting down.
CTTTACGTGTTCTAGCCAAACACATGCCTTCTATTCGAGCAGCTGGTCCTTCGCTCACGCGGGCAACAGCAACGTTCAGGCACAGAGGCGTATACACACGTATCCATACACGCGCGAACGAAGAGGACCCTGTGTACGTGGGGTACCTTGGGATACATCACGCGATACGCTTTTCTTCATTACCACGACGTCACGTGTGCCGCCGACACGGATGAAATCGCGCGCCGGGATGCCGAGTCGAATAAATAACTCCTACGGTACGAGATAGATTATCTTTCCGCTTCTTAAATGGAAGACGGTCGTGATAAATTGCCAGGGATTAAACGCCGAGCAACGAAGAAACGTTTGCGACGGGGGCGTAATAAAATCGCGATCCTCAGAGGAAAGGAGGCTCGGGTATTCATTTTGTTCTTTTAACGAAGCAACGTTTAATTGAGGGGCTGCGATTGCAGTTTTCTACGCAGCTGCGTTTGCCCGCGGTCGTCGGGGGGCGTAGCTTTATTCCCTCCGCGTTAACAATGTTAACGTTGAGGCTGTGGAACGGTGGAAATAGTGTGTCGGGAAAAGCGTACCGGAAGTGGGAAGCCAAAGAGCAAGTTTCAAGCTTTACGAGCGGGGAGAAAAAAATAGTATTTCGCGCGGCCTGTATCCGAGCGAAATTGGCCTGCAGGCAAGCTCGCTCGTCAAACTCCTGATGTGGATACCGTGAGAATGGCCAAAAGTCATATCCCGTTCCCTTCGTCCCATCGGCGTTGAAGGAATCTCAGTCTTCGTCGTCTGAACAGGACCAGATGACAAATATTTAAAAACGGGCACACGCGGTGATTTCCGTCCGTCGAACGACGCCTCTCCTCTCTTATCGAACCGATAAATAAGGGAAAAGAAATGGAATGAAACGTTTCTATCGAGATAAAGGGAACGGCTCGAAACACCGGCGAACAACTTCAGTTGCAGTAAACGATGAAACGGTCGCGAACGTTTAATGCCATCAAACGGTAGCGTAACGCAATTTTCGTACGCGTTTCACCGTGTCCCGTCGGAGAGTGCAGGGAAATTTGTAACTGCATACGCGATATCCGTCGCCTGTGAATGGAAACCTCCTGTTTCCAGCCAGCCAGCCGGAGGTCATATAAATAGATATACACGCATAGATATCGATGTTATGGGTCGGGGCTAAAAGGAACTTGCACGTTTTACGTCGCTACCACGAGCGTCGCTCGAACACCGCGGAAAAATGGCACGTTTACGGTCGACTGGACGGAAACTTCGAATGGGACTTGACTAATTCACCGCGAGATTCCCGTCCTGCGGATTTCCTGCAGCATCGACGACGTTACGTACGAAGTTTATGCCACCCGGTGGTCGTATTTAGACTCGGTGGCAACTTCAATGGCGTCGAGAAAGCGAAGGCGGATGAAGAAATTCTGACGCGTTTGCGACATTGTGCCCCGGCGTGTGGCGATTCGTGACGACGCTTCTCTCCTCCAACAAAATTTGGAAATTAAAATCCACGAAATTGTTCCTCTGAATTATTGCAATTACTGTTCTTTTCTAACTTCTTGATAATTCAATGCCGTGGTTCGAGCATCGATAGCAAAGAGCACGCTTACGCGAAGCGTTCAAAGGGCCGCCCCGGCGACGCTCATAAAGTTGGAAGTTTTAGAAACGTGGAGGTGCGCGGATGACGTATACGAAACGTCTAAGTACGATAGTCATACACCGCAGACGAAAATATCTCGTTCTGGCAGAGCCGGCAATTCCTCCATCTTCGTTCAGCCAACTGGCCGACTCGTTTCCTCCTTCTTTCGTCCGCGTTACCATGATTCCTGGCACACATAGCTTCACATTTCCCAGAGGATAGCAGACCAATTCCATATCTGAGAACAAAAATGACGGGGAGCGAGACAGACAGAGAGAAAGAGAAAGGCAGACGCACGTGGCTGCCCATTTTCCTCGCAGCCACGAAAGGGCGGAGACAGCGAGGGCTGAAGGGAAACAGCCATCGTGCATTCCAATCTCCACAAAGTAGAGGATCCGAAAGATCTTCGGAGCAAACGTGACCTATCCAGTCAGCTTTCTCGTAAATTTGCTGGCTTCGTCAGGAATTTCGTTGCTTTCCCTTGCTGGCGTGCTTATATCTCTGGCTATCTACAGAACGAAGATAGTTCTGGGCCCAATTTTCAGATTACTTCGATCAACGTTGCGAACGCAATGCACAGAATCGATTAAGTGTACGAGAACGCAGGGAAACATTTTTCTTCTCGTTAGAATTTATTTCAGAATTTATTTTAGAGTTTATTTCAGCAACGTTTAATCGTGCTCGATTAATTTCTAATTTTAACCAGTTTTCTGCTAGTTCTTTTGACAAGAGCAAACTATTGATGCCAGAATCAAATCAATAAGCCATAATCGGGTGGCGAACTCTTGCTGTAACACGAGAAAGAATGTAAAACAAACTCGTGACGCAAAAGTGTCGTTATTCCGCTATCTCAGGGTTACTGGACCATCGTGATCGTAAACGTGGGCGTTTTTAATGGCGGGCCGTCGCGCGCGCAAGCACTCTCTGCCAGAAATCAAAACAAGCTTAATTGAATTTTATTCGATGAGTGATAATTTTCTGCGGCGAGGAATTAATCATCGCGAACGACTGTTCGGGCATATAATAACAGTGCCGCGAATTATCAGGCTATAAACGCGCAATATCTCAATTCTACTAAATATTCATTGTTTTATGCAATTCTTTTTTAACTCGACCATTTCATTCTACCTTCTTTTATGCAGTTCGTTTAATTACTCTTTGCTCCCGCAAAATGATCAGGCAAAACAAGACCAAGCAAAATATATCTCCCCTTGGTATTAAATTGGAGTACTATAACTTTCTTCTTGCAACTTTTTTTACGGAGTTGATATATTAAAAAAACTGTCGCGAACAAAATGCTGATCGCAAGAATAATCGAGGCAACTTAGTATTTATACACGCATATACATCAATTACTCTCTTAGATGATTTTCTGTACTCTTTGGATTGCAAATCAATGATTTCCATTCCTAGAACAGACCTTGTTTTTTCCCGAGGTACAGGCGTACACGGCGACAAGGTTGCGCAACAGTTCGCGGTTGAAATTCTTTTCTTCGAAACCACGAAAACGAGCCCTCGTAACTGGTCGATAAGACGGCATAAAGTTCTTGAACTGGTAGCAGTCAGCAATAAAGCTTGCAAACGAAATGACCACGCAACTCTGTGCGCAAAAGAAGTACTGCACAACATGAAGGAGTTGCCAGTGGCTGATTTCAAGAATGAAAACGTACGCGAAATAGTGGAGCACAAAAGTTAAGAGACCCATCCTGTTACCGTATCGATACACCACGACCGCTTCCACCGTCGAATGACTTTACTGCTCTCTTCTCTGTTCCCCTTCACAGTCGAAGACTAGTCGTTGATCGTTATGTTCAGCAAACAAGACAAAATAAAAGGGAAACAAAATTCACAATCGAGGCACAATCATTTTCTCTTCACGCAGAATTCTCTGTGCACGCAGTAAAAAAATAGTATTCCAATATTAGTTAAAAGTCACCGCTCGAATCACTTTTACATAACAAAAAGAAACTTCTTTAATCGTCACAACACTACACCTTCGCGTGCTCGCAATTGCTCGTAAAAACGACAGATACTTATTCCCCACGGTGCTCCGCTACAAAGAAATGGATTTAAAAAGTTTTTGGGAAAGAATTGCGCCCTAAGCACGAGCACCTCTCGACAGAAACTTCTGCAAACTAGTTTCCTGGACTTTTGCAGGAAATTCTTCCGGTAGCTCGGTGTGGGAACAGAAGCAACGATAGGGAAAAAAAGAGTATGGAAGGGAATAAAAAGGAGAGAGCGAAGGGTTGCTGACCTAACGGTATCAAGTAGCTCAATAGCACTCTTCGGATACCTGACAGGTATGGCATTTTTTCGGCGCGAGTGAAAAGGATTGTCCGATGCTCGGCGATCAAACCATGCCGCAAAAATTTTCCAGCCAGGTATCTCTCGGCCGAAAGGGTTACACCGTGTTTTTTTTTCTCGATTTTTTCTGGTTTCCAGTGAACCCGCGGTCAGTAGCACCCTTCGATTCGCTCTAGGTGGCGATTTTTTTTGGTTTACCGAAGAAAATATATACTTTCCTACTGGACGGTCGTAAATCCTTCCGCGTTGTTCGTGAGACGTGGCGACGATACCCATTTCCTTCCTTCTTCCTGAAAACGACGAACAAGTTGGAATTTACGAGGAGAGAAAGGGTTGAAAAAACCTGTGAAAGTTTTGCTCGAAAGGCTGCACGAATTCCACGGCACGTTTTGTCGAATCGTAGTTCAGAGAGGCAAATCCTGTCGTCCCGAATAGAAACATCTTATAAGCTTACGCTTAAACGCTATTTTAACATCGATGGTAGGTATATTTCATTCGCTCTTTTATTAGACGCTCGAAATGGCGTATGATTTCGTTTCTGAGTTACTTCCGCGCTACAAATTCTATCCGAAAGTATATAGGTATCGACGTAGTTTGGGAAGGAAAATGTGGCTGCGCAAGGCATATGTATTTCAGGAAAATCGTCCTTCCAATGATGCAATATTCGATTCAACGTAAAACATCCTATGGTGAATAGACAGGGTGGTCCTCGCAGAAAGCCGGTGTTCAAACATTTCGTGGCTCGAACCATCAACCTATCTAGATGCTGGAATCTTCCATTCCGCTTTGTACATTACTTTTGATCCTCCAGTGATACGTTTTTTCCACAGCACGTTGACGTGCCGTTACCGCAAAATAAACCGGTCTTCGTTACATATTTTGCTTTTCTAATGGAAAACAATGTACCGCCCCGTTTAAACCCGTGTTCTTTAAAGAATCGATAAAGTAGCAAGAAGAACAAACGACGAGGAATATTTAAAACTTATAAACTTAATTTGAACCGGTTACTCAAGGTTGCGCATACGCGACATCGAATTAATTTCTGTTACTAAATTTCCACGATTGAAGGTAAGTATTTCGGAGACGGCAATGAACGCGGCGCCGTAATTCAAGCGGAGTGTTCGAAGCGCGCAAGAATTAAGGCTAATTCGAGAGGAGCGGAGAGCATCTCTGACCGGGCTTCCTCGCTGAGAAACGCGAGGAACGAAACGCGGCAATTTCATGTAATTAAATTATCCGTCGTGGCGCGCGTTAAATTATGCCGCGGAGATTTCATTCGAGTCGCGCGGTTACCTGCGTCCATTCGGCCGTGGAATAAAAGTATCTCTTTGCAATTAAACGAAAAAACGACGTTTATCCGTTGCCATTAAGGATCCTTCGGTCAGTTTGGCTCGGTTCAAAAAGAAACTGCACGACGCTCAGATTAACCGAACGAGGACGCAGAAGCAACGAATGATCCGGCAATGTACACGTGTAGGATTTTCTTAAGAAACAATTTAAGACACCATTAAACACGACGATAAAACTATTGGTCGCAAAATTCAATAGAAGAGTAATTGCATTCAAAGTGGTGCGCAGAAAATTCAACTCTGCACCAGATAGGTTTACTCTGCATTATCAAAACTGGCGGACGAACAATACAAACCTAAAATTAGAATTACGAGTGCAAGAAATGAGCAACGCGCGAACGTATCGATCGTGCGTATTGCCGAGTTAATGAGCGAATGTTTGATCCGAAATGTGAAGTCCGAGAGTATTATTGGGTTGGCTCGTAAAAACGGCAGAACGTGATTGACGAAAACAGAAAGGTACAAATACGACGGAACGGATCGCGACGATATGAGAGGGAACAGGGCGAAACGGAGGACGTTTGCAGAAATTTCTGGATGATAAATATGGAGGGCCGCAACAATGTGGAGGGCAGAAAATACAACGCGCAGCAGGCTAGGGATCGATATGCCGGGACGGTGAATTCTCTGTTATCGAGGTTTTTGTACGTGTCGCTTCGACCGTGGCAACGCCATACGAATTGTCGCGTTGAATTTCGAATTTATACATTTTGCATGCGCAATATTGCATGAGATTGCTGCAGCTCGTCCTCCACCACGCACCGGTTGATTACACCAATTTACTTTCATACAGTTGCTGCAGCCCCGCTGCCGCACCCATCAAAATACTGTTTTGTGTCCTTCTATACAAGGTGTCGTATTTTGTCGCCCGTCTTGCGTCGAAAGTCGGGCAGGAAATTTATCGCATTCAATCCCTGGGACACTATGAGACACGTTGATTGCGAACCAGCATCAATATTGTCGCGGTATTCTAGTATTGGCGTTTATGAATGTTACAGAGTTTCCTTGGATCACCGTGCATGTAATAAGAACGCTGTTATTGGTTACGCGACTTCTGTCTCCTTTAATATTGCCTCCAAGCCACAGGCATTTACGAGTGTCAATAGTAGACTACTATATTAGTCTATCCCCGTGCAACCGTGTTTCTAAAAAGATCCAACGCTGTTCTACTATTCCACCGCTTCATACACAAAAGCTTTCATCCCCCTTCGAGATTTCCCGTGGAAATGAAAAATCGCATTCGAAGAAGGGGCGAATAGACACGACGGCGATTGTCGTGACACCGTGTAGAGGACGTTTTAGTTGCAAGAAAAGCGGCCGGCCCGGAGCATGCGCCAAGGTGCAGTCGTTTCCTCTTGCACTCTGCGGAAGTGTGTATACGCGGCACGAATAACGTGGTCGTTCTCACGCGCGGAAAATTCGTCGCCGGTGAAAATGCACGGAACGCAAGGAAAGTCGCACGAAGTACGATCGTCCGCGGTTGTTACTTTCATGGCGCGCGAAAAACACGAAAGAAAATACGCGCTGCAACCCTGCAAGGGTAGGAATTATGAAACTTCCAACGTTCGGGCGTAATTGCGCGTCCCTTCGTGCAATTTATCCGGGGTTCAGCTCCGGCCAGATTTTCCCGGGGAAACTTTGTCCCTTATAGTCGAACGACGGCGATCTCCTTTTTCTCTGTCGCGACAAGAGTCGGGCTGTATCGTCGGTGTAAAATTTTATTTTCACCCCGGCTACTCCTTCGTTTAGTTACAATATTCAACGCTTTACGCGCCCTCCTAAGCGAGCCATTCCCCTTCCTCGGCGAGTGCATTAATTTCAAATAGAAATTCTAATGAATTCTCGGTGCAACGATTTTTTCTTTTTCCCATCTTTAGATCCGCCGATGCGATGGTATCGTTACGTCCGCGGTATCGCGCGTGCACGTACGTACCTACAGGGAGGTGCGTGCGAATCGCAGACTTTCCTCCTTTGCCGCGCAAAGGAAGCGAAACGCGTACAGGTACAGCAAGCACCTCAGTATTACAGCCGGCGGTAATCTTGATTCGGTTGCTATCGTCTGCCGTGCATGGATGTCTCATTCCATGCGATTCAAAGGTCGCGCACCGCGATTCCGTATCTCCTTCTAATCGTCCAGGTATTAATGAACCGATTCGTTAAACGAAGCTAAGCCAAGCATTGTAGCAGTACCTTGATTAATAATAATCAACGGAAAGGAAGCCGATAAAATTCCACGCACCGAAGCGTGCAGTACCGTCCATGTAAACCCCATACGTCTATAAAATAAGATAGAATGGCTATCGAAACGTTGAAGCGCGATGAAGAATAAGCGAAAGACAGGGATGGACAGGCAGCAGAAGCAACAGCTTCGAAATAGTTTCGAAAAAGAACATGGCCGCGCCTGTTGCAGTGGAACAGGATGGCTGCCCTAGCCAAGCTTTTCCATACCTTCAGCCGGTTGCTTCCACTGGACCCATTGATATTTCCCCACCTAACTCGACATTCGGCTCCCGTGGCCCGGATAGCCGGCTTAAAGGGCGGGTTGCCGGTGGAGAGCAGCAACGGGAGGGGGACTTTGGAAGCAATTGGCCTGGCTCGACGATGCATCTTACCTATGACCGTTTCTCGGTCGGAGCAACGAGGATCTTGGGGCTCGTGGCTTTACCTGTAAACACTGGAAACCCATCTTCCCCTATACGGTCTGGACCTAACGAAAAACCGGAGCGCCGTGTCTCGTAAAGCTGGCTCGCCGAAGCCGCATCTCTAGGTCTGCATACATCTGCGAGCATCCACCGGTGGATGCTATATAGAAAGTTGACGGAATCAAGAGTAGATCTACGCCGGCACACCTATGTACAGAGTTTACTTGCGCGTATAAGCGTACATGCAGGGATACGTGCAACACAGCTGGTCGATTTTCGGGCGGGCTTTTATGGATGTGGCACGGTCGGGTTACGTGATTCCGCAAGCAACGATGGATAATGTTTTTCGAAGCAACCACGCGTATATCCGCGGCGGTGGGATTAGCAGGGACGCGTAGCAGGGATACGGGAATATTTTTAATAAGTCGAAGTTCAGGTCGTTTCGTTGTTGACGCTGCAGATGAACTTAGCTCGGGGCTTTCTCGCGGCACTGGAGGTCCCTGTGTTCTCACCTTATTAAAATCCCTGGACAGAAGTTTGCAGTTCAACCGGTCCGTATATTAAAAACTAAAACGCGGCTGCTCGTTGAAACTCTTGTTACACCGTGCCACCTGTCCTGTCAACCCTTTGTCCATAGTACGGGCGCCATTTAATATTTCCCTACCTGGCCAATGCACTTAGGCGACGTGCTACGAAGAAATTGCAACGAATTTAAGGAAGAAGAAGGATTAGCTCGGGGGTAACGGGAAGGGTTGGCGTCGCTCCACCCCTCTAGGAGATTAGGAGCTTTTTATTCGTGTTTAAATATGCAGCTCGCGGCGCATCCCTGTCGGTGCATTTACATCTATTTTATATTCGACTGATTCCGCGTACGCTTCTGGACACGCTTCCTGGTGCGCACGGAAATTTCCTGCTTGGATATAGTAGTTCATGGCCGTTGCACGGGGCGGGTTTCACCCGTGCTCGCCTACCCTGGCCGTTTTCTTGGCCAGCCCGGAGGGAACTTCTCGAGCAGTAAAGCGGCTCGTGCACTTCCGTGGGGTGCATAAAGCGAAATGGCGAAGGAGATAAAAGAATTGCCGATATATGTGTTACTATGTTCGGTACGTCTGCGCGGCTAAATACGGTGGTCTGCATATCAAAGTGATGCCGCCACTCTGGAATCGACCGTGACTGCCCTTCCAAATGAAATATCGAATGAAACGAAACGACCGAATGAAAATAAATTCCGGTATCGAGTTACCTCCAGCGAACGGCCAGCCTGGCAGAAAAAGCCCGCGGCTCGATACCCTCTTCCTTGCGGATCCAACCAGATCGCCATGCCGCTTAATTGCGTCGAGAAAGAAGCAGCTGGATATCATTAGCGATCAAGCGATGGACATTGGCCATTCGTTCGCTCTTTGTCGAACGCATACCCCCGAACCGTCGATCCGTGGAATATTTCGGCATATTTCTACCAAAGTTCATTACAGTGTACGCATTTTGAAGTTAGCTGGCAAAGTTAGAACGACTCGATCCGAAGGCGATCGGGCGAAACAGTCGTTCCCATTAACCGCGCGAGCAACTTAATGACGCGAGGCGGGCCGATTCTCGAGGCTTATCGCCGTTCGTTCTACTTTGTTCCCCTTCGCCGGGACCGGCCGCCACTATTCAAACGACACGAAAGATAAAAGCAAAAAATAAAAAGCAAACAAAAGGAAAGGAGAAATCTCAATCTGTTCTGCGTTCGAAATGAACTTGTTAAAGGGTGGTACGTTTTCTTTGTTGCGACAGAACTCGACGGACGCGATCCGCTCGTGTTTCCTCCCAATGGCCACTTTAACGAGCTGACACGGTGTCTCGTCGATGCTCGTTTCTCAGTTTTCTTAGCGCCCCGTTTCCTAGCGTAGGCGCGCGTTCTTTTCCGTCTCTCTCTCTCTCGTCTTCTTTTTTATCGCAGGCAAAATCGTGGCAGAGCTGTGCTCGACTGCCACTAAATACATATTTTATGCGACTTATGAATGCAAAGTAAGCGGCACCTGTCCAAAGAGTCTAAAGAGTTGCGTTGCAAGCTCTCCTCCATGAAACCGCAGGCAGCGCAGATTATTTTCTTGCAGCGCGAAACGCAAAGCTGATTCGAGGAATTTTAATTACGTAATACGATTCGGTAAAAGATGGATCTTTCGGTTAGCGCAAAGTTGCTTTAAGCTTAATGATCCGCGTAATTGCCGAGATAGATGAGGGAATTTACTGTATAAGATTCCGGTACTATCTTCTGCTATTCATAAAAGTGTACAGTAATTAAGTGAGGTTTACAAACGTTTACGATAGTCTGCTTGATACCCATTAAGGAGACACGCAGCCATATCGCGCATAATTGCAAGAAAAATGAAATATACTGAATATTCTATCGCGACTGTTGTGTCTACAAAGTTATCGCGCATTTATTAATTTGATAAGATAGTTGAAAGTCAATAAGACTGTTTGCGTTCAATAATTTTTTCAAAAAATAACGCACAACAAAAATCACTGTACGCAATCAACACTTCACTACCGTGCAATATTTTCTCCGAAAAATCGATAATTTCTCCAAGACCGCCGAGTCGGACGAAAGAAATCAAAATTCCAAGGCTAACGAAGAGTCTCGCCCGCCGTGCAGTCGGCGCGCGTGCTAAATATTCATGATATCTATCTATCGCTCGATTGGATGGATGGGTGTGTAACAGAGTTTGGTAGCACTCGGCGGTGGCAAAGTAGGGATAGAAAAAGTGGCAAAGTCGCCATGCTGAATCAGAGTAATGAACAGCGGGCCGATGTACGCGTGCGCATCATTCCTCGCGGCCTATGCGATATCACGATGTATCGAGCCGACGAGCATCGATTGATGTTCAGTATTTGACCCGGCCTGTCTTCCCCGCATCGATTTCCCACGCATCGAAGTATTCATATTATATTCCAAGTTTCCGTCGATCGGGCGACGTTTAATATTTATTTATTCGGCAGAGTGAGAACAAACTTCCGGCGCAGCGAGCATTGTAAGTTTCCATTGGCAGCGGGGCATATTTTTCACGGCTACGTGAAGTTTATTTTTGCAATAAAAACGAGTCAAGTTCAAAGTAACATAAAATTCCGCCGATATAGGAATTTCAAATAATCGATTCGCTTGGTACAATATATAAATACATTTAATTCCACTCTTATTGCTGCATAATAAACGCGCCTTTGCCGACGTATGCATAAGAATCCAAGGTATGGCGAAATCACGTTTCTACGATATCCACCTACTTGCCACGCGAAATACATATTATATATCCACGGCTAGTGGCGGTCGAAGAATGTCGCTCGTTCGTTCCAGGTAATCGCACGGAAAGCTGGGTTCACGAATGACGGCTGGCTCCTTGATCACGATCACAAATACTTTGTTGCCGAGTGGGGATCCCTGATAGCATGGGGAAGGACCGTCGTGGTATCCAGTCAAATCTTATAGAAAAGGTGCACGTCTCGTCGGGCCTGGCCCCGCAGTTACGAACACGTTGCGGGGACTTGGTTCGTTTGTCTGCTCGCTGATGTTTCCATCGCGCGAACTTTTTAGTCGACTGCTTAGCGATAGATATTTCACGCCGTTCTCCTTTATCGTTCTCGGTATATGTCTCTTTGCTGTTTGGTTCAAGTAGAGTGAAGTTCAGAACTGGTGTATTTCTAAGGCTGATTAGCTTCAACGTGTAAGGCTGATCTAATTTTTTCGTTCGATTCGAAAGATCTTTTGGAAGCACGATCTCTAATATCTTTGCCCGCTTTTTGTATTCTTTCAGGTGTGGACGCTAGCGGCAACGTGGAAAAGGTGAAATAGGCGGCTCAGCATCCAATGGGTAAGTTCAATTCTTCTTTTCAATAGTATTCCTTGCGTCGAATAATCAAATCCGAGCAAGAATAATATTATGGGATTAATATCAATTCAGTTTATTCCGCCGTACTCGAATGTAACAAACTTCCAAGCAACACGGTCTACAATTTTTACGCAAAAAAAATTTTTCTTCGAGGAAAGCAGCACGAAAAAGGGCGCTCCGTTTTTGCGAACTTCTGATAAGCCTTTCCAAACTAATCCGGTGACTTGCCCCCGAACCGCAGTCTGGTTGGATAAGCATAAAGCTGGAAACCTAGGATGGCCGAACATATAACAAAGAAACATTCGAAACGGAGCTAAGAAACGAGGGCGGAGGTGGGGAGGCGCGTTTATTCTAGCGAAAGCTTTCGGCACTATTCCCCTTCTTGGAATTCGATGTTGGAAACATTTCCCTTTGGTTTCTTCGAGATCTTTTCCCTTGTTGACGCACCCGAGTTTCAGTTCGATCTCTTGCTACCACCGAGGACCAATATTCTACTTACAAATGGCAAGAAAAATTCATGAATCTTCGAGTAGGTAATATGCGCGAGGAATTTCGAAAGCTTCCAAGCTGGTTTCCATTTGGAAAATTGCGAATGCAAATAGAATTGCTCGTATCCGGGAATGCAGTCACGTTGCGTAACTCGAAGATGAAAAAAAAAGGAAACGAAAAACGAACAGACGAGATAGATGAGAAAAGGTGAACCGGGGGCCGTTGGAATTAATGGGGTTGATTGTCACGCGGCACGATGGCGTTCGGTCGCTGTTGAAACGGTCTCATCGAGGAACAATCGAGAGGAAGGAAGCAAGCTATCTTCGCGGAGCAGATAGGTCAAGAAGTTGAAAGGCGAGATTAGGTGCGGAAGGGTGGAAGATGGTCCCGAGGGTTGCTGAAACGCCAGGCATTCTATGTAGATCACCCACCGTCGAGGCGAGGTGAAGAGAATCCCGTATCTACGCGAAGCATCGCGCTGAAAATATTCTGCGCAAAATCGCTTTTTCAGAAATTGCTTTACGGTACAGAAATAATCGTCCGACGGGATCGGAAGCCGCGCCGACACGGCACGACGAAACATTCGGGTCGACTAATAAAAAAAAAATTTGTCCCTGCAATAATCTGCCAATGAAGAGAAGATGGAACTCGAAAGGATTTCATTATCTCGATTCGCCAAGGTTTGGGGAAGGGACGAGCGCGGCCACTTTCGAAACTTTCTGTTTAATTAAACTCAAAGCGGAAACGGCTATACCGTTCCAACATTCTGCGTTATGGACGCGTTTGTTTAGGAAACGAATCGTATGCCCGCTCTCGGAACGCTGCCGTGAATCAATTACTCGTGCACTCGGAGCGCGAGCGGCAAAATTTCTCTCGATAACAAGTCCGTCCGATATCCAATTTAGAAGGGTACACAGTTGCCCGGAAGGTCACGTATGCCGAACGACGCCGCCGCTACGTATTACCGGGAATATAAAGTTTGATGGGGCTACGGTAAAGGACTGCGGAATTTTCGAATATGACGAATGTACCGGCGCGATTGTCCCCTGTAATCTTTGGTCCCCTTGTTTTACGAACTCCGGGTCGTTCCGTGATGCCGTTGCGATTCCTCCATTCCTGAATGACGCTCGCGTTCCGATATGGCTCAGGAATTATGACAGAAAGTTGTCCTTTACCTTCGATGCGTCATTGGAAAGGCAATATAGTCCTTAGTAGATAAAAAGAACCGGTCCTCAATTTCCTCTTCTGCAACGGGACGGCATTATTTATATCGACACTCTCCACGGACTCGAGAACGTTTCTGCGTTCCTCCGTTTCCACGTTGACTTTGGAAATCTCCCCCCGTATCCAGCGGACGGTCGTTCTTCGCCCGTCGACGTTTCACAAAATTCGTACGGTGCTCGCGATGCGACGCATTCCTCGACGAGCGTGTTTTCGAGGCCGAGAAACCCCATCAGCGTTCCTGTCACGTAAGTCAGCAACAGAGAACCAAGAACGGCAGGAAGGGTGTACCCGAGACGCGGAGAAGTTCACACGAGAAAATGGATAAAGAGCGTGGAAAAAAAGGGGACGTGATTTGGCGAAGGGGGGAAAGAAATTGGCACGGCACGACGTGGCCGGTCACCAATGCGAAATTCCATGGCGGATACATCGGGCAGCGTGTCGCAATTGCAGAAGCGCCGCTTCCGTTGTCCAGAGGAGCCAGCCGAAGGTTGGGCTGGGTTTCTCTCGCGACAAAGAAAGCGGATACACCCTGTGCATGTCGGTACAGAGGGGTTTCGCATTGATCGGCGGCCAGGAGAACTGCCTCGCTCTGATTGGCTACACCCCGACCGCACGTCCTTGTCGCGCAGGGTGCTTTTGGCCAAGGTAGGACAAGGAACGAAACGCTTCCGAGCCGTCTGGCTGGCTTCTGCTGGTTGAAAGCAACCACGAGCCCGGCCAAAACGGACCATCAGCGGGGAGGGAGATACTCTTTGGGAATAGAAAGAGAGGGGGATGAAAACGTCGAGGTGAACCTTAGGAGGAACGAGGAGGGACAGGTCGATTCACTGTGACACAAGGAGATATATAGTAAACAAAATGGAAAATCGGTGAACGTCTTGGAGTATAGGTCGCACTTGAAGGTGGGTCAAAGATGGAATTATCGGGTGGGAGAGGAAGGGAGGGAGGAATGGTATTTCAGTTACCCCCGGAATTCTACCCCTTATCGCCGTCCAATCACCTTCGACCACCAGCTGCTCCACCTCCGCCGCTAGTATTTTCATTGTTTCTTGCTCGTTCATTTTATCATTGTATCCGTTATCGGAATTAGGCGAAAAATCGACAGGGGCGGGGAGGTGTAAAAGTGGTCGAGGAAACGAAGTGGGTCGCCGGAGAAAATTGGAAGTTAGAATATTATCTGGAAGAAATACTCGAGGAAGTGTTTGAATGATTGACAAACGTGCCTTTCCCGGGGACCATTACGAAGCAATGTATGGCGAACGATTACGTCGAGTTGGAAGAAGACTGGGGCTGTTTGTTGCAATGATTTAACGTAAACAGAAATGAAGAGGGGTCGAAGGGATCGCGTATCAGTGAAAGCAGGAAATTGTTTCTTATCTGTGCTCCTCGTGTCGTTGTTCTCATCGTGGTGGCACGAGGAGAGTACCCTTAAGCTTTTTGAACGAACGCTTAAACCTCTGCGGTGGCTTCGTGAACCTGATTGACGCGAAAGCTTCCACTTGTTCCTTAAGGAATTTCTCGTAAAGCAATTACTCCCCCGTGTTTTTCACAATTTATATATGTTACGACATACCTATATGGAATAAAAATAGTTTCGACGATATTTGTTCTGCAAGAATTCCTTCCTCGGCGTGAGAGTATTTTACTGACAACTTTTTTCAACAATAGCCGAAGAAGTTTAATCAAACGGTCATAAAAAATCGTTTAATCTTTGCGACTGATAAAGCCATTCATGGAAACGCTTTTACCGAAGCAAACGTTTCAACCGTGACGATTTTTTTATCCGTATCATCTTATTAGACAGAGCATTTTATAGTTTCTCGGGAGGACGTGCATAGAAAAGATGAAGAAATCAGCATTTCAGTTAACTCTGGCAACCTTCTGCTATCTCCGTCCAATGAAACTTTTGCACCGGTAGAACTTCGCCCCTACTACGGCACGGCAAACTTTTCAACCAATTTCCCCGCCGCTCCCGTTTACCGATCCTGCCGGCCTTTGCTCTTTTTCTTCTCCAGCGCCGCGGAATTGTCCGTCTTCTCTTGCTTAGCCCATTACGAATACACGCTTGAAACCATCGCTTTGCTTTAAAGAATATCGGATTAGCGCTGCATCGAGATCAAAAACTCACGCTAATCGTGAATCACGCGACCTTCCCTTTCGACATGGAAACGCGTTATCTGAAAATATTTCCCTGCTCTTCCGTTTACACGCCGGCTTTAAGGTTAAGGGAATACCGGGTTTCGAGTTTGAAATTCAGCGTAGATTAGTATCGTCAACTCACCAGCGTATACAATCGATAGAAGGGAAGTGCGAGATTTCCGTTGGTCATTAGATAGCTGTTGGCTACCAGCGGGTTTATCCGATTAAAGCAGTCCGCATTATTATAAGAAAACCTCGCTACATGGATGTCCCGATAATTGAGAGGCAAGGTGGAATTATTCTTAATCGAAGAAGGGTATATGCAAATGGGACGATGAATTTTATACATTTCCGTTCGATCGGATCTAGAATTGTAATTAGATCGCGAGCAGCATCCCTCTTTCTGCCACCCCGCAACTGGTTCCATCGCATTAACCGCTTAATCGCTATTCGAGTCTTCACTAGCCACTGGCCAACACTTTATACCTCTTCGTCCACCCGTCTACCCACCTGCTATCCTTTTTTTGTCTCCCCGCGCCTTCGTACCCTTTATTTCCTTTCGTCGCGTTCTGCACGAACAACTACACGGCGAAGCGACAACGTTTATTATAATACCGTCGTCAGCCGTTTAATCGCGAGGCTATATCGGAGAATCGGAGCGATGCGGCAGTTCATAAAAAAGCTTGTTCGTCTTACGCGGCACGGCAAACTCAAATGTAACTTCGCAATCGTTCCAATCGAGCGAGACGTTTTATAATCTTTTTTTTTCTCGTGCTTCTGAGCGATCGAGAATGTTCGATGATCGTCCGATCTCTCATCGATTCGTTACGATTGAAGAAATCGTAAACGGCAGAACTGTTTGGATCCAGACGATTTTATTATTATTCGAAACGTCGAACCGAGTACCAGGGAGATTACGGGCTCCTCTTTCTCGATACTCATTTGGGTGAAGCGTACGGCCGGAGAAAAGACAGGAAATTGTATTTGCATTTCGTTGACGCACGATTGCTTCTCGATTCGCCGATATTCGGTAGAACCTGTAACGAAGGCTGTCCCGCTTATCTCTGAAAGCGATGCGTTAACGATGGAAACAAACGTTCAAGTGGAACTTTAAGGGACCTAATTATATGCAACAAACTTTTTACGAACGATCTCCAAAGCGTGCCCCTAATTTGCACCGGCAATCAATCACTCCCGCGAAGGCAACCAATTACTCTCGATTTCACCTTTCCAATCTATTGTAGCTCGAAGAATTTCTCAAGCCCAGAACGATCGAAAAATTTCCAGCCAATATTAAACCTATCCAACAAACTATCAAAACAATAATCATAATAATAATAATAAGAATCACAAGCAAAATGATCTAGATCTACAACACGTAACCGCCTAAAAATCCTGTACAGGTAACCAGTTTCCCGTATCTAAAATGCGAACGTTTTCCTACGAGAAAAGCTGCAAGCCCTACAATGTAGCTATATAAAATACTTGCTACCCTGTCTAGGGCCTTTTATTGATTAGCCACCGAAAAGCTCGCTCTGGCCAGGCCGCGTGGCGCCATCTTTTGACAAACTCTCTAGTCAGTTTTCAGGGAAACTTTCCAGGGTGCTGGTGGTGGAATGAAAGGGGTGGCAACCACTGGCCATAGGGTGGGGGACTTGATACCTAGGTACAGGGGGTTGAGACGTGGCGAGACGGGTCAACCAGTCGAGCCGGTCGGTCGCGCCCCGACAACCCCTACCCGATTCCTACGATCCCACCTGTGCGGTCAGAGAGACGTCGGGGAGGTAGGCCAGTATCGATCCTTCGTTGTCCATGTTACACGAGGTCGGAAATCGTCGTCCTGGGATATGCTTTCAGACGCACGAACGACGCGACCCGGAACTGTGGCTGGTTCTCGTCGTCGTCGTCGTCGTCGTCGTCGTCATCATCGTTCACGTTGATGAGGATCTCGACGACAATTCCATTAGCCAGAAACTGATGGAATTCTTTTGATGAAGTTTGGAATTACGTCGATAGGATTGGAGGGTTGCCGACTTAGTTCGAGATTGCATCGCTTACAGATGCTAATTAATATCGGTGTCGACTTTTCTTTGGAAAATTTAGAGAGTCACATGGCAACGATATTCGGTTGGACATTGAACGTTAGCTTCTGATTTAGGTAACGGTGGTCTGATGTTTGATGGAAGCGTTGGATTTATTACCCCTGCAGGTTGCTTTTGGAAAACAGGTGTAATTGACATCGAGCACTTTGGGCGCGCTGTATTTAGCTCCATCAGCTTTGCGGAAACTAAATAGGTACACGTTCCAGGAGCTTTTTTCGAAATTGTTTTGTCAGCTGCGTTTTTAGAAGCAATATATCATCCGTACTTTTGTTTCCCTGGTTGGCTGCCAGATTTTATATAACAGTTCCAAGAAGATTTAGATCTACAATAAGAAATATTGCCACAATATCCACCGCGAATAGTTCCTGGAACCTTATCCGCGGCGAAGAAGCACGGCTAACAATAGATCTCCATGCGTCTACCCCGAAAATTCTGCCCCCAACCCCGACCCAATTTACGCGGATTGCTAGGTCAAATATTGTCTTTCAATTTCCAAAAACTGGCAGGTCGGCTAGAAGCTCTTCGATGCAAGACCACTCCCCCCCCCCCACACGCGTCTACGCGATAACATGAATTCGAAATTCCGCCAATTTCCTATTCCCACCCCCTCGAACCGTCTTCTCCCTATCTCTGAAAATGTTCATGCAACCCTTAATATTATCCGCTCGTGGCTGACCTCGATTCCGTGAGGAAGGAATCGCCGCACCGGTTTCCGCAAAAAATTGCATCGATCTAACAGAGAAGCTCTGGCAGCAGCAGTAAAGTTCCCACGATATATCGAAGCGAAAGGGTCGAGAATGGAAGGGACACCTATTCATTCTACGGGCGTTCTCGCGCGCCGGGGGGGTCCCCCGAAAAGATTGGTGGATCGATCCGTGGCCGAATTCTGCTGGCTCGAAGCGCCGCCTCGTGTGGCAGAGGTTCAGCTACAAGGTTGGCCGTTCGGCTGCTAGATGGCGACAGAAGTCAGTCGGTGTCTGGGAGCCGAGTGGTCCAGCCAGAGGTCGAATCGCGTGCTTCGTAATCGAGGATATGGCGGTCGGGCATGGCGACGGGTGCATTCCTTTTCGATCCGTGTTGCTCGCTTTCGTAACGTTCCACCGATTTTTCCATGCTCCTTCCATTCCCCTACCCCATCGTTCCTCGGTCGTGGACTAGGTCTGGCCCAAGGATCGTAGGTCCAGTTGAAAATTGGTTAGAAACAGTGCAAATCCAATAGGTCTGACCCAAGGATCGTAGGTCCAGCTGAGAATTGGTCAGAAATAGTGCAAATCCAATAGGTCTGACCCAAGGATCGTAGGTCCAGCTGAGAATTGGTCAGAAATAGTGCAAATCCAATAGGTCTGACCCAAGGATCGTAGGTCCAGCTGAGAATTGGTCAGAAATAGTGCAAATCCAATAGGTCTGACCCAAGGATCGTAGGTCCAGTTGAAAATTGGTCAGAAATAGTGCAAGTCCAATAGGTCTGACCCAAGGATCGTAGGTCCAGCTGAGAATTGGTCAGAAATAGTGCAAGTCCAATAGGTCTGACCCAAGGATCGTAGGTCCAGCTGAGAATTGGTCAGAAATAGTTCAAGTCCAATAGGTCTAACCCAAGGATCGTAGGTATGACCTTAGGATCGAAATCTGATTTCGCATTTCTCGAGAAATGAAAAATATCGAGAAATGAGCAACACTAGCCGTAACCGATCCGCTGAGTGTATTTATAAGCGTCTGAAAATAGGACTGCTTTCACCGCTGCGGCAGCGCCACGCTAGTTGCACCAGTCTGGGACCAGGTTCGATTTTAGGTTTAACGCGTGCCCGGTCCGAGTTTAACGACCTCTACTTGCAAGCGGACCACAAACCGGCTGCATAAACTTGTCCACTCACGATACTCTATATCGCAGCCACTGGTCCAGCCTTATCAGGGGCCGGCTACTTAGTTGCTGCTTTCAATTCTCCATTCCTTGTCTCTTAATCGACGAAGTGTCCTCGCTGCTAATTAATCCCACGGAGGTTGATATATCGCTTACCCCCTGCCCCCCGTGTAGGGTGATTGGACTTCTAGTTGTATTGACGTTGGACAAAATTATTTGGCGCTTGTCGCTTAATGGGACTGGTAATAGGTCTGCTTGACTTTGTTGAATAAATATAACAGATATCCTATGAATGATTTTCTCGTAAGATTAAGGAGACACGTGGCTCGCCTATGGCAAGCGCCAGTATGTTTCTAATAGCTTTGAACGTCGGATTTTTAGAAATGATTACGCCATTAATTATGGGGAATGTCATGCGTGTTTTGCATGTTACAAGTGTTGCGAATTGAAATCCGCAGGAAATGTAAATACGACGACGTGTAAGGCTAATGTACTTGGGAAAAAAGAAATTGCGGGTAGAAAGGCAGCTATTAGACTCGGCTTTGTGTTCGACGTTTCTAAGAATTTCATGGATCTATACAGCGCAATAAAGTAGAAGACAAATGTCTTGGAACTAATTAATTTGCGAATCGTATGTTACTTGGGACATGCATTATTCGTTCTGGTATAAACGCGTTAGTAACGCTTGGTTAAAGATATCAGAAGTTACCCGGTGCATAGATAAATATAGGTTTTCCACATTTAACTACGAAAAAAAAAGGGTAAAAAATATACCGTGTGGTACCGTACGAATTTCGCGTCTGCGATTCGGAATTTAATCTGTATCTACGTTCAAGTGAAACAATTTTTTGAAATACAATTTTTCTACCGCCACCTTTTTTCGTGCTACAAAAAGAAGCAGGGAGAAAAAATATTTCGAACCTGGGACATTAAGGGAAATTCACTTCGTATCTGGCTTGAAGCGATGCCCGGTCAAAAGGATGATGTGGGTGAGGGCAATTTCTTGTTAAAAAGAAACTACAGTACCTTCGTGGTGAAAAGAATTCTTTCGGTACGAAATAGCCGGCATACCTTACCCCTAATTCAACCCGTTATTAGTTCCAACGGTTTTTATTGCAGTGCTCGACCACGTTGAATCCTTTGAGTCTCTGGTAACCTGAATGTAATTACCCCAATGTCGATTCGGGTTGTCTACGAATCGCCTCCTTAAAATACACTGTCGGTGGCAAAGTACACGATTTTTTTGAAAGCAACGCTAAAGTCCCAGGGAGAAGCTAAGTAAACAGAAGAAAATACGCCCACCAATTGAATAGTAAAACTCCAACAGAAGTATAAAAATTCTGCAGTTCAACCTTTTCCTCGATCGGCGAATAATTTTTGGCAGAACAATTATTGCTCGTTCGCAATGGTGCCTGATTTTTTACATTTGTTGCTCGATACAAACGTTTCGAAAAAAAACCTGCCGCTGCTTCGGTTGAGCCGAAGGAAAGAGGAAGCACCGCGAAGGAAGAGTGGGAGAAAAAAAAGCCTGGGATAGACCCAGTTGGCCACTCATCGACAGGAAAGCCAGAGACTCAACATTGTTGTTCGCTACATGTGATATGCATCGTTCGCAACAACAATCGCTAATTAACGTTCCCTGATTATTTATACTCTGTCAGTGAGATACGCTCGCGTATTATTTATGAGTGCGTTACTCTTGCCGCAATTGGCGGCGTTATCCAATTTATAAATAGCCGACCGAGCGTAGATAAGGCTTGCGGAGTTGTTTGGCCGTGTTAACACAAATTGCAACTCGCTCCAACAGGGAATACTAAATCGCGCGGATCCCTAGTCGATGGTACGCGTTCGCCAGCAATTTGTTCCGGCAGTGTACGTTCGTTTCGCAGACATATAGGTTTCGATGCGCTTTTCGGACCATTCTGTCGTGGAATAATTAGAGGAAACCGCGGCGTCCATGGCGGAGAAGAATTTATTATTCCACGTCCGCCATCAATTAGCAGGTCTGAATGACGAAGCGCGAGCCGCTGTCTCATTTGCAGTCTCGTTACGTGCGTCCACTGTTTTTAGATACGCAGAATGCGTGACCACGGATTCGCACTTTCAGTCTTTAAAACGAGCAATACAAAGCGGCGGACGTGCTGTGCACAGACAAGAGGCAGACGGATTAGGGGGGTTTGCCATTTTGTTGGCGGCCTTGGTAGGGAAGCTCCTATTTGAAATGAGGGGTACGTTCCACGAGACACTGCCTGAATCTTACGACGCGACCGACGATCGCTTTCAGCATGGAATTTCGAGACAATAGAACTCGAACGATTCTAAATCAACTATATATGCGCGTGCCGTCAGGACCGTCTTACTTCATCCCCTATTTCACATTGAATCGCCCGGGACACAGACAACCAAAGTATACCAGCAAAAATACTAGAGGCAGAATAATAGGATACGGCAAGGGCTCTCGATGAACTTTAATTAGCCCAACGGACGCAAGGGCATTCGCAACAATGATTGCACCCGCAGTTTCGGCGAATAGCCTCAATTCGTCAAGCGGTAGCTACTTCAAAGACGCTTCTCTTATATATTCCCCAAACGAAATTGGACGCGACGAGGTCGAACTTGCCGCAAACGAATCGCTTTTAATTAATTTTCTCCCGGCCGAGGCGGTCCACAGAAAGCGAGCGGACTCGAGCGGAGCAAGGCGAAAGAGTTTTGCATGCCGTGTCGCAGATGTCGCAGGGGCGCTAGTTACACCCTATTACGCGACGCCTTCGAAGAAAAATTCACTCGGCGAAAAATGTATAGGTGAGCTTGGCAGCTGCGCACCGCGCATCAGCTATGGGCCACGCATATCCTATATCCGCCCTGGGAACCGGATTTTAGTCTTCAGCCCGAAATATAGAAAATTCCGTCGGTCCTAGCCCCTCTTCCTCTCACCTTCCCGACCTACCGGCGTTCATCTTTTCACGGAAAAGATGGAAGGCGCGTTCGGGCCGCGCCATTTGCATTCTTAATCCGACGATTTTGAAACGTGCGGAGGGTAGCGAGCTTCTTCGCGACTGGTGCCATGAAGCCACGGCTTCGGGAACACCTGCCGTCGGACTTCTGCACGACTCGTTTGGTTAAGAGGAATTTTCCAGCGGAGAGAGAAAATGTTCGGTATGAAATGCACGCGTTTCGAATAAATGCTATCGCGTTCGGCGAGATTGTTGAGAGAAAAGATTTCTTACTCGTCTCGATGGTAACTTTGGGGGATTAGGCAGAAGACGAAGTTGTTTCACAGAGAGCGTATACTTTGCTTTTCACAGCGACTTTAAAATCATTTCCTAAGTGAAGGATTTTTTAATTTTTTTTAATTTCACAACTATTCGAATGGTTCAAATATTTTTTTAATCGCTTGAAAGGGATTCGAAATAGAAGGTGGATAATTAAAGAACGCAAAGTTATAAGGATTACCATTTCTACCGTCCGAACCGGCTTACACAGTCTCCCCGACGGGCAGCGAAATTCTATGAAACCGAGACAAAAAGTAGCGTTTATTCTACTCCATGGAACGAATAATTCAGCAAACTGTTTTTCATAAATCCTCATTAATCCTTCGTCCAATAACCGAGCGAATTATTTTCCAATTTTCTTAAAACAAAAAAGAAAGGGTAATATCACTCCAAGAGTAACCTTCGAATGCTTCCCGTCGGCTTCGAGTTATATACGCCGACGCGAAGGAAATCGAGGTCAGGACCCAAGCAGAAAAAGAAAAAGAAAAAATGGAAAAGAGTTTCATAGTAACACTCCGGGCAATATTCAAAATCCAGCCTAATCCTCTTTCCGTCGAAAGGACAATCTCAACCGTCTCGCTTCTTCTTTTCCACCCCTAACAACATTGCCCTGGAACACCACGGCGTTGATACGCCCTCCGAGATTTCCTCTTGTATAGAATTTTCGGCCCTAGCAGCTCGTGGAACAGACGATACGCGCATACCATCGGAAAATCCACCGCCTGAGAATCCCGACGAGCGAAGATTGAGGCAGTGTTTTCCGGGCAAAACGGGAAACTGAGAAAACGTCGTTTCTGACGAGCGGAGCACAGCTGTCAAATTATTTTCCAAGGTATTCCAGGAGGCCGATGGAATCTCGTCGAGGCTCATTCCTCCGTCGTTCCTCGCGATCTTTCCACACGCGCCCCTTTATAGCCCCGATACTAGGGAAATATTGTTCCAGCGGCGGTGCACGCGAGCAACAACGCAGGCTTGCTCTGAATTCAAGCAGGTTCCCAATTTCTTTGTGACCCCTTGTCTAAAGATGGCCTGGAGAATCGTTGGCCTTCAAAAATTATTGCAGTTAATATAATGCGAATGGAAAATTCAATTACAGGGAATAAAGACGAATATATTTCTCTCCTTTTGCCTCCGCGAATTAAGTGAAATGATATTCCCCGACGTTCGAATAGGAAGGAGCACGCGTCGAGGACAGTGCCCTGCTTTTTAAATATTTATATCAATCTCGTCGCGATCGACTTCCAATATCTTTCACGAGGAAAGGAGTCGCAGCGATTTTCGGCCAGAGGAAAGCGGATTACAAGCCCCGTCGACACAGCCGGAGACGGGAAAATGCAATCACAGAAAAGATTTTTCCCCGTCGTTCCTCGGAATTGAACTTTTGTTGTCTCACCCCATCGGGGACCGTGTCACACTCGACGCCTCTCACTTTCGGCTTTCCTTCAACCGCGATTCGAATGGTATTCCCGTCCCATTTCAACTCACCCGTCTCATCTGCGGAATACACTCTCTAATGCTTTCGTTTCACGCCCACACGCGCGCGTGCTCGTACACGCGAATCACCGTCTTTTTCCACCGCTGCAGCTTCCGCCCCGGATTTTGACCGAAGCTAGAAGGAAAGTCTGCAAAGTTCCCGTGGCTCATTCGGCTGACGAGTTATGAAAACCCGCAGACCGGTGTCGCGGGATGGCACTTTGCAAACTTTCCTCTTATTTCTACAAAAGAGGGCACGTGTGCTTTTGCGGGAATTCGAGGAGTCGTGTAATCGTTGTTTGGACCGTCCTTCAGGGAACGAGGGGAAGAGATTATTGCAAAATGCTTTCACTGGAGGTTGTCCAAACGGTATTCATCAAATTGTCCTACATTCTTGCTTGGAAATCCAGTGGCAATATTTCCAAGGCTGCCGAAGCTACTCGGCCAAGGAATATCGCGGAAACGAAATTACAAACGCCAATATTTATAGACTCCACCGTCTGTCCACCGTTTTAACGTTTCGACCGCGCTACCTTCCGCGAAACAACTTTAATGAGCCCGTTCGACCCACCAAACGCAGCCCCGTCTAAACCAAAGGGGGGCGAAGAAAGAAAAAGGTAAAATAAAAAGTGAAAGACAATTGGACGTAACGCCCACATAGTCGAGCGTCACAGTTGAAGCTGTTTCGACGATCCCGAATTTCGTCGAGATAGACGTCCGAAGTGGTAACAATGTAAGGCGGTCGATCGTTGGCCAAGCAGCTTATCGTCGAGCGAGCCCAGTAACAAAGGGAATTTACAAATTTCCCCGGCGTGACCGGCGTCTGTACTCGCCCACGCGTGAAATTGCGATTTACGAGGATCCCGTGTCCAGCGTTTGTTGCACGGACGCGCAACTTTGAATATCCACGGCGATAACAAGTTTGCCTAGTCCCGAGATAGGCTGCTGCAAACGGCACGGCTTGCACGGGCCACGATATAATAAACTCTGCATTATATTCTGGGCATTACGGCTTGTGTGCCCCGACAGAATAGCCAGCGCGACTGCCACGGCTACGTGTAATTCACCTACGAGCATGGTGGCAGCAGCAGCTTCGAGTTCGAGGTTGTCGGACAGAGCCCGATGTAAGGCGACTAATGGCGGTTAGATAACTCGGTGACACGTTCACCGTTTTAGAGCTGCAAAGGTGGCGCGTATCGCGGGGAGGTTGCTCTTCCATTTTCGGTAATGCAGTAACTTTCGCTGGACGATAGCAATGTTTGAACAGAAATTGGGGGTGGGCGAAAGTACACTTTCCTAAGGGTGAACAAGAAAGGAAAAAGGGAGGAATGTACCCCGCGATCTCTACGATAACCGGGATGAATCAGTAAATAAGGCGACTGAAATATGTTGTGCCGCGGCTCGATATTTCGATAAGGGAGACACGAGTGCACGCGATAAGAAGAAATACCTATTCAGAAAATGTGAAAGAATTTTCTTTGCTGGCTTTATTCGTATAACGATCTTTATCCGCACTTTTTAAACGGAACCTACCGACGGTATCGATGTGCATGCAGATTAATCAGTATGCGAAGCTTACCCATTGGCAGGTGTCTGACAAGGACGTAATACATCGTCGTGGAGCCTTGACTCTTAATGCGTCGCCTTGACGGAGCACGGAAACAAATTTTCGCGTTGTCGCGTCGCAAGACCTTGAGCGAAGACTGCTTACGAAACCTTCACCTGTCAGTTTGGTGGTTTACCGGCCGCCATGATTCGTCCGGCAGATAACAGTGAAATGGTCATCGTACCCCTTTCGGTGCACTCGGGTCGTTAGAAAAAAAAGGGTTCTCTTTTTCATCGAAAAGGCGTTCTTTCTGGCCAGCCTTCGTGTTTTGGCCAGCTCAAATTGGTTTATTGCACCTCGCGTGTTCGAACTGAACCCCTTGGACGACGTTTTATTGTCAAGGTGAGCATCAGGTAAATGGCCATCGCTGTATTGCTCTTTACAGCGGCGCAGCGTGGAAAGGGTTATAAAGGAATGCCTCGGTCTACCCCCTTTTCCGGAGACCTTCGTACCGAGTCCCTTTCTTCCATCCTACCCATTTTTTTTTTACTCAAATTGCCTTCGCCTACGCGCCAGCTCTTTTCCAGCGTACCCCGTGTTGTACGCGTTTTTAAACCCTTTGCACCCGGGACACGAATCGTCGTTGCCATTCCGGCACGATTCTCGCCCCACGAGCAGGCTTAGCCGAGGCACAACGAGAACGAAAGCTGAGGAAAAAATATTGGAACATCTGGGACAGAGGGAAAAGAGCGACAAAGTTGCTGGAATAACATTAATACCCAGTGGGGCGGAGAAGTCAACCCCGCAGCGAGAAGGACCGCTCATTAAACGAAAGATCGGCGATAAAAATAGGGGGTTATAATAAACGAACGATGTATCCCGAGGTATCCCGATAATCCTCCACGGTCACCCCCCTTACAAGAATTATACAGATAAAGTCGTTCCAACCAAAACCCGCTATACATACACGAGCCTCCCTGTCCAATAAGAATCGATACACCTACCATCTACCACCTACCATTTCTGCCCGACCGTTCGTCGTTCCCCAAAGCAGCGACGATGGGAAAAACACCATGCTGCCGCCAGCAACCAATTTTTCCCTCCTCCGTCTGTTCGAGCTGCATCACGATTCCATCCTTCCCACGTTGGAACGACCTTGAAGCAGTCGATCGAATGCAGGAAAATCGCGCGAGCAAGAAGAGAGGGCGGCCGCGTAGGTACGAGATATCCAAGCAATGGGCGCCCTCGCGAAGTTTCGGGGTTGAAAATGGGCAAAGTGCGCGCGCACCAGTTCAATACCAGCCGCTGGTCTAACCCAGCCTCCTTTTCGTCTCTCGACCACGTGTGTGCACTCCATCAGCCAGCCTGCATCCCTTCGAACGTCCTCGTCTGCCCACGAAAACGCATCTCGCCTATTCTCTCTCTTGGAAGCGGCCCTTCCGCCCCGCTGCTCCTCGCCGCTTCACCTTCCATCGCCAGACAGTTGTACCTACATACAAAGTTCGCTCACGTTCGAATCCCTGGAAAAGAACTCCCGCGCTGTCGCATTCCGTCTGCACTCTATGGTTCCCCATGGTCTCTCGCGCAACACCGGCCCTCCTCATTTGCCTCTATTCTTTCTGCGCCCATCCGCTGTTTCACTCTCGACTGAACGGCACCAGGTTCAACTGGGCGCTCGATGTTTCTTCTTCGTCTCGGAAGCGAATCACGCGATCCACGAACGAGGGAGAATCGAAAGCTGCTTGGCTGGCCGCTCATGAATGCGGGAGAATATTTTTCGCAGGTTCCTCGCTCGACCGACGGCTTTGCATCAATCTGAATTTAGATTACGACGTAAATATTTGAAACGCCGGCCGGAGAAAGGTGAGCGTTGTTGAAACGGAAACGGTATAGGTTTGAAGTAGGGGCTGGAGGGTGCAACGGGAGTAACGGGGCGAACTCCCAGGCGGGTAATTACCAGGCGCGAGGCTCGGCGACTGCGCCATCCGCAGCCTGGATACAGATAGGTATACGTATACACGTACAACATACTTTCTTCCTCGTCGACCTACCTTCCGAGGAGACCATTTTTCAAGATTAAGGAAAGATGAGAAAAGTTTTAATGCCATGGTGATCGAGGACAGGAAGGAGGCGACGGGAAAACGAGGGCCGTCCACTCGTTTCTCGAAGACTCACTATGGTATCTACACGCGAGCTGCATTAAGGCAAAATGTATTTCGCGAGTTACCATAACGCGGGACGAGTGTCGCCGTTCGCGTTGCGACGCCGTACTCAGAAAGTCGAGATGGCGAATCCCTGGTTCCTCCACGACCAAGATTCGCCAATCCCACTGTACCACGCGACAGAGTTTGATCGACTCAGAGATTCCCGTCACGATTCCTTATCCCCTATCTTTAAAAAAAGAACCTTGCCGAACGAAGATTCGATCCGACTAAGGGATGGTGCCAGGAAATCGTATAAGCGTACCAAGTGCTGCCCACGTGTGCAAAAACGCGCTGAGGTGTCTTGATTTGCGCCGGGGCGTGTAAAACGATCCAAGTCCATCGGATCGAAGAGAACGTCTTCTTTCGTTGGACTTGATCGGAAACCGGGGAAGAAAGTCGATCGTTTGGCTATTCACCGTGGAAATTGGGTCATGCTGTTTAGGTTTTCTGCGCGCACGTTGCTCGCGTGCACAATAAGATAGACCGTTCAATGTTCATTCGTATACACGCGCGGTGAACCGCTTGTTACACCAGATAAGAGAAAACCCCATAGCCCGTGACCGTTCGAATACATTAAACGACGTTCATGGCGGCGTGCGACCATAAATCTCGCCCTTTCCGTCACGTTCCATATTTTCCTGGTATGCGCCGCGAATACACGAGGCGGGGACAGAGATCGAACAGGGAAACGGGCGGATAATGTAGACGAAACAAGAGAAAACTGGGTTCGTCGGCTATTCTTGCCTTCGACTCCGACGTGACACGGGTCGATACGACAATCTGGACATTTTGGGAGGATCGAAGAAGGGAGGGCAGGTGTTGGAGAACGAGCGAACGCGCGAAATATATACGAGGACTTGATATATTTTTAGGCGGTCGGGATAAACACGGCTTACGTTGTTGCGCTTAGGGTGGTTGGGTATTCGGATATGAAAGTGGAAATAATTTTATGCCTTCATCGTGGGAATTCCAATCTGGAGTGGATTTTTATTCTTCAATTTCTTAATGAATAGTGCGGCTGCATTAGGTACAGTATAGGATTATAATTATATTAATACATTTCATAGTACTTAGTTCTCTTCATTCTACTTTCATGATTTTGACACTCGAATATTTTTTAACTTCGCTATTAGAAGGGCCACGTGTGTTTTATGTTTTCTAAAACACGTTTAGAATTGAGAGATATATTTTTCCTGTGCGATTTTTAGTTAATTTTGTATTCCAATTGAAAGCAATCCAACGATTGCATCGTTTCACTTAAACGCTCAAAGAATATTGTCAGTTTAGTCGAAAGGGTACAAACAGGCGTAAGTCTGTTCGTTTCATACGAACGCCCCGAAGATGGTCGTAACGCGGAGGTTTATTGCTATTGTTTTTATAAACGGTTCAGCACCGCTGTCAGTTTACAAATGGAACAGTTGTATACTATCGAGTACCGCAACGAGTGACCATTTATTCCAGAGCCTCCATTGTTTTAGCTTCTTTGTCGCTTCGCCTCGGCCCGATGGCCGCCATAAATTCCAGTGATGGGATCGACGTGGCGCACGTAATCGTTGTAAATCGCAGGCTTGATTGCGCCGCTTGTGTCGTAATTCATGCTGCTTTAATTCAAATTACCCGCCGCAAAAAAAGGGCGCTAATAACATAGCGTTTATTTAACTCCAATGATGAAAGCCGGTGGAACTATTCTTATCGGTGACGCCACGACGGGGTATAAGAAAAATACAATTTTATTCACTGTTTGCGAATGCCCCATTTTTATTCGTTTTACATGGAACAACTTTGCGTAAGAACGAAGTATCGTGACTCGCTTCGAATATATATATATATAAAAACACATTATTTCAAGAAACATTGGCAAGATTCCTTGGCACTGGGTCAGAAGCAAAATTTCGTAACGTTCCAACGCAATATTTTGCATCTGCACCGAGTCTCGACCTACGGTAGAATTCGTGCGAAATTTGCAAATCTACGCTTCTCGGTTTCTGGCTTCGCCTCGCCACATTCTGCTAAAGTTTCCAATATATCGTTCACTCGAAAGGATATGTAAAATATTCCCAAAATATAATCGCGGGTTAGCTGGAAATCGAGCGCCCGCGCTCGTCATTCTACTCCTCTACATTCAAGGCTTTCAATTACAAAGTATTATTCAAATCGGGGAATTTCATCTGGATAAAAGATCTGACATTTGGAACACAAGAAACATCGCTTGTAAGTTTCAGCTTACCATATAAGATTTCATCTAGATTCCCTTCGCGAATTTCAATGAAACTGAATCAAGGAAATATCCGACGAAGAAGGAGAAGAAGAAGAAGAAAAAGAGATGGGCCAAGAAGAAGAAGAGCTAGACGCAACGTGGAAACTTTGCTGCACGCCAAGCACGCAACTTCCCCCTACCTTGCAGCTAATCAATATAAGCCAACCGAAGCTGGCTCAAAGTCAAAATGAAGAAACTCGCCGCTCTTCCGTCGGGCATCCATACGTGCATCACGAAAATAAATTTTCTCCGGGGATTATTGACCCCCGTATTCTAACGTAAAACTCCAAGCAAGCGACGCCCAATAAAACGATCAAACGGTGGAGGAAAGAAACGCCCTGTGGCTCGGTCAACGATGAAATATCTCACGAAATAATCCCCCGGGAGCGTCTCGAGTGGAAACGGCTACTCTCGTGGCGGCCACGGTATTCCGACGCGGTGTGCCAGCCCACAAAGGGGGTTCCACGGATTTACGTACACGGCTACGGGGGAATTATACAAATTAACCGTGGGTTAAATTGCCGAGTAAATTATGCAATTACACACGAGTCCGTAGCAAGCTACACCGCGTCGATGGCCGTTTTGCGATGGAAGGCAAGTTACAGGGGGTTGAAGGGAGGGAACGAAGGAGAAGAAGAAGAAGATGGTTTGCATCGCAGAGGGAAAGAGAGCACGAGGGTGAGTGAAGGGAAAATAGGTTGGTGGCTTCGAGAACGGCAAGGTTCGAGCCTGGCGGGGGTAGGGGTGAGTGCCAATCAAGTCCTAATTAACCAGCACGGCAGTTCTGCTGTTAACTGGTCTACCTCTCTGTGGTTCTGGTCCTCTGAGAGTACGAGAGAGTCCATTGGGCGAAACTGTTAGCCTCATCCGCGGCTCTTTGCAGCCTGGCCGCCAGATGAAGGTGACGAGCTGGTTAATTGCTCGTTCGGCTCGCCTCTCCAACGATGTATGGTTTTAGACTGCAGCTGCTCGTTGTGGATGTTGTGGAATCTTCCTTTCATCCGTGGAAGAGTCGATTGGCGTAATATTATTTACGAGGCTGATCAGAAAGCAATAGTAGTGTGCTTAATAATGTTTTTTTTGTAATAATGTTGCTCAACTGGAACTGACGAGAATACCGACCATAGCGATGGAGAGTAATTATTAAGCGAAAGAAGCGTCGGTGGATCTCGAGGACGACTTTCAGTGGCAAGTCTGTAACTGAATGATGCACTTGTTAAAAACGAACTGTGGGAACACTGTGGTTGGGTAGGGTATTTTAATTATTCCTTTAAGGGCTCCCTTGAATTTGGAAAGATTCTGGAGTTAAAAAGCAGCGGACCAACGTGACGGCTGGTTAAAACTTTAAGGTGAAATTATATTAGTATTATATCACCCAATACTGTTGGTATTCGATAATATAATTTCGAGTAAACTTGCTTACCTGTTTGCTTTTCTTTCCTGCATTTCTGCCTCTAATTTTACCGATCGCTTCATCGTCCTTTTCATTGCGTCCAAAAATTACTCGTTCTTGACCAATGTCACAGGCTGAGGTATGTAGGTACCTATATACGTTCAAAGCGTTTCCGTAGAGGCTAAACTGTTTCGAGCGTGGGACAAACTAAAGATACAAACGTTCCCCGTAAGCACGCATTCGTCTCACGTATACCACGTTTAAATGTACCTTGAACTTGAACTTAAACTCAGCAAAAAGTAAATACCATTCGCCTTGTGCTACTTCAAAAAAATAGCGAATCATTTATCTGGAGGACGAAACTGGAACCCGGAGGAAGAGAACGAATCCAGGAATTCGAAAATTTACAGCGTCTCAGACTAAAACCAACTATCGAGAAATAAAACGGAGAAGCTGTCTTTGCAAAAAAAAGTTGCAAGCGCAATTTCCTTCTCCTCTCCCTCTTTCGTTCACAATCGTCTTACTCCACGCAAGATTGTTTACAAACTCGTGTCTGCTGTCTAAAAGAAAAGCAATATGAGAAACGGTATAAAAGTTTTTCAATCTCAAAGAAACAACGAAAAAGAAGAGGGAAGCAAATGGAACAAACACGACAAAAGTAGAAACGTAGAGGGAATTCACATTCCTTACGGAACACCATTTTGTCTGCCCTCGTTCCCTTCTCGCCGCAACCCCATGTGTATAATTCATTTCCCATAACTCCCCTGGGATTACGTCACTCGACGTGCCTTCCAGGGGGTTCAACGAAGCCATACTTTTCTTATCCACGAAGAGCCGAAAAGAGCAGAGGGGGAAAAAAAATGGTATTTTCCGGAGTCGAATGTCGCCGCCGCCTTTATAAATTTTCCATTTCGGTGTCTATCGCGGCGCGTCGGGACGCCGTCGTTTGCCGTCGGCACGTAAAAATGGCTCGGGGCATTATAAGAGCAACGACCGAGATATGTAGGCACATATTTCGTTTCGATATTCGGTTTCCGCGCGTTCCGCCTATCGCGATCGCTTGCAATTTTGGTACTTAATATTTACTGGAGTACTTCAAAATGACCGCGGCTCCTGTTAATCGTTAATTGTGAAAGCATCGAGCGGTACACGTAACGAAAGGATTCACGAAATTCTCTTAAATATGACTTACTTTATCCGCAACGAGGGGGAGAAAGAAATTAACGCGGAGGAAAAAATCGATTACCATTCATTGAATTTTTAATCATTTCAAATGCTCGAAACCTTGGAATATTCTGGACGTATATTATTTGCAACGGTTCCTCGAAGAGCGCTTCACGATTTTGTTCTCATCGTTTTCGTGGATCCGTGGGGGGGGGATTCAATTAATATTACGTGCGTAGGATACGTGCATCGTAAACGAACGAAAAATCACCGGTGGGCACCGCAGGTGACGCAATCCCTTATCGAGTTCCTTTTACCCGATTGCAGGCTTCGTATTTTCGGCCGAGATTTCATCATTAACACAGCGAAGGTTTTCAGAAACACGGGGATGTAAAATCGCGCGAGGCTGCATTCGCTAAGTGGAGATCCTCGTTACGGCGGAGGTATCGTGTAATAAGAGTTCCCTTGTTAACAAGAATGCTGACCCCGGGTAATCTACCTTCCCGGTTTACTCGGGAGCTCAGTCAGCCGTTCAATTATTTCAGCGTTTCATTCCGGCGAAATAAGTTTCCGTATCGGAGGTGCGATCGATTTTAAAAAGAGATCGAGCAGAGGTCAGGCATAGACTCGAGCGGAGAAACTTTTCGCACGATCGTCATGGTTTATGTCCGTGAAAAACAAAGGTGCAAACTTAGAAACATCTCTCTCTCTCTCTCCTGTTTTGTGCACTGAACGATCCACCGTCTCCTCCATCTCCTTGTCTATAATTAGATCAAGTCCATACGAAAGGTTCGCCATCTTGAAGCATCGTGGCCGTGACGCCATCGTTCGGTCCTATTTCCAGGGCAGGGTCTGGTGTTGGTGATCCAATCGGATGATTTGTATAAATCCACAAGCCTCGGCACCGTTCATGGGCAGTGGACCCCGGAGACCCCAAGCTTCCCCAGAGATCCCAAGCGTGACGAATAAATCATGTCGAAATTATCCTTATCGCTGCGTTGGGGAAAGTACGACTGCAGTCGAATGGAATATATTTCTGATCGTTCCTCTTTCGAATCGATCTTGCTTCCAGTGTGGCATCGTCGGACAAACTTGCCGAGGAATTCGTTTGAAGTGCGTGCAGTCACGCGCGGTGAAAAAATCGTACAGCAAGAGGAATTGAATATAGTAGTTATTGCTTTTTTCCATTAATAAAGAATAATGTATGTTTTCGTATTTTCAGTAGGTATGAATAATCAAGTATATTAGGTTATATCGATTTGTCATTTATTGTCGACCGAATTTTTTGTCATAATACTTGTACGGAGTCGATACTCCTTACGATACGACCTGTATGATTTTCACTGCGAGTGACCGTTAATCTAACTTACTTCGATAGTAGCAGGATTCGACGCCAAACGACGAAATACGAAAGATGTTCCGAGTGCACTGCGTGCAAAACTTGCACAGACTATACGCGGTTTCCTCTGATCGCAGTGCGACCTTCTTTCCTGTTGCCTACGAACTGACTGAGTTTGCGGCCGCATCTCAGCTTAGGATCCTTGAGGAAGTTGCGTTGAAAAGCAGCTCGAAGATGGACAGAATTAGCGAAGGCGAGGTCAGAACGGGTTGCGCGACCTCGGCCATTCTCAACCCTTCCGCTGGCTGGCCGCTTTTATCGTTTTATAGCTTTTTCGAACGACTCGACGCAAGGTACCCTTACCAGGGACCCTAATTCAACTCTTTAGGCGGGGAACCGAAGGACACTTCTCTGTATCCTTTCCGGCAAACCCTTTTTGCCTTATTGGATAGACGCAGCGTATATAGTTGAAGTTCGCACTGCACCGACCGCACTCCGGAGAAATATAATAGTGCTTTGCGGGCCTGCAGATAGAAGCTGGCTTATATTCTGTCCAAGACTAGAAAATTGTGCGGCATATCGTGACGTACGAGTGTCGATGTCAAGAGAAGCTAAGCAGAGTGGATTAAATGAAATTGTAAAAGGAATACAAAATTAGTGGGGCGCGACAAATTTGGGGAATATCATTGCTTGCTATTGCATAAATCGTATCAGACGAAGGAGAGTGCAAAGGGATTACACGAATGCTGAAATTTAGATTAGAAATTCTGCTACACAATATCCGGTACATCTGGGACGCGGAAGGGCGTAACAGCGAGAGGGCAAGTTGAACCGCAGGACTTCGTTCTAATCGTACGAAGATTCCCGTTTTCTCATCCCAATTCTGCGATCCAGAATTCAGAGCGACACTGTACAGGTCGCAGATAACAACTTGGTCGGATTCCGTGCTATGGTGGCGGGCGGTTTAACATAAGTCCGTTAAAGTTCCAAACTTTGATGAACACTCGCAGCTTAAGCGGCAGTCGGCCGTTTAGGTGATCCGCCGGTCCAACTTTCACGGAGATGGTTTAGCATTGCGCCGCGATATCCTCGTGAAGAAAAGTTTCCATCGAGCATTGTAGCATCCTGGCGCAACTTTGTGCCCTCCTCGCCACTGCGAACACTGCTTGGTTTAATCAAACTCTTCGGCGCTGGAGGGCCAAGGATCTAATGTCTTCCCCATGAATTTTCTACCGGAGTTGATTGCTATTAACAGTCGCCGGAAATAAACTCGTAATCGACGATCAATCATAAATATTTCTGCGAGACCAGTAAATATTATAACACGGAATGAAGAAAATATGCAGCGCGGATAAAGTTGTATTAATATTCTCCCCGTCGAGAATTCCAAAAATATCTAAAATTTGCAAAGTCTTTCTAATTCTGCCCATGCAATTGGCCAACTGCCTCCCGCGCAGTAACAGTTCTTTAAGCCGCGAGGAATGCCTACTATCGGTAAACATGAGAAGGATCAACGAATGACAGAAACGGTCGAAACGGGTGCCTATGCACAGAAGCGTCGTGTCGCATACTCGAGAACGTATCCTCGTGTACTGCGAAACAATGTGGCCAGAGCGTGCGCGGCTTTTGCGGCCCACTGAGAGCGCGAACTATAAAAGCACGCTTTAGAAGCAGTAAACCGAATGAAACCTCTCACGTTCGCTCCTCGAGCGTCTTTCAGAATCATCGAAGCCCCTAACCACCTAGCCGGCCTATGGAATTATGTTGCGATATTTCGTGAATATTTAGATACGCGTCGAACCGTCGCGTCGCGTCCCCACACGATCGTGGCCATGCCGCGTATGCACACGTAATCCCCTAACTGCGTCTGTCCCAGACGATCCCCGGGACTGTTGAAAATTTTAAAGGCTGCGAGGGCCGAGTTTAGAGCACGAGAAGTTCGCGTAGCCGGCGGTTTTTGAGTTACAGCATGGCAAGAGTCGGGGAGAAGGGAATTATGCACGCGCGCAGCATGCTTTGCATTACGTCTGTTCTGCGCTGGCATTCCTTGCGACTGCGAATATTGCAGGTGTCCTTTCATAACGGAGATGCCAAGGTCTTGCCTGCTTTCTTGCAATTGTTATCTCTACAGTGTATATTTTTATTTTTGATAGATTCTAGAATCGGAAAGCTACATTATGCGCCCGTTCCATCGCGATTATTTAAGAACGACGATTAGACGGAGTCGCGGAGAAGTTGGAATACGGTCGAGAGTCATAACGCGGCGAGTGTGCAAGAGACAAAAGGCGAAGCAGCATGGCAGATGGCAAAGTTCGATAAGACGATCGAGCGAACGAGGTCGCGTCATGGGATTCATACGGTTTAATTGCAGCCGCCACGGCCGATCGACTTAATTAGATCTTTCCATTCCCGGCGCTCCTAGAAAGGATCTATGCGGATATTCTCGAAGCGGCCGTAATGGAAATACACTCGTCGTGGCCGAAGAGGCTCGGAGATCATCGGTCTGAAGCTAATTAGTAGACGGGAGCAGCCGACTCTTGAAATTCACCGAGCGAGACCCTGCTCCATTTTTTTTCTTCCCTGCCTCTTCCAAACTCTATCCGGTCCATGATCAACTCGGTGGCCCACTTTTGACCTTAGAATCGTTTGCTCCCATCCGCTGAAAAATTATTCCATTCTGCATCCCCGGTTCTCGAGTTAGTCATGTTTCATTCCGGAGTACGGCTTCCCGATCGACGAGTTCCAATTCCGCTAAAAGACTTCTCGACGCGATTCTGCTTCGGCTCTCCGTTCCCCTATCCTCGTCTCCCTCTGTCTCTCTCTATCTGTCTTCTTTCCCGAGGACGAGCCAAAAGCATTTGCAGCGTTCACCGAGCGATTCCGTGTGAGTGGCGCAACCCTTTTAATCCTGCCGTGACCAGTCGTATAAACGAACAGCGAGGCCTTTTGTCCTTCCTCGGTTATTACCTCAGAGAGTGGTTACCTCCTTCGGTCAGCGAGAGACCGACTTCTTTTCTTCTGCACCCCGCCGCCGTTCCTTCTGCGCTTCGCTTCCGACCGGAGGAAAAAATCAACCCTTTCGTGCCCCGCGAGCGGTTTCTTTATGGGTCTTACTCCGAGGGAATATTTATGAGCGTTCACGGACGCCCGGGGGCCCGGGTATACACCGACGCACGCATCGGTTCTCTCTGTGGGATTCGAAATGCTGCGAAATGTGCACTGGGCCCGGTGGCATGCTATATTTTGCGCATCGTCTCTTTTCTTTCGGTGCGAAGGTTCGAAGGGCGAGCTTCATTTTATTTATACCGATCGGGGGGATTCGGAGACAGATTCGTTGATAGCAACGACGACAATAATAATAATAATAATGGTAATAAATTCACCTTATTATCGTGCACTCGTCTTATAGAACTTTGAAGTACTAGTTTAAATATCGTCTGCTTTTACTTCCAACAAAAGTTTGCGCTGTCTGTTATTGTGCTTTCGAAGGGAATAGAAAGGTGCTCCGATGAGAGTATGCTATTCGTGGTCGCAATGTAGCGAGCACATTTGCGCAGAAAGCTCATCGAGCTTGTCGGTGTCCGTGAGTACACTGAACCCATTTAAACCGAGTATCCTATATACGTGTGCGTACAGCGTCCCTTCGATGGGATTAATTTTGTAGGGTTGACAAGAGCTGCCGGTGTGCTCCACGAGTGAGTTCGTTTAGGGAAAGCAAGCGATTATTAATGAAAAATGTAACGCGAAGGCACTTGAAATGTAGCGTGCCGTTTTATCGTAGCAATTACTTCCGAAAAATATCACTTATTTCATCTGATTAAAAATGATTAAGCGTCACGGAATTCCGGATCGCAAGCCAGTTGGTGTCTCTCTGGCGTACAAAGTTTCTTAAAACGGTGGACATTAAGTTATGAACGCAGCGGTCTTTGTACCATCGTGGACGAAAATAAACGTTCCCAGTGCGTCATAAACACCGTGCACTGTCGTGCATCCCAATCAACGCTGTACACACGCCGGCAATTAACACGTCCGATGGGAGAAGAATTCGACGAGGATGGAGGCGAGTTCGAATCGAAGTTCGATCCCCTCGACGAAAGACAAGGGGCCATCCTTCGGGCAAATTGAGTTCCCGTCTGACCAATAAGATCGCCGCGCCTCGTTTAAGCACCGTCGAGGCTTCGTTAGTCCGAGCGCAGTGCCGATCGTTGCGACGAAAGATCAGACGTTACTGAACAATCGTGGCCCGATCCCAGCCGAAAAAAATCGTTTACATACGTAACGAAAAGGAGCTGCCGTTGTCGAAGTGGCACGCGGACGAAATCCGAAGACTCGAAGGCCGGTCGCGTGAGCGCTTTTAAGTCGTACGGCGGGAGAATATCAGCGAGAGGGACGTGGCGTGCATTCGGGGAAGATCGTGGCGTAAAATTGTTATTCACGATTCGACGCGTCGTTCGAAAGGGGATCTAGCCCCTGCGAACGAATCGGCCAATAAACGTCCTGTCCACTTCGGCCACGAACGATTCCGGGATGAGGAAAAAAAGCCCTCCGGGCAGACCTCTGCCTTCGTAATAGATGCTCGTATAAAATACGGCGTTATCCCGTAATCCTGATATAGGGGCGCCGCTGGCATCCGAGCCGCGCAATGATATTTCCATTTCTATTTTCGCCGTTGCTGCTGCATAGGTATCGACACTCCGTCGCATTCGTGCCTGAAGATATCTCAAAATCGACGGTGCACGATGCTGTCGAATTTACTTGCGATGTGAACAAATTGCGGGCCACATATTCTAATTGGCATAGTTACCGCGAGTCCGTGTAATTGAGCCGCTAAAAGAATCTTCGTTCCACGTTTCTATCTCTTTGCATCGCCAACTGCGATACAAATTCAATAAAATCATCTTCGGGGATCTCGATGCGGAATTAAAGGGCAGCACAGTTCTCCGTTAACGTCTAATTAATACGCATATCGGACGTGGCGAGGCGTGTGCGGCGTTTCTTTCACATGGGGATATCTGTTGCAACCCGCGCGGTTACAACCCTCGCGGGCATAAATTGTGCAATATTACGGCGAGTAATGCATTTAAACGCGCAAAGTAAGGTTTCTAATTAAGGGTGCTCGAGGGAAACGAGGGGGGTGAGGGAAGTGCAAGGGTATAGGGCCGAAGAATCACGAAATATTACGAGGCACCGAACGGATAACGAGCGTACCGGCTCCGCGAATAAACGCTCGTCCCTCCCCTCTCGTTTCTCCTCTCTTTCACTCCTCTGACGATCATCTTCCCTCCTCTGGCCGCTGTCCATCGCCCTCGAGTAGGACTAATGAACCGAACACGACGCAATTACGTAGGCGCTTCCACGAGAATCTTTGCGCGTCCTCTTCGACTCTCTGTTTCCCCCCTTTCTCTCCGCCCCTGTTGGTTCGTCGGTCGACTGGTCGAGAGTCTTGCACGGCCACTCGACAGGGCTCGTAAATTCAACGACACAGCGAGTAACGGGCGTCGTTATCGATACGGTGTTATCTCTCCGTGTATACTCAAGAGCGGTCTCGAGAGTCGCGTTACGCCGCGGACCGAGCCGTGGATTTACTTGCCGCACTGAAAATCGAACGGAAGTGTAAAAAAGTACACTTTACGAGCCCACGGACGGTTACGTTTACGTCGACGGTGTATGCACGCATTCTTGGGAGAAGGAGCGCCACAGGTGTAAAATTTGGGTGCCCGTTAATTGGGAATAGACAGACTGGATGATCACAACTTAAACGATTTAGTAATTCTGTCATGAGTATGTGTGCATCTTTGAAAATTGCTACAATACTACAGAATGTAACAGAAAGATAGATCCACTTGGACTTTCGATCATAACTCTGGAGCTGGTTAACCGATTTGGCTCGAACTTATTCGGCATTTAGCTTAGGCACTAGGGAGTATTTATGTAGAATTTCGTGTTAATGCAGTGCCTGATTTTTGAACAGTAAACATTTGTCTGATTTTTGTCAATTTTTAACCGTACCAAAATGATAGATCCACTTCTAGAGAAACAAAAACCTCAATTAACTAGAACATAGTAGGTACCTTAAAGGACTAAATGTTTTCAATAATTTATTGCTTTGGACATTGATTCTGATGGATTAGATTATTGCTAGATTAGTATATGCCGCGGGAATTGTTGTTTTCAGCCTGTAAATGGTGTTATTGAACGCACAAGAGTATAAAGATATTCTTCGCGGGGTCGAAATAAATTCCATGGCGCCTCCTTTGATCTCGCTGACAATTCAGCTCGCTCATAAATTCGCGGATGAATTATGGAACCCAGACGACGAGGCTCCCTCATTCTTAGTGAAACCAAGTACCTTCCAATTTGAGAGACGTCCAGTCCCTTCGAATATCGGGGCCACCGATTTCATCAGAATCTAGTCACCATCCCCCCTCGTGGACCGGTGGAACATCATCATGTAACTTTCCAATATTGCCCCGTGCACTCTGTAGAACGTAAATATTTAAGCCGACGAACAAAATGTTCGGCCATGCGACCTCTGCCCCCGGACCCTAGCTCGGTTCGTTTAAAAAACGACCTGGCTGCCTGCCAGCCTTTTCATCGGTACGCCCTGAATGGAAACCCTTTTACGCGCAATGCGACTTCGAGTTGCCGGTTCTCGTTTCTTGCCAGCGTTATTTCGATCGATACGCTCCCTCGCCGGATCGAAAACACTCGTTTATCCTTTCGCAGTTATCTCGAGGCCCCTCGTGCAATTTCATTCGGCGTTATCAGCACTCGAATTCGTATTCACGCCAGCCGCGTTCGTCGGGCTTCGTCTGGTTACTTTCAACGTCGACGGATATAATCCTTGCTGCGTCTGATCTTCGTCCAGGGACGCAGCGATGTCCCTGGCATTTCGTCGACACCCTTCGCGGGCCGTCCATTCTGTAGGTGCAAAAAGTTCGCGACTGTTTGCGAGTGAAAGCGTTGCGTATATGTGAACGACCGATTCGATGATCGGTGAATCCCGAAAAGAAATAAACCCTGCTTTACACGAGGCGTTGTTTAAATAACTTAGCATTGCGAAGTCTCCTTGGTCTCTCGTTCAACAGTTCGGCTTGCCAACGTTTGCTTATTTCGCCGTTTTATATCGTGCAGAGCTATCGAGATAATCCCCGGCACCTACGATTCAGTCACATAGACAATAATCAAAGAAACAGAGAGGAAGAAACGCTTCGACTCCGTGCGGTGGTACAATATTCCAAAATGGCCGTCGTCTAAGGCACGAAACCGCGGCCTGCTCGTCGCCCCACAGAAAAGGCCCAACAAGAACTCTTCAAACCAGTTCCCGGTTCGGTCGGCAAGAGAGTTGCTCAAGCCAGAAATCGATCGGCGTTCTCGTTCCCCCAAAAGCGCCACGATATTGCCAGCGTTGATTAAACAAGGAATACCCGTCCCGTTTGACGAGCTTGATTGGATCAAGGAAACGGCAAACAAATATTGACAGGAACGAGAGAAAAACGAAACAAAGAAAACAAACTGCACCCAACGAGCTTGCCGCGAATAAAGGATATCTGTGCGCTGCATATGTCGCCGAGGCCGTCGAGTTGGTCCAATGGTGATCGTCTGCTAGCCGTCTCGCTGTTAAGAGAGATACCGTTCCGCGTTTGCTCGTAAAGTTGGCAGCTTGCGTAATCGCTCGTTCCCTCGATCGCCCGGCTGGCTGCCGTTTCTGCCATTTTATACGTAGCCGGCTCCATTCATGCCGGGTCGACATTCCACAGGAAATTTCGCACCCTCGTTTTACCCTGTGTCCTTCTGTTGTCCCAGCGGATCTTACTGCGACGACGATACTTGTTGCCATCCTATAGAAGTTTGAATAGAGCTTGCGAGGACCTAGGAAGGTTTAATCTTCGAACGAGAAGGGCGAGCACAATTTGGACCGCTCGAGGTTACGAATTTCCACGTTGCAATTAGAGCTCCACGAATTTTTGCAAAAAGGCTCGAATTTTCTACGGCACATTTGACTCTCTATTTCTTCGTACAAAAGTAACTATTCGCGATGGTATTTGTCACCGTTCAGAATCGGAGAAAAACGCGAAGGTCCGTGCCGGTCATTTACAGCCTCGAGTATTATATTTGTTATCGCGGGGCAAGAAATATCTTTATCTGAATTGGAGCAAACGAAAGCTCCGCCGTCAGCGATGTTTATGATTCCGTTTAACAGGCTCGCGGGGCAAAGCAAACGGTTAGTACGCGTTCAGTCGTCTTTACGAGCAATAACATTTAGACATAGACGCAGGCCAGACGACAGCCTTGGTGGCCTAGTTAACGAAAGCAGAATGGAAATGGAACAGCCTGCCGGAGATTGTGATTCATCGTTCGGATCACCTATTCGATCGAGCCTCGCCGCTTGTTTCATACAGACTGTCGTGGCCGTGTCGGTGAGTTCTGAATGGAAATCGCGCCGGTCGACGCTCGATCGGGCCGAATCGGCCATTACTGCCATTACGCGACGGCTTTAGAATGCGCCGTGACGATTTACGACGGCCCGTTTTACGATCGTCGTAGATCATTCGCTCTGCCCCGGTCCAACGGCAACGATAATTCACGTCGTTCAGCGATGATTCGATTGCTCGAACGAGCTCTCGAGGGCCCCATCCTAGTGCCGCGTTCGCTCTCGAGAGCGGCACCCCCATTTTGAACCCTAAGCACCCAATGAGGAAACGATTATCTTCTAAATATAATAGTGTTTCTCTAAACAAAGTCTGCGAATAGATACGACTAGTTGAAGATTGGTTAATAGACCGATGGCTTTGTGCAGCATTTAATTACAGTTTTACTTCTTGAAGGAGATACTTGGAGAAATGTAACTCGATATTATTCTCGGCACGCTAATTTCACGCGTAGTTCCTAGTCTCCTCGACAATGGTATTAAAAGAATCGAATTGCTTGCTTTACCCCGCGACACCAGAAATAGAACACTTTTGTAGGACATAAAACGACCCTCCCACATATCAGCCCCCAATACAAACAGTCGACCTCTTTCTTGACGCACGTGTCCTTGCGATCGAGTCTCGCCGCCAGAACTCGAAAAAAAGGGTCGACAGAACGATCGGGATCGATCCGGCGCCGGTCGTTGCGATTAAACGGTAACCACCATTCACCCAGGTGAATGTAGCGACAAACCCTCGCGGGGGGTAGAATAAAAAGGCCCGGTGCGCGTGGCCCATTAGGAGCGAACCGTTTCGCCGTCCCGGAGAAGATGAAATAAAGGTAAACGGGACCGTTTACGGTCGCCTATAAACTTTTAAGCGTTCGTAAAACGAGCGAGTGGCCGCGATTCCGTAGCACGGAACACCTGACGCGGCTTCTCGTCGCGTGAATCACGCGCAGCAACCGCACTTATGGCGGTGGTTCGGTGTCAAGGTCGCCAC
Source organism: Nomada ferruginata (assembly GCA_963583965.1). Taxonomy (NCBI): domain Eukaryota; kingdom Metazoa; phylum Arthropoda; class Insecta; order Hymenoptera; family Apidae; genus Nomada; species Nomada ferruginata. Next base: position 4,403,263 of record OY757214.1, on the reverse strand, counting down.
CGGCATGGATACACCGGAAACGTTACGCAACCAATCGTAAAACCACGGCGGCCTGTCGTTCATCCTGGTCATCTTCTTCGACCGCCACGCGGTCGAGGACGTCGCGTCGCCTGATCGACGACGGATTTCGTGGGCGCTTAATTTTTATGTCTGCGTCTGCCGTGCAAACTGAATGGTGCTGGACTAATCAATAGTCGCCTACGACTATTATCGAAACGCATCCATAGCGAAAAGTCTAAAGGTACTAGTCCATGCGAACGACAGCTATTAATTACAAAAACTAACGCAAGATAGTGATTCCTCGGAAGTCAGAGGAGTCTCAGAGGGCGAAGGACCAAAAGGGTGATAGGTGAACGGTTAACAAGGTCGACTATAATCCCGTTCCCGTTCACCGGTACCATTCGCCGAGGTTTACGATCCGCGACGCGGCGGACCGTTTCTTTCATTCAAGTTTCGGCAGAGGTTCAAGGTCGCGTCGCTCCAGTCACCCCCGAAAGGGGTGCACCATGCCTCGCGGCGGCGATTCCCAGGCAGAGGGGCCGTTCGCCGCGTTTATCCTCCGTTCGCGACCGGGTCCGCCTAATACGAATCGCGTAACACCGGAAGCCACGGCGGGCGTTGTCCACCGCGTGTCTCGCGTCTGTCTTACGTGACGTCACAGGGTGCACGACGCTCGGGAGCAGGAGAAACGCCACCGTGACCTATCCCAATCCGGACGGGTGTAAAGGCAGGCCAATATAAACGAACGTTTACAGGCTCGTTACATTTTTATGGGCTCGACGCCGCAACTACGCCACTACGGCCATCAACGGAATGTCGTAAACCATCAACCAGCTCTCCTCGTTCCCTCTCTCTCTTCCTCCTTAACCCCCTGACTGTCATCTCTCACTCGCCCTCTCTCTCGCTCCTTCCCTTGCACTTGTCAGTCTATCTATCGGCCTCTCTTCCTCTCGCGCTCATATACATGCATACACACTCTCGCCCACTGTTTTCTTCGTCGCTCCGGCGAACGAGGTCTCTTTACCGCGTCCTTCTTCGCTCCACGGTCACCCTTAACCGCTCCCGTCCCGTTTCCACCACGACGCAACCTCCACCCACCCCCGGGGATGCCCGTAGTCTGTCTGCTCCCGTCTCTGTCGCGGCTGAAACGAGGCGCGTGGCGTTTACGCGGGCCACTTCCGGTCTATGACGTCACGCCGCCACCGTCACGCCGCTCGTAGAACACCCGAGTTACGTCACTTTATTGACTGCGATCATAAAAGTTTTTACACGCGTCCCCCAACGACCGTTCCTCGCCCCCGACAGGCCGCCGGTTTTTCTTGCCCGTTCTCGAGGTCGAACGCGGTTTACGAGCTAATTTTTCCCGCCATTCCTTCGTAACCTTGACGGTTTTTTAGGCGCGGGACGCGATTTTTAATTCTCGACCGAGATGCCGGTATAGAGCAATCGATCGTTCGATCGAGCACGTTCATCTGCGCGTCTTATTGAATAGAATATTCAATATCATCCTGAGACACTTTTGAGGGCTACATCGCCGGAAGTGGACGCCACTTTTTCTGCGGACGGAAGTCGAATCTTTTTTTTCTGAATGGCCAACGAAGTTCGGCGGTTGCTAAGTTCAGGCCACCCAGCCAGTCACTTTCTGCTTTCTCGTATTTTCGAGAAAGAGAGAGAGACTTTCCCCCCAGAAGACGGTTCAAAACCGCGGCGACGCCATTTTGGGGGCGGATACTTTCGAGGACCACCCCCGTGACGTCATTGGTCAGTCGCGGCGGCCATCATGATTTTTTATTGGGCATTCGAGCGGATTTCGTAATGGCTGCCGCGCTCTCGGCCAATAGCGACCGACGTCGCGGCGGCCATTACGAAGGGGGACGGGCCTGCGCTCTAGCGGGTGTAGCCGCAACCTGCAGTTTCTCTGCTTCACCGACAGATGGCTCTAGCGCTTTAAACCACGCGTCCCTTGAAAATTTATCGATCCTGCGCTCACCGCAAGGTTTCGCACAATCATCCCCCGTCTGTTAATAGAAAAATTATTATTCGAATGCAGTAGCTTGCCGGACATTTATAATTTCTCAATTGAGAAACATTTTAGAACATTTGAAGCGGAACTGTCTGCAAGGATAACTTTTCTTGCCTGCCAATAATTATTATAAATTATCGCCCGAATTAATATTCCCAATTACGCGAACTTAATCCCACGTTCATCGTGCCGACAAATAATAAATCATCCCCGTATCGCGCGAGTAAATCGGTCAAACTTCTTATCGTGCACCATCGACATATTATAGACAATAATTACCTTCTATATAATTACGGAATTTCAGGGGCAGTAATTTTTTCGTTAATTCACCATTACACTTGCCTTAACGATCTGTAGACGAACCCCTGTCTCTCCGCGGATTCTTTCACCCTTTATCGCGCGAACAACACGCGTCCCCCACGAAAAAATAAATAAAAAAAGGTAAAGAAAATCGACGCGTCCTCGTTTAAACCGCGCCGTGTCCAGCCATGGAAACCCGTTTCGGATTATCCGACCGCATCGATCTTGTCGTAAATCTCGGCCGTAAAGCAATGGAATCAACCGGATAGCTCATCCACCGCCTCTGATTATGCTTCATTAAGCCTGATTTACAGCATGCGTGTAGTCGTCGCCGCGACCAACGACGTCACGCGTCGAGCAGGAAAAATTTCGTAACTGGCGTCGTTAATACCGGCGTTCACGCTGCCGCTAGATATTAATTGCCGCGTCGCGTTGGCGAGGACCGAGGGAAATTCATTACGAAAATATTTCTACGACTACGAGGATATGGACAGCCATAAAAAATCTCAAGCAGAGAAATTTATTTCTATGTCGGGTACAGTACCTCGCCTACTGTGTGTTTTTCGATAGAGGTTAAAAATAATACCGGTTCTAAGCGACGAGAATTTTTAACGTTTCTTGTAATTCCCCGTAAGTCTCTTTGTGTTGTATCCTTAACACGATACACTGTTGCTGCTACGAAGATAAGCGAATTGTGCAACGCAAGTATTTTTCATCCCTTCGGAGGGACTAAACTAGGGACGTTTAAACTAGGGACGTTTAAAGTAGCGCAGGCTTCGTGTTATAGATCAAAAGGGGAGCTAATAATACTGGCTTGGTGTTTATACAGGAATGGACGCGGAAGGTTGCTCCCTTTTTGGAGTTTTTTGAACTTGTCCGTATTTATATTTAGATGTAGTATAGGCACGGTTTTAGAGTAAGCCTCTCGTTCATCACTTTCAGCTTTTTTCCTTGCACATATTTAGATGTAGATAGGAACAGATTCGGAGTAGGCCTTCGATTTTTTCTTCCCTCTCCGTGGCATTAATTATGTGCACAGTGCTGTCTCACAAATTTCCTCGTCAAGTCACACGAAGCTACAGTCGACACGGAAAGCAAGTTAACGCTCTTACCAACAGCTTAAATGTATAATAATAATTATAATGTATGTTTATATGTTTTAATGTATTTTTTATAGTGCATAAAAAAATAATTGCGCAAAAATGTGAGTCGTTAAGCCTGGACCAGGTTAATTATGCCGGTGCGTTTACTGCAGCCGGCTATGCTTCTCAGGTTGGCGAAGAGGAGGTCGTGCGCAAGAATCCCCATGTCCTCGAATCCATTCCTATTTCCCTCGTTGCTCCCCGGCCTTCTTTCCCCGTGCGCATATCACCGATTTTTCTTTCCTTTGCTACCCTGGAATAGAAATTGTATCGTTCTTGCCGCCTCTGGAACGCGTCAGGGTGAGCTTTATCGCGGGGAGTGTGGGCAAGGGTTGTTTCGAGGGTTGCTTTCGTGAGACGTTGGGAAACTCTCGAGAGGAATTTTTGTTTTTCGAAAACAACATTCACGTTGCATGCCGCTCGACTTTCGACGAGATGAGTTCGGAACGTGCCTTGGTGCGAAGGGGTCGCTGTTTCGCGGAAGAAGAAGAGGGTCACTTCTGCGCAAGCGTTTCCCACCAGACTACGACCTTAACCCAGACCTAAGTCAAAGTTAATTCCACCTTAATGCTGGATCGACGTCGATACTTGGCGAGCCGTGACCGACGACTCTACGGTTCTTTTTTTCAAGGTCCCTTGGTGTTCCTTCGGATTCATAGATCGGATTAAAGGTGGGGACGGTGGGCTATTGTTTGTGGGAAAGCAGTAAAAAGTATTGGGAGAAAGGATTTAGCGGCTAAAGGAATCAGCTTGAATTTATGACGAGGAAAACCTTTCGGCTCAGTTAAACCAATTGCAATTACCTGCTCCCTTGCCTGCCTTTAATTACGCTTTTCCTTAGCGGTATAGAATTTTTTGCGGGTACATTGAGTAGCTCTAAAATCAGTCTCTATTTTGAAGTAATCTCAACCAAGTCCCCTATCGTAGGAAATTTTGTCTCCATTCAATTCATTGATTAATTTACCGTTTTGGTGCTGCGATGTCTCGAGTAAATATTTGCCCGTGAAACAGACAGACGATCCTGTTGATCAGACGTGTGTCAAACACCCAGGAATTTAAACAAGATTGCCCCCGTAATTTCTGCGCGAACTCGAACTACCGAGCGACGACTGGGCACAGAAAACAGAGAACAAAGCAGCGGAGGAAGCTGACTTGTGTGACGCAATACATCCTGCTTTCATCTGCCGGCGAATAATTTCATTGCCGTTCGCATATTTTGCGGTCGCGAGTCAACGTCCCAGCTGGCGCTTAATTAACGGCGCAACTTCAAAGAATGCGTGGAATCGCGTGGATGTGATTCAAGAGCGTCGCAAATTAAATCCAAAGCGACCACCCTTGCCATATAAATTTCCGCGCAAGTCGATGATTATAAAAATTCGCGTGCCAATTAGATCGCGTCTGCACAAAATAGAACGCTCGCAGGGCGTACTGAACTACTTCGATTCCCTCTGGAAATCGTCAGAGTAGGCAAAGAAGAAACAATGAGGCCGGGAAAGGGTTGGGGGGCAGTTGACACGTAACTCCATACGATCGCATCTTGTTTACGACGTTATAAAATTACCGAGTCGATGCTCGAGACCGGAATGGAACGACAGGGATGACACAAGGGGGCGTGCAGGCCTCCTAGGCGCGTGCAGCCGCTTCTAAAATTCGAATCGTCCACCAGGTCGGCGAATATTTAATGCGATTCCTCGGATTTCAGTGTCGAATCACGGGACACGTTTCGCATGGCGCCGTTCCCCGTCTCGATGGAGGATTCGATGTAAATAAACGAATCGATTCGGAATACATTATATCGATAGAGTTTTGGTGGGAAGGATTTTTTCTTAATTGCGCCGGCGATGTGTCGTGCAATAAAATATACGGTATATACAGAAATGAATCCCATTTGTAATTATCCAGCATCAAATTTGGAATGACGTCGCTTAAGTGCTCCTTGTTAAAGGAATTAATGGAAACCGATAGAATTCGAATGCGACAGAATATCGCATTTTGAATGAAGAATATCATCCACCGTCTATGGTTTTTCTCGATTCGACTCACGAGTCGTTCGCACGTGCCTGGTATCAACTGGTTTATTGGCAAGATGCCGATTGCATTCGCAACGGAGATTGCTCGCCTAACGAGGCGCATCTATCTGCCAGCTAATTGTCCAGTTTCCAAAGAACGTGTGCTAGCTTTGTTCATCGGTAAACTTGTCTCTGCCCGGTGCTTTTCGTGCTCGGAATAAACATGTTTGCCTCAGCAGAGTAGAGCGCGGACTACTTTATTCACTTGCTGTTTTGGACAAAAAAAGAAAGAAATATATTCCTCGAAATATAATATTCCAATAATTTGTACAACCGTACGAAATATTCCTACGAGCTTGACACTGGAATCTGAATATTAATTAGGCTTATTCGCCGGCCGAATTGGCTTCGAGCTTCGCATAATTTTCAAAGGGAAGAGGGTGAGCCGTTTCCTATTGGCGTCGCGATAGAATCACAAGGCGAACTCGTGCCATTCCAAGGGATAACGTATCGCAAGGTCTCGTCGCGAGAGCAAAGCAAAGGTAGGCATAACTTCGACAGTCTTATGGAGACAGGAGATATCGGTCCCTGGGGCGTTCGTAGACAGCGACATGCTACACGCACTCCTAGTCCCCGCGCGAATCTATGGAAATGCCGGGGAAACGAACCGAAACATTTTTCGATCGAATACGCGTCGATTCGCTCCTCTGGGAGGAAATAAAAACCATGTTGACTGTTAATCAAAACCTAAATAACAGGTTTCACGAACTGCGGTGGAAAAGCAAGTGGAGCCTAATCGAATTAATAAATGATGGTATAATAAACGGTTAAATAGAAACGAATTGAAAGAACCTGCTCGAGGTAATGACAAATAAATCGCAATATCTCGTAGCGATATCAATTACAGCAATTAAATCAGCTACGATGTTTTTCGAACACCGCCAAAGTTGCGAGGAAGAAATGTTTGCATCGGGCTGCCTTATAATATTTCCATCGATCAATATTATATTAATTCCATGGTCTGTGCAAGTGCTTTCAATATCCATACAATTACCATTTTCTTCCGAACCATCAGGCAAGAAGGCTTTCCCACTTTTTCCAAAACTGCACTTCTTCCCGCAACTCATCAGAACCCTGGATACCGTGCAGCTCAGTGTGGAACAACGTAGACTTCAAACTTAACTCATCAACCCCCTATCCACCCCCGACGAAGAACTCACCCGTCGCTTTTCCTTCGCAGAATCAGTTCACCGCGATCTCCAACCTCTCCCAGTGAATCGCATTTCGCTCTCGCATTTGCAACTTCGATTTCCTAAAATCCAGAAAATCACTCGACTTCGCCCGGGACACAATCGACTACGATCTCCAGTCATCAACCCCTTATCCGTTTCCATCGTGAACTTCGTCTAAGAAATCGTTTTTCCTCCTCCTCGATCGCCGTCGCTCCATGATTTCGCAAACATTCTCGTCGCGGCAATTCGGGGCTCACTTGCGAGAGGGTTGAAGCACGATAACTGGCTTAAGAGCAGAGGCGAACCGCGTGACGCGGAGTAGCGTGATTTAGAGCGGCTCTCTCTCTCTCCCTCGAGTATGTAGAACGAGCGTCTATTTATACCGAGATCGCACTCTGGAACGCGTAATAATCGTAAAGCGGAGTTTTTGCGGGTCCTGCAGTTCCGCGCAGGAAATTGGGACGACGTTACGCGGGCGACAGGTACGTTGAACTTTCTGGTTCACGGGAGGATCGCGTCCCGTTCACACGGTGGATTCGAATTTTCGACGTTTCCAATGATCGCTTGTACATTCGCGCGACGTGAAAGGTATATAAGTTAGCGATAAATCCATCTAATTTGTCCTTGCCTGTTTCTTTCGGTTTTCTATCGCGTGTATGGTTCCCATTTTGCCTTGCAACATTTACAAATAATTTAGCGCGCCGGAATAATCAACAATCGCGATCGAGGAATGGCTTATCGTATCGCACACGCCGCTGAAGTACCGAGGCTCTGCTCGACGAGTTCCCCAAGAACGAAATAGAGAGTAATCGCGAAGCTACGAGGGATGATCGCGAAGGACGAGGCACGGTGGCTGCACTCGGCGCGTCTCACGTAATCCCGGCATTCCGTGGTGGTTTCGACGCCAGGGTCCGCGGGGTGTACCGGTATGTACTATGTATATGGGACAAGTGGAAACGGCCAAGTATCAATAAAGACTCAAGAGGGTTCTAAAGTTATCAGGCTCGGCGAGAGTCGTTGGTTCGGTTGCTTGCGTTCTCGTGCACTTTTCATCCCCCTTCGTCCCGCCTCGCCCTTCGCCGCCTTCGCCGCGCCACCTTTGCACGCCAGAGGCCTCGTTTTCTTCGTTTCCCCGGCGGACCGTACGTTTCGACAACGCTCGAACCCGTTCTCCATAAGGAACCCGTGCTTCCAGGCCCGTCGTCTTCCTTTTTCTTTCCTTCCTTCCTCCTCTTTCTTTTTTCTTCCCTTTTTTCTCTTCGGTTCTCTGTCCAGTCGTTCGATAATCCTCGGCTCCCCCTTTCCGGTCCACGGCCAAGCCACCCCATTGGACGGACAGGTACGCATAACGCGTACTTTTTATACGCGAGATCCCCTACTCCCTGCGGCCGTCACAGCCAGCTTATCGGATTCCTGGCCAATGCCGCCGGATAAAATTCGTTATTTACTAATTCATTTATTTACTCCCGGTCCCGCGATGCCGCCCACGTTCCCTTGCACGGCCCAACGATCCACGTCGTTTCTGTCTCCGTGCTTGGAAGTTGTGTGGCGACCGGGAATGCTCGATTTCTTCTGCTTGCCGTGGGACGTCGTCGTTTTTTGTTTCTTTTTTGGCAAGTGGCTTTGGCCTTTGTTCCGCCCGTGGTCGATACGTTACCGTTCCGAGGGGAGCTGGGTATAATTAGAAGATTGTAATAGAGGTTAATAGATATCCCGGGGATCGACGATTGCGAGTGGTAGGCTGGGAACATTGAGGGGGATATAATTTTATTTTCTAATACGGTAATTGCTACTGCGGTGTACGTAAGTCTTCGTCGGGAGGTGTATAGCGTATGTGGACGTTCTAAGATGCAATGCTCGGTTTCAAGTAGATAAAGGGAAAGTGGGAAAATCGGCAAAGTGGAAATCGATTGCAGCGTTAGCAGATTTAAGTACATACTTGGAAAATTGATCGCAGATTATAGTCGATATTACACGCTATGCCGTAGAGAAAGTGTAGTACCTCCTCAGTCCTTATCGCAGCCGACGTATGCGCAAAGTGGTTGCCTTTGCTTCTGAATATACCCAAAATGAATGTGCTGAATGTCGCAGAGCAGGGGTCAAAATAATTCTTTCAGAACCAAACGAGCTCGCAACGGTGCAACATTTTATCCGCCAATATGTCCCCCGAATTTCCTGACCGATTTTCGATGAATTTATTTCCCAGTTTTCCCTTTAATTTCGCCCAAAAAATGTATGTCGAACACAGTCGTATAAACACCGTCGAATTTCACGACAAATTACCGACCAGCGAAGCAGTCCATAAATCCCCGTTGGTTTTATCTCGATCTGCCATTCTTCGCGCGATTCACAGATTTCGTCGTTTCGAAAATCGCATCGAAACTCTCTACCCATCTTTCCAGGCAGCATCGATTCGAATCGACCGACGCCGAATACTCGTTTCGCCTCCTCTCGATTCGCCGATAATTAAATGTGAAACCTGCCGTGGTTCACTCGCTCCGTAAGTAAGTATCGCCGTGGCCCACCAGGGCTGTGGATCGACTCGAAATCGGTCCCTCCAGGCAATGTCGCTGCACCCTGCCGAAATTTATACGCGGTGCTTCCTATTATTATCATTATCCTCGCGGACAGGAATTGACGCGTTTATTTTATACAGAGGCCATTAGCGATCCAGAGATCGGTCGCTCGTTAGAGTGGCAGCGCGCCGAGATTTCGGTCGAATCGCGTCTTCTATCTGGCAACTTTTTCTTTCCTCCTTCGCCGTTCCTTTTCTCCCCCTTGAAACGCGTTCTTTTTTCTGATTGGCCGGTGGTGAACGCCCTCAATTATGCGGTTAATGTACGCTTCTTACCCCAAGCAGCTTTCGGAATATCCAAACCCGACCGTCCATTTATCGAAACACCCGGCAATTTCTGCAGATAAAAATCCTTCTTTACTTACTCGCTTTATTTACTCCCGTCAGGGAAGTCGACGCCCGCTGGTTCTTGCCTCGTTACTCTTTTTCGCTGCCTCTTTAACGCGACACGTTCCACTGACGATTGTTCGATCGGTGGCGTAATTGTCGATAAATCGAGTCGCTGGCTCTAGTTCGTTACTCAGAGAAAAGGGTAGGTGGTCTCCTAACTTGAGGAGAATAAAAATATAAATCTTTTGAACCTTCTTCGACAGCTTTGCCATTGTTTATCCCAGATTTTGAATTTCAGAAAGAGTGTGTACAAATTTTACCTCAGAAACCACTGCCTTATCCGATATTTTTAACGAAGCTCAAGTAGCTTTACACTAATATTGCCCAGCTATTCGAGCCATCTCCACCATTTTTGTCCGCGTCATAACTTGTTTCGATCTCTGGCGTGACAAGATGGCCAACAATAATAATAATGGATCACATATGAAACCCCTGGTTTAACACCTACGACTCTTAGTTCCATCGGGATAATCCTGCGAAAAGCGCAGCTCGAAGCGTGTTCGAAGGGTTGCTGAAACGAGGGGGCACGATACGTGCAGAGAGACGCGTTCCACGTAGCGATTTTCTGCAGGACTTACGAGCCACTCTGACTTCGTGATAAGAAAGCAACGCCGGTACGTGTGAAAAATACGAAGCTGCACCGCGTGTATCTGAAAGTATAATCGCACACGATTCCGTTTAACGTATGCAACATGCTGGCTGGATCGTAAAAAAAGACTAATAGCCGGCTATTTACGAGGCCGCTCGCGTATCCTAATGAATTGTCCCGGTAAATTAACGTGGCCGCGTTTTTCCTTCGCTGTCGGATGCGCCCGACAGATTACGCGAGTTTTCCACTTTTCTTTCTTCCCTTTATTGCCATTACGTCGCGATGCGACGCGAGGCATGAAGCTCGGATCCTCGCGGTTCGCGAATACCAATTCGAATTTAAATTTAGACTGTCTACCTTGGAAACGAAAAGGAGGACTAATTTGTTTTGTCTACATTGTTACGGTGAGTGGGAACGGAAGAGTTCGCAGGAATATATTAGTTTCCGCGCGTTAATAAATGTGCCCGGTTACGTCCAATAGGTCTGTCCCGCTGACAAACAATTAGTAATAAAGAGAAAGGTAGCCCCGAGGTGTCTCGTAACGAAGATACCATGGCAACCGTGAAAACGAAGCGCCGTGCCCACACATTCCACGGGTAACTTCATTTCTGAAGCATTATCTTCCGTCCATCAGGTCCCTCGTGTTTTTCTCGGCGCTGCACTGGTCCGAGCAATTTACCTTCCATCAGGGAAATCGACGAGTGGAGCATCCTTTGCGGCGTTCCTCCCGTGTTTCGCCGCGACAAACTCGTTAGCTTCGACTTTTCGCCCCTTTCGGAGAAGGAGACAACCGACCTCGAGAAACGTTTATTCACGAACCAGTAAAATTGCGTGTTGCATTGATCGCGATAAACACAGCAAGTTACAGTGTTACATTTAAAAGCGCGAGAAAAGTAAAGGATGCACTTGGTTGCACAGGCTAGTTGACTGAAAGTTGCTTTAAAGAAAAGAAAACGGAAAGAATCGTGTATTATTAAACGATAAAAGACAAACGCTTCGCAATGGAAGAACGTGAAAATTGAGAAATCTCCGTGACAAGAGATTAATCAACAAGCAATAAAATAAATTATCTTCGCAGTTATTTTTCATCGAGAAATTTCAATGCTAACAAACTTGTGGAATAATTTCGATAAATGCTGACGATCTTTTAGCATAAATATAAATGTTTTCAATGCAAATGCGTTTACGATGAAGGAAACTTGCACTGTGTTTGCCTTCAAATTTATCCGCTATAACAGGATGCTCGTAGAACTATGATTTATCATCGAATGCTTTTAGCATCGATGTCAGACGAGCCTAGGAACGATCAAACGTATGTTCGACTATCCTTAGCATCGTGACGAGTATCCCGACGTTCATTTTTATCTTATTCGATGCCGAAGTCTGTCTAGTTTCATTCGCGAGGAAAAGTATTTTGAAGAGGGGTGAATTCACTGAAACTTCTCCCCCAGACTGGCTCCTGTCTGTGAAGTTTCTTCATGTCTTTTTAATGGTTTCGCGGCGTGACGTATTTTAAGGACTAGCCTATTGAGTCGGCGGTCGCTGGTGGCGCAGTAAAAGGAAACAAGTAATTGTCGTGGTATCAAGAAGTCCCGATTCATGGTTAATTCCACTAAATACTATAATCGATATTTTCCTAGGGTTGCGACCGAAACATACGAACTGCCCAAAGTTGGGAAAAGAAAGTAAGATTAGAAGATATAGAAAGCATAGAAAATAAAGGGTTGTAAATTTCAGGGAAAAAGAATTAAACACTCGAGGATCTCAAATATATATTTTCAACGCGTCAAAATTTTAATACACACAATAGCATACAACTTTTATTACCACAAGAATATTGGCGTATATCCTGCAAAGTTCTTCCAAAGAGGACAATTCTCGGTCTATATTCAGCTACGTAGCAGTTCGGCAAAAATCGATGCCATTTAAGGGTTACCTTCTCGAGAAGTGGAAACCAGTCGAATCGTCGGCAGATCGCGCGAATGCGAACTCGTAAAAGATCGAAAGCTTATCTACGCTAACCCAGCCGCGCTTAACGAAGACACTCGTCTGGTTTCGGTAGAATAGATAACGCGGGTGATTTATAAATGGAGCACGGTCATCTTTTGCTCTTCCTGTTGGACACAGGTGAGCTGGCCAATTCGAAATCACCATTTCAACTTTTTTTTTACCAAAAGAAACCGAAGGATCTTGAAACAGTTTAATTTTAATTGAGTTCACTCGTATCTGTCTTCGCAGTTTCTGTATTATTATATACCGAAGTCCAAGGCTGAGAACGATTTAATTATTCTTCGTAGAACAACTGGTTCAACGCTTAATTGTATTATTGTAATTATATACCTGTCCGGCGCGTGTGTCACGCTCGTGACTGTTGGAATATCAGCGGGACATATTTGTGAGGGGAAAAGGGCCGGGGACAATTAGCATCGAGACATAAAACATAGAATTTCATATACATATGTGTATAGACATTTGTTTCGGTATGTGTCACTCGCGGAAGCAACCACTTGGACGACTTTACGTCATCGATGGAGAGCTGAACATGTGCTGCGGCATCTGTTACACGATAGACTTCTTTACAGTAAGATAATGGAGCTAAAGTTGAAGGAGACTTTTAAGATCCGGAGTGTCGATGGTATCGGCTTAGATTTTATTGCGATGAAAGTGCTCGTTGAAATTGATACATCGACAATAAACAAGCGACGTTAGAAATACTGTATTTAACATCATTACCCTGCCGCGTGGGTGCATGTACATGCCTATAACAAACTGGTCCAGGAGTCTCTTAACGATGTCCAGTAGCGCGTCAAATGTTCTACTAAAATTCCGTATCGAATTCCGTCACAATCTCAACGATATGCACGGAAGACGATTCGAATCAAGATACAAACGCCGTCCAATAGAGAGCACCTCAAAAAGCGTAGAAACTCCCGGCGAAAACGGAACATATATTGGCCAGCTTGCAACATCGACGGACCAGTTGCCAGCACTTTCCGCGTGAAATTCCCCAAAGTAATTTGCTCGCGCGGCAGCTGGCCCTCTCGAAATGATCGCCTCTGCAGCGGTGGTTGCAATCGACGGAGGAGGCGCGACTGCACGAATCGCTTTCGTCGGGACCCTGCGATAGCGATGGAGGCAGCCAGAAGGAACGCTCGAACCAGGGAGAGAGTCTGACGGAATAGGTGAAGCCAGCAGTCGGGTATCGATCCGTGCGGGATGCTGCGGAGCGGCTAGGCCAGAGGGGTGAAGGAACCATCGCGTTCCAGCGACCACCACCAGCTCGAGTTCTACCACCATCGCAATGGCACACCGTCACCACCGGGATACGGTGTCACAGATACGGCCAGCCGTGTTTGCGAGGGTGCACACGTCGAGTCAGGACGACCAGCCGGGCTAGGAAAAACAGACTATACCAAACAACAGCGCACACGATTACATATCTGGAGGGTACACAGGGATGAAGTGGTATATCGGTGAACACACGGACGAACGTGCTTTTCCGCGCAGCTTGCATGGGCTGTGTACGTGGCCTGCACGTGTATTCGTTCCCCACTACGAAAGGAAAGCCTCCGCGAGGCGAGGCGAGGGTTCGGATCGACCCTGGCTCGGTAGCCAAAGCACGCGGAGCTCGAAGAGAACCTACACCCCTGACCATCGTCGTCTCGAGGGTGGAAGACGTATATAGGAGACGAAGGCACGTGGTAGGGGTTGGGGTAAGGGGCGTGTCATTGCAGTTTCCACACAGCTGCGTCTGCAGTGTTCCATGGAAAGGCCTAGGAAGCTTTCTCTCGCTCTTTCTCTCTGTCTAGCAGAACGTTCTTTTCCTCTCCAAGACAGCCCTCTTCCTCTTCCTCTCTGCCCCCGACACATACCGCCGCGCCGGTCGAGAACTTTACCATTTCGCTGTCTGGCGAAAGATAATCTACTCGACTCCACCTACACCTTGCAACGGAGTCGGGCTTCTGTCTTTCCCTTCGTCGAACGTTCGCTGGCTCGTCGATTTTTTTGCCGTGCACCAGTGCAGGTGCGACGAAACGACTGCTCCGGAAATAAAGGAGCAACTCCTTGGAGCCGGGGAGGGAAAATTAAGCATGGGTGGAGAAAGGACCGCTCGAATTTCTCGCCAACGGTGATGAAGTTTTAACGCTTCGTCCGTGCCGAGTTTCGGGCGAAATTGGGATCTCATATTTTTGCGCCACGTGATGCTCGATGGCGATGGAAAGGGGAACTCTTCGCGTTTGAAAACAGATTGGGAAGGTGAACGGGGCGTTGTTACATAGAGTTATTTGAAGAGGATGCGGGGGAAGGATATTGTATTCCCTTTCATTTGTTTTTATTTGGACATTCTATCCGGGAATATATTAAACTGTATATCACGACTTCGGAAGTTCGCCCGTCCATCCTCGAAATAATAGAGAATATCTTATCCAAACGCGACTGTCTTCGAGATATATTACAGAACGAACTCAGTCCCCGTGCAAGCAGAGCCAATATTCCCACGCTAAAATGACCAAGAATACAAATTTCGAATTCCATCTGGGCTCGTAAACTAAATTGAACTCCGTCGAATAAACGTGACCCGGCGTTCCTCCTTGCACATTTCGATCGTTGCTCTCCTATTATTACAAGAAAGCGTAGTACCTTCCGAATGGCAAATCGAGGAAACGATTTTCCAAAAGGAGCGAGACAATGGTCGCGGGGAGAAAGTTTCTCGTCTGGCATATTTTCTCGACGACGAAGTTGAACGAGTCGCGTCGCGATACGCGCGCTTGTGGCTTACGTGGGCGTGGATGCAGGTGCAACGTGCAATAGTGGGGGCTGGAATTGAATCGGCTGTCGCGGACTCCAATCACGAACATTCGGGGCGAATTAGAATGAACGTGGTCGTTCACGGTTTGCGGGGCGAATTAACCGCACCGCTGGTCATTTACACGCAAATTGGAAAACAAAGGGAAAGAGGCTCGAAGACGACGACGCGACAAGGTCCATTGGGGGTAGGAACGGAGTATCAAGGGCGGCGGCTTCGTCGCGTTTAGGAGATGCTCCTTTTTTCTCATCTAACCTTCTGCTCTATTAATTTATGAGACTGGGAAAAAAGAATTACGATACCGAGCTTTCTATGTCATTTTAACTCGACTATTATTGTACTGTCTCTTCTACTATGGCTCGCGAGATGATCTTGCCGATATAAACGCAGCATTGCTTCGCGCAAATATTATATTTTTGCTGGCGTTAAAATTTTCATTGCGACAACGCAGCTACTTGAATACCGATTTCTGGACTTTTTCTGTGCACCGTGCCATTCGCAGAAAGTCGCGAGAGTACCTAAAAAATCAGCTTGCATGTTCGCGTTAGTATCGCAGAAAAATGCCGATCCTCCGCGCCGGGTCTAACCGGGCGCAGCTTCCATGCTCGCGTAACACCCTCGAGCAGGTAACTGCGTCCGTCGAGGCCGGTGCAGGGTGCAATGAAAATTATGAGAAACGGTAATGCCAAGCGGTAGCGGCCGCCGTGGACATTTTTACGATATTACCGGCGCAACGACGATTCGAATAATTAAACGGCGCTGGCGGATAATAACTAACGTGCCGCAACGAGGATCCCGTTCCCATCAGGCTGGAGAGTCTCGGGACTAATAAACTCCGTCGTATAAAGAGGCTACTTGTTCATGCCACCAGGGATTACGCGTCGCGTATGTACGGTACGGAGACCGTGGCCGATCTGCTGATGGTGAACGGGGTAAAGGGCAGAGGACCAGAGGAATTCTTGACAAAATCCAAGGTGCCCCGTCGTAAAGACGAGGCGACGCGTCCCAGGGTCGAGGTAGGGCGTTGGGAATGGAAAGTATGAAATTGCTTATATTTTATAAAACTCGAGGGGTTCGACGGGGGATATTCCTCTCTGCAGACCTCGGGACCGGTCGGTATTGACGCTGGTATAAGGAGACAAAAAGGCGGAAAAGGAGACAAGGTGCGGCACCGTGAGGAAAAAGGAGTTGGGGGGGTGATCGAGAAGGGAGGAACGCGTTTACTCGTGAATAAACAACGAGCGCAGTAGCTGAGAGGAGCTAACATATTGAAGGGGGAAGGAACGGGCTGCGCGTTTATACGTATAGACCGAGCAACAACCCCCTTAGAAGAGAAACTCTTGCTCTCGAAGGTGTGGCGCCTTTGTCGCGCCGCCACCAATGATACACCGGATACTACGAGGCGAATCGAGTTACGCTGCCAATTAATTCCTCGCGACGGGGGAAACAAAAAGTGGACCCATTTCGCCTTGAACTAAGGCTTCGACGAATTTATGACGGTCAAGGCGAGAACGACCAACTTCCCGGGAGCGTAATCAAAGTTTCCGCGGAGACTCGAACCCCGGCTTCTTTCGAAACGCGGAGGCGTCCGTGCGACCTCGTCACGAGGCTTATTAGATTCACGGGGCTATTTTCGGCTGTTACACGGCCGAGCGGCGTGGCCAGATGTTTTACGTTCGCGCGAATCGTGACGAGACTTGGGAGAGGTTACAGCGGCCCCTCGGATGCGAAGACGAGAGCTTGAGAGGAAATGGGGAGAAAATTTCGGAAAATGTTAGCCTCGAACCAACCTTGCTTGATTAAAATAAAAGATTACCATAACTGGGATTGTACGGACAATAATAATTGTATTAAGCAACGAAGTACCGTTTACCGAATGGCTAACGTGTTCTCCCTTAATCAGCGTCCAATTTCGAGCTGCCAATAAGCAGGGCCACCAAGCGAATGAACCCTCTTTCCAATCAAGACAATAGACACGCCTCTCCCCGGAGAAATAAGAAAATATCAAATAAGAAAGAAACACCGGTCCTACGGAGAAAGAAATGGGCAAACATTCTTGCCGCCCCGTGAGTCACATTAACCCCAACGTCTGCGATCTAATATCCGCGCAAAGAATCATAACGTTACCTTGTAAACAACCAGCCTGGACTACTTATTGTGGCGTTTTCCCAGCGATCCTCGCGTATCGCTCGTTTACCTCGTGGTAACGAGACGTAGCGGTCACGGATCGGTAAAATCTAAATTGCATGTCGGATCGAGGCAAGGGGAATGAGATCATCTTAGGAGATTAATCCCGTCCGTTTTAACAACGAGTTCTCCCATATTTCCACCATGCTCACTGTCAACCAGAGCAAATCCGCGGCCATTTTTCACCCACCCACCAAATTGCTCCGTAACCACCGATCGTTTCCGGTTAATTCATTTCGAGTAACTCACCAAACATCTCACTATTTCTTCTTCGGACTTCTCGCGGCTCGAAAGATCGCCCTCGCATATACATTTCTCGTCTGAAATTTCTCCTCGAAGGCACTACAGTTCTCTACCTTCATTTTTTGAATATTTCTCGGCAGAAAAGTGATCTTGGCTTTACGAAACGGGTTGCACGGTATTTAGTTCTATGCGTTGCAAACGTGAACGGCAGGCCACCTCCGACCAGTCCAACGCAGGGACAG
Source organism: Nomada ferruginata (assembly GCA_963583965.1). NCBI lineage: Eukaryota > Metazoa > Arthropoda > Insecta > Hymenoptera > Apidae > Nomada > Nomada ferruginata. Next base: position 4,385,524 of record OY757214.1, on the reverse strand, counting down.
CCAGAGGCAGGGCACGTCGAGCTTAAACGGACCCCGTTGAAATTACCTTGATAGCACCGTATATACCGGTGCGATAACGCGCATAATTTCGCGGCATTGTGCGCGAGTTCAGCCACGGACGAGCATAATCCTCCGCCAATTTCCATCCCCACAATCGGCGAGGCCGACCAAACTCGCAGGGGGTGGATGACAGTGGCGCGTTCGAATGGGCGTTCATGGCTGAAGTGGTCGCGTACTTATGTACGTATATATGTGTTTCACTGTCGGCGTGTTTGCGAGCAAGCATCCATGGCGGTGTGCGGAAAGGTGGCAAAATGTGTGCGCAACCGGATGAATTCACCTCGCTTCCTTATCTCCTCTATTTGCAACGAGTCTACTCGCCTGCAGCCACGTTCAGTTTGCACGTTCCACCGACAATCCAATTTATACGGCGGATTATTCTGGGTAACGGGGGTGGCTTCGAGCAACCCCACCCCGACGTAGTCGACGTTCTAGCCCCTCATCATCCCTGTCGAAACTCCCCTTCCATCGGCGCCCGTTGAATCGGGATGCTCGGATCGACAGATCCCTACCTTCGCTTGGATCGGCCTCCCCCTCTGGTTAAACATGGCCGATTCTCCCTTCGATGTTGATTTTGGTCTCCAGCTGCGTCCCGGGACCTCTGGGCTTCGTCTGGAAACGAACAGAGCAAATGAGATCTATCTTAGGAGCATGGAACCGACGCGATCGACGATCTAGGATCATTTCGTTTGTCGTCGGATCGGGTCCCTCTTCTTTCTTTTTTTTGTCAAGATTTGTCTAGGTAGAGGAACACTCTAAACAAAAAATTTCGTGTTGCAGGGCTCAACTTTTTGGGGACAAGGCTCGTATATGTAATCTCGACGAAGTTGATCCAAGTTTCTGGTAAAAATTTCGGTGCGGGTTTAGAAGACATGATTCGTCCGAAGTGTAAATTTTCTACTTAATATGATATTTCGTCGCAATATCTCGCACGATAAATTAATCAATGCCTTCGCAGATTAAGAGCAAGTCTCAAGTCTTCGGTTAAAATATAGCAACTCCTTCCCCAGTCTATGAAATCGCTCGGTCACGAAACTTTCCCCATGGAAGTTCGTGAAACTCGTTTCCATCGAGCTCCGTTCCCCGCATTCTCTTCGTTTCCCGTATTAACGCCTGCGAGACCGTCGTCCGCAGTATTCCAGCGATTCTGTTTAGATTCCTACGGTACCTCGTCGATCCAGCAAATCGATTATTTACGGCGACACTTGGACAGCGCGAGAAATACGCTCTTATCGGCCATTATCCTATAAAATGCGCATGTTTATAGACTGCTCGCGACTGCCACGAATATTATGACACATTGCGGAGGAGGTTTGCACATTTCCCTCTGCGAGCTCTACTCCGCCAATCGTAGTAACCCTTCGGTCCATCGCCTTATTCTACCAGCTACCAATTTTCAAACTTCGAACCCAGGGACGTTCAGCAACTGTGGATTACTATTTCCGCAAAAAATCGCTCAAAATCTTCAATACACGAGAAGTGCAACGACAAGACGGACAAAATCGACGCACGACTGCTCTGCGAACATCTTGCATCTGCCCTCCCTTTACAGAAATCGATATCGTTTCATCTGAGAAATCCAGCCACGCTTCGATAACGATCCCACGAGATCTAACGCCGCACGAGATCCCTATGCAAATCGACGCGTCTCCGACACCTATCGTCCGCGACCAAAAAAACCTTGGCGAGCCAGTTGTGCAGGATTCTCCAATCGATAAGTCGGCCAAGTTTATTTAAACACGCCGAGTGCTCGCGTCAAAGAAGAAAAGCCGCTCCTTCCGAAGGAATTTAGTCGCGTATCGTGCAAAAGATTGCGCATCGATTCTCCATTAACGGGGCCACGAGCTTGCAACCCTCTCCGGGCGATGCACGCGCGGCGTTGAAATTTTATTCCCGGTGCTCCTCGCCTTGGGCAACGTTCACTTTACGAGGCTTCCACTTTCCTTCCCCGTTTTCGTGTAGGAGAAGAACGGCGCCTCTTATAAATCCAGTTTTTCGACGGATTCCTTGTTAGCCGAAGGTATGGGGGGTATGGGGGGCGACGAAGGCGTGTAACCTGGGAAATTTGGAATGGCTGAGTGGCCCGTACTTTGTACCTATATTTTAAATACGCTCCCACGGGCTTTGGAATGTCGAGGTTATTCGAATTTCCAGTAGTAAAATCAACTCATTGTGCATTAAACAATTATTCCATGGAAGCAGACAGGAACTAGAGCGGAGAAAATAAAAATATATGCTTGGCACCAATGGGCACGTTGTTTTAAGATCTTCTCACAGCTCGTGTTTCTCGGAGATGCGTGTAACAAAATTACATAAATCTTGTTTCCAGTAATATCTAGGCCGGCGACTTCCATTGAACGCAATTTAAAAGCAAAGAAATTCACCCAATATCCCCGAAGGCTTTCTAGGAGCACGTTTGTACAGCATCATCAGGCTGAGGGGTAGTTTCCAGACTAGCTCTGGTATCAAGGTCTGACACAGAAGGAAAGTGAGCGTGCATTACCCTAAAGAGCGATGATACGGGGACGGAAACTGTGGGTGCGGGCGGTTTCCGAGGCACTTTAAAACGAGAATTTACGTGACCCGACCAAGACGTAAACAATGACGAAAACGCGACGATAAATCCACGGGAGAGCTCCATTCTCGGTTATCTAGGTCTAGGAGTTACTCATTCACCCTTGTTCGGTAGTCGAATGTTACATTTATCACGCTACGCTGTTCCGAAGCTTTCCCAAGGAAGTACAAGTGAAAAATGTTACAGTAGAAAGCTAGAAGTGCTCACGGAACGACTCGAAAGAACTGGAAATGTTACGTATATAATTAAGTGTGTTACTACACTTGCAAGTTTGAATATAAATATAATTACACGTGTAAGCCTCCCTCTACCAATTACGGTGAAAAATAAACGTATACGTACAAAGTCCGAGTGAGCTCTCGAGAATTCGCCTTCGACCTTCTCGCCGATTAAACGAAGTTCCCGAGGAAAAAAATTAATTATTGCAAAGGCGGGGGGCAAAAAAGGTGTCCCGTAAAGCGGCCGGCTAATACGCGTCGAAATTACGACGGAATTACTACGAAATTACGACGGCGTTACTTACCAACGACGTTTATAACCGCGCTAATTATCGCATTTTATTGGCAAACTACAGTCCAGCGCAAGAAGCTTCGAACACAGGCGTTTTATCCCATGAAAAGAAACAACGGGCGCCGCATTCGTACAATAAACGGTCAGTTCGAGTTCACTAGCCGTACCGTTAACGAGGCGGCGGAGGAAAATGATTTATCGCACACGATAGAGGAGTTAATTAATTTAACGCGCAGACAGCGATTCTGAAACCGCTACACAGTTTCACCGTTTCAAGTGCCGCGAACTTTGACCCATCCGGGCCGGCCACAATCGCCAAGAATATATAGCCAATTATTTTCATCTGCTCTTCAATTTTCCCCGTCTCGCTTCAGTATCGCGGAACGACCCTTAAATCACCGATACCGCTATCGTCGCGAATTAAACGATTACTTTGTAGGAGAATGTTTGCCGGTTTCTAAAAAATCTCAAGCCCTTTCCACGTAACGTGTTCCACGCTGTGCAGAAGTCCTCGAGCCACGCACACCGTGGCTCGTCCCAAAAATGGCAGCCGTCTCCATCGCGCGCCGGCTTCGTACGCGATGAACGTGCGGCGAAAGGGAAGCACCGGTTGGAGAATTTTCGTCGGGAACGTTGCCACTTCGGCGACGATGAAAATCGCACGGAAAGATTCGGTTGCCAGCCACGGACGTATAAATAATACATGAGGCGTCGGGAACAAGCAGACACGACGGGAATCTTATTGGGGCGGAGCGGCTGCCGTGTCAGCGACGACGGAACGAAGCTGACGTTTACAATGACGACGAATTGCTGTTAAACGGCGTTCAACGTTCGGTCAATTGCGTCTCATTGACACGCAATCCTTTAGTGGGACGGTCCGCCGAACGATTTGAACGCGTCTCGGGGTTGAAATCGCGAACGACGCTCCTGTCACGAAACGTTAAAGAAACTGTCCCCGTCCTGAGTTACTCGCTCGAGTGGTCGGCTGACGGCAATTCTGAATTCGCGGTTTACGAGCGGAGAACGCGTGCCCGTTCAATGCCGGTACATTGCGAGATTTCTCTGCACGCGGTTGCATTGTACGCTGATCGCTCCAAAAAGGACGTCGCGACGTCGAAGCGGCGTGCTCCACCCGTTTCAATCCCAGGCGCATATCCCAAAATTCACGAGCCAATTTCAGTCGCGGTCCATCGTTTCTAACTCGTCGTTTAAACTCTTCCGTTCGCTTAAGCTCGCCGTAAAGTCACGTCCTAGGTAGATCAATACCGAAGCGGCCGAAATCCTTCGGAACGAGGAGGATCTGGTCGAACAACCGTCGGTCCGGCTCGCGATTAAACTGGCTGCATCCCTTCTCCACCGTGTAACGAGTCCACCAGCTAATTACAGGCAAAGTTACAGCCTCGTTTTCGCGCAATTAAGAGACCCGTTACGATATTATTTAACCGCCGAGCCGATTGGACGCGTCGCCGTCGCCCTCGAGCGAAGCGGATCGCCGAGAGGATACGCGGTCAGTGTGCCTCTTGCGGCGCGCGATATAATAGGAAATGGCTTAAATAAATTATAGCGGGAGTAACGATAAAACGCCTTTAATTTATTTTAACGACGCCATATAACGCGCCCGTATAAATTTCGTCTCGAGGATCCAGCTTCCTGCGCCCTGGCCCCGTGTAGCCGCCACTGTCCGATCGAGTAACGATCATCGCCGATTTATTCTTCGGCTATAATACGAGTTGCTAATTGTCGTTCAACGATCTTCGTCCGATACAACACGGAAGGAACTTTTATTCGCCCGCTGATTTACGCGATGTCTCTTTTCGAAGCATCCACGGTTAACTCGAGAGAAGGGAAGACGTTCCGTCGGTAGTTTGCCAGAATGGTGACTATTAATCTCATTAAACGACCCGCCCACCCTTCATTCAAGTCTTTCGTTAGAATTCGACGGAGGAATATTCTGATCGATTCGAGATGAATTTATGCAGATGGAGATTGTTCGATGAATTTTTTTACGCGAGGGTGTTTTTAATAAATGAAGACGAACTATGCTGGAGAAGAGAAGATGGCGCCGACGGCACTCGTCGGCGGCTCGATAAGCTTTCGTCGAGGAAATAAGCACAACAAAGATGTACGAAAATACCCGGCGCGAAATAAGGTACGCGTTAATTAACGTTGACGAGGGTCAAGACACTCCACTGCATTCGTTTTCGCAAGAAACACGCGGCTCTTATCGGCAACGCGTCGTTACCACCCCCGTCAATTTACAATCAATACACTATCGCACCAAACAGTATTCACAAATCACGCTCCACCAACTTACTTACTGGCACATCTAGCTCCCGTTTAACCGGAGATCCACGACGAACTAAAACCAGACAGGACAAGCACGAAGCATCCGCGAGGGAAAGTAAAAAATTGGCGTTTCTCTGAGCGCAGTCGAAGAAGAGTCCCTATGCGGGACGTCGACCGCGAGGCCCGATAGAAAGGGTTCGCCCCGGAAAAAGGGAACCCTTTCACCTGACATTTTTACAGGGCAGTAAATAAGAAAAACTTTCTCCTAACCCTTTTTAGCAGAGTCGCGCGTCGGTCGGCGCGAACTTTCACTTTTCTCGTGCTGCGTTCTTTTCCGTCCACCCTCTCTTCTCGGGTCCCACGGCGACGTTTCACCCTTTTGTCCAGGTGAAAACGGAAATGTTGGAATACTTCCAAAAGATCGCTCGAATTTTACGAGACGACGTAACAAGAGAATCTGTTGTTCCGCGTCGTGATTCATTCGAGCGGCGGGTCGTAGCTGACTGCCGCTTAACAAACCTTCCCTACCCTAAAATTAAACTTTCACGCGAAATAATGGCCGGTACCCGCGTTCGCTTTTAAATTTAGACGAGCTCGCGACGCGACGCGGTCACGTTTAAACTCCGTACTACATGTTTCCGATCGTTTTTTGTTGCAGATTACTGGTGCGCGGCTGGGCCGCCGGTCTTCTTCCCCATCGAGGTAAGTGCCAGCAGTCCAATGCTCATTTTAATACTTTTTATAATAGTCACGGTTAAATTGCGTTACTAGCAGGCAGCAATCCCCGTGAAAAAAATTCTTCTGTGGTTAAAACATTCGTGAGTTACTTATCAGTGCCAAAAGCCACCCCCTTCGTAGAAACACCGGGAATTATAAATTGATATAAAGGGAATCGCAAAATGATTACACAGTCTATACCGATAAATCTCCAGTAATTCGCGAAACATCCTAGGAATCACTGCTCGACATTTAAGAACTGTTCACAGCGTTGTTAGAAAAAGCTGCATTGAAATGCGCAAACGATCAGCGTGGTCCGGCGGGTACGAGCTTCTTTGTAGCCAGTATCTTAATTCTTAAAATACCCCGGCTGTCAGTTGGCATACGAAGGCCCGTGAAACACGTAATATACAACTTCCTTAAAAGGCAGTTCGTAATAGGTATTCCGCAAAGTACAACGTCATTATAAATTCACGTTTACGTCGGGCATCCCGGCCTCGACGTCGGCGGAGAGTTCGGAAACACGCATCGGGAACGCGGCACTTTACACTTCGCGACACTCCCTGCGCCGTTAATTCGTTACTTTACTTTACCCTTTACGGCGGGTAGTCACGATTTTCTCGGTAATTTATAATAACCGATATCGCGGACGGCCATTCGTATTCGAAAACGAGCCAGCGCTCTTCTTATCTCCCTACCCCCTGCCTCCCCCCTAGCAGTGTTTCTTTTTTCCCTTTTCAGCTCCTCTGCTTGCTCGCTTGCTTTCCTGTTTGGCGAACGAAATTTTTCCTTCGCCCCAGGTACGTGCACGCTCCTACGGCGATGTGCAAAACGCGTAAAATGTGCGCAGAGAAGGAGAATGGTTATTCGAAGTACAGAGCGGAGCTTTCTTATCGGATGGTTCGGCAATCGAGAACATTTCATTCCGCTGGATTCGAAGGTTGTTCTGTAATAGAGCGGTCGATGCAAGAAGGGCTATCCCTTTCGAACAGCAATATTTGCGTAATGTCGAGGAGAATTTTTCGATCCGCAACGGCGGTGCTTTGTTTTCCTACTGGTTCCCCTTGTCGAAAACGAGAAACACGACGTTTACATCATAATTGTTTGCCCTAAATATTTGCACAGCACGAGCATCAAGCACTCGAACAGAATGTGTAATCTATTTCAGAGTATCGCTTACGCATGGCGCACAGTGGCTTTGAAGAGTAAACAGTGCTGGGCGAGATTTACGGTGCTGCACGTATACGATGTCTTTGGCGATACGGCACTTGGGTACTCGATGCTCTATAGCGTGTGCAATGTTTCCTCGCGATTCTGCTACCTTAAATACCAAAGAAGCTTCCCGGAAGCTGTGAAAATTCGTCTAGGAGAAAAGAACATTGATTGCCTACCGCTTAATTCTGCATAAGATTAAGCGAAAGCCGTCAGGCACGCTGCTATATCGCACGCATCTGAAAATAATTCGAAGCGAAGTAAGCCGTTTAAAATTATTTCAACGTTGCGGCGCGCAGTCATGAAATTATCCCGAAGCCATTGAACGCGAATCCAGACAGATGGACGTTAAACGAGAACAAGCGGTGGCCATTAATTTCTGGATTAAGCCATGGAACGGCATAATATTCGCGGTCGACCAATCACAGTATTATCTAAATAACGTTCCTTCTCTTCTCCCGTAATCCCCTGAATCGCCCGTTGCTCCGTGCGCCCGGCATCCGCAACATTCTTGCCGTTTGCTCTACGTTTTGCAAACGACGGCTTTCTTCCTACGACCCATCCATATAAATACCAGCAGCGAACGAAATACCGAGATGCTAATCAAATTCTACAGCTGCTCCGCTTCAGAGGAAGCATAAAGTAACGTAATCTTCCGATTTTTCAGCCCCCAACCCCCGGCATCTGAATAATCTCTGGCGTCATAATTTCTTCTAAACATCTCCGGGCCAAAATCCGCGATAACGAAAAACGTGATATCGAGCGACGACAGTTACGCCGAGGAAACCGGGCAGATAAGGCCGAGAGCTCGAACAACCCCGAATGGCGTCGGTCCAACGATCCTATCGTCGCGAACGTCCACGGAACGCCGTTCCAGCTCCATCGCGTTACAAAGCATCGCGCCGGCGGGGAACGCAATTAGCTGCGTCGCGTTGCTCGCATGTAAACGCGCGAACATAGAGTTACGTTCCCATTATTCGCGGCACAGCCACGAGAACGTGGTTCGATAGGAAAGCATAGGGAGGAGAGACACGGTTGCAGCTTCTCTATCCCGCAGCATCCCATGATGGCTGACAACGACGCCGACCCCACTCCGCCTCCAGCTTCTGGACCAAGCTCTCCTTCCCCTCTGCCAGGTCCAAAAGGATCAGCCTGGCCTAACCTAACCCTTACTTAAGCTCCCTTTTGCACGTGGCGGCCATATTGGTCCGAGGGTTGGGCCACCAAAAGAGACGACGACTCATTGGCCGTGGAAGAGAGAGATCTGCTTCTCGTTTTTACACGAACCTCGCTCTATCCCCTTTTCTCCGGTCGTCTGCCAGGTCTCGGCATCTCTCCGTTTCTCCTTTATCCCCTACGTGGCCTCTCTGTTGTCCTCGACGAGCGTCTTCGTCGATCTCGTTCGAAATTCCACAACCCCGTCTCCGTTTCTCGTTCGCCGACAGACGAAAGGGACGCTCGGGCTCGTTGAACTCTGCCGAGTCGCTTTTCCACGTCCCTTTTGAAATTTCAACCTTTCCCTCTAGGATACGCCACTTTTTTTCCCTCTTCCCTGCTACTTGCTGAGAGATGCAACTTCTTCGAAGTTTTTTTTGCTCCTTGCTCCCGGGGGTTGCATCCGGTCAGCCGTACGAGAGCTACGTTTTAGAAGCGTTCTTTTCCTCCACTCTGTCGGAGTTCTTCCTTCCTTCGTTTCTCTTCTTTTTTTATCGCTGTTTCCCTTTGGTTCTTATCGTTGGTTCATCGAGGTCGCGAGTAAACTTATCAAAATTTCGTCGCAATTTTTGGTAACTTTCTGACGTTCTTAACTCCGCGGTTGTTCTTCAGACGCGATTGCAACGAATGTGAAAAAAAAGGCAGGGGGAAATGGAAGACGAAACGACGACCGGGTTTCCGCAATTCATAATTCGAGGCCGTGCCCCTGTGCACACTGTTCGAGTGAGTTCAACGATCTAGATTCTAGATGCGCCGTGTCCGTGACGCTGTGTTTGCATACGTGATCACGATGGCGGACCTAACCGCGGAAAAAAAATCTGTGTCCTGTCCTTGAGACTTTTCCGCAGTAAAGTAAAATTGCGAGGGCAACCTCCGATATTATGGGGGCTGAGTTAAATTCCAGGGACGTAAATTATTTTCGGAGAAAATTCCATGGTCGTGTTTGACCAGCAGGAAAATGAAAAATTCTGGAGGCATGGTATAATGGTAGGTGGAATGCGATTGTGAAAGAAATTCGTTGGCTGTTTGCATTAATCTTCGACGGGGCAGTGAGCATCCCCATGTTGGACCCCCAACAGAAATTATCAACGCTCCATGAAATCATTAATTTACCTCGAAACTGTACTCGCACCTTCCTTTATGAACACCTGAAGGGATTCCTATTTGTTTGCTTCTTCAAGCTTCGAAAAGCCGACGATCAATTACCTTATTGGGGGTTGGGTTAATTAGCCAGCAATTTCCAGGTGATTATTAACCAAGGAGTATCACCGAGGATACAAAACCGATGGCAGGTAGAGGTGCTCAGGTACATCGTCAGTCTCGCCGAATCCTTTTACAGGGCGCCGTAAACCGATTAACTTACCCAACTGGTTAACGTTCACCTCTGACGATAGTTAAACAAAAAACCGAAAAATATCGCAACTAGTTGCGCACCGTAATACGTACTCGATCGCGAAGGAAAGTGAACTGACGAAGACTGGAGTCACGGTTGCGTGTTTCAAGGAAGAAAGTGAAATTCCATCCCTGCCATTATCCAGCGAACCCTTTCTTGACTTTCGAATTTTTAGGATTTTTATTGCGGGGGTCTACTTTCACCAACCCTTTCCCAAATCCGGACAACACGGCCGTGCCGGCCTGCCTTCAACCCTTTTTACGACAGTCTGTAAAAGAGAAAGTTGTACCTTCGAGACCCAGGAAAAAGAGTTTCTTTCTTTTTTTGCGAGTAAGGGGGAGAGGTAAGAAAGGGGTGATTCTCGAAACCGGATGACTTACACGTTGTTTGTCTCGGCACAGGTTTATTGGCAAACTTCGTGCAGGCGGATCGTAAACGTTTTTATTTCACGCTTGGTGCACGACTTCTCGCGAAACGTTGCGCGAAATCTGTCGGCGAACTTGAAATCCTGGCCCGAATCCCCGGTTATTTGTTTTCTCGGGGTTGCCTTTAGCTCGATTTTGCTAGACCGTGGTAAAGTTCGTGACGCACGCTGTCGATCAACGCGAGACGAGAAACGATCTTTCCTTTCGAGATGAATTGATTGTTCGTATCGTTGGTTTAATCTGTTTTATTGCTAGTCGATTGTACATACAGTAGCGATGGATAATGTTACGCAGTATGCCACCGGTCGTTTGTTTTCTTCGTTGGAAACAGTAAATATTCGTACGAAATTGTCTGCCTGTCGATTGAATTGTAGAGGGTGATTCTTATATGGCGAGCATAATCTGAGACGCAGAAATATTTAAATACTGTATAAACGGTGGTTTCGAACAGTATGCAGCAGTACGCAACTATAAACCAAGTTAAAAGTCTAATTGTTGAATAAATGCGAAACTGGGCATTCTATATTTCGTTCAGATTTAAAGTATTAAACGTTTGTATCGACATTCGTATACATTTTATTTTTTTCTCAACAGAAGTATCATTTTACGCTAATTTATAACAAAAATTCGATGACCCTACGTCAACATTTCTCACGTATCTCTTCCTTGCTTTTAATCTCCAAAATACATTTAAATACTTCTCTCCCAGCACTTTAAAATCAATCTGTATAATTTAACTTATAACGTCATTCCACAAGAATCCATCGTGCGATGGAACTAACTTCAAATCTCTTAATTCCAAAACGATTTTAATTGCCGCCGATAATTAAGACCGAATCGGTTATGTTAACCGAGGAATGGCATAACGTAGGAAATATGTACCCAGTAAACACATGCTAATTCCCTGTTCAATTTCGAAGTCTATGACGTTCAAGGAATCGCGTGTTCCGAGAACGTTAACGCGCGGTCGAAGATCCGCGTAATTTACGAAGACGCTCGTTAATTATCGTAATGACAGTTACTTCCAAGTGGCATCGAATGTTCAAGCATTTATTGATTCAAATTCAGTCAGTCTACAAGCTTTCAATAAATTAATCGTATTAAATAATTTCAACTTATCTAACACACCAATACTTCGTCGTATTTCCCAACTACAATCCATCATCCATTAAATTACAGGTCTGTCGACCTCGCGAAACTCAACTCTTTTTCGGCCTCAACCTCGATTTCACAATCTACGTCGATATAAATACAGCCGTATGTTCGTTTCACAAGCTTTCACGAAAGCGTACAATAATAATTAACAACGAATTCGTCGAATGGAAATAAAAGAACACGCAAACAATTTCAAGAGGGAGTTTTTTTTCTCGATTAAACACGACCAGGGCTAGCATACATAAACGACAACGCTGTACAGGTAATAAATCTAGCTATTGATATATTATAATCCGCTTAAGATGAATTTACGATTAACGAGGGACAGCAGCAGCAGCAGCATCGGTGTCCATGATGGCGTCCAACGTAGATCGGTGTAGCCTCCTGTTACGTATACTGAAGGTATACCGGACAGAAATACACTCAGGATACATTCAGTATACGTACAGGGGGTTTCACATTCCTCATCGATATGCGGCTTCACTATCGTCGCTGAAGAACGCGTCACGATAACGACTGGGCTTAATCGAAAATAAAGTAGTCCAGCTGCGTGTCGAGACGGTGAACTCTTGTATCACTGATGAACGATGACCTCGGATGTTTGGTGACGGAAGAAGGTAAGAAATCTTCGTAGAACGATTCTGACGTTTCGCAGAATTCGATGGATATGAAGGTAAGACGACAATGTTCATCCTGATTTGGCATTTCCGAGAGCTTCGCGAATTCATTGGAACAGGTAGACATAGTTGTGGACGATTTGGTGGTTTGGATCGATCCTAGAGAAAAGCAATAAAATATCAGTTAGTTAAAAGACAGCGGTACAGCAGATAAATCGAAATCGATATATTGTTGAGAAAAGAAGGAAGAGTACTGTACGATGGGATCGCGATGAATTTGGGGTGTCCCAGGATACCTGAGCGCCCGTTCTACTTCCACGTCAATCCGGTTGCCTGCTGCTCGGGCACCCAGTGTAAACGTCCCTCGGAATCTTTTCACGTGTCGGTATCCGTGCACAAGCGAGCCACCTTTGCAATCCTGCACAGTATCATCATTGACAACATGTATATCAAAACCAGAGCACAGAAAATTCAGTACTAACCCTTCCTCGACAGAGTTTCCTCGTCCTCGGTTCCATTTTCTTCCTCAATTTCCGGGGTGACATCCGTCCATTACCGTAAACCGATCCTCCAAAGTCCTCGTCCACCGAATCGACTGCACCACGTCCGGGATCAAGTTCACAGCGGCCTGTGTCGTCCACGATATGCGGCCTGTTCCTCGACCTGGTCGAGGGAATGACAGCTCGGCTCGGTCTACGTGCGACGAGTGACGTTCACGGTGCAGACACGGCCGGTGCACGACTCGTGGCCAAGAGCCACGACGCGGAACGGAGACGGCACACCGGGGAGAAAGGAGAAAAGCCAACTCGTGCCGCGAGGAATGCAGAAAGAAGGAACGGCTGGTGGTGTCCGTTCAGTGTCGGTGACGTTCTCGAAGACCAGCGCGAGCGGTGTGGCCCGTTGGCAAGCCGTAAGGTGGAAAAACAGAGGGAAACACGACAGGGGAGAGGCGTCGATGGTAGAAGAAGGACGCCGCCGGATGATACGCGAATCCTTCGAAGGACGAGCGCGAAATGCAGGCGGCTCGAATACGAGTGAGTCTCGAGACAACCGTGGCGCGTCTGACGAACGACTGTCGGGCGTCTGGCGGCGTCGCGACGCTCCGAGGGCAGCGCGTCACTCGCGGCGCGATAACGAAAGTTCTCTCCCTTGCTGCTCCTGAGCTTTCTCTCCCTTTACTTCCACCCCTTCTACCTCGCCCCCGCGCGTTCTTTCTCTGCCGCCCGCGCAACGCGACCGCTCTTTCTTTGTTCAACTCCGTTCCGTTGTTCCTCGGAGAAGCGCACGAAAGACCGCAAAAGAAGAGGGATCTTCCGGTGACGTTGGCCGACAGGGTCGCCAGAGAGAGAGAGAAGTGTCGGTGGAGCTCGCGACGCCGACGCCATGCGGCGTCGCTCTGTGCCCGGCTGCGCCTAGGTACGCTGCCGCGTCACTTGTGTGCGTTTCCACCACCGCGCACACGAATGCATTTACTCTTCAGATACACCGGGGGTGTATATAAAGTCGGGGTGGATATAGGGGCGCAGAAGAGGGGCGGCTCCTGATAACGCGCAGGGCCAACCAACCCCTCTACTTCTCCTACTTGCTGTCCCTCTCTCTCCCCCTCGCTCGTTTGCGTTTATTTCCTCCCTCTATTCTACTACGGTCTCCCTTGCTCCCTCGTTCTCCCCTGTTCTATGTTTTTCTTTCTCTCCATTGTCCTCGTCCCTCCAATAGGACAGTTCATGGATGCACTTCTCTTCGTCCCTCCCGCCGGTCATCCTATGCCATCTGCTTCTCCTCCTTCTCCCACCCAGCAGTCAGTGTTCGTTCGCTTCCTCAGGGTCGACCAACCCCGCTCTCCGTGCATCTTCCTCCCACAATCTGCCGTTCATGCCCGCTTATCTCGTCCTTTTTCCTCCCGGACGTGCCGCAGCTCGCTTTGTCTCCCCGAGAATCGAATAACACCTATACGGCCGGCCCCCTCCCCTCGTCGCGGCCCTCCTTTGACCCAGGCAGGGTCAACCAACCCCTCTCTCATTCTTCGTCCTCGTCTGTTTGCCATCTTACTCCCTCGCGCATTATGCTCCTGGCATTCCATCCTCGTTCCACTTGCAGGCAAGTTCGAGCAGCTTCGCCCTTCCTACAGCATGGGTCGTCGTCGATTTGATTTCACCGCGTCTGTGTGCGATATCGCCTCGGCACATGCCTCCCCTCCACACCAAGAACGGCGTATAGACCAGCTTTGCGCTACCCCTGGGCAGAGCGTGGCGTAGCCTGGCGCCACCAGCCGGCTTCCACTTCGAAACACCTCGTTCCTGGCTCGTCGTATTTTTATTGGACTTGGTCTCGCGAAAAACGCTGCACGAACCAGTCTTCCTTCCGTTCGTCGTCCTCCGTTGCCCTGTGACACCCTTTCCGCGACCCCGTTTGTCATCGAGTTGTCCGAAGTCACATTCACGGTACCAAGAAGCTCCACGTACTTCCGATAGGTCCCAGGTTTCTTAGGATCTGCTGAGTTGAACTTCCACTCGCCACTCCAGCCTGCAAAGATTGAAGATATTTGTTAGATCGTTCTAACACAGTTCGGCTGGTGTCGAGTACAGAGATTTGGAAAAGATTTTCCAGCGTGTAGACTTTGGAAGTTTGCTCGACCTCCAAGATCTATGCTGCCTATTTTCTTTCAGGTGCTATGCACTATCTATGGCGTAGAATGCTCGTTTTTCACGCGATACGACAGTTGTCTGGCCACTTTGCACTCGCTGAACGACGTGTACTGGAATTACTCAAAGCTTTGAAGGAGCAGCAACCGGCGCGTCTGGATAGCGTTCGAAATTTATCGGTTACGAAGGAATTTAGATGAAAAAGGGATTTGGCCGGCCGCATGCTGAGAGCGCGCTGACAAACGACAGCTCGTTACATCGTAGATAAAATTCCACGAGATTAGAATGCCGCTTAGGTTACAAGGTATCTGAAACGTCTCCCGTAAATATAGCGGGAAAGTGTCCCTCTGCTAATTAAATGTATGAATCGTCGCATTATCTCCGCCGAATTATCCTACGAACCCCGTTCCTTCATTTCCTTTCTACGTAATCTAATGAAAGCCGTTTGGTAGCCCGGAATAACTTAGTTTTCAATCTCGCGCCGTGTTTTCCCTAATAGACAACGGCGTCGTTCGATCATTTCTGAAGCGGGGCCAAGATGTTCCGCCATTCTTCTTGGTCCCCATAGATAGATCGGTAAATTTGTCGAAGTTGGATTATTCAAGTCCATCGGGTTCAGCTTGTTAGCTGCTGCCATCTGTGGCTTCTGCACCACACCGTTGGTTCGGTTTCTGACGATCCTTTCAGAAATTTATGCAGCGATCCATCGTTTCCCAAAAGACGGCGACGTTCTCCACGAATTTTCTCGCCCGTTTTACTTCATCGCCAGTGCCAAGAAGTTCCAAAGAAAATTGTAATAAACCCTACGATTTCCACCAAACCGACTGCAAATCTTTTGTACGGACGGAGGCGGAGTGCTAGTAAAAAGCAATTCGAAAAATAAGCCGTCCCTTGACGAGTTGTAAAAAAAATTTGACGACCCTCGAGCGTGGCTTTATGGGAGGGGTTAATAAAAAAAAATTTCCACGTCCAAATAATTATACTCAGGTACTTGGGTACCCCTCTACCTGACACTCTTTAAAACGCGTAACCGACTGCAAAGCCTTGAGCCTTGCGCGATCGAAAAAAAGCATCCTCTCGGTGGATAAAAGTCAGCCAGGTAGCCTGGGTAACCCATCGCCTGCAAGTTCATTTCCTCGAGCATCGCCCGCTTATACCGTCGCCGCTTTAAAACGTTTACGCACTTCTTATCTGCCCGAAACGCCTTCGTATGCGAAGTCTAATGGGCACCATGACGATGGGTACCTCCATCCGCGACGTAGCCGAGTAATTAACTTCAGCAACACCTAGAACGGCCATCAAGTCCTCGTGAGATTGTGCTCCCAGCAGAATCCCCTGAATGAAAATTCACGTTCTATCAGTTAATTTATTCGACCGGCCGTCTTTTACGAGGCGCCGTGCGACAACGGCCATCGAGAATGTCACGATGGGCTCCCGAGAGCGGAATCAAGAGAGGAGAGAGAGAGAGACAGTCGAAGAGGTCTCCCGGTGTTCCCTAGGGATTCACGAGGGCTCCAGGAACCGTCGCGTTCCCATGGGATTCGACGGAGTCACGAGCAACCGAGGCCGTGCTAAAATCGGGAGCAATAACTTGCCGCGCATCGCACGGTAAACTGTCGTAAAACTCGAGAGGGAAGAAAAGTGGAGAGACTTCTGAGAAAAACGGGGCGAAACAACCACGCGGCATGGGTACAGGGGGATGTAACGGTCGATGGGTCGTGCGTGAAGAGACGTACGAAAATTGCATTTGGTAATTATAATAATGGTCGCGAAGGCATGGTGCTTGGGCGGAAAAATTGTGAACCTGCTGGTGTATAAATTGCTTCATTGTAGCGTCGAGGGAAATCTTCGATTGAAAGTTAATGTCAAGGATCTGGAAAACGCGAGGCGCATGTCGTTAAATTGTACATATACATACACTGTTCTGCCGCGGCTGAACAGCGAGGTTGAATGAAGAAATAAGTTTCTCACGAGAAACGATCTTCATTTCTTCTGTAGAACAGTTCGGGATCCGGCCACGCAACAATGCATTTAATAAGGGACCTGTACCATTCTCAAGTAGAAATCTGTTTACTCTCGTTTCTGTGTTTATATACGAAACACCAATTAAATCTGCTCGGGAAGGATACATCGATTCAGCACCGCGACAAATCGTTTAGAGATTCGTGACTGCCAAGGTGTAAAATGAGAATGGATAACGCAGAAAGAACGATCGCAATCCGAGTAAAAATAAAGATTATACGATTTCGCAAATGCACAGAGGATCGTCTTAATGCATCCCCCATTAATTGTTCCGGCTCGATGCGTTGCCGCGGGTTTGGTGCGTAACGTTGATAAATTTATTCGCGCGCGATGCGAACGCTCTCAGAAAATCTCTATGCCGCGAGTAAAGCGAAGGAAACTGGTTTTACTATGAGTCATCGCTTGAATTACGGCGCATCCGGGTGACTGAGAATTTTTATGGTATTACATTTCTCGTGCTAACTCTTTGTGTAAATTAGTTTATAACGAGCCATTCCCGTGATAAGCGGTTTAAGTACACCGCAAATAGACTCTGCTGTTTAAAACAATAAGAGAGATACCGGCAGTAGTAACCGGTCCCGTTTTCTCGGCCGTTTATGCATTCGCGTTCACTTTCTTTCGGTGCGCATTACGTCGTCCGAAACGATCTTCTTCTTATATTTGACGGAAAAACGCGGGGCGAGTCGAGATACAATTTACTTAAACAATCTGACGTTTCGTATAATATTCGCGATGGATATTCTAGAAAAATCGAAGAGTAGTCGACAGCACAAGAAAATATTGGAAGAAAGAAATTTTACATAGAACGTGGAAAAAGTGCAGGCAATTTTACTAGACACCTGTACCACTTTCCCCACCATGTTTATTTACTTAAGGTTACTCCAAACGTCAATCAGTCCTGGGCAACCTTTTTTTTTACCGGGCCGTACCTTTCACTTTACGACATCTCTTTATGGCCAAACCCCGTATAAAACAATTATACCTACGCGGAACAAACGCGAAGACTAATCAAACTTTAAGCTCCGACAAATGTCTCCCAGCTAATACTCGAAGCACAGTCGGAAACCTTGGTCGCATGTGACTCGATTTCCGTCGCAATCGATACTGACTCCTTCACGCAATGGTATTACGCTCGTTCACCGAAAACTCGCTAGCTCTCTGGAATCTCCGTCGAACGATCCTGTCGATTAAGCCCCGGGAGCTATTCAATTAAACGAAGCGACTGTCTAAATATCGTATCGCTGGTGAGGTCGAGCAACGGATCAGTTTCATCGTTACTCATTGTTCTGCCAGACGACTCGTGCATTTAACGGTGAATGGCAAACACTCTTATTACTCAGTTACAGCTGCCATTTCAGCTGTGATTTGCGCCGTCGTACGTCTGTCCACGTTTATGTCTGTCAATTGCCTCGTAAGCATTGCGCCGTCTGGCGTCTGCTGGCGATTGTTTTAAACCGTCCTTGAAACGTCTTTCAAGACGCTTCGTTTTTCGATGCTGAGGTTTCTCGAATTTTCAAGAAACTTCTGTATCGAAGATGTCGATGGGACAAGAACAACGCCGCGACAACCGGAATTGGTGCGAAGCTTCGAACGAGAGAATCTTATAGGGGGTAGGGGGTGAGCTTCTCGAGCACGAAACGCGCGTATAAAACGTCCCACAAAGAGATCGATAACGTTAATGTATGGACACTCCTGGCGCAATACGGTGCCCTCGCGAAAGAGACGTCGTAACCAGACACGGGATCCACTTTCATCCTAATCGACAAAAATAAAGAAAAAAGGAAGAAAAAAGTAATCTGAAGCTCTATATACTTTAATCAGCCCCAAAATCACCCTAAAATTCCTAAAAAAATAGAGAACCTCTAAACCCGTACAAAGTGCAAAGTCCAGCGACGCTAGACGCAGCAACGCAGCAGATAATCGCTTTGGTCCAGGCATAGTGTAAGAAAAAAGCAACGAGGAGCAAAGAAGAAGAAGAGGAGGAAGAAATTGAAGATAGAGAAAGAAAACACAAAGTTAGACTGTTCAGCCAAGCAGCAACAGTAACAGCAACAACAGCAGCAGCAGCAGACACTGCCTGCACGAAGGGGGTGAGCCTCTCTGAGGCAGGCTAGGCAGACAGGTTTGCACAGATGCGCGGCGGCCATCATGAATGCCTGTAAAATATGTATTCTCGTGCGGCCCGGTTGGTAAGAGTGGAGCCAGGAGCGGGGATGAAAGCGGCAGATGAGACCGAGCTGGCTGGCGGAGAAGAGAGGGTCTGCGGTTCGGAGGGGGAGAAAAACCGTAGGAAAAGAGAGCCGGGGTGGGACGACCAGCGCATCCACCGAGCGGGATCCGCTGCTCTGGTGTCAGAGAGGTAGAGAAGCCGATGGAGGGACAAGGACGAGTGTCGAGAACGAGCGAGAGAACAGCCAGCGTGTACTGCAGTTTCATTTCATGTGGAAATACATGTAAAAACAAGGAGAAAAAAATGACAGTCATATATGGAGTATCGAGGGTTCGAGCCCTGGTGAATAGGGATGACCAGTGGCGTTGGAACGTCCCCTCGAATACGGGGACGCTCGTTCCTGCGGACGTGAGCTCGTGAGAGGACATTCGATTTGACACGGTCTACGCGACTATACAGCACGCACGTTGCTCTGCATTGGAAATGTTTTGGAATTCACTGATGCGCAGGTGCGAATATGTAGTTTCGATTTCTTACGATTTATCGTCAAGTAAACAAGAAACGGAGTAGGTACATAATCGCGTACCGATCATCCGTTCCCGAATTTCCCGCGATTTTGTCTCATTAACTTTAATGGGCCGAGGAACGTATGTATATAGGCATAATGTTGAACTTACGGTCAACCTGACTAGGCGGCAGTATGATCGCATTGAATGAACCATAAGAGACACTGTCGCCTTTAACGCGGAGAAAGAGAGACGGTGCGGGCAAGTTGAATCGAGACGGAGCTACAATTTTAACCTTGACAACTCCACTGCGGGAGGGGGATTATTGAGGTCATAAGAGTGGATCTTCGTCTGGTACAAATTGTTCCACTTCCAACGGCAGACGCGAGGGTCTCTTGATACACTCTCGAGCTTGTCACTCTGAATGGAGGAACTCTCCTACGCTTGGAATTACGCTGGTTACACCGTCGAAGAGGGATCAACCCCCCTCCCCCCCACCGATAATATATTTACATCTCGTGGTGCACGCGAGTCGCGAAATTCTCTCGCGGCATCTCGAATGGTAGGAATTGTGCACGCCAAGGGGCTGATCTCGGTACACTGGAAGCTACAGCCGCGTCGGAATCACTTTTATGGGTGGCACCAAACGAAGTTCCCGGCGGAATCGCCGATTTCCGACGGCGAGGCAAGGAAATTCAACGGGCCAGTCTGGCAAGAAGGAAATATAGTTTCAATTATGCTCGTAAAACATTATTATCGCCCATTATCATTTACGGCGTATTAAATCGTGTCCACGGTGTCCGCTTATGGCGTTGCGGCTTAGTAGCAGAATGGAAAATAGTGAGCGCGTGCACGGCCAGCGATACATTTTTATTTCCGGCAAGCGTAATCGCGCATTTCCTGATTTACCCCCAGATCGTAATGGCCGCCCGCCTGCCATTTATCCCGCGATCATTCGTCCAGCTCCTGCGTCCCCTTTTATTTACGTTCTCCGCGTTCTCCACCGGAGGAATTTACATTTACGAGGGGGCCCTTCGACCTCCGATTGTCTTGCACGAGAATTTTTCCAGCTACCCTGGAAGCATCGAAGGAATTTCTATAACAATCGAGCATCGACTGGAACATTCGTGAGTCAATTTTTGCGACGGTTCACGGAGTTCGAGAATGATCCCTGTTCTGGATGGGGTGAAGGATAAAGAGGAAGTCGCTTTTCGACGAACCAGGAAAGAGGCGACTTAAAATGGCTCCTCGCTTGGGCGGAGGCACGAGAAAGAAGGAGATAGAAAATTCCATCTGTCCCCACACCTCGGCGAACCACGAGGACCACCCAGGACATCCCGCGGTCTTATTCTCTTAATTAATGAGTTTTTGCAGCGTCTTCGCTTAAATTCTCTTAACGCTCTCCGGTATACTGTCCGGTAAGGTAGGCGAATCCGCAGTAGCTTACAATATAATCAACAAGTATACATTCTATCGATGTACCAACGATAGCTAATCGCCCTTAGTCGCACACGCGACTATTAATAATCCCACAAACGTGATTCGATGCACAAGAAATCACGGTGCTGGAGCCGAGGCAGTTTAAATCCACGTCCACCCACGGATAGAGGCGGAACAGACCAATGGGGACGCGGAGGGCAGGCGCGACAAGATATGTACTTAGAGAGTGAAGGATAACGGTTATTTCGGTGCATCGATAACATGGAATACGATATGTAGCAATGTCCAGGCGGTGTCAGCCGAGCGTACAAGCAGTTCCCTTTAATTAGCCGTCGTACGAACGCCGCGACTGAGGCGGACGATATATTTATGCCCTGCCTTAGACATCGAGTAACGAAAGAAAGAAAGAAAAAAGAAAAGGAAAAGAAGCAGCTAGGGAATGGAAGGAGAAGTATCCTGGCACCAGAAGCAGCAGCAGCAGCAGCAGCAGTCAGAAGTCAGAAGAGAGGAAGCCAGGCAACTGGCTTGGTCAAGCAACTCGATCGTTGGAGCGGCCAGGCAACCAGCCGGCTGGCAGGTCGAGCTGGCTATTGCAGTGCTAAGGCTAGCTGGGCCTGAAAGGGGCAGAAAGCGAGCGAGCATAGCAGAAACTCCTCATGTAACACGTTCCACGACTTTACAGCTTCTACAGGGCAATGCTGGCGTCACCGCAATAATATTTATGGCCGGCCGCGAGATTATAATATCTTATTTCGCGTGACGCCTCGGACGTATCCGGTTCTCCCGGCATGGCCACGCATGCGTGGGCCAGGCGAGATGCATGAGAAATATTTGAAAATTTACTCTACATTTTATATCCGTTCGTTGTGTCGCGTCGGTTCGCTATCGCGATCGAAGTCTTCCTTATTGCTAGCGATAGTGTAATCCCTGGTTGGACGAGCGTCGCGGTGCTCGAGGGGGGGAAGAATGAAGTCGAGGATACGGCGGTGGTTCGTGAATCGCGAAAGGGTCTAGCCAGCGTGGAGATTGTCGATCCTTAATGCAAATACGATTATGCCCCGTTTCCTATGGGTGCAGCGAAAAGAACGCGTGAGTTATTTCCGCGCGGTACAATTCACTGTCGCGGTTTAGATAACTCTAATGCACCGTTCTTCTCCATCTACCTGCTTATCTGTCGTGAAACGCGCAAGGAATTTCCGAGTTAGTAATATTTATCTGGGAAGCATTTTTTCCTGCGGGAAAATAAACCAATAACAAAAGCCGCGATGTCGAGAAGGCTGCGCCTCAAAGGCGATCGATTCAGCCCATTCAGCATTGGCCGAGCGACTGCTAGATCGCGTCTCAGCGATCGCGGGAAAGAACTGTTTAAGGAATATTTTATTGCTCGCCATAAAATAAGTTAACTCGAACGACTGTTTCGGATTTACTAGGCGTCGCGGTCTCACGGGAGTCGTAACGATTCGGCGAGTCGGCTCGAAACGAAATCGCGTTAAAACGGCTTGGATTTACGATGTTAACGAGGGAATTATCTGAAACAACGCATGCCGTGCACGCGTTGCTCCGTTCGCTTCTGTTCTTCGAACAGTGTGCCAAACAATTTAGCCCTATCAGAGGTGCTCTTACGGCAAATGGTGTTTCGTTATTTTTATGCGCACGGTCGAGGATATCCTTTAATGTCCGGGCCTATTCCACCGTCTATCCTTGGTATTATTTCCCCCTTCGACGATCCCGAGCGTCGTGGCTGAAAGAGTACACACACACACGTTCTCTTCGCATTTGTCTTTGTCTCATTCATTTGCAGCCTCCCCTCTATCTTCCTTCCTTTCGCCCATCTCCTCTCTGTCCCACGGATACTCCAGCTCGCTCTTCCCCCCGGTCATCTCCAATAAAACTTCCCCGTGGTAGGGGATGTCGACTATACCCTGGACTGCACTCGGTTTCATAGGATGGTCACGGCGAATGGTCCATCCCCCGACACCTATACCCTCGTCTTTATTTCCACCGGCGCTCTCTATGACTTCCACCGCCTCGTCCTCGTTGTCGACCCTCCGCACGCCGATACGTAGATAGTAATGCGTGTCCAAGAGGATCCGATCGGGATTATCGTGGGACATCGCGCGCTGAACATCTCGAAAGTTCGCTAATTAGGAACGTCGACCGCTGCGCTGGTCTGCTCGGATATCTAATCGCCCGTGGTATGTATATCCGAACCAAACTTCTCCCACCTTTACTTTTCCCGATAGAGTTCACACTGGGAGCGTAAACGAGCGATCGATTATCCAGAATCGGATCGGCTCGCTTGGTTGTCGCACGAGGACAACGGAGATGGGTGCCCCCTTTTCTTCTTTTTTTCTGTTGCCGAACGACCGTGATTATCTTGTCCCGTCTTTCGACGAACGGAGGAAGGACTCTTTTTTTGCGGCGAACGTCGATGTTATTAATTTCCATGAAAATTGAGCTCGCCCACGAGGAACCCGAACGATCCCGTGTGAATTCCTTTAACGAACATCCTCGGATGGGGGACGTCGGGGTTTATGCCCGATTAACGACGCGCCGATTAAGGAGGGCGAAATTATGGCTTCCTGAATTACGCGGACAGCCATGTTACTTCATTATTGGGAATGATTTGCACCCCGGGGTCTGCACGGTTAACCGCTAATTGCCGGTTTTTGTCGACCCGATTTCGCCAGTCGAATAGTCGCCGGGAACCGGGGCCGAGGAAAAGTTTCCTTCAAATAGAATTTACGCTCGCCGTATACGTTCACGTCGAGTTTATTGCGCCCGAAACGTGGACGCGTACGAGCCTCGCGGTCCGCGACTTTTTCCTGCCGATTGCCGCCCACCTTTATAGGCAACAAAGCTCTAGCCGACAACTGTTCGAAGATTGGACGCCAATTATCTGACGGAGTCGTCGAACGGTCCATTCCCCGTGACAAATGATACGGGCTGTCAGAACGTTATCGGTAGGCGAGTCGTTTTCCACCCACGTGACGGCCGTTTCGTCGCGGAAAACTAGACCCTGGCGCGTAGGAAACTTGAAAGTTTTATTCCGAACCCCCGACATTTTTTTCGTATTCCAAATCGCCCGATTTCCTTCCCCCGTGCAACTCGGCGCACGAGTCGGAATTTCGAAGGCAAAGTATGACTGCGAAATCGCCAATTAACAGAGGTGGCTTCGTTCGTGGATTCGTGAGATTCCGCCGTGCCGGTCCAATTAATGGAGTCCCAATCTCGTCGGAGAGAAATCGCGACCGGCCGGGCAATCGTGTTCGCAATCTCGTGTCCCGTTCGAGGGGGACCACGGCGGAGCTGGTGCACGGCTAAAATAGAGATAAAGCCGCGGGATTGGTTGGTAAAGCGGTCGTGGAAGAAAATTCGCGACGAAAAAAATGGGGGGACGAATCCAGCTGGGACTGGTGTCGCTATGATAAAGTTACTAAAATATTAGTAGTCGCGATCGCCGCTGGGAACCGGTATCTCGAACGGGCACGTGGTTAATATCGATTTTTACCCGTTTCTTAATTACCAGCCGGGAGAACACCGGGGATTCCGGAAAGGAACAGGTTACCCCACGACTCCATTTTTGCAAAAAAAAAAAAGGAATGAAAGAAGAAGAGTATATATAGCCCCCTCGATTTTCTTTCCCGTCGTATCGACCACCACTAATAACCCGAAACGTCTTGACTCCTGCGGACCACGGACTTCTTAATCTCTCGTTTAACGTCTACGCCCTATAATCGGCCCCTGTATAGCACCGATATTATCGCAATATTGCAGAAACCTCCGGACTGGCAGGATTACGAGGGATCAAATTGTCTGGCCAATGATTCGAGGGGTGAGAAAAGGCCTCGAATAGCTGGACGAAATATGAAATAGCGATGGAGAACACGCGGGTCGTTGGAACGACGTGGGGGAAAACGATGCGACCAGTGTTCCCGTTTTCACGCGCTTATCGATCGATGAAAAATGTCTTGGATATTTGAATTTGCGGATTCGAACGGCGTGTGGCCATCTGGCGAATGTAAAGTCTCATCTGCGCGCCAGTACGGTGCTTCAGTCAATTCGCCGAGTTCGTTCGTCCCGTCTAGGATGCCACACTCCTTGGGGAGGAAATGCGAAACGAGTTGAAGAGGAAAAGAAAAGCGAGCCTTGACTCATAATAAATAATCGTGACAATTCGATCGCAGGGGATGCCTTTCTTATTGCTAGACAAGCTTGGCATGGTCGAGTTTGGATTTTAATTAAAGCGGGAAGGGGAGGAATTGGTTGGAATTGGGCCGTAGGATTTCCTTCTCTCGTCGAATCGGCGAACGATTACGGACCAGTCAGCCTTTCCTTTCTTTTCTTCTCCTTTTCATTCCTTCCCTTCTCTTGGCCCTGAATTTCTACGAGTCACTCTTTCCCCCGTTCTCGCGTTCTTTCTTCGCCTCGCTCATTTTCTACCTCGTACCCGGTCCCTTTCTCGGTCTCTCTTGCCCACACTTAAGTTACCTACGCGGACTGAAATATTCGCGGAGAGCCCCGCCTTGTTCCGCCATCATGCCTGCGGCCAGTACGCGATTATTAGGTATATACCGTAAATGCGTATTTTCTCGAGTGTCTGTCGATTTTTATTGCCCCGTATGCCCTGGTTCCATCGAAGGATCCCGGAACGGCGCAGGACTTTATCTCTATGGGCGTACAATTTGTTTCGCGAGAAATATCTGCACACGCTAACGCACTCTGTTCCTGTCAAGCGACACCGTAATTCAAAATTAATTCGAGAAACTCGTTGCAGGATAAACTACAGCACAGCGATATCACTTCGATTGTCCTTCGCGTGAATTACACCTGAATTAATCAAGTGAACAGTAATGGAGACACCATGGTTTATACGGTGCCCCGAACATATTCGATTCGAACGCTGTAGCATACATCCACTCTATTTCTGTCCAGCTAGAATTCCTTTACCTTTGCCCCGTGCATCTCAGAAAACTCGTAACAAAGTATACGTCCAATAACGATGAACTAATGTCCATCCCTGTCGTATAATGCGCATAAAGCGGCGCCATTAAAACCCGATCGTATCAAAGCGTGATGCAACCGGTGCGCGTTACGTGTTCGTTACGAATTCACGCGGGTCGTAAAGGGTTAATTTATTAAGCCGCGGCACGGAGGCTTTCATCGGGACGACGCGGATTCAGAAATTCCGTGTAGGCCATTCGGGCGACGATTTTGCCCGCCGCCGTTGACAAACCGTAAGTCACGCGTAAATCAACGTCGCCGGCGTTTGTGGGTCGAAAGTTCAGCCGCGGCCCTCGCTGATCTCCGTGGCGGCATTAAAATCGCGATTTAACCGGGCGCCCTATCGTATATTCCAGCTTCTTCCCGCGTGTCTGCGAGTCCATCCCGGGTCCATGAGAATAAATCGAACTGCCTTGGCTGTGGCGTGGCTCGCGTGGCCATGGAATGGACGAGGGATTAATTGTTTAATTAATTGTGTTGCATTTATCGCTGGAATAATTTGACGGCGCTTCGTGTTCTTTTGAAGTTTCGATTCGTACGCTGCTCAGCAAATTGTGGCAGTTAAACATTGAACTGCGTGTTAAATTGTATTAAAAATGAACTTTTACAAGCAACGATCCGATAAAGAAACCGGTGGAAATAAGCAGGCTCAATCGAGATGCAACGAACGAGTTAATCCAGGCCAGCGAACGGTCCGAATTTCTCGTTTCCCACGAATTTTCCAAAATCAATATCGATCAGCCCCGATGGGACACCGTTACGCCGCGGGTGCCGCGTGTTCGTGCGAGACCGGATCCTGGTTCGTCCTCCCTCTGTCCTTTTTGTTCCACCGGCTCTCCTTCTCGCGTTCCCATCTCGCTGTCTCGCATGTTCGTTCCCCGTGTACCTTGGCGGATCCTTTTTGCTCTTTCATTTCGGCCGCCCACAATCTCCCATGGGCGAGGATTATGCTCCCCTTCCAGAGCGGCGAGGCAACCGAATCGGCCATTCTCCTCGAGGAATCTTCTGAGCAGCTCTCCGCTACGCTCTCGCAGTAATTTGCATATTCGGGTAGGTTAAATCTAAAAACGGCACGGAATGCACGAGAGCCAGTGAGATTGGATAGAGGCTAAATTAGTTCATGCCAATCTGATGGCAAAGAGTGAACGTAGATTTTCACCCCTGATACGGATACAGCTCGTTCGAGCGCCGTGCATCACCGGCTATACACAGCGAAACGAATTTCCCCTGGCACGATTTTTCCCACCCTTTAATCGGAGCTGCTGTTTCGGGGTCCGAAAATACTTTCGTAATATCGAATGAAGTGAAACGTATATTCGAGGCTTCCAGAGGGATTAGAAACTCTACGAAGGACAGGATGAGCGAGCACGAAGGAATGGGAGGGACTGTTAGATCTCTGTACATCCATGATTTACACCTCGAACGCGGCTCGAGTCGTAAAAGTCGGATTTTCGTTGAGAAGAAACGACAGTTCCCGGTTAAACAACGATTTGCTTTGCTAATTAACGGCGGACACTGTATCGTCGAAAGAGAGGCGAAGGAACTAAAGCGTCCGTTTGCGAATTCGTATCGCGTGTCGAATTTTCACGGCCATTGGTAATGCGTTTGATCGATCCGTGTCTACGCGAAGATCGATGACACGCCGCACGATCCATGGCAATCGAATGCTCGAGCAACTCTGCCTTCCTCTTCTCTCTCTCCCTCTTTCCTTTCTGGGCGACTTTTTTCCCTTCGCCCTTATTCTCGCGGATTTCCACGATGCAGAAAATATCGTGGAATCTTCGTACGAATTCAATTCCACGGGTAAAGATCGATTCCCTTCGGATACAATCCTCCATTATCTCTCGAATGCGATAGGAATTTTTACGGCCACTTTGTATCATCTTCTTTGCACCGTTCGTGCTACGATTTGCATCGCGAATCGCGTGGGACTGATGGAAAGTCGAGGATCCCGTGAGAGAAACCATACGTGAATGGATTTCAATATTGTTTCTACCCTGCTGCGGACTGTCGCTCGCCTCTTGAATTGGAGAAGAAAAGATTTTTCAGATGTCTCGAGAGCTGAACAAAAAAATTGTCGAACGATAAAATCCATAGCTCTCTTTGGATTTGCAACGCAAAAATAATTTAGCCGCCTTCGATTTGATTTTTATTGCGTAACTTGTGTTCTCCGATTTTCACGATTCTTACGAAACAACAGTGTCGTGTATCCTTTCAATAATTTTACGGTGAAAAAACAATGTCTTTCTCGAGTCCATCAGCGAATTCAGGCGAAGAAGACAAAAACATTGTAAACATCATCTGTTTCGTTTAAGACAGGACAGGCTTTTTAAGATTGCTCTATCAAGAACAGATACCATTTCGAACACAATATCATAAAAACAATCGGACCTCTTTTCCCATTAGCTACGCAGTAAATACATAAAACATTATTTTTCTTCAACGTCACTCGGTTATGTAGTTCCGATGTCGGATGATTCCAAGATAATTCTCGATATCAACGAAACCATCGAAGACGTCACGATGCGCGTGGTCGTCACCAAAATTGTATTCGAAACGATCCCATTCAATTAGTTTGTCCCAAAATCGCACGTTCCCCGTTGCATTTGGATCGCGGCCAGTTTATGATAAAATAGACGAGCCATTGTCGAAGCAGTTTCCCGGTGGTAAATTTTCGTAACAATTACCGGTCGTCAAGTTTGCGCCTGGTTTAATTTGCGCATCGCGTACACGCTGGCCGTGCGTCAAATTAACGATCTCCTACGAGGTTGTCGTTGGCGAACTCCGGATCCTTCGTTGCGTCTAGCAAGAATTTCCGCCGCGAGGTGTCCGTCTATAAACGTCATAGACGAATTTACGAGCGGGCTTCCTGACTTTTGACGATCGTTAGCCCCCACGATCTCGACGTTCCCGCGTCCTGTATTCCATTTGCTTATCATTAGCGCGATTATATTTTTACGATGACTTTTACTGACCGGAATTCGACGGGGCGCGTACCACCATGCGAGAAGGATACACATAATCCTCGTGGGCCTGATTTATTACCGGCTACCTACTTTTCCTTTACGAAATTCTCTCGGCGGCATTAACAATGAGAATCGTTTTGGGCGGAGTAACTTTCATCGAATTGGCGCAGGACGACTATTTTTTGGAATCAAAGGGAGAAGTATTTTCCGGATGGAAAATTCGTGGACATCATTACCGAATTAGGTGGTCGACGATTAAATGTTTTGTGTTAAACGACGATGGCACCGAATTAGAGTCGCAATGGAGTTGATCTCTTCGACAGTAGGGAAACTAATCTCCGGACTTCAGTGGATCCGTAGCCGCGAAAAAAAGTTCCTCGTGCTAATATTTCGTCGGCTGAGTGCCACGCGACACGTGCTGCCCTTCCTGTTGTTGGGATCCATCCGGAAAAGGACGGAAATGATGGTCCCCCGGTGGCAAAGGGCTATTTAGGGCACCATTGGGACCTCTGATCTCGGTGGTGTAATAATTCGAATTAGTTCACAGGATAAGAAAAGAAGGGAGAACAATAAATTCTTTTGCTATCGACAGACAGCTCGGAAAAATCCAAAAGTATCATTTCAATTACAACAAAATATCTCGCTTGAAAGTCACAAAAATGTATCACAATTCTTAACGACCATTCGTTAAAAAACAATTATAAAGCTATCACAGTTGTAAAGAAACAGAAATCAAAGAGAAATTGTAATAGCACGAGGGTTGCCAAGAATTTTTCAAAATGCCATCGCGCAGCCGGCCGTTCCGATCGTTCTCACCCTATCAAGCTTAATCCTTTAATTCGCGAAATCCATGAAATCTCCATCGATGATCGGCAAGAATGCGTTTCACGGAGACGTTTCACGGTCGATCCCGGTCGATGCAGGATCTCGTCGGAGGCAACGGGCTCGTTGGGATGAAAAGGAGATAGAGAAAACAGTAAACGCGGGTGAAAAGGGGGGCCAGGAGGCTCTCGAGAAACTTTCAAAGTAAATGAGTTCAGCTCGGACATATATATATATATATCTCGCCGTCGGGATTCTCCATTTTCCATTCTCGGCTAGGCGATAGCAAAAGTTGAAAATCGTCGGCCATTGCGAGCACCCTGCGCGCTTTTAACCAAGCCTCGACCTTCTCTACCTCTCTTTTCCCTTTCTCTTTTTCTTCCTGCTGCCCTTCTCTGTCCTGTCATGCCCTGCCCTGCCATACCCTGTTCTCTCCTCTATCCTGCCCTGCCCACCGTGCACACCACGGCCTCTATCTTCTCGTTTCGCTCACACACACACGCATGTACATATACAGGCATTCACACGCGCGAACCAGTACGCGTATATTCGCATTTGCACGCCCGCTTGCACGTGGATCCTATGTAAACGAAATGTACAGCGAGTAAAAAGGCGAGGCAAACTCCTCGCCGAAGAGGCACCGACACATGCTCTCCTACCTACCGAGCAACGTAACCCGCTTCATTTCGTGTCCACTTTATATGCAGACCATCCTGCGTCTCGTTCTATCCGCGGTGCCCATCCCTGTCCTCCTGCATTCTCCTCCACGTAACGTAAATTCTCTCTCCCTGGATGCTTAAGTGTTCACGCGGCCCAAAACCCGCGCGACTTTTCCATTTCTTCCCCACGCCGCACTTCGATAAGCTCGGTAAACCCGTCCGATAGCGACGTAGTCGTTCGTTAGAGTTTCGCTGATTTTAATCTCGCGTCGCAAGTCGCTGGCACTTTTCCCCCCTCGCGGTAAATCGTGCTGGCCGACTGTGACGAACAAGTGGCTGGTTTCGAGTTGAACGTTCGCGAATCGTCGAAGCGAGTAATGGAAGAAAGCGGCATCGCGAGTGTTAATTAATGGACTGCTTGATGGGGGAAGTTCTTCGGGGGTTGTTTGAATCGGCGGCGCGCCGATCGAGTGGCGCGTAATTGAAAGTGACCGTGGAACAGCGCCACTTTACGGACGACGGAGGCGTCGAGGAAATACGATTAAAAGTTTGGACAAAGAGGACACGGTTTGCTTCTAATTTATATCGACCACCTCCGTTCGTTGAAACGTTTTCACGCCAGCCTAATCGTACACGAATATGACTGGGCACTTTAAGGGAGGGAAAGAGGTAGACCTTGGGCGAACACTTCATTCTCTTTCAATTTAGCTCGTAGCCCTTTCTGACAGTTTTCTGTCGGCGCGGAAAAATTCTTTCAGCGAAGTTGCAAACGTTTAGCTCGTTCCAAGACCGTTTACTAATTCGCTGTGCTGCATTTCAATGGCGGAGTCGGCACATTTCTGTCCAACGATTGCGGAATAGGATCACACAGATGCCACTTCGAAGTCAGACGTAGTAGCGAGATTTTCCTAACACTTCAACTATCTTGTCCTAAACTACCGTCAGGCTTTCAACAGGCATGAATTAAAATGATTGTCGGAAGCCCTTACGAAAACGCTCCAATTCCGAGGATCACCCACGCGTCTCTAAATTTGCAACTCTGAATAACACGACGACCAACTCGCCGTCAGAGAATCAAAAATCAATCCACGTGAATTTCCCCTGCCGCTCGGCGCGACCGAGGCGCGTCTTCCTTCGAGCGTCGTTTTCCGGCACCTCTTGCCATTACCGCAGTTACTCGCAGCGCGGGCGAATTAGCGGAAAAAGGATGGAATGAAAGGGGGTGGAGAGGCGTAGAGAGCAGAGTTGCTCGGCGGCCAGCATGCCGCATACCAGCAGAAGTAGCAGCAGCAGCAGTCGAGTACCATCTCGCCGGCTACGCTCGAGTTTCTTAATGTAATTTTCCTTTTTTGCCTCCATTCGCTTTACGATCGAAACTTTTGCCCTCTTCCACCTCTTCTGCCGCGGCCGTGTTCCT
This sequence comes from Nomada ferruginata, assembly GCA_963583965.1. NCBI lineage: Eukaryota > Metazoa > Arthropoda > Insecta > Hymenoptera > Apidae > Nomada > Nomada ferruginata. The sequence continues at coordinate 4,353,711 of OY757214.1, read as the reverse complement.
GTCTTCCCAACCCCTCGCCCCTTGCTACTTCTTCTCCTCCTGCGCTGTTTCGCCGTCCTGTTCCTCCGCCTCTTCCTGGTCCACCTTCAACCACCCCATCCCCTTGGTTTCCTTTTCGTGTGCTCGAACGACTCGTTCGAGCTCGAGTTTGCGAACTTTCGTGATTCTACGCGCTGTGCCGTCCCATGCCCTGCCCCTTCGCCCTCCTCGCCCTTTCGAAGAACCTTCGCCTACAGGCTGAACGTAATTATGTGCCCAACTCGGGGCCCGATTGAACAATGTTTCGCCAAGGAGTGGGAAAAATGCCTCTATTCACCTGCCCCCCCCCCCCCCCCGTATCTTCCTACACGACTCGTTCGTCGCAGGCGTGATCGCAGTGGAAGAACAGGAACTTGGTTTCAGTTTTATTTAAGCTTGGATTCACGGTGGATTTACCGGATCGCGGGTCAAACGGACTCGTGGATGCTCGAGCGAGAACGGCTGAACTGGTTCGTGTATTTATGGAATCGGTCCAAACATTTTACGAGCAGCGACTGCTATAAATACTACATTAATACGCCACTCATTAAGTGACATCATTTTATGGTGTATACGGCTATTTCAGTAAACTATAAATGAAACGGCCCTCGCCGTGCCTCTCCGAACGGCGGTACTTTTTACACGGGGGCAAAATGATGCGTTCATTCAGAAACGATTTGGGTGTACGTCGCGAGTCCCCTGTGTTCCGTGCATTCTGGATTCACGGGGTATCGAGTTTTCATCAATATTCGAGGCTCTGCTCTGTTCGTTTCCGCAATGCGGCAATTTAATTCAACCGAACAACTTCACCGGGGACAGAAACTTTCCCCCGGTATCATCGGTTCGCGAGACAAAAGGGATCGAGATCCGTGGAACGAGATTCGAAAGAAAATTGTGACCTTAACATCAAATCGAATGCGCGACCAAACTCCGTCGAAGGTTGAACTCGAGCTCCCCTATTGTATGTACAGCGCGGAGAACTATTTCCAGCGTGTTCTCGAATGCTTTTAGAGTGCAGTTCCAGCGTTTCGATCTACAAAGATCGTTCCGTGTCCTGCAAACGAGCGAGCGCGAGGGAGAACGAAAGGAATCCTAGAACGATGATGGCAGCTCTGTTATTAATCCACGCAGCGATAATAACGCGAGTATTTCCCGGCTTATCGAACGCGTTATCTCGCGAAACGTTCGTCGAGTTTTACAGGAAACACGTCGCACAGGGAAGAAACGGCAAGGAAGGGTGGGCGGTGGTCGAAGAAACGAGCCGTGTACTCGCTATCGAGTAACATACGAGTACATTACACGCACGCTCAATTTTAAGTCAATAAACCTGCTTACGATAACTGCCGGATAATAATAATAATAACGCGAAGCATAAATGGGAACTATTCGCTCGGCCAGCATCGCGAGTAGGCACACGGATTCTTTCTCCATTGGAACCAGTAGGTACTCTCTCCTTCCCTGCACCCCGACTCGCTTTTATATTGGAGAGGATTCATATAGGATAGTAGGATCGCCAGTATCCTTTGATAAAGATTGGAAACCGGCGTGCGTATATTCCCGTTAATGCTCGCCAAGGATTTTCGCTTCGAATTTTATCCCCGCCTCCGATGTCATTCTTCCCCTCCTTTACCGTCAACTTCGTTTCTTTACCCCGTCCTTATGCGGCGAACGATAACCGAGCTACTCGAACGATAGCGTTTCAGGACACTCTCCTTTTCCTTGCCTCTATCAACGTATCGTCTTCGCGCTGCTGTCCTTCGAACTTCGCCCTTTTCTTTTTACCGTTCTTGGACCCTGCGGAGAAGGCGGAAGAATCGTTTCGAGTTCTTTCAATGTACATACCATGTTCGACCACTGCCATTTTGTATCCCGAATTGTTTCACGAATATCCCCAAAAGTCTACAGCCAATTTCTTCGACATTAACGCCCATCAAAAGCTGGGCGTAAAGACCCCGAACAGGCCACTTAAAACTTGCGCGACAGTTTCGAAAAGGCTGTGCGGGTGATCCGTCGAATAAAATTGCCCCGCTAGTGCGATTAGTTCCTCCGTCGAGGGTTGGTTGCGATCGATCGAGTTAAGCGGCCTCGTGAAGATGGTTAGAAAGCAAGTTGGGCTCGTTTCCGTCGGGGCTGTTGCGAAAACTGAGCGTATAACCGTTCTTATTGCGGGAATCCTATATTCTAGCCACGATCCTCAAGAAGGGGCGTCGCCACTCCTTGCTCTACGGCTAGACTCCCCCTTGTCGCGTGTGCTAATTGTTGGTAGGATATTTACGACGCCAGGCGTCGTGACGCTCGCCTGACTCACACGTTTCTGGAATGGGAATGCGGTTAACCGATATAGAAGGCCGACGCCGAACGCGGTTTTACGACGTTTCCACTTGAAACTGCCGCGTGCACCCTTACGCCTACCTCGATTCAAGGAATCGGGCGCGCGACCGCCCCGATATACGATAAATCATCGAGGGAATTGCCGTTTGCGTTTACAATACCGCTCAATTTTCCTGCAGACCATTGCGGGGACATGTGGAAACGAGATTCGCTCGTGTCGGGATCGACCAAACAATAATAGACTAAAGTCATGTTGCCGTATTGTTAGTTTTTAAACGTGTTTAAAGGCGGACAATCATTTTCAATCGGTAGTGGACCTTCCATGTTTTGGACCGATTTAATCTCGAATTCTCCTTGATTTTCAAAGGGGCAATAAAGCACCTCTCCGAGGTAAAACGGCGGGATGGTTAAAGGACGTTGGGAAGAAAAGGTAACCCTTCAGCGACCTTGGCCACAAACTTTGTCCTGAACCTTGAAAAACCTCTACCCTGCATAATGTAAAAAGAGGTGTTCCTTTATACTTTCTGTACAAGAAGATGCTGGAGATCAATTTTGAATAGAAACTTCACCGCTCAATCTCCTCGAACCACCTATTGTTCTACATTCAACTTTGCATAGCATCGAGCTATCCGCTATTTCCAACGACGCCTAATGGCGAAACCGTTCATCGCGAGTACCCTCTAATTTTCTTCCGCACGAACCAATTAACTCTCTCCTTTTCTCCAGATAATTACAGTGAAACGAATTTTACAAGTATGTATGCAGTTTACGATTATGGAGCACGCAAGCGGGCAACGAACATAATTTAAATATTAAAAACTTCTCTCATCTTCGTGGGAGAAGCATCGCTGTTAGAATTGTCACACATGCGCGCGCGTTTCCCGGATTGGGAACGCTGTTAATTTATGCCCATTCAATGCGCGAGAACCACCACGTTTCCGTGGGAAATGCCGATGAATTCTGCTGGATACCTGCATGTCGAATTACCGTTATGACATCATTCCAGTGACTTTTGAATGGCGCAACATCGCGTTGCAAGCGCCGTCTCGTAATAAAATTTCTATGCGATTTTTCACGACGCCGGTCGCCGTCTTATTTCCCAGCCTGTCGATCCTTTTGCCATCCCAAGCGATACGCTCCGCGGTTAATTTAAGCCAGGTGAAATTACACAGGATCGATTTAGATCGATTCAAATTTCTCTGTGCATGAATGTTGTATTCATGCGCACATAAACATAGAATCTCATGCATTTGAAATTTCCATACGGTCAATATTTATCCAGTACAAACGCGATCGCAACTCGCTTAATTGCGAAATTTGCTCAGCCTGGCCGTGCATTTCTTCTCGTTAATTGAAGATTCCATATCTATAATCTGCCTCATGCCTTCGAGGCTGGATATTTTTAAAACTGTCCTCGATCTCTGAAAACACGAGCATCGTTTGCAGCAATGTAGGCGCCATTCCGAGACACGCCGACGCGGGACGAAACTTTCCAGGGGAATATACTTTCGAGCGAGTGCAACTGGTTCGACAAACCGCAGACTAACGTCCGATCCTCGGGGAGCGGGGCTCAATAATCTGGTAAACTTACTTGACAATGCGTCCATTGCTCGGTCGCCTTTTACCAGATATTTATTGACCTCGTAACGAGGCCAATTAGTCGACACAATCGAGCCGTCAGGTAGACGATTTCTAGAGCAGTTCTACCTGCCGTTGTAGATCGTCTGGTCGCGGGGGATAAGTCCAGCCACTACTGTCCCTTCGGGGCGAATTTATGTCGCGTGCGACCACGCTCATTATCGATAATCGCTGGAAAATAAAGGGCACTCCTATTCACGGGGAAGAAAATCGATGTTTTTTCTTTTACGATATGAAAAAGAATATTTAATCTTTAGAGTGCTTCGATAGTTCGTGTCGGAAATAAGTCACGCAAAATTATACTGCATTCTTTTCTTATGAAAATCGAAGAGTTAGTAAAAATTGTAATCGACATTTCAAGAATTTTTAATGTACACTGTTTCCGTCAAATCTCAGACCTTATTGTAGTAAATGAGAATTCCTTAGAAATTTTTGTTCTTTCTTCACCACCAGTCGCAAGGTTGTAGGTAATTATTATATTTTCAGCATTGAAAAATATAAAAGTGTAGCAAATATGTTGTACAATCTTCTATTAAAATCTCAATTTATTCGCAGCTATACCCTCCCCGCAAAAAATTCCCGAGGAGGAAACACCTTCTTTTTCGGCTCGTCAATGAGGATACCTCGTTAATTAACCAGCCTGTACCGCCACCGGCGTAATTTACTGCGCCGGTATTCGCGTTACTTAGCCCCAGTTTTACCGCCAGACATCTCGAAAATCGCGACTAATTAAGGCGAACAGGGGGCTGATCGTTTTAAATTCGGATCTGCAATGGCTTTTCTCAACTGGGATTTATGGCCGCGCCTTCATTGAATAAACTGCGTTCAATCGCTGCCCACGATGACAGTGGGAGGCTAATTTTCATTCGCTCCCGATGCTATTCCCAGCAATTCCATCAATTGCACTGTCCCCCGGATCGATTGAAATACACGCCGCTCGGTGCGCGGATCGCGCAAATCTGGTCGAACGGAATAAACCTATGGAGCGAAGAGGACGAAGACAACGCGATCGAGTTCCTCTTGAATGGGAACGATGGATTCTTGACTTTGTTTACGCCGCCTTCGGCGTTGTGCAATTGAGTCGACATCTCTTGAACGATAACATTCGTGGTCTTATAGGGCAATAAAATCTACACCCCGATCGTGATCGTAACTCTATCCCTTCGCAACCACCTACCATGAAATCGAAATTAATTCACTTCGCTGCGAACGAACGCTGTATAATTTTTGCAATTCAATTTGCTTTAACCTGCTGTTGGTTTTAATTAACCATTAAATATTGCCACAAATTTCGCCGGACGTTGTTGCAACTTATATGTACCCAGCTCCCTCTCCCCTCGGCTACACCGACCGTCATCGCAATCGTGAGTGTATCTTTCAAGATTAAGCATAAAACGACTTAAAAAATCGGACACGACGGTGACGTTTCCACGTGCCCGTTCGTCTCATAAAATCAGAATAAAAACGACGCTCTTTGGTCGCGATCGACTCGATCCTGGCGCAACCACAACGTCAAAAGGGGCTGCCGGTATTCGGTCGCGATTTACAACGGTTTACACGTCCAGTTATAACCGTTTAAGGGGCCGGTACCGCGGCGTAATCGTCTATTAAATTACGGACTATTCGAAAGATGGATACTTAAGGTGCCGCAGATCGTAGCATCCGCGACGTTTTACAGCCTCTGAAGGTGGCGCGATCGAGATCGTGGATTCTTTCACCCGTCCCTCAAAAAGCTCGCGATACGTCGGGGCATCGAGCACCGGAGGACCATCGAATTTCGAAAATCGCGTCGTTCACGACTTCATTCCTCTCGTAAGCGACGATTTTACGAGCGGAACGCATCGCGTCGTACGGTCCCGCTTTCGAGGCCCTCGATCCGAGGCGGACCCACCTTGTCGATGGGCTCGAGCCTATTTAGTAACCGGTTTTTACGCGAAAATTCGCAGAAAGTTGCAGAGATACGCATCGATAACCCAGCAGTGATTACAATGACGCTCGGCGATCCATGGGCGCGTTCGAGCTTCCACTTAACGCCGCGGGTCCCGTGAAAATCCCCAGGTGAACGTCGACCGCGTTTCGTATAAATAATAAATTGCAACGGAGATATGGATCGTCGCGTGTGTTCAACACTTTATTAGTTCGTAACCGTTTGCCGTTAAGTTAACGTTCAGCGAACACTGAATTCGGTGCGCAGTTTGTATTTAATAAACGGACGACGACCACACCACCGTACCGTTTCCCATTTCTGATACCAACATGTTTAACGAGCCACTTTAAATCCATTGCGACGAGGACAATGGCGTAGCCGATTCATTTTTCTGACATGCCACGCGAAAACGTTGCTACGCCCCCTTTGCGTTCTACGCTTGTGAGAGACTCGTCTTTCGGTGCTTCTCGCTCCTGGCTTATCTCGATAATGGAAAATCGCCGCTCATGCGCTGAATGGAGAAAATGAACGACCAGATTCACGGGAGAAGATCGCGTGTAGCTACGCGATTAGCTGGACGGGGAGTGTCATTTTATTTCAGGCGACGTTGGCAACTTTGTCTCGCCACCTTTTTTCCGATATTTTTGGAACAGAAGGATCGGTGAGTTAGTGGAGAATTTCACGAATCAGGTTGCAGTTGACTTAATGCTCTATTACTGTGTATAGGTAACCTACGACAAAACTGTCTCATTTTACTGTAGTTGCGCGCAATGTTCGGGGTAAGTATCGACCCGAATCACCCTCTTAACGCCCATAAAATAGAAGCAGAGCGATTTCACGATTCTTCCCGTGACATTCTTGCCTGGAGACTCGACCTTCTAAATCCTTCGAACAGCTTCCTTTTATGGTCGCCACGATTATTCCCTGGATTCCAACCAGATCACGTTACAGAAGAAGAAAAACAAGATGGTTCACAGCTAGCCAACAAGTTTCCTACGAGAGACGAAAAGCACCGCGTCACGTGGGTCTCTAAATTTTAATTGCGCCACCGACAAACACTCGAGTGCCTATTGATAATTCGACCAACGTCCTCGACGTTCCTATCGTGTATGTATCCTGCGATTGGTTTCTCATATACGTGTATAGCCTCCTCTATATCGTAGGTAGCCAACATAGAAAACGCGTTGGAGCGCATAAACACGTATAAATTAGCTTATTTACAGTACCGGTTAGCGTTTAGCCGAGGTTAATGAAGATCACCTGGCACGGCGCACGGCTATTTGCATAAAAGCATTTATCAACGCAAAATAACGAACGCGTAGAATCGCCGCGAAACCCCTTTTCGTCCCTCCTGCGAAGCACGCCCACCTAATTTCGCTCGGCTACGGATGTTTCGATTGTCAAATGTATCTCCCTCTTTCTTTTTGCACCGCGTCCTCCGCTTCAGCGACTTCTTGCTCCTCTTCTTGCTCGAGCATCTTCGGTATTTTTTTTACCCCTCCTCCCTCCACCGCTGGTTCTCCGTGTTCGCTTCGAGAGTGACTCGACGGAGAAACAGTTTCGCTGAAATTGCTGTCGCTGACCGAAAAGGATCTGCCTCCAGAATGCGAGAATCCGGGAACACCGCATCCTGGATTTGAACCGTGCCACGAAGACTCGCTTCGCCTGTCTAAACGTTAACCACGATGGTCGAGAGTTCGACTCTGCCAGTTCTTTTGCCTGGATCTTGGGTCTGTTTCCCCAACGATTTTCAGGAGGAAGAATCGTTCCTCGCGAGAGAACACTGGGCCGGGTTAAGCCGCGCCATTCTGGCGTTGCAATTCAGAAGCCCTTGGATTGAGTTCCTTCCTTGGGGGAGGCGGTCTGACTCGTCTATGGGAACGAAAGTTCTGCCCTTTGTTTCCTGAATTTTCGACGGCACGAGGAGAAGACTCGTGGCGATTGGAACACGTTAGAACGGTGGGAAATAGAATTTGGTGGCTGGCAGACGCCTCTGAGAAAGTCTGATCGATGGAGCAGGAAAATTATACTCGAGCAATCGTCTGAAACGCTTTCTTTGAGAAATTGAATTGATATAATTTTTGGGGAAAATTGTTCTTTGAGAGTTGCAGCTAGTTTTAATTTAACTAATCGACGCAAAAAACGATTCATTGGAAGCAAAAATATTATTATTACATCGAATCGCATTTCGAAATACGTTTTTGAAAACTCAATTACGATGTCCTACAATGCATTAGTGTTCATTTTCAAAGTGCTCCGTTTGCAAATGAAATTGTTCAGAAATGAAAAGAATTCCATTGCAGGAAAATTCGAAGTCAGGGGAAGAAAAGTATACACGAAAAATTGGATTTAACGTATTCGGCTCCGGTCGTCCCCCCCTGGATCGGATTCGACTCAGGAATGGCCGTCTCTCGCTCTAATCGTTACCCACAAAAGCTACGAGGCTGGAGATTGTGGGGCCGATGGAACGAAGCTGTGCGTACGAGGCGTGTTAAGATGGCTGCACGCAGTGCACAAGTGTGTTCGTGTGTCTGTGAACACCACGGCCGTGACTTGTCCTTAGGGCGACGCCGACTCCGCCATGGCTTCCAACAAGTGACTTCACGTCCTCCCCAGACACTTGTGAAAAACTGCTTCTTTAAAGCAATAATGTATTTAGAAGAGCAAAGTTGAAAGATTCGTTCCATGTTATTTCGAATGAAGTAACATTGATTCTGAAAAATCGAACGCCGAAGCATTACCACGTAATCAAAAAGAAATTTGGAATGGAAGGAAATCTATCGGGTAGACCTATAGCACAGTTCAAGTTATTACTTTATGTTCCTGAAATTATTTCAAGGCACCACATTTTTTTCACGGTCCGTCATATCCACGGAAAATATGAAACGCTCGGAGTCGTTCGTATATAAACTAAATAATTTACAGCAGTGTTCGAAACGTCAGCTTTTAATTTTTCCGCCCCCTCCTCGCTGCGAAGTTCACATAATATATCACTCTTACATATTATCCCCGTATAATGGACAAGATGTTATGGAAAAAGTGAGCGCCGTCCGCTTTCGGCGAACGTTAAACGCGCTTAACTCTCACCGGCTAAGAAATCCCCGTCTCGAGTATATATTTTACGGTTTTAATACAATGCACTCGGGCCGTTAAGTTAACGTTAATTTATCGTCGGTCAGGCGAGGGGAAAAAAAAAAAAAATATCGGCTCGCCGATATTAAACGTAAGTGATTGAACGATCCTGTTCGCATTACCGATAACCATTAACGCTAATTGCTCGGGGAATCGTTATTTTCTAAAAGGAAAAGTTTGATGGTTGGGGACGCCCGTAAATCGGGCTCGATGCTTGGCCCCGTCTTGAGCTATTGCAAAATTAATTAAGAGCGTCGCATCCTATCGTTCGCCTAAATGCAACACGAGGTTCGCAGAGGATAATGACGATAACAGGTAGTAAGTGAAACTTTATCGTTCCGGCGAGCAAGTAGAATCTTCTCGATCGTGGTGTCCCGAAACGGATATTTCTCTTTCGTATCTTCGAACCTCGATACAATCGTGTATATCTGTATCTGTAGCTTTATTGTTAGAGCTGCGCCGGGAGAATCGTCCATACAGTGTTTCCACGATAGAAAAGGAATTGCGATAGAATCGATCGCCTGATGTATATTGGAAGGTGAAGAATCAGACGGAACGAAAAGGAATAACATACACGTATATATAACAACGTCTCAAACTGATGCTTAAAATTGTATAACAAATATATCGGACAGGATGGAAAGATTCGAACGCCATTAGCATATTTTAGCAACAGACTTCGGCTTCAGATTGCAGCAAATGGCAGTGCCATCGGCATGGCGGTAAACACCAACGCGCGAGCAGCAACCGGAGCATCCAATTTTCAACTGCTGCTATATTTGTTCGTGTTTGTAGAGCAAATATTTATCTGTTGCACAAAATCTGGGGGGACACGCCACGATCACGTACGAGCATCGGAGAACTCAAAGTAGAAGACGATCGATTAAAGGAAGCGCTATTAATCGTAAGAGTAGCGCTGGAAAAGAGGGGAACAGCACTCACCGAAATCGAAATCTGCGTCACCCACTCGGATTAATCGTGATCGGTTCATCGTCAGCTGGACACGGATCTGCGCACAACACTGAACCCAAAAATCGCGGGAGAAATTTGTCGAAACTGGCAGAACGCCGATTGGAGCGGCGGCCGGTTCCCGCTTGAAAGGCAGAGTTTCGCCGGTGGAGCGACAGAAGCGCTACAGAAGGTCTCACGTACACACCCGAGTAGAGGAACGAATAAACTAGATACATACTACATACATCCGAGATGCCAGCCCGCGAAGCGTAACCCCTCGACGACGGGCCCAGCCAACGAGAGTGTCACACGCGTGTGTTGGATGTGGGACTAGAAATAATTGCAACTCACAGCTGCCTCCAGACATCTTCTTGCCGCCGCTTCAATTTCCCGCCCGGACGAGCTCTGTGCACGCTTTAATTAAATCGGCCCACTGTTCTCCCTTGCCCGCTCGGCGCAGACAATTCGCCAGTTGCGATTTCAGGCCAGACATACTTTTTACGCGAAGAACGATCCTCGGATGCTCATTCGTTCACTTCTATGTAGACACGCGAGTTACGTATATATTTATAACACTGTCGTTACAGTATACATGTGTACACTTCCAATCGCACACCACCCGACACAATGTACACAGCTTACAACTCGCGCGAGAACACGCGTATCCAGCGGACACGGATCTCTCGTCCCACGGAACGACGAAAGAGTAGCGGCCAGGAATTCGGCGGACGCCGAGATGACGTCCACGTGTTTCGTAGACAAACTTCGTCTGCGGAGTGACAGAAGCGCGGCGTGACGACACACATACCGGCCTAAACCCTGTCACAGAGACACGACGAGAGCCGTGAACGGAACAGAGAACGAAAGACGAGAGGCATCGCAGTCAAGGTCCGGCCCGACACGAGGGCTGATTACCCCTTTACGAGGAGCCAAGGCCTCGGGACGACTTTAGGCAGGCGGATGTTACCCGAGGAGACCCGTCACCTTGCGTCCTCGTCTGGGAAGCACGTATAAACGCGACGGGCCGTATTTTTTTCTTCCTCCCATCCGCTTCACCCTTTGCCCCGCGCGCAATTACTACCTGAGCAGAAAAAAGGAGCCTCGCAATAATCCCGAGTAGCCGGTGAAAAACTTGCCCATTACCCGTTAAAGCTCGAAGGTCGAGAAGAAAGGCTTTCGACAGAGTGTACGGAAGGAAGGGTTGCTATTTACCACGGCGGTGGCACGGCCTTCACGCGGACCCGACAGTAAAACGCACAAAACAACCCTTTTTTTAGTGGTAGATGGACGACGGTGGGACTAGGGTCCGCGACCTTGGTCACTACCGCGAGGGTTCTTCCGTTTTCTTCCTTTTTTTTCCCTTTGGTCTACCGTGTGCCCAAGGACACGCTGGTGGCTTGGAAAATTTAAAGGGTGAAGGGACTATGTACATAGTTTGCGCGTGACGATCTGGCAAGTTGCACGTGATTGCAGTGACGTGCATTCCGTTTGCAATTGTGCACAAGTACAATTACGACGGCGTTGGTAAATGTGCGTATATAGCAGAAGCAATTGTTGCATGTATGCGCAATTAGGTTACACGGTGGGCTCCCCCTCCCGATGCGAAATGTCTGGCTCCACGGCGAAATAATTTTGATCGGGACGTCAGCTGCCAAGAATAACCAGTACGTATTTCCTGGAAAACGTAAACTCGTGCCGGCCAGAATAAACGCGGGGCTCGAGCCGCGATGGGTCGAGGGGACTCGTTCTGGAGTTAGCGCGAAGTTACGATATCGACAGGGGGGCGGCCATTTTCACCGGGGTTCGTCGCATCGGCCGCTACTATTCTCTAGAAAATATCGCGCAGGTAGCTTCGTTTGGCAATCGAAGAAAAAGGAGAGGACGAAAGGTGCTGCTTTTCTAAACTTCATCTCCGCACCCTCCGAAGGAGACGCTCGATGCATAAAGATTACGCAACGTCGTTTCAACGGCTCTATCTCAGTCCGGCGAGCGTTAAATTTCTCTTGCCTCGATCCAGCCCGAAATTATTCGTCCCAATTTGCATGAACGCCAAGGACGATCGTGATTTAGCCTTGTATAAAGCGTGCTCCCGATGACCTCGTGACGGCGGTGCATAGAAGAGGTAGCGTCGTTGCGGCAAGGTCACTTCGCTGTTTAACCGAAATGCACGGGGCTGCCTTTTTACCTGACGCAGCATCGAGGAACGAGTTAGGCAAAAAAAAGGAGGAAACGCTCGCTGACGCAGTCGGAAAGAGTGATCGACGGGGAACGGATCGCGAGGAAAAGCGTGTACGCCGACGGATCTTGCAGTTATTCTCTGGCGTCGAGGCGAGTGATTCGATAAGCCGAGATTGGAAGTGCGTAGTTACGATAATTGATGCATGATAATTGATGATTGATACACGAGGAAATTAGTACATAGACTGGACGCGAGTGTGCAAAACGATTCGTTGATCGTGGTACGGTGTCGTGTGGCAAACTTGGCGTCGAACATCGTGCGGGTATATTCTCGTTTTTCTCGCGTTGCTCCAATTCAAGCTTACTCAAGTCCCGACGCGTTAGCGTTGCAACTTAGCAATGCAGATGTAGGCTCCGTGATCCGTGTAATTATTTCATTTCCATGGAAACTTTATGCTATCTCGGTCTTTCAAACATCAATTACGACCCAAAGCAAGCACGTTAGCCGCGCGTTCTTCTATCTTATCCCTTCGAATTACAATTATCGTTCGCAAAATTCAATTCCCCCGAGTTTCTCACCTTCGGATACGGCGGACAAATTTTTGTAGCTCCGAATTTTCTTAGTATTGTATAAAAATGTTAATTTTCTTTAACATTCTTAAGCCAAGTGTATCAAACCATTTGTCGCATCCCGAATTATGGAGTAAAAATCCAAAGAGTGCTCGCATCTTGAGATTCATCCACCGCGAGGCCGTCGCGTCGGCAAACTCTCGGAAGACGATCTTCCGCATGCGTGAACGAAGAATCGCGGTGACTTGCGAACGTACTCCGCTTCGCGGCATGATTTATGGCCGGCTGATAGTTTGTGTGCGCGGTCGCCGGCTTTATGGGAGCATTTTAAATGGGAGATAAACATAAAGAGGCCTTTTACGGCACAATCAAATAAACAACTTGACTCCTCCTCCTGGTGCGCGTCTCTCCTTCTATCCGCGTTGCACGACGTCGCGCGGCCAGATTTTCGACGCGTCGCGTCGCGTCGCGTCGACTCGACGGTACTTCGAAATCTGTTTCGTCTCCGGCGACTCGACTTATCCGATTTCAGGCGATACCGTCGTGGATTCATCGTCTTCTATCGAGAAATTCAGCTCGACTCGAGCAATGTTAAGCAGTGATTTTAAATCGAGATAGGTGTCGGTTTCTGTGTACTGGATTATGTGGCAGTGATTGATAATGTTTCGTCGATCCAACGAAGAAAGTAATCGCTAGTAATCTGTTTGGAAAAGACCTTCAGCGAATTGAGGAGTACCGAACAGCATAGTGAAACGTAAAATTGGAGTTCGAGTGAGTTTGATCGCGTTCGACGTTGGTATGAATGATATCGATGAGGATTTAGGAATTCAACGTTTCGTCGGGCTTCCTGTTGGAATCGGAGTGCAAAGTTTTGAATATTCCGAACGTTTCCAGAAAGCTGTTCGATGTTACTGAAAGTACCGAACGCGTCGGAATCGATCTACCACCGGCCACGGGTATTAAAACCACGGACGAAGCGGGCATAAGCTCTCTCATTCATATTCATAATATCATTTCCCTCTGTGCCAAAACTTCGCATTTGTTTCGAAACTGAACGACGCCGGAGAGATTAAAATTCATGTTAATTTTCAAGCTCTTAAAGAGACTCGAAGGTGAAGTGAGGATAGAAGCGATAAAAGTTTCATCTGTGATTACGTGGAAACTAATATACAACTGCTACGGGGCAGGAAAATAATTTTAATCGCGTAACAAACGAAGCATCAGAACCGTGAGCGCGTGGAAATTTTGCACACCAAGTATAAAAATGTTGTAGGGTGTACTAACTTTATAAACATACAGAATCCTTTAATAACGTTAACATATGTACATTTAAGATAAACACTTCTTTCCTACGCGACTCTCCACGTTCCAATACTTATAGTAATTCCAAGTTAATCCACGCAATTACACGATACAACGTTCCTCTCCATCCAAACGCCATTCAGACCAGTCAACAAGCTCCCACAACGGTCGCCATTAATTACGCCCACATTCCCCATCCCTTCCACGTCCTGGACCAGGCACATTCATCCCCTTTAACGCCGACATTTCTCCGGCGGCCATGTTCAGGTCCGTCAACGCATCTACAGCATGCCTTCCAAAGCAACCTATATAAAACACCCCTGGATTCTACCAGCAACCAACGACACCCAATTCGAGCCTAATCAAGCAGGCCGCTACCACCAATTATTCTTATCTTGCGTCAACGAAACATCAACCTCTCCATTCACCACCATACCAATACACTCAAGTATCAAGTAATACCAGTGTCATAAATCATTCCAACAAACTTACCAACGACGATGACCGTCCCGGACGTTGAAGGAGCCGGCGTTTCAGTAAGGCGCAGCCAGACGCGTCGGTACGCGGGCACTAAGGGCGGCCATGACAAGCGCGGAATTCCAGCGTCGCGACGCTAGTCGGGCACGCGGCCCCAAAGTATCGACCGGCGTGCTGGCACAGCTCCGTTCCGCTCGTCGGATAGAATCGAGAGAGAGACCCGACGGAGGGGCGGAAAAACGGGGATCGAAGCGGGATGGGCGGACAGGGGGGACGGAAACACGACGAGCAAGATCGCAGGGAGGGCAGGAAGCAGGTCGGAGGGTGCGTTTAGCCACCACGCCCAACCCCCAGCGAGCGACCCAAACTCCTATCTTCGTTTCGCAACCCCCCCGTGGAGAGACAGCCGCCCCGCTCGCATTACCATATATTTCCTTTTATATCCTTTTCCAAACTGCTCTGCCCCTGGCCTCGTAGCGACCCCCGCCGCCCATCTCCTACCCTCGTGCTCTCCATTCGTTTCTTTCGCCCGCCGATCGCGCGGACCTCGTTCGATTCCACGCTCGACCCTTCTCGCTTCGTCACCCACGCGATTGCAGAGCGTCTCGTCGCGCCGGCTGAATTCACGCAGAATGCAGGAACCGGTGCGCTTCTTTCGTTCATTTTCTCGTCCCATTGGTCGCCGGGGATCGCAGGTGAGATCGTACCTCGAGTCCTCGCGACGTTTCTTCCGCGCGTGCACGCTTCTACGGATTCCCGATGCTCGATCTTCCTTCGGCAAACAATGACAAAACGATGATCCCTTTCTGGATAGCGTTCGGTGCTTCCCGATCGCGACGCAGCACGATACTCACGAAGAAGCGAGGAGCGGTGCTCGAGGGTATTTTTATCTTGCGGACGGCACGCTCGAAGAGGACGGCGCGCGGCAACGCGATTCACAGCCGCGGCCCTGTGTCCACGCACGATGGTCAACGAACGAAAGAGTTTCCGGCCCCGAGGCAACTGTGAGCTTCTTGGTGACTATAAAGTAACGCCGCAGCTGCCATAACCCGGAGTTACGTCACGTTTACGCGTTATTATTCCAGCCGCGACGAACGCCGCCGCGCGTTACGTGACGTAACATTTGCACGGCACAAATTCGGCCGATATTTGAAATATTTCCTGCAATCGTATCAATTTACGACTCTCTAATTCATGCCTCCCCTGTACCTCGCGATGTCGCGCGGTTTTTAATGGTTTTCTGGATTCTTATTCAGTTAGGCAATTCGCTCGCTGTCCTACGCTAGTTTCTTCGGGTTAAGTGTAGCCGGGTTATCTTGATTATTGCCCTGGGCGAGAAAACAGCGGTTCAACTAGCGCCAAAAATGGCTGGGCATGTATTATGCAATGCGGCGATTCCATTCATTTGCGTCGACTATGGCGGTCGAGAGGGTTTCAAGTTGCATGAAATAAATTCGCGCGTCAGAAAATTTTCTGAATTTCGAGACGAGTTATTGTACCGCTTTGGAGTCGGCAGCAATGAAAATAGAATTTGCGATTTGCATATCCAGAGCCCATTTTTCACGCAAGGTCCCGTAGCACAGGAATGCGTATGAAGGCCTCCGATATGTCGCCGATTAATATTCTATATGTTATATACAACGCCAAACATCTATATAAAACAGTATTAACAAAATCGGCTCATGAGCACCGTGGACTTCCCCATTTGCCTTTATCTCGAAACGTAAAGCCTCCAGCGTGACGGTAACTACAGCTCGATAAGGAATCTCTCCAAACCTAGGCCGCGACGCGACGATTCGTGAAAGACCATCCGCCGGCCATAGCGTGTCGACCGAAATTTTCGAAACGTTCATGCTCCACCCACGAGGCCCCCTGAACCGTTGCTTCCCGCATACACACGGTTCACGTTCACGTTTTCGTTGCACCAGCGTCCATTCCCCCTCGGTCTCCTTTCGATCAGCAATTGGAAAGCGAGAAGGAGAGGAAGAGATAAGAAATTCAGCCACGATTATCATTCGAATGTCGCAACGTAGACCGGTCGATTTTCGTTCCGGCGATATTACGGGCTCGTATTAAGGATTCCTCGGCCGTGTTCTCCGCTTATCCAAACGCGACCCTCGCCATCCCCTCGCGCATTTTCTCATGTCGATGTTTATTAGCAGGACGCAACGTAATAGCGACTGAATTTTTGCGCTGCAATCTCCGTCGGCTACGAGTGCCGCCGTGATTACTGATAAGCTTTCAATTTTGCTAACAACGCTCTGTCTGAGCTGTCTCGAGTTCCTTCTTCCCTTTTCTTTTTTTCTCCCCCCTCGTTCATTTCTTCCCTTTTCTTTTTTTCTCCCCCCTCGTTCATTTCTTCCCTTTTTTCCTGTCGCTTCTTTCCTCGCCTCTCCTTCCGTTCCGCTCTTTGACGCGCTCACGTGACTCGGAACGAGTAAGTTACACGCAGCGTAATCGTGTCCTTAATACGGCGAGGTGTTCTTTACAGCCCACATTTAAAGGTTCCGAGTGGCAGCTTTCTTTTTGCGATCGTGGTTATTAATTAATAGCCGAGACGATAATTGAATCTGACATCCATCGGACACCGGGACGCGTATCAATTATATAAATGACAGAAGAGGAGGAGACGGTGATGCAGAAACCGCTTATCTCAGCTGTTTTCCTTACCGTACATTCGCCAATTATGGAGATATTATTTTTGTTATGGAAGCCTGGAATATCGTGGGATAAAATGTTCCTTCGCGTTTCGTTCGCGGCAAGAGAAATACGATTGCTCCCTCTCCATCGTCGGTTATAAAATATGCTATCATCGGAACGCTATAATTGTTCAGCGTGCAAAACGAAATCGGAGCTAATTTACCTGCCCCCCGAAATATCGCGCCGCCTCCAGCCAACTGAAACAATCCGACCAGTTACCTCGGTAGTGTAACCTTGAAACCCTTTTTTTCGACCCCTTCGACCAGATGTCCTCGAGATTCCACGAATCCGTCGAATTTTCTAAAGATCGTATTGAGGCCCGCGCGACCTTCAATTCGACGCTTCCACCCGTAAACCCGCAGGATTTGTCAGAGCCGTAATAAAGGGAACGAACAACCTGTCTTTGGAAACAAACTTCGACGCCATGGGGACTTTCCGCCTTTCCAATTATCATCGTGAAAAAACGTTCCACGAGTTACAGCCAGACCTCCATCGTGCACCATTAAAGGCCAGCGTAGTTTACAAACGAAGCTCGAATCAAGTCGGAGGCTTTTCCGCCCGTAAATCGGCCGGATTTCCAAGGAGTCGTTATCGCGCGAACCGGCCCGTATGTCGTGTCCCCCGGGGTTCGCTTCCATATGCGTGCACGCGCGCAAGTAGAGCCGCGTCATCGTCGCTTTACGACACAAGGCCGTGCAATCGCGGCCGATCATCCTCCTCGACCGACATCATAAATCCACCAGGGGTTCTTAACCTTATCGATCGGCCGTAACTCTGCTGCGATAACGGCCGACGAGTGCACGCTTCTCCTTGGCGAACGTCCGTTTCACGCATTCTTTCCTATAGGCGCGATACTTTCGAACACATTTGCCGTTTCATCTTTGTTTCGTGGATTTTGTTCACTGTAGACAGTGTAGATCGATTGATCGAATCTCGTGTCCGATAAAATTTGGGAAATGTTGGTGCAATTGAATAAGGTGATAAGGATACGCGATAAGAGAAACGTTTAGCGAGTCTGTGGGTAGGCGCTGCCGACTGGTAAGGACAAAAAGATGGTTATTCCAGAAATCGTAGTAAGTACAATATTAACAGGAAGCTTCAGAGGTTTAGGCGCAAGGAAGCATGTGGTTGCAACGGTTGAATAGGGGAAAACCTTTGCGCCATGTGCACAATAAGCATAATACGCGTATAGCCAACGAGATTCATGCATTCCTCGAAGGGCCACGGAGTAAGCTGGCCACTACGTGCGGTCAAGAACAGTGCAAACGACCCTCCAAGGCCAACCACGCAACCCTTGCACGGTTACACGGCTCCTTTCCATTCAGTGTCACCCTTAAACTTGCCGCCGTAAACACCGATGCGCTTCTCTTTTTATGAGACTCGCCGTACCTGCGTTTGCTTTTCGTAAAAGGATGCAGTTAAAAGAGTAAGCTTAAGAACGCAATTATATTGAACCGTTCGGAAACGAAATGTATGCGAAATGTTATAATATTAAATGCACAATAAATATATTAATCTAATGAAACAGTTTGAGCGTTTCAATTCCGAAATTGTCGCCTGTGTTTTGTAGGTTTTAATTCAAAAGTCAAGCACCGATGTCATTGTCGTAAACTGTGTAATATCATCAACAAAAGGCTTTTCGTTAGACAGAGCCACACACAGCGTTGGCGACCATTGTTCCAGAGCGCGACAGGAAAAGGGATCCTCGAAAATGGCGCGCACGGATTTCGAGGAGCGGCGCCACGACGCGCGATGAAAGATGCCTCGACGTTCGACGGCAGTTTCTTGCGTGAGACAGTAGCTCGTAACGTTTTTATTAAGCAGTTAAAATTTTATGAACGTTTTCGTGGCTACCGGTGATACTATGCGTCGGTCTGCATTGTTGAGCGAGTCGCATACCGATTCTACAGTGTTTCGATTAAATAACGATAGGTGTCACGAGCTGCGTTTCCTTTTACTTCTCCTTTTCCTCTTCCAAGAATCCAGCACTTCCGATATCCTGTGGCCGCAACGCTCCACTTCGAGATTTTAAATATATCGTGTGGTGCCGATGGACTTTAAAGAAGCACGATTTCTTCTTTTGGATCTTTACGAAAATGGAACTATTAATTACGTACGAGGAAACTAAAGCTAGTTTTAAGTGGTTGACAATACTGGAGTATCCTTATTATTCGATACTACCCGTGAGGATATTGCAAACAAATATTTTCGGTATTATTAATTTATGGAAGCTTTTATTGATAACTATCTGTTAAGAAATAGTGTTCGTCACACGTATAATTTTAACGAAATTTCAATCGATGTAATTTGCAGCAAGACGTTAGGAATTTTATACAGGGGCTGGACGAATATTTTCCGCATTGCGAAGAATTGCACAGTGACATGACTCTGGTACAAACGCTCTGGTGTGATTTTCAGGAACTATGTATCTCTGACGGTATCCCGGAAACCTCATGGAAGCATCCGGGGCATGGGGGTAAGGGAGGGTTTGCCAATCGGTTCCTATCTGATCGGTCGATTCTGCACAGGGGTTTGCAATGTGTCCGAAACAAGGGAGAAGCAATCGTTCAACCACCCCTCGTCAGATGACGCTACTGTACCGCACAAAGCTTCGAGCATTTCAACAAATTTCAGCAACACCATCGACGAAAAATTCTATTGGTCATCCCCACCAATACGTTTGGTTTGCGAGGGTCTTATTATGGGGGTGAATCGATTCAGAATTCCTGCCATTGCTTCGGTTTAAACCTTTAAAAATAAATTTACAAGAATATCCTTTTTAAATCTGGCAGGTAACAGCAGTGTGAAGAACACTTGGATACATAAATATTAATTATTATTGTTATTAAAGCTGCAGTTCATAACAATAAATGTACTATAGTAACATTACCGAGATAGATTGCATTCTCAATGAGTTTACTCGTGTTTGGAAGTACACAGTCAACCTTGAGACATAACACTCACGTGTCCATTCACGCATGTTCGATCACTTACGACTTCCTCTTATCATTCCGATTGGGTGTGTCTGAATTGCGAAAGTATCGACAGCATTCCTGACCCTCGCGAACGATGCTGTCAATCGATGGGTTCGTTTGATGTTCGAGATTACCGCAACGCGATAATACGAACCAATAAATGGCAATGAGTAATCTGTTAATGTCCAATACCTTCGATTATCATCGGTGCAATTAAAAGTATATCTCGTTAAAAAATTTCCCGGAATATTGGTTTCTATAAAACCGATTCCACGTGGCAAAACTTCACGAATAAATGAGAACAGTCCTCTGCATATATTTTTTGGAGCAAGGTTCGGTGAACCTTCGAAGTCAAAATAAAATGTGAATATCATCGCTATGTCATGTTCACCCTTTTCGTTGAAAGAAGACTGCAGCCAATGAAATTAGAAAAGAGCGAAGTCCCTTTTGGAGCATGCAAAGTCGATAGCAACCTTACGTCGATATCGTACGTTCTCAGGAACGAAGTCAAAGAACGCAAAGCCCGATGTCGGGCCCAAAGCTGGGTAGGTATACGCGATTAATAAAATTTGCAACTCGTGCACGGTAAATTTACGGCTCGCGTGTCCATTGTAAATTTCCCACTAACGCGCGTTCTGGTTTCCAAAAGTCGCGCCGCCGAATCCCGTCGACGGCTATCGCGACGGAACGCAAATCGCCGGGCCCGGCATGCGTCCGCCTTTCTCTTTTTCCCCTGCAGACAAAACATCGTAATGGCGAGCGACATGCCCGGCCAGTTTCAGGGATCGCCATTTTCTGAGATAATATTTCCCCGCGACCAGTTGGAGGTGCTCCGGTTGGAATTCACAGGGCGGACTATCAAGGTGTGAGTGGAACTAGAATCTCGCGTTGAAGAATTGGCGAACGATTTTATTTGCAATAATAAGCGCAGAGGTATGGAAAGTTGGTAAAGGTGGACACAGGAAAATTGAATTAACCGCTATGGGTTTTTTTGTGTAACAGTGTCATGAGAAAAACCGGTTTCACATGCTGTTACGCGGTAAGTGTCCCCCTATAATCTCTTGACGTACAGGAATATGAAGGAGCGAATGTCAATGAGCACACTTACACGGGGCATTAACGCAAGCAGTTAGGGGCAGAAACGGACAGCAGCAGAAACATAAACCAGCCTGCACCGACAAGTATCGAGTGAGAAAAAGCGGCGAACGTCAGCGAAAGACGTCCGGCACTGTTGTACAGCGAGAAGAAGGTGGACAAGTTTCAGTAACAGAACCTGGTACCGGTGGGGTCACAGATTAATGAATATTTAGAGAATGAAATTACGCCTAACACGCGGCACTTAAGCTGGACTGTAAAGCATTAAACATGGAGGGAAATTGAGATAAAGAACTGAGGCATCCCGGTACCGACTGCCGCGCGTGAATAGATAATGAAGGAAGATGAAACGTATATACGTACGTATACGTGTATTCACCTCGCTTAGTTCTCTTCTTACAATTAGTCGTGGGAGGGGGCGGGGAATGTAAGAAGGAAAAAGGAGATCGCGAGGAGCGAACCGGAACGTTCCTCCATGCAAGAAATCGGGAAATGTCAGCTGGTTTAACCGGCAGTCAGCGGTAAAAGTAAAGTGGGGGTGTACCCACGCGTGTGCACGCTTCCCGACCGGGCACATTTTATGTTTTGATGGCGCAATAAACCGGCGTAAAGCAGCAGTAAAACGCATCGAGTCACAAGTCCGCTCGTTCTGTCTCTTCCTATCCTGATCGGTTTCCCTGTCTCTCTGCTAATGTCGTTAAGTGGCCCGCCCCGTTCGCGGCACCGTCACTTTCTCGCACACTTGTCGTCCGCCGTTCCGGACCTTCCACCACGTCATTACGTCATGATGCGTCGCGTCGCGTCCGTCAGACTGTCACGTGCTTGGTAGTCCACCGTTTGCCAGGTCGTTCGCTTCGTGCAGCGATACCCTTTCTTTACGGACGAATGTCCCGCGAAAATGCGAAACGTATGTAAGCTTTCGGGTAAAGCGCAAGCGCGTAAAGTAGTCACGGGGAAGGACCACGAAGCATCGCAAATTATTGAACAAAATAGAATGGAAAATTTCACTTTGACTTTGAATAGAGCCGCATTAATCTCGATTTAGGTACAAATTTATTTCTTCGCAAGTGCAGCTATTATTTGATACAATTATCTTTATTGTTCGACACTCGCGATTGCGCAGTGAATGATTTATTCTTTAAATTAATCCTGATCAAGTTCACCTATCTGTGATCCGCGAATTTACGTCAGAATTTAAAATTCACGTGCCTTACATCTTCCGTACCGTCCGAGTTGTTTTCGCGAAAGGTATTTTTGCAGTATTCGGCCCGAAAAAAGATGATTACACTTCGATCGTTAACTTTGTTACGCGGAACAACGTTCAATAGGCCGCGAAAGAAGCGAGTCGGAGGAAGCGTATTAACGTTTACGGTTTCCAGAAAAATTCGCATTCCCATTAACGTGAACAATAGCTCAGTAACTAAAAGAATTCCTCATTGGCATAGGACTTACGTAATTTCGCTGTATTTCCTAAGCGAGCAAGGATGGAAAAAGTGTGCCGGCTTGGTGACGGTAATTAAATCGCGCGGAAGGACGCGAACCACTTTTGATATTTTTACGATCGTCAGCTGAAACGATTGGTTTGCTCGATTAAGAAGAAGATACGTCTTGCTCCACTTAGCCGTCGACCTGCCCGCGCGAATTAAAAACCGTTCAGTGAAAGTTTATCTCCCTTTTTCCGTCTCGTTTCGTCGTTATTATCCAACGGGGTTAGAGCCGTGGTTTTTGCGCCGCCGAGCGAACCGTGCCTCGATATTTTTCGATAGAACGTAGAAAATTATTATTACCGTAGTACCGTTCCAAGAATTGACCGACCAATCGTTCGAGTGTACCATAATCATCGTATTCGTGCATTACAATTTCCCCGTAGTTTCTCGGAAGTGCTAATAAAATTGTTCGTAATGACAGCCCATGCATCCTGAACACGTACCATGCTCACGGCCTCGGCGATCCTCGTGCGGCTTTTACAACGCGAGGTTTGTTTAATAAATTACGTTACATTTTTCTAATGGCTCGCGAGTACGTCGAATGAGTACGGGACGGTTGCAAAAAAGCTTTGCTGCTTGGATACGCGAAACGCGCGATTAAAGTTTCATTCCGCTTTCACGAACGGCAGCTAAAGATTATTTGTGTACTTGAAAACTATTACATAAACCTGTACCATATATATTACAGTTCCTTTGAGAGTAGTGGTGGTAATGGGGTAATATTAAAACTGATGAAAAATTGTTACTCACGGTAACGGTTTCACTGCCTTGCTTCACGTGTGCTCTCGACAAGCGTCGAACGGAAACTTTGCACCTTCTGTGGCCACGGAATCGAAAGAATCGGTAATCCGCAAGGTACGAACAGTCGGAGCGTCACGGATCGTCCCTTATCTTTGCCTCGTCGGCATTTTAGGGCCAATCTTTCTCCTCCACCCCGAATTCACGCATTTGCTCGCCCTTCGATTGTGGCACTTCACTCTATTCCTCGACAGGAAAGATTTCTAGCGACAGTTGAATTTCTTGTACACACATCTGCTGCAATATACATACATCGTCTCCGAACGTGTCAGCAAAGAATACACCCCATTGATTTTAATTTCTTCAGCGTATTAATTAGATACTTATCGCCATCAAAGAGTGATTTTTAATTTAAATTACCAAGAATACAAGGCCTGTCAATTGGTTAAAAATAATTTAAAAAACGATACATGTAGCGATTCCATTTTTTTAAACAAATTCCGATTTGGAAAAAAGATCGAATCGTATTGTAGGTAAAATACCCACGAAGCTCGCAAAATCCTCGCTAGGTAAACAGATTTCGCGCTAGACAAAACGAGTCGGTAAAACAGTGCGAGGCAAAGTGACCGTGACCTTGACGTGTAAGCTACGGTTATGAGAATTGCGTTTTAATTGTGCGTTTAATTAGCCGTACACACATATATGACAGTTAAATGGCGTGTAAACTGCATATTACGATTAGATAAATGCAGCAAAAAGTCACACGTTACGGTCATTTCCATAATGGTGGAAAAGAATTTGCCCATAGCTGCTATCTTTTAATGGTTTACGCTAAATATATCGTGCAATATAACATGTATAATATATACTCTTTATGGAAAAGTTCTCCGCAGTTAATAATATAACTCGTTCTCAGAGTAATTCGATTCTTTCGCGGAAATTTTATTTTCTCCCCCCACTAATTCACGACGTTATACCATACTCACCATCGAACAACCATTATCGGTTGTGTCCCTGATAGCAGCCAGGCTATAATAAACAATTAACTCGAAACAAATCATTTAACGCAGCCATAGTAGAGTATTAAATAGTAGTATTAAATGGTCGCCGCTAACCCGAGCTATAACTTATTAACAGACACGTGCAAAACGACGCGCAGTAAACCATGTCATACCGTGCAGTTCGTGAAATTTATTTCCGTGAACTTGGAAGACCAGCCACAAGAAAGTGGTATCACAATTTCCCATAGTATCGATGCTGAATATCTTAGGCAGGATGCCTGCTATTATTCCAGGGCCATAAACGCGATTACAGGCTACAAGAAATTAATCTTCACCGCGACGAAATGTTATTCGCATCGCGTGAAATCGCTGCACCTTTTTTCTCCGCTACAGAATCACGTACGTTACCCGTTCCCAGATCAATTTCGCGCACCGTTGCAAATTGTAAAGCAAACGTATCAAGACATTTCCCTATCTACGATCGTCGAGGTGCATCATCCGACCGAATCTTTCGCCGCCAGGAAAGGCGAAGAGGATGCCGGTATTATGGCGAGCCACACGGTTCGGAAATTCTCTTTATCTCCTCGAAGATGGCGCGCTAGGTGTCTCTGTTCCGATCGCCAGGGCGTCACCCCGGTTCACCCCGAGCTACACGACCGTCCAGTAGGTAGAGGACCACCGCCCAATTACTCTTCGCCCTTCTTTCAGTCGCCGCGACCGTTGCCACCCTCTTGAAATATCTCTCCGCTAGGAACCAGGAGGATGCTTGACTTCAAGAATTCCACGACACGTTCGAGGTTCCAGCAGAACCAGACCACCTCTTTATCCCCGGCGCATCTTTCCCTTAAAACACGCATACCAATACGAACGTTCTGTGTCTTCGTCCGCCTAGTTGGCTGTCACGGTCGCAATTTACACCCTGCGGCGCCCGAGACAGGTACATATACCTCCGTGTCGTGGAGCACGGTCTTCGTACGTGTACAGCACACGATCGGATGACCGACTATGCGCCCTATACGGGCCGCGTCACGATCGTTCATATAATTGGGCCTCATTTTCTCACGAATACCGGTTCCCTTTGGGAGCCGCATTGACGAAACCTTTGTCTAAAATCTGATTGCTTACGTAATTATGGGATCGCTGGGAATCGGTCACCGTTCGTCAATCGGTTCCTAGGTAGCCCGGGTCACTCGGATAATGGAATGAAAGGACTCCGGTGGAAACATGCAAGGGTGGATGTCGTAAATCATTATAATTTAGGATGTACAATATAGCAACGACTGGTCCAACTATTTTATACCCTCCTTTGTTCTAATTATACTCCTAATTGTAACAAAGGCGGCGTTATAATTATACACCTCTCGAAAGTGTAATAAACTCCTTGTTATAACTACCGCTTGTATTTCGCAATAGTTGCGAAGAATGGAAGATCCTTCGGAGATACGTTGGTAAACGAATTTGCAAGGGAGAAGGTATCTCTCGTCTCTCTTCCGTGAATCCGCCCCGGCGTGCACGGTGGATTAAACGAGTTCACATGTTCCCCGTGTATAAAAAAGGGTATAACCATCCGTTGTTGTTTAGGTCGTTTTCTGTATCGTGCCATCTATCGAACCGTTCCGGCCGCAAAGGGCGGCGAGGCGTTTCACCTTTTGTATTTCGAGTTGCCATGTTGGATATCATCGAAACGGGCGGTGTCTTAAAGGTTCGAGCGGTCCCGATGCGTCCCGAGAACTCAACCAGGGGTGGGATATTCATCTCCATAGATTAGCTTCGAGGGCTCCGCATGCCTTCTACGTCCTGACGCGTAGCCCGCGATACCTGCGAGACCACGCCTGCTCATCCCCGGTTTCCTTTCCCAATTTTTCGAGCTTCTCTCCGGGCGACACACAGATTTGGGTCCCTTTGCGGGGTTAATTTGTAATCGACGCGGTAAATCAGGGAGGGCACACCGTGCCCCGATACGTCATGTTTTACCCCGAAGAGAAACGCGAGGGCAGATGTTTACGTTTTAAATAAAAAAAAACAAAATCATTCCACCGAAATACCTCGTTACTAAGACATTTATTTGTGGTCTGTTTCAGGAGCCGTTAGGCGTCGTCCAAGGTAAGTACATACGTCATTCTAAAATTGATTCAACGGGAACCGACATTGACATCGGCGTTAAATCGAGAATTAATTAACTAATTAATCACGTTGAATGCTGCGAGGCAATTAGAAAATTAATTAGACACCGTGCTCTCGGTTTCCCGTTGCTAAAGTAAAAGTCTCGTTGCGTCATCGAGAGGGGATCGAGGGCTTACTGTTGTACGGCTTGCACAATACGAGCAGCCATTTACCCCTTGGCATTGAGTCTCAGCATGAAAACAAACAAGCCGCGTTATATTTAAACCGAGCCATCTAGTCTAATGAAGCCGCTGCTCGCCTCACGGGCAGAGAGACGGGAAAAGAAAGTCGATCAATCGGGGAGAGGCCTCCTCGAAGGCAGAGAGCACCGAACAGGCTCTGTCCGCAAAATCTCGCGATAGAGAACTGTTTTCCGCCCCTGTAGGTACCATTCCACCCTCTCGCGCGCTCTATCCTCCGCCGCTGTTCCCTCCTCACCCTCTGTGACCCCTTCCCACGGGCCCGCGGGTCGCCTCATGCTCCATCGCGGTGCCACCACTCTGAAAACGCAGGAATGCAGCCGCTATCCCGACCGGGACGGGTTCAGTGGTTTCGAAGAGTCGAGCAGACGACGCCGGCGATACGCGCCAGTTTCGCTTGCATATTCCTCGCGGCAAAGGGGCAGAGGAGAGGGATCCTCGGTCCCAGCTGAATCGGAAGCGTCTGGAGCGTCATCTGGATCGGAGTCGCCAAAAGAGAGCGGCGAAAGATCTCGCCCGGAAAGCTCGTCCCTATGAAACGAACCGGGAGCATCACGATCGCCGGTTTTATCATTATACTTGATCGCATTCGAGGAGTGGAGATGTAACCGTCGATCCGGCCTGAACTTCTCCAGAGACACCTGGATCTCGTTGATGGGGATACTGTTGCGAAAGAGGCGATTCGAAAGGAGGCCCGAAGGTTGAAGGTGAAAATCTTCGGTCCGGAGCAACGGCGGCGAGACGATAAAGGGAAAGAAGGTCGAGGGCGATCCGACTCGCCGAGGCAGCGCGGCGAAGATTTGCGGGGACCGAGGAGGTGAGCGAAGGCCGACGGATGAAAGTAATCCGCTGGCCAGGTAAATCGGAAGCTGTCGTACAATTATCCGTCGAGATCGATACCGAATCGCGAGCTTGGCAAATTGTTGGCCGCGTGTTTACGAGCCGACCGTGGGGAACCCGACTGAGCAGGGAGGAGCGAGGCGCAGTCGGAGCAACGATAAGCGTAAAAACAAAGAACGCGTCTAGGGGGGAGAAAAAACGGATAAACGCGTGCGAGGCTAATGTTCAAAAAAGCACTGACACGCTAGAAAGCAAAGCACGAACAAGACTGACCGGCGAGGAAGAAAACGAAAGAGGAGCGCAGTGGTAAAGAAAGCGAAGAGAGTGACACGACAGGGTAGAAGAGAGAGGGAGGACCGTGCGAGGCACTCGATGGGCCCGCGAGAGTGTGCAGTGTATACGGCAACGTGGCTAGCAGAACTGCACTGACAAGGGAGAACGCCGGGGTGAGAGTAGAGTGGAGCTGAACGCACACGGTCGAAGAGAGCAAAGTCGAGGGAAACGTGGTACGGACGAAGCGCGAAAGCGTGGTGTAGCGAAGCGAGAGCAGACGAGAGGCGCCTGCTGTTGAAAAGAAACAAGAGAGAGCTGGAAGTATAAGCAGGAGCGAAGATCAGAGAGAGGCGAGTCGACGTGGAGAGAGAGAGTCATTCATCTTGGCGCGCCTAGACGGCTCGCGATTGGCCAACCTCGGATAAGAGAGCGGCGGGATTGGTCGGCTCTGTTTACCAGCTGGTACCCCAGCGCGCTCGAGGATCGTAGAAGAGAGGGGTGAACAGAACGGAGAGACAAGCGGCGCCATTATTGTAAGGGGTTACATTTAGCTGGCCGTGGGTTGTAGTACGCGGCGTTCGGGATAGGGGGCTATAGTACCTTCATGCATGGCCCATAAAGGATTCGTCGACTATCCGAGAAGTACGCAAGAAACGGCTTCTAACACCTGACAGGGGCCACGCTCTTCTCTTCTCTTCTCTCTCCTCGTGCCGTCGCCGCGTTCGCCGTCGCAGCCCAATTTCCTCGGTGGGACCGCTGTGTTGGATCAGCTGGGTGGGCCTGACCGACGAAAGACCCGCTGCTTTATTGTCTCCCGTCGTCCCGATGTGGAAGGAATCGTAATTACCATAAAGGAATCGTAACGTCTATCCGAGAACCATACTTCGGACGGTGGATCCCTTTGCCCCGGTGTGTGATCGACGATCTGCTCCGAAAAGTTCGCCACGAAAGGGAAGCGACCTGGAAGCGTTTCGATGCGTCGTCTGCCGTCGCGAGCTATCCGGTAATTCGCGATCATCCGCCTACCAGCGATATCAGTCCCCGTCTGCTCGCGCTCCGCTATCGTTCCTGTGATAATGTGTAAAGTTGCGTAAGTGGCGATCAAAGTGGGGGTCAAAGGTAACGGATAAACAAGGGAAAGTAGACAGACAGCCGGAGGAGGAGGAGGAGGAGGAGAAGGAGGTGGAGGAGAATTACGACGACGACGACGATCGAGTACGAAAAAGTGAGAAAGAAACGACGAGCCATAGGGAGGAAAGCATTAATCGAACAGTAGCGAGTGCGTGCAAAGGGTGCGAGGGAACCGGGTCGGTCCAGGATCCTAGAATATCCGGTGAAGGGAAGCAACAAAGAAGCAACTGTGATCGGCGTGTGTGCGCGAGAATGAAGCTGCAGCTGGCAGATTTGCCGGCACGGTGTCGGTGTTGAGACACTAGCCCCGGTCTTCGTGTCCGGGCGTGTCCTCGGCATCGAGTCCGAAATCGGCACCGGTGACAGCCGATATGAGTTCGAAATTCATAATCGATAGTATGCTACCTAAGTACCACCAGCAGTTCCATCATCAACAGTTGTTCTCGAGCGCGAACCCCGGAACGATCCAGGCGTGTACGACAAGCCCGGCCACCGCTAGCCTAGAATCGAGTTTATCCGCGGCTGCAGTCGCGGCCGCGGCGGTGAATTACGCTCACCAGCACAACTCGCCAAGCCCGACGGGCTCGAGTCCCCAGCACTCAGGTAGTTCAGCATCCACATCACCGGCGGCACGCACAACATCCAGCATGTATCCGTACGTATCAGCAGCAGCGGCCCATCACCATCATCAGCAACAGCAAGCGGTCGCTGCGGCGGCCTTCGGTGCCACGTCCAGCATGGTGCCGGGCTTCGGTTCCAGCGCGGCCTCGAGCGCCGCGTTGGCCGCGGCCGCCGCCGTCGACGCAGCAACCGCCGGCGACAAATCTTGCCGCTACACCGCGAGTCTCACCGGGAACGTCGCCCCAACGTCCGCGGACCCGATGGTCAATTACACCCTCGGCCATCATCATCAGAACGGAGCAACCCCCGGCAGCCTGGTGTCGTCCGCGTCGGCCTCGTCGGCCGTGTCCGCGGCGTCCGCGTCCATGGCTGCCGCCGCACAATTTTATCATCAGGCCGCCGCTGCGTCGGCCGTTGTCGATCCTCTCACGTCCTGCCAACAGCCCACCACCGGACAACCCGGCATCTCGGACATACCTCGATATCCTTGGATGTCCATCACCGGTAAGTCGATCGATGTTTGCTGCTCTTTCTTGCTTCGCGCGCTTCTTGCCAATGGAACGATGCGAAACGCGTGCTTCTTTGCGTTGCGGTGGCGAGGCCTGAGCGGAACGGGATCGCTGGTCGATACGGTAAACAGGTTGGCCGGAATTTTAGTAGCAATCCGAATGTCGTTTCTGGTAAAGATGCGAATGGAAAATGGAGTCCGGAGATTTACGTGCTGGGATTCGAGACGGGGCGATCTCTGTCGCCGCTAAAGGCCCGGCCAGCGTTTCCTCCTTTCAAGGAAAAGATGCAAAGCGTCGATAAGGTAGCTGGAAAGGTAGACCCGCGAAGTTAGCATTTATAATATGTAGCATGGCGCTAAATTGGCCGTTTGAATAAGTGGAATCGAGGATAGAATTGCCGATTATCGGCGCGGTAAAATCGCCTATTTGTATATTAATCTGTCGCTGGCTATCGGCGCGCATTAATAATTGACTGTCCGGTGTTCTTAATAATACGTCGACGATAACGATAACGTCTATGTCGTTGCATGAAAGTACGAGCACTGTGCTCGTTAAAAAATAATGAATTCGTCGATTTGTTCTTTATGCCCGTGGCCATTGCCGGTCACGGAGAACGGCGCAAATTTGCAATGTAAAAGCATCGGCCACGTTTCGCGGTAATAAATTAATGAAGCGATAAATTACGCTGGATTCGTGTCTAAATTTATTGTCCCGTGTAAATCGGTATCAATACTGTTTTATTGTCGATCAGAATCCTGAAAAACACGCGAACGGTGAAATACATATAACGTTTATTTCCGTACGCGGATTGTAAATTCTTCTTCCCCTTTCTATCGTTACGCTTGGCGAAATCGCTTTGTTGCCGAGGATACTTTTTGTTTTATGATCTCTTGACGTTCACTCGATGCACGAGCGCGAACAATATCGAAACAATCTATATGGCGAATTAGTTGCAAATACTGAACCTGTGGATCTCGAACGGCTGACGGAAACTGACCTACGGTACACGTGTTTATAGTTATTCTTTCTGCGGGGGGTACTACAGCGTAGCCGTTCGAGCATTATTATATGTACACCCGAATGCTTCGTAAATTCCGCTGAAAGTACACTCAAACCTCTGCACACAACTCGGACTACAGTAGAAATATCCCATAAAACTAATTTCAGCGGTACATTAATAATAAGTTGATCTTCTTGTTACGGTCGGGGACATTAGCCTACTTTCCATACCGGGTTTTTCAGACATCGATTCAATTTGTTATCAGCGGCACGACTGTAAGTTACACCTAGTCGGTTAATAATAATAGCCTAGTTAAAATTACCACTACGTATTGCCAGCGAAGAAAGGTATGGCCAACAGTGGACCTCAATCGGCCTAAATTTATCAATTACGGTATTAAAATGCCCCGATATTAATCTTCTTAGATAACGCGTACGTCTAACGTGCGTACGCGATTGTTCCCTGTTAAATGCGTCGATTCTGCGCATCTTGTCGCATCTAAAACGTCGTTCAACTTCGAGATTCTAAAATATGGCCGCCATGCTAGCAGCTTAATCGTTCCGCGAACGTAAAACTCGAGCTCCTTGCCGCGCGTTAGTTTACGTAAAAATCCTTTTACACGAGACGAAAGACGACAGCAATTGCGCTTGAGATTCTCGTTGATTTTCAATT
Source organism: Nomada ferruginata (assembly GCA_963583965.1). Classification (NCBI taxonomy): domain Eukaryota; kingdom Metazoa; phylum Arthropoda; class Insecta; order Hymenoptera; family Apidae; genus Nomada; species Nomada ferruginata. Next base: position 4,321,782 of record OY757214.1, on the reverse strand, counting down.
TGCAAAACAATAGAGTTACCCGGAGGAGAGCGTGCTCGCGTCGCGACAATCGTGGACCTGAAATCTCCGTTCGTTTCAGCGACCAGCCATTCTCTGTGTTCCGCATAATGCATTCTGGGTACAGCTTGTATAAATGCCTTTGTCCGTGGGCGTATTAGCGCCGGCAAAGTGCCGACGGCGTTTCGCCCCGTGTATTTGCAGCGTACAAGTAAACCAGCCCCGTATTCGTCGCGTTCTCCGGGCTGAAAGGCGCTCGTGTATTTTTGAAGCCGTCCGATTCACCGATTCGCATTGTTTTTCGCTTGTCCATAATCGCCGTGGCTGTCAGAACGAGTCGCGGGCGAAGCGACTCGTATAAACTCGTCACGAAACATTCTTTCCTCGTCCTTCGCCGACGATTCAACGAAGGGGACCCGTTTGAAGTTTAAGCCCGATGCCACGGGAACTAAAATAAAACCGATCCGACGCAATTAACTTCGCTCGCCTGTGTTCCTCGGTTTGGCGAAGGATCGAACGACGTCGCACGCGTTCATCGAACCGTTACCTCGACGGTTCTGCGCTGATTTCGACAGCAACAGCAACGATCGAGCCGACAACAGCAATAATCGCCGGGCCATGAATTCGCGCGAATGATCGCCGCTATAATTCGCTCGACCTATAACAATCTCATCGAGCCGGTTCGCGGTTCTGACGGGCGGTTACCCTGAGATATCGTGCTGCACAAGCCGCGGCTAAACGGGCATAGAATTCACGCGATCCCCGAATTAACGTCTCCCGGCGATCAGATTTTAAGTTACACGAACGACGAAATTCGGCAGGGAGTGCCACGGTACCCGCGCACAGCGTCGAATATATTGCGATGAAGTCGTAATCGTTGAGTATGCAAATTATTTTCCGAAGCTTGTTCCGCTATCAACGCCTCGCTATAACCTTTCTCCTACAACGTATTAAGCCACCGAGCTTTCGTGCATTTTTCCCATCGTCCATAGGAACACAGAGGAAGGGGAGGGGTTGGGAAGGGGGGGATGCTCATTATATTCTCGGATAATGCACCTTCTAACGTACTAACGTTTATCGTAAATCATATTCTAACCAGCCTGCTAGCCGGTGTAATTCAACCGGCGTTTCCCAGCCACTTTCAGTCGAACGTTCATCTTCTTGCACGTTTCCAAAGGGAGAAATTCTCTGGCCGCGGGTAACGGCGCTGGAAACTCGCGCGACGAAAGAATTCGACTAATGGAAGTCATCTTGGCTGAGTACTTCTGACGCACTCCGACGCTCATTCCTTCCAATGTGACTCGTACTGTCGCACGGTGTTCGTGAAATGGCCGGGCTACAACCGATAGCACCGAATCGGCGGATAAATCAAAACGGTACAAAGGTCGGCTGATTTTTCTCAGCACGTGCTCCACGGTAATTTATAACGCCGTCGGTTTTTATTAAACGTCTCATCCTTGCTAATATTCGCCCCGGAATTGCTCGCAAAAGAGAGAGGAAGGCGCAGCGTAACGTTTTCCTATTTCATCGCACTGCGGTGCGGCTGTTATCGGGCAACGTTCGCAAGAAGTGTCTATTCGTGATTCAATAAAGTCCTTATCTGGTTTACGAGTGCGTAAGAATAACTTTACGAGCCGAGAACTGAGGGAACGCTGTCTCTCGCGGTAGTCGGTCGAATGTAACGCGGCCGGGTGATTTACTAGGATAATTCTCGGGTCTTGAATAAAATATTGTCAGCGATCGGAACGCAATTAGACCCGTTCGCGGCACCGCGCTTAGAAGCTAGCCGGTGCATCGGAAGACGCCGCTACAATTAGTCATCATGGTAATTCCGAAAATGTTCCGGAGGTTCGATGAGGGTCGTCGCGTTGCTGCCGTTGCCGCGACGTCCACGCGAAGGTCGACGTTTAGTTTAATCCAGTGACATTTTCGTTTAATCGCCTGGATAGACAGAGTGGGAATTGGATCGAACGTTCGGTAAGCTCGAACGGTTCACGATCGTGCTTTTAATCCTCCTCTCTGGCGGTCGAAGTTGCAGCAAAAGCTTCGCGTGTCGAGTCGCCGCGAATTTCCTGCTTTCTAATTGCTCATCCGTTGGAATAAGTTTCGCTTACGCGCACTCCCCTCGATTCTCTGATCTTCTTTGTCCCTTTCTTCCCCTTCGCGTCGAGCGTTTCGGCGCCATTACGCGTGCTTGTCTATCGCTCAGTTTGCGTGTGGTTTATCTGAAGTGCATGCTTTTCACGGGTGGGTTACTGTAGCGCTCGATAATTTTTTTTGTCGGATCGATTAACGCTCGTTCTAATTACCATCGTTTCTATTTTTGCTTACAGATTGGATGAGCCCGTTCGACCGAGTCGTGTGCGGTGAGTAATCATCATATGGTTATTAACGTAGCCGTTATTTGCTGACACATTTTGGCTGGAAAATTTCTTTTCGGAGCATCGATATTGAAGACGAGATTTTCGTTCCGAAGCGAGAACGTTCGCGTTACTGCTGTCGCAGTCAGAGGATTCCAAATTCGAGTGGAACCTCTAGTCTGCGGACTGTCGACTAGTTCGGAGCAACCGTCGAGGTAAAACGAGACTCAGACACGCGGGAACGAGCCCGTTCACAAGCGTGCGTCGCTGCCGCATATGGCAGCCATACTTTCGAACGTAAAAGTCGGTTTCATTCACGAAACGTAATCATACAAGACGGTAACCATTTTTCGTGGCTCCTATTTCAACCGCCGGTCAAATTCCCAGTTTTACGGCCAACCCCGTAACACCTACTCTTGGCCCCGAGCGGGGATTATTAAATCGAATGGTTCGGTATCGCGGCACCCGTTCCACTTTCAACATTGTTCTTGTGTCGAAGGTCAAGGAGATTAAATTTAAATCAACGAGAACTCGTAATTCCTTTACAAAAAATTTCCTCGCCGAGGGGGCAGAGAATCGGGCGATAAAGAACAGTATTGCTGTGTCGTGAAATTTTACTCGCAATTTCCCTTAACAATATACCCGCAAAATAAGTTGTTTTAAAGCTAATTCCTACGCCTGTTTCCTCCCCCATTTGATCTTCGCCGGATGATTCCCGTACTTGTCGCCTTTATAAGATGGCGCTGTTCGTGGATTCATTGCGGCGTAAAAGAAAAAAGTGTCCTTGGAGAACGCGGCTGGTCTGTGGCGCCCCGAAGTGTGTCAAGAGAAGTCAAGGGTAACGCTTAGAGGTCGTTTACTCGAAATCTTGGTGCCGGTAGCACGTGCTACCGGCTCGTACCCTATTCATTTATGTTAGTTGCGCATGCAAGAAGGACATGTATACGGCCAACTACACCTGTCGTCACTGTGATAATGTTGGCCGCAAATTATCCCCGTGACTATCTTTTATATAGCCTATTACGGGCCCACAATGACGCAGTAAATAGCGATTAGGTGAAATTAAAACTTCAACCGTCGGACTTATCGCGATGGTTTGTTTACATTGGGCGGATCATAATTTCAAATAGAAATGCCGTGTGATTACAGCAGGAAGTCACTGGTGTACGATGGCAGCAGTTAGCCGGCCGGTGAATCACAAAACGTATTTATTCATACATATAAACGAAACACAATTCGCCTTTGTGCGTTCTGCCGCTCTCTCGCTGACTTGTGGGAATGAACTCGTTCGTTGGACAATTTCTTTCACGGTGGACGATCACCGAACGGTGGCGCGCTGATCTGCTTCCGAATGGTTACAATTGGGACCGTGTATATTATGACTTTCGATATTTTTAACTGCACCCTACAACCTACTTTCGAGACCTTGTTGCTACAATTCGAGTTTGCGGTGATTCGTGTCGATAACATAAACTGAGCTCTTCGTGTTTTACAAACACGATTGTGTAAGTATGTACGTATGTAGTTTCTTCTCGATGGACGGTAGTGTGCGTCGGGAACGCGAGGAACACTGACTCTCTTAACGCGTTTGGAATTTGGGGTGCGTGAACCGAAATACCTGTGGGAATGCTTCGCTTCGCGGAGACCTCCAGGATGCTTGACTAATTGCAATTGAAGTTATGTACGCGAATCAGCGTTAGCACAGAGACACACAGGATGCATAATGCATCGTCCGTCAGCGGCGTGTATCTCTTTTTCCCCGATCACTTTTGCATCGACAATCACGGAGGGAGCTAACAAACCGCCATCTTTGGAACAGGTTATCCAAACGGTTCCGTTGTAAAATTAGCCGAGACGTTTTTATTAACGTTCGCCTGGCGTAATTTATAGACTGTGCAACGATAAAAATAAATTGTTACTCAAACTTGTCGCGCCGTGTTCTTCTGTTTTTTCTTCTTGTTTCTTGCTTCTCGGCTCCGAAAATCCCTCGAGCCTCGATCCACCGAACGGAGCGTTTAAAACAAAGACGCCCGGGACTAATCGCGGGGCTGTCGATATTTTAATGTACCGAGAGACGGGTCGTGAAATTCCGCGTCGCTCGAGTCGCGTTCGCTATAAAGTAATATAAGAATAGCACTTTGAATTCAACTCAAGCTGCGCCGTTCTTTTTCTTCCACACGCTGCAATATCCGTCGCCGTGTCTATGGACGTAATCTATCGCCGGTACGTGAAGGTACTACGCTTTCGAGTATAGAATTGGGATTGGTGGCTGGGTGGCTTCGGCAGTCCTCATCGACGGGGAACGCCACTGGGTTTCGCCTTAGAATTCTATTCGGAACAGAAATTTCGTACCTACATAAATACGTTTCCTTTTCTCTTTTTTCTTCTTCCTCCTCGTCGAATACCTTTGATTAGAAATTTCTTCGAAACGTATCGCGACAGCACCAAGGGCGACAGAGAGAGAAAGAGAGAGATTTACAGATCGACGAGCTCTCTCCGTCTCGCATCCTTCACTGCGACAGAGAAATGCGCAATGCGACAAATTATACGTGGCACGCACGCGTTCGGCATCGTAAAATTAGGGAAGAAGCGCATCCATTTTATAATACAGAATTAACTTGGAGATACGCGTATCTAATCTTTCATTGGTGGTATGTGAACGTACTGCATTTTGAGGTCAGGGATCGGCGGCCTGCTGATGGCTCTGTGGATATTCCGCGAGACCGTTTCTCTGTATGTTCTTTACTTATAGTTTTCGTTTGGACTGCTACCAAATTTTAAGCCAACCGAATTTATTACTTATGGTACATGGAAATAGGTATTTCTGTTACTTTACCGAGCCGAATGTTCGCGTTAGATCGACTTCGAGTATTAATCCCCTTCATTAATCCTGCGTAACGTTGATAGAGGGATAAAGGTAGCTAGAATCGCTCGGAAATCTATAGGATGGTTGCATAATTTAGTTCATGTCGTTCCTCTCTTTCCTCCTCTGTGGCCGTTGAGTGTTTGGCGCTTTCACGATAAGGTTCAGTGGCCAGTAAACGCGTAGCTTGGTTTCGCGGACGCTCGGCTGTCACGAGATAATGTATAATTTATAAACAGTTCGATCTGCCGAGAACACTGCGCCAGCGAGCATTCTTGTTGGCTTACTCAGGACTCTGTGTACGACTGTTCCGTGCTTCTTCACCCTTTGATTAACCCCGGCTGCAGCCGTGTCGTTCCGAGAAACGTTTACCCCCGTAAATGTAACGGAGAGGAACAGCAATGGTAAAAACTTTCAAATTACAAGCCTGCCTCGGTCTTCTTCTCATTCTCTTTTTGCGTTATCGTGAAATGCCGACCTATCCGGTGGGAACGCTGCGCTTAACCCTCCGTTGCAAACGTATTACATAGAAGATGGACTATCTTCAAACAGCATTACACTGTCGCAGATCGTGCTTCGCACGCTCTCGGACACAAAATGACAGCGGGGGACATTCGACGAATTATCTGTCGCGTCATTAAAGGGGAAACCGACTGACGACTCTTCGAAACGATACGTTTAACAAACATCGGGGGGTGTGTCGGTGTAACAGGATTTTTACTAGCCACCTCCCGATAATACCGTAGCCCCACGGCCCTTCAATCCATCTCTGGTTCGTAAACGTGCATTTTGATGTCGGGGCTCGGTAGCCTGTGAACGGCTAGTTGGATTTTGGTCTGTACACAGGGCTAGTATGAGATAATGTATAATTTATAATCAGACCGTTTCTCTGGCAACAGTGCGCCACTGCATGGACTGAACCTTCCGCCCCAAAAGCCGCCAACCCCTCATTAGCATTCGATGATGGCTGCCGCGTCCTGCAGCGTCCGTATTATCCCATTTCATCGTTCCTGGCTTCCCTACCTGGGCTTCTGCTCGTTTCCACCCGCCTTCACTCCCACCTATTTCGTCTCTGTCCCGCTCTCCCCTATTTATTTTACACCTATCCCATTTCTGTCTGACGCTGCGCCATTCGGCTCGCCAGGTAGTGGACATTAAAAAAAAAAAGAAGTAGACCTACGTGGCTCGACAAGTTTGATTAAAACAACCTCTAAGCGTGAAGAATTAATACGCCCATCTCGTAAGTAACGCTGACAATTCAAAAAAGGCTGCATCTATCACGTTTATCCCTTTAAGGGACAAACATTCCCAATCGTCCCTGCATTCTTTCATCCACCGGACGAGAGCGTTTCGATCCTCGGTATACCTTCCAGGTTTCATTGTCGCGATCGCCGAACTGCATCGACGATGGAGGCTCGTAAGCGACACGGGGTTAGGGGTGATCGTTGAAGGTGGCTGCGTTCAAGGTCTTCGACGGGAAGTCCCGTTTCCGGAGGCCAGGAGAAGTCGGAGCCAGGTCAGAAGCGTGTTGTCACTGAGATTATTGAAACTGCAGTTTTATGGGCCTTAAAAGCAGTTTAATTGCTGTTATATAAGTGTTTATGCGCTGCCAGGTTTGGCCTTCGCCTGCGCTACCCCAAACGTTTATTTTATGGTCATACGGCGGCAACGGCGGCGCGTACCCCGTTTTGTCGCGTGCCGAACCCATCATACCAGTCAAATCCTCGGGACGGCTGACCGATTCTAAATGTCACCATAGATTCACGCTCGGCCCTTTTCGAAAGAATATCTCCTATCTCGTCTCCTGGCCGAGAGGCCAAACCACGAGTCACCTCCGCTCAATGGTTATTTTCGATCGGTCAAGGTAATGTTCACCAAGGCTCGAAGAACACGAGACACTCACCACTGGTTACGTTTTAATCGGAATATTTTTATGCAAGCGTTATTGCTCCATCGAGGTTTCATAAATTTAGACGATAAGGTAATTGATATCGACCACTTGCATAGATATTCGTGGGAGTCTCGTCATTTACGAATTCGTAGGCACGTTTCGTATTCATTCGCTCGCGTTTCTACGACACGCTTCGTTTTGAGTCTCGCCATCCCTCCTGCTGATTCCCTTTGCCTCGAGATCGGCCACGGCACGTAAGTACGATTCACTGCGATATCGTTTATTTGTGCGGCGATAATATGCAAACGATCGTGTCGCGTGCTCCGTTACATGCCATTGGTGGATTTACGGAACATCTATAGTCACAGTGTTATGCCGCATGGTCGAAAAAGATCTCGTGCCGGGGCATCGACGATGGAAATGCTGTAACGCAATTTGCATTGAAACACTTGACCATTATTTTTCCTCCGGTTCTTCTTTTCCAACGAAAGCGCAGGCACTGAATGAAATCCACGCTGCATCTGTCGTTTCGATAATTCTGTTGGATCGTGGAACGGGGGTGGACACCTTTTCTCTCCTTGCCAGCAATGGGCTTATTAGAAAGTATGCGAAAAAAAGTGTCATCAGGAACGGTCGAGTTCTTTCACAAGGTCGCCGCTTTCCATCAGCCCTTTTTACGGTCTCACCTCTTTCCAGAGGGACAACTTTTTCCTAACCCGGCGCAACTTTCACCGCACCCTTTGTTGTCTGTCGCGCGTGCACTTTTTCCCCGTCCCTTGGAAAGCAGTAAAGTTTACCCTATCCCCGGAAAGAAGCCAAAAAGTCGATGCCTGACGGCGACGTTCGTAAATCACTGCGTTTCTCCGCTGGGTGAAAGTAAAGGCTTCGTATCTGTCGCGGCAATCAATCACTCCGTGGATACCCGTTTGAGACTTTCCTCGTGCTTTTTACGGCCATCTGTGTTCCCGAAACGGGAAAACACATCCAACTACTTAAAAATGTCGTGAACTCGCTGGAATTCAATTCTTCTAATGTGTTTTCGTTAAGTTATCGGTCTCGCCTGTACGCTGGTAGGTAGTGTTCCCGATTTCTCGATATTTTCCGTCTCTTGAGAAACGAGAAATCAGATAGCATTTCTCGAGTATCCTCGAGAAAGTAAAAAAAATATTGCAACATTTATATTTTTGGAATAACGTAGACTCCGCTAAAGGTTGGCCAGAGGTTGCAGAAGTTCAGTAGGTACAACGCTAGAATCATAGATTTACAAGACAATTAGAATGATTTGTTTCACGGAGAGTACCTTTTTCTCTCTTTCAATGCACAGAGACAGAGACGGAGAGATTAGAGTACCAAGGTAGGTAAAGTCTATGAGAAAACACAAATAGTAGCCGAGGCTTTGTCCCACGCGGATGAATAAGAAAGCACGCAAAGTTGCGTTCGACTCGCGCAAGAAGCCTCACACGAGCGTTCAAACTTATAAACTCGTTCAGCGAACAGATTAGCAGGGGTGCCGGGGCATAGTCGGCGTGTGTCGTGGCCGATCGTATATTCAGTGCTGCCATTTGCGCAAGCGGGGCGGGAGGGTCGAAAAAATCGAACCGTAGGTGAGCACCGACCGGAGAAACACGGACTCGCGGCGTATCCCATTCCACGGGTACCGATAATTATCGTAGGGGGAACAATTTATCGTAATTACACCGGCGGCGCTATCTGTTCCCCGATAGCTCGTGGGCTCGCTCGTTTTTCCTTCTCGTACTTCTTATTCTTGTTCTTCTTCTTCTCCCTCCTCGTACTCCTCCGCCGCTTCTTCCTCCTCTTCCTCGGCTGCTACTGCCTCCCTTTCCCCGGTTTAAACTTGCAGCCGCGTCGACGATTGAAAAACGCGGGACGAAGACACGAGAACGAATCGTGGTTATTTCGCCCGCCGTATCCGTTTCTCCTGCCTAGTTCTCTCCTGTGTAGAGCTTTCGCAATTTTCGTCGGGGAGAATGGTTTTCGGGCTGAATTATTCCGTGAGATTCGGCACGATCCTCGACACGGCCAACGCGGCACAGGTAAATATCCACGGTGGAAGCGTTTCGCGCTCGCGAAATTGCAAAAGACTGAGGCATTGTACAGGGGAAGTGTAGTTAGAATAAAATAGTGCGCTCCGCGGGACCGCTTCGCCGGCTCTCCGTTGCTAACAGGATTTTGTTAAAATACGATTATTTCTGGAGGAAGGGGAATTGAGATAGCGGTAGGTACGACCGTTCTAATGAAAACTTAGGTTTAGAGGTTGGATCCTCGCGGTGTCTTGCATACCAACGTCGCCTGGATATTCACGAGGCCGCCGCTCGAATTACCGGAAAAATAATCGCGCGGTTCGTATAGAGACGTAAGCCTTAATTGCAAACTGCACTTGCTGTGCATTTCATGAAGCTGGCAATTACGGGGCAGGCGAACGTACTCGGATAGACGCCGGAGTTTCAGATTTTTCGATATCGTTAGACTTTGGTCTGTTCGGCATCCCCATCATTTTTCTTTTCCCTTTTTTTTTTTCGACGTAGAATAATTTCTTCATTTCGTTCCAAGTAACGCAATTCAATCTCGAATGCTCGACTGTAACTGTTGGCTACGTAATTCCTCGAGATCCAGTTGCTAATTCAGGAAAAGTTGTCTCCATCGACGCCGAATACACATACAAAAGGGAATTCTCGCCTTTTCAAGTGAATTCGAGTCTCACTTCCACGACGGCGTAGCCGCGATTAGCTAAAAGTTCCTCTATAACAAACATCTCGTTCGGAGTTTTCGCTGGAAATCCTATTCTAGCGAGCAGTCGAGTTTGCGGGAGTAGCTGGTCGAACTTGTCTTCATCTCTATCCCTGAAACTTTCAACTTTAGCACTGTGTTTAAGAGAAAAATTGCTTCTGCCGGGCGGAAAGTTGGAACGTCTTGGCTTTTCTCGTTCCTTCGAATGCAGGATGAAGTCGGAGGCAAAGAAGTTTCTTGATTCAAAATGGAGACGAGGTGTTTTACATTTTATTCGAGCGTAGACGAACGGACGAACGGGCACCGCGATGTTTGTCCCCTCGGTCTTGGAAGCGGGCCGAAATTCTCCTTGCGAAAATGTAATCGTTTCAGCGATTATTCTCGTTCCTGGTGGTCGTTCGTCACCGACGTGGCGGAGTCGTTCTGTCGATGATAAAGTTTATACACTCATCCCTTCGCGTAACGCGCTCGTTCGGCCTGTCTCTGGAGCAAGTACGAAAAATCAAATCGGGAAAGGTGAGTTCCGGCCGAAAGATATGGAGGTGCGTGACGATCGTTAAAACTTGGGGAATGTCACTTGACAGATATAGCACGGGGCAGAGTGTTATTTTCACGGTCGATAAAATTTTACGAGAAGGATGGAACGATCCGGTGAAATATGTGACGAATAAGGATGTGCGAAGATCGTTAAATACCCGTTGAATTCTTCGGTGTGTATCGGCGATTCGACGAACCTCTAAATCGATCCAGTGGTACGTCGATTAAATTAAGCGACGTTTAATTAAATACGACATCGTCGGACTTTCATTTTTTCTCTTCATCCCGAAAGATTATAAAGCGACCGCTGTGCCTGTTCCATCGTTCAGCAAATTCAGAAAGCCGTCAGCCCTTAAGAATTTTAATCCTCCCGGTTATTAACTACTCGGGGGCTTTACTTAATAACGAATGGAATTCTATTATAATGTAACTCTGCCCAAGCGTAATGAAGTTCATTCAAGACTTAAAAGGAAAGGAAAAGGACGCTCCGCCGTGAACGTCTAAATTTAACAGAGGCGAACTCAGCCAAGCAGACTGTCCCGTTCTCGCCGGCGACATCGGCGTTCACTAAAAGACGAGAGCGTGCTCGTTGTTACTCGAGCATTGCGCTGACACGCGGAACGACGTTGTCCAGGCGAGAAAACGTGCTCACCGTCTAGAACGCGAATCAAGCCGTGTCTACGTAGTCGGATCCAGGAGAGAATAAAGCAGGGGAAAGAGTGTGGCGTGGTTGGATGGCTGTGTTACTCCCGTCCTGTGCGCCACGCCATGCCCGGTGGAGAACGACCCCCCGGCGGGTACTATCGTAACAAATGTGCCCGTTTGCATAACACGACGACGAGCAATTCGGGTAGGTTTGACGGTGCGCGATATAGACCTTTAGCCGAGAGAGCTGGACGGAGAGGCAGAGGCCACGACCGTGCACCAGAGAGGGTGGATACTAGGAGCGATGGAGAGGGAGAAGAGACACGAGGATCCAGGTCTGGAGCCTCCTTCCTTTCCCGAGGGGCACTCCTGTATAATCTATGCCTCTGGATGGCCAATACCGAACGAAGGGACCGCGACGGTACGCTCCACCTTGATCCCAGGTAGATTTACTGCCGATCGGGATCACGATGTTTACGTTCGCGTAACGATCCCGCTTCATTTACGCCTCCTGGAGTTTGACCAGTGCTGCTCTAATTGTCGCCGGCCAGTTAACGATTACCGATTCACGATCGCCCTGGGTTATCAGACTGACGCTTAACACAGATGAAATGTTTGATCCTCGTGGCGTGTCTCGCGCAAAGAGGGGAGACTGGTAGCGGGATTCACGCAGCCCTTGGAATATCGTGTAATCCTGCGTTCTGAAACGACCGCCCCCGAATGGGGGATTGTCGTGTTATTGCTTGATCCTTTACACCCCCTCCCCCCTCCTCCCGTATATAAAGCAATATTATGTGGCAATAGAGAATATTGCTGGCAAAGAAACAAATTATTGGGCACCCCTGACAACCCAATTCACGTTCCGAATATTAACGCAGTAGAAATTCTTTGGTGCCTCGGTAAATCACGAGTGATCGGAAAATCGCACGCCGTTAAGAGACTTTGATCGATCTGCGACCTCGGTAGACGCCTCGAAGGAGGCCTCGATCGCAAAGGAAACAGGACGCGGTGGAATACCTCGTACAATAACCCCCGAAATTTCGAAAGCCACGGTGGCCCACCGATGTGCGCCCGCCAAGAGGTGGAAATACATACTTGCACACGCCAGCACCGATCCGGTCTAGATATCGCGTGAGTACGTCGCCGTGCTCTTTCACGGTACACCCCTGATACAGCTTATCACGACTTTTATCCCTCGATAAAAACTAAAGGCTCCATTCCCAGCTTTTGTACCGTCCCGCGGCTCCGCTCGAGGATATTACGCCTTTTCTCTTTATACTTACGTACGTGAAGAACCAGACCGGTAGTCGTGGTGCACATCCTCGCCTCTGCACTCGTCCCGTGTATACATGTGCACACGTATGCCCGTCGGTTTGCGTCGGTTGTATGCGGGGGAGAACTGGATGCGCCACACATGTGCTGGCAAGAGAGAAACTCTATATGAGGCCATCCACGTATCGTTGTCGTGCGCTTCGCAGACATATTTGGTTCTCTATGCTGGCCGTGGAAACTGCTTTCGTGCATCGCGTCGATAGTGACGGGTTCGAGTAAGAAAAAGAAGGGAAAAAAGGAGGAGGTAATCCAGAGAGAGTGCGGAATGCCGAGCTTGGCTTAATTGGGACATAATTAAAGGCAGCGATATCGTTTAAAGGTCGCTAAAATCGACAATCCCGTGCCCTCGCGGTTTTAAACGCGATTTTAAAGCTCTAAATCGGTCGGAATTTATATTTATACACGCCGCAGCGGCTCGCTCTCCGCCAGGATATATTCTCCGGTTCCCCGATGGTCGTTTTAGTTAACTCACCGCGCACAGCGCGCCCCTTAACGAGTTCCCGATCGAAGAAATTATAACTTTGGCGCGATTCAATTATACTTTAATCCAGCTCGAATTGCGGTTTATGCAGTCCCTCTGGCCAGTGAGAGGTATAATTGCGCCTGATCACGCGCCGTTACGGACTTATCGTTCGAACCTGGCTAATTTCTTTCTCCGCTGTCGTGAAATCGTTGTCAAATAACAAGAACCATTCCCATCTCCCCTATACATCATTACGAGATAAGCCGACGATCGGGAAGAGGCAGGAAATTAGCCTCTTAGCGAAAAAAAGAAAAAAACTGTTCAATGGGAGTGGCCTGTATCTCAAAATCGTTGAAACGTTGTTTGCTACGTATCTTGGTCGTTCGAAATCGTGAATCGGATCAAACCCATCGCCGACCACCGTACCCACACGCGTGCACACACCGCGACACGGTGTGTACGTGTTCCTCCAGTCTGTACGAACGTGGGGACCGTTCCCGTAGCTCGTGTCAGGCGGGTGGTGGTCGTCGAACGAGGGGCGAGGGCGTTGGTGGGGGAGACAAGTTCTAACAGGGGTGGGTGGAATCGTTACTAGGACCGAGCAGCGAGGACGCATGCGCGAGGGATTCCCCTTTGTCCGCGTGGCGTGTCCAAGCGAGCACGAAGGAGAATGAGCGGTTCAGGGTGGAAGAACAGAGAGGAGGCAAGAGGGTGAGTAAACTGAAGAGGGCTGCGCGGGGGTTGCTACAGCTCCCGAAGGAATTCGCCTATCTTGCGACTTTTATTGTACGCGTGTTTGCCTAGGGAAGTCCTCTTCACCCTCGGTTGCAGTCAACTAGAGTCGTGGCGCATAAACCGTGGGCAGATTTCGTTGCGTCGAATTTCGGAATTTCAAAGGCGATTCCGATAAGTTGTTCGCCGCTCGAGAACCATTTTTAGAAAGCTGAGGGAAGCTCCGATTCTCGGTTGGATCCCTCTTTGTCTGTTAAGCGTTGATCAACTTGGAAATTGCGATGTATCAGTCGGAGTGAGCCTTAAATGCTCTCGAGTCTTTGTTTCTTTTTAATCTCGCGGTATTGAGCGAACGGCCAATTGGAGTGAACGAAACTTTTTACGGATTCGCCCAGATCTTGAATTTTGATTATCGACCGGCACGTGGGCGGACTGTAAAGTACGGACATTCGACGTCCATGAAAAATAGAGCTCCACAGAGGAGAAAAAAAAGGGAGGTTGACGTTGATGTTTATTTTTCTTTCTCGATGCAACCACGAGGAGACAGATAAATGGCCGCGATAAAACCGCACCCTCCGAATTATTCGTATTAGATTTATAGGGAATTTTCTTCTTCCTTTTTTGTGGCTCGTCCCCCCGAGGGTGCCACAAAATTCTCCGGTCAAGCGTTACTGCACATGTATGTACAACCGGCATTATCCATTTAGCGACTGCGACGATATCGTTCGCCTTGAACTCAATAACGCCGTTACAAGCCACAATGAACTTGGTAGACCTTAAATTAGCAGTTAAATATATGTAGATAGGATGATGCTCTAACTAGGCCAGAAGTCTGTTCTTTCCACGCACCAATACACACACCAGTCAGTCGTCAAAGATTCGCGTTTGAGCCTACTTCAAAATCTCGCACACATTTTCGTCTCTATCCGTCGAAGGAGAATACGTTTACCTTTCCTTGCGTTACTCTGTTGACGTGGACCTACGGTCCCCATTCGATGAAGCGATAATACTTGGACCAATATGTACACGCCCTTGCCGTCGTACATGAATTCGAAGGGAGACGGGCAAACAGGTTCGAGCCAGCTCCTGTCGAAGGTTAAACACCTCCACGTTGTAAATTTTGAAATATCGGGGAAATCGTGAAAGGCTGGCTATCGTCATGGCGGGCTTCTACGGCGAAGGAACCGAGAGGGTGGCGCAAGGGAAAGGGTGAAGGGAGGTGCGTAACAGGGACTAATATCGTAAAGCCGCAACGTGCTCTGATTAAACATTATGTGGGTCCTAACGTTTCTCACGGTGGCGATAGCTGCTTCTGCTCCTCGCTACTACCTACGGCCGAGATCTTATCCGTTTCAATTGCTCCTTTCAATGAAGAAGGTCGTTGTATATTTGCTCCGTTCTAATTAGTACGAGCCGAGTTCCGTTTCGGCGTTTCATCGTAGAAATGGAAATATGAACGCGCAAAACCTTTGCCCCCGTCGAAGGCGTGTCATTTAAATTTCGCGTCGATAAGCCCCCGACAATTAAGCAAGAGTAAGGAAGTCGCAAGGAAGAGCAGATGGCTTTTTTTTCCCCGCGTTCACTAAAACCGTTTACGAGCACCTGCTGAAAGACGACGCATCGCTGCCCCGGTATAATTTCAGCAGTGTTTTAAACAACAATCCGAACGACGCGCGGCCAGTGCTTAACATAAAACGGCGGGGACCGCCTGTATGTTCCTGGGTGCTGCTAATGAGTAATAATTTCGCCGACGTGTCGGTAGCTCCTCGAACTTATTCCGCGTTTCGTCTCGAGTGTCTTTCGGAAGCCGTAGCGGCTCAACGTCGGATGTTCTAAATTGCGCGGCCACGACTTTTATTAGCGGAAAGAGACGGCCATGGTATTTGCATGTAATGGTTCGTAGAGAGAGAGTGAGAGAGGGGGTTGAGGGCTACGAGGTAGAGAAGAGCAAGAGAAAGGGGGAGGAGGAAGAGGAGAGAGAGTAGTCGGTCGGTAGGAAGAATGTTGGAAAATATGAGGGGGGTTGGAAAGGGGATGGTAGAGAAGACGGCCGGCAGGGAATGTAAGGCCGTAATTAGAGTTTTAGGGGTTCTATAGGGTGGTTGTTCACGCTGCTGGCCCGCTACGGGGGCGGAGAAGGGTGGTGGCGTCGGCCACGTTGTACAAGAGGGGACGCACGCCTCCCTTACGACTCTTACGAGGGACGGAATGTTTGCCAACAGCATTCTAATACGTCATTCTTTATTGTAAAATTAAAATTTAATCCCGAGGCTTGTATCGACCCCCCAACTAGCGGGCGCGCGGAATTACGTGTATTTTTAGGATTGGCCTGCTGCCGACTGGTTTATTTTTGCGAGGCTCTGTCGCCAACCGCTCCTCCGCAATATCGTTCAAACAACGAGAATTATGCGAGCAACGTGTCGCGCAATTAAGGGATGTACTCTTTTCGTGGTGAAAAACGACCAACACCGAGGGAACTACCCGGGGGATGCTATTCTTGGTATTATTGAAAATATAGAACGAGTGCAACGGGGAAAGCCAGAAGTGTGTATTGTACGGTATTTTTACGAAGTCCACTTAGAATGGAACGGAAATAAAAAGTAATCGCTCTCTTATGTAACCGCAAACGCTATTTGCGCGTTCCGTCATGGTTAATTCGTGGTGCATACGCACGAGTCGCTTTCGTGAATCGTTAATAGGGTATCGTGTGCGATAGCGATCTATTGGAATTGCTGCGGGACACCGACGATTTGTCAACTTTATCCCAATTTTCAGGAATGTTCGTCGCTAGATCGCAACGCTGCCGGTGCAATTTACACGAGCCCCCATTGCATTCAAAATAACATAAACTCTTTCCCACGAGCGTCATTATCCGCCATCGTTCGCCGCGTTCGCCGCATTTCTCAAACGAAATCGAAACCGAAACCCCTCGGATAATAAAAGGTGAACGCGGATCATCTTTCTTCCGTAGCAGTATCGTAAACAGCAATAATTTGTCCGCCCGATGGCGCGGTAGAAACAAAGAGAAGCACGCGTCTGACAACGAGTCGGAGTCCAGCATCGCGAGCCTCTCTTTTCGTGAGAATTCGTGTGGGGTGATGCGCTCAGCTCGTGCCGCCAGCCAGCTCGGGTCTCTCTTATAAATTTCACTCCCAAGGTGACTTTACAATTTCGTGGGAGATTAGAGCTCCTATTGCCGGAGGAGGAATACATAGCTGCACAGTCGGTCGCCATGTATAGATACGGTTCCACGCACCGTGGAAGGCACCGCCATGTCGCGCATCTGGGTAGAGCCGATCTCTCCGCTTTCATTGGTGTGGGTATCGTATCTGTACTGGCTGGCTGGACGCGTGTGCGTGAGGCAGATACACGCCAGATAATGGGAGGCACCCTTATGGATGACGTTTGGGTTCCGTCGGGAACAATGGAGCGAACTTGCCCACCCCTTCCCCCTCGCCATCCATCCTTGTCGGAATCCTTTATTACCACCCGGTATATATACGAATGACATACCCTCATATATATCCACCCTCCTTCTTCCACACCCTTCCGCCACACATATGCGTCTGCGTGTTGAACCGTATAGATTGCCACGCACACAAACTCGCCAGGAGCTGTCCGACCAATCGGGATTTAAGCCTACTGCTGGTGTGATGGAAGCTACGCACACTGGTGTATAAAGAAGCGATACATGAACACCTGTGTACTTGGTCTCACGTGAGATCGTTTCGTCATTTGCCTTTTGCTGTTTTTTCGCTTGCCGGTGCCAGGGAAGTTAAAGACACCCACGTCGCGACCGTAAGTGACCCAACGTGTCCCTCTTGCTTCTTGCTCTGGTTCCCCTCGAGAATGTCTCTTTCGTGACTCAAGCGACCAGACCGTATTCGTGTCGATATGGATGGGTTCGACAGTTCTTGAAAGTGAGCAACGCCTCGGACTGCTTTCAGGCTAGAGGATAGACGATCCCTCGCGTCCTACCTTCCTCTTGACGTTGCATCGTCCATCCGAAACGGAGCACAAATCTCCCGGTGTCGATATCGAGAATATTGGCGCGACAGGAAATTCGAGAGACTCGTACTTTATCTCCGCCTACGCGTTTTCAAGCGCTCTACACTCGGCGACAAGTATTGTCGCGACTAGACCTGCATTGCTCATGCATATTGCTTTTGGAATAGGTCGCGTAGGATCCGGAACGCAAGCGATATAGATACGGCGATTACACAACTGCCATAATATTGATTACCATCCATTCTACAGAGTATGTACTTCGATTTCAAGCGTGCCGTCATTTAAACCAGAAACAGAGTTCGCGCTCTTCAGAAAGAACGGGGCATCGAATCTCGACGACTCCATCCGGTCGCCTCGACTACTGCAAGCTTTTAAAAGAAAAAAAATCTCCCAACAGAGACATCCGAATATCAATTTTCGCGCAGAAGCAATCGAAGCAGAATGTTCCATTAAATATTACGTTCGCCCAAACTGCTAACGAGTCCCCCTCCTCGACTTTAACTTTCAATCACGTCCTCGTCCGTCCGCCGTCTAAAAAAAGCCACCGTATGACCAGCGACTAATGTATTCGGATACGTGACATCATATAGCAGATATGCCTGCTATCCGGCTTCGTTCGTGGAATTCCATAGACAATACCGTGGAATGGAGTGGCGGGCACAGAGGGGGAGGATGGCGCGAACGGAAAAGCAAGCAGCAGCGCCTAGTTTGACAACAGTCACAAATCCTGTGTCTTGCGCGGCGAGGCCGGAGGGCGATCTGCGCTCCGGCGAGAACCCTCTTTGTTCGAACGCCGGGTCCAGCGCGGTGCCCGTTCACCGATCCATTCATAAATATCTCAAAACGGCTTAATTTCGCGGCACTGCGGGCGAATAAAATCTCGAGCCGGTGAAAAATGCAGACAGGCCAAGCGACGGGGGAACGGGAGAGAAGATACACGGTCCAGCCACGACCCACGAATCGCTTGATCGCCGTCTCGGGTCACTGCAGTCTTCGCTAGAGAACCAGCCCAGGAGGGGTTTCGTTCCTCTCTCGTTTCTCTCCCGTTTCTCTCTCGTTTCCCTCGCGCACCTCGAACGCCAGAAAGAGAGAGAGAGAGTGAGTCGCAGACCAGGAAAAATGGTCGCGATAACTCCTCCGACCACTCTGCCCGTGGCAATTCCAGGCTTCGGCCCGGTCTCTCGCGATTTATCCGGCTAATCCTCGCACTTTTCGTGACCGAGTCCCTGTCCCCCGCAGGTATCTAGCTATGCTAGAGGCTGACTCGCGTTGATTGGTCGCGACGCTTCGTCCCTTCCCTTCGTATCGATTAAAAGCTTCTCGGAATTCTTACCTTCCCGGACTCTTTGCTTCGTGGACGTCTTCGCGTTCCACAGGGAGATAGCCTGGCGCTCGAAGCGAGACTCTTTGGTGGAACCGTGACGGATCCAGGTGTGACGGCAGATTGCGGAAAGCGCACGGCCGTCCACCCTGTGACGTTGCTGGCGAAAGAAAAGCAGTCTCTTTGAACGCAGCTGTTCGAGGCGGGGGAATGCGGGAACTTCGACAAACGGAGAGGAGAAACTGAGAACGGCCAGCGAAGTACATTTATGATAATTTTATGCGCGCCGCTGATCACGGGTGATTATTGTAATCGGTACACGAAAGGGTGCCCGATTAAATCTAAGCGTTAATTTAAGTCTGACGTTCCGCTCCGTGTAACCACGGTGGCGCTTGAGCTGCAACGCAGACTACCCGTGTGCCCGATACGTTTCGATTGCCTCGCGATGACGTATTGCGATTTGTTCTTTCCACTTCGTTTCGCAGCAGCGATCAAACACCGATAGAAAAAATTCTGGGATTTATTCGCGCGAATGGTAGTCGAGTTTAGATATCCTTGTAGATCGAATCGGCGGTGCACGAACGCGGAACTGCCTCGCGATTAAAATTTCTTGCCGCTTGTATCTCCACGCTATCCAATTACCGAGCCACATTCCCCTTCGACTGCAGCCTGAAGAATTCAGCAGAAATTTTAACGAATCTCGATTTCGCCAAAGACAATCTTGATCAAAAGCGCGAGGACCCACCGCGAGTTACGCTGGTCGTGTATGATTCATCCGCGAATTTATTTGCCTGAACGTCGAGCGAGTTTCAGCCGGCAAAAGAGAGGAAGGGTTGGCGCGGCGAGCGAGGCGAAAAATGCGAAAAAGGCGAAACACAGAGGACACGAATATACGAGAATTACTAGGTGCTGCGGCGAACGAGATCCGTTTACCGCTCGTGAACCACACGGCCACTCCGGTGTTTTTGGTGGAATAATAACTCAGGGGCGCGTAAATAATGCGGAATAAAAGCGACAAGGTAAATGAAACGTGCGGGGAATAAAACTCGAGACGCGAATTTACCGGGCGATCGAAGCTATTCCGGCTGTCAGTGACCGTATCCCGTTTCCATTTCAAATTGCACGCTCTCTCGCCGTACGCCCGTGCCCCTTTCGTCGTTCTTCCGTGAAGTGTCGTTCTATTTCTAGCCCCGGCCAAGCGAGGAGGACGTAAAGCGCGCGCAATGCATTCGACATTCTATATTAATCGATTTATACCAGCCTTAGCGTAAAGCGACCAATGTCGCGTAGACATTTTATCGAATAGCGTATCGCGGCAAAATTTCGCGGAGGAAAATGTGCATACCAGAAACGCGAGAAGGAAAAGGGAGGACCGTAAAGGGTGAGGCCAGCGCGACGAAACAAAAGGCTGACGGGGCGATATTCAACGGACGGTGAAACAGCTCGTTGATCGATAACCGCAAAGCGGCGTAGCCCGATAACGCCACCCAGCGTATGGGGCGACTTAAAATGGCCGTTAAAGTGGCGCGTTATTGTTTTCGACCACGTTTCTCGTCGCTCGTCCAGAAGAAACGAAAACCGCACAGAGAGGCGCGCACGAGTCTGACGTTTAGACGGCCCGCTAGATTTACGACTGCCTAGCCCTCCATTGACGTTGCTATTGCGGCGCAACGGCATCTGCCCGCCATTTCGCTCCTCTATGAACGACACTATCACGCGCCACTTGAAATCGTCCTTATTTCTCGATTGTAAAATCGTAATCGTCCTGGAGCAGGGCAGCTTATGCCTGGCGGATCGCAGGAACGGTAGGATACGCACGAATAATATACGAATAGAGTAACACAGAAGCAGAGAAACGCAACGCGGATGATTTTTTTCGAGAGGCATGTACCTTTCTCTTTGTGATTGCGAATTCGCACGATGGTGCAATTCGCGGCGATTTCCATGCGTTTTTCGCAGGGTTGCACAATTCCCCCGGTCGTTGCGTTCGAACGTCGACAAAAAAAAAACTCAGCAAGGCATTCCCGCGGATATTTAGCAGACTTTCGCAATCGTCGTTTCTACGATTGCCACGAGCACGAATAAAAATATGAAGGATCGTGCGGTATGACGGGGGGTGAGCGCGCACGAGGGGATCGTTTTCTGCTATTTCGATATCGGAGCGGATAGTCCTTGATGGTCATGATGGTCAACCTGATACTGACATTAACCGTCGTGGAAACGATTTATTGCGATTCTGGTTATATGAGGGGCGAGAAGAGCATGGACAGCAATCGAAGATCGCCGGGTACGACGGAGAGTCGACGTCGAGTGTGTCTGGGGAAAAGTGTAACGATACCCCGGCATTCGCTACCTGCGCGTTGATCCGTGAAACCAAAAGCGGCGCAACAATTTTCGGGAACTGTGGGATACACCGGTGGACTGTAATTTTGGGCAACATTCAAATTGCTCCCTTTGTGACCCAATTTTCGGAGCAAGTCGAACAACGAGGAGCAACAGGGCCCTACTTATCTGCATCTATAAACCATCGGTATCGTTCTTTGTCCGCTTTGTTCTGCACGATTGCACGAGAAATTAAATTCCTACAATAAATTACGCAACCACGTTCCATAGTTGTCCACACGAGGAAAGGATTGGGAACGCGAGGTACATCAAGCAAAGTTTCCTCGTCGCAATAAACAAGGGAGCGTCTGAATCGCCGACCCTCCGTTAGCGAATCCATCTTGAACAGATAAACTCGATCGGATCTTCCAAGTTCGGCGCGACAGCCCTGCCGTGCACGGAGACTTTCCTATTCCAGGGAGCGTATTAACCTCGAAGTCTCGAGTGGACGAGAGATAAATTTTTCCCGAAGAAAACGATCGGGCGTAATCGAAGCGTTTAAAGTTCGATTCCACGGATTTCGTATAAATTCGCGAACTTAGAGGACAGCGACGCGATCGGAGGGACATTGATAGAATCTCGCCGGGGGAAGGACATGGAATCGTGGATGGGAGGGTTGGGGGCGGGAGGGGGTGGTAGTCGTAGAGGAGGCGTCGCAGTCGGGCAAACTTCCGCAATATCCCCGTCTACTCGACGAACGGTAAAGCCGCGTACGGCGACCGAAAGCAGATATTAAACTTAATATATAGCCGCAATTAGGCGCAGGCCTTCACCCTTCTCGTTTACAGGCTGCGCCGTGTAGTACGGTAGACACCGTGTTACTTGGCTGCCCTCTGCGAAAATGGACCACCGCCTGTCAACCATAACTCCTTTGTCCCTAAATCACTCGCAACCTGTCGCTAATTGCCGGAAATTCGTAAGCAGAAAACTCGTGGACTCGTGTGGGATCACTGTCATCGCCTTTATTTAATATGGGAGGGACGAGGAGAGTATCTTGAATACAGCTAGGAAGAGTTGCTACAAAAATGTAATTAGATAAATGGAACGGTTTGGTCGCAGACGGATGGAAGTTGCGAGAAAATATTCGATTTTTAACAGCACTCTTTGTTCGCATTAAACGGCGGATAGTTGTTTTGAGTTTGCTGATTTATGGCTAATCAATTATCAATTATAAATGTAAACCGGCTTATCTAGTTATTAATAAACATCGCAACGAGCAATTGATGGTCATAAAGTGGAGAAAATGGTCGTGTAAGTACGTATGGAGTAGGGGTTATCTATTGTGCGAGCCACCCAGACGCGTATTACACGCTTCTTTCGTCACCTTTTTATTAATCGCTTCGTGTGAGGTTATCGTTGATTTCCGATCAAAGGTTATCCACGGGGAACGTTGTTTGAAAATAACTATCGTCTGATAATTTCCTTCTGCAACAGTCGAGTTGTTTCACCCCGAATTCTTTTTCCTCCGACGTTCGCAATTTCTCGAGTTCGTACGGGGCGAAAAGGGGCGCGAGGACGAAACAGAAATGTATCCGAACATGAAAGGGTGGAAGGAGTTACATAAATTAGGCACTGCCGGGGGCGAACGAGCTTCACGCCCAACTGTTAACCCTGTCCAACGAATCCTAACCAGACAGTACATCCCCCGAGGGGAGCGGAAGAACGGTTATCTATAAATTCTGCATGAACATTAGCTTGATCCACCGAAATTGTTGATAATGCTCGCGCCAGGACTCGGCCCATGGGTCGCGAATATTTATGGCGGCCGAAGTGTGGGGACAATCAGGTTCACCGGTGGTCGAGAGAGGAGCAGCAAACTTCCAGTTCCGCTGGCGCGCGAGACTAGGGAGGATGCAGCGAAGGGTTTTCTGGCTGCTTGACTCCCCCCAGGCATGATATGCCGCCGGCAGGATGGAATGGTTTTCCCTCCGGTTGCCAAGGTAACCTATGGCCCACCCTTCGAGCTTCGGCAACCACCCTGTACCAGTGGCTGCACCGACCGCGCGCCCCTGCTACGCGAGCTAAGCTCACGCACACAGCCGCGTCGAAAAACCATGTTGTCTTCATTGTGTTGACACAGACACGCTCCCATGGCTCTTCCTATATTGCACGCACCACCGCACGGACGGAACACCCGAACAGAAATTCGTGAACGTGTGTAGCTACAGAACGTACACAACCAGTGAATCCTGAACCGCGCTGCTGCGACCGGCCATGCTGAATTCAATATCAGCATTCTCTGCATTCCCTTGCGGTTTTTTTTATCCTGCTCTGAACGATGACGACCGGACGGGTCATGCCGCGTGTTACCGGCTGCCTTCCTACCTAGCGTGTGTCGGGTGCCCGTGGAACGTCAGCTCGAAAAGCAAAAGAATGAGAAAATATGATGGCCGGGGAGTTAGAAAAATACTTGCCGCGGGATTTGCGCAAGTTTGATGGAATTTCGTGGAAAGTCGTTTGTCTTTATTTTCACGTACGTGGAACGAAAATGGATCTTTATTTTACCAATGGTGGGCGAAGAGGCTGCAAAGGTTAATGCGTTAAAGAATTTTTCCTTTCTTTTTTGATAAATCGAACGGGGAAGTAACTTGGCTTCGGTTGGAATCGACAGGGCCGCGCATTGAACAACAAAATCTCGCAATCTTTTATGGGTCGGTAGCGCATATTTGCTTCATCGCGAGGCTATAATATAGCCACTCAGCGTCTCCTCGAGAATGATGGTATTATGGCCGACTGTCCATTGCACCGGGCAACCGGTTTCTGTGCGACGAACCGAAGGCGCAGGCCCACCCTTTCACAACGCCGGCCGAAAGTAAAATTACCTTCGAGCCAATTGCGAAAATCGTCCGATGAGAAGTTTATCGAGTTACGTTGCAACTTTGCGGCCATCTTTTGCTACAGTCTGCTACGGGGGTCACGAGTTTCGTGATTTCTTAGCACTTGCACGGCAATTCAAAGTAGAGAGGTCTCAATGAGGTTCAGATTGCTCAGATATAGTTGTTCCGTAATTCTCGTGCAATTATTTCATCACGTTGCGTACGTTGAAAAGATTGCATCGCGCGTTGGCCCGAAGTTAACTTTTGCGACGGACCCGAGGGCAACGTTTTCAGGTACGAGCCAGATGACAGGCAGCAGTTCTTACCTGGTTAGCACGGATGCGCAGTTCGATGGCTACCTAAACACCATAAAAAATGCAGCGTTCCCGGCGTACCCCGCTTTACGACTTTGACTCCGGGCCCGGAGAAAGTTTGCCGGGCAAAAGGGCTTTTCAAGAAAGGGTTCAGTCTTTCTTTCCCCCCGATGGACGCGGGACTTTTCCGAAACTTTCTATTTTTTACTTTTCCCCTTTTTACCACGTTCAACCCCTGCAATAAACTGACCATCGGTAAGTGCCACATTTTTTTCCCCGAAAGAGAAAGCGAAGAGAGAGAGTTAAGATTTGTGGCCCGGCCGGCGAAACGCAGGTCAATCCACGGGAAAAATTGACGTTTGCGTAACGAAAGGCGAAGTTCGTGATCGGGTGTGCAGTCTCCTTTTTTTTCTCTCCTGCTCGACGAACGGCCACGGAAGAGGTAACGCAAATTCGTCCGGCCGAAGAAACGTGAAATAGATGACAGTTTTATTGCTGGATGAACGTGGGTCCGTTCTTGCCGCGATTCAATTAATAAAGCTGATGCACCAATTAATATTTAACAACCGACTAATGATTATTGCGCAGAGTTTACGCAACGGTGAAGTTAAGCTAACGATAGATGATGTAATCGTTGATACACTTCCATGGCAACAAATACGAGAATGGCAGTAACATTCACGAACGAAACTCGTCTTCAACATCGTGCTCCTCTGCGTCAGAGGAAAAAGATGCTTTTACTTTCGAACTTATAGAATGCTATTTAAATATTATTTGCACAACCAACCCTTTGCACTTCTTGCGCGCTTACGAAGTAAGTCAACAGTCAACTTATTTGTTTCCAAATTCTCGCCGTCCAGGTGTACCAATCAGAAACGTATTACCTCGTAACGATAATCCCGCGAAGATTTTGTCCGTCTTCAGCCAGGATCAGCCGGACGAATCCCGAGTGGTAAGCATCGCCGTGTCGAGAGTTGACTGTGGTAGTGCAAAGGGTTAAAAGTCGTGTCTGCCCGCATGAAAAAACTAACCTAGGCAAATCTGCATTTCTGACGTTTCCAGGGCCAAACGGCTGTCCAAGGCGTAGGGGTCGACAGACGTACACGCGGTTCCAGACGCTGGAGCTGGAGAAGGAATTCCACTTCAACCATTACCTGACGCGACGGCGACGAATAGAGATCGCGCATGCCCTTTGCCTGACGGAACGACAGATCAAAATCTGGTTCCAGAACCGGCGGATGAAGCTGAAGAAGGAGCTGAGGGCGGTGAAGGAGATCAACGAGCAGGCAAGGCGGGAACGGGAGGAGCAGGATATGATGAAGAAACAGCAGGCGGAGAAGCAGGCGAAGATGCAGCAGGAGCAGCAGAACGCAGCTCTGCAGCATCAGCAACAGCATCACGTAAGCGGTCTCGACAAGACGCAGAGCGATCTTCTGAAGGCGGTCAGTAAGGTGCCCACATAGGAGACTTTGCTAAGCCGGTTGTCTTTCTTTTAAAGAAGAAACAAGAGACTGGACGCAGCCTAGACGCGGACATCGAAGCGAAGTAGCTGGTAAGAGAGGTCGGCCCATGGTAGAAGACCTTAAAAACGAGTGAACGAATTCACGCACGCTCTTCCTCTTCCTCTTCTCGCGCGAACGGACGAAGATATCTACGGGGACTCTCCGTGGTTTCTTCTCCTCCTGCCATGGAGTGGTTGGACGGGTGTGCGGGCATCGCGTAGGAGGCCACGCCAGTGTCGCCTCTCTGTGCGTTCCCTTTTCTTCGTGTCGTGTTTTAAGGGGAACGGAAGGAAGAGATACGAGGGGAAACACGGCAAGATTGTTTCTACACGGAGAGAAGATACGGATACTCGGAGCGGCGACAACGGTGCACGGTGTACGCGTCATTGTCCCGACTCTGACGAAACTCGGTGTCGATAAGGGAAGAAAGTGATGAAGGAACTAACTAAGAGAGAAAGAAACGCGGGAACCGAGAAGTAGGCGCGCGACGATGTTCGGAGTCGTCTCTGTGTCTCTTTTGTTTGTTTTGTTACGAAGGAAGAACGGAACGAAGGAGTATTCGGGGTATATACCCACCCCCCGAATTAACCGTAGACGTTAGAAGGATGAGCGTAGTAGAAACGCGAAGCGTGTAGAAGAAGCGAGAAGCACACCCTCGAGAAAAAAATGAAAAAAAAACAAAAAAACACTACGTACTTATTTGGCTGGGCCAAAGGGAAGGACCTAGCCTGTGACTGATTCCTAGAACGTATAATGTAATAATTGTTAATCGAGCGACGAGTCATCGCGATTGCCGGGCGATGAGCAGCGGGGATGATGATGATGAGTTGGCGCGATAACTGCCACACGTACACACGGGAAGCCAACGATCGCGCGTCGGCCACCGACGTACTAGAATTAGTTTAAACGAGCAGAAGTCGAAGGATTAACGCCGCCCTGCCGCACGGCCACGAGGTCCTCGTGTATGGCAGCGTCGACGAGACGATCAATTAATACCGACCGGAGAAGAAGCGTAATAGTAGGGAGTAATTAAGCGATGGCTGTACGAGAAGAAAAAATTCCTCTAATTGCGCTAAACGATCAATGGGATACGAAAAAAAAGGGGGACACGAACTCGTTGCTCTCCGTCATAACGAGGAACACGGACGATCGCGGGCCTGATCTTTTTAATTTGGCTACCCCAATCGATTATTCCACTTCTTTTC
The DNA here is from genome assembly GCA_963583965.1 of Nomada ferruginata. Lineage (NCBI taxonomy): Eukaryota > Metazoa > Arthropoda > Insecta > Hymenoptera > Apidae > Nomada > Nomada ferruginata. Next base: position 4,294,666 of record OY757214.1, on the reverse strand, counting down.
ATCCACCGCCATCATCGATATCCCTCTTCTCCTGCATGTCGAAACGTCCCTTGCAAACTGTCAGCCTGCCCGAAGCAACCCGAACGAAGTTCAGTTGCCCTATCGCCGATACGACGACGCGGCGAGAGAGACCTGGCCGGAATCGAATCTCACGGTGCACACAAAGAATCGTCGACGTCGCGGTTCGATATCTCGTTCCACGGGGACACCCCCATATCCTTCGCGATAAAGCGCGATGATAAATCCCGTCGCGATTAAGCTCACGCGACGCGCGAGAGAACCCCAAGCGGAGCGTGCAAGTAGAAAACGGCGAGCGTATTTCTCGCGCGGCCGCGGACTTCGGATACTTCGGGATACCTCCTTCGGATACGGGGCTGCACGATTAGAAGGAAACTGGCGGCGCGTGCATTAACCGCGTACACACGCGGGGCAATTTCGTGCCGCTCGCCGACTTGTTTCCTCGCCAGAGGAATTTAGTGGTACAAATCGATGCCATTTGCCGTGCTCCTTTCCTAGAGTTAATTAACCGTGGTTTACCGCTCGCGATTACCTCTCCGTGACTTGGCGTTGCAATTAGACGAATTAACGTTGCTCCCGATAATATTTTCTACATAGCTCTGACGTTCGTGCCAAGCTCGCGAGATCTCCTCTCGCTGACGCAAAAATCATTTCCAATTATTCTAATGGCGAGGCCGTTGCGGCTGGATGTTTCTTCTGTATTACCCTTTCCCTCTTCGTACATTTTTTATGTTTCCGTTTGCACGATTCCACTGACCCGGATCGCCCATGTTCGCTTGCGGATCTATCGGTACACCTTCCAGAATCGATCCCCCCCTCTTTCAGGAATGGCGACTGTCGGTTCCTTCCGGTTGATACGGAGGATTCATTCGAAGGGCCGTCGGTGCAGCGAAAATTATTTTTCTACAATGCAAATTGACAGACAAGCGAACGATGCACGATAGCGTTCGACAATTACGGAACTGTGCGAAACGGATTTTCGAGACATTCTTCTTCAATTATCGTTTGCTGGATCTCTTACCAATGCAACCATTGCGGGCAACCCCGAAGAACGAACGTAGAAAATGTGGGAAAATTAATGCATTGGTCGCGTTTTAACTGGCCGGTTTCGAGAAGTGCTGACACGTCGACGAGCATCCACGTTTATACATCCCTTCGGTTACAGATCTCAAAGGATATCGCGCAAGGTATCGCTAAGGCTTTTACTAATACAAGTTAACTTGTACGAAAGCATCACGTTTCCCATATTATCTTAGATAATTTATCGTAACGCTGCCACGGAAAATAGTATCCTTTAGTTGCATCGCGGACGCGACGATTCAGAATCGTCCCCGCGGCTGTTCGAATCGAAACGACGTTCTTCCAAGAGAAATCTATTTTTTAATTGCGCTTGTTTCTCACCTCTATTCATATCTCTTTTTCTCTTTTGAATAATTTCGTTTGCTCACTTCGCGGTGACATGTTAATTCTTTTCTGTTAATTTTCCGTAGTGTTATCGTAGTCGCATCGACGCCACGTTGGATGTAGAAGATCGTTGAAACTGAGAGTTCAAATACGTCATTTCTTTCCGGCAATTTTATTCGGATTCTGTTCCTCTGTTATTCATTTTTTTCTTTTTCTTTTTGCCACGCCGTTAGTGAACACCGCGACACAGCAAGGTGTCTACGCGAAAAATAGTCGAATGCACAGGGGTGACCGTAAAAGGGGCTGAAAGAGAGAAAAGAAAGGCACAAAAGCGCGGTGAGAAAATATAAGGTACACACGGGAGAGAACGAACGTAATAACGAACGCAGAAGATCTTCACACAAAACAAAGACACATCACCGGACGAGTATCTCACTCTTAGTACATTAAATACGTAATTTGGTGTCAGGGTAGACCTTTTTCCATAGATATAGAAGCCGTTGTTGCTATTTACTTACGTAGGAATCGTAACGACGAGGGGGACTAGCAAGTGAAACCGCGAGAGAAATGCAGAACTTCAGATTATATAAATTATTACCTAACTATTTTTTTCTCCTCCCCGTTCAGACGACTCGTACAAAAGCATTCCTTCGTTCTATCGAGGATTCTCGATATGGATGTCGGTCCCCGTGTCTTTAAGATTGCCGCGAAACTTTATCGAATGTATCCACATTTGTCTTCCGTAAGTTATTGTTCACGGAAAACAGATTGATTCTCGAGACTTTCTCGCCCAGATGCGACTGGATGTTCCTGTTGAGTATTTTTTTTATTTTTTTTTTCACTATTGCTCTTTCGTCGGTCGCGATTTTCAACGCGAATCGTTAAGCTTTTATCAGAGCTCGGGTATTACTTTAATGACGCTGTTCAAGGATGGGACGTGCTAGAGGAGGAAGCGTGACGAATAGTTTGGAACGTTGCAAAAACAGATATACGTAACTCGAACCAAGAGAAATCACAGGACTTGCGTTTCAAAAAGAAAAAAAAAAGGACGGGGAATGCGTTGTACGAATCGTCCAGTGACTATCTATTTACCATGTAAAATCATAGTGTACACAATACCGTATTAAATATTACTAAAAGTAACGAGTATATTATATACAAAGATATATGAATATATATGTATATGAGCAGATGAAGAAAAGAAATTCTGTCGCACCGTGCTCTAAGGACAAACAAACAAACAGCAAAGAGATTTTCATAGTAGCATCGCAAAATAAAAATAACAAATAATAAATTAGGATACGTATGACTAGCATATTAAAAGTACACGCAAAGCAAACGACTAATAAACAAAAAAAAGGAGAAATGCAACACAGAAAATAAAATTTGTGGACCTCTGAAAAAAAGTGAAAGAAAATAAGACTTTGTTAAACGGAAGGGAGGAAAGGAATTTTTTTTAGACCGGCTAGAGCAGCTGCTATTTAATAGTAAAAGTAAAAAGTAAATAGACGTCCGTAATCAAGGCGAAAATAGTATCGTTTTTAGGGAAAGTCTAAGGAAAAGTAACATTGATATATATATATATATATATAGAAAAAGAGAGAGAAAGAGACCGAGTGAGTGAATAAACCGTATTCATATTAATACTATACCGCTAATTACCTAAACTACTATTACACATAAATATCGCCGTACGTAAAGTAACGATTAAGCTGAGCATGCGAGTCTACGTACGAGTTGTAGATACTCACGTAAACTATCCACCTCACCCTCCACCCTCCCCTCTACACGCCCTCCCCCTACAGACCCCCGCATAGCGAATGTACCTCTACATACCGTAATCGTAACGATGTTCTAACGTGCAACGAGCAAGATAGTCGAAAGCAAAGAGGAAAAAAAAAATCGACACGTTTAACATGAACGGCGTAGAATATAAATATAATACGTGCGTAAGATACGGTAGGATACGGTTCGGTTGAAAGGAATGTGACGTTTCGAGGGAACACGGGATACTCGGAAAAATATATAGTTGCTGCTAGGTCCCAATTAATACTGACGCAGTTCGATGAACACAGCCGACGACGACGACGAATCGTTAAGAGAATCGACGAGACGCGTATTCGTTGTTAATGATAGTACATTCGTGGAACGAACTTGCTTGCTCGGTGAATCGTTGACTTTTCATTTTGTTCGTCAATTCTTATCCACCCTTTTTCATTCTCCCCGTCGTCGAACCGCGGATTATACACCTTCGACGAACCCTCAGAGTTCGCACCGTTCGGGGATAATTAAATCGAATCGTACTAGTTTTTCCGTTTGGTCGATCCTTGGGTCGAATCGCGTCTAACGCTTGCGATATACATATGTACCTACACATTAGATGTGTCACGGTTTTTCTTTTCTTTTCTTTTTTTGCTTGATTTTCGGGAGCTTGTGCCCGAGGCAATGCAGTATTATTGCGACTTCTAGCGAGACAACTATATCTTCTTCGGAGGAAGATCGACAAGGATCGGTGAACGTGGTCGTGATTATGGAGAGGACGGATTATCCAAAATATAAACGAAAAAGAAAAAGGGGAATTGGCTGCACGCAGTCGTATGTCGATTTCGGTCCGCGTAATCTCAGTTACGGATTTAACTAGGGTAGCGACAAGCATGCTCCCGATTTTAGAATATTTCTATTGATCTATCGGCAATTCGAAAAGATGGGAAAAGGAAGGTGTGCGAACGCGCCTGAATCTTCTTCGGCTCAATGTATACGTAAAACGAGGGAAAATAAAAAGGGCGAACGAAAGGAAGGGGGAACTGACGAAATTCGGTGATAAGGGGCGACAATTTTTTTTGTGAAGGAAAAAAATAGTAGAATGGATCGAGAAGTCCCGAGAATCTGGCGTAACTATTTGTAGAAAAGCTTTACACGTCAATCTACTTACGAATTGTTAATATCATCATCATCATCATGATCGTTAACACTGTCGTCGACAATGTTTTTATTATTTTTTTTTATTATCACATAGCGTAGTTATTGTTCTTTTTGGATGATAGAACCGTTTGCCTACGGGGTCTGTTCTTTTTTCTTTTTTTTTTTAACGACTAAGACGCGGGCCGGCCTTGGAAACGGGCTGGCGGAAGTGGCGGCGCCGATACGTCCGACAAATTAGGGATATACGTAACGCGTACTAAATATAATTAACTATCATGATTAATTAGCCGAGGAGTTTGTACAGTAATCGCAACGGTGGGATTCGTAGCGGCCGTGTTATATATACGTACGTATGTATTAAGTCTTTAATCGTTAGTGACTGCAATTCGAAGTGAAAGAGGATGGAAAAAGAAGGGAGAGAAGGTAGCTGAACGCGAAGCGTAATCGCGCGAGTTTCTCGTTAAGAAAGCAGCGTTGGTTGTTTTCACGAACGGGAACGATTTGGGAACCGAGGCGTTTCCACGTTTTTTTTTTCTTCCTGTCACTCCTACGTTCGGCCCATACTGTTCGTGGCCCCTATAGGCAAGTTTCGCTCATTTTGCGTTTCTCCTTGAATCGCTCGTTCATCCTCGAAGGATGAGTCGTACGGGGACGTGCCTCGACTGCATCGTTACGTCCTGTCGTTGTTTCTAGTTGCAATATCATCGAAGTCATGTTGATGAACAGTTAAAATACGTGATCGTATTTACTTCGTGTAGTTGATTGTTTTTGTTGTGTCGCTCGGATAGTTAACATTCGTTGTCTTCCCCTTTCGTAACGATCGCGTTGATTGTCCGTTTTCCTTTTCCTCTTCTTTTTCTTTTCGTTTCGTTGAGAGTATATTATGTTCGCAGCGGCACACGGTGCCAGGGTCGTTTTGTTTGTTACGGAAATTGACGTTAATTTTATGAGATTGATGAAGCAGCTCGTTGCAGAAGCAACCGCCCGAGTTCCCAAATCATTCGGCCGAGAAACCGAAGAGGATCAGCGCGTGAAACGAGAATTTTAGAGTTAAAACTGCGGGCGCCGTCCACATACGAAGCTTTCTCTCGGCTTATCTTTAAGCTACCTAAATGCATCTACATTGTTATAGAATATTATTCCAAATAATTGACGCGTAATCATATCATATAACGTTTCATAACGCTTCCCCGTGCTCTTTCACGCACCCCATTTTATCCCCCACCCCTATTCTCCACTCGCGAAGGATAATATAAGAATAACCCAAACCTCCCCCCTCTTGTTTACCCCTCCTCCTCCCATCATCCAATCGATTTACTCGCTCTTATTCTTACCATTATTATAGATGTATTATATTGAATTAAAATATGTATATCGATTAGGTCTATACATACGCATATATCTACGTGTAGGTTATCGGAAACACGAAAAAACGAATAATAGCAAACAACAAGAACAACGCGAACAACGTGAACGATAAAAAGCATCGCCGTGTAGTAGTACAACTTTTGCCCAACTTGCCAAACTCGCGTAAAAAGGAACGAACCGAACCACGATTCATCGTTGCTCTTCTCGAATCGGTTCGACGATTCGAGATGTGAAAAAAAGCAAACAAAAAAAAAAAAGAAGAAGAATCGAAATCAAGAAATAGGTGCGTGTAGCGCGGTGCTCTCGAGAGTGACGGAAAAATCGAAATGAATAGAAAAGTAAAGGAAACACTTCTCTTATCCGAATTAGGGAAACTGCGTGAAACGAAAACACCGTGTAGTGTGGCTCTATATTGGTCGAAACGATGTCACAGATTTTGTTTTTTGGAGAACGCGAGTGAACGAGAGTGAGAACGTCCTTCGATCGAAGAACGAAACCTGAGTGTGGGTGAATGAGAAACGGCGAGAAAGAATAATTAATCGGGAACGTACCGAGAGAGAGAATGAAAGGGATATTTGTGTAAATCGTACCGTACTACGTACATGTACGCGTAAGCATTGTGACATATTTGATGAAAATCCAAATTTAGAACAATTCTTAAATAGCTACGTACCGATTGGTAAAAAGAACTCATTAAAATTATATTAATAAATTTAGTTGTTTTAAACGATAGGTATCCGAATTCGTTTGGCGGAACGCAGGATTAAATTGACGATGCGAAGAAAAAAAAGAAAAGAAAGAAATAATGAATGAATATGTTGTATTTTCTTTTTTACGTAGTAAATCTGATTGTTTATTTATGAACTGTTTATTTTACATGTTTTTTCGTATATTTGTTTTTTGTTAAATGCGAAACGTAAGAGATTCTGGTATTGACGTGTTTTTGTCTTCTTTCTTTGCGTTACGATTAGTGCGATTATCGTTTTAGCGCGACCTCGGGAATATGTTGTATGTACAGATATTTAAAAGTAACGTTGCGACTTCGAAAGGCGAGGTTTCCACCACGTATCACGTAGAGGAGCCCTTCCACTGTCTTCTTTCCCGCGATCGATCAACAGACCGAGTCACTTGGTGCCATAAGAACGTGTGATCGTGATACGAAACGATTCGATCGTCTTTCGAAAAACTGTACGGTTTGATTAAAAACTGCGTTTGGTTGTAATATATTATTTCTATATATACATATATACATATATATATGTATATATGTTTTACTGTGTTCGTTAGGAAATCTTATCATCGGTTTGTGCGTGTTACACGAGATCGTCCTACGCTTGGGATTCGGAATTGGATGTAAGCAGTGTCGAAAAATCTCTGACAAAAATTTGTTAAACTATATACGAGCAACGATATTATTGCACGTCGCTAAGATTATTCCGTGGCACTATTGCTTACAATTAATTCCGGAGAACTGTAGGCTGATCGAGTGTGTCGGTGGACTATACTCTAAGTGTTGTTCTTTTTTTTTTTTTATTGGCAGCTGTTACATTTTTCGCGCGTGCGTTGAATGTTATTATTTTTACGAAACTTTTTACTGTAATTCCATACTCGCGAGTATACAGCACTTTGTGTGTCCTGTCGGTTAGTTTCTTAGCGGGTCGATGATGCCTCAAGAATTTCACGTTCAAGTAGAGAAGGAGAGAGATCGAGAGGGAGAGAAGAATGGGTGGGTGTGTTACCTCCTATTCGCGCGTTTTCGCGTTGCGCGCAAGAGCGCGGAATTTCCCTCTCACCCTCATCCCCCAGTGAAACGATCGTGGGATTCTCGAAGTTCCGTTTGTTAAGTTCTTCGTCCGTGTGGATATTTCGTCGGTTATATTGTTCTGCGCCGTTTCGCGGTTACTTAAATATTGTTTATCGTTTCGACAATTATAATATACGCGAGCCGTGGTTATTCTTAGAATGTAAGTCGACTAGCCGGAATGAACGGATCGAAAATTAGGAGCTACGTAGCCGGGTATTGTGCACATGTAATATTCTTTTGCTCTCGAGTCGCCAATGACGATGGGACTTCGGTATCGAATATTGCACCTTCGAATGTTCGATGCCTCGACGAGATGTACTGTGATCGTTATTGTTTTTCCTGCGCAGACGACGGAAATTGTTCCCGTTCTGTTCTCTTTGTTCTCTTCATTTTGTTAGCCTTTTGAAACAGTTTGAAACCGAGTTTCTTCTCGCCGCAATGTTTTTTAGTCCAATTCGTGAACCATTCGTCGGAAGAACCGTGCGCACACGCTTCTCGCAACACGTCCACGTAAACACACACATGCATACACATACGTAAACGCATACGTACATTCGTGCGTAAAAGAAAAAAAAATTAATAAAATGGGAAAAAACACAACGTGTACGAAAAATATCAGAGCCGAGAATTTAGGTCCTACAATTATCTTGCTGTACCTACGTTAAATGAATGGAATGCCGTTTATTACTTCAAGAGTTTCTTCGATGTAAATATTAACACTACGTAAAGTTAACGTTGCTCAGTGAGCGAGGAACCGCGGACGCCGATCGATCGAACGGGAAATCGGTAACGACTTTGTTGATCGTTCGATGCATCGTTGATCGTCGTGGCGAGCCGCGGATCCTCGCGGGCCGCTGAATGATACCTAATTAATGTAATGCTAGAACGATAAGAGAGCGTAGCTGTCCTTCAATACCTACCTACCACGTTAAGAGTAATAAAAGTAACGGAATAATGGAGTCTCATGTCTATTGACTATTTCAAGAATTAGTATTATACCGTACGATGAAAAGGTGACGACGACGAGGGTGGCGTTTGACGATGACGATGAAAGGCGAAAAGGTAATCCATTGACAATGAATGTAAATGTATCCATTTTCGAAACTTGATGTAGAATTATACTCATAAGCTATATCTATGATATACAAACGAAATAAAAGCGTATAGTAAATTACGAGCTGCTTCAGTTACTGTCGTCCGCCACTTTTAATCCCACATGCTCCAAAGATATTGCGCACCCATTGGTATTACGATAAAACTCCTCGTCATTAGGGTTGAGTATTTAATACCAATTGTAAGGTGTATAAAGGTAGACACGTTCGGACGAGCGTTTTCGTTAAAACAAAAATTTGCATCCCTGATTTGCACGTCCCAGCGAGGAAAACGCGACGAGACATCGAACGACAACCATTTCCGCGATTTCTGCCTATTCTCCGAGGCTAATTCCGAGAGTATCAAAGTTTACGTCTCGATTGGTCGTTTCCAGCCACTGGGGTATTATATAGCGGGGGCGCTACGGTCACAGCTCTCGCAGAACTCACCCCATCTCGACGCATTTTCGCCACTTTTACGCTTGGAGGGGCGGAACATTGAAATGGAAGCATCGAGTGGCCGCGTATGGCTGCATATATTCCGAAATAACCGTATCGGTTTATACGCCATGGTTCCCCAGGTTCTCCTTCCATGTGCGACTCGCCCATTTTGCCTTGCAATCCCATTGTCCATTGTCCCGGTATTAACTTTTATTGTACGACCTGCGCCTTTGGGAGTCCTCGGCCTTTTCCTTGCCGAGGGCCCCTCGTTAACGATTGCAGTAAAGTAATTAAAGAGACAGGTTTAACAACAATCAATAAAGCAATATAATTGCTGTTTATGTCGTTACTAGTTTATTAGCATTGCTTATTCGCGCTTAAACTACAAAAGGCAGGTTCAATTGCTGCAGGAATCCTGCGCGAGGCAAGAGTGAGAAATTGTTCAGTGGAAAATTGTTGGCGATTGCTACTCTTCCATCCCTTTCTCCGTGTTTATTTTCTGATCACGTTAAAAGCTTCTTGTAAAATGGCGCGATGCGGAGGGCGACTCGAGGGAAAGCGTCGAAAACGATGCAGAGCAGACGCGATCCAATTTCAATTATTCTTCCCGGGATGTCGGAACAATGGCGTTGCGGAGTTGCATCGCGTAACTATCAGGGTTGTTCTTTTTGCGCTGCGGGATTCGAGAGTGAATCCAAAATAGACCGACGTCTCGGACGGAAGGTTGTTCGGTGGTCGTTAAAAACGGCGAACGGACGCGAACGGCACGAAAACAACCGTAAAATTACCGTGTAGAACACGGCGTGTAACGTGGCCGCGGCGGTTCGAAAAATTTACGGCCTTCGAGTATCGTCGATGAAGAACTCGTAAACGCCGTATAATTGCGTGTAAACGTTTTTGTTGTCGCGACACGGTTCACCAGCTGCATGGAGACGATTACGATGAGGCAATATTTCTGGCAAGTCTGCGCATGAATTTCACGACGCGAAACCGTCTCGAGGTGAGCGGTTAGCCGAAAGCACTCGCCAGAAATTATCCAAAAGTAAAGTTACCCGAGAGACGGCTATCTGCTGTCTGTTTAAACAAAAAAGTCGTACCACACGTTTCCGCAGCCGCTGAGCCACCCAACTGTTTCAACCCCCCCTTTTCCAATCCAGAGATTCAGCCATTAAAGCGGGAATTAAACCAGCACGAGGGAAATCAGCTCGATCGGCCATTCCCCCGATTCTTCTTCGACCGTCGAGTAGCATTCGAATTCCCGCACGGCAAAAATCGCGCGCTCTCGATAATTTCATTCTTTATCCGATTTCCCGCGGCGCGACTGAAATATTGATTATTTCCATGAAACGGGATCGTTCGGGAACCGTCTAACGGGGCACAGAAGCCGCACGAACAGACGTGGAATAAAAATCAGGGGAATTACAGGAAAAACGAAAATCGTTTCCAATTATGCACATGAAATTATAATTTTCCGCGAACAGGTTCCGCGGAATGCGCGAATCGTACACGCGCTCATTATCCTTGCGGCGAGGCTAGGCTCGCGTTTACCTATCGGCGAACATAATTTCCCATTTCCAATTATCTATATCTCGTCAACTGTGTATACCTGTCCCACGTGTTGCAACCGCGGCGTATTTCTGCGAGCGCACCGGCTGAAACGAATGGTCGAACACGCGTTGACACCCACCCTTATCGCACGGATATATCGAGCATCTTATATTACGGGGATTTACGGACGTGCCTAGGGCCCGCGTATAAATTCTTGCCTAGGTGGAGCGGACGAAAAAGCTCGCTCAACGGCGGCAGCAATTAAGGGCGTCGCGGCCAACGGGGAGGCTGAATTAATAAAACGAGCAATTTACGGGTAGCGTTTGGAAAATTATTTCGCCGTCTTCGTCGAGCACGGGGGAAAAGCTTGTTAATCTTGCGGATAAACGGGGTGACCGTGAAAATGCAGGGGAGAAAAAACATAACGGCGAGTTGTGATACGAAAGTATTTCCCGTGCCTACACTTATTTATGGTACTTTCATCGCTTGCTGATTGCGAGTCTTCCTGAATCGATACAGGTTGCAAGCTGTTAGTTAACGCTTAGGTAGCTGCGTAATAGAATGTTTACCAATATGAATGTTCGGGTAAACAGAGGCTCGTAGAAGGAACCCTCGCGTTCACCCGATCTAAATCACCCGGAGTTTAGCACAAGGGGTGACACAGAAGCTTGTATGCGTATGTGTTCTCTATCGAAGACGTCAAGGCAACGTCCCATTCCGATGTACTGTATATACGACCGTTCAGAATACTTTTCAGGATCTTTATAATACGCAATGTGACGTGCACGTGTTGCAGCATAAATTGTTGCTAAATTTCTCCAACAAGATTGGGCATTTCATCGTCAATTATGATATAATACCAAATATTACACTGCTACTCTCTAGCTTGCTCTTCAAAACCTACTGACCTTCTTCCATAACTGAATGGTCGCTTCGTTCAAAAAACCAAAACGTACAACCCCCTATCTTTATATACACTATTTGTCGAGGGATGAAGAGAAACCCTTCCACTGGACAGCGTTGCTCCAAAGAAGCTTCTCGCAATCCATCCCCAAGTACCAGTTCGCAAATCCCCAGAAATCTGCCAACCTGTTCGAACCGCGTCGAACACGCCTCGGCAACCCTCTTCGCCAGCAAAGAGCCACAATTCCTAACGACCGAGGCAAAGAGCGAACGAAATCTCGTTCACCCTGAGGAACGTCGCGAGGTGCACAGCGATAATTCATCGGACCAGTGGCAATCTTATTTGCCAGGGTGAAGTGCAGGCCGGACCATCATTGTTCCGCGGCCGAATTATACGGATCCCCGGTATCCACTGTTCTTTGTCCCAGTCCCGTCGTTTTCGAAGGGGTCGTACGCGTTCCCCAGGAGCAACGACGACGGCATTGGCAATCTGCGAGACTGGTGTAAGCCACGCGGATGGAATATTAATTCGTGGGCTTAGGGTTGCCGGTACACGGGTGTCGTAGCCAGCGTTGCACGCACACAACGCGTGACTGCTCGTATATCCACGTCGTCGCGAAAACATTGTATATACGGTTTGGGTGTGCCAGACTTCCATCCCGTATTTCCTTCCCTTAGTTATTGGTTTCGCCAGCCGGATGGCTACGGGCGAAGAAAAGTGACGGCCAGTCGGCGAGCAGAGAATTAAGGGGTCGCTCGGGGTGGAGGATGAAGCTCGGTGAAAGGTGCGAGCTCCCTCGGGGACTTTAACCGAAATGCATAAGCGTATGGGAACGACCCGAGGATCGTTCTGGCTGCTCTGTGATCCGCGCATCTACGAATTGTGCTTTTCCTTGCGTTCTCTCCGCGACTTTCTTTCGCGCACTCGATGAATTCCACGTGTGCGATGGGAGAGAACGATTCGCGGATCTCCTTTTACGGGAACGGTGGATTAACACGAAGCAGGAGGCTGGGCGTGGCTGGATTACCGTAAACGGCGCTGTTACCTGGATTACTTGAGAAACACTTATTGATTGACAAATTTAATGACATTTGAATGGATGATTGATTATTTTCTATGGGTGTTTCGTTCATTTTTCGAGTTGATGTTTATGTATTTTTATTGCGATTTCTTTGTCGTTAATGTTTGGCCTCGTGTTAGGAATGGAATCGAAAATGAAATGATTGATTATTTGATGCAATTTTTAATTAACTTCATCCCCGTCGTTCAACTTGTATTGCAATGTGTAGTATGATATACATTCTTAGGTATATGTACAGTGAACTTTGGAAATGTTCACGGTCCACGGAATGGAACCCATCGAACTTTCACGCCTGGGCCGTCACAAGTGCGAATGAGGAATGTTTGGGCCAAGTGCTTGAGATACGTCTGTGAATGAAGAGCCTTATTGTTAGTAAAAAGTTTCAAAGACGTGAGTCGGGGGTTCAAGAGTCAGAGTCGAGAAGGGCGAGTGGAGAATTCAGAGTTTCTGTTGTGCTGTGTAAAAGGGTCTTATAAACCAATAAGGATTCCCACAATATTTATCATATTTCTTCGAGTGTTCTTCATAACTGACAAACTTTTCTTCAATTAAAAGAGCATTAAATAAAATCCCAGAAAAGCAATCATTTTTCTTTTTAATACAGAAAAGTTACAAAAAGATGCTTGAATTTATAGTCACTAATTAGATAGAGAATATTTTTACTACTTTTAGCATAAATTTGATTTCCATGCATTTCTATGCTTCGAAAGGTGTCTCCGAATCGTTCAATCTGGATCACCGTGGTCCACCCAGAGTTCGCCGATTGGACGGTACGCGACAGTACTCCGACTCGAGATCAGTCGACGAAGTAAAAGGCAGCTGGACCACCGTGTCGCGTGTATTGGTGCAGAAGCTGTTTCACCAGTATATCTGTTACTCAACGCGAAACTATCGACTCTAATGACACGATTACTTTACATTAGTTATCATATCTGGATCCACTTATTCGCCATTGCCAGCCCGCGACTGCAATAGCCTAGCGTAGCCTCGCAGAAATTACAACTTTCCTCCGGCGAAAGGTCATACACGTATACACGTACGGTCGTTATTAACCCCACGATCGAGGGTTGGAGAGAACGGAGCCCGAGCGTAGCTCCGTCCTCGCAGTTGTTAAATACCGGCAGGTTTACAGTCGCGGTTTGTTCTTCGCGCTTATCTCCGACACTCGTAACACCGCGGTCTTCGTTATCTCCGTCATGCTGCTCTCGAAGACGTGCGCTGACCGCGGATAGGCTCCGTTAACTCATCGGATCGCTCTCTTGCGCGCTACGTGCGAGCGTACCGAGCGTGTATACACGTGTCCGCTTCTGCGAATCGCGGCTCTTTATCGCGTTCGAGCGGTAGCCGCGTGCACGACCTCTTGCACTCCTGCCTGATGCACGAGCCTGCGACAGCCTGGGGATTCCGGCTTTCGACAACTCGCTGTTGAACGAATCGCCAATGTAGACGGAATTTCAAGTGGTGTTATTTTGTAGAATTTTGTTTCAGCCGAGTACTCTGCGTTTCATCATTTTGAACATTTTGGTATCAGCTGTACGATCAATTCGATGTGTTCCCGTAGAAACTGTTTGCTGAGAGTACGCTTCAGTATTCGTGAATTAAAAGTCTCTAAGTATTTCTATTCTCTTTCTGTTCCGTATTTCAACATTCTCGTCTCTATTCAATAACGAATTCGCACTTTCCTTCAATATTCTTTTAAGCGTGTATTCCACCAGAAAATTTACTTTCCGGAAAAAGTTTCGAAAAAATCTTGCCGGCCACGTGAAAGTGAAACATCAATCGCAAGCTCTTGGTGGTGCTTCCGCATTACAAAGCGTGTCCCCGGCAGAATTCACGGGGACGAAGCTCGAATCTGAAACGGACATTCCCCGCACAGTTTCGTGGAATTGGTCAAAGTCCGGGGCCACGAATAATTCAAGGGAGTCATATGTAAGTGGAACTCGCGTCGCTTCGTCGAGAGTTGTTATCGCCGGGTCGGTTCGCCTTGGTCGCCAAGCTTTTGCCCCGCACTAATTGAGATCGTATCTTTTTGGTGTTTATGGTGGTTCGGCCGGTGGCGATGAAAATCGTCCGTTCATGGGCCCCATTCGGGCGGCGTTGATACACACCGCGTGCTCCGTTTGTTCGATCGCGAAGATCGGGATGCTCGACGACTTCCTTTAACGATTCTCCATCGGCGCGTAAATAGCCGCGTTAACGCACCGGCTTAATAGCTATAATAGTCACCTAAATACGGATTTCAATTTACGCAGAATGCCGTGAAACGATCGTCGATACATATTGGTCGCGTAAACAGAATTTACGCGACCGTTCGTTATTTACTTAACGTGGACCACGGCCTTTCGTGGCCAGCAGAATGACGTAGTAAGTCCAGGCGGTAATTATTAGGTACTGTGTCAATGACGAGGTTCTTTATATGATTTTCGTTGGAGAATGAACGATTTGGATCGTATCATTGACTGCTCGGCGTCCATGTGAAGAATACAAAACCGGAGAGGAGGGACAGCTGAAATGTAAAAATGAAAAGAACTCTAAATATTCTTAAAAGAGAATCGGATAAGACTGTGGTTAATTTATGATATTGAATAAATTTGTTCTTCCGCAATTACTTACATACATTTAAATACGTATATTTTATATTTTTTCCTATAAATTCACCGATTTATTACTTCTGATCTCATATTTTCCATATACTTTCCTTTCGTTTGCACTCTATGTGTTCACTATGTTATTTGCGTAATTGCGTTGGGAAAGGAGAAACATAATTATTCAAAACGGAAATACCGATATAATTGCTGAACCTAAATAGCAAAATAGGCGAGGGAAAAGATTTTCTCTTCGCCGAATAATTTTTCCACGCAACGTATAAAAAATCCGAAGATCTTTTTTTCAAAAAGAAATTACGAAAGAAAGCGTGCAAACTACCCGTGGAAACGATTTAACTCGTCCCTCACGACGGTGGTCGGGTTGGAGAAAGTCGACAGTGACTTGGGCTCGGCGTGTACGGTGCGAAAGAGCGGCCATAAAAATTTCACGTTTTTAAAAAGACAGGGTTGAAGAAAGGCCCTTTGATCTCGCCAGACTTTCCCTTCCCCCCACGGCTGCCAGGCCTGGACATTTTACAAGGGAATATTTTTTGGCCAACGACGAAAGCCTTTCCCTTCCGTCAACGGGCTATCTTGATTGTGAAAAGTTTCTCCTTGTCAGTCTCGGGTTAATCTTTCCAAGCAGTTCGTCCTTTCTACGCGACTTCTCCAGACGCTCCTCGTTTACCGAGTGCATCGTAATTCTCTGCGAAATACTTGCTGCATAATTGTGCGCTGCCCTGTGTAAATACGAATTTTCATAAAGTGATAGCGATCGTGAGCTACATATGTGCGAAAGTGTATCGCGAGTGGACTGTGTTGTTCGCGGCACCATTGTTCTTCGCGTGAATTATAAGTGATACTTCAAGTGCAGATTTATTAAATATAAATGGAATGGAGTCAGGTTCTAAATGGTGCCTTATTTAATAAACGGTAACTGAGAACTCTACATATATACTAGAAGCTTCGTACGCTGAAAATTGTCTACCTCGAGCAACGAAATAATTATGAATTGAAACTCGGTCGTGGACGACCATCGCACGCTGCAACGACGAACAACTTTCCTTCCTCCTCTCACTCTCCATCCTCCACACATAATTCATCCCATTATCCTGTAACTCAACGCCACATTTCGAGTGCTCCAATGCTTCCAACGAGCTTCGTCATTATCTCCAGCTTTTCAACGACAGAGCCAACCTCGCCCACCGTGTGTCGCAGGCCCCAACAAGCTTTCCCAGGGACCGTTCCTGCATCGCCTCTCGATTCACCGAATGAATACTTCTGTCACGGCATTGTTCGCGCCATGTTCGAAACAGTGCTCAGCCGTAAATCACGAATCGCTGAAGTGCTGGCTCAGGTTCTCCGCTTCTTCGCTTCTTCGCAGACCACCGAAGCGTTTTCTGTAACGCCATTCTCGTACAGCGTTCCCGAGCAGCTCGAACGCCAGACGCCGAAGTAGGGAAACCCCCTCGCGGCGACACGCTCCATTCCGCTTGATATTTCGCAGACGGACCCGCGAAACCAGCGGAAACGAGTATCGAGCGAATACACCCCCTTGCCGTGGCCATTTTTACTCTTACGCTCGTTACTTTCTCTTCTTCGTGCGTCTCCTGCCCACGGTGTAATCTTTCTGCAATGCCGTGCGGCCCGTCCGATACCAGATAGGTCAGATAGGGGGTCTAGATTGCCTGGTACGCGGTCGTATCGCGAAACACAGGCGTTTACAGTGTCGCCGGCACGATGTGTCCCTCTGTCACGAATCTCTTGCTCGCGTAATTGGCCCGACTGGGTAAATTGCACGGGGTCAGATTACGACGAGCGGAGGAATTCCTTCGAACCCGTTGACACGCAGCGGGCGCGTACAGTTTTTCGCTCGCCGTTTACTCCGTTTCGCCGTCTGTCGAGGGGTACACGCGTTCGGATGATTGCGCGCGAGGTCCGCAAGAAATTTTCCAACGGCAACACGCCGTAACGGGATGATGGTTGATGGCGCGTTTGAGCTGCGGTTATTTGAACTGTGTCGTTCGGCCAAGGGAAATAAACGTGCCGCACGATCGGCGATTTACGCGTTCGTATTACGCCGTGGCGCATCCGCGACGCGTAATACCGACACGTAGTAAAACCGACAGTTTCGATGGGACACTCGGTGTCGCGGATCGGAGCGAGGAAAACAGTTTTCGGTATTCTACCGTCGCGTGAAAGAACGTCGGGTGAGTTGGAGCCTCGGGCAATCAGGACGGGCAACCGAACATCGGGCGTATTATGGTAACCATTGTATTATGTGCTTGGCCCTCTGCCTTTCTGCTCGGGCGATTGGTTTTATGGCACGGACTACAGTGCTATTTTTTCTTGGCGTTTTGGCCAAGCTTCTGTGTTAACTTGAACCTTGAACAGCTTAAAAAATCGTGGAGATTTGAATGATTTTAAATATACACTTGTAGGAATTCCGGGGACCAATACTCCAAAATGCCTCGATAAATTTTCAAATAGACTTTATTTTCTTCTTTGCTCTGAACCTTTCGTTCTCACACTCATTCTCGTTCTCATCACATTTTGTTCATCCTCACGCTCGCTCGCCGTCTCTCGCATTCCCTGTCTCTCCCGCACTCATTCTTCCACGCTCTCTGTCTCCATTCTTGCCAATCATACACTCGTTTCCAAACATTCCATCTATCATGTTTCCTGATTCGCGCTTTTCAAACACACGCACATACACGCCTAATTACACGCATCACCTTCGCGGCTGGCGCGTGATTTAATCCCACACACTTGCAAATCTTATCCGTAGCAGAGCAAATGAAGTAGAAAGAGTATATTTGCCCATCGCTTTTTAGGTTGAATTAAACCGATTTTTTGTTTCTTCAAATAGAACATGCCACGCATAGGACACTTTGATTGGGCGAATCGCAAGTGAAATTGAAATGGAATAGAAGTCGTCGTTGGTTAGTCGGCGTGGATGGTATTGTAGAATATTCAGTGACTTAAAAAACTGCATTCATGTATGCACAGTTCCTGCCGAATCGAATTGCGACGCATCCCGACGCGTTTACCCTGTTCTGTTATTTACCAGTCGTGCTTTGGCCGCACTTGAGACCCAAGCGCAACACAGTCTACCCAGTTCTTTGCAGCTGTTTTTACTCATCGCATGCCCTTCGTGAATTTTCCCTATTCGTTCTTTTAACGGCCTTAAGGTTTCATTCAATTCCTGTCTGATTAACGCGGGCATGTGGCGGCCAGAGCTGCACGAAACTGAACACACGGGCTGGTCTTTTCTTTCGGAGGCTCCTCTTTCTGTATTGCATCGATCGCCATTGTATTTGTCGTAACCGAGCCTATCTTAATGAGCGACACAGTGCAATAACACGTTGCTGTATACATACATTGTGCACATTAAAATACTTGGGCCGCTCCGTTTGTTTTTTTTAATTATTTAACCCTTATGTTAGCAACCAAATTGGAGTAGAAGTTCGAAGCTTAGCTATTCACATTATTTTGCATAAATTTGTTTTCACAAAACATGAGTCGACGTGAGATTGTTCAAAGAATCGAGGTCTAGAGCGGTTTTGCGATGTTTTATCAAGAAGAACATACAAAGATTATTCAAGCAAATATAGAAATGGGTACCCGGGTACTCGGTTGCTAACATAAGTGTTAAATAAAAACTGCGGAACCTTGACGCGAATATTTTGGCTTGGAGTTCTCCGTTTCGACACCCTTGTCGTGGGTACATAATATTTATTGCGCGAAGGGGTTGCATCGCACTTGTCCGAACGCGGCGTTACATTGCAACGTGTACGCGAATTTCGCGACTCGGTATGTATCGTCGCCGGTCGAAGGAATCGCTTGGTCGGGAAACGGCGAAGCTCGAAGGAAAATGGCTGTTCCAGGGGGAAGAAGTCCGTCGCGAGGAATTGTTTTTGAACAGAATTACACAGGTACTTTTCTCGCGTTCTCTGAAAGTGATACGAACGATCCCACGATACTCGCGATGGCAATTAGCCGGCACGCTTCGATACCGCCCAGCGTTTCTAGAATTACGATTTTTCGTTTCGCATTCGAACCGAACCGCGGAGAATTGTCGGTTCCACGAGTGCAACTTTTGTATTATTTATGAACGCGCAGTAGCCGAACGTAGAAAGTCCGTCGGCCGGTTTGCAACGGAAAAAGGGAAACGAAGAAAAAAGCTGCGCATTTTATTCGATAGACCGCGGTAATCTAATTAACGGCTTGCGAAATCGCAAACGAAAGAGAACGCGGCCGCACATGTAGGTATGTACATATGTGCATACGTACATCCTCGACGCGTCTTCCTCGAGTTCCCGCGAATGGAGCACGCAGAAACGACGGAGATCGGTGACGCAACGGAGATCGATTAGGCGAACAAGAGCCTCGCCGTCCAGCGATGTCCTTTCGCGGAACATAAATATTTAGCAGGCGCGACCCGAGATCAATTCGTGGCCCATTAGCAATCATGAATGAGGCCCGTTAGCCAGACGCGATTAATTTGCACGCCTCGCAGCCGCCACGGCAAATCGTATGTATATTAAAGGTCGTCCCGCTTACAAGCTGACAGGCCCCGACTACTCGTTTCCCGACAATTTTTCTTCACGTGGGTGAAACGCAAACGATTGGAAGTTCGGCGCGGGCAAGTCGAATTATGCGCTATCTTCATTCTCGGTTTTTATCGATGTCGTCGATTGGACATGCCCGCGGCGAATGCGTTTAATTTAATCAAGTGGACGTCGAGCACGGAGCAAAGTGATTTCTTCATTAATCGACGGCGTCGGTATATCCAGCGTGGTATCGTAACGCGGTGCAGCTAAACACGACGCGAATCTAACGTGATTCAGGAAGAGGATAACAGGGCCGAGTACTCACTTGTTTATCGCGTTATTACCTCCGCCGTTTATACTCCCTTTTTCCTCATCGATTCCGTTGCATCGCTTTCTTGTTAATTTTCGCGCAATTCAGTTATTGCACGGTCGAACTTCATCCTCCTCTGCCTATGCGCTGCACGCGGGCTCCCGATACCATCGTAACGAGCCATGCTTCGCACACGCGTGTGTAAGCAGCGCAATAATTACCCTTATTTCAATGTTGCATCAATATTTAAAACGCTCGGGGCACGTATCGCCGTATCGAGCGAGTGATAATGCTATAGAAAAAGTGTTCCGCCGTGAATCGTAGATGGGCGGATAAACAGCGCACACGTGGAAGCACGGACCGAGCACAGTGTGTTCCGTGATAAAAATTAACGTTTAACGTGCCTTTATTCTCTATTACGTTTCACACGCTCGCAATTACGCCACGGTGTAATCTTGGTGCATCGGCCCGAGAAGCTCTCTCCGCTAGAGCGGCCCCTTCTGCGTTTAGAACTGTTAGAACTGCTCTATATCTCCTCTCCAAAGATTGCATCGTGCTTATTTTCCGTCCGTTTTTTCCTTCTTTGTTGTTGTTGCTGTTTTCTTTTATTATTCGATTGTAAAAGCAAACGGCAAGTGGTAATCGCCCGAAGACACGCGCGGTATCTTAACGCGGCCGCAAATAATACGTAATACGGTTTATGCCCATAAGCAACGTTTTATAATGGCACTTAAGCATCCACTTGTTGATACCATTTATGGCCATTGTATGGTGTTACATGTGTAAAACGGTCACATCGACGCCGCCACCGGCACGCATTCGCTCAAACTGTGTTTAACGTTAATACGACGTACACACGCACGCGAATTTACAAACCAAGAGCACGCCCGTCGCGTTCTAAAAAGTGGGCACATCTTTCTGGAGGCTGCCAATGACGGAAACGCGTGATTTGTCGCTAGGGTGACATCGGTTCGATGTACACGGCGCGCCGAGTTTGTTTAAGCTTCCGATTTTTAACGTCGACGATTCACGACGGGACTTCCGGCAGTTGGCTGGAAGTTCAACGTCGAAATTGTTTTCCCAGTGGGTTCAAGTAAATCACTCTTGTTTTACAACAATCATGTTTATCGTTTTAAACGCACAATTTCTTCATCCCCCTTGCAACTTCACAGAATTATCTGCCTCCTTTCCAATCGGAGACCTCGATAACGCTGAAAGTAATTCGACAATTAACAGGGGGGACGAGTGCATCCAGCCCCCCCGAAGCGATCGGCAAGCACGCCGATAAACAAAGGGCGAAAAGGGGGGCCGGCATAATTTACATAGATCCAACGGGCGGACAGATTTCTATCTGGCAGCGGGGCGCAGTAATACCAGGGGCAAGTTCGGTCATGCCGCGGTAGATAAGGACGGGAGTTAAGAAAAGAGCATTACTTTCGTAGTAAACACACAAATATTTCTGGAACAATGGAAAAGTACCGTCGCGATCCTGATCGTTCAGGATTCTTCGACGGAATCGAGGCAGCCGGGGACAGAAGTGTTTTGCAGCAACCGGACTTATCTCTCTGTTTTCCCCGAGCGTTTCTCAGACGACCGCGAGCGTCCTCGCGTCGTCCGAGAACGTTTCGGCACTGGCTGCCACGACCAGCAATTTCTCAGGAAATTTGCTTATCGCCATGGCCTCGACAGCTATGGAATCACGGGATTTATTCTAATATATTCTCAAGGCGGTGGCCACGTTTAATAGCCTTGCTAAGTACGAGGCGAGAAGTGGCAATCTCGGACGTCGTGTTTTCGATGGGTGATGTATACGTCGGGATATTCGCGGAGATATACATCTTTGTAGGATCGAGCGAGATGGTAGCATTTCAAATTAGTGTTCCTCTCCGTTTAGACAACGCGATGGAACAGTCCGCGCTGTATACTACTGGATGAAAATAATTCGGAACATTCTTACGTTCCCCGTGCCGGCAGACACAATGGCGTCGTGAAACGTTCAGCAAGGAACGGCCGTTGCACGCGTATCATTCGCAGGTGCACGGGGACTTATTTCGCTTTTAATCGAAACCATTTAAAGTATTGCGAGACGATACTATTCGGATAGGTGACGTCCGTTGGGGGAGCAAGGCGGCTTTCGTGCACCAGCGGCACGGCATCTAGATTCCGATGAACGGGCGAGCAGCGATGGCGTATTGATCTTTTTAGTAGCGCACCGTCTCCACAGACGCAATCCAACCGTGCGTCGGTGCAGGCTAAAGGTCTACATTTCCCCGGAGACTGATACTCTTCGCTATTCCTATAACACGCTATTTGGCCGGGGAATATTGTTCTCGTGACGACACACGTCCACCGTTGTACAATTCCGTCAGAGATAGACGTGGCGGGACAGAGGGAAGCAACGCACATATGTACACCAGTAAAACACGCAGCACGCATTTGTTCTCGGGTCATCCGATACGATATCGCGAATGGGCCAGTTTACATTAACGCGTTTGCTACTGCGACAGCGCACGCGTTACGCAGTTACGCGTGGAAAGTCGACAGCAGCGTACTAAGTACAGTAATCCACGGTTAAACAAGCATCGTCGAGCTATGGGAAGCTGGAGAATTTGGTGAACTTTCGAATACACGTGAATGGTTATCGGAGGGAGGTCGGTGGCAAACGCAAAATGGTAATCGGGGGTAAATGGCAAGGGTGACCAACGCGTGCAACAACGAGGGACGTCTGTGCGCTTAGTTTTCAAGGGACACGGGAGTCGAAGACAGCCGTCGGGCACCGTCGCGATTCCCGGCTAGCGCCACTCCGTCTAGCCAGACGTCTACGCTCTGTCAACTGTTTTATATTTAATCCGGGCCGCTTTAGCCAGCAGTAAACAAACACTGCATCGCATAAGCGCCGCTCGAATTAGCCTCAATACCATTTGAAACGGCCGACTCGCGTTTATGAAGATGACCGGGGATGCTGGCCCACCCGAGAGAATTCTACGGACGTAGAAAGCCGTCGAGCGGCGCGCAGGTGGGGAAAAAAGGGTGCCGAAAGCGCCGCTCGAGCGGTAGTGGTGGTGAACGGCCGCGGAGTGGTGGTCGGGTGCATAGTGGTGGAATAGTAGTGGGGAGAGCCGCCAGAGGGTTCTGGTGGGGAAATGGCTGACGTCACGGGATGCCATGGCACCGCCTACCGGCATGCAATGGGCGGGAATCTCCCGACGATTTACGACCTTAGAAGTGGACGGCATCTAGTGGCGGCGCCGCGAACTTGTCAGGCTTCGCCGGTGGCCATTACGCTTTCACGATTGGTTGAGTGCGCGGTACTATGCGAATCAAATGACGATTTAAATATGGATTTTTTGTTGGTCGATCGCAAAATTATGGCGGCCATGCCGTATAAATTAGAATTGATTTTCGAAGGGACCGCGAGCCTCCGCGGTGCATCCCCGGCGTGCTTTCCAGCCGCGCATTTGTTGCCGGCGGTAAATCTATATTTGGTTAATCGAACCGACGCGAGTGTACAACCTCGCTGTTTCCGCTGCTTTTTCGGAAGCTGTTAGCAAAGGATGCTTGGTTGTCCTTTTCGCGTACACTACACCGTATTTGTGCTGCAAGTTTTTGCTGCTACGTTGGCTAAAGCACGCTGAATTAATTGTTTTTATGAATAATACAATTGTAGTGTATCGTATAATTGACTTTACTTGTGTGGTTGCCGCTGCTATGATACCCGCTATTCTTTTTTTCTAATGGGTGTGGGCTACTCGATTTTTATCTGCCTTTGCATTCTTCGGTATTATTTATTTAATTTTAACCGATACAAGTAACTGATAAGGACACGAAAGACTCCGTTAATTGATTGTGTATTCCAAGTACATAAAGAAAAGTATATTTTTTTTATTAATAGGATGCTAAATCAATTTTTTGAGAATATCATTTAACGAAACTGCGTTCCATTAATTGATCCATCATGTATCCAAATTATAGGTAGATGAAATTTTCATGGTATACATTTTTAGAACGACAGGCAGACGCATATATTTGCAATGTGCATGATGCACCTGAACGTGAATTGTAACCCTTTTTATCTAACAACCTGCAATCCTTACAGAATTGGTAACTAAGCCACTCTTACGGTCGATGCACAAACTAGTTTCCCGGCAGTTACTTAAATGGTAAAGCACTAAACTTCCTGTAAGGTCTACAGCGAATAACCATTCTACTGTAACACTCAGGATTTGTATCATAAAACACCGAATTATTCCAATAAAAGAGAGGC
Source organism: Nomada ferruginata (assembly GCA_963583965.1). Classification (NCBI taxonomy): domain Eukaryota; kingdom Metazoa; phylum Arthropoda; class Insecta; order Hymenoptera; family Apidae; genus Nomada; species Nomada ferruginata. Next base: position 4,270,373 of record OY757214.1, on the reverse strand, counting down.
ACTACCGCACTACCTTTTAATATTTAATTTACGTGATACGAGAATGTGAAATTGCTTTTACAGAAACCTGTAATCTGTTTCTACGCAAAAGATGTTACCAGATTCCCTTAGCCCAATTTATCTATAAAACGTGTTCACCTAATGCAGTCGGGGTCACGAATTTAATCGTTTAGCGGCAGAAGAAAATGATTGCCCCTGTATTTACATATTACGTCTGTAATATGCGGGAGTGTAGCGATATAGCGTAACGCGTAAATAGACAATAGCGGCAATAAGGGCATTTTAGCAGGAATATTCTTGACACGAACATAAGATCACGAGACATCGGTCGTCGTGGGACAAGCTACACCGCGGACGGTTACGTCGGTTTACGGCTGTTTTAACGAGCGCTGTTGCACGCGACGCAGCACTAAACCAGCCTTACAAAACGCAGCCACACTAGTTTAACGTTTTACGGTCGAATTTATTATCTGTTACCTCCTTATATGACGGTATAATAACAATAATTGTCAGTTTTAATTTGACCGTAAATCAACGAAAAGAATTCGCGCCGTTTCTGGGACCACACGACGAGGGATATCGGGCCATCTGTCGTCACGATGCCGAAATACTATCGCCCCACGAAACTTTCAGTGCTGTTTGACCGTGTCTGCTTTTGTTCGGTGTTAACGGCAAGTGATCGTAGATGGTGCTGGTAGCGCTCGAATGCCGTTCACTTGAATTACCCGCGTTTTACAATTGCCTTATACTGTTATACGTATGCTATTTCTTACGCTTAGTTGCGTACGATTGTTCGTACTATTCAATAGGAACGCAATTACGCCGTTTCACTGTCAATTAAACATTGATACATTGTTTTCTACTTTGTTGCTAATTTGTTACTAATTTGTATTTGTCTATTCCCATATCTCGTTGACGGTTCAGGTTCAATTGTATTTTCTAATAAAGATAAATTGTATAAATTGTACGCTATTATTACTAGATACGTACGTGCGAAAGATTCTGAACGCATGAAGATAAGAATTGATCGACTTAAACGATAGAAATGAATTTTTATGTTACTGATTTATTTTATCAAATAAATATTTTCGGACGTTTAGATTAAATTAATTTTTTCATCCCTTTATTTTCCAAATATGTTCAATGGCTCCTGATTATCCTTATTGTTACTAACAGTTGATTAGTTCCTTTATGCAGTGCACTCTGTTTGAGGTATTCTTTGCGAGGTGGCGCCACTCTATGCTGCGGAACTTGGTGATTTTCAAATTTTTAGCGCAATGTTTTACCGAAATTTATGTTCCCCGCCGTTTCCAAATTCGAACTCGCGGAACTAATAAATTTCATCGCGTCGTTTAAAACTCGGCTTTACAATAATACCGTTGGCACACATTTTATCGAAGCGTTCTCCGCGTGAGAACTTCTCCCGAATCGTGTATGCGTACAATACAGTTTACAGCGTGCTATAAAAAAATTTATCGCGACGTTTGCGAGCAGCTGATTGATATCGCCTGGACAGTTAAACGGAAATAAAATGGTCGGCGATGAGGCATCTAAAATAAAACCGGAAGCGTGACAGATGTCGAAAGGCGCGAAAACTTAATCCAGTTCAATGGACCCTTTGATTTTTACGAGCCGTAACGTAAGTGGGGTCTCGTGGCGTTTTCATCAACACAAAATCCATGATGTGCCTATGGGTGGCGGCTCTGAAAAGACGAGACGAGTCAAACGTATATCTGGCAATGTCATCAGTTACATTTATGAGGCCGTCAAGGATAAAGTGAGCACCTTGAGGTTGCATCGTCGTCACTTTAAATCCCGTTTACCCGCTCGTAAAAGTCTTTGACGACTTTGCCGGAGAGCTGCCGGTACAGCACGGCCAACTTGCCAGCTATAAAGTCAGAAAGGGAACCCCCTTGCCCCCTGGCCCCATCGCAGCTACTCTTCTTCATCTTTTGCTTGAAATCCGGACAGAAAAGGGCCCGACGTTCTCTTATCCACGCTTCGATAATCGTCCATCGTTATTCCGAATGGACATACAATAGGAATAATGCGAACCGATTGTGGGTTTATGTCCCTTGTAACGCCTCCTATATTGCTTGTCCTGGTAATCCCCGTTGATACTTTCAACGACTAACGCTTCTTTAATATGGTGTTATCGCTTGGGGGAATGGGTTTTAATGATATATAGTCGGAGGCATTAGGTGGTCGGATGATATTTATTTGTAATCAAACGTCGCTTGTGAATAATATTGGAATATGATTGCTAATTATTGAAACATGCTTATTTACGATTACTATAATTTACATCGCACTCCGGTTGACGGTTTCCTCTTCTTTGGAACACAATTTTGTCAGCGATAGGCTTTCACCGGTGTGTTTCACATGGTAAACTAATACCGTTTGGATATCTATGGTTGCGAGATGTTCGTTACGGGCTCGGTGTGTTGGTTCATGAATTGGAAATGTTCTACAGTAGCAGCGAAAGAAGTCATAAAACGAATAAAACCGCTGCGTATCGGAGTATCACCGTGTCGGTACGACAACGACAACGACACGTATGCCAACCAGCTTGCTGTATACGTTTAAAAAAGTATTTTCTGCGTTCGCATTTGAACGTTTGCCGGCTTATTAACACTAGAACTACCGATAGGTTTTGATACTGTTAAGACAGTATACGTTAGACAGATTATGAACACGAAAATAGTTGAATGGACATTAAACAAAGATATGTAATTGTCATTTGGCCTTACTAAAAGTCATCATAAATTGCTGCAGAAATACTTATATGTTCATAACTTTAAAGCAAGAAATCTAAAACTAGTCATTTTGACTGGCTTGGTAGTTCTAGTGTTAAACTGTGTCATATTTTTTAATACATCTGTCACTGTGTTTTCTTGTTCTGAATATTAATAAGTCATAAGTCACTGATTGTGAGATACATATCATGGCGCTATTGATAAAGGTCGTGTTCCACATCCGAAAGTTGATGCATCTTCTTCAATGTTCAACCTGTGTGGTATACGACTTTCCTTTACGACCACTTAAACGAACAAAGGAATCTCTCCCGACAGAACCGCGGCTTACTTCCAAAATAGACCATAATATTTCATAGAGATGCGATAAAGTAAAGGTACCAAAGAACCCGACACGAAGGTAGCGCCGAGCTAGTGTGCTCGTGACAAACGTGCGATATCCAGCGACATTTTCATTCACGTCGCATTGCGTTTACATTGGCCACAGTACGAGCCGTTTATTAGACACGGTGGCGAAAATATATTACGAGCATCGATCCTTCGAGCTTTCAAACTTTCCCACAGGGGATCGCGGGGAGGCTGGAAAGTTCTGACCTGCCAGTCCTCACCCTTCACTCAACGACGTATCGCCTTTCTCCTCTGCCATTATATCCCCTGGTCCGTGTCGTCATAGTAAATCTCCGGATCTGACGTCTCGTGGATGGCACACTCACGATTTTCTTTTCGCCACCGGGGAGGGGAGAGTCCCGTGAAGCGTTGCGTGGTGTGTTATTAAGGTCAGCCACCTGCCGCTCGATGGAGCTCACTTCAGGGATGAACACTATTATACCCCTCTGTGCTATAGGTATACGTAACGGCGAATAAAAATAAGAAAAAAGGAAAAAGGGCAGGGAAGAAAAGGAAGCCAGCGAAGGATGAAGACGAAGAAGGGGATGAAGAAGGATGCAGCGGGGGCTTGGTCTGGCTGAACAAAGAAAATAAGAGATGCGAAACGGCGATGGTCCCGGCGATGGTACAGGAAGAGAAGAAAGGAGAAGGACGGTGCCGGGAGAGGGAAGGGAAAATCGGTTTGCCGCGGGACCGAGTGAGACGGGGGAGTCCCGGGACTCCTGGAGCCGGTGAAGAGAATAAAGGAAAAGCGAGAAAAATGTGTCTAACGTGGCAGAGGCAATTCTTCAGCCAAAGTTGCCGCCTTAATGCTCGTTGGAGAAAGGCGATTGGTTCTCGAGAAGAGCCTGTGGGAAAGATGGCCGCCATTTCCCTCCAACCACCCGTGGAAGTGTCCCCCCTTCACCACCTACTCATCCGATCCCTGTTCCTCTTCCGTTCACCGTGGCGGCGACCTACGAAAGAAACGCCGTTCAAGGAATAAAGGGGGAGAAACACGCTCGGAGACTCTTATTCTTATTAACTGTTTAATCTTTCCGCGTGACGTACGGGACGCATTAAGCCGCGCGGATCTTGTTTATATTTCGCTGGAGCGCCACGAGGATGCCGCATCTTCGTTACGCTGAATTCACCCCGGTGGTACCCTGGCCTCGGTTTGCCCTTCTGCAAGTCGGATTCTTACCGTGCAATAAAACTTTCGAGGAAGTTCTGAGAAAGGGCTACTTATGATCCAGATTCAGCTGAAAGGGGGAAAGCAGAAGATCAAAGATTGCAATGAAACGTTTCATACGGGGCGAATCCCGTTGGAAATTCGCCTCGGCAGTTAATTAAATTATTTGTTACTCCTCAAAATTATGGTGGAAGTTTTAAAACGGAGAAAAAAAGGTAATAGAAAAGCTGGAAGAGACCGGCGGAGTCTTGGAAGATAGGTGGCCATCGTGGCCAGGGTCGGGGCTCGGCAAAAAGAGAGGATCGATGTACGGCTCGAGGGGGTTTTCGCGTTAGAGGAAAAGAGTGACAAGAATAGGGGGGAGACGGTAGACGAAGGTGGTGCGGAGATAGCGCTGAGTTACATCTCTCAATTATTTGATAATGCCGGCGACACCGAGCCGGGGGGAGCTCGTTAGAACTTAAAATGAGCTCCGCCCGTAATCTTCTCGATGTTTATACTTGCCCTGTAAATCTCCGCGAATCTCGGAGCGGGCATCGTCGTAGCAACGTCGGCCAGGAACAATAGATGATACGAATTTCCCGAAGAGCGGCTCTCCCGGACCTCGTTTAAAACTTTTATACCGGAGACCATGCCCCCGTAAAAACTATCCGGCTAGGAGAGAAAGAGAGAGAGGCGAGCAGAAAAACCGCGTTCCCTAACTGCATCTTAATTGTCCGGCCGTTCCTTTTTCTCGCGCCGGCAGTCTAAAGTATCGCGGATACGTACAACCGCCATTAGCGGACGTGGGCCGAGAGTGAATTCGTGTTTATCGCTCTATCGAGCAGGGTGGGCCTCGCGATAAATCCAGTTTGACGCGTCGATCGTGCGTAACTCACGATTTTATACATTTCTCGCGTGTCGCCGCTATCGGCTCGTAAAACTCGAGCGTATCCGCCGCGGAATTTCCTTTCCCCGTCGCGGAACGATTCGTCGCGCCGATCGTAAAAGCACGCGTGAATTCGCTGAAAGTGAATCTCTCTCTCTCTCTCTCTGTGTCTCGTCTTACCCGGCGCTGCTCGGAATCGAATCGCTTTCGAAGTGGTTAGTCCGGGTCCCCGGACTAGGAGAGTCGAACAAACGACTCTATTAACGATAGTCGACGTGATTACGCTGCACAACGATCCCAGCCAGTCTGTTCGTGGTGCGCTCATAAATAGAGCGGAGACATTCCCGGGATGGGATCGGAGAGAAAAGAATTCGTCTGCGAACGGCGAAACAAGGAGCTCGTCGTACAAACCTGTCGGTCTTGCTCCGGCACGTGAAGGGAGGGAGAGAGAGAGAGAGACCTGGGGGAGAAAAGGAGAAGTGTCATGGGGGGCAGAGAAAGGAGGAACGAGGGTTTTTTTAGGTAAGAGATAGGATTAGTTGTTAGCCGAGAGAAGGTATGGAGGTCAGGGGTTGGGTATATCTAGATTAAGATGCGTCCGAGAAAGAGAAGGTAGACAAAGGGGAAAAGATGAACAAAGGGAGAGTCCCCGGTCCCCTTTCGAGGTAAAGTGACGAACGACACCGCGGGACCTTGAATGTCTTCTGGTTGCCCATGGGTCACGATGATCTTCCCGGTTGTCGTGGAGGGGAAAGGGGGCAGGAGGAACAGGGAGAAGTCAAGGGACGAAGAAGAAGGAGGCTGGAGTGGTGTAGAGAGGAGAAGAAATGAAAGGGAGGACCGTGGCTCGTGACGTACGGGCACGGGGACCACCCTTGGTGATCAAATCCCGCATCTTCCAGACGGTTTCACACAAAAATCATATTTATCGCGTTGCCTACCTGCGGCTAACGTCGTGTCACCCTGTTCCACCTTTGTACGAGCGGAACAGGGAGGGACCTCACTCTTCTCTTTTAATCTTAGACTATCGGCCGTTACGGCCGGCCAGAGTAATTGCCTCGCAAGTCCGAATTTATTGCAAAGTAGAAACCCGCTCTCGGCTTAACCTTCGGCCCGGCCAGCTATGAATGTATAATGATTCGAACTGATACGAATTGCCCGGGAGCTACAATGAAACGTGGGAATCCATTTTGCGCCCTTCTCGCCTTTCATACTGTTTCGAGGATCGGGGGGCGGCTCTATCATTCGACTGGCCTTATCTTAACGCGATATTCACCGGGTCCTCGAGTTTAGGGAAGGAGCTTGCGTTTCGTTCTCCTTTCGATAATTGTCCGTGGAGAAACGGCAATAGGCGACGGAAGGTCTCGGTGTACTCGAGCGGCCAGAGGGTAGTTTATCGCACGGAACGAGGAAACGCGGAAGAATAAAGACATCGAGCCTATTACGAGCAACTCCTGAAACAATAATCGATTGCTATTGACGCCCTTCTAGCCGGCAGATCGATAGCAAGGGCGGCTGGTACCCCAGCAACCGCGAAACGCCGGTTACGTCATCGTTACTGCTTTTTATTTACAAGGTTTCCTCCCTGCCCGGCCCAGTAATGGCGATAGATGTGTTGCGAGCGGAGGAGGGTCGAAATAGACACGGGGGTTCCGCTAGACCAGACCGATTCCTGCACGAGGGACGGACGCCATTCCCATAACTCAAATCCGACTCAATTTCCCGGGAAGAAAGTTTGCTCGACTATGGAAGCTCGAACGGTGCCGCCACCAGTCTTCGATCGGTTTATTAACCCGCACTTTTACGACCGATTATTGCGATACCCTAATGTTTCCCCTGTTTACGCAAGCGGGGAGGATTTCTCTGTTCTCCGGTGAAAGGCCATTTCCAAGATTCCATTCTGAATTTATGGAACACGGAATTGCTCTGAGACGCAACCATCTACGTCTGACGCTAATTAGTATAAAACTATCAATTTCAGCTAACGATCAATTACGGTGTAGGACCATCGCACCAGTAAAGGATTCACACCGAAAGTACCTATACCTACGCTGCTTTTGGAAACGATAACTATTCGAGAGGGATTGAAATTGAAATCCGTCGATGGTTCGGTGTCAGCACCCCTCGCAGCTATTAGAAACTGAAGTCCAAAGGAATTCTGGAATCGCGACGTCGAACAAGGCATATTGTGTGGCCGTTAGCGGCGGAGAGGAAATGAGAAATGCCAGCAATGCCCGGGGCGCATTAAGAGGGCTATAGAGAACGGCGTCGTAATGAATTAAGGGAAATCAGAAATTGCTTTAAATAGCACCGTAAAAATAAAGTTTATTTAAAGAAGGGGAGGACGCGTGGGGGAAAGGAGGCTGGAGCGAATAGGGCAGAAGGGATGCAGAAGGAACCGTCGAAGCTATTCGACTCAGAAGGGGTGCTAAGTCGGCGGCGGAACGTGTAGCACGGAAATTGCCGAGAAACGCGTATTAAAATTGCTGGATTTAGTAGGGAGATAAGCCATGGGCGGGGGCTACGGGCCAAAGGAAAAGAAAAACTCTGTTTTACTTGCGCTCCGTCGCATTACCGTCGACTCTCCGTTGTCGTTATCCAAAGCTTAGAACCTAGACTGCGCCATCATCCCTCGCCTTCGCCATCATCCTTGCAACTCTTTCGGCCTTATCGTACGACACGCGGTGACATTCAACACTTTTTTTTTCATGTTTCCCGCCGCTGACCAGACGACGTCGATGTTGGTACCGAGATTCCGTTTACCAAAGTGGTTCATAAATATTTTTCATATTTCTTCGTACGTCAATCTCCGACGTTGTACAGACAATAATGCATGCTGCTAGCACGTAAGTATCAAACGCCTTGATAGCATTTGTACATAATTTTGTAATTTTGATTTCCGTCGAGCCTTCTGCAGATTCTCGGCGGACCCTGAAACAACGTAATAATATTTTGTTACTTGAGGTAATAGAAATATATTGCTACATGCAAGTAGTTGAAGTGTCGGTCAACCACGAGGATATTCTACCACATTTCTCCACGAAGATTTTCGATTGTTTGGAAATTATACAATGCAGTCTCGTTTCATTAAGTTTGCGTAACCTTAGACACATGATTCTCATGGATAAAGACAATGAACAAGGCCCATGGGATGAACGTTCAAGGTTTCACATACATTGCCTTTGCGTGAACCTCTGACACATATAAGAGTATGGCTTCTAGAAATCGGGGCGGTCAGTTTTGCGGCTGAAGCTAATTTATTTCCTTCCAAATGCACACGTGTAATTCGTAGGGGGTGCTCGGTAGATCGATAGTTTGTGGAGCATCAAAACTGTGCGGCTCATTCGTTGGCCCCTGGTGAATATGTATTACCACATACTGTTCTCCGAATACGGTGAATGCTTAGTTTTAGCGCCCTAACTAGGATCACTGCTGTTCGACAAACAAGAATTATACCCATTTAACAGGTTCTTAATTTCTTAATAGAAAAAAACTCATAGACAGATTGCGTTAAAACGTCGAAACGTATATTTAAGAGTCTATTAAGATATACAATCGCTTAATGAATAAAAAATCCTGCCCCGACAGTCTAATGACTCGGTTTCCATTTCTCCGAAAATACCGACGCAATTAAGAAATTCTTCAATCTGCGACACGTCGAAGGATTCGATACCTCTCATCAATTCTAAAAAAAAAACAAAAAAAAACCCAGGAATACAACAGGTCTTCCTGCCAGTCTGGTGCCGAAAATGTCGAAAACTGGTTTCGACTATACACGTATCTTTCTCGGCCATTATATTGTTTTCCCGTCTTCGAATCAACAAGGAGACGGTCGGTGGCGTGGTGTGTAGCTATACGTACGTCGTATAGCCTCATCGGAGGCAATAATCCAACGGGGGAATCCCCCTTACACCGTCGTGCCCACTCAAACGGTCGTAGACCGTGCTTTTATGCCGTCGTAAAAGCGCAGTAACAATTAATAAGTATCTCGTAAAAGCGATTGTCGTTGACACCTTTTTGAATGACAGGGGCGGGAAATAAGCAGAAAGGAACAGGCTACAGGAAGGCGACGAAAGTAAGAGAGAGAGAGTGGACCATCGGCGAGGGTCTCTCTTCTTCGCGCGAACGACGGTGAAGTAGGTGGCACCGTGATTGATCGTAAATTTCATTTACGTTTAAGTCGTTGCCTTTAATCAGCCACTTACGCGCAATGACGTACCGGCTACCCATCAGACCTATGACGTTTTAATGCCTTCTGTCTCGTAGCCAGCTGGTCGACGCGACCACGCAGAAACCACCGGGACAAATAAACGCGTTTTACGATTCCTGTCTGTCGCCTCTTCTAGTCACCGCGCCGGGACACGTTTTTAGCCTGCTCCCACGTTGATTTCAGCTAACGATAGCTCGGTTTGGTGCGGGCACCGGGGATTGGTTGATCCTTCACGATCGGATTTCTGAGTAAAGTCGTTTTCACTTGTCTGGAAGGCCATTCGAGCGGCTCGTTATCGCTGCTTAATCGACTGCCCTTCCGCGTGATTTAAAACACCTTGTGATTTCTGTTGTCGTGGATAGTCGTATAATTAGCTCTGTGAAATATCACCGCCGCTACCAGAAATAATACGCAACCTCTCCCCGGCGTTCCCTCCGCGCTAGGGACGACGAGTCGGGACATTTTTCACGGTTGTTCCGTGGAATTAAACATTCCACGGCCTCGAAGAATTTTATTTTCCCCCGGTTAATACCCGAACGGTGTCCATGAATATTTCGCTATTTCCTCGGGCATACGGATTTAACGGAAGACAGAGTCGCAGTTAAACGTACGCGCAACTCGCAACAAATACAATTCCCGGTGGCGGCGAGCGTTGCGGTGTTTCGCACGGCTTGCGAAAGGGCGCGAGAGAGTAGACTAGATAATAATGCGCGAACCGGATATAGGGAAACGGTAGCCGCAAAGCCACGGTCAGGTTCGCGTCGTTGCCTTAATTAAGTTACACGCCGCTCGCATTGTTCCGACCGTATAAATGTCACTGCAAAAGAGGGGAGAATGATATTAATTAGTTTCAATACCGGCTTCACCCGCTGGAAGCCGCACGGCGAATTTCCCTCGTAATTTTTCGCGAGAAATACTCCCGCGCCGAATCTTGCCGCGCTACCAGAAACGACTAACGAAAAGTCGAGGAATCGAAATTTCGTAGAGCGCCTCTGGAGCGTTGGATGGATCGCACGGGGTTCAACGAATCGACCTTACGATTATTTTCAACGATACTCGTCGGCTGGCAACGCCCCACGGTTAAGCCGTGCTCGCAAACATAATGTTTAATTATTGTTAACACCGCTAAATACGCCTCGCGGAAATCGCAGAAAATATTGCCGCGGAATCAGCCGGGCAAACGCGGCCGCGGAAATGTCGAAATATTTACGGAGATAAGAACCGCGAACGGCGTGGAATTATGGACGAGCGATTAACAATGCATTAGCGGGCAGAATAATTTCCGCCGATTCTCGTTTTTACTCGCCCGATGCGCACGCCCCGCGTTATTACGCTTTATCGCATTTATCCTTGCGATTTCGGCGCCAGGGATCGCGCGTAATTTGCTTTTATTCGCCGGAAATTGTACACCCGCAACTGTATCTCGCGATTAATATTCCGCATTAAAACAATCGAGCACCTACGTCGAACGGAAAGAAAAATCCGATTCGATTCCCCGCTGGACAAGGTTCCCAAAGGCACCAGCGCCGATTCACGGATTCTTGAAGATCAGTTAGGCCCATTGGCGGCAATTAATCGCTCGGCCACGATTGCCGATCGACTTAAGAGGCGTTCAACGTGGGCATTCGCCGGGTATAAATGAGGTGCGTATAGAGACAGAAGAGACGAGAGACGTCCGGGTGGCGTGGCGCTAAGCCAGCTCACTGCTCTGGCCGAGGGGCGGTCGGAGGGGTTGAAAAGACGCGGCGGCATCGGCAGTCGGAGGGACGGAGGACAGAGCAATAGCCTTTACGACTCACCCATAGTATCAAACGATCTATCCAGCCATTAAGATAGCCTCGAAACGATTCGGTAACCTTTGGGTCCGTGGAAAGCGATACGCTATCGAGTCGGTAGCCCGGTCGCGGCACTTCGTGAGCGTATAGGAAAGTCGCCCTTTTGCCTCTTGTCGTTCGTCCTTTCACCCTGCGCCATTTTGTCTTCCTCCTTGCATGCCGCGACGCCGATAGGATTACTTACTGCCACTCTTCACGATAGACTTACCCCTATCTGGCTCACCTTCCGATCGTATCGCGTCGCCCCACGTCTTCGCCTCCGTTCGATTTCCTTCCAATTCGTCAACGTTGTCGGGGGTTGGTAGTTATCGACACCCTTCGCTGATTTCGATCTCGCGATAATTGGGTTTCGGTAGCCCGTACAGCGATGTTCCTGAAATGACGCGTGTTGTTATACAGCTTAGGGGTAGGCGGCGTTTGAAGAAGTCCGCGTTTACTTTAATTAAACACCTATGGCCGCGAAGCCGCGCAATTCGCGAAGGCTTTGTTTTCTCGGCAAACGTTGATCGGGATAATCAATGCGGCCGCTATCAGATAGAGACTAATATTAATACGGCAGTAGATAATGGCGCTTTTGTGTACCAAAGCGCCGTTTCTGCCCATTACGACCCCCTCACGTCGGCTGAGCCAAGGAAATGCTCGCCCAGCCGAAACGGGAGCCCGTTTGTCAGCGTTACCATTTCGAGCATTTCGCGAAGCCCCAGCCGCGTTTGAAAATTGTTAACAAAATTACGGCGATATTAACCTCAACGTCTGAGAAATCGTTTCCCCCAATCGCGATCCTTTTACAGCTGGTACGATTCTTCTTTAAAACGAGTCGCGCGAATTAAAAGGAAAAGCAGACCGTTCACTAGGACCCAGAGGGAGGCTTGATCAGAGGCATTTAACGGAGCACTGAAAAACCGTGCAATTCGAAACTGGGAACGGCCGGCTAAAATATAAAACGCAATAAGGGTGTTCGACGCAAGAGGGTGGGCGCGGGGCGGCGGTAAAAAAGACGTCGGTTTAAGAGTGTGGATGTCATGCATATACATTGAAAGGAATAGAGAGCGTCATGCGCCTAGACAGGAAGTGGGGACAGGGCTTGCGCGGCGGCACTGCCGGAAGCCTCGTGTTTGACGGGGGGGTTTTACCCTGCATGGGAAAGGGGGGATGGTTCGGTGAGTTTCTAGGATGGTTTCGGGGCGGAGAAGGGGTGGAATGGAATGGAATGGAGTCGAGAGCGTAGTGGCCGTAGGGCGGTAAGGGGGTTTCCGAGGGGCCGAGGGATCCGGAGATTGATAACGCAATTCCAAGACTGCCATTACCCCCGTCCACCAAACTCGCTCTGGCGCTTCTATCTTTTTTGCTTCTCCGCCTTCCTCTCGCTCTGCCTCCAACCCCGTACTCTTGTTCCTCTTTCCGCCGACGAAGTCTGGGGAACCGGCGAGTTTTAGAAATGTTAACTCCATAAATGCCATGCCGTTCCTTTTTTACTTTCGGGATGGAGCAAACGGAGGGAAAGGTGAAGGAAGTCGGAGTCGACACGCTTCGACAGCGCTTCGCTTATGGCGAATAAAGGGGGATTAGGTTACGGGAGGATCGCGAGTGGCCGCGGGCTGACGCGATACGACGCGGCCTCGATGGTTGAAGATGCGAGACTTCCTGGTGGCCGCGAACCAACTGACGGGAGGCACGAATGTTCCCTGACAGATGGTAATCGGTGCCCGCTGGAGATAATTAAGTTTGCGGCATCGGCTCCATCCAGCGGGATAATTCATGTTTTTCGTTTCACTGCTCGGAGGTTCCGCGTGGCTATTGTTTCATAGAAACGTCGAGCGGCGAGGGTTGCTGGAAAAAGCTGGGTCGATCTTAATTCTAAAGACGAAAGGGGAATACCTGCGCAAGAGGTCGAGGAGTCGTGGAGATTGATAATCCAATTTCAAGACTGCCATTATCTCCGCCCACCGACTCGCTTCAGACCTTCCAGATCCTTGGAGCGTCTTTCAGGATTTTCCTTGCTTTTGACTTTTTCCATCTATATAAGAGTTGATGAATTTTATGAATGGTTTCCGCCGTTCCCTGCCGCGTAGATGTGCCGAGGAATGGGACGTTTGATCGCTGATTTCTCAGGAAATTTCACCTGAACGGTAGTGCACAACGTTCTGCGAATACGATTTATTAAATATGCCACAATTATTTCTAATAATGTTGCATGAAAATAAGGGAAAGAGGCGCGGCATTGACTGCTCTATACATGTAAAAACCTTCAGAGATATTGCAACGATGGAGCAGGAAATTACGCCGCACTTAAGAGTATAATATTCGCGTTTAAAAATTGCACACAATTTTCCGACCAACAACTTTTCACCTGAAATGCTATTATCCACGGGGCTGTTTGCCGTCGGCGGCCAGAGTCTGCGTTATTCCAGAACCCCCACCAGGCCAGTATTTCCTTGGCAGAAAAGCTCGCATTGTCGCCTCGCTTCGGACAAATCCCGCCAGGAAAGTTTTTCGTAGGTCGTAGACGATGTGCGTTCTCGTAGACGAAGTGTATGGCCTACAAAAAAAAAACATGGGAGGGTGTACTTCCCAAAAAAATAGTCTTACGATAATAATTGTACAAGCAAAATACGTGCCAAAGTATTTCTTTATTCGTACACTCCCCCTGGCAGGTCTATTGGAATGTCTATAAAGATTTTGTTGAAAGGAATCTGTCTATAATTAAAACATGCGACAATTGCACCAACATTGAATTAGAGGGAAGCTTTTTTCAGATGTTAACGATGAATATCGATGGTACGGTATTTTATAGGGTTGCGAAATTACAATGCTACGTTCCTGTAGAAATATTTCAATTACTATCCGACACAACCTTACCGATTGAAGAGTCTGTGGAAAAAGGGTTCGCGAGTAACGCGACAACAAAAATCCAAGGGAAATGAATAAGTAGAAAGACGGGGAAGTTTAGCGGGAATGGCCAAGCATTGAGTAGAAGATAGGAAAGTGTTAATCCTACGGAGCAACTTTGCCCCCTGTAGGGAACTTGCACGCTTATGCCGAGAGGATTTCCATCCAATAAATTTGGAGCTTTGTATAAGCTTTCCACGCTTGAGTTTAAATCCCGGCGTCGGTGCGGGCTTACGTGCCGCTGTGTAGAAATACCTATATATCTGTAAAGAGGGAAACCCTCTTTCCCTCTGCTCGCCGCCAGACGATTTCAAAAAGACGTGCGAAAATTATTGAATACTTTCCGAAAGCTCAGCCCGTTACAGTTCCGCAGCCGTTAGTGCCGGTAAGCCGATGAAAATATTAAATCGATACCTCTGCCACGTTTCTCGCAATTTTCGAATTACTTTTTCGAATTATTTTCCAATCGCGACAAACTTTCTAATAGATCTCTCATATTCTGTGGTGTTACGGGTCCCTTCTTTTATCGGGCAATCCAAAAGAGGACTGCAAATCGATCAGAAAGTAATTTCCAAGGGTTGCAAAGGGGACTGGATTTAAGTAGATTATTGTTGCGCAATCTAGAAGAAATGGTACGGAAACAGAGATTTCGGTGGTGTTTGAAAGGTCGTTTACATATTCTCAAAACGGCAACCTCTGCTTGGCAAGGGTGCAATAAGGGTTAATATGTATCCAAGGGGACGTTACAAGAGTTCGTTTCATCGTGTTCCTCTTGCCCTTCTCCCTCTTTTCGACTGCTTCCTTGCCGGGAGGCTCAAGATTAGAAACTTTTTATATGAACTCACGTGCCTGCCACCCCAGTGATGGTCATCTTCAACCCCTCGTACGCTTTAACTAAATTGCCCCGACGTGACAGATGTAAAATGTTTTATTGCAGCCGAGTACACTTTCCTTATTTCACTTCATCCTCCGGACGTTCTTGAATCTCACCCATACGGATTCCACGCGTAGAGAATGAAATACTCGTTTGCGTGAAAAAATTGTGCGACATCCGAGTTTTATGCGTCACGCGATCATTCACCGTGAGGTTCGATTTTACGAACTTTAGACTGCCTGAAAAAGGAAGATACATATAATTGATCGGCGCTTGTAAGATATATCTGGATCAAGTATGCAAGATTTTATATAAAAAATATTTAGTACATTTATAAACGTGTATGGAGAGATAGAGAGAGAGTATGTGAGTATGCAGTATTAAATAGAAGGGGGATGAAATGCTAATTCTGACCCTTGAACCGTTTAATTGAATGGCCTGCAAAAGTCTATCGACTATATGAAATTCTATCGAGAGGCCCGAAATCGTTCAAAATTCATCATAGGAACATGGAAATCGTTTGAAGTCAATAGGTAGTCCGTGTTAGGCCTACGCGAATATCGTTTTGCTGGAACTATTCCAGGAGTCGAGGCGTGCGGGAAAGGTTCCGATCGAAAGGTATAGGATCGGTAAACGTATGTAAACAAGGGATCGAATATAGACGAGAAAACAGTGCGGGAGTGGCGACGGCGAATTCCCATGCGGGAGTAAGATATTGGTTTTCATCCGGCTCGTTTCAGTGCTCGTAACGTTTGATAAAAATGCGTGTTACGCGTTCCAGGCTAGACCTGACTCGGACGGAAAGGCCGCCCGGGGAATCGTACACGAAGAGATCACGAGAATTCTTCCTCTGGCTGCTCCCCCCTTCAGGTATTCGCGCATAAGAGGGTGACGGCCAGCCCTAGCCCTATAAATACCTATACGCGATGATATCACCTTTGCCCGCAGATTTTTTCGAATAACGGATGAAAAAAGTTTTTGCCCCGTCTCGATCTCGAAAGCTATTTGCCTGGAAACTTTTTTTGGTCAATGAAGATTGCCTGGTTCGCCGTTGGCGTTCTAAGGAATTGAACAGGTTCCCGAATTTATGTTAACTTTTTAAATTTCGTGTTACATAAGGAATGGTAATAACGCACGAAGGACGCAAAGGCGTCACTGGAACTTTCACTCGTAATCTTGAAGTGTTTATTAAACGTTTATTACTTCTTATTGGAAAGACTTTGTCGTTGACGATCCGTTTTCCTTATTTTCTTCGGCACTGGAATCGCTTCCGCATTGCCGTGACTAGGTTCGGGTCTTAATAATCTAGACGGCAGACGGAAGCCATTTTGGTGCGCATACTGATACGGCGAACCATCATTAGCTTGTTCCTCATTGTTGAAAACGGTCGATGGACGCCCGTAATATTTCACGTCGTGCATCCTTATCCTGTTCGCCACGGTTTTTGATTTTTACAATACATCGTGGCAACGATTGTGTCTCATTTACCTGAATCACTGACACGCTTGTCGGAGGCAAATCGGAAAGTTTTCACACGTTCTCATCGTCCCGTGACACGTGAGCTACCGCAGGTCATCGTCAACGAGCGCTTTACCTTTCCGCAGAGCGGCGAATTATCGCGTTTGAATGGACAACTAATTAAACCAGTTTTCGCGTCGACCAGACGGGCGAGTTTCTGCCTTATCCTCCATTCTCGACCCAATAAATCCGGCACTCCCGAATGGCCAGTGTAATTCACCGAGGAACAACGTGTGTGAAAGCTCTGGCAAGATTTTTACGCTTTCAAAGTGTATTAATCCGCGCCGGTGGAAGAAATAAAGGGCTGTTTTATTAAATTAAGGTTAACGCGGCTAAGTTGCCGCGTTTCTGTATGTGTTCCAGAAGTTCCTCGGGAACCACTGGTCGGGGATTTTAATGAGCTCGCCCGATCGGAACTCGAGGCGTTCCCTAATGAGTCGATTTTATAGTCACCATTCTAGTTGGAAAAAAAGCGGGTCCAATTAATTGGTTAAGCCGTGCGATCTGCTTGGTATGCGGCATCTTTTATCTGGATTTATCGATCCACCTACAAGATCACCACGGCATTATCGGATACGGTGGAATGAATTTATGGATGAATTTTCGGTCTATCGCGGCGACACGACACAGCTTTATTAAACCTATTCCTCGATTACCTTGTCGATGAAAATATACCTAATCGAGGTGAAGAACATGTTTGAACTAAACAGATTTTAAACGCTAAAAAATTATCGAAGATGGTATTCGTAATCTTGAAGTGAACATTTTCGAATGAGCGAAAATTCGGTAACAGTCAACGCTTAAAATCAGAAGAACCTATCCAAAAAAAATCTGAGAGGTGGAAAAAGGATACAAAAAATAGTCAATGCATTTATTATTAAAAATGTATTAGTTTCGCACTAATGTAAGCTAACTAAACGACGCAATAATTACGAGCTTTCTACTCGCGCCGATTTTACAAAACTGTTCCTTGACTATCGAATCGGAAATTAGAAATCCGTCCAGTAAAAGGTACTATACAACAGTTTCGTTGCAAGCTAATTGATATTCCAAATGACCGCCACACTTAATGGGGAATCTTGGAATTCCGTGGAATATGTAATTTCTGGTGGAACCGTAAAAGGGTTGCAACAAGCTGCAATGGTAGCTGAAACGGCACGGGGGATCACGAGCAAGCTCTTGGTCTAAGCAGCCGGATCGAGCGTGCAAGGTGGATGGGGATACGGCCCGATAAACACCGCATTACTCTACTGAAAGGGCATTTCTCGCGCCAACATACGGCCTACGAACGTAAGCTCGGTCACCTATCGGCTGGGTCGATCTAGATTAGGATACTTAGCCGTAACAAATTTGAATCTGATTACTTCGAACGAGATTGGGCGGACTTTGCTCGAAATTGCACCGCTAAACATCCACCGTCGTCCCGCCTATACATTCCTTTTAATGTTTTCGGTTCGCTCCGAGCTATTTCGCGGCGATTATTAACGAAACGGCCGGTTGATACATCGGGATTATCGTGACGCCGAACGGGAAGCTTTTATTGATCGCGGCGCGAGCCTTGAAATGATTTACTCCGCCGCGCGGTAACTAGAAAATAGTTTAAACGCTAGTTTTCAGCTCGTCAATCGCCGTTCGTAATTGCAACGATTGGTCGCGGACATTAAGCGACGGAGAATTATCAAAATTGTTGTGCATAGATGGGCGATGAATCTTCGATGGCCGCGCGGATCGAAGTGGTCGCATGCTACAAATCCACGGCCCGCCCATATGCATATTTTCACAGTATCGCACGGTCCCATGTTGCCTCAGGATAGGTACACGTAGATCCCTCATAAGGGAGATATCGTTTCCGAATCAAATGACCCATTCCGTTTTAGTGGCGCCATTTAACCGACATCTATGCGCCTCTGGCCATCCGACACGAGGTAACCGTTACACGGCAAACATAGAAAGTCTCGCCATCGGGCTTTCGTCCATCCCTCGATAATACCAAACCGAGTCCACCCATGCTATCGAGTATCGCGTCTCCCGGTCGGTGCAATTAACGGCTCTCTCGTTGATCATCTCTAGACCGTTCGTTTGAAACTTTATCGCGCTGGCCTCGTTTATTCGTTCGTGCCGGGCCTCTTTTATGAAACACGCGCGGGAGCATGGGAAAATTATTTGCCATGGGCACCGGTTGATAAAACGAGAGTTAACGATAAACTTTCAGGCGCTTCGAACAGGGAATGCGACGAGCACATTCCCGATATTAGTAGACAATTTCTCGACCTCCCGAACACCCCTCTTACTAAGTTAGTATTCCCTACTTAGAAAATAGGACCTGGACCAACGGCTGGGTAACAGCATCTGGGACCACGTCTAACGCCTTCGGATGGGATGGTTGGGGGCAGATCGACGGGGGTGGAACACGTGTTCGATGCTCAGGGAGGACCCTGGAGCCGAGGGGTGGTCGACAGTGGGTGGTAGAAAAATAACGGAGGAGAGGGTGGGTGCACCGGATGGAGTATGTAAGACGTCGTTACGTGCATCCGGCGCTACTACGGAATTCGAATCTGAACTCACCAAGACGAACCCAATGTCGAACAATTCGTCCTCTCCTTCTCTTTCCCCACCCCCCTTTCTCGCCCTCTGTTTATACGAATGGCTACGAGGACACCTTATAAAAGAGATAAATCATCCCCCTCTGCGACGATATTAATGCGGCTGACGGACGTAGATTTTCATTTATTCCGCGACGCGCGCGCTCTGCCTTTCCAATCTGGCGAGCTACCAAATTGGAAAGCGGCGCAGTTGCGAAGTTTTCCCCCGCGGTAGACTTGGCCCGACTTCGGAGCCAAGCGAGGAATATGTATTACAGCAAAGTAATCCAATTCCCGGCAGAGCGTTACCGTAGCTTCCATTGATTCATCGAACAATCTGCGAGCGAACGCTTAAAGTCCTCCTCTACAAGTACAAACGGAGGAATTAGATGATTTTGGGTTATCCGGAATCACGAGGTAGCGGCGACTGCCCTCGGGGAGAGCAAACTTTCCCATTAGTCTGTTGCAGGGTAGGAAAGTTATCCTTTAACGATACCGTCTCGCCCTTTGAGCATCCAAACGGTTTTCCGCAACCGGATTTTCTTTGCCGCGTTCGAGAAGCTTCTCACGGATTTCTGGAATATGCAAACGGTTCGGCGGGAGAGGTTGCCAAGGATATTCGTCAAAGCTAGCATCACGGAACGGTGTGTAACGGCAATGAAGGGAAAAGGGTTTTCCGATTCGCGCATAGCCTTCCCGGCTGGCGGTGATCCAAATTGAAAAATACATTCACGGTGTTCCTTTGCCCTTGCGGAGGTAGGCGACGCGCCGCCAGGATCTCCGGGGGGTAGCAAGGGCGAAGGGAACCGAATGATATAATGGATCGTGGAAAATGCGGGTTGAAAGTTAGGGGTTCAAGGGGCTCTCCAGTATAGCGGTGGCGCAACCAATGGTGGGGGTGGATTTATAATGAAAGCCGTAGAGTTGGACTTGGATTTGTGAGGGTACTACACAGCCCTCCCAGCCTAGCCAGTCAGCCAAAGAGGCAGCCAACCATCCAAAGAGCCAGTGATCCACGGTGAACCAGCCAGCCGGCCGACAGGCCAGAGGGAACTGGGCAGGGTTAGCTCTGCTCAACAAGGAATCCAATCGCCACGTGATCTGTATAATAGCCGTGCTAAACCTTCCTACCCTTTTCGACCCACCCCCGTCCACCCTGTGCAATCCCACGGGTGGAATTGCAAATAACAAACGTTGGCCTATCACGGTTGCCTCTTTCGAGCTCCGTGCCTCGTTGCCAAGCCGAACTGAACAAAGGCACGATGGATGTGTGTACTTTTCGAGTACCCAATGAGAAGACCGTGAAACGAAAGCATAAATCCGCATCAGTTAACTGGTGCAGCTGTAACCACGATATGGCTACGGCTTAATTAACCTACGATACCAGAGCGCCAGACCGGAAGGGGCTTAATGAGGTTTCACGAGTTCGGCCGGCACGCACGTGAAACAAAAAGATAGAAAATTAACCGAGGAAATGTTTCGCACGAGTCTTCGGAATTCGATGGTTGAAAAAAAGATTCTTCCTTAAAATTTCCCCGCGCGTGATAATTAAATTTATGCATCGCGTTCCACGCTTCTATATGTGCACGTGTATTGCGCAAAAAGATTTTGCAAACTTTTGATCATTTCGCGAACGATACTCGATCGAATCTGTTTCGAATTCGCGAAGCACCTCGAGAGCCAAACGACCGTCCAACGAAGTCGTCGTCCGCGTGGACGAACAGGAGGTTTAGTCGCGACGCATTATAACATAAACGTTGATGAGAGGAAAGTACATTCGTGACCGAGACTAGGATGTGCTCCAGTAGTCCCTCAGTGGCTCGTTAAGGCATTTGCATTTCATTTCGTCCCTCTCCAACTGCCCCCCAACCCCTTCAACCTCCACGGCAGCCCCTCTTTTCCCGTATAAATATTAATGCAACATCCTCCTCTCTCGAGGGTTTTTGTTCCTCTTCTGTTCCGAAGAGCGACGCCCTGCTTCTCCTCGAGTACTTTGAATGCTGATGTGCCACCAAGCCTCCGCGCATCCTTTCTTTTCCCTTCGGTAGAAGCTCGCGCGTACACAGAACCGCGACCTTTAATGAAACACGATGCATGAATATATCTCGACGCCCAGTTCGTACGGTTAATTAGGAAAAATAATTTCCCAGTCGCTTCTTCTTCGTACGTAACGAATCGTAATTAAAATTTAAACTATACACGACGCTCTCGCGACACGAGGCAAGGCAACAGCGAAAAATGCTCGATGTCGTGTACACAGCTTCCGGTTACAAGGACGCAATTAATATTTTTAACGCGCAGGCCAAGGTAAATCAAAGGGTTGCGCTATTCCGATGCGAAGACAGCCCGAGCTTTCCGTATCTTCACGTTCGGATTTCCGCGTCTCGCGAATTTCTTTGAAGTACGTGCCGAGCTGCGCGGAGTAGAGAAAAAGGGAGCAAAGCGACGGCGTAGGAGGAGGCACACGGTTTGTGGAAGTACGGAGACAGTAAATATATACGGAATAGCCAGGGGTAGGTATATGCAGGGCGGTAACGTGGTAAGATGGGCCTCTGCATTGCCGGCATGATTGCCTCCATGGCACATCGAGGCAATCCCCGCGGCTACGTGCTCGACATACATCCGCTTCCATCTTACTTTCTTTTTCTTCTCGTTTTTCCCGCCCTCTTCCCCCGGTCGCCTTTCTATCCCGCGGTTTTCGCCGCTCCGAGGATCTCAGATATGCAGCCAGCACCCAACTGCGGCACCAGCATACTTAAATGGCAGGGCAGGCAGTTCAGCATAGTCGTATGTCACGACTAATTAGACGAGTTGAACGCGTGCCGTCTGGATTAATGCTTACCACGAGATAAGCTATTCATTCCTACCAGGGAAGCCTCCAATTGATCTCTCAGATAGCGTCATTGAATCGCCGTGATTTCGGCAAAACGCAATAAACAACAGATCATTTTCCATTATTATAATTGTTATATTGCTAATTGACAATTGACCGATGAAATTCGCCGATAGTTGAAATGGTTGGAATATGGCCGATAATTTTTCTAAACGACCTAGGATGCGACGGCACAAACGTGGGATAGAAAGAACGTTTACGCGAGCGATTTTTCCAGCTCGAATCGCAATCGTCCGATGCGACGCAGACGATTTACACCGGCGCGGCGTACAGCCTGATCTAGAATAAACGAGCATTTACAGGCGTTTCCGAATACATTCGCAAGGAATTCACCGGTGAAAATAGCTCCCTCAGTTTTGCTGTAGATACCGATACGGGGGGATGGGTCGAATGGATGGCACCTTAAATTAGCATTAGTCGACGTATCCGTAGTTACGATCGGCTAATTTATTGGCTCATGAAAGTTCCTGTGCTTTCGCGCCGCACATTTTGATAAAACGTAATACGGCTGCGCTGAAAATGCACGTTTTTAATTAAAACCAGCACGATTGCGTTTAATCGCGGTTTCAGCAACGACGTAGATATTATAACAATATTTGTATCGCGATCCTAGATCTACGCATCAAAAATGTACAAATTTTAACCAAATCCGTCGCTGTCATTTGGACGTCATTAAAAGTGACTTGAAGGTCCCACCGGGATCAATGATCAATTACTAAAAATCCACGAAAGGTGTTTCTTTAAACGACGTCTGTACTATCCATGTCGATATTGGCAGAACAAAGGGAGGAAACACGAGCAACAGGGTTAACGAAATAACGTTCCTAGACGCCATTTGCTGTTCCCGCCAGAGGGATGTTCACACGAGCACAAGCAGCGAATAATAACACTGAGTGCTGCCCGATGGAAATTAATCCAAGACAAAGGAAGGGGCCAAGTAAATCCATTGAATTGAATTCTCGGACCACGAGGAACAGGGAGGGTGGGGTCAATCTGCGCGCCTTTTGCACCGGCTGATTCATTCCTCGTTAATCAAAGGGCCGATAAAGCGTGGCGACTCGAATCGTAGGCGACTGGCAATATGATCGAAAGCGTCGTATCGTCGGCGGATACAGAGGGCTGGGGCATTAGTAAGTCGCGAGGGTGATTCTAGGAAAGCTCTATGGTAAAAGCTGCCGGCACGAGGCGGCGGTAGCTCACCAGCGTTTCATTAGCAGAAGATGCTCCCCGCGGGGGCGTACGTAGGAGAGAAGGCAGATAGAAAGGGAGAGAGACAGGAGGTATGGCTGCTTCGAGGTCGAAGAAGAAGGTGGAACCAGAGTGGTTGGAGGCGGGAAAGCGAGATTAGAATCCTGTGCATGGTTGGAGGCGCATATATCGGTCAATAACTCACGTCCAACGGCGTGTATCTTACTCCTGGATAGCTTTTCCTTATTCAACCGATCTCGAAAATGTGATAAAGTCGTTACGGGACGATTTAATTTATCCGCTTAATGGGCAGGTTCCACGGCGGCTACGAAACCTTATTAATTACGAGGCTCACGGAGCCGTTTAATTCACGAACGACGCGACGGCCGAGGCGAACGAGAGTTTCGATATTTATCCATCGCCTTCGCGGGGCACTTTTAACGACGCTAGCGGTACCCTCTTCGGTATAACTGAACTTCCTTCGTGTTTAATCGCGAACGCTCGTAACTTTGACCATAAATATCGGCCGTTTTAAGCGCGCGTCGAGTAACTTGCAAATGATTTGCAACCACCGCGAGAACTTACGACGCGTGAGTCGCATAATAGTATGAAAATTAAGAACGGAAAAGAGAAACAAGGAATCTGAGAGGATAATGCGAAGGAGGAGAAAAGAAAATGGAGGTAGCGGTGGTTGGTCGTCGATTCCGAGTAGGCTGCGAGTATAGTAAAGCAATTTAATCGGGGGCGAACGAACGATCGCCGAGCGACACTATGGCGCCAATGACATTTACATCCGCGCGAAGCGGCCAGACAAAAGGGAAACGGACAGTCGAAATACGTCAGCGAAATCGCCACCGGCTGGAGCAGTCCGCTTTGATGGGGTTCCACGGTCGCCGCCTCGGTCGTTTCGCAGTGGCATAAATGAGAGGTGAGATTAAACCGGGGGTGACGTATGGTACGCGTCGCCCTCCGACCAGGAGCAACCGCTATCATTTTTTCCTTTTTTGTTTCGTTTTTTCTGTTTGCTCCCTTTTTTTGAGCCCGCGATTTTTCCCCGTTACGCGCGCACACGCGACTCCTCCCTCGGTCCCGCCGGTAATGGAAGAAGCATAGAGGGATCACGGATCCGAATGAACACGTTAAAACGCGGAAACAAAGAGCAACGGAGGGGTGAGCCGGCCGCGTCGGAACGACGGAAAATGGGCAGAGCGGGGAAAATGGGGTACCCGCCTCGAATAAATAACGCGTTATAGGGACATGCAAAAATAAACAGGCGTGCACAAAGAAACCTTAACGGAATGGTTGGAAATTGCGGCGGCACCGTCTTGTCCGGCACCATTTTTCGTCGCGTATTCTCGGTCCCTCTGTTTGTACAAATATATTGTGTCGTGGTGGCAAAGGCTGTGGACCCGAGGCTGAGCATAGTTTGATCTACGCGTCGTACGACTTCCACTTGCCTGGCTACGTATTTGTAACAAAGTACATTATGTCCCCAACTAAGATCGAATAAAGCACGACGAAAGAAGGGACGCCCCGGCGACCAGGGTGCGAAACAAGCACCGACGCTCGAGGCAGGAAAGAGGTTCCAGCGATGGACAACGAGGGGGCCGCGTCGTTTGGTCAGAGGGTGTTCGTATATATGCCAACACATGGGATTAACTTGTATCCCGTAAAGCCGCCCGCCGCCAGCATACAAAGGTTGCTCGTAAGTCTCTTCGGATACCTGGCTAACGAAAATTACGATCTTACTAGCACGAGATTCTACTGTACCGGCACATTAGTTTCCACGGCATGTCTCCCTCTCTCTCTCTCTCTCTCCCTCTTCCACCCTCTCCACGTTTTCTCTCGCCCACGCCGCTACGCCTACCAGAGACGAAAGCTGGCCGGCCTATCTGCGACTCTTTTCCTCCGCGCCGTCGTTCAACCGCAATAATTCTACCTGTTTGCGTCGATATCTCAGTGAACGCTATAACGAGAAGATCACGAGAAACAGCGGGGATCTTTTCTTGTGCGCGTCAGATGGTATCGGACGCCGGCGTAGAAATAATTACTCCGCGGTTAAAAGAGTTCACGAAATACGGGGAAGAGCCGTAGGCGAGGACAAAGAAATCGGTCGTTCGTTGGTCGCGTGTAACGTGATTCACTGTTGCGATTATTGTTGCGAAAGTCTTGCGCGTTTAATTAACGAAGGGCGATGGGAACGGCGGGATCGTATCGCGAAACGGCGAAAGAAACCGTTTGAAAATGCATAGGTCGATTGTATGAAATTCGTGGGCAATCGAGCTGTCCAATAAATGCAGATAGACGCGTACCTGTCGCACCGGAGGAAAGCTTCCTTTTTTCCCCCGGCGAAGGCAGAATTTAACGTCGCCATTATGCAGAACGGGTTGTATTGGCAGAGCCTCAATCCCAATTCCCAGGGATAGCTAGCTGGTCGAATGGCAAAGCCAAACAAACCTTATTTATGTCTCAATTAAAGCCGGGAATGGGATGCACCCTCGATGGAGCGGCTCCAGACAATAAAGCAGTCGAAAGAGGGAGGTGGGGCAGAGTGGAGAAGGAGGAAGAGGAGGAGATGGCGGTGGAGGTGGAGGAGGAGTAAGAGCAGAAGAATGGAGCGGAGGGTTCGGGGTAGAGAGAGAGCTAGAGGCGGCGGAAGGTGAGGAGGTGCACGAGGGAGGGACAGAGGGCCACGACAAAAGGGATCGGGGATGGAGACGGAAAACTGTGGATCGTTGAACGCCGACCTCTGGACTCTGAACTTTCCAGGGCTGCGGGAGGCACGACGAAGAGAGGGATGCGGGATACCATTGGTTTTAGCCTCCGGATTCTGCGTATATCCGAAACTGAACTAAATACCAGGGGGACACCGAGCTACCGAGGAGATAACGAGCGAACTCGTGAAACGGCCATAGATCAGCCGGCTTAATTATCTCCACGCATCGCTGCCTACCCCTTCTAATCGGTGGCCTACACCCACGTTCGTCCAAAGCCAAATCCCTTTCCATCGCTCGACGTCCGCTATCCAGCGACAGTCCTTCGGTCTCCCTCGAAATAATTTAATCTATGCATGGACCACGAGAGCCCCGATGCCGCTCGATCTACCCGTTCCGGTCTACTCGCGTCGTATATCGCGTATGTACACGCTTGTTAGTGCGAGGTACACGGCGGAGGGTTTCACGCACCGCGACGATTCGTCGACGAATCCTTTTCCCGCTCGAATCGACGCTTGTACGCATCTCGTCGTTGCCTCTGCACGAATTTTAAGCAGAGACGAGAAGAGGGAACAGGATTAGAACCGCGACATTAATTTCACCGCGATGCGTGCAGGAGGCGATTCTTAGCGTTTCGTAAGCGTGCATCGTATCCCGCATCAGTTTAAACGAAGCCCGTCGACGATTTGAATATTTCATGCTTATCAACTATGCATCACGTACACTGTCTCGCCGGCGTGTATTTACAAGAGTATCACGAGGAATCTTAAGTTTATTCCCAGTTCGGCTGTATGTTTGTACGCAATAAGATATGTTGATATTCCTCCTGTCTAACCCCTTCTTTCCCTCTTTCATCCCTCTTGCAACCGATCCCGAGGCAACACCAACCCTCGTTCCTTTTTATCTCCGCAAAGTTTCCACCCCATCAGGCTCACCCTCGTAGCCCCCACACTTCCATCCACCCCAACCCAACTCTCCCACTCCCTACATCGCGTTCCTCTTTCCGCTACCAGCACGAACTACCCTCAACCCATTCCCTGCCAACCCCTACTTCCTACGAAGCTCCACGGCAGTCATGGCGGCAGTTACGGAATCAATAAAAGTGGTGCTCATGCGCCTCAACTGCCGTCGCTACTGCCGACCGCCGCCACCCTTCAACCCCCGGCTCCATCCTACCCTCCCGCCTTCGCGAGCTTCCCAGTCAACGCTACTGCCGATTCACCCGCAACCCTCCACCCCCTTTCCACCCCGATCCTCTCTCCTTCTCGATCCTCCTCGCGATCTTCCACCCCCTTCTGTCCTCTTCTACCCTCTTCCTCGCACGCCCGCCACGCTCCGGCTCCCAGAACCGTACGACGTCCTTCCACCATCCTGGATTTCGTCGTCCTCCTGCACCTCACCCCCCACGACTTTGAATCGCGCCAACTCCAACCACTCTCCTCGTCGTATCCATCCTTTCTCGAAACTACACCTAAAACTATACACACCGACTATCCGCTCTCTGTACCGGGTGTTCCAATAGCGATATTTTTCCATCCCCGCGGGGATTTACTCGCGAGCACACGAATCTTTGGCGGGTGGGTGGTGGGTCGGAGGGTAGTTATAGTAAATCGTTCGACCGGTACAAGGAAGTTCGCACTGATTTTTAATCGGTCGGCTGCTCGTAACACGGATGGACTCTTGGCGGGATTATATTCCCAGGGGTTGATGCCGATGATGTTTTCGTTACGGTTACAACGGTACCCTCCACCCCCCTTGTGTGTCACTTCGACGTTCGATATTTAAATTCACCGATGGACCGAGCCCCTGTGCCTCACAATGAGACAGGCATACATATTAATAGATGAATGTTCAAATCGCTCACCCACGGCTATGGAAATTTTAGAAAACAGAAAATATCATATATCCTCTCGAACACACGAGTGCTCATTAAAAACCCCATCAATTTCGAGTGTCCCGTGCTTCACCGTTCTTTCATAATTGACTGCCAGGGCAATTCGTATCAGAGGCGACCTCGCCCACTAGTTTTATCGATGCCGCTGTGCGTGATGAACGACGAAGATTATTTATACGCCGTATAAATATTTTTCATTTCGCCCGAAAATATCGCGCTGGATCTAATATATATGTGCGTATGTGTATAAACCAAAAAAATAAATAAAATACAACAGCAACCAACACAGGTGTGCACGCCTGCGTGGGTACCCGTGGTTATCTAGCATTGCGCGCGATTCCGTTGAAAAGAACAACCTTCGGTCGCAACATCAGGTTAATTCATCCATGTCGAATAAATCGAAAATCCCGCGGTGTATCTTAAAAGACTATCTAGCCAAACATTTTCCGGACTAAAATGTAAATAAAACACGGTCTAGCGTGAAATGGAAACGTGCCAGCGTAGAGGGACACGAACGGCCATAAATCGAGTTGTATTTGGGTGAGCGTAACAACAGGGTTTCCTGTTCGATCGTAGAGCGTGCGGTTGATCGAAGCGTCCCGCCGCTAATTTCGCGGGTATCTGATTAATTAACCGGTACAACGTTGCGCAGCCTGGTCAAGGTGATTAATCATTTTCCATTGGCCCGGTAAACAAGCGGTTCTGCGGTGGTTGGTAGGTTTTCCGCCCGCAGGATAGCAAATTCTGCGGGGGGCGGGGGAGGTTTGACTACTGGTACGTAATGCCGGAATAATGCCCCGCATAAACTGCGGCGAGTCGCTGCCGCGTAGGTGTACGTGCGCCGTTGGTCTACGTTTTGCCTCTGCGAAAACAATGCCATCAGTTGTAACGCGTACGCACCTCGTTACAGCCGCGTCATACCTTACGCTCGAAATCGATTCGTCGCGTGTAGGATCAGCGTAGCATACGCGTTCCGCTCGGCTGGCCTGCCATAGGCGTGTTCCATTAGGCGACAATCGTGATAGCACGATTCTTTGAAATAGAGTGGAATTACATATCCGTCCCGCGAAGGATCAGGATTTCGAGCGAACGGTGGTCGCGAGATAGGGGTCGCTTTTAATTAATCATTCGAGGACCCTGTATCGTACGCCTCGAATCGGTAAATGAATTGCTCTGAAACGAGGCGAAGGCGAGGACCACGAATTTCATTGCAGGCGTGCGAATCAAACATTGCACGTTCGCGAATCGCCGCGGCATTTTTTCGCAATCAGACAGTCCAGACGCCGGTTAAATAATTCACCGTACGAAACTAGATTTCGACGGATCGGCCGCGTTTAATTAACCGCGTACCCAGCATTTCACAGGCGACGAACTTTCGTCCGCGAGAACGTATTAACTCGCGACTCGTTTGCGAGCGCAATCTTGCACCCCGATATAATCGTCCGCGGCGCAAAGAGCACGGCCGAGTAATGGGCAATAATTTCACGTAACTCTGGCCGATGCAAATTTTTCGTCAGGCGATACGATCTTCCACGGCCGAGCCCGGTCGCTCCAATTAGCGTTTAATTGAAAAATTTTTGTAATCGACTGAGATACTGGTTACCGTTCGTCGGAAGGATGTTTCCAGATCAAACGCTCGGACACGTAACGTCTCGCCCTCGGCTTTATTGCGCTTGTCGCGACGAGGCGAGAACGAGTGTGCACGGGCTTCTTTACTTCTCGTGTAGCGCCGCGTTCTCGTAATTAACGCGGGGCCTCTAATTTAGGTGAAACCCGCCCTGCGACACAGCCGGTGTTATTATAAAATATATCTCTTATACTGTACGATTATTTTAACACGTTCCACGCGTTCTTATTAACCGGAGTACGAGGAAGAAGCGTAATGTAATTTTCACCGTAACGGTATCGCTGCATTATTTACCGTGAAGCGGCTCTACTTTGCGCCGGAAAGTAAACCTACGCTCTCGATCCGGTGGCAGAATATCGAGCAAGATGAAGCGGTTTACGAAAATTCCATTTCCAAGCCTTCAAAGGGTGTAGAAGAAGAGAACTGGATAAAAATAAATTTCTGTATCGAAAGAAAGACAAAGGTTTACGACGGACCGACAATCAATCCAAATCGTACAACGCGTTCATCCGCTCGGGAAGATCTCGCGAGTGGAAACAATCGTCGTAAGGGGTTGGTCGTCACGGCGCTCGCAAGCGACCCAGAAGTTTTTCGGTGGTAGAAACTACAAAAGAATGCTTAGATCCGGGCTGGAGGAGGTAGCAGAAAACGGACGATCCTTTCACGTTGAATGGGTCGTACTCTTGAAACGAAATAGGCCATAGCTGCAGCAACCAATGGGCAATGCAGCCATACCAAAGTATGGTGAACACGTTTGTAAAGGTTGCTAGCAAACGATCTGCGAGTGTATGCGACCGGGATACCCCATGTGGCTACGCGGGTATACGTGGCGTCTACATGGTGTGCGACATGGTGTTTTAACCTTTGGGCAAGTCTCGGGGTTTTCTGCTTGAAAGGCAAGTTGTGCCACTAGCCGCGTGCCACCGTGGAAACCGCTTATCCTATCCTAGGCGATAAACGCTCCTCTCTCTCTTGCCGCGGCTGAAATCACGGATCTTACTTATACACGTTGCTACGTGACTCATAAATAATGCAGATCACTCGTGTAACTCGTACGAACGCCTCTTTCGTGGCGTTTGGACGGAAGAATTCGGTAATCTTGAACGAAACGCGGTTGAAATTACCAATGGGGAGAAGCTCGGTTCGTTTACGGCGTTTTATTCTTGGGTAGGTCCGGGATTCTGGTTGAGTCTCGAAGTATGTATTCGAAAGATCGATAGAACGATGAGTAACGAGTGGAAGATAGAACGGTGAGCTGGCGTCGTGCAATCGACGATTCCTCATAAAATTCGAATCGAGATGATTTATTGAGGAACGCGTTATCGGTGTAATGAAGACTGAATAAAATCGGCTTGACATAATTTCAGCTAGACGGCGGCCGATAACAGATTTATCTCGTATTCTTTCATATCTTCCACCGCCTCAGAAACAGTTTGGCGCAGGAAATTTTTCCCGGACGTTGCGAAACGTCGAAACAAATCAAAGGAATCGTTATTGAGCGGATGCCTATTATAACGTGGAAATAGATTAATCATTGCTGCAAATTCATTAATGGCACGAATCGCGATAACCGGCTGACATTCCCACGTTATCGCGACGCTAAAATAATTCTTATCGCGGCCGGTGCTGTGGTGTCCCACGCGATGTTAACGTCCTTAAGTATAATAACGCCGGACTATTTTATCGTCGCGTGAAAACTCCACGGTTGGGGAAAAACGAAGGAGCGAGAGCGGCAACATTTGGCGACAGGAAAAAAGCAGCGGGGGAAGGAGCTCTTAAGGGCAATAAAGATCGGACTAACCATTACCGTTATGTATGTTTAATTTTCCTGCTATTACTCCAGCTTTTGTATCTGATGGAAAAGTCCGCAAACTTTCTTCCCAATTTCAACAACCCCCGAAGCTAGTGTTTATATTAAAGATTCTCCTCGACGTGCTTCGACCTGACGCTATAAAAATTAACCGGAGACAATTTAAATAATTTTGCTATATCAATCTGGATTAAAATCCTGTCTAGATAATTCTGGAAGAAATAAACTGAACGAATTGAGAGCAAAGGATCGAGGTAATTTTCTGCTGACCAAGAACGCGTCTGTTTCTTGCGTCTCGTTCCGCCCATGTCCTTTTGTCCTGGAACACTACAATACAAGAGCTGAGTCGCGATAACAAAGGCAGGCATATTAGTCTTGGTACGGCAAGCTTGTAAGATGTAGAACGTCTCTTCTTATGCAAACCACTCTCTCCACCGAGGCGACGGTATAAAAAATATCAACGACTGCCCGTTATCGAGAGGAGTTCTCTTTATACGTACACCTAAAACGCGTATACTCTTTTTACCCTCGTGTACGTACGTTCTTGCCCGGCAGAGTAGAGGTGGTACCGGGGGCGCTAATGTCCGCCGTTACTCACGATTCTCATTTGCAAGATTGCCTATACATCTCGTGGCATCCTACCATGACCGTCCTTCCATACAGGTTCATCGGTGTGTAGGTACATATAACGGGTGTATCGAGCGTTCAAGTTTTCAGGATACTGTATTCAGATTCCCCTCGAGTCAATTAAAAAGTGACGCATAAATATCGAGCAGAATGTAACTTACGGTCTTGCTGCTAAAATGTGTGTTATCTATTTTTCACGAGCACCTGCGCAAGCGTTCGGATTTATTCAGTGAAATTCGAATCGACAACACGCAATTTGGATTTCATCCGAACGAACAGGTCATGGAACGCTTGCCCGTTCGCACCTTTTTTCTCTTCTGACCTTCGAGAAAACTGCGGCCGGCAGGAGTCTGTCGTAAAAACATCACCGTAGAAGTCGGCGCAAGACCTGGCTAAATTGCTGTAAAAAAGCGTAGCCTTGCGGGCCCCGACATTAGGCTGGAGGGTTAAAGGCAGTGGCGACAATGCGGCCTGCAATTGGCGTTACGTGGGCAGCACAGCCCTTTTGTTCGGGTCTTTTAACCTTCCAGAATACGAACAATGAACTAGGTGACCCTTTAAGTTTAACTCTGCCGCTTGATCTCGGATAACAGTTTTTTTCCCCCTGGCCTTGGAAGAGTTCTTAAGGGTACAAACGCGGATGAGTGATTTACAACACTTCCGGCAGCCCTTGCCGTGTCCCAGCCTTTTTTTCAAGGACGATTCCTGTTTTTTTCCAGCCTACACTGCTTCGAACGAAACATATTTTTTATTCCGAATCGTTGCACTCCAATTGCAGTATCCAATAGGCGAAATAATAAAAATAATATCGAGCGGCGTGGAACAGGTACTCGGTGCACGCAACAGAACAGAGAAACGTTTAAGGGAAGTCTAAAACGCTTTACAGTTCATAGTATGTATTCCCATGCATGTTTTACCACCTCGACGCGACCGTTTCACGATGTTCCCCAACGTTTGCTCCCTTCAACGACCGACCAGACCTATGCACACGCACTGCCGGGCGCAATTGCAGCACAGCGTACCGGAGAATACCTGCAGCAAAGCGTACCAGAGAATACATACCTGCCAATTATAGCGGCTGCCTTATAATCACACCGCTGTCTCGCAATAAGACGGTCCATGCAGAATGGTCGCTCTAGATCAACCGCAACAAGACCCGGCACCCATAGACCCTGCAGTCGGCTATAATGGGAGCATGCTCCTGGAATAACGTACTGTTACGTGGGTGTTGCAAGGTCTACGCCAACGTAGGTGTAACGTTACGTTCCGACTATGGCTGCTTCTTGCCCACCGCGAGCATATCACTCTAAATTCGGTAATACGTTAACTTCATCCCGAGAAGTAACTGCGGAACGTGCCTGACGATTTTACGAGGACAGGCTTCAAAGAGAAACAGATATGCATCGATGCGAGATTTGATTTAAATGTTCTTAAACTTGGAGGGCAATACAGTGGTAAGCATCCTCAAATGTAAGCTGCTTCGCGAATGTTTTACGTGAAATATTCTACGAAATATTGCTTCGTAGTAACAACTAATTACAAGTTTAGAAACTGTGCTTCGTGTTCGGCGAGTAGTTGCAGACACCGGGGAAGCCTTTTAGGAAAATCACGCGTGAATAACGCAGGGCGTTCGTGCGTTGGACTTTGCACTTGGCTGATGTCACGAACAAAATGGGAAAGGAAACAAGGTCGTGATGCAGAAACGATGTACGGACGAAGTTTATCGGTACTATCGTATCACCGTATGCATATCGCAGGGAGCATAATATACTTTTTGCAATCCAATTGACAGCAACGGTCGCGTTCCAGAGGTTTCGCGATTAATTTCAATATAAAATAAGAACGGGGTCCCGTTTCTTATTTAATTACGGAGTTTTACGGTAATTACGACAGAAGGCGTAAATTCGTGACGGCAAAACGAAGAAGCGGAATCCTATTAAGTTAATTTGTTTTATAACGAAGTCGTAGACGGTAAACAGTAGTGGCTGCGTGAAAAGTTTCGTCGATGCGCTGTTAAGACATAATCGGATATTAAAAACCATAGAGCTACCGTGGAGCGTAATTAATTCATAATTGGCTCATCTTGCAAGAGGCTGTCGCGCAATCTTAATTCAATCTATCGCCATTTGTGGCGCCTCGTTACGAGCGCCCCTCGTCTTCTTTTCGCGTAGACTCGCTGCATATCCCCCCGGTGCACACGCAGGATGCATCCCGCCATTCTCGATATAATAATAATTTTGAGTCATCGTCCTTAGCGGCAATAAAAATTCAGATCGTAAATATCTTGCTAATAAGGTACGTGACGGGCATCAAGAAACAAGCAGCACGCTGCTGTACGCGCTAATTGCGCGCCGTCTCTTGCGACGCGAGTTAACATCAAACGAAAAAAAATTGCCGCTGAGCTGCGAAACATCGTCAACGACTTTGTATAAGGGGTGTTTAAAAAAATGCACACCACGCGATGAAGAAGGGGAAAATATATAATAATGTTGCATAGTTTGGTAATAGATTTAATAATTCTTTTTTGTCCAATATTATTTGTCTCGTTTATTTCTGTTTCGCGCAATGGTCTACTAGCATAGACGAACACGTATGTCGTGTAGGCATTGCCAGTAGAAGAGTCGCATTAGTATTTCGACGACGTTGATTTGTAGACCGACGTTGCCGGACAAGTTTTCATTTCCCATTCTTTTCGAGGGTACTATCAGCTTCCACGAACCCGCCTGATATTTTTTGAAACGCCTTATATAAATGGACACGGGTTGCCCGCAATGACATTAAGAAAACCCGTTCCATGGAATATTGATCGATTTGCATTTGATAAATTGCGAGCGTGGAATCGTTAATTCAAAACGCGTCACGCAATGAGAATGACTTTCGGTGCGTATGCTCGCATTAAATCGAGCGTCATGGGACCGTAAATCAGCAACTAGTAGGCGTAATTGCCGGGCTCGAAAATAATTTCGATTCGATTTCCATTCTTCTTCGGCCGCGTTCATTTTGGGCCGAGGTTGTTGAATCGAATTAACCCTGAAAGGTTTACAAGTGTGCCGGTAGATGCCGGCACAGTTACCAGCCATCGGAGCCAACTCTTTCAGGCATTCCATTCCTCTAAAATTATCCACACTCCGAGCATCCTCTGGCCGTGCCACGAATTTTTCACCTCGGAAACATTACTCGGGTCCATTCGATGTTCGGACCAGCCTATGCGCGCTAATTGCGCTACATATTATCATATCTCTCAATCTCAATACACTGTCGCTAAACGAGCAAGGTTTAGAAGGCGGGAGAGATCGATTTAATTTATTCCCAACACGATATCAATTTCCACGCGTAGAGTAATCCTCCAGCAACTAAGAAACCACTCTGCAAGGTAGCCGCTAATCGTTCATTGATACAGCCCGTCGGCGCAGAAAATGATGAAACTCGTTCGTTTAACGAGCCCGCGCTGTATTAGTTTCAAGGTCAGATCGCGGTCCAGAAATACGCGAGGTCGTTATTTGCAGTCCATTAAAAGCAGGAGGTCTTTACTAGACTTTGGCGCAGGGATTCCGAGGGCTCCGCAGCCTGGTCCCCGGCTCAGTTCGTTCAATCGTACGAGCAATCTTTACGCGCAATTCACGGCAGAAAAAAGGAGACCGGGCGGAGGAGGAGCAGAAGGTCCGGGAGACAGGAAAGAAACGAAAGCGATGATCTTTCTCCTTCATTTTGCTCTCGTCGGCTCTCACAATACACGTCGTCCGGCTATCTATCCCTTCCGCGATTCTCGTTTGTAAGGTATTCTAGTTCGTTTTCTCTTTTGTCCTCGTTCCACGGTACGTTGGCAGAGCTACGGCAAAGCCAGGGAGTGGTTGTCCTCCCACGGTCTCCTCGGCTACGAGTTTTCGTTCGGTTAGAGGAGTCGGGCGCCCATTGCCCGTCACTATCCCCAGTTTCCACGCCATTTCTCCGTAACGCGCGCCATTTCCTCCCTTCTCTCATACCCCCGTTCCACCCCTGTTACCCATTCTCTCTCTCTCTCTCACCCTCTTTCTCCCATTCTCTCCCCTTTCTGTTTTTCTTTCTCCTCCACCCCGGGCCGTCCTGAAAACCTCCCTTTCTCCCGCACCCTCGCTGTTTGTTCTTTATTTGGGTTATTTGGCCCGTGCAAATACCACCTTCCATCGCCACCCACTCCAACCTTCGCTTCCCTTTTGCAACACGACCTACGAGCCTGGGAAAAAATTTCTTCAGAAATATCCGTGTACACGCTAGATTTGCCCCGCTCGTAGCCCCACGTCGCCGTCGTGATCTTTCCTGCTTCGTATGCACCATGATGCGCCACGCGACAGTCCATATGCACGTATGTGCACGCCGGACCAACGTTTTCGGAAACGCTTTTATCGATTCATTAAGCGTTTCCATTTCGTCGCACGATCCTGGGAAAGAACGTGGAACGGTCGCATGTTCCCGCGGTGAATGAACGCGCGACCGTCTGAGGAAGGCCCACGGGGAAGAAAGAATTCGAAGACGGGGCTGACGGGAACAAAGGAGCGTCAGCGTCGCGACGAACGATCCGAGGCGATCCGATAATCGAAAGCATCGGTCACCGATTCGGCCTGGACTACTCCGTCGCCCGGCGTGAACTTGTCCCGGACGATTTTTTTTCATCTCCCCGTGGCGACGCGCGGCATTCCCGGTGTTCACGATTTTAATCAACGCGGCGGATCAACTCTTGGCGCCCATGAAACCCATGGACTATAATTTTGTGGTAAACGGTGCGACCGCCCGCTTAAGAACAGGGACCGGCGCGACGAACCGGCACTCTGCGCTCGCATACGCCCATTTTAAATACGATTATGCCCGGTGGTGTCGGCTTGCTCTTTATATAGATATGGCATCGTTAAACACTTGCTTTCGGGCGGCAGAAAAATAGTGCGACATTATCGGACACCTTCCCGATTCTCGTTACATACGTACAATGTTCCACGGTAGGTATGTGTGCACGTATACGTACGTGTACCTATCGTGGAATAATAAGCTCCCTTAGGAGAGCACGAACGCGCGCGATAAAATGCCGAAGGCTACGGATAAAAGCGCGGTGGATCGTTCTCTAAAGCGCATTTTCCTGCTTTAAGTTCGGTGGCTCGCGTCAGAACGAATCACGGGCAGGAACGTTGCGACTGAAATATCGAGCGACGGATCGCTCGGATCTATTCGTACGATTCATCTGGCAGTGGCCCAAGTCTTTCGTCGACCTAGGGCACCCCTGTATATGTCGAGGTAGCGTTGACAGAAGCGGCAATAAAAATAAATATCGGAACAGTCGCCCCGGACTGACGGAAAACCAGGGAAGGGTGGACGGTCCTAGCTGACGTGGCACGTCGTCGCTTGTCGATAGAAATGGCGACCCCGGGGGCATCCAGCTTCCGGTCGGAGAAATGGCTGTCCTCTCTCTTTTGCTTGCTTTCTCAAGCAAACGACGACGAGTGGCTACCGTGGACGAGGCGTTTCTATCCATTCCCGATAAGTTCACGGAAGGAGATAGGGTGGGCACGGTATTGAATTAACGATCGCCACCGGATAACGGAAGGAAACTCCCTGGTGGCTCTGTCGGGGCCGGGTTTCCTTTTTCAAACTCATCAGCTGCCGGCTGCTGCGTTGTCTTCGAAATGTATCGCATGGCGTTCCACCTTCTGGGGGACGGCGGTGGTCATCATACACGGGCACATCCGTGTTATTTACGTGACAGTTAATTTGCCGAGGCGCCCCCGTGTTATGGGCCGACTGCTCGATAGCGATGCGCGAGAGCGTGCCGCGCGAAATTAATTAAAGTCGGAAAACGGTAAGACGCGAGAGATCGGGCCGGCTAACATTCCACAGTTTCGTTATCTTCTTGGCGCGCCATGCCCTCCTATGTTTAATTACAAAGTTAGATTAGCAAGTTTGATCGTGGAACTCTAAAGTTTTAACGGCTCCATTTTTCATCCAGATTTTCCGTGCCGATTTCCCGTACGGTGGACACGAGAGGTGTCAACGATGGGAGGATTGAAAAAAAAAGCGGAGAAACAGAAATGGAAAACGAAAGAATTGAAATTCTTCATTGGATTGCATTAGCACGGAGGGGGGAAAGGTTCCTTTTTCTTTCCCCTTGGCCTTTCTTTCGTTTTTCAGTCGTACGATACTTTTAGAGACCGTTTCGGCAGTTCGGTAAAATCACGAACCTTTCGAGACGTCGTTACGAAGCTACGTGCCTTGCAACTTCAGACGCCTAATTCTCCTTATGATCCTGCACTATTTCGTAAACCGCAGTCGTTGTACTCCTGGGACGATCGTGCAACGAGATTCTGCGGAACATCTGCGCCAACTGAGGACTCCACGCCAAAATTGCATTTCTTACGTCGTGGGGAGGGATTTCCTTGATTCGAAGACGACGCGAAATTACTAATTTCTCGCGTGTTAAATTCCTGCCTCGAATTTTCACGCGAGGACATTACATCGACGACGTATAATTGCCGCGAATAGCAACGAATTGAACGCTTTAATCGGGAATAAAATTCAGGATAAAAAATGAGAAGAAAATAATTATTGTTATTATTTTAATGATAATTGTGCCTGCAACACGGTCGATTTTTAACCCAAATTTGCTGGATCGTGTTCTCGGTATCCGCGCGGCTGAGAATCGTTTGTTGCAAAAGACGGGGGGCAGAAGCAAGAAGAAATCCCCTCCACAAAGAGGTCCCACTTTGGGGCCCGCAAGCGACCAACAGGTCGGCCTTGAATGGCCAACCCTACTCCAAACACCCATTACCATCATGGCTGGTGCTAAAGCTTCTCCATCAGCCACTTCTATATTACTAATATTATTCTGCTAGTTATGCAACGAGTCAACGAAGGAGATTCTGACAGATGCAAACGTAATCGAATTGTTGGAGATGCTTGGCCTGTGATATCTTCATGCCAGCGATTCGGATTCGCCTCGCAGAAGCTGTCGTTTTTGTAATAAAATCAGCCTCGACAATCGAAAACGAAGAGATATCGAGTCCTTTATTACTCCAAAACTATTCCCATGATTTACGAGTAGAGAATCTTTTGGAAGAGAAGCCACAGTGCCGAATTCGATGCGTTTCAGCTGACGAATAAAAATAGGGTTGCTTCGAAAAATGTTATTAAGTTTTCTGTGCAGAATCGCGCGTATATTATTGCCAATGTCAGAATATAAACGCGGCGTTCTGCGCTTTGGTCGCAGAGACGGGGAAGAAAAAGGAAAGTTATAATCTAAATCTGTCTTACAATGGTTCCATTATTTTTTCAACGCTGACTGCGATGCGTTGGCGAGCATGGATCCCCTTTTATTCGTTCAAAACGAGAAGCATTTAAGATTTCAGAAGTCCAACATGATGCTAGATCTTGATACCACCCAGATTAATAGCTTTGCTATTGAATGGGTGCACCGTATTCGAGATGAAGATATGCACGCAGGTGTACTCATTATCTCGAGCCAGTATTCAATGTACCTACATGAAATTGCAACGACGTGACTGTGATCGCAGATATTACTCAAAATTCTATACTGCAAACGACATTTCTCTCCAATAAATTAATGAGCATAAAAACGCTGATAGAAAAACGTTCAATGCGTTTTGGAGTATAAAATAAATTAAAGAATTTTTTGCGGCAATAAATTATAGGAAAATAATTTTTATGTTAATATCGACACCTTTGCTATTTAATAAAGCTCTGTAGAAAAGCGTCTTCCAATAAGCGCAGCCTAAAATCGGCACTAACAGTTCTAGGTATACGCTTAAACGAACGAAACGAGTCCGACGGATGCAGACGCAGCAGTTCAATCCGTGCAATGGAGCGCGGGAGTAGAAAAAAAAACCAGTTCGATATTTTCTATTTTGCTTGTTTTGTGAGCTCCGATAAGATATGGATTTGATCATGGAAAGTGCTACTTCCAAATGTTACTCTCTATTGTTATGACGGTTCCTATGGCAAGTGATCCAAAGGAATACTCTCTGCTGATCAGCAAAATCTTTCGCGAAGGTGAATATCGTCACGCAAATGTAGAATTTCGTATCGCAGCTCGTATGACTTTCGTTATGGAATCGTTAATAATCATTGCATCCTTACCTATCGTTAATAATTATTGATGGCAGAACTATATGCACTTAGAAAAATTACAAAACGCCTATGACAAAGTATATAATACAATGCAGCTAAGAATTGCAGGGTGATTAAATAACCGCGGCTTCACGATAATGGCTGCAAAAATGGATACACCTCCGGGGCGAAAATAACGAAACGAGTGCAGCAACTTTGTAGCAAGATGAAACAAAAAGAAAAAAATCGGCAAAGGCGAGGCATATTTATTGCGTTCGCAGTGACGCAGTTAATAATAATTTATCGACGAGCGTAATCGATTTCCAATAACCACCGTGGAATCAAGCTTTCACCGTACAAAGGCCCATAAAGATGATAATATCACCGACATGGTGTTATAATCAGGTGGTATGTATATAATTTTGTTATCGATATCGAAACAGGTGTTACTTATCTCTATGCGATCGAAATCCAACGGAAGCTTCTTCTCTGGCAGAATGTTTATCTGAAAACCATTTGCTATATACGCGCTCGGCTATGTACTGATTTGCAGCCGCTAATTATATGCATTTTCGTTTCAACGATCTTTAATTTGGGAGCTCTGTCCACGATTTCTTAGAAGATTGCCGCTTCAGGCGCGACACGTTTCGCTGTCGAAAACGATTGAACATTTTCGTATTTCTGAATAATTCTGGGGAACGGATAAAATACCAAGCATAACATTTAACGCGACTCGTTAAAGCTTCTATTTTAAATAATGTTTACACTCCACCGCCTACCCCCATAATTTGATAGAAATTGTAAAGACCTATTTTTCTATTTAAATTGACGATAAGTATATTGGTGCTAACAATAAGTTGACATGGATTCAACTTGGCGACGTATTCACCAGATTGTCGCACCTTAAAAATGACGTTGATTCGGTAAATTGAATTTTTGATTTCTTCATTTAAACAGCGGCAAGCGTTTCGCTAGATTCACCCTATATGTATGTAGAATGGAGACTAGACATGTATATAGATATGTGCGGTATCTCTACTGCACGGCCAATGGGGTTTGAATGGCCGTGATAAAATGGTAT
The DNA here is from genome assembly GCA_963583965.1 of Nomada ferruginata. Lineage (NCBI taxonomy): Eukaryota > Metazoa > Arthropoda > Insecta > Hymenoptera > Apidae > Nomada > Nomada ferruginata. Next base: position 4,229,367 of record OY757214.1, on the reverse strand, counting down.
GGCTTCCGAATGTTGACTAAACTGCATCCATTGCAGGTAGAAAACCAACTGGAAAATAACAACACGGTTTGATGAATGGGCCACCGTAATGCGTGCATTGCGTTTTCAAGGAAGCACTGTGTTTTTATTCGATTCGAACTTGGGGTATTACTTGTTCGTACACTTTTTCCTTCCCTTTTCGACGAAGAATAGAATTTCTCCGCCACGCTTGGAATATACAATGCTGCAATCGATTTCCTTTAAATTCATTTCGATTATTTTTTATCTTCAATGTAACGAAGAGAAAAGATAAAGGATCCCATTTCATCTTTTAACGAACGAAAATTTAATGCCGGGGATTCTGCACAGTATTTCACTCGGGCTGTTACCATAAAATATTACGTAACTCCACATTCAATACTCTTCGAACGTCGTGCTACATTCGGCAGACACCGAGAAAGAAACCGTAACTTCAGCCGACCTAAATCAACATCACATCCCCGGGAATATCGGGGCATCGCGCAGAAGATACGTTCAGATCGTATCTCTATCACGTAATCTCCATAAAGAATAGATCTCCGGGCTCCGAAGAAAAACTTGACCGAACGAGCATCGAAGCCCTTTTCTTTATCGCGAGAGGGTCAAGCATTGTTGTATCCGTAAGTTGTGAGACGGTTTACGTAAGAATTTCTACCGAGAATCCTCGGAGAGCATCCTCCGTGCTGCTGCAACTATCGCACGGATGTCTCTGAATTTACAAAATGTCGGTACCCAAGCGTCGATTTTTCGCGTTTCCCGACCATCGAAGCATGCACCACTGTTCAAGCGTTATCGACTGCATATGCGAGCGAGCAGCTTCAACATCAAAGGCAACGTTATTATCTTTAGAATAGGAAGTACACGTTTCCCGTTAACCGAGTTACGAATTTAATTTTAAAGCTCGCCGCTTCGAAAAATTACAGAGTCCGGCGTCAATCTCTCAAACGATCGATTCGTGGCAAAGACGACGGAGTCGATATTTTCACTGTTTGCTGTAGCGAAAGACATTTGATTCGCGTGAACGAAGCGCAATCACGCGACGGGGAAGCGCTGGGAAGCAGGCGCAGCGTTCGTCGCAAACACGGATAACGAAAAATCAAACTGATTATAAGTGCCTATTATTAGATGCTAGCCTGCAGTTGGGAAAAAGAGCCCCGATAGAAGGTAAGGCGAACGACTTTTCTGTGGTAACCGGAGATTAAGGAAATGAAGGCCGTCGGAGAAAAAGAAGGCAGAAAACCGGAGCAAGGCGACGGGAGACGGTGAAAAGGGTAGCCAGGAGGCGAGCAGGTAAACGATAGAGTACAGGCAAGACGGCTGGTTAGCATCGAAGCACGTCGTCGCTATTACGCGATGAGTAGGTAATTTGCAGATCGGCGATCATCGATCGGCGAATAACTCCGCGGGACCGATCGCGAATTAATCAAAGACCATCATCGCGGCGGCGGCCGAGAAGAAGAAAAAGGAGCGGAGAGACGCGGAGGAAAGAAAAGTGAGGGAACAGTTCGAATTTCGACCTCCTTGCAGGCAGAGCTCCTTGTTTTAGAAAAAAAAGGCAGGGGAATAATCCTGATGCGCGCAATTACCTTTTCTTCGATCCAGTTTCGTAGGTTTGTAAGCGTAGCACATCGCGCGGGTATAACGAACGGGTTATTAAGTTGTTACACTATCGGACGTCAATTTTTCGTGCAATTTTCAACACTGTTCAACCAGTTTCGCGTGCTACCTTGATGCCTGCGCGTTTAACGATGCATTTTTAAAACGCTCGTCGTGATGCGTGTTATTTCAACGCGTTTTTCGCCCCGCAAATGATACGTCGCGGGTAATAGCCGGCGATACTGGGGACTAATTTAAAGAAAAAATAACTGGCACTTAAACGCAGCCAACGGAGGGGAAAAAAAATTGCGATACGTATACCGCTTTGCGCTTCACTTTGTAGCATGCGAGTATAAACTTTCGTATGGAAATTCCAGGAGGTTCTTCGAAAGCCAGCTACTATTACAGTGGCCTAAATAAATGTTGCTAAAGGGAACAACCGAATTGAACACGTGTACCCATGGGAACAATTTATATCCCCGCGTATCACAATCGGCTAGAAAAACACGCGGCGGGGTTAATTAAAATTCGATGCTCTCGCGACGATTAAGGCTCTTACCGTTTGTCAAAACGACGTCCAATCCGGAGCGGAATGAGCGTCAGAAATTTACACGCGCGCCGACGCTCGACGTATCCCGAGCATGTGCCGGCCCGTTATCAGCTTATTGTCGGCACCTAAAATATGAGTTAAATCTGCGCGTTCATTTCGCGCGACAATTATTTATACCCCGTTAATGTCGCGAAGGTTTGTACTGTTTGTAGCCGGCTTAACGATGCGTTATTCAATCGCGATGCCGGGAATCGTACGCGATTACGTTTCCCATCGGATGTACAACGAAAGAGAAAACGTTAGGGTTTCGACTTCCGCCGCATACGAGGCTTTCGCGTTGGACGCGAAACGCAGCCAAGCTTTGCTGGGATTAAAGTTCTCCGAGTCGAGGCTAAACTTGAGATTTCCCTAACAGCATTTTAACACAGTGCTGTGTTTCACAGAATTCTGCGCGTTTAAAATTCTAGCCTCGTTCCAAGACACAACACCATCCTAGAAGGCACCGTGCAAGGTAGCAAAAGGACGCCACGATTTTTGGTCGTCCCGAGCGCGTTCGACGCCTCGCGTTGTCCTCCATTGGTCCGGTATTCGAATTTCTAAATAAAGGAAAAGTGCAAGGGGCGCGCGCGAGGAAAGCCGGCGGATAAGTTTATCTTGTCGTCGATGTTACTTCCTACGCTGGAATATAAGAGCGCGTGGGGCACGCACAATCAGGACAAAGCAGATACTCGTAAATATGCAGATGACGAGAGATAATCCAGATCTATGGCGGTCCAGATGAATCACGCGTAGGATTAAGTTTGTGTTTTCTTCGGCGAGGCTCGTTTCGTGGCTCGACTCCGCTCGGCTCTGCTCCGCTCTCTTTCTCCCTTCGAGAAGAAAGAAAACGGACGCACCGTCGTTCGCGAACAGAGAAGGAAGCCCCGGTGGAAAAGGAAGGGACGAAGAAAGAAGGAGTGTAAAGTTAACTTAAGCAAAGGACAAGACGAAAGAGGGGTTTCTCCTCTCGACAGGAGATGTATGTCGGTACGGTGAACCCTGTAGGATGCAACGGGGCAGAGCATGGAAGATAGGGAGGGACGTGCAGAGGGGAGAAGATGGATGTCCCCGACTCCCAAATCCCCCAACCTCGTGGAACCCCCTCCAGCCTTCCTTATCTTTGCCAGCCGTTCATCCCGGACCCTCCAAACTCAAGGAGCGGCGGCCATAATGCCAGGATGCACCACCATCCCTGGTGGTTCTCTCTTACTCGTCGCTCCGTTCGGCTCGTCCCTATTCCCTTGCTCCAATTTAAGTATTAATAAGGCACGCAGCGAGACTCTGTTCTAATCCTACAGTCGACATCTTATTATTGTCGTAAATCAAACCGTGGCAGAAATAGCGCTATATCCGAATTGTAGGCAAAATTGCGAGCGGCGATACTTTATGCGTTGCACCTGACTACGGTGTGCCGGATGTGTTTGGCATCGGGACGGAATTAAAATTTACCGTGCTTCCTGTTCATTTTTCCGGGCCCCCGATGATACTAGATACGTAGTGCGTACACACGTATGCGCGAGTGTATGTAGCGACGCGTAGTTCGGTTGTTCAAATGTATCACTTTATGGGCGCACGTTTTGTGTACGTGTTGATTCGAATCGAATTCCAAGTAGGCACGCGCTGCGCCCCGAAACCGAAAGTTCGGGTGAAATACGACGGTAAATTTGTCATATCCTTTAATTTTATGGGCCATATGAATCCATTATCTGAAGTGGTGGCGTTTGCGTTAGTAGCGCATCCGACCCATCGCCCAAGCCAGCTCCTGGCATTGTGACGTCAGTTTATAGCCTCGTAAACCAGCAGCGGTACTTGGCATTAGAAAATAACTGGGAGCGTGCTTTTCGCTACCGTTGTCCCGGTCCTACTGTAAAAGTATACTACGCCCAAGTCGGTTCCTTGCAACGACCGTTCTGCACGAGGCTGACCAACGGATTGCCGCACAACTGGGAACATGTGTGTGTCTGTTGAGAAAAAAAAAATGTGTCTGCCAGCCTGCATTTACAACCCCGTGGTTGGATAAGAAATGTGCACAGCACAATGGTCGATCTCTTCTACTGCAAGTCGCTCGATCGTTGCATTAATCTTTTTAAGAACAAAATTGCACAATTATTCTTCCGAAAACCGTTCCCAAGATATCGCACCACTCGACCGATATAATAATATATTGGAGTAATTCTCAACCTCTCGGCCTACGCGTTACGCTTAGGGCACGCTTGTGAAGATGCGAAACGGTTTAGGGTTGGCAAAAACAGGGCGAGTAGTTGGCGGGTATTCAACAGGTTCGGCTTGTAGAATTTTCGTATAGCCAGAAATTGTCTAGCGCATCTAGCCCGTGATATACGGAGCGGGTACGACGCGACGTTCACAGCTCTTCGACTGCAGCTCTTCGCCGGGACGCTGTGGGTAATGGTGCTCGCAGTTCTCCGATTACACAGAAGAAGAAGAAGAGGAAGGTGTACGTACACGTACACGGGGATCACGTGAAGGATAAATGGGGAGTGGATAACGAAGGTACAAGAGTACGAGAACGAAGTAAGTGCCCCCAACCCCCTGTAACATAGCGCTTTAGGACGGAGGGAGCGCCATGAGCGATGTCCTGTCGGTCCACCGCTTGCACGTAGGCCACTCTCCGAGTACGTACACTTGTATGTATATACGGTATGTGTACGCAGCTACGCAAGGGTACCTACAGTGCGTTCTAAAGTTTCGATTCATCGCAACCTACCCGGGGCTTTAGAACCAGAAGGTTATCCGTCTTGGATGATATTTAGGAAAATTGTGTGTAGAAATATTTAAGCCTATTCTGTTCCCCCGTTCGCTGTTTCTGTTACTGTTTAAAGTCTCTTAGATTCATGCGCGATACATAAGATGGAAGTATGTCAGCGGCGTTTTCAGGTCGCAAAGATGATCCTAGGATAGGTCGAAATTATTTAATGGACCGAATTTCTCGATCCCGTCGGGTATAAATATCGATAGGTAGGAACAGTCGGGCCGATCGTGGCAATAAAAGGATGCTCTCGAGACACCCTGTACATAAGCGGAACGTAAGTATATACACCGATAGGTTTCTCTCGCGTATGCAAATTAGCGAACGTTAGGTATGTATTCATGGGATCTTATCCGCGTGCACGTGTACAAGGTGAATGATCTTCTTGCGAGCTACCCCTCTGAAAGGAGGGGAAATTCGAATCTTCTAGACTCGCGGTGCTCGCGGGAGAAACGTATCTGGCCTAAATTATGTGCGCTCCGTTCGCGAATAGCAAAAGCTCGCGGATGATATTTATGAAAAAGAACGTTAACGGCTTGAACGAAAACGTCTGGCGTTCGTCGTTCCGCGTACGAGACGGCACGGTATTAAGTGAATACTGAGGGGAAACGCGGAGCTTTGCTCCCGATGCGCAGCCGATCGTCTTTTGTATGACCGAACACGTAATCGTCTCATTTACGTATAATTGCAATAACGATGCACTCGTACGTGTACTGAATTATCTCTTTATCGTATCGTGCTTCGAGGGAACGTCTCATATGTATAAGTGGCCGGGTATCGTACCAGAAAGGGTTGATGAAAGCTTTCGCCGCGCATAAAGATAACGCGACCGATGCGGCCAGAACTTACAACGATGTGTGTATTAATTTCGATCGATCCGCAATCACCACCAATCACAAATTGTGTGTTTGGAAACGGATTATACGCTAGGCGAGGGCAGGAGAAATTTTCGACGCCTGGAACGTCTTCTCTTCCACCCCTTTTCCCAGGTAGTCGCCTAAAAAATTGAGGAACAGTTTGAGGAACCCGAGGATCGGAGCAGGAAGCAGAGAGGGTCGACGATCTAATTCTTCGTTGGGTGAGCCGCTCTCTAGAAGGATGGCACCTTTGCGAAACTCTGAAATGGCAGGGTAGCATTCTTATAAATCTTCAGCGGGCTATTATTCCTGGAGGAGACGCGTTTGAGTTCACCGTGCGGTCTATATAAGCAAAGAGCGCGCGTAAATAGCGCGTGAATGGCGTTAAAGGGGTCGTAGCTTTGCGCGCCGGTGAATGAGACGACCGATGCGATCAGATTAAAGTAAAGTCGAGTCGCCTACTCAATTCGATCGGAAGTTTGAGGCGTAGAAAAACACGCCGTCCACCGCGATCGACGATACAACCTGCTCGTTCGGCGCAGGATCGATCGGGCGAAAGAAACGCTCGTCCCATCGCAAATGTCCTAGCGATCGCATCGCTTCTCGCCAAAGCCTTACAATGTATTCTTATCTCCCGTATCGGATCAACCTATTTCTCAAGAGTCATTGTCAAACACGACGAGGGACTCCACTCCAGCAATTCCTATCGCCTCGTTTTCGTGCAGCGTACACCGAGCCGTGACAATTACAAACGGGCGAGATCTCGGACGGACAACGGCGGACGATCGACATACACGCCATAGGTACACGCGTGATATCGTGACAACGCATAAAAAACCTAACCAACTATGGCGTGGCGCGGCATGCTGTGGCACGGTGTGGCGTGGCTTCGCAGAGCTAAGTGCGAGATACATCACGGCCACCTTCCCAGCGCTTCGACTTCCCTCCTTCTTCGTTTCCCCTGTTTCCCCCCTTTTCACGCTGGACTCTCTTTCGGTTTGGTCTTGGATAACGCCAACAACACCGCCGTAGATAAAGGGTCTTCTGATCGTAAAACACTCTCGTTAAGAATATGATCCGGGCTTACCTTCGACCAACGCGGACACGGGCACCAACACGGAGAGGCCGCATTCGAGTTCGAGAACGGCGCAAAGGAACACACCGAGTCGTCCGGCGAGAATTACGATCGCTACTGCCCCTCTTAGATACTGTGCTGCATATCTACCACCTCGTATAACCTCGTACACCTCGTCAGTGTATAACGAACCACCGTAAACAGCGACAAGCATCCACCTCCTCGCTATATACCAAACGCCTCCATACGTTTTCGTGGCCGCTGTCCCAGACGGATGAGCCTGCCCCGCGAGATTTATCCTCGAGGACGGCCATTGCGAATCGATTATTTATCAGGGAAGAACGCCTCGGGGTTGTTGGTACTTGCGCCAGTGTGTCTATCTTCGGCCGTACGCATGTACGTAGCCTCCCCCCCCGCCCTGGCTAAAGATAGAGACATTTTTTTTCGCTTTTCCAAACCGAAGTGTAATTCTTCGATTGTCGCGCCCGGCTATCGTTAGACGTTGCCGCATCTTTCACGCCGGGCAAATTGATCGTCGTTTCATTTACAATTTAAATCGCACTCGAAGAAACGAACGGACATGCTTCGCGTGTTAAATCTTCGAGGTTTTATCACTGCCGAGCGAGTTCGGCAAAACGATCGAATGAAAATAAAGTTATAATAATTACCATAAAATATTGGCGCTTTCGCGTTACCGCTCCATCGGCGTAATTTTATCGAATTATTAAATCTCGAGGGAACACGAGGGCCTCGGGGATACGGTACCGATAAGCCGAGCTGGCCGAGTCTCCACTCCCGCGAAAGATCGATGCCTCGAAGAAGAATTACTACCTGCATCGAGCGATGATGGAGTTTCAGTGATTCGTTGCCCGACTCGGGAACCGTGTCCGCCTCTCTCCTTTTCGTCCTTCGACAAATGTACGTGCCAGGACAACGAAACCTACGCCTCTTAATGAACGAAATCAAGCACACGTCAGCGCGAAAGCATCGTCCCACCGCGATAACGAACGCGAGACGATCGTGCACGCCTGCCTCGAGAAAAGCGTCGGCCGCGTTACGATCCGTCACGGAGACGTGCATGCAAAAGTCGTCGCGACCGGGAAATTCAACGTCTAGCGACAGAACCGGCGCGATAAAGCTAGGGCGCGTATATCATCCTCTCTGCTCATTGGCGCATAACGTCCGCCATAAGGGTGCAGTGTCGAGATTTACAATCGCGAGCGGGGCAAATGCGTGCAGGAATGCCCGAGGTTCTCTGGCGAACGCGCGAAACAGCTCTCGCAGGGCTCCGCGCCGCCATGCCCACGGTGGCTTGAATTATTCATCCCGGGGCCGCAGCATTTGTTGCTGGTACCATATCAGAGCCCCGCGTCACATTAACCTAAGACACCGGCGTTGTTTCACGTAGGTATCAGCAATTAGATTTCACGGATAATACGCGAGGCTATGATAACCGAGTTTACTGTACGCCACGGCTGGAATCCTTTTGAGATACAGTTTGACAACGCGGTACGCGGTCTACATGCGGGTCGTTGCCGCGAGCCGTAGCTCTACGTGGCGGAGTCTTTTTTACCTCTGCGACCGTGCACGCTTTCGGGACGTTAAAAATTTTAACGTCCATTTATATGTTCGCGGAATAGCCAGGATTGTTGCCCGGTCCATGAATATTTATCATACAGCCGAATGCACTCGAACGGCTCCCCCGATGCACCTTATCCGAACGGAAGGCGGCGACTGCTCGTGGATTTTCGAGAGGCTGCGGATATAAAATGGCTCGAAGCCTCCTTGTATTTTCGTGCGGTGCGTGACCATACGGGCGAGCGGAGCCACGGGGAGGCGGAGGCAGGCGCAATGCACGCTCATGCATCGCGCGGTCCCGAAGTGATTAATGCATTCGGCCAACGTAGGCCAGACACGAGCAAAGCAACGAGCCACGGACGGACTCTCGGTTTACCTGCACGTGCACCGCTGATTTTCTCCCTTTCATCTTCTTGGGAATCTCTGCCGCGCTTCCACGTATACAGACGTCTTTGGAGGAGGAACATGTATGCGTCCACGATCTGATTCCAGGTGGTTCTTACGTGACGCCGGGGAACTGCTCTCCGGAGACCATCCGCGGCAACAAAAGAGCGACATAAACGCTTTGTAGACAGCTTTCCGGGAAGAGAAGGACCTCGGATACGTCGAGGGGCAGGTGACTTTAATTGAGTGTCGAATAGACTCTCGATACGTCTGATTTCCTTCGGCCGCTGATTTATCGAACGTTTATTGCTTTTCGGACAAAGTGACGCCCCGCGAGGGCGCAAGTGCTAGCGAACTTTCTAAACGGGTCCACATTGATCATGTCCATCTGGTAAATTACTGCTCAAAGGACTGCAAAGCTCCCCGAAAAGAAGAGCCACGGTATCGAATTTATCATAGCTCGACGAGATACGCGCGTCCACTATCGTAACACCATAATGAAAATATACGACGTATTTATACTGCCTCTCTAGCGTTCGAAAATATCAAGCTCGTCCATAGTGTCTCGATAAAGTTTCCCCGGTAGTGGCGTAAATTTTGCCGCTGTCTATCCGCGAATAATTTTCTCCGTGGCTGACGTAAGCGAGTAACGATTACAGCACTCGGAAGTTTAGCGCGACACGTAGGTGGAAGATTTACAAATGCTAGTAAAAGTTTTGCTGGATATACGCGCGCTCGACCGCGTTCCGAAAGCACAAAAGGAGAGGGAGCAAGCAACGTCATGGCGTATAGGTCAAAAGAGCTCGCTGCCGGCTGAAGTGGTCGTCGGGATGACATTTGTACGAGCATCGCAGGCCGCTTGGTAGTTCGTAAAACGCGCAAATTGATAGCCGTTACCGGTGACGGTAAGAGGATCGAAATGTTAACGAGTCGTCAGTACGTATCTGCGTGGCTCGACTTCTTAAGGATCGTTCTAACTGTACGCTCACAGCTGGCCGTTCGTGCAACGCAGCGTCGTAATCAACAAGCTTGTAATTGTCGTTGGGCGAGCACGCCATTTCAATATTATTGTAACGACGGAAATTAAATCGCAGCTGATACCGTCTCAATTAAGAGGCACTAGCGGACGAGCTGAGATACGGGATGCCGGGGACCGTGAATGGAAAGAATGAAACGGCGATTTAACCAGTCGCATTCATTTGCATAGATAAATGTATGGTTCAGGGAGACGTACTGCGATCAGCGTTACAGAGCCAGGATAATTATACGAATACGCTAGGACCATTTTTTTTATTTGCACCTTGACTTTTTTCCCCCGTTTAGGAATTCAAACGACCATTTATTATATCTCCGTCGCGCTTGGAGCACCACGATCGGGTTAATTAATTCCGCTTGCACTGCTGCGAGACGTAAGGTTATTACTTCCTAATATCAGTGTGAACGTACGTTCGACCACCCATCGTGGTCGTGTACCCCCTCGAAGAATATCAAGTGCACGAACAAGGGAACCGACCAGAGTCACCTGATTATCTAACAATTTACACGCGCGTAGCGTGTTCGAAATGGCACTTTTCTCACGAATCAAAGGGCCGTTCAGATTAAGAGTGGCTGCACGTTTGGCACGGTTCTCGCAATCGTCAATGCAATCGCGACGATACCGAGCAAACAAGTCTGAAAATCGGTTTGTCAATGTTATTTACATACGATACCAATGCACGTGCATCGATTCCATATTTTAATCACAATTATTTTAACTTTCAATGACACGCAACGAAATTATGATTAGAATAAGAAAAGTCGGAAAAGCCGGGCATAAATAAACAACGAAACTAGCGTCATTGCTAGCGAGCATTATAGTGTCCCAAAGTGGCGGAAACTGCTGCAGCTATTCACGTGTAAATCCACGTATGCGAAGGAAGAGAAAGGGGCGAACAAGTTGGTCGGACAACGCTTGTTATTACCGCTTTAATTGGGTCCAGTCTCTTATCCTGCAATATTCCATGGATAGGGGCTCGTACCTGCTACCCATATGGCTGTCCTAATCCGCAGCCACTAGCAATCCCAAAACTACTGGTAACGAGGCACATGTGGACGTATTCACAGAGGTTCTTCCAGATTTTTCGGATTTACGAGCGGACACGAATCGAGGCAACGTAACCCGAAGCGCCACTCGAACAGGAAATCGTGAACCCAGAGAGATACCAATACATATGTAGTATCGATATATCTAGAGAAGTCTGCCCGACTGTTTCCAATGAAATTATACTCCAAAAATTAAGTTCAATAGTAGGTGATAACTATGTCCACGTGGTCGATAGGGAAACCGCTTTACGGCGGTGCTTCTTGCGAGTTCAAAATGGCGAACTACCCCGACCAGCTTTTCTTTTATTTTCTTTTTTACCCCTACGCTCATTGGGCGAGCTTCTTGCTCGCCCACATAGTGCAAGAACTGTTCAATCAAACGGAATTCACCAGCCTCCGATGAGTCTTTTAAAAAATCTGGGTGATACTCTTCGCGCTATTTATATAATTTATATAAATTATTCACGACTCTGTGCGCCGCGTGGCTGTACCTAAATTTCCACTTAATTGACACTGATTTAATAGTCTCTTTATATTAATTTTAGGCGGAACTGTCAGTAGGATGTGGCCAGAAGTTACGGGGAGGGCGCGGGGCGTAATTTTACGCTCTTAGCAAATTCTGGCGACTATGCATTTTGCGAAACGTCGACACATTTATGAGGGTGAGCATCCAGCGGCAAAAGCGTGCGTGCTAACCGTGTGTCTATAAATAAACGGTGAAATGCGGCAAACGGTCGGCTTTAATTGGAAGGTTCGAACGCACGCAATGTTTGTTACGATAGGATTCGTTCAGGAATGCAATTAAAACGGTGATCTCATCGAATCGTAAAAAAGGCGTTTCACGACTCGAAGAAAGCTCCTCGCATAATACCAGCCAGCTGTCAATCGTTCGACCAATCGATCGAGAAATCCACCGATACACCCCCAGCCCGTTCACGTAGCTGGCAAAATATGAAATTCTTCGGCGTGTGGAATACTGGAATCGCGAGGACAACGTGTTACGAAAATTAATGTTCTCATTTTGTTGGCGGATTTTACATAACCAATAATGGAATGCAAATTAGAATGGTTCAGATGAAACAGATCCTATGACGAGTCGGTGCAGGTGATCGAAGTGGAACAGGGGTGAGAAGGCTGGCTGCGTAGACGAATATGTTAACGCCGTTTCAACTATGAGGATTTCGGGGTTGAGACGCGACGTTTGAATTCACATTTGGGATTCGTGGCGTAAAGCAGGCAGAGAGCAAGTGCATGTACTGGATGACAAGAGGGAGGAGAAAATAGGGGACGCCGGATGCATTGGCGTCGAGGGTGCGAGATCGAAGCAATCAATATCTATACAAAATAATCTAATAACAAGAATCTCGTCGCGAAAGAATAAAGAGCATACGCTCATCAAGAACGAAGTAAGATAATAAATACAGTATTCAGCCCTTTCGGCGAATACAATGAGATCAACGAAGGAAGCAACGATGGAAAAAGGAAACAGAAATACCCCCATATATTTTCGGTAAACTGGAGCGAAGCGATTTGGTAGCAACGTGTTTTGTCGGCGAGGCAAGAGTTACTAGATCCCCTAAAAAATGCGTCCGGCGCCACTGATCGCGACCAAGACCATACAGAATGGAGAAAGCGCGGAGCGGACGTGTTCAGGGTTTTAGAGAGAGGAGAGGATCGTACACGCGGCGCGAGAGTGCAGAGAGACAGGAATTGAGGGGCACACCCGCTCCCTGCGGCCGTCGTCAATCAGAATTCCGCGAATTAGCGTTAACGGGCCGTTATTGCCGCGTCCATTTGGCTAGTGTACAGTTTGGGTCGTGGATATGAGCCCATAGATTCCCCATATTCTACGCCGTATGGGGCGATGCTGCTGCCGCGCATAGCCCACCGGAATCCGGTTAGTTACTACCGCATGTTATGGACCACCGCGCTATTCCCACTCGTTCTCCAGCACCCCCTCGCATCCCACATTCTCTCTCCCTTTCGGCCTCTCCCCCTGTCTCTTTCCCGCTTCGTATATCCATGGAAAGCTCCACCCTGCCGACGGGCACAATGCGAATGGCCGCGGCCTCTCTGCCACCACCGGCTTTATGCATCTATCGATACCTATTTACGCATTCGCGCAGGAGCAATGCTTCCTATTTCCGTGAATAAATGCGCCACGGCAGGATGTACGGTGCATGTCGCTAAGCCATCGTTGGAACTCTTTTGAATCAACGTGGATACGATTTCGACTAAAGGCCGGCTGAATTGCTGCCGCCGCTTTGAACGCTGCGGTGTATACAGTGTCTTGCGTAAAACGACCAGCACAATCAACGCGAGCTTCCACAGGGTCGTCGCGCGAAGACTACGCGTTCGCCGGGACGCATTTGGATCCAGCTGACCGTATGAAAGTTGCGCGTACGTGCGTTCCGTGTGAATGATTTTGCAAACATCATCGCCGCGGGGTGTTGCTTGAGCGGTGGAACATTCGGCGGCTTGGTAACACGCGACGAAAATCGTTACTATTTACGCACCGCCGCGGCGCCATTATATTATGTTACAATTCTGTTGCGTTAGCGTGAATTATACGGCCGCGGAATATCGCTGACGCGGGCGCATTAACGCTCGTTGCCAAGTGGCCGGAAGAAAAAGAGGCGCAAAAGGCCGTGAGGTATGTCACCGAAACGAGCGTGGTACACGGCGCATAAAAGTCCGCGTAACGGGCGAAACAACCAGTTTTCAATAAATGGAGGAACGCGGTTCTCCTCTGAATATCGGGTTGCAGAAGAAAATCGAGATAGCGATGCTTTGTTCGTGGTGCCGAGAGAGAAATTGCGCAATGAAACAGGAGCCTGCATAAGAGACGCTCGAAAGAAACCATCTGCGTCCCGCTGGGCAGTTACAGTAATCTTAAGCGATCATTGCCTTATTTAAACTTTTATGCAACGAGTTACTCTAGCTACCAATAATTCCTGTCACGTTCTCAAGCTCGTATGATCTGCACCGTATGCACGTCAGTCTCGCGTAGATGTCTTAATCCGATGAACGGCGCGAGGGTTCAAGGTAATTTGTAACGGCACGTAGGAAGAAAAAGAGATCGCATTATCCATCGAGGAATTCCTCCCGCGGGTGAGTACTCCGTAGGAATACAAATCGCCATTAGGTTTAAAGGTATAATTGCTTAACAGGCGCTGTATATCGGTCGGGCTGCCTACCTGTAATCGATATCGTAAAGTACTTAACAACCTTACCTAAATAGCAGACGGCCGAGCGAGCTACACGGCTGCCACCCAACACCAGCGGATGGAAATTGCCGTTTAAAGTTCCGTCAATTCTAACTGCAAGACTGAAACGCACGAATTCACAGAGGGGCGAAAAAAAAAGAGTCGAAAACCGCGCGCGACTATCGACTAACCGGCACGAAGTCTGCAAGTGAACTCCAAAATCTGGCAGCTTCGGAGTCGTTCCTAGGCAATATTTTCCTTCAAATCGCACGTCTTTTTACCTGGCCTCACGAAAATTACCCGAAATTACGCTCACGGTCGATTCAATTTTCCAAACATAGGAACGAATTGCTGTCGCCTCAAGGACTGCCAAGTGTCCTTGATGTTTTACGAACTCCTTCTAGCGTCTCTCGTTTTTTCTTCCTTCCCTTCGTCCGACGTGGCCACAAAAAGGCCTTAAAAAGAGTGTTCGTAACCCAACAGCCAGGAAGGCAGTTAAGAAATTGCATGGAATTTCAAGGCTGCTCGTAAAAACCTCGGAAAAGAATAGCCGGGGTGCTGCGCTTCCTGCAATAGTGCGGCTTTTTTCTTCACGGCGGTCGACAGGCTAAAAAGGGGGCTAGGGTAAATGGGCCCCGAGGTCTCTCAAGGGTTGTTAAAAACGGCCGCTTCGGCTAAAAAAACCATTTAACGGGGTGACAGAGAGGGTGTTTATGGCAGGAATACTCATAAAGGGTCAGACACGACAGTGACTCGGGGGTGTCCGGTAAAAAGGTAAACCTGCAAGGTCGTTGCGCTTTGACTCGTTCAAATCTGATGCATCACGATTCGTTTGACCTCGTAAACCTTGAAATTCTTTGCTGCGGAACGCTTTTTTACAGCACCTGACCAGGTTCACTTTGGAACGGCGGATTTTCTTCCCTCGCCGCGACGAATTGTATGTAAACGCCAATGCGGATCAAGCAGATAACGTCCCTTACATAATTTACATCTTGCAGCGGTTAAAAATCTTCTTTTCTAATTACTCGGCTTCCAACGATTCTTGTGGATTTGCGCAGACCTTAAGTACGATGCAACAGATTCCATCTGAGTATGAACGTCTCAAGGATAAAAAATACTAAATTTAAAAAATAAACAGCAACTAGATTCCAGATGTGAAATTTCCTGCTCCAATCCGTCGGAGCAGGGTCGAGCTCCGCTGAAACGAGGGCTTACTTCGTCGATTATTTCTTATATTACATTTACTATTATGTTTCCCTTGTATCAGTGGCTCGTAGGAAAAGATACGAAGAAGGGGTGAATTCATTTTGATGAATTTAGTGCTCCATAACTTAATCGAACCGCCGCGATAAGGAAACTACGGGGAAAAAACAGTGTCATGTTTTTTCGTAAAACGCCTGTATGGGGGCAAAAAGCGTGTTTTATGGCGAGAATGCCCATAAAGGGTCAGAGGCTTTGGATAACAGGTAAAGTCTACGAGACCAACCCGTCGGAAGTGGTCATGCCGAGCCGTCGGATCCGGCCCGTGACTGAGACTAAACGTTTATGCCTGCCTCGGCCTCGTAAACCCTACAATTGCCCATTTTGGGGTTTTCTGCTTTTTTTTTCCACGTCCTTCATTGAAGCTGAGCATCTTTTTTTCTCTCGAAGCCAAGGACGACGTTGCTTCGACGACCAGCAGAATCGGTGGGGTTAACCGAACTGCAGTTAGTTTGTCCCCGGCCAACGCGCATCTAACACCGCTGGTTTCGTTTGCTCCACGAGGAAATTGTGTAAGTGATTTCGTATCGTTTAAACGTTGTGTTACGCAAGTTTCGCCGGGCACGAGTGGTGCTTGAAGGAGGTAATGTGAGTAAGTTTCGAAGGAATGTGGTAGCTACCTTCTGGTGATAGACAAACCATTCTCTGATAACACGAAACCGGGGAACGAGTGGGTGCTCTTTCGTGCACGACCGGCATCTTATTTTCCAGCCACTTATGGCGACCACTTTGTATATCTACGCTTGGTATGCGACGAGAAATTTGAATGGGGCCGTGAGATCTTTCCAGAGCATCCGAATTGGTGATTCACGAAGCAGGGGAGGTAAACAACTGCGATTCGACTGTTCAACAATTAATTAGGAGATTGCGAAACCGATTTATTTTCCAGATTAAAATGAAAGGGCAGGAGGTTGACCTTGTTGCTCTAGAAATGTTACAAAGGTTATCTCCAGTGAGTCAATTTCTGTTTGTCCACCGGCTGAAAATATCTCCAGAAATATTCTGGTACAAGGACAGCCCGTACTCCACCAATGACAGTGCATAGATAACGTGCAATTATCAGTGACAGATAGCAGTCGACCGCGCGACGCTCTCTGGACTATCCACTTCCGCGGAAAATTTCTTCGGTGTCGATCGAAACACTCCCAAAATTTCAGCCCGCAAACATCGTATCTCAAAAGCAGCAACGCTGCGAACGTTACATTTCGAGGCTCAAAACTTGCTCGGCCCCTATGCGATATTTTATCTTAAACCGGGAGTTTCGTATCTTCTCGAAGCGATCGTTCCTCTTACAGTCAGGTGCCAAAATCCGCATGAAGCATAATCCGTGACAAACGTGTTCGTACATAGCATAAGTATCGCAGGATCGTTGGCGTTGAGGCGGGTCAAGAACTCGTTGCCATATCAATATACTTAAGTGAAATGATACGGGGCAGTCGTAAAACCCGACAGTAATGACGCATTAGGGGGTTGCCGGGCCGATTTAGTTGGCTATCAAACAAAAGGCAAGTTTTACTGAATCCGACCGTGGCAGAGGCGCGCGTTTTAAAATGTTCGGTCGAAGGAGTCCGCGCCGGCCATTTATACCTGACGTTTTATGCGTTTTATAGGTGCGACGTGCGTCTCGTGTGCCAAGCGGCGCATAAAAGTGCAACCAGATTGCTCGTTCCCCTCGTTACCGCGTTGCGGATTATTCTTAAAACTTCGCACCTCCCATCCGCAGTGGAAATCAACCGTCCACCGGGTGGACTCGTCGTTAATTCTCGCACGACTCGACACGCGGTGCTCTAGCACTAGATATCTAATTGCAACGAACATACGATAAATTATGCACTCGCATATCTTACCAGCTGCTCGATTTTAATCGAGCCGGGATCAATTACGCGGAAGGCTTCCCTTGTACATGTTGCAGCGTGCAATAAATTGTGGGACAATAATAGTCTTTGCGGACTATGCAGACGGCAATAGTTCTTATCTCGTGAACAATCATAGGGAAACATTCCTCGCGATCGCTAGACCATTGCGAGTCGTTCACTTGCACCCCCGCGAGTAATACGAATGATTTGTATCGTATGATTTTGTGACGCGGATGATCTTAATTAAAGAGGGAGTAGAATTTTTTTTCCGCGACATCGTATTACAAATATCTGACACTGTATCAAATACTTTCGAAAAAGCGAGGAGAAATACTGCAGTTTCTGCAGGCGTATAGTTTCCTAAGGAAAAGGGGTGATGAATATTTAGTGCGACAGTAACAATAGATTATCAACCGCATAAAGCGGGACCCGGATAACGTTTGAGACAACATTCGGAATCGTAAATACCGCTTGCGATACAGCATCGGTAAACGTGCCTTTCCTATGGAGCGAATAATGCTTTCAGTGCGTTGTGACGCTGGGACTGGCTTTCATAAACCAGATATTAAGTTCGCCTTCGTCATAAACAGTCGCGTATTTTCGTTACGAGAGGAAAAATCGTCCGGGGACATTTTCGTTATAAATGTGATTAGATGTTTCTTTACGATGGACGCAGTTCACCCAATTTTTATTACGTCCACGCATGCATCGAAAGTATCGACCAAACGCGAGGAGAGCTCCTCAAATTTATGTCTCCTGCTACACGCGCGAAAAGGAGAAGGAAAGATAGAAGGGAGAAAGTGGGAGCCGAGATTGATGGGATCAATATGCAGTAAGTTTGAACAACGCATTTGCGGCTAATGGCGGAGACGCGTCAGGAAAAACTTTGATATTACACGGGGACGGGGATAGTTCTCCGTTTAAAATTTACCTGCTAACGATAGTACACTCGCCGAATTAAGCGGAGGACGCTATTAGAAATGTGCACACGTGTATGAATATTTATTCTTTGTTACATTCTTCTTGCCGCAAAAATGCAAATTCGCTGTCGGTATTAAGAAGAATGCACCCCCTGAATCGTGCACGATTCTGTCGATTTCGGAGCGATGAAGCGCGACCGAGCGAATCAAATAATACGGGAATAAAAATAGCCAGGTTTCCATCTTCGCTAATTGTAATTCGTTCCGGGCGGTAAAAGCAGGGGTGGAATTTTTAATTCCTTATCGCGAGAAGCCGCTGCTGTTGGATAGGAAGGAACAGCTTTCGTGATGCACGCTCCAACTGAATCTCGTTTCGACACATGCTCGTGCGTATTCCAAAACCATGAATTGGGGAATAAACAAAATTAATAAATGGACATTAATAATGGAAATTAATAAATATGAATGATTCATCGCGACGATCGTACGTTGGAAGACAAACGTGGACTCTTGTGACTGTTCGATATTATCTGCGATGAATCGTTCTTGTAATGGACAACTAAGCATCTCGAATAGTGTATAAAAAATGACAATGTCAAACGAAACTGTAAATATGTCGGCGATGGGAGCAATGGTTGTACCAACGACAATTTCACGGGATCGCTTATTAATTGCTCGAAATGCGCGTCAAATTAGTTGAGCTCGTAAACGATACGTCACGTATTCAATTTACAATCATGGCACTCGAGGTGGAATAAATTAATGCCGCCGCGATACTATCGTTCGCATAATAAGTGCCGCGTTATCGAATGCATACATTCGACATATTAGTTCCTTCCGTATAGATGGATGCGAGGCAATTAGCCGTGGAAGTTTTTCAAACTGCACACCGCTCCAACAGATTAATGCGTCCATAAGATACGGGTGCTAAATTAAATAAAATTCGTTCAATTAAAACCAGCGCGGCGTCGAATAAAATGGTTGACGGCCGCACACCCATTACAGAGTACGGGATTTAAGGTACAATTCATACACTCTAGCCCGCATGGATAGCTCGAACGAGCTGCTAAAGTACAATTCTGCGCGGGGGTCGTTAAAGGGCCGCTAATATTCGGACGCGTACGTCCAAGTTTCTGTTGTGCCCGTTAAAAACGGTGGCGCACGGGAAGGGAGTACGAGTATAAAGGAAAAACGATTCCCCGTCGAAAAGGATATTGCAAAGTCGGGACGCGAGAGATTAAACCATGCCTCGAATTCGAATCTATAAGTGTTTTGCTCCTCCGGGAATCGGGCGGCGGCACGTGTCAAAGGGTGGAAGAAGAAGAAGAAGAAATTCAGCGGCTGATAGGCAACGCGCATGCGCGGACTGCAACGGAGTTACTAGGGGAATAACCGAGCGCGAGCGAGATGGCGTCTATCGTCAAGATGGCTGCCCTGCCCCCCTCCATCGCGTCCCCCCCACCCCTGCGCCGGTCGGCGCGCCAGCCTCGAGGAGAACCGAGCCGGCTCCCACGGCAAGCCAGAAACGGGTACAATCGCATACTGTTTCGCCTACACTTACCCCAAATATTTTTAAACTTCTGCCACTCTTTTCTTCCTCTTTTCCATGACGCGACGGCCGCCGCCGTTGGCCCCGGCTTCTCGCTGCCCTCGCCGACGCGAGGACTTCCGTCATCCTTTCTCGTCGTCGTCGATTTTCCACGAAAAGGCACGCACGAAAGTGTATCGCGGTGCGCTCGCCGATGCTCGCACGGCGCAGCGCTACTTGACACGTAGGGGTAGACGACGGAGTATCGAGGAGGGGAACATTGGCAAGGTCTGGCTGCACGAAAGATAGATGTAAGAGGGAGACCCAAAATTTCGAATCTCCCTCGTTCCTGGCAATCGGGAAAATAATTCGTCCGTTTCTATATCCGCGCCTTAAACTTCCTTCGACTACCCTTGTTAACGTTAAAGCGTCGCATATAAATTCTTTTCGCCGCGTATGGTAGAAAAAGGGGCAGAGAACTATGCGTGGATCTTATTTTGTACTAGAAGGGGCAAGATGCAATAGGGAACGTTTCAATATTGTTACGAAAAATGATATTATTCAACAGGATAATACTTGTTAAACATTATAATTTTCATCCCGCGTACTTGTGCCTAATAAAATTTGTTCGGCGTTGCAGGAAACGGAAGCAGCCTGCCTCTCTTCCCCGGGCGACGGAAGTAAGCCACGTAATAGAGGCACGCGAGTAAAACCAAACAATATCGATCGTTAAAGTCACCGTGAAACGGTGCTTCGCTCGTCTTCCAAGGGCTCGTAGATGGTTTCCTAAATCGTACAGCGGTAACCGAGATTCTTACCTGAAACTTAAAGAGGCGGTCTAAGGATAGGCAGAGGAGGACGACCGTGAAGTAGACAAGGACGACCCGACAGAGGCTGCGGCAGATGGACCGTGCGCGGAAGGTGGAAGGAGAATCCTAAGATGGCTGCCGTGTGTGCACGGTGTACGCGTCGCGTGCAACAACAACGTGGGTGAGCTAACGGGTACCCGATGTGGAAGTGCAGGCCATAACGCGGTGATTTTTCTCGGGAGTGAATTCCATTCTTGTCGACGAGTTTCGTTGAAAACGTTTTCGTAAATCCGCAGAAACGTAGCTCAGCGCACGGCCACGCCCTTGGGCACGGGCAGCCATCTTGCGTGTCAGCTGTGAGCGCGATGCACCACGGGAATCAGTGTTGCAACCTTAGCAACCATCGCGTGACTTACGCGGCATGCACGCCTTACCAACATTGGCTGACGCTACTGTTTCGCAGGTACTTTTATAATATTTTAATACTTCGCCCACAGTTCGATTCGTCTGCAGCAATACACTGCGAACAGTAACAATATCTGGCAGTTTAGTTGCTAGGTTAGCCACCCTTTGTTCGCCCATGATTCTTGGAGGGGTGAGAAATAGTTGTCCTTTTTTTATGTTGAAAATATTTTGTCAGATATACGTGGATTGGATTAATTTGTTTTGTGCAATCTTTTGTGGCGAAGAAAATACATTTGTGGGGGACTTATCGTTAGCAAAGGGGTGCAGTTTTTTAAATAATAAAGGAGGCTAAAAATAAGGAATTCGTGCATTCTTCTGCCTCGTGCATTTTTTGTTTTATCTATTTCTCTCGTTCGCTGCGGGCTCGCTCTGGATATTGCATTGTTTCTTCAACCATACGTTGAGCGATATTTTGCAATGTAACATTACCTCCTCGTTGATTATGCCGCATTGGCCGTTGCCACGATGGAACAATAGCAGGAACTTATTTATTGAAATTACACGCGCAATTTATCTCCCCACCGTGGCGAAGAACATTTTTAGATTATTTTTCGTTTGTATTTTTAACCGGCTCTTTATCCTTATAGCGGAGGCGACGTAGTTCTTAAAAATAAATACATTTACAGCCATTTCTTTAACAAAGCAGGAGGAAATGACGGAGGTGCCGAGCCGGATTACGTTTCTTCATTTATTAATTTATTTTCACCGGTATAAGGAATCCCGATATTATCGTGCTTTAGCAGTCCACGAAACATATCCACTTACACTTCATTGCCTATCAAGCCGAGTACTTTAGCTTGAGTTTCATGCTGCCTCTCGTCTCCGTGGAACCTGTAAACGTGTTATATATCAGATAAATGTTTTCCCTTGCCACCGTGGTGTTTGCTCGCAAGTAGCGGAAAGTAAGCCTAGTAAATATTCACCGATCTCAGATAAACTCATCGGCGAAATTCCGATAAAGTTACCGATTTTCCAGTAGCGATATATTTCGTGCATCTTTCGCTCCGCACGGTTCTTCATCTTACGCTCCGATATATTATTCGATGGCCGACTACAATTTGCAACCTATTGCAATAATACAGCGTCGTATTTGTTTAAAATATCGCTAGAGAAGTTTATAAGAGTCGTTCAATCCTGTATCATCTCCCACGGTTAATCTGGATAATAATAAAAAGGAAGGATTCTCTTAAGCGGATTCATCTTTGTGTGCAACGAAAGCAAAGATTGACAAACGCAACTTACACTGATACACCGCCGAGCGACAAAAGTGACGTAGAAAAGTAATACGCGTGCACACAGAAATATAACCTCAGCGGAGATGAAAGTAAGGAGGGGTCAAAATAGCAGGAACAACAGGAGAAGAAGGGAAGATAGTATTAATGGGGGGATCATGTTTTTGCCGTTTCTCTGAGCGGTCTGTATCTTCTCTGTCTCTTTTCGGCTCAATTCAGCGGTGTCTCCCAGCACTTCTTTAGATCAAGCACATTCCTGAGGCTCTTCTTGGCCCCGATGAACCCACTTGATGAAAAGCTTACCAGCCCACGTCGCCACTCTTGTGTACACCGCGTATCCTGCACGACCCTGTCCGGGCCTACGCGAGGAATATCTAGGAGCATTGGTCTACCCGATAATCCACGACTTCTGTTTCGCGATCCTATCTCACCTCTATTGTTTCTATGATCGTACGTACAGTTAACCGTAGGAGTCGTATGTAATATTACAAAGTCTAAAGCGGACGGTTCCGCGATATGCATCGTTGTTTCTTCCGAACCACCAACCAGATGCTTTGAATTTCTTCGATGCTTTTCTTCTACTGTTTTATACCTTGGATTGCTGGAGTGTTCGGTTCCTCCTTTGATCGGCCAGGCCCCGACCTGGGCCTTTTCTTGTCGTGCGATTTATACGGATGAAGTAATGTCAGAAATACATTCGATATAGAATTACATTTGAAAGAAGTGCGTTCGCGGCGGTACGTATACTCTTTGCCGGCATAATTCACGCTGGATAAAAACTGGTCTCGCACAGTGATCGCAGCGAAGCCCCGCCGGTTGCCCGAACGTATTACATTTATTTCAGATATCTTATCTGCGCGCTCATAATTTCCATCCAGGAATGAAGTGTCGTCGTGTGATTGTACGAGAGCTGCGAATTTCATATTAATTCGTAACTACGTCTCTTTGTTATACCTCGCTGGATAAGACGAAACGAGCAACTGATTAAATTAGTGTGACAACTTGATGGCCCATTAAATGAAACGCGATGTAACGCCGCGTGATCGGTAAAGGCTTCCCCTGTTTAGTTCCCCGAGAAACATTGGGGTATCGATCCAGAAATGTCCCGTGTATTATCAAAAATGCAATACTCTTGCTGACCAGGCGGTATTCGCACACGCATACCGGAAGTTCGTTTATGTACCAACGTATCTCGCCAATCTAAAACGTTCTAGAGTCAGTCACTGCTTGTTAGCGCCTAGGGTTATCGTGTATGACGCCCTTAATGTGCACATCACGTCGGTGCATTAAGCAGGTAGGCATCGTGCATCGTGAAATAATTACAAGAACTTCATGCGAAGAATCGCGATGCACATTTCGTCTGGTCTTGTCCCCGTGCTTGTTTCACATTCGCGCAACACTGCCTACCCGAGTAATTTGAATAATTGGCCGATGATATTTCCTAACAATGTTTTACAACAAGAAGGTAGGGTTATTATCGATATTATCCTAGTATCGTTTGTGTTTCGCTCCTGGTTAAATCCGAACGGGAGACTTCAACGGAGAAAAGGGAAATTAGTAGGCAATTGGCTCTTCGCAGGAGGTATGCATTGATCCAATTTTGAGGCAGGCTCTGTGCCCTTCTATTGTATCTATTTGGCAGAAGTATCCCAGGACAAATAGGTGTGTATACTGCGCTCCCAGTGGGAGCTTTACCTGTTATGAAATTTCTAGTGACCGCAGGAAAGAGGAGTCCTAATGTCGCCGATTTGCATGGCAGATTAGGGAAATTAGGTGGGCGTGCCACCTGGTGGTAGTTCCGTCCAAACATTGCGGCACTCCTATTTACCCTTGCCTGGCTTACCTACCTGCTTGCACTTACTTAAGACCATCCAAGAAACGATTGTACGATATCGCTTATTTGCCCTCACGATTGAGGTCGGAAGTGCTTTGACTAGATATGCTTTGTTGTAATACGAGATGCAGTTTTATTGTCCTTGCGATTTGGAGTACCTACTATTTCAATCACGTCGTTTGCACTACTTTCTGCCTTACGTTGTTCCGCAAGAATTCCAATGCTTTTATGGCTCCAAAGACAGATTAAAACAGATTAATAGAGATTAATACAGATTGTACCTGGCAATATAAACGAAAGCAATATACGTAGTCGAAAAAGTAAACGGTCTCAAGACACGAACAGTTCCGTACGTACTAAGACGTACAAGCGAGATAACACAAAGTTTCTATAAGATGCGAATATACTCCAAAATATATTGGTTTGTAAATAGCGCTACATAGGATTCGCAATGGAGACAAGGCAAAAGAAAAGTACATATTTCAGTTTCTAATTATGATCTATTCCGATAGTCGGACGTTGCACGTAAGATCAAATAGCAGCTTTATACGAGGACACGTCATATAACAAAAAGATATTGCCGGTCCCCCCAAAATATCAGAACGCTTGCTAACTTCGCCCGCGATCATGGGGATACAGAAACGCGTAATAACGAAGCGTTTACAGAGCCAACCGCGGCGATTTCATTATCCCTACGGTTCAGCAATTTACGGACCATTACCGCAAAGTCCTACAGGCTATACTGGGCACGAGATAGCCACGTCGTACCATCCATTATTCATCACCCACTTCTCTGGCCTCCGTACAGTCTCGCCCGTTGACTTGCGCGCCCTCCACGCATTCTCCCCTTAAATCTTCCGTTGCGACACAGATTTTTTTTTACATTAACGCCCCGTTTAATTAGTCACCGATGCCGCTATTGTTAAAGCTCCGATTTTTCTCGGAGAATTTCAATGGGATCATATATATATTTATATATCTCCTCGTATCATCCCACTTTGTTTGCTTGCTTTCGTACATCATGAACAGACTTTCACGTTGCACAATGAATATATAATTTATGGCAAAAGAGTGAACGCCACAATAAATACTGTAATAGGTGCTTTTCTTAATTTAACGTTACTTAACGTAACTTCGTGCGGAAGATTTAAAGGTGCGTATATCGTGCAGACTTAATGAGGGTACAAGAGAGTTCAATTAAAAATAAAGAAACGACGGTTCGTTTATTTCTTGAAGCATCTTATTCGACTCTGGGGAAGAAATTGATTTTCTTCGCGATCAATGTATCGTGAGGGATTGCCGCTGACGTTTGCGAACGGAATGCAGAGTTTTTAGAAGTCTGGCTACCCTGATCTTTTCTATCCAAACTCGACCTTGGCGGCGATGAAAAGAATGTCGGACAAGAAAGTCCGCAACTATTTCGAAGGCGGAGTTGTTAGGGTAGCAGGTATTTTCTTTACAAACCTTCAAGTCACTCCTACTTTCTCCGCAACCATTTTTTTTTCTCCCGAGCTTCCATTGAAATATTTATTTTTTGTTGTTGCTCTTCTTTCAACACTGTTTCGCAGGTTCTGCCACATAAATATTTGAACGAAGTTCCGAAGAAATCGAACGATTAAAAATGATGTCTTCTCTAGTAAATTCTGTTTCATATACTATTTCAATGTAAGCGATTTAATTAACTTTTACGAGCAGGAGAAAATAATTTAGCGGAACAGTTTTTATAAAATTCGGTTCGCCTGTGAAACAGAGCCGAACCGAAGGCTATTTTAAAGGCGGAGTTGTCAGTGGAGGTATCCCAACCACAAAGGCTCCAAGTCCTCCCCTTTTCTTTCAAACGCGTCCCCTTCCTAGAACATTCTTAAATCCAGTCCTCGCCCCTTCTAACCGACCACCATGAAGAAGATCATGATGGTGGGCCTAGAACGATCATTGGGAAGAAAAACACTCGCTCAAATTCGGCACGGGTCGCTTCTAATAAAGACACTTTTCATTTTTCCCTTTCTTTGTGCTTCAAATCCTCTGACTGTACGTTCGTTTCAATTTTTTACGGCGATGCTTCAGTTATTGTCTTCTGGAAAGACATTTATTTCCCATTTGGAAATGCTTTCTCCGACCTTACACCTGAATCAGACTAAAGGGATTCTTTGTTGCGATCTATATTGCATTACTAGTATTGTAGTAAAATACCTACTCTGTATTCTCTTGTCATTGGTTGCTCAATGCACTGTTAATGGCGTTGTGCTAAGCTAACTTTGCAGACATCTTGTGCTACCGGAGAAAGATACTGGGCTGTGTAAAATGCGTTTAATGGTGAACAGTGGTGCTATTTTATTATTATTATTATTATTAATTAGTATTATTCATCGTTTCGCGTTAAATTGTTCGATGCATGCGCGCGAGCTGTTACAATTGCTAATGAAAAATTCAATGTCTATAAAAAGGTAACAAGTAAATAATACTACATAGTTCTTATAAAAAAAATGCCACAGTGCTCTCTGCTCCCCTCATTTCTTTCCCTCTGGCGGCTTCGCATCTCCATCCTCGGCATTTCGCTCCAAAACAAAGTATTTCCATCCCCCGACGATACGTCTATCCGTCCGCGTAGCTCTTGAAGTATCCTCTCGATTTATACATATTACGCTTATAGACGTTTGAATTGCAAATCCATGTCGTGCAGCCGCGTGCACAGCGCGAGCTGAGCCAAGGAGAGATGCATTATTGTTATTGCTGGCACGATCCTCGACGGTTCAACGACGCGAGGTATTAATACATACGGTCGATGTCTTTCGTTACGTAACACTCAACTCGCATAATCTGGCGCGATAAACTCGCTGATTGCGAGCTCGCGGATCGTCCAAGTTTCCCTCTCGTTATATAGCCGCCATAGGTGGAAGCACTTGAACGTGTTAAATTATCCTGCGCCGCTGTAGCTTCCCTTTCGGAACGTCTGGCACGATCGGATTCAAACTGGTTCCAAGTCTCACGTCACGACGAGAGACACGATGTAGCTTAAACGACGATTCGAGTCTTTGCGTGCATTATTCGATGTTTGTGGAAGAGCAATACGCGGCTCGATGAAAAATAAAGGGGAAAAAAACGGAAACGAGAATCGCTGGCCGTCGCCGTCTCGGGCCACGGCCGTTGGTTACACCGGGGGAAAAAAATTCCGTCGGAGTGAAAAACCGAAAGCATCGCCCCGCAATATCAATACCGTCGTTGAGGCGCTATCAGTTGCGCCGGTACGCTCTTGGAAGTCGGAAATTTTTTCTCGCTCGATGCCACAAGAAAACGCAGGGGAATTAGTTGCGTGACAGAGCGGCCCGTGGTCCGTGAACCAAAGCAGCGAATACGGCGTTGCTCGGTCGTCTGTCAGGCTTCCCTCTTGGAATCTTAATGTCACGATAGCCCGCCGCACAAAGACCATCAGTGTACCCGTGAAACAGAAAATCACTGTAAACTCGAAACTCAATCGTTCATTATTCGTTAGGGCTGAATATCGTAGCTGGTCAACGATTCGTTTCAATCTGTGCATTTATACAAAGTAGAAGTCCATTTAGAGGAAGACGCGTCGAGTGGACGTGGGATTTTGTGAAGAGCAATCTGCGGCGTATGTGTTCGGAAACGATTGGCAGTTGGTATTCTTTCTTTATTCCAGATTACGGTATCGAGCATGGCAAGCGGCCGTTACTTGAATGCCGAGAGGGGTTGGCGTAATATGGAACGTCGCGAGGTGAGTTAACGTCAAATTAATACAATATTTGCCTGCTCTTATTGCTTGCATACTCGCTATTTGCATTGCATAAATATCGCACACTACGGGCGAGAGGCAAAAGGTGCTTCTAATTGCGATGCAATTGCTCCGAAATAAAAAATCTCCAACAGACATTCCGACGACAATTTTGGAGCAGATAATTACCGATTAGTTAGATCGTTGGAAACAATTTTTAGTGGCGGTATTACAGTTTCGTTTACGTCAGACGCAATTGCAAAGGCGCGTTGCCTAAATTGACTACGTTCCACGAGTCCCCGGTGTCGGGCGTTGGGCAATAAAATAATGCCATTCGAATTTCATTTAAAAACAGCATTTAAAGTGAAGGGACGTCAGTATTTACAAAGGCAACGGGCACGTTCTCTTACAACGTTCGCATAAGTAACGATCTTCGAGCAATAGCTTACCCGCACCCTACCATTAGGTCTAAGTATTTATGGGCTCATTCATTTCGTTTTATGTTTCAATTTGGACGCATTGATACTTGTTTGTTTACGTGTAACCTGCCACTCATTCATTCGGCCAGTCGGCTACTTCTAACCAACCATTATTATCCCCTTTGTCGTCGCAAATACACTTTCTTCATTACCCACGGCAGCTCTGTATCCTATCATTACGTATTACTTACTACTCCCTGCCATCTTGATAGCGCGCTAATGAATCGTATATTTCCATGTTTATACTTACGCCCGTGTAACTGTGCCCCGTTATGAAGTATGCCTCCAGTGAATTGACATCGAGCGGATATATTTCTCTCCCACGAGAGTTCGCGCGTATTTACTCGACTGTAGACGGTGATCGACTCCAAAGTGAAACGACTGATTATCTTTGGACGATGAGCGGATAACAGCGATATGTCTGCTCGCAAGGAAATGTTAATTAATCGTAAATGTAAAAATCGTAGCGTAAATTTAATTGCATCTGGAATTATGCAAATCGTCGTCCATTCAATCATGCCATAGGAGCTTATAATTTACCGCAACCCTCTACGGAATATATACGTTGTTAATATTTATAGTAGATCCTCCAATTATCTTGCATCGATTTATTTCTACGCGGCTGCAAACAGCGTTCCCGATCACGACGATGTTAAATATATATGTACACGCAGGCCGATAATTTGGAAATTTTCTAAAACATCCCCCAGCCGTACAAGTGGAAAGTTTGCCGAGTAGATTGTGTGAACGCCGCTTAATATTTCGTGCTCGCTCCCGGACAGGTTTCTCAACCGGTAAGGTAGGCCACCATCAAGTTTAACGAGCCTTCAGCTTGTGTTTAAATAAATTGGTCAGCAATTACGTCTACGTAGGTGCCGTCTTCGCTGCTCCCTTTTTCCTCTCTCCTGCACAATCTCTTATCGTTTTTCATCTCCATTTTTCACCAGCGCGTTCGCGATTTCCAGCGGGATTACCCGCGTGCAAAATTATCGTTAAGATTAGCTAACCAAAGACTCGAAACTGCCCGGGCATATTAATCTGTTCAGCGATTCGAACATTCGCGTTCCACCTCGCGATTTACGAGTGCAGCTGCACGAAGGAGGATTGGCAACAGTAGACCTTTCATTTCCCCCTTAGCGTTCCTGCAACAGAGGCACGCGGGAACGCCACGTAGGTAATTTCTATTCGAATCCGTAACCGGGCCGAAAAGTACTCGAACGTGTATCGTGCAAGGGTTGACTCGCAGGGTGCGTTTCACGTCGGACGCGAGTATCGGCTGCCGAAAACTGCAGAGAGCTGCGAAAGATATTTTGCAGCCAGGTGATACTGCAGGGAACCGCCAGATGGCAAGGAGGACTCCTTCCGTGTCCTTGGCAAGTGACCCTGTCTACCTTGCTGTTGCACTGCAGATCAATATGTATCCTGGTCGTTTTTCTCATAATTTTTCGTACCCTTTTAATGTTTAAATTGCCCGAGACGCAATTGATGGGAGAAAGGCGCGCGAGGAATCGATAATCCTTCTGGTATGATTTTTTCTGACCTATCTTTGTCGTCGCAATTTATGGCGCACCGTTTATTGTGTATCTCTCATGTCGGGAAATATTTTTTCTCGCTGGGCACCTTTATATTTGTTCGTTTGATAAAAACCGCAAACCTTCGTCGATCGTACTCCGAAACGCAAAGGTGCAAGATAACTGCGCAACATTAAAAAGGAAGGAAAGAAATTGCTAAATTTGGAAACGAGGTGTTTCTACCTCCTAAAACGAATTTGTCCCTCATAGGCACACCTCAAACGCGGCCACGAAGCCTTCCCCAATGATAGGGGTACATGTAGGCACACAGATTTGCCTGTATATTTGTTCAACTAGTTCTGTTGACATAGTGCAAATCGCGGTTCGTTTCGATGCACTGGCGAGAACACCATTATCATACGGCGATGCTAGTGACCCTATATCACGGGTTGATCCCCAAGAGCTTCGATCCCCGCGAATAACGACGACGAGAATCGCGCTTATCTGAAATTCTGACGCTGGTTCATGATCGAATATTCATCCTTGGTCTCCCTGGGGAGGCGGAGGGAGGCGGTACAAGAAAGGAAAAGAGAAGGCAACGAGCAGAGGGCGAGCGCGGTAGGGTTGGATGAGTGAAGAAGAGAGAGCAACCAAAATGAGAGTCCAAGCAGTGCGTTGAACCATGCTGGAAGAGACCAGTAGAGCCAAAGCCACCACAGCGATGAAGAATGGATGCTGGTTTAGCAAGAGTGCAGATTTGCTCGAGTCGGGTGCAACGGCCCCTTTGCTTTCGTGTCCATCTTTCTCGTTCCTATAGCCACGCCGTCTAATACCTCCCATCACCCTTGAACGCCGTCTCTTTTCCGTTTTGCTCTTGTTCGACATCCATAAGAAGAATGTCCATCATCCATTTTGGCTTATACGCGATCGTTCCTCTCGACGATACACCCTGATACGTAGCCCGATTTATCGCCGCCAATATTTGCCCGCGACAATTAACGAACGTTCCAGTCTACCTGGCGTGGTACGCAGTGAGCGCGTTGAATATTTAAGACGATTCTCTTTGAAGTCGAGCGATAGCAATATCTCTGAAGAACGGGTTTAACTCGAAAACGATTTAACTCCTCTCTCGTTACGCGAAGGTCGATAGATTTGCAGTGTCTCCGCGTGTCGTTTTCATTCCACGGGACGAGCATGGGGTGTACGATCGTTTGTAGCATAGGTATGGAGTATACCGAATGCAGTCGCAGTGCGGGCGGGGGAAAAAAACATGTAATAATCACGGAGCCATCAGGTAACTGTCGTCAGTAGCTACGGAGTGTCCGGTTTTGTGAAAACAAGCTTGGTCATTAAATAAACCCCTTTTAGTGGTTGCCCGGTTATCTTCAATGGTGTTTTAAAAGGGGCATTTAGGCCCATTTTGGCTACCCACACAGCCCCCGACACCCTTCCCCTACTTCTGCATTATGGTGGCTCTCTTCACGCCCCCACCATATTCGACACGCGTCCTACCATGCTATAAGCTTAAAGGCCCTGACTTTTACGATTCTGTTCAAGTGGTCATAAAACCGGAGTTTATTGCCGTCATGATTTTCAAGCAAGCGGGCTGCCACCTGTCGGAGTCCCACAAAAGCGAAAACTGCATCAAGTCTCTTCATCAGGGGCTCTATCAATCCGGGCACTTGATGACTGCCCCAACAGCTCGTAACAGACCCTTGAAGTACTAACTATTGTAGTGTTACGTGGAAAGGGCATAGATGCGATTAACTCATCGATTCTTAGCTTCGTGACTATTATCTATATTTGTACGTATACGCGTACAAATATGCAAGTGAAATTTGACAAGTATACAATGGGCGCCAACCCTTTATCCTGCAATCGAAACTCAAGACACTCGTAAATTGCTTCGGAGCATTCGTGCTTATGCTCATTAAAGTAGCAGCGCGTTAGAAAGCTCGTAGAAAGGGAAAATGGGAAGCAAAAGCCGTCCGGAAACGGTGAGCTGTCTCGTCGCAAGTACATAGTTACAAAATCTGATGAATAGCAAGACGTATATTGTATCGTGACAATAGCATGGCGTACCTAGTCCCTGAATAATTGCTTATAAACAGCAACCGCCCGCGAATGGCATACGTGCGAGGATTTTTTCAAGACGCAGGCAAAGTAGGTGGGTTGTATCCTAAACATCCATAATGGCGAAAGTGAACGAGCAAATAGTCCGGTCCGGCCCCTGAGAGCAGCTTATGATGGGCATTACTCGGCTCGTTACGGAATAATTTACGAGGTGCGAACCGCGGGGGCGATAATCCAGCGACATTTACATCCCAATAAACATTCCCGATACCGGTGCGGCGCGCGCCACGGCGCTTGCCCACTTCCCTCACGATGCTCACTTTTACGGCGTTTTAATTGTACGGCCGTAGTCTAATTGGTTCGTAAAACGCCGAAGCATCTCATAAAAGACGTTTATGATAATATTCTTGTCGTTCGTATTCGCAATCGCGTCATCGTCGAGCGTTCGGGACGGCTCTGAAACATCGGACCGGTTCGACTCGAACCTCGGAATGAAACGCGTTTCCTGCTTACGAAATGTTCACTCTTGTCTCCTTCTTGCTCCTTTTCGCCGGTGAGCTTCTCCTTTTCGTCTGATCGACAAGCGATCACGAGTCGAAGTCGATTGGCGAGCTCGCTTCCGCCAATAACGATAAACGCAAGGTGCCTCGTTGATGTTGGTCGTTTGAACGTCTGAACGGATCTGGCAGCGTTAGTTCGCGACAAAACTCAGAGGTGGCGGGGCACCTTTCTGTCTACCGTACGGCAGCCGATGTATCCGTATCCGCGGCTGCTCGCGCGTTTTCACTGGTGGGGGTAGCGCGGGGCGGTGCCTAACCAGTCATGGGCGTCGTTCCAACTTGGAACTACTTTCACATGGCGTAGGAATTTTCGTGCTGTGTCGGCGCGGCACTCGTGACGAATTCAATTCTGATTGGTCCTTAAGCTTAACCTCCTCCCTTGGCACCCTGTTTTCTTCTCCCCACCCCACGGATATCGCGACGCGGGCCAGCACTTCTCGTCTCCCTCTTAGCTCCCTCAATTTCGCGTCTTACTCGCCCCGTCTCTCTCTTTCGCTGTCTTCCTCCTGTTCCCGCTCCTTTTCCATCTCTCTACCTTTCTCTTCTCCTTCGGCTCTCGTTTCCCGAGACTTTCACATTAGCGTAGCGCATTTTCGTCTCCTTTCATTGGCCATTTGTCCATCGGCTTCGAGTCTCTCTTCTTCCATTCTTTTAATTTTTTTTGTATCCCGACTTCTTTCGCCCTCCCGGTCTCGTCGGTCGTCTTATCTGGTCCGGCGCCTCGAATACGACACAGCGCAGCAAACACCGAGTGCGAATTTAATCTCGCGGCACGTCGTTGAGTTACTCGAGCGCTAGACAGGGGGCGCTGAGTATTCTAATCGTGAGAGAATAAGAGAGGCGGTCGAAGAGAACGTGGAAGAAACGAGACGCGCTGTCGAGAGGTGGAGCGAGATGGACTGAGAGGGTGAGTGAGCTAACGTGGAGGGGGCGTTATTTGCGGGGGAGGGGGAGAGAAGCGTCGACGGAGCAAGCGAGAGAAGTCGGTTATCGTAACGGAGAGGGGGACGACGCGTGAAGGACAAGGAGGAAAAGCAGCGCGCGTTCCTCGTCGGCCAGTAGTACCCCGTGGAAGAGTGTGCACGCGCGAGTGAGACGGTGCAGTTATACGGCAGAGAGGTAGTGATAGTGGAAAAGAGAACGAGGAGAAACGAGGGCTGGTGGGAGAGAGAGGAAAGTCGTTAGTGGAAGCGGGAGAGGTAAATGGTGAAAGAGAGAGACGAAAGGAGGCGAACGAGCAAGCAAGAGACAGAGGACGGTACAGAGTGGCGGTACACGGGGCGCGAGAAAAGCGGTAGTGTGCCGTGGACCACCGCACTGGCATACCGTGGTTCGTTACGATCCCCTTCGTACGTCGCCTCGTACTGAACCTCACAGTCATCAGCGAAGTCACATTTCGACTAGTGCTAGTGCAGTGCGGATAGAGTCCGAGCGGTCGCTTATTCGGTCCTTTAATAGTACGATCGAGTTTACGAGACACGGAGCCGCGGGCCTGGCCGATCAGAAAATAATTATATACACATTTCGCAAACGAGCAGAGGGAAGGAGAGAGGTGTTCGCCAGGGAGATCGTCGCGTGCCGGCCGACCGAATCGTCGACGGGCGCGCACGCGGTAGAGAGACCCACAGGCAGTTTTATAGCCCGTCTTATTACCCCGGTTTATTGCGTCGTAACGGTTTAACGATCATCGCCTGTTTCCACCACCTAGACCACCGGTTTACACTCTTGCCGGTAGCGGTAACCATAACAAGCCCATAAAAGCCCATAAAAGCCCCGCCGCTGCCATGAGTCCCATTCCGAATTATACTCCTACGGCCTACTGACATTGACACTCTCGAGTGCAGCCGTTCATACCTATCGATGACTTTTATGACCTCTTAAAACAATTTAATGCCCGTTTGCTCGTTCCTCGTCGACGCTGTCACCTGTCGTCGCCCGCGTC
Organism: Nomada ferruginata; assembly: GCA_963583965.1. Classification (NCBI taxonomy): domain Eukaryota; kingdom Metazoa; phylum Arthropoda; class Insecta; order Hymenoptera; family Apidae; genus Nomada; species Nomada ferruginata. The sequence continues at coordinate 4,195,016 of OY757214.1, read as the reverse complement.
AAACAGCGTATCGGTGCTCGACGCGGTGCGTCTACCTCACGCCTTTTGGCGCGAAACACCAGTGGAACACCGAGTCGGAACTATCACGACCATCGCCGTATTGCTCAGCTCCCGGGGAGCAAACGGTCCGGTGAACGGACCTCTACTAACTCCAGTCGGAGCATGGACTCTGGTATCGGCCGTGATTAGCCGCCAAACGCGTGTGTTCCTCACCTCCTGTGCTGTCCTCCTCGACACTTGAACCAGACGCTACCAGAACAGTTGTCCCGACGAGGCTCCGTTTCCGCCTTATCGTGACTCGCTTTATTTTTGTTTCTCGAGTGCCGGTGTTTCAGTGCAAGTGATTCAAAATACCCGGGATAATGAACTCGTACTTTGAGCAGACCGCGGGTGGCTTCTACGGAAGCCACCACCACCAGACAGGAGCGGCCAGCCAGCACCACGATCCAGCCACGGCAGCGGCCTATCGAAGTTTCCCTCTTGGACTGGGTATGTCACCGTACGCGTCCACGCAACACCATCATCACACCTCCTCGTCGTTGGGCATTCATCCGGGAGGAGGTACGAACACGAGGCCACCGCAAGACTCGCCGTACGACGCGAGCGTCGCGACAGCTTGCAAATTGTACTCGACGACACCCGAGGCGACCGGACACACCACCTCCTCGTATTCCACAACAGCCACCAAGGAGTGTAAGCAACAAGATCAAGCAGCGGCGCATCAGAATGGTTACGCTGCCGTGATGGCAGCCGCGGCCGTCAAGGACGTCTGGCAGTCAGCGACCTCCGGGGCGAACAGCCAGAGCAATTCGGTCGTGCGTCCTTCGGCGTGTACCCCAGAGGGTACGAGGGTTGGTAGCTATGGTGGTCTCGTAGGCGGCGACCCGGCATCGAGTCCTGGTAACAACAGTTCCTCGAGGTCCCTCACGTCGTCCTGGAACACCTGCAGTTTGAACTCGTCCGCGAGCCAACCGGTTGCCACGCAACTACATCAGCAACCCAACGCCAGCCATACCTTCTACCCTTGGATGGCTATAGCAGGTGAGTTTACATTCATAAGTTCTCTCTCTCTCTCTCTTCCTCTATCGTACAACGATTATCATAACAGCCGTGATGAATTATAGAAGCGACCACACGATACTTAGGGGAGAGAACAGCAGTCGGTAGTGTGCAGAAAGCCACGTGGTCGGGAAAGGCGTGGTGGATCGAGTTTACCCGACTCCACTACGCCAGGCTAAATGGTTGTTGAACGTTTCACGGTCAATGCTCGAATTTCATGACGTATACATGTATACGTGTATCAGAGCCGGACGATTTTCCTTGCTTTCCTTTTGCTCCACCTCTTGCCCCGGTATTTCCATTGCACATACGTACACCGAGGGTTCCGTCGAATAGAGACGAACGAGAGGGATTTCACGGGCGACTCGCTGGCAGGCCGGTTACTCGCGAACCGATATCTAAACAAATCATTCACCCCTTAGTTGCGATCTGAAAAATGGAAGACACGGCTGTATACAATCGTCGAACGTAAGTTGACGTTGTGTTGTTACGTCGAAACTGGTTGTAATTTTACATTTTTTCTCGCCGAGTCTATTTGTGCGTCGATTGAATTACGACGTATCCGTCATGAAGCGTAGCCGAGATAACGGATTTATAGTCGGCGGCGGACTAAAAATATTCCGTTGCCTTCTGCGCGGATGAATGCACTGCGTGCCGGGGTGGTGTTGGTAATAACTAACCCGGCCGTGTGAAAGCGACGCGCAAAGTGACATCTCGAGTTATCATTAATGTGTGTGCGTGCCTATTTTCCACCCCCGGTTGTTGTTAAAAAAAGCGCGCGGGCAACTTCTATTTTACAGCGGAGGAGTCACCCTGCTAAAATTAATTCTTTCCTCGTGTCCCATCGATCCCGAGTTCAATGCCAACTGAACAGTGTCTCCGATCGACGCGTCGTTGCCCGAACTCTACGCTTATTGCACTCTCTGTCGAATAATATCGTTGGCAGTTGAAAACAGCCGAACGTTTCGTAATGGAAATCTCTCCGTGGAAATTGGAGCGCGTTAAGGGTTGTTTGATCGACCGTTGTACGTTCCTCGTTAATCGCGTATATCGGCGCAATTTACGTTTCAGCATTGAGAGCGTCAGATCGTGGAAAATCGGTCGTGACGCGCGATAAACTTAATACGTCTGGTGGATCGGTAGAATGGAGTCAAGTGCGTGTAAAATCGTCGGGCACGTAGAATATAATGGGGATGCCCTCGTCCAATTGGGGTTCAAGTGCCTTCCTCGTCGTACTCACCCCTCCGGAACCCCGAATTCCGGTAGTCAGCTGTTTCTAGCGATATCTTTGTCCCTCTCGTCGAGAGGTTCCCTAGTAGTAGCCTCTCGCTTTGTCGCAGGCAGACATATAATCACCGAGGCCTCTCGAGTTCTATCTCGCTTTTTGGTGGCCACCTTCTTCTCTCCACCGACTCAGCTGAGACTTAGTTAGACCGTTCCTCTTGGCTGCTCGATCTTCTTTCCGTTGCTCTTGCTCTTTCCATCGTTCCCGGGCTCCGTTTCTCTCCATCCCACGACTTTCTCCTCGTAGCCTCCTTCTCGCGCACTTTGGTCCGGTTTAAGGTCCGCCTATATTTTTTTTCTTCCCGTTGGACCACGCGGGGTCCTCTCCCTTTATGCATACAAAGGTGTAGGGATTATTTTATGAGCTCTCGTGACGTAGGCGCGTGGTTATTCAAAGACAAGAAACGGGATTTTATTGAACGAACCTTATTCTTTACGTTCCTCTGTAAATACTAAATTTAACGGCCGAAAGAATTTAATGTTTAGAAGGCGGCGGTGTTGCGCACTCGTTCCGTCTGACGCCACTTTACTTTGGGCCCGATCGGCTCTGGGCCTGGGAGGGAAAAGGCCTCTCCTCGACGCCGTTTTGCTCGCGTATCCCTGATTCACCTCGGCGTCGTCCATTCAATAACTGTAACAAGATTTATAGTCGATGAATCGCCCGACGTTCCTGCCGGGGAGAACTCCTCCTCGTTGGATCGACGGGAAAGTGGCCAGCATTTCCCACTGTGTGTTGCGTGGAAAACGGAAGATTCAATCGTTCGATTATGAGCGTGCAAATCGGTCCGACGATACACCGGAATGCGGCGATCGTAGGAGGAATCGTAGGAATGGGAGAAGGCAATTGATCGGCTTGTACTCTGGTGGAACAGGTTTCTATGTGCTCGCGGATCAAAAGTCGTTGACTCATTTCGCACTCACCGGCAAGTGCTCTTCGGCGTCGCTGGCTACAAGCGGTACACGCGTCGCAAAATTTATTGATACAGGATTATGGATTATTTCGTCGTAGATTAACGTCCGCGGGTAAATATAGAGCCATCAACGTCCACCGGCCTTCGTTGCCCCCGCGAACAATAAATAGTTTAACTTTATCGCCTACGGACCGATTCGTTCGGACAGTATTATATTGCCGTCGGTGATTGCGCGCATAGGAAAACGGTGAGCCCAAAGAAGATGCAGGCATAGAGGTGTGGAAGATTTGCTCACTGTAATTCACGAATCGCTAAATACTTTGCAAACATGAACGTACGAAGCGTGGGAGAAGTTTGTCCTTTTCGATGCCTCGGTTCTTCTAATCTTTGTCGCGTATAATAAACGCGAGTGCGGCCGACAACGGTCGCGCAAGATGCTGTATCTGTGGCATGATTTATCGACCACCCAACGGTGTCCGCGTTAAACGTCGTTGCTAAGTGTGCAATAAGTGATTGGAGAAGTGATTATGCCGCCCAAATCGCACAAATCAGAAAGCGATAGACACGGTATCATTAACTCCGTTTTATTGTGGATCGGTGTTCCGGGGACTCGGTCTCCGGACAACATTAACGCTCATACACTGCGAGCCGTGTAAGTACGATCTCGGCCGGCGAAGAAACTTGATTGCGTGGAATGCATTTGTATCATTGGCCGTGATAAACATCAAAGGCTACACGCGCTTGAAATACATTGTGATTTATGGGCGCCGGTGAAGCATCGGTATCGCCACTGTTTTCAGATGTAAACGTCTCTCTTATTAATGTTACGGTAATGAAGCAATATAATGCTATCGAGAACGTAATGAATCGTTGCAGATACGTAAACGGCCACTTATTCGGATAGGCAACGTTTATTTAGATAACGTAGATGATGGGAGAAAACGGGGGAGTAACGTTGCCGTATTATAGCTAACAATTATCGCGCGCAAGATTGAACGGTTGCTTACATACTTTTATCGTGCAACGTTCCCTCGCCGCTAGCTGGCAATTTTCAAGACGCATCGGCCCACGGTTCGCAAAGGGCTCCTCTGTCGTGCCGTATCACTTTCACGAGGGCTGATTCAAATGCGAGCAAAATATATGGCCCCCCATTGAAGGGTCTGCCGCGTCTATGGGGTAATTAGAGGGCGTGAAGCCGGAGCTTCGAATACTATCTGTACACCCCCGTGGTTCATTTATTCTCGGCAAAACTGCCTCGTTTCCCGACGGCTTCCCACAGACAATGTTAATTCCGCGTTTCACGCTGGAACGTCTTGCAGTGCCGCAAAATGATCGATACCCGATCTAAATCGCGCCGACGCCTATGCAATTATCCAATGATTCTTAATCGCGCTAGATTAATACGGATTCTACGAGTTTTTTATTCGCTGTTTTTCATAAATGCTGATTAGAACAATTTCTCGTTATACGCTATCGGTGGAAGGACGAAGACGATCGTTGCCCGGTAAAAAGAACCGCAGCGGGCGAAGCGCACCGTGAAGATTGAACAGTTCGATAATGCAACTCTCTTCCCTCGTCAGGCTGACCCTCCGAAATTGATTAAAAAATGCAATACACGTCCAACGAACAGGCGTGTGTATTCGTGCACTCTTCCTCTCTTTTTTTTTAATTATTTATGCGTATCGATATCGCATAGCGGCCACGGCGTTCCTCGTCGGACGTGGCACGTCTAGTCTCAACATCGGGCGCAAAAGGATAGAGCTAAGAAACCTTGAACTCTTGTGCCGAAGCGGCGAGGTTCCCGCGTAAAAGCCACATGGTCCCTCCCGCCACTCTCACGAGCTGGAAACGAGTATGGTGCTGCTCCACGATACGACGGTTGCCAGTAGGTGTTACGTACCTCGGGGAGCAACCTCGTTCAATATAAACCAGCTAGGAACAACGCTGTAACCGTAACGTTGACGTTTACGACGGCGAAATCGTGGCTCGGCTCGTTTACCCCACCTCTTATGTGCCTCCACGCTTACCGCTATCGTCGCTGCGAGGCTCGTCGGTAATACAGAGCACATATCTTCGTGTATATCGTCCAAGGATCGTTGCGCGTCTTCGTGTGCGGTAGAAATGTTTCGCTGAAAGGGAAACACGGGGAAGTTCATTGTACAAATCATTTACGAGCCGACACTTTTACCGATCCGTTTCACGCGATCCGCTAATTATCGGCGATCTTATTTCCCCGGAAATGCCTCGAAAATACTATAACACACTGTTACTCCACCTACCCCATTTTCTTCTTCGCCCGTTTTCAGCGCCTTCGCCACCCCCTCGATTTCGACCGACTCTGAAACATATTTGGCATTCGATAATTGAAGCAATAAAACGTGCAGAAAGGTGTATCGGGTCTCTGAAAATGTACCTCAATGGCTGACGAACATGGCCGGGGAGAACTTTCCATCTTGATGGCCGGCCGGTGTTTCCGGCTGCGCTGTTCCCAAGTGCACAGCGAACAACGCTTTTACGAACCATTTAAGGCGCTAATTTACAATCGGAAAATTGAAAAGATCGGATCGTGGAGCTGCGTCGAATATAGGCGTGCGTGTTGCACGCCCGTGACCAAGTGGTTCAGCCTCTTCTACCTGTAAAGGTGTACGGGTGAACGGTGTGTGTGCGCGTGTGTGATGGTGGTGCGCGAACACCAGCGCACCGCGACCTAAAGAGGCAACCCAGGCCTGTAGGTGCGTTCATCGTGCATGAAGGCTCCGCAGGCCCTTTCCATGTGTTGCTCCGTTGGCCCGGATGGAGGATGACGTATGAGCCTCTCCGTATGACTTACTACGCCCTTTTCCCTTCTCCACGCCCGCCGCTTCTGCGTACTGTTCGCTCAAAAAACATTCGGGTCTCTGAAAATTACGTGGCCCTTCCGAGTTGTCCGGAATTTTTGCTCTCGTTCGTTGAATTTCTCCAGCACCCTCCGAATGTCTTCCGTGATTAATTTTTCGACGCTAATCCTTTTCATCGCGAGCTTTACTTTCTAAAGTTTGGTTATTTGGTCTTGAATAATTATTCATTAGAGTTTCACTTAGTCAGAAATTTCCCAAGGTCAGAAATCGAAGGGACATCGAAGAGGGATGTTTTACGATCCGGCGATAGGGGAGAAATATTGTCTGTATAATAATAATGAATGGGAGATGTATGGGAGGGTTTTGGCGAATGTGGCCGGAATTTCAGACTTGTTTTTGCAGCATCAAACGTGAAACGAGCGTGTCCGTACCTCGTCATTATGGAGGGTAGTAACCTTTGCGTGAAACGTTGCCGGCCGGCCCTGCGTTAACAGAGGAATTTAAGTTATCCGTGTTACCCCAATGCTAAGAATAACGTGCACCGTTTTTCTGGACGCGCATAAATTTTGCCGCATATTTATTATTACGCGTTTCGCTGTGCAGCATTTGTTCGACTGATTTTCAATTTGAGCCTGTTAACGGGAGCGTTGCCGCGAAGAAAGGAAGGTTCCAAGGCCGGCCATAGTGGGACAAAGTACTGTAGGGGCTGTGTCATTAAAAGTAATTGTAAACATCGATCAAATTGTATCGGGATACGTATTTGCAATTTGCATACGGCCCGGCGCATAATTCCGCCGCGAATCCTGCATCGTCAATCAATTTTTGTACTTTCCTACGTTGTGACGCGAAAACCTTGAAGGCACTAATCACGGGTGTTGAGGATTCACGGCATGAAAGCGTAATTTCTGATCGACGGAATCACTTACATCCTGTCTCACGTTTTTCTCGGCCGACACGCGGCTACCGCTCGGGAACATCCATAATGTTACTTCACGCGATTGGTAACGCGCTGGTCACCGTAAAGGCGAGCATTAATGCGTGCAAATTAATCGCGACTCCGTTTCGATACGATCTACCACTAATTATCACCGAGGATTACTCGATCACTTATCGCGACCCGTAGTAAAAGCGTGTTCACCCGAGCAGAAGCGAAATATGATGCTAGTGAAACACGAGCGGAGAGCAGACAAAATTTATACACTTTCGACGTAGTGACAAAAATTTGTCCAATCAATTGAAAGAGAAATAGAACGGAGGACAGAGGACGGGATGCTCTTGTTCGGACGGGACGTGGACGAGCCCGATTACAAGATAAACGGAGCGATATTAACGTACGGATGTTGGGCAGGTATCTCGTGCGAGAATCTGAAGAAGGACACCCCGTACACGTGTTACAGCGAAGGCGCGTAGTCGAGCAACGAACGATCCGGAGACGACGGTGTCCGTGCTATCGCGCCTCTATTGAACCGCTGTGAAACGTCGCCAGACGACGACGGTAACGGCACGATCGCTGTGGTAAACAATAGCAATGGTTTATTCGTGCCTACAAGCTGTAAAGAAGAAAAGAAACGGAGGAACGTGAGCGGCGCGTAACGCGCGCAAGGCATAGGCGCTGATCGCACGTTCAGCCGGCAGCGTAGCGGCTGACTACCAGGGTTCTCAATTTGATGGACGAGCTGTTCGCATGTACGATCCGTGTGCACTAGCTCGCCTTTACACACCGTACAACAGCCCATACGCTATCTGGCTGTTTTGCAAATTTCATGCGGGAGGAGTTATCACCCTATCGCGGGCCAGGATTAATCCTCTCTCGCTGTGCTCCGTTCGTCGTTAACCGCTATTTATCAATTACCTCGCGTTTCTGAGATTGTTGTTCCCCGAAATGACAGGGACAGACAGACCGTTCTCGCACCTTCGCGTCGTCGCCTTCGTCGTGGGAGCAATCTTTATCGATCGCTATATCCTGGCCAGCTAGATTAATGGGCTCGTGTTTTGGCACGAAGGAAAACGCCTATATAATCGTGCCGACGGGACTTATCACACCGGCTCCGAGACCTGAACGTGGAAAACCACGAGACGTTGGGTTAGGTTTGGGTTAGGTTGGGGTTTGGGTTAGGTTGGGGTTTGGGTTAGGTTGGGGTTTGGGTTAGGTTGGGGTTTGGGTTAGGTTGGGGTTTGGGTTAGGTTGGGGTTAGGTTTGGGTTATGTTAATTCGTGCGTAGGTGAAATTCGTTGGAACGGTGGATACTTTGAGGCTGCTGACAGCAGAAACGCTGCGCTTTTGATTGGTTCGGCTTCTTGCTCGTCTACGTAGCGGACTGCCATTTCACTGCTCCGGGCTGAGATAATGCGTACTTTGGATCGGCCGCGCTTCGTAGGCACGAAGAACGTGTTTAGGTGCTCGCCGATCGGAACGACTACACCGGCAGACAAAGGATATGTATACCTGTGCCCCTAAGGAAAGATGGATGCAAGGCAAAATAATTGAATCGGAAAGTGTTCCTGCTCACGTTTTTGCGGAATACTCCGCCGTTGCTCGCAGATGAAGACGTAGACCGTATATTTCGAGCGTTCGCCGTTGAAAGGACGAGAATAAAACTACCATATAAAAATGATTAATGTCCGTCGGAGGAGGAGGCGTATCTGTGCGACATCGAAAGGCCGCGAACAAATCGGTTGGATATTTTCACACGACTCATTGGAGAATGTTACTTCATTAGCCGCGCTATCGTGGCGTTCGCCGGAGAACGCGCTAGGTGCAAACTCGCCAGGCAGTCGATTAAAGCAGCAACAATTTGCATCTGGCTGGCTAAACATTTCTCCGTCCCATCGATCTTCCATCGTTGCGTTACTTAGGGATTCGACGCGATACCTCTGCGTACGTGAAACTCGTTGAAATCGATGATCGCCGTGCATCGCGGCCGTGTCGCACCGTTTTCATCAACGAAGGCCTCGCCGGGAAACATCGGCGGAGATGGTTGTGTTGCGCCGATCGTGCGTACCGGGAGGGAATATTCCATCGGTTTCTTCGGTGTCCTCCTAGCGTTACCGATTTCTTGCCACGTTTCGGAGCCATCTGCGCCATCCGCGACCCGTATTCAACAAACACGGGACAGTGTGACGATGTAATCAGGGACGGTCGGTTCCGCAAATAGACTCGATACGTTTATAATTCATGTAACAGTTTTTGCCACGGCAAACCTGCTCACGGGTATCCGCCGTCTGCCTGTCGATGGCCGGCCATTACGAGCAGCACCTGCCCAGCACCTAGGCTCCTCTGCGACCCGACCGCACAATGCTTTTGTGTCGCTGCTCTCTGTCTTCCTTATTCCGATCAGGTTCTGGCGACACCGACGGCAGGACCGTAAAAAACTTATGAATATCCAGCAACGGCTAATTGCCGGCGACACTGATACACTTTATCTCGCGCGAACCGGAACACGTGGCTTGGCCTATGGTTATTCATCGCCGGGCGAGGGGGACATATTTCGAACATTATGAGCATTACGCATCGCCTCCTGCTTTGTTCGCGTATTGCGCGAGGGAATCAATGAGACGCCGTCCGGACAATTGAAACGCGTCCCTCTTTTTCCTATCCTTCGCGATCACCTTGCGCCCGTTCGTTCTCCTTGGGTTTCGCTGATTTCACGCGAGCTGCCACGAGCTTCGTTGCCGATGAAACCCATAAGTTAGCCGCGTTCGCGCGGCAACTGAATCGAAACGTTTGCGTACCTATTTATTTCGTTGCTATTGACCGCCGACGCGGGTGGGAAAGGACGACGGGCATAATTTATCCGGCAGAAACCTCTTGACCTTTTAAAATAATTGCTCGGTCGTCGCTGTGTGCCGGAACGAAAATTTCTTAATTTCACCGCCTCTTTCCCGTCGTGCGCCCGATGATGTACGATTCTATCTGGCGTTTTTAAGCGAACAGGCATAAACGGCTCTCAACCGCTTCTACCCAGAGCGACTCGCGAATGCGCTATAACCGTTATTACCGATCCGGTCGTATTAATCTTGTTGCACGAATGCTAGTAGCGCTAACATTTCGACTGTGCCTTTCCATCTCGGGTGCGGAACGTTCGTCGGAGAAGGGAGGAAGAAAAAAACGGCGCAAAATGAGCGTCCAGTAGTTGCAACGCGAGGAAAAAGACGCACAGATCCCGCGGTGATCGTGCGGAGAGATCGGGCGATTAATCAGCGAGATTTAATTAATTTTCTCGTAGCGCCACCGAATTCCAGATACATGAATCACGCCATCGACACTGCACACTCCGACTCAATGAATACTTTACACGGTGCGCTGTGTCGCGGCTGTAGAGGGGCGAGCTTCTAATCACGGAGTACTTTTTGTGCCACTAAAAACGTACGGACAATCATTCGTCCGTGGCGAAATTACGCATTCGTCACGTGCGCGGGACACTGTGCGTTTGTTTTATCGGTATGCGTACACGGTTCGTGTATCGAGCGGCTGTGCGAGCACCGGACAGCAAGAGAAAGAGAAAAACCGATAAAAGGGAAAGAGGAGCAAAAGGAGCGGAAAGAAAGAGCGGACAACATTATCCAGCGATTAAGAGTCTCGGTTAAGAGGCATTATAACTCAGTGACATTACGCGGTGACCGTTCAACGAATATCAGCGTTATACATCGCTCGCGTAGCCGCCACTCGTGTTAGATTCGCCTGCTCGCCTGTACGTACACGTATACGTACGTGGGTGCGCGATTGCGCTCTTGCACGAGATCGCGACGCGCGGAATAGTTATGACGTATTACCTTCGCGACATATTTATTATACGCCGGGAACGATATTAGGCCGGCGTGAACGGACATTATGAGCTTAGGTACGGACAAGCGTTTGTTGGGCACCATTAGCAGGAGAAATTTACGGCCACCGGTAAACACTGTCGCCCTCGGCATGTATGTTTCATTTTTCTTTTCCACTTTCCACCAACCACATCTCGCTCAGCTCTCTTCTTTTCCCCGGTTTTTCCTCGCGCGGTCACCCCGCGGAGCGGTTCCGTTTTCCCGCCACTGCGCCAGGATTCCGTTCGACGAAGAGCTTAAAGATTTGCAACAAGCTGCTACACGCAGACGGTCTTACGCCGTCCATAATTCCGCGTAGCGTCGTAATAATAGCGGTGGTACGAAGAGCTCGCGCGTGCCTTTTCTTTTCCTTCGCTCCAGCATCTTGGTTCCAGGATCTCGAAATCTCCGCCTCGGTTGTACCATTTCGACGAACCGTTGCGCCGTTCGACTCGCAGTTCCCGTTCAGGGGAATTTGCGTACGCGCCGGTGATGCAAGTCGCGGAAAGAATCGATCACACGACCTAGCTCGATTTCCTTTTACTCGTGCGCGCCGAGAGAGGGGTTGATCTATATATGGGTTAATTGGAGTGTGGCCCAAGGTTCGGACCGTCCAAGAGCGGCCCTCGGAGTCATTTTTATGGGCCCTTGCGCGTGGTCGCGATTTCGAAGAAAAAGGACCGGCTCTCCCGGTTAAATTGAAATTTCGCAGAAAACGTCGACGACGGGCTACGCCTCGGTCCCTTCAAGGCGCGCAACGAGAAAAACATTCGACTTCCCCGTAACACTGGTTTCCACGGGTGCTTTCCAAAATTCCTTCGTAATTCGCTCGCGATATCTAATTAACCGCGAACATTCCATCGTGCCACTCGCGGCGTTTCCACGACGAACGCCGGTGAAAGCGATTACAGATTCCGGATAATAGAATCGATGCTTCCCGTGACCGGGATCCGAAAAAGAGAAACAGAATCTGTAACAGCGCCATCGGCGTCGCTTCGCGTTCTGCTAAGCGAAACGAACGGAGTACGTTCATTAAACGTGGCGAGAACTCGAGCACGGTCCCTGGACTTTTTCTTCGACCCGGAGCAGGTTTTCTCTAGGAATGCACGCAGTCGGTTATTTGATTTACGGCCGCGGCTAAAAGTAGTCTTGCATCTAACCGTATATTATATATTACACGTGGAGCGAACCTCAGACCGAGGCGGTCGTATCGGCGACCTTACGTCGGATTTACTTTTAATAGGAATCGAGGGATCGGATCGGTGGACGCCCCCGTGTCCGGGGATGGTACCCTTTTTCGGTGCCCTACCAACGATGGCGTCGCGACGCGCCTGGCTCAGCCTTTCGCTTCGATGCTCATTCTTTAGAGCCGGGCAAAATTGGAAACGATTCCCTGCCTCGAGGTGCAAAAAACCGTCCGCGACACACGAAGCCGAGAAGAACGATGTTTCTCTAATTGATATTTCAAGAAATCATTCCAGCATCGTTCCGACGCGACAGCTAATATCTATCAGCCGGCGATGCTTATCGTCACGGTACAGAGTTTCTAAACTGGTTCTCCCGTTCCAGACCGACTGCGCGCAGACAATTCTAACCGATGCACCTTTTTTATCATACTTACACGTCGCGTGCTTTATTACCCCGCAAAGAAATCACTCCAATATTGGCATCCCGAAAAACAGACCGCACGGATCCTGGATCGCAGATCGAGACGATCGAGGCGATCTTCCACAGGTAACCGTGGGGCTATTCATTACTACATTACCCGACCTTTTTTCAAAGCGAGGGGAAAAAGTACGAGGGGCGGTCAGAAAAGGACACGGCAGAGAATAGACGAAAAGTTCAGCGGCGCAATTTGCCTGGAACTGGCAGTAAAACTGGCAAACGGTCGCGTAGTCACGTTCGTCCTCGAGCACGGACACTTTGCACGGAAAAGAGCGGCTACGCGGGCCGAGACTAAGCCCCCGGTAAGGCTTCCTGATCCACGCTGCTCCGGCGTGTTACACAAGCCAATAAACAGGACTTGTATAGCGACGAGACGAGAGCGGACCGTTAGCTTTTTTTACGGTGGAACGGTCGTAAAACGTCCGGCCGGGGCGGTCGCGACAATGAACATAACTGTTACTTTTACCTTCTTTTAGACCCGCCACCGAAACCGACCGGCTCTTCCGGGTTTTACCGTCGTCGCGTCGGCCAGTCGAGTTCAATCCGTCGTCGATACCTCGTCGTCCGTGCTGCCTTCAGCCTCGATCGTGCTCGTAATCGTAAATTCCGCTTATCTCGGGATCGATCTCGCTGCTCGTCGATATTCATTATCGCAACAAATTTCGCGCGCACATTTTCGGTTGTGTTCAGTGGAGGCGCGATCGAACGGCGTTCCTTGTTGCTCGGAAACGAGCGTCAGTGTTTTCTCGAAATGTTTATAAAGGATGGAAATATTCGTGACGCCATCTCGATGCCTCGAGACGGCCCAAACGGAAGATATTAGGGGGTGCGGTGTAATGAGTGGGAAGCGAAGAAGGGTTGAGGTGAATCGTGCAAATTCGATACACTTTGCACGCTAGGCTTGGACAGCGTCAACGCAAACGCATTCACGCTCCGCCCACGAGGATTTACGACGGAATGCTGACACGGTGAACACAAGTGCAGCCGGGAAACGTGCAACGGTTCGTCACATGCGCGTGAAAGAGAAGCTGCGGCATGGGATGCGGAGGAACGGGTTTCGCGTGGCCGCAGATCCCAATCAGTTCGGACCGGAACTACACTCCAGCCAGCGATGATCTGTATCCTGTCGAACAGCTCTGTCCGATTTACCACCGTCAACAGCCCTCCCGAATCTTCGACAAATCTGTTGCCTGCGAGGGTTTACGTAACAAGGCTGGGTGGTCCGTTGTTGCGAGATGAACACCTCTCTTTGCTTTCGTTTTCTCGGCTCCGTGCAGCATCGTGATCCATACTTATTGTTGGCCGTGTATGCACTTAGTTAAAGGTCTCGCATTGCTGTACCCGAAAGCAACAATTTGCCCTTCCTCTCTTGCCGCCGCCACCGCCGCTCGTTTGCTGCTTTTAAAATGAAAAACCAGTCCCCCGTCCATCGCGTATGACGTTACCATATTCATCCTGACGATTCGTGACGTGCACCGAACCAGTTGCCACTTATTGATTAACCTCGCATCAAGGCCCGTTCAATTTCAGTAATTGCGTTTCAGCCGGTTTCCTCGTTATGCGATTATCCAACGGGGCAAAAATTCCCTCGCCCCCGAATCGGTTCCCGTCGGATACTCTCGCGGCAATCGGCCAGCGTCCATTGCCTTTTCGATAAATCACAGTCTCCGCTCGGTTAAATGGTTCCGCTGCAAACACCGGCATACCCTTTATCGCGCCTTGCACTGATCTTCATTTGCCAGGTTCGACGACGACGGTTCTTTGCGAATTTTCTCGCCGAGCAAATTCGGAAGGGAAACTCGATATCGCCTGGAGAGGTTGCAAGATCGCTCTGAGCCGCACGGTACAGGGATACACCAGGTTCCAGGATCGGGTCAGCCTGCCTCGAAGTTGCTCATTACTCGCTCATTGTGACTAAAATTGCACCTATCGTCGGCCTCGTCTCCCACGTTCACCGTTCGACGCAGCCGATTTCGCGGCAACGCGCGAATTCACACGCGTGCGTTCCGCGCGCAGCAGAAAGCAACCTCTTGCGCGATCGGATCATCCTCCGCGAGGAATACACGTGTACGGTATCCGTACACACGTAGGAGCACGTCGACGGCGTCGTCGATATCGTTACCGTGATAACGAGCACGTGGATCGACTTGGCTGGCGTACAGCCTGGCCCGTTCCTCCAGGGTAATGCCAGCCCGTCCACTCGCCGTCGTTCCCATCGGGCCAACAGGCCGGCAATTTATTCGCGAAACTTAGAATTTGCGTGAGGCGAAAGTGCTGGTTTCGATAGGACGATCGGTAGTGGTAGGTGTATCTGTCGGAGGTTCTTGCCCGTTTTCGTGCATCCCTCGTGCCCTTTCGATTCGACGCTTCTCTTTCAGCCCTTGGCTCCTTCAGCTCTTCCCTCGCGTCGTGGATCTTGTTTCTCTTGGACGCGCGGGGCATTAGCGTCGATTCCCCCGTGCACGTTTATTATTTCCATCGCCTCCGTGCTTTTTCACCTGCCTCCCTTCCCGGTCTTCTCGTGCACCTCGCATCCACGCTTTCCTGGACCTCGTTGCAGCGACGATCGTATCTCGCGCGCCGTGGCGAGTGGCTGGAGGTGCTGCATCGGTGAAAAATTTTCCCGTGCAACCGTGGCTAGACGCGAAGGGGGTAGAGAACAGGAAAGGCGGCGAAATGTAAACCAGTTGTATCGTGCACCCTTTGGTTAAACTGAAACCAAGTGGTTTTATAGCGCCGATCCGTCTTGCCGTGCTATAACGAGTTCGTGACTCGACATAATACGATAACCCCCTAAATGTGTTGAACTTGTAGAGAATCGCGCGCGCGCCCGCGGGTGCACGCTGGAAAGAGGGAGAGTGGCGTCGGTGAACGGGGTAATAAAGAGTGCGTGGCGGAAGACAGGACAAACTGCCGACAGTGGCTCTTCTTCATCGTAGAAGGAGAAATAGCGAGCGTAAATCGTGCACACGTAAGAATCATTACTTTAATCCAGCCGCCGCGCCGCGCTCATCTTCCCCGACCTTCTCGCGCAAAAACTAAGATCTGCCGGTGATTTAGGCGACCTCGGGGACGGAACGAAGAGTGGTTCGCTGCATCGAGGAACGGGACGTTCGCGGAAACGTTCTCCGCGGCTAGGCGTCTCGACGCGTTCCAAATACGTGGAACTATCAATTAATAGCCAATGATCACTATCTCGGTGTGTTATTACATTGCTACGTTCTCACAAATCTGTGGAAATTGTTACATGGATATGGTAGGGGGCAAATTGGCAGGGAGATCAAATTAACACCAGCAGCTCTGCCTCACTTTGCATCCTTCATTAAAAATTACACCTCCGCCGATTATATCGTACATTGTATCTTTATAGTTTCCCGCAAGCAGTGCCTCCATCTCGTTTCAATTTCCATCTGTCGTTCGATCCCCTTTGAGGCGTACTGATTTCCCCGGCGATAAAGACCAGCGCTCGTTTACGTCCGGAACGCGTAATAATTAAAAGAAAAATGAATTACTTAGACGGCGTATCGTGGCCGTGGATCTTCGGCATTAATGCATCGTTTTTATTATGATAATATAGTCGGTCCGGATAGGATCTGTAGGCGTAGGTACACTGTTTTGTAATGAGCGTTCATCTTTCTTAGCTGCAACCTCGATTGCTTCAAAAATCGTTCCTTGCGCCCGGCCACGTCGTGTTCCACAAAATTCTCAATCTCTCCCGCACAATCGTTGCGAAGTTACCTGAATCCTCCTCGAAGTACCTTTCGCAACGGGGGACCTTTTCTCTCCGAGGTGCAAAAACATCGCACGAGAACCGCACTGCCGATCCAAAAAGCTTAGAGTCCTGATAAGAACGCAAAGCAGTGCTCCGTGAGATTATTGAATAACGATGAGACTGCCTGGGGCCACGTTTTCCCTCTTTCGCTCTTCGACATTCTCCTCGGTCGAGTCCGGAGCGGAGGAGCTTCGCTAAACTCGTTACCGTGAAGCAACGTTCTAGCAACACTCCTGATGACAATAATGACGATCATTACGGTAACCACGTGAACAATAATAATACGTTCCATCGCGGGAACGGGCTCTGTGGGTCTGCTTAAGACGTCTTCCGTGAGCTTTCCGCTTGAAACTTCGATCCCGAGATCGCGCGCGTCCAATCGGTTTCCGCGGTCTTTCCAATTTCACGTGGCGAACACGATATCGCTCGAGAATAGATATTCAAGACTCGGCGGACGAGGTGTACTACAATTTGCAGCGAACTCGTTGAACCCTCGCCGCGTCGATGCGAAGGGCGAGCTGGAGAAAAATTTGACGAGCTCGATATATTGGGCGATGCACCTCGACCTTTCACGGGGAGCATGGTGAAGGGAAGCGGGCGAATTTGGTAGGAAGATACGTGGCTCCGGAATCGGCAGGCGCGTGCGCAACATGAACATCAGGGAACACGGACATAAACATTGTTGGAAGATACGCACGCATTGGGGACAAAGAAGCAAGGGCGGGAAGGGGGCCGCAAACGGAGGGGCATTAAGATGGACGGTGCCAATCGTATGCTAATAAAGCCACCTTCTGTTTGCTCTTTTGCCGGCTCGGAGGAAGTATATAGTGGCCGGTGGATGTTCTGTCGCGCGGCGACTTTCGACCACGCTGGAACGTGGACGGCCGTGTTTCGATGCAGAAGCGTGACGTGCTCCAATTTTTCCTGCGATACTTGCCCGCTGGAACGTGACGCGGGAAGAGCGGTGGCTCTGTATTTTGCGCGTGGACAGGAATCGGTGGTGCTTCTCCAAAGAAAATATCTGGCTCTGCCCAAAATGCCAGCAGGCTGCTCGCAATTGCTAGTCTTCCGATGCGACGAACGCTAGGTTTGCCTGGACCCACGCGTTTGGAGGAACCGTCGAACAAAGGGAGCAACGGAAGCGTTGTTCCCGTTAGGTCGCCCTGGTAGAGATGAACGGACAATTTTTCTCGGATACCAAGCGACGAAGGAGGCAGGATCCGAGGAGGACAGTAATCTCGCGAAACGCGTGGACGCGTGTGCAATGCACGCGGCGTACAGTGGACGTGGCAACCAGCAACGTATCGCGTTACATCGGGTCACGATCTCCATTATATACCTCCTTTCTTCCTTTGACGGGACAAATTATTGGAGTTATATCATTGCGAGCAGCTTGCAAGGTCGGGCATAGAAGGAAGGGAGGTGGAGCAGGAATGGACAAAGGACTTCGTCCTCCGCCGGCGATTCTCGATAAATTAATCACCCCCTTCCCGCCGTGCTTTCTGCCCAGCTGCACTAATTATCGCGGATGCAAGTTTCTGGTGCAAAGTTCAGCCGGGGGAAACAGTTCTTCGATGCCCGACGCCCAGGCGGCCTTCGGCTCGTTCCTGGGCCTGCTCGCTCTCTGGACGTATGCGAGGGCGCCCCCGTCATAGGACCTTGTTCCTATGCTTTATGGGTCAAGAGTCCCGGGTGCGTGTCCGCGATACCTTCCCGTGGCTCGTGCTCTTCCCTAGGACCGAGCAATCGCGCAGTTACGTCTACAGTTCGGTGGGTCCCATTTTCTTGCCACGCGAAACGCATTATTTTATTTTATTTCCTGCGTAAACCATCGACGGCCCCGAGGGTCGAGAGAATTTCCGGGGGAAAAATATTGCAGCCAGGAACGATCGGAGGGCACAAAGCACGCGACGCGAGTGCCATTTCTAGTCTTGGAAAGTTATTGGCGCGGCCCTCGCCATCCAGAGAGCAGCGTGTCCGTCCATCACTGCTTTTCCCCCACTTCGTCAATTGTACGACCCATTCTCCACTGGCCCATAGGCCCACATGGACCCTGTTCCCTCGACATCAGCCATCTCGACCGCCGTAACCGCGGCGCGATCGTTGCTCGTTTTTTCCAATAGTCCCTTGGACCCGAATTATCGTGACGAAGTAAACTATTATATCTGTCGGGCCACTTTTTCGATCTTCGTGTTCCTTTCCATTTCTCGGCGCTGATGATCGAACTTCAGGCCGGGTCCCGTTCGTAATCTGTGTACATACGCGTATCGCGTATATTATTATACCGTGTAAAAGTACTTTTAAGCGACACACCAACGAACGAAGCATCTTTGTAAAACCGAAACAAAAAAAGGAAAGAAATGTACTCTGCGCGTGAGCTACACGATATTAGCAGAAACGACAGGCCATCGGGAATGGGACAGCGAAGGGATTGAATGCTTGGTGAAATTTCGCGACGATCGACCGTCCTGGGCTTTTCATCGACGTAGCCTTTTCCGTACAAGAGGAGGAGAAGGCGCGCGCGTGTTCCCGTCCGGGGCCGAGAGAACCGCCTAGGCATGAGCGTTTCCGAGACCGGTTGCGGAGATCTCCTCACTCGTGGCTCACCACTTAAAGTCGAACACGCATCTCATTATCCATGCCCATGGATTTAATCGTGTGTCTGGCTCCGCGTGCAGGTGTGGTTAACCTACCCCTCAATCTAAGGGAATATGCTCGATTTTTGCATAATTGTACCTCCGTGCGAAGTGTGCACCGTTCGTTGCGCAAGTGTGGATTGCGTTTGAAATTTTATATAAGTTTCTCCAATGAAAAATGTGCGGGAGAAAATAAAGTGCGTCCAGTTGACGAAGTGGCCGAAAGGAAGATGGGAGGGAAATAAATTCTTCCTCGCGACGGTCCTTCGTCTTTCGTTAGCCCGATTGGGAGTCGCGAGTAATTAAAGACCGTAAGCACACTGCACGGGGAACTGTGCTCGTCGTTCTTTAAATAACTCGCCCAGGTATAGATTGACACGCGTCGCACGGGTTAATGAAATTCCTGCGGTCAACCGCACCCCTTTTTTACGTTCGTTCAAGAGATTACGTTATAAGCCCGCGGGGGTGGCACGAGCATTAACCCCGCAAAGGTCAAAGTCCTAATTTGCCAGGGAATTTGGAAAAATCACTTCCCCGGGAAGGCAGGGCGCTTTCTCCCTCCACCGTAAGGTCGATTGCAAGCAGGGCGAGGGCTGAGGCGGCATTATCAGCACGCGCCGACCCTTGTGTGCCCACTAAATCTGCGAAATAACTGTCGGAGTGCGCGTTTACGTACTTAACCTGCTCGTCCTACGGTCTACGCGTTACCGACCCGCTCGTTCCGACGTATCGGGACATTATCGCGTCCTGTGTTTCGATCCCGCAACGTTCGCCGTCAGGAAAAAAAAAATCGAGAGAAGACAAAGGAGAGGAGGAGTACGCTTTGCTAATGAAATTTATAAAACATTCATAAGGCCGAGCGGGAGAATTTCGTTACGCGTAATGCTATTCAATTTTCACGGTGCTCTGGAAAAAAGAAACAAATCGAGGGAGAGGGGTGTACGATAAGATTAACGAGACACGGAAGCGCAAACTGCCGATAATTAGTTTGAAAAAGGTAAAGCGGTTGGCGCCTCGCTTCACCTCGCCTGCGTCGACTCGCGCGTGTATTGCCCACGCTCTCGCGTCCCCATGTGTATAGATGTGTGCGTGTACATACGTGCTCAACACTCTCTGGCCGGCACTCGAAAAAGGAACGAAAAGTTTCAATACTCTTCGGTGTGTAAGTTTCAAGCTTAGTATTAGCAGCTCGTTATCTTCGCGTCTGGTTAGTCGACGCTCGTATCTAAAACGTGCATCAAATCAGCGCCTCGGATATATAACTGCGCTGCTCGGTGAACGATCAGGATGCGGCGGCAGTGGTAGCGGTTAGTAAAACGAAACGAAAACGGAGCAAAAGAGGAACGAAGGGCGCAAAGTGGAGGAGAGTGAAACGCGATACGTTACACCTTCGGTCACAATATTGAGTGCAACTCTTGCCTCGCTGAGATTTAGATGACCTTGCTCCCCCCCTAAGGGGGGAGAAAGGGGTGGATAAATGGCTGCTTGCCTACGGTTCTATGGACTGCCGGGGCTCCCCTTAAATTCGTTAAAACCGATGCCGACTTTATTAGGCTGTCAGTCTTTTATTCGGGACGGTTGTTGGGAACGGGGCAGCTTTCTCACATCCCTGAGCAATAAATGTTTCGACACTCCGCAAGCGCTTTAACGGCCGATCGTTTATCACTATTTTACTTTCGTGCGCAGATAGCGGATCTTTATTAAACAATATTGAATCGCTTTACTACGATTCCATTACACCGTTCCTTTCTCAATTGCCGCGCACGTAAGACGTAAAAAGGCCCTACCTACCGTGTACACTTTAATACGTTATTGATTTCACCGAGTGATTTTCGTTCATAAAGGTCGGCTCGCGGCACGGGCGATCCGCTCTCCCATCGACATAACCATTGTTCCAATCGCTGTCGAATTGTGAACGCCGAGGGGATTACTTCGATCGCTCGACTAATACGAGATCCTGTCGAACGCCCCTGCCGGGGCTTCTTCGATCGCAATCATTTTTGCGGTCAAATGCGGCTGAAATTACTACACGAGGTTGCGGTTTTTCGGACTGCCCTCGCCCTTCCGATTTATCGCCATGCTCGCGGTTCTTTCGAGATCCTCGCCACTACTCTGCGCCCGATCGCCGAACGTCGCGTGCGTGTAACGCAAGGACTGCATGCGACGAGTGCTCGAATCGTCTAGACGGTGTTTTCTACGTGGCCTCTCGTCGCGCAGGACGCAGGTATCATAAAACTCTGAAAATCTGTTCGCCTCGCCAGCGGCGATCCTCCCGGTAAAAGCCAGTTGCGCGACGGTTCAAGTGCACGAGACAGGGCGTGAGTTCCTCTTCTTGCAGGTATTCGTGACGGATGGCAATATCGAGATGAGACCCACTGAGAGAAGTAGGAAGTCGACCGTCTTACGTACGAGGTCACGTTCTTCGATTCCGAGCCACCGATCGGACCGATCGATCTGCCGATTACGGATAATTTAATTCAGTCAGTCATCGGTTAATGATTATAGTGCCGGACGATCGAACCGTTGCATTATCCGCGGCAAACGTGTACGTTCCACGTTTGGAAAATCGCCGACCGTTCGTGCGGCTTATTTTGTCGCGCACCTTCGCGCGTCGCAGCCGCGCTCGAGTCTCTGCAAACGAATTCCCTTCCTTTTGGACAGCGGCCTTTACGCCGCGATAATGGATGGGACTGGAACGATGGAAACGGTTATCGATGATTATAGACGCGTTTACATAGCAGATCGTATGCAAGATGCTCCTTCCCATCGATCTTCCTCGAACGGAGTACGTATTCGCTAGGAGCAGCGATTTCCGTTAGCTCGCCGATTACGCTAACTCGCATTCGACGCGGGCGAACGCGTCTTATCGCGCCGTTAATTTATGAAAATTTGCCCGCGGCAACGGGAAAAGCGTCGTTTCCAGGAAATACGTTAACTGGTCACGGAAGGGCGGATTTCGTCCTACTTCTACGGAAGAGAACCGCAATTGTGTGCTCCGATTCTGTACAATGTTCGGAGTCACCTGTACTATGTATCTGCTATGTCTGACAAGGGGCGCAACCCCCGTCTTGCGTATCGGAAATTCAGAGCACAGGTATGCGTCAGGCGGCACCAGCATGGGGAAGAACGTTCAGTTTAACCGTCCGTTCGGTCGACCCGGTCAGTGTTCGAACAGGTTTTAATAATTTTCTTAAAGACCGGCGGAAATGGAAGCCTAGCAATTTAGGCTCTCCTCGACGTTGATTCGCGACCGTCGCCCGCGATTATTATGCGCGTCTACCTGTTGTCGCCGTCGAAAGCGGGTTCGCGCGTAATTTACTACAGCATAGGACACGTGCGTGGACAGTTGCGTAATTTCGTTGCCGACCGATGCAGAATTACGGGGGACCGTTTTCTTCATACCCGCGTGCTTTTTGCGCGGAGGCGAGCGCGTGTGCAACGGTGTCTCGGTCGAGGAGTGCGACGAACGAGCGCATCGATAAGCGCGAGCATCGAGGCCGGCCGGCGAAGGTTTGTTAGTCGTTCGACAATGTATAGGGCAACACGGTTGTTCTATGGTAAAGGGACTGTAGGCCCGGCGAGGGCATATCAACTCCTCTTGGTCGGGGGCCGTCTCATTACCTGTGCTTCGATGGTACCACGCTGCGAGCTCGCAAAGCCCCCCTATAGTCGGTCTCGCATTATATTCGTATTCCAAGTATAGGCCCGTGTATACGCTTTCGATAACTGCTGAACGATGCTCCGGCCGATCGCAGCCGGAAGGAACTTGTGTTCGAACGCGTCGAGGGCCTCCTCGCGAGTGATTTATCGACGCCGGGACGCGATCGTTCCCCGTTCGTATCGTTAATAAAATTTACTTTTGCAGTCTTTCCAATACTTTTCTATACGAATATATAGAATATATAGAAGGAATGGAGCGACCTCGATTCTCAGTATCGGTACAAATTGCTCCGGGTTGCCCGCGACTCGAGACAACGTCGAGTATATACCACTGGCGGGACGGAGAAGGGATCCCGGCGGTTTTAGGCGCCCATAGGCAAAGCAGCAAAGGTAACGCACCCCGCGGTGGCCTTTGCTTTCTCGAACGAACGAAGGATGATGCATGGCGATACACGCATGTATCCCTCTCCTCGTTTCCCCCGTTGGTCCCCACGGCCTCGTCCGAGTCGCCCTCCTTTCCGCTCTCGCTATCCAGCATCAGCGCGACTCCACCTTTCGAGCGGGCTCTTCGCTGGATCGGGGCTGCGGCCGTCCAAAAATAATAACGATGATAATAACGATAAAAATAAAACGGCGGAAGCAAAAGGAACGCGGGGAACCAGGAAGAAAAAGAAAGGATTAATAAAAATAAAAGCGGGAGGGGAGAAAATAGTGGAAGGTCTTAGAGAGAGAGAGACGATTTCTGTTACGTTGCTGCATTCCTGCGACGAAAGTTGCTGGACCACCCTGAACCACGCCGCGGCTAACGCGGCACCCATGAGGCTTTAACGTGGCTGCCATTCGTCTTTTATCGGCTGCTCAGGTGTTTTGGATCCTTCTTTAGGGCCTCGCCTTTTATCGCCGGCTATGTACGCCCGTTGTATGTAAACGTTGGCATCGATTATTAATATCGACGACTCGTTCCTAGTCCGGAATCGCGGGCTGACGTCAAGCGGAAAATCGAAATAGTTCGCGTTATTTCCGTTTGCTTGAATTCTTCCGTGTATTCAGCCAGCTTGTGCAATAGTTCAGCCTTCGCGATTCGTATCGCGCGATGCTCGTTTTTGACTCGTTTCATTTGCAACGATAAGGTTAATGTTCATTTTCCTCCGGGCCGGCGTGTTGCCACAAACCTCGTCCACGCCACGATAATCTCTTTTTTTTAAAACGTTGCACCTCTTATTTTGGATCTTAAACGGGAATCGCTCGGGGTAAGGGTTGTGTGTTCCAAGGGGGGAGTTTGGACGTCTTCCAGCGAACTTGGAATTACTCCAATTCCGATATAATTTAGGACCTATTTGGTTGACGCAGATATGTCATTTGTCCACTAGAACTCAGGTGCTCTGCGGGTCTTGCGCGCAATTTTTTCCATCATTTGCGATCGAAGGGAACGACCCGACGAAACGATACAAAATTGCAGGTAATTTATTTAGCCGGTTGCAACAGTACCCTCTTTGCGCATTCGTGCTTTCAATTACGTACGTATCTCTCTTGCTCTCTCTCTCCTCGCACGATTAGGTTCAGATTCAACGGGTTCGCCGAGCTCTATTATTGCGTAGCATTATTAACGGTTTGCGTAATGAAGAGGCAATAATACTTATATTCAGGCGATTCACCAACGTAACGCGTGACGCAATTATACGTTACGCGAACTATCGCCAACGGTATAGCAGGATCGCCCGTTGATCATGGCGTATCGAGTCGTGTCAGCGATAAGGAAAAACAGAGCAGCGCGCAGATTCTTCTTTCCGGTTATCTTTTAATCTGTGCCCGCGGGTTCACTGGCCCCGATTCGTTTGCTGCTCGCGTTGCTTGGCGAGCTACGATACAAGTTGAACAAAAATTTTTCCTCCGAGGAAAAGAGGAGGGCTGACGATCCAGGCTTCTCGCGTTGCATTTACATTCTAACACGATTAGTCCTGCGTCGTTCGTGGTTGCGTCTTTCCTCCTTGGGAGACGGATCACGTGAACGGAATATTTATTGCTTTACGATCGTCAGATTCTGTTAATTACTGGACATTCGTATCGCTGGTGTTGATCGCGTCTCCAGCAGCGTGCGTAATTAATGCGGACACTCGGTTAACATTTATTAACGCGGGTTCCAGGACTTGTCCGGAAATGCCCTTTAAAGAACGCTGTCAGAAGCACAATGGTGGCAGAGATACGATTTCTATTGGAGCCATCGCAAACGAGTTGAACTTGTCAGCGCCCCGTTTGCTCATTTAAAATGAAGCAAAACGATTCACTTATGTTTATGTGGGATAACATCGTTGGGTGTAACTCGGATTTGCAAGTCAATTGACAAGGAAATGCAACTGTTGCGTCCCGTCATGATTACGGTATTCATAGCCTGCAAATGTTTCGACAGGCCCCGTCGTAAATTCGTTCGTATACCTGGGACTCTGTCAAACGCGTCAATCCTAATATCGGAGATCCGCTACGAAGCCGGCAGAGGGTTTACACCTCCACGAGTTACAGCCAATTGGGGAACCCTATTTTCACAAAAGACACCACACCCATGCTGGACACAGCGTACGAGTAAGTCTGCCGAGGCGGACTGTGTAACGTAAGTTATAACTTGTACATCGAACTTCACACGATTTGGATAATAATAATAACAATAATAATAATATAGGCATTCCATTGCCTTATTAAACCAGCCGTGCGTATCAATGCATAGCAAACATGTACGACAACAGATATTCGAATAAAACGTTACAAAAAATAAAGAAAAAGTTCCCTCGAACCCTTCCAACAGCCACTTCCAAGTCGTAGGGGAATCCGCAAGCACGATGGCTGATAGAGAACAGGAATAGAGTGGGTATGGTCGAGGCAGGCAGTCGCGGTCGATTGATTCCTCAAAAGCGGCGCAGAAGGCTCATACACCTTGTGTTCGCGTGGAACGAAAATGCTCAGGTCACGTGACAGCAACCACGGACACGTGTGTATATGCATACGTGGGCATACGGCCGGTAGGTAGTAACCCAGCGACACGCGATCGCTGCCCAAGCCCTTAGGGTATAAATTATTGCGATTTCTTTCGAGTAACCCTTGTTTATAAGGGTGCGTCGGCCGATCGACCGGCCGATATGTCTTGACATCAAAGGCCCTCGCCACGCTCTTCTCCACCGTGTGTCCGCCTTCAACCGGATCTCCGCGGCCGAGTAAGCTGCCACCAGCTTTTGACGCCGGGCATACATCGTTCCCAGGAATGTGCAAATTCCTCGTCGAATTGCCCCAATAGCGGCCGCCGGCGTCGTCGACGTCGCCGACCCGGCGAAACTGCAACACCGGAATATTTCACCGGGACACGACGCTACACGTGCGTTCTCTTTTTTGATGGGACGCCCCGGCCGTGCCCTCTTGGATTTATGGCCGCATTAAGCCAGTCGAGATTTGCTGCGATAAATACGCTGGACAAACTATCGTTCCGGCGTTACGATTCACCTAGCGTACCTATGCCGCCGCCCTACTCGCTGCTACTCGATCCTGCGCTCGATTTTACTTTCCGTCCGCCGACCCGATGCTTTTTTTCGCTCCTCTTTTTCGACGCCAACAACGTGGGGTAGCGCCGAGGGGGGAGGGGGGTCGTTATTTATTGGGGCGGCCTATACGTACGTATTATGTAACGAGCAGAGGGAATTTAAATTGCGCCCACCGTTGACACAATTCCTCCATCGCGTCGAGTGGCCGACGTTTCGACGTTTATCCGCGAATGCATAATTTCGCAGGACTCGGGCGCAGACGACCGACGTGCCCGCGAAATAAGGGGGGAACGGTCAGCGGCGAGGCAACGGCGGCGAAGAAAAGCTGGAGGCGCGGGTTCGGGTCGTTCCGCGCGTGGTGTACAGACACACGTAGAGGGCATAGAGAAGAAAACGTACTCGCCAGATGGCACGATACAATGAGTGGCGTATTATTTATTGCATTTAAATGAACTCTCGCCGTGTAATTGCGGTATGATGCATCCGGATGATTTGCGAGCCGTCCAATAGGGCCGCCTTCGATGCGTAACCACCCGACCCTTCCCCACCTTCTCCACCCTCCTCGTCTCATTCTACTTCTTTTCACTTATTTCTTTTTCTTCCTGTTTGCGCCGGCGAGAGAAGTGATTCCAGGTACACACACCGGCCGGACGCCGGGCACACCGCGGCGCGTTTCTTTTTCTTCGCGCCTATCGTTACACGTAATGGCGAGTTATTACCAACGATGTCGTCGCGATGGTGTCGCGTTGGCGTTTCTCACCCTCGCCGCGCCTCGCGTCGATTTCCGACGAAACGCCGTTAATCGATCCCGGGATTAATGGGACCGATACCGTTTGGGCGGCGCCGTTTGAATCCCGACACAGGTGTTAAACTTTTACGACCAACTGAAAAATACCTCTGTTTCGTAAATCACTTTAATTGTCGCGCTTGTTGCGGCCATCGTTGGGCGTCCCGTTGCCATTGTGGTTTCGCTCGTTGTTGCGTAAATATAAAAAAAGAGATTTCATATTTTTTTCTTCCTCACGAAACAGCTTCTATCAGCGACAGCACGCGCAGGTGGTAGGTCGTGGACGATGGCGCGGAGACAGTTTCCTTTGCGTATCGATCGGCTGAACTGTGTCCAACGCAATTGTACGTTGGCCAGGTAGTCTTCGTTTGCGTTATGACGTGTTGCTCGAAATGTCAAGCGCAACGCCCATCGCCACCGCGAGTGGGACGATGTAGAGGAAAGGTGTAAAGACTGGATAGGGGCTGGCTCCATTAATTGGTAATTTTCCCGGGGTAGGCCGGTGATTACATTGCCGGAGAGCTTTTAATTACGCCAAAAATGTCGTGCAAATGGAGAAACCTCTTTCGAATAAAGGTTACAAAATTCTCGCTATCTAATTCCGCTCGTTTCGGTATGAAAGTTCACTTCGAACGATCACGGACAGGGGGGAGCGCCTTATTTCCCGGCTCCAATGAAATTACACGAGCAACTCGGAAGAAAGATGACCACGCCATAATCGATGCGATCTGCGTTTCGGATCGACGGCCTTTGGCCCGTGTGGCGCGCGTCCGAGCGGCACACAATCTGACGGCCACGAATGTTTTTAAATCTCCCCGGAGCCGACGCGAGCGAGCGATTTATCGTCGCGGCTCGGTCCCTTCGGAACGAGCGCGGCTGGTCGCGCGCGAACGTTAATTGCGTGACAGAAAATACCGGGGAGGAAGCCGTTGAAATGATTCGCGGCCCTGATATCGTGGTAAAATCCGCGTAAGAGGTCAAGGACTGGCCGGCTCGAGGATCGCTGACCCGCAGCGAGTTCTCGTGTTCCCCCTCGTAGTTGAACGGCGTTATCTTCTTCTTCTTCCTCGTCTTCAGCGTCTTCGCGTGAATTCGAGATGGATTTTGTCATAGAACATCGCGGGAGGCTTTGTCGAGGAAAAATCGTAAACAAAAATGGAAGAAGATCGCCTCGCTGAGAGGAAGTTGGGATTGATGCGGGCGGAACTCGCTTGCAAACGACTTTATGAATGAGTAATATTGAGCGAAATAAAGGTATGGTCGGTATCGGAGAGCAGGACTGTCGAATATATTCGTTTTATTCGGTGCCGGAGGAGGTCGAAGCGTCGAAGGAGAGTAGGGAGTAAAATGAAATCGAGGCGGGAATTATTCGAACCGGTAGTTAAATGTGCGGAAGGTCAGGAACGAGGGCGAGGACCTTGGATCGTCGATCGAAATAGTCCGCTAGAATTTCGATTCAGCCTTGAAGGTCGGTACGAGAGCGAAGACACACTAGCAGCTGGAATGGCGAACGCTCGAATGACGATGGCGAATAGAAAGAGGAATCGAGCGCTAGAGAGAGCGAAGTGGTCGAAAAGGAAACGGCCGTGGAGGGGGGAGATGGCGATGGTTTGAAAGGTGAACGAGAAAGGGAGAGCGAGAGAAGAAGGGCGTGGGTGGATAGAGGAGAGAATTAGTGTGTTGTGGATGGAGTTTGGTATGCGTGAGAGCTCTGGCCGAGCGGATAGCCGGCGTCACGCCACGCGGGCCCACGAAAAGTTATGGTTACTGCCGCCGGTGAACAGGGAAGGGCAGCCAACTAAAAATAATATTACATTTTACGGACAGCCTAATTTCGTCGCAAGGTGGTGGGCCTCCGCGAAACCGGCAGTTTGTTATCGGCGACCGCTTTCACGGTCCTCCGAAACGCCGTTAACAACGTCCGCTATGCCGATTCTAGCTGCCGTAATCGACCACCGGAAGACGTTTGACGAATCTCGGCGCGGCCTCGTTAAATGGCTGAAGGAGTTTCGTAATGGGTGTTCGACAAGGGCAAGGGCACTTTGGCTTGTCCTTTATTCCTACCACTTCGGCCCCTTGCATGCAGCTACTTTAAATGCTGAGACTTTTATGGGGTGGTTCGTTTCATTTAGAGATCCGGATATTTAGGGGGGTGAAATTCCAAATCTTAATCGGATAACCTTTACCGCAAATGTGTCTTACGGGACGCACCCTTGTTCTCGCGATTTCTTGGGATATTTTCAGACCCGGCGTATTTTATTTAGCTCACATGTTTTCAATTGACAAATTGTCATTGGCACCGATCTTCATATTATATTACATACATTGTTTTTGCATTTTTGAATCGAATTTCAAAAATCTATTTTACGTCTCCCCTGTTTAAAATTAACTTACGTTAAATACAAATTCATTGCCATCTTAATGATTTACGGGAGTTTGGGATATACGACGTGGAATTTGGCAAGCGAAAAGCGCGTTCTAACCGTACCCGAGGTATGCACGTGGCTACTGGTCGTCAGCCGTGAAGGGCTCTTGTAAAGCTCTCCGCAAGTGGAGAATTGTCTCGGGTGTGGCATAAAGATGCGAACGCCATCGTTCGACGTTCTAGTGCACTTGCTCTACCTGAAACGTTCCAATATAGTCGGTCGGTAACACAGATCACCTGGTGTACCTGCTTTCACATTCAAGGATCGGGACAAAGGGTGAATAAGGGGGGAAAGATCGCGACGCACGCGTTCGCCGTGTAAACAATTGGGGATCGCTTAATTTTCATTTTTGCACAAAGCTCCACCGGAAGAATTAATGGGCTGGATGCGAAAAACGCGAAAATTCGCGGGTCCGTTACAGGGGTTGTTCGACGCGCTTTTCGCTCAGCTATACAATTAGATTGCGCTCAGTTGCTCGAATTACGAATTAATAATTCTTGTCCTTTATACAAAATTATATACAACCAATTCGCAGTGTAAAAACTGATGGTGTACAAAATGGCCTACAAATTTTTTTCAATTAAAGATAATACCTATAATAAATTAATTGCGCTTAATTAAAAATATTCTCAAGCGATTATAACAAACTCGAAAAACGGTCTCGCTGAAAGTACACTTCACCTTTCCCAAAATCGGCTTTCACCTACGCCCCCTCCACTTTTCCCATTCACCCTCGCGTATCGTCGAGAACAGGCCGGTCTAGTTCTACGAAGCAGATGCAGCCCGTCACAGGCCCCGGCGAAGGAAGTAGGGATCGGGCCGGGCCATTATGGTCGCCCGGTAAACGGGTCGTCATAGTGAGTAGTAGAAAAATTTGGGACAAGGGGCAGGTCTTCCGTCCGTGGGAAACACCCTTGCGGCCATTGCCGAAGGCAGTATGGTTCCTTCTCCTCTCTCAGCCAACGGACGCGCACAGGCTCTCGACCGCGCCACGGAAAAGATGATATCCGTTCGCTAGGTAGGACGCTCAAAATGTAGACACGGAACAGAAACGTACCGGGGAACCGTTGGAATTCGTGAGAGGTGAGAGAGGAGAAAGGTAGTCGCGCCTTGCCACGCGAGGAATCGACACGGCGCTTCGTTAGGGGGCTTGTTTCGCCTCGGCTCGCCACGACACCAGATTTATACCCGTACATGTTAAGTGGTGTGATCGACTATCGCGAGCGTTCCATTAGTAAGGTTCAACGGTCGTCATGCGAGTCTCCGACGCGATTACCGGCCGCGTTCGTTACACCGGATCCGACCACGTCCGCGCAACGTCTCCTTGGCCTATCCTCTTCATTCATGAGCTGTTATTTACGAGTGAATCGCGGCTCTCTGTTCGACGGTACGGAGGATTTCAAACGATCGAACTAATTAGAGGATCGTGAGCTCCAGCTACTTTGCGGATCGACGAGGTATTTGCTATTCGAGAGTACGTATTTAGTTGGGCTGCATGCGGTGAAACGTGGAGTACTGCGTTGAATATCGTACGGGATCGATGTTGATTATTTGTCGTGACGCGATTGCCGTCGCGTTTCGATAATTGCGGTCGTCTATGGAATTTTAAATAGAGCTTTGCGAGACGCGCTCGCGAAGAAGCGTTGAATTAGGGGGATGCGGAATCCGGTGTAAAAAAAATAGAGACAATGATTGGTATGCAAAAAGCAATTGATAACCGTAGCGTTATCGAAGGTTAATTGAGATGATCACTCGCCAGGGAGGTCCGTTATCTAGTCCCAG
This sequence comes from Nomada ferruginata, assembly GCA_963583965.1. Lineage (NCBI taxonomy): Eukaryota > Metazoa > Arthropoda > Insecta > Hymenoptera > Apidae > Nomada > Nomada ferruginata. The sequence continues at coordinate 4,163,870 of OY757214.1, read as the reverse complement.
TGCCCACCTTCGTTTGCTTTACGAACACGCTAACTAACTAACCGGCATTTACATTGCTAATTGCACGGCCATGTGAGTGTAATGGTGGCTAACGTGGACAATGCTTCAAGGGAATTAAACCCTCCCTCCAGATGCACGAACGATCGGGCGAACGAACGAGCTTAGCGTTTCCCACTCGCAAAGAACCGTTCGCCATTGCCGTGCATCGACATCCCCGTATTTTTAAGACTCCTCTGACAAGCTTCCCACGGACACGGATGAACTGTGCACATATCTCGAACTACGAACGCTCCGAATCCGACGCGGGAAAAATCAGGGATCCTGTCATTTTGCCGTTCGATCCAAACGCAATCTGCGAACTCGAAGCGACGGGCTATCGGAAACGGCGTGTGGCTTTATTTTTAAGATCGTCGTTGGATAATCCGTGCACTTTCGATACGTATCGGACTAAAATCTGTTTTTCTCTCTCTCTCTCTCTCTCTTTCTCCCTCCGGTTTCCTTGTCGCGCCATCGAAATTCTATCGGATGCGGCTACAGAAAGAGAGCAGCGGATAGGCGAACAAATCAGAGATAGCCTTTGGAACTGGGAGATCCGCAAGCGTCGATCGATCTTCGTTGTATACACTGTGCTCCCCAGCGAACGTCCCTTCGCGATTCATCTTTCCTCTTCCGGCGAATTAAAGCGGACGTAACTTTTTCGGCTCGCGTGAAACGCAGTTTCGCTTAATTTAGCCGGCCAGGCACGCGAAACAATGTGACCATTTGGTAGGATAATTACGGAGGAAGGCTGGCGCGTTCCGAAGGGGTGACTTGTATCTAGCTTCGGGGTAATCCGGAACGGCGGCGGAGAGGCAAGAGGAACGGTCGCGTCTTGGAGCATTCGGGGAGGAAGACGTCTGAAATTTACGATACATAAATATCCGGCGAGACTGTAACCTTTGGAAATCCTTCCGGTGGCGGGGGGGTTAAAAATACGAACGAGAGAAACCCTCATTGGTATTTTTGCGTCGCGTTCGGGATAAAGCGGCGAGACGCGTACTTACATGCCGCGGCTGAACGTCCATCGGCCGCGTGTGAAATACATAGAAAATAGACAAAACACCATCTATAAATACGTGGCCAGAGTGAGAGGAATAGGCGGCAACCGTGCACAGCCGTGAACGGACGCCGATGAAATTCAGCAGACATGTGTGCCTGTTAAATACACGGGGCCGATTCGAAAATATACCGATCAATTCCGAACGAACGAGGAGGATTCGAGGAGGCGAAAGACGAGGGGTGCAGGCGTGTCGGTAAACACGTGTTCCCGCGTGTACAACTCCCCCGCAGGGTTAGATGACGAATGATAGAAAGTCGTGGAGGCCAGCTGAAACAGCCCTTTGTGAAGTTTCGATCGCTGACCTTCTTTGAAAATCAAATTGAGCACATCACTCGACGCGGGTGCTTTACCCGTAAGTCCTTCCAACGTATGAGGTGCAATACGCGATGGCTGATGCACAGTGTAAACGCCATTGAAGAGATATAGATATATAGATCAATGTGGACGATACTTTAACGATATTGTTGCTCCAACATTTGCAGTGTGCTGCGTTCGAGTGACTGTTCGGTTAGAGATACTTGGAATACTTTCACCCTGTGCACAGCATCTCCTATTGTCCCAAGAACCACCGCGGGCAGCCATTTTCGAATATTATGCTTACGTCCTTACGAAGAAGGGGTCCAGCAGCCTGAATAACTCAATCCGTGGAGATCTAGCTGGTTCTTCCTAGAATTTATTCAACTAAACATGGTTCTTGTGCCTTCGCGGTTTACTCCCGCGGTCTCTCGAACTTCGTATTCCACTCGAGGCCATACTCGTGAGGATACCTGCGCGCCAGGCGCTAGCCATTCTCCAATGCTAATGCTAGGGAAAAGGAAACAGACGGTGGCCTGGATAGAGCAATTTGCCCGAACCGATTCCCCGTTTTTTACTCCGCAGGTCAAACCACTAATTGATCTTAATTCCTTCATTACGACAACAGATACTTAAAAACCGCCGCTACCTACTATCTAGAAAATTTGTTTCCATTAAATCGTGATAGATTCAAGCCCTACATTTTAAGCTCGACGAAAATTCTCCAGAATGAAATTGCAACTCCTAAAGCGTCGCGAAGGAGTGAATAATTCCGCGCGATTCAAATCACACACAGATATGTAATGCATTTTTCGAGCACGCCAGAGAAGATAGCAGGTCGATTTAATAGCCGCATAATAATCTCGAGTCGCATGGCGGTGTGCCGAAGAAAGGGGGTTGTATCTAGCTGTAGCCGGAGGCGGCCGCGCCACTGTATCCTAGGGTAAGTAAGAAGACGCCTACAGTTTACGATGACGCGTAAATATCCCCGGCGTCCCCAACTTTTACGAACCCTTTGCTAGCCGGTATGCGTCGGGGGTGGCGGCGTAGGGGTGGGAATAGGAGTTTGCGGTGACTGGGCTGGGCCCTTTATACACTCCTAGCGCGAGTCTAACGCCCGCCACTTTACTTGGCTGTATCTTAGGCCGGTGGCGGTGGATACGAGCTTTAACTCTTGCACAGCTCGCGGCCGGCAAATAAAACATCGCGCGAGGAAACTTCGTGCTGTCGCGCGGAGCTTTTTCTTTCCACCGTTCCTTTCCTTCGTTCTTTTTTCCCACCCTCTGTGGCTCGATGCCGCGTTGCATTACGCGACGCTTCTTTCATCCATGGCATTCCATCGCGCGCGCAGTCGTTCTTGAAAGTTTTCGTCGAAAGGAAATTTTCGGAATAACTGGACAACCATGACGGAGGGGGTGGGGTTGGGCTGTTAATGGAATTTCGAAGTTACCGTTCTAGACGTTCCATGTACCGTTGAGGTATGAAAGTTTCCATTCAAATCACGCGAGCCGGCTCGCTGACAATTAATTGCTGTCTTAGTTGATAGTTTCAAGATTTCGATAAACGTAGAATCGTAGCGTTTCGCAACGAAGCCTTTCGAATTTCAAAGTCCAAATATTTGTTCGCTGTTGCGACGAAACCGGCGAAAAGAATCCTTCGCCATAAATTATTTATAATGAAGCGAGCAAAAAGTGTTTACTCGTACGGTATTCCTGCGGCGATCCTGCATTTCAAGTTTCCTACTTTGTCCGCGCGGCATTCGAAATTTTTCAAGCACCGGATAAAAAGCAGAGGCTGTGGCCCGCGTTTCACAATAGCGCAGACTTTGTTCACGGTCACGACGCGACTTTTCCTTTGGCCCCCGGTGATTTACCGTGCGCTTATTTGTGGGCCATTTCACCGCCGGGCAAGTTATCTCGCGGGATTCGGTCGTTAGAACGGAGAATAAGCGGGCCGCGGGTCCGGATACATTTTTGCCTAGCTGCTAGAAGTTTCAGCCATTCGACTGTAGACTTAGCTCGCTCCCTGTGTATATACACGCGGCACGATATACGAGGCGCACGGGCCACGAAAGAAACCTCGAGCAGTCTATCCATTGGCGTGGTTGAGTCGCAATGGAGACGGAAGCTAGTACTGCACATATACACTAAGGTTGCCATGTAGCCGAAAGTAAACCGACTTTTATATACCGGAGGATCGTCTAGCGAGCGCATAACACGAGGCACATAGCCGGTTTCAGCGTTATTATGTCGCATGTCGTTTCCAGCAGTTCCTCCAGACATCGTATATGGTCCCCGGATGTGACCGAATGTATATGTGGGACGTTCCGCGATATCCGAATGCCGTGCCAAAATTATATTGACTCTGCCGAACGCACTCCTCATCGTCAGATGCTTTTATATCTCACGCATTTCCTGTTTGCCGGACTTGCCGCGCCTTTAGTCTTTTGAAAGCGTTGCTTTGTTGGGACGGAAACGTTCCCGGAACGAATAGCATCTTTTATGGGCTACGATATTAGGGTGGATGATCGCGAGTGCCTTTCGTGAGTAATTCGCGGAGGGCAGAAATGACGACACTGCGACTGAAGCACGTCGCGCTGAATATGTACGCGAAGTTTCCGACACGCCAATGGCTGTAGTCTCGAAAGTAGCCATCCAGAGGGCTCGGATAAATGGAACTAAATTTAGTGGAAGTTGTGAAAATAGAAACGGTGGATATTATCGTATTATTATTGCCGGCCATTCGGTGACATAAAAACTCATTCGGGTGCGCGTTTCCCTCGTACACGCGCGCACCACTCTGTTGCGCAAACATGAACGTTCGCAGACGTGACTGCGTGGCAAACAGGCTGGCACGCGCTGCACGTGCAAAACGTCAATCCGCGTATTCCGCGTGCTGAGTGCGGCTCTGACCTACACCTGAGATTATAATTAGAAGTTCGGGAAACGTTGACGCCTAGCCGCCTCATTCTCGCAACGGGAATTAAAAGTGAGGCATTCGAACTAATTTCTCCTACTTTACGGGCACGCGTGCCAAGAATATGGGGCACCCTCGTATACAGATAATCCAAGCGATCTGTCCGGGCTATTTCTTTTTCGTCCCGGCACGTAATACGACTATAACGAATCGTTTGTTAATACGAAATGGTTGTCAGCGGTAACGAGCAGTAATCGATGACGGTCCTACGGAGTCGTTTAAATGCGCATCGAGTACGAATTTATTAGGCTATTTAGGAATACCGTGATAAAGGACAGGGGGTAGCGGGACAGCGAGAACGAAGAACGCAGGCTGGGTTAAGGATATTTCGAGAAGAAGGGAACGGATATAAGGAATGGCGCAGGGGTGGCAGTATCACGGGAGCTGAAGCACCGGCAGGCACAGCCCCTTGTAAGGGGTAGGAAGCAATTATAACACTAAATTAAGGGCGAGGAAAATTTGGTAATTAGGGGGATTCAAAAGGGATAAAGTTGCAGGACGGTCGTTTTTCCTGCGCCAGATTCTTCGGGGGTTACCGGGCATTAGTTCGCCGACCAGTTAAAAGAGAAACTTTCACCGTCACGGAGATGTCTCGATTGTCGCAAAATGTCGCGATAACGGCGTCGAAACTTTCCCCGCTTTCTTCCGCGAACCTCGTATTTTAGACGTTCCCACAATTTTCAGGAGCAATAATTCCCCGCTGAATTTTTTCGTACGATGAAATTATCGACTACCCTCATTTTTTCGAAACAGGTTGAAAATATTGCCGGCAAAGTTAAGCGTTCGAACATTAGATGTATGCGAAGAAACGACGCAAGCCGCAGAGCACTGGCGACGAAATTACCAGCAAGCCGTAGATCGACGACCGTTGGCGAGTTCAATTTTAGATCTTCGGCCCATTGTGAGCAGCGGAACGTATATACGGCGAGCGTTCGCAAGCCGCAGGAACACGATGATGCTTTACGCGCTGACGCGGCTCTGTCCGTCACGGCGGGCGCCGCAACGTGGTTCACGGAACCCTGCCTGAACCCCCTAGGCACTAGGAATATATATCTCCGTTTGGATTACACTGGACTACCAATAGGGTAAACACAAACACACGAATCGTGCGATACGTTCGGCAAGGGTGGAACAGAGCTGGCAGGAGGGAGAGAGAAAGAGACGGCGAGGGGGCTTGGCGGGGCTAGAGGAAAGCAGGATGGAAGGGAGTAGTAGGTGGTAGAAATGGCGATGCAAGTGGGTGGGGGTGGTTGAACCACGACAGGGGGTGGCCAGAGGTCGACGCGTGCGGGCATTGCGATCCGTCAGAGCGGGTAAACCGAAAACATAAATTTAATAGGTTTCACCCCCTTCTTCGAGCTTTATGGCGCCACCGAATTTCCCATTAAATAAACAAGCGCCATGTTCATTACATGGCACCGGATCTCGACCGATCGTGCGTTGTATACGCGCCGCCCTCTATCGTAGATTATGCTACGTAGATGCATCTAGGGCTTAGACCGCAGCTTGCGGTTTCCGGATACGTATGGGTCTACGTGGATGCGAGAGAGCTACGATGTCGCCCCTCGAAATTGAACGTAAGAGGAGAGGCGAGGTTTGATCGCTTTTGCATCGCCCTCGTCGAAGTATGCAGACACGAGGCGGTGTGTCGCAACGATTTATCGTTCGGCTTGGAAAAAAATTCCGGCACTCTGGGGACGAGCTTTTTTCCAAGCTCTCCCGTTAAACCGTATTTACATTTGCGCTTTCGCGTTGCCCGATAATGGCTGTTCGCTGATTCGCGAATTATGCAATAAGGTTTCGAATCGCGATGTAGGCTCGGATTTGAAAGCACATGCAGCCGGCCCGTGCTCCAAACGGGATTGTACTCCCGTTGGAAAATTCGTGTCGCGGACCGACACCGCCAAATTCCACCCGGCGATTCCGGATTTTTCGTGTTTTTTTTTTCACCGCGCGCCACGTAATCTCTTTTTTCACGATGGTCTCTATCGGAAACGCATAGTGATCGTCCACGCGCGCGGACGGCTGCGCGAAACACTGTAACTCCTGCTTGCTGATAATTAGCGCATCCATCAGCCGCAGCAAGCCGCCAGCTAATGCCGATCGTACGTTATCGTTATCACGGTCTCCCCATTTTGTCCAACCGCCGCTGGTCCCCCGCAACCCCTGCCGCTCGAACGCACCCCCCTGACCCCCCTCTATATTTGTACGTGGTACGTATGCGACCCACAAGCAGCGACACCATCACCAACCCCCGCCGTTCCCCAACCCCCCCATCCTCTATGGCTGACTCCTGGCTTCTACCCTATATCGGCAGCCAACGCATGAGCTGTCGATACGACCAATAATCTAATAACCAGTCACCGGCAATGTGTCGTAAGTCACCGGTCTGCAGATTTTCACCGGCCACGCTCACTCCGAGAACCAATAACGCCTTCCCTCTTGAATTATCAATTCGATGGTTGTAGGCCGTTGCCGGATGAACGGAAGAACGAGCCTCCGTGCGGCACGTTCTTCGCGGGATATGAGATTTTCCTGCTGATTTACAGCCCCGCGATCCATTCAAAATCGTTGAATCGCCTACCGGTTCCCGCCGGGTCTGCGAAAGTCTGAGCGTATCAGACGCAGGTGAAATTGAAGGTAAAAAGAAGATCGATGCCGCGAGCCGACGACGTTTATTCCGATAGAACGAGGACTCGTTTCTCGAGAAATCCTTACGGATAGTCGAACGAAAGGGAAAGAGTGAAGGACGGGGTGTGAGAGAGAGAGAGAGAGGAAGCAGGAGGTGGAGCACGAATCCCATACGCGGGAACAGGCCGCCACTTTATTTCCAACGATCGGTGAATCTAGCAGAGTTGCGTACCGCGGTCGTAAAAAAACGACGGACGCGCAATTCCCAACTGGGCACTGGTGCTCGTTGACGCCGCGGTGCGATCTCCCGTATTTTTTTTATTTTTTTTCGTGCTTTCGTTTCTAAAAATCATAGAGTCCATCGAAGGGCGAGTTACAGGATCGCGATAGCACGGCATAGCGTGGTGCATGCGCGCATCTCACGGCCGCGGGCCGCCAAATGATCCAGAACACCGGTGGGAATTGGTTCGGCATCGAAGGGGGCGGCGTTAGGGGGTAGAGCAGAGGCAGCGTTATAACTAACCGGGCTGATCTACGACCTGTTTAGTAGTTCTATATCAGCGCTGCACCCTGCTTCGGTACACGCAATCGAATTGCCTCCTCTGCCGATAATATCTGACTTAAGTAGGTAACCATCGCGCGTTTACTCCCGTGAACACACACGCGGTCACGTACCGGCGTACACACTGCCACCGACGCGTGAATAGAGTGCTGGCGGCCGTGCACGTGCGCAAATAACTAGAATATGGATGACAGAGCACGGCCGGGCAGGAAAGAAGTTGTTCGTAGATGCTAGATTAACCTGGTCAGTACGTTTGTAGCCGAGACGCGTGTAAAACGGCTCTGTCTGGCCTAATGGTACGCCGTGTACGCTCGTACATACCCCCTTTTCGTTCGCCGCATTATACTTTCAGTAGGTTGCTTTACGATCGTGACTAACTAGCCCGGTTACACGATAAACGAGTTAATGATTGATGTAACAGAGGCACCCGTAATTCGTGCCGACCCGCGGGGGTTCAAATTGATTATACTATTCTGTTATTGCGGTGAGTTATAAGCGGCACGGTGAGGCGAGCGCATAATTGCCCCGCGTTCTGAAGCGAGTCGTTCGACAATTGAAATTTCCCATTTCGCGCGATTAACTTAATCCTTTCCGCTAGGACGATCGTGCAGCATCAGCCGCGCAATTTGCTAATGTTTGATCATTTGCCTTTGGCCCCCCCCCTTTTTCATCTGTCTTGGACAACGTCGCAACGATGGTCCGGCGGCCATCCGGTGAAAAGAGTTACAAATCGGACTTCTATTCCATTCTCTGTTAATGGAGAATAACGGTGTCGATGCGATCGAAACATTTTCGGGCGTCCAACCAAAGCGAACCCGTGCAGAGCGTCATTTTCACTTTACGGGAGATCGAATGCATAATGAGGGAAGGAGATTAAACGAGGAGCATTGTTGAAACGCGGCACGCATTTGTCTATGTCTAATAGAATATTAACGAACACAATCTGGCGTTCGGCGGCCGTGCGCAAAATGCATTCAGTAGCTCATCGATCGACGTTTCATCACGCGCCAGCAAAATCGCCGGCGAAATGAAAAACAAGGGTGGGGGTGGGGGCGATGTCGAACTCGGTTGACGAGAGAGGGTGGTTCTGATGGCGGTGCGAAGGGGCGCGGGGGATCGTTAATTGTTTAATCCCGTCCGATTGGCGCAGGTATTTTTAAATATGAATCCACGATCTAGAAATTGAACTATCCGTTAGAAAATTGTGTTGTCCGATGCCGCGAAATATCGCCTCGGCCCGCCGAATGGCTAAGTACGATTTATAGCTTCATTTATGACGCGCCACGAGTTATTCTCATTGGCTCGGTTTTAAAATGTTCCCGATCGATCGCGGGCCGGCCCTCGCATTATACGCGCCCGGGCTGCTTAAACATTTCCACGATTTACGGTGTTTCGCGCAGGCGGTGATCAGTTTTCAGTGAATAATTCAAAAATTGACGCCCCTTATTATACGTTATCGCGATCCCGGCCGCCCGTTCCGCGGTGTTGTCGAAATCGATCGTGGGCAAAAATTTATTCGATGCCGCTCCGTCGCGAACGTTTTTCGTTCTGGTTTTTGTTTTTTTTTTATCGCGAATGCACGCACGCGAGCAAACCAGAAAACGTTTCCAATCCTCACGCAGACTTTTCTCTCTGTCACAGGTAAGGAAGATATTGCTAAGCCGCATTGGACATGGTTGCAAGGTGAGTTGTGCTTTCTTCAAAATTGATTAGCGTTACTAGGCGTTCCCTCGCGCTCTCCGGCTCTCGCCGTTGATTTGGGGGTTGATTTCGAGCGGGACAGTTTGGAAATTGGCACGACGAAGGGGGGACGCGCCGATTGAAATCAACCCCCGAATCGAAGGACGCCAAAGAGTCGAGTCGATGAAGCGCTCCTGGTTCGTCGACGTCGCGCCTCGGGATCGTTCGAAACGGGATAAGAAAGTTTCCTTGCTGAATTCGGATCGGGTGTCAGGGTTAGATTTATTCGGGGCGAGGCACAGATGCTGCTGCTGCGGGGCTACCCCTCGAGTTTCCACGAATTCGGCGTGGTCCTGCGGCATTCTCGAACGACACGGGAGGCAGAATTCCAAGAATAAAGAGTCGTGGGGTGAATTTTCATCGCGGCGAGAACCGCGCCAACTATCGCCGCTCTCGAACGTTTCGCCGTCCCCCTGCTGACGAACTCTTTCCCCCCGCAAAGCGGGCGAAGAAGAATCGCGAGGAACAGCTGCGAGCGCCTTGACAGCGCGACGGGAGCGAGCGCCGTCTGTGTTTCTCTTTTTCTTGAAACAGGGGAAAGAAAGGGGAAAAACGAAGAACGAGAAAAGAAGAGGTTCGCCACGAGAGAACGTGCAGAGGTCGCGTTAGAAGGGGAAACGAGGGTGGATAGTAGGAAAGACCGTGGTGAAAGAGAGGGCGAGAGAGACAGAGAGAAATAGAGAGGAGCAGAGAGAATACAGAACGATGCCTTCGAGGGTGATCAATAAATATTGGCTCTCGGGGGTGAAATTGGGGTAGCCGACTACGGGCATGGCGACGGAGGGTGAGAGGAAGGACAGTCGTGCTGCTGCGGTTGCCGCCCCTTTCCTATGGCACACGACGTATGGCAGATATAACCACTTGGTATAGGCAATGGAGAATCGCTCATGGACCGTAATTCCCTCAGACTTTCTGATCGATACTCACTTTAGGCCATTCTGCCAGGAAAAACGCGGAAAGGGTCGCGCGGATTTACGAGGTAAACTGGCAAAGCGGGCTGTCGTAAAAATTCGATAGTGTGTACACGCGACAGTTTCGCGCATCCAGCATCCGCCATAAGTCGAAACCTATATGGAAATTCTCTACGGAATAGATGGTACATCGATATCAGACTACGCGCACGCTGATTCAGTGGGTATATTCCCTTGATTGCCCGTCCCGGACACGGGATTTCGTTTCGCGCGATTCTCCAGTGCATGATGAAACGATCGTGCTGTCCCCGTCCTGCACCGGAAAGCAAACCGTTCCCGTTAATTGCCGGTTGATTCGTTAAAGAGTATCGGTTTTAAGGGACAACCCTGGTCCAATTGCCGTTAACGACTGGCGAAGAATTAAATGGCTTGGTGGTTGGTAGAAAGATTCCATTGACGGAGGGTTAAACGAGTCGCAGGCATCACGATTCTCTGACCAATGGGACTAAACCACTTTAATTCTTTTCTATTATTAGGGTGCATCCATTTGTTTATTCTTTTTATTCTCCTGATGGTAAAAAAAATGACTGCAAAGCTCGCGATACACGATCCTCGCTCCGTTGCAAGAACGAACGAATTAAACCGCAACGGTCTGGGGGAAAATTTTCCTCGATCCGTCTCAATTGTCTTCGCCGTGTTCCAGTCTCAGCCAAATAGAAATCCCCGTATATAGCTTGTCCGTGGAGAGGTTTCCGTGAATTCGGTTAGAATTTGGATGAGGAAACTGGATGCTTCCCGAGGCGTGAAATGGCTGCGTTAACCGCTTGCACGAGCTGAAACCCCGAGTTGAGCGCAAGGTAAGGGGCGGACGTATTCCTCCTTCTCCGCCTTCTCCTCCAGCTCTCCACTATCTCTTCCGCAAAATGCCCCTCTCTTTCTTCGTCTCCCTTATTCCATTCTTTTAAAGGCTTCCGCCCAGCGACAGCGTTGTTTAGTAATACCATGCTTCAGACTGTAACGGAGGATCATAATAGAATTTATGCCACCCGGGCTTCTCTCGCTACCAGTTCTCCACGATTATTCACCCTTTTATTAATGACCAAGCGATCACTCGAAAACTCTTGCTTTCGCGAGACACTCTATCCCCCGCTCACCATTCCCTGTATATTAGATTATCGACATTTTTCCACCCAATCACGAAGCACACGTGCGTAACCCTGGATAAGGGATACAGGGATGGGAACTTTATGCACCCCTTCGAGCAAAATCCATCCGGCCAACCATCTCCTCCTCCTCCTCTGGTTTTCATATTTATTATCTATAAATTGACCGAAATGTTATCCTATTTGAAATTCACGCCAGACTATTTTATCCTTGGCGAAATGAGCCAACGGATTTGCCAGATTCCCCCTTTGGAACCGCGTCGCCCCATCCCAAAATCGAGCAATCTTTCTCCCGTCGACGTTCGCGCTTCTTTGTTTTCCGTTGAATTTCGGCCGGGCCGCGGTTCGAACACGCGGATAAGCAATATCATCGTCCAGATCTCAGCGAGAGGTATAAGACGAGAGTTATGCGGCCCGCTATGCGCGAGGGAATCGTAGATCAGCGGCTGGCACGTCTGCAGGGACGTGGAAGCGAACGTGAACGAACGGAGAACCACCGCCATCATCCCGTACAACCCCCTTTTCGTTCTTCCACGATCCCACCTTTCTTCCAAACCAACCCCCGCTGGCCTCTCCTGTCCCTGCCATTCTCTCACTTTCTCTCTTTCTCCCTCTCCCCCACCTCCTACAATCCTTGCTTCTCGTGCTCTTTGTCCGTGTCTCTCTCTCGTTCTCTCTTGCCCGTACTCTCTGTCTCTCGACATTCGTATCTCGCTATCTTGGAGACCCAGGTCCCTGTGCCTACGTGTTTGTCGTCTTTGTACGCTCGTATACGCGTCCCCTTTCGTACACTTGCAACGGGACCGCGTGTCGCGTATGTCCAAGCTGGAATGTGTATATCATCGATATGTATACCTACGTAAAATGCCAAAGCAAGCGCATAAGGCGACAGGGTGGCACGAGTATGAGTGAACACAATACTGGGTGTGGCATCCAGGCTGAACTATTATATCACCCGGCGGAGGTATATACGCGCAACGAGGCGCGAGTCGCGCGGCGAACCCGACCGCGTGTCGACCGTATTCTTTTCTATCGAGATATAATTGCAGGCAGAATGTCACGGGGCCGACCCGGCAGCCGAGAATGTCTGCACGGTCTTTTCGTTTCGTTTCGTTTCGAGTCCTGTAGAATATCGTTTTATGTGTTTCCCCGCGTGCTACATAGGTCGGTATTATGTTCGGAGGAAGAAGCAGCCGTAGAGGGTCGTAGATTTCGGGGGAAAGAGTATGAGAGGGGTTCGTTTATCCAGAATAGTTAATAAGCTTAGGTAATTGGCCACGGATAAGGGCAGCGTTCCCGTTGTAACGAGAATTAAGAGCAGCGAACGAGGTGGTTCCGTCTCGTGGTAGTGGTTCTATCCTATTTTTTCGTCAGCGGAACGTGAATTAAGTCCCTTCGCTATCTTCAGTCCTCGCGTAAATTACACCAGCTCCATGGAGAGAAATGGCCGCCTCTTCTTTACCCCACACCACCCGCCGCCCCGTTTCTCTCTTTCTCTCTTTCTCTTCACTTTATTTACATATAGATACGAAAGCCATTGAGCCGCCGGGGAAAAGTACTTCCCTTTTTATAGGTTTATTCATTCGGCATCGATAAAATTTGCCTCGAATTATCGCCGCCATTTCTCGCGTCACCTCCTGCGCGAACCCATCCTGACTAATTTTATCCTCATTGTTTTTTTCTACTACCTTTTCCATCATGTTTTGCCGTTTGATTAAAACGTTGATGAAACGGAATTTTCGGGTTCGCCAATTTCCACAACGTATTGTTCGTTTTCTAGCAATTTCGCGTCTCTGTAATTTCGAGCGGCTCCACGGATAGCCTCGATGCTTCGAAGGGGTTGAGCATAACTCGAAACATATTATGAACACATACATAAACATCCCTCGGCGTTATCAGTTGTCGGACGCCGGCGCGCCGGATATTGTCGCATCCTCCGTTTTGCTCTCCCCGCTACGTGGCACAGAGCGAGACACAAAACGTGTTGTTCGAACAAAACCCGAGAAAATCAAGGGAAAAACCTACTTCAGCGGAACAACAACCCCAATTCGCGATACAAAATAATATCGGGACCCCTCGGAAGACTAATAAACCTTAATTTGCCGATTTCTTCTCGACGATTACGATCGATACTAAAGTGGACTACAGGTATTAGTCCAAAATACCCGAGCTCATTTTTCTTGCATTTCCAGATGGGAGAAAGTTTTCGCCAACACTCTATCGCACAAAGGGCACAGTTTCGTGGTAAAGAACAAGAATCCGTTTTCCTTTTGCCTGTCGAAGGATGCTTTATGCTGGCGCGCGCCCCACGACAAAAAGGTCCACGACTTTTACTTTTTTATTGCCCCGCCGTAATCTTGCTGCTTCCTTGCACCTTTGCCGAAGCAGGGGTACATTCACAGGGACGGCCTGTAAAAAAGTGAAAAGGCTGACTTTTCCCGGTGAAAGTCGTATTGCCCCCTATTAGACCCTCGACACTTTGTTATTTTTTGAGGGGAGAGAGGAAGAAAAAAACGGACAACGCTTTTCCTTCGGTGAAAGTTTGGGACGCATGGTTGTCCGCACGTTTTTCGAGCGCCATTCGGATAGGATCTTTTTACCACCGACCGACGCTTTCTAAATTTTTCCAACGTCTCTACAGTTGAAGGACCGTGCGAAATAAAAGTCTCATTCCGTGCCGAGATAAGATCCTTAAAAACTTTCTATCGGTATCGGGAAAACCTTTTACTTCACGCTGAACGACCACTTTTCGAACGTTTTAATCGTCCCGTTTTCTTGCTGCCTTCTTTGAAATTGAGGATACACCGGGCGTCTTCTCCGTCGCGTAATATTGTTTACCGTTCCGTAGACGCAGAAAAGTATAAAAGCTGCCCTTAAATTCCATCGTGTACACAGATATTTAAGCATGGTCACGGTGATGCCATTTTATTACCCGTAACAACCGCATCGTATAAACGTGGAAAGGACCGGAACTACCTGCTGCACCTTAACCTTCCTTTACAATGCAAATTCCCGGTCATCCTTAGACTTAATTTTCCCGAGTTTTTTCGACCGATCTGCCGGCTCTATAAACGCGCGCGCCCGCGTACGCGTCCAGAACCGTAACGCAATAAAAAAAACACGCCGAGAATAATTTCTTCGTTCTTCAGAAATGTCGCTCGGCAAAGCTAACGGTACACGTTGAAATATTCGGCATTATTTCTAGCGAAAGATTCATTGAATGTTCGTTGACAATTGAACGACCTGGAGGAATGCGTTTTGAAATGAGCTCGGAGACGCTCGCTGGCCCAGCACTATTAAGCACAAGGATATTGCATTGGACGAATGGGACAGAGGGTGCCGAAGGGAGGGCGCGAGCCGGTTGAAAGAGTTAAATCGAGGTTGGTGCTCGCGGGGCGGCTAGCGACGAGCAAATAATCGAGTTTAATTGCAAAACCGTCGGCATGATTTAATTACGCGGAGCAGCACAGTTATATATATATTATGTACCACCGCTGGTACATATATACACTGGCCCTCATCCCCCGTCCTCCCTCTCTCTGCCCAACAGATACGCAATAGCAAGTTAGACGGTGTACGCGGCCGTATATTTGTTCGGACACATATATGGAGCAAAGATCGCGGCAGCAGTGAAACATTAGTGCTTTTCGTTATTTCGCCAGAGTTTTGGCGCAACTTTTCTGCATTCAATTGGAAGTTCCAGAAGTTAATAAAAAAATCTGAAATCGCGATACGAAGGTAACGCGAACTCCTACGAAAGGAAAGGAAAGTTCTGCGAAGGATCGAAGGAAACGTGCATTCGGGAGGGTGCAATTATTTTCACGTACTCGAGCGTTGCCGCTTGTACTCCTTATGCAAATCCGCGTTTTTCGGACAACGAGTCATTTTCCGATGTAGCAAAAAGAATCGCCAAAGATTTCCGCCTTCACGCGCGAGTTCTTTCGCGCGCCTCGCGGTGTCGCGCGGCTGTGTCCACGGATATCTGCATAAACGTGTGCAACGTGGAAACGGCTGGTCGAACCGAAGAGTATCGCGAGAGATCACGAGAGAGGGAACGGCCGGGGAGAGTTTCGTCGAGCGGTGGACTCGTTTGCACTCGGCGCATTCGAAAGCTGGCTGGAATCGTCTCGAACAGTTCCACCTCGACCGCTCGCCTCCGCCAACGCCCGTTTCAGCCCTTCTTCCAAGAGGTGGCCTTATCTCTGGTTGGTTTTTGTCCGGACTGCAGTAGCATGGCAACACGCGATGCAAGGTTTCGCGCGAGACCAACCTGCGACAGGAGATTTCCGGCTGATATCGTAGCACGCGAGCACGCCGAAACCCCTCGCCAGACTGAACGGGATGGATAACGCCCGCATCCAGCCCGATTCGATTTTATGAGCTGTTGACGACACCTTCTGCCCGGCGCGCACGGCTTGGATAAATAATAGAATGGCTGTGACACGACACGCGAACCGCTCGAGAACTCAATTTTTATACCTGCGCGATGGGCGAATGGATCGTTTGTACATCGAATAATCGAGCTGACTCGCGGTTTATGCAACCCGGTTTCCCCGGTTATTCCACGTCGCATCCAAACGCGGATCTTTTCCACGGTACAAATACCCGGGTACGCAATTAACGACGGACAATGCACGCGGACGGTCATGGTCCTGAAATCTCGGGAGCGGTGCAGCGGCGCTCGAGATCGTATCATTCGCTGTTAAGATATTGAAAAAACGCTTAACATTCTGGCAGCTCTCTCGCGAACAGCAAGCTGCCTCGGATTCAAGCTGCCCCGGATTCGAGCTGCGACGGTAACGAGCGAACGATGCAATCAGGAAGGAGCAACATATGGCGATGGAAACTACAGTCCGGAGATGCATTATGATAATTTCAGTGGCGCAACGCGTATTTGGAAGATTGCGATTAAGAGGCAGCAGGGGCAGAAAAAGAAACCAACGATTGCGACGAGCGCGCGTTTATGAATTTTCATAGTGCGGCGACCACCGGAGGGAGAAATATCTTAATTCGGTGTGATTCGTGCGAGCGTACCGCGCGGAATTAATATCCATTGTGAGCGGAGTGAAGCTCGTTAATAACGGGATTACTGATCGCCAATTTTGCTAACGCGCTTCGACAACGCTGCCGGATTTCACATCGAGATTAGATTGTGCGGTCATTAGTTTGTCGACGCACAACTTTATCCGATAACGAGACTGGTTCTTGCGCAAAGCATTTTGCGCGTCGTTTCCGGGAGAGGCGCGTAACGAGCCGACAAAACACCATGCAAAGTAACGCTGTGGATTACCGTGGGCGGCGCGGATCGTGCGATCAGTTTGTTGGAATTGCGGTACACGGAAAAAGATAATAACATCTGAAATAAAAACGGCGGCGGAGCGTTCGTATTTCGACGCGCCTATTCTTACGTACATCCATCAACGATCCTAGGGGATCCACGTTGGTTCGAAAGTGAAGAAGAAAGCAGGGGAGAGAAGTGAGGAGAACAGCGACATCAGGTTCGAGCAGCAGAGGTCACTGCCTCGAAACCGAAATACACACATATGTACATATATGGCTAGATATGAGCGTATTCAACGGTATCGTGTCCCTAATCGTGCCGTTAACTCTTTCCGAGGGACTTTTCGACATCGCCTTCATCGGATATTTCTCTATCGACTGCCACAAATTTCCCGGCATCAACGAAGCTCGAGACCAATCGTGATTCTCAGAACCCACTCGCAGTAGATTCGCGAAGACTCGCGGGTGATGCTTCCAGCAAGCAAGACGAGTGCATCCGATGCTCTAGGAGTGACGTTGAAAAATTCACGGCAAGGAATCCTCGCGAGCCAACGCGAGACAGCAAAGGTCTCGGCCATTGTCGCTGAAAACCTCGTAATGTATCGAGTTTTTCATTTAGGCGACGGTAATCACCATCCTTTCGGTAGCCGGTGCCGTTATTTCGATCCTCTCTTCTCCCACCCCTCCGGTTTTTGTTTTGTTTTTATCACAGCCACGCGTAAATCGGCGGTAACGGCGATAAACCTGTGAAGCTGTGAACGTCCAACATTTGTTATTGCTCTCGCGTGTGAAGTTTGATATCCTCGTGTGCACACGCACATATTAATCCCTCCCGTGTAAGCATATGTATGCGCGTAGAATGCAAAGGACGATGTTGCCGGTGGTGGTTTGGTGAATCGGGCGCAAGGGGTTGGGGGCTCGTGGGGGTGTATCGGACAGAGAAACGGCTAGAGATCGTACGGTCGGGAGCGACGAGGATCGCTTGTCCCGTGGAGGGGGTGAGTCGGTGGGGGTGGCGAGAGATGGAATGGGGGGCGCGGGGGTAGGGCGTGCGCGCCTGCACCTCATAAACTTAAACCCTAATTAACCGGCGCTACGGCTACTGTTGCGCCCTACGTGCGTATGCTTCTCGTTCGTACACACGAACGCACTTTGTCGCTTTTCCCTCTCGCTCCTTTCTCCTCGCCGCCGAGCTTCGCCCGATGGTTGTCCGTTCGTGTGCTCGTTCGCCAGTATTCTCTAGCGAGAGACGCGATGTTTATTGCGCGACTTCGCGTATATTAGCTCCACCGCGAAACTATCCGGTGGCTTTCGTGCGTGGTACAGCCACTGCCGCTGCTGCTAGCAGTTCCCGAAGACGAGACATCTCCTCGGAATCCCGCGCGGTTGGTTAAGACCATTGGGAGGGACGGGAAAGCAAGTTGAGCATTCGAGTTGACGGGAAAAGTATGACGATTGCGATGTAGCCAAATCGAACGCGGGGCAAGAATCGTTTGCGGGTGGAAAAGCGTTGAGTCGCGGAGGGATGAGAGTGAAAATCGTTGGGCAAAAAATACGCGCATAATACGGTTCTTGTCGCGGTTGAGGATACACTTGAAGCCGCATCGCTGTTTTCGTAGCAATTTTTGTAAAAGTGCCGGGGGTAATTGCGAAAGTTTCACTTGCCAAACTTTCTGATACGAGGTAGTGTCCAAGTTGGAACGATTTATTTCATTGGTTTTCCTTTTTTGGCCTCGATAATATAAAGGGGATCGTTGTATTTCGGGTTCTCCGCGTTGAAAAAGTTGCCTCTAGATGATGACTTGTTTCCAACATGTGGCGCCGCTTAGGCCCACTTGTTTTTTCTGGTAGAGTAGATTCCGCGAGGTGGTATCGTTTGCCGACGATTTATTTACGACCGGGAAGGCTCGTCCGTGGCCACTGTATGCACAATACGTTTGTTAGCACAAGGAAGCTTAGGGAATTCAAAAGGCGTAGCGCGCTGAATGTTAATGAGGAATTCGATCGTGAAGCGCCCGTTGGAAGCGATCCAATCCATAAATATGGTCGCTTCAAACATTTCGTGCGAGCCTCATTAAACAATTCGGATAATTGTGTCTTATTCAGAATTCGGGCCAGGCTTTAGCAATGGAAATATCCGCGGCAATATTCATAATCATTTCAACGGGTTCATTTAGGTGCATACGGCGGTTCGCGATTCGTTAACCGTGCTTTACAATTTCATCGCAGTACATTTACCTGCACCGACGTGCGCTGCGTTTATCAAACTTTTTACAAACACTTCATAAACGTTTACGGTTTACCGCGCATGCACAATCGCGTCTACAAGTACTACGAGTACAGACGTACACCTACACCTACAAGTGGCGTTCAGAAAACGCACGCGCACGGCCGTCGCGTCGCGACGAGCCGTCTCCTGAACGCTTCCCTTCCGCGACCTAACCGCGTTCAGAATATTCTCAAACAGCAAAGAGATCCCTGGCTACGCTCCGACTAGCAGGACTAAACCGAAGATCGACTATTTACATTACCGCTATCGTCATGCTGCCACCCCGTCGCTGATCCTTCGTATACTCACATTCGCACGTGCACACACGCAGTCGTGTTCAGCGAAACGTGTACACGTATACCTAGAAACGCGACGCGACCTCTCGTCCACGTGCTCTCCACCCGTATGGAAACATCCCCGTGCCAAATGTACGTGCAACACACGATGACCGCGCACTTGAGGCCGCGTGTATCGTCGAATCGACCATGGAAAGGTATATTGGCGTGGAAAGATTTGATAGTTTAATACGCGACGTGGGTGTATCTGAGGCGAAGGTTGCCTCCGCGGTATCCGACCTGCGCAGACCTGACCCGACCATGTCTCTAGGCAATATGGCGCCCTGGCCGAATCCAGCGGCAGGCACCCTGGGATGGGAGTCAGGCTCGGCACACGGCAATGAAAACCGGTCGATGCGAGGACGCACCGGCCTGTAAGCGACGGCGGCGTCCAGCGTCGCGGCGCGACGATCGTGTTCCGGAGGATATCGCGGCCAATCGGGTGGGGCGAGAGATCAACATGGCCGCCGTGTGTCCGCGGTGACCTCTTCACTGCTGCGTACTCGGTTAAATCGTTTTTCCATTGTTTTTCACGGTTTCGTTGAACGATCGTAGTCCAGCTCGCGATGTCACCTCGTATCGGACGCCAAAAGTGGTATGTAAGTTGCGAAGAAGACCCGCCGGGCTTTTTTCTCTCTCTCTCGTTTCGACGCCAAGTGGATTGAATGGAGCCATCTTACGCTTCTTCGCACGTGTGCCTGTATGGTGGCCTCTATGTGCACGTGTGCGTATGTGCAAGTGCATTCTGTGCTCCGAATTTAGTTTTTTGTTGGATGTAATTCAGTTTGCGCCCCTTTTTGTGTTCCACTGCCGCGGGCCCTGAGATATTGTTTTCGCGGTGATCATTTGCGGTAAATCAGAATTACTCGCCGCCTCGTTGATCGTGGCCAGTTTAATGCAACGCTTCTGTCGCGTATGCGGTATCGCAATGTTTACGGTGCTCCATTAAATTTAATGGCGATTGCGCGACTCGCCGATGCTATCCGAACCTTTGAAATTCTTCCCTTTTGAATTTCGATTTAGCAGATCAGTGTTTGAACAATTGCTCCGTCTCTGCTGGTTGCGTGTTACCCGACGACGAAATGTGATTGTTATTTAGTATATCTCGAAGAGGACAAGAAAATGAAAACTTTTGAAGCTTCAAAGAGTCTCTACTCATTTTTTTAAATTGCAAATTCAGGGAAAAATAATAGTTACGCAACCCTGCTCCCTGACTCGTGTGCGCTGCTTAACATTTGAATTGCATGATCATTATTGTATTTCTCTGCTTTCGACGTGTATCCAAATACCTACATGGACCGATACTTTCCTTTGCAACGCCAACGGTTTTTTAAACGCAGTCAAAATTTATTTCACTCTCAGAAGCAGAGGCGTATCAGCGTTATAGATTTACGCTCGCGTCGTAAGAAATTTGCCACGATTATCTTCGGAATGAGTTTTTCAACGGTCGTTTCGTTGTCGCTTCGGCTGGCGGGAGCAAACGCATACGATAATTACGGCAATACGGTTAATGATCGCGTCGACGGGCTCGCACGAAAAATGTTCTCGCGATAAATTATCTCGGCGGAAACCGGTGTCGCGCCAAACGAGATTCCAACGCGTTTCTCTCCCTTTTCCTCCGTTTCTTCGCGTAATCATTAGACGACCCTCGTGACACAGAACGATGCACTTCTGACAAAAAAAATAACGCACAGCCTCACCGCTCGCCCGTTTGTATCGCCCGTCGAAGGAACTTTTACCGCGCGTCGCAGAATCTTCCACGGTGTCCCATTAAGCGCATTTGTGTCGGATAATCGCGCGTTACGAAACCGCCTTTCGGCAAAAGTAATTTCAACGTTTCATATCCAAGGTTGTCAGACAGTTTTAAAGTAACGACCGCTCGGCATACGCCGGATGTAAAAATTCAGAAACGCCGTACTTACCCGGGTAATTGCCGCTATTTACGAACTAGCTCTGCAGAGTACGATTCGGATTTGACGTTATTCGTTTCTTAATTGGGCAATTGCTAACCGTTTTGCCGAGGCACGATTGCATACACGATCGGAACAAATTTCAATAATCTTCGTGCATTTAGCATTCTTTCAAATCGTTCGTTTACGATATGCAATTAGTTTTTAACATACTAAAATAAAAAACACCGAAGAACGCAGGAGGGACTTGCGCCTCCCTTCATTGGCTGCCGTCGGAACGCGATCAGGTTACTGGCAAGATGGACGTTGTTCACTGCACCGTAGAACCTTTGCCATTAGACGTTGCAGTGCACATTGCTGGAACTTCATTTAAAAGAAAATGTGCAGTTTATTATCGCTTATTTGTTGCTTTGCTATTCGTTTCACGACTTTCGCCAACGCGAAATGAAGCTATTCGTCACTGTTAGATGTAGCGCCGGCTGCAGTCGCAGTCGAGCGTCGCTTAAAAATTGATGGCGATAATTAACGACGGAACGTTTTCATTGGAGGGTGGCGGACTCGATTATAAATTAATGAACACGCCGTGGCCACCGTGGCGAAGGCGAGCTTCGCTGTACTGGTGGAAAAAAGTAATCGAAAGTGCAATATATGGCAAATTCCGCGCGATAAGGAGAGGGAATTATCGACGCGATGACTTGCACCGCTGATAAATAATTAACTGCCGCGGTAAAGGCTCGTAAAATAATCGCGCATATGCTTTTACGCATGACCGACTTTGCCGGATTGCTGACACAGGAATACCAGATTCTTTCCTAGTTTTGCTCGCTTAATTAGCCACGTCATGTACAAATAAAGCAATAGCGAGGATGGATAGTTGGCGCCGCAATCATCGCGCGGTAAAACAGCTATTCAAATACAACCATGCGTGTACACGGATGTTTGTTATCGTACAATCTTCTAACAACATTCTATGTACCTATAAGATATCAGCCGGCTCGAATGATCAATACAAGAAGCATGTATTCGTTTCCTTGTTGTGCTCTTACAATATTTACCAAGCGAATTGTCGTCTGTCGCTGCATAAAATATACTTGTCGTCGTTTCAAGTGGATACAACATTCTCGAAACGGTAGCATATCTTCTGTACCGCTTGGAACAGATAGGAGCGCCGTTGGTATCGATCAATCACCATCGAAGATTTCCCCTATCGATCTCTTTCTCGCGTTCCCAATTCGAGTGCGGTCGCTCGTGTAAACCAATCGCGGAGAGCTGAGCACCGAACAAGCTTCCGGTGTGTTTCCAATTTGACGATTCTCGTTGCCGTCCCGCGTGTCCAAAGTTCTATATGCGTTCCACGCCGAGTTCGAGCACTTAGCGAGTGGTCGAATCTGACTGAACGCATGTTTCTGCTATTGTGCGTCGCTTTTCCGTTGCCTCGACGTAGGCACAGGATCAGCGGCCATTAATTCACGCGCAATTTTATATCCATTAAACTATGCGAAAGTGCAGAAAAAGGTTCTCCACTTTTTTCTGTATTTATTTTACGTATAATGGTCGATGAAATTCATGAAGTTATATATACAATACGTATATATAGACGTATCGACGGAGAAAACGAGAACTCGTAATGGATAAGAGAAAATCGAAGGAGGTCTACAGATAAGAGATAGGTCGTTCGACTTTTCCGTTAGGGGTGCCGTGTGAGGGCCTCCGAATCAATTTAGAGAATCGCCCGAGATAACCGGATAACATCGCTCGCAGGACTTTATCGAATTTCTTTCTCGTTCGCCACCGCCCCGAATATTCTCCTTCGCGAGCCGAGTGTATCTCACTCGCCGGGCATCCAGTGAATTCTGCCTGTCCCGCTACGGAGGACATAAATCGTGCGTACGTCGCCGCGATGTTATGCAGGGGTCTCGTCTATGGGGAAAAACAGACGGGAAGTGCGCACCTGGCCGCTGTTCACAGCGGCAACCGAATGGGACTGGCGCTTCTCGGCGAATCGACGCTCGCAGGAGAAGCAATTGTTCGCGTTAAAAGTGTACGCCGTGCGCGTTTGAACGAGGCAACATTTTCGAGAGATAAGACGCGATGGTTTCGCCACGCACGGTGGCTCGATCAGCAGACGCAGCCGGGCGAATCGAATGGGCAAGGATGAACGCGGAGAAGGATGGTTTAGAAACACGCGCGATAATGACCCGCATAAAAGACACCATCTACTTGACGCAAACGTATCATCACTTCGTGCTTCGTTAAAGATTGAACGTATCACGCGCCCTCGATAGCGATTGCGTTACACTTGGCGAACGCGAGCCTCCTTTAACAGTTTTTTAATATTGAATATCTCACGACCTGTATCTGCGGGGGGAAAAGTGGGGTACTGGTTAATTATCGCGTCCGCGGTGAAATCATACGAACGCGATAATTAACTCTTTCTTGTGCGCCGTTTCTCTTTCCACCCCTACCACCGTCCGATCGTGTTTTTTGCGCTCGAGGAAGACGAGCACACCGGGCTCGTTATTAATTATTAACTCGCGTTAATTAAATTCCACGGTTGGCCTAGCTCTTCCTCCCTTCTAAGTTCGCATGCGGGAACGTTGCGAGGCCTCGATGCATCTCGCCCTACCAGCTGCGAAACCCTTGAAAATTATCCATTCTTCCGCCACCAATGATCCGTTCCAAATATTCGTCGCATTCTTCCGGGAACGCGTCGAACGTCATAGACGCGGATAAGGTGGCCACCCCGCGGGAATATAAATGCGCGAACGGTGCGACCGTTCCAGATGGAAGAACGAAGAGGAGGGAGCGATACACGCGTACATACGCCGCTACAACTGGTCCTCCCGCAAGGAAGAGAAACATGCGACGCCCGAAGGAGGGCGAGTGGATGAAAGGACAAGAGAAAGAGCAGAAGGCACAGGGGAGAGAAACGGAGAGAAGGATAGCCTGGAGGGGCCCTCAGGAGGGCACTCTGCATTGAGTTGTAAAAGCGTTCGTTCGCTCTCGCCGCCAGGCGGCATGGTCGCTTATGTAAAGGCCGACTACACGCCGCGTGATGAGTGGACGCTGTTCCGAGCGTTTCTTCTTTTAACTCTTTGCTCTCGCTTTTGCACTCTTACCTGTCGTTGCTTATGTACGCGAGCGAACCAGCGAGCCTGCCTCGGCCCGTATGCGTGAGTACTTCTCGGCTCTGCACAGCCGCCCCACGCCGTCCACCTCTCTCTCCCTCGCGCGCCGAGAAATCTTTTTTTCCCTCCCTCTTCCAGCTACGACGAATCGACAACCCCCTTATTCTCCTCGCGAATGAGCGCTCGGTGCTCGCGTGCTCGCGTGTCTCCCATCGCGGATACGGAGCCGGCGAGCCATCGAAATTCAGAGATACGCGCACACTCTTTTTCGTCGTGGTCGCCGTTGAACGCACGAGGGCACATGGGCGGTGGTGATGGTGGCGTAGAACGGGTCTCGCAAATTGGACCATTCTTTGGCCCGATGATCGATGTCTCCAGCCAACCGGCTTTTTTCTCGCCGCTGCCCGGCATACGCGGAAATTACCGGTTCGCGACTCGCAGACGATTACTCTTCCCGTGTTCCCTTTCTCCGTTTGCTCGGAGCAGAGGTATACGTGTGTGTGTGCACACGGTATACGCGTTCGTGCAAGGTAGGCAGCGGGGCATTGCGGCGTTATTACGGTGTATCGACCAAACGACTGGACGAGCCTCGCCGAGGCCTACCATTAGCCGGTGGAACGCGATTCAGTTTAACGCGCTCGAATTAGCGCTCGTTCGGGACGATTTGCGCCGCGAGAAGGATCGTCGCGATCGCGAAACGACGACGGGGAGGAAATCGCCGGTGGCGTTCGCTGCTCGACGCCGATCGGCGGATCCCGCGGAACGACGCGTGAAATGTATGTCACGGAGCGGCGGCGCGATTAAGCAACAGTTTATTGGGTTTCCGATCGTGGGCATATCTATGTGGATCAGGTAGGTAAGTTAGTTTGTTGCCGGTTAGCCGCGGCGGAGGAGAGAGGAGAGCGCGATGACGAGAGAGAGTGAACCGGTTATGGGCGAGGCCCTTCGACTCTTCGTATTCTTGTTCCCGTTGCTGGGCCCGCGACGGGTCTCACCGCGGGGGTTGGGTGCGGAAGGGGCGGCGGAGGTAGTTAAGGGAAGGGAGGCAGTCGTGAAAGAAGAGGGGTACGCCAAGTATGGTGGAAAAGAGGATGATGGGGTACCGTGGCTCGCGATGGTGAAGAGCGAGGGCGAAGAGGGCACAGAGGGAGGCAGAAGCTGAGAGGATGGGATGAGGAATTCTCGTTGGCTTTCGCTTCGATGTCTTTATACGCGCGGCTCTTGTATGGCCGTGGGACATATATCTGTCTCGCGAGAGCGAGGCGCGCCGCCAAAAAATCAGATCGAGTGTAAAAATCGCATAAACTCGTCCTGGAGAGTCGAGAGCTATGTCGGCCCAGTTGGCGCTCGCTCAAAGCTCTCTCTCTCTTTCTCGTTCTCTAGCGCAGTCTCTCTCTCTCTCTCTCTCTTTCCCTTCGGTCCGGTGGCCTTCTCTCTTTTACTCGCGCGATCTTTTTTCTCCATCGTTCCCTTTGCAGCCAGGGCTACGCGGCCGCTCGCATGACTCCACCTCGAAGAGGCCGATCACCTCCCATATTTCCTCTTATTCTGCTTGTCTGCCGCGCACGAGTTATGCGGTTTGCCGCGCTTATGAAGGATCCGCTCTTTATCGACAAGCAAAGCGTTCGGCCACGTTCCACCGGGGCTGTAGTCGAGGGAGTACCGCGAAATAATTTCACTCCCGATTCGCGTTGCCTCCTGACCACGGCTGTGCGCGTGTTAACGCTTGACGTTAATGAAGCGGTTGGCATTAATAAGGCGATAAGTCAGCGTTCAGGTTTTATCTCGACCACGAGGCTACCGATCTCTCTTTCCTCGGCATCCTCCCTCGAGCGTTACATCAGACGACTTTCATGTTTCAAGAAGGAAGTAGAAAAAGTTCTTCCGTGTCATTTATTCCCCCACTTTCTCGTCGCTGCCTCGTTACCGAGCTCCTCCAGCGAGTTCCGTGCTGACGATTCGAGCTGGCGAGAGCTTTTTTTGTTCCCCGTTCGCGAAACTAGGAGCCGTCTTATCTCTGAAATCCTAGGCGGACTGGACTCCTCGAAACGGTCGTATATCAGGGACTCGTTCGCCGACTGGCTCGCAGTTTACACGATCGATCTCACGGTACGATACGCAATTCCACGGTTTGCCAAAGGGATCTCTCGAACATTGCCGGGAGACTGGAGGCAATTACCCTTTCCTCGGCGGATGGTACCGAACCACGAACAAAGCCAAAGCGTGTTCGAGTATGAGTTTGTTCGTAGTGGCGAGAAACGGGCAAAGAGAATCGACTCGATGCGACCGGAGGCCGAAGTCGGCGGACCAGGCCGCCAGCAGGATGTACCGGAGAGCAAAGAGTGCAGTCGTTGCAATGCACCTCCTAACGAGCTCGCTTTGTTTTGCGGCGCATGCATGTGCATGCTCCGTGCAGGTATGGCCTGCGCGCGGTATATACGCGTAGAATGTATGCACATACGGAATATAAGCGCGGGTTACATGTACGGGGTGTCCTGTCCAAATGCTGCCGACTTTCTGTCACGCTGTTCACGGACGATCCCTGGCGGCAACACTTTAGCCCCGTTGAACCGTTTCGAGATCAATTAGAAATCAATGACTCGTCGGGCGAAGAAGTTGGTCGCCTCGCTCGAGCGTATTAGGCGTTTCAAGTTTTTAAGGGTCGCGGAGGAATTGGCACGAGCGCGATTTGCTTCCATAAACGGGGTGCCACTCGCGCTCGGTGTTAAACGGGAGAACGAAATGGAATTGCATCGAAGCGCGAACGTCGATTACAGCGTAACTAGGTGTACCGCTCGCGGATGCACCGGCCGTGAGCGCGGAAGGGTCGCGTTATCCTCGAATCTCGAGTGCAAAACTTCGCGGCGTAGGCCAAGGTACTCGGCCGTCCTGATTCCCGTGTCGTCGAGGGAACGGCGTGCTTAGAGTGCACAAGAACCTTAGGTCCGTCGCGCAGCTGTCCGTAGCGTGAGAAGAAATACGAGGTACGTGGGCGACACCCGGTATATTCTCGGTTGGAGTATATACGGGTGTATAGATAGGGAGACAGAGGGAGACCGGTTCCATACATGGCTTCCGAACGCTTCTTCTTCTTGCGCTAAGACCGCAAGAGAGACAAGCATCAGCTGCCGTTTCCCTCCACTAATGAGATGGAATTGGACGTGGCCGAGATTTTTCTAGACTCGTCCTCCCGGCAGCGAATCAAGCATGGGCCCCCGTGTGTTGCTGTTGCTGCTGCTGCTGCCGTACAGCCCCTGCATTGCCGTCTAGTTCGCGACATTCCCGCGAGCGCGACCGGCGGTGCTCTTTGATACCAATCGTTTAATTGCGTCCCATTAGCCCCTGCCTGGGGCCTCCCCTTCGCTGAATGCGGCCAGGAACGAAAGTGGCTGGTTGAAAGAATGAGGGCCCGAGTCGTTCCTTTCTGTTCTTTGCGTTACTCTTTTGCTCCTTCTCTCTCTCTCTTTTCCTCTTCCTCTATCTTTGCTCGCTACGTGTCTCTCGTTCCTTCTCGTCCTTCTTCCACGGAGAAGCAGGTATAGAGGTGGATAGTGGCGACGCGGTGCGCAACAGACATCGTCCAACTTTTTCTCGCCGGCACGCCAACGGTTCGTTATATCTCCAGCCCGCCATTCGGGGCCCACTACGTGACGCGACGCTGGCAGAGATGGCGACTCGTCAGGCCCAGCCTGCCACTTTTTCCACTCAGGTTCCTGAATACCGTGTTTCCTAAAGGCCAAGCGTCCACCTCCTTTCTTTTTCCTCCCCTTCGTTCTTTTTACTCGCCCCTCTTCCTCTTCTTCTTCTTCCTGCCGCTTCGCCGCTGCCACGGCACTCCGTGCAATTTAGCGCGCCTCCACCACCATCGACGGCAAAGCTCGCCACCCCGCTCGCTACCCCGAAATCGCGAGGCACGCGGACGGAACGTCGATCAAACCGGAACGGCCTCTCCTGAAATTGCACCGTTTCGACAGATCGTTCGATTTCTCCGTATTTCTCGTTAAGGATCGGCGCAACACGCCTGCACCGAAAGAAACACCGGATCAACGACCTCCCTCCCCCAACCCCTGGCACCGCTCCACCGTTCCCTGATAATTGCGCAAAGAAGCTTTCGCTTCGCGTGCTCGGCTGTTCGTTTTTCCCCCAGAAAGAAGCTCGATTTCGATCGTCCGCGAAACGTTCCTCGTGAGCGGCATAGAAAATGGCCGGGATTACCGGTTCCCGTAGGTGGCAATGAAACGCGACGGCCTATCAGTCTTTCTAACAGCTACTATGTGTCGTCCCGCGAAGAGGTCGCGCATCTTTTTCTTCGCCCCGCGGCGACTTTCTTTCCCCTCGGCCAACGAATAACTTCGTTCCTCGAAATTTCCTCGAATGCCAAGGGTAAAACCTGCGGTGACAGCGGCGCGCCTCAAATGGTCCTCGGGCTCCGCTCGAGACCGGTGCCGATCGTGGACTGCAGCTCCGCCGCGCCGCGCTGTCCGGTTGATTTAATCGGATTGCCTCGTATCAACTTTCGGCCCGCGTTTTCTTCGTTAACGACGGCCAGCAGCCGGCTCGCCACGATGAAGCTATGCGCCGCGGAACGCGTAATGAGCGTACGTGCGATCGTACGGGGCAATCTGCCCTACTTCGGTATACGTCGCATTAACTTTAACGATCGTTGAAACGACGCGACGAGGATGAAGACACAGAAAACGCGTTCCCGATGCCGCGCAAGCACTCGACCGCCCGATGTCCAACTGCGCGCAGCGTTTCAGTAATCGTTACCCTCCCGCTGTTAAGGCTGATTATGAAGCTCCATGCTTAACAACCTGCGTGTACGCCGGCGAGTGGGGCGAAATTGCGCGGAATGCTTGATCGGCGCCGCGGCAGTATCGTTAGCATGTACATATTGCGAAACGATCGTTCGGCAACACGTTGCACTAACCCAATTTCTTTTCCCTTCTGTTTCAGGTAAGCGCGCTACCGATTCCTAATGTAGCAAAGAACGACGAAGCGAACGTTGTCGCGGTACGAGTAAGTAGCTACTCCGTCTACGCTTTTCGAACTCTACCGAGACATGCTCCAACGCTCCGGTCGCGTTTTTTTTTGAACCGTCGTTCCATCGGTCACTCTCCTGATTGGGGACGATGAAACGTGGCTACGATTTTAATGACCCGCGAATAGGTGGACGAAACGAGGCCTCGGACGTCGTCGATCATGTAGCTCGATGGGGAAGAAACGTCGCGGTAGCGCTTAGTCAGGGGAGTAGGCTTTATAAGGCGCAGGGGAACTTAGCTCGTTGGAGTCCGCAGGACGGTAGCTAGTGAGGATTTACGGCCCCCTCTATCTTAGCACGGTTTCGTCGAGCAGCGCAACACGTCGGATCCCATCGGCAATGGGATTATATCGCATAGAAGGTGGCTGCTTGTATCGCATCAAGATAGGTAGATACCGCTCTCGAGAGCTCCCCACCTGGTGCACCAGCACCAGCATCACCAGCAGCAGCAGCAGCAGTAGTCTCGGCAGCAGCAACGGGCAACAGCATCAGCAACAACGGTCGTGCCTCAGGCCCACTCACGTTGCATGAGTTCCGTGACGCCCTTCTCCTTCATTCCCATCCCCTTTGCAACCCTTTCTTCCTTCTCTGCCCTCCGTTCTCGCGACTCTGCCTCTTCCTTCGCCCTGTATTCTCCTCTGAGTTTTATTTTCCCCCGATTCCGGGAAGCACCGCGCGCACCACGAAGACGTAGGTATAACAACGGGCAAGTAGTGGGACGGCAGGGGAGGGTGGGACACGTACGCGAGAGCTGTTCGAAGGAGAGAAAGAGAGTCGCGCTGTCGGAGAGAGCAGGGCAGTCAGTGTACTCCGAGGGAGATGAAGAGAGTCGTTGGGAGGCAGTGGGCGAGCGCAAAGCATCGCTATGATTTAATTGCCTCCGCCTGTCGTCGAATAGCCCCCTCGTTTCCCTGCAATTTGCCGTTCGTCCTGCGTCGAGGTGAAATATTTGCTTCGCTCCCAGTCGTTTGGGAGTTTTGGAAAAACTTGTCGCTCGCGTCGCAAAAGATATCGCCTCGGATATCTATCGTTTGCAATCGAACGTCTTCGCGCGATATATTTATCGCTTCATCCGCGTAGAAAGGTGGAAAGAGACGACGAGGCGCGTGTCCCTCGAGACGTTTGAAATGCGGTGCGAAGGCAAAGCTAGGCAACGTGGAATTGACTAGAAAGCGGTTAGGTTTGGGTTAGGTTTGTGTAAGGTTTCGCTGCGTAATAAAGACATTTTCCTCGGGCGCATCATCGCGGATCCCGAGAGTTAATTAATGCCGAGCGACATGTTGGATCTCTGTCCGCGGGGTATCGCAATATAAATAATAATAATTTGGCCGAAAAATGCCGGAACATCCCTCCGATGATTATCTGCTCGTAAATTCCGGCATAAAGATATCGCGAGTAAATTGCGAGCTGGCGCGGAAGGGTTTCGAAGAGGAGTTCAGGGAACACGAAGATCGAAGGGGTTGGGTGGACCCGGCCAGCGGGTCGAGGGGATATAGAAGCGACTAAAGAGAAGAAAGAAAAGAAGAGAGGAGGAAGGTGGACGCGCACGCACAAGGGGTACCAAAGAGAAGCGTTTGGTCCGGGCACTCTCTTCACGCTCGGAAGTATTGCGGCGTGGCTCCGATGGTTATTGCAATATAGACGGGGCGGCAACAGACCAATCACGTGCCGGCTACTAATTTGCTCGACTCAAACAGCTGCCGTTCTACCGCCTATGCGAAAGACCTGGACCCCTTGGCTCGCTCTCTCTTCGGACGTATATCTACCTCGGATCCCCGATCGAGGATTCGATCCCCTTGGACTCATGCTGCGATATTCGATCGTTCCCCTGGCCTTCTTCGCGTTCGCTTCTCGTGCTCTTATTCGATTCTTCTCTTCGATCCTTTGCCTTCTTCTTGTTGCTCCAACTACATACCCACCGGCTACCCACTAGCCGGACAAAACATTTCTTAATTGGGCCTCGCTCGGAAGGAACGTCCATCGGGCTGCTGCTTTCAGAGGGTTCCGGCTGCTTCTGCCGTTACTGCTGTCGCTCTCCGCTCCGCCACGATTATTTATTTCTCTCGGTTCGTCAAACGTATCCCGATTCCGCCACCGGTTCGAGATGCGTGTATGTGGGTGCACGCGGTCCGTTCTCGAGCGCGTGGTCTTAATACAAATACGGAGCGCGTACGCTGGTTAGGCAGTTGGTCGCATGACAAGGAATAACCGTCCCGCCTTTTGGGATCGCGATCTCTCGACAAGCCGGTAGAGCTCTACCCTGGGCCCGTAATTCTATAAATAAGTGGTCTCCAGAAATCGTTGGCTGGAAGCAGTGCGCGGTGTAATGTTTGGACGTCGCGCGATACGTTAAGTGGCGCGTTGATCGCCGCGGTCGCTCTTGCGCCACCGCGTTCTCCGGCGCAGCAAAAAATCTTTCATCGCCGCAATGAGACGTTACTATAATCTGCATGCAATTACACCAAAGCTGTGTAATTACCCCGCTTGACGTAGATAACAAAATACGCGTCGAACGAGCAAATAATTGGCCGTCAATGTTGACTGCGCATTATCAGTGATTGTATCCTGCGCGCCAGTAGGCATTAAGCCTGGCCAAGGAGCTTTCGTACGATCCACGGAGCGCAATGTTTTGTTCCCATTCTGGGACGATCATTATCATAATCGCGTGCACTCGATACGCGCGGTATTTTGTGGTCGGGAAAGAAAGATTTCCTCGCCTTCCTTGGGCCGGGTTTACTCTCGTTTGAGGAACGGTCCGTATACACCGGCGAGAAGAGAAACGTCGTCGTCGCGTGTATGACTCACGCGTCGGACGACGGACGTTTCGAGCTTTCTCAGAAGGTTCGCGATTAACGGCCATTAACAGTTTCGCGTCGCAACGCCCTAATAATTCTGCACGGCTGACAGTAGCTCTTGCGGGCCGCGAGCCCACGCAACCGGAGGCGCGTGAATAATGGCGGTGCGACGCGACTCTCGCGATATAATGAAATCCCGAGGCCAGGGGGCTGCTTTCTACTCGCTCGTGAATGACCGTCGGCCCTCTATGATCTACAGCGTGTCCAGGCCGCTACCCTGACCATGCTCAAGACCTACGGCCCCCGGCCACCGCACTATTTTAACGCCTCGGTCTCTTGGCGGGACTTCTTCGAGCTATCCGATATTCCCCTCGATGCCTCCGTTTGTTTGCTCAATGAATGATTGAGCGCTATACCGCGAAATAGTAGCGGATCAATTAAAATTGTGCGAGGCCCGTTTATAGAAATATAATAGCGCGCGCTTATCGAAGGTTCAGGACTCGTTAGAGAGGCATAAGAAAACTATTAATCCAAGGGGCAGCTTTTTCACCCCGTTCGTTCAATGATCCGTAATGATGTACAGAGTTTCGATTTAATGATTGCCGCGATCAATCAGACGCACCGCTCCTGAAGAATAATGCGACTCGTTCCAATTCCACGCTGGCGGTAGAGATTTAATTAGATTGTAGAGTGATGAACAGCATGCTAGTCGTTCGATAACAGCTTCATTCGCTCAAAGGCATTCCACGGGGCATAGCAAATACCTGGCTGGTTGTCAGGGTACAGCGGGGCTCTTGACACCACATTTTTCCGCCCGGCAAACTCTATGACTAGCTTTCTCCTTTGTTCCACATAGTTTTTCTCTCCATCCTCCCCTCGTTCTTTCTCCTTACGGCGCGACGTTCCTTGCATTGTTTCGAAACTTTCACCCGTATTTTCGATACGCATTTCTCGCTGCACCGGCACGGGAATCCGTGAAACGGAGGTAGAAAAAAAACCACCGTACAAAAGAATCCTATTTATGGGGGGAGCCCACGAATGCAAGTACGTTTCCGTTTTCTCTCGATGTCTTTCGTTCCAGCCCGTGTCCCGAACTTTCTCCACAGAGCATCCCCCGAATCAAGCGTCACGTTTCTCGAAACGAAATCTCCATACTTCGTTCGGATATTGCAATTAGGCTTTTCGTTGCTGCCAATTTCTTCCCTTTCCTGATGAACGATCGAAATGCGAACGAGACGTGCGTGATATGCGCGCGCAGGAGGGCATCTTGCGCATTCGATAATGAACGTTTCATAATTTCAAGATCCCGTTACTTTCGGGAACGTCAGGCACGTACTCGCGGACGTCGGTAATCCAATAGCGGCATCGATCTTCCGGACGCTCGGACCATTAGACTCCACGTCAGTTTATTGGTCCACATATCACGCCATCGCCCAAGAGGATTCCCATCTCTCTCTTAACCTTTCCCCACCGCAATTTGATTTCGCTCTAATTACCGCTTCGGGTAATGTTTCTCGCGTGCACGGGAGCAAGCCTAGCGGAATAAATTCAACCTGCCGGAAATTCGATGGTGATTAACATGATTAGGCCAGCAGCGTCGCGATCGGTCGCATAAATTTCTATTCCAGCCGTGTATGCTCGTGCACGACCGATGAACTCTGAACGTTTTCTCGGCCAGGTGTGCGAGAAGGATGCATACGCACGCATGTATATCGGTTTCTGCTACATTTTGTCGGTCCCGCGCGCCCAGTCAAACGCGCGCCCGGTATTTTGGTTGCGTTTCCTGAAATATAGCCAATCTCGAGAATGCTCTTGTCTGACTTTAGATCCCACCCCACCGTTTCGGTTCGCCCTCCCCGTTACCGCAGGAGCAGGGCTGACGGTGGCGTAATGCCTCGCCGTATATGCAAATCAATCCCGCAGTTTCCAATGATTTATTCGGACCGTGCAATTCGTTTAAGTGTATCCTGATTCCATTTGGATTAGCCAGCCATTTTGGTTATTTGCAACAGAGTCGAGCATTTCGTACAGTTGGCTCGCGCCTTGTGAAAACGCTCTCTCCGTTTCTCTTTTACCCCGTCCCCCCATCCCTGAAACGTGTACGTTCATTTGTCGCTGAGTTTCCCCGTGTATACGCCTCCGTTCTCTCGCGCGACCTTTCCATCTTCGAATTTAAATATAAGTAAAAGGGTCTTCTAGCGCAATCCAGGAATAGCACTTCGCTTCCCGGAGGGTTGATTTGCCTTGCATGAAGCTTAAGATGCTGGCTGGCCGTCGACGCGGCTGAAAATTCGTTGCATCCCGTACACGTTGCTCCGGCGGCCTCTGCTTTTCCACCCTCTTCTAACCCATCGCCGGTGGACGAAGAATGAGAGAGAGAGGCCGTGGAAGAACTCGAGGCGTCGCGACGCCCATCGTCCTACCTTCTCTCTTTTCATTGACTTTTTGCTTCCT
Organism: Nomada ferruginata; assembly: GCA_963583965.1. Taxonomy (NCBI): domain Eukaryota; kingdom Metazoa; phylum Arthropoda; class Insecta; order Hymenoptera; family Apidae; genus Nomada; species Nomada ferruginata. The sequence goes on along the minus strand of OY757214.1, from coordinate 4,129,282 downwards.
CAAACTACCCGGCCATCCTCTTCCCTTCTTCGTATCGTTCTCTCCTCACCACTCGACATCCCAACCTCCACCCTCCACCTTTGAATTATCTTTTTTCCTCGCGCGGACTTTTGGCCCCCTCACATCGCGCATTCCAGCCAGACTCACGTATCAACACTGTATTTGCTGCACGGTTTTATGCAAATGTAATCAGATTATTTGCCATTTGCCCCGGCGTTTTGTAGACGCCGTTTCAGGGTAACGTTAATAGGGGCGCATGCGTTCCTACGGCGTTCCCATAGCGAGCAACGAACACCTCGATTCCTTAATCGATCGCCATCCCGTGTAGCATCGCTGATAAATTTCACCGCGTGACCGCGCTACACGTATCTTCGATTATCATTTTGCGTTATGGGGACGCATGAATATTCGCGACCTTCTTCGCGCTGGCGCATGAATCGATTTATGCGGATTCTTTTCGAAGGAACAGGTAAATCGAGCTCATGGAAAAATATTTACAACCATCTTGCGAATTATTCGCGATATACCGCCAAGCAGTTATTCGTAACGTTTGACGATGACTGTAAATCTTCGTGGACATATCCGCGATGACCTGGAGTTCCTATTAATCAAGGCGTAGCTTTCTAAAAGTCCTCCCAGTTTTCCTCCTGTTGATACCACGTGGGTGCAACGGACCAAAATAGTCGAAAATCTCGCCACGTCCTACATCGCCGCCGCATCAGCCCCGCTGTGAAACCCTACCGATGCGTCGTGTAATTGGTGTGACCTCGTTTGACCGCGATAATGGCAACCCCCTTTGACCCTTGGCTCTCTCCGTCGCGAAGAATCGGTCGACAATGTCGCAACGACGGTCGTTATCTTTCACTGCTGACGGAAGTTCTCGTTGCCTGCTCCTATCTCCTCGAGCTTCGTGAAGTTTTCAATTCACGATCTTTCCGAAAATATGCTAGGGGACTCGCAGAAATGCTATTAGATAACCGTTCATCGCTGTTCCATGGAAAGGACCGACGCCTATAACTTCGATGCCCACCTTTAATCAGAGCAACGATTTTTCCGGTCGTTCGTCAGGGCGAGTTTAGTGGCGAGTCGAAAGATTGCGTCGGTCAGAGGTTGTATTTCCGCGGTGGGAATTGAAAGCTCGAACATCGACCATCCGTGTACGGTCTCACGGCTCGGCTTTAGATTGGATGTCATTCCGGCAGCCGTTGCCGCGGATTGGCATTTATTATCAGCAATTTAACTACTTCAACATCGCGCCGGCACCGCCATAAATATCAGCTACCGTAGCTGGGAGAACGATCGTTGTTGCGATAGGGATGCACTAGATCGCGGTTGCACGACTCAACGGCGAGAGAGTGCACAATGAAACGAAGGCGAGCGAACGAGGTGGATAGAGAAAGAGACTGCACACGGGGATCGTGTGGCGTGGGAGGAGGGATGACGTCGGTTGAGGAGAGGGGGTTGCGAGCAAGGGGTGGGCTTCGATTGTAAAAGAGGGAGAGGGAAAGACGGTCGAAATAGAGGACGATGGTAGACCGGCACACCGGCTACGAGTACAGTCGACGGTGTTACGCTAGAGGCTATACTTATATCTATGGGCGGTGGTGCATGGTGTGCCATGATGGCAGTAACTCCGGAATCCCGGGGCTTAAACTCACCTCGCACTGAGGATCAGTGGGGAAACTTCCCGTGCCGCGGCTTAAAGGCTTCGTGGTTGCTCCCTTGCTTTCCAGGGACCGGGAGCAACTTTTCGCCATGTTAATGGCCGCAATATGATCATACGTGAAACGTTTCCACCGTTTCGAGTCTTTCGCTCGAAAGTTCGGGTTCTTGATGGAAGAATTGCCGAGAACGAGAGGATCTCGTTTAGGATTTAAATGCTGCGAACTTTTCGGGCCTCCTCGTTCCCTGCATGTTTTTTCCCTACGTTCACTGTTTGGAAAGAAAAACGAGAATCTCGAATAGAAGCAGAGGCTCCTATCATTCTGCTTGAACTATCCGGCGAATACGTTCCGTATATAGAAGGGCTCCGTTCGCAGCGTTCCTTCGGGGAAGCTGATCCCGCTTCTAAAGGGTACGAATCACCCCTTGACGTTGGCGTATTTCACGGCGGATTCCTTTTTGTAGAAATCGCTTCGTTTTATGCGCGTCTGAAAAGTTACGGAACCATTTAAAGTAGAGAGAGATATTACGTGGAATAAATTGTAAGCGCGTATGCGTAGCTAGAGACGCGTAGCGCAGAGGAACGAGAGAAGAGGATAAAGTTTTTGTCTGGATATTTCCGATAGTCTTGGCCACTTTCTTGATTCTACTCTTGCTTTTCCTCTGTTTACCTTAGCCGCGATTCCCGATTCAGCAGCTCGATCGCGTACTCCCACGCTCCTGGCCGGCGAGACGCTGAAAGAGAGATGCACGATCGCTAATAAAGACATTAATATTGACTGGCAAGTGTATCTCGATGTGCCGGAAGGGCAAACGCGATTCGACTTTGGGATAACACTTGGGAATAGAATGGTCGGTCACGACAGGAATAACGTTTAAGAATAAAAGATGAGACCACAATGAAACTGCCTATTGCTTATTCATAAGGTGCACGAACGGAGTATTGGTATCGTACCGGTTTTATACACACCGGAACGCGTACATAACGAATCGGATCCTTACCTTCGTGTTTCCGTTCCGTTTGGACCCCGCGCGAAAAATAAACTGAAAAGTTTAACAGTTAAAAGATTGCCTGCCGTTCCATGAGTCCGCATTTTATCCAGCGTCCCCTTAAATGTTATTTAGCTGTGCATACAATGATAAAACTGTGGATTACATTTTTCGCATACTCGTAAGCCAATACATGTACCTATGTATATGTATATTCAAAATTTCGTTAGACTTTCCAACCATCTTGCGTACAAACGTCACATCCGTCGTTTCTCCTGCTTCGCCTCAGTCTCGTAAATCAGAAATGAAACAAGCTTGATTGGACCAGTGGAAACCAATACGTCCGATATTGCAGTCGGTGTCGAGCATAAAACTAATGATATTATGTCTTCCAACTGTGAACGTCCGTTCCGGAGAAAGCGAGATTTCCCTCAACGAAACGAAGAGCAGATGTCGATGGCGATTCCATTGGAAAAACAGGTTCCAGAGGGACCTATGGCTGGATGTCCATAATAGTTCCACCCCTAGGTACCCCATGTTATCGTTACAAAAAGGGCGAGCGCCACGGCCGGAGAAACGAATGGTCGAATATCAGGTTACTCTTGTAACAGCGGCCCAGTAACAACCTCCCACATCCGTAACAATTCCCCTGATTACTTCCCCACCGGCTTACAATTTGCCAATTTACTCGAAAAACTCGTAAAGCATTGGCCTCGCGGCTGCCATCGAACTCTATGCACTCTCTCGCCATATGCAACCTACGGGTTTTCATATACATATATCTTTCTCCGCCCGTTTTCCCTGCTCCGTTTGTTTCTGCCGCGAATCGGGCCCATGGATGATACACAATGGCCCCTTTGTGTCGCACGGGCCAATGGACTATCGATTCTATGAAAATTTGATTTCCACGAGCTTTTGAATATTGGTAGCTTCATGGCGACGAGATGGATTATGCGAACATTTGGAACTGTAACCAAATCTTAGCCTACGATTTTCTGCCAATATTCATTTTACTCAGAATTTCGGTCACCCTAAATAATTTATGCGCGTCGAATGCCAATTGTTACATTTTCATTTTTAAATTGGCTGAATGCTCTATCGTCTCATCTGAACCGCTCAACAATTTCCTTGCATTACATTTACAAATTTGCACGGCACACAATTCCCCCTTCGACGGATGTTTCGGTGAACGCAACCCCAGCTAGGTTTGTTTGTCAGCCGTGTTATAACTTCGTTTGCCAGCCATTGATTACAGGCCGGGTACACGGTGCCTTATCTTCCCCTTACACGCCTGGGGATCAGGGTCCCCCCCGGTCTTTAAATGTCTCGTACATCCCCGAAATTAATATCTGTTGGTCCAATATCATTCGCGTTGCCGTTCGCGCGCGAGTCTCGAAGCGTGTTCGCTCGAAATTACTTACGAACAGCTTTATTAAACGAGACGTTCCGAATGATTTCGCCCATTATTTCCCTCGTCTGACTTCTTGCGGGCGCCTTCCTCCCATAGCTTTTTCATCCCCTGGCTTTCGTCCAGTAAAGTCGTTTCGCGGTTAGAGAATAGTCAATGATCGTAGTAGGGGCGACATTATCGCGAACGATTTTTCGTAGGAAAAAAAACCGCTCCCTATTTCATCGAGGAGATTAAGAGTAACTTAGCGAACCCGTTAACGATTCAATCCACGAACAGAAGTATAAAGAAGAAAGTTGTTTAAAGAAAAATGGGACGCCTCGAAGTGAGACGCGAAACCGTTCCCCTCGCAGAAAACCGACAGACGAGGTAACGTTCGCCACGGTCGAAGAGGAACGACACATCGAACGCTTCCTTTTACCAACTAATTATACGATCGACGCCGGATCTTGTCGGTATCGAGGCGATCGCTCGCTTGTTTGGCCGGTGTCCGTGAAAAAACGTCGAAAAGGAAGGTCCCCCGGCAAATTGCATCTAAAAGTCGATCGACGCGCAAGTAGGAATTTTCGATACTCTGTTCGGTAATTTTTTAACGCGAATACAAGCCGCGTGCACGGTGCATCGTGTGCTTTAATAACGAAGCATCGGGAAGATATTCGGCTCACGGATGATGCGACGATGATGATCCGCCATCTCACCGCAACTTGGGAGGTCCGCTCTTGATATCCCCCCCTCTTGTTCCCCTCGCTTGGCCTTCCACCCATTTCTTCTTCGTACACGCTTCACTCTTTCACTCCCCCTGGCCCTTCGACTGTCTCTTCCCTCCCCTTCCTCGTCCTCCACATACCCCTACCTCTCTGCCTCTTTCTTCCCTCTGGCTTCCTTCCTCTCTTTTTCTCTACGCGAATATGTACTCTGTCTCTCCCTCCGAAGAGAGAGACTTCCATCCCTCTTTCTTGTTCCCCGTTCACGTTCCGCGTTCTCATCTTGCCTGTGGCTCACCAATCCCTCTTTCTCTTTATCTTCCTCGCCAGTTCGTTCGTTCGCCCTCTGCCTCGCCGACGTCCTCGTCGGCCGCCCTCTCTTCGCCGTTTCGCCGTGTTCACCGCGTGCCAGCTAAACGTCTATTCCCTTGATCGTCCCCCGGCATAGCCGGGACATATTCATGGGAGCATCGACGAGCTCCCATCACATTTTTTGCATCGGCCACGGAAGAGAACAGAAGAGGGCGGGAACGTGCAGTCACCGGCTATGGTTCTCGTTCCCTTCGCGACACACACGATACCCGTCCAGTTGAGGTAGGGGCGCGATCGTTCCTCCGGCGTGTTGTACGATCTTCGTGATGTCGTTTCCAAGACGCCTGAACGCGTCCGGCGTGCCTCTTCGCCGAGGAAAAGTCAGACGCTCCGAGGGTTCAAGGACTGCAGGCACAACAGGTTGGGGGAAATCGAATGAAAAAAGGCGCACCGCGGCGCAGTACTTTATTTTCATCTCGTTATAATAAACACGGAGGCGATAAAAATTATTCGAGCACTTCCTCGAATCCCAGCCGATAATTACACACGTAGCAACCCCCCCTCGCTCGTTGCTCGGCAACTCTCTCAAATCCTCTTACGTTATCCCCTAAACGTTTTGGACCAGGCCGCACTTAATGCTCTGCGCGAAACTCGCGCTCTCGTAATTCCAGCTAAACGAGCCTCGATTTCGAATCCTCCGGAATTAATAGCTACCCGTGTTCGTTGATGGACTCGCGAGTACACGGAGTCGTGCGAGGTGAACGAAGGTGGAGACGAAGGGGATGGTCTGGTTTCGGCGAAAAGGGACCGAAAAGGTATGTCAAAAGCTGAAAAATGGTGAGTGAAGAAGGGGGGGAGGTGGGTCTGCCGAGGGTAATCTTCGAGGGACGGACGAGAGTGCAGGTCTCTGATGGAAAGAGGCCGGACTGGTGGCAGAGGGGGAGAAATGGTGGGTCCGACGTAAACGCAACCGCTGCATCGATAAACGTAACGTCGGTAATAACTGGCAATTTGCGAGAAGGACTTTTAGTTAGGCAGTACGCGTACTTGGGTATTCGAGGAGAGCCGGTACGCGAAGGAAAGGACTGAAGGGGAAGCGAGGAGGGGGTGAATAACACGGGGTGGTGAAGAGCGGTGGAATGGTGTGGGTCGCACTTACCTCGATGGGATGGGAGTAATTGCTATGAGAAGGGGCTGCTCGCTCACGTCTTACGGGGATTTCGCGACGATATTGCTGATATAAAACTGGTCGTCGTGGAGGGTAGGCGGCCAAGGGGGTGGAAGGAACGGCAGCAGGAGTAGGGGGCGTCGCTTCGGAAAATGGGGAGCAATGTCCAGAATCAACGTTAAACAACTTTGTCTTTATTACCCTCCTGCCATTCTACTCTCATTCGCTTAACGCCCGTGTCAGCGAAATTATTGTGCTGTTTACCGTGATTTTTTCGAGAAGCACAGCGACGACGTTGGCGTTGCGTACTCGGAGGGCACGTTTACGTCGGAGGAATAAAAAGCGCTCGTCTATGAATAGCAATAGCCGGCCGGGTGGTAGTCCCGCTGCGATTTTTATATCCAGAAGTATATACTTTGCAACAGCATCGCGGATACGATATCCCGTTCGCGCAATGAAATTCGCTTGAACGATAATAACGATCGGCCGCGACCAGACGCCGTTGATCGATCGAGAGCAATGAAGGGAAAAAAACGAGGGGAAAAAAATCGAGAGAGACAGGACAAAAAGGAAAAAATAGGACCAAGGCAAAAACACCTTGTTTGCTCCGATGATAACGCAGCCATACAGGCTATTATTCCAGAGAGCCTGAACGTGTTTAGAGACCCTACTGTCGGTGAGAAAAGGCTAAAGATATCTTCATAACGACTTAATGTATTGGGCGTGGGGCGGCCTAATGACTACCTGCGCGTCGACCTTTATGCGCTACTAGCACGTGCATCTTACTATTATCAATCTATAAATGCACCGATCGTCCTTGGGGGATCCGACTTTGTACCCCCTTTCATCCGCTGCCGTCTAAGTTTATTTCTGTCCGCGAACGGAAATGATAGATACGCTGTAAACGGCCGATTCGCGTAATAACTTCGAAGATCGGCTGTTCCCCTTCCTTCACGTTCGCTAAGACAAACTATTCGCCTCCGTACATTTTCTCACGAGAAGCATTCAACGTGTTATCGTTACTAAATATGTAATTCGCTTGCAAAATTAGACACGTCTTTGTTTACTAGCCGCGCACTATATTCCCAGCATCGATGAAATTGTCCTTTCTCGGTGGTGCTGATAAACTTGATTCACAGTGAATTACTCGGTCATACAAATTACGCGCGACGACGAACGGCACGCGCATCCCCATGCCGCTCTCGCGTCTTATCCGGAATGTTACGGTGCAAGCACTACCTTTCACGCGTAATCTCAGTACATTAAGATACCGGCGATTTTATTGACGCTCGCACGGCAGCGAGAATTAAGTTGATTTTAGTAGCGCGTTAATAAAATCGAACGCGGTTATTAGCCGGTTAAGTACGATTAATCGGAGCCTGACGGACAGAACACGAGTGCAAATTACTGGACAGTTTGATAAAGATAGTGCATGCTCGTATTTCAAGCTTCGCTTTTTGGAGAACTGTTTATGCAGCAAGATGGTACCTATGTTCCTTTTAGATCAAGAAATTTCTGGCAAATATATGCAAATATATTTATTCTATGCGCGAATTAACGCGAAACGGGTATTGCGATGTTTTTATCATATGGTCTTTTAATTTGCCAAAATGATTATTTACCATTTAATAATTATTTTATCATTCGATGTAATTTAGAATTACAATCTTGCCGGTCTCGACATCTTTCTAATTACCGCCGTTCCCATTTTGTCCGCGCGACTAAAAACTGTCAAAGATATTGGTGTTTATATTCGATTTAACAATCGTCCAGGAATTAGGAAAAATATTTACCGGCGCAACCGGTGAACGCGAAAGAAAACTTGCATAACAGCGTTCCGTCAATCGCGACCTCGACTTGCGCGACGAAAAATGTAAATTCCCGCGAACCCCGAGCGTGCCGTCCGTATATGCACGTTTCATTCCCATTCCATTTCACCGTTGACGCGTTCCAATTTATTTATCGCGTATTATATTCCCAGGAATAGTTGTCACCAACGTGCATCCAGCGAAAAATATAGATTTTCGTTGGACGCTATTCACGCTCGGCCACCGCCGACAAATCCCTCGATTTATATTTGTTTAACCCGTCTTTATCGAGAATAGATATTCCGTGCTCCTTCTCGAGGTCGTCACCATAGACGAATCGACGATATTTCCAAACGAATATCCGTACCGGCGACCGTCCGCAATCCGAGCACTTGACCGTCAATCGACCGGCTCATAGACAGAACAATACTTCCGGTTGGTTTATACGACCCCCGCGAAGAGAGACAGTATTCGCCGCTGGTTCACCGGCGAATATCATCTCGCTCTCGTATTTCGCGATTCCATTTTATTTACGATAAAGTCGGTCCTGCGTCACCGGTACGGTTCGACGGAGGGTGGCGCGCAGAGGGTGTCGCGCCACTCGGTTTTCGACGGGGCGAGAGTTGAGTTTTTGCCGCAATAAAACGCGCCTATCTAATCAAGCCCGGGCGGAATTGATGGGCCAGCAACCATTATCGCCGTTATGGAACGCGGGCATCTATCAGCGGACTGAAGTGCCGCCGGTCGCCAAAGATTTTCCTATTGTCACTGGCTTTTCCGGAGTTTTCTCGTCCACAGACCGATATCCGATTCCCTCCCTTGTGCCCTCTGTACGCCGGTGCACGGTCGGTCGATAAGTTTGATCGCGTTAGAATGCACTTCCCGTTCTCGTTTTTTCGATGCCGACGTGCGTAACATGCGCGCGGATTTCGCGACGCTCCCAGCGACGAATAACGAGCGTCGCGCATCGGGCTTCTCGTATAAGGTCGCTGCAATAAGCGGGAACTTGTTTAGGAAGGCTGAACGCGTGTTTACGCGTTTGAGATATGGCCGGCCTCGCCTCGCTTACCAAAGGGGCCTTTTCAAACGGCCCCTTCATCCGTGACCGTCGTTCGGCCATTTAAAGCAGGACATTAGACTTAATAATTCCCCGTGTATGGAGTTCCTGGACGAACACGTGTTTTCCATACGTCGTTAGGTTTAACCGGGGACCCGAGGGAGGAACCGGAAGCGTTCTGATTTCACCCGAGCGCACTCCATTTCTTTCCACGGAAATTCGTGTCTGCCGGGGTGTCGAGAACGCGCCAGAACCTTGCCCCGCACAAGTCGTACGATCGGATCTTGCAATTGGTCGCGAACCGGTCGTCGGCTGTCTCGTCTAGGGTGTCCGTATTTCATTTACCCCTTTTTTTGCGCGCCGCGTCTGGTTGTTAACGACCGCGAGACTTACACGGCCGTCCGAAAGGTCGCGTTTTCCGAAAGAGTGTGTACACGGTTGATTTTGACATCGTTAATCAGCGCCGCAACGATCCGGTGCGTTAAAATTCGACGTGTATCGGACGAAAGCCGAAGGGGGAATTTATTGGCGAAACCTGCATAGCGGCCAATCTGGCTGGCAACATGGCGCGTTCGTGAAAAAGAGGGAACGGAGGGACGCGGGGGGGATGAACGGCGGACGGGGTAAGAGAGAGGACAGCGGGACGGGGATGGGAGGGCGCGAGGGTAGGAAGGAGGCGGTAGGGTAAGAGGTGAGGGATAGAATGAAAAAAGAGTCTCGTCGCGGGGGCCGGGCCCGCGGGGACTAATTTTTATTTTCCCTCTTTTCCTGTAAGTGCTCCGCGTCCACCTATTTCTCATAAATTTGAATTAATTTACATGCATTTGAATTTCATGCACCGCCATACTTTATCAAAGCAATTAAGCTTTTAAGCGCGCATTTGCATTAATCCAATGTTTACAATTACGGTACGGATCTCTTCTTGTCCAGGCCCGAAGCGGCGAGTGGAGGCCACTGGCCAGCGTCGAGGGCCTCTCCTCTTCTCCTCGTCACGTTCTACGTGAGCGGAGAATAGATGCTAGAATTTTTTCGTGGCGAGAGAGACACGGATAGGGACAGGCAGATAAGGGAGGGGACGTGTACACGGTGGACGCGCGAGTGGGACAGAGGAGCGGAGAAAAGAAGCAGAAGAAAAATATTCCGCGATAGTGTAGTCGGCTCTCGGCGTTCCGACGTCGTTAAGTCGAGGCATTGGATTTACGATGTTTCCTGGTAAAAATGCAAATGGTCCCCCGAGTTCCGAGCTGTGCGGTGGCTCGCGGGCCAGCCCGTGAACGTCCACACGGGAAAAATGATAATTCACGCGGGAATGGTCGCGAGATTAATTAACGTCGGCGTTAATCACCGTCCGGTCGACGGTTGACGGCCAGGATGACAGGGGGGCGAGGACAGCAGGTTCGTTAGTTAGAAATCGGCCGCGTCCAAGCGAAAGGTTATCGCCAATTGACTGGAGCGTGAAAAAAACGCGAGGTGCCCTCTTGAATCGTAAATTATTCCGCGCGCAGGGCGAACGGTTGCGAGGAGCTAATTGAATCGGCGCGTGTAACGTGTTAATGAAGTTATCAATCATCTGCCTGATCAATATTAATGATTTTCTAGATGGTGCCCCCTCGTCGGTGTACGCTCACCTCTTGATCTAATCTTCGGTGCGAGACGCTCTTATGAGTAACGGCTCGGCGTTAACTGTACGCGTGTATCCTGCGATTCGCGAAACGCGCGCTATTTATTGCGGCGTGTTGCGCGTTCGTCGCCTCAAATACCCGTATCCGTTCTTGACTCCGGGTTTTAATGGGCGCCGTGGAAAGGCTCACGCCGTGTCCAACTCTTTCTCGGTTTCGTTCCCTTATCCCCCGAGTATCGGAGAGAATGGAAGAAAATTGCTCCGCTCGATGGCCGTAGCTCGTTCAATGGCCGCGGAGAAAGATCGCTTCTTGCCAAGTAATCGTCCGTTCCCGGAGATTTTATTGATCGTAAGCTTCGGGACGAAAAGGCGGAAGAACGGTGCCCGGCGACAGGCTGCAATTTTGGATTCAGCCAGAAAACAGGATTCCATATTGGCGGCGGGGTGCGCCGTGTGACGGTGGGGGAGGAGGGTGCAGGCCCATTTGCAGTGTTCAGATTTCACGCGTAATGACTACGAGCATGGCGGGTAAAGTGGACGATAGGAGCCCGAGGCAGAGACGAGCGAGGACGGTTTCACGATGCGGCGAGATTTCGGTTCGGTGGAAAAGAGGCTGCTGGCGTGGCTGGCGCGATGGCAATCCCGCGGCTGCAGACGTACGACGTGGCCATAAGTTTGGCGCGCGCGTGCTAATCCTGTCGCATTTCTCTTGAGCACGAGCGTCTGCGGCCATTTTAAGATTATATGACACTTAGAATCACATGCCGCGGTACACCGAGTATTTTATGCCACTTGAAAGGACGCCTACTGATTGCGGCTTTATTTCTGTGAACGTCTCTAGCCACGTCTCGAGCCGCGCCGCGTATATACGCCTTCCATCTGCTCTGCCGCTCGGAGATCTTACAAAGTTAAGCGTCTCTGGTGTTGCGTGTAACCGCGTCTGATTTACGCCGCCCCTTTGTGGACGCTGACGATAGACCAGCTTAGCGAATGTGTTCCAAGTTTTGGAGAGTTCGCACGCGGATTTCGCCGCACGATTTTAATAATCGTGAACCGTACACCTGTGACGCGCGAATCAGAGGGGCGCGAGGCAGCTCCTCCGTTTGCAATTTATCGGGGGAAATAAAATCGACAGGTGTCCTCGAACGAGAGGCACAGCCGCGAAGATGGCGATCGATCTCTCATTTTCGCGCAGATGATGGCGGTTTCAAAGGCGGTCAGTGGCGCATTGTCGCTGGGATTTATGCTGATTAAGACTGTGGTAGCGAGCGCTATCGCCGACTTGTAAGTCATGGCCAGGTAGAGGGCGACTTGTGAGTTGCAAGGTGGCTGGGATACGAGCCGTGGTAACGGTGTGACAGTGTCGTGCGCGGTAATTTAGTGCGCACCAAGGTTTCTGCTGTATAACGCATTTATACAGGCCATAGCTGGATCTCTGTCGTGTCCACGGGGTTGGTCGTGTTCGCGTTCCTTCCCCCTCGGTTTCTCTCGCTTCGGGAGACGCTATATCGCGGCCATAGGTAGAAGGTTAGTACCTATAGGTATAATATAGGGAGTGAAGCGAAGCCCTATTCAAAGCGGATGATTCAGTGGCCGCTGCTGCGCTCGGATAAGATCTCGTAGCGCGCCGCCTCGTCCATCTTAACCGCGAGTCTGGCCAACCTGTAACTACGTAACCATTCGAACGACCGATCCCTCTTTCCGCGTCTTTCTCTCATCTCGAGAAAACGCGTGAACGAGTTTTCATCGTCGCCGCGATCGTTTCCCCGTGGCTTAGCTCTGAAATTAATCTCCAAAGTGCACGGACGCGATACCCTTTTGATCGATGATCTTCAGGTAGCGCGAGATTTCGTCCCACCGGACAAAGAAAGAAAAGGGAGGGACGAAACGTTGAATTCCGTCTGAAGTACGAGGACCCAATGGTGGAAAAGATAAAGAAGGCTTAGGCGAGGCGGGTGAGAGATGGCCGAATGCAATCGTGGTATTTCGGTTATTTCCACGGGTTACACCTGGCGGGGTTAAAACTTCCATTTTCATAAGGCTTTCTTTTGCTTCCTGATTCCCGATTTGCATAGAACATTCCGCGCCGGCCAGCGTCTATATCGCTCGACCGGTAGATTGTAGATCGCCTTGCCGCAATATATCACGTCGAAATCCCAAAGGTTACCTACTTCCATTCTGCGTTGCTACGCTGAACCCGTCCTGGCGCGTCCGGATCCTCGAAAAGCCTCGGTCCGAGCGTGTTCTATCTGCCGAAAAAGAGCAATCGCGCTCCCTCGGAACGTTCCGCAGCTCTCTATTGGCCTGCTGCACCCTGGCCCCCCCGTTGGCGGTGGTTGAAAATCGGGAAAAACGAGAGCGGGAGGCGGAAACGCGGCACCGACGAACCGGAGACTAATCGGTTGCGGCGCGGAACGGATTCCACGGATTTTCGAGCGCGCCAGAAAAGTTGCCGGTCGGGGAACATTTTTGGCAGCCGGCTCGCATATCGCGACAGCACGCGGTTCTCGGATATCGCGAATGGAGTGGCCGGTAGACGGACGAAGGTAGGGGAGACAGGGGAGTGAAGGAGAGCTAGTTCTCTCGAACTTTCCTTGATTTATGCGAGTTCATTATTATTTTCGCGCGACGCAACGATCACGCCCCTTACCCTAGTCCCGCAACTCTCGAGGATCGAAAACTACTGGAACGGAGGCGCGCTGCGTGAATAATGGAAGCGGGATATTTTTTCTGTCTGTTTTTTTGAAATTTGTCTTTTATTCGCACCCCCTCCACCGTCGCTGTGTCACCTTCCAGACTCGCGTGTATTATTAATGGGTGGAACAGCGATCGCGGAGGTAAGAAAGTCGTGGAAAACGACGGGAGTAATATATATAATCTTTATCGATCGACGCCGGTGTTCCTTCGTCAAGATGGCAACGGGACGCGTTAAGGGCCCAGCGTCCAGCGAGCAACGTACAATTTCCAAGTCGTTCCCGACTGCATCGAGTCCAAGTCGCCGTTTAATTTATTCAAACAGCCCGCAGGTTTTCGAATTTTCAAGTGCACTTTTAATTTAATGCACCGAGCGTCGCTGCATAGACGCGAAGCAATGCCTGTCCGCGCCATCGTTTCGCTCCACCCCTTATTCCCACTATTACCCGGAATACGGAGGATCGGCACGAGGTTGCAATTCGCTGGACCCGAAATTTCTGCCCCGGCCAGTTAGCAGACTCGGTTGAACGGTAATTGAACGACTGGTCGTTACGGAGGCAGATTTTTAAGGGGAAACGGCACACCACCTCGCCGAAGTGCTGGACCGGGCATTCGAGGACTCGGTAATCATAGTTTCTTGCCGTTAAAGCGTGATGGCGTCTTGGTCGTTGAAACCGGCTCTCCCCACCGCGTTTCCGTTCACCGCGGTACACTTGCTGGTGGGGGCCCCCCCGTTGGGCCCCGTCGAACTTGGAGTAGTCGAAGAAGCACGCTCTCTGGTCCCCGTGCTCCACGCCACTTCCAGCCTCCCTCGGGTCGAGCCGGGCACAGCGAATTTCGTAATCCGTATTCCCTTGCAAATTATCGAACAGCAGTTCGATTCTCGACTGCGCTCCTCCGGCACCGTTTCTCCTCGCGCTCGGTTGAAACGAACTCGAACGAGTTAAGTCATTGTAGCTGGAACGCAACCAATAGTTTCTGTCCCTGCTATTATTGGCACGAAATTGGCCGGAACGGCCCATCGACTTCTTTAAACAACGGGGCCTTTGCATCGTATCAATATCGACGACGGCCACCTGGCGAGGTTTGATGACATGCTCCGGGAGCGGTTAACTTCGCCTCGAGTCTGGTTAACCGAGATCTCGCTGGTGATCATCCGGAACGCAAGAACCGCATAATCGATGAGAGCTGGAGTAGACGACCCGCTTTCGACGCTGAGAGGCACGATCTGAATGAAAAGGCTGGCAATCGTGCCCCCTCGCGAATTATCGAATCATCTAGCCCTGTACTCGTGCACTGGTGCAAGTTAAGTCATTACTGGGGAATGCAGCCGTGCAAGGGGCATGCATTATACATTTATGCCAGCCTGTTATAAGTCCACAAAGCGCTACCGTGGAACGCCGGCGTGCCTTCCGTGGTTGCCCTATGATCTATCGACGCGATTGCCATTCCGTCAAAAGTTTTCGCCGTTCAGTGGTTTACGCAACGCCCGATACGCCGGCAATCCTTTCGTCCCGCATTTCAGCGCATTGTCTTTCTGTATACGTGTATCGTTGCGCTGGTTCGTTTAAAAATTGCCGCGGTCGTGGAAACGTGACGGGCGATACCGTGGCCTTTTGTACCGCGACGACTGCAGAGAAACGTGACCTTCTCAAAATCGAATTTACGAGAATGATAAACCCGGTGGGTCCACAAAAGAAAGTGAATTACTGGCACCGAAGCTAGCAGGCTCTAAAATTTTCCCATTCTCATTCAAACGAAGCGACTACCTAGGAAGCACGAAAACACGGAGAAAAACGCTCGCGGTGTGGCGAGCCGAGTCGAGTCGTCCTTTGTGAGCAAGAAAGTGCACTGCTCCCTCCTCGTCCCCCCCTGCGCCTTCTCTCTTTTCGCCCGACCGTGGTCTCTGCTCGAGGTCTGTGCCCATAGAGTTGGAAATAAGGCGGCAATAAAGCATATGTAAAATATATTCTGGAATTCCTTTTAGGACGCAGATATATGGGTGGTTGGTGGGTCGGTTGCCCGCTGGTAACCACGTCCCCCTTGCACGTCCAATGGGGGATATACACGCGTGCTGGCCTTCGTATGCGTGTACCAACCGCGTGAGTTTATAGATGCGAGCCGATGTAAGTAAGACAGACGATCCGTTTCGTTAGAGGGTGTCGCGGGGTTACCCACCTGTATCAAACTCCGCCACCTTCCTCCCCCGGCTCTGCCCTCGGCCGTCCTTTTTCGTCTTTCCGCTCGTCTTCGCGGAGCCTCTTTCTTGTTTTTGGACGGCCATTTATACTCCGGCCATTTGCATCGACTCCGATGGCTGTTGGGTTTATAGTATGACGCGCAAGGCTGTTTCACTGATTGGTTCAAATGATTAACTACCATAGGAAACGGGAGAAAGTGTTTTAAATTCGTTGCAGCTGTACAGCCGCTCCGCCTTGGCGATATATGCACGTTTCGCGTGAACAGTGTACATTTGGAATCGAACGATCCAAGGTCGGCGTCGTGCCTCTTAAAATTCGCTATCCATACTGGCATCGCCTCTCGAATCGATTGAGCATAGTTTCCGTGATCTTTCGCCGGCCCTCCGGTTCCTTCGGGACCACCTGGGAAACCTAGCGCAACCTAAATCCCTTCCGCCCCAAAGCCCTTCGTCGCAGGCCCCATCATAATCTCGAGGAGCAGCAATTTCGAGGCCATTTTCCTGCCGTCTCATCGACGACATCGCGAAAAAAACAGTAAGATCGGTCGAAAGTGAGTCAGAGCGAAGGGAAGAGGTGGAATTGTTGGACGGAAGAGAACAACAAGAAGGAAGAGGCTGCGGTGGCGTCGACTGCTTGGGGGAAGAGAGATCAGGGGAGAAAGAAAGAGAAAGATATATGGAGCCGCGAGGTGTCGCCTTACAACCGGCTCGGTTCGCTTACCTACGAAGCCTCTTTTGCATGCCATCTCCTCCACCATCTTGTCTCGCGTTGCTCCTTTTGCCCTCCGTGCCTTGGAACGTCCTCCTTCTTCTTCCCTTTGGCTCCTCTGCACGCTGCTCTGCCTGCTCGCTTGCTCACGATGCACCGTTGCGTTCGGTCTTTGCATAATTATTACAGTTACCGCGAGTAGCAGCTGGCTCGTTGTAAAAGAGCCACCTTGTCTCTGGCCTCTTGCCTCTGCCCGGTAGATGTTGTCGTTCTCTCGGGAGAGACGCCACGTCTGTCGAGCATCGGGCATCCCCTTTGGTCTGTCGTTAATTAAATTTCGCGTTTGGAATAGTGCGCGATCTCCTCGATTTCTTTTCGCACCGTCGCGCCTCGGAAATGCCGAGGATAACGTTAATATCGCGGATCGAAGCCGCAGTTGGCCCGAGTCGAGTCTATTCAGCTCCTTTTTCGAAACTCTGCGGAAAGGGGATGGCGTTTCGCGGGACACTTGGGAGAAAGTTATGGAACGCGAAATGTTTCGATATTAGGTTCTCCGCTATTTCTGAAGGCGTTCCGTTGCTTTTCGTCGGGTTTCCATCTCGCGCGCCATGGCCTCTAGGGTATCGTTCAGCGCGACGCAGCAAATAATGCTGTACATTTAAATGAGCCGCCCCTCTCCGATCGAATACCGTACCACTGAATAGTTAGTCTTGACTACTGATCGACGGAGGAGGACGTGAGTTATGGACGGCCTTCGCGCGATTTCGTCAACATACTCTGGCGTATTCGGTCGGACTACTAATTTCTGTGTCCGGGCTAATCGTTCTTCAACATTCTACATCGTTCTACGAACCTCATTTCTGAACGAGCGAATCGAAGTTTGATGCCGAGGAGACGAGCTAGTTGTAAGGGACATTCAGAAACTGCCAGCAGCAACGACCCATTCGTTTCCAACGAGACCGTACATCGACGACGATAAACAGCAAGAGGAAAGAAAAGAAAACGCAAGGACATGCAATAGGTTTCGGTATTAGGGTCGAAAGGGCTATCCAGACAGGATACACTCCTTTATCAGAACCTGGTGGTTCGTTGGATGGCGACGTTTCGCGCGTGGGAGCAAAGTCGCCACCTTGCCCGCGGCGCGGCAGCACGCTTATTCAAAAGTGGCTGCACGTAAAGCCGATATCTTATTCTCGAATGTTCCATTCGTTCTTCTTATGGTATATCCTGCTGGCTGCCGGCGACATTCTTGTCCGCGTCGCGTAACTTCTCCCAGCCACCCTCGTCCCTCTCCTCTTTTTCCGCATCCTGCTGCACCGTTTCTCCCGATCGCGATTGCGCCACGGTAACGACGAGTTTACCTCGATAGGCTAGAACGTACGCGGAGAACCGCGCGGAATAACGATCCTCCTGAAAAGCCGTGGGAGCCTCGCTCGAGTCATGGGCTTAGCTGCATGCTCTCGATATCTACCTCTCGTCCGATCCAGAGAATTTCCTGCTGGTCAGCCGGATGCTGAGACCTCTCGTCGGTTGATTGTCTTCCGGTAGTCGATTCTAGCGATTTCTTACACGCGTAGCGTATTTCCCTTCCGTTGGGGAGTCCCGGGGAGAGTCGGCCGCGTTCCGGTTTATTCGCGTTGCAAGGGTTCACCACGCGCGTATTTACGAGCCGGGGAGGCTTCCGTCTTCGCGGCGTGAAAAGCGATTCCGCGTGCTCTTTCCCCGGCCCGAAACAGAGATAACAACGCCTCCTGTTCGTTAGCCCGCGTTGTACATAACTTATTAATTACTGTTGACTAATGCTCTCCAGCTGTGGCACAGCGCGCGCCTTACGCTTTCCGCCACCGAAACGGTCCTCCCATCCTTCTTTCCTCTCGGTGGCACCAGCCGTCCTCCAACTTTCTCCCGACGCTTTCTCGCCAGCCCCTAACCAGGGGAGAAAAAGAGAGCGACAGGAATAGCAGCGGTAGGGGGAGAGACTTTGGGTAAGGAAAGGAGAGGACGAAGGTCGGGATGACGAGAAGGACGACGGTGAGGAACGAAGGGAGGAAAAGAGACGCAGCGGGGCCGATGGGGCGAAGAAGAAGGTGGGACAGAAGAGAGTACAGCGCGAGGGACACCAGGCAGTAACTCACGCCCCCGAGAGGATTACCTACCTTGGCAAGCCTCTGGAGGAGGGTGTACCCCACGTTGAGCTACGATCTTGCTGCGTAGCTACGCGTTTCTCATACCGAGTGTCTCCGGGACTCCCGTGCCTCGCAAACAGAGTTCGTTGCGGCCGTGAACGTTCGCGTTTCGGGAGGCACCGACACACACCGGAAGCGCCTAGACTTACGACGCCAGAGTTGCGAGAGCACACACTCTGCCATCACCGCCGCTCGTTTCTACCGAACGAAGCTCGCTGACCTTCCCGTGGCTCGTGTTTCCAACACGACGGAACAGCGAAAGGTCTTCTAATTACGTTGACGATTTATGCGGTCGACTTGCCCTCCATTTGGTCGACAAGAATTCCCGGATACGCCAAGACCACCGCCCACCGTTTCCGAGTTGCTCAACTTTGACTCCACGGGCTACGGCAGCCAGTTCTGCTTTGAAACACGAAAGTCTCGCGAAGATACGGAGGAACGAAACAAACGGAGCGTAATTGGTATTGCATCACTGCTCGCCGGGGGTGATTTACGTTCGAAGACGGCGAGCAAATTGGCCGCGTTTAAATTGACCCCGGGCCTGGCGGTAGTTGAATCAACGTAACAAGAAATGCGGAGGCCCCGATTGATGCGGCCATCAGTAACCGGCCTCGAGACTGAAACCCTTCGAGCGCGGCGGGGGTTGCTCGTTTCACAAGCCTACGGGAAGAGTATCGAAACCGGGGGGCTCCGCGAAAGTCCTCTTCCCTGCTTCTGGCCAATTCACTTACTTTGATTTGATTGGTTCCGCGTATGATCCGGTTTTGGCGTGCACGATCTCCCCGCCAAAGGGATCGAGAATAGAAGGGAGGCGCGCTTGGCATCTCGTGTTTTGTGAACCGCGGCCCAGAGTTATACCCCTGTATCTCTGGCAGCAATCAACGTATTGGTTGTTCTTATTAGAGTTGGCAACAGTCGAAGTCTCCCCCTTTCCGCCACCCTGTTTATGGTCGGCTAACGTCGAAACTTCCTACCAATCGAGGGAATCCCAATCCAACCCTCGCGATTTCTGACATCCCAAACGAGCCGAGAGAGTGGCCGGATTAGCTGGCGAAATCCTCCCAGCTCGTTCGAATTTTCCTCTCGCATTTAAATACGGGGCACGTATTTAGCGAAATTGAACGAATCGATCGTTTTCCCGGGAAACAACCGCCCGAGCTTTCCATTATAGCCGCGTGTCGAAGAGGGAATTTCTAACGATATACGGGGAAGCGTTTTTTCAAGAAAGCCGTGAGTTACGATGGAAATATTTTCACTCGTTCCAAGCGTGCTGCTCTCCTCTTCGGGGCGCTTCTCTTCTCCGGCCACGATCCATCCCCTCCGCACCCCTGTCCCCCAGCCGACACCCCGCAAGATCTTTTCGTTCTCCCTGGATGAAACACGTTTCACGGTCTCAGCATAAAATTTATCCACCCCCTTGGTTAAACAGACACGCACGCCTCTTCTTACTTTTCCCGGAGTGTGGCGTCCACGGAATTTTCCCCCCTAACTTCGTTTCGTCCATGATATCCCACGGGGCGTGCGTAAGCTGGGGCGAGGAGCTACGATGGTTGACCGAGTTCGAGGGAAGGGACGATGGATGGCAGAGACAAAGAATCGGACAAAGAGCACGTAACCAAGACTTTCTCCTCGTGTCTACCTTTCTGTCCACCCCCCGGGAACGTAACCAATTTCGAAATATTTTCGAAGCGAAAGTTTAATTCCGTTAGCGCGACCGCCGTGCGGCGAATGAAATAGAATGGAGGCGGGACACGCGGGCGTCGGATAATACAGGGGTGGGTCGACAGCGGAAGGGTCGATAGGAAATTAAAGAAATCGTGACGAGCGAAGGAAACGCAAAGCGGAGGGTGAAGAAGCAGCGTAACGGTGGGGGCGGCGGTGGTTGTCGCATTTTCTACTTTGCGGAGACGTACGAGACCGGCTTAATTGGCCGGAGTCCCGTTTTATTTATAAGTTCGAGCGAGTCTATCGGGCCTCGCCCCTGTCTCCGCCGAGGAGCAACGGGGGCGATACTTACCTCGAAAGGGGAGGGGGGGAAACTCTCTGGGGGTGGAAAGAAGATACCAGGCAAGGACGACCGAGACGCGGGGCTCGCGTGACAAATAACCCTTATAAACGGTGCGCCATAACTCTGCGGCCCTCCGCGATCCCTGCTTGACAAGCTGAAATGAAAATCATGGGGATGTTGCGCCACTGCGAGCTGCTCGTGGAGGGAGGAAAACGCGGGGCGAGGGCGGCGGCCGGGGGTGTCCCGACACTTGATTACGCTGCGATAATATACACGATGTCGATATGAACTCTGCCGTGGCGTGTTGTGCTGCTCGTCTGCGCGCGATATTGTACAATGGCGAACTGGAAATGGTCCAGGGCGTGCGGCGGCTGTTCGCGCGCGCGCGTCCTCCGGTTTGTAAGTTGCGCGCGCGGTTCGTCGATAATAGATCGCCGCGGATACGATTGTAAATATGATTGCGTTTATTGCTTGCCCCCTGTTCCGAATCGTGCGGCGTTCACGAAAGTACGCACAACCGGCGCGATGCGACGATAGCGAAGGGCGTATCGCTTCGCGCGCGAATCCGAATTTCGATCTGGTATTCGTTTCGTCCGTCGGGACACATCCGCCGAGTTCGAGGTTCGAACAGCGAAGGAATGCTAACTTGCAAGTGGAAGTATTTTTCCAGCAGGACGATCGGCTGGGTAAATTGATGTCCCGATGGAATTCGATAACGGTGCGTTACTTATCTACGGAGGAGTGGCCGCGCTGGACGGGCCCGTGGATTAATTATTCATAACAATTAAGCCCTTCGAGTGAAATTAATTCCTCGGTTTATCGCGTAATGGCCGGCGGTGAAACGGCAAGTGGCGTTTAATCGAAATTAATTGTCCCGGCCGAACGAGTTGGCCGGCTCGGAAAAACCGTGGAGAGGGAGAGGATGTCGTCGAGTGGCGGAGATCGTATTACGGGGCCGTTTATGTACTTCGATATAAAGCGTATGCGGGCAAAAGGCAGAGGTAGACTGCTTACGGGCGAAGGGGTTGCTCTGGCCAGGCTGCTGGCAGAGGTGAAACGGGAGGGTTTTTACGAGGCAGTAACGGCCGATAAGGTGAGCTTGCGCCCCCTGCAGACGGGTTTATTCCGGTACTGTACCCAAGTGGCTGTTCGACAGTACCTACCCCCGTTGTCGTGCACCCCCTTACTTTCTCCGGCGAGTCTGCCACGCTCTATCTGAAACCGTTTACGCGCCTCCTTTGTCTCTTGCTTTCCTCGTTTTAGTTTTTCGTTTTCTTTAAAGCTACAGCTTAGGAGTTATCCCGGTCTCGGGGCGTTATCGAGAACGTTGGCTGGATTTTCAAGCCCGCTTTCAAGTTTCGAGCCTCGAGCACCGAGAGCGCCCGGTATTTGTAGCTAGACACTCGGGGGTTAGGGAGCCGGGATTAAAAGATCTTCCGGCCCGTTTGAAATTGTAACGCGACGTAAACTTTCGCGGCGACGGTAAATTAAGTCGGCTGCCAGCCGAGCACGCGTTGGCCGGCACGGTTGCTGCAAATCAAGGTACACCGACGACGATTGTTGCCGCCGCTCTCTTACTCGTACTCGCCCACGTTCTTTATTCAAAGTTCAGCGACAACGTTCGTTTCTAATCGTGTATTTAACACCACGCGAATCTTGTACCAGCATTTTTCTACACCGCTACCGACAGCTCGCGTGTCTCTATCGCATAGAGGCCGTACAGCGAGCGGTGCCGGTGTAGGTGAACGTATTATTCCGGGGAAGCCGGCGTGTACCCCTCGGGGCCCGAAACGAGGCCCACGAAAAGACACGCGATCCCTTGCGGAGAGCTCGTTTAAACGTTCAGTTGCGGTTTTGTTGGTTGCAGGAGCGAACGGAATGCGCAGGCGCGGCCGACAGACCTACACGCGCTACCAGACGCTCGAGCTGGAGAAGGAATTCCACACGAACCACTACCTCACCAGGCGGAGGCGGATCGAGATGGCACACACGCTCTGCCTGACGGAACGGCAGATCAAGATCTGGTTCCAGAATCGGCGGATGAAGCTGAAGAAGGAGATACAGGCGATCAAGGAGCTGAACGAGCAAGAGAAGCAAGCGCAGGCGCAGAAGGCAGCGGCAGCAGCGGCCGCGGCTGCGCATCAGCAGCAAGCGGCCGGTGGGGGACCAGAGGGGACCAACTAGGGGTACGCCCTGCACCGGAGCCCCCCTGACCACCCTACCACCAATCCACACCACCCCCTGCTAGCACCGCAATGTACACAGCTATATTAAAGGTGAGTGACTTCTTCGATACCAGCTAATCCTTTTTTTCTTCCTTTTCTCCTCGTTCTTTTTTCTTTGGTGCCCTCACCCTTCGGCGCCCTCTTATTTTCCTCTTTGTCGATTGCGTTGCTTTTTTTCGCGCTTCTGTCGGCCTCCTGTCCGATGCTACCCCCGCGGCCCCGTTTAATCTCTTGAACGGCCAATTTTTCGGTTGATCGAAAACGACAATTTCCCGGAGACGGTTTTGTTCCTTGGAGACTGCTCTGGCTCGGTTGTTTTGGTGTCGACGTCTATTAATTCGAACGACCCAGCGAACGCTTGTAAGGTTGCAGCTGTTAAATATGGTGAAAATTGTATAGTATCCCAGGTCGGCTTAGTTTCGAGATTTGACCAAGGTGAAAGGCTGGAAGAGAAAATTATGAAACAATTGAATTTACGCCACCTTGAATGCCAGACAAATTATAGGCACAGAGAACACTGAAACCTTTCGCAAGCTGAACTCGCGAGGGTTGAAACGGCTCGATGGTAATGGATTTCTCGGCAGCGTTGAACAACGGTCCCGCGAGGTCTTGGGCGCGCATTAAGCCTGATATATCATCGGTGTAAGTTACGGGATCCTGGAGAAAATGTCGGCTAAGGAGCGCCAGGAATGGAGAGGGGAGCCAGCTTTTAGTTGCTGCCGAGCCTTTAAAATTAAGTTTAGCCGGTACACTTAATGAGGATAAACCACCTGCGAGCGTGCCTTCATAATTTCCTAAGTTATTCTGTTTGCGTGCATTTAACTCTCGCCGGGCTGCATCTCACGGGGTTGTTGTTACTATGGAAACCACCTTGCTGAAAGTGTTGCCTCATCGTGATTTTTCATATTCCTCTATATTCCACGAACATCCACGGAGACGTTAACGAGGCGACTCACAATTTTCTCAATTCCCCGGCAGCTTCTCCGTTTCGCCATCGTTGAGATTATCCTGGTCGTTATAGAAATTCGACGGACGGAGTAATACTCGAAACCTTTTTCCAAATTTTCTTCACGGTCACGCCTGCGAGAGAATAGAATCGGGGGAAAAAGTGAAAACGTTTCGAGGCGGCGCGAGGGTGGCGAGAAAAAAAGAAAGTAGAAAGTTTTTGAGCAGGTAAAGGGAAAAAGAAAAAGAAAGCGGATCCCCTAAAAAAAAGATGCCAATTTCTGTCGTTGCGCGCTATCTACCTCGGAGATCCTCTGGTATAATTTGTACTTTGTCCACGGGGCGACCGTTCGTTCTCAGAAAACGAACGACCCTTCGAATTGCTTGGCTGAAGCCAATATCGGTTGTAAAAAAAGGTCCTCGCTTTTTCTGCGCTTTCGTGAAAGTCTCCGCCGAATCTGCCGGGCTTTTATGACTCTTTCCACGTTTGGCTGGGAAAAGAAAAGATTCCCGGGAAATGTCCACCGGCCGACGTGCCGCTTTCGTTTTGACTCGTTATTACGTTCACTGCCTGCCCACCCCCTTGTTTTCTTATTTAACTCGGCGGATTTCTTTCGCCGTTGTTCCAGGGAAATTAATTGTTCCTAAGATAACCCCGTGAACTTTTATTTTTCTGAACTGATTTTTCAAAGAGATGTGTTCTGAGGACGATAATATAAAAGGGGTGGGTTGCTGGGCTCGAATACTAATTAGCAAATAAATAATGCAAACATAAGCGATCGCCCAAGTTCAGATTACTTTTATTTACATATCATATTTTCAAGATTTTGGCAATATACAGATCCTAGAAAGTTAAGGGTTGAAAGTTCGAATGATCGATATTTTTAGTAGCGATACAAGCTATTCCCGAAGCTTAAAATATTTGGTATATTAAAATAAGAGATCCAATTATTTCTAGTATGCGATTTAGACAACGATATTCAATTAGCTAATCTCGATTCGAAATCACATTATCAGCAGCGCGAATTATTCGCGGGTATAATTCGCGACCGGTTTCACATCGTACCTCTCCACCGTGGATTTTCCAGATAAAAGGAAAACTTTATAAAGTTCCCCTTGTCGATATCTCGCCGTCGGAGGAATTCTCCAATTAACTCCACGATCCCTGTCGTAATTGTAGGCTGGCCGAGCACACCGATTCGACGCTACTCATCCGCTCTTTGCGATGTTTAATCGTTGCCCCCTTTCCCATTTTCCATTTCTGTTGCACCGAATTTTCTACCAACTGGTTTTTCTTAGCTCCGAACCGTTTCACGGTGTCGTCGTCGTGGTTTAAAATAGGATTTTAGCCTTGCAAATTGCGACAAGCATAGAGTATGCGTCGTGCATGCATTAGCAGTCGTGTCCCGCATCAAAGTCTCCGCAAAATAGGGGTTCGAACGATCTATGCAACGTATCAAAAGATAACGAGCTTCTTGCTTCGGCATTCTTTTTTTATCGTCGCTTTTTCTGCGCCCTGTTCGCATTACGATAAAGTCGATGGTCGATCAGCATTCCTGTGGGTTTAACGTTTTATTACATTCACGATATTACGTCTAACTAACTTGCGGCGAATTAGCTTTATCGAAGTACGATCAAAAACGATCAACTTTCGCCTACCCCTTTTTTCTCATCCACACGATTATTATCCAAGTTTTTTCTTTATCGTTCGCGTTTCTCATCGGCGAAGCCGCGCGCTGGTCGCGTTTTTACGACGCAAAGTGGATCATTAGTCGGTGCATGGAATACTGCCAGAAACTATAATACGTTACACTCGAACGGTATCACGGTGGTGGAAGTAGCAACGTCGTCGTATCGGGACGCAATATCGATTAGCGCGGCGATAAATCGTGATTTGAGTTATATTACCATATTAATTACACATTTATGACGTTATTTATTAGAGCAGGCGCGCGAGCACTTGCGCGTTTCTGTTGCATTGTATCGCGTGTTCATTAAATCGTGCATTGATGGCAGCGGGGCCACATTAAATTCACGACCACGCTATACTCCGATAATATAACGAGATATACATATTTCAGGACCATTTTTCCCCCCCCGCTTGTCGACGAATTTGCGTGAAATTTACATTTCATTGTCGGTGCCAGCCGGTCGCTGGTTTTTGTTTGCACCGCGGGCATACGTAGAACGGAGATAACATCCAATTAAGAAAGGCCACTACGCGCCGCGGTATCGTGCACGCCTAGTCACGGCCAAAGAATTTTTGACGGACCTCTAACGGCGTGCTTCCATACGTCACCCTGTTTTCGTCGCCTAAATAAAGAACGAGACACCGAGCCCCCATGGCCGTTCTCGGTCTCTCGCTCCGCGAACCGTCTCGATGCCGTGGCGCAGATATACGCGAAGATAAATTTTGACAGTGAACAAGAAAAGGCAATTTAGAGGAATTCCGGCGATCTACTTTTATAGGAAAGTTTGCCCCGTACAGGCAATAAATCGCGCCCCTGACCGTGTCTAAAAGCTAGAAAATATTTAAAGGCATCTCGATTCCGAAAGCGTGTTCCCAAATGGGATGTATAGACCTAAGGAGTTCGGTCTGATAGCAGACCAAATTTCTGCGACATATCTTTGTCATCCCCTCTGTTTGGATGATGTTTCGGTTGATATGTAAATCGTTTAGTCCCGTGTTAGCCTCAACGTGGATGATAAAGTTGCATCGTCTATTTGTAGATCCATATCTGGTGTATGAATTGTGTAGAACCGTTTTGGGGTAGAAAGTTGCGAAGGTGTGTGTATGTGAGTACTCGACGACGGTGGCAAAACCCCAGAACAGTTGGTAGTTCGAGTGACTTGAATGATTATTTGGTCATCGGTAATGCGTTGCCATCTAGTGGCTTTAACGACATCCAACTTAATTATGGCTGCCTCACCCCTGCTTCCGAGGGCGTGGTTAAGGCGGGGACGATCGGCAGGGCTATTTCATCGCATTGGCTCGTTACTCTTGGCCCAGGTTTTTCGATATAAATCTTTAATTTGCTATAGAAAAAATGACTTTTTCCATACTTTATGCGAAGAAGATACGAAAAGGGATGAAAATTCGTCGAAAGCAAGGGGCTGCGATGAAAATGTTTCGGGTGGAAAAGTCTGTAGTACACCCGGGTACTATTTTTTCCCTTAATTGCTCGTTTCCGACGTAGATGGCAGCACGAATCAAGGTATTCTTGGACGATAAAGTAACCGTTCTGCTTTACCGACGCCTCAATCGGTACGGGCCTAATTTAGAACTCGACTCTACTTACCAGGCTTAACGCTATTCCACGGTAGCCCAATGATTGCCGGTAATGCGTTTTATGGTTTGTTTTTATCGACGTGGTCGTACAGTAACTTACGTTGATGTTTCGGGTTCTCATCGTCGAGCTCCCTCGTCCGTGCAGAGGTGAGTCTGTGTATATAGAAGTTCATGCTTGCGTATCTATACAGGTATACCCAGTGTTACGCTGACTGGGCTGATCGTTTTGCGTTTTCCCGACGAATGCATTCTCACGGCTATTCGTCAATAATCCAATAAAGCCGCGCAGCCTCATGAAGATGGAATAAAGTACCAACAGCGTGTGATTTTATTGCACAGTAAAGTTGTGATTCCGACAGATTGATGCACGATCTCTTCCTTCTCTATTTCTTATCCCCTTTCTGTTTCGCTCCTGACTCTCCCATTCTTTCACGCGCATATATTCAACTGCTTACTCGTCAAATAGTAGGTCGGGGATCTTTATTGGCTGTAAAGGAAGACATTTTACGATCCATAAAAGCGTTTATAGCGCTCGAGCAGTCTTACCTCGGTTCTTACACCCCAGTTATATCCATTACCCCTTCCGCGGCCTTTCCAAGGGCGGCCACTGGCACGCGCTCTCTCCACTGCCTTTGAGATTTACAGGTTACGCTCCCGGTAACACCTCGTAAACTTGGCTTAACGACTTTAACCGGGCCTAACTGCTTCCTTCCTGCAATCAGACCCTGACCTACCTCTCGCACAAATGTCCTAGAAAAATATCAACATGGCCACTATATGTGAAACCGCAGTATCTTCGTTCCCCTTGTAATTATTATTTTATTCATCGTCGTTTACATTTTATGCATTTTCACCCTACTTTCCCTCCTAACAAAAACATTTTTTACAGACTTCTGACATCTGACTTTCATTCTACCTGCACGAAAAGCGATAAAAAAAAAGCGATAGATAATTTTCATAGCATTTCGGGAAGTACAATAGGATCAGTTGCGTCCATTTACAAGTCCACATCCGCTTGCTCGATCGGCAATTATCTCGTGCATTACGGAGGGAGGATTTATTCGCTCGTACGCCGGAGGAGATAGATCCGTGTGCAGCAGGTGCATACGAATTAGGAGCAGGAACGTGCTCTTCCTGTGTCTTGCGGGAGAACTGCGCGGACTGCTCTCTCTGCTGTTTTATGATTTGTTTTGATTACACTTCATTACCATTTTACGCCTTTCGTTGCCACGTAACTGGCTGGCAATAACTCTTCGTTGTTGATTCTATCTCGACGTTTACGACCATCATTATTAGCTGATACCACTTGAACTCTCGTAAAGTTTACGCCCGTGCGTTCGGGACATCCGCTTGCACGCTGGCCAACATCGTTAAGGGGTGGGGATCCCCGACCGGAGGGTGGCTGCTCGGAGTGGGGAGACTTACGGGTTGCTGAATCGTCCGGCAGATCGCGTCCTTGTACTTCGGTACGTCTTAATACCATACTTCATTTATCGAGGCCTCTCTCGCTTCTCTTATCTCTCTACGACGAATCATCGTAGCCTTGGGCTGGGACCGATTGCCTCGTCTGTGATCTTACTCCCATCTTCTTCCTCGCTCGTTCTCCCGTCTCGCTTATTATCTCCCTTTTCATTTCGCGTGCGCTTACTTTCTGTCGTAAATTTTGCCGCGAACCACCGGGAGCGTTATATCGGAGTATCTTGATGATTTCTGTACAAATTGTAGGCGCCAAAGGAACGGATCTGTCGCTCGACGGACTGATAATTGGATCGGGAGGGATGTTGGGTTAAATCAAAGCCGTTTAGTATTCTCTTTGCCGTTTATATTTTTGAATTCGCAAGCGCGTAATTCGAACCTGTTCTCACCCCCACACTCGACACGCACCAAATTACTTCAAAGCAGAAACATTTCTTTTCGTGTAATGGGTATCCCGTTTTCAATAACAGAGCAAGGGGTTGAGTGGCAGGTCGCATTTGAATTTGTATTGCGGCTACGGAGTCGCTTAAGGAATTTCAAGCGGCGGTAAACACCACCGTGCTGCGCGGTGCAGGCCGAGTATAAACAAAGGCTTTCTCGCGCCGCTTGATAGCTTAATATCCGCATCGTTGATCCGTAGCCCGAAGGAAGCCGCGAATTTCGCAAAACCCGGTTTTGTACAACGGTATTAGCATTTAAAAGTGAGCTGCGCGCGCCCTGTCTGCCGGCGCCATTGGTCCACATTTACACAACAATGAGGGGCCGCACTCTAAAAACTCCCAGAATCCCCGGGCTCCGAAACGAACGGTGGAAAGAGCAGTGGAGATGCCGGACGAAATAGAAAGGGAAACGGAGAATCGTAACGCCATCTCGATCTTTTCTTTACTTTCTCTCCCTTCCTCCCTGGCTCTCCTGTGTCTCACCCTGCTACTCCCCCCGTACCCATCCCACACCACCCTATTCCACTTTGGATTTGAAGCTAGAATGGTGTGGGTCGCAGAACGGGACAAGAGGCAACTGAACAGCCTGGCTAGAACCTCTCGCAACACAAAACCTAAGGCTTCCATGGTCTTTTTTTTTCTTTTCGGGTCTTGGCTAGCCGCAGAGAGAGGATGGCATACGCTTCGCTCCGTCTGGCTGGATATTTCTAACACACACGATACACGCCATACCACCTCTCTCTCTCTCTCTCTCTTTCTCTCTTTGGAATACAACGTGATGGCTGCTGCGACGTTGCCAAATTACCTTATGTAACCCCCTTAATTTTTACAGTGCATTTGATTTTTCGGAGCACTTTTTCATTTCGCATTCCCCGCGAACAATGTTCCCCTGTTCAGCAATCGTATGTAGTTCATGAACGCGGAATTGATTCACGATGAAAATATACTGTATCCCCAACAAAAGAAACGTTCCATTTTGGAGCAAAATGGCCACGTCAAACATCCGTACGCAATTCCTCCCACATTTCATATTTCATCGTCAAACGTCATTGCTGTTGCACAAAAATCGCACGAATTTTCGTGCTCCGCGATCCCGGCATTTCCATCGGAAGATCGATGCCGCCAGCGAAACGTGGCGGGGAACGACGAGCCCAGCAGCGCGTTAAGCGTTTCACGAGTTGTCGCGCGGCAAAAGAGCCGCGACAAACGTTTCACGAGTAGTTTTACGCCTTCTTCGTCGTGGCTGAAAAAGCACAGCGGTCTTGGTGCTCGCGGCGAGCTGGATTTCTGCTACGTGTCTCGTGTGCGCGATTACACGGTTCGTTTAACGCGACAAGAATGACCGTGCGCACTCACGTTGTCCATCAATCGTGAACCACCGTGGAAGGGGGGAAGTCCCCGTGTTCATATCCCGCCATGTCCAATGGCGAATAATTGCGACCGATAGCGGAGACCAAGCGAGGCCGGCGCGGCAGCTTAATTAAAAAGAAACGCGTGAAAATTGAGGCTCGATCGAATAGGAATCGTTACAGTCGGCCCGACCGAGCGTTTCCAGTTTCAGACGGCTGCTTATTTATACAGACCACCCGGGAGCGAGATCGCGTTGAAATAAAGTGGTACGAGCTAAATGTTCCTTGACCACGAGCGCCCGCGAGCACATAATAAATATCCCGCGCGGAATTTATCATTGTTCGCATTACTTTATCGCGGAACGAGATTAATGTCTTTATCCAGGCTGCGGCCAACTTCCGTCAATTTCGTGGTTCACGCCTTGGCGTGTTTGTCTGTCGAGCCCTCGTTGTTCTACCTACGTTTGCCGTGATAATAGGTATGCCTGTCGTTCAAATTCGTGGCAAGTCTCCATCGAGAAAAATAGGATCTTTGCGAGAGATTTTAATGACTGGTAATAAAAGGCGGGAGACGTTGGGGAAATTTTATTGGCGACGCAGATGTTCGAAGGATGAATTATAGATGGCGTTAATGCGTTTCTTCTCCGTGCTGACCTCGAATTACATATATTCTTTGTGCAACGCGTTCATTGTTCGCGGCCAGGACTCAGGGTGCATCAACGTCCCTTTGTGTCACGCTCTTGTCGTCAACCCACTTACAAATATCGCGATATTGAAATGTCCCTTCTCGAGTCCCGTTGAAGTTCTTGCTAACTTTTTTACGCCCGGAAGTCGGGCACAAAGGCGAGCAACTTTACGCGAACGCGACTGCCGGGATGAACTACTGGCCGTCTAATTGCGATACACTCTACGGGACGCCAATCCTCCAGGAAGATGCACTTCTGGGTCGCGGAAAAAGTTGGAAAGAGCTGGCAGCGCAGTGAACTTAACACGCTCTCCATTGTTACTGAATATTATTCTCTTCCCCCCTTCTAGAAACTAAAATCTCTCCACCTATAGATTTCTCAACTTAGTTTTATTTACGAAATTTTGCCCTAAATTCCGAGCAAATTGTACCTTCTCGAGTCGCGTAGAAATATACACAGAGGAGTAGATTGGGACTTCATGAAGCACAAATAGCACGGTCGAAAGGGTGGAAGAGATAATAGCCGGGCGGCTGGTTACGTAAGCATAATCACTACCTAACGATACGAGGGTGAAAAAAAAGAAGAGAAAGACGCCGACGTCGCATTTACCCCTTGACTCCTTTGTTACTCCAATAGCCTAGAAACTTGCGCATCTTCGTAAATTGTAGAAGGGGTAGATTAACTCGAAGGGACTTTCAGCGATCTCGCTCCACCCCTCCAGGGATTATTCTCGTATCAGGCTGCGGCCATGGAATTATTCGTTTTCAACTGAAAAACGGGCAACGGAATAAAAGTTTCGAGGGAAAGTTTACGCTTCTTGACCAAGTAAATCATGTCCACGCTCGTGCGCGTGCGAAGGCGCGTTAAAAGTTCAGCCGGCGACATGAATGGTGGCGAAATATGAGAACTAATTGCAACGCTCTCCACGGGGAGTTATATCGTAGCGCGAGGGTGAAGGGTTGTTAGAATTTTGAGATGACTCTCCCTCCCTCCCTGCCTCTCTCTTGCTCCCTCTTTCTCCCTGTTGCCCCTATGCTCGGGTGTATAAACTTAAGAAAAAGAAGCAGAGACGAAAAGGAAGGGACGACGGAGCGTAGTTATATCCCGTGCATGTTGGCAGCAGCGCCGGTGTGTTTTTCATTTTCTTTATATCACCCTTGACGCTCGTAAAACCATTACCCGTGACCAAGCGGACGCAACTTCTATATAAAGCGTATCGGTGTGCACACGTTCCCAGCCGCACCGATCCACGCGGTCTTTGATGATACTAGAACTTCTTTCGCTTCCTCGTTCTCCCTCGGCAGCCTCGCGACGACGAACCCAATTTCCTCGGCGACGGATACTCGACCCCTCGGATTTTCACCGCTCACGTGCCCACGGGAAGGATCCAGATTTCTTTGATACCGATTAACAACCGTAGCTCTCTTCACGATTTCCACCGTTATCTCATCACGGATACGGCTCCTTCTTATTTTTCATTTTTCATTTCCTCGTTGAAACACGCAGCAAGGAAGCCAGCCTAACTCGCAATCAGAGCAACCGAAATACTGCCATATGGCCCATTACACAAGGGCGTCGAGAATGGCTTGGTACTTCGATGTGTAGATAAGTCAGTTAGCGACTCGGTCTAGCGCGTTCCAGCGCGGAGCCTTTTTTGCGTAGCTCGCCCTCTTATTGCTTTCCTCTCTCCTTTACTCTTGCTCACTCCTGGTGGGTGATTCATCATCGGCGTCGTCTTCTCTCCTTTCTCTGGCTCGGTTGGCTGGCTGGTCTGACTGGCTTGCTCGCTGGCTGGCTTCGTTTCTGGCTTTCTGGCCCCTGGACCCGCGTGCCTCCTCGCCTCTTTCTCTCCTCTCTTTTCCCTATCACTCGCTCTCCCTCCACCGCCTCTTCCTCCTGCTTCTCAGACCTATGTACTCGTTTTACTCCTACACTGGAGCCGTACCAACATGCAGTTCTGGCTCGGCAGGGCGCTCTTTCGCGCTGCTGGCTTATAGGTATTCCCGCATTTCTCTCCCGGCATATCCCGGAGTCTGCGAGCGAAGAGGAGGCTACGCTCGTTCCTCGAAAATTTAAGCCGGACTCGTGCACAAATTTCGCCGATTCGCGCTTCATCGTTAGCTTCCGATTTTCCGCCGCCCAATTTACCAACCGAAGCTTGTGCTCTGTTTTCCGTGGAACCGACAGGGAAGTGTGTTTTACTGTTGGATCAAGAACGACCCTGGGTACCCTCCTGCTCGCCTTCAACCCGATATATTCCCCGGTCGCATCGCACCCGGCCGAGATATCTTCTCGGCCAGAGGTACACCCACTATAAGAATGAGTACGCGTCGCTATAAAACACGAGAAACGATATATTACCCGGCGATATCACTCTCCGGCACGAGGCGATACGGTAATATTTCGCCCGGGAACGCTTGGAAATGTTGCCGGTGTAAACACTGCGGGGGCACACCAGAGATCACCGGCTATGCAAGATCCCCTTATTTCCTTGCCGTACGCTGATGTTCCTCGTCATCGCGATCGAACACGACGCTTTTCCTCGCGCCTTCTCCTCTCCTTTCGACCAAGCCAACGATTCAATTATACCAAACACGAAACTATGCACCAACTCGTGACTACTCAGATTGATGGTCAACGCTCTACGACAGGCACGCGCATTAGGAATCCTCTATGGTCGCGTGTGGGCAGACAGGGGGCGAGTCTGCCGAAGAAAAGGCCCCCACGTGCTTCGATCACCCCTAGCCACTTCTTCTTCCTAGCAATTTTGCGGCATCGACGTTGATGCATCCGCGATAAGCGATCCTCCACGAGGAGCGCGTACGGCCATCGATGCTATGCGACTCGCAGTGTGAAATATCGCAGCGTTTCGGAAGCGAGGCTCGCCTAGAGAGGACCACCTTCGGTTCCGAAGGTGGGATTCCGGTAATTCGACGCATTCGAGAACGGAGCAAGACCGATGGTCCTTGCCCTGGCTGGCAGGCAGAAGACCGAGAGGGACAGCGCGCAGGGGAGAAAGGGAGAGAGATAAAGAGAGGCAGGGAAAGAGAGAGATAGAAGTGGGTTGGGTACGGGGGATAGAGTAGGGGCGGGAGGGCGTTCCACGGCACCCTGCATGGGGTAGCTTGCAACCTCACGCGACACTAGAGCCATCTATATCCCGGGAGATTTATGGGTTCCTGGTGCAGCGGCTGCTCGCAGCAACTACACACCACGCAGTATCGGTCCGGTACGGTGTTGGTGCTGCCCCCTGTCGTGACGGGCGTGCTGTTGCCCCGCGGGGGTTACGCGCAATTCGCGCTCGTGCAACGTCGCCCTGATAAAAAACTTGCGACTCGATCTCAATCCGATGCTTCTGCGAACTTCCTCCGCGCCGTCTCGCACCCTTCTCCAACCCTTCGACACGCCGCGGTCGGACCTCGTGACTTCCGTCCCCCTTTATTCCTCCTTCTTGCATCCGCCGTCTCGTTCCGTCGCGCTCGCCGTGCCCACTCGGCTTGAAATATCGATCATCATTGTGTTTCCTACGCGTTTATAGACTGCGAACGCATTGAAATTATGGGTCGCCGGCTCTGCGTCCCAGCGGCTACGGGGCCGAGAGTTTGTTGGACTTTTTTAGCCGCATGGCGCGTTGATGTTCCAAGCGTCTGGGTCCGTGTACTTGTAGTATAGGTTTCTTAGTCGAGTTTGGCGATCGTTGGAACACTGCTTTCGCGGAAAAGATATGTTTTCCACGAATTAAATTCAACGTATGCTACGTGATTTTGGCAATTCTGCGAGCGAATGGATCGTTCGGTTATCGCTGGCAAAAGTGGCGAGGACTAAGCAACGTGACAAAGAGTACGCAAGCACGCGGCGCTTCGTTGCGCGATAAAGTCATTTGCCCAGCCCATCCTCGGGCGAAGAAAGCGTCAGATAGTATCTCCTCCAAACAAAGAACTCTCCTCCCTCATGCACAGCGAGCGAAAGAAAAAAGAAGAAGACAAAAAGCAATCGGCATCGATGGCGGGTCGTTGGCAGGAGGGAAGGCACTCGTAAGTGGAGATTTTTCAAGTACCCCCTCGACGCGACCGTTCATTCGCACGGCGCGCGATATCCTGCAGGGGTAACCGATGAAAATAGTAGGGAAGAGATAGAGAAAGAAACAGAGGAGGAGAGCGATAGAGTGGCTGAGCCGTGGTTGCACGAGGGTACGGGACGACGACAACGATATGAGTACCGGTATCTACCTACCTATGCTTCTGCTCTCCAACCCAAACGCCCCACCCTCTTGATGCGGCCGGTTTACGAGCAACCTGTGGTAACGAGAGCGATAGATAATAACCGCTCCGTGCTCAACCCCATCCCTTTCCTCCTCCTCTGCCATTCTCTGTCTCTTTTCTACCGTTTCACACCCCTTTTACTCCAGTAGGGAACGCTGCCCTTGCACGTGGGTATTACCCTCGCTTATTTTTCCCCGATTCGCGCGCTTGGATTTCTTAAACGATCGCCCAAAATCGAGGCTGCGAGATTCAATTTGTCGGGATGGTATTTTAGGCGCGTGGCACGAATATCTGTTGATTCCCCTTGATTAAGGATAGTGGAAGAACGTAGTTGACATTAAACGTTACCTAAGTTAATCGTCAATTTGTTTGGATTTCGGAATTTCTATACCGATTTAGCATCTGTTGGAGCGCGTTGGAATTTCGTTTTTTGGAAACGGCAGAGCCCGTTCCGCTGTTGGCACGTCGAGATTCGTGCTTTCGGTTTTTGCGAGCTTTAACCAACGTTAGACTCCCGCGACGTAAAGGCACGCGGGAACGGGAATTTATTGCGGCTTAAAAACTCCGGCTTCCTTCGGAAATCCTGATAAATGCGCGAAGGAGCAACGCCTTCGTGTATGTACGCAAGTTTAAACTCGTTGCGCAGCCGGGGCGAACGTGAAGTGACTCTAGGCCGAAAGGCAAACTCACGGTAAAAATGAAATACCGTCGCAGACAAACAAGCGTGATCTCGCTAGGGTGTTCCCAGCTTGCCTTGTCTTAAATACATTTCCAGCCATTTCTTCGTCCTCATCGATCACCTTCCTGTTTCGATTCTCCTTTAAACACGCAACTTCAAAGAGTATGCAAATAATTCGCTCGTAAATATCGAATGCCTGGGTCGTTCCCTTAATGAAAATTAAATAAACAGGATAAATGCTAGTCCATTTCTGTTCCAATAAATATCTGTTGAAAGGAAATAGAAAAGAAGCAGTATGTTAAATAGGGATTGCGAAGAGATAGACGTTCGGGGAATCGGTCAATAAGATTGAAAGAAATAACCCAAGCCAGTGTCGGTGGATTCGGGCCGAGGATATTCAGAGGCGAGCGAAAGAAACAGGTCGTATAAGCGGATAGATTGAACAGTTGGCGCGAGTTTGCGGCTGTAAAATGTGCCGACCTTGCCAAGTGCTCGGAACATCCTCTCCACCTTTCCGTTTCTTTATCCGACTTCGTTACGACAGCCGTCGCAGCCAGGGCAAACAGCTTTATCGAATCGTCCTTGCCGATATGATCGCCGTTTATTCATCTCTAGTTTATTAAGAATACAAAAATACACAAGACATTAGGAACGCAGAAATAAAAGGTGAAAAAATCGGATATCTCGTTCAGCTTGTAATTCTCTCTCAAGAAATGGTCGACTGGCAGAAAAGAATCGTAGGCGAGAAGCCATACAGTATAGTCTAAGAGAGTTTCACGAATCGTCTGCAACCCGTCGTCGACGTCGCTGACGTTGGCCAGCATCAAAGGGTGGAAAGTCTGGATCGTTTGGTCGAAGGAAGCTGCTGGTTATAAAAACGAAGATAAAGGGCAGCGAGGGCATACGGAAGGAAGGGCACACACAGTATTGGCAACGCTCGTTGCCTTCGGTGTGCCCTGTTCCTTCCTAAGACCCAACCCCTTTCGCTCTTAACGCGTGCTATCGATATCCCGAGACACAGACACCACGAAAGTCAGGGCTCAACGTGTGTGTAGCCGGACAAGGCACCACGTGCATTCATCCCATTACAAAAGAAGCTGAACCAGCGCCGAACGACCCGACCCGACCCGTCGTGTCCTCGACACGTTCAACGTATGAACCTATATACGACCTCGTGGAACCTTGAAACGGCTGCACTACCCTCCGATGTTTCCTCATCCCCTTCGAGCAATGGCTGCGATCGGTATTTTTGAAAAACCTTGCCCGATAGAAGATCGACACAGCTTCTTACCGCCGCTGTTACTACGTCCGTAGAGACAGGGGCGAGAATATTTTGGGGAATTCGGATTGGTTAGATTCATAGAAGATGAAAATATTCCGGGGACACGGTTTAACTGATGCTCAGGAATTCCGAGAGAACGTTGATGTACGAGCTGATTAACTCTGAATGGGTCTCACGTATTTCTTTTGGTTGAAAGCGTAACTCTATTTGTCCGCTGCGTTTCTTAATCCTACGAAAGTATGGTGACTTTGATAGAGCACTATAACTGTGCCCGGTATAATAAATATTTAACAGTACTATTTATACAGGTGTTCTAATTGTATTTGCATATAATAAGAATAAGATACATTTATTAAAACCGCCCTACCTATTCGTATATACTGTGTTTCTTGCAAAAAAAAGGGAAAGAAGAAAAATACCTTCGCCTTGTTTTGATGGGGAAACGCAGGCTCGAAATACCTGGCTCGTCGTCTAACCGGACACGTTCTGATTTCTGTTTCAGGTGAGTGGCAGGCTGCATCCACTGTCTCTGTAATGCCAAATAGATGGTCGATGTGCGTATCTGTCGATCGTCAATTTATCGGTTGCGGCGAATCGGATGCTGCACCCGGTGAGTGACGAACCCGCCTCTCGCTCCCCCGCGCGCCAGCACCGCCAACCCCCTGGAACCTCCTGTAGCTCACTTTGACCAATATTCCCGCAGACCAATCAGTATCCAAGTGCACAGTGACGTCCGTACAAGCCTAGTATTGTCATAGTCCCCATTTCTGGCCTCTCTATCTGTAGTCCCTGCTTTGTCGCAGTAGCAACGTAGATAGAGGGGGTGAGTTATACGGAGGGTAGTTCCACTCGTTAAAATATGGATCTCTGTCCGTCTCTCGATTACGAGCGCCAAAGAACGTTCGCGAGGCGAGACAATTAGTAATACGCGAACGGGTACAGAGGCGAGGAGAACGCGCAAAGTTCCCGAAGGACTCTCGTCGTCTCTGTTTATTATTCGCAGAGCGGTACGCGGCGCGCCTGGGTTGCGCGCAATTCTCTGAAACCTAAATACGTAACGAAAAAGGCTAAGAGGTAACTAGTAAGTAAAACGCTTAGGAAGTAGAGAAGTATCCTCGAGTGTTGTGGACGCGTAAACGATCGACGGATTTTTTTTCTTCGAACGACCGGGAGGGTTGAACCCGGGCGATTTCGTTGCTATCGACGCGTTTCCCGGTGACACCAATTTTTCTCGCGAATCGATTGTACAGATGAAAGAATGCGAAATATTTTGCTGATACGTTTCGCGCACAAACCCCTCCTCCCGTCTTTTCGTTCAATTAGCGTTCTTCTTCCGTTTGTTTCGCTTCTCTTGATCGGCGCACGCTCGGCGATACGCACCCCTTCCAGAGCGTGTCATGCTACGACTGCTGTTGATGTTATGTTTTTGTTAATTCTTTTTTATTGTCTGCGAAACGACACGAGAACACGTCTCTATCGTCGCCGCGCGTTTTCGCTGTAGCTAGAGCGCAGCCCTCTCTTCTTTCGAATGGAAAAGGAAAGAGCGGGGTGGCAATTAGACACCGAGGAACAGACTTGTTGTCGCGACTTTGTCGAACAACGGCGGACGATAGAAACGTGTTTCTTTCGATCGGTACAAAATATATATGTTGATGTTCGATAATTTTGTTAAATATTATATATAGAAACGTTTATGCGACGCGGGCGCTCGATACCTGCTGAAAGGGGGTTGTTCACGGAGCGCGCGCGTCCCTCTCACGAGTCGAATATAGCTTTTCCCTTCGCGTCGAACATGTTCGAAGGAAGAATAAACGAAAACAGAGAGGAAACGTACTTCATCCCTTCCGTACTCCTCCCTTTTCTTTCGCCGCTTTCGTTTATAATTTCTCTTCCGCCCTCTCTGCGGGTCGTTTCGATTCGTGACTGTCGGTGAAGCAAGAGAACGAACGAAACCCTGATAGACTCTAACGAGCAGGATTATTACATTGTACGTACCTACCTAGTACCTATAGACGCCTACCCAGACACGAAGTGTACGTGGCGCTATCCTAAGCAGTAAAACAACTATTCTAGTTAATGAATGTATACGAATAGCCGCTAAGAGACACGCAAGAGTAATAGGTAAACGCAGTATTTCTAAGAGGAATGTAATGTTAATAATTATTTATTTTGTCGATCTCGGTGAAACGGGGCGAAAAGGAAGAAAAAAAATGAGAAATGAGAGGAAAGTTTGAAATGATATAAAAAAAAGTAATGGAGAAAAAAAAATGCATTCGTCGCTCTGCTTTAAAAGTATGGTTTTCTTAGGCGAATAGGCCTATATCTTAGGGGTAGGCGTATCCATGCGTAGTGATAGTCGCATTCATCATTTTCTGTAAACGTTTTTTCTTTTCCGACGGTGACGAGAAGAAAAAAAGAAACGGAACAAGAGAAACGCGCAGCATCCTCTTTTGTAACATATTAGGGTATTAATTGTTTACCAATTTGGATCCTGATTGTATGTAATCCGCGACAGCGACCAGGGCCGCACCTGCTGCCTATGCGTGAAACGTGTTGTAAACGAAGGGAGAGAGACTTTTCTTAGGGGCGGCTGCTGTTCTGAACGCTATTGTAATATTACCTTGATTATACGATTACTAAGGAAAAAAAGGAACAAAATAAATGCGATGTAAACTTGATCATTCGTCTTTTCGCTTTTTTGCCTGCGGCCCTGGCCGTGTACCAATCCATCTGTGAATCTCCCGCATCCCTCCTTCCGGCGATCTCCGCCTTTCCCATAATATTTTCCTCCCCGTGGACGTAATACGCGTTCCACCATTGTCCATGGAAAATAGTAGCTCCATCCCGTCGCTTTTCCTGCGCTGCAAACACTGAAGAATAAAAATTATACCATCCGTGTGTTACTTTTCCGTATGCACAATTATCGATTGAAACTTCCACTCGCGAAAGGTCAAATATTCGCGAGCACCCTTCCACAACTCTTTTACTTGCCGGTCCCGATTACGCAACGCAGTTCCGCGGTTGCGTAACGCGACGAAGTAGAATAGAGATAAAGGACAACCGCGATCCGGCCGATAAATCCGGGCCACAACTTAAGTTAAGGGTGGTCGGTAAAACGCAGAAGATACTTCGCGTGGAATCGTTGTCAATTCCTGGCCGATAACCCGACGCTGCCCGCGCGGACGAACGTGCAACGGTTGCTTTACGACGCTTAAGCCACGGCCTCGGGCGTCTTCCCGTTGTCCCCCGTTTCGCCGTGGATCCGCCTTAACGGGGGCTGCGTTGATCCAGGGTCGAGCTTTCTACGGCAGCCCATAAGTCTCGCGATGCTCCGGGATATTAATATGTTATTGCGGAAAGACGCCCTCATGAAAGTCGACAAGGACTAGAAAAATATGTCCCGCGCGTCTCCACGTCGTCCCGGCTCTCGGGGGTGGCGCGCGGCAGCAGTTCGCCTACACGCGGGGGATGATGCCGGGGCTAGCGAGCGGCCGACGGCTGCCACTGCTGGCCTTACACACCCACACGCCCTTGTTACTATCGTGTACGACGCGGGGCGCGGCCGGGGTAGAATTCAGCAGACGCCATTTGTATTAATGAAGCTCCCGACAATGGTGCACGCTCGATGAATTATGTACCTACGTTCGAACTCGAACGAAACGCTGGCCACCGTCGATCTCTACTTCGCCAGTGACCTCACGCACCTCGCGCCCTCTTTCCCTCGCCATCCTTTTAATCACGTCACGGGTCCCCGTGCTTCATGCGATCCATTAATGCGGATCACTTTCCGCGCCCTCGTTCCTTCACGGATCCGTTGGATTGGAGTTCGCGTGGCTTCGGGGTGAATGGGAAAGTGAAATATATCAGCGGGCACTCGATAATTGGTAAAGATTTTTGTGCGAATTAGGTTGCAGCAAGAGTCATCGATATGGTGTCAGATGTAACAGAGGGATCGGCTCCCATTCCGTCCAATTTCACTGAACAAATCGTTCCATTTCTTTTTCCATTTCGAATAAAATAATCGCACTAACGATAGCATAACAGTTCCGAGCAAATAAATGAGCAAAAACGCAACGGATATGTAGCAACGATCGCGATAGATTCACGAGGATCAAGAGGCCTCGAGATTTACATCAAAGACGGAAAGCCCTGTCTACGTAAGCGCGACCCATTACCGAAAGACGTAGCGAGCATCCATCTCGGCTTGGCGCGGATAAAACGACCGCTTTACTTCGGATTACAGGGGCGCAATTTACAGCAGACGCGAGAGCACCTGTTCGTTCTTGAAGAAATGGAAAGGTGGCGGCGAGGCTGGAGGACGAAGCTAAGGGTATCGCGGTTCAGTTGCGGTAATTGAATCCCAGCAAGTCTCCCCTCTATATACGCGTACACCCTTAAACGTATAACTTCTTCCCTGTGTCGATCCTCTTCCTGTACCGTTTCGTTTAAATGCTTACACCGCGTCCAGCCGCAAACAATCGACCATAGATTATTTTAGCAGAAGCAAAAGCTCTCTTCCCGCGTCAAGCGTCTCGACAAAAATCTGTATCCAATTGGAGTTGCCCGCGCCCTCCGTGAAGTATCCGAAAAATCCCCCAACCGTAATCATCATCCCACAAAGAGTATCTCGAAATGATTCTGCACAGCCCGAGAAGATCAAGTCCACTGCTGATGCACGATTCTCACGTTTCAAGCAGACACGTCAGCCCGCGAGGGTGAGCGATACGGATACGCTAGGGGTAGTCGAGTCGTAGCGTGTTCCGCCCTCATATAATTACTTCACACTGCTCCGTTCGTAGCTGGTGAAACGCGGCGTGTCCTCGCGCACACAC
This sequence comes from Nomada ferruginata, assembly GCA_963583965.1. Classification (NCBI taxonomy): domain Eukaryota; kingdom Metazoa; phylum Arthropoda; class Insecta; order Hymenoptera; family Apidae; genus Nomada; species Nomada ferruginata. The sequence goes on along the minus strand of OY757214.1, from coordinate 4,087,290 downwards.
CTTGGCCAACTCTCCCTCTTTCAGCTTAAGCGTATTCCGTCGGCGTACTCGTGGCGCGGGCCACGTCGTCTGTGTGCTCTCGCAGGTTCCTGGCTGCTCCTCCGCGTTGCGAGGGTATCTTGCTTGCTCGCCGCCGCGACAGGGTGTGCGAATAGCTTGCTGGGCCGGGGATACGGGGGGATCGTTGCGAAAGGGGGGTTATTAGGCAACGCAGCACCTCATCCCTCATCCGCGTAACCGCACCGCAGCGTGTATTATGTAACAACACGGAAACGAACTGCGGCCCGGCCGGTCGGTCGGCCGGCGAGAGCCGCCGAGAGACGAAACCAGCCGGGCGTCGCTGGCTTGTTGTTCTGCTGCTGTTGTTGCTGCTGCTGCTGCTGCTGTTGTTCCGTTGTTGACCCCACTGCCGGCGCTGATATTACACGGCGCGCTAACAACGAGGTCGCGTTCGAAATAAGCGTTCGCAGCTCGTAATTCTCGGTCTGCTGGTACTATTTTGCTGTGAGCGGCGCAGATTTTCGAACTTGTTCTTCCGTATAGGGTAGACTGTCCAAATTGTTTTTCACCACCGAGAAGCGTAACGTCGATCCAGGTCTTCAGCGCGGTTAAAGATATTTGCGAGTTATTTCTCGCGTTTCAGGAAGGACCCAGATTCGTCGGCGTTTTCCGACCTCGCGCATATATGTATTTTTACCGGGCGTCTTTCTAATTCGGTTCGGCGGCCTATAAAAATGTCGAGGCTGACGCACAAGCGCGGTTCCCGGTACCGTCTGCCCAAGATAACACGATTCCTCTGGTGCACGCCCAGTGTCCCTGGTCCCGCTGTTTTCCGTGTAAATACTGAAAGAAACTGACATCACCTGGCAAACGCTTTGATCTGCCTGTCCCGGGCAGTTAAGATGTCAGGTCTTCTTATTAAAATAATTTAAACGGCGTCGACGACCGCGACTCCCGTTCTACGAACGGTATCTCACCACCTCGTGTCGCCGCAGGAAGGGACCGCGGCATGAAATCGTCGATGAAGAATGTTCGTCTCTGGTCGCTGCCGGTTAGTTAACGCTCAGCTAAATAACTGCTCGTTGCCCGCCGCGTCTCGTTCCCTGTGCCTTGTTATTTTTGCGCCCGTCGCCCTTCAATTTCGCGCGAATAAATCCCGGCTGCTTCGACGACGCGTGCCGCGTAAATTTCATACCGCCGCGCGCTGTAAACGAAACCAGCCTCTCGATGGACGAATGGAGCCGGCTGTGGGATCCTCTTCGTTAACGATGTTAACGCGTACAGTGTTCTCCGCGACGACCGCAATGATTTCTTCTCTTGCCACCACTAAGAATTGCCTTGGCATTCGCAGACAACCCGAGAAGAATATCCGGCGTTTAATTAATGTCTATAAATCAGTATCGAAACTTGCAGTAGTCCCTTCCTGGTCAATATTCCAATTCCCCCAACTGGACCACGGTTGGACTTGAAAAATTAGCGACTATTAATTCGAATGGAAACCGATGTAGTCAATAGCAGCTGGACCGCGTCGTTGTCTTGGACGGGGGTTGTCCAACTAAGGAATAATACAAGCGCGCTAGGCAGAGGAGACCGACCTACCCCTTACTATCCGCACACCCGTCGTCCGCAGATAAATCTTCCCGCCCTCTAATTGGCCTTCCCTCCATTTCCTCGTCCCATACCCCCGTTCAACCTATTCCTTTTTCTCTTCTCTCCTCCGCCCTGTCTCCCTCGCTCGTCCTTTCCTTCCCTTCGTTCTATCTTCCCTTCGCCGCTATCGTACGCTGTGTTCCTCCTCTTTCTCCCGTCTCATCTTGGTTCCGTTTCCCACTTTCCAGGCTGGGCACGACTCCAGGAAACGTTCTCACCCTTCGATTCGTACCACCATCCTTTCGCCCCCATCTACCCCCCTGCCCAACCCGCGCAACTCTGGCTTCGCATCCAAGCCGGCGAATTATTAGAATTATTAGACGTTATATTGGCCGCAGAGTGTCCGTTACACCGCCAGAACTCAATTATGAATTAAGTTATCGGGCAACGGCATCGCGAGATGCATTGTCCTCGTCGAACATTTGTTCCGCCGGGTTAAGACCCAGGACTCCTGGTCGCTGAAGTCAATCGACGGCCATACTGCGAGGTACTGCCAACAGATATGGGAATATTTTCGCGGTAAATCTCTCGAATATTGAGTTTTTCTTTGCCAAGGAGAATCGCTCGTAGCTTTTCTACAGTACGGATCCGAGCTTCGGCTTAGTCGGCTTATAAAAGGCGCAGAAGTGGCCTCGACGTTTCATTTGCAATGGTTTCAGGGATCACGGTCGCGGCGTTTAGAATTTTATGGAACGTCTCGCCTGGCCCGACTTAGGTGGCCCCCGGTCATAACAAAGGAAAATAGAGCACGCCCGCGATTTACCTGGCAATAAAAGTTGACCTCGAGCTGTCTTGTATTTTCTGGAGCGCGGCGCTGTTTTTATCTTTCCGAGATTCTATCGGCCGATGGGACGTGTTTTCTCGGGACCTTGACTTTTGAATAGTTCCGATGCTTACAGAAACTAAGTGGCTGGGGGGGGAAAATTGCTGGTTTTTTGGTCTTTTTCAAACGTTCTCGCTTGCTTCTGCGATGTAAATTGTGGCAGTAACGCATGGCATATTCTGTTACTCTTTGAATGCACAATCAGGTTTACTTTATTTAAGAATATCGATTTTCAGGTTAATATTTGTTATGACCACTCCCTTTTTAAAAACAGTTTATAAAACTATAATATATTTATGTACCGATGTATCGTAGAGCGAAACAATAATCTTAAGCCCGACTTTTGGAACTTTACCAACCCGAGGACATTAGAGGTGTATTTTACCTGGACGACCTCGACTATTAGCGCCTAGGTACTCCGGTCCCTTCCGTCGACAGCTAATGTCGGGGTTCCTTAAAAACCGTGGGCCCCAAAACGGGACACGCACGGTGTCCGTAAAACTGTAACAATTCGTGACCTAACGGGACACGCCGGTCGAAAATGTTTGCGGAAACGTCGCCGATCGGCTCGTCACGCGTTAGCTCCTTTATCTTGTTAGCCCGCACAAGCCCAAAGAAGAAAAAAAACGGCATCTCATTGTCCCTGAGAAATAAAGGCGAAATAGAGGTCGAAACTCCGAGAGCCCTGCTCTATTTCCAACGTTGCGTGGAACCAATGAAGGGTGTCGTAAATCTAGCGCAACCCGGGTGGTAGCTTTTTGCCGACTTACTTCTCCGTTTGCATTCGTTTTTTCCGGAATTCTTCCTGCGATCGAAAGACCGTCGTTTCTCGGTGGTCGATACAGTGTTACCGTGCAGGGACTCGAAGCTGACGAACGAACGGGCCGAAAAGATTCTCCAGCGTACATAATATCGAGGCAAGGGACAAGTGGAGGGTAATTGAAAATTAATTAATATGCACAAGCGGCGGCATTAAAATTATAACGCGTCGGGTAATCAACGGGCAATAAGTCAACGATCCTCCTCGCCAAACGGGCCGGTGACATATTGAATTCTTTAAGGGACGAAATAGGAGGTTCTGGTGTCCCGATGATTAAGAGCTCGTTCGCATTCAAGTGGCACGATCCACGAATGATTCACGGGGCGAAAATGGCAGATGAGACGCGGCTCGTAGCGCGCAGCCAATCCGGGCAAACTCGACACAGGGGAGTAAGGTTGAAAAATAAGCGGAATTTCACTCGCCCCCGGGACAGGGAAAAATAGAGGCCGCGGCGATTGCGAAACAAAAGGCACGATAATTGTAGTCGGCCCCAGGGGATGCCGTCGTAGAACGCGGAAGGGGAGCGTTATATGGCGGACGTTCGTAATAAACCCGAAGAAGCGGCACGTTAATTTGTAATCGCTTTTGTGGTTGGCTGATGGTCGCGCCTCTATTGAGTGGTTTCCAGCGGAGGAAAAGGGCTGAGCTCGCGTACGGACAGCTCTGCAGGGGAAAGCGCGATGGTTATGCAGATCGACGAAGGGTGCTATGGTATCTGACAACGGTATAATAACTCGTCCCGCCGCGCCGCTCGCCCGGCGTACTCGGCTAACGCAGAAATAAAGGCCAACCCTTCGCCGTGGCGTTTAATAATTTTGTACGGTGGCTGGCGTGGACCGTGGCGAAATTCGATTCCGCGACTGGAACACGCGTTTCGACATGCCGCGAGTTTTGCCCGCCCCTATCCGTTGCCATTGTACGGCGCCCATTTTCTACCCCCTGTTAAGCTTCTTCGATACGTCGTTAGCGTATTGTGTTCCAGGCTGCCCCTTCTTTCATTGGCGATGGTACTCGTGTTACACGAAATCCGTAGTATCTCGTGGGATTCGAGAGGCTGGCGGCAGCTTGCCAAAAATCGAAAGGAGCAGAAATTTTCCGGCGGCGGCGGCGGCCACGTTTCCGCGGAGGGATGAACGCGTCGCGAATAGAGCGCGTCCCTTTCTGCCACGGAGGCAGATGGATGGCGGAAAGGAGACGAAGAGAAGGAGCGATATCGGTCCTCCGATGGAACGAGAAAGGCTGGCAGTCGGCGGAGCAGGGTGGATCGGGCGGGGACGGGAAAAAGAGTGAAAAAGGTGAACGGGCAACAACGTGTACGTGATGTATTGTAGCATCGAGCATTCGAGCATCGGGAGGAGGCGACTCGAGCGGTGGAAAGAAGGAAACGACGAAGGAGGGAAAGAAATGCCGCTTACCTCGAGTGCGAGAGGGACGAAAGAAAAAAGAGAAGAGGTTCGGCGGAGGGAAGGAATAACGAATAACGGGCAGACGAACGGAGAAGGAAAAAGGGAAAAAAGGGGTTGCGGGTGGTGTGTCGGCTTGAGAGGGCGGGGGAGCGAGCTACTCGTGCTAGCGACGAAGAAGGAGGAAAATAAGGGGTAGCTCGGCGCCGCCGCTCCATGCTTGGCTTGCAAACTGACTTCCGTCCTCCGCGCGACTATTCAGACGCCGTTGGCGTTTTTACCGAGGCGAAGCCCGACAAAAAAAAAGGAGGAAAAGGAAAATAAAGGAAAGAAAGATCGGCAGAAGGAAGAAGAGAAAGGGGAGGTGGAGATTTGGGAGAGAGAGAGCGATGGAAAATATATAGAGCGCGGTGTGGAACTGGAGCTAGAGGCTGTGACTGGTCGGGTGCTAGTGGCGCATTTCCTACGGACCGGCTAGGTCCCTGGCTCTCTGTTAGCTAGCTGTGGCGGAGCTAGCAGCCGGTCCTCGTCCCGTGTATACGCCGCTACGACGACCAGCCAGTCTATAATATATCTCTTGCCTTATCTGCCGCTTGCTGTTTACTGCCCGATAGACTCCGCAGATAGGAGAACCCTGCATCACCGTCTCGCGAGAGAGCCGAGTCACTTACTTTTATATATGTTGTTACTTACGTCAGGGAGCACGCGGTAGGGAATTCGTGAGACAAGTTGGAAAATGCTGATGGCCGGACGGAGATACGAGCGACGCCCGTCGCCGACGCGGCTAAGCGCGACCGACCCCTCTTCGTGGAAGCCGCCCCCTTGTCTGTGGTGGAAAATGATTTAAACGTACCCTGCGCGACGTATCGCGTCTTGTATTCTTTACGACCCGCCTTCAGATCTCGGGCACGTCGCTGCGTGTATATACGATGCCGATCGTGTGCCACATTTCCCGTGAGCCGACGAACTTCAGCTCCCTTTGTATATCCCAGACGTATGTACGTATTTCGAAATCGGTAAGTTCAAGTCGGCCGAAGGTTGCCGAGAGCCCTGAGAACAGGATGCAGGGTGGCGAAGGGAGCGGTATTAAAATCGCCATCCATTCGCAAAAGTTTCGCCGTTCGTCTAAAATTTCTCAATCGGTCTGGCTCGGTGGTTTCCCATCGCGGCTGGGCGATACAATCGAACGCGTTCCTCGGGGCTCGAATCCTCGCCGCTCGGCTGGCTCGCAAATAAAGAAAATGAGTCGACGGCGGGACGGGGCACGAAGAAAGCAACACAACTCGGCGGGAGAAGGAGAGGTATCAAAGATACACAAGAAGAAGGCGAGCGGTGGTCCTCGTACCGGAACTTCCTTCCTTCCGCCGACTGATCGACGAGCCAAGTTTTCTCGTCTCCCGGATTTGGGTCGGGATCTCCACCCCTTCTTTCTTCGCTACCCTTCCCTTTTCTTCCTCCCTCTGTCTACCCCACTGTTCACCCTTTCCCTTGCTCATCCTGTCCGTTTCTTCGTGCCGATTTTCGACTCGGGTACCGACGCGGGGTCCCCGACACGCGGTAATTTCGAGGCAAGTTTTTCTCCCCTTCTCGACGTATCATTCGGAGCCTCATGAAAGTTTGATGACGAAAGCAGACGTTAAGAAGCCGGAGGAAGCCGCGTCCCGGCGCTGGGAGGTGTATACCGGTGCCACGTTTCCGTGCCACCGAAAGAAACCGGACTTCGCGGAAGGGAAGAAAAGAAATTCCTTACGTTCGGGAACTCGTATAACTTAGCGGAGCGCGGCCGCGACAAGAAACCACGGATTTCGTATTCCCGTATAAAGCGGGGGCTCGCGCGATTCGCAATCCCCTTAATGTAATTTGCAAATTGCACTTACAAACGATTCGCCCACCCGGCATTTGCATCGCGTTTAAGAGCGATTTAGACGAATCTTCTTCGTTTCTTGTACCGGTCCATCTCTGACACCGCGATTCGTCTCGTCGCGAAATCAGGAACGAGGTGGTGCTTCTATTAAATCGTTGGGTCACTTCTGGCGAGGCCGATCAATCTTCTGCCTCGTCGATCGTTACCGTATACGGTTGACAGTTTTGCTTGCTCCGTTGCAAATGACATTAGCGGTCAGTTGTTCCAGTATTTGGCAAAAACAGCTGGACGAATGCGATAAATATTGTAGAAACCGGGTGGAATTTGTTTTGCAGCAGACTGGAAAAAGCTTCACGATTCATATTATTTTAGGATGAACTATAAGTTTCTCATGCTTCTCAATGTTTTTAATAATTAATCTTCGTTGATTATTTTCTTTAGCTATCACTTCCAATTTAATTCACCATCTTTAATCGAAAATGCAGGATTCTACATGCACAGCGCTGCTTAGAAGCTTCGATCACGGCAGCCATAAACTGAAGCAACCCCTCTGCACGGGTATTCTGAGCGCCATATTGGCCACGGAACCATGCTAGTAGCGGACACGTTGAAATTGTGCACCCCGATGCACTCCTCAACTCGTTAAAACGGGAACAAACAGTATTCACTAAGGACGTCACGACACGAACTATTTCGTCCCGTTTTAGAAACGTTCGAGCACCGCGAGAATCGTCAGGGACAAAATTCGAGTATAAATATCGTTTTCCTTCGAACGCCACTATCGATAGCCATCTTTCCCGGTCTCCCGTGCAAGAGCAGGACGGAGAAACAGAGGGGTAGCGACTTTTCGTCCCCTCGTCTTTAGCGCAATAGCTAGCCGGAACAGCTGTTGTCCTACGGTGAAGCGCACTTTGTTCGAGCAACGGGGGTATAGGTCGGAGCAAGTTTTTCCTATGTACCGGCATTCCCACTCCACGGCCATTTTCAACTGCGAATTTTTCGAGGCCAACGTCAGTTCGTCGCGAACCTGCACTTCCGCACCTCGCGTTGCAGATTTTTTTTCCCTCGATGCGCCATGCCACGGCGTTCGTATTACTCTCGCTGGCCCGTCTCTCACGCCTCACTCGACCCGTTCGTCGCGAAATTTTTGCCCCTCGACTTCGTTGTCACGCGTTTCTTGCCGGGCTTGTACGTGCAACGAGCGCCGAATACTTGAATGGAAATGACGGAACGTACCCGGAACGAGCAGAGGATCGAGGCGAAAGTTGTTCTTTTTTCGAACTTACCGCGCGGACGGTTAATTCGTGCTCGTAGAGACGGGCCCGTGAAAATCAGTTTTTCATTCGCACCATCGATGTTTCTCTCATTAAACACCGCCGCTCGGCTTCGAAAGGGCAAAGCGATGGACGAACGAGGCTAGAGAATGGAATGGAAATAGGCCGTGCCGTGGCTCGTAAGTACGACCTTTCAACCCTCGCCTCGTATCCGCCTCGGCGGAAGTTCGCGAGGAACGTTTCTTTTTTTTTTCAACGAGGCTGCCTCCTCTTTCGGGGAAGTGGGTCAAAGTAATCCTGGTTCCTGTTCTCGCTGAAGGGGACTGGCGTACATACGTACGTTAGGGATGGGGACGGTCCATCTTTCAAGGGATACGTTCCAGCATAGATCGTCCCGCGACGTTGTTAATAACGGGTCGTTCTTACGATGAAAAATGGATTGCGAATACCTGCGATATGATAATAAAGGTGAAATATCGAGAGGACCGCGGAAAGTGGCCGAGCGTCGGCTTGCGATTCTTCATCGCACAAAGCCTTCGATAAGGCCGCTATTGGAATCTCGATAGCACGGACAGGGTGGGATAGGGTCGACGGAGGGGGCAAGGGGGGGTGGATCGTGGCGGAGATCGGATTTGAACCGTCTCGAGGGAGAAAGAGAAAAGAGGAGAAGCCGGGCTTGGCGGTGTTTGCGCGAGTGCTCGCGATCCAGCGAGTATTCTAGTTCTCCGGGAATAAAATGTAGATGGATGAGCCATAGATTTATACCGATCCCCGTGTAATATCGTATCTATGCCGTGCAGCAGGGGGAGCAACGAAGGACCAGGAGTTTTCGGGAGCGTGGCGGGGATGGGGGCAGGGTTGTCAACGCTGCGCCATGATACATCGCGATCAGCTGTTGATAATTCATCGGACGTCCATTAAAGATCCTATTTCCGGAACATTTTTACGGAAGCATGTAAATCTCGATCCTTCTCGATAGCTTTAGCGACTGTCGGATGTTGCGCGTGTTTAGGTCTGCGGAGCATTTATGTTACTCTTGGGAGAACGTCTCTCGAGTTTACGGAATTAAAAAAGATTCTGTAGGTCTCTCTTTTTTCCCTTTTTTTTTTTGAAGAAACACAGGATTTACCAGCCCGCGAAATAACGTTGCGGCGGACATTATCGATTGAACGCGCAATGTAGTAGATACAATGCCCGCCATGGACACCGTACGCGTTTTAAAAGCCACCGGTGTTTTCGCCCGGGCTATTCGTAAATCGCTCGCGTTGATCAATCATTTCCAAATCGTGAAGCAGCCAGTGGCGGCGGACAGCTCTCATCAATCCGCTCGCTCGTCGAATAGCACGGGGAGGAAAAATATCGGGAAGTGTTTTACAGGGATTGTTTGAGAGATGAGAGTCACCGCGAGTCACGCGAACCACCAGGATCGTTGAGCATATGCGACACGACCATAAGTTCGACCAAAGAATTATAACTGGCGCCGCGGTCCCAGCTTCGTCAGGCGCGACGCGGAAAAGGGTCGGGAAGTCATTGAAAAAGAGAGGTTTTGTCAGAATACAGGATATACCGGTGAGGATTGGGTCGAAATTGGGATGAGCAGCAACGGCGCAGAGGGATGAGGGAGGACGATGCCCGTGGAGGGGATGGAAGCAGATATATATCCACGGCAATGCGTTACGGGTTCAGCTAAATCCGCCATGATGAATGTGTTGGCGGGAATAAATCCGCAATGCACACCCCCACTGCCTTCGTCCTCCGCTGTGCCGCCTCCCCCTGTCCCCCTTTCTGCCCTTCTACTTCTACCCCGTTGTTTCCCCTCGCACCATCTTTCCCACCCCTTAACGGCTCGTCCTCGTACACTTTCGAAGCACATCTCTTTCCTCCTTTCTTTCCTCCATCGTTCTCCTCCCCCTGCTCCCTTTTTGTTAGCGCTTCCCCTCCAGCCGTTCTCCGTCTTGCCTTCCCTTTTGCTTTTGCTCCTCTTCGCGGTTTTCTTTTGCCTTCTTTACCCCCGAACGCCGCCCCGTCTTTATATCGAGCTGGCCAGACAGTGTTCATTTTTTGCGATGCACTCGCGACGCGTTTCGATGCCGCGCATATATTTCCTCGACGCTCGTCATGCTCTCCCGCGCGATCGTCGGGAGGACAGCCCCGTTCGAGGCGTTCGAATCGTGTCCCTCTGTTCCATTAAAGAACGATCTCTCGAATTAATACCGGCAGGAGTTTCCTACGGGGAAATTTATCGCTGGAAAGGATGGTCGGAGACGGAATAAAACTTTCGTTCGTGCATAGCTCCCATACGGCCAGAAAAAGGCCGTCGATGCAGAAACTTTTGCCCGAGCAACGCGTAGCAGCCGGGCGCGGTGGACAAATAGGTTTATCGATTTGTTTACATCGCGTATTTAAAATGCAATTTCCCATCCGGTTATCAATCTTTCGCCGGCATCTTTCCGCATTTATTTCTCTCTGGCCCTGCTGCCGGCATCCGGCCGAGCAAATACGAGCCGGTCTATTCTTCAGCGTCCATGATGAAGCTGTGCCCCGACTGTACAACGCCGCTGCTTTTGCCGGCCGCGTGCAAGCGCTCGCGTGCACATCACCACGCACACATACGCGTAACGCGGTTGATCGCGCTGCACTCCTCTCGAACACTCGACCACTTTTATTTATGCACGTCTGCGCAGGGCAGGTAGACGTTTATTAGGATTTATAGAACGGATCATTTCACGCTTGGCAAGCGTTTTTTATCGCTGCTTTAAATGAGATGCAACGATCACCGGCTGACGAGGCGAAGAAGGAAGGAGAATCGCGTTACGGAATCGGTACGCGCGTCTCCGTTAATTCACCCGCCGATAATTTATTTTCCTATTATTCGTGATCTTGCAGGGCCACGACCGGGACGAAATTGCGCGCCGTAAATCAAATATCGGCGACGCGGGGCGAGCAAAATATTTTCGAGCGTGGTGAAAAAAGGAAAAGAGGAGAAAAACGAAATAAGTACAGCGCAAAAGGTGGCGGGAAAAAGAGGGGCGTCGTCGTCGTAACTGAGCAGAAAAGAATGGCCGAAATTCCGACGCGGACACGTTCGTCTTTGGTCGAAAATGCTCGGCCGCGATATTATATTAAGGAATTATGAATCGCGCGCGAGCGGCTGCGCGGAAGAAACACGAATCATAAATCACCGGCCAAGCAAAACTCTATGAGCCACGAGGAAGATATAATTGACACGGCGGGCATAAATTCCATTCACCATTATTAATGACGTATTTCTCCATTCATTTTCATTCTTCGCTTATAACCACAACTGGTTACCAACTGTTTATCATCTTAGCCATCCGTCCGCGGTGAACAGAAATTTATGTCTTCATCGATAGCCTACTCGTTGCACGGCCGGGAGCGAGCATTCGCGTTCCTTCCACCGTCCCTATACTTTCCGGTTTCTCCGATCAATTATATCATTGCCTTTAGTAATTCTTATCCTATCCCCCTGCACGGAAATAAAGAATAAACGAAGAAAATTGAAAGCAGGAAAAACGAAGCTCGTGAACCGCGAAACGAAACGTTTCCTCTTCTCTTTTTCGTCGAAACTGTCCCGACCGCCCGGCGTGTCGCTGTAAAAAGGCGGAGGTGTCCATGAAACAGCGGCTCTTTATAGAAAAGATCTACGAGGAACAAACTATAGGTAAGCAGTGGAGGATACGCTTAGCCAAAAGGTAGCCCAGAGGAGAAGACTGTAGGAGGAATAGGAGGCGCAAGCCCAGACACACACCGGTCGGGTTATTTATTGTAACGAGGACTTATGGCGACAGATTTAGGAATTAGGGTATCGCAGCAGGCCCGGCCCCTAGCAAGGGTTTCCATGGAGAACCCGTACGATACAAACACGTAGGTGTATTCCACGGCATACAAATACGACGTTCCAGGGCATCCTACCGGCGAGCACGTATGGACCCACGTGATACCGCAATAATCCACAAGGATTATCCTTCGTGTTCCAGCGCGGGTACGTAGCGAGCGGAGGGCCTATCTGGCCACTGAACTGCCCGGGAATATTCGTATCGTCGTCGAACGCGGCCTACGAAATCTGCCTGGAAACCGTTTGAATCGCTCTACGTTCCGCCGAACACCCATAAATAAACCCCTATCCGCCAAAGAATCGCATGCCCGACTAATGATCTTGATATTGCTGGTCATCGCGCGACGCTCGAGTCCATTTAGGCACTTGCATGGCGGCGGGGTACTTGTTTCGATTCTACGTGACTGTCCAAAGTCGAGCGAAGGAGCTGGTGTTAGAGTGCTAGGCGTGGGTCAAAGTTTTATTCGTTTCGCGGCAACTTCGAGGGCAATGGCTGTCGTCCCGGTCGATCGTGGAATTATTCAGAACTTACACCGGGCACAAGGTCAACGATAATCGATTGATAATTGCGGGAACGATGCACGAGGGGCCGGATCGTTCGACGACGCGAAATTGCATCGTGACACGGTCGGTCGGAGGCGTCGTGAGTCATCTGGCGAGAAAACGGCCGCGCGATGCTCGCTGAAAGGACGCAACGCCCGCGCCGGGAGGGTGAGAATGAAAGCGGCGTGGCGCGCGGAACAAAATCGCGGCGCTTAGGCGCGAGCTGCATGTGGAATGAGCCGAGAGGATAAATAACTGACGGCAATAAGCTCGCGTGAAATTATGAATCCTGTCATCCCTCGTCCTCTGTCTCCTACGTTATATCTCGAGAGCCAACCCTCTCGATTATTGTCCCCTTTTTTCAGCGGGCAGGGAAGAGTTTGCGTGAGTTACTGAAGTGGCCGGAATTTTATAACGACCGGCAAACAGAGTGTGTCTAATTAGCGGCTCTTGGTCTTAGCAATCTCTTCTTTACGCGTTATCACGTAGAATTTTTTTATTGGCAATTAATCAAAGCTCACCTGTACCTTCATAATTTACCACTCATACTCTCCGTAATTTTGTTTCTACCGCCTGCTATAAATAATTTTTTTCCCAGCAAACTTCCAACGACCGTTGCGCCCCTTTCGAGAACAGTGTCAGATGCCCGCGATCTATGAAGCGAGTATGTGCAGAAGAGTCACGCGAATTTACGAGCTGATTGGCATTCAGTGACACCCTTAATTGACTACCTTTATTCCCCGTAATTCCCATTATCTAATAACCGCGCCACCATTAGAGTTTCCTATCAGCGTGCCGTCACTTTAGAAAACCTTCGACCCCGCGTCGCGTCGCACCGTCGCGTTCGCAGGCAAAGTCGAATCGATCGGATTTATTCGAAACGCGCGATCGAAAGTTTTAGCGGGCGCACGAAATCGGAATCCCAAGGGCCCGTGGACGTGTTGCGATCGTCCGGCAGTGACGTCGCGTGGGATTCGAAAGCGCGGGCCGGGAACCGATGGGATGGCACCGCAGGTACAGGCCGGGAAGTTCGAGTCGGGGTCGCGCGAGTCGAATCCCGAAGCGCTGCCACGCTGATTTATTCGAGTGGGCAGGATCAACAACCGGAGAGCTGTTTAGCCGATGCGTCTCATATTTATTTATCGGTGGCTGGAATCGGCTCGCGCGATTCTGGCGCGTGCACGCGAAAACGAGCGCTCCCTTTCTCTTTGCCTCTCCTCTCCCGTTTCGTTCTTTCCGCCGTTTCTCGGCGTCGGTGCCGCGACGCGGCTTGGAACCGGCGCGGCGGAATGCTCGCGAGGCAATCCAGAGGAAGTTGGAGTAGGAGTGAGGGCGGAAGTGACGCCGGCGCCTCGACGGAGCCGAGGCAGGGCGCCGGTGCGCTCCGATGCCTCCGTATCGCATCCTCCTCTGCCAGCACTGTGTCTTCGTTATGTCATCTTCCTGACTTGCTTCTTCCGCGTAGCGGCCGACCTTTCTGCTCATTAATGTTAACACACAGATGGAATTTCTTTTATGCTCGATCGCGTATCTTTATGCGATTTCGACGAGACGAGTTGGTTACGATGCTTTTCCCGATTTGCTTCGCCGACGCGAAGCATAGTTTTGTCACGAACATTAATGGACTGCTCCGTATGTTTTTATTTACCACCGATACTGTCAAACCACCCTTTGGCCGGCGCTACAGCGAAAGCGAAACGCAGCTCTTTCAGGTATTCCCGATCGTGATTTCCCGCTCGGCCATGCAGTCGAGCGGGTGCCAGGTCTGCGTTCAGCACGTTCGCTGTTCGCCTTTTAGTATGGACAGGTCGTCTTCGATCGACGAATTCGATTCTCGTCGCGTAGACGAACACGGACGGCTCAACGCGCGCGGTGCGATTTAAAGTGTTCCGTTAGCGTGAACGTGTAATTGTTACGAGCGCCTCGTGCGAGCAACGGTCGTCGAAAATTTATCGGCCGCCGTGTGTGTGACGCGTAAATTATAAACGACGGACTATTAATTAATCTCCGCATAGATTTGGCCGCGGTTTCCGTTGCTTTTTGGCCGATCAAAATATTGCCTTAATTGATGAGGATACCGGCCGACGGAAAAATACATACATATATCGACCTCGTGCTCGCCGCGCCGCGCCGTAGACAGAACGAATAGAGCAAATGCTACATTTAACGTGAGAAGCGGGCAAATAAATAAATACGGACGATGGATATCGTTGCGCGCCGCTCCCGCGGCTTCCGGCGATATTTCAGCGAAAAAAGTATCGGATCGGTTTGAAAACTCTTCCCTTGCGCAGAGAGGTGCTCCTTCGTTTGCCAAAAATCGATTAAACCGACAGGTATCAGCGAAGTTAAACTAGCGCGGAATCACAAAGCGAATCCTACGCGTCTCGAGCCGCGATCAAACAACCACTATACTAAGGGTACCTAAACATTATCATAACACGACGCGTGTTGCGGTACACTCCGGCACAAGTTCATTACGGGGCAGCACTAAATTTCCCCGAACGGCAAACAGTGCCGTGTCGCCGCGGATCGAAAAATCGTCCTCCCCGTAGGGACTCGATCGTGGTTCGAAAACGGAGCAGAGGTGTCTCGTGGGGACGCCGTCGAGATGGCTCCGTTTGATTAATTCATTCGCATATTAGAGCTCTATATCACGGGGAGGACGCTGCTCCGGCTGCTAAGCGCGTACGCGAGTGTCATGGAGGCGCGCGCGACTACTTGGTACGGTCTCGCCTGGCGCGGAAATGTCTGAGCGTGTACGTGCACGAGCTTCTTGGCCGCGTGTTCCCCGGGCTTGCTCACCTTCCACTCCGTGTCGTTTGTACCGTTTGACGCGCGGAAGATTAACTACGGGCACGTAGCCTCATCTGTCTATCTCACAGCGTGTAATCGCATGTACGCGACTAAGTGCATCGCAAGAGTAATCAGCAGCGGCCCCGGCCGACGCGGCTTTGATTAATTGAATCCGCCCTAAGAGACGCGCGCGGCTTTATACCTGCTGGCACGCACGCTCCCCGTTCATTCACGGACTCCTGCGGCCGGCTAGCTCGCGGTTAATTATATATCCCCGAATGATTTCTTCTGTCCATCGCCGGCTACCGCTCGGACCCGCCGCCATTATGGTCCCGAGACATCGATGCTTCATCGGCGCGTCGGTGGCTCCTCCTTTTGGATCGGAAAGGATCGCGGGTTGCGCAGAGTTGGGAAAAGCATGAACGGCGATAATATATTTATTGCGAAATTGTTTATTGCTATTGCGGTCATTTTGGCACGAAATTTTTTGATCCGATTCGCGTATTTACGTTGGAATGCAATATCCCGGGCGCAATCAGAAAAGGTCTCAGGGTCACGCAACCGCTGAGGTCCGATCGAAAATTGGACCATTATATCGATTACTGGGACGTCGGAGTTGGGCGAATAGGAAACAAACAGACCGTCCCCTACCATCGAATGTGCGGTGGCTATAAAAAAAAAGAGCAGAAAAAAGAGGAACGAAAAAGTACGGTTCGAGTCAAGGAAAAAGGCACATTCATCTGGCCGGCGAATTCGTAACAAATGGCGCGTATCGTTTGCGCTCCAATCACATTACACGGCCGGCCCGGCCCGCCGGTAATTAACAGGTAATTATTTATAATGGAACAATGGAATTTAAATTAATAGTTTAGTTTCATTAATAACACCGCGTAATTTCGCCCCCGTGCGTGTCAGTGTTAAATAAAATATATGTACCGGTGAACCCAGCGCCGCATTACGGCCCGGTAATGCGCGTGCTGCATCGCAAAACAGCGCCTCCGACCAGTGCACATCCCATTCCACCCTCTCGAACGCCACCCCCTGGCCCATTCGGCGTCCCTCGTCCCCCTATCCGCCCCACCACCTTGCCTGACGCATACGCCCTACCGGAATATAACCACTCTACGTCACGTCTGTTATAAACGCGTAAACACGTGCTGGTACCCCTGGAACCAGGTTGTCCACTATCAAGTAAATAATGGCGCATTAAGCTTTTTCATTCGTATTCAGATATGTGCGGTTCCGTTTCTGTCCGTGCACGCCGGCGCCACGTGTGCGTTCCTACACGTGGAATCGCGCGCGCTCTCGCCGCCGCCACCCGCGCCAGCCCACCCGCTCGAATTGCGCCACGCACGTCAGCAGGTTGTTGAAGGTGGCGCCCCGGGGAAAAACCGACTTAATGGATCCTTATCGCGCACCAATTAGCGGATCGCGATAACTGGCGGGCTCTTTCGTTGGATACGTGCCCAACACCGGGAGGTGCTCAAATAAGAATGATCTTCTAACGAGATTGAACTCGCGGAAGACAAAGTGCCCCCCGTGTTTGGTCATTATTCGCGGCTCGGTTTGTTTAGCTCCTTATCCCCGCTTCTGGAGTCCCGAAGACCGGATTAAGGGAACGATTACTTTCTCCGTCGAACGTCTTAATTCATTCGTCCTCCCTTGTAACAAGCGAAAGAATAATGCACCGCGCTCCTATAAATTCATTTCCAATTGAAAGTAATCGGTCCGTGTGGCCTGTTCCCGTCCGAAATTAACTGGAACTTAGTATTACAAGCCCTCGCCCCCGAGCGGATGTGGGGAGGGTTGAGCCGCGTTCTCCTTTAAAAAAAAAAATAAATGCCTGTATTAAATCAACCGGCGCTACGTTCGTTGCCCTTCCCCCTTTTGTCTTTAGCCGATTCGTGGGCCGACCAGGCCTCGCCGTCGAGGACCTACTTATCTCATGAAAGAAAAGGGAGGCTCCTCTCCGTTTCTTTCTTTCCTTTTATCTGGCTGAGGAGGCGCGAAGGGTACGTCGCGTCGGAGGGAAGGTTCCTTGCTGTCGGTGCAAGGTGGAACGGAACGGTAAGATGGGCAGGGAAGGTGGCGTGGAACGTTTGGGCTGGGAAGCAAGGGTGTTATCTGGGTGGCGGGCGACCGAGCAGCAACATAAATATTAGGCTCCCCGTTAATGCCTCTGGTAGCTACTGGCGTTACGTTTCGCAGTAAGTAAATTACGCGATATGAAATTATTAGCGGCCATTAAAGAAATTTATACTTTTTTAGCGGCGTCGCGGCCCTACGTCGTTCGCGTTCGCGTCCAACCGAGACTCAAGATCGGTGACGATTTTTCTATTTTATCTGCTTCCCGTTTGCCTCGCTGCTTCGAGGCGCTCCCGCTCCGACCCGATATCGTGGCCAACCCGCGAGCGGGCCACCCTTCCTCCCTCTCCCGCTTCCCTTTTTCATTTTTCCCAGTCCCTTTCGCGCGCGACTTCTTCCCTCGACCGGGCTACAGACCCCCGCCGAGTGTACCGCCTAATGTATTTGCAAGAGCCAATTCCCATCGTTATCCCCGGCTATGATCTACGGTTACGGCGCTTTGATTGTCAGATATCTCCGTCGTTTGCCTCACCTACGTGAAATGTTGCCCCGCGAAGAGGAGCGGCCGCCGTCACGCCACGCGATAACCCACAGGTGGGACTTTTACGGCGCATTTTATTTCCCTTCGATCCTTCTTCCTTTTTATCTCGTTCGTCTACTTTTTGCTGCCCTCTTGCGCCCAGTGTGATCTGCCCTGGATAAACCTGCGACATTAGATTATCGAATCGTGTTGTTCGTTAAATGAAAATCGACGAGCATTTTTATTCGATTTTTATTCCACTGCGGTTCGTTAAATCGTGGGTGCATTTATACCGCCGCAGCACCTCGCTGTACAAATTGATTGCTTAATGGAAAGCAGTAGATATCGTTTCGCGCGATAATAAGGACACGAACGCGCGTTGCAAATTGATTGAAATTTCTTTCGAAACGGAATAGGCAATCGATACGTTCCGCGAATTGTCTATTGTAATTAGAAATATCGATCAAGCTCCACGGGCAATCGCTCCGTTTCAATTCTCCGTTCCACTCGCAAGAAGTCCCGCCAGAGTGTCATGGAACTCTGGGCCGGGCGTCGAGACGGGCGTTCGAAAAGGCGACAGGTCAATTAAAGTTCGCGAGACGAGTGTCCGGGGTGGAAGCGATAATTTAACTCGCAGCCAGGAGGAGGAACACGGGCGATCGGTTCGATCGGGTTGCGCAACAGAGACGTTCATGAATTTTGAGGCGGACTGTAGGCTGCATTCTTGTGCCGCGGCAAATAAAACGAGCCGACGAAGACAACATTATTACGGAGCGCTGCCAGCCATTGCTCATGCCCTGCTTCCTTGCGTATTTCCATCCTTATACGTAGGTACTCGCGCGCACACAGCCACCATCGTACGCCCACACGTACCCTCGCGATACGCATCGCTCGCTCTCCTACACGCGAGAGGAGCCGCGAGTGCATAAGCGGACGACTGCACCAGCGGAACGCAGAGAGCCCGAGAGTCTGACGGGGAAGGGACGATTCCCGTCGCGGATGAATTCGTATTTCAATCCGTTCTCCGCGTACCATCGACAATAATTGAGCCTACCTTCGATTGGAGTGGACCCATTAATTAGAAGCTCTCTCGTGTTTCCGTCGCATCGATCAGGAAACGAATCGTTGCTGTGTATACACGGTGTAGGGCCTGTGCGACGATGGTCCCTCGTCGTCGTGGCGGCCAGTTTCTGTGAAAAACGAACATGGTGGCGGGGGCGGAGGACACTTTGGCGATGATCTGTGCGACCGTTGTCTCGCGTTCAGCTTCTTATTAGACAATTAATATCTAGTAATTATGATAATAATTGTTGGTATTAGTATCTCGCGAGAGATTAAGTGAGAGTTGTCGTGAAAATGTTGCTACAATGTTTGATATAAAAGGGGAATTTGGATGGTATGAATAATTTTTCTATTCATTTACGATATGATATCATTCCATGGCAACCGAATGTGAAAAAGTAGATCCGAGAGAGTCAGACATCGCTAGCTGAAATCTTACGAAAAGATCTAGAAGAAAGTCTCGCTGAACGGCACGGTGGCAAGGGGAAATCGCTCGCTAACTTCCACCTGTCCCCACCTTTGATGCTCCCGCAGCTTCATTCACGATTCGCGTTGCATAATATTATGATCGTCATGCTCACGGGTCATATCTTAATGGGCCTGGGTACGTCTGGATATTGTGGGGAAATTTTTTTTAATAATCTTAATCTCTAGCCAGATATATTCCGCCTTTTCCAGTTAAACGGGACACCCCGTATACGGTTTCCCGTACACGACGGCGTTAAAACAGCCAGTCGTTAATAATGATTACGTATTATGTAGACGAGTGAATTATTCGGTCGCTGTAGCGCGCGCGCGACGTGCTGCATTTGCATATTCGAAATTGTCGCTTTCTCGAAAAGGTTGGACCAAGCGATGACATTGTGGAGAGGGACGCGGTATGCGACATTGGAAATTAAGATTCATTTATTCGACGGACTTAGGTGAATACGGGAGGAATGATGGAAACGCCGCGTCTCGTGAAAGGTTGCGTAAAACCAAACGGGGGAGCTTACGAAATCGACGAAAGATATGAAGCGCTGTATCGACGCGCAAGGTGATGTCGTTGGTGCTCGCGGGGGCCGACGTTAAGGTACCATCGCGAAATCTACGAGCGGGTTCAACAGAAGCGAGAGAACGAGGGAATAAAGTGGCGGAGGGTGCTACAATGGAGTTGGCACGGGCTGCGGTCATAGAATCATGGCTGTCTATTCAATGAGCTCGAAAATAGCCTTCTCCAACAGATATCTCGAGGGGATTCCGTGGACGGGGTGTATTTTACGTAGGTGCACGGCCCGCTGTACCTCTAATACCGCGTATCTGTATTGTTAAACGGCAGTTCTTTAGGCGGAATAATATTGGCTTTGATGTATACTCCCGTCGGCCATCATCCGTGTACCGTTCGGCCGGCCGAACTTTCTGCAAATTTATTATCCATAGAATTTATACCGCGCTTATACCACGATCCATTTCGCCTCCCGCTTATACTTGTGTAACTCAATCGCGATGCTAAAAACAGTTCAAGACCTTGCGTCTCTGTACGCTCCTGCGACGAGCATATCCGTAAATGAATTTACCGCAATCTATAGCAACTTTGATGCGGCGGGGCACAGTCTGGCGATCGAAACGAACCGCGAAATTCTTTGCCGAACCGTCGCGACGAGAATTAATCGAGCATCCAGTGGGAACGGGGCCGGTTGAAACACGACTCATTCGTTTCGGGCGTCGCGTGTAGCTACGATGGATCGCAGTGTTCTGAATATTCTTCAGCAAGCCACTGAGAATTTCGATGCGGATTAATCGAGGCACGAGTGACGCAACGCGACGAACAATATTGCCGGTGTTGGGCGAAGTATCGATGAAAATTGATCGGGAGATTAATGGCTGGTCCGAAAGTGGCACAATCCAGGATAGGTGTAGATGGTCGGATTGGTGGGAAGGTAGGTAGGAACCAGAGAGGTAAAAGGGTCGGCCAGGAGGTCACTGCCGAAGGAGTCGTAAGGGGGCGAGGGATGGAGGATGGAGTAAGAAGGAAACACTGGAAGGGGAAGAGGGTTAGGCAAGAGAGAAGATGAGAAGAAGGGGGAGATGTTGCCCACCATGAATCACGACACGGAGGCTGATTTAGAGGCCCAGAAGTTACCGCTATAGGTACTAGCTTCCTTCTGTAGCCTCCACGTGAACGTACCGTGTACCGTGCGCCCTAACAGGTACCATAACTGAACAATTTTTCGGGATAATTACCAAAATTTTACCGTCGTTCGATCCAACAGGAACTTCGACGCGAACGTATATCGCAAACGATTGCATTGCGCCTGGGCTAAATTTCAACTACAATAGCTCCGTTCTATTGTCGTCGAAGGTGCTTTATTAATATACACGAATCAGGTGTCTTCGGGCCCCACTTCTCTCGTAGAGTGTGTTTGTTCCGCGTCGATTTCGGTCGTGACGGCACCGATGCAAGAAAGCGGATAGCCAGATACATCATCCGACGAGATTATTAAAGCACGAGAGGGCAACGAGTCGGCCCGGTATCGCCTCGACAAAATCGGCCGAATTAAGACGGCGCGCTATCAGGACATGGCCGAGTCCATGAAACAGACGAATAAATTAGAGGCAGTACCTGCCCATCGAGAGCACCATACTGATAAATCTCTGCGCACGCTCGCGCAGATGCGGACCGCATGTATTTTACATTCTCAATTCGGGATGACCAGATTTATTGGGCTTCAGCAGACAAACCAGCCTCCCTCTTTCCAGCCAAGTCCATGTGCTTGCCTGCCTTCCTATTTCTGCGAACGTATAGATTCATTCATCCTTGCGCCGCGGAGGGTACAAGGAGGAGGTCGTAAAAGCTGAAGCAGAAATGTAGCAGGGCTTGACAGTTTCGCGTTTCCCTTGGCATTTTCAATATTCGACTCTCCGGTTCACATGGTACGGTCGTTGCGGTTCGTCCAATCGTTCGATCGCGAAACACGGCACCGCCGGAAGATTCGTCATAAAGTGGCGCGCCACGAAAGGCAGAGGAAAAAAAAAGGGGAGAGCTTCATTATAAAGCCACGATTCGTCGATAAAACAATGACAGCCGCGCAACACGCCGATAGTAAATCGAACGTATAAATTGCACCGGGCCACGTTGAAATGCGGAGGGATCAGGCGGCGGGATAAAGAGACGGGGATCGAACGGGAGGAGGACAGAGGCATGAATGATCGGGACGATGGAACGAGAGAGGAAGAGAGGTGCTCGAACCGGCAGATAGGGAGGAAAGGATCATGCACGCGTACAACGGGGGAGAAACGGAGAGGAGAGAGCACGGCAGAGTAAGTGTTAGTGGCTCGTCGCTTCTCCATTTCAAGCCTAAGCGCGGCCATTCATCAGGATTTCGGCGCGCAGACGTGCTTTATTACTGCTCGGTCGAAATTGCTATCCTACGACTCCATTCCGGCCCGCGAGCTTGCATACGCCGCTTCCCCGTGCCTCTCTCACTCCCTCTCTGTCTCACCCTCTGCTCTCGATCCTTCTATCCTCGACTGCATAGCCGAGGTAATGCATTAGAAGCTCATATAAGGTTCAGCCACGCGCTCGTGGTCTAAACTCTTAACGGAGAGACGGAACGGAGTTAATCAGTTCCTCGAGTCGTGCGTCGCTGGCGAAAGCAGCGGAAAATTGTGGACGGTTTTGGGGTAGAAAGGTATTCAGCTTCGATTCATATTCGATTCGTATTCGGAACGATTTTATTGCGGCAGCTTATCTTCGTAGACCTCCCGAAATTCACAAATCAAGGGAAACTAATTCGGCAAGCTTCGAAACTTTCCCTTGCGTATCGAGCGTGAAGGTTTACGATGCTATAGCGATTCTGCTGGCCCGCGCTACTTTTCTACCCCTTTCTCAGTTTGCGTACGGAAATTTCTTACCGTTCACCGGAACCGTTTAAACGGAAGAGCACGACGGCCACGAGGGGCGGATAATTAAACCGGTTCGAACACATTTTTCCTGGGCGAGGGTAACAAAGCATCGTTATCGTTTCCGCGGCGTTGACGTCGTCGTGGCGCGGCCGCGTTTCGTCGTTTCTGCAGCGTCTGTTGGTTTTTCAGAGCCGGGTAATATTCCCAAATAAGTGGGGAAACTCTTATCTTCCTAAGTGCATTACCAGAACCGCATACATTACTCCCTTACGGGCGTCCGCGTGTATTGGGTACATACAGCGGCGGGCGAGCTTTACGAGAAGGTTCCGAAGCAGAATATTTTAAATGTATGCAAGAACACGTTCCGCCCTTCTCCTAAAGCAACCACCGCAAAGTAATCTCCCTTTCATCGTCATGAAGAACTGACTCGTGTCGTCGCTCGCTATTAAAGCGCACGCCTACCCGTCTAACGTCCCCACCCTGGTCCCCGACAAATTATAATATTATACCGAAAACTAATGGAACCGGTCGCGTTCGACGATGGAGGCCACCGTACGCGAAACGTGTACCATTTTTCTATTCAATTCCATCGGAGAACCACGATAATTCTGCTCACCGAGACGTTCGCGGGGCGAACAGATTTCACGAAAAGGGCATAACCATGTATCGCGGCGGAGTCGAGCACCCGAGGAGGGCCGATGAAAACCCGAGGATATTCGAGTGGACGCGTGACCATCCAAGCGCCAGGAAATCGGGCGAAAAGCCCTACCAAGAGGCTGTGCGGTCAGTGAAGCATCCCACGGTGATGTCCACGATCGAAACGGTAATGTGACAGCAACCGCATTCTGCGGTCGTCCGAGCCGGCCGCGATAATAATCGTAACTTCAGCGCGGAAAAGCGGCAGCCAGTATTCACCGACAGTAACGACGTTTCGCGAATAGCCGAAGAAACACGAGCGGGGGCAAGCCCCGCTCGAGAGCTCCTTCCTTTGTTTTCTTTCCTCCGGTTCTTTCGTTTCGCTGCTCTCGCCTCCCGGGGGCAGCCTGCACCGGGTGAAGAATAAGACACCAGACACATATTTCACGCCGGCGCTCTTCACCGACGGAGAATACCGTGCGCGAGCGAGCGGTGATGTCGCGTTCTGAGTTATCGTCATATAAAGTGCCCGCACCGAAATGTAGATGCGTACGTAGTCGATATTCCGGCGGCACGCTCGACCAGCTTGCCGCCTCGCTTGCTGCCGTGAATCGTGATAAAATCCCTTCGGATGGAGATTTGAGTGTTTATTCGAGCGTTTGGCGTGGATACGTGATTGGAGAGTTATGCGATCGCCGGTCGTCGATAAACATCCTCGGCAATTCGCTTCTTTCTTGCGGTCGAGCGTTCCCCGATGTGTTTCGCAAGAAGTAACAAAGAGACGGGGAAAGTAGCTCCGGTTGCCCTGAAATTAATTTTCCCCGTCGTGCTCTCAAGTTCGAGGCGCGGCCTTAGAAGAAGCGTGAAATCCCGCATGCTGGGATCGTGGAATCGAAGGCACGAAGTCAAGAACACCGTGTCTGATTTACCGCGGCGCAACGTCAACCGGATGAAATATTCGTGCAGCCGCAGCCTGTTTTAGCAACCTCGTGCTTCCCTGCCGCAAAAAGGAAAAGAGCCCGGTAATAACAGGTCTCCGGTATTGAACGATTCGCGCGTCTTATCGCGGGACCAATTCGATTTCTCCCCACCGCGCAACCTTCATCCGCGCCACCCCATCCCCTTTCCAGTTCGCGTTTGCTTACTTCGCGCAAACCGCCACCCACGCTCTATCGGAAAGTTTTTGCAGTGTTGGTGGGTCGGACGGGTCATCCATCGTGGCGGGTGGAGCGGCGAAGGAGCGGAGCGGAGCGCGAAAGAAGTGCGAGGAATGTTAATACGAATATTATGATTTATCGATGGAACATCGGACGGGTGGATAGAGAAGGGAAGCTCGAAGGGGGGTTTGTTCGGTGTTCCAGTCCGGCAAGGGGTGGCAAAGGGCGCGAGAAGAAGGAGAGAAAGAGATAGACAGAGAGAGAGAGAAGAAAAAGGTGGAAAGCCTGCGGGTACCGACACGCAAGCACACAAGAGTCGACCTACGCTTGATCCACATGGACGAGCACGCGCGCGCACGTGTAGCATAGGGCGAGGCGTTTTTCTTAGTCCGCCTGAGCCGGCAGAGATTTATTCCCAGGTCCCGCAAGACAAATGGTGAGATTGTGTCCAAAATTTTAACAGCGCATTTGGGTGAACACGTCCTTGCGCCGCGAAGATACCCTGCTCCTATCCTTTTCATACCTTCTTCGCTGTCTTGCTCTCGCCGGTCGACCCGTGCTGTATAAGGTATAAGGATAAAGGTGGCGGGATTGTCAGGAACGAGGGGTGTGCGTCGCAGAAAGTGTTTCGCATCGAGCGGAGGCCTGGGCGAGAAAGAAGTTTTCTAGTTATCCCTTCGGCGTGAATGCGGTCCCGAAACTCGTTGCTCGGTTCGTGACAGAATCGAGCCGTGAAACGAGATCTCACGGAAAGTGCCGGTTGGGGACGGCTTTATCCCAATTATTGGCTTTCGATCAGCTTTGCTCGCCGTTTTACGTGCCCCGTTTTGCGCGACCATCTCGGTACGTAATTTAGGACGCGGGATCGTAGATGAAACGCTTCTTCATGCAGCGTAGTTGGGTCCTTCGAGATTCATCGGGTCCTTAATAATCGCTAGGTTTATGTCCGTTCGCGAGATAATTGGTTGTGCAAGCAAATACCGTACTATAGATTAAATAATATATCGCGACATCCAGTTCGTTCATTAATATACGTTACAAAGGCGCCAGCAATTTTATGCGTGCTAAAATTGACCAGCAAAATGCAGACCACGCAGGCAGGATATTAACCTATTACATTCGGTCCATTTCTCAGGGAGGTTGTATATTAATTTAAAGAATGTTGTGTGGCGGGCGTCGTTTCATATATGAAATTTTCGCGCCGAAAAGAGTAGAAAATAACGAGCATTTCTGGGCCTGTATCTAGAGTTGATGGAAGAGCGTGCCTGGCGTGCCCGACCACCAATTTCGCCGACGTATAAATAATACACTGAGGGATGATCTTCCAGATCCGGATACCACCCTCTTCTCTTTGAATTAGATTTCCTATCTATCTCAGGGTGCTCGTGCTTCTTATGCCACCGGGGCTTTTATTACTTCGCGGCAAGAAACGGAATTGCCTGCGTCTCCAACCTCTCAGATTATTCGAAGAATCTTCACCGTCTCTACCCTGGCCCACCCTCGATACTCGCAGGCTCCTTCTTTTTTCCTGTTTTAATCGAGAAGAAAGTGAAAAATAAAAATGCGAACCGTGGGTACCCTCGACGAAACGGAACCGCTCTAAATGCGCCGGTCAGAACGAAATTCGATTTCGGTTCTCTGGACTGTTCTATAAATAAAGCTGCCTGCCACCCCTTACTTTAACTTAGTACCGCCTCGCGACAATGGCAATAAGAAGAACGAGAATCAATGTTGGCCATTGGTAAATGAAGACGAAGCGTTCCAAGCTTTACGGTTCCTCCCGGTCGACCCACGGGAAGATGCACCGAGTCTGAGTGCCACGTTGACAGAATACAGGGAATGGGGCCAGAGAGAGGGCAGGGGAACGGAGGAAGAGGGTGCGAGGATAGGGTTGGCAGGCTGGTGTGCATCGAGCACCGGGGAGGGGGATGACGTACACGTTCGGAGATAAACGCGCGCTGCGTTCAATGAAGTCGGCTATAAAGGTGGTCCCAGGTTCGGTTCTCGGCACGGATAGTCATGAGATTCGCTGGGGTTAGGGACTCTCCTATACGTCAGGGGTGAGTCAGACCGATAGGCCGGCACGATCGTCAAATTATCCGCTCGAAGTCTCATTCGCCTTTCCTGTATCCCTGAAATTACCACTCACGCCCAGAGGAGCGTCCCAAAATTTATACCTTTATTTTCGAGCGCGTAACTTATTGTTGGTAAATGAAAATCAATGCCGTGTACGTTCGTCTGCAATATATTCAACGGAGATGGCACGAGTTCATCCTGGAAGTTGTATTCCCGCGACAATACGAGATACTTCGGATGCGCATTTTCGAAGATGGAGAAGAACCCCGAGACAAAGGGAACCTGCAGGACGCTTTATTGGCGGGGTGGCAAGACTCTTTCCACCGCACCTCCTTCCTCTTCGTCTTCTCCTCTTACCCCAGTTACAATCTCGTTTCTTTGCTCACGTAACCAATTCTATTCAGCCGCTCCTATCTATCTCTTTTTCTAAGCCGGTCCGCTGATACCGATTGCGATAGCGCGACGCTGTCACCCCATCCATAAAACTCTCTCCACCGGGCCGGCACAATTTTAAGTTTTACGCCATTTACAAAATGAGTCGCCATTATTTTTGCCGGCCGGATTTATCGCTACATACATTTGGACCGAGCGACAATCCAATTTATGTGGGAGCCCCGTAATAGTCTGCCACCGCAACGCGAGAAACCTCCTCCTCGTCGTTCTCTTCTCTGCTTCGGCTTTTCCTCTTCCGCCTGCCGGCTATCCACCCCCTCCGTGCCCTCCACCTCCACCCCCCCGGACTGCACTGATTAAATAAAAGAACAAATGGAGGTGACTCCTAATTAGTGCACTACTTCCTTGCATTCTTGCTTCCCGTGGCCGACGAGCTTCCGCGGATTAGTTGCAGTCGTGCGTTACAACGATGCTCCATTCACCCCTCGGTTCGCTCCCCTCTCTGAATTACAGCTTTTTCTCCCACGATACTTTGCCGCGTCCGACAATCTCATTTTTAATGGAAAGACTTAGACTTGCCGTTTAGCGAAGTGTCCCCAAAGAAAATTGATTCCACAAGATCCTCCACCGTAGAACTGTTGAAGAGGTATCCTTCATATCTGTATCTAGGGTCTAATTAAAAACGACACCCTCGAATACTCCTAGGGTTCGTAATATCAGACGGTGCTAATGAACGAGGAGCCGTTCTTTGTCACCGAAGCAACGGTGCTATTTATCACGCGAGCGGGGCTTAATTGAGAATGATAAATGGTGGGTATGTTTTAGAATCCACCCGATGCTAATTAAGATCTATTCGGTCAGCGGTTGCTGGTCTTTCTCGCGGTGGTATCGAAGGAGTTCCCGGCTGCCCGCCTTATACTTCTCCGGCAGTGACGTCTGGGGCGCGAAATATTCGACGCGCTGTACACCACCTCGGAACGACGAAAAATCGCGACCGCCGGCGCGGCCGATTAAATCAAACAGAATTATAGCGAAAATACGAGCGCGCGAAATATTTGTCGTCGTCAGCAACCATTTCTACCGCTCTCGTCCAAACAGAGCGGACCGTTTCCATGATCGCGAGAGCGCGGGATTTATCGCGAAATTTACGATGTAACGGGGCGCAATTTCGGTATCAGCCTCAAACTCGTGCCCCGTCGAATTAAACTCCAAAGTGCTGGCAGAACGAAAAATACCCCGTAAAAGGACGGAAAAAAAATAAACATAGAAAAACTTTAACCGAGAAAAAAAGAGAAATATATTACATTACCATAGGGGGGGTTGGTTCTATCGGAGAGGGGTGGGAATCGTCGGGAAACAGTCGTGTTTACCGGGTCTAGTCAGGAAGCCGGCTCGTTTTCGCGACTCATCGGTCACCACTGTTTACTCGAGATGATCGAACGCCGGATCAGGGAAAATCGTATAATACGGAATGGGAAGGAGGGTAGTTTCGTGAGGAGAGAAGGAAAATTGGAAGGGAAAAGTTGGAGTACTCGAGGATCGCCGGAGAGACGAGGAGTATCGGACGATAGCGAGTCACAGGGGGTTGAAGCAGGCGGGGGCGCGGCTGCGTCTGAGCTGCTCGCAATCTATGGCTCTCCTTTCTACCCCCCTCCCCTCCTCCCCACCTTTTCATCCCTACCCCGTGGTCGGTATCCAGCTAGCTAGAAGGAATTTTTTGTTCCTGGCCCGCTTGTATCAAATTACGATAAATATTGCGGTGGCGACGCGTACCCCCGCTGCATCGACTCCGCCACCAACGTCGCCACACTGTCCATGACTTAACATTCCCGAGAAAGAAAATCGCCGCGCTTGAAAGGCGTTCCTGTACAAAATGGACGGCCAACGATTCGCGCGGGAAACCATCGAGGCCGTCAACGCAGAATGTCTTTCGCAGGCTCGATCGTTGGGGATGGGGTTAGGAATCGAGGGATCGAAAGGGGTGACCTTTGGTCCCGATCGTTGAAGAGCGGTCACGGTAAGGGCGGGATCACGGCGAACGCGAGGTTACGCGTGTCGATTCGTTACGGTGTCTTTGGTAGAGAAGAGGGATGCCCGGCATGCAAATGTCGCCTGATTTATTAACGTATTAAAGAACAATACAGCTGAAAACAGTTGGACGTTCCTGCGATTACGCGCCCGCGCGAATCGTGGCGCTGTGAATCGCAGTGGAATCGTTTCCCGATATTCCATGAAACGTGTCCGCAACAATGGGAAGCCGCGCGTGAGATTTAATAAACCCCCGCCGAAAATGAAAACGAACGCAGCGGTAACCAACAATCGGGCCGAAAGAATAGTTGGGAAAAGAATAATGGAGGCACTCCGCGCGATGGCGAAGAGCCATAGAAGCGGGGGCGGGGGGAGGGAAAAAGGGAAACATTTAGGGGGCGACCGAGTGGGGGAGGAAGATGAAGGAATCCCGCGTGCGAAAGGCTCAGAATGATTCTCCAGAAAGAAGCGTGACGAGGGTATGTGGAAGCAAGTATTATGTATAACCAGGAGGAAGGTAAATATGTGCCTGACCGATGCGATGGTGTATATCGCTAGAGGTATCCACCCTATCCAGTTGCGTGCGAAGGATAGAAAACACGAAGCAGGGGAGCGTCGAGGGGGTTGTGGGCGGTGGATCGAGGGATGGCGGTAGTGGACGAGGTGAAACGAGACAACGGGAGGGAGGGAAAGGGAGCGAGGGAGCAAGAAATAGCGGGACCTGCGGGCGGCTGCGAGCGGGGGTGAGCAGAGGGCAGAGGGAGAATGAGAAAGGGAGAGAAAGAGAGGCGGCTAGGGGGCAGATAGTGGGGGATGACAGAGATGAATTCGTTTCATTTCACGCTGGGAAGCTCTCGCGTTCCCCGCGTCCGATGATTTACTGGGCTACAATGTGGTAACCCATGATTTATCGCTACCAACACGCCGCCTCGCCACTACGCCATACCTGGTACCATGACTACGTATGCGTCGGGTCCGTGTGTCCAGAGAACTTTATACTCTCTTTCTCTGTTTTTCACTCGGTCGTCCCTGATCCTCTTTCCCTTTCGCCTTCCCTTCTCGCTATCTCCCGTACTTGAGCGTGTCTTCGCTCTCGACCAGTGGGAGGAGTGAAAGGGGGTTGAAGACTCTCATGGCCAGAGCCGTGGAATATATACTATCCACCTACCTACGGCTCTCGCGTAGCGACGCGAACGACGATGACGTCGTCGTCGTCGTCGGCGGCACCTAGCGAACTCCGTGATTCCACGCTCCGCCACCTTTATTTATACGCTACGAACTCTCTTCAGCGGCCGTTCGCCGACAGTGCGCGACCGATCCGTCATTTTCAATGCGTGCTTATCTGCGAATTAACTATCGAAGTCACTCCTGGCACCGATGTACCGGTGTTCGTCGATAAATTGCCAAGAACCGAGAGAGCTAATCATTAACTCGGCGCACTCGAATTGATCTATCGGTTGCAACGCGCTATTATTCCGTGCCGATGTCGCTCGATCCGGCAGCCGTGCAAACGAAATTACTCGTGTCGCCTGCCTCGTCGCTGTCCGCTCGTTTTTCTACCATTCATTTCAACATCTCCATCGTCTAGTCACCGTGCTGGTTTCCGTTGGTCGAACGTACGGTTCTATGAAAACCAAGGACCATGGAACTGTATCGCGCATTGTTTCGCGTCTCAACTCGTACGTTCAGAGACGACTTGAAAGTGAAATGGTCATGGCCAGGTTCGCGGGAACGAGCATCCACGAGGCAGGACTGCATATTAACGTCCAGTTGCGGTTGCATCGGCGGCCGGGCCACGGAGACTCCGGGTCTGGTCGTCCAATCGCTTGGCGAACCGTAACGAGACCGTATTTGGGCCATCATGGTCGAAATGGACCTGGTAAATGAGAATATGTAACTATAACTGCGCTGACTGGACGACAGAACGCCAGCAAAAGTTGCTCCACTCCCGGCTATTATCGCTCGCTTACTCGAGCTCGCCAAACCCGGAAGTTTTGCGGGATATCTTTGTGTCCCATGTGCAGTCTAACTTGAATGGTTTATTCAAGCGACCAAAGAAATTTGGAAGGGAATAAAGTTGAAATCGATATTTAATACGCAATAGCCAACAATTTTTTTTAACCTTTTCTACCTGCATTCTACAATCGTAAGCAATTTGTCCATAAACTGTACCCCAACGTGCTAGTTCCTCCCATGCACGAGCGAGGGGCTGCCCCGTTCCCATAAACCTCGTGCTCCCTGTCCAGCTGCTGTCCACGTTGTTTACGCGACTCGGACTTTGCAAGAGTAACAGTAACTTGGCAAATACTTGGACCGATGGAACGTAGATACCATGAACTGCACATACTGCGGGGAATCTGTACAGCTTTCGTACAGTTATAAGTGTAGGTAATTGCGAACGGTCGCAAGTTGCTAGAAGGTGGAACGCTACCGTGTAAGGTATCGTGGCTCGTTGGAAACTCGAAACCAAGTCTTAGCTACCACTGGGAGACCAGCAACCGCGGCAAAGTTCGCCGCGCCCTCTCAAAACTGGCGAGGCCAACTCCGAAGGGTCCTTCGACCAGATTCATTAGGGATCTTGCTGATCCTGACGGTGCTCCGAGCATCCGCAGCCACCTTGCCACGAAATTTATCTCGACCGCGTAAACTTTGCTCGGACGCTGTAAACAACCGGCAAATCCTCCGTCGTTTAAACGTGACCACCCCTGCCGTGGCGACGTTGTTCGAACGATACGCCGAATCCCTCGAGGCTCTCTGCAAAAACCGTTTCCTCCGCTTGGTGATTCACGAGGGAACTCTATTTCCACCCCTCTCGATTTACCATTGTGATTCGTCGAAGACGGAAGTCCAACGAAGTAGCCGGGAGATGTTATATTTACCAAGTTGATAAATCAGCTCGCTCGTCTAGGATTAAGCAGAGCACGCACTGCTTTGTCAAAGTTCGTAGCTCGTAAGCGAAATGTAAATCCACATTAAATAGCAAGGCGACCGTGATCGGAGAGGCGATTCATTTTCGTAACCTTGGCCTCGCCACAGAGCGCATTGGAAGCGTGAACCGTTGGCAACTCTCGCTTTCTTTCGCGTCTCATTCGATATTTCCGCCCCGTGTCGAGTTGCGTTTCGCGAGCCCGTGGAGGGTTGGCGGCAAGGGGTGGTCCCGCGGATATCTCGCGCGGGGGTGTTCTTGTCGCGCGTTCCCGGCGCGACGTGGAAGTCGCTGCATTTTTTCCGCGGTTTAATTAATCGGCCCGCGAGCATTCCGCGGGTCGCGATATCTCAAACGCGAAAGCGTTATATACGTTGCGTAACTGCGTAACGCGATATATTTCACCAAATAACGAGGCGAAAGCCGGTGTTTAGCTGAATGCACGCGTGCCTGCAGCTCGGCGGCACGCTTTATGATTTGTGGGTCTGCACAGTTTCTAGGCATCCATCACATTTAGCGGTGGTGAAACGAGAGTCGAGTTGTAAAACACGCCGGCCAAATGAGGATATACGTGGCGGAAGAAGTGTCCCGGGGTCGTCCCGTTGCGGAGCGTCGCAGAGAAGGGTAAATTCGCGGTGGGGTGAGTCGGCGAGGGGGTTGAGTACGCGTGTGTCCCTAGAAGCCGGCGTTTTATAGCGCCGTTAAGTTAGCCCGACGATTTTCCAAACTCGTGTGATTGTCTTGTCGCGGCAAGCCGGCTATTAAATGGCACGGAAAATAAATATGCTCCGATTTCGTGTTCGGTTTTATGCGATCCTGTCCTTCCCCAAGGATACATTAAACTGCACGCTGACGCTTTATTGTTCTACTTCTTTATCCTCGTATCGTTGGTATTCGTGCTTACTCTTTTTGATGAAGCAATTCACCGTGTGTACGTGTATTTACCTTATTGCCAGTTGAGTTACCGAAGGAGGAGCCGCGTTTACGCTCGGGAGCTCAACTTCTTTAAGCAACAGCCCTCGACAAGTATGCTTCCGTGTAAGACGGAGGGTGGCTAAGCTTTCGTTGTCGCTCCACGGGATTAGCTTGATTGCGCATACAGGCGTCGGCGCAAGGGGAATAATTGTTGTCGCGCTTTCTTTACGGGCTGTTTAACGCGACAGGCGAGCAAGGGTCTGATCCAAGATGTTTGCTGCTTACCGAGTTAGTCCAAGATTTACCCGTTTCGTTCAGCGGGAAAACTATCATCTACGGTACGCGGGAAACGGGCAGAAAGATATTTGTATTTGGAAAGCAGTGACGTTACTCGAATAAAGGAAAAAGAAAGGCAAGTGGGAACGCAGAAGGGCAAATTACCTGCGATCCCCGTGGGGAATTATCTGTGAACATTAATCGCGATATCGTGCGGTGATAAGGGGTTGGTCTGAATATGTCCAGGTGAAAATTACTTTCTCGTAAGATGGGGAGAGATAATGGAGTAGGGCGCACGCGAGGCATTGTATCTTCAGGGAGGAGAGTTGCCCGCCTGTTAGACTAATATTTTATGAAATATTTTTGTTGGTCCTATAGAAATCGTCGAACTTTCGTGACTCGCTTACCCTTGGAAACAGATGGCTGATAGTTTAGCTACAAGCTACTTTGCAGTTCAAAGGGGAGAACCCTCTTTATTTTATTTATACGAATAGTTTGCTTATCCATGCGCCCCGTTGTGTATTTTCCCTCTATGTTTCCTCATTTCTAAAATAGAATTCGACTAATATGTGTTAAACAGTTTACAAAAAATACCTGCTGCTCTAAAATAATTACATTGGCGAACGATGATTGAACTGCAGCAAAGGTAATTGAACCAAAGAGAGACCATCGTTCAACGACGAAACCAAAGACGACATATCGTTGTCCGTTTGACTACCTGAACTTCCGCCACGATGGAATTTTCTATGGGTCGAGGTCGAGGAGGTTGGTATCGAAGAGGAAGATTGCGACGATGCTTTTCACCGTCGTGCCCCGTGGCCATAAGTCTGAAGAGGGCACGGGGGTGAAAAAGGGTGTAGCGTGGGGGAGGCAGCTGAATGACGGGATTCATGCTCTGGCCGTGGATTCGCAGACGCCTTGAATGGAGCTGGCGGAAGGGCTTCGGAAATTAAACGTCCTGCAGATGGTCTTTTTTCGTGTGCGGTAATGTACGGTCTCTCCCACCCTTTCCTTCTCCCACGCCCCCGCTACCCCGGCCGCGTTCCTTGCTTCCCTTTCGCTGTTTCACGGGGAAGGAAGAGGCTGGGGACCTGCCACGACGGCCAGGACAATTTCGCTGCGATAAGGAAGTAGATCGAGGCGAGAGATATGCCGCATCCTTCTCTGTGTATACACGCCCGCATACACGCTGTACGGACGCGTGTACGCGTGGAATCGCGAGCGCGTTCGCAAGCTTTGGAGCGCTGTTGCATCGCGGTTTGACGTATAGTAGCGCATTTTTCGTTAAATTAGAAACATCTGGCCACAACTCTTCCTTTAACACTTAAGGCTGGAATGCGAACAATGGAATTAATTATTCCTGAATTTTTCTGTCCCCTCTGAAGAATTCTGCCGCGATAAACCTTTTTAAATAAACTGTCCACTGCGACTGTGCGATGTTGAAACAGATAGTACGGCATGTCCGCGACGTGTGCTACAATAGCAATCTAATCTATGAGAATCGTGACTTCAATGTTAACTGACGATCAAGACTCGACGCACACGGAACGCGCGGTGGCGGGTAACAATTTACAAGAGTGGGGTAGCGCGAATGGAGCAAGTGCGACATTGACTTTCACTCGAGACCGGTGCATCTTCCTAATAGCGGAAGTACACTGGCTAGAAAAGTAATCGCTCCTCGAGGTGTTTTTACACCCTTGTCGGAAGTATCATTCCGTTCTACGCGAACGCGGTCGCTTGTACGCGACATCGATCAACCCTGCTGGTAGAGAGTTGGACTGCGCAGTAACTGTGCATTTTACTTTGCTTTTTGACTACGATCACCCTTTGATCGCAAATATTCCTCTGCGTAACTGTGCCTTTCATGGATTATACACGATTCGCGCGCGTCCACAAACACATACGTGTTTCGTATATCTATGTGTTTCAAAAATGTCTAGAAAATATGCAGCAATTCGAATTGCTACGAACATGGCGACAGAATCCGTAGGATTTCGTGTTTCACGTTTCCTATTTGATTTTAAGGAACTAAATCGGGAACAAGGGAGGTATATATGTATATATATGTTGTTAAACCAACTAGTCGTCGCTGTGAAACCGACACATCTTAATTTCCTGTCAAAATATTGACAACCCAGCGGCCATTAGCATTATGGACGACTCGTACTGGGTCAGTACCGGTTGGCCGGCTTTGCAGGCTGTTTAGTTATTGTTTCCGCCGCAGATTATAGGGATGGGGTCTTTATTGCCCTATGGCAGTAATATAGGTATAGCGACTCACCGATGCACTCCCACAAGCTTACGTATACATTCACGTGTAGGCTTGTGCAAGCTCGCACCTGTTGGCGCCTGCGATTATGGCCGCAATAACATTCCGTCAAACTGCGAACACGTAACTAGACCTTCTAACCCGACCTAAGCCGCCGAGAAACATTCATGTAATCGTGCAACCGTGCGATCTTTTTTTCCTTCTTTTTATTCCTCCCTTGAAATTAATTTTTGTACATTTTTTCGATTTTAATTTCAAGATCCCATGACAAATAGACTTTTCGATTCGCGTTTTATCGAACGACGGCGAACTTTGACTGATCGACGAGGCAGCAGGTGCGCGGTGGAAATTGTGACACGGAGAGCAATAGTCTCGTGTAATTCGGTAGGGACTAATAAAAAGCTCCGTAATATATCTTCGCGGCGAACTTTTTTGCCCGTGCACCCGTTTATATTTATTTCGCGTGTTCGCGTGTTTTTGCGGACTTTTTCGGAGCTAATATTGTCCGGCAAAACAAATACGTGAAACGGAAAGGAGACCGGGCTCCGATTCATTGATTTTATGTCGCAACATTATTTATCGCCCAATATATCGGACTTGTCGATACCATTCGTTGCGTCATGCGCCATAATAACGGTATCTTCTTCAAAATTGTTCATTGCCGGACCGAAAACAGCAGAGTTGCCTACCTGCGGCTCGACCCGGGATACTTAAAATTCCTCGGGCAATGGTTGACGAACGAACGTCGCGGATGATGCACGGCCCACTCGAGCTCCCCTAGTATCGTCCACCTCCGCCACTCTAAATTCGCCGTCCAGTAGGTTGAGGCTCGATTTAAATTTGCCAGAAGTGGAATTGGCCGCGTGGTGAAACACAATTTCGCGGAGAGTTCATTCTCCCTGCGAATTCGAATTAATGCGACGACGTACGAATTGACTGTCTGAATTATTGCCAACCACCCGAACGAACTTTCAACGGCGGCGCGCTCCTCCCTAATGAAAAGAATTTCCGATGAAATTGCCCGTCTGCCCGACCGATGATTCCCACTTCGATCAACGCTTTCGTGTCGTTGGCGTTAGAAACGAAAACGCAGCGCAAACATTTATGAGACACCAGTCGACGCGTTTGATCAACGACGAGCTGGAGGGAACTCGTGTTCCGTTCGCGAAGTTTGATAAATTACCGGTCTGTTTCCACCGGTGTTGCTTATCCGTACGAAGAAACCGCGTTAATTTTTCGATTAAGAAATCTGTATTTATCTGTCGAAGCTCACGAGAGATCCGTGCAATTAAAGGGGATGAAAAATAAACGGAGGGAAAGGAAGAAAAGAAGAGTTATGGGAGGGCGACTAAAAAGAAGACGATACAACGAGTTGATCGCGCAATGGAGACTGCATGAAAACAGGAAGGTCGTAAACGATAAGAGTGTAATTAAATTCGCATACCCTTTGCGCGTCGATAATGCGCGCGAAGGTGGGTTGGAGAATCCGGTAGCGTAACGAAAGAGAGAGAGCAAGAGTGTGTGAAGGGGTTTAGGGGGGCAGGGGATGAGAAGTATAGAGGATACTCGGTACAGCCACCACGTGGTTGCACAGAGTATCGAGCATGTGTGCGGAGGAGCGGCCACAAATCACCATTACTCGATGTGTATCGCGACGCTATATAATTATACCTATAACGCCAAGCACCAGGTAATGGCTCAATCCTGCATGTGCATGCGATGATAACCAGGCCTGAAGGTGGGCCACTAGGTGGGGTCCCCGCTGCCCGCGAGATTCAAACTGCTCGCGCTCTATTGGTTCGCTCCGAGTCACGTGCTCCATTGCGTCACCGTGGCCATCCTCGTGAGCGATTCGAGCCCGCTAGCCGAAGAGAGAAGAAACGAGACGGAACGAGAGCGGGCAAGAACCAGAATGGAAGGGAGAGAAGACAGAGACGTCGAATCTATCCTTAGAGGACACGAGCGCGATTATATCGATGGAGGGAGACACCCAATGGTCCCGTAAATAAGGATAGATCGAGAACGACGAGGACGAGACTGCCGGTGGTCGGAAGAGAAACGGGGCTAGAGAAGACGAAAACAGAAAGGAAAAGACAGATAGAGAAAGAGACAACAGGCCTATACCCTACGCCGTGCCCCCTCCCGCCATTAACAACGCCCTTGCATATAAATCCCCGACCCATCCGTGTGCCACGGAGCATGTGTACGTGGATCGTTCATCTCCGTCTTGATCGCGTGTACCCGGAATCGCTTGGTCCTCGTTCACCGCCAGTTTTCTTCTCTCTGTCGCTAATTCTCTCTCGCTTCCTCGGCCCGGATTCCCCGCCTTTGCACCGGCCGCTGGACTACCGGGACGAAGCAGGAGGCGAGAGGAGAATTCGAGGGGCCGTGGAACAGACGGAGAGCGCGACGAGAAAATGCCGGGCGAGCAGGAAAGCGAGAACGCGTGGCAGGGAGAGAGAAATCGAGGCGGCGAATTCTAGGTGGTTGAAACGGGACGGAATGACGAAGGAGCGAGGCAGAGGCACGAACA
Source organism: Nomada ferruginata (assembly GCA_963583965.1). Lineage (NCBI taxonomy): Eukaryota > Metazoa > Arthropoda > Insecta > Hymenoptera > Apidae > Nomada > Nomada ferruginata. The sequence continues at coordinate 4,049,503 of OY757214.1, read as the reverse complement.
GAGAGAGAGAACGAAGGCAGCGCCGCGTGGCGGTACGAGGTGGGGACTATCGGGCCGTAAACCATCCGCGGTGAACATTTAACTCACGTATTGCCATCCGACAAGTTTGCTTTGGCCCGCGAGAGAGCGTCACCCGAGCGAGCGTCCGACGTCGAAGCGAGCCTTCCGCGAAACACGCGAGGAGGTGGATCCGAGCCATCGCCTTCACGCGGCTCTAATTCGTTTCGTACCAGCCAGACCCACCGATTTCACGTTCCTCCTTGCCGGGACTCGATCGTGCTCGCTCCACTTTTTATTTCGCGCTACCAAGGAGGTACGCAAGGTCCCGTGACTCGCCGCGGTTCACCGGATCCCGAGGAACGCGTATCATCCTGGAAATCGTTCCAGCGCGCGACTGGAATCCACCCTCTCGACGCGACAACTCTTTGGACCAGCCAACTGACGCGAGACTTCCGGATGCAACACCCGGTCCCGGTTTTGAACGACCCGCTATCATGAGCTACAAGAAGCGAGCGCGGACTACCCTTCCGCAAACCACCCCCTGCTTTCGTTGAATGTCTCGACCAGCCGCTATAGGGTAAGTGATCATTCGCATTGCTGCGCCAGCAGGAAAGTGTGCGTTTTTTGCATTGACAACCGTGCGGTCTCGTGAGGAGGTGCGTCGCACACCCGACGGGGCAACGTTTGGGAGAAGTCCGGCCAACCTCTCGCGAATGACAGCGGAAAAAAATCTCTCCCGCCAAAATGTCTGCCTAGTGCACATGCTCCGATGATTGAAGGCGGCCCCCGTAGAGTAGCGCGCTGTCAGCTCGACTCCGACAGGCCGTATAGCCTATCGAAGAGCTTAGATTCTCAGCTAAATACGTGTAGTCAGTTTTCACCAGTGCACAGGCAGTCTTTCGCGATCGCACCGCTCGCGATAAGAAAGAATAAATGTGTGCACGTGGTTCGCGTGAACGTACGCCATGAAGCGGTCCTCGCAATCACCGATAAACACAACGATATATTTCTTTTTCCCCAGTCGAGTACGCTTGCACGTACCGTGTGTAGATATCAATTACGGAATTAATCTCGGTCGGGGGAGCGTGCATCAATTTTCCTTGTATCTCGTTCTGTCAAACGGGTGTTTTACGGCCGGCGTTAATGAAGAACTATAACCGCCTGCGCGTGATACGCTTGTAACGCATCGCGGCACGGCATAATAACATTCCGCGATAAAACACCACTGCCCGTCCCTTCGCTAAGAAATTCACCAACAGGACTGTTGCCAAATGGTAAATAATCATCCGACTGGGCGCAATAATTGCTGCCTTAACGGTTCGCCACGTATCGTTTCACCTGCCGATGCTGCTCCAAAAGATTCTCGCAAACTTGTAAATATCGATGCGCATGGTAATTTCACACCGTGAACGTTTCACAGTTTACAGTCTCTCCAGCTCGTAACGTAAGGGAGTAGCAAAAACTGCGACTCCAATTTCTACCGCTTATGGAATTATTATGCTACTTTAATCGATGGTGTTTAAGTTCGATTTTCCAAGGGGAATGGGGGAGAGGTAGTCGAAAATAAAGTGACTTCGATATCGCTAGGCCCGGGGGTAAAATAGGTGGTGTGTACCGCACCGACGCCTGACGGGGACCATAAATAAGGATCCGACGGTCGGTGCGGCTGCAGCCAGTGATAAGCGTTCCTTTGCCCCCCTTGCACCCTCTCTTTAGACTTTCCTCCTCGTCCTCTTCTTCCCGTTCGAACGCCACGAAACCCTGCCCGTGAGACTGTGCGAAATTTCTTGGGGGTGACACGGGGGATACTTGCTCGCTGCTTGCGGCTATTCTTCTCGGTTGATCGTTGGAAAAATTTGTTTGCCATCGTTGGCCGGATATCTCTGCCTGGCATATATTTTTGTTGGATACGAATTCGTTATTATCTGTACAGCGATTTCCCTGTCCCCCAGTTCGGAATTGTCTGCGGCAAAATTATAGCGCGGTGTTTCGCCACATGGAAACATCGTAACTCGTACACTACTTGAAACTGGATTAAACTACAGTTCCGAATTAATTCGCCGGCCCTGTTAGAATACATGCCGACCGGCTGCAACCAAGCTAGATGATTGCAACGACTCAGGCCCCCTAGCACCCGGGACATAATTAGTTTGTCAAAGTGACAACGCGATACTTTTTACGCCCTCTCCCGTTCACCTCTATCTCTCTCGAGGAACCACCGTCCCGAAGGTATAATTTAAATATTCTCCTACGAAGCGTTATATACATACGTATCTATCCGGAGTGACCCCCTGGATGTCGTCATTCGTTTCATCTGTGCCCAAACGAGTTCTGTAATTAAACGACGCGCCAAAGCACCCTTGTTTCGTCCCTCTTCTTTCGATTTCAAGGATTTCGAACGGTATCGTATGGCAAATCTCGCAATAAATCCACGGGCTCGCGGAGGCGTAGGATGGTAACATGTTCGGTTGGCCTGTATTGCCGCGAATATCGTAACGGGCAACGGGGGTTGGAAACGCACGATGTGGCTGAACGTTTCCCAACTGTGGGTCGTATAGGTGGAGTCGAGCTCCTTCATCCCCTACGGGCAGCACGAAGCGACCATTTCTCATATCAGTTTAGCCGACACTTTCGAGAACTTGCTTGGAGAGCCTGGGGCGTCGCGACGTCACCCGATGCCTCTTGCCCTCTCGCCTCCCCTCCCACCTTGGCCGTCGAACTCCCTTCCGACTTTTCTGTAACACCTTACCCACGGGCCAGCGAGCTTTCTCCCTTTCTGAAGAATGTCCTCCCTCAAACCCTCGCGCCTCAGCCTCCATTTACGTCCAAGATCGTCCCCGCGTTTGTCTACACACACAGAGTCACACGCACGTGCGCGTCTTTTTCGTTTTCCCGTACCCCCGTTTAACCCCCGCCCAAACTCTGACGGCAGCCTCAACCCTCGGAACCGGCCGAATGCCCGCGGCCATGAGATAAGTGATGCCCAAAACTTAACAAACTCAACCACGGATGATGAAGGGCTCTGCGACCTTTGGATCAACTTTGGCCCAGAGATTGCGCGCCGGTGCTACCAAAGATTACTTCGTGATCCGGCAATGGTCGCGTTTCCCTTCGTCGAAGCAGTGATTTAGTCTTTCGAAGTGCAGTCAATTATCCGAGGCCATTCGAATTGTTCGTACCCGTTGGTATAAAATTAAGTTCCATTTTATTATGTAGGTAACATTGAATTGCGAAAATGTTCGGCGGATAACGTTCGATTCATCTTCGTGGGCCTCGCTTGTATACACAACGGCCTTCCGTTGATTCGAGTCGAGCCAGTTCCACTTCGTTCTTTTTAACTGCAATCGTCCCTGCTATGCGGCGGGGGGCAACTTTTTGCTTCCGGCCGCAGCCGTATCTTCCTAAATTTCCGCGAATTTCATACCACCGGCCGACCGCGATATATATCGTTGAACGTGAATTAAGTGTTTTCGCAGGTGTTATACGTTATTCAATAAAAAGTAACGGGTTCAAGACACAGTTAAGCCTGATAAATGACCGCCTAGATAGTATTTTTAAACGGTCGGGGGAAGGTGGGCCGCATAGCTCGCATAAATTCGTCCAATCTTCCAGCCGAGTGCGCAGAATTCGCGTATTCCTATTGAATTCAATAATTCATACACCGGTGTACTATATCACGCGGGGTATGCCGAACGGCGCTATTTGCGCGTGCTCTTAATTATTGGCCCAAGTAACGATTCCTTAGCCTGGTGAATCTCAAATCGGATACTGCGCGCTGGAACTCGACTTCATTTAAATCATAAACTGTACATTGGGCACGCTGCTTCAAAAATAAATTCTACATATTCCGGGGAATCGAGAGTACCGGGCCCTCCGACGCTACGAAATCATTGAAGTCTCCAGAAAAATATATGTATTCGAACGCGTAAATATTTCTAAATTTCTAGAGTTACGCTCGACGGCTGAATCGTCGCAAGAAACATTCGGCGGCAGTTTTTGTTTAACGCGATTCCAACGACAAGAGAAAACTCTTACAGCGAGTCGCCCGCAGCAAGTCCGTTCGAAGTTATGGCTGCCGTCGGATCGTTCCACGTGCGGTTCACGTCGCAGGCAGCGTCGAAATCCGGTGCGAGTTGGCTCGTGAGAGTTACAAAATTGCTGCACAGAAGCGCGAACCGCGTTCTTCCATGACGCCGGACAATATCGCGAATTTATTGCGCCGGCTAAAGCACACTTTTGAATATTTCGTCGGCGACGCCGATGAGGTGTGTACAGTAACGCGGAATAGTTCAGTGACAAGCTGTTTCCAGTCTCTTTACCGGTTGATATAATTTCCACGTAAGAAATATGCCCGTCGAGCTCGCCAGCGCGTTACATAAAGTAAGTAAATTAATGATCGGGTAGTTAAACTGTGAATGCATCACGCGTGGAGTAGGTATTCTGAATGAATGGCCGACTATTAATTTTCGTAGCAGTTTTCAACTCCTCGGCCGTAACCGGTGGCTATCCCCGCCGCGATATTTTTCCCCGGCGACGAGCAAATTGTTGCCGATCCTCTGCGCAAATTAATTCATTCGATCGGCTCCTACGTTGCGCTCGCCCCGAAATCGCTGATATATTGGACAATCCCCTTCCGTTCTCGCCGCGGGAATCTAGCCGAATCGCCGCAATTACGCGAAAATTATTCCTTCCGTTTTCGTGCGGCGATTTTGTCTTTTCGAAACGGCAAACGAACGTTGCCGCCGTTCGCGCCACTTTCGTTCATCGACTCGGGGGCGCACGCGTGCGCCTTATAATTGAAACGCCGCGTCTCGATTGCGAATGTTCCGCAATTTCGCCGGTCATACAACATTCACGGGAATAAATCTCGAATTAGAAGGCATAAATCCGTATGAACGCGTGTTCGCTGGTCGCCCCGGCAAAAATGCGATTGCCGTGGACACGGTTGAACTGGACTACGGTTTGCTGGTCGATTTTTTATGGGGAAACATTCCTGACCAGTGTTCCGTTCCACCTTGAAATTGCATCGGTGCATTCTTCACGGATCAACCTAAAAGCTATCGCGTCGCCTGCGACTGACCTTAACCATAGCAAAAAATATTTAAATCGGTTCGTTTGAAAGTACAATGGATTCCTTTGCGGCCTGGAGGAAGCACCCTGTTTAGAATAGCATGGGTGGGGGGACAGGGGGCACCAAGGGTACGCCACAGCGGGGGTAGATCGGAGGGTGTGAAAATGTTTTTGGAGCAAGGTCAGTCGCAATTGCGTCACCTGTACACACCTCGGACGTCTACCTGGGGAAGCTAATGCTCAAAAACAGCCGTAACCACGGTCGTGGTCATAAATTCGAGCAGTCGTAAAAAAAATAGTCGAAATGCCTAAAACTGGCCTTGCCACGGAAATCCGTAACGGTGCAGCGCTTCGATCTTTTTCCAACGAAGGTCACTGCTCCGTCGTTTCCAGAAGCGTGCTGTTCGCCCCTCGATGGCTGTTCGTTCCCAGGATACCCGCGTTCCCCAGCGGTCACGATTTTGATTGTCGTGAAGTACGAATTTCAACAGGATATACAGTGCACCTTATAGACCGCTCGCCGATCCTCGAGAGATCCTGTACCGGGAGCAAAACCTGCAAAGGAGTCTCGCAATCCGGAACCGAGATTGATAATTGTACGGCCGCACTGTCCCGGGAGGATTAGCTGGAAAAGCTTGAAATACACACGGTGCGTACCGTCGCGCAGTTTGCCGTAAATCATAAATTACGCCGGCCCATCGAAACGGACGACACTTACGCTAAAACGATTAAGTACGTCTCGCGTCGATGATTTACGGTGCCGTCGGAGTCGGAAAGAATACGACGACAGAGGAAGCAAAACGAGACGGAAAGGGGTGGCCGAGGGGGGCAAAGACGGGCCGACGACAGGGTACGCGTAAACGAGAGGAGATCGCGGCCGAGTATCGCGAGGCCGTGATCGATTAATGAATTCGACTTGGAACGGATAAGACACGAAGAAACCTCTCTCATTTGTAAGTTGAATTATGACAACGATCGTTCGGCCGTGCGTTAGCCATTATTTATAAATTCAACGTTAAACGGGGAGGCTGGATATGAAAAGTCCGTCGGTTGTCCAGGGAGGAGACAGCCAGAAGAACAGCGGAACGATAATGGACGGGCAACAGCGAAGAACTGGCGATTCCGTTGTTGGGCGTCGTTGATTTATAAGTTCAACGCCAGACGGACAATATTTTTGTTTTAATGCTCCTTTTGTCCGAAAGTGTACGTGCTCGGACTGCCGGATGGGTGCGAGGTGGACATAGGTGGCTGATGATGTCACTACCTTTAAGCGAGCGAAAACCAAGGGAAGGAGAACCAGAGAGGGAACACCGTACGAGGCACCGGACATCGGCTACACGGTGCCTAGTTTAAGCTGGGTTGTCGCGATGGCACACAGAGATTACATCGTACACCGCGGAATATACTCAAGGTGTCGCCGACGATTCTTAGCTACACGATGATTCTTAATAGCCGGCCTCACCGTATGACTTGCTCCACGCTGGAACCTCTCCCGTTTCTTTCCGCGAACGCTGGCCGTTCTTTTTGCAGCTTTTCAAAAGTCACGTACAGCATCACGCGTTGGTTCTACGGGGCAGTACGGAGTACCTTTGGCGCGGGTAACAAAAAATTGGAGTACCTAGAAGAAGCGTCGGGCGTAGCAGCAGCATGTTACGCAACTCTAACATCTGTCTTCTCGACCCCGTGTATCGTTTCAGCCCGCGCGAATTTGTATCCCGGGAAACGGAGCGTAGCCGATTAACAATCTCGCCCCGTTACGAGGATCATTGAATCGCGCGGAGCAAGCGAAAGAAAAGAAAACAAGCGAAAACATTTTTCTCATCACCGTATGAAATTCCAAACGTGATACCACCGGCTAGAGCGACGGAGGCAAACGCTTATGCCGATTGCGTACGATTAAACGCGGGCAATTAAAACTCTGCCAAATACGCGATAAATTGCCGAGATGTAGACGAAACAATTTGTTGGACATTAATAATTAGCGGTTCGTTAGCTGGCGTAAAAGGTGTAGCCGTACGCAGATCGTCGCCGATTAGAGGGAATGCTCGGTGGTTCGAGCATCTCGATCGTCGGGCCGTCTTGAGCGTCGAGAGAATTGCGCAACGGAACGCTGCCTCTAATTATAATTGTTCCATTGATAGCGTCCACGCACCTGGCAGAGGCCTGCAATGGAAAAGAAGTAGCGTGGCTCGCGCGTTGGGAAATTTTTCTCGTGCCCTGCTCGCTCGAGCGCCGCTCTGGCATGGCTCGAGCCACGGTAGAAATGCGCTTTGCATACGATCGCTGGCGTGCCGCACATTCGATTAACGCGAGAGCCCTAAAACACCTGTGCGCCCCGATTCACTCGAATAATTATTCGCGGGTTCGTTCGGCCCGCGACGTTTGCGAAACGACGCCCGATAAACATCTCCTGCCAGGTCTAACGGTCTGGTCGCGAGCAATCGCGACGTTTACGATCGGCGAACACATCGCTGGAAAAACGTATGGCTTTTCTGCGCCGCGTTTTGCGATTCGTACGGGCGATCTTGTTAATTATTTGCGCGCGTAGACGCGTGCTTCCGGCGAACGAGTTATGAATCGCAGCGGCGGTCGAATGGAATTGTTGAACGGCAATTTAGCGACACGCTTTGGCAAATTTTCTGTAATATTTATTCGATCGGCGTTGAGTAATTAATCAAACGGACGAACGTGTCCCGCCGGCACTAATTCGTGTATTCGCGGAAGAAAGTGAGACAGGTCTTTCTTTGTACCTTTGCATCTGTTGAACGTTGCAAGTAACAAACGATTAAATAGCCGGTCTCGAACGAGCAGTTCGTATTCGACGTTCATTGAGTCATAAAAGCCGATAATGATCGTTAAACTGCACGATCTTGCGTACGGTCTCGCTCGCCGACCGGCTACAGCCTGGGGAACATTTTTCCCCATTAGGAGCGGGATAAATTATGCGGACCGGACGAAAAAAAGGGAACCTCGTGAAGAAGTGACGGAATGAACTTATAAGAAATAAAGCAGAGTTTACGCCTTCGAGCTCGCGGTTGTATGTACAGCGCGCACACACGGGACGTTTCCTATGTGCTTGGCAGGTGTTACTGTTTATGGGAATCCCCCTGTAACAGCTTATCCGATGGGGGAGCCTCCGATAAGGTGGATAGCGGTTAGCATTCGCTTAACCCGGTTCTAATTATGGTATTCCCACTCGGTATATTATATTCCATGTATACTGTGTGGGTCGAGAATTCACTTCATCGCGAAAAAAAAAGAAATGATTTATTCAACTCCGAGCATTGCCAACGGGGAAACAATAGAATCCTCAATTTCTGGTATATCAGAAGACCTGCATAATGCGTACCAAGGAAATTGAATTCCTTACCTGCGTTTTTGTGTTACAAGTGCCCCTGGTTATTCACCTTTCCATTTCAATGGTCTCGTCGTACTTTAATATTTAACAGGGGTAAAGGGAAAATTATCGCTCAAAGTCTTTTTCATCGCAACTAACTGGCACCATTGAATTCGACAACTTTGCAAATCCGTTGGAAGCAATCCATCTTCGCGTGCGCAACACTCAGAAATGTTCGGTTTAACGTCCCGCGAGCACAGGATCGCGATATTGTTGCGAGCGAGTACAATTCCTGACCGCTTCGCGGTGCACGTATAACCCCTTACAATAATTACTCCGCTACCCGGTTACGTAGAACCGCGGAGTGACCATGATAAAACGAGAAACTGGTTCGAGGACCACGCATGCGATAGAGCCGTTAACGATAAATCGAAACGCGCGGACTGGAAGAGGTAGAAGACTCGGTGGTTCGGTACCTACAGGGCTACACCTACACGTGCACGAACACACATGCGTGTATCTTTTCGATATCTTTTGCTCCCCGCCGGAGCAAAAAGGGATCTTCTTCGTTCTTCAGTCGCGTCACTCGGATTTACGTATCCCCCGTTTCACTCTCCTCCGGGGGAGCCACCTTAATTAAGCGTTTAAGAGATGAAACTGGTTCTGATGCTCTTCCTTCTGCTCGTTGTTCTTTAGCCGCACGCATATGCTTACGACACAGCTGTTGCCGCGGCGCAGTTAAGTTGTCCGACTTTTGAGGAGCGCCGATTGTCTTCGAAATTAATTAAACGTTTCCATGAGTCGCGCCCGTCCTCTCCATTGATGCGTGCCTGCCTCTCGGCTCAGTCGTCTCTAGTCGTCTAACAATGCCTGCTCTCAACAATTTCGATCCCCGTCCCCGGGTCTCTCTCGAGACGTTCGTCGAACCGTGGACCGTCTGCGTACGACCACGGCACAAACCCGTTGCTTCGGGTCGATTTTGCCGAAAGCGATTTAAAACAACCACGATGCTCCATTTGTCTAGGCAGTTTCCTGGAACGCCCGTTGTCCCCACGAATATTAAAGGTACATTGATAATCCGCGTGCAACGTCGCGAACCGCGAAACGCATTGAATCAAAACGCGTAACGGCACCGCGGACTCGACTGTACCTCGTCTTATGAGGTGTTCCCGTTGTTAAGTACGATTTACCGTAAATTCTAGAGATTTTATCGGTTCACGTCCCGCAGCATTGCTCGGGCTCGTGTAGGAATGTCGTTTTGTAAGCGTTCGCAGCCGCCATTGATACCGCGGCGAGCCACCGCTGTTATCTCTGGTCTCTGATGGACAATCGAGTGATCGCTCTATTTCTCTGCCTGCGTCTCGGCGCTCGAACCGCCGAACAATTTTCGGAACACGACAATCCGAATATATACATATGTGCATCTTTTCTTTGCAGGAGCATGCGCGTCTCTCTTTATCGAAACCTTGAATTCGAATTGAAAATTGCATATGTAGCTCGCTCCTTAATCGCGTGTAACGTCAGATTGCTGCTTGTACCCAGCGCACGTATTTTTTACATTTTTGAAATGCGCTCGCGTATGTCGCAAGCTGAGAGACTGCAAAGTGCGATACGACACGTCGTTGCGCCTACCTGCGCCGACATTTTTATCTTCCTTTCTATTTGAATGCTGCCTTGCTGGCTGCTCTTCGCGGTACGCTTTGCTCTGGCAATGAGAAAACGCAGAGAATATAGGCTATTGCGCAAATAGTACAGCAGGACGGAGCATCAATTATTTGCGATGCACGAATGAAGGATGGAATAAATCGAGGTACGTCTTCGAAACGATATCTCCCTTTATAAACCAGCATCGCAATCGACTATCAGCGATTTAGGTTCGCACTTGATTAACTCTTTGAGGCACAAGATTTTAAAGAAAATAAAAATCCTAGTTGCACAGAATTTTTTTTATTATACAAAAATGCAAAAAACATTCATTTAGTTTATTTAACATAAAACATTACTCGAAATAAGAAAAAAAATGATAACATTTCAGCAAGTCCTTTTTTACAGGGGGGACATATATAATCCCACCATTTCACAGCTTCAAAATTAGTATAAAACATCGAATAACATCTTTTTTTTTTATTATACAACAATTTATTCACTTATAATAAATTTTAAGAAAAGGAACAACACATACCGTTATGAACGATAAAAATTCACTGCGTCACACAATGCGCCAACCTTAATCACAGCAGCACACAAAACTTACTGATGCGTTTTGATTTGTTTACAATCTTTTTTCACTTATTTACGCATTTACCGTTTGTGCATAGCATTACCAACTGAATGAAAAACTTGAAATAAAATATTAAACTGCATGACTATGACTAACTTCAACTTTTCGATGTGGGTTAATATACATATATCCCACCGTGCATAAAAAGCTAAGCAAAAGGTGGGACAGTTTTTAACCCACCTAGCCCTAAAGAGTTAAGCTGTCCCAAGAATCGGGATCATTTCTGAACCCACCATTCAACTTTAAGACTCGTTGAAATGACAGAGTACCGACACTGTCACCGGCCAAGAGTATTTTCATTTTTTCCAAAGGTCTCCTCGAATCCCAAAGATCAGGCCACGATCAATCTACCACATACACTCCAATTTAAGCTGTCCCGTGTTCGGGGGAAACTGATAAGCAAGGAACGTGTTACGCGGTAGACGAAAAAGGGTTTGGCCGGTACAGGTGAACGAGGGAAGTAGGTGGGGATAGGCTGAGAGCCGGGTGTAGGTGTAAAGTGAGCGTGATCGCATGGTGGATGAGCGAGGGGTACCAAGGGGGAGTGGTCACCGGTTGAAGCCTCGTGCTGACCTATTCCTTTCTGTGCCGCAGCAGTGCATTATGGCCGCTCTACAAGGCTCTCAGCCTCGGCTCTGCCTCGATCACCATAGACGGTCCGCGGCGTTTGTCTAATGCCGAACAGTTATCGGTCCAATATCGGGCGTGGATCTCCTTCCGAAATCGTCTTCGTCGCGTACTTCTCGCGGTCGTGTTTCCCTTCCCTGTCTCTGTGTGCTCACGGTTGGCTCACGGTTGGCTCACGGTTGGCCCACGGTGGAACGTGGCCACGCTGGTGTTTCCTGATGGCGGTGCTCGCCTTGCCTGTGTACGTGTGAGCAGCAGTGTGTCAGCTCGTCGTGAGCTGCGAGGGGAACGGTGGTGAGCTTGCCGGAAAGCAGAGAGGGGACTTGTGTTGTTGCGGCACAATGGGACCACTACTGCAACGCTGTAAGTATCTCGAGAGCTTACAGACTGATCTCTCTGTCTTCCTCTCTCTCTCCCTCGTCGTCCCACACTGGGTCTCTCCTCATCGCTCGATTCTCGGTGCTTATACTGTGTGCTCGGCCGTTCTTGCACCGCTCGAAGCTTTTGCGCCCCCCGGGCTTTGGCTACCATCGGCTGCGCGGGTATTTCTGGGATTAAGAACTCGGCTGGAAGCATACACCCGGTGCACCAGAATCAGTCGAGAATCCGGTAAAATCTAAACGACGTCGCGATAAAGTCCATTTCCCCCCCAGGAGCGACGACCACGAGGATAAAGATCGCGGGGAATCTCGCTGGTAGAACGTTGGCTCGTACGAATCGCCCTCGAAACACTCCACGGTGGTATTTTGGAAAATCGTTGTTGACTCATGAAAGGCTGGCTTCTCTTGGATCGGTCGTTGTTTCACACGAGGTATAAGTGGAAAATTATAGGATGGCGAGAGCGCGGTCAGTGAAACGCGGTACCGTAACCATCCCGTCGAAGTTAGGCTCGCGGATACTGGAACGCCGCGCGAGCTTAGGAGAATCTAGAGAGACAGACCAACCGGTTCGCGACTTTGGCGGCCGCCATCTTCCCCTCTCCGTTTGTCTCTTTCGCCTCGCGTGAGAACCTGCTCCCTATATACCCACCTTTCTACTCTCTGGGCTACTCCGCTCGAGAGTTCCGTTTGCGAAATTTTTTCAACCGCGGAATTTTTTCGCGCCCAGCAACGAACGGACAATGGGTCGCCTTTGGGGGGGGGGGGGGAAATTTCATCCCTTTATTCGGTGTGCTAAATGCCTTTCGCAGGTGCAATGCCTCGAGTACTGTTTCGGCCTCCTGTTGAATTGGCGCGTTCAATGAAATTTTCCAGGTGATAAAGAATCGGACGATCGGGGAATATACGGAAAGATCAATGGAATGTTGACCGTTACACGCGAGAAGCAGGCACGCGATTATCTTAGGGATTAGCGAACGCATATCCTTCTCGTAGCAGATGAGTTATTCTCTGGTTAATTCAATTATACGTGCCGATGTTTGAAGATGCGTGAAATATTTTACGCTTCGCGAGCCATAATACAGCGAGTTCTGCCCGCCGCTGGTGTAACTCATTCCACCTCTTTCCCGCATTATCTTTCGGCGTGCCTTTGGGTGGATTTAGTATCTGCTCGTTCTCTGATCGCTTCGCTAATTTCTCTAGACTATTTGCGAACAAAATTTCGAAAGAACTAATCGACCGACGGCTAATGTTGAATACAGAACCATTGTCCGTGGAACAATCCGGGGTTCCTCGTTACACCTCTAGTGATACGTCGAAAGAGGGTCACCTACGTCCAGGACACTGTTTTGCTTCCTGTATCTTGATTATCGTTGCCCCCGTTACGCGATAACAACGCGGTCAGAACTGAATGCCACCGTGCGCCACGAGTACAGGGGCAATTAAACGTGCGTAACGCGTGCGAGCATTATTCGTAGCTGCACGCGCCTCTCGCCGTCTAATTCAACAAGAACGGTCGTTCGTATGCATGCAACGATCGTGTACACCGTTTCGCTGATGCACTCTTAACTTCGATCGCATCCTTAATCCTCGATCTGGGAACGGCCTTCAGACGACCACTGAATAGAGAAGAAGCGATAACCAAACGACAAGGATGCTCTAAGCTCATTATCTATATGGTTCTTCCATCCATACAATGGCCGCTAAATTTTTCGTCGGGGGTCGTACACGGTGGCGGGACATCCGGGACTCGACACGCGACGCTGAAATTCCTGATGCATTCGAGGCACTGCAGGATCTGCTTGCTAATCTACCGACGCATTGGCCTATCGCGGCCGTTCCATAGCCAATCGGGGCACGGGGATCATGAGAACCCAGCCGGCATAAATCAGAATGGATGACGAAAGTCTCGCAGCTTGTTCCAGCTAAAGGGATTTTCTAGGTCGCGAGAGTGGAACGTCGGCCGTGTATCGCTTGCCGATTCGTCAGCGGATTTCCAGCGACGAGAGAATAGCTCGCGACGTTGGCCAGCGATTAAAGTCCCATAAGACGATGTTGGACGGTCTGCATTTATATGCGCGCTGATTACTGACAGACTGTTCACAGACTGGCACGCGATTCATTTGCGTATTTAATTTTTCGAGCAGTCTTACCTTGCTGCTACGAGTAAGCGAGATGCAACGCAAAAATGTATATAACAGCCTACGATACACTGATATTGCTATTACGTATCATGAGTTTCCGATAAACCTGGCTCCCTTTCGTTCCGAGCTGGCAACAGCGGCAACAGCCGAGATTCTAAAGACATTAAGACGCACGAGCTAATTTGTCTCCGGTATAAAATGCGCAGAGATTCTATTTGATTGTTTCATAATGGGCCGGATAATTCAGTGTGCATCGAAAATGTCTGCCGCGATAGCTGCGTTAATCCTTCGTGCTATTTTATCGTACGTGCCATCGGAACGATGAAATAATTTGGCACCGTCGTGCGGCCCAATCTCGCCAGACCTAATAGATCTATTCTAATCCTGTCCACGCGCTCCGTTACTTATCGCCGATAACCTTTCCCTAAAATCAGGGAACCAAAGGATGCCGAGCCTCGCGCGTGTATCGCTGTTCGATACAATCGAGGTACATTTGAGCCACGTCCACCTGTCCGCGTCACGATCGGTGGACGAATATTAACCGCATCCCGCGCGGAACGGTGTGTCAGCGGCGAGATTATTCGCGAGCGCAGCGCACGTGTAGCGTGTAAACGCGCGAGTGTACCGTACACAGACCCTGGCACGGCGCGGCGGACCCTCCTGGTTCTGCGGTGAACGGGGCCCGACCGGCGGGTTTCTGTTAGCGGTTAGGCTATGTTCACCTGCCTCGGACGATCGCAGTCGGGACTGTGAGTCGGCCCGTAACCGGCTCGGCAGCATGTCACCCTCTTGCGCGGGTGACTCTCTATGCCTGGTTCCTTTTACTTTGCAGTCTTGTCACGCCTTCCCTTCCATACCCGCCGAAGAATACGCCGGGCAACAGCCAGCAGGAGGAACGTTTACACCGACCGCAGACGTTTTTCGCATTCGCGGGAATCTCACGCAGCCCGAGGCCGCCGACTGATAAGGCAACATCCCGGATACGAGCGTTCCAACTGCGAGCGATTTTTTCACGCGGTTCCAGCGCCGCGAGGAGCGACCGAGCGTAACGGGATCGCTCCTCGAGGCGGCGCGGCGCGGCAACTCTTCGGTCGTTACGCCGATAGGGACGCTGGCGTGCTGAAGCGTTCCTCCGCTTCCGGGGTGATTGGATAAATTGCCAGCTGATTAGAAATCTATCGGACCTCTCCGTCAATAACTGTTTATTTTGTGCCTTGCTGTTCGTGTACACTTTCGAAAGGTGGCGGTATAAGTTTGCCGTTTCGTGGAAATTATTCCTGGTCGAAACGTTTAAGCAACGCCTGTCCGACTCTCGGCCGTACCCGTGTGGGAAACTTGTCACCTTTTCCCATCTCTTTAAGGCGGGAAATATGGCACGCTATTTATGACTGCGCGGCGTCTTCCGTGGCGGACCGGATACGCGGTAGCTAGCAACGAGTCGTGCTCCGAAAAGCCACGATATATCAGCGTTGTTCCTGGAATAAACGAAGACAAATATTGGCCGGCACGGAGACTATAAAATACCGCCGCTCCAAAGTGAAATCATAGCAAACCAGCCCGACACTTCGTTAAGCTTTACTTAAGAAACAGGTACATAGATTACAGGCACCGCGGATATTTCTGTATTAAATCATTTCTTTTTCTCGAGAGAAATGACACTTTCTTCTGGACAGAATGCGTAGGCCAGTTTTTCTTTTATTCGGGTGCCTGCTACTTTGCGCGGAACACGCGGACGTTGATTAATGGCTGGCGCACGTTCTCAATTAATCTGGCTTAATTGGAACGATTCGATAATATCGCGGAGCACGCCTGTCGCTCCTTTCCCCATTTATGGAACAACGTATTTAGAAATTACGCACCGAAGCATTCACGTGGAGGATTGCGCGCATGTGGAACCGTGGAGCACACGCGTACCGGTTCCATAACGAGGATTACTTCATCCTCCTTGTCCTTCGAGGAGCCACGG
Source organism: Nomada ferruginata (assembly GCA_963583965.1). NCBI lineage: Eukaryota > Metazoa > Arthropoda > Insecta > Hymenoptera > Apidae > Nomada > Nomada ferruginata. The sequence goes on along the minus strand of OY757214.1, from coordinate 4,033,701 downwards.
ACTCTCCCGTAGTCCCGCTCTCCGCGCTGCTTCGCCAACGTTCCTCGGTGCTGGCTGTCAGAAAATAATGGAATACCCCGCGTTTGTTCGTGACGCAAAAAACGATGGGCTTGAATGGGAGAAATAGTTGTGCAATTTGTACCGCGTTAAGCGAATAATACACCTCTGTCGCAACTAATACGTCGTAGCTGGACGATAGGCTAAAACTCCGACGAGACGTGCATACATCGTTGGAATAAAAATGAATGAAAACTGGGTCAGCGAATGAATCTAAATATACCTACCCGTGCAAAACAAAATTGACGATCTTTATCGTTGCACGTCGACCCCGAGTACTCGAGGACCGGGGGTTCAACGTTCACGGATCGCGGCGAGAAAAACAAAATGCCCGGGCTCGTTTATCTTTCAGCCTTGTAGGTAAGCCGTTTCGCATCGGAACTACGTTTACCAGATCTTGCACACGCGTTCAATAGCGGTGACGAATGGTCCCCGGGATTCCCGAATTCTTCCCGGTGGACCGTGGTTAGCACGGTTGCAGAAACCAAAGGTTCTGAGACGGCTCGCGAGGACGTAACTCATCGCCACGCCTCTGCAACGTAGCACGTTGCATGAAGCAGTGCTTCCTTCGGCCGACGTGCATACGTAACGTTCACCCGGCCCAGCCGGTGACAGCTGAGCCTCGCTATTCGCGTGTCCACGCGAAACTTTCTGTATCGAGCGAGCCACCCCTTGTCCAACGCTCCCCCTTATCGTGACCGCCGCAGTCGGACGAGCGGATCGACCAACTTTTTTTCTTGCTTCGCGCCCTTGCGATCGCCGCTGCTTTTATCGTTCGCCGTCTTTCTGATTTTCTTAAACTTCCAACGACAGACGCTAGAATATCGTGAAATTAATTGAAGGATAGGTAGATTTCAAGTCTAGATTAGGGAATACATTTTGAGTATGCTCGTGCTTTCAAAATTTTCTGTGAGACAATCGAAGCGACCCGATAGTTTTATCTTGCGTTTCTCTGTTGAACCGAACGACGGTTCCCCCCAAAATCCGAGCCTTCGTGTCATCATATTCGTTGACCGGTCGATATTCAGATCACGCATCAGAAATATCCTCCTTTCCCTCTTCCATCTCTTCATTCGCCGGTCGTTCCTGTTTCACCTCCTGCGTTGGCATGTCCTCTGTCCCTGTTCGCCGGCCTTTCTCCGTTTCAACCGGCTCCACGGTTCTTTCGTCGCTCCGAAGGACGACCGCTCGAGAGAATAAAGCCTATCCATACTCTCAATCTGTCAACCGCCTCCCACCCGACTACACGGCGCACATCGCGAATCAAGCGTTGTTATGTAAATATGGAAAAGGTTGTTGATTCATGCATGAGGAGGGCATGAATCTCGTTGTCTTGTCCGACGAGCCGTGAAACTGATGCATTTGTATCGCTAGCCTCTCTCGATCCTCTCTGGCGTATTGTGCCGTGGTACACGTGCGTTACGTTCGCGTACCTGTTCCCCACACGATTATTCGTGCTGAACAGTTCGTGAATTTCCATCGGCCCGACAATGAAAACGTCTGCTCGCATCGCGAATCGTGTATACGATTACGAATATGTGAACGTAAAACGCCACGAGCTTTCTATCGTATTTTCGGAGAAATTATTCTCCCGTCTGCGCTCCGCCAATTTCCCAACGCAGTTCGAATGGAAGAAAGGGGACGAATTTTCCACGCTCAATTAGAAAGACGGATGTGTTCGATCGTGTGGTCGTCACCGGGTCGAGTACACGCTGAACTCCACACCTCGCGATCGCGCACAGGTACACATTTATTTACGATCGTGGCGCGTTTCGGCGCGAGCGTACACGCGGCGTGTCGCGTGTGCGGATAGTCGCGACGAATAGACGCCGCTTCTACGACCGTGCAAGGATATTCACGGACCCGCAATAAAGCATTTACCCACGCGTTGTGTATGCACATCTATCCTCATCCTCTCCGCGATATCGTCCGCGTACGCCTTCGTGCATACAATTGCATATCGTCCATCTTGGCCGCACATTGCAAATATGTATGAACCTGGCCGATTCCTCGTGCCTCGAAAACGACCGCTCGTGACGTTGTTCGCTTCATATTCCCCCAGAATTCGCCGTTTAGATAATCGGCACGGTTCCCCCCAGCTTACCCTTTCCTTGCTGTATCTCAACGATCTTGTTCATCCATTGTTCTGCTAATTAACACATTACAGCTGCGAAATGTATACATCTTAAAATTTCATTCCATTTAATTCCATATTTATAACCGGCTCGTTACCGGAACACTTTTCCGCCGAGTAATCCTATGACGCAACAATCTCCTCGGCATTTTCACACGTTCCCCGTGCTTTGTAAAACAAATTCGTTAATCAACGTATCGCTTGAATCGCGAAACGCTCGACGTCCGCTCCGCCGCGACGCGATCTCCCGCCGCGGAATTTCGCGATCGCGCCTTCCAAAGTCTGAAGCATCCGGCGTATCTGATCGGAACTCCGCGGCCGTATAATGGAAAAACGTAATATTTGTTCGGCTGATGAGCACGGTGAAATATAGCGCGGCGGGAATAGGTAACCGGAGGCCAAGGGGTTGAAGTTAGAATGAGACCGACGCTATCATAAATCAACATTACTCTGCATTAGGGTAGAGTTTCCGGCGTAGGTACCTACCTACTAGAGTTTACCAGCAAGGTAAACTCCGGCTAAAGGTGGCTACGCCGCATTACGTGTACGTACAAGCCCGCTCGCACACTAAACAACGCTGCTTCCACTCCCTTCCCCCTTAAGACACGTACCTATGCATTTCGCGCGTGTATCAGGTTTGCGGAGGCGACTCCAACCCCCTAACTTCCGAGTTACTTACCTACTTGCCACTTAGAAGCCCCCCAACCGGGACGCACCAGACTCCGCCAGTAATTCACTGTCACGTTTGCCCCGTTGGATCGGGACTCTGAGAGATATTTCTGTTGCCCGACCCTTTTTTCTCGATTGTTAATTAACACCAAGGCGGCGTTGGTATTTCGCGCAGGATGATGATGTCCGGGGAATGGAGAGGAAAACAGGGTGTCGCGAGGTATACATCCCGGCCGTCTATTATGCATCCGCGAGCGATTAACATAATCTGTATTCGGAATATTTATTTGGAATTAGCCGTGGCTTGCTCGTAACTCATGCAGGAATTAGTTAAGCTCAAGGATTTGGGGCTTACCAATCCCTCTCTCTTTGGCGCTGCTGCCTTCACCTTCGCCACGCTACCCGTTATCGCGCGATCCTTCTTCCGTCCTTTCACCTTCTCTTCAACCCTTCCCGCCGTTCCTTCGCAGCGGGATGCTAAAAGAGGAGTCCTCGACGGCGAAAACATTCGACGGCGAAATGTTAATTCCTATCTTCTTCGACGATTTACTTTTACAGCGTAAGCAACTACAAAAAAGTCGAGTCAAGTCAGGTGGAGCGTTACGAGGAATTAAAAAATTCCAACTTCGATTCCTCTCGTCGGCCATCCCTCAAATCGAACTGTCTCCGACAATTAAGAATCTTGCCCTATCCACGTCGCTCCGATAAACGAAAAGAATGGTCGAGAAAAATGTCCGTCAGCCGGTTGGGTCGGATATGAAATTTGCATATCGCGGGGGACAGGAATTCCGGGATGGCTTAAGGCCGAAGCGGGGTCCGGGACCCGGGCGCGGGATCGTGGCGGGAGAAGTCGCGAAACGCGGATGATGGATTCCCGTCAATTATGGAGGCAACATCGTATTGTTTTACCGTCGGACGGCAACATTGATTGATCGCTGCCGTAGTCGTGTAGCTACTTGCCCTCGGGCCTTTTTGCGCCGCTTCAACCGACACACCGAGGGCCGTGTGTGTACCGCTAGCCGGTTGCATGTGCCAGCGTGCACACCCAGCCACCACCGGTGTATCCGCGACGAGATGATCGCTGCATAGAATGAACCAGGACCGCCGAACTTCTTGCTAACCCGTCCCCTACAAGCTGGACAAGCGCCGGTTCGAGGGAACGAATTGGTCCGCCGTGATTTTTCACGGAAACGGAGGGTGATCAACGTTTCAGTAGTTCGGGGGTGGGTTTCGCGAAGCTGTCGTGGGAGAAATGAAACTCTACGAGAAACCCCGTGGTTTCGTACAGAACGGAAGACAGTTTGTTTGCCCATGAAAAGTGTTTGTGGTGGAAACAAGCGTGTTCCGAATTTTCTAAATATTTGGACTTTCCTAGGGCAGGGGGGATCCGAAGATTTCGAGGAGCAATGGAGAACTCGTGGTTGGAAAGAAAGGCGCTTGTTAGCCGGCGCTATTTCTGTATAGGTAGTCAGCAATGGCCCATTCATCAGGCGACTTGTTAAAGACAAACTCATGGTATTCGGCCGGGCAGTACTTGAAGTAGCTGTCAAGGTGCCAAGCGTTAATAAATATACTACCACCCTTGGTAAGGAGCAGATAGTCGAAATCGTTGAGTCGACCGAGACCGACACTTTGTTCCCCGCCATTTATAACGTGACCACCGCACGCCAGAATTCCTACTTATCCTCTCTTCGATGTCGATACTTAGGACAGCATTTCGTTGTCGATCTTCCGCTCTATCGTTCTTTCGACACCTTTCTTATTCGACTTTCGAACAATTCATCCATCCTGTTCTCTCGCGTAGATAAAATAAAGGACGAAACACGGAAAACGTTTAACGCAACCAGTTGCTCGGACGGGGACGAAAATTCGCGAAGGCAGATATGACGTGGACGCGTGACAAAATTGCGCGCCGTAGCCAGCGCGCTCACAAAATTCGACGCGTCTCCGAGAGGCAAGTTCGTTCTTATTATTTCCTCTCTCGTTTCCATGCCAAGTTTCGCCCCCTCGCCCTGGACCGCCATTCTTCTCCGCAGTTGCCACTTCGAGGAATAAACGCAAATTACGCGTGTCGAGCAATCCCCTCTTTGGTAAAGGACACTCCCTTGTACCACGATTAGAAATAGATTCGCGTGGAACCGCGAACCAGAGGGGGTTTATTCTCGGGGCAAAAATTCCTCTCGTCCCGGCCAGTTTGGATTCGCAGAATAAAAAGCACCGCTGCTTTTAGATCGCGCTCTTTTGTGTACCGTTTTAGCGTTTTATGGGTTTGCTGGATGGACGTCACCAGGCATTTCGTACGCGGCTACCATTGCGGTGTTCCTTCAGCATTGTTAGGCCACGAGACGCCCGCACCTCTTTAGCTACTTTCCGATGTTCCCGATTCTTCGATCGACTTGGGAAATTTCCACCCTCCGTCCGGTGATTTCTATGAAAACCTCACCGGCCAGAACGACTTCCGATGGAAATTCTTGTAATAGCTTAACGCAGCGGAACGACGCAGACGCCCGTTGCACCACGTGCATTTCCATAACTTTGCATACATGTTTTAATAATCCACGAGTACTGGACGGAGGGTGCGTTTAATAATTAACGGCGTTAGGCAAGCATCGAGCATAGCAGCTGATACAGCGGCGAAAAGAACGCATTGCTCGAGAAACATCCAACCCGCGATGATATCATTCAAGTTCACCCAACGATCGTACCGACCCTCTTAAACGGAGGAGAATATCGGATCGTGCATCGAATGTGCCCGTTTCCGACGGGCATTAAATTTCTATCATTGTCCATTGCGAGCGGCGATCTCGCCGTTAAACGTCGTACTCCATCCGTCATTTCGTTCTAATAACACGCTTTCGATGCCTCTCCCAAGGGACCAGTCGGTTAGACGCGAATCGGAGCAACCCGATTCAGCCCGCGTCTCGGTGTCTGCCACGATCGACGCCAATGTCACTCCGACAATGTCTTTGCGACGATCCATCGGGCATCCGTCACTCGTTTCCGTGACAAACGTTCGAAACGAACCTACCCGCGCGTACATATCGCCGGTGCCAAATCTTAAAGAGCTACGAGGCCGATCATAACTGTCGGGCATAAAGTACCCCCGCGACAACGATGCCACTTGAAAAAGTGGCCGGCTCCGGTGGGGATGGGGGGCAGGGTATTAGACGCGACGGCAGTATCACGGGCATTCGCGTAATAATGCTCATGACGAACGAGTTTTCAGCGTATTCTTGGCAGCGACTTCAGTGCCGACGGTCTATCGAAAGGAAGGGAAACGGGGTGGCCGAGGTAGGGGTGACACTCGGAGCAACGTCGATGTCGAGCCGGTCGGAAGAGTGGTGTGGGTTTGTTGGCTGCAACGTGTGGCGCGGATTCGCAGGGCCGGCAGGAAGCTGCACGAACTGTTCCCCGCGTTTCCAGAATCTCCAGTGCCGCCTGGCCGGTGTATATCCGTGGCAAGCGGGAATCAGACACCGCGGCCGAGGGGCAAAGCAAATATTTGGAGCCACGCCACTAAAAACTCGAGACGAGCCAACAGACGAGTTGATTTGTTTCCCTACAACGCCGCTTTCTTTGCTCTCCTTTTTTTCCTCCGCCTCTCCTGGCGTTCACCGCCACAGGCCTAAAACCGCCTTCCTCCTTCCCGATCCCACCCTACCGCAAACGTTCTCGCGCCATCTTCGCGGTGCTTACGGTGCCCCAGAACGTTCGGGCATCCATCCGAAAATGACTGCTATAAGTCAAGCTGAATGCAAGAGGCGGCCCTGCGCACAGTGTTTATCGGCGGACGTATTCCTCCTCCCTAGGAAGTCCTAGAGCTTCCTGTTTCGCCGACGTCGCTCCGTTCCCGACGCTCCGGGGTACTCGTGTCTTGGGCAATTTGAATGAAATTATTATCGTATTCTACTTCTGTAATGCGATATTCTTTATCCGCGAAGGACCGGCTTCTTCTTTCGCATCCGCTGCTGTTAGCACCCTCGACTCACCCCGTGCGCTCGCTCGAGAAGCCTGCCCTCTTTTCTGCGCTTATAAGCTCCGACCCATTCTCTTTCGTCCCCCTGCCGAGCGAGCGACTTTTTCGTGACATCAGCATGTGTTTTATGAAAGGAGAATCTTGCCCGGCCGTTTAAACGCAACGAATGTACATGGACGGAGAGCTCGAGAGGGTGCCGCTCGTTCCCCGGTCGTTTTCTCTTTAAACGCGACACAAAGGTTGCGCGCGGGACAGGGCTCGTTATAATTGCAGGAAGCGTGCCGGCGAAAAGTGTGCTCGCGGGCTTAGAGAGCGGCCGCGGATGTTCATATCGGCGATTTATGCGGACCCGTTGATAAATGGCAGCTTCTGCTGGACTCTGGCGTTCGCTTGTCCCCGCGTGACGAACGAGCTCGGTCACTTGAATCGAAAGCCGAGACAATCATTTAAATTTAATTAAACCGGAACGAATTTACGCGGCCGCGCCGCCGGGCGGACGCTTTTAAATTCGCGCGGTGCCCTGTCTTCGCCGCGGTTATTTACGTTTTCCTCTGTAAACGAGCGCCGTCACCGGGGCGAATAATTTTCCCCCGTCGCGCCTATGAACTTTTGATCGCGTCAGCTACGCCCCTGTATCGGCGATTCGTTTCAGAACACGGCGAACCATATTTCGTCCCGCGGATGGACAGAGCTTTCGCGCATCAAAGCGAAAGTCATTAAAAGCGAACAGACCAGGAAGCTGTATCTTTCCGCGCGTTCGTATCCCGCGCGAAATTAATTAGTTAATTAAGCACCGCGCGATGGTGTCCATCCAATTAAATCCGGGCCCCCGTGAATGCGCAGACTCGACAGCAGGGAGAAGCGACCCGCGTTATGCCGACAACTTTCCGGCCACCCTGACTTCCCCCTAGCAGCCGTACACACTCGAGCCCCTCCTGCACGCTTGTCTTCCGCTTTCATCTTCGCACTCCATATCCACGTCCGTGTCCCTTATGTGCCGTGTAGTCACGTGAGTCACGCGTCTGCCATACCTTTGCGTCTCGTTTCATCCCTCGACACCGTGGTACAGCCCGTGCGGCCTCCTCGATTTTTCTCGTCACGCCGCCGCTGTTACCCGTTACGTGAAAGTATGTAAGCACTCTCTTTGCGGACACAAACCGTGCCTCGAAATATTTATTGCGATCGGTCTCCACCTTCTAGGGGAACGCGTCTCGTTTCGGTTTAATCTTACGAGATAGGAGAATTGCATTGCGAGCAGGCAAAGATCTCCAATAAAATCCTGTCGATCTGCTTGCCGTGATAATTACGCTTCGTCGATTAAAATGATAAAACGCCTCGGTTTAATAAGCGCCCACTATCGCACCCTGTATCACAAATCACGCCGCCGATGAACTCTTCCTTCCCCTTTCGAGTTCTCTTAATAGAGTGCTTCTTCGAGCCCCGCCACAGAAGCGTTCCAATTTCAGCGACGAAGTCGCTTGATTAACGCGCGTTAATTATTTCTTTCGGAGACGGTTTTTACGAGGCGGTCGGTGGCCTGCCGCGTTCGTCACGCCTCCAGTATTGACGGAAGAGTTATTACTTCATAGCATTCCTGGCCGGCTCGAGCGATCCTCTCCACGGGATCGCGAGACTCGCGCGGAATGATCGATCGATGATTCTTAATTATTCCGCTGGACGTACGAGAAAAACGATATCCGTCGCAGCCGTCGCGATAAGGACCCCGTTGAAGCGTTCCACTTTGCGGCTAATGGCTCCACCACTCTGGACACGGTTTCGTTAGTCGAATTCATCAAAACACCGATACAATATCCGGTGAATCCTGGACCTAACGAAAGCTTTTAAGAAGGACCATGTCTAACGCCTAGGGCGTAGGTGAGAGAAGGCAATAAACCTTCGAAGATTTTCGTTCACAATCGGTGGAAAGCTCCGCGGTGTCCCTGAATCTCCGGTGCTCTCTTGAACAAGGGTATATTGCTCGTAGATTTAACAGAAGACGAGGCAGGTAGAGGTGGGCCCGCCGAACAATCGCGCAGCAGCGGACGAACGGCCGAACGGAATGACGGGCCGAATGAAACTCGTGTAAAACGGCGGGTCAATTTTGGCTCGAAGAAACAAAGCGTTTTGTTGCCGCTGGACGGGAGGGGGGTGAAGAGCGCGCGGCGTGCAGGGGGTGGTCGGGTGCTGGAGAGAGGTGAATCGGCCGAGCGATTTGTCCCGTCTGTTAATTAGTGAAAAAACGGAGTATGAATCTCGAGCGATCGTATATTACCGCGGCCGTAATGGATGGGATTACAGCTGCTGTGTTAAATTAAACCAACCGGCGGCCGCGGCTACGCTACAGTACGTTATGTAGATATAGCTGCACGCTAACCCGCGGCGCAGGGGGTTAGGTTCCCTTCCTATGTCTATGTATTACCCATGTACAGCAAGTACGGTTACCTATAGTATTTTCCCTCGATCTACCCCGTCCACGCCACCCCCTTGGCTCGCCCGCTCTATCCGGAGGCTCGTCCGAACAAGAGTGCTCTTCTCCAGACGGGCAGAATTCGAGGAAGCCCGTTACGTTAAGCGTAATTATTTCCGCCAACGTATCGGCGGTCCTTGCTACGCTCGTTCACCTATTCGTGCGCAAAGTTTGGACGGATAGCGAGATAGAGGCAGAGGGATGATATCCGACACGGATTTCCACGACATTGTACGAGGCAGAATGAACTTTGTTCCAGATATGCCAACCTGTTAACAAGATTAGAGGTAATTAATGTAGGGTGTAGGTGCGTTGGAATACGAATATCGCTGTGCTCTTCTTTTCAATGGCGCTTTCAATAGCGACGATAGGCGGTGGATGATCGTCCTGCGAACTGGTCGGTGAATATTTCTTCGTCACGTGGGGGGACAACGCGTGAATTGTATCGCTGGGACGACAACGAACGCGCGAATATCAGCCATGCATAACGGATGAGAATTCAGTCCCGGCGTGCCTCCCGGTGAAATAACCCCGAGTTGTCTCTCGCTTCCAGAAGACCGATCTATCTCGCGCAATTGCGTCCACCGACGTATCGGTCGTTAGTTACTTCGCGGGTTGAAGGATGGAAAATGGCGATAAAACAGTCCGGCCTGGACGGTCCTGCTTCTCTTCCGCAATTATTGCGCAATAAGAGGGTGAAGCACGTGTTGCCGGTCCCTACTGTTTTGACCGGCTCGTGATTTACACGCCGTTTACCCAGATACATCCAGCCAATTAATTAACTTATCAATGGCCCGCCGTCCCCAACCGTGGAGTTCGATGGTTCGCACTCTATCAGGGTCACCAGCTGCAGGACACTTGAAATTAAAAACTCTGCCCAGCGATTCGACGCTGCTTCACGGCGCACGGCTATTGATAACTCAGTGGCGTAAAGTTCGCGACAAGCACGAACATTTGCCGGGCCTCGGGGGAAGAAGGAGGAGCACGTTGGTCCCGTGACATCGATGCCAGATTCCCTGCGCGGTAGATAACAGGATCGACTGCTTATCTCGATAACACAATTAGGTGGTCGTGGTAGCTCGGACCTGAAGGACAAATCTCTTTTATCTTCACAGACGGGGTAGATAGCGGTGTTTTCTTCGCTTTTGCTTGTGTGTGCCACCGGTGTAAGGAAAGGAGCATTTACGCGGTCGCGCGCGCGCGCGCACGACAGTGAAGAGGGGTGGTCGAGAGAGGAGGGAACCTGGGAAAAGAAGAGAGAGCCCACGGAGGCAAGGAGAGATAGATTACTCCGCCATTCTTGCAATTTCCCTGTCGTATCGAGGCTCGTAAATTCCCGGTGAAATATGCGAAGGGGCGCCTGGTGCGGGCAGCACGCTGCTGCTCTGCTCTGCTCCGCTCCTCTCGGCTCTCCCCGCCTCTCTCTCTCTCTCCAATCGCCCGCACACTCGTTCACCCTCCTACGCAGCCGCCCTTTACTCCCATGATAGGGATTGCAAGGGGTATGTCTACCGGGGCATAGTCCTCGGCCTCGACGTATCGCCAGCCGGGGTGCGAAATATCCGGAATTAGCGTTATCTTCCGGATCGCCTTGGTGGATCCTGGATTTCGAGCGAGCACGTTTATCGGCCGCCATCGCGCTACTACACATTCTGCTAGGAAAAACGTTCGCTGCGCATTTCCCCGCTTCCGTGTACGTTTTCTATTCCGCGCACCTAATCCTTGTGCACTTTCCAGGATTCTCTCTGGCACCAAGAATCCACGTGGTAGGAAAATTTCAAGCACACGTACAGCTGCAGGCAAACGCCAGATCACTGTGCGTCGTCATTCATTAGCGACGTTTCATCGAGCGAGACGATACTTTCATTTTGATGCTCGCCGAAAACCTTTCCGTTCTCCCCGCGGCCTAGCTAAATCATTCCGATTGGCTGGATAGCGGATGTTGATACTGGAGGCCCAGCGTTATTGCTTATCTGAAAAACAGCCTTTTTTGCGCGATAGCGGCTGCCTCGCCATAGGGCCAGGATCTAAATCGGAGGGTTGGCGGGCCGAGTGGCTTTCAGATACAAGGGGTAGGTGTTTGTCAAGACGATAGTACAGGGGAAAGTCTGTGGTGGCAGATAAGGGCGAAAGAAGTAACGGGGGAGAGAGGGAGATGGAGAGAGGGAGAGAAAGAGAGAGCTGACGAGGGAGTGGAAATGCTCGATCCACTTTTTCACGTGCGGCGAATAGAGGGTAGCACGAGGGGGGGGGGGGCGAGGAGAAACCTATATCACCGCAGTCGCCGCGACTGCAATTCGGCCCCCATATTTAATTTCGTTTGCTTCGGGGATTGTGGATGGTATAGGTGGTAGAAACGGGAGGACGAGTAGGAATCGTCGTTTAATCCAACAACGATCCTATCTTCGTGGAATTTATCATTCGATAAATTGCCCGCCTGTGTCCCGTATAACGTCGAAGATCTTTCGGGCCGTTCGATGATCGCGCAATCATGTCGCGGTGTTACGCGTCTCGAAAATCGAGCTCTCGTCCCCAGCAACGTGCCGAGAAATGGCGGAGTGCTTGCAAATATAAAGCGAGCCGTCTGGAACCGCCGTGGCTCAGGATATCTAGGTCGTAATGGTCCTTCATGCTCGAAGGGGTTACTGTAGAAAGGGTCAACGGGGTAATTGGTGGTTTATGAATCGTAGTGCGACTCCTCCGGCCAGCCTCTCCGCGTTTTGACCGGCTCTACCTTGGCCCACGACTATTTCCCTGTAATTCTCACACCCTGCTTTGCTCTTAACTTAATGCTGTTTCCCTCAGTCCATTAAAAGCTACGCCACCCGGCTCGTTTCACTTCCCACACTGCGGTTGTGGCCTTGTGGTCGCACTTGCCTTGTGCCGCCCTTATCGCTCTTTCGCGGGAGAGCACGAGGAGTCGTGTTCCATTACCCTCTATGCGAACCTGTTCCTCTTACCTGTTCCCCTTCTTGCGATACCAACGAAAGTGTCCTGAACGTTTTTTCCCCGCGCGCCCAAGCGCATCTTGCACGAGCGCAGGAAACTCGTGGAGAATAATAGTGTCGTATCACGGCGGTGCTTCTTCCTGGTCACGGGACTGGCATTTAATTAGCACGGTTTAATTAAAAAGTTATTCATCATCCGGCCGGTATCTAATTGCCTGGCGTTCAGTTGATTCTTGCCGGCTCTTTAAAAGATATCCCTTTCAACTCGAGTCACCTTACTTGTTAGAAGAAGAAGAAGAAGGCGAAGATGATGAAGACGTATTAGTCGTTACCCAGAACCGAGTCTTTCGAGCGTTTCCATCTCGTTATCACCGGCCCATAGATCACCGGTTCTATCGCGACGCGTACGTTTCAATCACTCAACACGTTTACGCGATTTTCGCAACCTGTCGGCGAGGTACGTTCGGGCAATCCGAATTCTCCCGGAGATCCAGTTTAGAAGCGATGACAGTTATGGATCTCGGCATCGTAGCGCCGTGCCAACCGGTGATGTCGTTTGTCATCCCTCCGCCGCCGTGTCCACCCCCAGCGATAGAGGGGTGTCGCTGTTTGCAGCGCGCTGGCACCACCACCGACCCCCGAACACGCGTTAACGTTCTACACGTGCTCGTCTAACCCTGAATGCCGAGTTTACTGTTACGTAATGCACCGCCACCATATTACCGTGCACCAGGTAGGATAACAAGCCAACCCCAACCCCGTTTCTGTTTAGCCCACCTTCGCCCCTTGCCCACCACCGTCCTGCGTCGTTGTCTTGCTCTTCTATGCCGCCAAGCTGCACACAGTCGACCAGTCTGACAGGCTTCGCAACACGGACCAGTTAATATACTGCTTTCTCGTCGTTAGTCGCGACAACATTACACCCAGGGAACCGAGACCGTGCGATGTCGCGGTATAATTCTAGCCAGGCCAATCAACCGTTGAGGCAAAGCTCGCCGCGAATTCAGATTGATGCGTCCGGCTAATTGAGTCGCCGAGTCACTTCGAACGGGATACTGTGGTCCGTTCTGAGGCCGTATTGTCGGCGGAGGAAGGGATTTGATATTCGAAGGGTTGCTGGGAGGAACGATAGAGAGACTTGGATCGTAATCCTCTCACATTTTTGTCTAAGAGTGCTGCAAATTCGTGAACTTTGTTGGGATAGCATATCGAGCTCGTGATATTTTGCATTGAACAACATGGGCTTCGAAGAAAATTAAGGAGCCGTGCGTTGGCCACGCCGGCTATATTTGCTTAATTCGCATGCCGATGCTGGAAACCGGCTAACCAGTGCATTCTTATCGAGATCTTAGTGTAATATTAATTAACTGCCGCTGTCTTCGAGTTAGGCTCTTATCGTTGCGCCAGTACTGACGTCGAGTGCGCTTTGTCGACGATAAACATGACGGTGGCAAAGATCGGGTACGCCCGAGTACGTACTATCGGTAGAACGCGAATGATCGTCATTGCCGATCTTTCATTTGGAACATAAATCACGAGCGAACTTCGTTTGAATTTATATCCAGGGAAAATGATACCAGTATAAAGGGGATGCTAGTCGAGCCCTCTCCGTTTTGTTCAATATTTTCGATCGATTAAGTTCCCATTGTGGAAGTAAACATTCAAATTAATTCAACGAAGCTAGCCTCCTCAATGGCAACCCTCTCGAATAATTTTTTGAATATCGTGCTGATGCATATGGTTGCGTGTTTTTTCACCGGGAACGGGGTGACAGTTTCGAGAGAAACGAGCGCCGGAATATAAATGCTATTAGTTTTGGGGCAAAGGAGTCCATCGGCCCGTGAAAAGACTGTGCGTGCAGGCGAATAGGAAAAAAAAGGACAATTACGCTATGTTCGTATACCTAGGACCGCTCGTAGGGTTGCACCCCGGGGCTTATTGTCGTTGGATTCCATGGTGCTAGGCAGCGAGCGTGCGACCATAATCTATTCAGGGGAGGGTTGCGAGGCGTCCCATTTTTGGCTTAAACTCCGCCCTAATACTTCGGAAAATTATGGAAAGAAATGGACGCTTGGGGGTGGGGGGGGAAATAAATTGCATCTCATTAGATATTCCAATATGCACGCACCCCTTGCGACCGCGGTCACGATATTGACTCGAAGAATCTTTGCGATTCGGTGGCCAACCATGGCATTACAAAATTAAAATTAAGAACTGTTAAGGGTGAGGGGTGACACGAGCGAAAAGATCTAGGTTGCCATTACATTTACGTAAGAAACCTAATTAAACTTCGAACACTTTCATCGAATTGATTTATAAATTTGTGTATCCAATTTCTAATCACTGCTTTCGGCCCGATTTTTTAACAGCACTTTCGTAACTTCTACGGAATGGACAAGGGGTGAAATTGAACGACTTCTTACGAAATGAAACTGACCCCCCCAAGTTAATAAGCCTCATTATATTTTGTACAAGCACTGAAAATCGAAAACATATCACACTGTCCATGTAAATCATTATTTAAAAAATTGCACATTTGACACCTTTTAAGCCTCGACGATGCATCGAACGTTTCGTGCAGAACGAAATACTCTAATCGGCCATTGCCGAAACTGCGATCCCGGCGTTCTAGACGGGGTCCAGCGGTTCTAGGTAAGCGGAGGGCGAAGAGAAAAAAAAAGGCAGCGCGATGCGTCGGATAACGTAATGCAGGAATGTCGCGCTTCTGGTTTTTTTTTCGCCGCCGCTAAGTAAGAATGAAAGCGCGCGGCCAACGTGTAACTATGCGAGGGAAATGTGGACTAAAGGATTCGCGTTCTCGCCGCTAGAAGACCGACGAACATTTTTCGCGACTGCCTAAACTAGCGCACGAAAAAATTTGTTCAGTCCGAAAGAATTCTCGCTCGACCCAATCTTAAAATAGTAACACCTATTTTAGGGCAGACCGAGCCACGGCGCAACGTCAATACCCAATTTGTATCGTGACAAACCTTGAAGGCCGTGCTCCAGATATATCATTGCTTTTCACAGGGGCGCAGACGTACGAATGAAAACACGAACGAACAAAAACGTCAGGAAAGAAAAAAGAATGTTGCCCAAAGTCTGTTTGTAGTGACACGTGAAGGAACAAGCTTCGAACTCAGCCCGGGGCAATTCCGTAAGCCCCACCCCGGCAGCCCCTACCCCATCGTTCTAACCAGTCCCCCTTTTACCCCCGTCAGAAAATCCCATCATAGAAGCCAGGGTAGAGCGGGTCCATGGCACGTTGGGTCCACCATAGTAAATCAGACAGTCGCAGGCGGTCCTTCTGATCCGGGCGACCGGGCTGCCGTAAGACGCGTCAACTTAGCCCGTCCCACTCGCGCCATCCGCTCGAAAGTAGTGAAATAACTCGTCTAAGTAACTCTATCTACCCCGTGGAATCGCTTATGGCTCATAAACGCCTCGTAACTCAGACCGGTGGCACGCGCCCTTGAGAAATACTGCCGTGCACCAGAGAGAAACCCGTCCGCCGCGTGTTATCCGCCAACGAACCATCATCATCCTCCGTTCGACCACGGAAGTGTGTTTCGGTTGTGTGTGAATCAGTGGCCGATACTTTCGCGGGACCTCCTCGGCATCGAAGCGCGATTGGAGAACGATTATTGCTGGGTCTCGCTGTAATACAACACGGCGATAGCAGGTAATTTACGAGTTCGCTTTTATTTCCTTGCGCTTCACAGTTTGGGTCTAAAATAACGAAATTCCCGACGCTACTTCTTGTCCGCTTGTGTCCCGAATTGTGGGGATTATTTTAAACCTAGCGTCACGTTTCTTCTCCGTGTCCTTTCGGAACGGCACAAGTGCGCCAAAGTATAGATTTATGGTTTTACAACACCCTGTGGTTCTTGTTTATGGTTTTGCGTACCTATACGACTTTCGGTAGCATCACCACCGTGAAAATTTCGTGGACCCGCCGCTGTAGCCTCCGGTTTTCCAGGTACACCATGTGTACTTTCATTTGTCGAGAATTTTCGGGAACTTTCGAGTATTTATCGTGCCACCATTTGTTATACACAGCGATTAAAAATTATCTTCGAAATGATTCGTGTAATCTTTTCCTCTCGTCGCGATAAATTACAGGGTCGACCCGACGTAAATGGGTGTTTCTGGATGCGCGTGCCACGCACGCCCCTCCCGTTTAATTCGTGGTGCAAATTCGGGAAAGCTCATTTGCGATAGATTCGTTAAAAACACGGATAATAACCCGGTCGGAATGAATCATCGCTGGCCGCCGAACCAACGGCTATAGAAATTAATTAAAATTAATGAAGCGTAAACGGAAGTAACGATAACATGACGGATCGACGCATTTACAAGCAAAGACCACCCCTCGCCGCCCGCGCTGCCGATATTAACGACGCGAGGCCGAATTTCGCGACCGTTTAATCTTCCTCCATCGACAAAACGTCGACCTATCTCCGCCAAGTAGATTTTTTTCGTCGTTAAATTCACACTCTTATCGAAATTATCTGGCACGCAAAGTGCTTGGAATTATTTGGTAAACGTAATTGTTTAAAACGTAAAATTGCCTTTTACGTATTATTTTTCTTTAAATGACCTGGTTGTAGATATGTAATAATAAGATATAGAAATTCACCTACAACGATACTAACTACCCAGCCTTCCCACGTTCCAGCAACAATTCCCGTCGCAATATATTTTCAATTCCCATTTCCACTCTTTAACCCAAGCCTGAGGGAAATGCAGAAAATCCACTCCGACGGTGTACAAATTTCCAGTTGACTCGAAAGTTTCGAACGGCACCGACGCCGGATCACGCGTGTGCGCGGAACGTACGAACGGTTGCATTTACACGTATATAAACGCGATACGTGTCCTGCGTTTACACCGTTGATGTATGTTCTCGGCAGCGATCGATCTCTCTCACACGAACTGCTAATTGTGCGGCATCATAACTCTCTGCGTGTACCTCATCCCTCTCTACCTTCGCCATCCCTCTTTCACCTCTTGCCCCGGTGGTAGCGCGCACCGCCACCCCACTCTTCTGCACTTTATACGGCCGCGTTAGAAACGCGTGTATTATTTCTGCGAGCGTGTGTAAACGTGCACGGTCGAATGCGAGTAAGAGTTGCACTGGTTACACGGTGTAACGCGCTATTATAGTTGCTGTATAGCGGCTGGGAGAAGAGAGATGGCGCGACGACGGGGTGAGCACCACGGGAGTACATTACTGTAACGTTGTTTACGGGGGCGGCTCGACAGTCTTTCGGCCCATTGCCGATTACCGACGATCCCATTTCGCTTTGTCATCCGCGCACGACGAGGACTACGCTTAATTGCTCGGCTATTTTTTGTCAAAAACAATTGCAACTGAAACGGCGAAATTGACTGTTAATGATAGAGAAGATTGGAACTGGGTATCGGTACGTCCAAGACTTCCACGATCAGAAAGCAAGATCTATTCACGCTAATTTCCGGGTAAATTACAAATCCGCGGTGCAATTCGAGTTGTTTGAAACTACACCACTCGAAACTCAATTCTCCGCATCAATTTGCTCCCGACTCAACCCCCGTTCCTTCTACATAACTTCGGCTACACAGCCAACTTCCCTCCCCTCTTTTTCCGTGTAAAAGTTTCCATGGCCCGTCGCCTATGAGCAGATAGGAAAAAGAGGGTCGGCTGACAGCGAGAAACGAGAGAAGCAGGCGCGGGCGAATAATAAAAATCGCCCCCTATAACTCAAGCGGAGGGTCCTGGCGTGGGATAAGAAAGCAACTGCGGAACGGAGGGGGTGAAGTCGCCCCGAGCTTCTTATCTCACCGCGAGGGTGACATTAGCGTTAGCACGGTAATTCTCTGGCCGCTGTGTAACGTGGCCCGGTTAAAAAGTGGCGCTGCCATCCACGCTCGGCACGATCGATGTTGCACGCGTTTTATAATTCGTGTAATTCCCCCGGATGAAAGGGTACCCCGGGGCTAATGATCGAGAGACGCGCTGCCTAACAACGCGTTGCAGCCTCAGAAATTACAGGACATCCCGCGAGCATCTCTATATACTCTCGTTCGCGCGACCTTTTGCGTCTTCATCGAGTGATCGGGCGTTAATATCCTCGCAAATTGACCGGTCGATGGTCGATTAGACACGAGTCCGCGAACAGCCGACAATTACCGCACAGATAATCTGCAATCACGATTTAAACGCTCCCGCGGTACAGCGTCAACGATTCGCTGGACGTTTTATCTCGGATAAAAATTTCGGCGACTTCCCGTTGCAGCTACCACGATACACGCCGCGCCGTTTCACGACGTCCACGCCGTTTACGTCTTGTTCGCGGAACGCTTCTATTGTATTCATAGCAGCGCCGCTTCTGAAATGAGTACAATGGATAGCAATTGCACAATCACCGTTTGTCGATCCGCCATCCTCCCGAGAACGATCGAGCAACACGGGAAACGACGAAACGCGTCGCTCCACGCACGCGCCCGTAATTTGTTATCTTCCCGTGTACCAACCCAACCCCCCCGCTGCTACAATTTTTCATATTTCCCCAGTCGAGGGAAACCATATAGCCGACCTTCCTGTATATTTTTCGTTTCACGGTCACTGTGCTATCGAGTGCCGCATGGTTCCGCGAATCCCAATCCGATATTGCCGGAAATTCACAGCACAGGACGACGATAACTGAATTCATTCGCGTTTTACCGTCGTCGTAGTCGACGCGATCGAATAGACTACTCCATCCGATCGACTCGACCCGAGCAACGTAAACCGGCTATCTGTTAATCGCATGCAAACGAGTCGGAGGTCCGGGCAGGCTCCTTTCTCGACGATTAAAAGAGGGTAATCGCCGAGGCAACCCAGCGTCATTTGCGTCGACTTCTCGCCAGCGGATCGTCGACAAAGAGTCGCGACCAGCGCGGTTCACTTGAAAGAGGCCAGATGACGTAACGACCATCGAAGCAGTAAATTCCCCGGTGTATTTGTCGCCGGCCAAGGAAGAACGCGTGTGTCTTCCCGTTCGGAAAGAGTATCGATGGGCGACCAATGGGCACCCACGAAGTTCGCTCTTGCATCCTCGTGTAGCCCGACGGACCGCATTCTTCCCCATGACTTTGGGCATTGTTCCTGCTAAAGTTCCCTTCTTCTCCTTCTTCTTCTCCACTCTTCTCTCTCCTTTCTCTCGGTATCGTCTCCTCCTTTCCCGTTCCCTCTTGTCCGTCGCGTTGGGCTCTCGTTTAAGGCCCACCTCACCCCACTCGACTCGCCTCGCAGTCCGGCTGGCTAACCGAGCCGTGGACCGCTTATAACAAGCCGGACAGAGCCGAGTTTTTGCCCCGACGCCTCCCTTTTTTCGTCCCTTTTTTCCCTTTTTGCCTGCGCTAGCACAGCCGAAAAACGCCAACGCTTGATTTACGGCCGCTACGATGACCGACTGTTGTCCTCATTCGCTTATGAGTACGGGGGCTGCTGAGCCCGGCCTTGGAAGGACCGGCCGCCCCCCCCAGGCCTGAAAAAAGTACCACGAAGATTTGATTATCTAGCATCGCGCGATAAGTTTACCTGCGCGGCGCAGCGAAATAATTATCCCGCAGGATTCGACCCGCCGAACCGTATCTTATCTCGCGGCTGGCTCGTTCGCTCCTTTGATTGCCGATCACCCTGGTCGATCAGCGTGATTTATTTGGTCCATTCTTTTACACGCTTTTCAGTTTGATTGAGGAATTTCGGACTCCATCGTTTCTCGTATCTTCTTTTGGGAATAGAGTAAAGAGTTTCAGGACATCCAACTAGTGTTCCTTCGCGACAATTCTTTCTCGAGAATTTTCGGGAAACTTTATAATTGCTTGTTTCCCAATTCCCAAGAAATTGCAATATGTCTCGAGAAACTTAAGTTTAAGAAAATTATTATAGACCTCATTTATAACCGACAGAAGTCCGGTAGGTCTGACTCATGGACTTCTACGAATCTAGGGTTATACCTACTGATCTTCTGCGGTTTTTGACCTTTAATATCACGCGAATTCTCGAGAATTCTTGAGAAATGCAATCGGATTTCTCGTTTCTCGAGAAACGAAAAAAATCGACAAATCAAGAACAGTACGTCCAATACGGTTTGTTCGGCCGGACACTTTTTTTTATTACTCGGATCTCTTTGTGAAGGCATGTTCAGCTGGACAAAAACGTCAAAGCGCAGATTTATGGTTTTACAACGTGCTGCGGTTCCTTCCTCCGACTTTGCGTTAGCCGTTTGACCTTCGATGCCGCGTTTACCGGGAGAATTTCGAGGATGGCCCTTTTTAGACCCCGCTTATCTGCCATTTCCAATGCGAGGGACATCGTCCCGTCCTTGGCACTAGCGACGATCGACGGGTGTCCTTTTTTTTTTTTACTGGCACCAGTCCTTTGCAACTTTTTGCGCGTTACCTGAGGGGCAATAAAGCCGACTCCCTTTTTGACTTCTACCCGAGCTGCTTCCCTTTTATTCCGCGCGTTAAAAACCTTGGCCACTGTTGGCCCGGACGTTTCCTTCGGAAATCCCTTGGCGTTTATTGCACCTTCGCCGTCGACCAGCAGCTTCGAACACGAAATTGCAATAGTTTGTCCCCATTCAGATAGACAATTCGATTGATTCTCAACTACGACAAATCGTTCGTTACACCGACGATCCGCATGGGGTTGCAGGGTTCAATTGAGTTTTTCCATGGCGGGATTCGCTCGTCGACCGTCGAAAGGTTAGTAGAACGCACGAAACGGAGTGTAAAACGGAGCACGTGAAAGCGTGGTCGCTTATCAAACCGCGAATAAAGATCGTATGCACAGCGTTTTTAAACCGCGTATAGCCAGCAGCTTATCGGCGGGCGAATCGTTAATGCACCAATGGCCCATGAATATACATTATTTTCTCGGTCTACGCACTAGCGGCCGATTTGTACACGCGCGGCGCTCGTGCCGACTCGCAAGAGAAGTTTCGCCGCGGCGGCGACGGCCGCGTGCACCGAACGTTTGCAATTAGTCGCAAAAGTTCGTGCTTTGCCTAATAATGGATTTCCTCACGAAGAACAAATTGGCCGGGCGATATATCTTTCTGGCGCCCCGGCGAACGTGTGTATTCTTACACGCGAACCGCCCGAGATATTTAATTTGCGTGCACACCATCGAGACTGAGCGGCCGGTCATATTCGCGCACGAGCAGGGAACACCGTGGGATGCACCGATTTCCATGCCAATAAAAAGTAAACGCCTCGACGTCGGTGGCGCGTTTAATTAACTCCTTCGTTGCGGGTCGCGTCGATACGGCTGGATTCCGGGGCATTTTTAATCCGCGACAAATTCGCGTCGCCCGATCGTCGGACCGCGGCGTGCGGCTTCGTGTCGCTCGGCTCAATCCGTATCGTTGTTCGTCCGATCGAGATCGGCAATCTCGATCGCGACCGACTCGTTGTATTCCTTTTTCGGTTTATTGATGCGTCTTTATCGCGGCTGACCGTGCTCCTGTTTCTCCTTCTGTTGCGCGGAACGGTTTTCTTCTCTCCTTTTGCTGTCCTCTTTTTTTACGCTCGCCGCGTCCGATCCTACGACTTATTCAATTTTCGCCAACAAGTACGTAATCGTATATGTATATACGTATACTATGTTGAAGTTGATCCTAGTTACATGTTCGAACGGGTAGTATCGTCTACGTTTGAACGGCGATACCGCCGAGGTGACTCTTAATGGACTGTTTTTTAATTCGAACCGCCTTTAACGAAGATCGATATCAGGAAATTACCTCAGAAATTGCGGCGGTAAGTGCGCCAAGTTAGACCTGGTGATAAATCATGCAATTTGCTCGATGATATGCGGACGACCGGTGAAATTTTTAACTCGACGCGTTTTATCTGACGGGATACACGTACATTTGTTACGGTTACATGGCTTATCATAAACATGTACGCGCGTCTTCGCTGCACGCGGGGCGACGGGACGCTCGAATAAAATTACGATCACGAGCATAGAACCTTTGACGCTGTTGCCCGCGAACGCTTGTCATAAATACGTCTATCAATTCGTTCCGAGCACTTGTTGCGGTATACTTCGTATCAGTGCCGGCCAATTTAAACGTTGACGAGTAACGCGCGTATGTGCGTGGCAATGATTTATTATAAATAGAAACAAGCATACGCCGCGCAAGACACCAGCGGGGAATATTCAGGGAACTCCGTTTGTTACGCGAGAGCATTACCGTTAGCCTAATTAGCCAATTTATCCCGGGCGAAAGTGAAACGTGAATCGGCGGCAATGGGAATGGAGTCGCGGGTAAAATGGAGAGCGCTAACCAAGAGAGAGGGAGATCAAAAGGGAGAGAAAAAGCAGTAATACAGGCTCGATGAAATTTTCACGGGACGCTCTTACGTTTTGAGCCCACCGCAAATAGCCGAGAGAGCGTTCACGCGACAATCCTATCTACCTAGGAAAAGCGTCGTCACCGAGGGGGATGAGAGAAAGAGCAGAGGAGATGGGAACAACCGAGAAGCGTACGGTAGAAAGGAGCGCGAAGAGCGTACACGCGCCCGCGGATTAAAGAGTTATTTGAGTCTCAGAGGCGGCCATAACTCTCCCGGGCTATTCCCGTCCCGCGCTCGTTCGCCCACCGGAATATTTTAACATCGGGGGTGGGTGGGTGCCTGGCTGGCCATCCCGCGCTTGTGTGCGTGGATGGGTTCAGTTTGGTCGAACGCACACAGAGAGGCCGCCGCGCGGTCTGCACGAAACGAGGAGAAACGTCGGCGCGCGGGCGCTCACGCACGCACACTAATTCGTTGAGCAACGTGGAAAGGAGGGTTGGTGGGTGAGACGACAGGGTCTGCAACTCCACGCAGCTGACAGCTGTTTCCTCGGTGGGCCGACCGGTCGGCGGGGAGGATTCAACCTAGTCGCGCCCCTTCTATAATGGCTCCCTTTTCTTCCTTCCCCTACTACAGCAGCATGGCTGGCTCGGGTTTCTCTCTCTCCTAGGCCGAGTGTTACGTCACTAGCCCACGCCGTCGGTCGTCCCTCTCTGTGGGCTGAATGACGTCAGGGCACATTCCGTCGACCCGGTGACGTAGGGAATGCGGCGTCATCGCCGATACAGCCGGCCGTCGATCGAACACCGACCGCCAGGGGCGCGCCGGTCACCACGAGGAACTGTTACGCCGATCTGTTACTCGATACTCGTGCGCTCACTCCCCGGTTGCGCGGATTGCGGAACCATGCGACCGCGGTACGTTCCTTTTGGTGTGTGGCAGAGTGTGAAAGTTTTTCGAAAAGGCTGGAGTTGTCGAAATTCTTGGGCAATCTCGTTCCGATGTTGCAGGCTTGTCGAGTTGCAAATCTTGACGGTCTTCGAAGAGGGGGATGAAACTCGTCATCAGTTTTCTGTTAAATGCGTCTGATAGTCTCGCGACCTTGCACCCGAAATGGCATAAGATTTGATAGCCGTGAAAGGGATCAATATCGACGATCGAGTAGTCAAATGTAATGGTCGAAGTGTGAACAGGTTTAGGGAGGACGATAATGCATACGGGGTGGCGATACGGAGGGACCGTAAGTACTTCTGACCGCACGGCGGTAGTATCGTCAGCGATAGGCAGCAATCGTAAAACGCTTGTTTTACGATGGACTGTGCTGGTGGGAGGACTGCTGGTAGAGCGGCAAGCGTCGAGTGGGGCTCTCACGGTTTACGAGCGCATAACAGACGCGTTTATGGCCGTGCTCACGTGGCCCCCGCATACCTATGGCTATATAACCAGGTCCCATAACCCACTGTGGAGTAAACAAATCGTAAAGCTCGGTTTCGGATTTACTGACCTGGCGCAATGTACGGAAAGCAATACGGAAGGCCAACCACTCGGCGATGATAACCAGTTCCCTTCCGTGCTTCCGACGCCTGAGTGGGGGCCCATCGTGATGCGCCGTGTAATTGAGATATCTCGAGAGGTACCTACGCGAGGAAAGGGTTGCACGCCCGTACCTGGTCCTCGTAAATCTACTACCTATTACCCGATAATCTCATACTTAGCATTGCGTATATTTAAAACTTTGTTGCTTATTAATTAATTCGCCAAACTGGCGATAGAAATAATGGTACAATTCTTGTACGATTTCCACCCCCTAGGGATACTTTTTGTGTCGCTTACCTTCCACATCCCTTGCTAAAAATTTATTGATAATGTCAATGTCCCTAAATCGTCTGCTTTGGAAACCTGAACGTGGCGAAGTATTCGGTGCAGATACAGGAATTTCTCTTTCGCTGATTTTGCAGAGTTACAATATCTTTCGATCAATGGACCATGATGCGCCCGCGCACCTAATACTTCGTCTTCTGTACGTTGTTTCGTTTGTTCTCACGAATACCGCCAGATGCCGGTACTGCTTTATGAGCCCGGCGATGGCCAACATTTCGATCGTTTTATCTTCCACTTACTCTTCGCCTTTGCAATTACCACGGCATAATACTCTCCCATTTGTTCAACGGAAATTTTGTGAAATATGTGAATTTTCGTTGTATCATAAATAAGAGTATTATTTAGCATTGCGTTATTATTTTTACGTGGCCATTTGCCAAAGTTATTCCAGTTTCGGCCAAAATGCAAAATGAGCAACGAGCATGGTGTTTAGCCTTAGATTATGTCGGCCATTATTTCGAAAAATTAATAACAGTAGCCATTAATCAAAATATACGGGATGCGTGATAATAATTTATCGATCGTTATTTCCATAAATGAAATTAAAATATTGAACGTTTCAAAAATAATTGCAGTTAAAGGATGGCATGTTCGCCAATCTTCCCCAGCGTTTTGCGTACGTATATCGTAAATAAAATACAAATCTTCTTTCCACTTTTAATTATATTCCCCTTACGAACGTAACGGTATAGCGGTTCCCTCGTACCCCCACATGAATTAGTAACAAACAAAAAGAAAAACGCAGGAAGCACTACATCGTTGTAAAAGAAATTTGAACTCCTTCGAGCGAGAAGACGAGCCACTCTCTGCGTAACCGTACAGAGCCACCGAGGTGATTTATTCGAGTTAATTCCAATTCCATTGGAGCCACGCGGGCAGTCGGTGGAGGAGAGGAGGACGAAAGCGGGTGGGGTGGAGGGTGGATATTCTTATGCAATTTGCCAGAAAGGTTCAAGAACCCGGGAGATCCCGCAATTTATCTTGCCTTATGTTACGCCGAGCCAAGGCAACGGAAGATAGATGGCGTCACTGCTTCCAACCCCTCCCCCCTCTCTGTCTCTCTCTCTCTCATGGTATCCTCGCCTCTCGGGTCACCCAAACCTCGTACAGACCCCTGCGACCACCCCTTCCCCCAGCCAATGAGGGACGACCGCGGTGGCCATCTTGGATGGAGAGTTATTGAACGAAAAAGATGAGTAAGAAACTTGTTATGGGGGTGCGTTCTCTCTGCGCCGTTGGGAGTTGGTAGTGGAAAGAGAAAGAGGAATAGAGAGCGAGAGAGAGAGAGGGGGACAGAGCGAGGGCGCGGGTGGGCACACGACGAGAACTGGAAGCTGAAGAAGGGTGGTTACGAGCGTTTGTTGGCGCTATATTGATCAATTGCTTTGCCGTGCTTTGCACTACTTTCCTACCATAATGTAGAATGCCCGGTGGTGGTGCCACGATACCCACTGCGTGGTCGAGTGAGACTAATTATATAACGATCGTGTTCTTGGGAATTTCAGTACTTTCAGGCATTCAATCTTCCACGGTAGGCCCGTCGCTCGCGCTAGATTAATTTCATTCGCACCACGACTTTCCGTTTCTTTCGCTAAGCAATTTATCGCCGCGATAAATGTAACGAATACTGTACCTCAACATTACTCCCCCCCCCCCCCCTCCTCGTTCACCCGTTCCTTTTCCGGCTGAAAATATTCGCACACCTTGCACCGGAACATTTTTATCGCGTCATCTGATCGCGTACATCGAATACGGAAATTGGTCGCCGTTACGCGGTGGGGGAATCGACGTTACGGGTGGTCCTCCGATC
This sequence comes from Nomada ferruginata, assembly GCA_963583965.1. Lineage (NCBI taxonomy): Eukaryota > Metazoa > Arthropoda > Insecta > Hymenoptera > Apidae > Nomada > Nomada ferruginata. The sequence continues at coordinate 4,007,430 of OY757214.1, read as the reverse complement.
GCATTTCACGAATGCTTAACGCGTCCCCGGTTTATGGACGCGTGTGCGCGCCCGAGCTGACCGCGTAACTAAATTTCGCCTTGAGGATTTTAGAGGCGCCCGTGGCCGTGCCGTCGGCACGCGGACCCTGCGTTACACTCCACGCATGCACGAGCACCGTTCGTGGGTTGTTTAACAATGCCGCAATTAGGTTGATGAATTGTGACAGGCATTCGCAAATAATAAACAGACGCCGATCGCACAATGTTCGGCGACGCGCCGCCGCGCATTGTTTATTCAACGTTAGAGGCGCTCGAAGGAAACTGAAAATTTCAATTTGTATGCAAATACATTTGTTCGGTGCGCGTTGTCGTAGGTCCGCGGAAAACGCGAGCGGACGCTCGCATCAGCCGCCAGTCCCGCTGAAAGTTTAACAAGCTTGGAAATTTGCTCGCGCACTCTCGCTTATGCATCTTTCAGTCTAATCGACATCTATGTCCACCGTTCCGTCCATTTTACGCGAAAGCTTTCACGTTCGGCCCATTCAACATTCATTTTCCTTGGCTATACGAATTGAAAAAGGCGAATTTGAATTTTATTCATTCATATCTTCGTTCCATTTAAATCCATCGGCGTATAACGAATGTTTCGCGCGATCCCATCGAATATATAACTTCGCCACTTCAAATGTTACCCTGTGCAAAGAAACGCGCTGGCACCGGTGCTGACAAACCTATTAAAAAGAAACGCCCTTATCAAAACAGCTATTAAAGCTACCGCCATTAATCTACCGAAACTAATCTATATATGCCAGTGAGTTCCCGCCAATTTCCATCGTACTCGGTTTCACCCCTAAAAAGCGGGTAGTTTTTACCGACACGGTTCACCGTCTGGCGAAGAGATGGCGCGGCTATAGCAACCATTCGACGCGTCATCTGTGGTAACTCGGATGAAGTTCGTAGCGGGGAACCACGTGCGTGCACCCCACCAGACGGCGCGAGCTCCAAAGAGCGGGGGATTTCCTTGATGGTGTGCCCGTCGACCTCACCGGCAAAAGGTAGTGGGAATAGACACCCATGGCATGCCTGCAACAGCGCAGAATCCCATCGATCATTCGTGCCGTTTCCCCGTGTTTCACGCCGCCGTGTGTTGCACCGTGTAGAGAGAGGAGTCGACCACCACAGCCCTCCCTCTTCAACCTCCACTCTGCCCCTGGCACGTCCACCCATTTCACCCCACCCCCGCGCACAAACCCCCTACCCATACGACGTGCTGAGTCCGTGACGGTTCGGCGGGCAATGCCGACCAACCATCACGAGGCCTTACCTTTCCTATTATATTTATGTGGCGGCTCGCGGTCGGGAAGGTTTATGTGGTGTCTCCAGTCTGTCTCGTGCCACCCTTTTTTTCCCTCGTCCACCTCCTTTTCCTTCTTTCCACGCGTCCGGCGTTATAGTGTGCCATCACTCTTCGCTGTCGATGAAATCGTTTCGTCTGCATAGTCGTCCCCGCTGACTGGTTTGTATGGATCAGATTGCTCGGTGATTCCCAACGGATCTTGTGTCCGCGTACCACTGTTATCGATCAAAAGTTACTAGTGCCGCAGTGGCATACGCATCCTCGGGATCCTTCGATCGACTTTGACGTTCAGAGGGATGCTGTAACTAAGTTCTTTGGTGCGTCGAACCCTTCTGCGATTATCGGTCGAGTTGCCAGAACCGATCGTCAATTTCGCCGATGGTCCCGTGTCACGGTCGTCGTTGGCTTTCGAGCAGCGCGCATAACGCGTCAGTGTGTGCACCGGGAGACCCACTAGCATGCACGATCAGCAGATCGAAGCGTGCACCACGTGTACAGTGGACCATATAAGTGCGAGCGTGTTTTGAACATTGGCCAATGGGAACGTAAGGATGCTGGAGCACGCTTCGGATACCGACGACGTTCACTTGTCCGAGACGTGACCTTACCTTGCGCGCATTTTGGCGGATTCAGCTCCAATCAGCCGGTAACTTTGACTTCATCGCTCGACGCTTTACTTCGGAGTTCTCGAATGCTCCGCTGCTTGTGACACACTGACCCACAAAATTTTATTTACTCTCAAAATTCGAAAAAGAATAGCAAGGGGAGGCTGGTGGGTTTACGATAATGCTTAGGGGAGTTCTCGAATAGGTTTTACGAATTATTGGAGCAGTAGGCGCAATAAATATATCTTATGAAGCTGCCCCAGTAGAATAAGAAATGTCGGTACAGACACGGTCGGACAATCGTAGCATAGAAATCTTCAGCTGATCGTATAAATAAAGGGCAGCCAGTGCCGCGTAAGGTTACCTTGAAAACGATTTTCGAGTAGTCTCGAAACGTCGTTCCCTCGGTACGATTGGACGGAAGGCGTTTCCATCGTGGTCTTTCGCGAACACGCGTGTACAGGTGCTTCTGCACACGAGTGCGCTTGTAAGCACATGTACAGACGCACGTAACCCAGAGAACATCGTAAATCAGTCAGTTACCTATATATGCGCATATAATACGTACGCAACGTAACGGTATGTAATTTATTGTTTCAGGTAAGTGACGTTGCACCGCCCCAGGCCCTGTGGAGCACATGCGTGCATCTTCCTTTCCCGGCATAATGTAAGCAACCCACTGTACCTATTACGACCGATGTCAAGCAGACGCGCCGCTCCGTTCGCCGCGGTTCGTTCAGGGAAACAATAAAGCTAGACCGTGTACAAACGCCCGCTCGCGTACTTCCCTTACGCGCCGCGCTAGCGGCCGTTTCCTGCTTTCTTTTCGGAAAAATTTCATCGCGTCGCTTGGAATTTATTGTCCACCCCACCGGACAATGAGTAAGATTTTATCGCCGGAGTCGATACATACGCGACAACGCGGCAACTTCGTATCCTCCGTGACGGCGTTTCGGCATCCCCTTCGTACGTTCGAGTTCCCTTTCATCCTGGTACGGTCTCTTTCCAACGTAGGCAATTTTTACGCGGCACCGAGAACACTTGATTGCGGGTTTAATGGGCGAACGGGTAGGCCGTGGCGTTGCTTTGTTTACGGGATGCTGACCACAGTGTTCATAAATTGTCGTTGAAAGTATAATCGTATAAGCTCCGCCGACGTTTCGGGCAGGAACGATAGAGAAAGGTCAGCGTGTAAAACTATTATTAACGTCGAAGTGGAAGAGGATGTTGTCCAACGGGTCGCGATAAATTACGCTGGAAATAAGCGTGTACCCTGGCTATATAGGAGTGCGTTTATTTTGTGCGTCGGTTATTAGTCAACACGGCGCCATCAAAAGGGACCTTCCGGGTAGCCTCCTAATTTTACAACGATGCCCGTGTGTCGTTGGTAGGTTTCGGACGATAGCGGCGGCCTGTCCGCAGCGGCAGCTGTCGATACGAAATCCGGTTTTCTACCGATTTCGATTACACCTTCGCCGATACTCTCGGGGCGATAAGTGGACCATAAAGGCGAGCACCTGTAATAAAATATATTACCGTAATGGTGCGTGCCCAGCGGAATAAGATAAAGGACGCTGCCACGAGCGTACAGGTGTAAACGAGCCTAAACGAGACGCGGTTATTAGCGGCCGCCGCGGGAGGATGGGAGAACAAGAAAATAGTAACCCAAAGATGGATGAAAGAGAAAGGACCGGGCCTCGTTGTCGGGACCAGCCGGTGAAAGACGAGAGCGAAGAGCCGTACAGGGGGGAAGAGGATTGCACGGGACACTGGCGAGAAATCCTCGTCAACGACGGAGCCGAGATAGGCCACACACCGGCGGCTTGTAAAACACGCGGCGAGATTAAATGCTTCATTAATGTGATTAAAGTAAAAAGCGGCTTGAGTAATGAGCCGTGCTGAATCATCCGGCGTTCTTGCGGTCTACGCTTGCACCCCCAGTTGTCCTCTTGCACCTTTGCGGTTTGCTGGCACTTGCGGATTCTATTCGAAGTCGACTATTCTTTCCCTTGCCGGTTCCCTTCTTTCGTCTTTTCGCGAAGATATCGGAGCTGGAAATTTTTGTGGAATTGTTTCCCAGCGCATTTGTCTGAAAGGAAAGCGAAATAATACCGTCACCATTAACAAGGAAAATAAAAATGCCTCGCCCCGTTGATATCTCCGAGCGATCGAACAGATTTCGTAAATACTCCGCCGGTAGTCCAGCGCGGTCAAATCGATTTCACGTGGCGAAGAGGTTCGATGGGCCCGGCTAGAGGAATGGCACGGCGAGGCAAGGGCGAGGCGGTCGGATGCAGATACCGGAATTTTTTCGAAGCCCGGGAGAAGCGGCTATCCGACCGTCCCAGAGGATAAAAGTCGCGGTGTTCACAATTGGTAATGCCGATAGAGCTGCCATCGACTTGCCATACAAACGTCCTCCCGGCTACATGCGGACCGGCCTTTCTTCGCTAAACACAACGCCCGTTGTGCATTTCTTCGCCACGCGCATCAGAAACGTCCACCGTGTCACCGCAGGATACTTTGTTTCGATTGCGTGCACCTCTTAAAAGTGTCCTTCGCTCTTCCAGCCTACCGTTTCCACGCCTTCTCATTGTTCCACGCGTGTTTTTCCTTTTCATCGTTTATCTGGCCTCTTTCGATCCGATGAACAGATAGACGAGGCGCGAAATTTAAATCTTGGATGGTAAATGAAAAATCGAGAGCACGAGAATAATGCTAATTCCGCAAAAGAGTTTACTGGCAATTATTTAATGTCGCGTTTTTATGTACTCGCGCCAATTGCACAGCGTGTACTCACAATCGATACCCGCTTTACACCGAGGCACGCGTAAATGTCAAACGTCCCGGCGAAGCGCATGAAAACGCACCACTTGCTGCCCTATTCCTGAACGCCGTGCATATTTAAACGCCAGCGTCACGAGCCGCCACCCTGTGACTCACGGACCACGGAGCCGCGAATTGTGTTATTAGATCGTTCACTTAACTTTCCGTACTCCATCCAACTCCTACACAGAATGCATCGTCGTTACCACTTTACTCCAAAAGAAGACCCACATAATCGTTACTCCCAACAAGGACTAAAGAAAAGAGGAAGATCGGGAATTTCAGCCAAACTGTCAATCTTCGATCGCGACACGCAATAGCGTTTCACCCTGGACAGTGTCCGTTTCATAAGCCGTCAATTGACGTTCCTAAAGGCGTCAGTCGCCCGGCAGGCATGACACCAGATCGGTCTGCAAGGTACAAGGCGAACGTCAGGTCGTTACAGCGGCAGATACGAGGATCTTTGACGGGGCGGTCGCGCGGCCCGACGTACAAGGTGCTGTGGCTTGACGCAAAGTGCAAGGAGATGCGATCGACGATTATGCACTTACGGTGTTACCGTATATAAACGGGGCCCGTATAAGCCTCGCCGGGTATGCACGGCGCACGTATAGCGCGGGGACCAGGCCACGAGAGCAATGTATCTTCCGCCGTGACATTGGGGCCCGCACTAATCGCGCGACAATCTTCACCGCGCCGCGCCGAGTGGAGCGGCGTGAACCGGGACGAAGAGGACGGAGAACGACACCGACTACGCCGGTTCACGAGCACTGCCGGAGAATCGTGGTGAAATTGGGACTGACGCCTAGAATCGGTGGATTTGAGCTGGTGATTTTGTAATGGAATTGAACTTCCTCGTCGAGCACGGCGAAGACGGATTCATCGTTTCACGGGGACGGTGCGAATTGCTGTGACCTAATTCGATATTTGTTTGAAGATAATTGATAGATATCGATTACCGTCTATTGGTTCAATCTGAAGTAATCGGGTGAGAAGTAGACGGTCGTCCTGGCGCTGAAGCGGTAAATGCACGTCCCTTGTGGGAAGGTATTTTGGGATACGGGATGTGTACATATTTGTCTGTGGCCAATCCTTGGTGTAATTTATGGGGCGTGAAGATGGACAGCGCGTATTCGTTCGATTAGGGAGAGGGGAAATTTGCAATGATCAAGAAATTGGAATTTTACTTTTAGCGTACTTCATGAGGTGCCAATTTTTTTTTTCCAATCGTCACAGTAATTCCTATTTACCCTCGTGAACATCCTGGTCGAATAACCTGAGAGCTAGGAACAGGAAAGAAAATGCTCCATATCGCTTATCCCTTACATTGCAAAATGCCGAGGGAGAAGAATATGGAGACCCCTTGAAGGAAAAGGAAACTAGGGGACAGTGAAAGAAAAGAGCACGAAGACCGTGGCAGCAGATAATCGCGGGTGCGGGTTGGAAAGAGTAACGTGCGATGGTAAGGGCGAAAGGAAGGAGAAGGGATAGCAGAGGAAGAGAAGATGAGTAAGAAGAGGAAGAAGGCGCTGGGCCCAACGCGAGACTAAACTGTTCGCGGTCCGCGATATCTCGGGACTCGCGGGCAAACGACAATCGTATAATTAGGTGTCCTGGCGAAGACTACACAATATCCAGAGGGAAGACACATTGGCGGCAGTCTAGCTGCATATTCCTCGGGATAAGTTCCGTGCAGAGTAGATAGAAGTGATCCGGGGAGGCTATCGTCAGGCAATCGGAGGGCCCACGAGTAATCGATGCTGGAATGCTGGTAGGAATGTTTCGAACTGGTCGACGAACGGGATCACCCGGATGCTGGCTTAACATTTAATCTATGCGGTGCCTAAAAGTGCTTCCCTCTCGCGAGGCCACGCAATTTCCTCAACGGATAGACCTAATTGACCGCAGCTGGAGAGAATTTTGTTTCTTGTTTTATCTGAGCTACACAATTTAGACTTAGACGATCCTAGGCTGTGTTCAATTGGAAATTCAAAGGTCGGCCGTGCGGCTGCATGTACATAGGGCCGGGAAGAAATTGAATATTCACGTTGCGTGCGGCGGGCGCAGCCATACAGCGAGTCGTCTGGAAATATCGCAGTTCGCGACCAGTTAGATCGCACATTCTCTGAAATTTTTATACAGCCCGATAGGGATCTTCCGCAGGGTTTATTCTTGAGAAGCTATGATAAAGGACGGCGACACGTTTGCGGGTCGAGAATAACTCTAGATCTTCGATCTACAATCGACTTTAAAACGGAAGGATCGCGACAGCCGAAACTCGAGGGAATAGCGTCTGATAGGGGGATTAATTTCACCGCTTTGCGGGTACACGTAATGTATCCGTAATTACCGGTGTGCAAATGTATTTATAAGAGGCGCGGAGTTGAAGCCCCGCGATCGTATTGATACCTTTAAAAAAATTGCGGAAGCCAGCAGCTGCAGTGGCGCTCTCTATCCAGAACAGAAAGCTCAGATACGGATCTATCGAACGCGCCTATTCCGCTATGCGGAGCGCACGCAGCGAGCAGACCCGTAATTTATTTGCCGCCGGCCTCCTACCTTCCAACTCCAATATAATCATTATAATTATTGTCTCCCCTTCAAATCGAGTTCGATAATCATCGCCTGTGTATATATGTTACAAGGCTCGCATTAACGGGGCAGCGCGCTCGTTCACCGGGGGCTCCCCATTTCTCCGAACCACGAATCCGTCCTTCTGTTTCACCGTTTCCATTGTTCTATACCGTTCGTGCTGCTTCTGCGAGGCGGCGAGACACGAAACTCTGCCTCCGTCACTGAATATGGCGGCGGAAATTTTTATTTTATTATCGCTCGCCTGATCCTATTTTAAATACGACTCTGTTCCTGCTCGGTCTTTCGCTGCTGATGGCGTTATTCGAAATAGTAATTTAGAAATCAAGTAATTATTGCAAGCTTTTAATCACGATTACAGCACTCCATTCATTTCTAATCCTATTTCCTTTGTCTACGTATATCGAGACATAACAGTCAAGGGTTCAAAGCTTCCTAGATTCAATCCTTTCTCGTAAAAATTTCTATACGGAAACAGAAAAATAATATTTTTCTTCAAACCTGACCCAAACCTAACGCGAATTCCACGGTCAACCATTTATCGCTTTACGTCGGAGTTTGCGATAACCCGCGACAGCGCTTTCGACCTCCGGTATCGCGTTCTCGCTCGTCGGCGCAGCGGCAGCGGCGACATTATAAATTGCGACGATCCATTCACCGTGTTAATTTGTCCGCTTTTCAATTAGCGACCAACAGAGTTTGGAGATGGCGGCGGCGAATAAATTGAACGACGCTGCTCGTGACTTTCTAAATCCACCGTATATACGCTTATGCGAACGAGCGTATGAATGTTTGTATCATTCGTATCCGTACTACGATGGCCCCCATTCTAGCAGGCGGTTCACAGCGTTGTTCCTGTCGCTGCGCGCTTTTCACCGACAGGTGGAAGAAACTCCCAGTCTCGTGGCTCTTGGACTGTTTCCAAACAGCGACTCGACGCGGTATCGACGCGGTATCGACGCTTGAAGAAGGTGTTCGATCGTGTCGCGACACAGGGTGCAGAGGACACTTTCTCGTAATTATAAAATTTCGCCGGGGTAGACCGAAGAAAGTAAGCGTTTCAGGTTTCGCCACGATCGATCTCTAACCCTCGAGTGACAGTGTTTCGCGTATCTCTGTTTACGTGTTACCTGTCACGCTACCCCTTGTAAATACTTTAAGTCGCGTCCTCACTATTCAACCCCTTCGTTTGCCATGATTACGATCGTACGTAGTCGATAGAGGAGAAGCGTATAAAATAAATTTTTCGACGTACGACGTTCAACGTTGTATGTACGTGCATCGTGGTATAGAGAAAGAAAACTGGCGTCCGTTTTGCGGCAGTGGCGAGCGCATGCAAAGAGTATTCTTAACGACTAACAACACGGCATGTATAATATATCTAATTGGCTAGCCTGAATTGAAATCGTTTTGAGGAACGGGCGTAGATCGGTGGCGGGGTTGAGCTTTCGTGCCGGGATTTGATGAATTCGCGGTATTGACACACGTGACAGTAATTTCCATGGAAAAACTAGGCAGGTACGGTTGGACGTAATATTCCGTCATTCAGAAAGTAACGCGGCCGCCACCGCCACGGAGGGAAAGGCAAGTTGGTGCCTGGCCACCTGCAGGCAACTTGGGAGCGTCACGACGCCGCCGTCGCGGCGAGTTACGGCCACAAATCACGCAATTCGTAATTGCTGCTACCAACTACGCGATTTCATGTGAGGGGAGGGACACGCGGCCGTGTGCCAGCTGCACGTGTGGATGGAAATCCATAAACATCGATTGCTTCTGCTTTCTCGCGAAGCGTCGAACGTCGAACACCGACGAAACATTAAATATTTCCGTATCGTGATCCGCCCCTATGAAATTGCGGATGAAAGTTCTCTGAATTCGCGGTCGCGTTCTCCACAGGGCTGGTATCCGTTTCTTGAGCAAATACTTGATCATTTGTGTACCTATAGATAGATCGAATGGTTCTAAATTCGCGGTGAAAATGTGGGAAATTTATTTGCTGAAGAATTTGTTGAGAATATTGATGCACAATTTTCAACTTTATTCACCCTCACTTATGAATTGAAGTATTGCAAACGATCTACAATAACCTCTGAATAAATTCTTCATTCTTTCGCACCAGAAAAGGAAGAATATCCTATACCACCTAGACACGCAGGAGGCGGTTTGGTTTCTAGTTCACAGCATCACGACGTTTGTTACACGTGACCCCGGATGGCGTGGGGTGTGAGAGTGCAACATCGTACCAACACACTGCAATTTCCGCGACGATATATTATGTTCGCGTTTCAAGACATTACTTCGATCTCCATCGATGCCAGGTAACCGGCTGACCGTTGCGAGCTTGATTTCTCGTCGATGCACATTACCTTTTGTGCACGGCAAGCAGTGAAAGATACTTGTTTCAAATAAATTTTTATTCCCAATTTTCACTTTACTTAATGTCCAAGCTGTCAAACGAAACAAACATATGCACTTCTTCGAGAATCGAATAATTTTTCAACTAGTCACGAGTCTATCGTTGATAGCAGCTTCGAGAAATCTTTAATCCAAACTTCTTACGAACCATCCAGCATTCCTCTATTAACAGCTACAGTGCCTCGGTGGCCGGATGAGGAAGTCCCTCAGAAGAAGAACCGCGACGCGCGGAAAATTCGAATTCCATCGGGAATCGACGAGAACGCGTCCAGGCCCACGTCATCGCGTAGTATATCAAGCTCCGCGTCGGAACGTGTTACCATTGTAGTACGCTCGTTCCTGAGGGCAATACATTACTTCGCGTTCACGTCCCTGCGTATTAGTCGACGTTCTTTAACACGACCGCCGGCCCAGTACACCGTCGCTCCCGGTTTCGTCCAGGCTAAAAGCTTTCTCCGCTCGTAATTACGGATATACGCTAGGGCCGCCTGCTCCGAAATCGAGAAACGCTCCGGATCGTGTCGGGGAACGGTAATAGTTGCCAGAAAACCTTTTGCTCCACCGCGTAGAGAAATTACAGGACTGGGAATCATAGAGAATCGTGGAATTCCGACTAGAATCGACAATTTAGTTCTGCCTATTTGTTTCTCCTAGTTACTGAGTTTTTTTTTATATTTTGAATACAATTTCTGGCTGCCCTGTTGGCAGGGTTTTCAGGATGCTTAAATGAGACTTTATTGTAACAGCTTATTGTCTACTCTCTGTGGGTCTACGTTTGTCCGAAATTAATTGCCCGCTCAGAGCAACTTCCCTTACCGTCAATAGCAAAAGCGTAATACATATTACAATATACATTATAATGCATTATCCGTTTCCAAATATCCGTACAACAATAACTGTCGATCCTGCAGGTTTTGTAAGCGCAGAACAAAGAGCTTGCCCAGAACAAAGAATGTCTCCACCATTCGCACACACCATGACACCAATCACCATACGTAATTTCGACGTTCACTTTATCTCGCACGTACATGGGTATGCTTAATTTCCCCGTGCTAATCGTGCGAACCTTTACCCAGGAACGTCACAATTTTTTTCCTCACCCCGACACCCTTTCCGGATAGCAGTTGTCCTTCTTGGAACCAGCAACCATCTTCTGGCTATCGGCACGTGTACCATCGACCTATAGATAGGGGTACCAGTATGCTTGCATAATCGGAACTGCTGCATTTTTTCCGAGATTCTCTCGAAAGCAAGTGGGCGCGTTCCACCGGCATAGGTGTGTCCGTGTTGTGTATCCGGCGATCGGGTGTGGGTGCGTCCGTGTGTTTCCCGCGCGCGCCCTCGCGCTCCTTCCTCCTTCACCGGCGCTGCCTGCCATCGTATCAACATCGCACTTCATAATCCTGCCAGTGTTTCTGCGCGTCTCGATCCGTTACCTTACCCGCGATCGGTTCGTTCTCTATGCCTCGAGTCCACGACCGCGGTGAACAGTCGCGGTTTTTCGTTTCTTCGGTGCTTCGTTTCTTTTCTTTGTAATCGGCGAACAAGGCTCGATCAGGTGAATGGGAACGGAAACGGGTCACCGAGTGGCGACGTTGGCGCGATCAAGATTGACGTGCAGACTCTGTGCTTCGGCTGCTGGTGTGCTGCACGTGACCGAGACAATGCACGAGGTATTGACACCTTGCGACGATGTCTACGGATGAAGCGACGGGATTCCCAGATTGTTATTGTTGTTATTATGCTTTTCGAAAAGCGGTTGTCCAGGTAATTAATTCTGCGAGTTTTCGCCCGTCTACACGAATAGAGCTGTACGGAGATGAAAACTGTGCCGCGGACGTTGATCGTATAAGCGTGGAGCGGCTGAAAAGTGCGCATCGAAAATCGCTCGTTCAAAGCGTTCCGCAGAAAGAATGTCAAAACGAAATTTCACGGTCCCAGGGACGAGGCAAAAAGTTCTTTACAATTTGTTCTGTCGGTGGGGGCGAGCCCGTCGAAACGGAGCAAAACGACGCCCTCTCCAAAGACGTTCAGGCTGGGGGGCCCGGCACTTTTCAGACCCGCCGAACGTCCGGAATACTTATCTCGAAATAGATCGCGAGAATTCGCCGAGACACGGCCCTCGGAAGGGAACTACGGAATGTAACACACGAGCTAGGATTTTTCCTAGTTAAACCCATTCCCGACGATTTCTCCGCGTGGCATCGATATATCAGGCAATACGCGTTTGTGACGTGCCAAAGTGAAACGGCATTTCTATCCTTCAGGCATCCATGCCAGCCGTACGAAGACGAAGTACGCTTCTTGACCCTGGCTTCATTGTTATCGTGTCCCCTTCGGATGAGATCTGGTGTCACTGTGGTTGCACGTAAATTCCCTCGAAATTCCCTCGACGTTCCAAGCTGGTTGGATGCGACAGGGATTGGCACCTGTGCTTTCGTTAGATACTTTTTAGTTAAAAGACTAGTGTTAAACGATGGAGTATCTCGTGCTTCGTATAGAAGGAACAAGCATCCAGTTATACTTCACCCGAAGTCAATTGGTAGCTCAAGGCCATCGTACAGTAAGCACCCTCCATTTCGTTCAAATCGCTCTCTCGTCTTCCCTTCCGCGCCCTTTGTTTGTTTGAACGACACGATGCACAGAAATTATAATATTTGCCACGAAGTATTCAGCTTCCAGCCAGCAATTCATTCCCAACGCAGTATTTATCCATCGCGCTAGCCGCTGAGTGTATCCAAGCCGCCAGACGAGGGCCTCGTCCCGATTAAAAATTCATCTATAATTGCAAACCTTCTCTATGAGAAATGGCAGCCTGGCCAAGGAGCAGGGAAAAGAAGGGTGAAAGAAAGGGTAGGTTGCTGCTAGACGCAGTTTGCCCTGCGGTCCCCGTGGGTGGTTGCTCGATCCTCGGTTGTGCTGTACAGGATTGGTCAGACGTCTGACAGTTGACGGATGACGAGGCGGCCTTTCAGTTCTCCCCTTTTACGCCCTCGACACGAGGCTTTGGGCCCAGGTTCGGTTCCTGCCGCGTCCATTATACGCCGCGAGGCAAGGCTGAACCGGGCGTAACGGGATTATTAACTGAAATAGGCGTGTAAGTCATGCGTCTTCGTCTCTACCCTGCCACCGCTGCCCTCTCCAACTCTTTCCTCCTTTTCAACCTCGCGTTCACGCGTTTCCACCGTTCGAGGTACAGAGGTCTCGTGAAATTAGAGAAATTCCCCGCTCGTAGCCGCGAGAATTCTCGGCGATGGCCGGCCGATAAGCTGCGGCACGCAGCCGAGATGCAAATCTCGATACCACTCGTGGAAACATTAAAAATAATTTCTACTTCCCGCCGGTTTATTCGCTCGGCGACGCCGTGCCACTATCTATATGGTTCCCGCCTTTTCTTATCCCGTCCCAATCGTTATTGCCAGGGTCTTACACGTGTACGAACCCCGGTGACATCCGACGTCGTGAGACCAGCGCGGCGCTAGTAGGTACATAGTACTTTCCACGCTGGAACAAAGGGAGCTTGGAAAGAATATTATCTAATAAAGCAAGTTTCCGTGCCGCGTCGTTTGCCATGAATAAGTAAATCTCTGCGTCGTGATGGAGGAGGCGAGCAGAGAAAGCTCAATCTTTGTCGTCGGTGCATCTGCGAAGCGTTTCGTGCAACGCAACACGGAAGCTTGCCGCACGATTCGAACGGTCCCCGGGTTACATCGAGAACACATTTTTCAATAACCGCGGCGAGAGATCTCTCGCGAGGCGGTGCTCGATAAGGGGTTGTCGGATCGCGATTTTTCGATGCCGAACGCCCGATAAAGCCAACGGCCGGCGCGATGATGCGGATCTAAAAACGACGCGCGAAGTGTTCAGCAACAGAATCCGCGCTTCGTGGTCCCGTGGTTAAAGCAACGCCACGGTGTAAGAGGTATATATACCGATGTCACGTTTATCTGGCCTGCGATCGGCTGTGTGCAGCCGCGATCGCGCGAACCGCTGCGTGGCGCTCTCGCGGGCCTCCAGCAGCAAACGTATGTACCAGCATCGTGTGTAACCAGCAAACCGGTTGAACCTCTCGCCGCGTTTCCTGCCGATCTTGTTCGCGGAAAAATCGACGCCGCTTTGCCGCCGCGAGTTAAAATTCGACTTCTTGCGCAGCCAGTCCTAGTGTCTGCGTGTCACTGCCAGTGTCGCCGGACGGAAAACAAGCCGGGAACTCGTGCGGGAAATTACAGTCGCTTCTTGATGATTCCTCGCGCGAAGATTTCAGATAACGACGATACGCCGACTCGTGGCGGCCACGAATGCGTCTTTTTTTCCGCGCTGGCAATTTTGTATGCCGGAGGAAAGAAATACTGGGGCGTCTCGGTGTCTCGTTCGTGTTTCCCTTCGAGTACGAACGACCGCCGCGGTAGGTAGATGGTCCCTCTGCTCGTAAGTTCAATTGCGCGTCGTTTCTGGCGCAAGTCAACGATAAGAGCGTTAATGCGAACGCTACGATATAAACAGGAACAACGTAAATGGGGAGTAAATTAATTCAGGTGCTAGCGATCGGCGTGTCTTTCAGGAGGGCTAGCCGAACGTGTTCTCAGCCGCTAATTAAGATTATTCCTCGAGTTTATCGCGTTCTTCCGTAAGCGGTGTGTCGACCCTCATTGTGTAGTTTTGGTGGAAGTTCGTGAAGCGTGAGAAAACAGACACGAACCGACATACCCGGTTTCTGGCGCAATTAAATCTTGCTTCTTTATGTTAGGTTTATCGTTTCGCTTGTAAAAACGGTTATGTGGGCTAATTGGTCGTCGTTGATCCTCTTTCCCCTTCTTCACCCCGTCGTCCCTCCCTTGCTCCCCCTTCTTGCCTCTCCAGCATTTCTACCCTTTTCCCCCCTTTCCTTTTTATTCGCTTCTGCAATCGTGCGATTCTTTTTTGTCGTCGCGTCACAATTTCCGCCCGCCTGGACGCTTATGAGTTACTGCATCCATGAGGAGTATTACTACCTGTCGAACCTGGCTCGTATACTCTGCCCCGGCCTATCATTTATCATATCGTTTTATAGTCAAGTGATCGTGCTCCTCGCTGAATTGCCGATAGCATTTACGCCAGAACAAGCCTGCCAATAATAATCTTCCGAGTCGTGTGCGTCGTGTAAGTACGGTTAATCAAAATGAATGCATTTTTCCATTTTCGAAGATCTCTATACATTGTACCGTCGCAGAACGACGAGAGCGAAGAACGCCGCGGTCTTTTTAATTTAGCGAAGGGGAATATTAAAAAGGAACGTCGTGCCCATCGAGATACGATCGAAAATTGGTCAGTGATTTAATTGGCCATTTCGATGCGGGACAAGTTATTCACCGCGCGATGGATCGTTTAATCGTTATTCAATCAATGCCCGACATTCTGTGCAACGGTAGGAGGAAAGGTTAGAGGCTCCTTGACGCGAAACCGTCGTGCCATCACGTGCACCGTATTCGTGCCGATCTCTAATAATATACTTTAACACCTCGCTCGTTCGCGCCGCTAGACCACCCAAATAATCGTACCAGTGGGACGATTCAGCTTCGCCAACGGTGGCCCTGATTGGTATTGCAGGGGAACAACGATAGTAAACGCGCAAACAAACAGTGGGTCGGCCGAGGTGATTGATAATCAACGCCACGCGCCTATTCGACGGACAAATACGATCGTGGAGAAGGTGACAGGACCGCCCGCGGACTGTGTTCGCCAGCGGTATCTATACGGCACGTAAACGTTCAACCGAACAAGGAGTCTCTAGGGAGCCCGTGAAAAATCGCCGCGAGATTCTTCGGCAGAAAAACGTGGTAGCGGTAATGTTAATAACGAGAAAACAGTAGTTATCATGGGAAAAAGGTGTGCGTGCGGATAATCGGTAGGCAGTACCGCGCACCTTATGCACGGGCAAATACTCGGTCAGGAAAGGCGGCGAGACCGCCTGCAGTGCACCGTGGCGTATAATGTACGCGACAAACAAGAATGATCGCGCTTTTCACGTATCTTGCTTAGCTTTCTGCGCACAGGAGGATGTTCCGCCCGTCGAAGGGAACGCGATCGTTCCTGATGATTTATCGGCCGTGAGAATCTCACGAATGCGTCGGAAACATCTTTTTATGGCAGCATAGAGAATAGCTGCGATACGCAGCGTCGGCCTCGTGTACACGGCGAAAGGCAATCGCGTTCGATGGGACGACGCGAGAAACACCTGGATAGCATCCAACTGGGGAATTTCAAAATCGTGAAAGTTTAGTGCGACTATCGGGCTCTTTCTTCAGCATAACTTTAATCACCATTTTGTACTAAACGTATGCACAATTTGTCCGATATTCGATATAAATAACAAATGTAGCTGCCGGCGACGTCGCACCGGTGCGAGCGGTTATTTGCATATATGAATATTGAGGCCCCAGTGCCGGATTAAGCGACAACTATCGAAGGAAATTTCTTGAAAAAGGTCCGATGGGAAACGGATAGGATTATCGAAACCGATCGTGTTACATTGACTGTTTCTTTTTTCTTTCCTGCATAGTCGTGATTTCGTTCTCGTAGCATTCATTGCGTAAATTGCCGTTCTCCGATTTTAATTCGAAGGTTTATTCGAAGGGGAGCGATTGTTTGAAGATTTTAGTGGTAAGATGTTGGCGCAATTTTTTGAAATTTTCCCAAGTTTTCCGCGGTTCGCGCCAAACGCCACTCGGCCACCTAACGAATTCGGGAGGAACCACGAGGAAGGGGATGTTCCGGAAAAGCACGGGAGATGGCGTATCGTGTAATTCGAAGCTGGGACGGCAAAGCTCGCGGCTGTTTCCGTGCTGCCACCTTCAGTGGCCCGCGCAAAATGAAGGCGGTACTGACCTGCGCGAGTCCCGCACCATCATAACACAAGCCGAACGCCATGCTGCCAGAAGATTTATGGCCCGTATCATGGCGCGGCATCTAAACGATTATTTGCTGTTAAACGTAAACGGCTTATAAAAACGTGCCTGCATAATAGAGTAAATATAGGCTCGATGTTTGGCTCCGGTAAATTTATAGATCCACTTAAGACGATCTTGTATCGATGCGCTGACCAGCCACCCTTAACCCTGATGGGGGCTTTAGCGAGCAATGTATATATGTACTTATGTAACTTTCACATAAACAATAGTCTGAGGATTTTTTCAACCCTTTAAATTAAAAAACATTTATCAGGATTTTATTTTCACTGGACCAAAATTTGTTGTATGTCTGAAATAATTATTTTGCACAATTTTCACAAAATTGGTTCGTGTTTTATTTTTAAGTCGTAATTTTTAGTGACATATAAAATTGATACGAGTGAAAAGTGAAGGGCAATTCTAATCGCCAACTCAATCAGATATTCGCATGCGTCGATCGTCTTGCTCGTATATTAAGCGCGTGTTTAGAAAAGCAATCGAGTGCCTCCTATGAAGAACAATAATTTATGAAACGGATACGTCATCGCCCTGTTGCGATACTTGTGCGTTTCCCTCATTGAGAGTCAGAAGGATGAATCGCGGCATTTGAATAACAAACCGTATGCAAATTCGTTCGTCCCGCAGTCGTTTAGTCCCCCGTACGAATCTATACGTCGCGAAATCCGAAAATATACCCTGGCCACTCTCGAACCCGCATCTCCAGATATTCTACAATCTGATCATTTTATTACCCAAACCCTCGAAATCAATTCGATGGAATAAATTGATATTTCCCGACTTTACAGTTTCTTCGAGCATCCGTAAATTTTAAATACGTCTCGAAGCCATCTACGTTTTAATTGATAATCAAACAATTGCCGATACTATTACAAAATTCTTCTATCCTAAATTAAATCGAGACTTCCTACGTAATCTACATTTTTTACCCATAAATTCAACGAACACACCCGAAAATCACCATAGTTGAGTAACGAAATGAAGTTTCATCAACGCACAGCTCAACGTTACCACGAATATTCGTAAATCGAAACGCGAAAGTTCATCGAAAATCCTCGGGAATTATTGCTACTTCCCCGCAGCAGGTATAACGACGATATGGAATAGATTACCATATAAATAGGGTTCGGTGTTACAGCGAATTTCCTTGTAGTACGACGTTCCCTGGCGTTCGTTAATCCGGCCGACTGCTCAGAAATACCATCGGCAGGGAAAGCTCTTAATGTTCTATTCTTACATCTCGCGGCATCTCCGGGACCAGCGCACCTTGATAGTCTGCCTCCAAGAAGATTTTAATTAAGCCCGCCCTTCCAATGTTTCGCCTGATTGGACGAGCTAATCCCGTTCCGTAGAAAATTTAGGGTTTCCCTTCTAGAAAGTCGCGACCCTGACGCGAGTGTTGGGACATTTTTTCGCGGCCCAGCAAGAAAATTATAATGATTTATCGGCCGATAAATAAGATCACTCTGTCCCGGGGAAACCTGGCATTCATCTTGTACGCTGACATACACATACGCGTCGCTCTTGGGCAGCTGGTATTTTTAATGGGACCGCGTCTCCGTTTGGATATGAATTTGCCTCGCTTCGCCTTCGTATTTTTTTTAACCGATTTTCGAGGGCGCTGCGGTTCGTGGAAAAATTGATTCAGCGTATATATTTTCCTCGAGGCTGCTCCACATCATTTGGGGCACTTACCTCCCGTGGAATGTGAAATATAGTTGTCTTCGTTTGGACAGAGGTGTATTTTCCATGGTGAAACAGTGTCTTAGTCCGGCGATGAATTTTCCGAAACGACCGGTCGGCATTTTGCCCCATGATCATAGAAGAACAGTTGGGCCTGCCGGTGGGTGGAAAGGTTCGTGTCAGCTGGAGGGGATAGGAGGAAAGTAGCACGTCAGGGGATGACATCTAAATCTCCCTTTTCGTTTCACGCTGACTGCCCGCCCTTTCGCTGGCTACGCTCACAGTCGGGACTCCCCTTCCTCTTGTTCTGCCTCCTCGTAGGGGTGGGTTCTTTCGGTACACTCCGCTTCAAAATTTTTGCCTGCCATTGGGACCAATGCCCTGGGGCTTCGGCTGCTCGGCATGGGTTTCATTATTTCTTCACGCGATAAGAAAGAACCTCGCAACACTCTTTCTGGGTATTTAGATATTTATATTATGTATGTGCGCATAATATAAACGATAAATACGTAAGATTATGAATGGCACTATATTTTTAATTTTAATATTATGGTCAACGTAAACTATAGAAATTAAATATCCCGTGTCGCACACTTGTGCATACTTTAAAAATACAGCACTGTATTAATAGACGTTCTAGAGCTGTTCCAGTAATAAAATTGGAGTCTAACTTGTTACATTTATCTTTAACTTAGAGATCGAAAGTAATTTCAATTCCGGTTCAAGTTCAAAATGAACAGATCCTACTAAATAAGCTACAATTAAAATGTAACAGGTACAACGCGTTAATCGCTTTCGAAATACGCACCCCCTGCCAGGTACCCATCCTAATCTGAGAAGCGTGCAACAAAAAAGAAGTTCCCTCGTCGATTCCATATCTCCTCTAACATCGCGCTCAGAAACTGGAGCGAAGAAAATTCGCAAAGGAGGAGAGAAAGCGAAGAAGTTCATTGTCGAAGGTTTTCCGAGGCCCCGGCGTTGTTACAGTTTCACGCAAGCCGGCGCGGGCCGACGGGGCTTTTATATTTTTATGGCGGTGAAAGTTGGCTCGGGGGTCGCGGCCGTGAAGGCATTTCACGTCCCTAAGTTTCGCCGGCTGCCGGAAAAACGAGGACAATAACAGGGAGAGAGAGAGAGACTCGGGCGAGTTTCACTTTTGCCCCACCAAACGCACCGTGCCAGGAAAAACCTTCGAAAGAACCAAGGAGAAAACGAAAGGGATCTAACTCTGAACCAGAATCAGTTTCTCTGGATCTTTGGTCGGGATCCGTCGATCCTTCGGCTGGGAAAATTGGAGCGTCGAGATCGTCACGCGTTTCTCGCCCACGGCTCGATTGTTCCGTGAAACAAACGGAAGAAAAGGAAAAGCGTTTCTGTAGATGGTATCGTAGAATTGGGTACTGCGTGAAACGGATAATGCGTTTGTTATCAAAAGGGAAGGACAGTGTTACGATAATATGCGGAGAGATGTTCCTGAAAGTGGGACTCGGTAAATTTTCAACGAACTGGAGTAATCTATCTTCACTCGAGGTTCGGGTAAACGTATCGGTTCGAATCTTCCGGTTAATCTCTCTGGACATTTCTTTTACAATTTTATCACTGCCTCGGTAGTTCTTATTATAATACAATCATGAATGCGGATTTTACCAATTTCGCGAAAAATATGGAAACGTAATAAAATCATATTTTCTGAAAACTTGTTTCGCGAACAATTCATCATTCTAATCAGCCTATAGCAGAAACGACGTTTATAGGAGAAACGAAGTAAGATCCGACGCAATGATCTTCGGCATTACCAATCGGTACAAATTTTCTCCGCGGTGCAGCCAACGGAGATGACAATTCGAGGACACGAGGGTATTAAAAAAAATAGAAACAAAAAAAAAACGATAGCGGGAGTAGTTTCCACGTAACGCGCCGTCCATTCTACGAAATCGTGCACGTGTGCAACGGCGGATTCAGCTGCCTCGTTCGGTTCACGAATGAATTATCGCCCGTTCGGGGTTGGGCTCTTTCATTTCCAGTCCACGCGGTAGCGCCGTCCTTTCCTCCCTGTCTGCTCTCCCTTTCCCTCTTCTGTCCCTCTCCCTTCGCCGTATCGGTCGAGCCTGCCGTCAGCAACGCTTTTTCCCATCCCTTTCGCGATTCAACCTCGCTCTCCGCGTTCTCTTTCCCCTTTCTTTTTCCATTTCCAGCGGAAAGATACCGTACCCCCTTTTCACCCTCTACATCCACCGTTTTTATAGACTCGCGCCCGTTCACTAAATATCCAATCGATTTAAGACGATCCCGAAAGGGTGAACCTGGTTTACTTATTAAATAGAGTCTAGTTTGTGGGGTTGATATTACCGATCGTCGAATTGACGTCACACGTTGCGTGCTGATTTAACGAGTTGAAGGCGACACGAGGTTTGACGAATTTGTTTACGAGATGATGACTTTCGACTGTGAGAAATGGCGTCCAATAGCTTCACCCGGAGGAATCTCCGACTACGCAGAGGGCGACGGAGAGACGGGGAACCTCTTTCGAAAGGGCAAGACACCCGTCACAACAGCTGCACTGCTCTCCAGAGCTGCGCGTTTCCAAGCCCTCCAGCTGGAAGTTGCCCAGTTTGTTCCGTCTTATAACATCGTTGCAACAAACCGTCTACTATATAATACTTGATACCCAAAACAGAAGTTTAATTTTAGTAATGGTGCAATTTAATCCTATTTATACCGTGACCCAACTGCCGATAGAAAATAGTAGAAATATGCGCAGCAATGGATGCTGTGCTTCTAAACATAATTTAGTAGCCGGATTCCCTTCTCCCTAGTCACAGTGGTCCCCGAAGTCCAGGGGTCAGGGAAACGACGAAAGAATCAAAGGGAGAACGCAATCAATCGAGTGTTTTCCTTCGGAGCGATGGCTTGAAAACGAAACGGGGACGAAACGCGGGACGAGGGTAAATTGAAATTCCGTGACACGG
Organism: Nomada ferruginata; assembly: GCA_963583965.1. NCBI lineage: Eukaryota > Metazoa > Arthropoda > Insecta > Hymenoptera > Apidae > Nomada > Nomada ferruginata. The sequence goes on along the minus strand of OY757214.1, from coordinate 3,986,058 downwards.
AAGGAACTTTGATTGGAACAGGGACAGTCACCGTGAAATGTTTGAACACAGAGGCTGTTGCCTCTTGTGAAAAAAATTCCATTACGTTACGCGTCGAAAGATTTGTAGACGTTATTAGTATTACTATTTTCAGACCTTTCTACTGTTGGGTATATTTTTGGCCGAAGCATTGGGACTGAAAGAAAAATTTCGATTTTCCATACGGATTTTAAACGGATCAATTAGAAATATACAGAATACTGGCAATGATGCATCTAACCGAGAATGAGTGTTCAACAAATTGTTCATCGAAGTAACAAGGACGGCTGCCGCCCCTGTGTCCAGGGGGTGGTGGAAGTTTAATCGAGGGAATAAGGGAAGAGAAATGGCGGCAGGGGGCGAGGACGGCGTTGAATTGAATGTTTTCGTTTCGAGGCTCGCTCTGGATGTTCGATCGAAGCGGAAGAGTCCCTCGAAGAGGGTAAATTGGAATTCCGCGACGCGAAGAGTGGCTCGGTTAGCTCGCTGGGCCAAGCCGGGGGGTCAGTGGGGTGAAGACGAGGGCAGGAAACCGGGGAAAACGTGGCGGGGGTGCATGAGGAGGCGGCGTGCACGGCACCCAAGGAATATTTACTGCCATCTTCTCTACCACTTACCCACAGATTCCCTGCCCGAACTTGTAAACACCTCTTAACTATATAGAGATAGTATCTCGGCTTCCCTTCCCGTGTAACCTAAGCACTTACGTGGCTGTTATAGCCAAAGGATTATTAATTAGTTTGTCACGCGATTACGGAAAAATATGCGTTCCCTTTTGTACCTTTTTTCACCCCACCAATTTGTCTCATTCGCGATGGCTTCGATAACGCGATACGCGCACGGACAATGGCGGGTGGTCCCCGCATTTCGATTTCTGGATATCCAACTCTGTTCCGCGTCTCGACGCCGAGAGGTTTAATTGATTCGAACCGCTCCGACTATTGGATTATTAATTGCGCTGTTAATCGGGGACGCCGGTAATTAAGCTGTCGACGATTCAGTTTTATGATGCCGCGTACCTCGTGCGCTGTGCCTCTGTCCTTTGTTAGGATTCAGCGACGTTCCCAATTATTATCGAACAGGTAAAACCAGTCGTGTTATACAAATTCGTGGAATTTTTCTTTTCGCTCCCATTATTTGCGTAATTTCGGTGTAAAACAATGTTTCTATACGTGGCCCTCGAGCCGACAATATGCTAATACGAGTAACGAGCCTCGCCGCCGGTAATCATCGTCGACTAGCTCAAGCTCGTCGAAAATTTACGATGACAGATATGTCACGGAATGCTCAACGCTCATTAGCACGGGGAACGCGGTAGATAAGAAACCAGAATTACTCAGAAGCAGCGTTTACCAGTCGCCGCTATCGGAATCGATCGATTTGCAACGTTCGCGATAAATGTGAACCAGCGACATGAAAGTAAAATTCGCGACAGGACGGAAGCGACAGGCACACACGGAAGCGGCAGAACCGGCGCGGCGGGAGCGTAGCTGCGATAATTGTTCGAATTCAATGAAATTGCCACGAGCTTCCGACCGGCCTGTTTTCCAATCGATTCGCGCAGCATCGCTCCCAGCCTCGATTCGTATCTGTTAACCCCTTGTCGTTCGGCGACGGTCCACCTGAACAAACCAGTCGGATACTTGTCAATGACTGATTCAATATTTGTGGCCGCATACAGACGGCGAAGAAACGTCGCTTGGTACGGCCTTGCGATTAGAATGAGCGTTGGTCGAAATACGTGAAACTGTTTCAGCCTAAGCTGAAGTTTCATCGTGAACTCATTGACGCGATTCGATGGCATATTTGAAAAAGACGATCGAGCTTTGGACAATTTTTAAATCTATCGAATTTTGCGTCGATTAAAAGGCTTGCCGGAAAATCGACGTTATTCTCCGTGGAAAGAAAGGTAGAGAGAGAGTATGATTTCGTCGGTTTCTCGTTCAGACGAGCAAGTCGATCGACGGCAATGTCAACACGGAAATCCTCGGATTCTATTTTATTCACGGCGGGACAGAGTCAAAGCGAAGAGCGTTGTTCCACTACGTGTGCTGAAAACGGAAACTCGAAAGGACACGAAGACGCTTCGCGCATATGCTCGGCGCCAGGCACTCGTGCATACATATGTATATGCATACATAGGTACATACGCTCTATTTTATTCTTTGCCTGCGTGAAATGTGGATGAAAAAATTAAGAGGGTTTAAGGTTGGAAAGTCGCGACTAATTTGAGTAATTTGGTAAGCTCAAACATGCCACTACCATGTACGATTGAATGGAGGGCTGTAGCCGTTCCTTTTTTTAATATCTCGATCGCTAAATATTTTAATCATATTCCGTACTCCTGTAGCATACAAATGGGCCTAGAAACGACTGCCCATAAATTTCGATCCTTCCTGTAAAAATTTCAGTTTCGAGAAAAAAAGAACCGACCATGCGTGTCCTAGATTTAATAATTTACCACGGCTTTCTAAAACTCGTGTTTCTCTTTATCGAAACGTTCCGAGAAAATGATCCACCTTCGACGGAAAACAGGAAAACAACGAAACCACCATTAAAAAAAAGGGGGCATATACATACATCGAGTCTCGACTGGTCTAATTTCCACCCGAAAACCAGTCGTTTTCCTCCGTTCGACAAGTAGAAAAAAGGCAGGTTCTCCTGGTGTATAGCCTGTAAGGCAAGAAATCGAAGCCCTGAAACAACGAGGGAGCCGATGCGCCCTCGCAGCTCGTGCAGAGACGCCGGAGACGCGGAGATGTAGAACGAGAGAGACAAATAGAAGGAGACGGTGAAACCCACTAAATCAATACTCTGCCATCGCTCCAACTCTGGCTTATCCCCTCGCACCCCTTAGCCACCCCCGTGCCTCTCGCCCTCTCGCCCTCTCTCTGTCTAGCACCCTGATTCTCCGCTCCTCCTTCGGCGTCGTTCCGTTCGTGGCATGCCACCCTTCGTTCCACCCCCGTCACGCTCTCCGACCGAAACTTCTCTCCGGCTACTCCCGCAGAGAGTTCGCTTCTGTCGGGGTTGAATTCCCCCCCTCTTGTCTAACTACGACTCGCGAGACGTTCACGATCAGCTACGCTGGAACGAGCTCCGCTGCTGTCTTTTGCGATATTCCTCCTCGGTGGGCTCGATCTTCCGGCTTCCAGCTCGACAGACCGTGTCCAGCTCTTCGCTGTAGGTTCGTTTCCAGGATGCACCGGTGTCGAGTCGGTGCCTTGGAACTGGCTTGATTCTAGGCTTGGAAACGTACACGTATGCTGGATGCCTGAGTAAAAGAGAATACCTTTCTCTTTTTTTCGCCTTTTTTAAGTTAAGGGAGTACATATTGCTTCGAACGCCTGCATGTATATACGTATACTTGCTGTGTTGTACCCGGTTGATTCAGGGGATAGATATTAATAGGGAAAGGACGATTACATCTTTTTTATTCAATTGGATTTTGATGCACAATATATATAATTCAGCCGTCGAATTGCTATCTAGCCTAAGCTTATCGAAATGTCAATGCTGCTGTATTGAAATATAGCATAGACGTAGGAGGTAAACATACGAAAACAGACAAAGAGTCACTCGAAAAAAAAAATTTCGCAATTTGTCCGCGCGCGTTCTTGTACCTACCGTCATGGAGTTTCGATCGTCCACGGAAGAGAACGCGAAATGGTCCACGCGGATATCACGCGGCTCATCAGCGAACTAGGTCACGTAGTTCTGATGGCACCCGCTCACGCAAGCGTCGACCATTCGCGGACCGCTGCCGAACCTATCTACGATCGTGAGATACGACCGGCCACCGAAGAAGTAGGAGGAAGAGGTCACTGATTGCCGGAGGGGTCCGCTTCGGTGCGTGTCTGCGCGACCAAGTGCTCATCGACGATGCGGCCAAGCTCGTTGGCCCTGCTCTTCCTCCTTCTCGTTCTTTAACCCTCTCTCTTTCTCTGTCTCGATGCAATCGTTGGGTAATTCGACGAATGACCAGTCAGCTGCCGCTTTTACCCTCGCCGGGCTACCGACGTTATTTGCGATACGATGAACCCTCCTCTGTTACGGTTCAATTCGTAACATGGACACTTGCTGAATTACTTGTTGAACGGCCGATATTTCTGGTGTCCACGACGGTCGCGGGCTTCTTTTCTCATTGCTGGTTCAACCCTTTTTGTTCGAGTCCCAACGAATCAACATTCCTCCAGCATCAATCCGCACAACATTTAGTAACGCGACATCCCTCAGACGTCGTGCTCGCGGAGCGCCGATTAAAAGTTGGGATTAGCGTCTGAAAAAGAAGGGAAACTGGCTGGCAGACTGACATTTTCTTAAAGGGAGCATAGTCGTCCTCCCGACGAGTCCAATTACACGGGCAGCGGCTTCTGCTTTGTTTCACGGCCGCTGCCCGTTGTCTGATGCCTCTCTGTTCTCTCCGCTGCTCTCCTTTCCTCCTCGACGTGCCCTCGCCGCGGATCGCGGCCCCGCGCTGGAACTTCCGTTGGTTGGCGACGTTGCGACTCCACGATCCCGCCTAACCCTCCGCAACTTAGCGTCCTGCTAATTTCTCGTGATCCGCGCCGCGATTACGCGGCCGAAAATTTAACGCCTTTGGGCCACCCTTTAAATCTTCCCGCGCCCTCTCTTCGTCTTCGAGCCGGAAATAGCGTGCCCGCCGTCGCGTTAGCACCGCCTAATACGCTTCTCGCGGCCGTCTTATTTATTAACCATATTAACTCGCTCCCATCGGGACGGCGACGACCGCTAATTAAAATTGATCGTCGCGCAATATGTCCGCGTTGATCACCGTAGACAATAACTTGTGTGTCTTGCCAGTCAGGACGATAGAGGAGCAAATATCTGGGAACACGATACCGTGCTCAAACAAATTTATTGCTCCTAATGTATTTCGAATCGCTTGTGGAAAGTAAATATGGTAGACAGTGCGAAAAGAAAAGAACCCCCGAAGTGTAACTGCTAATAAACGTTGCACATCGGTAAGAAAGTTTCCAGACTCTGTCCATTCCTCGCAGCACGCCAACCTCGAACGCATACGTACGTGCATGCACATATGTACCCGGAACCAGAAAGGGAGCTTACACTTTTCAATTAGGCGCGCCGAGGAAAACGGTTTCGCGGCCGTTATCGGACACGGTCACGCGTTCGACGATCAATTAACGAGCCTCTGCGTAAAGAGAGGGAGATAAAGATTTAGTTTTCCAAACAAGTAATTAACCAGCCCGGCAAGTGACGTAACGCGTGCACGAGTGTCAGTGCGCGTGGACGTGCACCGGCGAAATTTCGCCGAACGCGAGCATCCCAGCGCGTCGATTAATATTTATAACGCAACGCACTCTTTTAATAGCGCGTTCCGCGTGCGCCGCACGCGTATCTCGCCATATCTCCGCGGCGGTAATTAATCCTAGCGGTCGCTCGCTGCGTGCCAAACGGCACGGCACTAATTAATCAGAATTCTCCTCTAATTGTTGCAGGTAAGAGAGCTTTGATGTTTCACCAACGCGAGCTACGCTGTTCAGAGTGATGGTAAGTGTTAAGGCGAGACCGGCGATGCTACATTTTGTTCGTTGCAATCGCGAGCACCTGCTGGCACGCGTTTCGTTGGCAACTTTGTGCAACAGAAGTACGCTCGTCGAAAAAAAACGATCGCGTTTCGAGCGGCTATTTTACGCCCATTACCTCGACCGTGTGGAACACGTTTGCCACTATGTGTTAAATTGGCGAAGGTATTAGCAGGAATCTCATTTTTGCAGCCCACTGCCGGGGAACTACGGGGGAAGTTGATTTACGCGGTCGTATTGCTTTATAGTTTCAATATACACACGTTGGCAGGAAGGATACCTACACGGCGTATAATATTTGCTCAACCGTTGTTGAAAATTTAGATGTGTTAATATCTATGTATTAAAACCCTCTGTACGATAACACTGCTCGAATCAGAAATAATTTGGTCGAGGAAAACTACTAATTTACATCCAATCGGAGCGTGCACGCCATCCTTGAACAAACTTGCCCATTTCCCTCCTCTAAATTATCAATTCCCACCCGATCGCCGTTTACAAATCTGCACTCTGGTGAATCGAACCAGGCCTGTCTCTGATGCTCATCCGCAGCGTGCTTGCCTATTTATATCATATCCTGCCTAGCGGGGCGTAAGAGATAGATATATCGTTCTCTATTCGCAGCGAGGGCGGTCTGTCCGCGATACGACGCCGCCGGTCGCTCGATAGCTTAACGATAGCCGCGGAAAGATTGACGGCCGGATCCGTCGACGAGTCGGCGCGAGCACGTGGACGCGACAGGGATTTTCTGCGATTTTCCGCGCGGTCCTCGAGCTCGTAGGCCGTGCACGTCTCGCCGAGGTTCGAGTGGCTCGCATTCAATTCGATTCGCGTACGCCTCCTCGAGGCACGTGGTGCGAGCCGATCGTTCGTCTGTCCACACCTCTTTTAGCTTTGAATCTTTCATTTGCCCGCGCTCGATCCTTTGCAACACGAATCACAGTATGCTTCGACGGAGCAGCGCGATTCTTTTCGTTGCTTTTCGACGTGGGTGCGTATTTTGAAGTTCTACGGGTTGGGAGGGTGTTAGGAGGGTGTTTGGGATGTAGAGTTGTGCCACAGGTATCGTAGGATCTGGAGGGCAGTTGAATGGAGGTTGACATTTTGTATTTTCCCGCTGCGAATCGCGTCGATTGAGATAACGTGTATGGCAAATGAAGCAGGCGAAAGATAGAATTGATACGTACGAAATATCGGCCGCGAATCGATGTAAATTAATCGATTAACCTTCGCGCTTCACCGCTTCGCTCGAAAGAGAGAAAAAAAAAGCTGAATATCCCGGAGCCCACCATTTTCGACCGGGATGCGCTTCTGTCCTTTTTGATCGCGCTACACCCCCGCGGACAGAGCATCGATTGGCAATCTATATAGCACCTAAGCCTTCCATCGTTCATCGCCTCGCCAATTTATTTTCACTCGTTCGCCCGCGTCCAATACGGGCGATCAAATGCTATCGAGCGTATATACGTGCGCCTCCCTTTTGTTGACGCAGAAAGAAACAGCATGACAGCGTAGCTCTCCGCACTCCAACCCTCGATCCTTCGAAACGGAATCGGGGGGAGGCACGGCGAGAGACAGCGAGGGAAAGACAACAGGCGTAGCATCCAGCGAAATAAAGCGAGAAACGCGACACCGGAGAAAGTAACATAGAAAGAAAGCAAGCAAACCGGAGAAGGAAAGCGTGGAAGCATGACGGAGACAAAGAGAAAAGGAGGGAGAGGCTGGATATACGCAACCACCATCGTGCTGGATCACGGGGGCGTAAAGAGAGGAGAAGGCGGCTAGGGGACGCGGGTGTACCGAGGGAGAGACAAACAGAGAGAAAGAGAGACGAATAGATAGATAGAGGAAGAAAGGGAGTATAGGTTAACGCATGTGCACAGGGCGCCTCGCGTCGCGGCGCTCTGGTCCCGCCGGTCGGAGGCTGCGAAACCGAGCGGACGGAATTCGCGGATCAGAGTGGTCGCATCTCTCGCTTCAGATATACACGCGCAGCGTAAGCCCCAGGTCCGAGGCTTTCCATGAAAATCGAGGAACGCGCGGCACTCCGGACGCTGGCCAACGCAACCGTACCAGCCGAACCGAGCGCCGATCGTCGACGGAATAATGCCGCCGCGAGTATCGTTCCGTTATCGGTGACGAACGACAATTTCCAACGCCGCGCTCCTCGATCGTATCGCGACCACATTGTGCACGTGCGACACGATCGCCCGGAGGAGAACCTTCCACCGAGTTCAGCCTGCCTGTGTTGCTGCGTGTCATCCTCTACGGGAGGAACGGTGTCCAGTTAACAGAGACGACCGTTGAAACGTGACGCTTCGGAGGACCAGATCCAGGCGAAGGAGGAGCCAACGAAGAGTTGACGCGGTGTGTGCCTACTCGAAGAGGAGCTTTATCCGTCGCGGAGCCGGCAGATGCTCCCTCGCGAGGATAGAAACGTTCGCAGAGCTCCGCTGACTTCAGAATCGGCCACAGAAGACAATCGTACGGACCGTCCTGGTTCATGACTCGCTAAGGCAATCGCTCGCTTATTTTTTATTGTTATTCATCGGCAGGCTGGTTTGGCTGGCGCTCGCGGCACACTCGCGCGACAGTTCACGCATCAATCCTCCGCAGGCTTGAATGCTAAGCGGTGAAACGGATAGTCCAGTGACGTTGAACAGTGCAGACAGAACGAGACGCTCGTTGTCAGAGTGACGCGTTCGATACGGTTCCGCTCGCGGACCTCGTGAAACGGTGGTGGCGAACAGGCTCGAGTGAGAGAGGGGTGATGGTGATTGGACTCGAATGGTCGCGTCGCCTCGTAGAGCCGAGTAAGTTTCCACGAAGGACACATGTTTGGTGGACGGTGTCGGGTCGTTTCTATTCGAGGCCGAGCAATAATCCACTGCTGGCTGGCTCGGTGACTGTTCGTGATCACACTTGGTCTACGCGGACCACGAAGACGGGGTTGCCCGTTGAAGTGCCGGTGCGTGGAGGGAAGAACCAGCCACGACGGGGCCCAGCGCCGGGGCACGGACAACAAGGCCCCCGGTGCAGGGAAGAAGCCAGGCAGAGAGGGAGAGCGGGGCCAGCGTAGCAGCAACGGCCCTGAAACTACAGGGGAACCTAGTTACCCCCTTGCACAGGGGGGAAACCAGGAGAAGACCTCGACGACGGAGGCGACGGAAAAAGAAGCGACGGAGGTGAGCGCGTTCACGTTCTTCGCCATTCAGCTTCGATACGTCTGGTCCTTCTCGTTTCTTTGCTCCTCTCTTTTATTCGTATTCTCGATGGTTGAGAGCTCGACAGGACGGTGTTTCGACACGCGTGGCAACATGCGTGGCTCGTGGGAGCTTTTGAGATTAAGGGGATCGAGTCGTTTCCCGAAGACTCGCTTCGAGCATAGATTTCAGGATCCTCGAAAGTACGCCGAGCTTGTAGCCTGTCCCCGCGAAAAACACGGTCCGACCGGTTCCCGCAGCCGCCCTCCAGGTATCGAGCACGACCGGTACTAAAACGATGAGCGAAATTGCCGCAATAACGCGATCGTACTCCGGCTGCTTTTTACGAATTATCCGAACGAGAATGCGACCGGTGTGGTCCTATGGGGAAAAATGCCCCGGTGAAATTCAACGAACGTCGCGTCGATCCGGGGCGGAGAGAAACGAACGGTTGCAATGCGACGTTCGTTTCCTCGAGATTCACGAGAGCGAATCGTGGGCGCGGAATTCGACGCTCGCGACAACAATGAGCGCCGCGCCTCGCGCTAAATATAATTCGCAGTTCTGATTCACCGGGAAACTAATTAATTTGACCGGCCACCGCAGCGGAATTTATCGCTACCGTGCAATTCGACCGTGCGAATCGGACGCCTGCACGACATGATTTCTTAAAGGTATCGTTTTCGTGCCTGTGACCTGGAATGATTTAACTAGCCAGCATTACCGCTTCATTTTTTCAACTGGCACTCAGCGTTTCTCGTATATCAATTCTGAGTTCGACGTTCGGCTCGTTCGAGCTCGCTTCGGCCGATTAATATTAAACTCGTCAGAGCAAAAGATCGCCAGAAACAACGACGAGCGGGGCGCGTGTCGCGCGACTTAAACGCAAGGGGTTGGACAGCCGCGTTTACGTACAACAGGTCACTCCTTGAATAATTTAGCAGCGGGAAATGTTCGAGAGCGACCAGTGGCAGGCACCGAACGTCGCCAAGGAGCGACACGAAATTCGCGTGAACGGCGGCAAACCGCGGATCGTTATGACAAAACGCGCGACGTGCGCGTAGATAACGCGACGTTTAAATTAACGCCGCGCCGGGGTCGCAACACGCGACACGCTTCGAATGTCACATTACGATGGTCCCTCGGCCAATGGTTGATCGATGCTCCCGCCAAAATTCGTTACCGAATTCTCGCTTATTCATCAAAATTCCCGCGCGTATCGATGAAACGTTCCGAACGTCGACGATGTTATCCATCCTTTCCGATTTTTATTCCGCCCCTTTTCCCTTTCACCCATTTTTTCTCCCGATCCTTTTTTTACCCCGATTTTTTCGTTTCCCGAGGCTTCCTACGCCAACGCGTCCAACCCGATGAAATCGAAAGCCGCGCCCTGTGAAAATAAACGAGCTCGGTCGCGCTAAGCGAATCGAAGAACGAATAAATTGCACTGGTAGCGGGAATCGAAGTCGCTGAAAGATTAATCGTTATCGGCGAGGATGCATTTGCTTCGTAACACATGGCTGCCGTGCTTCCGTTTGTTAACACGGTCGAACATTCTGTTGCCTGGGTTTTTTTTTGTACGTTTCGGAAAAATTGCAAGCGTTGACGTAACGCGCGTTCCGTTGGATAATCGTTGAGCTGGCTATCCGTAAAGCAACTTCGTCCTGAAGAGCGAACAGATTTTTGTCATCGGTGCGTTTTTGTAGCGTAACGATGGTTCTCGTAACAAATTTTCGCACAGTTATTTACGAACGAGTCAATCGTCCAGCTGGCTCCTTTCTCGCTTTCCGACTCCGAGCGACCGAATTACGCAAGCCGCTGATTTTCATTCCTCCTGTACAATTAGCTTCGGCGGTGGCACGAGTGTCCAAGTTCTTCCCACGTTCCTTTTAGCAATTTTCCCGACAGACGTGATAGACAAGCACTTTCAAATGTTTAAGTTCGTACAGAAATTCCATTAGCTAGACAAAATTCTAGCGGAACTGAAATCGAAATATGAAATCGCAGCAACTTGTCGTTGCTCCTGTCACTTGTAAATCTTAAAGGTCCTTTATCTTCACCTCATTTTCAACGATACCATAGAGACGGCAACAGCTACCCTTCGCTGTCAGGCATATTCTATGCCACAATCTGTACTCAATTAATTTTCTATCAGAAATAATTATCCATTTCCAAACTCGAATAGCAAACATGTTCCCCGCCTCGCGACTGATCCTCTCCAGCGTCTTAAAGCTACCAATCCCGACGAACCTCTGCCGACCAAATATGTATCCCGGTCCACGTGCTTTCCCGACATCTCGTCAAGGGCCGACGCCGACGACAGTGTGACGATTTCTCGGAAACGTACGCGAACGCGATCGGTCCGCGTGGTGCGCCGCGTGCCATGGCCACTCGGCCATTCGGTAATTCGCTAACCGCTCTTAATTGTAATTGTTCCGCACGGCAGATTCCAGGTCGGGCCGTGCGGTCCGGGTAAAAAGGCGGATTCCAGTGTTAGCTGCAATTCGTCGGCTCGGTTCTTGCTGCGCGACGGCCGCGGCACAGCAGCTCGACAACGCGTCACAATCCCGTTTTTCTTCCGGCGCGTCAACAAATTTCATCGACGTGCCGATCGGATGCCTCGCTCCACGACCACCGAGCCGTTTACGCGTGGAGTCCGCTTCCCGGGAAGCATTCCTCCGGCTCGTTTGTCCGGCTGCCTAGATCGCCCGCCTAGATAGTTTAATGACCGGTCATTTTGATTAAATGCCGATAATTGCAGCCGTGAAGAAGTTGGCCGCGCACTCGGCAGGGAGTCCTGGTTCGCGGCGTAATCGTCGTCTCGCCGCGAGATGAAATCAATGGCGCGCGGTGCACGCTCCTCGGCCACTCGTGGAAAAAAAAACTTGCGCCGAGCCTGACGCGAATTTCGTACTTGCCCCGTGCATTCCTGGCGGTCGGTTGTCCTGGATTTCTGAAGCGGATTTCAGGGGGAAAACGAATTATTTGTGATCAACGCATGAGACGAATAGAATTCTTCGTAGAGGATTCGCGATTATGTACATATTATGTAGATATAGGTACTCACGTACTATTCGAAGCTACTCCGTATGTACATATAATACATATATATGCGCTCCTATCCGCAAAGCTCTAGCACCATCTGCCATTTCCGTGTCACTCGGTTTTCTACCAGGCTGCTTCTGAAAAAACGCCATGCTGCTTTTTTTGGGGAAAACGCCGGGCCTGGGCGAGGCTCGCGCGGAATTCTTAGACCAAAAAGCCACGATGCTGGTTGGCTGAGGTTCCCCTCGTTCCTATTACGTCCCTTCCGTTCGTGACAGCACGGCACCGGGGGGGTGAGGGAGGGTTGCAAGGGCAGGAAATGAAGGGAACGGCTGAGAGAGGGAGGGGGGTGATAGGAAAATTTGATGGAGGGTAGCTGGCAGGAGGGGCAGCGGCTCGCTGCGAGGCGGACAGAGAGAACTGGAGAATGAGATCGCCGATCAAGGGGAAATAGGAGGAACGGAGGGCTATCAATGACGCGTTAGACCACGTCATGTCGTGCAACACATCTGCCGCCGTGCACCGTCATATATATTATCTTGACGATACGTCAATTCGGCCGCTGATCATTATACTGATTACCTTGGCACGCAAACTGTCTCGCATGTGCGCCAGTTCTCATGATTCGGTTATTAATACGCGACCGGCCAGCAAGGTTTTGGTAAAAACACGAGGGCGCGTTCGCGGAGAAGGAAGATTTTCGCGGACCGGAAGAATTTCTTGAGAATATTCTCCTGATCTTGCGACGCTGGAAGGTTTCGTTCGGATTAATTTATTGCGCACGCTGGCGGACGAAAGCGTTGAATCGCTTGTTAACAACGTTAAGATGGGAAAACGTTAACTGGGAAAAACTTGGGAAGTTCTTCAAGCTTTTGGCGAGCAGAGTACGTTTACGAGGGAACCAATGAATCCCGATGTTACACTAGTAGAAGCATAGCCAGGCAACGACGATACCAATGTAACAGAGGATGTGTGCAATAGTAACAGGGGAATGCAGATAATTATTGTAAGGGCGAGCCATAATTTACGTATTCCAAGGATGGCACAATATTTGACCCAAAACACGGCTCTCAGTTTCGTGAGCTCGAGCATGGGAGCGCAAAGTATACATCGTACATATACCGGACGGAAGGAGGCAAAAGGGAAGAAGGAACAGGCAGAAGGTGCTGAAGAGAAGAAGCTCGGTATACAGGGCGCAAGGCCCCGGGGCAGCCGGTGCCATAAATTTTGATATTATACACGAGGCCTCGTCCGCTCGGGGTGAAAGAAGGGAAAAGGGGGGGTTGAAGGAATAGCCCGGCGGTGACGCAACCAACAATGCTCTCACGAGGTTTTAACTTTCTTTTTTCGCTCCCTCGGCCCACAATGGTCCGCACGCTCTTGCGCAAACTTTCCCCGATTTCCCCAGGACGCGAACCGCTCTTTCGCTACAAAGGACCAGCAGAGGTAGAACGGGAGAGATCTCTCGTGCTGGAGGTGTCTCGACCTTTTTTCCCGTCCTTCCTTTCTTCCAAGCTCATTTCCGCTCGGCGACGGCTCGTATTCAAGGCCGAGATATGAAAACGTGACTCTCCGCAAGCGCGGGAAAGCACGATCCCGAATTTGTTCCTCGAGCTTTCGAGCTGGGAGCTTTTTGTTCGGGGCGCAGACCTCGGTTTGGTCGACCTCGAACACTTGTTTCACCGGAATAATATTAGTCGTCGAGTGGGAAAAGCTAAAAATGGGGAAAGCTTGGAGTTAATAATAATTTATATTTCCACATGCACCGCGAGCAAAATAGAATTCTTCCGTTCTTTCTCTATCTGCCTGTCGGAACCATGTCCTCCTCCCAGGTTTTTATTCCGTCGTATATACATACCTTTCTAGCATCCACCATCGCGTTAGGAAATCCAACGGATAACGGAGGGTATATAAACGCTTTGGCCGCGCCTCCATAGGTACAATTTTTATTTTGGGAACGAACCGCGCAACGCAGCTCGGGATAACCCTCGTGTCATTTCCCGTAGTTTCCATCGCGATAAATCAACGGCGAAGATAGAAGGGCCGAGTAACAAGCATTAACCGACAGACGACGAAAACGTTAAACGAAAAAGTATCCAACCCCTGTTCGTTCGATAGCTTATCGAGAAGCTGCTCGCGGAATTATATGAAGCTGACTGTACTTTTCTGGAGAATTTCGGCGGTCGTGGCTTTCAACCGCTTTTTAAACGCACATAAATTCAAGCAGAATTATACCGTGCGAATCAGAGACGATAAATGTATACTGTGAAAACGTGTTAAAATGGGGCGAAAGAACATTGCCCGCCACAAACGCGTCTTTAATAGGTTAACCGGATGCGTCGATATCTATCGACTGGTAGGACCCGTCGCGCGTTTCCATTTTTCCGACGCAAAAACGGGAAAATCGATGGATTCTCCGTAAACCACGAGTTTTCGATTTCTACTGTTCGGCAGCCATTGCTTGCATTCGTTACTCATTCACCATAAAATGCGCCTTGATTAATAACCCTGTTTCTTTTATATCCATCTAAACTATCTATTGTGCAATTATTTTAATTAGAAACGACCTCTACGTCAGCCACACACCGTTCAATTCCGTCAAGCGCTCCAGCCGGCAAATTCCAAGACAGCATCGCTTAAATTTTCGAACCAATCGCTCTCAAGGTCCGCTAACCCAATTTTCCCCCGCTTACCCCATCCCCTCAGAGGAACGGGGAGAAGGTCCGCGTTAATTCGTCGAAACGACGATAGCGCTATTACGCAACCGGCGAACCCGCTCCGTATTGTTTTCGAGCGCAGCTTCTTAAATTCGAGTTATTTTCGTGCTAGCGCGCGGCAAGACGAATGGCACGTAGACTTTCTGGCAACGTCGTTGCTGTTCGCGATGGCAACTGCCAGGCACCTAGGAAGTGGACGGGAAGATGAGCATAGACAGAGACGAGGAGATAACAGGGAAGGGCGAAAATCGTCCTTCGCGTAGGAAGTTCTTCCTGGGAAACGTCGCGTAGTTGGCGAACATCATCCCCTTTGGTGCACGACGACCTCGTCTCTTCTTCTACCCCCGTGGTCTCTGTCCTCTTCTCCCTTTCTCCAAGACCGTTCGCGACACCCCGTGGACGCCTTCAGGGCGCCGCGTCTCGTTATCCGCGTGATTTATGGCGCGCTAATTACTTCGCGGCGAACAATAACCTGCTCCTCGCGATGGCCGATTGTCAAGGTCTGTCTGTTCTTTTCTCTTTTTTCTGATAGAAGACAGACAGTCCTTCTCATTAACGATGAGTTTACCTTTGGATACTACGAGTGACGATATCTGAAAAATATAGATTAAGATATTTTGCAACCAATTTGACGCTGTAGTCCTTAAAATCCCTTAAACAACTCGGGCAATAGAAACATGAAATATTTCACGGTCTTTGTACCATCGTTCAGCAAGATCATCAATGTGTCAGAAGCATAAATTTCCAGCAGTCGAGGCGTGTAACATCCTAAATCTCCACAGATACAGACGTGTTGAAAAACGGGAAGCTCCATTCAGGCGATAAGGACAAAACGGTGCCACGTGGTCCGTAGCGGGAAGCGCAGGTATCCACCTGGTCGGTTCTCATGAATCCTCCGCCATTCCTTATACACATCGCGTTCGCCGCACGGCGGAGCTTACACGTGTAGCCGGGAATGTTTCACGCGGTGCTTCTGTGTGCAGCCCGCGCCGGCCCGGGTCGTCTGGTTGGTTATGCAAATCACGCGCGTCTCGTGCACATTCGCTGGTATATATACGTACGTGCCACGTACTCGTATTTGGCGGTGTATCGCGGATGCTGGAGAGCTACAATGGCTTGCCGATTTATTATTGTAAAAGCCAAAAAGCGTGACGCAACGACGCGTCGACGTCCGTGCGACGTCTCAATAGCGGAGTGGATGTACGTATGCGCACAAGTAGACGGTGGTCCGATCGTGATCTTAATTTCGTCGTGAGAACGCAAATCACCGTGAGCCTTCTTCTTTCTTTCCCTCCGTCTCCCTTTCTTTCTCTGAAGCGATTGTAATTTATGGCGAGCCGGGGGATGTTTGTTTCGCGCGTTTCCGCAATCGTCGTAAAATATTTCAACGGTTGTAACGAGCGTAACGAGCCTCGAATTGCGTAATCGACGTTTTCGACGAACAGCAACGTCTCTGGTTTCCTTCTTTCTTACCTCTCTTTTTTTGCCAATTTATTACAAGGTGGACAAGCCGGAGTCCTGTGTTTTGTCAGACGTGTTTTGGATGTTTCAGAGGCTTCTGATCGCACAGATATGTACGTGCGCGAAATCCTCGCGATATTTTGTCACTGAACTAGTCGATTTCGTTTGACCGCGATCGTTAAAGAAATACTTAGATGATTGCGGCCCGACCGGAGAAGCAGCGTAATAAGGGGCCCTCGGGGAGCAGTGAAGACCCTGGTAGCCTGCCTGCTTCGACGTTTACGACCGCCATTGTCCGACAGCTGGAACTGCTGGAAGTAGGGATTTTCACTCCCGGAGTTTTATTTCTTCTTGCCTCTGGAAATTGTTTTTTTATCTCTCGAAGCAGAGATATCCGTGCGCAGCTTCGGGCATTCTTGCTTCCGCGTAGTGGCCATACCAATTCACCTTAAGGGTATACAACACCTTACGTCCGCGTATGCCCGAACAGGAACAATAATCATAGTCTCATCATCTGTACCGCAATATCTTCGCGATAAGTATTTGTCGATTGCTATCTGCCACCACAGGCCCGCAAGAATAACCCTTCCAAGAAAGAGAAAAAGGTGTGCTTTCCCTGCTTGGGCACTGCCCAACCTCCTTTCGACCGGCAAGATTACAGGTATGCCGCATACATACTGCAACAAAGTCGGTAGCAAGCATCATGCGGCACATGATCGGTAATAATCGTCACCAGATGGTAGGCATCGCTGCGTAATTCGAACTGCGTAATTTTTCTTCTTCCGTGGCAATTTGGCCCGGCTCGGGTATAGGGTCGGAACCTATACTTGGGCACACGGAATATCAAAGCGTATCAAAACGATCGAGGCAATCAGGAGGCACGGCTGGTCGCGTCCGGCTGCGTTCGTTCGAGCCACGGTTGTTGTGTGTTGCCGGTCAGCAGGCAGGATATCATCTACCGATCCTCTCTCGTTCGTTTCGTGCGACGTGCACGAGGGGGCGGCCATAGGGCAGCATATAATTATCAGGACCGTAATGGCGGCCATAAATCATAGGCGCTTTTCTCCTCAGACCACGGGCTCGTTTCTTTCTTCCCTGACCGGGGCCGCGGCACTGCCCACGGCAACAGGATGAATGCGGATGAGAAATCGGCCCGGTCGATTGGATAGAGTCATCACCCGGCTGGCCCAGACGCCCGGCCGACTCCATTTTCTTTGCAAACGCGTCTCCGCGCTTCCCAAACTCTTCTTCGATTAGACGGGCATTGCCTCGAGTTGCTAGATGGTATTATTATCGATCGGTTAGAATTGAAATGCGGTCGGGACGACAATTGCGTCAACACGAGAATAAGATAGGTTTTTTTTAATATATTTTAATGGATACGGAAGGAAAGAGAATGCGACCCTCGCCGCCCACGATTCTATTATCGCAAGTGGAGCACGATTGAAGGGAATGAACGGCAACAGCCCGACAAATGATGGCGTCGTCGCCAATAAAGTCATACGCTGGTGCTTCATTTTCTTCGTCAGCCTCGATCTTCCAGTGGCGTGCAACGCTCCGGGCGAAACGAACAGCAGGAGCGCAAATAAACGGTGTTTGCGCGATCGATTCCATACAGGCGGCAAATTTCTCGACAAAGCAGCGCTTTTTCCCCTTCGTCCGCAAGGACAAAGGGATCCGCTCCGCTAGTAATCAGGACCCTTCGGTTCTCGCCTCCCTAAAGGTCAGCCTTCTGCTTGTTCCGCCAATGGCGGACCGTTCAATCGTCCCTCGAGACGAGTTCCTTGCGATCTGCACACACAGGCACACGAGCGTGTGCACACACTGTCGTTCCCAGACGATGGCTGTCCAGGAGCCGGCTCGCGGAACCAACCCTCCAACTGTCGACTGACATTTTCTGCCCGTGACGACGGGGTGGGTCTTGGTCACGGTTCGACAGTGGGGGTGAATTGGAAGGGAAAAGGAAACAGAAAATGGGACCGCGTGTCGAAGAATGAGTTCTGTTACTGTTTTGGTATTAGCTTCCGGGGAGGGATGAAATTCGGTGCCATTACGGGCAATTGGAATTATTTGATAGGAGGGTGGTCTTTACGTGAACGATCTGTTCTAAACTTTGGGCTTCGAATGTTCAAAACCAACATTTATTTATACTCTTTAAATTATTCGCATAGTTGCAAAGTGGTCGTCGTCCTTGATAATGTATATTTTTCCCCCTACCGTTTGTTCGTTCCGTTCGCACGAAAATTTCCGCGACGACTGGCTCGTTTCCACCCTCCGGAAAAGTGAAACGGCCACCAGCGGGAAGAATTCGCGGGCCACGAATTTTTCGTTTCTGCCGGTGATTTACAACTTTCGGACAATTACGTAGACGCATCCGTCGTGCCCACCGCGCGACACGACTCGTCGTGCAGCGAGCTGACATTTTATCATGATTATGAACTGGCCGCTGGTCACGCTTCGATGTCGGCGAGGGCGGATACGAACGAAGTCGGAATCGAAGGGCGAAAAGAGCGCCGTAGACGAAACCAGGGGGAGTAGTTGTTTCGGAGGTAAGCAAGAATTATTGTCCATCTAGCCACGCGTTTCCGCCGGCCTCTGTACTCTTCTTCTGCTCAGACCGCGTACCCCTTTTTTCCCCTCGTGTTTCGTTCCCCCTTTCGTTCTCGTTCTGCGTCGCTCGCTTCGTTACCCGATGGAACGAACGGTGGTGACATTTGAAATTTGTTGGGAGAATGTAGGGTCGCGGTTCCATCCTATGAATAGTGTTTAAAACCTCGTCGAGTATATATACTTTATGGTTAGCTTGTGAAGGGTGACAATATTATTAAAACTACCTTAACTAGATCGCGACAAACGGGACGGTGCCTCGCTAAATGTAGCAGTCAACTTTGCCGCTCAATCTTGGAGATTCCATCAGCTCTAAATTATCTCGAACCCGAAACCGACCTAAAGAAGACACCATCCCTTCGAACTTTCTCCTAAATCCTTCTCCCATAAACCTGAGGCCCCGAAGTCGAATAATACACACGTAACGCTGCACAAAGTAGCCGGTCTGGGGGTTCCGTAAAAATTCCCAGCATGCTCGTTCCTGCTGGCCGAGCGTTTCCCATTTCATTTGGTTTTCTTCGACGTCGTTCCGCTGCGGAGGGCTGCACGGGGCGGCGTGGAGCGAAAAAGGGCGAAGGAAAAAGAGCGACACCGGGAGGGGTTGAGGGG
Source organism: Nomada ferruginata (assembly GCA_963583965.1). Lineage (NCBI taxonomy): Eukaryota > Metazoa > Arthropoda > Insecta > Hymenoptera > Apidae > Nomada > Nomada ferruginata. The sequence continues at coordinate 3,966,831 of OY757214.1, read as the reverse complement.
GAGAGAGCAACGGTAGTCGAGGGAAAGCAGAGCACGAACGCGGGGTGGGGGTTCGTCACGGTAGGAGGGGTAGGTTTCGAGGGGGAATTCGGGGTGGGGTGCGCTGACAGCTCGACGCTCTCATCCGCTCCACGCTCGACAGGAGGATACGCTCTTCTGCACACATTCACCGGTGCACGCACACCACTCTCTCGCACGTGTGTGCACAGTAACGTGTCCTCTTTTTTTCTTTCAGTTTACGTTCGTCTCGTCTTCGTCTCTTATACACGCGTGCCCGCGCACACAGATCACACACGCACACACCGCGGCGAACACACTCGTGGTGTTTGCGACGAGTTCCTCTCTCTCTCGCGCGCTCACTCTTTCTCTTTCCGTTCTTCTGGCCGCTCGTGTGCGCGCGTTAGCCGTCACATTGTGTAGTTTCGTTTCTGTCTGTACTTCTGCCGAGTCAGAAGCTCCGAAGCGGAGTCGCGCTGGTTGCGTCGCTCGCGCCGAGACGTCGCGATCATCCTCCTCGTCTACAGAGTTGATGACAGCCCGGTTGGAAATCGACGCGACGATGATTATAGTGTCTGTACTCGCGAAACACTCGTCGCTCGGTGAACGCCGGACACGTGATCCCGAACGTGACGTTACGGTGCTCCCACGTGTGTACCAGTGAGGTGAAGAGTCGCGCCGGAAGCCAGCGTATAAACGCGCGGAATCGCTCCCTGTGAATGTTGGACGCTGATTGCAGTAGTGTGGACGGCAGTCGTGGAAGGCTTTGCCTGGTGTGTTTACCGTGGTGGATGTTCTCTGTTCGGCTTGGTTCGGCACGAGGTACTACTTAATTCTTTTTTCGCGTGTTTCTCCGCTGTGCATCTTTATAAGCGAACCGGTGATCAGAGAATCCGAAGGTTGCCGATGATCGCGCGGCGATTTTATCGCGGTGAATATTCGTGTTTCGCATAATCGTCGAATGCTTGCCGACGAATCGAAGGCGACTCGCGTGACTAGCTCAACGATATTTACGACTGACGTCCAGTTGCATTCCGGAGCAATGAGTGTCGGCAGTCATCCACGGACTATCGAGCGGTCCGTCGAAAAGTACACGGTGTATCCGTTCATTGATTTTCCATCGACGATGTTGATAGCGAATCCGGAATGACGAAGGATTCATTCCAAAGTGAAAAAGGTACGAGGCATTGAATTATACAATTTCCCCCCCGACTACTCGGTAACCGCTAGACTACCAATCGACTCGATCCTCGAGCTTATCCATCAACCCCTTTATCATCGAATCGGACGCGATCACTCGAACGAGTAAGATGCATGCCTGAGATACGTTCTGTGAAACTAATTATCGCGACTCGAGCGCGAACACCGCGACGCATTCCCTTGCGGTACCACGGAAATCGTTCCGCTCTCGCGAGAAGGTTCCTCGTGGGTACGCGTGCTATCGCTGGCGAAAGCGTGGCGAGTTTCGTTACGTCTTTGCCTATCGATAGTGTGTACGTAATTGGCGGTGTGTTTGCACAGTCTGCGGCTGCAGCAGCGCGTCGTCGGTTTTCGCGGTTGACAACGCACCGCGATAACGCCGTGGCCCCACCTGTCCCGTGCGCGTAATTGCCAGTCTCTCTCACTCTCTCCTTCCCCGTTAATCTTTCTCCTTCTACCGCCCTCTCTCTGTCCATCTGTTGGCGATTCCAGCATCGCCAGCATGCTTCTTTCGCGTTGTTTCATCGATACCCACCGCGAGGTAAATGCGATTCTTAAACGTCGTTTAGGAGCAGGAAAAGTCTTATCAAGGACTAGTCTTTCGCGGACTGGTATGCCCGTTTGGCGACACCCAGATATGTTTGGCGTGCGGTGTAGTCTTGTCGATGAATGATAGGTGTGCTCGTTTAGCGTTATCGTTAATGAGGGTGCCGCGGCAGCGGATATTGTTTGCAAGGAGTCGTGTGAGGTTGCGAAACGTAACATTGTATGGGAGGAATATGGTAAATTTTGATAACGCTCTGATGTGTGCGTGTTCCCTTTAGTTTAGCGCGATACCCAGGCGTCACTCGTCGTAGGAAACGAAACAGGATTTCACAGTGGCGTGTTTTTCCTTGATACACGATTTATCTTGAATCCGTATCGAACAATCATATTCTACCGCGAGCTTTCGATTGAAATTTTTGAGGAAGGTTGGCAGAATTATTTGCTAAGGGAAGAAATAACTCTTCGCTCCTCTCCCTACTGAAGTGCATAAATTATAGCCGAATCAACGAGCTGTAGACAACCGAATGTAACAACAAGTGGATTACGCGAGATTTCGCTAGCTTGTAACAAAGATATTTCTACTCTCGATCCATCTGTCAGCTCCACCCGGCAGCAATTATTTCTCAAGCATTCGTCCCGTGAAATATACAAGCAACCCACCGTTGATGTCTAATTCCTCGTGGACCTGTTGGAAGGCAATCGTGCCGGCCAGCACGGCACCCCATTATCTCGGATTGAAATCTGAAATGCAGGTCAAACGTTTCGCCGACGTTCGGTGAGGCCACGTGGCACGAAGGACCCGTCTGACTCGTTCTATTACCTGGATAACAGATAACGGGGAGAACTCGTGTTGCATAATCGTCGATCTATCCCGGGACATTTGTATACTTGACTTCCAGCACGCGACTGGCTCCGATGATGGAGGAAATAGTGGAAAAAACCGAGAATCTTGTTTACACCGCCGAATCGCCACGGATTCGTGATTATTTCCGCAAGGACGTGGCACGGGGAAGAAAAGCTGCTAATGTATGCGCCGAACATTGGGCACCATTGTTGTGAACGGTGTAATGGCTGCAGCGACCGTCGCAGAGGGTGGAGGGACCGTTTCGATTTGGTATCGCGACCCTATAAATATTTAATGAAGTTTGTACCCTTCGATTTGACGAGGGTCAGCGGGATTAAAGCTCTCGCGGATACATAATCGGTCGTTTGGCGTGTTGAGAAACGAGTTTAGCGTACGATTAACGGATTCTGGGACGCGACTTGTCTTTCGCAACTGTGAAGGATTATCGATAAAACCGTCACCGTGCTTGAGGGCAAACACAACTTCAACTTCGAAGAAAAAAACCCAGAAGATCTTCGGTGCAATCCTACCTTTCGTGACACCTGAAATGCGACGGCGATAAAGTTGCAAATATTGAAGCCCAAGGTTCTTTTTAATTGCTGGCGCTGATAACATCTAGGGGGGGAGTGCGAATGATACGGCAACAGGTTGCGAAATCGCGCTGAAATTGCGAGCTTCGACGCACGTGATAAGAAACGGGTAGTATTTTTTCGCGGCGCCGTTTCTTGCCACCGCGGATACGTTCAGAGGGAAAGAATGCGGGTCTGCAACATTGTCACACGCGAAGAACACGTTTCGAGCTGCGCGCAAATATTCCATTCCAACTGGCGGCGTGTGCACACAGTCTCCGTGAATAATCAGCCACTCTTTGCCCTCGAGCGAATGCATTGTTTCCGTGGCGGTCTTATTTCGTTCGAAACACTTTCCCCCGAATCAATTTGGGCACTCGCCGAACGATTTTGTTTCGTTACTTACCCCGAAAATAATTTTGCGACACATTTCCCTCTCTTTTGGGAAAATTTAATGGCGATTGCCGAGTGTATACGAGGGGTAGTAGTCCAAGTGTAGACACTGTAACACCACGTTGACCTTTTGCGAGTTGCCACTTTGTAGACAACGCCGTGTAAACTTTGAACTTTGGCTCGCGTTCGCCTGACAACTTGGGTAGAGCCCGAATTCAAGGGTGATCCGACGTTCCAACGTGAAGACGCTTCGTTGCGTTTCTGATTTAGTATCTCTGTGGATTGGGGTGTCTAGTAGCTTAGGGAAGCTTACACAAGGAGACGAGAAATCTCGAGCGGAGTAGAAAGTCTGGGAGTCCGGATAAATTGAAGAATATTAATACGGATATCTGTCACATGGTTTTCATCGCTTTAAACTTTGTCTTCAGGGAACACCACGTCTCTTTCTTGCGTCGGAGAGTGATTAATTGCAGGGTAGAGATTTATTTCAGCTGGTCTTTTGATCGTCAACAGTTGCGAATTAAATAAATTGCGGAAATAATTGCGGATTAAGGAAAGGAACGTTTATAATGAGAATATTTCACCCGAGATTTCTAAGAATATCGCAGTTCTTATTTTGTCGTTTGCTTTCTTCAAAGTATGTATACGCCAATTATTCTTTTAATCACCCAGCTGATGTATACGTCCTTCAATTGACGTAAATAAATTTTTGTTCAATTAAATATAAAACGCAGCGAGTAGAATTTTATATAATTAGGACGTAGTCTTTCCTTCGACTAAAACGATCGTTATCTTCGTAGCAACGCAAATACTTAGAAATTAAACAACGGAAAAAGAAATTCATTCCTACACCCGGTACTGAATTTCTTCGAATTTCCAGCCAGTCTGGAAACCAGCACTTAATTATACTAATAGCACGCTCATAGGTGCGGGCAGTGTAAGTTTGCAGTGCTTCGCCATGAAAATCGGCGGTGAACAGGTGCTTAACGTTTTTCGTGGAACATTTTCCAAGCAGCTCGTCCCATGGCGCAGTTTCCTTTCTTGGATTATTTTCATCGCCTGTCGCGGCCTTTTTCCTTGACATAATTCGTCCCGACGCGACTGGACAAGTTTTTCTGGACAGTGTCATATTGCGTGAATCGCGCAATGATTCTAAGTAAAACCTAAAATCTGTGAACAGTTTTAACGCGTTTCTAGCGGATATAAAGGTATAAAATTGGGTGCGCTGAACTGAGTGTTAGTTTTCACGCTATGCAATTTATGTCGATTTTATGAAGATGATGTTTTCATTGGCAAATCTAATTTTGAGTTCATAAATAATTAATCCTCCTGTTTTCTTCAACCGTTACCATTTGATATATTTTTCCAATATTTTTGCAATTCTTTAAACAATTATAATAATGTATGTAATTAGCCGAATTGTAAGACAAGAATTTGCAATAATATCTACCTTGAAAAAAAATGGGAATTTTGATGTTGCAAGGGATGATTCTAACGCTCCCACCTTTCTCTTCCTCCAGTCGATTTAAATTTCGCACATCGATAGTTTAAGTACATCTTTGAACGAGCCGCATAATTCGTAGTTTATTCGTACTTTAATAGCACGTAATCTTGCAGCGATGTTTCTCAGAAATATTACGATTAAGAGGCTTGATTTAATTCTAGAGCCCGATCGCGCTGTTGCGCAAGTTTCTCTTAATTCTGGGGTAGCCGAAGACCAGGCTACTTAATTCGAGTTTCGTGTAAGTGAAACCCATGCAGCCTTTCCTAGGACGTTAAAATTAATTTCGCGTCGCTACAAATTGATCCTCCCACTCGTTGTACCTTTCAGAACAGGGTTCAATTTTTTTTTATTTTCGCGAAACAATATCAAATTGCTCACCACTGTTCCATTTAAATCGTGCTATAAATTCTCTCCACGCGCAATTTGCGACGCTTCGAAGCATTGTTACTTCGGCGCAATAAAAAAAAAAGCAACAGCAAAGCTGTCAGCAGCAGTGAATTTCGCGCGAACCCTCAACAGAGCGCGATCGTGTCGTCGAAGAGTTGAAAGGAAAAAGATATTGCGAACAAGTTGAACGATTTTCCACAATGGTACGCCGCGACCCAGCCGATACCCGTTCAAAGAGCAATAAATATTTCAGCTAACCAGCGCGTATATAAGGCGTGCTTCGCAAAAGCCTTCCATTCATGCCGCGGTGGAGCTTTAGCACGATGTATCCGAGTCTATCCGCGCCTCCCTTTCCCGTTGACCCGCTCGTGTGCCCTCATTGATACATGCATCGAGGCCCCTTACGGTTTACGAGCTGGTAGCATGATTTATCGCTATCGGTGGACGCCGCAAGAATCATTAGAAACGTCGACCGAGACCGCAAAACGTTCGACGGGATTGGCGATCGCGCGCTCTATTGATTCCCTGCGTTCAAACGCACGTTCAGATTCATTCATCGCTCCACGTGGCGGTCTTTTGCGATCTGTGAATCGTAGCTCGACTAATCGTTACGGTATATTTCGGAGAAACGTCGAACGCTTTGGTAATTTGCATTAAAAATTTAACGGGCAATTTATTTTCTATAGATACGACGCACAACGCGAGACAACCTCTGCGCAGCCCGAGTTTCTCGTCGATCAAGCTTGTACTTCGTACGATTTATATAATGAGCGACCTTTTGTAATCAAATTCGACGCCGATTTATCACTTTCCGACTGCACCAAGAATTTTTCATCCTCGTTTCAACGTGAACTCTGTCCCCCCGTTAGAGGCACAATGTTTTCCAGACGCTCGTCGAGCACCGTAGGAGGGGCGCGCCGGTTATCTCTCACGGCCTTCCGATTTAATTAAGCACGGTTTCTGCCCGTGCCAGGAACTTTCGATATTAGGCCCGGCTCGTATCTATCGGGTCGAGCGAGCAAACTCGAACTCCCCCGGCACGATCTATGCCCGCAGTCCTTGCATTGCACACAGGCAGGAGAATCGCTCGCGATACGGTGTATAGGTGAACTCGTTTCCAAAGTCCGAGAGGCGGCAGAGGGGTGAAGGCAGTCGGCCTTTGTTCACGGTGTGGATCTGCCGGGCTTTCATCCCCCTACTACCCTATCCAGGAACCCTCCGTCGGACGCTGAGCGTCGCGACGCCTCCGCTTCCCTCCCCTCTACCTTCCTCCAGCTCCCTCGCCCTTCCACGTCTCCTGCGGCTCCGCCGTGGCCTTTGTGCTCTTGTCAACTTGTCAAACTACCCCTACCGTGAGCTTCGCCGAGGCAGCATCCAATACCAACCCTGAACCAACCGCTCCGCTGGATCCTCGTTTCTCACCCTGCCTCTGGTCGGCTACTCCACCCAATATCCTCCTTTTCTCCCTTGCCCGCTTCTCCGCCGGTTGCCCGACTCTCTTTCTCCTGTGCCCTTTTCTGCCTGTCACTGGACGACTTCCATGGACAGCAGGCTGTCTACCGGAAACGTATTTCCTTCGGGAGACACGCGGAAGAACGGCTGCGTGGTCCTCCGTTCGGTCTTCGATTATCGCTGAGTCCTCTGGGATAGAACACTTCGTTGGTAGAATAGGAGGGTGGTATATATATATCCCTGTTATATGTTTCTTCGGCGTGATTTCACCGAGGGTGGATATTTGAGTGTTTATTTTTTCTCGGGGTTCGTGGTTTTCGGTTAAATGAAAAATAAATCAACATCTAACTTAATTTATCGTTCTATAGAGTAGAATTGCATTTTGAACATAAACAAATGTCTGATCGTGACCTTTGGCTTTTTATTTGCAATTACTGGAAGGCCAAGAAATATTCCGCAAAGCTGTGGCATTTCTTGCAGACAAACTCGATATCAGCGTTAAAATGCGATCTAAGATAGTCGGCTTACCATTTGCTAATTATATCTGCTAATTGTATACTACCTGTAGCCGCGGGTGTCGCACTCACACCTCCACGCTGCGCGCCCGAGGTGTGCACGTGTTTAAGGGTTAAACGTTCCCCCCGTGCCGGACGTTTCCGCGATTATCACGCCGCGATATCAGTGACTCGCCCACCGGCGACCGCGTCTTTCGCCTGGTACACTTGCCCCGACACGGGGAATTTGCATTCGCCTATTTCGCGATGGTTTACTCCCGTAGCCACGAACGTCTGTTATTCTGCATTCTAAGAGCGGCGAAAGAAAGATAAACGAGGGAAGAAGGGTCTGCCACGGGTTTGGGTATTTTAAGCGACTTTCAAAACACTGTGCTCGGTAACGTGGAAGGGTGGTTTTGAGGGAAATGATATTATAGGTGATTAAGTATTGTTGCTTCTACGCGGTGTTTGTTCCGCAGAAGTTGCATGGCAGTTTTATCGGTTTAAAGCGGCAACTCAAGCACAGTGACTGATAGCTTGCTTTCTTAGTAGCGAACGAGAAATTGTTGCCGCGAGTGTCAGATGAGAGATAATGTTATTCTTATTGCAGTACGCTTCTTTTTAATTAACATCTACTCAACTTAGTATTCCTAACGTGCTCATTTCTGGACCTCATTAATTAAGCCGCTTTTCGGCCGGACGAAATTAAGAATTTCAAATTAATTCAGTTTATTCGTTGCCGCGTTTCTGAGAAAGTAAGTTACAGCTTTTGAAATAGAAGTAATCTACATAACGAGCTGCCCGATGTCTCAACGTCGTATAATTGCCCTCGTCTTTTTTTTAACAAAGCATCGAATTGAGGACGAAAATTTTCGGCAGCTTACCGGCACAATTTTGTCCGAGCAGGTGACTAATATCAATCTGAAAAAAACGGCGACGCCGTTACCTCGACGCGTAAGTCGTGGCATAAATTAACTTGGGGGGGTAATTATTTCAAAGTTGCGGCGGCTGGACAGCCGGGGTTGGAGGAGGAAAGTCCTAGGGGGAGGACGAGGAGGAGGTGGGATGGAACTGTTGGAATTTTTGACTCACCTTGTACAAGCTGTCTGTGCCGAGAGGCGAAGGAGACATACGGTGAGCGAAACTCTCGAGAAGCAGGGTGAGCCCGTGCAACGTTCCGGCCGCGCGAGCCTGCGGCTTGATTTATAGGGTGGCGTCAAAACTTTCCACTCTCCGTCGTATCTCGCCGCTCTTATAGACACCCCCCTTTCGTCCTCACGACGAAATAAAGGCTCACCTTTGTAATTTTGCCTCGACTGTCGCGTATTAAACTCGCCATTAAGACGCGCGTCCTCTGCAAACCCTCTGCCACCACCCTGTTTCCACCCTTGGTTCTTCATGGTAATTAGATCGAATACGTGGACTTGAAAATTTAATAAAATCGTCCTCTATGTATTTGCAGACGAATATTTATCGGCTTGGTAGGAATAGAAGTCATTTATTTAGTTTAAATAATTCAACAACGATTAATAACAATGCCAATAATCGCATTGCTCGAATATTAATTGTGGCCATTAGTCCGACGTGTTTTAATTTAGACTAATGTAGGAAGCAGTGTCGGTTGCTACTGTGGAGATTGATTGAAGGGTTGTTTGAACGTTTGTGGCCTTCTTGTGGAAACGGTCGAGAAGTGAAATCTGGCTGTCAGGTTGCCAGATGTGAGATCTTTTGTGTTATTGTTCCGTTTGGGGAAGGTGTTTCCTAATGAAGGGTTTGAGTGGTAGCTGTCAGGATGAATGAAGCTCACGGTTACGCATAATGACCGTGCACGGTGTTACAGAAGCGTGCAAAGGTTCAGTTTCATCGGTCAACCACGCGTCCATAAATTGCAAATTATCGCGCCACTCCAACCCTTCCAGCGTGTCCCCGCGGAAAGTTAGCTACCTTGCGTCATGAATTCTAATTAGCCTTTTTAAATTGCGGAGAGTAAAAGCGAGTTACTGTTACGGTGGATCAAAACAATTATATCTTTCGTCTCATGGAAGTTCTCATTTGCTGGTTTTGCCGCACACAAAAATTCTAGGTTCATTTCAAGAACTAGGGTTTATAATTCTCGCCCGTTGTTGCTCAATTTCCTTGACTTTGTGCCGCCAGAAATTGTCTTAATTTCTCGGCTATCCTCCCATAAGTTTCCAAGTCGTCCTCCCAGCAAACTTCCATTGCTCCTCGATGGACCGCGAGATAGGGCGGTTATTAACAAAGTGGAATCTAGATTTCGTGGAACATGGCTGCTAACTTTTGACCCCTTTAAGTCCAGTGAAACGCGACGTTCTCAGGGTACGACCTGTCGCGTTTTACATGTTGTATCGCAATACTTGAGATTCGAGATCCTATCTGCCCCGACTCTCTCGCGCGACGAATCCCCTTTCGTGTCGTTACAAATCTTTCCCTTTTCGGTGGACCTTGATCTCCCCCCGTAAAGAGATCATCGCGATAAAATGTAAAAAATATTTTTTCGAATCTTTCGTAAGGTGACACGGGCTCCAAATCAAATCTCGTGTAATGTAAATCCGCTCGTTAACTAGAGTTACGAATAAACCGGTATCCGTGAGACAATTTCAGAAACTGTGCGCGCTCGTTGTTTCTCCTCGAGTTTCCAAGAATTCGTACAAACCTTCGAAACGGGAGCGGGTCGAAAAGAGAAAGCTGACCGGCCTAAGTTTCATAGGTCGTAGAGAAAAAAGTTTTCATGAAAAAATGTGAAAGTTAGGCACGCAACAATTCTCGCAGGCTTTTCAACGCACTGCCACGAACGGCAACGAATAAATAGCGGCGTTAGGTGTTGGGCACCCCGCTGAGGGGACGACACGCAAAATTCGGGCAACTACGCTCGAGGATTTTCTCTTTGCACGGTTTCTCTTCCCTCTGTTTACCGTCCCCGTGCTGCCTGCGAACGGCGACCTGTGGCCGTCGAAATCGATACGGGCTATGGGGGTGCTGGGTCGACTACGGGTGATTCCTCGCTCGCGAAAAATATTCGAAATAAATTTACCTGAAAGTTTTTAAGGGAAGAAATGAAATTCTTCTTATAATGTAATTAAAAATTTTATTACAATTATACCTTACCACAAGATTTTGGTATTATCAAAACAAGTTCAACTTGTCGAACCACTCCAACCGTTTAAATTCTTTTTATACCGTCCGAATGAGAATTTTCACGACCGAACGAACTTTTGATTTTATGTTCGATTATTATAGGCACTCGTCATTCAGCAACCTTTTCAGCGTTTACATTAATGTCAAAGAAACTTGGTAATTTTTAAGCTTCCAGGCCCATTTGAACGTTTCCAAACAGGATCGTTCATCAGCCGTCTAAAAAGCTGGCGACAGCCTTTTAAATTAACAAGCCCAATTAAAACGATTTCAGTAAATTACGTGCGAAAATCCGATCTATTTATCGCTCGATACGTTCTGCCTTCCAGAGCTCCGTCGTTCTCCGCGTCGAATAAATTAAAGCGACTGCTCGTAGGCGACGCATAATTCATTGTATCGAGCCGGGGGACCATCCTCGCAATGATTTCAACGCGTCTGACGAGTCGACAGATTTGAAAAGATCCCGTCGAGCATTATTGCCTGGCTACGTAATGTGTCATCGTCGAGCGAAGACATTTTCTCGGCACTCGTTATGCTAAAAAAAAATAATCGGGGCGTTGAAAACGGCGATATCGAGATTGTCAAAGAAAAAAAGAAATATTTTCCTCCCAGTTCTGTAAATGCCCGAGCAACATCGATTCAGCAAAGGTTTATTCAAACGGACATATTTAGAAGTGTGAAAAAACGTTTCTGGCTGCGCTGCAGTAGATCTGTGCACGCAGAAAAAAAGCACACAACTTGGTCCACGGTAGCTCGTTGAAAAATACGACCGCTGATAATCTCGAATAGGGACAGCAGAGGAAAATGGAGATAGAGGCGGTAACTGACGCGAAGCTACCCAAGTACACAAGTTGAAAACGAACGGGAAAAAAGCGCAGAGGGTAAAAATGGTCGAAGGGTGTATATAATGCATATCGTCGGCCAGCAGAACGTTGCCGGGATTTATCTGCGACGCCTGTGGCCGATTGTTTCGGACCTGCGAGTTCCCTCGGATTTCGTACCCTTTAACCAGAAAGGCTGCCCTGAGGTCTATACGAGCCTCCGTGCCTCTTCATTAAATATGCCGTCATGTCGGTAAATACTAGCGAACCTCCTGGGTCGCTAAAATGACGGAACATTTGAAAGCTCCCTACCACCATTCGCTTTTTCAAATATGCCGTCCGATACAACGTGAATACTATAAGACAACTGCTACAAGACGACCCTACCCTAAAGTTTATGGTTTCCCAAGCTTTATGACCGTTTATGGGCCCTCTAAACCAATTCGTATCCGAACGAGGGTGGCTCCTCGTTTTAATTAATTCGCATGCCTACAAGCACCGAAGTGCCTGCTATCCTGCCCCCACGGTGTATGCATTTATCGACGTAAAATTACAAAATGTGCTCGTAACAATTCATCCCAGACCACCGTCAACAATTTACATCCACCGCCAGTCGTCAACATTCGAACGGACGATCGCGACAGCCTCTTCGGCCGTCAGATTCCTCGCGAGTCGTCGTCCATCTGGGGGGATTTCGCAATCGGCCACTAGGAGACACGAGGCAGCCGGTCCAGGACCGTCCTCGCGGTCAGCTGACGCGAGGAGAACGCGGACTCGGTAGGGGAAATGGAATTACGGATGCGGCGTGCGTGGAGAGCGGCATAAGCTATTGGGCGGCCGGCTTTTGAGCGGCCTTGCAAACTGGTTTCCTGCAGGCCGACTCGATTATGCTAATCGCATATGCATGTTAGCATTTGGCTGATCTGCTGGCGTGCCGGTACTCCGTTCACCGGTCCGGCTGCCAGCACGGTGTGCGCGTGTGTACGGTACATATATACAAATATACATGCACACCTATACAAGTGGTTCGCGATCCTTTTCGATGGAGCGGTGCGCTCGAGAAACCTTGATCGCGGCCACCCTTTAATGCCAACTCGACCTTCCGCCAGCTGGACACCTTCCACCGTGCGTAACGGTATCCATCGCTGATTTCCCGTGACTCCTTCTGCCGCGCCCGTTATTCACCTGCGATTAATTTCTTTTCGCAGAGATCCTTGCAATGTTTCGTCGTTATTCTTTTCGTCCACTTTGATACTTCTGTCCTCGGGAAGTTCCTTCTGGGTGTCTTTATTTCTTCATTCTCTGTCGCCCGTTCGGAGCGCCGGGGTAATAACAATTGCGACGTCTCTTAATCGAGGAAGGGCTTGGATTATTTCGCGAGTCAAGAACGCATTCCGGGAAAGATTCGGACGCTGTTTACGCCCGATAATACCGTCACGGTGCATTCCATTCTATTTACGTTTCGCGTGCACCGTGGTTTCGGAGATTTATGGGCTGTATCGAGGTGGCGAAGCATCGCGACAGGCAAGGGATAATGGCGATAAGGATGCCAGCGGGTCGTGACTATCTCGTTCCGCCTAATATGAGTTCTTGGCGATTGCAATATATGTACTTTGTTCGTCGTCGATCATTAATTATTCGCAGAAAATGAAGTACCAAACGTCGGAAATAATTTGACGGTCTGTTTGGAATATTATTTTGAATATTGCTTCCATTTAGGGTATAATCTGAGTGACGGACTAATTATTGAAATATACAATAAAATGACAGAAATCGTTCAGCCAATAATCGATTACTCGGTATTTTCGTTTTTATCTGTCTCCCTCTCTTCTGCTGCAAATATCGACTTTGGCGCAGGTACGCTTTTCCTTGGAAAACGTCAGAAAATTATCAGGTCAGAAAATGTTATTTCCGTTTTAAGAAGATTGTTTTAGAAAGGGCAAACGCGTGCGCAGATGATTGTCCACAGAGCAGGGCCGCGGTTGACGAGGAAAAAAAAAGTCAAGGAATTATTCTATTCGAACCGAGTCGAGCGAATTGGGTCGCGACTTTGGACACACCGGCATGAATCCTCCGGTTCTCGTCACGTCTCTTCGAACCGGTCCGCCTGGACGTTGCTTATTATCACGCGGATCGTAAATTAATGGCGCGCAATTAATGCCGGCAATGAAACTCTAATTGCGTTTACACGATGCCGGTTTGTTCCTCGCGGTATCTATATAAATATTCATCCCGGCCGCTTTCGCTTATACCGATGTTTGCTAATTGAGCACGAGCCTGTTTCTTCCGATCCCGTTTATCATATATTACTCGGGGATTCAGATGAAAAAGCCGCACAAAACGGTACACAAAACGCGCACCTGATATTTCCCCTCTGGTATAAAAAGAAATTCTTTCAATCGTGAATTTACAGTTTTAATATATACCATTTCAATCGCGTCGATCATTTCGACGCGCATAAATCGTCTGAAGCAAACTGTGCCGCCATCTCACGATCGATATATTTATCGATGGCAGCGTCACGCGTAACGGATGCTCGCCCAAAAAACCCATCAGGGGAGGAAGAGGAAACGAAGTGATCGCAGGGCCCTGGCCGACGCATCCGGAACGGGAATTCGCTCTCAAGGTCGCAGTTTTCTGTTCCTTCCTTCTTTCCTTCTTTCTTTTTTTCTTAAAGCGGGAAGACCCCCATAAGTGGCTCCTGCTCGGGGATCCCCGTTTTACGAGCTCCTTTAGTTTACGACTGTTTTACGGCGTGCGAACGACCGACACGAGTTACGAGACTCGTAAATGTCAAATAGTGCCACCGTTCGTTCACGGTCACCGACGATCTTCAGTGGGCCAGCTGGTTGGGATATCGCATCGTTTATTTAAATGCCGCCATTTATAACAGATAGGGTGAATCTTTGAACATCCGTCGTGCGGCAGTTTCATTGCTCGATTAGCACTTGTTACCTTGCCGCCGGGTCGCGGCTGTCCGCGTCGTGTTCCAGAGTTCGTTTATTTTTATTTATTTTTTGTCAAGTATTGCATTCTTGGTTTTTTTTAGATCGTCAGGTGGATAAAGTAATTTAGATAACAGGGGGTAGTTTCTTGAAATTGGGCCAGACACTTTATCCGTTTTATGCTTGCGATACGCGTGTCGTTCGATACGAGTGAATTTTTTTAATTTTGACCTCCGCTTCGGTTTGCTTCGCATTCCGAATGTTATTTGTATTGCAAAATGGATACGTTATTCGATGCGATTTAAATGTTTCGCAACATAAAACGTGTTGTCGATAACGCGGACAAGTGTTTGCTTTACGCAGACACAATCGATACCAGAATATCTTTCATGCAAATGTCCCGGCCAGTGAAAGTTAATTGATTGGTCGGTGCTCGCGTTGCCTGCGCAATTTAAAGAAATTCGTAGACGGCCAGCGTATGATATTTAACGCCGTATCTGTATAATTGATCGGGGGAAATTAATTTGGCAGACAGAGTTGGCGGGCTTCGGTCGAACCGTTGTTCGCGATAATGGAATAGCAAATGTTCCATTACGGTGCGGCAACAAAGGCTAGGAAACGGCTATTCGAAGAGACAAAGGAATTCCTGGCAGGAGCCATTTTGTTGACTAGAGGCCATCATAGCTGCCTGACGTCACTTCCATATCCAACTATGGCGTCACGTGACGCTCCACCCTGTTTTCAATCACCTTGGCCCCGAACCCACCCAGCTGTCAGACACGCTCCACCCCGTTTTTTCGACTTCTTCAGACTATCGCCATCGCCATCTGCCGGCAATAACACGAACCCCTTAGACCTTTAAATGGCTAGGTAGTTTATGTCCCTTCCGGTCGATGTCACCACCCGATAAAGCCCAATGACCTCGGTATGCTGCCCTTGAAAAAAGTCAAGGATGTCCAGCACTCTTTTCGTGAATGCCCGCAACGGCACATGGAACTTGAACTCACCGCATTTTGCTACTTTCCGCCAGTCAGGAAGCGACTTCCGTTATGATCCTCCGCTACGCAATTAAAAAGCCGCACACTCGCGAACGGAGTCGCAAAAAACTTTCCGAGGGGAAACAATACGAGTGAACGTTCCCGATAATATCTACGCGTGTCGTTTTCCATTTAAAATAGTTTGCAGACGCGGCCGAAGTAACAGCCAGGCGGGTGTAAAGCTCCGTACGCTGCATTTTTAAATAGGCAGTCCATGGGCAGCGAAACAAAAAAAGAGGAAGAAACAAAGGTTACGCGTGGCGCGGACAGAAACGATTCAGCATTTCCTATCTCGACCGTCGAAGGAAAAAGCAGGCGAATAAAAAACAATTGCACCCCTTTACACCGCGGGAGTGCGAGGGTGCCGTTTTGGTTACAGGAAAAGAATATACGTAAGGGCGAGCGGGAATTGAGTTAAAATCCTGCGAGAGGTAGAATTTATACGCGATCCTGGCCGTTTGTAGCGCGGAGCAGAGTACGGAGCGCATGGAATCGCTATCGGCAGCCATTCATCAATCCGGGGAATCAATACGCTGGAATTAATGAAAGCGCCGCGCGAACAGCGAGCTAGCGGCCGGAATGTTAATCGCGATCGTCCCGCGTCCGACCCATTCCCGTGTACAGCAAACTCCCAAGGGCCCACCTCCGCCCGAACCCCTCCAACCTGCCACCCCTTTCCCACCCTTCGTTCGATCCCTTGTACATCCGCCCCCGCGACCCTGCCGCGTGCTCTCCGCTATTACCAACACGACCACCGTGCTGCCCACAATGCCCGTCGCATCGTACATTCTATTCTCTCGTCTGGAATGGCCGCTCTTTTATTTCTTTCACCGCTGGCGGTGCCGACGGCCGTTCGATTCTCTCACCAGCGCAAGCTGGCTAATTTCAAACCGTTCTGCGAACGACGCTGGTTTAAACATCGGGTCCGATTTTATGCGAATTTTCTGTGCTTGATAATCTACGGTAGGGAAATTGATAGACAATGGACAGAATAGTTTGACGTATTGTTTATGTATAATGGTTTGGGTGAATTGATTTAGTTCCTGATTCTATAAAGTTAGTTTTGGGTTCGCGGAGAGTAGAGGCTTACTGGCATAGCTGTCGGCAAGTAGTATGAGGCAGTCAGTGCGCAGACCTGTGGCACAAGACTGGGACTCGGCTCTAGTGACGTTGCCAACTTCAGGCCGCTGTCTAGGGGTACGATGCGTGGTCGGTATGGAAGGTTTCCGGGCCCAATCGGAAGATCGGGTCGGCAGGTTTCGAAAGATCCGGCCGATAAAGAACCGACGCATCGTAACAATACCTGCTTGCGAACTTTTGAAACTACCTATAACTCCCGCGAATTTTAAATCTATGTATCGTCGGAGCAGTGTTCTTGAACATCGTGTGCCTCGATTATTCGCGTCTATTTTATGCTTCAAACAAATTCTCGTCGTACGGTTTGGTGCTCGACGTACAATACATTCTCAGAATACTGCTCAGCCGAAAATAATAAAAAGGAACAGGGAACGACGCGTTTCTAGTTACGTACTAACGAGTTGCGCCGAACTCTGAACGGCGGGAACGGCAAAAAAATTAGTAGACTGGGGAGAATGTCGACGAGGCGTTCAGTAGCCGCTCTGTTTAATGGACGGGAATTTTTCCAAATTTAACGATCGTTTAGCCCGCCCACACAGAAGGGCCAAGCGAGCTCGGTGTCTGGGCGATGGCCGTCACCGTGACGAGCACGTGTGTAACTCGCCTTCTGTCATTCAGAGTCAAACTTCTGTTCATTTGGTTCGTCGAACAGAGATCAGCAAACAGTGCATTTGCTGGTCTCCGTGGTTGCTCCGTCGCTGAAGCTCGCTAAAGGCAGAGTACTTTTTCTTCGTAGCAAATGATGGGTCGGTTTCTCCGTTAAATCAAACGTTGATCTTGATATCATTTTACTAACCGCGATACGATGCACGTGGAGTTAAAGTCAAGTGTATTTCTGATGTTACAGGTGCGGCACAACTTCGTTAGCAGGGTGGACAGAGGAACGGAACGTGTCTGGAGCGGCTTGGCGCTTTGAACGAAGGTACCACACCGAAGAAGAACTCTGATTACCATCTTGCCCCCCCCCCCTCGTGTACAAGTTTAAACTACCCCTGCAGCTTGATAACTTATACGGTTCTGTAGTGCTCCAGTTTCTGTTTTTTTTCTGTTTCGTATCTACGTGCCCAGTGTGATATACGGGCAAGTTAAAGGAAATAAACGAAACGGAAGAAAGAGAGTAGAGGAATTCGATGATACGCAAGTGATTCACAGTGATGGTTGTGTGATAAAAGGAAAAAAGTAGTGTGCGCGTGCTGATCGAGAGTGTGTGAGAAGGAAGGAGTCAGGCCGGAGGTGATATTACATGTATAAATAATAGAAATATCCATGTATATGTAAAGACGTGTGCCAGTGTGTCCGTACGCAGGTATTCGAGTACAAAGCAGACAGAGATATTACGAGTGAAAGAAGAAACGGTTGCGCGATTTCTCTCTCTGTACCAAGGCAAGAAAGTACGAGGAAGAAGAAGAGGAGGAAGAGGAAGGAGAGGAGGCGGAAGAGGAGTGAGTGGTAGGTGGAGAAAAGACAAGTAGAACCATTAAAAATCACCGGATAAACGGAGAGTGCGAGTTAGCAGGCCGAAACAAAAGACCGAGGTGGCATTAGAAGGTTGGACAGGTGGGACAGTAGCATGAGTTCGTACTTCGCGAATTCGTACATCCCGGACCTGCGTAATGGCGGGGTGGAACACCCGCATCAGCATCAGCAACACTACGGTGCCGCCGTTCAGGTGCCCCAGCAAACGCAGTCGGTGCAGCAGCAGTCTCAGCAAGCCGGGGAACCCTGTGACCCTAGTCTCCTGCGACAAGGTGTGCCCGGCCACCATTATGGAGCCGCAGGTAGCCAGCAAGATATGCCTTATCCGAGGTTTCCGCCGTACAATCGGATGGACATGCGAAACGCGACCTATTATCAGCATCAACAGGAGCACGGCAGTATGGACGGAATGGGTGGTTACAGGTCGACGTCCCCGAGTCCCGGTATGGGCCACATGGGACACACACCCACCCCGAACGGACATCCGACCACTCCTATTGTCTACGCGAGTTGCAAGCTCCAAGCGGCCGCGGTCGATCATCAGGGTAGCGTACTCGATGGATCGGACAGTCCGCCCCTGGTCGAATCACAGATGCACCACCAAATGCATTCGCAGCATCCTCACATGCAACCCCAGCAGGCTCAGCATCCGCAGCAACAGCAGCAGCATCAACATCTTCAGACACAGCAGCAGCACATGATGTACCAACAGCAACAGCAGACGCAGACGACGACGCAACAGTCGCAAGCAGCCATGCATCCGCAGCAACAACAGCAAGCTCAGCAACATCAAGGGGTGGTCACGTCGCCGCTTAGTCAGCAACAGCAGGCCGCTCCACAAGGTGCGGCCAGTGCCAATCTACCGAGTCCGCTCTACCCATGGATGAGAAGTCAATTCGGTAAGATGGAGTTTCAATGTGGATGTTACAGATGTGTTGCTTGCGAACAAAATTCGTCGCGGTTCGTTAGGCGATTTTTACGTTTCGCGGAGGTTGGATGACGGGAATCGGAATGTAGTTTGCCGCGAGATTGCCGTTTTGCGATTCGCTCGAGTAATGGTCGACGAGATGTTTCATTCGACAATGTTACGGAACAGAAGCGTGTTCATAAATCTAAAAGTGCTGGATGGCTACGAGAGTAGCAGAAGTCGAGAAGCAACCATGTTGAATCTTCCATTTGCATCCGAATTACTCTGCCCGCTAACCTCGACCTTTAGAACCGCACGCCGGACAATATTCTTTACTTCGAGAGAACAGAAATTTCTCTATCTTCGGGGCAAGGAAATAAAAAGAAAAAAAAAAGAGACACGATTCTTACATTTGCAAAGTCAGAGAAGGCGTGATACGTGAGGTGGTTGTCGAAAATAGGCTCAAGGCTTTTCCCGCCGGACCAGAAGTTTCGGTAGAAAGCAAGGTTTCTAAAGAGGACGGCAGGTAGCCGGCTGCTTTCAGATTTATGCAACAGTAGGTAAAACTAGACCACACTCGTACGGTTTGCAAGCCAAGATTGGCATAATGTCTCCAGTTTCTAGGTATACCGACGTTCCGAGTTATTTATTGCCCTGACCTTTTAGCTCTCGCTGGTTTCACCACACGTACGTATGTATATACTCCCCCCCATAAAAGTTCTTTTACAGGCTGCGTCCGCGTTGGCTCCATAGCTTGGCAAAGTCCCCGTTCATCCACTTTTATTCCCATGATAACTCATACCTGTTTGTTTTCGCTCGATCTTGCGCGAAACTAGTTTGCTTGTTTTCACCTTCGTGTCCTCAGCTATTCAAGAATCTCATATATGTATATCGACCGAACGAGAAATAATATTTTGGGAAAACGTGTTACCCAGGTAGATGATTTTATTCAGTGTATTCAAATCCCCTTGATTCGTGCAAGTGGAACGGGATATTGAAGAAATTGAATAGTCCACCTGCTTTTTGAAATATGGACAGGGTCGTAACGCGTGAAAGGTTTACCGAAATTTTCTTGTACCGTTCGTGTCTGCGTCGAGTCGCAGGGATAATGCCGGGGTAACGAGTTGGAAATTTATGACGGCAATAACGAAGTGATAATAGCCGCTTCCCTTAACCCGAGGGTATCTGGCCTGGGTTAGGTAAGAGTACAGGTTCCGATTCCCCGCTGCGTTTGCTCTTATTTCCCTCCCCTTTCCCGTAATTCTTCGTTCACCAAATCCGAGGAAATGCCGCAACCTTGCAAGGTCAGGCATTCTAGATCCCCTTTGGCCTTCCGGCTACTCTTCCGGCTACTCTTGCAGTCAGTCGCTCGGTGAACTTTGCACAGTTAACCGTCTGTCTCTCTAAATCAAGTTAAGGAGCAAAGTGTTCCCAAACCGTGTTGGTTCGCCTGTCGCAGTGGATATCGTTGGCGTAAGTAAGGCTGATTAAAAATATTTAATACAATTGACTGTCAAGTTAATTTCCCGCGCCCTCTCAAGACCATCCATCGGTTCGGTCTGAAAGCTGGTATCAGAATTCTCGAAGCGTCGATAAATAGACTGGCACACGATGACGGGACTGGTCCAGTCTTCGTTGCCAGTCAAAGGAAGAAAGAGGACCTGGTGCCTGAATCTGCTCACAGATGTCGGCACGCTTAAGTTTATCCCCTCGTCATCGAGCAACGTCCACAGCGTTTGTTTGTGGGCTAGAACATTCGTGCACTTCGTTTTTCCTCGCACCCCCAAGCGCGCAGAAAAATATAAATAGGAAAAGCTCTGCTTTCTATCTTGAATCTAATACAGAATCTTCTTCGATTATTCAAAGCGAGCAAACAGTTTTTATGCTAGAAATCCTCTCCACTTCATAATCAATGCCGCGTTCAAATCGGTACCAACCATTCAGAACAAGTTCAATCGGCAAACCACCTCAGACTCGTCGGATTTTAGCGAACATCTTTCTAATCTGCCTTCGATTCAACCGATCTACGATTTTCCGACACCGTTCGTCGGCGTTCCCCTTGTTAACAGCGTCCATTAGCTCCGCTAGTCGATCCTATTACCCTTACCGGTCTACCAATCATGATAAACTTCATATCAATTTAACAGGCTATCCATTCGTGGCCGATGCCGGCCGTTTCTTTCGAACGTTGCAAAACACCAGCTGAGCTAAGCGCGCTATAAGCAGGGCTCCATGAATAATGCATGGCTCAATTTTATAGATGCAGGTGCACTCCCGGGCATTTGCCCGGCGAAACCACCGAGATTCTCTGGCACCTTACGCGGGACATTTGCGTTACATAGGATAGGAAATTCCGGCATAGTTGGCTGAATCGCGAAACGCCAGCATGCGAGTGCGCATTTGGTGTCGTTTACTGCCAAACATCACGAAACGCTTCGTGAACGTGCACGACTTTCGACGCGAATGCCTCCTCCGCCGTTGCTACTTTGATGCACCATTCGTTACGCCGACGATTTTCGTTAAATGTCCCTGCCACCTGTCGCATTACCCGACAACCTCTGCCGCGATAAAGCTCCCGGGGCTTGCATAATTTCAGTGTTTATCGGGTCTCGAAATGTCAACGCGTGTTGGAATATTTGGAATAGGAAAGGTGAAAGATCTTGTTGCAACTTTTTTGCGGAGCTAAGTAGTAGGTTGGATTGCGTGTTGAATTGCACCGACTATTTCCAGTTTTTGTTTTATGGTAAATAGGGTACAAAGATTTCATGAACGATTAATTTTTGCTGATGCGAACCAGGTTTTCGTTGCACTGCCACCGTAATTCGGTAATTATTCATTTTTGTAATCGATCCACCATGTAGATAAAATTAGAACGAATCCCACTGGATGTACTCGTGAATAATTTAATTAGCCCGACTGAACAGAGGAACGTCAAAATTATCTCCCATGCGGACGGGGCTTGGGCAATCTATAGCTTTGGCCATCGGCGATTGCAGTTGCTTATAACAAACGTAAGAATGAGTACGCCTCACTTCGCCGGCCTCGATTTATCCTGCGAAACTCATTATCATACGAAAAATATACTATTTCTTGCGGCCAAGGTCCATGAAACGCACCGCGATCCCATAAAAATAACACACGACAGGGGTATAATAATTCAACAGTTTCAGCCAGCGTGACGCTTCGAGAATTTCGTACGATCTTAGATAAAGGACAATTAAAACGGAATCGCTTTGTTTGTACTTTTCGACCGTCGAAAGAAAATTTCTAGCCGAATCTATATCTATAATATATACATATCTGCATCTCTGACAAAACTCTGGTTCTAATTGTTATTAATACGGCGGCACCAGTTGTCGAACGTTTCGATTCGAGCGAATTCGCCCCAACGGTTACAAGGGAACACCTATCGGCACTCGCAACGCTTTTAATGTGTAGGATAATTACGATTCTTCTGCGCGAAAAGATTTATGATATCGAGTTCCTTCGACTCTGCGTGCCCTTCCCCTTCGCTCGCCAGGTTTCTCCACCTTGCAAATAAGCATGCTGCGGTGCAGTTGTACATAGGTGTGAGGCTTCCGTTATTGCACGCACGTGTACATGTACCAGCGCCACATTTCTTATGTAATCCGAGTACTGACACGAATGCTTAGCGGAGGAACAAAGTACCGCGGCGAAGAAACCCGCACTACCGTCGAATTAATCGCGCGAAATATCTACGTAAATGGCCAATAACCCGTGCACGTAATGAGGAATTAAAATGGCCCTCGGTGCTCCTTACCTCGATTTATTTCTTTCACTCGTTTTCTCCATTCAGTGGACTAATTGAGGGCGCAGATTTATGGAGTGGATTCGAGGCACGTGGCGCGTTCATCTCGCGAAGATATACTCGATATTGGAGCGCCCCTTTTGGAATTTCGTTCTCAAGGATTTACGTTTATTTATCTTCGACCTTAGCCTTTCATTTCATATTCAATGTATCGCATTTAATTCCTGCTCGAATTACGCGATTCCCCTTTTAAACGCAAGACAATTAACGCGCCCGGCCCTTCATTTCCGAGATTGGAGCAAGAATTACGGAAAACTCCCTAGATAATAAGCGGCGGGCGCACCGTTTTAATCTGCAGTTGACCTGGCGGAGGTCGTGGCGATCAAAATTCTCATCTCGAAACGCATTTCGCTCCGGACCGCGGTGCCAGACACCAGAGATTGGTGTGTCCGTAACGATGGCGGCTTCGTGAGATATTCAAAAAGAGATGGAGCTCAGCGGCGAAGGAAAGGAGGAGCGTCGAGGAAATGATGTGAGAGCAAAAGGGAGAAAGGTGGATGGCAAGTGAACGCGGGAGAGAGCGAGAAAGAGCGGGAGGAAGTCGTCTGGAGGAGGGCACAGGGACGGTGACGATGATGGATGGGTCCACAGAAATCCTATGTCCGTTTGCTTTTTGGGCCGCCGCCATGAACTCTCGAGACAGCCATGGACGATACAGTCGCTGGGATACGGATTCCTGTGCGAGATCCGCGTATAAATTAAACCTTGAAATTGAAGGAAACTGGAGCGAAAGCTGGCTAAACTAAAGGCTTTGTTACATATACGAATTAGGTGTGCTTGGGCGCACCGTAAAAAGAAATTAGTGAAACGAATCGTCCCGAAAATGAAACAGGTTAAAGCGCCGTGGTTCTTTCGCTTTGAAATTTCACCTTCGTGGGAATCGTGCGATACATTTCCCTTCTTTCTTTTTTACTCCAATTTCTCACGAGCAATTCCATCGTTGCTGTTACTACAATTTCACCGATAACTTCTATTGCTTGCTTGTTATTTTTACTTGGCGAACCTTCATCCTTTAATTCGTCTGTATAGTCGTTCCACCGTTAATAAATATTCTTCGTTATTCCTTCTATCGAGCTCGCCCAGTGTCCGAAACCTGGCTCAGGTGTAAATGGAAATCGTAGACAAAGTGGAACACCGAGCCAGTTAAGCGATATCCCATTACACAAATGCATACGCCGAGGCGGCCCGTTCTGGCTACTCATTATCTCAACCTTCTAGCTCTCTGCCCCAGCCTTTCAGACTCTGTCTCCTTGTCCGGTCCCGTCTGCTTGTCTCGTCGAAAGACAAAAAACGAACGCGAAGGAGAACAGGGAAGGGCCTCGTATCAGATGTTCTCTACACTCCACTCCGAGACTTCTAAGTCCTCTCTATGAGTGCCGGTCAACTTTACGTTCCGCTTACCCCGGCGGCAACTTCCGTTGAATTCCTTTTTCTCTGTCCAGGTGGTTGCACCGCGCCTAGGACACTTCCACTTCACAGTACCCAGTTTCCTGAACGAGAATAATCGTGGCCAGCTGCTCGGCTACGGGGAAGGAAGCGCCTTGCTCGAATCGATATGGCAACCGGTTCATTTTCTTCCTCCCATTTGTCCACGCTCGCCAGGGATGCAGATCTTCCACCATTTTATTCCTTTTTCGATCGAAGATCCAGGAAGTTCGCGAAGCGTGGAAAGCGAACCCGCACGCGGCGCTGCATAAACAACCGTCGAAATTCTTGAACAAAAGTTATCTCAACAACGTAGCGCGATCCCTATGCGAAGGCGGCGCTGCCACCGGCCCTTTTGCCAGGCAAAAAGCGACGGCGTTCCCCCTTTGGGCGAAGAAAGTTCAACGAAAGCAACGTGACATAAAGCGGCCTAGGACGGAAATACAAAAAGCAAGACGAATTGCCGCGCTCAAAATATATGGTGAGCCAGACGCACGCGGACGGGAAACTGGAGGAAGTTCGATCACGTGTATTAAAGAGATTAAAGAGGCGGAAACTGAAAACGTTTCGACATATCCTTCGACGTTTCGCGCGTCCCCTTCGAGTACAGGAATTAAGGTGGACGATCGTTTCTTCTTCCTCCTCTTGGATATTTAATAAAGCCAATGAAAGTATCCGAGACTTCGAAATACCGTCCCGAAAAGGTTTTCCAAGACGGTTCACCGGATTCCTCGCAATTAATCTGAACCTCTGTCAGCGACGTCGACCGGTCATATAATCCGAGAGGCTCGTGTAGCGACAGCCGTGTAGGAACGCCGGGGGAGGATGGACGATAAAATTAATGGGTTATCTAGGGTATCTAATCGAAGAGCGTTTCAAAGCCTGGCCTTAAGGTGGCCACGTAAAGCTTAGCTTAATTGGGCAGCGAGTGGTGGCCGCGCCTTATTAGCGGGTTACAACATCCGGCTAGCTGTTCATCTGAAAAGTCCTGCATGTATCCTGCGGCAGGTCTGAAAGACCAGTCGGCCCAGAGGAGTGAGAGAAGCGGAGAAGCGGAGCAACTAGCCTATAATAAGCCGTACGGCTGTGCACGTTCTGTTCTGTTCCGTTCCGTTCCGTTCCTTCATGCTGCGCCAGTGAAGGCAGACCCATAAATCTCTCGGGCATACTCCAGGGGACATTTGATCCTTGCGTAACCCAACGCCGTTAATTTATTGCCCCGCGTTTAAAGTCACCTCCGTCCGCGAGAGAGCAACGGCTACGCCGCCATCAGAACGCTGCTTCAGCATAACCCGACGGTTCTGGCCAGCTTTTCTTGTTATCGACCTCTTTAACGCGCCCTACGCCGTACTCTCTTTTTTCCTCGTGCGATACCCTGATTGCGAGGAGGGAAAAGTATCTGGGCTCTGGCGGCAGGATCGGGGGATATCTTATATACGTATGGGTGTATCCATATGTATGAATGTCTTGAGAGGACTCGGCTTACTAGGAAACCTTGGAATATCCTTGTTTCAGCTGTTCTAGGTCTCTTCTTTCGCAGCGTCTAGCGGTTGAAAAGAAAATCTCACACCCTTGGTACCGCTCTGGCCGTGTTTCCCACGAGGCGTTCGCACAATGAAAACACCATTAAATGCTTTTCAGCCGGCAGGAATGTATAGCGGTGATTAATTTGCCGGTGATCGTGCGCGCGGATAACGCTTTCACACCGTCCCAAGGACTTGGTTGCGCGACTAGGGTTCAGCCAATATTAATCCCTCCTTTCGATACTTTTCTCAAACGCGAATCCTACATTTCCGCCGTGGAACTTCCATTGTCCACCTGTTTGCTAAAGTCACTAGCGTCGCTGGACCAATGTGACAGTCACGTGCTCCTCTCGTACGCGCTTCGCCACTGCAATTCTCTTTAACGTTCACCTGTTATTCCAACGTAGTGCACACGTAGGTAGACTTCTGTTATCGTTAAGATTCCTACAATTCGAATACGCCCCGTGGTTTCGATATTTTTGCAGTCTACTCCACTGTCAAATGCGTCTTCCCACATCTGCCATAGTACGCCTCTTTAATTAAACCCGCATGCTCGGCCGGCACAAAAATGCCCGACGTCTAATTCAACGGGCGTACGAGGTTAATCGAGATTCGAGTGTTCGCTGCTGCAATCGATCGACATCGAACCAGACGGCTGCATACGTAAACCGAGGGGATATTGCCAATATCCTTGCACTACCTCGTTATTAGGATAATAGTTACTCGCAGCGAGGCTGACGCTAGTGTCTATTCCTGGCGCCTGCAGCTCGCATGCGACATGGAAACGTATTCTTATATTTATAATGCGTTTATATTATACGAAATCTAAAAAAAGAGACACGCACAAGTTTGATTTAATTTGTTTTCTTAATCACGCCCGCGGGAATTCATCGAAACGATCGCAGATATTTTTTTACCATATTCTTTTGCCAAAACACACTCAATATGTCGGCGCACCATTTCGAAATATTTCGAACGAATCAACTACGTACTCCGTTTGGAGCGCCATCGTTATTAGAAACCCTATGAGAACGTGACTTTGCTCCGATTCGGTGCAGTAGCGCCGCGTATTCATCGCTCCTAATAGTACATACTTACACCATCCACGTGAACGCTAATGCCACGTTTACAAATTAGGCGATATGACTGTTATCGGTAAGGAGGCAGAAACTAATCGGCGCAGGCCAGCCCGAGCGTGACTCGACACCGTTTCATTATTCCGTGAACGCTTTGATGATCTTCTGAGTTAGACCGTAGACCGTCTTCAAGAGGTACCTTCATTAACTGGCTGACGAATGAACATTAATATGCTGGGATCCAAAGTGGCCGCACTACCGCGCCACTCGTCAGTCTCTTTGACGAAACTCAAGATCTATGTTCAACCTGGACATCCTTTGACTAGCTAGGACACCAATTTTGCGGAAGACATGGAGCATCTTGCGACGTGTTCTGTCTTAATTGCGCTTGTAAATTCGGCATCAAACGGTCGTAACATTAGAAAGCCTTCTTTCTGACATATTTTTAACAGTACACCTTTCTTGGATAAAAGAGCGTAGGCAGCTTAGGTACGAATAATCATTCACCATCCGGCGGAGCGTCAGGTGTAGGCTCACCGGCTGAATGTTTGAAAGTTATAAGAAAACGCTAGAGATTGGTATGTTGTTAATTTGAGAGCGTAGCCCGAAGGAGGAGGGAAGATGTGGTGGGCATGTTCCCAGAGTATCTCTCCGTCCCTCGGCTCGGCTCTTGGTCCGGTCGAGCGACGGGAACCCTCGAAGAGGAATCCTCTTTCTCTCTCTTTCTGCGGAGGAGAGTCGCCATCCGTCTTCATCGGCCGACAGCGCGACGGGCGGCGTTTGCCTCGAATGCTCACCAAGGACTTTTCTTCTTCTTCTTCTTCTTCTTCTACTACTCCTCCTCCTTCCCCTGCTGCTCGACTCCTTCTCCCCACGCTGCTCATCCCACCTTCTTTTTTTCCCTCCCTCGTACCACTCTGAAATATTCTCGTTTTGCCCTCTTGCACTCGTGTGGCAACAGCTAACCTAACCCTTTGAGATTATGCTCCCCAACGGTGTTAGGCTTCGCGTATACGTATCGCGGGTACACGTACAGGCGAACACAGAGTTCAGAGTCCGGCGCACGGTCCAGCTGGTTCTCTCTGCCCGTTCGTGCTTCTTCCCTTTCCCTTGCTCCCTTGGCAAGTACAATTAATATTCTTGTTCGGGATTCGTGTACCGCCACACCGAGCGCAGATCATGTCACGGATATCTGTAAGGTATCTATCATACGCGGAACTGCGCCTACGAACCGGCGGACGAAGAGTTTTTTCCTCGCCGGGCAGGCATTTTTATCTCGACCGACCCTGTAAAAACTTTCCCGCGTTGCCGAAGCAGGTTGCGACCGCGGCGTTCATTAAATATCTCGGATGCGGCCTCCAGGCTTCCTCTGGCGAGTGTACGCGCGGCTAACGAAGCGTTCGCGTCTTCGCGATCCCCTAGCAGCGCGCCATGGTTATTTCGAGAGAACCGGAATGCCGGCGAACGGTAGAGTTCGAAATTTTTCAATTAACACGACCTGGTAGCTCCACTGATTTAACTATGAAACCAGCCAGTATATACGTTACTCAACGCGAAACTTAATAAGAAACATAGTTCCTCAGTCATCGAAATCAGAACGCTTTCGGAACGACTTTGAAAACGGAGTACATTCATACGCATATACAATGCTTATCAAGGGTAGCCCTGTTTCGTGTATTCGACTCGTCTCTACGAAACGCTAGCCACGTTTACGCCAGACTAAAACAAAAGGCTGCAAAATTACACGTTGCACACCGCGCACATTCAATTCCACGATCAAGGGCACGAACCGTTGATCTACATCCAACCTCTTAGTAGTAAGGCTTAGCGCGATGGAAGTCGAAGCGTAGCCTCGATTCGCGCCACGTCTGTGGCCCGTGTATATATCTGTGTACATGTCTAGAAGTGAAAAAGGGAGGAGAAACGGGAGACTAACGAGGAACCTTGTGCTGTGATTTCCATGTTTCAGAGAGGAAACGAGGCCGGCAAACGTACACCCGATACCAAACACTCGAGCTAGAGAAGGAGTTCCACTTCAACCGATACCTGACCAGGCGGCGGCGCATCGAGATCGCGCACGCTCTCTGTCTCACGGAGCGGCAAATCAAAATCTGGTTCCAAAACAGACGGATGAAATGGAAGAAGGAGAACAAGACGAAGGGCGAGCCGGGATCAGGCGACGGCGACACCGAGATCTCGCCGCAGACGTCGCCGCAGGGTTGAAAGAGCCCCGAGGAGTGGAACTTCCAAAGAGGTCTCATCTCTCTCAGGGTCGTTAATACCTTGTTTCCAGCACTACCTCCTTCCCCACGTACACATACATACACACACACACTCATACACCCTTAAACCCCCGTCAGAGCCCATACGACCACCCCGCCTCCCCTAGCAAGCCTCGATTCACCTCCAAAAATCTACTGCCTCCAACCCCCCAGCCCCCCTGCCCGCCCCGAACTGCCCACACGCCCACCCGCACCCACCCTACTCATACAGCAATGACGCTTATTTTGTCGTGTTAATCAAGTTGCTCGTACCAAAAAAAAGGACAGGACGACGTAAGGGATAGAGACGAACGTGGAAGAGAAATGAACGTGGCCGACAGTGTGGATGGAAGTGAAGACGTGAACAGGACGATGACAAAGGGACGAAGGGATAGAGACCGAGATTGCGCGTGCAGAAGGGAGAGAGAGGAAGAAGACAGAGAGGGAGAGAGAGAGAGAGAAATACAGTGATAGATAGAAGGGGAAGAGAATGCGAGATAAGAGAGGAGGATCGAATGGAGAGGAGCAACGGGATAGAGAGAGGGAGAGCCACGAGGGAGTAAAAGGAAAGGGAACCGGACACACGAACGAGTCGGATGAAGATTTATAGGGAAGCGCGATCATCTAATAATCACGTTGCGGAATGCCCAGGAAAACGGAGAAGAATGATGGATCGGATCGGATCGAATCGGAGAAAAACTGGATCACATGCTAATCAGAACCGCGTTAACCTCTATTACATTTAATCGAATGTAATTGTACTAAAGCCTATAATGATAGAAGATAACTTGGCAGAGAATGAACGACAGAGGCGGTATGAAAGGGTTAAAATGAATGGAAGAGAGGGAGAGAGAGAGCGAATTAAATATATGTACTTTAAACGACGAGTATCGTGGATAATTGCGCGTCTGAATGGTCGATCTTTAATTGTATAGTAGAGTATGAATGAGCGCCCGTGAAAGCGTGTAAAGTGATATATATATAAATATATAAATATATAAATATTATATATATATACATATATATATAAAAAAGGTGTGGAGCGAGAATGTGGAGTATGCGAATTTTACGAACCAGTGAGAACAAGTGGCGGGCGAGTGAGATCGAGCGACGGCGAATCTTTCGTGGAGACACATTGTACCGCGTGGATAAATTACCATAATTAGGAAAGCGTTTTATTATTTATTCTCTTACACGTCGTACACGCATAGAATCCGTAGCGCGGATAGGCTCTAAGAATTAGCGAAGAAAAGAAAAAAAAAAAAAGGAATGGACTGTCGTCCAAATCGTGTCTCTATTTAGCGAGTAGATGAACGGTTTAGTGTTCTTTAGAGGATCGTTTAGATAGGTTTTTTTCTCTACAATACCGCGGTGGCTCAGCGTGGGTTACTTAGGGAATCGCGAACGTGCCAAGTGTGATCTTCGGATGTGTGTTTCTCCAGTGCCGAGAGAATTCGCGGTGGAAACGCAAACGAGAAGAGCAGCGGAAATTCTGCTGGAACGGCTGCACACTTAACTCTGCATCGGGCTAAAGAGCGAAGCAACGGAGGAATTCGGGATAGACAGGGGTCGAGGAGAAATCAGAGCGATTCGATTACGTTGTTCGTGAAACCAGTGAAATATAAGTGTGTGCTTATACGCGATTCGTTAAATTCCAGTGATTTTTTGGTGATCGTTCGGGTATGCCGGTAGTTTCGGCCAATCGCGCAAAATACGGAGAATCCATTTCTTCGGACAGTGTGCTGGATCGAATGAATGAAAACAGTTCTGCTGGGAGTGCCGAGGCCTCCGGCGGAGCAGAATCGAATCGACTTGACATTTCTTCATCAGTGTCATCGCAAGGTTAGTTAAGAAATTCCATGCATCTTTCCTTCTTCATACAATTTCGCGTGCGTAGAATTTCACTATTCGTTTAAAAATCGTTCGACCGAATTTCTCTTATCTGTACTTCTTGTTCTTGCGTCCGCTCCTTCGATTGTATACTGCTTGAAGAATATGTCAAAAAGTCCTTAATTTATTCTCGTCAAGAGTGCAGCTAAAAATATTACGGGTATTGCTTCGCTGTATATTATAATCATGCAATTTCTTTCGTGTGCAAACGTACGGCGGCTACTTTGAAGAAATGCCTTTTATTAACGACCCAGGCCGATTGGTGTAACAAGCAATTCATTCGTTTCTTCGCGATCATCCCTGTTACTATCTTTCAAGTTCGATATAGCAATTCGATTCTCCTGGCGATTCAAAATGTGTCTACCTGGCTTGTTCCCAAACCTCGGCATTCGCAAGCACCTTTCTTCAACGTAGACGGTGCCACGAAGTACATTATATCCCGGAAGAATCGTTTCGATAAACCGTGCAACAATATTCGCTGCGTTTTCGTTTCTCTTGTAAATATTCGAAGCAACAGCGAAATAAAAATGGCGCCTCCTGTGAGAGGGATCCTTGATAGGACCAAAACACTCGGGGCATCTTCGCGGGCCAGTGGCCACGGAAAATTTACTGCTGCTCCGCGCGACACGAGGCCAAGTTACCAAGTGATGTAATTCGTAGCGTATTTTCGGAATAGAATGCTTTCGGCATGAAACCGCTTGGCACCTTAATAGCGATCTCAGAGAGCAAAGCCGCCGACAGAAAACACTATCACGCTGTCCCCTCGATCCTGCGAGACTTTGAATTCACCGCGAGAAATTATAGTTGGATACCTGACAAAATTGAAAAGAATAAAGGAGATAAAAAAAAGTACACATTCGCGTATTTCTTATAATTTCACCACTTACTTATACCGTACTGCTCCCCGTTGACTTCACTTCGAACAATTTTCATTTTCGCATAGTATGGACATCAATACAATTATGATTTCTTCAACGAAACCAATTACTAGCAAATGGGAGAACGTTTCAATTGAAATACGCCCGATCGTAAACAGCACGAGGGTTAAATATTTTCCCCCTTTTCACCCCGTTCTGCCGTAAACTCTAAATCACTAGTCACATGTTCGTATACACGTATGTTGTACGTATATATGTCAACTGTGATCACCGTTTCGATAACCAGTAGCTCGGTTGGCCGTCAAAATAAACGTCGGATTCTGTTCGGATGCTCGCGCCGTCGAACGCGTTAAGCGTGCCAAGTAGGGATCAAACGCACCACCTGTCGACCCGGTCCTAGGAACAATCGCGATCGATGATGGATCGACGGCACCGGTGTGTCACGCGAACGTCGACGTCGCGTTCCTCGCGCTGGGTTGACGACACGTCGGAGAGCTCTGTCGCGGCGAACTCTTGTGCTGTGTTGTAAAACTTAGATCGACATAATTTAGTTTATACCTTGTATACACGCAATTTAACGATATACGTAATAAACGATAATTAATACGATTTCGTAATGATGTATAAACGACGTCGATTAAAGATGATATTTAACAGAAATGGGGACGAAAGAAAAAACGATAAAAAAAAAATGAATTAAAGGGATATAGATTGTACATAGAGGAGGAATATGCATTGCACGTGGATCAGAGGGCGTTCGAAGAACTTTCCCGCGAGATCTGAACGGTGTCGTGAATTTTCTTCGAACCTGTTCGTGCATTAACGAGGAAAAACAAATGGGGGGAACGATCATAGAAAATTGGGAGGAATATGGAACTGATATACGTAATACATGGTCCAGCTCGAGCACGCGCATCGATTGAGCACCGGCCTTTCTTTCTCGAGAGATTTATTTGTGTATAACTTTTGGTCCTTGAGGAGCAACGAACTGTGAAAAAACGAAAGATCGTCGACGATCGCTCGCTGTCCCTTATGAACGGTTCTATTTTTTTCTTTTATTTGTTCTTTTTACGGAGGGGTAGGGGTAGGTTGAAGCGCCGAAACTCGTACTTTTACGGTCAGGGGTCATGATTCTAAATTGCTCGGGCAAATTGGCGTCAATTAAGCTCGATAACTCGTCGAGGGGCTTCGCGTCGACGTCAGTACGTATGTGTTTTCGTGAAAGTCTCGCGGAAGGAGGAACACCGGCGATAAATAATGAACCTTCATCTTCTGTTGCGAAAATTCCGAAATTGTTTCTCTTGTTTTAGTGCGTTCCGTTTTGCAGCCACGTTGAATTGAGATAGCCGCTACAGATTTGCAACTTGCACTGCAGTATCTCCCTCGAACTTTGCATGGAAGGTCATTTGGGGAAAATTATACCGCGCTTCATTTTCTCGACCACTGGATAGCTTCAATCTAAACATTCGGAGTACATACATTCGTCGAACTGTCAACGGTTAACAATTATGCTTTGATGTTTCTCCGCCAGCAGCTTTTCCTGTCATCCTTCGATCAACGTCGATTAGTCCTCACCTTTTATCGCTCGATCTAAGCTTTTCGGTCGTATATCATGGGTGGTTAGAAAATTTTCCTCCGATCTCGAACGTTTCGTCCGAGAGTACGGATTAAAGCGTCCAAGATAAGACGATTAACATCGCAGCACGATTTTAGCCTCTCATTTTTGCGCTTTTCGAGGTAGATAAGTGAGACATGTGTTAATTCTGGTTGCATTAATCAGCGATACCATCTATGTAGGCCAGGTAATGGCCGGCATTGGAGTGTAGGGTGCGGCTTTGCGAGACAAAGGAAGTATTTATTACCCTTGCGTCATAGTATCAACTGTTACGATACAGTGGTCAACAGTGCAGGCAAAATTTCACGCACAAATGCCTGTCTGACAGACCGTTTTCAAAGACTTTTCGCGGGAACCAGGCTGGCAATATTAATCCTCGCTGTACGTTTAGCCGATTGGCAAATGCACGCACAGATTGTTCGATGTTAATTCATGGGTTCATACGTTCACGGCGGAAAGTCGAATCGATCGATCGGAAATATTCTTTCGGGGTTTTTTTTTTTATTTATTGAAGGTTCCGTTGCACGCGTAGGAACAAGAAGTTCGTTTAGTCTTTATTGGTAGATTTATCACCGGTATTTCTCTTGCCAGCAGTCATTCGTGACACGTGGAAAAACTGAATTGTGCAATAATGGCGCGCCGTTTCTTGACAATAAGCGCGCGTTACTCAATCTATTCTATTTATTTAATCGCCCGTGCGTCGTTTAGACAGAATGCAATTTCGGCGTCGGAAAAGGGGGTAAGAAAAAGAACACCTGAAACGGTGTCTCGCGAGGGTGGGTTTATTACGCGGTACGAGCGATCGCCGTGAACACCAGTCTAGCTTAAAGTGAAAATTTTGTATCCATTGGATAGCGAACTACTACTTACATAGAGTAAATATATTGTATGTATAAATGCGACGCGAAGAAGACGAGGGGAGAAAAGTAAATTCCTAGCGTTAATCGGGATGTGTAAAATGCAAATTATATATTTTACCTTTACTCTTATATAGTCGCATAAAAATTAAACAGATATACGTAATTTAAACAAAGAAAGATAAAAAAAACGGTGGAGAAGAAAGATACGAGTACCGTGATTGTGCGTAGAGCTAAAGCGAACAGGAAAGGATTAAATTAGTATCGAGTGCATGAGAGGGAAGGGAGGGAAAAAAGAATAATGACAACATGTGCGTACGTACGAAGTGAGTCACTAAGCTAGCGTTAAATCGGCAAGATTAGCGTCTGAAGCCTAAGTCTTAAGATGATAATTAAATAGAATTAAGGAAACGGGCATGTCGGTTGCAGCGAGCGGGGGCGGTGGCCGCGGTAAAAGACAGTAAGACGTCTGATCGAAAAGGTGCTTTCGGTCGCCTTTCTGTATGTATACCATGGGCAATGCGCAATTAAGTAACTAGAGAAATCGTGAGTAGTGTTTGCGATCATGTATATAGTCGATGTCTATTTGGAGAGCTCGCAAACACCATCTATCAAATAGGGAATTCAAGATACTTTGACAAAGGAATGAGGAATTTTCGATCCCCTTTGTAGTAATGTAGTATAATATTTATTATTGACACAATATGCGTCGTGTGTAACAAGGTGGACATTCTTCTGTTTCCTTTGCAGTTATATGAACGAACTATGTAATCTACTGTGTTCAAACAAATTTCCTGTTATCGTTTAAATGTAACATCTACTGGTCACAAAATCAGCAGGATACGCAGTTTACGAGCTTTGCGTCTTAATTCTTCGCCATCCACGGTGTTCACAAGCTATTAAGAATATTTAAAAAAATGTCGCAATTGGGAAATAACTACGAGCCACGTCCTCGCACGCTTATGCGCCGAAGAGTTCCTGACTGCCCGTCACTCTCCAGACGGACGTCGATAGTTTCGTATACCTTTCTAGATATCCTATAACTATTTAAATACGTAACGAAAAGAAGGGAACGGTAGTCCATCGCCCCTCTATACTTCAGTCAACGCGAAATTGATCGTTATGAGTGCTGTAAGTTACGAAGGTTCATCATGTTGCCACTCAATTAACCGTCTTTTTTACTATGCGAATGGGAGCGTGTAAAAAGATGCTGGCTAACAAAAGAAGCATGAAAAATATTTTACAACTTCATATCTTGTTGGAACGAAAAAATAGAAGTATTTGCTCCACCTCGATCAGATCACACGCCTATAAAAGAGAACAAGAAGGCATTAAAATAGCTCCTCCGTTTCACCTGTCGCGTTAAACCATTCGACTCCACGGCTCGATCTTTATCCACCGAATGCATCTGTACATACAAGTTAATCGAAATAGTAGCGCGTATTGCTTGTCTCGAGGACAGCTGAAATGGCAGCGTCATTGTTACAGTGAAATTCCTTTTCAATTCTACAAAAGTTTCCTAATACATGCGGTCTACGTCATCAATAATTCCGCTCTGCAAAGACTGATAGATCCGATAACTCGCGACGAAGCACAGTGTTTTCACGATAACAATTAGAAGTTCGCTTGCAAAATAATTATTTCATGATTGGTGATTGCCGTTTATCGAAATTGGATAGTCCATGGGGGATGAACAATAAGTACTTACCGAGAGCGCTCCGATTTCCTTTGAAACTCTTGCGAGATAAGTCCTGTACCATGGACTACGCTGTTACAAGAGAAGCATTGTAAATAATTTCACTCGAACGAGGCGGGAGCATCGACAAAGTTTTTTTTTATCGGTGGGGCAATGTGAAAGGCGACGTCTGACGTCGTAGCATCGAATCGCGAGTCGCGACCACTGTATACGATACCGCGTAGGTAAAGTAGGTACCTGTTTAATAGACTAAAAAGATTACAAAGTAATGGTAGCAGAGAACTAATTAATTAATATTTATTGATACGATACTGTGACGATATACGAGCAACGCCGTGGCGTATGGACGATTCGACCACCCACGATGGTCCAATCGTTTGCAACGGCGACGAGGAAAATAGAGTAAAAGGATGACAATATTATTAAGGGCTGCCACGTTGTCGTCCCCGAATGTACTTGCGATGGCTCCAGTGTGCGGCACCCCTATTCTTTTCTATCTCTAACAAAACAAAATAGTATCACCTTCGAATTAAACTGTTGCAAGCGGCGCAACGCGAACAATAATTGCAAGTGGCTGGAGACAGATATTTATATGCGAACACGTTCAGTAGTCATCGGCACGATCATCTGCATTTAGAGACATCAACGCTGGTAGACAACCGTGTTCACAGATCTACGCGCGCAGTTTGAAAAAATTGATGCAATTTTGTGTACAGACATTAAGATGCCCTCGAACCGAAATTAGAAGTAGATTTTTTTTGTTTCTATCCACAACTGCACACTCGAGTCATCAGTGATACATGGACACATTGCTCCGACCGAACCGGTGGAACATCCATGTACATGTTATATTATACACGAACATATTACATACATGACACACGCGCGTACATCACACACAGCTGCGCACGGACGCACTTACACACATACGCGAGAAAGCACACGCCCAATATACAAAAACGACCGGCTACAACGCATTCGTTCGAAACGGTTACGCGTGATGCGGAAAAAAAGAAACACATTTATATAGGGGTGTGCCTACAGGCCGAAAAATGTGTAGGCCGCACCACTTTACCGAAATATAAGTGGGAAAAAGATGATATAAATAAATGAATCTATATATATATAAATTATATATATATATATTTAAATATAAATATGGAATATAAATATAAATATATTAGTATTACGAATTATGATAAACCGTATATAATTATTTTGTAGTGTCCCGCATTATGTAAACTAAATGTACACATGAGAGAGAAAAAAAAAAGAAGTATGTCAGCGAACGAAGTTGAACAGGTTGATGATGATGATGATAATTACGACGACGATTACGATATTAACGATACGATTGCAATGACGAACGATATACACGCGAATGAGCTATGTATTATGAGTAACGACGACGACGACGATGACTATGGGAAACGATAATAGTATTATACGCTATCATGTCGGCAAGTCTAAACCGTATTGTATTATATTATATAAGAGTCTGTCCATATTAATAATAATTATATTAATTATAATAGCTGTGTTTGAAAACGAGAAATAAATTGTGGTTGAATATGAAAAAAAAAGAGCAAGAACTGATCGAGTGTAAAGCTATAGCCTGCGGAAAAAACGGATCAACCGGATGCACGTTTTCTCTCCTCCAACTTTCGTTTCCATGTCCGACCGAACTTTATCGATCGAACATACGTACGCGGTTGAAAGCAGTCACGTGCACCGCTGGTCGGGGCTCGTTCGACCTCGC
Source organism: Nomada ferruginata (assembly GCA_963583965.1). Lineage (NCBI taxonomy): Eukaryota > Metazoa > Arthropoda > Insecta > Hymenoptera > Apidae > Nomada > Nomada ferruginata. The sequence continues at coordinate 3,929,160 of OY757214.1, read as the reverse complement.
CTCGCGAGATTGATCGAACCTCCGTGCTGTGCTTTCTTCCCCTTCCATTAATTAACCGATTGATGAAAAAAGAAAAAGAAGGAAACAACAGAAACTCATCGATTCGTTCGTTTTAACACCGGCGATACGTATAATTACGCCACTGCCTCCGAGTTTGAGATCATCTTCTCGAGTTGCTCTATCTTGGAATCTATATGCCCGAAGACGTATAGCGACAATTACCATCTGCCATTTTATAACGCCCTAGTAATCATCGCGAGGCGTCGCTAGACTCTTCGCCTTTGTATTTCACCTTCGAACGACGAGGACGAGTATCCTCGAAACGAAGACATTATCGATAATCGTATTGATTAATCTAGCCGCAAGTACCGTTCGTATCGAGTGCGAATCAAAATTGCGTAATATTCGCTGGCACTTGTAAGAGGGTCTCGAGCAGCGATGATCGATAACCGTTGCGTTGCTCCAATTCGTGGCACGTGACGTGCACGAAAGGTGTTGCCGGAAAGGCGCGACGTCGATTCGGGTCGACGTCTTTCACGGTCGGGCGAAAATATTGGCGGTCCGCCGCTACGCCACTGGGACCCTTCGAAAAGGTTGCCCGGTAACCCGAAGGTTGCATTTATACGAATTGTGGCGGAAGGAACCATTGTATAATCCAAGATGGCCTCCACCTCGGAGAGGATTATTATTGGCTAATACGAGGCAAGAGGCTCCGCCTTGGCTCACGGCTCGTGACGGGATGATTTATTGGGATTTCTGTCTGTTCGCCCCCTGCGCTGCAACGAACGTACCGTGTGCCTAGCTTCTAGGCGGCCGGTACGCCTGGAACACCGTGATATTGGATTTCGACGTTTCACCGGGCTGCAGCTGCAGCAACGCTGGTCTACTTCCACGCCAGGAAGTCTCTATTCTTGACGCTTTCCACGTGGGATTGCTGGCATCTTTGCCTGACCCAATTTTCCCCATCCTATTTCGGCGAGACCTTGGCACAGGTCGCCATCCGGATTTCCTTTGTTTCGGACGATATAGAACTCTTGGATGAAAGTATCTCACCGCCTCTGATGTGGCTACTTTGTTGATCTTGTTGATGGAGGGAACGCGAATCCTCGGTGTTGGTCACTGTGATTAAGGGAAGATCAATTGATCGGGAGATTTGCAATTTGATCGCTGGATGTATGTAGTCGTTCTCCAGGTACGATTGCAACGGCGAACTGGGTGAAGATCAAACACGCGTATCGGCTGGGGACGTCTGGTTAGGTCAATTGACGTTCCGTCCTCCCGCCGACGTTATTTATGGCCAAGGACGTTCCGTCAGCTGAATCGCACGTATTAACTTGCTGCTAGGTCGTTGGACCGTTCCGAGACGGACGTTCCGTAAAATCAGAGTTACCTGTCAACGGATGTTGATGAATTTTTGCATACACGAGTCCGTGGAAAGGCAAGTATTCCTAGGTTTGCAGGCAAAATACCAATTTAGTTCCCTGTCCTGTCGCCTTCCAAATACGATACATGACCGACGACGAGTTTTCAACGTCAGTCGAACACTTCCGATATTTGTCGATCTTGAATATCCACGAATTCATCAGAAGCTCATGAAAAAGGGGTTGGAGGGCCATTGATAAACGCCAAAACGGATTCGTCGTCGAGTGAGTATCAAAGAGTGTCCACGTTTCGAGTGGCTCGAAACGCGCGCTGACCTTTGCCAATTCCGTTGTTGCAGGTGTATCCAGGTTGCCACGGTGGGCAAGACGGAGCAAGACGAAAGGAAAAGGAGACAGACAGACCGGCAGACCCAGGGAGAGAGAGAGTGAGAAGAGGGAAGAAGCGTGCAACGGTGGAGTAGAGAGAAGGCAAGATAGAGGGGCTCGGCGGGAGGATGGCGGTCAGAATTTATGGCCGCTTTATCACTTTACCGGCCTTGCCGCGTCTCCTTTAGCCGTGAGGAGGGCAGGATCTCACGATGAACTTTGGCACTCGACTCCGCCGCACTCGACGAACGGTGAGCCCCTCTAACTTTCTTGTTTACTCGCGTTTCGCCGGGGAGAGATTACGCGTACACCTGTTTCCTCCTTCTCCTTTTTCCCGCCACCGAACCAGACGTCGTTCGCCAATGGAAATAACATCGCGGTGGCTGGAATGGATTTTAAACGTAGTCAGGGTTGCCTCGAGAATGTGGAACTTTCTCGATAAACGTGCTAGGATGTTCTTTGTTTATCGTGTTACACCCATGAGCCCTGTTATCATGGGTACGGTGTCCTTAACATTGAATGTACATTATCGAATTACTATAGCAACGGACTGGTTTATTTATCGTGTGTATAAAGTGCACACACTGGCCACTCTACATCTGACTATAGTCCGCCAAAATCCTCGAGGAGCGAACTTGCCCCAGAAATCGACGAAATCAACACCACGCTTCTTCGCCCACCCGCGAGGAATTCTGTCCACGCGGTTATCGCGAAATTTACGGGATCCCGACCGGGCGTCGCGACGCGCGTACGACTGCATAACGCATAAAGTAACCCCCATTAACAGACCATAAATTCAATCCCTGCGGCACCGTTGTTATGTATGAGCGTCGTTAGTGTTAATAGAGTGTTAATTGCTTCTATACCGCTCTCGATTCTGTTCAGGACGTAGGTGACGCAGCCGCTGATGGTGGTAGAAGGCGAGACGAACTGCACCGCGAAAGAGAGAGGAGAGCGGTAAAGAGAGAGATCGTAGAGGATTCTCGGTTGCGTGCTGTCCAGCTATACTACTAGCGCCGTGCTTCTGCTGTTTTGCATAGGGAATGCATCAATTTTCGGCGCTTCCCGCAACACGAATATCTCTCTCCCTCTTCTCCCCCTCTCTCTCTTTCTCTCTCTTTTTGCCACCCTCCTTGCCCCTATCTTAGTGCGCCCTGACCGCAGCATAGGGCGGCTTAACTTCCGTCACGCGCAACTTCCCAGTTACCATCGCCGGTTTGATGTTTCTAGTGAACGTAATTCGTGTCGAATATAATTGACATCGCATGAATGCAGCTTCATTGCGAGCACAGGCTTCGACGGTCGATTTCGAGATGTCTGTTCCAACGATGATCACTCGCGACATGTTACCTGCCTGTGAACGAAGAGGTCTCGTGCTATAAACGTGGCGGTCGCCAAGGGTTTACCTGCTCCTTCTGTCGATTGTTCACATTACCTGATGTAGATTAGAGTTCTGTCAGCGTTGCAGAAATTTATGCGCCTTCCAATTTCTGCAATCTGTGCGGAGATTTACTCCGCTTTGTTTTATCGGTAGGGTAAATATCGTGCTGTTTAAGAACAGATTGGGGGGAGAGTAATTTGGGGAAATATTTGAAGGTGAAGGCGAGAGTTAGGCGAACGGTAGCACTTGGATCGGATCATTCGACAGGCTTGCAGAGGAGCTGGGATACATAACGCGGTACGGGACATAAATCAATAATATCGCCGCCCCTCTCCTTCCTTTCCTCCCCTGGGATACGGTGGTGCCTTCCCCGAGCAGCGTCTCTCCTCTGCAAACCGCCGCGCGACGCCCGGCGTCTCTCTCGCAATCAATGTTCGCGTCTAAAGCGTCACAAACAATATATGACCTCCGACGTTCGACGATTAATACGTCCTGTCGCGTGCGTGCAAAAGTATATCCACGACTTAATTAACGAATCAATCGACGCTCGTCGTCGAGACGGTGCACGCTGCGAGAACAGCGTTACGACGATTCGATAAATTATATTGTACCTTAGACTTTAATCCGTCGTTGTTCGTTATAATAGTCGTTGATTAGCAATGCTTCGATTGCAAAGGACGTTTGATTAATTTCCTCGAGATTTTGATCGACTCGTATATCTGTAATGTTATTTCAATTGCAATAAAAATGTATTTACAACGCGAGTCTCGTGTTTTCTTTATTAGTCGACGAGGAATCTGGTCAAAGCTCGAGACTGAAATATCCTACCGACTGTCCACCGATCCTTGTCCTTAATGAAACAAACTCAACCCGATATAAATGGATTCGTCAGCCCCGTTTCCCACGTAACGTTCCTCTTCCAACCCCCATAGTAATCAGTCCATGGTTTCCTCACGTTCTGCCCCGGAACTCGGTTTCTGGAAAAGCAACTTTCACCGTGCACAGGACCACCTATTAGCGCGTTAAAGCAAAGTTAGCGAGGGTCGACGTGGATAGTAGATTTTCTGCCGGCTTCGCGGAGTTCTGTTGCCCTACGTGTCGTCGATACGGAAAGGTTAAACGCAAAACCTTGTAAGGGGAGATGGTCTCGAGTTCCGACAGGCCAACAAAACATCCTCGCAATTAGCCCCGTATATTCCGATGACATTGGTGCAGTATCCCCAAGGGTGGAGGGAGGATCGCACGCGAGGCTGGAAATTTCGTTTCGTCGAGCTTTCAACCCCTTTTTCTCTTCAACCCGCGCGGTGGGCTCCGGACATGGCGCTGCGGCGTTGCTGAGTTCATTAAAAAAGAGGGAGAAAAAACGAGCAGGTTGAATAGTACAAACTTTTCGAATTTATGCTCGGGGGAATTGGACGTGTAGATCGGGAGAGGCGCTGTATTTGGGAAAGCGGGTGAAAGAGGGGCTGGAAATTCGTCGGACGAAATTGAAAAGTGGCCGGGAGATATGGCCCCGGACGAATATCGGTAGGCAGATGGATGAGGAGCGGCCTCGGACAGGGGATTGAAACGGGCAAACGGACGTGAAAAAATACCGGGCGAAGCTCGATCGACTGAAAAGTGCTTGCAACGAGTCGTGTCTTTTTTCTTTTGGTTTATCTTTATCTGTCTCTGTGCTCGCACTGCTTTCGTTTGGACGGGAGAAATTATTTGGCCGAATTATAAGGGAAGTGTGGGTCAAACGTGTTTGCATTCTATTGGATATTCGTTTGGGGGATGAAGCGGGGCGAATAGGTTTCGTGTAGTAGATGCTGAGGTTTGATAGAGAAATGGCTTTTGGGGGACGAATTCAATTGGATTGACGTATTTGGAATATTATCCGGGATATATTCGCCATTTTCAAAGGAGAATTTAAGAACATCGTCGTTTTTAAATTTGGAAATACCTGCCTGTTACATGCACATTGTTATATTTTTCTCTTGCCATAAATAATAATTTTTTTAATTGTTTCAGGGAACGCAAGCCTGAATATTAAGAGTCCTGGAGTTACTGTACTATTCCGATACAACGTGTCAAATTGTTTTGAATTTTTTTTAGATCCAGCCATGATACTTTAAATGGAGGAAACATTAATGAACCCTGGATAGGGGTGTGGTTCTGGACTAATAGGAACACGAATGGATACCTACGAAATAACTTACACTTTATCGAACACTTCGCCTATATTTTGCATTACATTTTCAATAAATAGAAGACATTATACTTGTGCGTTTAGATTAGGTATAATTTATTTGGACCGTTCACCAAGACGTTTAGTCGCAATGTCACCTAACGACCAACCCTTCAAACACAACTAATTATAATATAAGCGCCAACACAGTACGACTATTATCTATCGAAATTCTCCAAAAAAATTCAGTCCCACTCGACGCAACTTAGTCCACAGCATACCACAACCATCGGCTACCATCCCCCGACCACCCCCAAACAACGATTAGGAGTATCGCGCGGGAACTTGGCCAAAACTGCATAAGATCGCGGAGTCGCAAGCGAATGAAACGCGAGACCCTTTCAAAACTGGCGCCGTTTTCAAGGTGGCTGGCAGCCATTAGGTTGCCCCCGTGACATTCGAGGGAGAGGATGATGGTTCCATCGAGTAGGTAGTGCCTAGACGGGGCTCCACCCAGCACTTAGTTCACGTCGTGACTCTGGCCCAGGGCACGGCCGTTTCCAGGGTACAGTCACGCCCCTGCCGTGCCTGCACCGTACTCCGATTCGCTGGCCCATATCTCATCTGGTCCATCGCATTAGCCTAATCTGCCAACTACGAGAGAATAGAGGGATGAACGAGTGAGAAGGCAAGAGGCGGTGGACAAAAAAAGGAAGGGAAAAACAGCAAAAACGCGGCCATCGATGCTTGCCCCCGCCGATGCGAGATCGCGTGGTAAGGTGCTGCCACCTTGGTCGAACCCCGAACGGGACCGATCGATTTTTTTGCAACGCGTCACCTGAAACGCTCCCCGTGTGCCTTCGTTTTGATCACTCGTTTCACGGGGATGTCCCTTGATTCGCGACAAACGGGGGCCACCCTTGGCGACTCCGCGACTCGAGGCTGGACGATCTTCTGCCGATCAAGATGGCGCCCCCGCCCCTATCCGAATCGCCGACCGCCGGTTTTGGATCCGCCGAGGTAACTTAGGTTTAAGTTGGACTCGATTTAAGGACGGAGATTTCGAATGATCTGGGATTATTTAAATTCATCTCCTTTCTTGCGTGTATATTTTTTTTTAGTAGGCTAGTCTGTAATTTATTGTACGGTCCTTTGACGCGGGATTAATTATGTGGACGTGGTTCCAGGAGATTGAGTGTATTTTTCATTCGTAGTCTTTAGCATGATGGATTCCGTTCGTAGAATGTACACTACAATAGCGTACGCATTGCATTCGCATTTGTAATTCTAATACGGACTAATGTCAAATATCTCTGTGTGTACTTCTTTTTATACAGGACGTTCCTAGATGGTTTTTTTTTACCTAGCTGATGTGTTCCTATTATTACGCGGAACTCGAGCTAATAATATAGCCCACACGTTGAGTTACTTCGACGAACATAATAGTACTTGCCCTTGCATCCGAGAAAGTAATGTTAGTAATAAAATACAATAGAGCGTCCCAAATCAGGGAACAGTTATAGCAAAAGAATTGCCACGATCACGGAGAAACTTTCAAATTCCTCGGCTAAAACGTTGCAATCTTTCCTTTACGATAAAAATCGCGGGTACCAGAGTCTCCACGGTTGTCCTTCGATTTATTCCTTCGTCGATCGAGGTGACACGATCGACACTGTCTGCAAAATAATTTCGTCGACTCCGAACAATAAAGTTTTTGTGGATTAGCTTGGAAACAAGGCCTCGACGCGGTCGGGCAGAGTCAGTTCGTGTCTCACTTCGGCGGAGGAGCCAGCTTGTCGGCACACGGATCGACGTTTTGCCCTGGTCCAGCTTCTGTCTGCGAAATCGGTGAGTACTTTCTGCATGCCACGCAATTTCGTTCCTCCGATTTCTTCGTTTCCTCGAGTTCGGGCCGATTCTGACCTCGGGTTAGCCGATTTGTAGACGGAGCGACGGGAAAGTGGGTTCACAGGATCCTTGGGTGGCTCGAACAATCATTCTATATGAATAAAATATATTTACTGACATAGAATAATGATTTCCTGATCGCACTTTGGTGCACCAATGTGTAATTTCAATTATACACCTTATATCAATTACAGTTGTTTCTATGGTAGCATTATTTTGTAGATACGCGTTCAAATGTTCAGGAACTTAAAGTACGTGACTCTATAATGAAATTGTGATGCAATTGTCGTTTAAGGAACAGATCGAATGCCAATTCTAGAGTTCGTTTGTTCGCAATGTGTTCAGGGTAAAGGTCGCCCCAATTGCCCGACATAAATCCTCATTTTCTCGTCGAGCATGCGAATACTTCTGTCTACAAAGACGCAACATCGTGGTGGCCAGGTCGGCAAGAAAAAAAGAGGAGCCAGATGTTGGCGACGCTGCGGGCCTAATATTGCGTTGGAATTGGGGCCCATAAATTGCTCCAGTTTCGAACGAAAGCGTACAGCGACACGTGTGCACTTGTACGGGAACAATGCCTGTTTTCTTTACCCCGGAAACAGACCTGCACACGTTCCGCCGTTTCACCGGGGTCGTAGAGTTACCTTGGAGAGGTTCGTGAAACGCGTTTTACGCAACAGTGAAACGAAAGAAACATATGGAAACGAGGGAATAATTAACCGAATCGAATTCTTAAATAGATTCTCAAGCTCCTAGTGGATCGAACAGTGTATGTCCCAGAGGATTCTTGTCTAATATCATATTATTCAGGCAGAAAGAAATTTAGTAAAAGCACTATACTGCTGTGTTCAATAATACTGTTGTATAATTATTTACAATATTATATCATTTTATACAGTAGCAACTTTATGTCGAGATTGTAACGAATTTATTTCTTGAGCGATGAAAGCAATATCGAACATCGTCTCTGAACGATTTCGTGGTAATTATTTCCAGAGGGAATGAAGAATCTCGTCGGAAACGTGTCGATCCGCGCATGGAAATCGATAATTAACGTAGCTGATTTCGTTCTGGGCGTAATATGCCAGTCGAGAAACATTGGCAGAAGGCGAAGAGTTTCTAGATCGGGCCCGTCTGACCTCGTGCAAATTGAATATCCAGCGGAAAATTAAAGTGACGATGGATGATAGGGTGCTAGATGCTTAAGCTCTTCATTTAAATTAACTCGCGGCGTTGTTAAGCCTAAAGTGCGTTATTAGTTATTAGACTGGTGTTAATTATTAGTTGAAATGGGGTAAATAGTGTATTGTGTGAAAATGAGCTCGCCCGGTTCGTTATGGTTCTGGTCTACGTGAATAAATATCTCGTTCCATCGAGTACGCATGCAATTTGTTAGGATAACGATACACGTGACTTATACGCGAAGCATAAATTTCCACGTGGGTGTACGGCCTTTCCATTTTTTTCTTCAGCCAGCGACTTATTAAATGTAGATAAAATGTTTCGTTTTCCTTCGTGTCAGTGACACTACGAATCAGTCTCATGCATTTTTCATTATCATTACCATAATAAAGCTTCAAAGGAGAACGTGATCTTATCTTAACAATATAATGCCAGTTATTAGATGTTTCTGTTTGATTTTTTGTTTGAGAAGTTCTCGAAAAATCGTCCAACGTCTCATGGAATATTCATTTGTTTACAGTTGCAGTCACAATGTATTCTTGTACCTTTCGCATTTCAGTGTTGATGTCTATTACGTATCCCATTTATTAACTCGACGTATCATTATCCACTGATCTTTCAATCTCGAACAATTACAAGAATTTAGATTCTACTAAATTACATATCACGCGTTGTCGCGGCCAAGCTACAATTTCCGTTACTATCAATTAAAAGATGCCATTAAAGCTCTATCTAGTTATATCTAGATTGCACGTAACAGGCCCGATCCAGTGCCACGAGGATCGCAATCTTTTAAACTTTTCCTCGTCGAAAACCTCTCGGAACCACGAGCGCAGCGTTTCAATTTCGCTACCATTGAAAGTCATACAGCGTACACCTTTAATGACCACCTTAAGTAGAATCCGATTCATAAGGTTCGCCTCTATTTTCCATTCAATGAGCACATACATTGAAACCGCTAATTCCCCCTATCAAATGTTGATCTCCGCACGTCGAGCCACTTTTCTCACATAAATACTGCCCTCGTGTGTTGCGAAACACACGATTCCTCATTGCCACGTCGCTTCATTCATCGCCTGTTTGGCGCCGTGCGACATTTATTTGCCTTTCGAATGCGCCGTTTATCGTGCATCTGCGAATTCCTCGGGCCAAGTGCGATGGAACGAGCCACGCGGAGACGTCCACGAGACATTGAGTCGTCTGGGTGACAAATGGCAGACGTTTACGTTCCTCGAACGAATATTTTCGTTGCTTCTTCCGTTCCTTTTATTTCAACAGAGCCGACGAACAATGGGACCGCGTCTCGTCGGGCAATGTCGATTCCATTATGTGTGGAGAACCGAATCATCGTGTCATTCTGTAAAGGGACCGGGTGGCGGTGGAAAAGACGGAAGGTATTCGTATTCGTATTTGGTCGACTTATTGGGCCAGGTCAGTGTCTCGTTAAGGTTTGCCTAAACAATCTGGCAAAGTGTTGAAACGACGTTTACGATAAGCTATATTTCAACTTAACAAGATAATGGATGATTCTGTTTGATTGATTGATATTTATATTTTGGCATTATACGGGGGCATTATTATTATTTCCATTTCACTGCCAATCTGTGCGCAGAATTTTAATTTAACAATGAATAGCGTGAATACGTTCCGTCAGCTAGAATTTCGCTAATTGCCACGACTATAGACGCCACGGTTCGTTCACGTCGAGATCCCTATCGTCGATTCTTTTACTCCACGGAGAACCGATTCCATTTATTCAGTTAATGATCGCCCAGGCTCCTCGGAAGTAGCACCTGTTCCAACAATGACTCCGTTGTCGCGCATAACGGAGAACAAGATTAATGACTGCATAAATGGTTCTGGACACCGTTGAAGTATAACTCAATCCAGTTGTAAAAAGTATTCCCCGCGAATCGTTCTAATTATCAATTAAGCGACGCAGGTTCTGTTTGTTCCGTGAAATAATTACACATGCCCTGTCAGAAATGCTTTTCCATAGTTTATTTATGCCCAGAAATTGATATAATACAATTGACACCGAACCATCAAATTTCTATACCGAACTTCGAATCCGCGTATCGACGGCAGAACGATGGAAGTTCGCGAGCCCGCGGATCAGGGTTAAAGTTCTAGACTTCGGCGGTGCAATCGAAAAGGCAGATAAGGAAGCTCTTGGATTCCATGGAATTGTTGTTGACGGCACGGTTGCTCGCTGATTTCCGCGGCGACTTCGGGCGTAATAGCTGGAAAAGAGAAACGACGTGCGTTAGACCGTAATTAGCGGAGCGCTGATAATCACGCGCTGCACGCGCAATTATCTTCGGAAATTTTAGAAAGCTCGTTAGCCCGTCCACGCAATTACAACGAATACCCTCTTAATTACATAATCGGCCACGTAGTTAATATTGAATCGCACGAGCGAGCCGCTCGTCCACCGGCGAATTTCGGTACAGCGGATTTATGGCCGGATTAAAAAGAATATTTTCTGGGACGATCTCGTGTTCCGGCTGACAGCGCCCGAATCCGCCGCTCTTCTTTTTCGTCTTCTTCTTCTTCTACCTCCGCCGACTTCTTTTCTTCGTCTTTTCTTCCGCGTACATTAATCACCCTTTGGCGAGACCCCGTGCAACTGGCGAACACTTTGACGACTGCTCTGGTCCTTCCTGTTTCGAAGTCTGCGCGCTCGATTTCCAAAGAACGATGAACCCCTGCTTTTCTGAAAGCATTTTCAAGCCGTCCTATACGATCCTGTTGTCGGTAAAATGTGTAGATATTGGGAATTATAATTAGCATCTGATAACAGTTTTAATGGTCCAAGAATATTAACGGTGTTTTGTGTCACTGTGAAACAAAATTACTAGACACCACGAAAAATCATTCATACATTTTTGATAATAGGCCGCACCAACAGACTGGTAAGAATGAATTTCAAGCGCGTCAAAGATACCACTGCGACTAGTTTATACAGAATTTTCTCGCCTTAGCGTATTTACCTGACACTGCTAATTCCGCGCTTTAAATTCCATCCGGATTACGTTCCTCACGTTCGTTGGTCGTTGCGTGGGCAGAAACAGCGGCAGCTAGATCCTGTTGTTTGTCGTTCCGTGGAAGCTGGCCCCAGAGCGTAACAACCATCGAGAATTGTCTTACACGCGTGGCTCTTGTTAAACGCTCTCGACAGCTACAAGCTCCTCTCTGTGCTCCGCGGCAGTAATTGCAGGAGACTTCGTAGATTTCTAGGAGGGCCCGTTCCGCTGCCAAAATTCGTCGTCGTACGTTGATCGACGGCCTGCGAGCAAAATAATACCGCGTTACAGAGACGGTCGCATCCTCGTTGATTCACCGTAGCCGGTAATTGGCCCTCGAACTGGTCACCGGGAAATTAATTTCGCGGCTCTCGTTGGTGGGCCGCCGTGCAGAATTTTTCCTGACCGATTGTCCAACGATTTGTCAGCGTACCGTTCACGAACAGGGGAGAAAAGGAATCTTGGTGTACGTGTAAGTGGGTGTAGTTGTACTTAATGGTCGGTACGAGTTTCCTCTGCGCAAGAAACAGGGGGAAGAAATAGGGGAGCCGTACGGACGGCAGCAGAATGATCGGTATGGTGTCCGCATCAATATGAAACGATAACACAGGGCCTCGTGCTGAGGCGATATTTGTATCTGACATTTTGTCGGCCCCTGTAACATCGACCACGTCTAATAATTACAATGTAGGGGAGGAGTTCGGTAACGTTGGACGTGGAAATATTATTGAAACCGTTGTGGGTTTACGAATTGAGCTCGCTACAGGTCGTATGGAAAATTGATGGATACAGCGGAGTAATTAGGGATAATTGTGTCGCGCGATCTGGTTACAGAACTGCTCGATGGCATTAGGTTCTTGCTGCGATTTTTCTGTCAGACCGCTGGACAAATTTTAACTTTACCCTCCAGTGATAGAACGGGTAGGGGCGCGTAGTACGCACGACCAACGTGGCAACGAAGTTTTAATCGGTTGGCGGGATCGCGATTTATACACGCCAGCGAATCGCGCAGTCGCGGATCGTCGCGAATAAATAATCGTTACTAATGCGTGGCGCTAACGACGGACTGATTATTCATTTCCACTGTTGCGATCGACCTGCAGGAATCTGCGTTGATGAAACAATATAAATAAAATATTATTCCACGATTAGTTTAACGCGTACGAATAATCCTATCGTGTTAACGTTCTAAACAATTAATATCACGTATGCGGACCACAGTTCCACGCGTGTCACCTTTAATTTAAAAATATTCAGCCAGCCTTTGCTCACTATTCCCAAGTGTTCGCCATCAATTTGCATCCAATTTTCGCGTTCGAACATAGGAACACGGAGCTTCGACAGTTTCCCTCGGTTTCCAGGGTAGCCGTTTCGCAAACAGCGGCAAATTGATTAACAAAAACGCGAGGCGCAAAAGCTCGGAGGAAAAAAAAAGACGGCGGGCAAACGCAGGGCCTGGGGGGTGAAGCGGCGACGGGGTGGCAGGAGAGGTTCCCGTGGCGCAACGAATATTAATAACGTGGCAAAGTTAAAAATGTTTACCGTGCGTTACGTTTGATACGAGGGCCACGAACGTGGCAGCAGGGTCCCTCGTGATTGATTACACGTCTCTGCATCTCTCCCTCTGACACGGGGTGTTCCTATGGATATTGCTTTGGTACGGTGTTGCATGCCGCCATCTCCCCCATGTCTGTCGAGGCAGGCACCATACCCGATCTGTTCTATCCCCCCACGAATCAAATCTAGCCCCCACCTCTACTCTTGTCTACTCCCCGTACGACGATCTCCACCTCACCCCCTGTCGTTCCCCCTTAAGTTTATTCGCCATGTGCAGCCACGAAAATCATCGTTCAGGAATGTAACGCGACGAATTCGTCGTCCGTGGGCCTTCGGTCGCAATCCCTGCCGGACGTCTTCAGCCTACTTATACTTGCAAGAATATTTGCTCAGATTCGAAGGGTGAGGGGAGCGTCTCCTACGAATTGAATAATAAATTAACGCAGGTCCGGATCCGCTTTATTATTTCAGGACAGCGGATTTTTTCGCGTTTCCTTTGCTCTTATTCATCTCCTTCCTCCTCGCCTTCTCTTTAATATTGCGGTTGGTCGTTTTTCGGGGGGAACGGCGGCCCTCGGCCGGCCAGGAGGAGGAAGCGTACGCGGTGCAATTAATTTCGCGGCCGCACGTATCGCGATTAATCTCGCGTTGGCAACGGTGTCACAACGGTGGCGATCGAAGTCGTTCGGAGTAATTAGTCGCGGTCGCGAAAAAGTGGGCCGCGCGCTGCAACGCCGGTGCAACGGTCGTTCCGCGGCCGTGTAATTAGCCGTTTCTCAAATTGGACGCTGCCGTTGTTGTTAGTTACGCTTAGACGGTTGATAATCTCTTCTTTCGTTCGCCCGTTAATGAGCGCCCCGGCGTACGGCTCGTTGCAGTCTCGCGAATGGCTACCGTGCAAACGTGAACTAGACGTGACTGAAGGGGAACGACGGGAGGAGGGCACGAGGTTCAAATGAGGCGGAAGACGAACGACCTTCGAGCGGAAGACGTCGTCTTTGCCCGCGGATTTTTGGTCGCGTCGCGTTTCGAGAGGGAACACATTCCCATGGAAGGAAATTTCCTCGGGGAAATTTTGTCCAGGATCGTTTTGTCGCCAGGCGTTCTGCCAGTCACGAACGAGATACGTTCGCCCGCGGTTGTTAAGAGCGAACAGTCATCAGCGCTTTTACTTTTCTCGCTGAAGGCGTCGGACAGTTCCTTGACCTTCGCACAATCATCTTGCGCATTTAGTAGCAACTGGTCGCGGCAGCAAGAATTAGCAATCAATCTTTTGGTCGATGTTCCGACGAACCGGAGAGGAGGGACACGGTCGGAGGACAGGTGGGGGGCAAAGAAGGTAGTACGATTGTCGAGAGTGCAAGGAAGAGATGCGCGGGGAGGGCACGATAAAGGGGGTGCCAGAACGAGGAACGCAACAGAGGGAGAAACATAGGGGCGAAGGGGGCAGAGAGGCGAGAGTTGTTACAGACCAGGCATTATGCAAACGACGCAACAATTAGGCCGTGGTCTTCCACCGGTTATTTAGTATTTAATATAATTTACCCCGAGCCAGCTATATAATGGCCGTCTTCACACATTCCGCCAAGGCTTTCGAATATCTCAACAGGTTATCCAGTTGTTGTTGGTCGCCGCGGCGTCACTTTGAAACGATTAATGTCCACGAGACGTCGGATCCCCGGCGACTGTTCTTGTTAACGATTAACCGCTGATAGAGATCTCTCTCGGCCACTGTCATTTAACCGGCGACTCTCGGCGGGCATACGTTGCCCTCTAAAGAAAAAAAAAAAAAATTGCAACGTTTCGCGAATGCGCATCGGGAAAAGAGCGACCACCGGAGCAAGTCGTTTCGAGGACACGATAAATCCCAGGCCGTTCTCCGTCCAGAAAATTGGGAGGGCCTACAGTTTCCACGTCACGAAGCGGGCCAACAAAAGAAACATTCCGGCCAGATAAATTTCTACGCCGACCGCTTTTCGCGTCAGCCCTTCGACAACCTTCAGGTTGCTCACAAAGAAGGGGCAGCGATGGCGGTGGGCAGCATGAGCGGTCGGCAGGTCCCTTGGGAACCAGCTTCTCTCTCTCTCTCTCTCTTTCTCTCCCACCTTTCTAGTCCTCTCTCCTTCCGCCGTGAGTTTCCTTCTCCGTCGATCAGCAGGGAAAGACAGAGAAAGGTGGTCGAGAGACGAGGAGGGAAGATGGGTCGCATCTTGCTCCGCAGGACTCTCGCTCTCGCCACCGGCGCCCCCGCTATTTATTTTCCAGGATTTCAGAGTCCGAAGCCATTAATCTCCGCGCCGCAGCGTCAGTGGAGCGCGTCAGGGCGACGTCGGGGTGCGTGGCGTCGGCGACGTCGCTCTGCTCTTAGCCGCAGCCTCGTGTACAGGACCGTGGCAGCTTGCTGCTGTAGGGAAGAAAGAGAGGTGGGTAACGGAGAGCCAGGAGATGAGGTGTCGGTTGAAGAGAGAGCCGTAAAAGATGGCGAAGGAGAAAGAAGAAGGTGTGGAAGAAGGGGGAACACGGTCGGCGGTTCAGGTGGGGGTTGGTAAAGCGCGGGACATGGAAAGTCTCTGGTTCGGGAGGGGGTGCTGATGGAGCCTACGGGAGGGGGATGCTCCTACGGCGAGGTTATGCAAAAACTTCTATTCGTGAAAGGATGCTGCGAGGAACGTGGAAGGCATTAGTATCCTTGGATTTCGAGCCTCTTCCTGGGCCAGCGTGATGGGCTTTTGATGTCTGCTCGCTGGCCCGATTTGCCGTGTCTGTTGCTGCTTTAACGGTCGTTATCTTATTGATGACGGTGGACGCGATAATTGCCTGCGAATCGTAGCGTAGAACAGTTCCTCCTGGATGGACCGAAGATATTACAATAGTTTTGGTAGAAGCGATTGTTACACGAAGTCAGCTGCGAAATCGAGACGCAACGAATACTTTCCGCGTATCGAGAACAAGCATGGCCTTGTTTCTGAGCATGACCCAGTCGAGATAGCGTCAATCGGGCGTCCGTGCAAGGTCTCGCCCTTCGTCCCGCGATGTCGTGACGAAACAGCGCTCGTTGAAGTCGACGATGTAACAATCATACAGTACAAACGTGTGCGCCGAGCAATACTCGAACCTGAAGCGTCCGCTCACGAGATTCAATAGAATCGAGAACGAGCCAAGGGATTCGCGTTAATAAATACGATTTAGCATAGGACGGGTGGAATAAACGTGCGGAAAATGATTGGTCTTTAATTCAACGCCGTATGTAATTCGATCTTATAGGGAAAATTACGCGGCATTGCATTATCAATCTCCCTCGGCCTCTGTTGCGTACGACCGTTCGTCTCTACCTTCTTCTGCTCGTCGCGAAGGACCGAGGGCGTAATTTTCAGGCCGGCTGAATCTGTAATCAGAGCGAATTCACCTGCACGGAGACGCGTCGACAAGATTGCACCCCGGTGAAATTATCGTGCTCTTCCTTCGTACGTATGTGCTCGACTTCTATCCCTCTCCCGCTTCAATGGATGATTATGCGCACAGGATGTGTGTTACGCGCCGCTTGATCCGGCTTTGCCAATTAGTCGCGTTAATTATAGATGCGCCGTCAGCCTTTCGTTCGTAATAAAATTCACCGGGTCTCCCTTGATCCCGATAGAGGCTCGCCCCATGACTCTTCTTGCGGGCCACCTAGCAATTACCAAACGTTCGCGCCGGTACCGTTGCCCTTGTTCGAACAGGAAATCGATACGAATAAGTGTACCCAGTTGCGTTCCATCGCGCACTTCGATCTCCAGTTAAAGATAATCTCGAAAATCTGAACGCATTCGCGGACGTCGTACGAAGGCGATTCGATCAGATTTCCGCTGGTTAATTTCTGCGGTGCCGAGCAAGTCACGTCACACTTGATCGCTTCACGGAACTCGTGCCACATCGGCTCGGCTCCTTGGAGCTAATTACTGCAATGGTACCGAGAACACGATAGGGGGGAAATAGTTGGAAAATGTAGACTAGAAATTGGGTTGTCTTGCCGACAGTCGGGGAGCGTATCCACGGTTCAGAGAACTTGTTGTTTCAAAATAGTATCATGCCGGGCTCTGTGTCCATCAACGTACAGTTAACTACGTTTGAAACACAGTGCATTCAATGTCGACAATATTAATTACAATTAGAAACATTTCCATTAAATGAAAAGTCACTTTTATCGCGAATTTGCGATAGTCAGTTCTATTTCCTGCTCACGTAGCTAGAACGCAACCCTATCAAAACTTTTCTTCTGCCCTAATCGAGGAGGGTCCGGGAAGGACAGTGAAAAACCGTTTCGCA
Source organism: Nomada ferruginata (assembly GCA_963583965.1). Classification (NCBI taxonomy): domain Eukaryota; kingdom Metazoa; phylum Arthropoda; class Insecta; order Hymenoptera; family Apidae; genus Nomada; species Nomada ferruginata. The sequence continues at coordinate 3,911,883 of OY757214.1, read as the reverse complement.
GAGGCATCCCGATACTTTCGTTCATTAAACGTTCTATACTTAGTTTGCATAACTCAGCCAGCCTGGTGAACGTTCCGTGGACGCGGGGAAAAGGGTCGTGAATACCATCGTTGATTGAGAATCGTGAACGCAGTCGGGTACTCCGTGGCGGCTCTCCTCTCGTTAATTAACATTGTGCTCGGTGGAGGAAGACGTCAAAGCAGCAGTCGGCTTAAACCGCGAGCACCATTTGCCCTGGGGGCAGCAACCCTTCTTCTCTCGCCCCCTTTTATATTGTTTACCTCTATCATTATGCGAAGCTTGTTGCTCGTCTTTTGATATTATAATCGGTCTCGCTGTTGTCTCCTCCTTGTATTAACTTATTTCCGTCGTTGCATTTGAGGGATCTTGGATTCGTTTTCGCGAAATTAAATATGGATACGCGAATGCCGTGTATCCGAGTACACCAGGAATGGAGAGCTCCATCTTCGATGTAACCCTTTAATTTTAACATTATTTCCAAGCTTGAAGCGGTGCTTTCAACATCGTTTCATTCTTCCGAGAATAACGATCTTTCAGCGGCGATGTCGTGTAAGGGGTGCGCAGGGTAATGACGGCAGCGAGCGGTCTCGTGTATTAGGAAACAAGTTTAAGACCTGGTGGTTCAGACACGAAGCTCCGTAGACGTGGTGCAGCGTCCCGATATTATTACTATGTAAATCACCCCTTCTCCATGGTAGGCTGACGCCCACGGTGACAGCCCCCCAAGTGGCCCAGCGCCACGATGGATGAGCTCCAGCTTCTTATTAGATATTCCTATGCGCCACCCCTCCGATGAGCAAACATGTTCCTTCATTTCACGTCGATACACGTTACACCTAGTGTTCCCGATTTCTCCATATTTTTCGTCCCTCGAGAAATGAGAAATCAGATTGAATTTCTCAAGAATTCTCGAGAAATTAAAGGTCAGAAGCCGCAGAAGTCCAGTAGGTCTGACTCATGGACTTCTGCAGGATCTGACCAACCTTTACCAATTATCATAAATGAGATTTATAATCATTTTCCTAAACTCAAGTTTCTCGAGACATATTGTAATTTGTCGAGAATTAGGAAATAAGCAATTATAAAGTTTCCCGAGAAAGTCTTGAGAAAGAGTTCTCGCGAAGGAACACTGGTTACACCCCTATCGGGGAAAGTCGCCTGTCCTCGCCTCCTCGCGGGCGTCGAACGGGAAATTGTGCTTGAATGCAAAACAGCTTCGTTTTTGTCTCTCTTTGTAACTCTTCCAAAGCGGGGCTATATTTAAAGCTCCAGGGTAGAAGAACTTGGCGCCAGTGAAGTAATCGCTTTCGAAAAACGCGATGGAGGGTGGTGAAATGGAATTTCTAAATATCCTGTCCAGCTGACTGCCTCTAGGAAGCAGATCGAGCGGAATTAATGTAAAACTTCCGTGACCGAGGGAATGGAAGAGTGCCGGAGCGAGGGTTCCGGGAGAAAGTTATATTTAGAACATTAATGCGACTTTAATACGTCCCGGTAACGAACGTAATTACTCCCGAAGGGAGATCGTTCCTTTCTCGATGCTACCATTAAATAAAATTCCATTCTCGATACTGTGGAAATATCCTGCCTGCTGTATTTCGAGAAGTCAACGCGGCGCTTTTGCAAACAATTCTGTCGAGTTCAGATTTCAATCAGACATCTCTGTCCGCAAACAAAACTGGATTCAAAATAATAGCACCGCTTCTCCATTCGGCTTGTCTGTGTCGGCACACATTCTTTCTCCAATCTCTGCTTAAGACACGCGATAAGACCTGGTAATTTAGTCGAAAGAAGGCGGCATCGGGTAAGGAGCACTGGAAAACGATTGAAGCGACAGGGGTGGGCGAAATACTTGGATAGGAGGTTGGCTGACTCTACCACCCCTCCCGCCCAGCCAGCGACTGACTACCGACATTAGTCCACTGACACCATTGACACTTTTATTAATGACATCGATGCCTGAAGCAGCATCCCCTCCAGTTTCCGCCCCTCGGTTCACTCTCGGTTCACCCTCGGGGGAGATTTTCTGCCGCGGCGGATGCAGCCGCGGTAACACCAGGATTCGTTCCTTTCCATCTCGCAGACCTTTTTTCCCGGCATTATTGTATTCCCCGGCAAGAAGAACAGGAACTGGTCTCTCTTCCCATGTCTGTCTCCTCTCCACGGTCCTCCATTCTCTTCTGTGGCCTCTTTTTCTTCACCGTGGCCCTCTCGCTCCGGCGTCTCCGGTGTTCTTGTCGCCCTGACCCCCGTTGCCACCCTTCTTCACCGCCTGTTCATCCATTCCTCTGTCCTGGGACCTCGCGAGGGAGCGGCTCTCAAGTTACATTGAAAAATTTGGCGGACGGCTGAAAAATTGGCGATACCTATATCATCCATTGTGCTTTGCGATCCCTTCCTGCCTCGACCCGCTTTCCGCAAAAAAACCCCCGTGTATTTAACAGATCCCTTCGGTGTCCGGGCAACCGGTGCCGCTTGTTCCCTTCTGATTCCCTCCTCTACCAGTATCGATCGCTAATTAGGAATTATGGACCGGTTCTAATCCGTTTGCAAACGTTGCTTCCTGGCGCGAACTAAGGAGAACGTTCTTCGAACCTTCTGAAGGACTTGGGGTGGTTTTGCGCGGGTTTGGTGAATCATGCTCGAACGAGACGAGGTTAATTTAAAATCGATCGTTCAACAAATGCGGTGTCAATGTTAACTGTTCAGTTAATATTTACAAATATTGTCGACAGCTTTTTGGTCCTTTTAGAAAAATGTTAGACATCTTTCGTCCAGCTGTCTATTAAAATAGCGCATATAAATCTATGAAGCTTGCGAACGGGGCGACGAAAATTAGTGGAAAGCAGCGTGTGATTCCGCATTATTTCGTACGATTAGGGACAAAGGGGCTGGCTTTTAAAAGGAGACAGGGTGACCCACACTTGGGAGAAATAAATCTTATAAGTAGGCGGTTCACGATACTCGGATCGGTGGCCGCAAATCCATGGATAAGCCGTCGAGAACAAAAGTCCGGGGAAGATACGTGGCCAGGAATACGGTGCAGATTCGAGAGCCGGGATAAACGTAAGGGTGATCACATCGGGACGACGCGGTCGAATCGTCATTACAAACGACGTGACGATTTGCTGCGACGCTGTATTTATATTGCTTGTTACCTGGCCGATCGAGTTTTAAACAGAATCGTCGGCGTCCTCTGTTTTCATAAATTACCCCGATCACGTTCACCGTCCCGAAGTTGCGCAACGGTGGCCCCAGTGCGATTGCAATTTATTTTAATATGACGAGGACCCTGACGGCGTTGGTGGAGGGAATCGAGAAACAGGACGGCCGCGAAATTGTTCGCTCAAAATTGCTACCCACGGCGGAGAAAAAGCTCCTGGGAGACGCTGTTAAGAATATCGTGATTGCACGTTGTCGAGGGAGCTTCGATACCTCGAAGCACACCAGCCAGCTACGCTTCTTTATTCCAGCAACATTGTCGAGTTTCGCTTATATTGGAGGACATATTGATGGTCTCCTGATGCAGAGATTTTATTGTATTTTCATATAGTAACTGTGCTCGTTGGAAAAATCTTTCACGCCATCAGCCTCCTCCCTTTATTTACCTTCGAACCCCAGAATCGTCTTATTCCACGACCAACCTATCGGCAATATACCGATCCCTTCTTCCGCCTAATCCCGATCCGTGATCGCCTCCGTGAAACCCTCTCGGGCAGTGTTTTCCCCGAATGTCCCGTGTCGCGTTGAAAGGTCCGGGCAGCTTCGCGTTGAAGCAGTCAAAGAAAGGAAGATGGGACGAGGAACGGAAAGACAGAGAGGAAGCAAGATAAGAAGCATAGAATCGGTCTAGCCTGGGTCAGACTCCGGCGTGCTATCTCTCCAAGCTGGAAGCGTGTGCTGATGGATGACAAATGGCTCCTCCACGACGCGTCACTCTAGGCGCTGCTAGGGGCTCCTCCTATACGTGATCAACCATAGCTCTGGCTGACGTAGGAGGGGCAGAGCGTTGGGGTAGAAAACCGTGGCACAACGGGGGTTGCGGCAGGATAGAGCGCGTTGCTCGAAGAGGGGTGGAAAGGGGCATGGGATACGGGGCCACGGGTGGAAGGGGGGGTGCAGGGCGAAGAAGTGGCGGGAGGGTGAGGGGAGAGGGGCTTGAACGGGTCGGCGGAGATAAAGTGGGACGTCTGATCCTCCGTCGAGGCGAGCAAAAAGATCCTCGCGCTTCGCGTCCCAGGAGACGGAAGCCGGGAACGAGAAAAACTCCCCCAAGCCACGGCGACCGTTCCCTCTTCGTCTCTCCGACGTTACCCTCTTCCTTGTCCGACCTTCTTTCAACTAGCACCACCATCACGGCCGACGTGGCCGACGCTTTCATCCACCTTTTCCAGCGCGACGAGCCACCCCTCTGGCACGAAGAAAGAAAGCTTCGAAGGGAAAGAATCCGCGCTATACCTCATCCCGTTGCCCATTAATTAGTTCCAGAGGATCGAGCTGTGTATACGGCGGTGCGCGAATTTTATCATCGCCTATCGGCTTGGCTCTACGAGTCTTCGATCGACAAAATCGCGCACCTACGAACGAGCGTTCATTTTGTTCACGCAACGTCCCTCCACGTTCAAAAAGTATGGAGGACAGGGGAAAGAATCGCGCGACTCGTTACGTCAGATCACGAATAAAGCAAACACACTCGGAAGAGCGCGAAAGATGGATGGACTACGTGGCTCGGGCCTCCATCATGAGCGACACGTCAGGCGGTTCGTATGAATTCTTCTTGATTGCTGGCCCGGCTGTAAGCATAACGAGCCACCCGCTACGTCCATCAACCACGCACCGGTCAATTCATTTCGGATACGAACACCGTCGTCCCGACACGCATACCGGCGCACGAACGCGCGCCTGACTTCGCGTATCTATATTCTTTCCCTCTTTTTCTTTCCATTTGGCGATGCAGTTCGCGATGCACGGACATGCCCGCAGCGTGTACTTACGCGCCAGATATTCCCGCTGGGTTGACGCCTAACCTGCCTACCTACGGTATGCGGTGCTCGTTTTGCTTTATTTCCCGATTTCAATCTTCGTCCAGTTCGGCCGCCGGAGACGGACACGTCGGGGGACTGATGAGCTGCTTTGTAAGCGAAATGTCAAACCGGGGCCGTGCCCGTTCTTAAGGATAGAAAAATGTGCACACGGTGTCGAGGCGGGCTGTGCAAACACGGGGTTCCTTTTTTTCAATGACAGACGAGGGTCCGTCGGGGGTGACGAGTGAGAAAGGAGCTCGTCTTTCCGCAGCTTTCGATGTACACAGTACTGCGGCGCACGCAGACTCTTGTTACTCGGGGGAAGCGTACAGGGTCGATGGAAACGTTGAATATGCATAACGTTTATGCGTGCTCGGTCGAAGGATTCCAAGTTCGAATGGGGGCTCGAATTAAAATTCATAGGATTCCACGTTGACACTGACGCGATACCGATACTCGGCGCCGCGGCTAGGTTGATCCCCGCATCCGAGAATGAAGCCGTTACGAGGGCAGTTATTAAATACCTGTCTGTCCTTTTAGCGAGAGTACGCCGCGTGTAATTTGCGGACAAGTCGAGTCCGCGCGCGTTTCGCCCGTAGCTTTGCTCGTATCAATTACCGTATACAGCCGGATAGGGCCAGAAACGCAATAAAGACATTTAACATTGAACTTTATTACAGAGGCGACCAGCATATAAAAGGTTCGAGTCCACGACCATAGGGAGCGTTTAATATTTTACCCGTCTCATTTTCGCTGCTCGTAAACTATTCATTTATCCGCGCCTATAATCTTGATCGAAACTACGGATTATTATCCTTCTTGTACCATCAGCCCTCCCTTTCCCGTTCGCCTCGTCTCTTCCACGAGTCCCCGCCATCTTCTTACCCCATCTTCATCTTCGTCATTGCTCCTCTCTGCCCTTTCGGGCTCTGCCAATCTTTACGCACGTCGCGGTTATTTCATTTTTCTCTCCAGGGGTGAAGGATTCCATCGAGACTCCTGCGTTCGTGAAGCTATCTAACAAAATTGAAGTCGCTTCTTCGGGGGGGTGTGTGTTTCACATTTTTTAAATACCGACACGCAAACCCTCTACAATTTCCGACGGCTAATCAGCTGGCGGTCTTGCTACTTTCAGTACCACTGGAATCATGGTGACGCATTTCACACGTCGAACAAATTTTCCACGTTCGACCGGTGCCGACTTATCCATTGATCAACGCTTAATGCGCTCGGCGTGGCTGCCGACCCGTTGCATTATGCATTTGTCGGCAGGAACGTAGAAATAATTATATAACAGCGACGGCGAACGGGCTGAAATTTTTCCTCTACTTACGGCGTGGTGTATTGATAAACGCCGTTTCATCGTGCGAGAGAAAGCCATAGGCGTAGACGCGGGGCTGGCCAGCGCGGCCAGTCAGCAATCTGCATAATATGTATTAAAGTTTATTATCGTGAGCGGCCGCGGATCGATACTTTGCGGTCTTTACTTACCGGGCCTGCTTTTCGTCCAAATTATACACGTCCCCTAATGTCTTAACTGAAAACGGCTCCGAATCATTATCATAATTTTGGCATTTCTCGTGGTTCTTGTTTTCGTGGCGTACGATGCGTGCAATCATCTTTCTGGGTGGCGTCGCGAGTTATTGCCCGTTTTTATACGGCGATTGAGATATCGTTCGTTTCTCTCTTGTATCCTCCCTTCCGTCGCTTCTCTGTTCCCCCTCATTCGAACGGACTTTCAGGCCTGCCTCAAAATGGCGCAAAAATGGCGTTCCCTCGGTGGAGAGATACGCGAGACTAATTATCGTCACCGACACGAAACTTTCGAGCGTACCACGCCGTGTATAGCTTATAGGATGCGCAATTACGACATTTTGCACGCCGCTTTCGATGAAAATTGAACGACGCACCGCGATGATCGAACGTGTTTCTTTGGTAGCCGCGGACGAACAGCACCGGTGCGTTCGACTTCGATCGTATTAAACGCCGTCGATTTAATTGTGTCCTGGTAATTTAGCAACGTTATTTATAGGGTGCCCCGTAAGGGGTGTTCGTTCGTAGTTATTCATTCGCCGCCAGAATCAATTATCATTACAATCCATTTAGTTGTGACTCGTTCGCTTTCGGCATCGTACAAGGTTTAATATTAAATCAAATTGGCGACGCTTTTAATTCGAGTTCCCGGAAAAACGAGACGGTCGACGCGATCTATTTTTCCTCGTCATCCTAGCAATCTTCTTCTAAATGTTTTCCAGCGAGTCTCGAAATGGCGATTCCATATTAAACGGAATCAATCGCCTCGGACAATTTAGATAATAATCCCCGTTCGCCGGGATAATTACATTTTGCGTCGCCCCTTTTGCAACGCGAATGCTCATTTTGTTCTCCAGATTTTCAAACTAATCCCTGCGCTCTGTTCAATTCCGTGTACATAGAATTCACGACAATCCTGAATCCGTTTCCCCTCTTAAACGGAAACGCCCGGGAGCGGCGTCTATGCAAATTCCACCCCCGTCCGGCTGTCCCCTTCAGTCGGTCAGACATGATTAAACACAGAATGCCGTTGTTTCAACCCCTTCCAGTGCGTTCACGAAGCTACCTCAGGAGGTATACCGCGGCTCGCCCGGCGGAACCCTAGAATTCATCCCTCAGTTTAATCACTACCCCCTCGAAAACTCTGCGCGGCCTCTCCTTTCGCGGCATTCAATAACGCCGGGGCCACCCTCTCGACGATGGGCCTTTATCGAATCTCCTTGTCTTGCTTAGGCTGACGAATTTATCTCGTTACGTTTTGATTCTGTCGGCCGACAGGCCACGACGCACCCTCTAATTGCTATTCATCCCCGTCCATTGATAAACTCTTTGCCCTTAATCGGAATCATTGCTGCGGGAAATTTCGTTGTCTAACGTCGTGGAAATCGTCCGACGGTGGCTGGGTCGTTCTCTTTATTAATTTTCTGGGAAGGACAGCCGGCAATTTGTCGAATAGCATTTGCCTTGAAGGAAGAGAAATCGCCCATGCTCGAGTATAATTAATGAATCGAATCGTAATCACGCGACGTGGCAGAAAAAGGAAACTAACTATCGATGGAGCGGGCGGTCTTGTTAGGACGGTGAATTGAAGAAAAAAAAGAGAGAGATTGGCATAAAACGTTGCCCGGGACGCGCTCTATATCTTCCGGAAGGTTGGAGAGAATGCGGCAGATTGTTTCGTTGCATAGGACGCTGTAACGACCGCATTTAAACCGCTAAATGGATCGTCTTTCTCTCTATGTGTATCTCTTTAACTGTTATGTTATGGCGACTCTCCGGCTGCGCCGTTCTACATCCCCTTATAGCATCGCGTTTACGTTTACGAGCACCACCGCTGACGTTTACGAGCCACCGGCTGACGTACGAGCCACTTGCTGCTCTCTTGCTTTCGTTGCTCGCGCTCGCACGTTAACGTTTTGCCACCGTCGCCACCGATCTCTGGCCCGACCAAGTATTTTCGTGTTATTTTCGTGCGACCCCGTTTCCCTGCATCGAATTCGATCGTCGCCCCCCGAAAAAAATCTTTAGATCTCAATCGATTTATTGCACGCGACCTTTCATATTTATTTCATCGGCTTCGTGAAATAACGCGCTTCGTTGAAGCAACATTCTGTGCGTCGTAATTATATTATTAAGAAATGTAATTTAATCAAGGGCGATTGGAAAATACAGAAGCACAAATAAGGGATGAAAAATGAAACAGCTATTAAAAGATATTCTAGTCCGGATAGGATAAAGATAGAAACGAAATATAAACCACGGGACATTTGACAGAGACAGAAATGTGCCGAAGTGACAGAGGACACTTTAGAACAGAGTAGAGTTTAAATCATCCGACCGACGTTCACAGGGTGCAGGCCGTTCGAGCGACGAGACACGAGAATGCTGTCAAGAGAAATCATTCAAGTACAGCACGGAGGGTGGCCGAAAGGCGGAGGCGGTAGAATTCAGGTAGTACAATTGGTTTTGCATTTCGTCCACGTAACCAGCGTCCATTGCAGGAACGGCGTTTGAGGGATTTATGGGTTCAGGTACCGCATTGTATCTGTACGTGCCGTGCGCCATGACGCACCGTGACGTGACGTGACGCAACTGACAAGTCGGATGCGAAACTCGACAGCCAAATCTTGCGCCTATCTAACATTTCCTAACCTGCCCTAACGTGCAACGAAATTCATCGTCGCATGCTTCACGCCGCTCTTATATATCTTCCTCCTCCTCTTTCTTTCTTCCCTTTTGATGGCAAGCGGCGGCGGTGGTAGTGGTCGTCGCCGTATTCCCCCCTGTTCTTTTCTTTTAAAAGCTTCGCGGAAAATTTATCGCCGACAGCTATCCCGGCAAAAGGAAGAAAGTTGTTCAAAATTGTGTACACACTCAGCGTACAGGCGGCGAACGGCTGCGCAGGGAAGGGGTGATAAGTACCTAGGATCAAGGACTCGGGCTTGGCTGCCGGCCATATTTCTGAAACGTGGTTCTTCCTCGTGGTGGGATCTTGTATCGCGAATTGATATTCGGATCTTTCCCACTGCGGTTTCGCTAGGTAGGATCGAGACGGTGGTTCTTGTAAAACGAACGCAGCGCGGCTCTACGAGATTCGTTTGATTCTGCCAAACACCGGGGGTGATGGATCAGCCATCACGGAACGGGGAAATACGAGGAATTCTTTGGATTAGCGAAACTATTTTGTACCGTACAACTGCGGGGATAATAGGAGGCAGATTTTTCTGATAGATCCCTACTTCCGTGATTTCGGAATAATTACAGCTCCGCGAACATAAATCTAGGACGAGAAGAAACGCTGGAACTGAGGTACATCTAAAAGAAGCATCGAACATATCTAGGTGTATACTCATTCTTCTTGTCTCGCCAGAGAAATAGAATTCCTGCATCGGCGCGTAATTGCCGCGGTCATTAGCGAGGGGCGTTCTTGAATTAATAATGACGTCACACCGGCAGACGCTACCGTGTGGGTTTAATAAGGAGGCGACAGGTCGCGTTTGCCGTCAGCTAAGCGCGGGGGTTGCTTTCTTGACTGATTAACTATCCCCGACGCTAATTATCCCCTCAAGTTGTTAGCCACCGTATACGTGACGCTACGCCCGACGAAGATGGTCGCCTGGCGAAAACTACGAGACGCCGTCGTTAACGGGCGAAACGCGAATGCCTCGAAAGGGTGTCGTTTCGTGTCCGCTCGCCTTTCAGCATTCTGGGTTAGCCTTTATTCAAATTGCTGTCTAGAAATTTAACTGTCTAGAAAAGTGACGTCCTGGAGAGACATAGATTTTGTCAGTGTTCCAGGAATAATTCTGTTACTAGGTTCGCGATAATACCATCTCACGGATGTATCCGTGTAGCAGGTAAGGAATATTATTAATGCAAAATAGGTAAGTCTTTACTGTAGAATAATATGTGTGCTTGCAATTGTTTCGTTTTCAAAAAAAGATGTTAAAAATTCACTTGACATACGATGGATTCACGGGGACTAGATAATTCCTTCGACAGTTCATTTTCTCGTGCCCGAAGAGTCGTATAACATCCTGTATACAGAGAACGTGTCCTTTCGCGGACTCGTTCAACCCCTCGGTACCCAGTTATCCCAGTTATGCAAACGCTCGAACGGCAAAGGCAAACAATGCGCGGGTGTTGCGGTGGCTCGTGCTTCTTGAAAAATGGAGGAACAGGGCGACAACGCGGCAGCCGGACTTCCGGGCAGGCCGACAGCTAGCATTTTCTCTGCCTCCTTCCATTATATTCCCGTTCTCTCCGTTTCGTTTCATTTCTCCCCAGCTTTCTTCCCACCGACTCTTTCCCTCTGTTTTCCCCGTCGTTCTCCGCCGTTCCTCAACCGACCCCACCTATCGTTTCTTTTCGCCTCGTCCTCCTTGTCTCTCGTGCGCGCTTTGGAATTTCTGACGGCACCCCCCAGTTACACTCGATCTTTCTAGGCTGAAGTTTATCCCTTTCTCTCCCGATGTCTCGGTTTTTCTCTCGCTCCCTGCTGTCCAGTCGCTCCTCCAGCATCCCCGGCTCACTCGCATGATTCATCGCCGCCACGATGGATTATCCATCTCCTTCCCCGCTGCACCCTCTTTGGGTCAGCGGCTCGAACAAAATCGGCCGGGAAGCGAGCGTGGGCCTGTATCGCGTTCTAGGCTGCAATTCCCAATTTAATGAACACTTCGAATATACATGTGCTGGGAATGATGAATCACCTGGAATGTTTGCTCCGCTGAAAATCGCCCGTCATTTAACGAAACGGATGTTTCGAGAAATAATTACGACTGCCAGGAAATTTCCAGTTCTTTATATATTCCTTCGCTATCAGCGAGCAGCGCGAGTAATTAGACTTTCCGTCGACCTCGCTGGTGCTCGTCAGAAAAATGCGATTGAACGTCCACCGATAACGCTCACGCATCCAGGGAAAACCGGAGGGCAAACGGGGTGAAAGAGAGAGAGAGAGGACTCGCACACTCGCCGGCGCACTGTACGCGAAGGCGTGCGCGAAACCGGAAATTACGGCCGATATAAAATATTCTAGATATCGGTGAACCGCGAGGGTAATGGCTCGCGATCGGGCCGGCTTAATGCCCCGCGGCGGTGCTTATAATAATCTCGGCTAATAATACATTTAAATATGAAAGTAAAGCGGGATGCATGGCAGGCTGCGGAAGATTAAAGGACGCTGATGATGACGGCGTGTGCTGTACCGAGCACGCACGATGTACCTTCCTCAGTACTCTCTCGTTGCACACGCGCCTCCTGCGAACTGATCTCTCCGCGTGCTATGGCCGCCGTCCGTTCCGTATTCCGGTTCGGCAGCTCTGTTGCTCCGTTTTTCGTTCCACGACCGACCGACCGCCCCGAGCCCTCGAACGAGGCCCTCGTTCTCTTGCCCGGGCCTCTGCCCCGACTGTTTCGAAAGTGCAACGCATTACGCGCCTCGGAACGCAATTTCGTTTCCCGCCAGGGCAATTTCGAGAGTCGAAGAGCCACACTTTCTACCCGGGAGAACCACTCGCTAATTGCGCCCCTCGCGCTCCCAAGCCTCGCTATCCGTTCCTCCCCGGCCGATCACGAACCACCTTTTTCGTACCGTGAAGCTGGTACATTTCGAGAGAGAGTCTTTAACCGTCGAACGAGAGGGCGAGATGCGTGTTACGTAACTGCTGGGTCGATTGCTGGCTGGATCGAGAACGTGGCTGTAAAGGTGTGTTTGGTCGAATCGCGTGTGCGAAGATTAAGTTGTTACCGTGCTACCATTCTATGGTCGATTGGACGCGATACTGCGATGGCCGATGATTATTCGCCGTGCAAAGAGCTTTCTAATAGAATAGACGGGGATGTTTGCGTTCGTTCGTGTTACTCGGATGATCGACTGGCCGGACATTTTTTCCTTCCTCCTTTCTGTTTCCGTACGGTCGGCTCTGGCGTTCGGGGGCCGGCGATTATTGCGCGCAATGCTTCTTCATCTTCATTAATGCCTCTTTGATGGCGGCGAACGGGCGATTCGGAACCTGTTCGCTCGAAACGCTTCATTTCATAAAGACGTTGCGCTCCACTCGCGGTCGCAGGGAAATTATTACCATTTGCGACTGATCGATTGTACCGCCGAGCCCCACTGTTAATCGTAATCTATCATTTGGCCGTTATGCTACACGGTTCCGGATAAACGCGACCATTTCCTCCTGTCGTTTTGCACCGCGTTGAACCGTGGATCGACACTTGTCGCTCGACTTTCCGTTCGTTTAGCAAAATATAATAGCTTCCTCGAGTCGTACCAATTAATCGAATGGCCACAGAAAAATTACTGAATTAGTAGCACTATTTAATCGTACGTACCTAGCGCGAACGTTCCGTGACTGTTATTTCGTTCCGAAGAAGTCTATTATCCTTCACGAATTTTTATTCTGCGAAACAAAGGATTCTTGGATTCCCTGGGAATCGTGACTATTAGCCTCAACGCGTGAACGAGAAAAAGGCGTCGTCTTTCCAGGTAGAATATACGAGCTACCGAATCGAGTATGCAAATACCGATGCAAATTGCATAGGAATAGATACATTGTTTTAAGGTGGAATCGCGTGAAAAGAACAGACCAGCAGTCGTATCTTTCTTGAGCCCTGTGCATTTTCCTCCTATTTAACTTCTTTTTCGTCTGCACGCAGAAAATTCGAACCTTCTCGCAGTTCATTGATCGGAACCTCTTCTTTTCGCTTATTAATTCGTTCCTAATGTTCCGGAAACATTACATATAGATTCGAGTTGAAATTGGAAGTTGGACCCTAGTATTCTGCTTCGGGTAGTTAGTAAGCTGCCCGAACGCAACTTTGAACATTTCGGACTCGTTGCTAATGCACGTTACTACGAAATTGAATACGTCAAGTACATCATAACCCCCCTGCAACCATTCGTAATAATAACACTTGCAAAGTGTCGAATGCAAATGAATTTTATTTTAGAAAATTCCACCACGATTTTCCTGACGTCGAGCAGACGTCAAGAATATTCGATTTTTTGTGCCCCTGTCTATTTTCTATTAGGGGGCGATTATTAGTGAAATGAAATTCGTACAAATGATACTGTAGAACGTCTCGATCGTAGCTACACAAAATATGTCACTCGACGAGCAGCTACAATCGTTTGACACGTAAGACGGTTCTGTTACCGCAGAAAATTCCACGGGCAGCAAGACGCGTAAATCATTCACGGGAAGACAATAACAACTGCCACGAACTTCTTTTATTTTTCCCTCTTTCGAGAGTGTGCAGTATGACGAATAACATTCGCGGTGACTCGTAGTCAGAATGATCGACGACGAGGTGAACTTTCGGGCGGCTAACGAGACTTCGAAAACGCGACGAAACGAGGGCGTTCTGATTTAAGAGACGGTTCGTCTCCTATTTTCTTAGTCTTATTTTTCTTGCCTTTATACCGCGGCGAAGTGGCGATCATTAATCAATGTGTACGTACATCGTCGCGGTGGACAGCTTACGTCTGACACGGGCGGATGATTATCTGAAATAAAATATCGCGCGACAAATCACTTTCTTGCCAAGAGTCATTTAACTGGTTACATAAAATTGCGGGCGTATTGTGTGTACAGCGGAGCAGCGTGCAGAAGTCGCATGAAAAGTGAACCGTGAAATACTGCCGTTAAATAGTTCAATGCAATTCCAGCGTCGTTGACGAGGAACAGGCGATACCAAGCTTTCGTCGCGACCGCCCAGTCAGTAACGAAATCTGTTCTTCGACGGGATTCGACGGAAATCACTTCGTCCTGCACGTTACTCTTAATGCTGCGCACCTTTTTTTCTACATTTGGACCAGATTTTATCGGCATTGCAAATGCACAACCTTTCCAAATACAGTAGGAGACACCTTAACCGATCGCAGGATCGCGTCTCTATTATTTTCTCCAATGCGACAACCGGGTGAACATTTTTTCCGCCAAACTTCCGCGATGGAAACCGCAGAAAATTTCGCACCCTACCCGCGGCCGGGTCGTCGTAAATCACTCTGGAAACCCGGTGTTTCTAGCGCCGACGAAATAAATTCATTTCTTCATTTTCATGCAAACGAACAGCCGTATTCTCGATCGGCGGGCGAGACATTTTTCCGGCGGGAACGGAACCGTTTCGTTTGGAGCGCGTTTGCCAATGTCGCGTCACACACGTGCACACACGTATAAATAGTGTATTACTCGCGTGCCTACGTATTTATTATTATTTCGTTCCCTTTTTTTTTTATCCCTGCGCGTTCGCCACGCTGCCGAAGCACAGAGCCGTCAGACGCAGGGACGCCATTCGTCCTGGCCGCGCATGTGAAAATACGACGGAAATATTTCACATTTCGTAGCGCTCGCGCGCCCCGACGACAGCGTCGCGGTGCCACGTCACGAGGCATTCATTTCGAAATACGTACACCGGTACGTCCAGGCTCCGGGGAGTAGCCTTAATAAATGTAGAAGCATTTATAAAGGCAGCAAGATGCGAATGTTCCTGCCGTCCCTCTTTCTCTTTCCCTTTATCGTGCCTCGTTTCTCCGTTTCGCGCTCTTTCGTTTCCTCTCGCCGGTATGTTCCCCTTCCGACTGTTTCTGTACGGTGTATGTACTTTTATTTTTTTTCCCTTCCTGTTTTGTAACCATGAGCGTCGATGACGGATGGAAACGAACGATGGAAAAATCGTCGGGAAATGTCAATAACGCTGTCGGTTGAGAGAGCGGGAGCTCGCTCGCGTTGGTTGCTTTTCCTGATCGGAAAATGGAAAACGGATCGTCGACTGTCCTTGGGAGAAGAAAAATGCGAAGAGATGCTCGGTTAATGTAGTTTAGATTTTTGTTGGAATTAAACCAGTGGAGTTTCGAGCGTCGCAGGAACGACACCGTTGCATTTGTTGCTTTGCCAAGCCACTAGATTAATGGTGCACGCAACTTTTGTTCTCGCGATCGCCTCGAAATCGGACAATGTGTCGTCGACGGGAACCTTGCGCAACCACGCTATCGCGAGCCGTGATTGAGCATTGTATCGAGAGTGTGTACAAATTGTGGTCGATCGCGCGACGCACGGAACGATGTCACTTGAGCTTATTGTGTCGAACAATTGAACGGCGGTGGGCGACGCGTTACTTAACGTCGGCTATGCCACCACCATCCATTCAAACTTTACCCATCCCACGGCTCTTTTTGTCTTTCTCTCGTTTTAAACATATTTATCATTCGTTCATAATCCGCAAGTCCTTCTCCCCCAGATTATCTTGTCCGAGAGTCGCGTCCCTCTCGTTCGCTTCTCCCCCTGCTACATCTGTTTCCCGCCGCGTTCCTTTATTTTCCAATTTCGCTCGAATTCCGAGGCTTCGGACATTTCTCGCGGCTGAACTTTCGTTCCACGACGCTTCCTTAACGGCGTCGCACAGACGCTGGAAGTTGGTCCCGCGACACGGACGAATTCGGGGCGACTGAAACAAATGTCGAGGCATTTCTAACTGTAGCGAGGGTCTGGTGCGCGCCCCGTCCGACGGACGTGCTTTTGATCGAACTTCCGGCAAACTTGATCCTTCGGCAAGAGGTTCGATGAAAAATGGCCGCCTCCATCCCGTCACGAGTCGAATCACTCCCGCCCCCCCCCCCTCCGTTCAATAACAGCATCCAGTTAATTGAATATTTTTCTCAATAATTCTCGTCTTTTCCTCGAAGAACGAATTTCCGTTCCGATCGACAGGGAACGAAGACGAATAGGAAACGCATCTGATCGTCGATGGGCACGAGCTGATCGCGTCTGCCTAAAAAGACAGTCGAATCATCTTTACAAATATTTACGCGGGCACGTCTATTTCCAGCCGCGAAAGATAGCGTTTATTAATAGCCTCGATCTCGCGACATTTACGATTCATCCGGTCTTATCGGGACCGTTTAACCTTCCATTAAGCAGATCGAAAAATGACGGAACGCGCAGAAGGTCGGCCGGGTATTATCTCTGGATCCGCACGATTCCTCCCACGCGAGCTCGATCGAAGCTCCATCGATGCGTCGTTTCTTTACGCGCCCGAATCTAATAAGAATGGAACGCCGATGCCTCAATCAGGACAACGTTTCATTCGCAATGATATTTCCAATCGCGAGGAAGCAAGCGGAAAAAGCTAGGGTCGCAACGAGCAAAACAATCATCGTCGCGTTAAGGCGAACCTGGAAACGATCACGAGCTTTTAACAGCAAGCCGCACCGAACGATTTATATTCCCCCGGCACACAGGTCCACCCTCTAATCAATACCATTGGATCCAGCGTGTCTCGCCTCGTTCAATTCGCCAAAAACTCACTCAACCGTCCCCGTGCCATTTCCACCCTCTCCCGCGGAAAGGAGAACACCCGTCACCCCTCGACGGGCACAGAAACGAAGCCAAAAGAACGGAAAACGAAAAAAGAGCCAAGGAAAGGAGAGCGCAGGAAACGTGTGACAGTTTCTGAAATTCTCAGGGAAACCAGCTGCGAGGAACTTAACGAGGAGTTCGTGCTCGGGGGTTGGTCAAGACTCTGGCACGATTTCCCGGCTGAAAAATTACGAAAATGCGCTCGCCCGTGCGACGCTGCGCTGCCGCGACGATTAATTTTCGGCCGGTTAAATCGCGCGGCCCCGGGGACAGCCTGGCCGGTCGAAAGTGCGTAAAAAATATGCGAATGTGTGCGGAACGCGGCACGCTGTCCGGTTTGCCCGTCGTCCCTCACGTATGCACACCGATGTGCACGTCGGATACGTTCCGGCGAACGGAACACCCGCGACAGCTCGCGAGCGACGTATTAATAGAAGCGTACTTCGACGCCGGGCGTCGTTGCTGCCGACTGTCAAGCGATATTCTAACGAGCCGTGACCGTTGAAACGCGACCGATTTTTCAGAAACGACCCGCCGAATAGGATCCATGGCGATACGGGTCCTGGAACGAGGCAGGGCGAACCAGTCCCGTCGCCATGTTCCGACGGCCGTCGCAGCGCCATGTTGCCCTCACTGCCTCCGGCTCCATGGACCGAGTGGAAGATTTCTTTTGCTTCGCGAGGGGATATCGGTGGAATTTTTGCTACTTTTTTTTCGATTGATTAATAGCACGCGGGTTGTAGAATATCGGATCGACGCTTTTTGCAAAGCTTTCGAGTTAGTTGCAATTTTCACGCAACGGTGGTGAACGCACCGTGCGAATGGAGGTTCAGCTTGAGTTTTGTGTTGCGCTCCTTTTTTTTAAGTTGTTAAATACATGTTGCAATTCGGCGGTACGGGTGGATGTAAATAAACGCAATATTTTGTCGGATGAAAAATGCAGAAATGTTTATTTCGATAAATTAGATGAAGCTTCGCGTTGTAATATTTGTGGCAAATATTGTGATTTATGGTGTAGTCGTTTTGTTTTTGATTTGTACATCGGATGAATAAATAGAAGTCTTTAAGCTTAGCTAGTATTTGTTGTTTTCCCTTGTCGAGTCCGCGCGAATATTCAATATGCGATCATAAATAATGCTGCTCGCGTTTTATGCGTATCGAGTTGGTTTATTCACTGGATTAATTTTTGGTGTAAATTTATTCGCTCATTAAGCTGCATCGCTGTTTGCCTTCTACGCGGGAACAATTTTACCCGAAATCGACGTTGTACTCGTGATTGGGATACTTTCACGTATTCTTCCATTTCGTGAATTTCAATCTAAGATATTGCACACTTTAACAACCATAAGTATTTCTACTTTTGCATTCAATCAATTGCAGGTCGATGAAAAGTGAACAAAAATATTAATACCATTTAAAAGTAGTTAGATATAATATAATTGCATATTCTAAATGGTGAAACATCGTCTTATCCCTGTCGCGCCATGTTCCGACGGCCGACGCTCTCGACACGCCATATTCGAATGCGTTGAGGTGTTCTTGAAAATAATTAAAGCGTCAGCAATATTCACTAGATTCCCCGCGAAAAAAAAATTGAGCGAAAAATATACTTCCGCCACGTAGCAAGTAATCGCGGAGAAATTTCCCTTAAATCGCAAATCCTACAGAGCTCGAAGCTCTTACTCATAATCTTGAACACTACAAAATGAAAACGAACGAAATTCTTCGTATATAAAACTAAACGTAGATTCGCCAAGACTATTTCAATCCATACTACCCAGAGAAAAAAATTACACATCCTCCAACGCACAGAGAATCGATGCGCCCTTTCACGTGCAAAACCCGTCGAATCTTTTCTTCCTCCACCCTTACGATATCACGCGACCCGACAGGCGCACCCTCGCAATTATCGCACTCTAAAAACCACGAAAATCTCCAATCGTTCCCCGGCTCGTTCGAACCGGGCGAATTCGCCGAGAGAAATTACAGGATGGCGTGGCCGGTCGCCGCGCCGCTAACGACAAAACGAAAGGCGGTTCGATCGAAATTTATCGATATTGCATGGCTCGCGCAACGGAGCACTAATCAGTGCGGCGGATCGTTAAAACCAGCTCGCGCGGATAATTTTATTATTCGTCGCGGCGCGCAAGGTGGTCAGGGTGTAGGGCCGCAAAAATTATTAATCGGGACCGGACCACCTCGCGGAAATGCGCCCCCGTGTGAAAAAAAAAGAAGAAGCGAACGAGGGAGAAGGGTGGCGCGGGGACGTATTTACGAAAGCGGCCGCGTGTACCACGTGTGCATCGTAAATCATTTCGCTGGCTCCTCTAATTATAAGTATGACTATCGCCGCTATCGCATCGTCGTCGCGCGTAGAACGCCCGAAGCCGGGCCACAACGGTGAACTTCTTCGCGATAAAACCGTTCCTGCCACTCTTTGCGACCGCGAGATGTTCGAAGGGAGACGTAGACAACAACAAAAAAATAAAGGAAAAAGGGAGAAGGGGTGGCGCAAAAAGAGCCGACAGATGAATTCCATGTTGCAAGGAATCGGTGGCCCGTTTACCGAGAACGAGCACGAAACCAGGAAGCTTTTTAATTGCCTTTTTTTCGCAGCTTCGGCTGCTCCTTTGCTGGATGTTCACGAGAAGGGGATTCATCTTGATGCTCTGCTGTGCATCGTTCTGCGTTGGTTGATATTTCGAGGATTGATTTGGCGAACGTGTACGGGAAGATGGTTCGGGACATTTGTTCTCGTATGGTGGATCTTGATATTGGAGAAGGGTGGCATTCATTTTAATAATGATTGTTGGTACCGTGTTTGGGAGGCTGTCGTCGTTTACGGGTTCGATAATATTGTTGCTTGCGTTGGGAAGACATTTTGGTATTTTCTCAGAGTACTACTCTCATGTACTGGATACGGTATTCTTCGTTCCGTGAAGATTGATGGGATTAATATGAAGAAGCGGTATCGGATCTTAATCTACGATATATTATCTCAGAGTGTCAAGCATTGTAATATTTCAACGTTGATGTTTCGAGAAGCTTGCTTCACGGTTCAGCTTTCTACATCGAAATCCATTTCACTTTAACTCCCCTGAAACGAATCCTCGCTCGAGCTACCTAATTCTCCAAACTCGTCGGAGTCTCAGCTTTCTAAATCTGTACTCCTTTTTAATTACAAGCGCGGTGCGTTATTTCAGCGACGGTACAAAAACGATTATTTAAATTCCAAGTTGCAATTTCAACAACGGTCGCATCATGGACGTGGACATTTAATAACGAACGTCAACGAGAATGAAGTCGAAGGGCGTCATGATCGGGCGTAAAAGTGACGTCGACGACGGGGTCGGACGGAAGCAACGCGGCGGGTTATCATTCGTGAATTTAAAAATGTTTTCGATAACCGATATCGGCGGCCGCATCGCGAGACCGCTGTCCGCTGCCAGGAGATAAATCGTGCGCGCGAAAATATTACACCCCGTACATCATGCGTGTACGTACGCTCGACCCCGCCGATATCGAGACCCATTATCGATATCGTGGCAATACCTAACAGCCCGAATTCTAATCGTCAATCCTACGAATTCGACGGGTCGGCTGTAATAATTCTGGCATTCATGTAAGACACCACTCTCGACCAAGGAATGTACTAGAATTAAAAGAAGCGACAGGGTAGATTTAAGTGTCGAAATTCCGAGATAATCGGGAATTAAAGAAGGTCAAGTATTCGAAGCACCTGCACTGTTTCGTCCGTTACTTGTTACCTCATTCTTACAGAATCCGCAAAGTGTATCGAGTTAGTCCACGATACGGGTAAATTAATTTCAATCATCCCCGAAGGGAAACAAGCGATTCCCTCCACCATTTTGACCGCAACGTTCTCCGAACTCCGAACCGATCGATACCCGTAAATAGAACACGCCGCAAAAAGGCCGAACGAACAAGCCGCGGCGCGTTAAAATTAATCCGAGGCACAATGCCGATCGAATGTCGTATCGTTTATCGTGCAATCTTGTACGTTTACCTTCGATGCCTCCATAGGATGCGTACACGACGTCATCGACGGGAAGGGCGGAATTCAACGACGAACGCGCAAGCCGTCGAATCTTTCCTTTGATGTTCACATCGTTCGATTCCCGTTTACTCGTCCCGCTCGATCCGTTCGAGAGAAAAAACGACGACGTGTATCGCGAAAAATTCGACAGACACACCGAACGCGATCTCGGACCGGACGTCCGGTCGTCGAGGAATTTTGTGCAGAACTGAACCAGGTAACCGATTTCCTCTCTGGTGGAATGAAACCCTTCAGCCACTGTGACCTTGTATCTCGCAATTTGCTTATTCAAAACGAATATTGCGGGGTGCGGCTGGCAAGCCTTTGGGTTGCCCGGGCAGTAAATCAAAGCGTGAACGTATCCGTTCGTTCTAGCCATTCTCTCTCTCTCTTCTCTGGTCCGGTCCGCGGGAGAGGATGAGAGCCGATGCTTCGACAGGTGAAGCAGGAATCTAATTTACACGATCGCGGAGGAGGCGGCTAGTTTCTATTTATTGTACAACGATATTGCAACCCGACCTTTCGCGATGGAATCCTGCTCGTGTCACGCCGGCATCGAGGAACTTTAATTGAAGAGTGCTCGGAAAATGGCCGACCGTAGTCGAGGGCTTGAAATTCTTTGAGATATTGCTGCAGTGGTTCATCGACTGGACGTTCGTGTTTTTAGTGGTCTTAATTGTTCTTTAATCTTGGCACGCTGTACCCCGAGCGACACTCGTAGATTTGCTCGTACGTCTTCATTCTTGTGCCATTCTCGTGGAAGATTATTTGCGAAGCGCTTTCTTTCACTGTCGGCTCCGTCGCGGGGGAATTTTCACGGTTCACTCGATATTAATCTTCAGTTTTCGTGACGGCGGGATATTTATAAGGTATTTGTTTATTTGTTATTTAAATTGGAGTCAATTTAGGCAGTTCTTTTTCCCCGGTTTTGTAATGGAAACGGAAGTTCATTATCAAAATTCCTTCTGAAACTCTCGGCCCGCTTCGAACGGACCCGCAAGAGTGTGGACGCGCTGAGCAGGCTGGAAAATTTTCCAGGAGCCGTGCGTTGGTTTCCCATTGTCCACCGTGACCAACTGTCGTCGAATTTCCGAAAACATTTCCCATTCACAGGCCGATTCCGAAACCTCGTCACATGTTCGAGAACGCCGCCTCGTTCTCGTACCTCGTCTCCTATCGTCGGGTATCGCTTTACCGAGGAATCTCGAGCTCCAAAACGAATTTCCAAACCGAGCCCGACCTTGTGTCCCGCAGCATGCACGCCGAAAGGCGTGGGCAAGCCTTTAGCAAGTCCGACCTGGCAGTAAATCAAAGTTGTTCGGTGCACTTTGATGGACGTCCAGGCGGAAACGATAGAGGTGACCTCGTTGCGTTTGCACGGTGATTTAAAGTAGGGCCAGGTATACACTTGGCCGTCCTAGTTTGCATAACTCCTGCAGCAACCCCTTGTAAGAGGGAACCCTTCTCAAAAAGGCTTCTGCCCCGGAAAGGGAGCACTTTCGTTGTTCTGCACCGGCACGGTCCGTTGTCTATCCGTTGTCCGGGAAAGAAAAAGAGTGTAAATAGCGCGGCGCTGTTACGGCTACTCCGGCACCCTGCGGTCGTCGTAAAGCCCGATCGCGCGATTCGCTCTGCTTCAGTTACGACGAATACCTGGACACCCTCGGAAGTCTTTGCGGATACGCTGGAGAGCCGAGGGAAGGTTTGCGGATGTGGCGAGGGACGGAATTTCACGTGAAATGCATCGGCATTCCACCCCCCCATGACCGATCGCAAGTCTCTCGTTTTCCGCGTGGATTCACTTGGAATCTGGCGATTGCCGGCCTATCATTCTCGATGGACGATCCTTCGACCCAGAATTCGTCGCGCGGCAATGGTGCCACTGCTGGCTAATTTATTGGAGAACTTTTTTGTCGGGAGAACCGACTTCCATGCAGAAGGAACAAAGAGCGAGTTTCAAGTTAATCAGGCGCGTTCGTATGGATATTTTAATGGATACTTCGAGAGGGTAACGGGCGATATAATAGGCACGAAATTATACGTACCACAGTGCATAATTAATAACTTCCTCTGGACTTTTCGCGATACCCTCTCGCTAGGTCTCGCGTCTGGGAACGAGTTCTGACCATAGTTTCAAGTCCTTTAAGGCTCCTCTTGCGTTTAAAAAATTCCCCCCTCTATAGATTATTATATCAATCTACTTGCCGCCGAATATTCCTGTCTGTAGCTGGATCGGCGGCAAAAATATCGACGCAACGCGAGCAGAAAATAACCGGCGAGCGGTGGGCTCTATGTAATAAGAGGAGAAAAGGTTCTCGGATCGTACGATACCGGCAAGAGGAAGCTGCCAATTGAAGTTGAACTCACGTTGCGTCGAAAGCCAGCACGGGAAAAGAGGAGCGTCCACATGGTGACCGGCACGCGTGAAGCTGGTGGAAAAATTGCGTGCCACGATGGCGGAAAAATTGCGTGCCGCTCGTAGGCAGGTGATTTTCGCGCCGTTACCAGCGACGCCTTCTACTTAATTCGCGAAGACACGCGAAAGCGCGCGCCGGGCGGTGAATAATTCTCGCGGCTCGCTGAATATGTACATTTTTTATCAAGGGTGGCGATTCGGCTCGAAAACTTCGGCGACGTCCAGACGGCGGGAAATGGCAGGGGCGAAACGGGATTAACGGCGGCACGTTAATTTGCTTAAATCTGCGTTCAAGACCTGGTATTAGGAATATTCAATTCGTCGCCACTTTTCCTTGCCGATGGTCTTTTAAGTTTAATTTATCGAAGCACTGAGACGAACCCCTTGGAAAAGCTTTCGGGGGGAAAATCTCGATATGAAAGAAGACGGGACTAATGTGAAAGTTGATGTAAGTTCAACTCTTACGTGTCGTTCATTTATCTTTTCTCGTGTTTTGCGTTTTCTTGGTTGAACGATACGATAGAGTGCAGTATTGTTAGAATAAAGTTGCATCGTTTAAGGCAGTTGTATTACTTTTTATCAACTACGATGACGATGACGGCGTTGCTGCGCGTCATTGTTCGCATGACAGACGCGAATTCCAGTGCTTGATAAGATGAATAAAATAATTTGTATGAGTTAGCGGGGTGATGAATGAAGGTAAACCGTTCGAGACAAAAGGTGGGAGGCTTCGCTGTGGACGCAACGCCGCCGCGCCTCTAATAATGATAAATGAATAAGTAGCCAAATCGGCCTTCACAAAAGGCTCATTGATTCGATTTGATTGATGATTCCATAGTCTTTGTGTTTCGCTGACCGATGGAAACCACAACCGTGGTACGCTCGCCGTGTTGTTAAACACAACGCGTTGTTGTGACGGCTGCGTCCATTACCGCGTTGACGTTCGATCTTCCGTAACGAAGCATCGGGAAATTTATGGAGAAACAACCCGGAGCTGTGAAATTTCCGAACGGTTCATTTTTTTCTTTCTTTTTTTCTTTCGTGACACTAACTGATCACGAAAAGTCTGAACGCTGTGAATATCGTTTAGGGAGTTTATAGTTTGTCACCGCGAATGTTTTACACGCATATACACCCGGGGGACATATAATTACAGGAGCATCAGCGAATAATGCGCAGCTCGTGGAAAAAAAGCAGCTGCAGCAGACGACTAATGGAAATGTCACCATTCACCATAAATACCAAGTACTCTGGCGCGTATGTAAAACAGAGGATAAACAATTCCGCCTGAACTCATTAACCATCCTTCAACCTCGCGTCCGACGAAACTTCAATCTGAACGCTTATCTCGCCCTGCGGAGGGGAAAACGAGTAATCGTCAATGATTCCACTCGAATCGAACGACAATTCACGGTGCACGGAATCTTCAAACACGAATGGCGACAGATAGTAGGCAGACTCTTTTACCCGATTTCATAATTTGCGAGATCAAAAGCCCATGGTCGAGCTCGGATCGTTGGATTCGAGGCTCGTTATTTTCGCACCGATAACGCGGGCTCGACCGCCATCTTGATACGCCTTACCTGTCGCACGGCGATGCAACCAGGCAGGTACATATTCCGTGCAATTCGTCCCGAAGAGAAATGAACCAGGGCGCGTTAAAAGCGGCGTCCCCCTAATTAATTTGCCCGGGGGATTAAATTGTCCCGTTCGACGAATCGGTAATCAACGTCAATTTCGCGATGAGTAACGCAAACGCGATCCCCGTCGCTTTTTCTCCCGATGTAAACAGGCCGAAATGCAAATTGACGGACCGACGCTACGCTGTCGTTCCGTTGAAAATTAACGCAGACGGCAGCCTGGCATAGGTGTGATCGGGGTTGTTTGAACGCCACGGATCGAACTAAATGTGTCGCTGGATATTTTTGTTCGGACCTGTTTGCGCGACAGATTATTTTCGTCTGTTGAAACACCATGCGGAACCGTGTCGGGCTCGATCCTGCTGAATATACTGTTTTTATCAAGTAAACAATTGCGTTTGTCGCGCTCTAAAGGTACACAAGTATCGGTACACACCGGGCAGTCCCCGTGCAGAACTTTGCAGGCCGATAACGAATGCACTCCATAAATAAATTTTTCACCCGTGGCCGTGGCTGCGTCGATGCTCGGTATTAACTGCTTATGGTTGACGCTCGATTATTTTGCGGCTCGACTGGAATCGCTATTATGAATCAACTATGATTACTTTGTTCTATTTTCTGTTTGTACACGCGTGCTGCAGCGGGGGCAGATCGTTCGGTACAATTTAATCCGACTTCGATGTATATTATTGGTTTCGAATTATTTCGTAAAAATCAATCCGTCGTGCCCGGACAGTTTCACGCTTAATACGTCTTATCTAGCAGTTTCTCGCGCGCCCTTATGGAGCGCGACAAGCATCCGAGAAGTGTGCCAGAGGTGACGATAAGAAACGTCTTTCGAGAGGAATGGAAAAAATGAAAGCTGGAAGGATAGTCTGGTTGGCACGACAGGCCAAGAGAAGATCAGAGAGTTTTCGTGGCAGAGTGATTGGTGGCAGCCGTTAGTTTAATCATCGCGCATTAGCCGAACTACCCCTTAGCCGGAAGCCTCGCCCACTTTCACCCTCGGATTCCGCGTTGTTCGTTCCGTTCGGCCGCCTCTGTCAGCTTTGTTCCGTTCTCATTTGTTTCATTCTGTGTACGCGATACGCGGCATCGTTTGTCACCGGCCGCTCTTCTCGCGTTTCCGGTCGCTCGATTCGACCAATAGCGCCAATCCTACCCCTCGTGCGCCATTTTCGTCTTTATCGAGGAACACTCGCGACGAACGCGGCTCGCTTTTTGGAAATTCGTCGTCACTCTCGCTGATTTGCATTTTGGAAATTGGGATACGAATATTTAAGTCAAGTGGGACTTTGATTAAAAATAATAAGATATGGTGAGCAAACATTTTTTAATCAAACACTGGTATGTCTGCTTTATTGTTGGTCCCCTCGAATTCCTAAACGTCGCTGCGCTTAAAATAATTAGGATAGATTCGTCTTTGGATGCCTCGAAGCCAAATCATCCTCGGCTTTCTTTGCCAAGAAGAATTCCGTTCCTATCGTTTTTTAATCTCCGCCAACGAAAAGCAAACCGATAAAGATCGCGGTGGTTTTTGTTTTTCTTTTCCAAGAAGGAACGATGGGGAAGATTGTTGTTCGTGGTCGACGTTAGAGCAGGATTTCCAGGTCTCGTCGCTTCAGTTTTTACTAGCCGGAGCGGTTAAGCGTGTAACCGTAGGATCCTCGTTGAATTTATTTTCGCGTTCCGCGCGTTTTCGAATTTACGAGGTGGCGTCACGTATCGAAGGAAACCGAAGAAAATGGGGTGGGTATTGGGAGGAGGGGTCGACCGGCAAGAACAATGATGAACGCGACAAAGTTCTGGATCCGTCCGAAAGTTTTGTGGAAAAGTTTCGTTCCGACTACATCTGTGTCACGACCTTTCGTCCACCCTTTTCTCTCGGGTAATTGCAGTGCAAAGTCGACCGGAAGTTCTCGTGCTCTCGGTATAACATATTTGTACATCGAAGTTTCCAATCTTCGTTCAGTCACGCGCAATTATCTCCAAAGTCCAATATCGAAACGATTATTAAGTTGCACCGTCGAAAATGCCATTGTCTTTTTTCGAACCAACTATCTGTGGGGCAACAGCGAGGGGGATGAAATGAAGGAACGAAAGTAGGAGCGTCATCTGTTGGTTCTCAATTCCCCTTTGGCCGCACTATTCGTCGGCGGAAAAGAAAAATGGTCCTTCTGGATTTTCGCCCGCTACCCGTCCACCCCTCGTTTCGACATAAAACTGGCGAGAGCAGGCCTCGTGATAGGGCCCCCAAAGAAATTCCTCGCGATCTGCGTTAGTTCTGGTAACGATTAATTCCGCACGTCTTCGAAATCGGGACCCTCGATAATTTTCTCTCACGTGCGATCCCTTGTCCGTTTCGTCGACCATTTGTAAATCGTCCAGGAATTCCTCTTGAATTATTATGTTCCACTGTTGGATTGCCCGGACGTACGATCTTCATTACGTATCGCGTGGCTGCCGGCTGCGAAGCAGCGATTAACAAAGAACAGGAAAGCATGTAGACGAAATAAATAAATATATAAATAAATAATTCCTGAGCTATCGGGAAACCGTGGAAACTGGTCTGCGGCAGTTAGAAAATTTCAACCTCTGTAAATCCATATTACTCTCGTGGCTCCGTTATGAAACCTCTTTCGCGGCAAGAAGAACTCTCGGCGTAGAAGAAGTACAATTGCTGCTGTAAACACCTTTAATGCTTATTGAACGACCAAACGATTCCCGGCGCTAGCGTTCTCGCAACGCAACGCCAGCCATCGTTCGCCACGGTAACAGCTACGACGCGAGAGCTTTCGTGGCGAGACCAAGCGGAGAATAAACCTACGTAGAAGAAGAAGAGAAGGGAGAGGAAAGGAGAGGGCAAAAACTCGAGGTTTCGAAAGAAAAATACGTTAAGAGCATGCGAGAGGAAAGGATATTCCCGGGGTGGTTTCTCCCCGCGGTGTCGAAGCTCGCGAAGTGGCGCATCCAGCGGTGAAAGGGGTGGGCGAAAAGGGTGTGAGTACGGAGCGGGAGGGTGGGCACAGTGGAGAAAGACGAAGCAGCCTGCCCCCAGTTCGCTCGCTCGCGTCCCAGCGCGCAACAAAAGCGTGATAAATCGAGTACATTAATTCGCATTTTACCTTTGTTTGCGTTATGGAATACAATATTAAATGGAATGGGCGCACAATAGATAATGTTGGGCGCCATCATTTACGTGGCGCAACGCTGCGCGGACGAGAGCAGAGACGTTGCTCCGGTTGCTCGGGGAGTTGCCCGAAATTGTTCCTGCCATCATCCTTCGCCGTGGAATCCATCTCCCCCTTCGCGCCGCCAAATTGTCCTGATCGTAGTTTCGCAACGATCCATAGTCATTAATCTGCTACCTGCTGAGAACCTGCTCCCTTCCTTGATTGATCCGCCGCTGATTTTGCCCGGAATTCGTCGAGGACTCGACGGCCGATTAGCGGAGTGTGTTGTCGATGTTTTGCTGCTTTCCTTTCATCTATTAACGCATAGCAGCCGTGACAGTACGGCGAATGTATAATTATTTAAAATAAACACTGTGCTCGAATGATCATTTTAAAAACAACGGCCAGACGTATCGCGTCCCATTATCGTTGGCATTACAAACGGCAGCTCTATTCACGCGCCATTTGTCGCCGACCAAACAATGACCGTGTCGTTCTCCATAATGGAATTCAATTTGGAACGATCAGCAACAGAGTCGCCGGTCCATCCACTGAAATTCCAAACTTAAAACGAATCTCGTGTCGCTCCCGTACATAGTCTACTTTCCTGCGAATGGGGCGGGAAAAAAGGGCCACGCGAAAACAATTCAATGATTCTCCTCGGTGTCTCTCGCGGAGATAAAACTTTGCAATTTTTAATCTGGACGGGGGTAGAGTTTCCGCTCCATGCCTGCCGACGGAGCTTAAGGTCCACGGAAGTTGGTAGCTGCAAATGGTGTTGGCAGGTCTGGGTGACGCATGGATTCGATTCCTGGGAGCTCGTGATTCCGCTCGGTTAGCCCCGCGTCACTCCCAGCAAACGCCATTACCCGCTTCCACCCCCGGCTGCGTCGTCGCTGCGCTTCCATTCCGCTTGGCTGTCGTGGAATCTGGACGCCGGCGTGGCTTACCTACCATCTACACGTAACCACGGCCACACGTATGGAGCTGCTCGCCAACTGGAACGGTGGAAAGGACCACGGGAACGTTGCCACCGTTGTTATACTCTGCAACGAACGCCGCTGATAGCACGGCCCGGCGCAGGTTAATGCGCTGCCAGGCGATCGGGAATTGATACTTTCGTTTTACCTTTCGAGCGTATGGAAGATTGTTGAGAAAGCGGATATATTGGTTTGCTAGATAGTTCGTAGAACTAACGATATGTGGTAAATATTCGACGCGGTGGTTTGGAAGGCTGATTCTGTCGCAGGCTACACTGGGGTGGACTGAACAAATTATTCGGCAAGTGGAAGTGAACATTGGAAATAGTTGGATATAAAAATGGACACGCCTTGTCAATGAAAGGGAGACGTTCTGTTAAACAAATGGGAATTATAAATCAGCATGGGGATTGTAAATAAAGAAATTCAAACGCTAGATGGTAGTACTAAATTTAAGTAACTATTATTCTGCAAATTATTGTGTATTAATAAACTCCAAATTGACACACTATTCCTCGTGACTTTGCGAGAAAAAAATTACCGAGGATGGGAAATAAGTCTATCCATTTAAGAAGCTCCTAGTGATTAGTCGTGTTTAATTTTTGCTTTCTAACAGACTCTTTAAGGGACTCGGCAGGAATGAAAGAACGGAGGTTTCACACGCGAGATCTCCATTTTCGTAGCGCTGTTTAATCGAGACGAGAATGTCTGGTAGCGAGCCTAGTCAAACGAACGAATGAACTCGACTTTCGAGAGCTATCGATTATAGAGCCGCGTTCCCTACTACACTCTGTCGCTCAGGAGCCTTCGTTCCTCTTCCGGTGCCACCCTAGCCCGACATTCATTAGCCCCGACAACGGCGAAGTAATTTAATTTGTTGCAGGATTTGTGGAATGTTAATGAAAACAGGACAGGCATCCCTGTATCAATTTCTGATTAAAGTTAGTACGGCTGGCCTGTCTGCTGCGTGTCGTTAATCTGTTCGCTTCGATTCATCCCCCGTTTCACCCCCCGGTCCCCGTTTCTGATAAGCACCGATAACCGTTCCTGTAGCTGCAAGGAAAACAAAATTTATTTATCAGCCGTGCTCGTTTCATATACAGTTTATGAAAAAATAAAGGATGCTAATCTGGAATAATGGATATTGAAGAGCATACTAAGTAAAGACTCTGCGAACAAATCTTTATCGATTTAAAAATAAGCACGCAATTTAACAAGGAAGTAATTTAGAATATAGAATACTTCAAGAAAGCAGAGAGGCGTAGTGTCCACAACCTGATTCACGCATTTCTTTCTACAAATACACATAGGAAAATATTAAAAGAAGAAACGCATGTCGTTCAATCGTCCCCAAATTTTCGAGAAATCGTCAAGAAATAAATATATACATCGAATACAACAGAATGCAATAGAATCTTTCACATTCCACGCATACTACGAATCAATAATCCAAACGAAATCCACTCCTCCAATTTACACAGAGCGTGGCTGGAAGTTCATCAGCGGCTGTAGACGCATTCGCAATGACGTTCGTACGATCTGTCCAGTAGAACGGAAGGGTGGAGATATCGGTTTGCACGTCGATGCTTGGTTCCAGTGAGCGTGACCTCTGTATCGGGGTGGAAACGCACGACACTGAACGCTCTGAGGGGGTGGAACAGGAATGAGGATACCCGCTCGTCTCGGTAATGGAATACCTTCGCTAGAGGAACGCAATCACGCTGATGTTTCGGAACCCCAAGGCTGCCACCAGGGATTTCCACGCTCATGAGCAGATCAGGCTTGCGTGCTGCTACTGCTCCGTCTCTCTTTTCTCCAATTTTCTCCTCTCTCAGCTCGAACGTCCCTCGAGCTGTCAATCAACGATATCACGTGGAGGAAATTCTTTTTCCGTGCCGATCGGTCGCATCGATTGGGTGAACGCTGCTTTTATTTTTCTTCCTCGTTGTACGACATTTCGAAACGTCGTTGGCTTTATACGAGGCGCTAAAATAATGCAGCGTTACTACGTCACCGAACATATTTGATCGACTTCTTTTTTTCTTTAAGAAAGAATACATGTATAAAACACGAATTGGTAGATTACGAAAGATCTTGTAACGAATTACTTTATATTTCATTTAATTATTAAATGAAACTCTTGTTAAACTCTGTGGATTTAGGAAGCAGGTACTATTAATGTACCAAATCCACATTTGTTTCAAAGATAACACACCGTGAGTATCGATTTTTCCCCACCGCATTCTCGCGGTCTGCCTAAGTAAAACGTTTCAGTTTCTTTCTTTCATACATTCACTACGTACAGCCAGTTTCTCTGGACGAATTCCACATTCCGGAAATCGCGGAACGTTATTCCAGGTCCCGCGCGGGCCGTCGAAGCCCCCCCGGAGCGACGTAACCTCCGGTTCGTCCCCAGAGCCGCCTTTGAAGCCGGCGAATCTTTTCCCGGCTAAGTCGCCGGGCAAAGTTATGAATTCTTTCGAAAATCTTGCCGGTGATCCTTCGAAGTTGAGCGGTGCACGGGGATCAAAGAAGTTGGCGTGGCACGGCTAGGACGCCGGGGGTGGAAACGGGTGGATCAAGCTGCCTTAGGATGAAGCCTCGAGCTTCGCTTCTGGAAGAAGCTGAGAACGATGACGACAAAGAGGAAGAGGGACAGAGATGGTTCTCGGTATGAAGAATCCACCAGAGGGCAAAGGGGGTGCAAAATGGGGGAAAGAGGAGATCGACGGAAGGGGGATGGGAGAATCGTGGAGTTTGAGACGACCAGGGTGACGGCGGAAAGGGGAGCAGCGAGCAAGCAACGCGGAATACAAAGCAGCGACGGAATGATAGGAAGAGAAGCAGGAGGTGGCCAGGGAGGGCCGAGCGGTCGTTGGAGTGGGATAAGAAGAAACAGCGACGGCGAGAGACAGAGAGAGAGAGAACGGGTTCGAAAAAGAAACACAGACCCCCTGCCGTCTATTCAAACCGCGTATGAGTTATGGGCATGGATAATCTGTAAATATATTTATTTTGATTTTGTACACAACACGGTTTTATTTCGTGGCCCGTTGCGGACCGCGAACGGTCCCCTCCTCGTCCTCCGACGACTTTTTTCCCTATCGGGCCCGATCACGGCTCCAGTTCAGGATTATAAACGAGCGTGGCACATGTTTCCAGAGGTAAACCAGAAAAATGACTGTCCACCACGCGCTTCTGTCGGTATTATCCCGGCGTACGGCATTCAGCTTGCCGCAAACGTACAGGTATATACGTTCGTGGAAGAATGTGACGACATTTTTAACGCGGCGCGAAGGAAGACGTTCCTCTCGACGTGCGCGCAACTCCTTCCAAGCCGGGTGTAGATGAATCCTAAAAGTCCCAACTTTCCATTCATTCGCGAGAAACTCTTCGTCGATAGAACAAACAACCTTCCCAGGAAGCTTTTCAGACCGAAGCAAACGGTTCCTCGGATTCCAATAATCCTGCGCAAACCCTACGGCTCCACTAACTCGTAATATCAATGATCGCGTAGGGAGGGTCCCTGTGGAAGATTCCCCGATCATTGATATCACTCGAAGAAACGTTCTCGGGTGTGTCGTGTTTATCCCATGTTTGGACACGGGACTTGGACAGGAGAAGTTTGGCCTGGGCGATGGTAGACCCGCGGAGAAGGTCGGCACGAGGACGGGGGGATGAACGGCGACGGGGACCACGAGGGAATAACGGAGGAACAGCAGCGGAGTGCGAGAAGGAGAGGGAGAATCGGGGGAAGGAGAACGGAGACGGAGCGAAGGAGAGAAGAGAGGAACGAAGCCCGCCATATCAGTCTTGCTTGCGCCGACAGTTCGTCATTTGTCACTGTCGTGGCCATTAATAACTCCGCCATCCTGTCACTGTGGATAATACGAGTAGGTCTCCGTGCTCGAGCTGCTGTAGCTCCGGCAGGGGTGGTGTTCCGTTCAATTCAGTTCGGTTTAAGGGGTCGCTACAACGGATTGGAAAAGCATGCCTTTCAGGGGATGTGTCATTCGTCGCTCGGGGACATGGCGTGCGATCTTGGCGTCCATCTTGGGGGACGTTGCCTTTGGCGAGTAACGTGGCCTTCGGTCCGAGTGGAAAATCGTACTTTTGTAAACGTTTCTTTTACCTTGATGCTGGCTCAACGATTGCAGATACGCGGAGTCAATCCGTTTATTTTTATTATTATTATTATTATTATTATTATTAGATGAATATTGGTTTAATTAATTGAACAGGGTAGCTCGAGAAATATTTTGAACTGGAACAGAACCGTAATTTATTTGTCTATTAAAAATAAAGCGGAAATTGAAACCCCGTTTTATTTCATAATATTACGATACTTTATCAACATCGACGCCCACCCTTCCATCGGCGTGTCCATCAATGCTGGCGCGTGACACGGCTTTAACCAACGCGTCCCAGGAAAAACTGAGACACGTCCGTCAGCTCGTCATCGACGCGATTCCGGCGTCGTTCATCATCGCGACGCGAGTCTGCGAGCGGCAAGTATGCTCGTGTTCAAGTATTCCGAGGCGATTAAAACGCGAACCGAAAGGTCGCGGGAAAAAATAGGGGAAGCTGGGTGAAACAAAAAACAGGCAGCGAAAAAGGTAGCGGAGAAAAATAAAATAGGCATCGCGGACGTAGTGCGTCGGGGAGCAAAAATTTTCCCGAAAGCCCTTTCATCACACTTGCCCGCCAAACTGTCGCGCTGGAGTTTTTATTGTGTCCGAATTGCGAGGGCTACGGGGGGAGAGAGTTATTGTGAAAGCACCGAACATGTGGACGTTAACACCGCGAGAGCTCGTTTGCCCATGGACCGTGGGCGGCAAAAAAAAAAGGGGCAGCGGTGGTCGGCCGCGGGGGTGGCAGGGGTTACGGCCAGCTTGTTGGTATTACGTAAGCGTCGCGCGGCGCGAGGCCATTTCAAAAATGGGAGAAAAAAATATATCCGGGGAAAAAGAGGTTACGTCCCGGGCGTTGGGCGATGCCAACACGGCTTTTTAATTAGAGCCGGCAGCGCGCCGCCACCTGACATTCTGCACCGCCGCGACCCCTTCATCAAAGTATCATTCCCATTCCGTCGAGTTTCCACCGGTAGGATTGCGACGCATCGAGCTGTTACGAGAGCTAGCCGAGAGAGAGAGAGGGAGAAAAAAAAGGGGATAAAAAAAGCGTGAAAAAGATGTTGCACAGTATGAATTTAAACCGTTAGCAACCTCGGGGCCAGCGTTAATCGGGTTTGCTTTTCGATGCATCGAACGATGGCGCTTAATCGGCCGGCCTGATCGCTCCACTTGCGAGATGAAAGCCTCGATGAACTATTATTCCAGCGGCCGGGATGTAATGCTGCTTGATGAGGACCGTTTCCTTCTTTTGCGGACGCGCGTTACCGCGCTTTGATCTCGCGAGAAAGGGCCACGGTGAAAGGTTTTTCCTTCTTTGGCGATTTATAAGGAGGCCGGTCGTTAATGAAAATCGCAGGGCATTTAGATATCTGCGATACGCTTTGAATATTTTAACGTATCGATGGTTCAGCACGCCGGGTCCTGGCGGAATATTAAACTTTGTTCGAGCTTCCATTTATCCCTGGCCACCTGAAAGCACCGTCGATCTGCAAGGTCTAACGGATCCTAAGCACGTATCCTTGGGGTAAACATCAATGATAGCCCTTGCAGTGTCACGAGAACGTTATGTGGAATAGAATACACTGCCGCACAATGGGTATACAAGATTTCGGCGGGCTTTTAACCCAATTCTTTAGAAACGTGACAATAGCGTTCGCTAACGATTGTATAGGATCGTATCGGAGATCAAGGACACGTTTAAGTTCCGAAAGGATTTCAACTTCACGCTGCGACCGGGCGATTCTTCCACGCGAGAACGACCTTCGTTTCCTGCGTCACGAATAGCGAAAAGGACGGTCATAAATCCCGCCAAGGTCACTGACTCCGAGATCCTTTCAGTTTCCTCTTCCTCTTTCGCCGGCTCTCGTGAAATCGTTGCGCATATCTGGTTTAGAGTAACCCGGCCAACGAGTACTCTTCCTGCTTCCTTTTCCCTTTATCCTGACCTGGCGTGAGCGTCGTGGAACCCGCCATTGCGGCGCGGCACTCGTCGAAAATTCTTAGCTGGAGGCTCCCAGACTTTCTTGATATTCCAACGAATATTTCAGCCCCGTGGAGGACTTTGATTTTTATTTTCGAAGATATTTCAAAGTGAATTTGACGCTGGCATTCTCCGCGCGGAATTTCCGCTACACCGGAATCAATTAATAACGCGGCGTGCCTCGGCTCTGATATTTACGTGCAACGTAATTAAAGATTCTTGATCGAAATTGATAATAATTCTTTCAATGACTTACCGTTACCTCGAGTTATCCATTACAACAGACACGAATTTCTAATTCCACATTCCAACTTCTGCTGTTAACGAGTTTTTTTTACCGTTGCGCCGACGGCGTTGAAAATTTGGCGGTCAATTAAATGGATCTATCCAGAATCGATAAGACGGTTGTGGTACGAGAGCGTGGGAAGAAGGACCGGAAGCATGGCCGAAGAAATCGTGAAACCCACTAGCGCTCCAGGGTGATCGGGGTTGGATGGCAGAAACGAAAGGGCAGGGCGGCGGGGGAGCATTCCGCAAGACGAACGAGGGGAAAGCAAAAAAATATCGAGTGCGATTTATCAAAAGCATTTCTTGGGCTGCTGACTCTGTGCGAATTTTCGCCGTATCCGGGTGACGGCGGAAAATATTGACCCCCCGTTTCGTCTATTCAAGCTGTCCGTCAGTGTATGCCGCGAACGATAACGATTCGCGTGGATCGTACACAGAATTTCGTTTCTCCTCCGTCACCGTAACGACGTCGCGTCGACCACCAAACATTCTCTCTGTCCACGATCTCGTGAATAAAAATTCCATCGTTAACATCTACTCTGTCACCTTTCGTTCCACCGCATCCACCCTTCTCCACGTTCCCCTCGACAAAGCCCACCCCCTCGCCCGACCATCCCACGATATCTGTATCCCGAGAGCGGCGTCGACGACAGAGTCACCGGCGCGTGAAAATGATTTCGAGACGATCGTTTGAGCCGTTCACAGGGAACCGGCCTTGGGAGGATCACCGCGGCCGATAAACGTGATTTATGCGAGGTGTCGATTTTCTCGAAATTTTCGCCGTTCTCCCGAGAGCGACGCCGCAGGAGAAGGTGGGAAGGGGTGGGCTCGATGGAGGATAGGTTCATCGGGCCGTGTTCCACCCCCCGTCGATCCTACGTTCCGTTCGGCCGCGACGCGGAAGCGAAGGGAAATAAATTACACACCGTCCAACGGCTACGTCTAGTCCGTTTCACCCTCCGGAGGCCTCGAGGAACTTTTCCCTTCGCCCCTTGCTCGCCTTCTCGCGGATCATCGCCCCCCATCGCCGCCGCCTCGTCCACCCACCCGTGGTTCGCGTATCGCTTGTTCCTCTTCGTTCGCGTCTTCTTCCCCCTTCTGTCGACCGACGTCGCTTCCTCCGGACGGAAAGCTCGACCGATCCGTCCCTGTTATTAATGCTTTTTAATTTCCAACCGATCCTGCCGGCCCGCTCTAACAACGGCCGCGTTAACAAATTGTGCAATTAGGATAGATCCCCTGGGAATTTGGTCAGCCGGATCACGGGGCTAATTGCTTTCGTGGCTCGCGCGATGCTCGCAGCTCACTTCGTCTGCGATTCGCCCTTCTGCGCGAGGCACGGAACTGTCTGGCGCGTTTGCAGCTTTGCGAAATGGCGACGACTAGGGGCGAGACCAAGCTTCAATCCTCGCGCGACCATTCAGCGAACACGCTTCGAAGTTCACCTGGGGACGAGTGTCTTCATTGATACTGTATCGCTGTCTCCCCGAATGCATAACGAAACGAAGAAATCGATTTAAAGAAGCGATGACACGATTGTTGGATAAACGAGGAAAGGGTTTGCCTGGAAATTTTCAACCGGCATCGATTGCGAACGAACTGCCTAAATTTTATTCACTATTCATACGCTCCGACGTAGACTCTCGTCCGCCACCTTCGCGATAGGTCCGCCCGGTGTCCGTCCGAGAGTTTTTGGCGGCTCGCGGAACGGTATCATTAAGATCTCATTATTCAAATTCGAGCTTTGCAGACTTAATCGCGGCCATGTTCGTGTAACCACTATACCCCGGGACTGGTTGCCAAAGATAAAGCATAATATCGCGATCCCCGGCCGCGTAATGATGATGACCGGCTTGCCGCCGCGCGGATAGCCAGGTAAGGGCTGCGCGTTCGCTACGTAATATGCGTAATGTGAAAAGAGGCCATTTTCTTGGCGCTGGCGCGAGCAAAACGACCGATCTGGCAAATTCGTGTTATCAGCGGCGAAGGGGAGCGTGCTCGGGGGCCACGGCCGGACCTGCTCGAATGAAGCTACTAGCCGAGAGTGGCCGCTCACGAGCCTATCTCGTGAAACGCGCGAAATTATTCCCGCCTGCCCGTGATGCCGGATTGAGTCATTTCGCGATTTCATTTGTCATGCTTCGAACGAGCTCTTGGCGCCCTCCTTCTCTACCCTTTCGATGTTTCTGCAGTTTGAGCGTTGCGCGAGGGCATTGAAGCTCCAACGCTGGAATTTGGAGCTTCGAGCTTGAAATTAGTTTTTATATAATATATTTTAAGTGAAAAGAATGTGTGCAGAGAAGAAGAGGGAATATTCGTGGAGAATGAATAATAGCATCAGAGTGGAACCGATTGCCTACTCTTGTTTTTCGATATGTCAGACTTTCAGGGAAATCGTTCGATATTAAATTCAACAAAACTAAATTCACCTATCGCCGCTGTATATGTTTAATCAACAGCAAGCATAAGTTTATATTTGTCCGGACTTTCGATCTCGGAATGCTGTGCCAGGTGGCGCGACTTCTTCTCCCTGTTCCTCTTTCAAGCAGGCTCGGTAGAGGCGTTAAAAAATTACGTTTGTTGCGGCTCGTACGTCTTAAGCCCCAAGTGGCGGGCTGCGACACATAATTACTTTCCTTAGCCGCGCGCCCAGCCATCGCGGACAGTAATTAATAGTCCTTCCTGTCCCGCGAAAGACGCTCTTTGGTGCTACGCGCGGCCAAATCTCGAGGATGCGTCGTTTTTTTTTGACTGTTTACCGTGGAATCGTTGTAAAAGGAGGCACGAGACTGGAGAGAGAGGGGCGAGAGGAGATTTCGTGGAAATATCGGTGTTCTCACGCGATGTGTCCGTACGGAGTTAATCTCGTGAATTTTTTATACTCATAAAAGAGCCACAACCTCTGACGATGATTTGTGGATGCTTTGATCGATGTAGAGAAATCTGCGGGATTTTCGAGGAGAGATGACTGTGATTAGCGACGTCGTAAAGATGTGCACAGTTTAACAGCAACATGAATTACAACAGCTGCTCGATTTTCTAAGGAAAATCGTCATTATTATTATTATTATTCAAGCTTCGAATCTTCCCAGTTACAGAACTTCCCATCTGAAGAGCAGCCACTTCAAAAATTCCTCTAAAATTTCATCCCATAAAAATCCCATGATCCCTTCTGATCTCCACGAAGATCAAAGCCGGCCAGAGCTTTCAGAAACAAAACAGAGCTCGCCTCCCTCGCGGCACGCTCGTGGCCCACGCATCTATCAGCTTTGATGTCTTTGTTTCTCTCGCAGTTCCATCGTGTAAGAAAGATCCGGCTGATTCCGAGTGTCGGGGAGGAGGGCAGGAAGAGACTCGTGGAAAAACGGAGCGTAGGTCTCTCGTCTATGGCGTCCTGGTCGTGATCCATCAAACGTCAGCGATCGGCTTTTTTTCTCGGCTGAATTGTGCGTTCGGGGCACGCACACAGTTCACGAAATCGTTGGTGTAGATTGCCGGACCCTAGGAAGAAGATCCAGCTGTCGTTGGCCTCATCCGTGTTCGTCTTTCGTCCTCCCGGGTCTGTGTTTCGAATTCGAGCGGATTCTAAGAGGGCAAACACGCGCGGTTTTTCCGACAGGACGGAGACGATTTTTCAAATGCAACCCGTGTGACGCTTATAGGCTCGACGATCGTGAAAGGGGATGGACTCCCGGCACGGTAAACATGGCCGGGGAATACGAACGAGGCACAACTCGGGACTGTACTCCAGATAACCTAGGCCCGGAGGAACATGTTCCGACGACGCGCCTCGCTGAGAACGGACACGCTTGGCTTTTGAGGTATTAATTGGTGGAACCGGAGAGAGACCCTACCTTGTGCGAGTTTATGCGAGTTTATGCGAGTTTGAACGCGCTTTCTGATGGGAAATGACGGCAAAAGGGGAGATGAAAGAATGTGGCTCTCAATTTGTAACTCTTGTCGGAGGCGTGCGATCTTGGAAAATTATACTTGGCAAATTTTCCTTGCACGTAACGAGGGATCTAGGATATTTTAAACGTCTTATAATTGCGGACGATGATAATTAAGAAGGTAACAGAGGGTACCGGAGCCTTGGCTCTGAATTGCTTACGACTCTGTTTTCTGCCCGTTTTAAAACACAGAACGAAGAATTGCGCAATCCCTGATTGCAGTATTAATACGCTGGAGCATTAGATCACACGTGTTCCATTCTAATGGAAATAACTCGTTCTTATTTTCCCCGAAGCATATTGCACGCCACCTTCGGCGTGCGAATGCTGTTTGAAAAGTGTAAGGAACGTCTGATACTAAAAAGCGTAATTTTTATTCATTATTCGCATTGGAAACAGCAAACGCCGGCACACAGTGATGTGGAAATTTCACGGTCGACTTCTGTTCATACTCGAAGTGCATCGATAGCGATTAGAAGCGCGTTACGTTCGAGCGAGATTGAAGACATCAATTACCAGCGGGATCTATCGTACGCGGAGGATAGAAAAATTCGTTACAAATACCCCGGCGTCGTATCGAGCGTACGTCCCTAACATATAATAGTGCGGTCGGTCGTCCGCTGAGCGTAATCCAATTTCGATGTTTGTTTTTTTCGCGACACGCGTGATAAAGCGGCGTATCTGAGCGTGGACGTGAAAAATCGCGGCCATATTGTATATGTGCCTGTGACTGACTGCCTACTCCACCGTCTTGCAATCCATACGGCGAGATTAATCAATGACGTCCATTGGAAGAATGTCTTCGGGTTTGTATTTGTCACTCGCACAGATCCTTTGAGACCGCTCTCTGTAGCGGCGAGCGGGTAAATGGAAAACGAGTTGGAGCACGTGAATCGATCTCGCCAATCGTGTACTTTTTAACCCCTTCCTTAACGCGATTCTAATGCTTTCCACTGCGATCTCAGCTAATACGCGAAGCCAATTTTTTGGCCGGAGGACGGGTGTTTAAGCGGAGAAGTTTAAAATAATTATGCCAGTTTAGCAATGAATGACGCGCTACCAAATGCATCGATGTCTACGAAATACTGCTATTATCTGTAAGCGTGTGCAATTTTTTCCCAAATATTGGTCAATAAAGACGGATGAAAAATGTTTAATGGTATTTAGAGAGCCCTATCGTGAATGAAAGCATTCCTTGCCCGATTTTATCTGAATTTCGTGCAGAAGATTTGGTGCACGACAAGAAGGTGAATCATATCCAACTAGCGTGGCGCCAACTAAAGCATGGGTAAGTATGCAATAATTCGTGACAGGGAACAATGTTTTTAACACGGCGGAAAAGGGGCGGAATATGGGCGGTCTGAACATTCTTCTTCCGTATTTGGTGCACGCTATTCGCGATGCATTCTATTGTTCTAGCCTTGCAGCTTGTGTTTGGCACACGCGGGCGTGCTTCAGAAACTCTCGACGTTCGCGAGAAGTTTGCATAAGCGAGGCTGCTGGTGTCAGCGCGGGACACCAGACAGGCCGGAAATAGAATACACGATATGAAGAATATCCGTGACGCGACGGATCTAATAAACGTTACACACCCCTGTCGGGAGAAGAACGTTGTAGCCGCGCGAAAAAAAAGCCAAAGAGAATAAATGGAAACAAAAATATACATTGTCCGATGAGAAGAACGGTCGGTCGTGTTGTTCCCAACGACGGGATGCGAATGAAAAGTTCGCCTAGAATTCCGAAATTATTGTGGAGCGAAGCGTTGCATGCAAATAGAAGCCCCTGCGAGTGATTGCTTTATGCTTCGCGGGAGAGGTACGTTGCAACGATTCCATCGTCGGTTAGTTGACCGAACGGGATGACGAGAACGAGGTTGATCCATAGTCGCAGTTGCTGTCCTGCAGAGAATACCTGGACGGTGCTCGTAACGCGACCGATCGGTTACGCTATCCTCGAACTTCGAATTGCTGAAAATTACAGCTTTGCCATTCGTCGATCTGCAGGGGTATAATTCGAGTAACTGGTTCAATGGTTTGATTCGCGAGTCTCGCGCAAAACGAGGGTAACCGGTTAAGTGGCGGGAATTAGGACTGGTAATATTGTGCCTAATGCTTGGCAATGAATGCTCCTTCATATCAATCGAATGATCCTCTCGTGCTCTCACGATTCCCTCTATTGTCTCCAGCGAACTCTCAGGCAGCCTCGAGCCTCGTTCCCTCGACACTCTTCCTCATCCGCCGCGGCGAATCATCTCCCTCGCTTGTCCTCGATGGCAGGTCGCCGCAAAAAAATTAATATTCGCGAACGCAGCGAGGCAGCGGAGAGGAGGCAGTCACGTTCCACGCTCGCGTCGTCCTCGGACGACGTATTTGTCAGGCGCAAGAATGCTTTAGAAAGAGCGCGGTGCCGCGGAGTGACAGGGGGGTTGGTAGCAGGGGGTTGAACGCAGGTCGGAAGCGAGGGTTGTCGGTTGGCAACGCAGGACAGAGCCGCCGCATGGCACTGGAATACGTAATACGGGGAATAGCCTGGTTCACGTGGCGGCGGAGGGCTTTCGGCAGGGGGTGGCTCGGTCGGGGAACGCGGGGTGGCGGCGGCGGGTCACGGGAGAAGGGCTGGAGAGGGTAACGAGCCGCGGCAATTAATATCGCCGGGTTTCCACAATGCGCTTGCAAATGAAAGGCCTTTGTGACGTATGATTGCGTTACCGAGTGAATAGTTGAGTAATGGCGGTTCGTGGCGCCGCCATCCGAATCGCGCTAACCGTGCAAAAGCTCAGTCTCGGCTATCGCCCGATAGAACCTGCCAGACGACCCTCCCTCACTCCAGGGCCCTATCCACCCCCGTGCCAGTCGCTTCTGACAACGACAGTTTTCGTATTGAAGCGTCTACACGCGCCTGCTCCAATGGAAAGCAATGCGCCCGTTTGACTGGGACGTTTGCAAAATTCTGGCCCATGGTATGCGACATAGATGGTTTCAGTGGTGCTGACGCGATGGGGCGACTTGTTTGCTACTTGGGTGCATCGGGAAACTCGGGAGGATGAACGATGCAGGGGAACTAGAACTTCCGTGAACACTGTCAATGCGATTGGTATTGAGTTAAAAATGTACATACGCGTGTACGCTATTATAATAGATTCTGCGCCGGTTTAAGAAAAAGGTCAGATATTCCATGTATCGCGCAGGTTCCAACGGATATCCGTTATCCAATCATCGTTCCGGTAAATGTGTCAAGAATCTGACACGAATCCGTTGCTGGGCAAGCCCATAATTTATCGGATCGAAAAAGGCAGATTCAAAACGTATGGGTGTGCATCAGGCAAAACAAATAAATTTTGCGAATTTGTTGGCTAGTCCTTGCCTAACAGATTTAGTTGCCGGAATAACGACGAAATTGCGTCGCACAACTCTCCACCGTTTAATCTCGCCGAAAGTGCAATATTTACTGGAAATATAGCAGCACTGACAATATATCCCGAACTGAATGCACTGGCTTTGTTAATAAATTCTCCGATATAACATCATGAACCGTCCAACTGATTAAACATGTGTATCCCGGTTTGCGATGTGCAAATACTTTCCAGTTTTGTGTACCAAACTGATCTATCCGCGATAAGTGAAATCTCCGATGACATGCACGTTTCATATTTTACTGAAAATTGGAGCGAATTATTAACAGGAGACACGCTTGATCCTGATATTTTAATCCCTCGCGTTTATTAATTCATACGAAATTA
Organism: Nomada ferruginata; assembly: GCA_963583965.1. Classification (NCBI taxonomy): domain Eukaryota; kingdom Metazoa; phylum Arthropoda; class Insecta; order Hymenoptera; family Apidae; genus Nomada; species Nomada ferruginata. Next base: position 3,868,584 of record OY757214.1, on the reverse strand, counting down.
ATATACAACTTCTTGGTTCAAGAGGTGTCGATTTCCATGTTACCATAGCTGCCACGTCGATACTGTCCAACAGTAACCGGAAACTCTAACGGTAGCCAACCGCCCCGTAATCTTCACCCTAGCTGGGGTTGCGAAAAGGGCGGTTACTCGCAGAAGATCGAGTATGAATAAATAATTCTCGCGGTGCGTTTGCTGCAGGGTGATGTCGAGCGTGATTAAGGCTACAGTGACCTCTAGCACACCTGATAAGTTTCAGAAGTTTCCCATAGAATTAACTTTCCATGCAGTGTCAAGTGAAACAAATTTCGACAATTTAATAGAGACATCTAGTTTTCCATTGTCCACCGTCGATGACGACTACCAGACAGCACCAAAGACATAAATTTTTATGAAAATCGCGGTCAAAAGTGAACAAAGGCCAGGGCGGAAGAAATGGGGGACAGAGATAAAAGCATGAAGTAGAGTAAAGAGGAGAATAGAAATATATATATATATAGAGAGAGAAAGAGAGAAGGACGGGGTAGCACGAGGCCCATGGACTATGAGTAATATTGCGGGGCTTTTCCACCCCTGGGAGCGCGAACCTGAACGTGGAGGGTGGCTCACGGGGGTGGAAGCTGGGAGAGAGTCGGGTGTGAGAGAGCCGCGAGAGGGTGCAACAGAGGGAGGAGCGCCGATCCATCAGCGTCCCTCCACCCTCGCCTTTCCGCCACTCTCATTTTTCTCCACGGTCCGCGCTCCATCATTCCGCGTCACATCCGCCCTCTTTCATCCCTCTTTCCTCCCTCAGTTCTGATACGGTGCCGTGGCTCTGCTTCTCCTTGTCCCGCGGCCCTCGTTTCTCCACGACCCTGAAGTCGCCCACCGCCGCCACCCTCTGGCGGAGCTGCGCTACTGATTGCAGTTTCCAAATTCATTAGCGGGGACCTTGTCGGAGGTTTGCCCGAGTTCGACTGCGAGAACTAAATCGCCGTTGCCGACTATCTATACAGGCAAATGCGAGAGAAAGGGAGGGTAGAAAGCGCAAAGGGTTGTCCCGTTTTCCTGTAACTGTCGTTATGGATGTTTGATGAGCTGTTTTGCGGATCGAGAACAGGTACCGCTGGTCGTGTCCGCTTTTTCGATGATCCGTTCGCCTTCGAGGGTGGCGGAGCAGTCGATGATCGGGCAATTTATATCGTTCCGGTTCACAGCGAAGATGGGGCAAGGTTTGGGGAAATTTAGCGCGACCGAGGATGGATTTTATCGGTCCTGCTCTTCGTCGAGAATGTTGATCGACGGACTGTTACGCCTGCAATTATACAATCGTTACCTTGCCCACCTGAAGTCTATATCCAGCTCGATGTTTAAATCCTTCACGCGAACGACGCGACATTCGATATTCACTTCGCAACCGGGAGTCATCAAAGTCGCAGCTCCACCGAGTCACCGTGTATTCATTCCCACTCGAGCTTAATTAGCTATGCATTGCTTGTAATGGCGGCCAATTAAATTAATAAGCGCGGGCATCTGTTAGTATATCCGAAATAATGACGGCCATCCGTCTTCACGGTTGCTACCGTGTTGGTACCGCGAGGTGTCTCGCGTGCAGTCGACTTCGCGAAATAATATACCTCCCTCCATCCCTCGACACACCGGTCCTAGCCAGTTCGACGCATCCCAGGCACGATCGTTCTTGTTTTCGAGAAGATCGGGTACAGGACCTGACGCGGGGCTACGGATAAAATGCAACGGCGCGAAGGCGATGGCAAAGGGGGACTGGATTGGATTCGAGCGTACGATTCAGCTGCTAATGGCCGGTCATACTTTAGACGTCGAAGGGAATATGTTTGGGAATGCATGTTGATGCGCGGTAATTCACTTTCGTACGTGTTAATATCGGCAGGCCGACGACGCGGAGGAATACCCTCGGTTAATGCGCCCATAAATCCGCCGTAAGGTAATCTAAAAATATTTTGTAACGCGTTTGTCATTGGGCCCCGGGTGTACACGCCGCCGCGCCGGTAGAAGCAGGCCCCCGAATAAAATATTTCACTGCGAGCGATCAATCTCGAGTAACCTACCCTCCGGTCGATCGACGGGGCTGGAGGAATCGCAGGTTGGCTCGTCGCTACCTTCTTTTAAAACGCGGTGGCGAAAGACACGAAATGGGCGGTTCGCTTCCGTCTTAATGACCGTCGTCGTCGTTATCATTATAGCCCTTGCGTCCTCGATCGGTTGCTCCTCGTGGTATCTCTATGTTTCTGACGAACTGCTGCAAAATTTGGTACACCGGTGCACAAGCATATGGATCTAGGGCAAACGTTGCTTCCTTCATTTACTTCGGTGGTTAAGCACTACAATTGTATCAATGGGTCATTGTTTAAATTTTATTTTTCCTCGGCTGAATTTTATATCACTATTCTGTCTATAATTTTATTCAATTTTGCTGTTTTGCTCCCCATCGTTTTTCCACAACGTACCTACCACGAATTATGTATCTCAAGTTTTCAATACGCGCGAAAACTATCGACAGAACTTCTCGAGCATCCTGATATTATACGGGCAATCGCGCAACCTGCCCGCCAGGCAAAGTTCAAGCGCCAGGTCGATCAAATCCAATTTTATTAAAGCCGTCGGGGAAGCGCGGCGTAAACAGGAACAGAGAGTGTCCGGTGGCCGTAATCAAATACGCATTACCAGAATATCCGAGCCACGTCGCGTGTCCGTGTACGAGCCCAGCTCGCATACGAAGCTCCGGTAGATGAGTATTCTTTGAGCACCGTTTCCATACATCTGCCTACGATATGACGTGTTTCAGTGGGCCGGCGCCACGTACCGATAGGTAATAACGTGTCTGCGGTACATTTATCTTGGCACGCGAGGCGACCATCATGCTCATGAAGCCAAATCAGTGGCGGAGATCTGCCGCTCCGTGAAAAAGAATACTTGCCGCGGATTTGTTGCGTCGGGAAATCCGCCAGGGGAGGGTTGAAGGGGTGGAACGCGAGACGGGAACGCTTCGAACGCGTCCTCGAAATCTCGATCTCTCCGCGGCGATTCTCTCGCAATAATGGTTATAATTGTAAAGATAAAGGTATTTCGGCGAAAAGAGGGAAAACAGAGAGATCGATACGGTTCGGGTTGCGCGGGCTAGATGGACGGGCGCACGTGATCGCGTGAAAAGTTGAGCGTAATCACGGCTGGGGAAAAAATTTCGGACGTTGCGTGATTAGCCCGGCTAAGATGGCCGGGAAATCCTTGGAATGGCCGCGCGGAGAGGAGGTCGTGGATACCTTCGTGAGGAATTTTTCTTGCGCAACGCGAGATTCCGGTACGATAGCCGTTTTCTTCTCTCCGTTGCTGCCGGGTCTTGGGAGAAATTTTTGTTTTCGAAACGTGGAATAGTACACGGTCGACCCTAAAATTTTCATAACTCCTCCTCTATCTTCCAGCTCTATCTTTTCGTCGCCCTTCCCCTATTGGGCCAAAACGAAGGAATTCTAGCCGATGCCCCAAACGTCATCTCGGGAAAGCAACTACCGCGTGCACCTCCCGCAACTTTCTTTCAACCCTGTTCGCCGTTTATCCTCGGGGAGGAAAAAAAATGTAGCCGGTACGCGCTCCATATTCTCCCGCAGCGCGTAGTGGAGGCAGGCGAACAAATAACAGGTTGGCCATCGCGATATGAATTACGATTACTCCGCTTCGGCGTACGAGTCGCATCGGTCAGCCGCGGCGAAGTTTTCAGCGTGGCGGTTTGTCAGGGTGCGCCGGTGTTCGTCGAGCGGCGCGGTCCGTTGGATCGGTAACACGGTCAGAATTTTCAAACGTGTCGCGTATCCGTCGCGCGGAAAGGTGTGCGCCAGCGTGGAGAACGGAGCGAGAGACAACGGCGAGCAGAGGGTGAGAAAGGAAGAAAGAAGAGGAAGAGGAAGAGGGAAACGATACGAGGCAGCGCATCGCGCGAGCACGGCACACCAGAGTCTACACACAGCACGAACTTGTTCGGGTTGGGATAGAATAGGATAGGTGGGGCCGTTATTAATCTGGTGTCGAGTTGAGCACAAAGTTATATAGGAGCTCAGGAAATGAAACACGAGAAACCTCCCCCTCCGGCGTCCTCCCCGTGCTTCGCCTCTTCTGCGTCCACCTACTTCGCCACCCCGTGGCCCTCTTGCTTCCACCTACCGAGCTAGTCGATCCTCCATCCCCCTTTTCTCTGTCCCTGCAGTCCCTACATCCAACTTTGAATGTATTACCGGACCACCATCGCCAACCCCCGGCTGGCTCTTCCAGTCTCCGGTCAGATGGAGATATAACGATCACCGGCACATGAACCATGGTCCCGCGGAGACATGCATATTTATGTCGGCTGTCCATAGTCTCAGTCTGCTGCTGACAGTCCGCCTGTGCTTTCCAGAAACTTCTACCAACCGGGTTTCCCTCCTTCGATGTAGTCATTTTCTACGCCGATAGACGTGACAATCGTTGCACACTGTCTACGGGACTACATACTTCGTGAAGAGTATCGACGCACAAGCTCCAGCAAATTAGTAATAGGAAGAGGAACGTGAGAGTTGATTCTTGAGCGATCGAATGACTGTATCAAATCACCATAGTAATCCAAAAATCCTTACCCCTTCAGCTACTGATCAGAGAGTCGATCGTCAGCGGGGTTAATTACGGACGCACGGGGGTGAGTTACGGAGGGGCGACAACGGTAGGAGGGCATGAATTACGAACAGGGGCCGCTTGTCGTCAGCCGCCGGCTAGATTCCTTCGATATCGGCCGAGGGGCAGAGCAACGAAATTAATCGGTTTTACACCGGGGCTAGGGGTTGGTCCGGCCGTGGCTGTCAAGGATGCCTTTGGCGGCGGGCGGTGAAAAAGCGGGAGGGGTGGGCGCGATTAAAATCGCATCAGACCGACTCTGATGCACGAAATGCCCGCGTTACTCTGCCTCTCTCGAACGCTGTACGCTACGCACACGATCGGGGGCCGTTGAAAACGTCGTCCTCCACGCGTACTCGTTCCTCTTCCATTATGGCTGCCGTCAGAAAAACGTCGAGCCTCAATCCTCGTTGATGGACTTATAATTGCGCGGTTATTGCCCGACGCCAAGAAAATGGCAGGAGGGCGCACCCGATCGAGATGGCAGTCGATGGATCGTATAAACACGATCCACTGCCCTTTTCCATGAAGCTTAACGCTTTGCATAAAGATAGGCTGCCGCCGCAGCTGCCTTCAATGATATCGTTAATAAGCGGCCCTACTCGCGCTGATACTAGGTTAACCTGGAAACGATGAAGCGGTTCGATGTCAGATTGTACCTGCACCAATCTTAATCTGCATGGGGGAACCGAGTTATTTTCGAGCGCGGCCACTTCGATAAGAAAACTGTGTCCCATCTCGGGCAGAGTCATCAGAGGCAGGCTCGTTTCACGGACACTTATCCGTGTCACTGCAGTGTCATCGTAAGGTTGATCACCTTCGACCACGTAGCGAGAGGAGCGTAGGTACTGTACACCTGTTCCACTCTCGCAACTGTCCGGGCGCCAGAACGTGCAACGTCACCGACAGACGGATAGGCGGTTCGATTAAAATGAAACAAGCGGAAACTAAAGAAAGGTGGTAGGTAGGTAGCTAGAGTGCTGGTCGCCGCGTGTACGGGAGAGGGTGAAAGAGGCGCGTGTTCAGGCGACGGAAAGAAAGGGGAACGAGGAAAGAAGGAACAGAGGGAAGACAAATGCCGGGGCCATCAGTGCGCCAAGCCATTTCTGCCTCATTGTGGACTCCATTTGCGACTCTTAGATTGCCGGTGAAATATCTCGCCGTGGTGATGGAAAAATCGCTAACGTAGGGAACCGGCAAAATAAAAGTAGCGGCATTTCTCAGCCAGAGGGGGCAGCCACGAGTGGTTGCGCTAGCGTGGCCGTGGCGCGAGGGGCGGGATGGCGATGGACAAAAACCGAAAAGCGATAGAACACCGACGCTCCGCGTCGTTGAATACAACCGTAGCCGAGGCAACACCCGAAAGAAACTTCGGGGACGTTGATGGAGTCCCGAGTGTTTGCTCTACTCGCGACAAATGCTCTGCTCTAGCGTCTTCGCCTCTCTCGTGAACCACCGTCTTGTTGCACGTTTCGTGGATCTTTCCGCTTTTTACCACTTTGTACTGCTTACTACCTCGTTGCTTTTGGCCGTCTTTCCGAACGATCGATGCATTCGCCGTTGGCGATGCGACGGATATTTCTTGGCTATTTGGACGTGGTTCGAGATGTGTTTCAAGGAATATCGAAAGCTGAGGATAATAATTGTGAAATAGAGAGGGCCACTTCGCTTCGATTGATACGTAAAAGGGACACGAGATCCCGGACTTTTAAATTGTCACTGAGGAAGATAAAATATTGGGGTAAGCTAGAGCATGGCCATGGCCATGAAAAATTAAATATTTGTACCGCAACATAATCTCTAAAAATTTCAAACCCCTTCGAATACATCAAACTCTCGAATACAATCTTGACAATTCCCCCGAAAAATAAACTGGTCAACTCTGTGGGTATAAACCAGCGTTCCTAATTGGTTCCCCAAAAGCAGCCAGAAGGGAGCAAGAAAGAAGAGGAACGATAATAGACAATAGAACCGCGGGTAGTAGAGGGCGCGGAGAAAGATACGATATAAGGAGCGAGTTTTTTCGCGACGGTGATAGATGGGCCAGGACCGAACTGGTAACAGAAAGCAGCGAGAAAGAAATCACGAGCGTAGGATCCCTATGGGGACGCGGTGGCGTCATTAGGCTGCTCGGGTTGGAGAGCTAATGCACCGTTCGTTGGATTTTGCCGGAGGCCGGTCGGAAAAACCGAGCGAGGTCAGCATGTGAGCACGAAAGAACGACGAGCGCGTAAATGGCGACTGCGAAAGTTGCCACGCTTTGCGATCCTGTTCCCTGGTGAAATTCCTCGTGGCCGCATCGGGAAGAAAGAAGCTGGCGTAACGAGGCGGTCGCGGCTGATGCAGCAATCGCATGCTCGCGGATCCAATAGATTAGGTCCTGCAAAAATTGTGTCCGCGGTGAAAGAAAGCGAGAATTCTGTCTTGCGTTACATAGATTTTTGGCGCGTGGATGTTGTGTATTTTGTACAGTTTGCTTTGGAAATTATTGGATAATTGCTTTACCGGGCAAAACAATATTTTAGGTCTAACTCAGTTGCTTGTGCTCTACAGCGTAATACGCGTATAATATGTGCATCTCTGACGCAATCAGTAGTCATTCGAAATACCAACGAAACGATCATAAAGAAGCACGAACCAATCACCAATTCTGACATCTCAATATCCAAACAATTCCAACGCAGCGGTCCAACGAACCGACCAGCCAGACCACCATTTCTCTTGCACTCCCATAAACTATAACACATTCCCAGGACAGAGCCGCTGCGTGTGCCCAAACGGCAATCGGCTCATCGACAAGCCAAGCTGTCGGTGCTCGTTGCCCGAACCAGTGCACCTCCCGTAACGAGAGCACCCCGGAACAGATGAACGTATCCTTCTTTGTAAGGACGAAGCGGAGCATGGTGAAAGCAAGAAAGAAGGAAGCACTGCCGAAGGGATGGAGGGTTAAGCGCCGGAGGGATCCAGCAGGAGGAAAGTGTAATCCCAGACGATCAGCGTGCGGCAGATTCGGCCTTAATGAGCTCCAGCAATGATAAATGACTCCGTGGGCCGCGCCTCTCTCTTACCGCGTTTATTCTCCGCTCGGAATAAGGTGTATCCTTGTACGAGGTACGGGCCTGGATACCTGGTCTCCTGGACGGCATCCATCCCGGCTAGCCTTCTATCTCTCGTCTTCGTTCCACGGTGTAAAAGCTTCATCTCCGCCTACGATCCCTCAAACTCGGCCCAGACATCGAGGGGAATTCAAAATGGCAACCGTGGCAGCGCGGTCAGACCTCCCTCGTGCTAGTGACAGCCATCCATCCTTCGTCCCGGGACGTTTCAATTGGGTGTCCTTTGCACTCGGTCCTGCGGTGTTCGTCCAGTGTTCGGGCTTGTATACTGGCACCCGATGTCCGACTACTTCCGCTTTCAATGGCTGCTTATCCTGCGGTCTTTTTTTCATCATTTTATTCCCCTAATGCTGCTTTTGGTCAGCGGACAGCGATGTTTGTGGAAGTGGAATGTGTTTGGAAATGGTGTGGTCTGTCAATTTCTACGGGTCTTTATATTATTTCAATAACGATTTCGGGAGGGGAAATAGTCACCTATGTATAAGAGAGGTGATGTTTAAGCGAAGAGGACATTGAAGTATGATAATGCTGTAAAGTTTGACAACAGAATTATTTTGGAATTTCAAATGCATGTAATCAGGAGGGGGACCATGTCCCGTTAAAAATAGAAGCGTGAAGCGAATCCTTTTTTCTTGCCAAGAAAAATTAGTCGTGACGATAGCGAGGGTTCCGACACCCTTCTAGAGTCGTGTTTCGTTTCGTGGACCTTGTTCTTTAATAGCTTTTCCGTCTGAACTGACGCGCGGCCATCCGTTCTCGTGACGTTTCAATTGTGAAGCCATCTTCGGCCTCCTTGGGCATCGAAGACGGAAGTTGATTGACCGTTCCTTTGAAATTTTCGACCCAAAAGATCGTGAGATCATAGTGCTGCGAAACTTAACTACCTGGTCCATCTATCGACGAGGTTGTTTATTAACGAGGGTAATCCTTTTGGGGGGAAAGATTTTAGACACGAAAGCTGTTCCACCTGCAACACGATTTTATCTATTTCCACGTGCATTATTCCTTCCCTATTAGTAGTTGAGGCGTCGCTCTTTTTGATTTCTCCTTGCCCCTTTCCTGGAATACGAAAGAAGTCATTTTCCTGTGTGCTATTAATCGAAGCCAAAGAGTGCTTCTGCATTAGCCACGATTGAACCCTCGCAGGTGCAGCACGGCTATCGACGCCGTACTGACAGGTGATCTGCTCTCCGGAGGGTGATCCTTCGTTAATGAGCTCGTTATCCCAAGTATGTACGAACGATCGATTCATCGCGGCTTTGTCAACAACAACCTCGACGTTGTTCGCTATTCTATCGCCGATAATTGCTTAATAAACCAGTCGAACGACAAAATTGCTGGTAATTCCAGATAGAAAAAATCTTGTTTGCATTACGTGCCCGTTTAATAACCCGATCACCTTTATCTCGGTTCGACCAACAGAATCAACTGTAATAAAATCGAACCCTTCGACCATTTCGTCGGAGGTATAATAATGCAAAGTAAGGTCGGACCTGTTTGTGATTGTACGGTTAATTTTAGGTTCGAGTTTACTGCCTTTAAGGATACCGGGTTATGTGCAAACACTGATAATTACAAGTTTACAATCTACCTGTTCGAACTTCAATAACATTTCAGTACCTACGACGAACCCAAGCTTTTCAAATAAAAGCACCGTGCTACGGATCTGAAGGCCTGCTGAGCTCACAAATGTAACGGAGTAAATTACAATATTACATCGAGCCGGATTATATCTGCACACACGTTGATTATACATACAATCTTGCATTAGTTTTTGTATATTTTATTAACCATATTGCGATTATACCTGCATACCCTCTTAACAGGTATTAATCCCTTACATCAACCGTACCCAACAAGAAAACCAGGACCATCGATTGGCTTTTCCAATCGGCAATCCATCAGGATCCCCAAACGCTTACGTTTATCGACCACAATGTTGCCAAAATTGATTTCGAGCTTTCTACCCTTCCTCGAAAATTCGAAATCCCAATCCAAGTCAATTCTCGCCAAGCATTCCAAACATAAGTATGTACATCCCAGCATCGATATCCTCGAAAAAAACACCACCCCGTCACCCCGTGGCCGCAGCTATCTTTAAATCTATCGCACAATACTCGCCAGGTCCGCTTCGCTATTCGTTACGTGTCCGCTAGAAAAACGGCGAGCCTGGTTTCACGGCAGAGCTTGCGAAGGCTTGCGCGAGATCCCGCAAAGGGCACAGGATCTTTTCGTTGCCGTGAATGCGGTGCATTAATCAAGCGCCGCGGGCGCCTGACGTCTTAATCCTGGCTGGCCTACGCATCGTTCGCTCTACGCCCACGCCTCTATGTACCTACTAAACGACCGCTACGTCAGCGATCGTGGCTTTGTGAGCGGCCATCGTTGTCGTGGGATCGCCGGTCTCTTCTTTTCGCGGGCTGGCTTAACGGGACCGGTTGCTATAAGCCGCGTATCTCGATTATTGTGCCGGTTATGTTTGGCATCGATATACGCGCGCATGAAAACGCTGCGAGGTTCGGCAGAGGATTTTATTCGACTCACGGGAAACGGGGAACAGTTACGTCGGGGATGCCCCGAGGAAGAACGCGTGAAGATGCTTTGGTTGCTCATTGATTTCGTGCTAGTCGCCGTTGCAGGGCGCTGAGATTGCTTGGGTCGATTGTGGGCGTTTTCTTATTGGCGATTCGTGTTTGTTTATGTTATAATGATGGATAATAAATCGTGCGCGAAGCACGGTGAAAAATGAACGAGGAAATGCGCAAAAGGAGAAACGGCGCGGGGAGTATTAAAATAATATCCAACGTGTTTCCCAATCGTAGCTATGTACTGTTCAGACTGGACCAAGGGGAACACGTTTTAATATCAATTTCTAAACATTGTGCAGCTATTGGTTAATCGCTTTAAATACTAGCTCAGCTTTCTAATTCTTCCCCTTCTGAGATTTGTATCATCCACGCTCCCTACGTATACCTACGACTCTCTATGTAAAAGCGTCGTTTATATTTAAACAACCTGCACCTCGTTAATCCCTATACTTGACCGAGTCGCGAGCATCGACCAGGCAGTCCCAAACAAGTTTCTCGGCTACGTTTCCATTAAGGACACGGTCCTGATCGCCGGACCCTAGCCGATGACCAGGTAAGCAAACCGATCGCTGGTGGGGGGAAGGTAGGGAAAAAGGGAAAAAGTAGTGAATACGGGCTAATCTCACGGAGCCCGACGTCGTTTCGTGGGTGTCATGCTTTCACTTCGGTTTGGCTTGACTGCAGAAGGCGATTGGTTCTCGCTGAGCTCCTCCCAGAATCCATTAAGAGCCGAAACGGAGAAACACAGCATTAATTTTAAAACCAATCCCGGAGGAGAAATCGGGCATTGGCCGCCATTCGTGCGAGCTGTTCCGTGCCGCTGGAGAAAATCCGTCGAAAAAAGCTGCCTTAATTGCTCGCATGTTCTTGCTCCTCCGCGGGGATCGGTAACACGCGAGCTTTGCGGGCTAAACGATCCTGTCGATCATCGATCATTTCATTTCGCCGAGCTTGCTATAATATACAATCCTTGAGTAGCAGCGTTTTATCCCGCCCGTTAATAAAGCTCTATTAAAGACACCGCAGTGCATAAATAGAGCTTTAAATGACAATCACAGAATCGAGACATTAAATCAATCGGCAGTTGATCGGCGATCGTCCAACGGAGGGTGTTCCGGTGGACGCATCGCGCATCGTTAACCCTTGCCCGCCAAGCTATCCACCCCCACGAATCTCGATAAACACGAAATACATCGAGAGACGAACGGAGAGGATCCTAAGACAATCGCAGAGCAGAGAGAGGCGACAGGCGCTCGGAAAGCCTACAGAAGTAAGAGAGGCAGAGCCCCGAGGGTAAGGTCGAAGTCGAGCACAAAAGAGATGAGGAAGGATAAGGAACGGAGAGAGGTGGAATAAGAAGAGAGCAAGGTTTAGGTAGCTACTCTCGCTCAGGTTGAAACGAAGGGAGCCGCCCTGTGTTTGTGCTCTCGCCGGGGAGCACAAAGAGAAATGGCGTGGTATTTATCAGTGCTCATCCCCCCTCACCCTTTTGTCCCCTTTCCAGCATCTCCCGTTGCTCTCCGCCGTTCCCCGGCATATCGCTGTCTTTGTCTAGGGCTCCTACTATTGCCTTGCTTCCATTCCACATCCAAATCCATTCGCCTGCCTGCCAACCCCCTGCACTACCCCCCGACCCGGTCTTCTCCTCTAAGCTCTCTTGATGCCCTTTCGCGCACCACATATATGGGCACTCGATCTTCTCCTCCGCGGGACTTTGACAGCTGTCTAATTCACGTTGCGCGCTCGTTCACCTGTGTACGTGGATTTCCTCGCGCCGTTCAATAGACCAAGCGCTAGGTTACGTTGCAACGCCTAGAGATTGAAGAATGGAAAAATGAAAGGGGTGGTCGGATACGGTATACTCGAAGATGAAATATCGTTCACAGATATATGCATGTATTTGTATCGTTTCGTGACGAAAGAATGTTAAGTGCGCCTCGAACTTGCCGGCTGATTTACGCTTTCACGGTATTAGAGGAAGAACCATCGATGTGTACCGTGAGTCACTGTCTAAGGGCAACGCTTCCACAGTGCTTAACGAAAAGATAAGTATAAATACCGCGTGTGGATACGAGAACGTAGATATCCGCAGCGTCCAAGGGCTATGTGCAATATACTGAAATAAAAGTGGCCGACCCTAAAACTACCTTTATCCTAGCATTACTACTCCCCATTCTATTACACCCCTACCGAAGACTTTGTCGTATTGTCGTTCTAAGCAAACCAATCTTTGCTACGGAATACGACGCCCGTGCCAGAGATTACGGAACGATCGTGATTGACGAAAAAACAATAACAGGGTCGGTGGTTTCATGTATGAATATGTAGGTGGTTTCTAAGAGGGCGAGCGAAATCGGCCAGCCGTCCGCCGCTTATTTGCAGCGACGTTAACACGGTGGCGGCAGCGGGTCGCGAGTCAAAACATTGCGTAAGGTTTTTAGAAGAGGAGGAGAAGACTAATAATCTCGAAATAATGTAAGCATAATAAATGGGCGGGCATTAGCGGGGCGCTCGGCAGCCGGCTCATATTTTCGGTGGCGCTGGCTTTGACGTAGCATTACTCCAAAGTGCGTTACATATTACTACCGCACACACGTGAACACACTCGCGTGCATTTTTACGCGCGACCGCGTGTATCCCGCTGGCTCGTACAATATATCCCTCGAGTTGTCCCAACCGCGGCGGCATTTCAGCTCGTTTCCTGTTTTCCTCGCTTCTTCCTTCGCCCAGCCCGTTCTTAACGATCGCGGCCCGCGAAATACACTCTGTTAATTAAATGACAAATAACGACTGGCCGAATATTATTTGACGCGCGAACGGATTACGATCGCGGATGCTCCGGGGATAAATTGTCGGCGGGCGTGTTGGACAAAGCTATGGCGATAACTCGTGATCCTTGTTGGAGTAAAAATTATTACCGAAGGCGATTGTTGATTCTTATCGCGATGGCGATCGAAGATGCCATGGTGGTAGCGAATTCGGTATTACTCGAAAGAGTATGGGGGACGTGACCGCCGTTTCTGAATACTGATAATTTTTAATAATTTACAAATTCGATGATATCTAGAAGACGAAGCTTGAGTTGTTAATTAGGTAAAGATATGTAGAGAATTGTCATGTATCGTCGCGTCTTGCTGGCGATTCGTATCTTTTCAAGAGCAACGATTCGGGAGAAGATAAGGTTGACAAAGATTCGTACAGGGAGTGGGAAACGTTCGCGACCAAAACGGAAACGTGAAGTTCTGCAGGATTAAAGATACGCCGCTACGTTTCTCGAAACCTGAGAAATGATACAAAAATTGCGGAGGACAGACGGAATCGGCCGGCATTAATTATCGAAACTCTCTCGAAATACCAGAAGCCAAAATATTCCGTTTGAGTAATGGTGGATACGATCGCATTTATGATTCGCGGCAGTCGATATGTTCCTCAAACGCTACCTCTTAAAAAAAATAAAAGTAAAACCAGTTCCCCAAAGTTCGCTAAAACCCTAGAAAAAAAAACATATCGACAAAGACCGAACGTGCAAAGTTCGACACGCTGGTAGAAATGAAAAGCGCATATTTTCCCCGATCTGAAGAAGTCGAACCATGGCACGCACGCGACTTGTGCACGCTCGAAGTCGCGGAGGCTCGCGAACGCGACCAACGCGGGCGAGCGAAGAAGAGGACGGCCGCGACAGCGAAGACGACTCGAAACGCAGAAGAAGAAGAACAAGAACAAGGAGGAGGAGTAAAAGAAGATGGAGACGAGGAAGACGAAGAAGACGGAGAAGAAGGAAGGGAATAGCGCACAGTCAACGGATACAGAGACTATCCAAGGTGCCGGTTGACAGCAACAAATGCCTCGGTGCGGGCAAGACGGGGAGCTCGCGCCCGGGACGCCGGTTGCAGGACCAGCTTGAGATATTACCAGGCAGATGCGGTCGCGCGCTGATCAAAGAAACGCTCCTCACTGAGAGAGATTAAATGGATGCTGGTGCGCGCCGGCAAACCACCACGCTGCGGCTACAAATAATAAGTCGAAAGGGTGGGAGAGAGAAAGGGGAGAAGGCCTCGATTAGATGAAGAAGGAGGGAGAGTGATGGGATTGCGAGGCGCAGGCTGCTGGCCGTGGCCCTAACTCGGATTTGATACATTCCCATCTTGAGGAGTATTGCCGTTGCTCCCTCGGAGCCTTCGAGCTTCTCCTAACGCGATTATGCTCGCGCGGGAATCGGGTCAGCCACATCGTGTCCCCTTCCGAGGGGAACGGGGAGAAAAAGATTTGGGTTTTGGCTATCATGTCCAAAACTGATTCGTTCAAATACAAGGAGCGCACTGTGTGAATTCTGTATAAATTTTGTGGCAATTCTGGGACGCTGCAAATTGCCAGCGATTGTATTTCATCTTTGTTGCTTCATATTTGTTACCAGGTGTTACCATGTATAGTGAAGTGTATGCTCGAATGCACTCCATTACGATTAAGACGTATAAACAGCAACAACCTCTCGTTGTTGTAATACATTGTTAACGCGCAATCTCTTTTATCCATGGTGGAACACACGGGACACTAATTCTGCTTTGTCCAAATACAGTGTTCTGTAATCTATGAAATGGCGCAATGTAAAAACAAAGCTGCACGATACTGAATAAAATTGCATACTAAAAATAGATCATCGGTGACAAATATTTGAGCGAAGAGCAGTATCCTCAAGTTGGGTAATTAATAATTACATGTTTGGATACACAAGAATGAGACACAGCCCGATAAATCGGCAGGCAGATAAAAGTGAAAGCCATTCCCCTCTAATTGGATTGCCGTTTAAAGGTCGTGAAACGAGCAAAGGGGATCGAAGCGCGGGATTAATCGGAACGAGCGGAAACCAGCGCGGAAGGTGGCTGCCTTGGTGGGCGTTCGTCTTGAAATTCAATTAATTCACGCTCTCGATGGGTATCTGGCAGAATAATGAGAGTGCATCTCGACAAGTGTTATCACCGGCGAATCAGCCCCGACGCGACGTCCCCCTTATTTAGAAGATAACGGCCGCTGTTCGCGAAAACTCACTCTCCTCGAATGGTGTTGTCATTCGTCCCGTTCCACGTACCCTCTCGAAGGGTCTAGACGCCAAGCTGAGCTAGCCAATGAAAGAGGCCCCACGTTCGTTCGCTCTCTTTCCCTCTTCCTCGAGCCCTTTCCATCTCCTTTCGCCGCCCCCTCCTACGCCAAAGTTCTCTCAACCGCTCGTCTTTACCTTCCCGCTCGGCTTCTCGCGATGAGATATGACTGCCACATTATCACCTGATTATGTTATCACTTTGCATCGGCCGTTCCTTTGCCGCACAGCCTGGAACTACCGTTTATCACGGGCGTGGAGATCCGCCGGCCTGGTGAACGGCCACTGGAACGATACGCTGCTCGGAATGAGGAACTCCGTGCAGTTCAAGGAAAGGCGTGGTGGAATGGTCGATTCCGTGGCCTCGAATCAGTTTTATCTTGCGTTTTGTTTTTTCTCACGATCGCACGTATTGGGATACTCTAATGCCATTCACATTCCACGCCGAACCATATAATCCTGTCTTCGCAGCGGCCGGTATCTATCGTCGCTCGGTATCTGACGCTTTCCAAAAATGGAAATAAAACAGCCGCCTCTTAACCCAACCGCCACTCTAAAAAAAAGAAATGAAACTCTTCCGCGCAGAAATGTCTGCATACCCCGCCGTTGAACTCGAGATGCCAATTCCACGAGGTACATCGTGTCACCCTCCCGATTCCTTCAGCCGAACCGGGACTCCGAAGCAATTACAAACTATAGGAACAAGCAGCGCCCAGCCACCCCTATTCAAGATTAAAACACCGGCAGGCATCGATCACGCCAATCCACGCCACCCCTATGCCCGTATTCGATCAGAGAAGTCCTGGGCGTATCGCCCGCGGACGCAATATTCGAAGTTTTCCCCGGTGCACGAGTCGGCGCGGAAAATCGCGGCGGAATCCTGCCCGGATGGAGATTCGGCGGCGGGCGGGGGCAGGGGTGGTTTAAAAAAGAGATTACACCGGACAGGCGCGTACGCGGTAACTGGATCCTGTGTGTTCGAGCGGAGCGCGCGAGTTCAGGCGAGGATCGCAGCGCTGCGGGACCATCAGGTCGCCCACAGCTCATCGCCAAGCGATCACATCTCATCGCCGCGCACCATCGCAGACTATTACAAACAGAGCTCTCGTCGCGCCCTATCCCTCCGCTCTAACCATGCTATACCCATTTCCCTCCGCCCTCTTCCATTTATCTGCCCGTCCCTGTCTTTCTGTCCAGGTTCTGCCGGTTTTCAACCCCATCGCGATCCCGGCACCAGCCGTACGTATCACTGCCGCTCTATCAGCATATCCGGCCGCTTAGCACCTACTTCCCAGGAGTGCGATACCGCTCGTAACTCATCCGAATTACACATTTCCCTGGATCCCGCGAAATAATACGTGCGAGGAACCGCGAGCGCGCAAATTGCACAGGGCCCGTGCAACGCGAGGGCCGGCCCCTGCCGTTCCTCCCGAGATCAACCGATCTCGAAACTGAAGCGGCGATTTTCAACGGAGGGCAGGCCAGCTACGACACGCTTGGGTCTGATCGGATTGCGAGCTGCTTCCTTTCGGCCGCGAGCAATCATCGTTACCGGGACTGTTTCTTGCTTCCGCCCTGGGAGAAATTGCGGGGATGGAGCCGGGTATATCGTCGTCGATGGATTGTTCGTCAAGTTGAACGAAGATAGGTTTGTGTGTTGGAAGCGGGAGTTGTATGGTTGCACGCGGCATCGTTAACGACGGTGCATTTAGTTCGGGGACTCTCGGGCAAGAATTATGCGGTGTCACGCGAGGGCAATTAATGGTAGAAGGCGATAGGTGAGTTTGACGACTTTTGAGGGAGGTCGGGCTCATTGGAATTCGTTGTGGGCGACGAATCATTGTCCTTTTTTTCTTTTATTCGCAAATAGTTAGAATGCAACTATGTATAATATCAATAGAGTGCTCTTCTGCTGCAGCATTCATTTGATCGTTAATTGATTTAGCAGGTAGTCAGAGATGGAATTTATCGGACAAGCGAGTTACAATATTATATCCAACGTCTGCAATGTACAAATGAAACGAAATTTAATTGAACACCGATATCTACTTTCATCCCTCGTTCATATAACCCCATTGCATCTGCAAGATATTTCGACGGAGTACAAATATTCACACCTGCTACCATCAACCATATCTTCCTTTCACCGCAATAAGATATATACATATACACGAGCATATTTCGAAGGCCGTGCAATACAAACTCATGAAAGTCTCTCTAACAGTAATTTACCCTCTCAGCACATTTACTCGAAGACGTACAACTCTTCCGCGAGGAGCATCGTGTCCCATATTCCAGCAGAAAACTTCGCGTTCTTCTTCAGGAACGCCCGGGGGCGCGTAAAAAGATTAGAACTCCGTAACTGCTCGGGAAAGTAGCTTTTCCGGTCTCGAGAGTATCGACGGCGTTTCAACGATGGAACAGGAACAAGCTAGTATAGTTGATCGTCCCTCTCCCGCTCTCTCTCACTTGTTCTCTCTCCTCGTGCTGCCTACGGCTCCCTGGCGTCTAGCTTCGCTAATCGTGGCCCATTAAAACACCCTCGGTAACGGCGTTCTGGAATCGCGAGTTCGACGGCGAATTTTCTCGCCCTAATCTTGCCGGTAATGCTCGAACTTTCTAAACCTCGAAGATCGCAGCGAAGTGGCTCTTAACTCGCGGAGGGTTTCGGCTGCTTTCAGCGCTTCCAAGATTCTTCCGCTTCTTTCGTTGTCGAGGTAATTATGGCACGGGATTCCATTCGGCGATGCCATTTTTCTGCATTTTTCAATCCCATTGCTTGACCGCAGAATAAGCGTAATTTTGGTGGATTTATTTTTGGGAGATTTACATTCTTCTAATATGGCGTGGAATAATTGAATTAAATTCGTTGACTTCCTCCCATTTCCCACAACACTATCGCGGATACCCTCTCGAAGTCAAAGTGCGCACACGGAATATATTATGTACACCTACTTGAACAGGCAATAATCGAGATCCCGTGGTCCTTTCTAATTAATTCCGGCAGCGTTGACATTAGCGGCGCGCAGACAGCGGGGCAGAGAGTATCGCGATTCAATCGTAAATCTGGCGAAGTTTCACGGCGGAGGGGTGTTCCCTCTTCCGGGCAATAGTGGGTTACTCTTGCGAGAAATCAGGAGATATCGCAGCTGTAGGCAGTCGAAAAAGGCATGGGAAGTGAAACGAAGGGAAACGGTTCGCGCAAAGAGGACCGATCCTCTCGGCGCGCAAGAATTTCCCTAATTATTATAACCCATTAATACGATGAGCGTTATTATTTTAATGCCCGTATCTGCCGGCAATCCGGGCTAATTTGCCTCCGTGAAATCGATTGTGCCGCGTGCGTTTGCACGTTCATAAATAATCAGGCCGTGTTACGGGATGAAAAATCGGTGCCGGCTCGGTAGCGGCGCGCTGTCCGACGTTATAATAAATCCGCTGTTTCGCGGCTCCCTAACGAGCGATCTCGTCGGACGGCTGTCGATTATATCAATCGTCGCCGAGCAGAAAAGTCCACGCCGGATGGTTTTCTTCCGCGAGACCTGACGTCGCGCGCTATTAAATCCCCAGGACGTCGGTACCTGAGATCCGTTTCGCAAAGACCGTATGGTAGAGTAGTTTATATTTGAGGCTCTTGGACGCGTAGAAATAGCAGCTGTTCTAAGGAAGCGAGAATCGAACGCGCGTGATGTATGTATAGACGTATTTCGTAGGTTGGATAACTGGCCCAATCGATCGTGCTGTCCACACCTCCGGTAAATGTTGAATATCTCGCATCTATAATTTTCCCGGTGTATAAATCTCGTCTTGTGTATGCAATTTAACCGACATACTTCCCCGACGAGGAATGTATTGAATCTTTCGTACAAGATATGTACATTATGTTTGCATAATTGGTGATGCGCGTGCACGTATGTTCGTTTGAATCTCAACCTTTTTTTCTGTTTTTTCGAAGGGGTGGTTTTTTCAATATGGCGGATAATTGCTTACGGGGTACGGAGAAACGTCGCATCGAGGAAGGATCAACTGATTTGCCAGGCACTTGTGCCGCGAACCAGTTGCCGGATAAGCGAATCGTACGTCACAGGTGTGCACGTATCGCTGATAGTTATCATAATCCTGGAATTCCTTGCGGGGTTATCTTTAACCACCCACCGATACATGGACAATCGCGTGTCCTTTACCGGCCACGGGTGCCCACCGTTGACAGGAGTTTCGTGGTCCGTCCGACAGATGGCTGTCTTTAAGCGTCGTTTTCAACCCCTCGGCTCAGGCCGTAAGCCGGGGTTGTTGCGGGTCCATTCTGCGGCTGAGTCTAGATAGACGGTGGATGAATTACCGACCAGACAAGTCAGAACGAGAGGATCAGCCTTATAGCTGCTCGTCTAAATAAACGGTCGTGACTTCGTTCTCCCTTGTGTGTACGGGGGTGACACGCTTGTATTTATCTACTAACCTTGCGGGTTTCTTTTTAACAAAAACCGAGGTATAGTGAAAATAAGAATCGTAGGAAATTAACGTTATCCGATCGCTCGGTTCCCAGTGGCAGTTTACAAATAAACATTTTATTCTAACCATCCCCCACACGTGGATTAATATCAAGTGCCCGACTCAAAGCTTTTCAAATTCCAAGATACCAAACTTTCACAGATCCTTTACACAGCAAAGTCGTCCCCCTAGAAAAATGACAAACAGGCAGCGGGCAACCATTCGCGGCCGACTAAACCTGCAATCGTCTGAAATCCGTCTCGTTATCTATCAGAAACCATGGGCTCGCATACCGCGAATGCCAGTGGCTAGATCGACGATAGAAGCTCGGCGAAGGCGAGAGAGGAAAGGAGGGATGGAAAGAGAAAACGTCGGCGGGTTTCTTTGAAGATATCCCGAAAGCCGTAGACTCGACTCCCTCCAGCGGTAGGAGACGGTAGACCGCGCGTGATTGCCGTAATTTCGCCTCATTACAATTACGCTAATATCCAGTCATCAATTAGCCAAGGCTAAAGAGGCTCGCATTAAATAGCTAATGCATCGGCGTCGTCGGGATCAGACGAGCTCGCGCGCGCGCGCTCTCGCGGATGATAGAAATGATGATGACCGCCGTGAACTAGGTTTCCACGGTCAGCCTTAATGGCTAAATTACACGTTACGATTGTATCGCGACTCGCTGCGCCGTTTCGTCCACTTAGTGCCGTCGCTTCGGTCGCGGGAGTTTCGTGCTTTGATAACTGCGCACCATGAATCACCGTGATCGTCATAGACGGTAGCCAATAGGAAAATCGTTGCCTCAAAGCAGAAGTCTTGTAACGAGCGTAGCGTCTTGTGCTCTGTACCTTTGAGCGAGTGAAATTATTTGGCCGGAATTGCGTATCGTGAAAGCGAAACGTGTACGATTTAATAGGGGCGAAGTGAATTTAATTCGGGGCAAGAGTAGCATGTATAGTTGTGAACGATTTCATGTTCTGGTCGGCGAAGATCGTTTAACAATTCGACGGCAAGGTTGAGACGCAAATAACGGGAACTCTAGGTTGCACGAGCCATTAATTCTCGGTGCGTATGAATGACGGGCATAGTATTATATCTCCCGCGGACCATACTCCTTTTTGCCACGCGGCGCGGCGGGAAGATAATGAAAAGCGGGTTCGACGTTTCGCGGCACGTGCTTGCGATTTTATTCGCGACGCCTTACACGGTCGTCGAATACACTTGACGTTCTCTGATTTATGCTTTGTCTTCTTGAAAATGCGTTCGTGGCGTTCGAGCTTCTAGTTATCGCCAGAAAATACGGATACATGCACAGATACCAGTAATGCAGGATTGCAGTAAATGTCACGGATTGCCAGATCTTCCTCAAGACTATTTCATTATTATTATCATTACTAGACCAAAGTATCTTCTGCTTCTATTTCATCTTCCATTTCATGGACTACGATCGATATTTTTCTAGCCTAATTTGGTGGTGCAAGGTACTGGCCTCTTAACAGAACCTCGCGACGCAGCTACTAAATGTTATTTCTTCGCGTCCTGTTATCGGACCGTATTTCGATGATTTATGGTCGCTTGTGTGTGATGCAATACCCTCCATCGAGGCAGCAAGTGCGCGTTTAAACGATAAATCTCGGCAGTCACGGTAGGAGAACCTTTTCAGGTCGCGACACACGCGTGGTAGACTCGCCTCTTCCGCTTATCGATACCTCGGTCGCTGAAAGAGTTTAAATACGGGTCGTGGACGAACCTTTTGAATATTTTAGTATCTCCCCGAAATCGCTCATGTCCCGCTGCTATTTATTAAACAGCTGGGCTGAGGTTTTTTTTGCGAAAAAGTATTCGAGGGAACACCAATGTTACCAATAAGAGCAACTATATAACATTACCATTGCATTCTGCATAAATGACTATGAGTTTCTGATTGCTTAGAGTATGTAAACTCACCCTCTGAAAGAAGTTTTCACCCCTAACATAATGCTTTGATAATCTCTTATTTACATGAGTGTTTTGGTAACCCTTTTAGTATGGTCAGATTATAAACTTGTGAAAGCAAACCCTTGCACTAAATAGGTATCACCGTTTGATTGATATCGATTAGTTTCGCAGTGCCAGTGGCGGATATTGCTTTCCACCGTTGTCGAATAGTTTTCCTAGACGGGCGTAACGGTGTCTTTCAATTACCTACACTTTTCTGCCATTTCCGTGGCCGGACGGATCGATAATAACGCGATAAATCTGGCCAGCTATCCACGGTCAGTTATACCAGTCAACTTATTCTTTCGGCTGTTCGTAAACAACGTGACAAATACCTCGTGGACCCATTAATCAACTCGTCGTAAATTCGTCCGCCACTGCGGCCGCTTTAATTGGTCCTAAAGCTCGAATTCTTAGTTTCGTTAGCTCGCGAATCGATCATGGATTATGCTTGCGAAAGCTTCAGCAAGATATTCGGGTCAATGTTCTTTAAAAAGCGCTTTAAATGTTCGAAAATATTTACTTGCATCTGCGTGCATTTGCAAATGTTCCTTTCAACACTATTCGATCAATATTCACCAGTAGAATTTATTGTTTCTTCTGTTACAGATTTGGACGATTTTGTAGAACAAGAGGGAGAAGTTTCCAGGTCAGGGGCCGATATTTTTCCCTTCGTTGCCTGAATGAAAATGGCAATGTTACAAGAGTAGATTCGAACTTGCGAGAGAAGGTTGAAGAAAGCCGAAGACTTACACGGCGCTTCGCGTGAAATCAAGATTTCGGTTTTAAGGCAGGGACACCGGGGTAATGGCGTGTGCATTATTCTGATAAATCGCCCCGGCTGGCGTCAAACCTGGCTGCGGCTTGACAGGAACCTTGGTCAATCGTATCTACTTCTACGCAAGACGTTCGCATTCGATCCCCCGTAGAGTTTCAGCCAATATTCTTCAAACATTAGCCACAGTTGTTATAAAAAATAAACGAAAAAAACAGATTACGTGATATTCATATGGATTCTTCGCATTATGGATTCTTCGCATATAAATAAACGAGCTCGATATTTAACTCGAATACAAAGGCTGGTAAAAAAAATTAGAATATCTCTTAAAGGCATCTCAATTAAGATAAAGCTTCACTGGAGCATCGCGATAATTCGAGAAATCCCCCCGAAAAATCAAGTTCGTCCCAAATATTCCACCAGAAGCCCGAGCTGATTTCCAAATTTCCATTTCCCAGCCACCAGATCAACGCTCGATTAACGTCGCCCCCTCGTGCTGCAGTCGAAGGGTCGATTCTTCCAATCCATACACACCCCCATTAATCTATGGTAGAGCGAGGCAGCCAATCGGGCCTCCTCGAATTTCCGTGGACACTGATTAAGCAACGTCCATGGCGGCTTAATATCCAGATGACCGATAAAGACCTTACGCCGCAGTTTCGACGATCGCGGGTCGAGATAGATCGTGCGTCCGGCATACGCGCGTCCGCCATGGCAAAATATTCCAAACGAATGACTCGCGTCGCCGTGGACACGGCTACCGTGCATTTGTCCGGTCGTTTCTTCGACTGGATCGTATTAATCCGTTGCTAATGAGGCCCGTCCGATCGCCAAGTGGCGAGGCATCGGGCGACCAGCCTCTGAGATAGGGAGACGGGCTCATTACGACCCTGCCGCGTGTGCTTCGTGACCGGCTCAATATTTAACGCGTCTCGAGCCGTTCCATCACCTTTCGATATCTCGACACCTGGCTGCGGGATTAGGGGACGCTTCTCGGGACTCGCGACTCGAATCGATTGCTGCTGATTGCCGATTCACCTAACCACCAGCGCTGCGACGCAGCGCAGCAATGCATATTCTGTTTAGGAAGAAATCGATCGGCTTGGTTCAGCGTCGCGACGCGAGATATAAATTGCGAAGGATAATATGAATTTTCGAACGGAGGGGGTGAGTTGGATTTTAATAGGGAGAAGAGGGTGAATGTACTTGGGCATTGGATTGGCAATTGAATTAACGGCGATCAATGGTCTACTAGCAAGTGTTACAGCTTCTGTAACGTCGAAGTTTAATATTTAATGTTAAGAAACTATCAGCGAAACATATTAAACAATCGCCCTACGGGCCGTCGACCTCGCCCTTACGTCTTGAAAAATATCTCCCGAGGACCGAGCGTTAATTAACCGAAAAGTAACAATTACGGTTCCAGTGGGCTTCAGGCTCGATAAAAATCCGAATTCCCCGCGTCTCCGGATTATCTGGAGAATCTGAAAAAAGGGCCAGCCCATGCTCGCGGTTAGCAGGCATATTGATCTGCACGGTTGGGCCCACTGGCCGTCCGATAATTAGTCAATCAGTCAACGGTGAACGTTGTTTTATTGAAATACGTTCCCGTGTGGAGGGCCAACTCTTAACAAGCGGCGCACGGTTCATTCATGCCAGCTAATTCCCACCCTGTTTCCCTTTCGCGTCGCCTCGCCCGGCCACTTTTACGCGCACCGTGTCATTAATCGTTCGATTAAGCCGCCCGATAACGCCCTCTCCGACCGAACGCTTTGCAAAGCGTACTGCCAGCCGGCGTTACACACTCCCTAACGCGGTTGAATCGCGGCTACGCAGGATCTCGCCGTTCCTGGAGAACCTGCGACCGCCTACCTGGACCGTCGATCCCGATTTTTCACCGGCTGATACTTTATTCGCCACGCATGCGATCGCTGGAGACGCTGTGAAACATAGGGACATTTGGACGGACACGAAAATACACTCTTATCGATTCCGCGAACTCGAACGATTCCTTGCTTACTCCGAACCGCGTCGATAATTAATTACGACGCTGGATTGAGACTGCGCGCTTGGCTGGGGACGTTGTAACGAGTCCTGAGCCGGGGGAACGGTTGCATGGAATTGTTGGTACCTATCGATCCGTTTGCCGGCGATCGTTTGGGAATTGAGGGAGATTTCGTATCTAGTTTGGATATTGCACTTCGGGGTTGGAGTGCTTGCTGACAAGCACTGTGGCAGGTGTTTCAGTTTTGCAAAAACTTTCTACTTGTCGTTGCACAGTTTCAGAAAATCCAAATATTTCCTACGTACAAATTACCTTACCCTCGATTAATTACAATAGTATGCAACTCGAATAAAAAGTAAAGTAAATGATGTTACGCGTCTGCGGTATACGATTATCTAATTTCTGTATTTCATGAAAGAATTAAGTGGACCTCGAGCGTAGGCCGTCGCGTCGGTTGAAAATAGTTCCTTGGGAACGGAAGCAACAAATAATCGCCCGAGGTGCGGAGGCAAACCGCGCGTAACGCGGCCCCGGCCGGGCATACTTGGCGGAGGAAAGAAGGGGATGACAGAAGTGGATCGAAAGGAGTGTAACACGTGGAGGAACGGAGAACGAGTGATCGAAGGGTAAGAAGAGAGACCAGGAGCGGGAAAAATAGAGAATCGAGAGTGGACGCGCCCCATATAATCTCTGCGATGCTTCTCGAGCTTTCTTCTCTCCGCCTCGGAGATCATCCCTGAACTGCGGCGAAGAGTCATCGCCGGCGGTGTCATTGTGCCTGGTTCGCGATTCTGTTGCTTGGTTCATTGTCGCGGTACGCGTGTCCCTGTTGAACGAAGGCACAGTTTGGAAATGGATCGATCGATATTGGGACACGGTCGCGATTTTTTATCGCCCAGATCGAGGCTCATT
The DNA here is from genome assembly GCA_963583965.1 of Nomada ferruginata. NCBI lineage: Eukaryota > Metazoa > Arthropoda > Insecta > Hymenoptera > Apidae > Nomada > Nomada ferruginata. Next base: position 3,842,978 of record OY757214.1, on the reverse strand, counting down.
AGGAAAGGAAAATGGAAAGAAAGTGAATACGATATTGCGGTGATCCACCTGCTTCTTTTTATATTTTGTGCAAGTGTAAAAATTGAATAGAATATCATTCCGACGTCTGACCTATAATATGTTTTTCAATGGATTAATATTAGGGGGACATGAATTGTAACCACTGCTCAATTAATTCGTAACGCGGTTGAAAATAGATAAAAAGGTGGTGGAAATAGATGGTGTCGCCTATGCATGGTTTATACTGTTCGCTCGTACACGTTATATATACGTAGTACTGAATATGCTGTCCAAAGCAAACCGTATGTCGGACATCGGCACGATTTATCGCGTTGACACGTGTCTCTTCCCGAGACGCGTATCGCCCCTGTGTTCGGTCTCTCTTTTAACCACGATTAAAATACATTTTCGAGGATAGAACGACCGAATTTCCGTGGACCCCTTCCCGCGAAACGGTTAACCCTTTCGACGTTATTTACGGCTGCTTACAATGCAGTCCCTTGGATGTTTGTATTAAACGTAAATAGAATAAGCGATATTAATCACGATATTAATGATAAAAATAATAGAAATCCTTCTAAAGTCTTGTCTTGCGGTTGAGGATAACTTACTTCTCCATACCTCCTCGATAAATATATTTTTCTTGTTTCTGTCACTTTGACAATGTCCCCCATTCCCATCAAAGTGTACGCGCCCCTTTAAGTAATGGCATTTTACCTGGCCCAATTTCTCCCCTTTACCAAATCATCCAAGGAAGAACGATGAGCGGAGAGAAGAAAAGAAAAATGGAACGGGGGGGCAAAGAGCACTGTCTGGGAACAGGATCGCGCGAAGACGAGAGTCGAGGAGGAACGATTCGTAGTATGCACATGTGTATACATGCATACACATACGAGCGGACGGATATGATTTATATTTATTTCCGATCGTTCGCATTAAAAATGGTAAATGCTCTTAATGATGGCATTAATAATTGTATTCAACGAACCGCCGGTATTGACCTGAAGACACCCGTGCGAGGCACGCCCGTAGAATACCCTTGTAACGATCTGGTCCGGCATTCATCTGGGCGGAAAGAGATCGTTTGTGAATGAGCGAACATTCAATGGCCACACTTTTGATCCCGGTATTATTAATTATCCGCAAGTAGCTGCTAACGCCTGGCCTCCTTTTTTTTTTATTTTCACCCGCCCGCGGACTTTCCCGTGTCTTTGACCCCCGGCTCAACCTGGATTCGCTCCGACAATGAGATCGGATGCTGGATCGTACAAATTTAACTCGATTCTCATGAAGAATTTCGCAAGCCATTGCATGTATTTGCACGGAAAATTCATTACGCGGAAGGATCGCGTAAATTGAAACTATAATTGTATTGCGGATGAGGGGCAGCTTGCGAAAAGTCCTAATACAATATGTAACATTTACGAGTGTATGAAAAACAATCTTTGCTATCTCTCTAGTTAAAACGATTTCATTTTTCCTGCATTAATATAATAAGTAAGTTCCAGCATAGGGGCATCAAAAACCACTTATTCCTTGTTCAAAGGTTGAAAAAATCTGAAATGGAAGCTCGATGGTGTATCGATTGAAGCTCAAAGAAAATTCGCACGTCGATCAGCACCGGATGCGTTCCTCGATATCAATCCGTCTCCAGACAAGAAAGGTTCGCCGCGGGCCATCGGAAATCGTTCGAATCGCGACCCTTATCGCCTTATTAGAGAGGGCACCCTCCTCGGCGTCCCCGGCCGGACGCGTTTATCGGGCCCATGCATCGGCGTACTCACGCTCCCTTTCATGGTCTTTAAACCGGCGCACTTAGCATGGCCCGTCATTACTTAACGGTGAGTAATAAAGTTGTACCACCAATTAGTCTACGCCGTGGAAGCACGCGCATCAACGACGCCGGAGCTGCAAGCCGGCCTTGCGTATCGCGGCTGTGCTATCGCGACGATATCTCGTTTCGACCGTCCGGGATAAAATCGGTAATCCGAGAATAATCGTTATTATCCCGACGCACCGAGAATACCACGGGATAGAGTGTCGAACAATTTGCGTGCGAGGTCGTGCTCGATTGTTACCGAACCGGAAGCCCCAGACTTTTCCTTGCCATTTAATCAGCGTACATTTATTGCGCATAGACCGAGAGCAATCTGTTTCTAAATTCGTAAAATAAGATAGACGTTCAAGTACCTTGTGTCTTTAAGACGAAATCGTCTGCTGAGAATATTGAAAGCGTTCAACGCATGTGGTGGTGAAAGTATGGGGCCATACGATCGTTTCCTTCTACGTGCCTACTATTATTCCCCCCCCCCCCCGGTACTCCAGCCATCTCCGACAAATATAATTATCAAACCTTTCGAAGCTGCGTTAAAGATCGAACACCTTTACCCTTCGAGCTCCCGAATCGCCAAATGGCAATCATTTACGTTTCGAATTAAATGTTGTTAGTGAACCGTCACGAAAGTCCTCGCGTCGGTTCGACAGGGCGATTTTAATTCAGATCCGCTCGTCCAGCGAACGACAAAACGAGGCGGAAAGACAAACAGCCGTGGTCGCGTGTGAGTGGGCCCGGGGAAACGTAATTAATGAGCAGTTTGGCGGTCGGCCGGACAGCTGTCCTGTTTTTTTCTACCCTGGCGACGGACGGAGTCGCGGCACCGAGAGCCGGAGAACGAGAAACGCGAAAACCCGGCGTGGAAGCGGGCTAGAAGACGCGCCTTTGGACGCGACGGAAGGAACAAGATGGATTGCCTGACACTACCGGACAAGATCAATTGAATTTCTATTTGGACGTAACGGAGACCCGTTTGCCGCTACCTCCACGTCGTTCTTCGTTCACCACGAGGCTCCCCTTCCACGGCAGACGAACTCTAATTCTTTTTCCAGCAGTCGTCGATGTCACGATAATTGTTGCCGGTGATCTACCCCTGATCCCCGGTCTCCGTCGATTAATTGGTTACTCGATGATACTAGGTAGGCCACGATCGTGTTAATAGAAGCGGCAAGAATTTGAATGATAGTTTTCCAGATTTGTTCATGAATTTACAAGTGACGGATAAATGTGTTTGCGTGCTCCTTGGTCCGGATGAAGAAATTGACATATGCATATACCTATAGTATAATTTGGTTGTATATAAGAGAGTTGCAATTGCTGACAGAGTAATCGGTATGGAAAGACGAAGCATCGTTCGAATCCCTATGTGATTCGATCAAGGAATATCGAAGAGCGTTAAATTGTCAATTTATTTCGATCTTGAAACATAGCGAACGACCACAGTGCTTGCGCTATTGTAATGTTAAAACGCTGTAATAACGGCAGTTCCGACCACGTAAAGTGTTTTTACGATAATCAAAATGAAGGAGTACGCGTGTATTCCTTAGCTGCGCGAGATAGCCAAGTGATAATAAATGGCTTTGGAAGTAGCTGCCTAATTACTTCCTCGGACACTGCACGAACTTGCGATGCGACCGCTGATACCACGCGAAATTTTCTTTTTTCCCTGCGCTCAGAGCTGGCTACCGGTTTTACAACGTCCGCTGAATTTAACTGTCTATTAATTAATGCCCGCCGATTAATTTCAGCGACGGCGTAAAAATGGTGTTCCATGGAAAATTATGGTGGTGCGATGGTGTTGCTCCCATGGTTCCATTCCTCATCGAGGCTTCCCTTTCGAGATACCAAGGCTAACGACAAGTGTCAACACTATTCATGCATTTAACCGTGTATACGTACTTACGCGGGTGGTCCAGGTGTTTGCAATTGAGTATTCTTTCTCTATTCGAGTCTACAGTGAATCCCTGGCGTTTAAATGTTTGGAAAGCTTTTAGATATAGTGGAGGTAACAGAAATCGTGCTGAATCGAGCCCCGTTTAGTTCAGTTAAGCTAAATTGAATTTTAGACAATTCTAATCGACAAGAGTAATGCTTGCGTTACGTTTTCTTAAGCCAAGTTAATCGCAGATAATTTATAATGCACGCCAGTTGAAAGTCGCCTAACACAAGGCATCGTTTGGAACGACTTATTCGGCGCATTAATTAAAATTGGGCAAACAAAATAGTGGCCTTGATAAGTCGTAGCATGGTTACCCAGTTTTACGTCATCCAGCGATTTTCCGTGGTGCGACGTTTCTTTCCACGGTTCGGTATCGCGACCGAGCCTCGTATCTTCTCGCCGCGAGCGCATTTTCGCGGTCAATAACCGATTGCAGTATCGCGACACCCGCGATACGTGTTCGACGGACTTGGTTTATTCCTTGAAACAACGACTGTGAACATTGCTGGTCGCGATAAGCGCGAGGGTCGTCCGGGACGAACAATAAAATAGTTTCCACGATTTTATTTCAGCGCACGACAACGCAAACAGCTGTAAAATGTTCGTGAGCGTTGTAATACTAGTAAATTACACGGTTCATATTGGTTAACTCGAAGATTTGCTTGGAATTAGACCCCGGTGAATAATCAAGATTTAATGGTACGTCCTACGTTACTTTTTATAACGCTGCCCCTACTAAACAACATAAATATGACGCCACCATGACGCTGTGCTCTGATGTAGCACATGCTACCATGGTGAACTTCATTACACTGATGTCTTTCAAATGACCACGATGCAGTGTGTACGTGGATCAAACAAATGTGTGTGTGTGTGTAACGTGAGCGTGGCACAGTTAGTAAGGTCAAAGGGTTTGTCAAAGGTAAAAACTTCAATTTTTTTGTCTTTAAACAAATTATAGGTTTGTATAAATATGTATACAAAAATATAGAAAAATTACACATATGCAACAAATAGAAGGCTCTCTGGTTTAAATTTAAACGAGTTCAGGTCTTTTGAGTTCGTCCACATCTTTCACAGACTAGAAAGGGTCGATGGAACGAAAGCCACGGAAAGTTCCTGGCGTGCACAGGCAGCACGCGGTTCAATGTATCATTAGGTAGTCATTGCGATCACCATGGGTCCCGTAGGTACACGCACGAGCCGACGGACACGTAGGTAAGCCATCCTGGCTTCATTCACGTCAGATGCGAGGCGACCGCGTCATTTATCTGCCAACCATTCCGGCTAACGATGCATTGCCTGTTTGTTGGTCGAGCGTCGTGGCATCCTCGCGTTCCCTGCACGAGCTCCCCTGAAATTTCGGGCCCATTCTGTGCACCGAAACAATTCTTCCCCGTTTAAGGTCGCATTGACAGTTATTCATTTGTTAAAACATTCACGAGATCATTGGATATGTTGAATGTTTATATAATTGGATGAACCAATAGCCAAGCGCTTAGATTGCATTTGACAAATACATTAATAAAATGATTTGCAAGACTGGAGAAACGGAGTTTATCTACCTACCAATAATATAGAACAAACCTTTTTCAGAAAGGAACGTCGAAATGAAACATTATCTACCACCAATAATCGAATGAAAAAAATGTAGTCAATTTATCTAAACGATTCGACACCCATTAGGCTGCACTGTACTATCTGAAGTAAATCGTACACCGTATGAATAAAATGAAAAAAACATACCAAGTACAATGTGCTCCTCACCTAGACAAATACAACCTGACAACCACCTACTACGTTACTACCCCAAAGAATCCAGTAAACCAGGTAACACGTCCAGTCGTTTGTGTCGAGTTAAGGGGGCCGACTAGTTTTTGCCAGGACCCGTGGCACAGTTCGCTAATTGCGCCAGGGTGTTTAAGGTGCGTGCAAAATTTGGGAGTGGCTCGGGGTTGTGCGAGAGGGTGGAAACGCGACCGTCTCTGCGGGCGACAGAGAAGCTCGCCCGTTTCCGGAACACGCGAAACTCTCATTAACTTCGACCGCGCGCGATATTGCATTGCGCTTTAAAGTCGTTCCACGCTCCTTCGAGCGGAGACGCCGGCTGCGAGCGGCGTCGACGACTTAGAAAAAAGTTCCAGACCCGGACGCAGGAGTTTAATGAGCACTACCGTGAATGACAACGTCGATATCCTCGAAGGGGAACGAGCGAATTTCAAATGCTCGTCGATCGCATTCCCTTCGATTCTCATTCTATTATGTTAGAGATCGTTCCCCTTTTTCAATCTGAATTTCGCGACGGATTATGTAGCTTCAGGTAGTGGATTTTGGAAATAGATTATTTGTAGATATTGTTTGGTAGACAACTAATTGCAAAAAAGAATTGGAATTTCTTTAAAATCTTCTATATGGAATTTGCGAATTAATTTTCGCTCTTGTTTCTTATTCAATAGATTTTAATCTTGAGTCTGGAATATTTTGCTAGGCTTTACGAATTCTCTATCTATTATAGTATCTTTACGTACATGCACACGTTCGTTAGCATCAGATCAGGTCGACATAAAATATTGAAATTATCGCACAGGCTTCTTTATTACGAGTACCACCTTTGCCGACATCAATTACATTCATGCATATTATACGCATTCATTTTATTCGCGCCCGGCCAATTGCACCGCCAGTAGTTCCGTGCAATCGAGATTAATGTACATTAATTAAAGATGGGAGAGGGTGGCGCGTTAAAAGGGCAAACGGAACAAGAACGAAACCAAAAAGCAGAGCCTCTGTGATTTAATTCGTATACCAATTATGCGCACTGTACTTAGAAACCTGATTCGATGGAAATTTTGTACAATTACGTACCCGTTACGGTTGGTGAACGATATTATAAAATAAAAATTTATACTAAAATTCAGTCACGTCATGAATATCCCGTTTGTATACCTCTCGCGATAAGAACACAAAATCAATTACTTTGATACAACCATCATCTAAATAAGAATTAAAAGTGGCTGCACACAAGTTCGCATAAATGAGCTGGAAGAAACTCGAATTGAAAATATTTCCAACAGTTTACATTCCACACAAACGTCTAAATATTATTCCCACCTATTTCTGATCTCTCTCGCCCCAGAATCACAACCGTAGCATCCACCTCGACATCAAGTTTCTCGCTCGATCCCCCTAGAAACTCTCAGTCCCTCGCAGCGAAATATAACCACAGCGAATAATCCTGCACACAACCGTTTCTCATTAGTTCACCAAATAATTCAGCGTGCCGACTGTCCCCAAGAATCTCGAGCAATCCCCTTTTCTTCCGCTTCGTGTCTCGACTTTAATTTCAAATATCGAACGGCAGGATCTCCTCGAGCGGGAAACATCGGCGGCACCGTCGCGTCCTGGCGTCGCTGGACCATCATCGTATCAATGCGCCACGGATTGACAGTCCCGTCGGTGATAAATGATATTTCGTGCGATCCCTCCCCCCGTGCCAGTTCCGCGTTCACCGGCGTTCCACCCCTGCTGAGAGAGGGCTCGATCGGGAAGGGGATGCCTCGGACCGCTCGCAGCCTGAACAGACAGCGAGCCGAGAGACTATGAGAGAAGATATCCGCGGTGAGAAGTAAACACGTTATACAAACGAATGCGGGATCGATAGCGTTGCTCGGGATCCCATGAAGACGTTCTGTCTATTTTCTTTTTCGTCCACGTCCTTCTTTGCAGGGTCTCGCCTTCTCTATCGACGAACGGACACTTTGCAGTGGATGCAGATGCACGGGGTACTTGATGATCTGCGATCAATTGTGTTGGGAATGCGATTCTTAGATTTTTGGTCGGGAAAATTATTTTATGTAGTGGTGTACGACGAGGTACGACGAGGTAAGGAGATATTATTGAGACGGAGATTTTCTGGTATTATATTTATATGTGCTTTCAAGGAAACGAACCAAGGAACTTTTAATTGGTAACTGTTTTATATATTTTTTTCCAGATTTTTGTTCTACATTTTTCACAGTTTTTGAATCGGGGTTTTGTAAGGATATTTTTGTTTTAATACTCTTGGCAGGTTTTTTGAAAATATTTTGCTAAAAAGAACAGTTGTTACGAAGCCGGTTATTTCGCAATTTTGAAAGTTTATTCAAACGTCTGTTGTGTCAAGGATCAAACCAGTTTTGACAGAGTCGCGTTGGGACTTTCGACTCGAAGGAGCCTAGAAGAAACGGGTTTGTTGGAGAAACGTCGTTTCAGGACATCGTCTGGAGGACTGTCGATTAAAATTTTTACACGCGTTCATCGCGTCACTGGGCTAGTCAGAAATATTTTCTAACCGCGAGAGAGCACGACTATGAAATTCGAAACACTTGTGAGGCTGCGGCTCGTTTTCTATTCCGCTTTCGGATCACAGCTGATGGACATAGCAAGTGCGCGGTTCATTTAGTAACGCAATCCTTTGATCACGCGGAGGAATTTTAACAAAGATTAGGATCTCTGTTGCAAGACTGAGCGACGCAATCTTGTTAAGAACGATGCGGGGGGAGAACACATCGATTGTGGCTTTAGTAATATCAGCAATCCTTGGCAGCGGAAAATGATGTGCTACTGATGAAAAGCTTCCTGGTATTAAATAACGAGTGCAAGTATTTATTTAGACATCTGTATGAACAAATTATTTGCATTGAAATACAAAATAAATTCAGCAGTGGAAAGGTAAAAGAAACATGGATAATATGAATAAAAACTGGTATCGTAAATTGATAACAGGAATGATGTTTTTCAGGATACTTTAATACAGACCCTTTACATTTTACCACCAGCAAAGGCAGTGCCTCCGTCTGTCACCATTTCTTCACAATACAAATCCTTTTTACAAGGGCTCGTTTAAGGATCGGCACGGACGGCCTGGGCGTATTTAAATTTGAAAATCCCCAAGGAAGGTTGCCAAATTCCGATCGCTGGCTTTCTGCGTAAACAGCTGAAGAAAGTGCGACACCAGGCACAATGCAAATCCCTCGAGAGTCGAAACAAGGACCATGTCCAATACTCGATACATTAGCTGCCGGTTAATAGGTGTAAATATTTACCCTTTGGGTCCTAATCTCTCGAGTGGCCGCTTGGGATGTCGACTGAAAGAGGAACGGTGTGAACGAGCCTTGTACCTGCGCCTGGGGATTATTAAATTTGAGGAAAGCTTGTTAAACGTGTCAGTTCTGAAGAGCGGAAGGACGATGGAAGGAACCGTTGCTACGCCTGGCAAATTTGTGACTACAACCTTTTCATAGTATTGCTGAGGAGGTTTGCTTGTGGAAAATGGAGCAACGTTTGTAATTGTTTTGAACAGCTTAATAAAAATAATAAATATTCTACGCCAAACAAACAACAACAACCAACTATGCCATTATCGAAAATAAGGAATAAAATTTAATTGGAATATACTTTTTTCATCCTACACACAGTGGTCACAAAATCAAATCTTCACTTAACCATTTAACTGCGGAATTTAGTTTGAAGAATCCCCCGCAGGGTGCGGAATTATGGCGAAAAGCCGCCATAAAATATATAGCAGGACACATACCGCCAAATAATATTCTTATTACATTTTTTGAAATTTCGAGTTTTTATACTTAATGGTAAGTTTTTTATTTTTCACGACGAGTATACACGTGAACCGCACCGCAATAGAGATTTGGATTGACGCGTATACACGTCGAACGCAGTTAACTGGTTAAGACCTAAATTTCAGATTTCCTGAAGACTCCGGTGGTGTTTTCTTCCAAGAACGACGGTTCGGACCGTCTACCCGTTCTTACGTATTCCATTGTAATGAAATTCAACCGAAGGGTGGCTGCGTCTCAAAGGTACACAGGAAAAGATATCGCGCTTTTTGCTCCAGTTTTCGTTAACCATGGTCGAGAGACCGGTCGCCCTTTGAACGATTGCTCAGCAGTATTTCCGCTCCGCCCCGAAACGCCCGCTTGTCTCGTGCTCGCTAACGCTGCCATTAAACCCTCGGCATACACCTCGAATCGTCCATTTTGAATTTTCTATCGCTTCCGCAACCTCCGACAATATTCTAATCTGACTATCATCCTGCCTTAAACGTCCTTTCGATTTATCACAACGCCGATAAAAAGTTTCAACCCCCATATCTGCATTGTACTGCGCTCGGCATCGAACACCTAAGCTTCTCTAAACAAGGCAAAAGCACAAGTTTCGAGCGGACGTTCGGAACAAAACCGTAAAGTCAGCCGCGGCGCAGTGCAAACAAAATATAAATCAATCGAACAATAATAGAGACCGCCTGGCCTGATCCCGATACTTCCAATTTCCCCAAATGGTCGCAAACTCCGCTCCCTTTCGAGAAAAGGTACACGCAGCGAACGGGGGCACACATATGTTACCCCCCCGAGATGCCGCGCCATTTCACGCAACGCGGAGCCCCAATTTAATTTGTCCTGCGAGCAAGAATCCTTATTCAAAGTAACTGGTTCGACCCTTGTGCCGAAGCCAGCCGCTCCCAGATGGACGTATAGGATCTTCTGCTTCGATAGATATTGCGCCAATGGAAGCGAGTGTTCTGTAATTGCACTGCTTCTTCCATTTTTCGTATATGCGCTGTAAGTGTATATACTTGCATCGCAATTACAGCCACGTTAACCCTCGAGTGAAGGGCTAGCTATCCTTGAACCAGAAGCTCCCTCCGAATATCCCTTTAATTCTATAGTACTTGAAACTGGTTGCCAGACCTAAATTATATGCCCATATTTAATAGCTGGTGTGCGACTGAAAAACCCTCTATATAAAGTAAAGAATTCCAATGATTGGGTATTATCGGTTTCCCTCAATTCCCCAAGGTATTTCAGAAGCACGCAGGCACTCTTGTATTATACACGATCCGTGGCAATTATCGTCTCCAGTAAGACACTGCATGGCAGATGATCGAAAATCTTGATCACTCAACGAAACCTCGCATAAATTGCCCCTGCAAGTACCTTCCTACGCTCACGGTCGCGTCCTGCGAAACGCGAAGAAAGCACGAAACAGGGAAAGAAAGAAGCAGACAGGAGGGCAAAAAGAAAAAAAGGGGCTGCTACTTATTTACAACGAGACCAGACCAGACATAATATTAAGCAAACTACCTGAACGACACCTGGGATGACGCATTGCAGCCAAAGTGCGCCGTCTTTATATTTTATGAGCCCGCTTCATAAATAGCAGCGTCCCTTAACAACCGAGCAGCACGAAGACACGCGCCTTCCCCACGCGTTATCCCCACCCTGAATTTGTCGTCGAAGAGAAGAAGCCGCCGCTCTGCCGGCTACGGTATCTTCATTTTTACGTTCGTCCGTGTCGCCAGCACGGCCTGAACCGAGCCTGAACACCATAAACAGAATTATTGCCAGCTGTTCGCCGTGTTTTTGTGCCCGCCAGGTATACCAAGGGGAACGCGGCGTCGTCGGCTCCAGGTCGACGCCGCCTTCGAAAAATTCCCCGCACCGCGACAATGAGCAATAAAACTTTCACTGACCGCCACCCTTGCCACGTTTTTTCCCTCCCCTCGAAAATCCGTTACGCACTCGTGCCGGTCTTGCTTGAACATCGTTGACTGTTCGTGTTCTTTGTAGGGATGTTACACGGTTACAGTCGATTTCAAAGTTTGGACATCTTGATTCTCTCTGGGCTTTCGGCGCTCACAGATCTGAAAACAGGATCTCTGGATTTCGGCGATTCGGCGCAGCTTGAAAAGTCCGAACGTTACAGTTTAACTCGACGGCGAGGGATGTACGAGATCCCCGTCGACTTTCTGCGTTCAACAAACAGGATCTTTCACTTTATCTAGAATCTTCCCTATCCCTCGCGCGTCAGTCGGGCTTTCGTCAAAAGGGAAACTGGTAGCAGAGTTTACCGCGAGCGAGGAAAATTAAGTCAGCAAGTAGAATCATTTACGTATCGCGGAATATGCATTATCGACCCCTTGGCCCATTCCCACAAGTATCGCCCTTTGCGGATTATTATTTATTATCGTCGTGGCCGTTCCACTGTTGCACATACGAGCGGACCTCGAAAGCTGTTCTCCCAGAATCATTTGCGCCATTGTGTGCGTGAATTCACGTTCATGTACACTGGATCTTCGCGTGTGCACGAACGGACGCGTGTCCATCCTGATCAGCCGGCCGGGATCCCCGTAGCTTTGGTCACCGAGTCGATCGCATCATTAATCACGTTTTTTCGGGGTTGCTTTACTATTTATAGTTTGTCCGCAAGGCCGTCTATTATCTTCGGCGAAACGATAATTGTTTCGAGGCGAGCCCCACAGCCGTAAGCTGATCATTAGCGTCCGCTTGACGATTGTGTCTCACTTAATCCTGCTTCAGCCTGCCATGATACTCGACTCGAGGTGGATTTTACGGATCCGTTTTACGGTTGACAATGTAATCTGGTTCCGTTTTAATTTATTGATTTCTAAATAGGTGCTGGAGTAGACGTCTGATCATTTCGTTCGATTCATGCACTCTTATACTTATATTTTCTTCTGAGTAGAAATACTGTACAATGATAATAATAATAGTGCTTCAACTAGAATGCCCGAGGCATCTAAACACAAAGTAAATAAGAAGAAAAATATATATGTACAATATATCTTACTTTGAAAGCAAGTCTATGGTGCATTAAATGGACAACCTACCCCTGGAAGTATCCGAGCCTACTTTCATAATTCTTCACCTTTCTTCGGCCTCTCCTTCAACGGGTTCCCCTGAGCGTAAATGCGCTGGGACGAAAGTGGGATTAATGAAAATACAGAAGGTGAACGGGGGCAGAAGAGACGTGCTAAATGCACGTGTATATCACAGGAAAGAGGAGAGGAAGAGAGAGGGTTCAGCGAGGTTGATTAATCGTCGCCGGTCAGGCTTCTAGAAAGAGACGTCATTCGCAAGACTGCCTGCGTCTAGCTTCGTCGTGCGCTCTTTGTTTACCCGCTCGAAATATCTATTTCAGAATTTTCCTTTTCCCGGCTGGAAACATTGCAAAACACTTCCATCGTCTGGCATTCCATCAGATCCAGCTGCCGGCACTTTCAATCGTAGCTCTTCAGAAAAAATCTTATTCTTATTACTTTTATTATATGGAAACTGAATGCACACATTTCGGAATCGGAATAACACAAACATTGCCCGGACGAATTACAAATTTTAACCACAGTTCTACAAGTCGGAAAGAGAAGAAAATTGCGTTCTTCAACGAAACAAGATACAACATCATTCCGCTCCGATTTACAACTCCAAATCTGCCCCTTGAAAAAAGTATTCCTCCCAGTGGTTCCTCAGAGGTTCCATTAACATCTACTTATCAATTTATCCGATTTCATCGGCGCGTTTTTGCGCGGCGACATCCACAGTCAGGGTGGTTACATTTCTCCAATAGGCCGATGGGGTGCACGCCGAAAAGGGGGATGCACACATGGTAGGCATTGTGCGAGGTCGGGCGCAAGGGGAGCCAATATGGGTTTTGTGTGAATAGCGTTAATAGTGGGAGGGGATTGCGGCAGAGATCGGAAAGCGGGTGCGTGTGTCGGGGGTGGCCTTAACTCTGAATCAAAGGGCAGCTGATAGAGCAAAGCGTGCCCCCCCGTGGTAGCCCCGGAGTTCTACGGGAGGTTCTAAGGGTAGCTCGATTCTGTCCCCTCCACCTCCGCCGGGACGCCTGTGTCCGCGTGGTACGGTAATAAACCGGTGAAAGTTTGCCGGGGTGCCCCTTTTTGGCACGCGTTGAACCCCCCGTGTACTATGGACGGTAGGAATCGTCACGGGGACAGGAATCGTTTCATTTCATTGGAAGCCGGCCTGGCGAGGACCTCTCTTCGTTGTCGTCCCCGGGAAATCCTGCCGAATGGTCGAGCGAAAGTGCGGAAGGAAAGTCTCCTTGTACTAAACTAGTGCTTTTGCTGTTTACCACGGCATTTCTCGTCCGGCCAGAATTTTCGAAGTGTCATTTTTCGGTGCAACTGTCCGGTGTAACTTTTCAGTGAAGCTTTCAGTGAAGTGAGGGACGAGTCTCGTGATTTCTGAACCGATTAAGTCACTCATGAGAAGTGACCTATCGGTAGTGCTACGTACAGTGTCACCCGGAATCCATCACGCGGCAACCTCGATCTCGTGCTTGGGAACAGAGTTGTTGCATCACCATGACCAGCTCTGCGTATTTTACCAATAGCGAGGCCGACTACTGGCCTTATCAGTCGACCATCGGTGATCGATCCAGTGAACAGGTTTCCTATCCCGATAGCGTTTATCAGGCCGCGCATCAGCCGCTACTGCACTCTAGTACAAATTACAGGCAGAGGCCTGATCAGAATGTTTCACCCCCCTCGAGTCTCCTGGAGACGCTACTGCGCCGCGGAAAGGAGGCGGTTAACGAGGGTTACGTTAATTCTGTTTCGAAACCTGTGACGCCACCGAGTGGCCATAATATTCCGCACACATCCTGTCAGACACCTCCGTATACACCTACGTCCTCCACCGACAGGACGTCACCCATTTCTGGATATTTACCCGACGTTCAGGAAAGTGTACAGCAGCCGGAAATAAGGAACGATTATATACAGAACTATCAGGGATACTCCGCGCAGGCACATTCCAGCAACTGTGCGGTACCGTCGATGATGACGCCTAATTCGCCAACGGATTACGGCATGCAACAGGGGTACGGCGGATACGTGAATAATAACAACAACGGAAAGCAGAGCCCTACGCAGACGAACGAGTTCTCGGACGAACAGACGCCGCAGCAGGTGGACTACCCGTGGATGAAGTCTTCTTGCTCCAATGGTTTGTAATTGCGAATGTTTAAACTAAGCATTAAATCGATATCATTAAATCTACATAGATTTCCGAAATATTTCAGGCGAAACTAACAGCAGTGGGCACAAGCGGACCAGGCAAACGTACACTCGTTTCCAGACCCTCGAACTCGAGAAAGAGTTTCACTTTAACCCGTATTTAACCCGAAGACGTCGCATCGAAATGGCCCAGGCGCTTTGCCTGACGGAGCGTCAGATCAAGATCTGGTTCCAAAATCGGCGTATGAAGGCGAAGAAGGATGGCAAGCTCGGCCACAATGGGTCAGACTCGACCACGGAGGACATTGTTTCTACCAGTCAAAATGGATCACCCATTGATGGAATGCTTCAAGCTGTGGCAACTACCCCGCCAACGACGGCGATGATGCACTCTGGACTAGTCACGACCACCGTTCAGCCACCTTCGGTCATGCAGGAGCATCAGCGACTCCACGAGGCCTATCTCCAGTATCGTCATCATCAACACCAGCAACAGGGAATGTACGACAGCCAGGGTTACTATCAGAAGCAGGCTTCATACGGGAGTCATATGGCGAAGCTCGATCGACACACTGAATCGTGAACAATCGTACGATTCTGCGCAATGTCGTTTACACTAGACTGCACAATAGATTACGAAAGACTGGTTAGTATAACTGCTTACCCAGTGGCAATCCACGCTATCGTTCTACTAATCGATTGCCCTGCGTGCAAAGTGCGAAAAGCATCGTTCATACTGTATTATAGTTCCCTAAATCCTTAACGATAATGAAACTAGTCAATGCTACCTCTTTCAGTACCTCGGTCGTTAAGTACCGCCGCTGTGTAAACGCTGAAAAGCCATCCACTGTTTAGCAATACCGTTGGCCCTCGAAACGGTTCGATAAACCAGTCGAAGGAACGGAAATTGCGAGCGCCGCACGACAAAGTTCGAGTTTTACGATGAATCGTGAGCGGGGAACGTTCCGTTCGGGGCAAGATCGGGCCAGCTGACCCTGCAACCACTATGATTTATGGCAGAATGAGCTAAACAACCGAGCATCCTGCTGCTCAGGTATCCCGAAAGCGCGGTCGTTCACGCCGTATTTCGCTTCGCACGGCCCGCGCCGATCGGTTCGTATTGCAACACGCTCCATCTTCGCTCTCGGCCGGGAGATGCACGAGTAGAGTTTGGAAAATATTTTGACGCGCCCGCTAAAATTCATAACTCGGCTGATTAATGACGGTGACTCGGCGCCGAGTCGCGCTGCTTCCGCTTTCGTTATGGCTTTCCGAGCGAGCTTTCGGGCGGAGGGATTTGCAGCGGTTAAATTGGCGGACGTTCCGGCGCCTCGTCGAATGAAATGAGATCAGCGATTTTTACTTAATTTTCCAAGGGGATTTTCTTCTGTGGGCCGTTGTTGGGGCAGGTTCGAAATTGGAATATGGAATTCGAGATTTGTGGACTGTTCTGTTGAAAATAAATTAGAGAGAAATTTGGAAGAAAGAGATTGCCCGGGTGTTCAATAAGCGACATATCGTTTCGAACAACTGTAACAAGCTCGTAGATTATGCAGCAAAGTTTAATGTACGGTAAGAAGAAATGAAAGAATAACGAAGGAGAGGGGAGATCTAGACAAGCACAAAGTACAAACTGTTGACGATGTAGTAAAAGGTTTAACGAAAGGAAAGTTATAATTATGAATTCCCTGGGACTTTAACGAAGTGCATGACCTCCTGGGGAACTTAAACTGGATTGCGGATTACAATGGAAAGTTGGACGCTTGTTAATAAGAAATGTTTATGACTGAAAGTGGAGGGGGGCTTGAAACTTACCGATACTTCTTTGCTGACGAGGTACAGGGTGACAATGTGGGGAGTTGAAAAGTTAAGGGATGAAGTGGAGTGGGGGATCGCTAAGCAGCTGCGCCGTTCACACGAAACAAGATGGCTGAAAACGTTTCACTGTGCGTGCAAGCGCGTCCTTCTTTCGCTTGATTTTTTAAAAACAACTCTTTTCTGCTTCACTTACAGTTGCGATTTTGTTTGATAAAGGAAAAAAGACGAATCTGTGTGTCCGCGAATTTTCGTAGCTCGTGCCGAATGAAGTTGCTCAAGGAACGCGAAGTGCCGGTTTAAATCGAAGAAATCGCGCGGCAACGAATAGACAGCCCGTGGGTTCGTGCGAATTTGTAACTGATTTAAGACTTATTTTCATTGAAGTTGCGATGGTAATTATATAATTTGTAAGACCTTTCTCGTCGCGTACAGGCTCACTTTGTTGCGGTAATGTTTGTTTAATAATCCGACACTGTGAATCGTGCATGCGAGTGGAAACGAATGTTCCTAATAGTTGATAAAACAGTGTAAATATCTCTATTCATCTAACGCGCTAAGGACTACAGAAGAATGTTTAGGATAAGAAACAAAGCCGAGCTCCCAAAAGATATGATAGAGGGGATGTATTTTATATAACTTAATCTAATAAGTAAAGTTTCTCATTAACATAGATCTATTTACTAAGAGCTGTAGCCCCTTTGGCGCAGAAGACCATATTTTTTCAACGCTACGTTAAGTGAAACACTAGTCGACGTAAAATAAGTTTCATAAAGTAATTTTATAATACTGTACTTTACACTGAGAATAAAATTATTACAAAAGGGTTACTAATGTTCCTCCCTAGCCACATATACGTGCGTATACCCAATAATCGCAATAGAAAATATAACGAAATAAAGCAGCGCAACGAAACCGTCTAGCATCCCCAGATCACGCTCGCTTACACGCGCATTCAACTAAAATCACTTTGCCCTAAAATTAATTCAGGCCGCCGGAGAAGGCTCGATCCCCGTCAATTGCCTACCACCAAGCTCACGAAAGCGATTCGCCAAACGAGGCTGTTGAATCGCGAGTCGTGTCGTCGTTATCGGTCGATCGCGGGTAGTCGATGTCGATCGATGAAGCATGTTAATGGGGCCCACGGTTTTCTCTTATCATAGGGATTCCACGTGCACGCCAGCCTTTAAATATAGATGCCACGCTCTTTCTTATGCAAACGCAGCGGGATCTATGGTGGAGGAGAGATGTGCCATTTGCGAAATGGTCACGGACTCTCGGCCAGAAGTGGGGCGGAGGAAAAATGGGGGAGGGGGGGACTGAGAAAAGGTTCGTATGGCAGTGTATAGGTGAGGCCACATCACGAGGAAAGAGAGCATACAACCCCGGGACGAACGCTGGCAGCGAGAGTGAACCTTCGGTTTCTAGGGGTTGGACGAAGAGGGCGAGGGTCGATATTGTGCTTGACAGATAGTTTCCCATAGCTCCGGCAATCCATCATGGCCGGCACGCGGATACGTATTGGTTTTTCTGCAACGCGTCTTAGCTGTGAACCTCGAATTGAATATAATTTTTTTTCTCGCCGCCCTGTCCGGGTAACCCGCACGGAATTTATCAACCCTCTCGCGCCCTCGCCCTCTTTTGACAGAGTTTATAATTTTTTCCTTTGTTTATTTGTTTTGAAGGGACGTTGTACGTTTACCTGATTTAAGGGAATTGAATGATTTATTGTATTTTGATGCGGACGTTTCTATTAATTTTCCAGAACACTTTCAGGGCTTTTCTAGCCCAAAATCTGCATAATGAATTTATTACATATGACATTTATCTTGCATGTATCGGAACGCGTTAAAATAATTGGGATAACAGTTTCTGTCCTCATAATTTTATTCTTCCAATCCACCTGAACCAATCGTTCTCATCGTCGAGTTTCTCAAACAGACTCGAATAATCGTCAGAGTGGTACTTAATTTTCGAAATATTTCCCATCCTGCGTCTCCACTTGCCAAGCATATTATATCTACCTTGCAAACGACACAGAAACGGCTGAAGATAATTCATAGCCGGTTAAAACCCGCTATCAACGACAATAATTACTTCCCCGGACCCGTTCCGGTTAGACGAGTAGCTTGATTACCGGGGATGAAGAGGGGCGGCAGAAGACGCGGCGCGCAAAGCGTCCCCATCCGCGCCGCGGCGAGCACAGCATAACAGATACACGTGTCCTGGCGGCTCTGCTTTGCGACACGTGATTCATGGGGGCCTCGATACGTTTTTTACACCTGAGACGGCTTTATTAGAATTTCTAATGGGACGAACGGGGGAACGGAGACGCGGTGAATCGTGGAACGACGGGCAAGAGAATGACAGGGAATGAACAGCAGAGTGACACGCGGCCGCGAGGCAATGCGGATCGAACCGAAATGCGTCGACCGTGCCCGAGTGTTCTTTTCAACCCGATCCCTCCGATGCCTTTGGCTTTCATTACGTCAGTCTGAAATACATCGACATCTTGACATGATAACTTCGTTATCTCAGCACTCTTCCCAGCGGAGCGACGTTTTTGCAAGATTGTATTTGAATGCCAGAACACGTTTGGAATTTTTGTATTTCACGGTTGGATTCCAATTTGACGCTAGGATGTTGAGGTCGCGGGTGCGAAAAGTAGGAAATAGGTTAGCGCTGCGTTTTGGGTAGAAATATATTCTGTCCGCCGAGCAGGGTGCAATTAATATTGCACGCCTCGAAATACAACAAACACTCGCAATTAAAAAGTAAAAAGTAATTATGCGCGTTGAATTATATCCCAGTTCTCGTAATTGCATTCATCAATTATACGATTCATCTTCCGAGCCCTCGCGGTGAACACTCGTCCAGGCCGTAAAATTAAATCGCGAGGCGATTCAACTGCCCGCGAGTCGAGTTCTTCCCTCGAGAACCAGTTCGAGCGCGGACCTCGGAAGGCCGGAAACGCGCCCCTCGATGTGTGCCGCGCAAGAACAAAGCGACGCGATGACGAATCCGCAAACGTCCAGGCGATCATCGCGTTTCCAGTGACTCGACGGTGTTTTGCGGTGAGGATGAACCGTGTCTGATCGGCGATCACTTGTCAACCTCCGTGTCACCCTTCCTCTTTCCCTTCGAGCGGGTCGGTGACGCGCGCGCGCGCGTTCAGGGCACGCCACCGCGACGAGGAAAGAGTGGCCTCGGAAGGATGGTAGGTGTAGGACAAATACCGGGCTCCGAAGTGGTGAATACCGAAGAGGTAGAGGGGATGGTCGCGTACACGTATACAACCACGAGGGAACTTAAAGTGGAAGAGATAGCCAGTTCTGCTGACGCTGGTGGGGCGAAACCGTGCTATGGTGGGGTAACGCGCAGGAAGAGGTGGGACGGTTGAGGGCGGTCGCGCGCGACAATTCAACAGGAACGGCCGCATTTGCCACATCTGGCGAGCGAGTGGCATACTACACGATTTTCGCTCGCTTTCCTCCGCATTTCGGCCGAGATACGAACAGTCTTTGATATGGTAATGCGGCCAGATAAGGCATTCGCTGGAAACTTTAGGCGCGACGACTGCAGCTACAATTAATGGGACAACGAATTCTTTTTCGACGATGTCGACACGGGGGATGCAGACAGGAGGGTGAGCGTGTTCTCGGATCTTAATCGCAAGAAGCGCGGAAAATATAATATAATGAGAAGCGCGATCGAACTCGAGCGCGAAGCGTTATCCGCGAGAAGCAAGGCGAGCTCCGCCTCCACGGCCGTCCCCTTCGCTCCGGGACTCCACCGGCACGTCGCCACCCCGCGGTGCCCCCCGTTTGACCAACTGGCTTCTACGTCACACATGCTTCTGCTTGCTTGGTGCCGCCAACTCCGAAGACTCTCCTTTCGACCAGCTCAGTCGGTTCAGTGAGTTACGAGTTGCGTCCGGGTTCGCCGTGCGTGCGATAACGGGGGCGTCAATCGGATCGCGCGATTGGGAGAGGATTCCTAACATCGTGCACGCACTCCTCTCTCTTCCACCGTCGCCCATTCCGTCGGCCCGTCTTTTTTGCTCGCCCTGCGATCCCTGTCGCTCCTTCTTCCATTCCGTCCCTCTCATTCGACTATGGGCAACAGGTTTGAATTTATGGGACAATAAAGAGTGCGGTGCGTAGTGCGCGCGTGTTCCCATCTCGCTCGCCGGATCGCCCTGTCTCTTTCCCGCAACAGGAGGACGGTCTCGTCTTTCCTACCGCACCGTCAACGGGGAACAGCAAGCCGGAGACTATCAAACTCTCATAAAACTGTCAAGCCAGAGCCGGCCTGCTGACTTATGCGCGCTCCTTCTTCCCTCCGTGGAGCACGACTTGTCCGCACCTTGTCGCGGATCGCGTCCGACTCGCGAAACGCGCCCAAACGTGGAGCTACCAGCAGTGCTAATAGTTTTCTTTTCTCCGCCGGCGTCCCGCGGGTGCTGGAGAACCACCAAAGATTCGTTCGTCGAAGACGTACATGCGTGTACGAAAGGGAGCGACGGTAGGCTTAGAAGAGCAACGGTGCCGAGCGCACAGTACCGCCAGAACTGACGTCGATTCGGTGACCGAAGTTCGGAACGTGCCGAGGCAGACATTCGAGGACGATCGAGAGGATCGGCGGCACGGAGCAGAACGCGACGGCAGTGTCTCGCGGGGAACCACCTCTTCTTCCTTCTTTCCACGCCACGAGGGTGTACGCGGAAGGGGGCGCGTGCGCGCGTTGCCCCCTCGCAGAGACGGCAAGCGGAAGACTACTTCTTGGTGACGTTGCGGCCAGAAGGTTGCAGCGGAGCGAAGGAGAGAGAGAAGCAGAGCGATCCTCGCCCCACCATCGGTCCTCGGGGCTCCCGAATATCTCTCCATTAGCCCCCCTGACGGTGCTATCCCCTCTCTGTGACCCCTCGGATTTTCCATCCTACTCGCACACCCCTCTCGACGGCCCTTGTCACGTCGGGTAGCAGCCAGGCAACACCACCACACGAGCAAGCAGCAGCAGCAGCAGCAGCGCCAGCAGCAGCACCACACAGACCCGACGGAGACGCAAGGAACGGGGTTGAAGAATCCTACGCCGGCGGAGAGACCAATCAAGGTTTGACGAACGACGGGGATTGGTCGAGACGCTCCTCTGACACGCAGAGAGCGCGGGCACGTGACAAGCTACCGCACACACCGGGCCTCCGTTGGATCGTGGCGAGGCCTTCAGTACGATACCAACCACCCTCCGCGTACGCAACAGGAACGGTGAACGCCGAGTCACGGCAATAACGATTCACCCCCTGATGCGGTGATATCGGTACACCGGCGTGCCGACCAACCGCCACGGACCAGAATCATTCGGCACGGTTTCCTTCCTCGGGACGTTCGCTTCGAAGTTCGTTCTCCGGGCCGTTTCTGTTTCACGTGAATTTCCTCGTAGCCGTCGTGGGCATCGGTTGTTCGAGACGACACACGGTGTTCGTGGCAGTAAATCACCAAGGAAGAATCAAGAAGTGTACACTGGGTGTCTCGTCTTCAATGGGGCGACCCGATAAGCCGGTTGTTACGCGCTACCGCACGCTGCCCTCACGAGTCCTCTGTAGGTAATTGCGACTCGTAAGGTCGTAAAGAAGCAGAAGACAGTTTTATAGCCAAGGCCCACGTGGCCCTCGTAAACTCGACTCCGCTCAGGTCGGTTCAGACTCTGCCCGCCTGCCGGCACACGGCCGCCTCTCCTTCTATTCGTCGCGATCCCCCTCGTTCATTATCGAATCGTTTAGGGACGTGTTTATCCGCGTGTAACGGGCCGCGATAGGTGTGAACACGCGGCAACAGGAACAAGAGGACCGAACGGTGAGCACGTTTTTTCCCCCGAGTGATAGCTCCTCCGCTTCTACCGTCGAGTGTGATATGCTACCGTCGTCGTTATCGCCCTCCTCGTCACCGTTTGTGAGGCCAGCGAACCAGCAATGATACGGTCCCGTATTTAACGGCAGTGCGCGCACCTGACCGCCACTGGAAGAGCAGAGCGATCGGTGTTGTTTGTCTCGTGGATGTCGAATTGTACACGTGCGGACCGATCGGTACAGTGACGTTCGACGACGGGTGCACTCGCTCGGAGCCATGAGTTCCTATCAGTTCGTCAATTCGCTCGCGTCGTGCTACGCGGGCCAGCAGGCGCAACAGCAGCCACGAGGTACCGCAAGTTCACCTGGTGAACCGATGCAGGCGGCATCGCCAGCGGGCGGAGACTATTATAATCCGAATGCAGCGGCCACCAGCTACCCCGCACCCTGTTACTCGCCTCAGCAACACTATCCTCAGCATCCTTACGCGGCACCAGCCGCAGGAATACAGCACGCTGCGCCCGCGGGCATGATAGACTACACGCAATTGCAGCCCCAGCCGCGGCTGAGCGCGACGACGACGTCGCAGCAGCATAGCCTGCATCAGCAGAGTCAACATCATCCGCAGCATCATCCTCAGCAGCAGCTGCACCAAGACCCGACGACGCCGCTACTTCAAGCAGCGACCGCGCCAACGGCACCGTCCACGTCGAGCTGCAAATACGCCGACTCGACGTCCTCCACCAGCGTCGCGTCGCCTCAGGATCTGACAACGTCCACCTCCAGGAACAGTCCGACGCCTCTGGTGGCACCTGGCACCAGCAAGGCCGCGTCTGGCCTCACCTCGCCGCCAGGAAGCTCGTCGAGGTCGTCGGTCGCTGCATCGACGGCATCCCCAGCAAGTGGAAGTTCCAGACCCGGGGCCGAAGGGAGCTCCACGTTGACCACGGCGTCCTCGGCCTCGTCACCGGCGTCTTCGACTTCCAGCACGTCCAGCACCGGGAACAATTCGTCGAGCAAGCAGAGCGGCAGCGGGAGCAACCCTCCGCAGATATACCCGTGGATGAAGAGGGTGCACATCGGCCAGAGTAAGTCTTGAATTTTTATTTCTGTCTTGTTTTCGATCGCCGCGCCTTAATTGCGGGTTAGCGGTGGTTCCTAGGTTCCTAGGTTCCTAGTGGCTTAAACGGGGTCTAAAAAACAACGCGGAGTTTGATTCGAAGAAGTGCTATTCTCTGAGGGTCGTTGGAAAATAAAGGGTTAGAGTTTTGTAGAGTAGACTATACGCGCAGGAATATTTTGGCATGATTCAAAGCGTTACTCAAATACTAGAAATAATTATAGTCCCGCTGTGAATAATGTGGATACTAGGAAAATATTATTGCCTGATTTCGTACATTACCTTCATGGCTAAAGTGTAATACAATAGATCGAATACCAATCGCCTCATAAGTTATGTTAGTCTGAGCATATTGCATACACTGTATGGATCCGTAGGTAGCGCAGCAATTTAATCCAATTGAAGCAATTAAATAATTCTCCCCAAGAACCACTTTAAAAATTCAATACACTTCCACTGACTTCGAATGGTAGTTTCAAGTGCGCAGTCTATAGAAATAAATATAAACGTCTTACCACGCGTAAATACTCCATCTGCGCTTGATCCCTTAATATTTGTCAGAAAAAAAGTTCGAATTCCGGATAGCTGTTCGGCCCTCGAGTTTTCCCAAACATTGGAAAGAAACTCACTGCCGTAAAATTAGACGAAACGCTCACGCACGCAGAGCAAAGAAGCACATCCAAGAACCGCACAAAAACGGTAGGCTCGAGTTGGTGGGGTTACTGTTGGACAGTAAATCGTGCGTCGGCCCTGTCTCGATCGCCGATAAGTCATAATGGAAATCCACGGAAAGAAATATCGCGATCGGGTAAAAGTTGCCGGCGGTGATTTGTGGATCAGCGGCGTGGAAATTTGTGCCAGTGTGTCATGTCAGGAATGCGGAGTCGCGGGACTTAATGCCACGCGATTATTTCGCCGCGGATGCCACCCTGAACCGCCGCTAAATCACGGCTAAAATATATTGGCCGGACGATTATAAATTTCGATACTCGTTGTGATAGCGATCCTCGGTCGTATATCATGCTCCATGATGGTCCACGGGAACCTGTGTCCAAATTAGTCGCTTCTCCTCCTCGTCTTGGAGGTTTCGAATATTTTCGTTAATCGTGAAATTTTTCGCTGGTTGGCCGAGGAAGAAATTTGGGGTGAAAGAATGCAGTGGATCTTAAAATTTGTCACGTTATCGTAGAACGATGGATACGCATAGAAGTCAGCACAGGGTTATTGGGAAAAATTCGATAGAAGAGCTTAGGCTGCTTGAAAGTAAGAAAAAATTAAGTGTCCTATTGAGTTAGAGAAATAAGTGGGGTAAATGGAAAAAGCTAGGGAAAGCTAAGGTATAGGTTGAGATTCGAAGAGATGATGGACATGGGTGGCGTCAGATTAAATCGGGCAGACAACTCCACTTTGATAAGAGTACTTAGATAGTGCATGGGGGATTTGGTAATGATGATGGAAACGTCAGACGGTAATGATTGACTGATCGATGAAAATATTTTATTAGAACAATGGGAGCGAACCTTTGAATCTTTTAATTATCAATTGCGAAGCTCTAGAATAAGAATCGTGAAGAATAAAATTCTTCTTATGTACTTTGCTTCGAACCGTTTCTTCTCGCAATCACCCTTTGCAAGCAATTGCAACAATGAATACCAGAACTCCGATACATGATCTCAACAAATCTCGACGCAAATCTTCCTTCCTGAAGACCACCGAACTCGATTACCCCGCAACCGCTAAAACACCGCCGCCAGTCACGCCCCTCTCAATTCATTAACTTTTTCTATCCCCACCAAATGTAAAAGCGAACACTAAAAAAACGCAAAAAAACCAAAGCAGACAGCAAAAGCCATCGCCTCGAACGCCCACGCGTCCGCCCGCCCAAGGAAGAGCCTGTGTGTGAAACCGTGATTACGTAAACGCTGTCCCGACAAGTGGCTGCCTCCGTGGCGGTAGTCCCTCTCGAAATCGGCCGGTGATTCCCCCGTGGATAACGGGGGTCGGCTATAAAAATACGGAAACGGGAGGAGACAAATAGAGTGCGTCGCGTTCGCGGCGAGGGAACGCCAGAGGGGTTGATCCTCGTAGAAGGGCAAAGGAGTGAAAGAGAGGGACAAGGAGGGGCCCAGTCGTGGCCAGGACAAGAGTAATTCAACGGAGTCCAAGAGACTGGATCCACCTGCCCCCGTGGTTCAAAGGAGATAAGACAGCGAACGCTGGTCGCGTTCACATTAGTCGCCCCGCGTGATTTACTGCGCGGCCAGTATGATTCAGTCAGCGGGGAATTTGACGAAGAATTAATGGTATTATGATATCGTGTGTAACTCTATGTATGTGCGCCCGGGCCATAAATCAGGCTGCATTGTAAGGCGCGGGGGGCCCTTTCCTTCGACGTCCCGCTCTCTTTCTCATCGCCTCTCTGTCCCGCAGCCTCTTCTTGTGTTTCTTACTCCGTTTCCATGCACCGTTCTCTTGAACGGTTCCCTCTTGCTCGCGCTTTCTCTGCGCGCGTCCGGCCTCTCACGAACGAAGGCCGAAGCCCATTCGACGGGCCTCCAAAACGGGATGCGAAGAGCTAAGCTCCTTTCCTGCGCCTCTCGACTTCCTCTCCCTCACGCTCACGCCTCCTCCGCGTTTTCGTTCCTTCGTGTATACATAAGTACATGCATACGAGTGTCCTGCTGTGGTCGCTGCTCCCTCGGCCAGTGGCCAGTGCCAGGCTAGAATTACAGTCACGGTTTTCCAGACCGAATCGTGGCGGCGACAATTTTCAGCCGACAGGATGTTCAAGTTGGCTCGAAACTTCGACCCTTCTCGTGAATGTCCCCGCGATGCATCGCTGATATATTCTCCAGTGAAATTGGATCGATGCAAGTGTCCACGGTTACGTTCAGAATAGCCGATGTATTGGGGCCTCTGTTGCTCCGAGGGAACTCGTCTTCGAAGCTTCAACTTTGGCACAGCGGGCCTTCAGAGCTTCTTTTGCATCTTAAACGACGCGCAGCGAGCGGAACTCAGGTTTTAGGCTACGCACGGAAAGTATTGTACAAGACTAGCTTTGATTTAATTGCACAGCAGGGACACTGCCGTGATAATTGGCCGGTTCACGGAATTCTGCATGAATGAGAAGAAGCCCAGGGTGGCCGTAAATCACGAAGAGCTCCACGAACGTCCGGCCGTCAAAGGGGTAATTGTGCTCGAAATAATTACGCTAGGTGAATTCTGACCTGGCCGTGTCTTCTGTAAACGATCCTGAAAGCAAAGGACCCGTTGTGCGTCTCCCCCGTTACTTTTCTTCTCCCTTTGAGAATCTTGCCCCGAGGACTTTGGCTAACATTTGCATCAAGGTCACAGGCTGCGATTTTGCATGAACGAGGATGGCTTGGTGCTGACGCTTAATACTAACAATTTTCCCTGAAATAAGTGCCACGTGGCGTGCGATTTGGGTAGCGTCAAATTTAAATGTGATTCGTGGCGGGGGTTGCGCAACCGTCGAGGAACGCGACACTTTTCGTTCGGACTTTGGAAATTCCTGTATTTTCTTAACTTAAGATTTACGATGTGCGTTAGCACACGTGACGACAAGTGGCACAAAATAACGATCCTCTTTTCCTTCTGCAAGTCAAGTGTATATGCGTTCGCGGCAGAAAGGGTTGGCCCTCGAAACCAGTTTCCGCATTAACATTTAAGCTGTTCTTCGTGTTCCCATGTCGTCACGTGGACCACTGTTGTTCCTTTATTCCGCGATATTCCTCTTATCAAAAAATTCTTTTAAATTCTGAATGTGAAATTTCAGCGATTCCATTGGTAGCGGCACAACGTCGCGATGGCATCGTTGTCGCGGAGAAAAATACTTTGGCAGACGCCTGTAAAAAAATGGACGATTCGTGTGCGCCTATACAGGTCGAAATAATTAATTCGTCGGGGATATTATTTGGCGAGGCGATCTTCCTGAAGCGTCGCGACGTTTTGAGCTTACGGTAATCTCACAGTAATATGTAAATGTTCGTTTCTGAGATGGGAAAAAATAGACGAAATATTTTACACACAGTTTCCATGTTCAAGCCAAGAAATGACAAATATTATACTATGATTCTAAGGCTGAAAATATTCGGCATCTCAGTGTAATGGATTCCAAAATGGCGTGGTTCACATTAATCTTCTACGTATGATATAAGCATGAATTTAAAAAAAAGAACTTAATATACCTTGCTCGATGTCTCGAACGTTCGAATTGAGATTTAATCGATATAATGGAATTTAATCAGTGGAGGTAAATGTTATTTAATTGGTTTCCCATTTCTGGAAGCAATTACGCCTCCATAACATGGGAGGTAAGGTTTCGCATGGCCGTGAGAAAATTTCTTTGTACTGTCGGGCAATTTGGCCGGCCAAACCTTTTCCCTCGAAACCGATCTCGCGATGACACCATTTGATAAAACCGCCGGAAGAATTCCTTTTTCAATGGGTACACTGCGTCGTACAAAAAAATTGGCGAATTAAACCCTAACACACCAGGGCAATAATTAGTATTCCGAGGAAACGATGCACGCGATTAAAGTCCTTCTTCCTGGTGTCCTCGACTCGCTGGATGCACGATTATCCTGTAAGTACTTGCTAGACTACTGCGAACAATTATTCTCATAAAATTAACTACCATTACGTGTAATTTCCCCTGCGTAACAAAGGGGTTCATTCGAAAGCGGTAGAAAAATCTTGAACCACACAGAGAAGGTTCTTCGATTCACCCTCAAAGATCGGAGCGCGACGATTTCTTCCGTCAACGAAACGGATCGGCCATGGCCCTCTAGCTATCGTCCATCCGTGATCTACTTGGAAACGATAGATTAGTCGTTAAAAGGCACGATGATCGAACTCGCGCGACTAGTTATCGTCCCATCGTACGTTCGCGCAATTATTTTTGCCTGGCGGTTAACGATTCGGCAAGAAGGTGCACGGCCAGCCGGAAGGTGACTTCGCGTAATTACAGACCGATCGTTCTCTCATAAATAAGTACCGAGAAGTCGTTTGGACGGTTCGTCTGGTTTGTTCGACGATAATCGACCGATCCTGAGCTGGTTTATTTGGATGAATACTTGGTTCACGTGATACGCAAGATATAATCGAGTTATTTGCTGTACGTTTTGTGTAATATGTTCGTGATTAAATTAGAGTAACTGGAAGGGTACTGTGGTGCAAGGTGTTGAACATTTGTTTCCGCTTAGACACGTAGAACGTACCGACAAAGTTTTCGCAAATTTTCTACGGAGGATTAGATTTTCATGCACGCGGCTGGTGAAGATTCAGCGTAACGGTACAGACTCACAATAATGTAACGGTGTTGGAAATTGCTTTCAGAAATTTGCTAAAAGTCATAGGAACACATGTTTCGATATTCAAATACGAAATAAATTGCAAGCAATTATGGAACGCGAAATTATTCTTGTGGACTTCGAACTGGCTACCTGTAGAGACGTGATTGATCCATGATTGCCAAGGAATGTTCCCGTCGAAAGTTTTCCCATAGTATCTTAGATGCTCGATCTAAGAAAATTTGTAACTAATTATCCTAATCAAATAATTGTAGATACAATTAGAGGCAAGCAGAAGATTGAGCGTAAAACATATTTCATATTATGTAGATTAATTCCAAAGAATTCATATAATCCCATTATCGTAAGAACACCATTCGTTCCAAGTCGAAAGAAACCACCATCCAGAAGAATTCATATTCTCGAATAAAATGCTTCTACGTGACTTCGGTTTCAATCCAACGATCTGTGTCCTTCCGAACCTTCGCCATTCAACAGCCGGAAGATCTTCCACTCTTGTAGCCGGCAATCACGGGTCAATCATTCCGCCATAACTAAGGAGCTCGTCTGAAAAGAAACAACGAGTAAAGGTACGATCTGGCCAGCCTTGCGATGCCGCGTTCGAACAGCAACCACGAATTGGAATCTCCAGTTGGTGTAATTCGGTCCCGATCGTCTTAACGTGTTGGTTCTGGTGATCATCGGTTTCGTTTCAAGTGGTTAGAACTTGTTACCCCAAGCATTGGAAAGGGTAACTCAGTTCGAAGGATAACGAGCGGATAATACGAGACGTTATTACCAGTCGGGGGCATATTTGTTTGGTCGATTGCAATAAATTGCCGAAGCACTTGCGATTGATCGTCGTTTGGGTCAAGGTAGCAGCGATGGAATACATTAAATGCTACTTCTTATTCGAGGGTCAATATGTTGTTCGTCAAAATAAAGAAAATAAAAAGGAAACGTTGAATATTACAATAGCAGAAGAATAAATATTACGATTTTTTTTCGACTCTCTGGAAAAAATTAACCTACCTGCTGCTGTCGTAACAATTTGAAAGGTACAGTTTAATCTGAAATTAAATCTGCTGAATGCGATGATTAGAGGGCCGAACTTTTTCCACGATCTCCAATACAAAATTAACAAGCTCGAACTTCGTTCCGCGTTCGAAAGATCCTCGAGGCGAATGATGCAGCCGCATGATGATGAGAGAGGGCAGATGTATACGCGCATCCACGATTACCATGGCTAACAGGCGAAACTAACACGAGAACTCTAGCTTGGAACTGGTTTTCCCGGTCGCGTCGCATATTTCATTTTAGTAGCAACAAAAATTCTATTCATTAGTATGTATTAATCAATCAGCACGTATGAGCAATACCCTGTCAAATATATGTATGCATATATATATACATATACATATACGGTTAGTTACACGTTAACGTTGCACGCGCTCGTCCCGCTCGGCTGTACTTTTCCTACACTGCCTAGAGTTTTGCGTACTACCGGTTAACAATACTTAATTTAACCCAGGACACTCGTACTTCGTGGGGGTTTTATGGTCGGGCGCTGTAACAGAAGTTTACCAGCGCTGCGTCTGTAAAATGAAAACCGCAGGAGTCGATTTCCATTACAGTCTGTCTCCCTGCTCCACATTTCCGAAAACTTTCAATCTCCAAAATTATATTATCCGTGTTAAAAATTTCACTCCACAAAAATTCTGCCTCCCGCATATCCTACTTTCTCTCACAATCATCGAGCGTAACCTCAATCTTCCCTATGGATAACACCGTCCACGACTTTCAAACATTTCCCAGTCATAAACGCAATGGCCAAAGCAATTTAGGGTATGCACGAGCAAGGACTCGAAGCGGGGTACAAATCACTTATTAGGACATAAATTTTCATTGCAAGCAGCTAGCGCAAACGGGATGAACCGATGGGGTAATGGATGTGTGCCTGGAGCGAAGTGGGCCGCCTGTTGCTGCGTGGCCCGCACGCCACGGGGATCCTTGATCCTTATGCTCCTGCAGTCGCTCTCTTTCGGTCCCGTAAACCCCTCCCCGAAGGAGGATTCCCGCTCCTGAAAATTTACGAGCTGCCGCTGAATGGCTCGGTTGGCCCGCCGCACGCCGCACGCGTTCCGTGGTTTTCCCGCGACAAAAGTCCCCGGAAAAGTTGTATACGTGCACCATTTTGATGTCTTAGTCTCAGGATCGTCTGCTTGACGTCTCCATACGATTGTCATAGTTCGCATTTGCGTCGAAATATCGGGGGTAACAGGCTACCGGGAACCATTTTTTCGGCGTTCATTCGGGAGAAATGCATATTTATGTATACGTCTGAGAAATTGTTTGTGAGGGATCGTATAGACGTCCGGTAATCGGTGTAAATTAAAAATAAATTTATTTTACGTCCCATCGATTTGTATTACAATAATGCGATCTATTTGTACCAAATAATCGAGAATGGAATTTCTAAAAGAAACTGATAGTTGCGCGGTTAAACCGAAGTAGTTTCGCGTTTATCTTCAAAACTTTAAATATCTCGAGTCCCGAAATATAATGACTCGAGCCACTTTCACAATCACCGACGCATATAGCACTTCCTTTGAAGATTGCCGTAGGAATTGCGGATTAATTTTCCTGGCTTGGTTTCGAGTGATCCAAGTACAATCACCGCGAGTTTCAGCCTCGAGATTCTAATGAAAAGATTGCAGAATCTCGGCCAGATATCTTTCTTGTTCTCCCTTCCACCCCCACCCTTCACCGACAAATTGTCTACGCATTAGTAGCTATTTAAACAGGAACGATAAAAAGGTCGGGTGGAATTCGTGGCTCGTATGAAACGGGCCGTTCGCCGGCCCAGGCCGGACGAGTGATTGTAAAAAAAACAGTGTTTCGCTCCCCAGGAAATTTATGGGCTGCTCTTGAATGGCGTCTGTTGGAGCGTCTTTGGGCTTGATACGACACAAGTACCGGAACAACCGAGTACAATGATCATTGCGGACTCACGCATCCTATATTGACTCGGATATCGGGAACAATTTAACGTGTCCTCGAGGCGTAACATCGTCGTACAATTCTACCTGGCGGATACCATGGGGTACGGTGTTATTTATGTGAATTAGCTAGCGTTTTAAAAGCACCAGTTTCTGGCCCCCATTGATATCTGCTCTCGTGTTACGTGCATAGGTACTCCAGTTTGAACGCGATGCAATTTTTTTACTCTGTTTATCGTCGATCTCAGGAATTTTAAATACAATTTTTCTAGCTATAGATCGGGGGTTGGTTAACGAGCACGGCTCCATAAAATTTATGGCAAAATCGTTAGTGAATATATTAAGATTCACGCTAGCTGATTGCATGAAATTAGAGTAATTTGAAAATGAGCCGAATTGCAGACTACCGAGTCACGTACAGCATCTGGATATAATAGACGGTGGTTGTGAATAAATCTCACGGGATCAATGGTTCGCTGCATTTGCATCGCCATTTTAGAATGTACGATAGAACGCGTTCCATGAGGCGAAGTTGATAGCTTTGAAAAATTATTACCTCTTGTTACAAATCGAGTGATGACGTTCCTGTGCGTAAAATAAGAGATATTATTTTTCGTAAATGCTTGATTCGAGATGTTTTTAACATTTACTTTCGGTATCTCAACACCCGTGTCTTGTGCCGTATTAATTAAAATTCTTGATAAATTCTATTGTCATGAGCTGCAATTCCGAAACGACGCTAAAGAAACTTTGACGCGCAGGGTACAAGGAGATATGTATGTAGAAAACTCACGATAACCACAGCCGATAGAACTTTCGTAACACCTGTAGCGACGGCACGCAGCTTTCAGCCGGTTGCAAAACACGTGGTAAGAAACGCATATTAAGAGAAACAGAGGGAAAGAGGAAATTAAAGTACGTGAACGAGGCACGGTACCCTGATGCGTGATAAAAAGGAACACATAAGTCAGCTGCACGCTAGCTGCAGACAGATTGGTCACGGTGACGTTCGCGCTTAGCTAGGAGTAGGTATTGCACAGGAAGACGTCCCTGAACACTGAACTGTACATGCCAAATAGCAAACGCGTACACACCTTCGCACCTACTTCACCTTAAGCTCAACTATTCCAGTCACGCCGATAATCGTGCAGACGCGAATTCACGTCACCTGACATTTTACTTGAACGTGAGTCCGCGGAGTACTTCGACGATTCACACCGCCTCGAATATGATATTTCCAACAGTTTCTCGAAGAAACGAACACCTTGAACGCGGACAGCAGGGACGGTTCAGTGACTTAACGGCTCAACTGTCCCGCGGTGAAAGAGTCCGGAGAGGAAACCAGAAGAAACCACGCTGGAAATTGGCCGGGAACCTTAATCACCGAAACGGTAACGCGTGCAAATCGTAATCCATTAACGCTGCCGATGGTTCAGAAGCAACCTATGCGCTCGTTCGACGCGATTCGTTAACACCTACGTTCTATGACACGGCGCATTACGTTCCGTGTAACAATTTAGCGGCCACATAAATTTCCCATCCGTGCGATCGCCTCACGTGTGCCGGATTAACCAGAAAGAAAGCCTCCATGGCGGAAAAATTCTGCATAATTCGACGCTTACGCGGCTCGCGTGTTGCGCAGAATTTATTTATTCGTTCGACGCTCAACGGCGCACGACCCGTTCCCGGGCTTAATTATTCCTTCGGATATTTCAATCCGCGCGAGGGTACGCTTCGTTGTATCTGCTAGCAGCGCGCGGAATCACGCTCAGTTTGCAAAGTCCCCTTTTACACCCCTAGCAACTATTTTCGGACTCGAAGTGCCGTGTAGCCTGATCGAGGCTCGCGCGTTAGGGAAAGAGTCGTGGATACTGTGGGGGCCATTTTTGGGACGATTGTTGGTCATCCACCGCGGCAAAGAGGGTCATTTTTCTTGGCCAATGATTTCTTGCAAGTCTATTCTTTCAGGAAGTGTAACGACTATTTGGATTGTTTTGGGTTGCGTTGAAATTCGTGGTGTATACACAGTAGATTGGTGGTTTTTGTTTTGGAGCGAGGTGTCCAAAATTTGTTGGTCAAATATATAATAAGTGGTAACGAACTAATTTTTGCCTGCCGGTTTAATTAAAAAATTTACAAAGATAAGAGCGATATATAAAAATTCAAACTTACTGGTACCATATCCTCAAAGTATGATAGACTACTTTTAACGATTATGATTATAATAAATTACCGACACACATCTTTAAGTTAATTTTCAATACATTAACATGCAAATATATGACGTCGTTCTAATTATGAAGAAACGGTTGCCGATGGCGTGTCGTAAATTTTCCTAGACCAGCTATCAGGCATCTCTATCAGACACAAAGCAGAATGAGCTGAGATGGTTGATCGCGCGAAATAAAGTGCGCCGAATGATGTCAGATAGCTTGTGTTCGCCAATTATCGCGTGGTGCAGCGTCAATTAACGGGCGCGAGCACAGGCGCTTTCGAGTCCATGGATCAAAGAGGAAGGCGGAATTAAGTAGGGAACAGCTTTATTCCATGGTTGATGGCTTGGTGTAAAATATGTTCTGTAAAGCACGCCGTAGAGGCGGCCCCGCGCACAGCCGGTGACCCGAGACCATAAATAAATGCTTGCGTGAGGTTTACATACTACTGTGAATTCTTCCGACGGTTCTTACCACTCGAATAAGATTTCCAAATGTTGCCCTCGGGGAAAGCGCCAACCATTCTGCCGGAAAAGCAATTCCAAGCTCTTTTTCCCCCTTTCTTTGAGGGGAGATATCCACTGTTCCAATTTGTCCAGGGTTTACAGCATCGAAGACGAATGCTGCTTTTTTTCTTCTCCACATTAGAATCACGCATTGGACGTGCGAATTTTGGATTGCACAGGCGAGGGAAGTATATCGCAATGGAAATTAGTCTGGCAAGCTAAACGATTTCGATTACGAAGCTAACGAATTTCATAAGCATTCCAATTTTTAAGGATATTCGCTTCGTCGGTCAGACTTCCTTTAAGTCGCCACAGGGATCACCTTAAGTCGCAAGCTAAGGCAATAAAATCGAAGTTAAGTTCAAGAACGGTTTCACTCTCGGTGCCTGAAACTCGACGAGAAGAGCATTACGGTTACGTAGAGGCGGTTCCACGTGCACCCTAGCGATCCGGGACCATAAATAAATGCTCGCGCGGGGCTTTACGTACCACCACGAGACGTTCTCGAAGGCTCGTGCACCGTCCGACCAGGATAACCAGGAGGAACGCAATGGTCGATCAAAACCGACAGCCTCCTAAGAGGAACAAGCTGACCTAAAACATCGGTACTACATGATTCATGGAGGCCGAGGACCGCAAGAGAGATGCGTTCCCGATGATATTTATCTGCAACGCGTGCGCTTTGCATGTAAAATACGAAACAGATGGCTGTGTGAGACATCTAACGGATCCGAATGAATCCCGCGGAAGCATGGCCCGAGAGATCGCTTCCGCGATAAAAGTTTCCGTGAAAGTTTACTCCGGGTTGACATTACCATCGACTTCAATGCAAAATGATACAATTGCGCAATCCGTCGTAACGATGCGAACTTTACGCGCGTAATATTGCAGGCGAATGGAAGACAAAACGGAGAGCCGTGCCCGATGTGAAATATTTCTATCCAAACGTGAAACTAGAATTCTAATTTAATACCCCGGAATTGTCCCGCAAAATAAGGAGCATCCAGCGTGGAAGCGGCAAGAGCTAAAGGCGTACTGGAACGCGGTTCGACTCGGTCCAAAGGGGGTAAGCCGCGTCTCGACGGACGAAAATACAGTCGGACATACTGAAATCGTAGAATAGCAAGTGTAGAAACGTCCAACAATGTAACCTGAGGGAGATGGAGAAGGAAGAGGACGCTATAAAGCACGATAATCCGGCGAGACCGTGGCAAATTGTGCGCGACATCCTCGTCGCGCGCCAAGAGTCACAGGCGTCGAACGGATTACGCTCGCTCGGGGCTAGAAAAACCTCTACGAAAATGATACCGTTCGCATTCTTGCGCTCGCGTCCGCTGGAAATAAATCGATCCACGCACACGCGTCCCCCTTTGCGCTTCGTTTGTGTGTTTTTGTTCGACCCGAGGCAAGAGAGAGTATCTAGCATCGCGCACGTTACTCGCAGACACGTAAAGAGTCGCAGCTGACTGTATTGTTCCCGTTGAAGGTAAGTCATTAATTTCCCGCGGCAGGAACGCCGCCTGAGACTCGAATACGTTGTCCTGTGTGCGCGTGAACGTGTACGTACGTGTGCAAGGGACCGCGTGTGTGCGCCCGCAGGACGTGTCAGGGGCCAGAATTCGACGGATTATTGACGGTTAATTGTAGGAAATTTCTATTCGACCACGTGCATCTGGATTACGTCGAGGTTAAAAATTCGGGCAGCTTGGAATCTGTTGGGAAAAGATGAATGAGGGTAGAAATGAAAATTTGATAATCTACCGGCAAGGTGGTACATGAATTTCTTTTACATTAAGGGGGGAACCGTTTCAATTTTCATTTTCGAGTGCATCGCAATTAAGGGTGCGTACCCCTCGAGCAATGCACTGCAATCATTTCATTGTCATACTTCCTGATTTTTACCAAATTAACGTTAATCCCGTGGAGGCTGAATACTCGAGGCAGATTTTCGACCACAGACCATCCAGAGTACCAAGAGCATGAATGTGACGCGGAATGCGTATAAAGCGGAGACACGGGGGAGCAAAACGTTGAAAGGCAAGGACAGTGACATCAGTATCGGTCCCGCGGCGAGCCATACGTTATTCAACGAATGCATAAAGAGGTCTAAACGCTCTGATTATCGAAAAGGCATCGAGGATAGCCGTGCACTGCGAACGGGAGATAATGCATTCGGTGGTTGTCCGTAGGTTCGAGTCGCGTGTGTCGACCGATCGGACTGTTGCCTGATGGATGGAGACGCGTACCCACTATTCCCCATTCTTCCTCGATCCCGTTCCATCGTCGTCGTCTTTGTCGTCGTCGTCGTCGTTGTCGTTGCCGTATTCTCCCCAAGTACAGATGCCCCTTCTGGGCCATCTTCCTCTCATCGTCCAGTTTCTCCACTCCTCCTCCGAATCCGCACTCCCGTCGACAAAAGCACACCCCTCCGGCCGCTGGACAGTTTGTTTCTCGCGCGTGAATTCGATCCCCGGTGCTCAAGGAACAGGGGAGACCGGGATAATGTGTTATTCCCGATTCCGTGGAGCTGAATGACCCATTGAAAGGACGCTCTAATTCTGGACCAGCAATGATTTACTGTGCACGTCTCGATGGATCGAGAGATTACGGAGAACAAAAACGCGTGCCCTCTACGAGAGTAGCTCGATAACGTTTAATTTTAGATGGACCGTGTGCTCACTGTACGGATCGAGCACGTTAATTCCTCGATGGTCTCTGGCTGCGTTCGCTGAATCGTTTCTATGCTGGCATTTGTATCGTTCTCCTCTTTCCGACATCCTCGAAGGCCCGGTACGACGTAAGAAAATTTGCAAAGTCGTAATTATCCAACGCGAGCAATCGCCGCTGCACGGTGTCCCAGTGGAGTTGCAAACCGTTCAAGGTCATCAAGAGTTCCGGGCACGTACGTCAATATTCCCCTGGTTCGCAGGCATGCACAAAAGAGACGAAAGAAGGAGAACGCGCGACTTTCGTTGCCTGTCAACGGGTACAAAGTGCTGGAACTGCGGGGGTTGGACGCGGCAACGGCGAGAGGCGTTAATTGAATTTGGGTTCGCGTGGATTATTGTGAAGCGTTTAAAGCGGCCAGAAACAAACCTATTTGCGTCGGGGAGCTTTCTCGTGGAAGATAACAAATGATCCACGAGGCGGCCGGCTCGCAAACTTCGGCATAAAAGCTTCGCCGGAAGAGAGGAACCGTCCTCGTTCTCCCTCTCTCTGTCTCTCCCTCTTTCCGCCACTCTTTCTCTCGGTCCTGCTCGCCCCCGACATCGGGCATCGTTTTCTTCTTCAACACCCTTCGCGTTCTTTCGGTCGTTCTAACCCGCCTCGCACCTTTCTCCCCCTCGGCACGCTCGTCTCTCTATCTTTCTCTCGTGAAAACCTCTCGCCACGCGGATTGAAAAGCAATAGTTTTTGAATCTATTTATAACTGTCCGTTCCACGCGGCCAACGCGGAACTGGAATGGTTTAATTCGTCTAGAAACAGTCCTCCGTATAGTACTTTTTGCTGCAGCATTTATTCTTTTACGATTCGATACTAAATTGCCTTCTAAATTGGGAAAAAATGTGAGAAAAATCGTTGCGGGATATATAATTATTTCTTCGGCTCCTCAGCGATACCCACGTATTACCAACTATTCACACTTTCCTTCAATGCTCTCCAAAACTACACCGCACAGTGTCGGACGACCGATCCGGCTCGTATTGCGTCAAACTAATGGTCGTTTAACTTAGAGAGCGTCCGTGGGGTGTCACATCTTTCACCGAAACAAACCATTAACTCCTCGAAACGATACAAATCGGATCACAACACGAGTCATTATCGCTCATCATCCAACGCCCACACCTTTCTCTAATTCCACTTTTCCCCGACACCTACGCGATATCCACATCTAGCGAATCGCGACGTTAGACCGAATCCTCCCCCATATCTCTTCGTCCCGGTGAAGCAATTTCGTCCGCCGAAGAGGCTCGTCACGGCTCATAAATAGAGCACCCTCTGAAAGCGATTGCTTGGCCGGACTTTCCTCGGAACGAGTAGTCGTATCAGCTGTTTATCAGTGGAAATAGATCCGGCCGGCTTTCCTGCTCGGGCTTAACGCGGCGGACAGGTCCCGGAGCGTAGCAGAACGAACGGTAACAGGTGGATCGCGTACTTGACAAAGGTGGATACGGCTGATCGTCGCCGCGCGCTGGACGACGCGACGCCAGGCGTCCACTGCGTCGCGGAATGTCGACAGGTCGTTGATATTCCGATCTTTGGCCGGCGATCGGCCGCCAGCTGCGAAAGCACCGAAAGGTCACAAATCAGCCGGGATGGAGGCTGAATGACGCAAAACACGCCTAGATAAATTTAAATCGCGCGCACAGTGACGACCGGAGACTCGCGTTTTCGCGATACCCCTTTCGGCAAGACTGGCCACGAGCCAGTCGCCGTTGCGGACCGTGCTGATCCCTATCATTGAGGAGGAAACGAGTTCGTGACAGGAAGCTTTGCTTGAGTTACAGGGCGGAGTTGAAAAATGGGCTGGGTTATGTAATTGGGAGATGGTTAGGGATGGGTGGTTTAAATTGCTCGATGAAAGTCGCTGATAGTGTGGAGTAATTGTTTGATGAAGTATATGTTTGGTAGTATTCGATCTGTTCATAATTAACTTCGAGGTGTTCACCAATTTTGTGCTCAGCCCTGAAGACGTTTAACGAGGCAGCCTGCTCAGGTGCGAACAATTGTTAGTCTAGAGGTCTAGAATTTTAATGAACAGTTACGTGAATGTGCGCAGAGTATATAACCAGCTCTAACAGAGTTCTCTTGAGTTCTTAGAGACGTGCTAGGAGCGTCTGGAGACACGCACACACTGACACCTTTTTTTCACAAGCTTGTCAGAGACTACCATCTGCTCCGCTTGCTTAGTCGCGTTTCCCAATTGTCAATTGCACAATCGCTTTATCAGCCGCGGCGTCAGTCATGCTCTCGTAACGAAGTATGTATTTGTGATTAAATGTTACGCCGCGATTACTTTTGTGGGGATGGAAATGCCGCATCGAAGTGCTACACCTTCCTTATCTACGAGTTTCCGCGCATCAAAAATAATAGAGAACAGAGTTCTGTCACAAATAAAATTCTTGCAATGTCACAGAAGATGCGCAGAAATAGCTAACCAAATAGGTAGCCAAATAATCAAGGGTCGAAACAACGACAACTTTTTAAGAGGCACTATCTCGTTGGCTACGACGTAGGATCTTGAGGCCGTGGACCACCTAAGGTTGAAAGATGCAATCGTAATTGCATAATAGGCACGATAAACTGGCCGGGTTATTTATGAACCTCCTCTCTTCTTTTGTCGGCCGTGTCAATGGAGAGCTGGGATTTGAACGGTGCTGGATGTGTTTCAGTGGATCGGGCCACGATGTCGGGCCCCGAGTAGATTTTAGATTTACATCGTCTTTGTCGTCGTGCCATGCGGTACTTCGGACTCTTCTTCTTCTTCTTCTTCTTCTTCTCGTTCAGTTAATCTCTCCGGCGAGGATTGATGATTTATAATTTCTCCGGCCTCAGATTCCTGTTCGGAGTTATAAATACCTGTTGTTCTGACGTCCGCCGCGTTGAAGCCTGATTTTCCTTGATAAGCAGCCGTTTGTTACGTTTCAAAGCGATTCTAAACAACCATTCCTTTTATCATATTTTTGGTACAGCCCACTTTGTCATGCGACTTAGGCGCGCGGAAGAATTTGTGCGAAAAAGATTTCAGTAGATACGAAGATCGTAATAGTTTCTGTGGTCCAACTCCAGTCTCTGCAGAGTTCTTCGAAATCCACTTTGGAAAAGTTGAAGTCGTTTACACCTTATCGAAGCTGCTTCTTTTGCAGATCCATTTTTTTTTAATGCGAATACTGATTCTTGCGCCGAAGGTCGGATTCCACGACGCTCTTTCCGTACATTCCACGTGGTGGTATCCGTTTAATGAAATGCAAAGCATCTCTTGCAACGCCCAGCGATGCACTTTTTGCATGCGTTTTTGGAATGCGCAGTATTCGCCGTCGCACTTTCAAAGGGATCGCTAGCGCCTCGACAAAAGTCGGTTGTTGTTGCTCGCGCATCTTTTGTGTTACGAGAGGGTCAGTTTATACCACAAATATCTGGCCTTTGTTGAAAATGATTCTCTTTGTATAGAAGAGAGGAGAATGTAAGAAATGTTTATTGTCTCGCTTGGCATATAGGTGTAAGTTTTAATGGAGTTGATTAATTATTCCTTTTCCGCAACAATACCATTATTTACCTACTATTCCCTTCTCGTCCACACTTTCATGTGTACTGTGTGCAACGTTTCATAATAAAATTCAGAACTTACGAAATACTCGTGGTCCGCTAAAAGCAATTTGAAAACGATGCCAACTGCCAAACAGCCATAGTTTTTGACATCCAAGGGAACTCAATTTCCTATTATCGTTAGGTCGCGAATCGTTGGCGGTTCCGTTCGTTTCTTTGGAATTCCTCGATCGATCTTCGAGATGGAAGCAGTCGATAGGACCGCTACTTGCTACTCCTATCAGATAACCGCTTAGATACGCACCGTGGCGGGGGTTGGCGGTGGTGAGATTCTAAATATATACATTCGTAGAGTGCTCTGCCGAGCAGAGGGCTATCATGCTCGTGCATAGCGCTCGTGTCGGCCGCTTGGAATGCAATACGCGGCCGTTTCAAATTCTGATTCCGTCCGGCTCGCTTAATCGAGCAATTCTACTCGCGCGACTCACCAGTTGCTCGCCTCCTCGCCGATGGTCCCGCGACGGACGCGATTAATTGCACGTCCACCGAGATAATCCCGGTTCCCTTTGAGCGGATATCTGAATCACGCTGGATGAACATCCGCTTGATCAAACAGTGCTGCTTGACTTTTCTGGAACGATGGGTGAAACGGTGCGGCAAGTTTAACGTGGATGTAAAATGTGCCCGGTTGAACTAGCACCTTGATCCGGCTGGCTTCGACGGTTGGACATCCTCTTGGAAAAAGTTGGAAATTTATTCGCTGGAGAACAAGTTGTTCAAATTGGTGAAACTTTGAAGAATTTGGGAACTGTTATTTGTTTAAAAAACTGGGACGACAAGTGAATCGAAAAATGATAAGAATATCGAGCAGCAAAATTCACAGCTCTCATTGCTCCTTGCACCCCAATTACTTTCCGCCCCTGCAGATCACAGTACCTACCGCATACTTATTAATCTACTAAATACCTACTCCCCATCTCCGTCTCTGTTCCACCCCAATCGGCTGCGACCCTAAAACAAAAGATCAGCTGCTCGTACGACACCCCTCCAAACTCCATCCCCAAGCTACATACACACTGTATAATTCGTGACCTGATCGGAGACCAGGGTTCAACCCCCGGACACACGATCGCGAGCGACAGAAACGGCACGAGAGCCGATCGAGAGCGAGGTCGCGAGAGGTTATCCCGGTCACGCGTTAGTCAGGCTCAGCCAGCCGGTCTGTCAGTCAGCTCGGTCAGAAACGGTTCCTGGGCTGGCAAGTCGGTGACACGTTCGGTACACAGGCTTGGCTCGGTTGCGTATACACGCGGCTGGTTCTATTAAGAGCGAGCCACGAAAACCGTAGACGACACGAGGTGACACCGGGATTCCTGACACGACACGGACCTGCGCTTAGCGAGCAGTCTTTCATTCTACGCCGATCGCCTCGGTGTCTTAACGCCACCGACAGCTATGCGACTCGTTGACCCTGTCGTTCCTTTCCTCCACCCTTTGGCCCTCCCCTCGTCCCAGGCTTGTCAAACATTTTTACTGCGCGAGCTTTCACTCCGTGGGGCTAATTGTAAGGTTCGATTTCGTCGGAAGGATATTATTAGATCGGACGGTCCATTCCTTCGCGGAAAGGGTGGTTGGATTAGCGTTGAACATTCTTGGAGGGGGTGGATTGGTTGTGATGCACTTGGAGTAGAGAAGGTTTCATTGAAGATTTAGCTACGAGTTATTAGAGGAGCCTCTCTTTTTTTGGAGTAACTATCGTAGTGAGTAATGGTGGTTAGCGCCAAGGCTGGTGTTGATAATTTGCAGGTTCTTGTCCTTTTAGTTTTTGCCACCTGTTTTCCCGATCACGTCACTTTGAACGTCTATTTCGGAGTAGTCTTCGTGAGAACAGCCATCTCGTTGTTGCACATTTCATCGCCGTTTCCTCCTGCTTTCTTGTGTTTATGCTAAGCTGCCCGAACGTGTAGCGTAACACAAGGGCAAACAGTCGCAGCTGCTGCGACTGTTGAGGCAAATATCGTTGACGCTCCGTATATTTTGTCATAAAATGCTCGATGAGTAACGATTGGAGCAGTGTAATTAAACCCCTATTTTTCTTGCCGTACACTTCTTGCCTATCCACTTTGCACCAAAAAAATGTTTTTACTTCTCGCGATATAATTGAATAACTTCAATTTGTTTGAATTCCAAAAGAAAGAATACAGCAATTGGCTGAAAGAAACATGTTTATGGATACAGCGATTATGTCGATAAAATGAAATCCAACGTGAATCAGAGCTCTCCACGAAACTGCAGTAGCAATTGCAATTAGTAATACAGCGTGAACGATAAGAAGATGAACGCTTAGCGCGCCGTTCGGAGCCAAAGTAATTGCAGGAAAAGATTGATCGCCGGTAGTTAGCGTGAATTTTTTCGGTATATTCATCGCGGTCGCAAGATCTCATCTGACCGGTGCGCCAGCTCTGAGCGAACGCTTGATAAAACGTTGCTCCGCTGCACGGCGATTCGCCCGAGGCAGTTTTTCTCCAATTACCGCGATACCTTTTCCGCGG
This sequence comes from Nomada ferruginata, assembly GCA_963583965.1. Lineage (NCBI taxonomy): Eukaryota > Metazoa > Arthropoda > Insecta > Hymenoptera > Apidae > Nomada > Nomada ferruginata. The sequence continues at coordinate 3,799,738 of OY757214.1, read as the reverse complement.
CGCAAGAAAAGGAAAACCTGCTGGCACGCGTGTCGTTAATTACTTAAGACGGTGCGTTCGTTGAACCGATTCCCGCGATCACAATTCCTTCCACACGCCGGGAGATTTATTCCTTCGCGGGGGAAACTCGATCAGATGTCGTGCCCACGCACGTTCAATTATCGTCCCGATCCTCCGGTCGATTTAATTTCTGGAAGCTATTCTGAGTGCTCGCGTTGCTACGAGGGAAATCTATTCCCGTGTATTTTTCATCGCGCCTCTTTGTTGCTTTGCAGCGGGATAAAACGATTTACGTGTTTACGTTCCTGTGACGGAAGCCCGTTTCGAGAGGCGACAAGGGTGGGCTGTGTTTTCAAGGGAGCAGGGCTTCGAGAGCTCGATAGAAATTCGAAATTCGTGTAAGAGACGCCGTGCTTGACAGGGGACTTAAAATTAAAAGCCTTGTTACAAAACGCGAAGGATTGGAAAGAAATACGTTGTACACTTGCTGACACTCCAACTCCACTCTATGAATACCCCGATCACAGGAAATAGACGAAATCTACGCCATCCAAATCGAGGATAATCTCTATGAACGGCCACGATAGACCCAACGAGCTCTACTGTATCCGTTTTCCATGCTCCGAGGGGACGATGGTCGATCACCAGGCCCGAAACAAAGAGACCGGGGCACAACTTTCACCGAGCCCGCATTCTTCCGTCTCTCTGCCCGGTGTATCGACGTTGACAAGACGCGAACGGCGATTAATCATCGCGTCCCGCGGGAAAAGAAAGAAAGTTCGGCCTGGGCCCAGGGTATTCCAGTCACGCTGGATCGCGCCAGTTCGCCGGCATATCTTTATCACCGACTGATAATGGATCATTATCCCGCGCGCTTTGTTCGCCGGTTGAACGAACCCGTGACCGAATACGAATCCGCGGACGCATTCACGGATTATTCAAAAGGCAGCCCGGGCGCACGCCAGCGTGTTCCTGAGGCTTTGTTGTTGCGAATCCTTGGTCGTGGTATTCTTTCACGGCGTTGGCCCGATACGACGACGACGAAACGCGCCGGACGAGCCATTAATCATCGCCTGCTGGAGGATTTAGAAAAAGCACCCAGCCGGTGTCCTTCCCGACGACAGACCCTAGACGCAGCGCTAATAGTTCGATCCACGATTTTGTTCCTCTTTTGATGGAAAAGTTTGATCTTTTTCGTTAGGTGCATCTTTTTCCATAGTTGCGAATTCTTGTAATCTCAGGCGTTGCTTTCATCTTGCCACCCCCGCATTTAATTTTTAAATCTCCTGCTCATCGTCACCGTTCATAATCTCCGCCGCCGTCTTTTGGTTCCTCGACTTCGACACTTCTACCTGGTACTCGTATGTACCTGAGACATGCGTAGCAATAGCCTCGAGGAACTACCACAATCAAACTCACCACTGTCACCTTTAAATTATTATTCAAATATAACATTTCCTTCGTAATTTTCCTTTCGCTAAATTTCCAAACATCAAACAGACATCGTCGCGTCATTAATTTATCCTCGTACACGTTGTTCCCCCAAACGAAACAAGCCCATCAACCCCGCGTTTCCGGCCCTTTGCCGACCTCCAAAACCCGTTCCATGTTTCAACCCTCCCCCTAACTCGATATTAATTTATCAGCCACTCGATTTAACACACACCACAGCTTAAAATACTTCGCTAAAGGTCGATTCAAGCGGATCGCCGAGCGGATTGTCTCCGCGTCGCGCCATACGTTGTATCGACGTCAACGAGACGCGGCTGGCAATTAATCACCGGGAAGGACCCACGAAGAGGATGCGCTGGTGGATCACGCTCGATCCCCCGGTGATCGGTTCGACGACGTTGGTGCGCGTGCCGACTTATAGTTCGCGCGTTCGACTGTCGTATAATAATGAGCCAGCCAGAAAAAGGAATCCCGTCTGTCCGTTACAAAACGGTTAGGTGTGCGCCGGTCTAACGACATGCGGGTCCACCGCATCGCTGTCGCGGGAATATTTATTAAAAAGTCAGACGGCGTGTTAAATCGGGAGGAAAGTGATAACGCGTCGGTCGTAGGTTTCGGTCATTAAGCTTTGCAGCACGTGAGCCTCCAGCTCTGGAGTGGGTCTTATTCCCTCGCGAACAAGTTTTCACAACGCGTTCCAACCCCTTCGAGGGGTTGGAGAAGTTCACTTTCGGCGCAACTAATTTGAAGCGTCGACTTATCGAATTTTTGGGGGGGAATCGAAGCACAGTGTTTATTATAAATTTGTCTGTTATTGCAGGAAAGCTTTGCAACATTTGTGCAGAATGATAATAGGTTATCTACCAAACGCAAAATTTCCACCGATGCCTTGAAATATTCCATTCGAAAGTATTCCCACAATCAGTGGTATTTCAGTGAGTCGTATTTTCTTGCGGTACCATACGTTTTTGCACGCTTTTTTGCCGCATGGAAAGTCAGCTTTTCGCGCACGTGACCGCCCAGCCGCCTTATTGCCGTCCCTGGGAGAGGGATCCGCGTTCTCGGCTTTCCCTCTCATGCCGCTATTAATAGCGTACTCGTTATTGCTGTAAATGAGCCGACTCTTTAATATCCGCATTGACATGGATCTATGATCACGCTGAATACCCGCACCTGCTCGATCCGAAACTGCCGATACCATCGTCCTCCTTTCCCCCATGAAAACGGGACGAAAAATTGCACGATAAGGCAGGCAGGAATTACGACACCTTGTAAGTGAATTCCTATCTTCCATCGGTTACAGTTTTCGTTGATCACCTTGTAAATTGACGCCGACAGATAGAAATCTGCGGGCAGGATGTATGCACGCGTGTTAAGTGACAGCGCAAGTGATGCGTGAGCAGCGACGTATAAATTTCACGGATGATGTCTCCTGAAATGATATCGTTAGGCGAGAAACGATCGACTACCAGCGACGGGCTCTCCTGTTTCTCGATAAAATGAAAGTATCGAGTGTTATCGTAATTGGAATATTAAGGTGTTACGGGTAAATCGGCTGGCCGAAGCCGCAACCGGTGATTGCGCGTGTGAAAAAGCAGAAGTAACAGGTTATTGGTATTTAAAGTCGACCTCGAGGTTTCTCTCCGATGCTCGTTGCCCGAGCTATTCATTACCGGATAGCCAGCTCTTTTGCAACGCGCGACGGATAGGTGTAATAGGCGGAGTATCGTAATAACAGCGTTGCAAAATTATTTATGGCTCGGGCATGCTGAGCAAATAGGTAAAACAGCTGCCAAGTGACCAGTTCGTTATCCGGTAGCAACGGTCGATGCATTAGCCGCGACTCGTTGAAATAATTAACGAACCCGTGAGGCGTTGCACGCGTTCAGCCCCGGCTATTATGCGCCGTGCGCCTTTGATCGACCCTCCCCCGTTTTCGTACCCCTGTTGCTCGAGGTACTGTACCGCTTCGATACATTCGACGGGTCAGGGCTTATCGGGATTCCCTTTTCCGTGACCCCGTCGACTCGTGCACGCGGTCACGTATTTGCGTGCCTTTACTTTATCGGCAGATTAAAATTCCGATTGATAATTCTCCGCGATCGGTAAGTTAATTGCCACCCTCCCAGTTAGCGATCGCTCTATCTGCGCCCGCGAAACCATTTCTATTCGCTTGTAAAATGTATAAATCTCGCTGTATATATTCCTTTGTTAATAATTCGCTCGATGTATTCCACAGGCACAGTGAACGCGAACGGTGAGACGAAACGGCAGAGGACGTCGTACACCAGGTACCAAACGCTGGAGCTGGAGAAGGAGTTCCACTTCAATCGCTACCTGACGAGGCGGCGTCGCATCGAGATCGCCCATGCCCTCTGCCTGACGGAACGTCAGATCAAGATCTGGTTCCAGAATCGGCGGATGAAATGGAAAAAGGAGCACAAGATGGCGAGCATGAACATTGTACCGTATCACATGTCGCCGTACGGCCACCCTTACCAGTTCGCGCCCCACCCAGGCCAGTTCGCTCACTTGGCCACATAGGACGAGTTCTCGCCCGCCGAGCTCGGAGCACACGCTGTCCGGTTCCCCGGGATGTACGGCGAGCAGAACTTTTAAAAGGCTTTTTTTCCCGTCTCTCGGCCCGGCCGCCGTCACCCAAGACTATGGCAAGTCTCGCGTGACCTGCCGGCCCGGGACACTTCACTACCAGTAGGACACGTGGTGAGACCCAACGAGCTCTGACACAGGCCACCGATGCCTCGACGGATTGTCACTCGTCAAGCGGAATTTCTTCTTCTTTTTCTCCCTTTTCTCGTCTTCCCGCGCGTTTCGCGTCCCTCTTTTTTGGTCGTGGCTCGAATAGTACGCGCCGTCGAAGGGACGCGGTATAGACGCCGGTCGGGACAAAGAGGCACGGATCTTTCTTCTTCTCTTTCCCCGCGCAAGACCTTGGTATAACTTGTTTGAATCCTGAGAAACGATTTCGCGTAGCGATTCGTACGGTGTACAATTCGATTCGCGAGTTGAACGAGACGCGAGGGCAATTCGGCACACAGGCCTGTGGCCACGAGTACGCTCCTTCGTGACAGAACTACTATTCGAAGTGGAAGAGAAGCCAAAAAAATATTCTGCATAGCACGCCGTGCGCCCGATTAAATGGACTGGACGCGCTCCGAGGGACTCTCGCCGCGGCTAGATTACAAGCGTACCGAAGCTGAACGCGGACGAGGGGCCACCTCAGCGGGTGAGATAAAACCGAATCAGTAGTTTTAAGGCGTAGAAATTAGCGGCCGCTAAATAATTAATTAATTGGACGGCCAATTAATTAATTATCTTGCCCGGCTGCGCGCTGTTTCGCATCTCTGAATCTATACGAAACTTCTACCCCCGCCCTGTTCCCTGTACCCACCCACCCACGCTCACCAATACGATCCTCGAAAACGAAGGAAAAAGTGAAACAGAGGATGCGCTGATGTACTTACTTACTTCTTGTTTCTTCTTCCACTTCCTCTTTCTCTTCTTCCGCTCGTCCGAGATTTATCTCTGTGTGAGGGGCGCGTCCGCCGACGGAGACTCGGGAACGACGCAGTCTCCGTCGACGAACCGCGCAGTTTCTATGTGCACGTTAAAGTCTCTACTTCATAGTACGTAAGGTGCCTATTAATACTCGAACCTACTATCTGCCGTTTTTCGATAGTGGCTGCCGACACTATTCAACGTCGATCGACGAAAACAACCCGCGAGATTTGAATAACGAAGCGAGATGACATTTTCTAGGGAACAAGAGCAGGCGATTGTCGTGGCGTGTGCGAGTCGTTTATTGCACCTTATCCCGTTCATTCGGACTTATCGAGAATAATTTTTGCTCCGATCGTTCGCGATGCACATATTGAATACCGGTAGAAAATTAAGCTCTTACAGTAGAGTATTTTACGATGGCTGTCGCCACCAACTTTCGTTTCTCAATCGACTTTGTCATAGTTCCGAAATACAGCGTGACGTTACTTAAAGAGGGAAACGGTGGGCAGCAGAGGATACACGAGCGCGAGCATTTCCATACAGGGTAATGAAAAGTTAACCCTCTCAGTACCCTGGAAGTTTGTCAAGAACCAGCTGAAGATACCCTGAAAAATATGCAGCTTTCAAGACGATTATTAAAATTAACGACATATTTTCACAATAATATTTGTCACGAAACTCGGTGAAACATACGTATATCTTCCTCTTCAGTAAAGACATTTCTCGTGAACCACTCGGAGTCGATACATCGGCCTTGGGTACTAAAAGGGTTAACTATCCATTCACGTACCTACAAAATTTTCCCGCCGTGTTATCGTTCCAAATCCCAGCGAATGTTTATTCGCTCCTTAATACACTACTGTTCCGAATAGTATGCGAATTACAAATCGTAGGACTACTTTTATCTAATAAACATTAAATTGTCGAATGAGCCGATCTTTCTGAAGGGATTCACGCTCGGGCCTCGCGCTTAATCGACCAGTATTAGCTACTGTGCATCGCGAAACGATACCACGCGGCACAACGTGCAAATCGAACAAGTCACGGGAGTTGGTGCAAAGACACACGAAAGACAACCGAACGAATCGACGAAAACGGAGCAGATGTTTCGAGGAGGAGAGAGAAAGAACAGGAAAAACCTTCTCGGCGACTGAATCGTACGGAACGGCAGATGTGTAAATGAATTTAGATAATGTGTTCGCGGTCGTGGCGCAATTAATTGGTTTATCTTGTGATACAAAGACAAAAAGGTTATAATTAAACGAAAAAAAATAAATAAATAATAATAAACAGCTAGCAGTCGCTCTTTGCTTAGTAAGATGTTGTGAACTGCGCAATTTACGCGAAGCAAATTCGGAAGAATACAGGGATCTAAAAGTATATATATTATCGGTATTTAGAGTGTGGGAGAGAGAGAGAGCGAGAGAGAGAAAAGAAAACCGGTAAAGAGTGTAAGGTAAAAGAGCGATGAAGGCGGAAAGAGAGATGTGAGTGTAGGCTATAATGTTGATTTGTACATAGCTATTGAATATATGGAAGCACGATATTGAACGACGTTATTATCGTACGAGGCGCTAACGAACGAGCCGATTCCTCGAATACTTTTGCAGTCGATAAGGGAAAAGAAAAGGGTATCCGAGCTTCGTGGAACGTAATTGTTTGTGATATCTGGCGCTGATGCGAGATGCAAGTCGCTCGACGCGAATATATAGCGAATTTCCTACGTTGCACAGTGTTTCGTTATCGCCTGGTACTCTTATAGGGATATTTAAATAAAAGAATAGTGAGGATCATAATTATAATAACAATAATTATTATTAATATTATTACGATGATTATTGAAATTATTGCTATTATTGCTATTATTCTATTGAGAGTGAGCCTGTTGCTAATGACTTGGTCCAGTGTTAATATTGTATTTTATTTGTTTCGTTATTATTATTATTATTATTATTAATATTATTTGTTGTTCACGCCGCGTGTCGTACAACACGCACCGTACCTATGAATGCAGAGTTCGGTTTTTTACGCGCTCTCTATGGGAAGAGATCCGTGGCGAATGTTAATTACGCGAACGCGTGTCTCTTCGGTGTCTCGGCGAATTCGTTTTTTCTTTTCCTTCTTTTTTTTTATTCTTTTCCCATTCTTCGAGTCGATTGCATCGTTTGTCCCTGCGCGCATCATCGGATCAGAGTAATCGAGGACGATGGAGACGAGGATCTGCCAATTGAACGATAAACGGAGCCTATTTGCTCGTCAGGTGCGAAGGATGCGTTCTCCAATTTTAAATTAAGCTCAAGTATTACGTTCGTGTAGCGTCAACTCAAATGTTACTTCATTCCATGTAATATACGTAATAGTCTAACTAAAACTACCTACTTATTACATCTACGTAACCTAGAGCACCGTACGTGTAAGGTCGTATAATTATATAATTTAAATTGTAATTATTAAATGGTATGACGTACAGAATCGCAAGACTGCCGAATCATTGCCCCCCTGTGAACCCAACGTCGCGTCGTCGCGTTAGGAAAGTTACATTTCACGTTTCCAGGAAATCGTTCAAGGTCCAATAGATACGGCGGATACTCGCATTTCGATCAAGTTCACACCCGAAGCCCCGCTGCAATTGTGTCTCGCCGACGTTGGAAGAATAATACAGCGAGTGGAGAAGAAAAAGTGTTTTCTCCCAGGCTGCAATAAATATTGCGCATTACGAGATACCGGCCGACTCACCCGGCTGATAATACGTTTATGAATTGCTCGTTAATCGTCGGAATAACACGACGCGGCGCATAAAAATCGTGTTAATTGCGGCCTGCTCGTAAAACGATAATTATTATGTTTAAATTACGGCTGATATTGCGGGGCCAGACGTTGCTGAAATTCCAGGTCGCGATAACATTCGAGTCAGAAGATCGAGCGATGCCCGGCCGAAAGGTTATCTGTGCGCGCTCGTACGCGCGCGTATTTTTCCCCGGTTAAAATACGCTCGGTACGTATCGTTCTCTAATTGGCGACGCTCCAAGTTTGACGAGTCTTAATTTCAATCAGATGGTTGCCCGGCCTCGTCCATCGGGACGTCAGGAATTATCTGCAATTATCGATAATAAGGCCTGTCGATTATATTTCACCGCGTCGGAAAATAATAGTCCCGCCGCGAACATTGAAAGATAACAAGCCGCGACCGGTGTGGAATAATTGCCTGTCTTTAATAAGAGATCGCAACGATTACCGTAATCGCCCAATCTTCCTCGAAAGCAACTTCATTTCTGGTTACCTGCTTGCTTCCGCTTGTACAATCTACGTTTATTAAAATCTGTCCCATGAAAGAAACACTCGATTCCCGCATAGAACTGCGAATGAAAAACGAAAGGCGACCAACGACTCCCGTCGACCCACCGTGCCGATGTTCGAATAGAAGTTCGAGGGCGATTCGAAGGAAAGCGATCAGGCTCGAGGTCGACGCTCGCGAGGCTCGTGAGCGGCTGAATCGAGGATCCACCCGACCAATGCGATAAGATCGCGTGACAACAGCGGGAGGTCGCGCGTGATAAAGCAACCTCACACCCTTGGAAACTACCGAAACGGACAGGAGTCGTGTAACAAGGAGACAAGAGAAGACAAGAGGACTGAACGCAAGTCACGATCCTCGCGGCCAGTAGTCCGTCTCTCTTTCACTCACAGATTCACCATGCTACCGACGATGACGCCGCGGTTTCGATCGGTCTACCTACCGGTGCTCGCTTCCTCGCGCTGGTCGCTGCGTCTACACGACGACCGTGACTTTCGTTGTCCAGATCGTAACGATAGAGCGCCCGGAATGAAGGGTGAAACGGCCATGGCGCCGTCGAATTATCGATTCTATCCGTTCCGCTGGATCCGATAACTACCACACGTATTTGCGCTAGCGGAATCATCGACGCGAAGGCATTGAATCCGGGCGCAAGAATTCGGAACGCTCGTTTTCGCGATCGTAGAAGGAGCTCCAGTCTGATTATTTTTCCTCCGTCTCGCGAAGTGAAACGATACGACCACCTTTAGTTTCTTCTCTCGCGAGCAGACAAGAATCTAATCGCAGAGGTGCGACGAACTGCTCTTCCCCTTCATTTATTGCATGACCGTATGCACGGACAAGAATGCAATGAATAAACGCGACGGACCTCGAGGTTCGATTGCAGACCTCGGTGAAAATAATAAAAATTGTTAGACAAACGGGGAAAGGAGGGGAGTTATAGAAGCAGCCAGTAATCGAGCATTCGCGAAAGAAAACAGGGAGGACCAGAATCGTTCACTTTCCCAGAAGGAAATTTCCGTACCCCCTAAAATTCGCCAAGTCTCTCCCGCTGGTCCATCTCGGGGAAAACTCTTGGCGGAACGCCGTAGGTATATAATACCTCTCGGCTTGCGTCAGTCACTCAGTCAGTCATTGATACCGCGCGGTGATTAATGAAGAGTCAAGGTTCGGGATCACGGTGCCGAGTTCAGAGGAGGGGACACGACGGGAGAGCTCTCGACGTCGAGAGGGGCTAGCATCGATACCGCGCGTTCCTCGGGAATAAAGCGGAGACGTGCTCGTCGCGCGTGCAGCCACGGGGAATTCTCGGTGTTTGTCCGAGTCCAACCAAGCGCCGATCCTTGGAGCCTTCGGGGTATCCTGCGACGTTCAGTACACTTTTTCTCAAGAAATTATTATTCCATTAGAGTCCATTATTCCACGCCGCGAGGTTTTTTATGGGGTGCAAAAATGTTCAGGTTGGACCCCGAACGAATCACTATAAACAATTATCAATTGTGCACGTACAGTAGCATATATTTCCATTTATTCTACCCGCCTCGCGAGGTGTCTTCAATCGTTTTCAAACAAAAACCCACGCCTGTGACATATTTTGAAAATCCGTCTCTCCCCATGTGTATCCCGTTTAGAACGACATCAATCGTATACAATCACTATTGTGAGCCATAAATCGAAACAAATCAGTTCCAGAACTCTCATTCGTAGGGTGAAACTTGTCGCGCAAAACCGAGGGAATACTGCTCCTAGATGCGGATCGATACGACTGGCAAGCCATTAACGGGCTCCCGGTAAGACACCGCCAAGATGATCCGCGTTTGGAAAAGTTCGATAACTCGATCGACGGCGTGAGTTTTTCCGCGGCGAGTCAGAAAGGAGCGGGCATCGGTTCCGCGGCCCTTTCTCCTTCCATCAGCGGTCGATCGGGTTGAGTGACAGGCCACGCAGGGGCCACGAAGAAAGAGAGAGAGAAGGAGAGCCGAAGAGTCAGCCTGTCCGTCTGTCCGCGTCGCGTTTGTTCGCCCGTCCGTCCGTCCGTCCGTTTGTACGTCCGTGGCCGCGTCCCCTGTCCACAAACGGAGCGGAGCAAGACTTCACCACTTTTATGTACGGAGTCTGAATAACAAATCTGTCCAATTCACATGTCGACATCAAAGAAGATAATATAAACACTACATCGATACATCGTCTACAAAACCTTAATGTTTTATTAATGCGGCCTCCGTCCACGGTCCATTCCGCCGAGTCCATTCCATTCCACATGCGGATACCGCGACGGACACCAGGCGCAACTCCTTCTGACCACGAAACCGCTCGTTCCGGAGAGGAGTATCGTGCTACGGGGAACACCCGCTCCGTACGATTGGAAAGCGTTCGTTGTTTTGCACGCTTTGCCGCGACGCGCGAGAAGATCCCATCCTGTCTTCTCAGAGAAACGTTATGACCGTTTGAATGATCGTGGTACCGCGTTGGTTCGGGTATCTAGTAGCCTGTATTAGTAATTATACGACATTGAATTGATTAATAGTAGTGCCGTCTACGTGGTTCTAACCGACCCTTAATATATTGTTAGATCAATATTCAGGTTAGCCTTGCCTCGATCGTCCAATAATAGAACTTCTTTCCTTGACCCTCGTTCCACCTACACCTATGCAACAGAGTACCACTTGCTGCAGCAGAATTCGATTTCATACCTGTCATTTTTATTCCGTATTAGATAGAATTTCGAACGCGTGCGCTCGTTATCTGAATAAAAATATACGTACTCGCAATGCAGAATGTCGGAGGTTTGTTACGAAGAAATATAAATAGACGTGTACTGTAATCATCCTACCAACTAAAGACCGTCTTGCCTAATGGAGTTTCAAGCTCAAAGAACGTTTCTTTTAACTCATAAACAGTTCGTCATCGTCGCAGCCGTAATCGTCGTCCGCGACAAGAAACGAAGGTGTAGAATAATATTCGCGACCGCAGTCTCGAGCGTAATTCAATTTGCGGAGCACGTTTCCGAAACTCATTGATGACCAACGACGCGGCGTCAACCGATTACCATATCCGCAGTCGTGCGATCCACGCATCTCTCGCGTGCGACTTCAATTTGTATGTAAATTCCCGCGGTGCCTCTGCGTTTGCCCGAGTTACCCAATTTGGCAGCGAGATGGCTATCGACGATGCGACGGCGACACGCTTGACCACCGGTTGCATTTATTTGAAAATTTTAATATCATTCCGGCCCGCAGACACGCACACGTGTCGCAATCGACGCGGTCCAACTTTCTTCCTTGCGTCCTGCTTTATTTTGTTTCTTCCCTAGATGGGCATGGTAGGCGCCCCTGTTGACGGAAGATTAACGACAGTCGAAGAGAAATTGATAACCACTATTTTTCGTGGAAAGCCGACGAACCGTAATTTAATTAACAGGTAGTTCGCTGTACGTTTAATATGACGAATGACGGCGGGATAATTTATATTACATCCACAGGTGTCTATGAATTTTCATGGGAGGACTTTCGATCTTTCGCGATCGGGGGTTAGAAAGCAGAGGAGTGAACAGAAAGTGGATATTGGTTTACAGTGAAACGTCTGAAAAACTGGGATTTCCATGATGGCCTTAAACGTACCGTTTCCATATTCATCGTACGAGTCACCCATAAGAAGCAACTTTCCTAGATAGCGTCAACTTTCCACCGATTTCAAATCATCCAATCTGCTTTAATCTCCCTTCCAGATGGACCCTTCCGAGCGTTCTACGCGCCGATAGAATAATAAATAATAATTCCTGGGGATTAATTTCGGTCGCAATCCTGCGCCGACTCGCGCCCGTACCAACTCCGATCGCAGATCGACGCACAAGCTATTTCACTTCTCGAAAGCACCCAGTGGACCGTGCAAGAGAACGTTACGCACGAAATGCATAAGCGTAGCCCCGTGTAATTGTATGCAGGAATGCAGGCAAGGTAGCGAAGACAGGGTGTACGGTCTTCTCCTCTGTAGGGAGGTTTGAAATCGAACGAACGAGGACGGGCGAAACAGAGAGGGCGCACAGAAACGAAGGAAAGTAGGCAAGACAAAGAGAGGAGGAAAGGAGGAACGACGAGGCAGATAGAGAGAGGCATCTGATCCACGGCTGATGTGACTGAAGGCCGAGGAGAGAGGCCCGAGAGCTGAGTGACAGCCTCGCCACGTACGTGGGAGGCGAGTTCGCAACAAAGGAAAGACGATAGCCTTATGCAAATAGCTGCGATATCGCGAGCACTCCCCGCGAGACGCGCGGACCCGCTTCGCCGATGGCTCGCAGACCACGGGAGAAACCTGCCCCGTCGGATTCGTTCGAGATCCCCGTTCAGGGAACGGAGGAAAAATTCTACTGCCGCTGGGAAAACCAGAATGCCCGACTGTTGCGATTCTTTTTAACTTAAGAGGGGACGTATGTGGATGGGAAGAGGGAGCTTTATTCATGCCCAGATACCCCCGCGGAGTAGTTTTTGCGCTTGGACCTTTCCCTGTCAACTTTGCCTCAATTGTGTCTTTTTGCGCGACCATTTAAGTTGAGTTCGAGGTTTCGGAGCTTTGGACACTGCGAACTCGAAAGTACTCCGAAATGCTCTGAGCTCTGCGAATTCTCCCGCTTTTGATATTTTTAATTTCGAGATTTGATCATTCATGATTCACTCATAATTCATCAACAACGAACTTGTAATCACAGCTCAATCGACCGTTCCTTCTGTCCCAATGGAATCATCGTTCCCAAGTCTCAAGAAAATACCGGAAGGACTGGCAATAATGGCAATGCGGAGGGGATGGAAAAAAGTCGAGACAGACAAAGAAGCCGCGGAGGCGGTAAGAAGCCGGTCTACCCGTTAAAGCAACGGGGGCGGCCTTTAGACGTCACTCGGAATTCCAAATATCCGCGAGTTTCTACGATGTAATAACGAATGACACGGGCGGAGAACAAACGAAACGAGAAAGTCTGTCGGTGGTAAGAGCGGTTCAGAGGGTTGAGAGGAGGGTTCTCGGGGCTGCGCGAGAAGCGACGAGGAGACCTGGGGGAATGGGTCGAGGTGGAACGGGCGCTACAAGCGAGTTCCAAAGGGTCTGGCGCTTTCCTACCGTGAATTAATCATCCCTGGCAGCTCTCAATGTCCCTACCTACTATTTTCTTCGCATTCCCAATTATACGCTTATCTAGCAAATCCGCGTCAAAGCTTAAACATAAACCGCCGCCTTCGAAACTGAAATTTCCAACCCCTCCCAAAGAGAAATCGTGAAATTTTTGCGGAAAATTCTTTCGGCCGGGGGAGAAATTTTTTCCGCCCCGTACCATTAATTTGGTCCATCCTCGGCAAGCGTGACGGCGGAGGGATAAATTGGAATTTAATATCCTGCTGCTTCAAGTGAAGTCATGATAATTTCCAAACTCTCTTCCGAGGACGATCATCGCGGCGTGCCTTTTTCCACTGCTACTGCAAGTGTCGCACGATCGTGAGAGATCAATTTTTAAAGACACCTCCGATCCATCGTACGCACTTCACAAATATTAACAATAAATCGTAGCCGTGATCGATCAAGGATTCGTTCGCGACGGTCTGCAGGATTAAATCGTCGCTCGATTCCACCCTGACAAAAACAGTCCTGCAGTGATTTAAAGGCATCGTCGTGACACAGTCGGACACGCGACACGACGTAGTCAAACGAAACAAAGCGGCGAACGCAACAGCCCAATTAGCGTTCCGCTCGTAACACGAGTGGCAACAATAGGCGGCTCGTAAATAACTTTCTAGGAGGAGATCACGATGAAAGAAGAGAGGAAGTAAGGAGTAAACACTTCTACACATGGATACAGCGGGGCTGCAGCAGAGAATTTACGAGATAGCTGCCCCCCCCCACCACCCCCCAAGCTCTTTCGTCCTACCTTCCTCTCGTTCTGTCCTCAACAGGTGGTCGTTTTGCTCAACTTCTGTATAGTAATTTATAATTTAATTGATTTATGCGCCGGGACGCGGTTGTACAACGAAGATACTCTGTTTCGGAGGAAAGTACCGGTCCGTGCAATCGGTTTGGATAACGGTCCAGCTGCGATTCCGATTTACTGCCGTGTTTTACCACCTCTGAACCCCTGTCGATCTATCGATTATTCACTTGGCTGCTTTTATTTCTGTTCTTTCTCGCGTATCGCTGCTAATCCTGGTGGCGAGTAAATTGTTGTTAACTGTTACGAGTAAATGCGTGAGAATTTAAATATTTTTATGGAAACTGGATGCACTGAAAAGTATACCAGGCATTCCTGGATATTTCGAAGATTTCTGAAAAGTTGTAGGATGCAGAATTTTGGAGCAACGTTCACTGTGGATCGAATCAATTTCCAACAAGAACGGGACCTTGACTTCTTCAAAGGTTCGTACACGAGAAATGCAAACGGCATCCCTCTCTATTGTACAGTTGTCGGGCACGAATACCTTTACGTGACCCTGTCGCAAATATCGAGCAAAGGGGTTCAGGTTGTAAATCAATAGAACCGATTGTCAAGTTTATCGTAAACTCTTTCGCATAATTTACTAGAAGCTAATGTCGAAACAATGGATTGCCGAAAATTTTACTGCACTGTTCAAAACTCTAACTATTTACAGTCCTGTATCATCTAACCAGGGAGTCTCATTGTCAGTTACTGCAATCCCGATAAACGAACTGCAATAAACCTAAAACAGGGACTATAATAAACGACGGAATTTCGGGCGACCGTAATTTCTGAAACGTTTCTTCCTTTCTTTTACGACGAAAGGGTTGGGCTTGTTCAATTTTCCCCCACGAATGGGCAACTTTATCGACGTAACATCGGTAAATTAAAGGTGGCCGCTATTTGCCGTCAGGTCATTAGGAGATAGAACCACGGTCGAATCACGACCACCTTATCAGCAGCCGAAATCGTTGCCAAAGAAAACAAGTCCGTCTTCAATTCAACTTACTTGATGAACTCGCGACCCGACCACCCGCTCACGTGCGGCGACGACTCGCTCGACACCTGCAAACTTTTCGCTTCTACTTTGCTGCTCCATCGCGATGTCTACTCCTGGTCACGTCGCTTCGTTCTTCGTCCTGTAACTGAAGCAAGCCATTTACTGAAACCGTACCATTCGACGTGAAAACGAACCAATCGTAGCGTGCCACCAAGTACCATTTACTCTTTTTATTGTAGACACAGAATGCATTAAAATGAATGATATTATTTTATAATCACAATTTTATAAAACTGAAGTGTAGAATATTTATGTCACACGAGGTGCGAGGATTTAAAAACATGATACAAAATGTCCAGCAGGAGCTGCTGATTGTTCTAATTTTTTTAGATACGGAGGAAATGAGTTGCCACTGCTACCAGTGTTCAAGAACACAGACAAGACTATAATAATTAAACTGAACAGATAGAACGATACAAATATTGCTAAATAGTAACTACGAAATAAACTTTCATTCCAAACAATTGAATGCCCTACTCCTTTCTACGACCTCCCCAGATACAATCATCCCTAAGCAAAGAAACTTTGTCCACGCGTGCAGCCTACGATCAGAACAAACGATCCAGATAAGTCCGCCTAACAGTCGTTCAGCATCCGCCGAAAGATTCAGCCATAACAATCATCCGTACCAGTTCACGTGGACCCAGGCCGTCGAAGCATATAAAACGCGGCCGGTCGACGGAACAGAAAAGGGATTATCAGAATTATCAACCTTCGACTTCTTTCCACTCGAACGTAGGGGGTGGGTTCGATGGCGTCGCGGGTTGCGTTAACCCTGCTAGCAAAACTATTACAATTCCTGGTGCGGCTGAGGCGCGTTCCCTTCCCTATTCCTCTGCCCATCCCATCGCTTCCTTGCTGCTCGTAGCCCTCCGCAACCGACGTCCCTCTCCTCCCCCCACGGCGTTCTGGCATCGCGCCCGTCAAGGGAGATTTATAGCAACTCGAATTCCTCGACTACTAGTCGGCCGTGGCTGAAGGAACGAGCAGCAGACGAAGAGTGGAGACGGGAAGAGAAGTAAAGAGTGAAAGGGTGAGAGAGGCCGCGGTTCCGGAGAACCTGGAGGGCCCTCTGCCGGGTGGTTGTAGGTGGCGCTGCCTGACGTTGGGTTGTTGGCCTGTTCGACGGCCTGCCAGGGTGCTGAAGGGAAAGGGTGGTACTCGTCACTCCGACGTGAAGGCCGCGGAACTCGTACTCCATCGCCTAGCCCGTCGACGTCGTTCATGCTTGAGGGTTGGATTCGTGCGGGCGATGGTGGTGGTGGCGCAGACGAGTTTCTGGGTACTGTATGTGCTTCTAGATGGGTTTTGGCGAACGAAGATCAAGGAAACGTCTAGTTATTCCGTGGATAACGGGATGATTATTTTTGTCGCTTGGAGTGGACGATGAAGTGACAAATTTTAATTCTGTTGATCTCATTTGGTCTTTTTAGATGCAGCTGAAATTGATCGGAGATTTAAATGGCTTTCGGTCCCAACCTTAACATATAATTTATATGCATATATTATTACGTTACAGATACTGCAACAAAAATAAAGAGTTGAAATATAAAGCTGTAGCAATATTAATTTCTCACACATTGAACAGATTTAACATTGCAAGCACAAAAGGTTGCAAATAAAGGAAACATTCGTAGACCTCGTTTCGCCATTCTTCCTACCCCCATCAAAAAATCCACCCTTTCGAACGAAATTACACAGTACAATACCCTCCACCTACCCATCCAGTCGACGCACAACACGGTCGCATTAATCAACTGTCCTTCGTCTGGAAACCGCAGAATCGAAAATATGAGTCTTCGGGCGAGGTAAGAAACAAAAATTGGAGGAAAGAATCTCTAATACAAAAGGGTGGAACAAACCTCTCGGCAAAAATGAGGTCTTCGTTTTGAAACAAAAGCGCGAACGGAATAGTTTTCTCCCTGTCGCGGTTGAAATCGGTCGAATAAAGGGAAGGGCCGTCTAGGAGACGAAGTAGATATCAATCACGCGGCACGGTGACGGGCCGAGATTTGGCAGCAGCTTCGGAACGCGGCTGTGGACGAGGAAGAAGAGGATCGCACGGCCGCCAACCAACTGCGTCCATTCTATCGTCATTTTTCTAAGGAACCCCTTCGCCTATATTGATTCACGAGTTATCGAAGTGTCAACGCCGAATGCTATTGTCGTGGTCTGGGTCGACGTTGTCGCGTCCCCGCGACGAGACCTGTCACGTCGTCCCCGTTGCTTCTTGTCGCCGCGTTCCAGCCACACCGGAATCTTGGCAGCGGACCCGAACTCGGTTTGGCTCGTTGAGAAACTGTGGGAGAACTTGTCTCCGGGTTAATCGAGTTTCATTTTTTACACCATCGTCTCTGCAA
The DNA here is from genome assembly GCA_963583965.1 of Nomada ferruginata. Classification (NCBI taxonomy): domain Eukaryota; kingdom Metazoa; phylum Arthropoda; class Insecta; order Hymenoptera; family Apidae; genus Nomada; species Nomada ferruginata. Next base: position 3,782,096 of record OY757214.1, on the reverse strand, counting down.
GCTGATTTTTATTTTAGGACACGGTGTCGGAGTAAACCAATTTGCGAGCGGCGATTAGGAAACAGGGTTTGGTTAGGTTTGCTTAGGTTTTCCCCTTTTCGTTTTTATTTAATATTGCCTCCGAAGCATAGAGAGGATATTTGTATTCTCGATAGGGGTAGAAATAAAATTGACCGTGCTGATGTTCAATGGCAGGTAGATGTCGTTTTTTTATTTTTTTGAGAAAGGACATGAAAAATTCTGAGTTTATTTCTGCGGAATTCAATGGAAAGGCCAGACGCTTCATGTGTTACGCGAATTCAGTCAGCGTCAGTATCAATGAGGAAGAAACTGTGCGTCTCCCCTGACCAGTGTCAGTTATATGTTGTAGAATACTGGCCCCGTGGGAGCACGAAGGCAAGACTTCAGCCGGCGAAACTGCCGGGTGTCAGAAAGGCTGAAAACGTGATGTGACACGTGTGCGCGCGGGCGCGCGTTTAGGTCGACGAGCGTTATTATGAGATTGCGTAACGTTTGGACGTGCGACGTGAAGCACGTTGCTATGAAACGTTAAAGACGTGGTTGATAAAAGATTGACGCAGAAACGGTACTCTTGAAACTGGTACTAGCATCAAATATTGGAATAGCTGAACTGTATATTAAAACTATATTACTGTGTATATTTAGAATTTTCGCATTGGAACTATTTTTTTTTGTTTACACCTGTTTAAAAAAGAACAACTTATGCAGTAGATATAATTGGCACCAGGATAGTGTCAAGGAAATCAATGAATTTACGAAGTCGTCAAAATTAAATGTTCATTCAGAGTGAATTACTATTCACGAAAGGATTTGTGCAATAGCAAATTGCGACTGCGCAAAGTTTAGGGGATGAAAAATTCTGCCATCTACGATAGGGCACAGGCAACCTGTTTTATAGTTGCTCCATAGCCGATAGTAGATCTATGTCCATTTGTGTTCTACAGTATCAAGCGGTGGAGATTTCAATAATTTCTGAGCGGTACTATAAGATGGCGTCGTGGTCGGTGTACAGCCATCATGAATCAAATTATGTCAAGAGGAAGTGGGGGTCGATGTTGACGAGAGGTGGGCCTATCTGGTTAAGCCTACCACTCGAAGGGTGGAGTCGGCTACGCGTGACCTACGACCACCTGGTAGTGCCGCATTGGCGTAGGAATATTGAAATTTGCCGCAGCAGGTTTGTATATTGGATCTTACGAAATTCATATTCTCGTTTGGAATTATGGAGTCATAATACCTAAGATTTATTAAGAAGGAAATATTCTTCATTTTTATTTTTTATTTTGATTTAGTAAACAGATATTATGGAAGAAATAATAAAACCAATCGTTAGTCAATAAGAAAAAAAAGAAAATACCGGTTGAAGCGATTCACCTGGTGCCAAAGTGAAGAACTATTTAGTACGATGGTCGTTGATAAAACAGCTCGTCTTTAAATACTTCTCCGAATTGCAGGATATACCATCTGCCAATAATAATCTGGCTAACAATATTATTTATTTTGTTAGCAAAGCAATTTAGCACTGACGAGATATAGGAATAGACAAGTCATCCAATGTATTTTTTCGGCCACGATTTCTGGGTCCCGGGGACCCATTACCATTTCCGTGTCACTCGCAACGTTACCCACAGATTATAGAAAACGATGCGAAAATTAAATAATTTTAAAGAATTCTTTTGTTCTTTGCCGTAATGAAAGGCAACCAAGGATATGAAACATTTAATGTTAATTAAAAATCTTTTAATCAAAAAGACACATGATAACAAGTTTTCTTATTTCAATTGTACTATCAATAAATGAAATAATTTGTAAAGTTATACTTTACATTATTTTCTGATAAATGACCAAAAAAAATTGAGCTAAGAGTTGTATACTTTTTCAACACCCAAACAAGAAAGTTGCCACAATGAAAAAGACAGAGAGTAAAAGAAAGGTCAGATACCTACGTATCGATGAGACAACACTAATGTAACTATAAAACTTATTTTTGTTAGCTACTTCGTTCTGCAAATTTTATTAAAATATTGCTGACGCTGTTGTGTTTAAAATAACACCAAACGCAATATAATTTGGATCATATTTGCGTTGATAAATTACAAAAACGGGTTGCAATATGAAGCAAATATGATCGTCTTGTCTCATTTTAAGCATACAAACGTTAAATGTCCTATATATAAATGTCCTATCTAATTGAAAATCTGAAAGGATAGGGGGGGGGGGGGCAAGGGATATTTCATGATGAATCTTCTTTCGCTAAAATCGTGATCGCGTAACCTGAAACAGATCAAAGTTCATAAGAAAGTTCATTTGGGCATTTCATTGTGGTCGCAACGCTACATAAAAATCGCGACCATTTATCATCGCAACACTATATGAAATTCTAAGAAAAATATTCGCGATAGAAAGATATCGCAGCACTGTAAGTGCTGATTAAAACCTGTGTAGGAAAGGAACGCGAAAATTATTGTCGCAACGCTAAAAGGAAGTACGTATCGCAAGTACAATTTAATACGAAAGCAACTCTAATTCAAGCCGCAATCTGTATTAATTCGCAACTCTAATTCAAACCACGATATATGTAATCGCACCTGTAAAAAAAATGCCGCGACCTGGGTCTATCCGTAACTCTAGTTGCAATCGCGATGTGATTTTATTCGCAACTCTAATGCAAACCGTATTCAATCGTACGCGACGCTAATAAAAATCGCGATTTGCCCAATGCGATGACAGTGGGCCAGGCAATACTGCCGGCCAAACAATATATTACAACTACAGCATACAAAAGCGAGCATAGTGACAAAATAGTAACAAAGAATGACTCTCCATCCGAAGGATGCAGAGCCATTGATAGTTGCCCTCTTGAGCGACAGTTTGTCAGGCCTCTTCGGCATTTAGCCTCTTCTTTTCTTCGGGCGCAATGCCCGCTGAAACTTAGTCTAGGCTCGAGACTCTATTCGCAAACAAACAAAACTAAATAAAAGTCTAAATCGCGTAGCTAAACGGAACACACGTGGACGAATCACGACCAAATAAAATCGTAAAATTTGCGATTACAGAAAATCGTAAAGATTGCGATTAAAATTGTAATCGATCATCGCCTACACGTGCAGCCTCGAGCATAATGTGACACGTTCGTTTCGAGACCAAATCGCGATCGCGACCGCGAAAAATTCGAAAAATCGATAGGCAAAGCCAGAGGCGAACGCATTCTCGTTCGCGCCACAGTTTCGCCGTCGACTTTTCAAATCAGATTTCCTGAAACAGGTTGAACACGCGGAATAGTGCCTACCCGATCAGAGACTGTGTCAACCTGCCCGGCCCTACCTACTTATATCTATCAGGCACGCCAGAAGGTATACTACCTATCCTACCTAGACCTATATTTAAAAAATGGCAAATCATTCACACAAGCACACCTCATTCCACGTTTCTCAATCAAACACTCGGGCGCAAGAGCCTACACTAGAGAGACGTCCCGGGACGCCTCCGACACCCGAGCTTGGCATACAATCATTCACACTCTAAGGGTACGTACCAATTCCTGAAATCGGCTGACAAAGGCTAGCGACCATTGCGTAAATGTGCGTAAACGTATATGCTTGTGCATTACTTTCGTATATAATATTCATTGTTAAAATATATTGTACATTTCCTTTCAACTAAATATACTTGGTCTGTATGATACTCAATTGTTTGCCATATTTTCATAATTCGTTATGGTATTCAACGTATATTTGCAATTGTAAAACATATTGCTATTTATGAAATCATTGAATCGGTATTGGAATAAATACGTTTATAATTTGTTAACAAATTCCCGAGCCGACGCAATTCCACAGCCTAACCACATACACACACAATGTGGAAAATACGTCGTGCACGGTACGCTAGCAAATGTCAGCCGCCAAACATTGTTATAAATTTAAAAACCATATGATCATCGTGCCCAGTGCCTTTCACTCACCCAAGTAGCACCTGGGCACGTGAGTGAGTTCCTGGCAATGAACACGGAAGGGGTTAAACCTGAAAATCCTGATCTAAAAAGATGATTAGTATACGTAAAATTGCAATAGGTAATAGTATATATTTCATTTTCAATCTGTTCAAAAATGACTCGACTTTGTAACTTATGAAATATCAAGAAAAACTCGAAAATTACTGATAAATAATTTATGTATTAAGGAAAATGACTGTCATTGAATTAAGAAATAAATGCAGTTGAATAATTACTTGGAAAATTGACAAGCTATTAAATAAGCCTCGGGTGATTCCTTAATCGAAGCAAAATGTACAAGTTAATTACTTCGATTTGAAAAACTGCCCGTATACAAATTGCCTCCTTGTACATAAGAAGATGTAATAAATTTTATACGCAAGCGACTCGACTATAGAATATGAAAATTAATATTAAATACTATCATTGACAATACACATTCAACGCCGATTTGAATGTACGTATCGTTCTATTTATTCATATTATTATTACTGGATCACTATCGTCATGGAACACTTGCAATTACTGCAGTAACAAGGTCGGAGGGTGTCCGACTTCTGCACTGCTTAACAGTGAAAATAGTGAATTGATTTTAAATGCAATTATAAATTTAATGCACAATGTGCTCAATATTATATACATTTGTTCAATGTATTTATTAATGTCATCGTATATTTTTATCGTAATAGAGGAACCCACGTGAACAGTGCTTGTTTGATGAAATATTTATTTGAATAAGAAATATGGTTATTAATTTTTTTTATATTGAAACGCGCGGAGTACAAGTAGGCATATCTAACCTCATGTAAGAAATAATACACAAGAAAATAACATTACAATTGACGGGTATAAAAGCTATACCCGCGGTCACTATGCTCGCAAAACTACTAAAAAATACAACCAGTCACCCGTGCCGATTCGGACCAATCGTCCTACGGCATGATTGGGGACCAGAGCAACCAAAACGCATGCGACTCACCACCCCGTTGATTACAAAAGTAGAGGAAGCATATATACGTGGGAGACATCAGGAACATCGCCGGGGCAGCCCAATTGAACTCCACCGTCAGGAACTGTGCAAATTGTAACTAAACAAGAACGCAAAGAACATTAAAATCTGCTGCTAAATCCACATAATTTAAGTCTTCGTAGAAAACAGAGAATTGTTTAAAAGATGCTTACATTTTTCACGTTATCAGTGTCGCCTAAAACATCCTCTTCAGTGATGCACTGACTCTACTTCCGATGCCGGATATTAAAAAATTAATAAAAATAAAAGACCATGCAACGCGACCGCAAATTATATCGAAGAAAAAATCGGATGCTAATTTCGCGATTGAAATAATTGAAAAGGAGCACCGGTGCTCTGATAATAGTATTAATAATTAGTACGCGAAAAACACTGAGTCTACAATCGCGTGTACGTAGTGTATACGTAATGTACGTAGTGTATACGTAGTGTATACGTAGTGTATACGTAGTGTATACGTAGTGTATACGTAGTGTATACGTAGTGTATACGTAGTGTATTCGTAGGGTATACGTAGTGTATACGTAGTGTATACGTTGTATACGTAGTGTATGCGTAGAGTACGTAGTGTGGGTGAGTTCCTGACAATGAACACGGAAGAGGTTAAACCTAAAAATCCTGATGTAAAAAGATGATTAGTACACGTAAAATTGCAATAGTATCTTTTATTTTCAATCACTTTAAAAGTGACTCGGGTTTATAATTTATGAAATGACAATAAAAATTCGGAAGTTGCTGAAAAATAATTTATTTCACAAATTTGACTACAAATATTTCACAAACTACATTCTAATTTGATTCCGATTCGCAGTCTACTCTGCGTGAAAAACACTGACTCTACCGACCGCATTGCGCGCGGTCACAAAATACCTGAAAGAAAACATGTTCATCCCATCGTTGTTTGTTGTCGATTAATTTTACTTGCGGTGGCCTTTCGCCTCGCAACTCGCAAATTTCATCTACATTCTTAGTTAGATCCTATTCGCCTCGGTCTACCCTGCGTAAAAAACGCTGACTCTACCGACCGCATCGCGCGCGGTCACAAAATTTCCTGAAAGAAAACATGTTCATGTCATCGATTGTTTGTTATCACCACTAACGAAACATTCGAATTCCAAATCTGGGGATTGTGCGCGGCCACAAAATATGAAATGACAATAAAAATTCGAAAGTTGCTGAAAAATAATTTATTTCACAAATTTGACTACAAATATTTCACAAACTACATTCTAATTTGATTCCGATTCGCAGTCTACTCTGCGTGAAAAACACTGACTCTACCGACCGCATTGCGCGCGGTCACAAAATACCTGAAAGAAAACATGTTGATCCCATCGATTGTTTGCCATCGATTAATTGTACTTGCGGTGGGGCTTTCACCTCGCAACTCGCAAATTTCATCTACACTCTTATTTAGATCCGATTCGCCTCGGTCTACCCTGCGTAAAAAACGCTGACTCTACCGACCGCATCGCGCGCGGTCACAAAATTTCCTGAAAGAAAACATGTTCATGTCATCGATTGTTTGTTATCACCACTAACGAAACATTCGAATTCCAAATCTGGGGATTGTGCGCGGCCACAAAATATGAAATGACAATAAAAATTCGAAAGTTGCTGAAAAATAATTTATTTCACAAATTTGACTACAAATATTTCACAAACTACATTCTAATTTGATTCCGATTCGCAGTCTACTCTGCGTGAAAAACACTGACTCTACCGACCGCATTGCGCGCGGTCACAAAATACCTGAAAGAAACATGTTCATCCCATCGTTGTTTGTTGTCGATTAATTTTACTTGCGGTGGGGCTTTCGCCTCGCAACTCGCCAATTTCATCTACATTCTTATTTAGATCCGATTGGCCTCGGTCTATCCTGCGTAAAAAACGCTGACTCTACCGACCGCATTGCGCGCGGTCACAAAATTTCCTGAAGGAAAACGTGTTCATCCCATCGATTGTTTGTTAGCACCACTAACGAAACATTCGAATTCCAAATCTGGGGATTGTGCGCGGGCACGAAATACCTGAAAGAAAACATGTTGATCCCATCGATTGTTTGCCATCGATTAATTGTACTTGCGGTGGGGCTTTCGCCTCGCAACTCGCAAATTTCATCTACACTCTTATTTAGATCCGATTCGCCTCGGTCTACCCTGCGTAAAAAACGCTGACTCTACCGACCGCATTGCGCGCGGTCACAAAATTTCCTGAAAGAAAACATGTTCATCCCATCGATTGTTTGTTATCACCACTAACGAAACATTCGAATCCCAAATCTGGGGTTTGTGCTGGGCTTAGTCACGAATGAGGGGTTTTGACACTAAACCTACAGACACTTCTTGTATACCTATTCCTACCGCGGCCGGTCAAAATTACCGGCCCTTAAAAAAAAGTTACTGTTTCTATAATTAAACGTAGATAATAGTAAATTTGGTACTAAATGAATTAATAAATGAACAGCACGCAGCATTTTCAATCCCACAATACAAAATTGTCCTTCTTTTGTACTGATTGCATACGATTAGAAATAGGCCAGGCTACATATTTTTTTCAGAATCAAAAAAATTAAACCAGAAATAAATACTGAAAAATATATTGTATGCATAGTTTAAGAAAAGTCATAAAGTTTGTTAGCGATGTGAAAACGGTTAAATATGTAAAAGTTGTACCACAGTTTGAAGAGGTCAATTTGACCGGTGTCGGTAGGTTTAGTGTTAAAAACAATTCATTGCTGTACTAAATAAGCGGTACGCTCGGGATCATTGTCTTGCTGAAAGAACAATCGTTCCTCGAGATCTAATCATGCAATGCGAAACCATCACCCCACCACCGCCGTGTTTAGTAGTGTTCTGAATGTTCTTTGTATGTTGCTCGGTACTAGGTCGCCTCCAAGCTAAACTGCGTCCCAAAACTCGTTTTCATTTGTAACACAATCACTTGCACACTATTTTATCACACCATGTTTCAGGTCATACACATCGCGGAACACTTGGAACAGTTTCCGTATTAGAAAACCGTCCTTCATTAGACAAATTGAAGGTGCCAATACTTTTGTTTCCAACTGTATGTGCGAACCATGTCTACCTACATGTACAGTGGCGGACATATACTTATGAACATACGAACTGAACGACTTCCATGCAATGTAAACTGTAGATGTTCAGTTTGCTTTTTGCGAGGAACGACCGTAGGTGTTCTGCGTAGTAAACAATATTAGTTATAGTTAATTTTAATTATTATTTTAACTATGAGCAGAAGGAAAAATATCACACCTCAACAACGGCTGCAAATACAGCTGCTTCGAAAACATGGATTGACATACCGAAGCATTGCACATGAATTGGGGATAACTGCTAGAGCTTGTTACGCAGCTATAACTGACTCTACAATCGCGTGTAGCTAAAGTGTGAACGAAAATTTCAGCAGAGCCACTTGCTCTGAAAATACTAGAAAACTGCGGGGCAAACATTGACCCTACCGACCGCATTCCGTGCGGTCACAAAATTGTCTAGAAGAAATCATGTTCATCCTATCGACTGTTTCTTATCAGTGATATTCATGCACCATAAATAAGCAGGTGTACACGAAAAATATGTAAGTATGCATTAAAAATATGTGAATATGCATTCAAAATATATAAATGTGCATTCAAAATATGCAAATATTCACAAAAAACATGCAAATGTGTGAGGAAAATATACAAGATTAACGTTACCTGTGACATACCACAAGAAAGTCATACAGGGGAGACCGGGGCTGGTTGTCATTTTATGGAGTAGAACTATTTCCTGGAGTACAATTTAGCTATTTATAAATGGTTTCTACGAATGGAGTCAGTTGCCACACGGGACAACTAGCCCACGTATGCTGTGACAACGAACCTCATTTGTAAGCTCGCCACGTTTTTTATATATAGAGGGTTATCAAATGAATTTGTCAATTCTGTCATATATAAAAATATAAACCACGCGTCCACTATTAATAATATAACATCAAAATTTAGAATAATGTAAAAAATAGTCACTCGACACAAAAATGCTAATCAATTGTGAAGAAAAATAGTTTGGCGTTGAACAACCGATTGTCAGAAGGCAACCTGACCAAGAAATGGAAATATATGCATGTGCTGATACAGATTATACAAAAGGAGAAATGAACTTTGCGATAACTAACCCATGTGACAACCAGCCCCGGTCTCCCCTACAGGGAAAATGACATATGCAATAATTTATTGCATATGTTTTTAAATATAAAACATAAAAACATACGTATTATGCAAAAACTGCAAAATAACAGAACCTGTTGGTTTATCGGTTCTTTTATAAAAATATGCATTTGCATAAACATCCAGATTCCAGTTACGCACAATAAATATGCAAGTGTGCGTTAAAAATATACAAACATTCACAAAAAATATACAAATATTCACACAAAAAATGCAAACATGCGAGGAAAATATACAAGATTAAGAATACATTTTGCGATTCATGTGACATACCACAAGAAAGCCATATACAGGGAAAATAACATATGCAATCAGTTATTACATATGTTTTTAAATATAAAACATAGAAACATACGTATTACGCAAAAAGTGTAAAATAACAGATCCTATTGGTCCATCTGTTTTTTTATAAAAATATGAAATTGTATAAACACCCGGATTCTAGTTATGCACAAGTGCAAGTGTGCGTTAAACATATGCAAATATTCACAAAAAACATGCAAATATGCAAGGAAAATATACAAGAATAATATCGCAAGAAAGACATACATATACAGGGAATATAACATATGCAATAACCTATTGCATTGAATTGTTTTTCTACGTTGTTTTACCTGTTGTTCTTTCATCTTAGTATCAGTCGCATATCAGATAAAACCATCATATAAATATAATTAGAATGCTTACATGCATACCTCTTCGTTGGAATTAACTTGTTACGTGTTAGCGCAGGTATCAAGTATGCGCTTACTTTGATCCGTCAATCAACTCTCTCCATTCGCCTGTAACAAAGAATAAGAAAGTGAGGATAATTGTGCTATAGTAAAGCAGGGTTTCGCAAACTATGTTCCGCGAAAAGGTAATAGGTGTTATGTTTTAGAATTTTAATAATTACTAAATAAATAAGGAATGTTATTTCTCATTTTTTAAAATTTGATTGATTATGTGTTATTACCTAGCCTACAAAATAAGCAATATGTTCCGTGAAAATTTGGAAGTGTTCCGTTGCAGAAAAAGATTGAGAAACCCTGCAGTAAAGCTACAATTGTATAGTAAATGTATAGGCACGCTTATGGCGCAATTTTACATCATACACGATTTATACGCGAAACGAATAATAATTTAATCGAGATATTTAACTGGTTTTTGTACAATTCCAATTATTTCTAAAAGAAAGAGAAATTCTTACCTGTCAAACCGAAAGTTAGACACTTCGGCTTGGCGAAATCATTTCCTGCCCATTCTCCCAATTCAGCGTCGCTTTCCCGCGGGTTCGGATTTGAATTTCGAAGCAAGCGAACGAGACGCCATTACACTCAACCAACCTGAAATTTGAGACGAATGTATTAAGAATCTCAAATATTAGAATAACATTGCTAGAAACTGCAGAATATATTGCAAGATAACGGAATTCAGAGCTGAGATACATAAACGCATACGTAAAAGAAGATACGTATATGCATACTCGAATCAAGTAGACAATGTACGCCGCGCGGTGTGACCGTTCACTGCGCAATATTTTCTCAGTTTCTTGCCAAATATGCATTAATATTAACAAAGAAAGTACAGAAAACTTGGAAGACAGGGAAATGGAACGAGTGTATATCATTTCCTGGCTTCAAGAATATATTAGGTTATATGAAATACCTTAATTCGACGGGCACTCTGAACACGTCTAATCGCTACGAGATCCCTTGGGCGACAGAGGCAGAGTTTTGAAATAGGTTGCGCTGATTGGCTGGCAGCTGATTGGGGGATGGGGACGATGTTCATTCCTTACGGCGGGTCTTTTAAAATATCATATCGAACTGAATATTTTTATTGCAAGTGTTACAGTATGGATATTAGTCGAATAGTAGGATGCAAATATATTTATTAGTAATAACAAACGCATCTGTGTAATCAAATGTTTGTAATGTTTGTTGCACTATAGAATAAGTAAACTATTTCCGTCAAACTAATATTTGTTTTTCTTTAACGTTATTTAAATTACAATTCCTACCGTTGTGAGCGTTCAGATAGTTTTCTAGCATCTTTTCACACAGACGAGATATAGGAATTCGTATATCTCGTCTGTGACCGTAGCTCAATTTTCCTACCGAAACGTTGAACGAGAAATAGCTATCCTGATTTCCCCCAAACCATTCACATATATTCACACAATCGTATGAGTCCTGCACCATACTTCAGTAAATAATAGTTCTTCAAGTGATCACTGTTCATGAGCAGGGGACGCTCAAATCAGTGTCGGATTTCTGAGTCGGTATGGCCGTCACGGTGTGCCACGAAAGTCCATAAGATGTCCTGTCTATTCCTATATCTCGTCTGTGAATTTAGTATGCCATCGTTAACTGATGCAGGAAAGCTATTTTATTTGTAATAAAATGTATTTAAACTCTCCACCAGGTAGATGGAAAAGTTGTTCCCTATACTACTTACTGTTGGTACAGATTTAATATCTACAGTCGATAGTGCAGTCACAATCGGCAGAAAGTCGAAAATCTTTTATTAAAATATCGCAGTTTCAAAAACGACACTACCTACCCCAAGATCTAATCGCATAAAATTATCTAACGTCTACATACTAAACAGCGAAGCAATAAAAAATTGGAATACGAATTTCCAACACATTATGCAATCTAAAAAAGAACTTGTTGATGAAAGCGTTGTTGATTGCAGAGTTTAAAATAAATCCAAGACACCTAAAAATCAATTTTATTTAATGTCCTGTACATTGCGAACTTCCGTACACGCAGGACACGATCTGGTTCGTCGGCTATCGGGACGGAACATCTCGTAATCGATCAATGACTGGTACTATTCGTGACTATGCAATCTCTGAAGGCTGCCTATTCAAATACGCCGACAAGCTCAAGGCCACGGTCAATATCACGAACAAGTTACTGCTACAAGGAATGCGGAATATAAATAGGATCAGGATGCCGCAATCCGCGCGCTGTAAATGATCAGCACGTGTAAAAATAAAATTCTATTCCGTTGAAATTCCGACTCGTCTTATCACATTCGTCCTACTTTCATTTTGAACACGTCGGTCCTAGAAATAGCTACAATATCTCCATCTTCAATGCTTTCACTTTTACAGAATCATTTTGCGTGTCGATTTTAAATACTGCTGGTTATAGTTGTAGCCAAATTGCTGCATTTTGGTCCATCGTCTTCTCGGCTACTAACAGAGGTTTTTATCGCTTTCAAGAAGCTATCAACACGCGTCGACCGTGGAGTATAAAGAAGGCCTCTGAAGACATTCTCGTTAGTGTCAGTCGAAAGATACCACAAGAGAGAGCTTCCTCTAAATACGTGCACTCCAAAAAAAAATACCTAATTACCAAAATCTGATTACAAAAGGAAAATTCTCCTTCCAGATAATTCGATCTCAAATATTCCTCACTAAAAATTACAAGTGTATATATATATATATATATATATATATATATATATATATATATATATATACAGTGACTCACAGATTCCTTCGCGTGTTTTCGTTCTATCCGTACTCTGTATTAACTTAACCCTCTATGGGCCGAATTTTTTTTTAACTCCAAAAAAATTGTGGGACCAAAAAATCAGCCATGAAAAAAGCTATAATTATTTTGTAAAATGTCGAAAAATTAAAATGTGACCTGAAAGTTACACGGGCCCATAGAGGGTTAAGGCTTAAGTTATAAGTAGGTACATATACCTTTTGCGATATTCTCTTTTCACTTAACCAAATTGTCTCGCACCTGCTTGCACAGGCAACGAGGTTGTACATTGAACGAATAAATTAACCAGTCCTCTGCGAACAAATTTCTGCGCCACTGTACCTACTGTTCCAATTATTATAATACTGGCCACGAAAAGCCTTCTAAAAATCGAATTCCGCACGGGCGCCACCTAGACGATACATGTTCCACGGGCAGTTTGATATTATTTCGGTAGAGACTCCGGCGAAGAGTGGTGGAAATAACTGTCACCGAAGACAATTTATGTTAATGACTGTTCCTGGCCCGAGGAGGGACGAGACCGGACCACGGAGCAGTCTGCAGTTCTCCGTGGAGTCGATCGGACACGCCACTGTCTGCTCCTCTTTGCTACGCCGACCTCCCCCCACCTCAGCGACCGTAGAACACCACCCTGCTGGTGTTCTGAACGTTTCAACCCCGCGATGGCGACGCCCAGCGTCGATTCAACTGTGCGCCGATCCTCTACTACGCAAACTCAACGATTCCACGTCCTATGGCGCTTGTGCGTGACCCGGTGATCGTCGAAAAGCGTCGCTTAGTGTGATCTTTTCGTCGATATCTCGTTTCGGGGGCTGAATTATTAAATGGTCGATGATCGGTGATGGTTACGAAGTTGGTTCGAGTGATTCGTATTAGAAATGGAGGGGATGATATGGGAAAATATTAAGCCATGGCAATTTCGGGTGTACTTCGACCTTGTGCGATAATTGGGACACGTAAAATGGTTGTCACGAAGTGGACGAAGAAATATTGTTACTGGTAAATTGATTTTTATTTCGATGTCCAGTGAAATGTGTATGCTAGAAGGGTTTATGATAAGTCAATGGTTGTTATTGTGTGGTTTCAATGGTGAATAAACGTTCAAAAAAATTTATATCGATTCTGGATTGTATTATATGTATGTACATTACTCTGGTGGCATCATGTATGTATTCAATTGATTGAACCGTAGAAGAGTGCGAGGATACTTTGCCGGATTATCGTATCTACGTCGATGTTAATGCATGCGTTTTCAACCCCCACAGCGCAGACTCGCCAAGAATCCATTGCTACCATCTTGTATCGGATTGTTCGAGGGGTGGCGGAATCATTGTTGGAATGTCAAAAGACGTTACGTCGACGTGCTCGAAAATATACGTGAGCGGCTGATGTTTCTCGTTCCAGTGAGTATGACTTGCCAGTGGCGTAGACTAATTTATGCTAATAGTTACTTCGTGCCCTGGCGTTCGAGTCTCATTGTCAACCCTTTCGCGTTTTTGTATCTTATCATTGGGTATCGTATTATTAACTATTTTAAATCCGCATTAAATACCTCTGGAATATTTTACAACTATTACATTACTTTGCAACCGCATTGAAGTCTAACTTGACGTTCGTCTCATTCTGTTAATTTTAAGAATATCGTCCCAAAACTTGAAGCACTTTTTAACCAGCTTAATTATATTTAGTCTCCAAAATTGTACATTCCGAGACACGTATTCGCATCATGAAACAGTACTCTTTGCAACCCTGTTAATATTGAATACTTGTGTTCAAATATATTAAATCAGTCTACAATCCCCGATTTGGGGGGCTAGTTGTTCGTTACATTTCTGCTTGGAAAAGGCAGCTCAGTGGCGCCGGCAGTGGTGAATTTCATGAGTTTCGGCCAGCATCTCGGAATCTGGCGGGACGCTGATCGATCTGCTCCTCAGCCACGACACACTTCGGTTTCGGTTCGTTTCGCAAGCGACGAAAAGGTGACCGCGGAATCACCGTCCCGATCGATCGACCACCCCTCGCAATTCTACTTTTTCATTTCACCTCCGCTATATCGTGGATGGGGTGAACGGTCCCTTAAGGAACATTCCTTACTTCCATCCACTTTTTGCCATGAAAAAGAAATCGGTCGGCCGCGTAGACTCTTTTATGCACTGAAACAGAGGTGATCTTTATTCTCTACAACAGTATCGAGCCACTCTTCTTATTCCTGCATTATTTTTAGCACTGTTATTGTAAAACATTACTGTGCTTACTGTTAATAAGTTTGTTGAGCTAAATATTAAATAGTATCAACGTTATCTCGAGCATTAAAACAAGAACGCTTCATTGATGCTTCAGCAATTATTTCCACCTTCGAAACTGTTCGACGAAGGCCGTAGCCACTTTCTGTACAAAGTACGTATTTTGAGTTAAAGAAAGCTTGCCACGACCTACGTGACACGAATTAGTGAATCGTTTTCGCCGTCGTTCAGGAAGACGACAATATTCGGTGGTTCCGTGTGCATAAGGGCAAACCGGCTGTGATTCCAATCAAGGACTCGGCTCACATTCCACATCTAGTCCTCTGATCCCCAAGCTTAGCAGAACGTTTCCCTTCATACTTCACGTTACTTATAGTTCCATTCGATTAACGATTTGCCGTTGGAAACCGTTGGACTTCGATCATTGCTCCCAATCTCATTTTCAAAAAATGTATAACGTAGCAGTGCACAGTTAATTCAGAAGAAGAGTTCGCGAGGCATTAACAATACTTAAACTTAAAGTAATGGAATGCGTTTGTAGAAGGTATAGTTTTATATACGTATCCTTGCACGGAAATCGTATGCACAAGACCAGAAGCTTGTTTCCACAAAATGGAAAGAGTTTCGAAGATGCATCAGTCGGTGCTTCAAGCATCCTCGTATCAATTTCGCCTCGAGAGACTCCTGTTGACATTAGGAGATCGATCTACCCGGAGCACGCTGTTGCTCGGCTGTGTTGTTAGTTAAAACACTTCGACAGGTGCCGATTCACGCCACCTGAATGAACAAGAAGCGGCATGACGCGACAAAGCGTCAGGTGATCGATGTCCTCCCAATACTGGGACAATGATTTTTGGACATTGAACGCATCGCTCACAATCTTTCAACAAGTTTATTCGTTGAATGGTCCGTTCCGTCACACGATTACCCCATTCATAACCATTAACAGCTATTAAATATTTTACAAGCCGGTGGCTCGTGTCTTTCGGCGCTCCTTTGGTTTTCGTTTCATTAATAATACCGTGCAAGGATATTTTCTGTCCCCAAGTAATAATACGTTGTGGACTTTCATGATGTAACAAGCTACGCGTGAAATGCGAATTGCAGTCAATTTTAATCGATTTCCAAATTTAAATGCAGACGAGGTATCGCAATAACCAATCCAATTTTCAACCACGTTCGTGCCTGAAACACTGCCCGATAACCGATTCAATATTTGAATGTAACCATTCGCTACAACGTCTCGTCGGAGTCCCGTTTTTATCCCGATGGAATGGAAATGAACGTGGGCGCGATGCAGTTTCAACGAAAGTTATACCGCGCCCGGTGAAGTTTCATTGAAAGTTGTGCAGCTGCTATACTTCCATCGTCGAAACAGTTTAACGATCCGATTTTGCGCGACGATTCGTGCGACGATACGTCGATTCCCTATTGTAATCAAAATTCACGGACCGGACAGATGAAAACGTTGATGGAAAGCCAGTGGAATGAACACCATATCCCATCGTTCCGTCGTGAACGTTTTTACATTGTTCTGATACGCGCGGCAGTAAATTTTAGAGCTTGTAAACCGTTGACATTTAACGATCAATGAAACAGAGATCCGAGGATTCCTGTATTCTTAAATTTTTTTATAGCAAAGATGTAACGAACTGCATTGCTCGTTTTTCTCCGACGCTCCCCGCTGTTTCCACGCAATTCCACGGCGGCTTGCACGAAGAAATTAAAACGTCGCTGCTATAAATCAACACGTTTCCGCGAGAAGTGACGTCACGTTTCCGCAATTCGACCATGGGACTTCTCAACGAGGTCTCGTTAGTCTTTTATAGTCCGCCATATGGGCACAAGCCGATTCCCACCACTGACACCGATACGTGTTGCCATGAGCTGCAAGCTAATTCACCCGGATTCGTGTGGCAGTCGTTTCTCCTTTGCAAGATGTAATTGACGAAGAAAGTTGTCATTTAATGACAGATTTTATTGCTGAAAAATACACAATTCACGCGGGCCGCTCCAAAATTGAAAGAACAGTATGCAGTTCTCTTTTTTTAACACTTGGAGTGTCAAAGATGAAACTTGCATTGAAACTTATTCAATTTATTAAATTGGATCCATGCTGTGTAAATGAGAAAAGGAATTCGACGTATACGTGTCCCACAGAGAAAGACATTTTCGCTCTAACGGTGCTGAATATTTTTCACTTTCGCCAAACAAGTATTTCGCACCGTTAGAAATATTTAGGGACGAATGTACTGGACGGCTCGTTAAAATGCAAAGTTAACGGGCCGCCGAAAATTTTCTCGGAATTCTGCGTCCGGTTTTACGGACGCCTATAGCAGCGTAGTTTTATTGCGGCAATATAGCAGGGATGCTCGCTGTATACTATTGTTCAACTTTTTCCTCTTCTTGCCTCGGAGCAGGTATCGCGGACCTTTGCAGTTAATAGGCAGGGAATAATGGCGGCCAATCGACCTTCGATTCGTCTGCCAGCGTGCCACTTCCAAATTCTCCAAATTTAACGTGCACCGTATTTCTGTGACACTTCAATATTCTTCCTCGCCCCTACGCTATCCTTTGCACAATATATTTCTTCGTTATATTCCAAGTTATCAGTTTAGTCCCCAATTCGCTGATTTCGCTTATCTATCTCAGATTCGTTTATTCCTCATAACAGATATTATCGCAATAGTTACAAGGTTCGCGTCGTTCGCAACACCTGAATCATTCACGACTCCTGGCTAAACTTGTTATAACGTAATTAACATGAACAACGTGCAATCTTTATGCTGGATCGCCTGCAACCGTGGAATCTACGATCTGGTTGCAGCGCATTCTTTCCAAGCTCGTATTAAGCATCGTGTAATATGACTCTCGCAGCGTCTAGTCAAGAATACATTTACGAAACGGGAAAGAAACGCGCCAAACGTGTTTGATAAATGCACCTCGCGCTAATGGGCTCAATTACCCCTCAATTATCTATCCATTTACATCGCTGCTTTATTATCTGCGAGCGTGCTCTCTGAAATCTCCGACAGACACTCGTTGCGGGGAGAAAAAAATCGAAATAGAAACCACCTCCACGCACTCGCAAAACCCCGTCAACCACGATCATCCCCCGTGCGCACGAAATTCCATCTCGCCGAGCCATCAACAGGAAACGATCCGCCCGTCGCCCGCAAGCCACCCCCTTCGACGAAATTTCACCCTCGCGAGCCGCCTACGGCCGTCCTTCTTCAAACAGAGTAAAACATACATATGTACATACTTCAGTCCGATGGGACACGTGGATAATAAAGTGGCACAGGCACTTTTCAGTTTCTCCCAGGAATAATGGCGGACGCGTTATCTCTGGAAATTCCTACCCGGTCCAAAAATCGCGCCTCGTCGCTCCGACGAAACGAGAGACAGAGACGGGGAGAGATCTCTGGGTGGCTCCGTTCATTGTCGTGGAATAAAAGCCACGGGAGCTCCCCACGGTGGCTGGGACCCTCTCGCATGGATTTCATTTCGGGATCGCATAAAATGGTGCTGCTGCCAGTGACGACGGTGCTGGACTACACGAGGGGAACGTGAACGGAGGGAGATAGAACGGTCGTGGAAGAAAGAGAACGATCGAAGGGGCGAAGAACAGAGAGGACAGAAGGGACGGGGACAGAGACAGAGATGTGCCGGCTGGCAAGCAGATGGTTGCGCCGTTTATTGGTTTATTCGTCGGTTCAGCCATCACGTCCCGTCCAGCCATCGGACGAGCCGGTGTTCCCCTTTGTATTTCTCCACGCGACGAGCATTATCCGTTCGCGCACTTATCTAAGCACGGCGCACTCGACACGACACGCTAGAACCCGAGGTGTCGCGGTTTTGAGCGCAGAAGGACTCACTGGCGGGAGTCGTGGAGTACGGATTTACAATTCCGTTCTACGCTGAGTTTGTGCGTCGACGGTGGTGTGCCAAGGACGGCGTCGTTTTAAAATCATTTTTGGGTCGCTCCACGTGCTTCCGTTTGAGATACGCGGATGGCTCGTGGTTAGCAGCTGAAACGGTGGATTTTTTTAAGGTCGTAGGAGGTTTGTTTTACTGTTGCATTGTGATTGTGTTCTGGATTGTGAGCTCGGTTCATGGAACGAGAAGATACTGGTTCGGAGTAATAATTGTTATGCATCTGTGCGCTGGTATGTTCTCTGTACGGGTTTCTTGATGTTTTAAAATTTTTCTTACGGTTTGCAACATTCTTTTCGTGAATTGCCTACGATCGAAGCAAGAATTAAGTCGGGGAAGGCTAATTCGAAAGTGAAAACCGTGCAAGAAAAGCACGCTGGATAAGTAAAAGTGATTTGACGACCGGTTTATTTTTCAACGAGACAGAGCGCGGACGTCGATTGTTCAAGGAGGAGCCCGCGCTCGGTGAAAGGGTTGATTGATGCTGACTCGACTGCTTTTATCGCCACTTACAGGGTACTCTATATATTACAACTGTACTCTTCGCGCAACATTTCAAACAGAGTTAATTCTTGTATACGCGTCTTCAATTGAAGTCCCTCGCAAATTCAAACTCACGAGAGACTTTCATGTTACATGCGCGAATCGATCGTTTCAGGTACTAATGGACGTGTCTAGCGAACGTGGAAATTATTTCCGTGCATTCGATCGAAAGGTACGTAAATAGAAGTGAGAGAGTAAAACAAGGTGGAACAGGAACTAATTCAATTCTATTTCAGGAATGGTTTCCAATCGCACAATTCCAACGTGTCTAATAATTAATGCCAGGGGGCAGGGAAACATTTCATTTTGCATCGAAAGACATCGTTGCTGCAGGTATGCAATTATTCTGTACATTAAATTCTGCGTAATTAAAATACTCTTCTCCCTCTAAAGCATCGTAATCGTAAGCAATAATACACAAACTCAAACATATACAAATTTAATTCCTCCGTTTAAATGTTCCAATCTAAATTTGTCAAATATTAATCAATCAACCGAAGCCCCAAGTTCCTTCTCCTTCCAGCCTAATAGCCTTTTCTTATCATCAATTCGCCACTTGCTACTCTACGAACTTCGCAACAGTATTTTCCACGTTATTGAGGTTGGCGCGTGTATCATCATTCCCTCGAGTTCCATTGCTTGGTCGTGAGCCAGCTACGGGGAGAAAAGTTTCGACGGCGCAACAGTTCTCGTGTCGAAAATTATGCGAACAGAGGGGCGGCGATAATAGCGTCACCGGCGTGGGGTCGCGTGGCAAGCGATGGTGAAACCAAAAGGGTGAATCGATAGAGGGAGAAGCCGCGAAATTCGACCGTCAACCACGCTCCCCCTACCGGATCTCGTGGCTTTCCCGAACGAGTACGCCCTCTGCATCTTTCAAGATGGGAGATTTTTGCGCCCTTCAGATTTCCGTGATACAATGTTCCTGGAATTTCTTTCTTATTTTAGAGGAATATTTTTTTAATAACGAAGTACGCGAAATACTGTGGAAGATTGGAGGAATCGAGTCGGAGAAACTGTGTCTATGCTTTCGGATTAATCAATTGCAGAGTTACAGCAGAAATATAAAAGCAGATTTCCCTAATTTTAATCTGCTCGAAGTTCTTAACGAGATGTGAAATATCGGAGGTTCTAACTCACGGTGACTGATTGGTCCCCGTTGGGAGATTATTGGATTTCCCGGGGGAGCAAATCAGCGGCTGCTTGCAAGCATTCGTTTCGAATGTCATCGTCGAAGTCGGCTTACGGAGGTTTAACGTTTCTGACAAATTTTGGACAGCTTGTTAGAGGGTAATTCTGCCCGTTCTGGGGCTAAGTCTGTATTCGTTCCTCGAGTAACGTTGCACCGCTCTTGCATCAAGCGAAATGCGTCCCTTAAAAAGTATTAGCCTGCGTCGGAAAGTCATTTTCTCTGCCCGAGAGATAGAGATTAAGTACGTAAATGAGATGTCGACTTCGCCGTGTTCTCGCGCCAGGTCCGGGACTTCGACCCGCCTCAACTCGGCTTAATCCCGGTTGGCAAGTGGAGGGGTGGATTTTAAGCGGATTAACGAAGAATTTTGGAGGCCTATCGCTGCCCTATCGTTTTCAATTACACAAACAATCTAGCCCAAGACAAAATATTTTGACTCGCTTCGAAGCTTTCCTTCCTTTCCAAGCAAACTGACACCCCTAATCCGACAAATTGCCCATCCCATCTCACTTCTCACAATCCATCAGCGCATTCTCTTTCGCAATTTCGAGCACGTCATTCTTACCAGCATTAACACGTGCAAACTCTCCTATGCTGAATCAAACGATTGCAAATTTTTTATAATATTGCGCAAACGTCCCGCAGAATAGACAGACGATTTCCATAAATGTCTCTTACCGAATCCTATTTGAATCAGATGCAGCGGCACACCGCTAATGTATTCGCCGTATTCATTATAGAAAACAACGGATGAGGCAACGGATCTAATCAGGCTCCGACGATGATCTGCAGATAAACACGGCGACGATGACCAAGTAACCTGGAAACGCAAGGTACATCGACACGGGTGTTCAAATAAAAGGAGTCTGCGCCGCTGTGGAATAAGGGGAGAAGGAGGACGAAGGAGAACACGACCTTGCCTGCATTCAGCTGTGTCATCCGCGAGCCGTTAACGCTCAGATGCCTTCGATCCCAGGGACGAGCATCAATCACTATCGGTAGTGCAGGTGTAATATGATTATTGTCGCTAAGATAACCCGCTATGATATACGCCCGGGAAGTGTGCCAAGTGACATAACAGGATTTATCTTTAACGGCGTATCAGAGCCACTGTGCCGAAGAGGAACGAATCTTCGCGTCGCTGTCGATCGTTCTTTCGCTTCGATGACCGGCGAGAGTTGCGATTCAACTTTCTTTGAAAACTGAGAAGCCAGTTTCTATGATACTGGGATGTTGCCGAGTATTTGTTCAATTAGGCTGTATTCGAAATTGTCGTGAACGCAGAGGTGATTTTATGATAAAGAGGGATGATAGGTTTTTAAATGAGAGACGGATTTTAGAAGCAACCGTTTAATAAATCTTTCTCAGCCAATCTTCTAGACGTATTGGATAAAAAATCTGAATAATCTTACTGGAGCGTGAAATTTCTTATTTTCTTATTGACTTGCCCTTTTTTTTTATTGAACGGTAATTGATTTTAGTTTACGGCGACTGTTTCTGTGGCAGCGTTCTTCTTTTTGCAACTGTGCCTCCGTTTGGCGGCCAGCATAGTAGAAATAGATGCTTCCCCGTCGGTTGGTAGAATGACTCGGCGCAACAGGTCTATTTTCGAATGACTTTGCTGTTCGGATACTCTCGATCTGGGCTAGTGAGAGCGCCAATTTTAACTGTTTATAAGATCCTTTCTTCGGATCCTTTGAACGACTCTACTCTTCTCGGATCGGGAATAAAGAATTGCGAAACAAAATGAGTCCACCAAATAGCGTAATACGTAGTTCCTTTAGAATTAAACGAATTCTTGTTTCACTATTTATCCTGTGAAAGGACTTTATCCTTTAACAATGTTTTAGGTCAACCATAGACTGAAATATTAATTGGAGAACATTTTTAGGCAGACGAGTCGACGACGACGACGACGAAACGGTGAACACCATGGATCACATACTGGGCCAACGAAGAAGTTAAGAGCGGCACGTGCGTTTCTAAAAATCGTAAACAAGTGTTAACGAAGCAAAGAAAAATATATTGCGCCCTACGATTTTTGTGCCGACACGAGAAGGCCCAGTTAATGCTCTACATCTACCCTGTAGATCCGAATTTGTTTGATAAGAGGCGACAAATTCGGTTCTAGAGAGGTTTGTGTGGTGCATACAGAGCTACAGTGGTCTCGGGACAACGGTTCTATTATCGACAATTCTAATGTGCGCGTTTCGATGGCAATGTAAATACTGTACTTCGAAGACACTGCTTCGTTTCTGACCAGAAGTATAGAGGCCGCATTGGATAATTATTAAGTGGACATGTAAACGATATTTCGTTGCCACCAGAAATTAAATTGAAAGTAAATATCGCTGATTATAATAATACAGATTCGACCCAGGAAACACGTAGATTATTATCAAATATTTTCAATGATTCATAAACCTCTCTCGATCGCCATTCTCAAAATCGACTACGTAAACCTTTACTCATAAACTGCATATAGACTTGTCCACCGTAAAGAAAGAAGCCTGAAAAGCCTGTGCTCTATAGGAACTGTTAAACGCAAATAACCAGTTGCACGAAAGTGATGAACGAAAACGAAAATCCCCTGGGCCTGTCTAAAAGCATAACGAAACTGGGGATGCTGGGCGCATGATTGGATTGGGAAGATGACCAGCCAAAAATATCGAACTCGATTAAAACTAGCAGTGAAATGCATCGTACCCCACGCCATGGCCCCCTAACAATTCCAACTTAACAATGCCAAAAAATAACGAAGAATAGAACGCACGGAATTAACCCTTCGAAATATAACAGCCTCAATATTGGTGGGAAAGAAAAATTGCTAAACATCATAGACCTACTCATATCCACGGTTAAAAAAGTCTCCAATGAATTTCATTTTCTGATCGGAATAGCTCTATCTTTTAAAGCGAAACACATCGATTTCTAAGAAGATGCCTTCACGATCACCAGTTTATTCAAACTTACGTCTTTATTAATCGCAACGCGCAATTACTCGAGATGAACGACGATCGTCCCTATAATTTAACAAGACTCGCGTCGTGTTTGTTGTTCGCGATCGTTTTTCAGCCACGAGTATTTGCCACACGTTGGCTGCGCGAACGGATTCCGTTGGGGAAAAATCTGTTTAGAGGCGATCAAGAATTAATGATCGTTGTTAATACTATGCTAGACGCGATTGTACGATTATATAGTACATGAAGAGAGACAGAGAGAGTGCTCGAAAGAGAGGATCGACGATGAACCGAGTTACGACTGGCGACCCGAGGCGACGCCAAGTTGCACACGTTGCATTAGCTTGCACATTCCTATCTCTGTGTACAGGCTGTTTCAAAGTTTCATTTAATATAGTAAAATTGCAGCTGGGAAGAATCGTGATCCTCTCGTTTTTTTCTTGTTTTTTTTTGTAAGCAGTGAAATTTGGAGGTGGGTCAGAGGTAGAATTGTTATTATCATCATTCTAATATCAGAACTGTTATGGAAGGTGAGGAAGGGGTGGATGCATTTAACAGTGGCGTTTAGGAACATTTTCAAAATGTGTCAGTAAAATATCAATAATGTCGGAGTTACAAGAATATATTGTAGATAGTAAAATATCGACGATGAACATAAAGATCGATCAATGACAACCGGAACTATAGATATAGAAAAATTTAATACCTTGTACACACAGAAGTTGCAAAACGTATTCTGTAATACCTGACCGTCAGAAGTGTTCAGGCAAATATTCGAAAATGTTTGGCGACTATTTTAAAAATTCTCGCCCCCTGAAAAAGTATAAAGCTTCAAATTTAATTAAAAAGAAAAAATGTACGCGTCTACGAGGATTGAACACCTGTAATATTTACAAAGATACGCGTAACGTTTATTGGCCATTGAAATGGGCGAGAAAGTCGAAGCTTAAGCCGCTTGCGTTTCCCAGATCAAGCAACAACAAAGGGCCATCATCCTCGTGATTCGTGTGTACACGGTGAAAGAGGAGTCGGTGCGTCGTTTCATCTTTTTCAATTCGGGATCCTATCCTTTTATTCACGGTCGATCACGAGAGTGGCCGAACGAGCGTACGTTTTCTTGAATCCTTCTGTAACAACCGCGACGCGTCCATTAATCTTTGATCGTGCTCACATTAAAGTGACACGCCGGTCGTTACGCAACCTCTGGCAAGTGCTAATGAAGTGCATACACGATCGTAATTACCGCTCGAGTAGCCTGCCTACTTTTCACGCGCGCCGCTCGGCTCGCGCCAATCCGTTAGAGAAAAAGGGGGAAAAACCGGCAGATTTCGTAACGATACGCGTGGAAAAAGAACGTTTCGCGGCGCCGAACGCGGCGTACACTTTTCTGACGTCTCGAGGATTTCCTTTGTGCGAGCCTGTTGCCTTCGCAATGCGATTTAATGGAAGTTTGTTGTTGGAGATTATTACGGAGCAACCGGTATCCCGGGGATCCTTTTCACATATCTAGCGCCGCTGGTTAAACTTGGTAATATTATTAATGGCGAACGGGACTAATGTAAGCGAATGGAACCGCGAAATTAAAAGTGAATGGAGGAGAGGTAAATAGTTGTGTGTGTTAGAACCTTATGGTTGAATATGAAGCGAAGCATGTTTGATATAATAGGCACACCGTTTGTACTCGTTCACCTTGCACGAACGGAGAACGACACACTTAATCGAACTTATACGAGCTTCCCTTTGGAATTAATTCAGTCGAATAGAAAATATTCATTTACGTTACAGATCGTATAAATTAAACCGTATCGAGCATGTATTGTCAGAAAGTTAATAGCCCGTATATTATTGATAATTTGTTGTCACGCTACTGGCCAGTGGGGATAGCCCAATACCTTGGAGTTTTCACTGTGCTGCGTTATCAGGTCGGGTGATCAATAAAGCTCATTAACTCATTGATGACAAGTGAGTATCTAATCGCCGCTTGTAATCGCGACACATTGCAGATTGTTTGGTCGACTGGGAGAAAAAATATACCGGCGACAACGCGTGCAGCGATTAAGAACACGGAAGATCAGTAATTCAGAATGAACTGGCTTGGCGAGGATCTGTCAGTATAGAAAAAAAGAAAAAAAATCGAGCACGAGTAATAGAAAACAAGGTAACAACTGATGAAGCGTGCATTGACGTACCTGGCGTTATGATTAACGAGGGAAATGTTACTTTGTAACGTCGCTCGCCTCCCTCTGGGCTGTTTACTCCTTAATGACGTAATTGCTCGCGAACACCGCGATACCGCAGCGTTTCTTAAAAATAAGTGGAAATTCTCGACACAATTTTCTTAAATTCGTTTGAGAAGTAGGTGAAAAGCAGGTAAAACAAAATCCGTGCACACGTTGGAACAATTTTAGAAATAATTTCATAAATCTATCGGGAATAAAATTCTCTAAATTCGATGAATTCTATTTAACACTGACGCAGTACGAAATAATACGGCCTAACTTAATCCACCAATAATCGCAACAATTTACCATATTGTACGCTTTTCACGCAGCTCGTTAACACCAGTCACGCGCATCAATTTCAAACACAATTTCCCCCATCAGGAAATACACGCAGGTGGATAGGACCATTAGTTAATACGCAAACATCATCAAAGTGTCCTTAGCTAGCAACGAGGTTCTCGTTCTCTCGTTTCGCGAGCCAGCACTTCTCTCGTTGTCCGACATGAATTTCTTCATTAGAACGAGCGGCAAGCATCTCGGGGTCATTAACTCTCACCACCTGTAAACATCGTTCACCATCAAAACGTCATCAGTTATACGAAATTGCAACCAGAAGAAAGAAGGAAAAGAAGAATAGTCACGAGTCAACGGTGTCGAGTGAACGATAAAAACGCGTTACTGCTAACCGGACGTTCATCAGCTCGCGACTCTGGTTTCTCCATTAGGTACAATTTACAAGAACGTTCTCGCGTGCTCCTTTCGTTGGGATATTATTCGAGCGCTTTTTTCGAGCAGCACCTGCAGTCACCATTCAAGTGCGCTTCGATGGGATACGAAACAAGCCTTTGAGAACAGCGTGACCTGATTCACATTCGATCGTGTGTCGCGATGACGTCACGGGGGGATAATAAGTTGAACGCGGGTTGATGTACTTTGCAAGGGCGTTTCGTGGAAAATTGGGGACCCTTGTTGCAATTTAATTTCCATCACGCGGACACCGCGTTTATAAATATGTTCATAGATTTGTGTTGGAAGGATGTGTTCGATGTGCAACAATTGGAATACTGTTTGAATGGTACTTTTTGTTTAATTTATTTCTCTGGCGATACACCGCGCGAAACGTACGAAGCGGCTTGTACAGTTGCTCCAATTATGGAGGAGCGTAATTCAGTCTTGAGCAAGAGACGTTGCCCAGAAGAAATACTTACAAGTTGACTGACACCTGAAATTGCATTATTTATATTAATTACGCCGCAACGCGTTACAATGAATAATGTTGCGCTTGTAATTCCCTTTAATACTCGCGCGTGAAAGAAGCGTGAAGCTAGAGGAACGGTTATGCAAATAATTGCAGCCGATCGGTACGGCGAAATGAAATTGAAATGATGCTGTAATTGGAGTTCGGACACCGTGGTACAATCGTACCGTGACCAATTAAACTTACCTTGGAATTCCTCGCGGCTGTGTAGGAAAATCAACAAGATCAAACACGTGCAACTTCGCGTCCACGTAATTGCAAATAAATAAAGCAATTGAACATGCTAAAGTAATTCAGCTACTCTTTGCACGAAGAGAAATATTCATTAAAATTCCTACACTCTCTATCCTATTCACAATCTTGCACAACCCAAAGCTGTATGTACAGAAAGAAAGGGTGGAAAAAGAAGAAACGGAAAAGTCTATTCAAAGAAAATCTCTACGCAAATATCAGATTCTTTCAAAGTAATTTTTCACGCGCATAAAAATAGCTCGTCGATCCAGAAACCAAAAGAAACCCCTTCGAATTCCATTTCGAATTCCAGTTGCAGCGACCGCGCCCGCGACATCCGGCGGCGGTGCGTTGCACCGGAAGAGGGCAGCAGGCAAGTTCGATCGGTTTGGTCGAATGAAGACAAACGGTCCCAGAGCCGCGTTCACCTACGTTTCCAGAGATCTTCGCGGAGTCTCGAGTCTAAATCCACATCCGAGTACGCGAGAAAACGCGGCAAGATTAATGATATGCCTGACACAGGGGAGAGGGTGCTGGTTGGCTGGTTAGCGAGCCCGGCGTCGAGAGCCGTCGGAGGAAACACCAACCGCAGAAATAGCTTTGCTACTTTTCACTCTGCCGCGTCCTTTTGCCTCACTTGGGTTGCATACTTGTCTATCATTTCGCGTGCATCAAGCGACACCTTGTTTATTCGATGTTACGCCCCTGCTTTGGGTCAGAGTTCATTGCTTCATGATCTTGGCAGGATTAACCCTTTGATTATCGTCGATATATACATACGCACTTAGGAAAGGAAATTTATTGTGGTTCGTACAGATAGAACGTTTCTTATTTCGCTGTTCAGTATCGAAAGGGTTGGGGGGAGGTAATAGGCGATGATCTTTTTAATGGATTTTTGTTGACGATCGTTGATGCCACAGTTTCTATAACAATTAAAGGTAGAACGGTAGGTGATAATGGTAGAGAATGATGAATTTGTTTATAGGTGCGCATTAAATTTTTTTATGCTGCACCATTTTTCATCCATTTTCAGAAAAGTTGAGTGCCAGTAACTGGAATGGTCAGTTTTGAATCCCGACTAAAGTATGCCAGATGCATTGTAATTTCGTCAATTATATTCCATCGATGCGTGTAATAATTACCCCGTTCTTCGTTCGAGGGTTAGAAAGGAAAAGAAGAAGTCGATTGTCGATTTTTTGCATCGTTCTAATTATGATTTATATCTGGTCGTTTTCTTGTTACAATGCATACGTATCCGATTAGTTTTTGTGAATTACGTCGTTCCACATTTCCTTCGTGGTTATGATTGATGAATTTCAGCCGATTAACATTCCAACTTGACACCAGCCACTCATTAGCCGGCACGATCGTAACGCGTCGCATTAAAAATGCTGCGGTTGGACCATTTTATTGGCTTCGAATCGTCCGCGTTTAACTCATTCATGCTTTCCCTTGCCATTAAATAATTCTCGAAATGGTATATCGTTGTTTACCACTATGGAACAGTGCTATTGGCATAAGAGTACGTAACATCGGTGAAGAAATTCTTTTGGTACACATTCTAAAGGATACTACATCGTGACCATTTTGTAACATTAATTTTCTACAGTGATTAATTGTACTAATTTATCGTTTTCCATTTTGTGACAAAGGGGAGTAGTTTAATTGAATATTCATTGAATTAACTTGAGCACAATAAATCCAGAGAGCAACGCTGTAATTATCTTTTGTTTGTTCGTAGCAAATCATTGATCACTGTCAACGCTATAACCCTTCTGTGTACACTGGTCTTTAAATTATTTACCTTAACAAAAATTATTGCATTAGCCGCCGTTGCTCCCAACTATGTCCCAACTGGAACCACAGAAAAACACGCGCCAGTTAAAAGCGATACACAAAACCAACAAAATAAATTACGAAACAAATGAATCGTGCAATCGCCGCAAAATAGACGAATATCCAGGTCCCAAATATTTTGACAAACTCTTTACAAATTTCACTGAAAGTATAATAACGATCTACTGAAAATACTGAAAAGACTTCATCTTCCGTCAGATAAATCCCGGCCAACCAAACGCAGCGCGATTAGCTACGAAAAAATCCGCAAGACTCACGGCGCCGCAGTAATAAAATCATCACTCCTCGTAGAAGCGACCAGGCGTCCGTGGAATCGTTTGAAAGTGCAGCACCAAGCCGTTTAGGCGTCGTCACGTCGAGTGGTTAACGGGGCAAGCGAACGGGGTTAACTAAACGGAGTGTTCGCGCGGCCATCGCAACCCCCGTCGGATTCGTCACCGGTGACTGATGGCTGCTCCTCGATCACGATGGATCCTCCGACGCGGGTCGTAACGTCGCCACACGACAGCAAAAAGAGAGAGGAGAGGGAGAAACTATGCGAAGGCACGTCCGATACAAATCATGCTAATTCCGGATCAGCTGTCACTCCGATCGGACCTGCCGGTCGAAGGTGTTCAACTCACGAATTTAGAAGCCAGTTTCCCTTTTCGATTCTGCAGTGTGACACTTTTTTTTCATTTACGAAGTTGATTTGGTAGCGGAGACGCGGTGGTTTTGGTGTGAATTTATAGGAGTATCGTGCGATGTTTGCAATTAGTGTAAATGCCCAGGGCGAAGAAGTGTGTCGATGGGTAAATTGTTCTGAGAATCAATAAATGTTGGGTGTGCTATGTTTTACCTACGCTTGTATATTTATTTTCCGGCACTCTGTGGAATTAGACGAGTGTAAGGAACATTTTTCTCTTGCAATAAATAGGTTAATTTGTTGATAAGTAAAGAATTTGCTGCAGTGCATACCCATTGTAAGAAAAAAATATTTATAACACCTTGTGAATTAATCTATGCTCAGCCTCTGTAATTTTATTAACAGCAGCAATAACATCCAGCTTTCCCACCTCGGCTCGCAAAATGTCTTCCATTCAATGATTCTAAGAAACACCATTTGCACCACGGTCTAGCCTCTAAAGTTCACCAAACTCAAACGCGATAACCCTTATGCAAATCAGCCATCCATCACGAAATGGAACTCGAAGGGGAGTACGATCACTTCGACGCTTCCAATCTCTTCCCTCCTCACGGAGACACCGCTTAATAAATATAAAGCAGCGTGTTACCCAGAGGAGGTCCGTCTTCCTGTCGCGTCCCTCGTCCTTTCTCCCGTCTGCCATCCTCTTAATTATCTCTCGTAATTCATAATTACTATGCACGAGACTCCATAATATACGTACCTGTACATATACATGTGCATATACAAGCAAACCGTGAACGCGATGCCCACAGAGACTGGTCCAACCGCGGTCTCGGACCGGATGCAACGATATCTCGTATTTTTAGGTGGACAGATAGTCATCAATTTAAGGTTCGGATCAAGACGATATAATGAGCACACGGTCTGGCTGGACGTCGAACGACGGTGGCGCACGTTCGGGTCCAGGATCATTGGTGGAAACGAAAGAAGGAACACGATGGTGGCTGTGGAGATGCTTTGATGCGTCTGTCTGGCCTTCAGACTCCGCGTGGATCTTCGTGGGTCGGACACGGACAGAAAGAGGTCGGCATAGATCTGACGCGATGAGCGCCGCTGCGCTATGATATTAATGATGACTGGCTTGCCCCCTTAGAGGAACCTATCTATTTCGTTCTGCCCCGGACTGTCTTGTTCCACGGGGATGCAATTTCTCGATAACTCTTCCGAGTCCTCTCTGCGGCCGATTCAACGGCTCGCGCTCGTTAATATTAATAAGCTGCTTAATATTAATATTGATAAGTCTGTTAATGGCGATGGGGATCGGTGACGTGGATACCGCGGGGGTAATAGTGGTACGCCATTTTTTGTTTGTTTTTTCACGAGGAAGATCGTTGCGATTTGTTCGACGTAGTTTGGTTACTCCTTGTGCCGCGTCGTTGCGAATTCGCCGGGGACGATCAAGTATACCGTGCAACTTTATGATGTATAATTTTTCGCCGAAAAGAAAATTTCGAAAAAGTGATACTCGCTGCTTAAGTGGGCAGACAAAGAATACGAGTGGGATCATTATGCTTGAGACGTTTGAGAGTATGCGAGCGAGATCTTTTGGACATTGCTCGCATATCGAGTAATTTATGTTACAGAATTCGGTGAACCTTAATGATATTGTGATTTAAATCGATCATAAAGGATGCAGTGCATGTTTACGATTGCAATGAAATGTTGTTTGATCGTCAGTGGCAGCCTTTCTCAATGATTCTGTTCGCTCGGTTCGTTTGCACATTAGTCACTGTGCTCGTTCCACTTGTTTTTGTAACGACGGAGCGTTTGCTCGAAACTCCGTAGAAATAATGTCATCGGCTGTTCCACGATCGCGCACTACGATTAATGAGAGTCCAGCCAGCTCAGGGAATCCACTAGAATCCTAACGAGTGCATAAATATTTAATGCGTTCGCAACATGCTGCCCGTGCACCCTACGAAATTCCACTGATTTATGAACAATTATTTGTCTCGTGTCTCTCTTCGTCGTTTCACCTACGATCCTTTTCCTGCTCGGTCCTGTGCCCGCGAGATAAATCGTTCGACATTACAATACTCTTAAAAAATTTGCAAAAAGCTTAGAAGAAAATTCATCTAGTTCCAAATAAGTTCTCTCGAAACTGGACGGACGAAAGAGGAACGACACGAGAGAACGAATAAAGGTACACGAAGGAAACGATGCTGCACACCGTTTCGTTCTCTTCCCTTCTGTAATATCCATCAACTCGAGGTTAGAAAAATGCTTGGAAATATAATTAATTGTCGGTTCTAGGCGAACCGAAAAAAAGAGGAGAAGAAATGGTATAACCAAGATGGTTCCGGCGTCTTACGTGACCATTTCTAGCCAGCTGAAACAGGAGGATGCCCAGCCCACTGGCTTAGAAGTGTACCGCTCTTAAGTCACGTGGGATGATAATTAGCGATCCTTCGAAGGGACTAGATTTCGTGTAAAATGGCGTCTTACTCGTTAGGATCTCAGGTAACCCAGAATCACCTTCGGAAATTACAGAAAATTTAAATATCATCCTGCCTAATCGTCGTTCTCAAATTGAATCTGCCAAATGAGAAATACCGCAACCTGTTTATACATTTCCACGGGTTCGAAGGAAATAGGCGAATGGTAAACGACGATGGCGCGACGATGGAACTAAAACGAATCCCCGGAGGAAATTTTTGCGGACCGATCGGGCCGAATAGGAAGACGAGAACGGCACCGCGTCTTCGACGGATCGTTTCACGATTTAGCAACGCGAAGAAAGAAAGACAGTAAAGACTGTGGGCAGCCAGCAAAGCGTATCCAGCGGGGAAAAATGGCTGTGGCCCTGACCACCTGCTGCCACTTTGATACCGCCGCTAGAATCTCATTTAGCCGTGTAATTCCGACGTTCATTGACGATGGATCGTCCCGTCCCCGCGGCATTGTAGGTGTACTGAAACACTTCGTACGTTCTAATATATGATCGATCAAGAGGAGCGAGCGGAGCAACGTGCGTGTGCGGCGTTACTGGAATCCATCGCGCGGGAACCAGTCGTGTTCCACCCGGGGGGAAGAAAAAAAAAAGAAAATGGTTTCGCTCGATTTCGCTCGTGACTCGAACTGTGGCGCAATTCGAACATTCGTGCGGTGATTTTAATACGAACGTGTTCTGGGTACGGTGCGCAGGGTTCGAACTCTTTTAAATAATAATTGTTTTTCGTTTCGATAAGTTGGAGGGGGTTGAGTAACTTGATGGTTGATTAGTAGATTGCGAGCGATGTTTGAGGAAGATTTTTAATTGAAAGGAATTGTCTTAGCGTCTGGAGAGTGTTGCAGTAAATTTTCATTGGAATCGACCTCGAGAAACACATATGATGGGTTCAGAAGGCAATCAGTGTAAGTCCAACTTTCTCTGAACATGAGTTACGTAGTTCAAGGCCCTCTTTATTGTTAAATTTTTAGTTTATAAATCAATTAAGTAAGCAATAGATAACGGTACTAACATTATCATTATTTCTCAGGTGATTTGTAAAATCCTTATGTAACTGATTGCCTTCTAAACACTCCATATATGCATTGCTGCACTTCCTTCTACTTTTGTATCTCTGTACTGTATAAACGCAGGTTCCGTTTACGGAATATCAAACGATAAAATAGTAAAGAGCAAACATGGTCCCCTATCTACGAATCGTGGAACACAGCCCCCGATTTCCGTGGATTCGGTCGCGGTGCTCGCTGACAATGAATGGCCGCTGATTGTTTGCGCCGCGTCACGGTTTTACAGTCGCGTTTAATTCAATTTGTGAGTGACTTACGATGTCTGTCATTAGTCATCGAGGCGTGCGCGCCTCGTAGCTCCTTCGTGTACATCGATATACCGCCGAGGAGGAGGACGAAGAAGAAGAGGAAGAGGAAGAAGAGGAAGAAGAAGAACAAGCTGGCAAGTGGGTTCGAAGTTTACACGGATCTCGTCCGTTCGCGGCGATTATCAACCAAGAATGAGGCTCATCAGGTGAATCGACTCGAAATGGTACCGACGCAACGCGATTAATACCCTGCCATTTCTTCGCGCGGGTATCCAACCGGCCATCGAAGCATTTGAATCACCGGGGACGTGCGAAGGAATTTCGAAGACCGTGCAAATAATCACTGACGAAATTTCAACTTTCTCCACGATCCACCCGCTAATTCCATCGAGCAAAATGAAGATATCCAACGAGGGAAAAGGGTCTCGCGGGCTCAGCGAATTTCTTCGTGGCCCACAAATGCGTAATTTACACTTATTCGTCCCGCCTTCACTCAACCCTGTTCATCCATCGTTTCTCCTTCGTCTTCGTCCGTACCCGAAGGCGGCGAGTCGACGAAAGGGTCCGAGCCGTCAATTGATTCGCTGCACAATGCTGGATAACGCTCGAGAATGCCGCTCATCAGGTGAATCGGCCGCAAATGGTAGCCGGCTAATAAGTGTATATTATTCGACCGGTGTTCGTGCACGTGGTCGAGACTGTACGTAAATACGGAAGAACGGGTCACAATGGGGAGAGAGAAAGTTACTGTTACACACGCCGTTCACGTTCAGCCGACCGACGCGACGATGACCGGGCAGATTTGACCCGGGGGCTTCTAGCGGGCGTCTGGTCGCGAGCTGGAGCACAGCCGGGCTGGCGACGATCTGGCCGATGCTGTGCCTCGCACGCCGCCGGTTTCCACGATCCAATTTTGCCGCCAGGTGCGGCCACGCGGTGCTATAGGTGCGTAGTGGAAGTAGCACGCGGCGACTGGACGACTGGAAACGACGTGCTCGATGGAGCGAAGAGCGTGATGGACAGGGTTTCCAGTTGGTAGCAGAGCGGAGGACTACAGGGTACCATATTTTGGCTGCAATTGTACTGCACATGTGGTGCATCTGCGGTTCTCGTTTGTTCGTTCATGAAATAGTCACCGAGTCTTTTGCAGGGATTTCTTTCACGCTTGTTTTGCGCCACGTTGGAACTGTAGTTTATAAGATCCTACGCTTTACAGGTTAGGAGAAAAGTACCGGACACAAATTGTTTCTTGAAAGTCCACGCCACCAAGACCGCCAAATGACTAGAGAACGACTTCTTCAGCCATTGCCTCGGTATTCTGCAAGGTCGATTATCGAATAAAGAACGCAAACTCGAAGGACGTTCCTGGGTGACCCGGGGATTATTTCGTGCGCGTCCACGTTGCACGCTGGACGCAGAGCTTAACGCGCTGTACGTATAGATCCCGCGGAGTCTAGCCGCGGAGGACAAGCGGAGGGAAAGAGGAGGCGGGCATAGCGGTGGCGGAGGCATCGAGCGGGCGAAATAAAGAACGCAGGGAAGAAATGAAAGGCTGTCAGAGCGAAGGAGACGAGCGTGGAGGAGCGAGGCGAAACAGAGGGAGAGAAAGAACTCTAGGAGGGTATTAGTTGGTCTGAAGGGTGGATGCGAAGAAAGAGAGTTCCCTCTTTCTTATATATTTTTTCTTATATTCTTCGGCGTTCCTTGGGAAAAGTTTGTTGTTTGAAGCAGCGCTCTGCCTCTCTCGCGATCATTAATCATGCCGAGTTTTGGTTTGACTAGCAGCACCGCCGGCATGGCTAACGTTCTCTCTCTCTCAGCTCTCCTTCTCTTTCTCTTTCTTTCTCCTCACCATTTCTCCGTCTTTCACCGTGGTTCGTTCCTGTTACGCCGGGTTCCTTCAGCCACGCCAGTCTCGAAGCTTTCCAAGGGGAAAGAAAGAGGGTAGCAGAACGCAGGGTGGGGGTTGGCTTCGTTTCTACCCCTCTCGCTGATCTCCCAATCTCCTGCCACCCTGTGCGTCTCCCAGCCCGCGTTCTCCCCGCGTACGAAGACGCGGGCTATTCGGGAATATCATAGAGGGGTGCCAGCTTAGAAAAGGAAACCCTTGTCCTCCTTCTTAGCCCCCCTCTACCCTTCCCCTTTTCACCCTCGACGCCGTGCATCGCCAACTGGGGCTGCCGGGCTCTTTCTCC
The DNA here is from genome assembly GCA_963583965.1 of Nomada ferruginata. Lineage (NCBI taxonomy): Eukaryota > Metazoa > Arthropoda > Insecta > Hymenoptera > Apidae > Nomada > Nomada ferruginata. Next base: position 3,746,225 of record OY757214.1, on the reverse strand, counting down.
GCGTATCGTGCCCCTCTGTGAAAGCCTTTTCTAGATGCCAATAATAGATTCGGGAACTTTCTCCTGGAACGAGATGTCGCGCTGCCCCCTTGTTCGCTTGTCGTGGGTCGAGTTCGGTGATGGAAGTACGAATCAGTTTTTTTTTCGGGGAGGATCTACGCGATCCTCTTCGTAGGCTTTTTGCCAAGGCTCCTGGCGGATGTTATGGAAGCTCTATTGCTCGTCTTGCTGGATAGCAGATAGGTAGAACAGAGTGCGCCTTGCCATGAAAAAATGGTTGCTCTGTCGCAAGGAGAGTACAAAGCTGGTCACGATAGATTAGAGATCGCGATATTTTACGAGCTACGAATGTTGTAGGAAATGGCACCAGATGTGGCGCATTGATATTACGGCGATGAATAATGCATTTTTAAGTCCCGTTTATGTTCGTGACCATTGGCAGCAATAAACGCCAGCTTCATTATACTTTAACGAAACCCGGGCGTTTTCGTAATTGAATCCAGCAACGTTAACAATTTAACGGGAGGAACCTATTCTTCTCTGTTGAGCCTCGAATCATCCACCGCAGCGTCTCCGATAGCGAAGCGTCTGTTGTTGTGCGTTTAAAAAATGATCAAGCAACTGCGATAGAGAGAATCGTCCCGAATGGGACACGCAAGCAGTTCGTCTCCTATTATCAGTTTCACAGAAAGGGAAACAAAAAGACTTTTGCTAAAGGAGCCAGCATCGGACTGGCCAGCGGAGGTCTCCACTGACAAAAGGCACGAGATTTCGAGACAACGGAGTCGCATTGGTCTATTTGAAAGCACGTTCGCGCAACTCTGCCGGGTTCGGCGGTGGCGAAGCCATACCTGTGGATCGGTGCCTCGAAAAGTTAAGGGTCCCGGTACAGTTGATTAACGATGTGAGCGTCCAGGTCGAGGTGGGTGGCGCATGCCTTTGTGACAGCACGACCGCTCCACCGCTCCTCGACATCGCCACCGTTGCTATCACGGATTATTATAACTCGTACGTTTCATCTGGCACCTCCATCGACCGTTCGGCAGGCATCTACGCGAGCGGTCGCGGCAATCGTCGGGCTAGTTTCTCCACGCGTTCGCTTCGGAGTTACGCGAGAACTTTGTAAACGGTTTTCCGCTGGAGCGCTTGGACGATATGGAGGTCGTGGTTTTAGTATTGAAAAGAAATGCTCGACCCGTGAGGACTAATGTTAATGCCATAATTTGCAAACAAATACCGTTCGAGCTATATTTGAGACCAGCTCTAAACTTATCTTGTGAATTATTCTGTACTAAATTCGGGCGACTGTTTGAACAGCTCCTCCAAGGTGATATTTGTAACAATATTTCCTTCTATATGAACCTGAAATTGTGGAAAAAATTGATAATGAAATTACTTTTTTATTGGAAAATATAGTGGTAATTATCTATTTTAAAAGTGTGCCATTTCTTCAATTTTCTATATTTTTCACTTTTTCGGGATTCGCCGACAAATTGTGAATACTGACTATCGAAATTATTTTTACTGGGTTGTTGGTGACCAAGACAGCAGAAGCTAGAGCTCGCGGGAGACTGTAAATAGCTTCGCCATTTTAAAATATTCTGAAAAAAAGAATCGTTGCAATTATAACAAATGATATCCAAAGTTTCAAAAATGTGAAATAAACCTTTCCCTTTAAAAAAATGCATAAAAATCAGCTCATTTTCACCCGCCTAAAAGTATTTCCACCCTTAATCACCATTTTGCATCAATTTCTAATTTAACATTTAAGCTTGTTCATTTCGTATCCAATACCGTCTCGGTTCGGCTTCATTTTCATTCCAATATCGGTGGCAATTGTAAATTTGCTTTGGAAACTGGATTAAATCCAATTTTCTGCAATGACTTTTAGAACACGTAAGCCTAGAAGGACACGGGGTCACCGTGAAAATTACAGCTTGGACTCGATGTACGGGAACGTTGCAACGCGATGCTGGTTGATATTAATCATAACGGTATGTTCTGAGAGCATGTTCGAATATTCAGTAACCCGTAACTGCAGTTGCATCCATGATGAATTGTACGCTTCCGTCGTATCCGATGTATTTGCGAAATGGCTACAAAATAATGCAAAAATTCATTTGCAGAAATTCAGCGGAGGGATCTGAACATCGAATGTACTATCAGGTTTCATTTATTTCCTCGGCCAGGTTAATTATGGTGAGAAAAATTCCGGCCGAGTGTAATACAAATTGACTGAATTATTTCATTTACGAATAACTCAATAATTCTCAGGAATCTAAAAATATAATGGGATCTAAACGTATAAATATCGTTAAATATTTATTTAAAAATTCCATAGTAGCTTTCACGAATTTTTTTATTTGAAATCCAAGTTTTCTGGATTTGTCGGCACGAGAAGATTCGAAAATTGCAATCGACTCACGCGAGATCCAGAAAAATTCTTCGAAATCAAACGATCGATGTGGTTCACCATTGAAAACAACAGAGGAAGAATCCATTTTGCGGAATGAATCGGGTCCGGCAAGAACGGTAGGAGAGAGAAGAAGGAACGAAGGCGGGTAAAAAGGATAAGGGTCGATCTGACGAGGGTACCTACCCTATATTGGCAGGCGTGGCTGCGGGTTACAGGGTGCAAGAGGGTTTTGGGGGACCGCTGATTGGTTCTCTTCGAACGGAATCGACTGAAAGACAAGGGACGAAAAGAGAGACAGAGTGAGAGAGGGGATCCCATGAAGCAAAAATAGAGCGAAAAGGAAGGACGAGGCTCGTGAGCATGGGGTGTACGGAGCTGAGTCGTCGAAGGGGTCGAATGCGAATACAACCTATCCCCGGGGTTGAAGCCCCGACGAAACCCTTATTCACGTGGTCCCTTAATAAAATGCGCATTTATACGAGCCTCTTGCGCACCGATATTGCCTCGCATAGAATTTGCAACGAAGCTTAGTGGCTTAAACGAAACCGTCCCGCTGATGATTAAATTTCAGGATGGATTTAATATCGGTGTCTCCCCGTTATCCAATCGTACGTCTTTCCTTCGAACAAGAATTCCATTACCCGCTGCTACCTTGACAGAATAAATATTGTACTCTTATCAAATATGGAGAGTAACTAATGACATTCCGAAATTTGTTTCAATTTTCCACGGTATTTTCTGTGCTTGTCAAACGAAGAACGGCGCAGGCCCTTCGAGTGTAGCCTTCTTTGATAACGTCATCTCAGGACAGGCCCGAGACGACGAAGTTTCGCGGACATCTCTGAAGGAGGGTGGCTCGAGCGAGCTCCAGTTTCTGGATAGGTGATTTATTCGCTTTGAATGATTAAAGAACGCGGGTAAAGGGTAGCAGGAGGGAAGGACGGAATAATAGCGTTCGATAGACTCATCAAAGTTTCTCGAGGAAAGTTTAAAGAGTTCCGGCTGCCTCTCCGGGCCTCCTCGCTGTCGATCGGGAAAGCGATCTACCTTGAAACTTCGAAAAGACTTTGCTTCAACTACTCTGAACAATCCCGACGATACCTGCAATACCTAGATTAACTAGATCTCTTTCTCTGTTCAAGAAGTCCACTTAGTTTTCAAAAAACATAGTCTATCCGAATCGCACCGTTACTTCGATTTACGAAAACGTTGGCGAAGAAAGTTTATGCAAACGGGCTTCGACGGATGTCTATTACAATTGCTCTGCCGGCGTAGAAAACTAAAGGGGAAAGGAGCACGGAGATTCAGAGGAAAGGGTTGAGATAGGTAAAAGGACTTTCTTCCAACGAGGCTTCGAAATTTGAATAATTTATAGCTCGTAAATAATGACGATTGTAATCAACCGGAACGAGGCCTCATTGTGGCGTGATCGGTAGTCTACAGTACTCGCAACGGAGCCACGGTAGCCGTGGATCGTGGGGACATGGCATGGGGTTCGGTAGCCTGGCGCGGCCAAAGGGTTGCGGCCTTTGATTTATTGCCGTGCGAATCGAACTTTTTCTTACGGAAGAAAGTATTCGCGTGAGTGGACGTCCGCGGGTGGTAAACTCCGCAGACGGTTCAGAACTAAAGGGTGAAATGGGTCAAAGAAATTTCCCTACGTCTCCAGAACTGTGCGTTCCTTTTCCTGTCTCTATTTCAATATTCCTTTGCTAACTCAAAGTTCGCCGGAAGAATCCTATTCGATTAAATGTGAAACAAACGAAACTTGAACGATCTCCATTAACCCTTTGCCTTAGAATTTTTCGTAACACGACGCGTGTCGAGGTTACTATTTAAATACCTTTATCGTGCAATTTGTATTCGCTCCGTTTGGATCGTATCCTCCGTTCTGAGTCGCACTTCTGCTTTTCCACCGTATTTTTATTTTTAACCCGTAACTCGAGTGTTGCTCGTTACCTTAAAGCAACGAGTGGATCCCATTAAATAAAATAATGGGTATTTATTAACCGAATCAAGAAGTCTTAAGGCAACCGCATTGCAGTTTCATTTTAAGAAGAGCAGAAAATTGACTAGAACGTTACATCGTTGTGACTAACGTGTTGTACTCGCGTGGCGTGAACTTCCGTTCCACGAGCGAGGTCCTCGTGGCTGATAAAGATCGCGCACCTACTGCCATTAAGGAAGAGGGAATGAAAGATAGCGGTACTGCTTACGGAGGGTTATTGTACGTCCATCGGTTACGGCTCATCAGCTGCTGTAACTTCTATCTTCGGCTGGAGGAGGATCGGAGGTCCCAAGGCGCCAACTTCGTCCTGTACCGCCTTCGTCATGTTTCCCACCTTCTTGTGCGTTGTCCATGCTCGCCGTTCTATTCAACCACGGCCCCTGATTGCTGTAAATCTTCAAATTACCAATAAATACCACAAATTGGTCGCGCTCGTGCTCCTCGACAGGCCAACAGAGGATCCGTGGTCCCTGGTGGCTCATAAAAGTTGTCCGGTTTTTTCTCCAACTTGTGCCGTGTTCCTTCTTGTTCGGTATTCTATGCTTTCCTGAGTTTTTGGCAAGGTAAGGGGTTCCTTGTTCTCTTTGTGTTACGGGCCGGATGTGGTAGAGAGTTTATGGATCGCCTTTATTAACATTATGATTTTATTACGTAGATAAATTGTAATGATGGATGCGTCAATAGAAGAAGAGGTTGCAATTGCTGGCACACTGGCGAATAATAGAGAACAATTTATCCGTTCGTCGAGCAAGGGCGTTGAAAATTTCAAGTCAAATAACGTAAGCTCAATAGCAAATGTTCCCCGATCGATCCACAGTGTGCAACGAGAGAGCGCAGCAACGTATTCAAATGTCACACAGCGCAGATTGCATCAGGAGGAACGAATCTTCCCGGCGTATCTCGAATCCAAGATATTTACAACTATCGATACCCATTCTTACGTAACACGGAACACGAGAGGCTGCCTCGGTTATACCTACACGGGGGCCAGGCCGCGCGAGAGCAGAACAGCACGCTTTAATTCGAAACCATTAGCGCAGGCCGAATCGATTGCGATTTTTCTATCGGGCCCACGGACTTTTTGAAAAATGAGGCGCTCTCCTGCGCTCGAAAGTGGTCCTAAAACGCTTGAAAAAATGCCGACAATGCGAATCCATTAATCTTGCCAGCTCGCGTTGCTGTCAGCTCTTTCTTCCTCTCTTCTCTCTGTCCCGTTCTCGCCGGACCTGTGTGCCTCCAGGACATCCCTTTGCACTTACCACCTGGAACAACAACGATTTTCCAAAACCCTACGGATTGAAAATGATTCGCTTACTACGGACGATGTTTCATTTAACAAAAGTCTTCTACGTGAATCGACGAGGACGCGTTAAACTATTGCGTACAAAAGATATCATAGACTGTCCCCTATGCGGAGAAATAATTCAGGTACACGTCGCGTGTAACAATGCAATAGACGGTTTCTAGGCAGAATAATTAAGACTTTCACGAGAGGCCAGTCGAGAGGTTCGCGAACCTCTTCGCGGTAACCTCTTTACCTCGTTTCCTCCTTCTATCGTTGGCCGATTTCGCACAACGCTGCGGCACGAGTCTACGATTTCCAAGCAGAACTTCTTGGACCATTACCAACCCGCAAGCCCCTTATCCTATTTCCAAAATCCGATTTTTCCATCCAATCTTCTCTCCATTCTTTTCTCATCAACTCTGCTGGAAAAGATCTTCATTCCGCTCGCGCGTCTCGCCCATAAAACGTGGCGTGAAGATCTTTCGAGGCCCCTCGAGAAGGAAGAAACCAAGCGGACAGCGAGGAAGGAAAGCTGGATGGGTCGTTCGAAAGCAATTAGCCCCGAAAACGTTTCTGGGTCGCGTTCGAGGACCATTTCCGAACAATGCACCGACGTTTTCGCTGTATGCAAACTGTTTTCGTGAAGACGCACGGTGCGGGGGGCGTCGAATGGTAATTGTCAAGGTCACGGATGCTGGTCGACCTTAACCCAGTTACCTCTTTCTTTCCGCTGCCTCGAGTGGCAATCAGCGTCCGAAGGGACGCTCGCCCTTTGCAAAGGGTTTCCCTGCTGTCGCCTAAACGTTGCTGTCGCTGTTGGATCTCTGGCTGTGTAGAAGCCGCTAATTGCGAAGATGTCACGGATACCGGAGACGAAAGGGTTGAAGAGACCGTGCGACGGTGTATTTGTTCTGGATCGTGTAGGTTCACGAATCGGGTCGTGAATATTCTTGAGAACTTGAGGAATGTTGCCCTGAAATGCGATGCAAGACTTTCGCCAATATTAAGCGAGCGTCGTATTCCAAATGAAATGAAACAAAACGAATCACCCTTCCGAGTTCCTCCTCGCCGCACCCCTCCGAGCCAATCAGTCCGACAACTTTTCACAACGACTATTTCCATCGTATCCGTACGCTCGAAGCGTAACGCATCGGAGAAACTCAGCCGACGAGCTTCTGGGCTTGTCGGAGGAAGGATGTCACGACGGCCAGGAGTGAAGGGGCGGAGGGGGCGGTGGAGGTGGAGGAGGTGGATCGTCGCTAACGACTTCGCGAGCCGCAGCCGCGAAAGGTGATGAATCACTTTTACCACTCACTCGGCCATTCTTCCTCGTCCGAGGAGGCCGACTGTCGACGTAAGCCGGCATAAACGCGGCTTTTTCTCGCTGGCCCGGGCTCCTTTGAGCACGTCGCCGGAAGAGCCTGCTCGCCGCACGCAAATTGCTTTCAAGCCGCGACGTCAGGTGGTAATTGCTCGCGGGTCGTGGGTCACGGGTCGCGTTAACGCCGTTACCATCCCCGCGGACCGACAATTATCGCGGCGTGCCGCGCTTTTCTTTCGTTTTTCATCGCGCGCAAGTGGAACTACTGTTGATCGGGCAGCTGGAACTTTCACTCGGCCGTACCTATAGATCCCTATCTCCGTGCTTCGTTGAGCTGTCGATGCACCCGCCGCGCCGTGCTAAATGCACGTGTTCCCCTTATCGATACGCGACAGAGACACCTTCGAAGCGCGGCTGATTGCGTCTTTCAACGGGTCGCGTCGATTTCAGAATGGAGTTTCGTGCTCGTCGCCTGTCAGCAACCGAAGGATGCTCAATCAACGCTTCTTGGACGGCTGTGATGCTCCTCTTGTTTACGGACCTGTGCTTGATTGGAGAGGATCGGCTGTTGGATCGGGCTTGTTGGTTAATTTGTGTAGGCGACCGAGTGGCTTCTGAAAGGGGCTTGGAATGTTGTTCGATGGACGGAGACAAGTAATTATTGAGTGTATATAGCAAGTCGATGGCTCCGTTGTTCGTTGTCAATAGGATTTGGAATAATCGAGGAGGTAACTGCGAGGGTACGCGTGTCGATACGGAAGAGGATCAAAGTATAGATGTATACTTGTGCCAACTAGAGGAACGTTCTCTGGCTTTATGGCAAGCTACGTGTAGCAGTTCGATACAAAAAGATTGATCTTTGCTTTCGATAAAGTCATCCCGCGGTAGTCGCTGCGTCGATATGTTGCATGACAATGCCAGACCTCACGTGGCGAGATTGACGAAGGACACATTATTGCAACTAGAATTGAACATTTCGCCACGCTAGATATATTCTACGAATATGTCGTCGAAATTTCTGTAATGGAAACGCAAATTTCCAAGACTTCTGTACCATAAAAATTATGAAACTTGTACAAAAAAAGAAAAAAATATATAAGCTTCCTGCAAACATAGCAACTTAGACCCACACCTTAACGCGTCCTATCTCGCTCGAATTCCTTTTCCATCCAGGGGCAACACAGGATCAAAGAGTGACAGCGATCCTTTTGAAGGTTGGTCCCGAAACCTAGCGGTGCAGAGGTGCGCAGGGGTGTCTCCCAGGGGGGCGCAGTTCCCTTTTCACGTCGACAAACGCGGGATCGTGACTCAGCAGCGAAATAGAATCTCCAGAGATTCCTGCTTTCCGCCTGGAACGGATCCGCTGCCAACACCTCCACGCAGGGTCGGTAGGTTCACGCGAAAATGGACGAATTCTCTCTTACATTCTGGATCCGAGGAGACACGCGTGGATTCTCGTGGAAACCGTGCCGAAATTCGTCAACCAGTCGCGTAAATATTTGGAATATTCTGTAAACTGCAGATCGATCGGTCCCCGAAGGCTTGAACGTTATGGAATGCTTAGAAAATATTTGGAATCTTGTTTGAACGCCATTAGCGATGGTGTCGTGTCGGACATTTAAAAGCTTTTCAAAGTCTTCGCGTTTGAAATGCGATAGGCGAGAAAGAAATATGGAATTATGCAGAAGTACAGCTAACAGTGTAACGCGAGGAGGATCTGATGTTCTAAATGATAGGGCAAGAAATAAGGACGTTGGTTTGCAAGATTCATGAAGCAGCAGTCGTACGTGAGTTTTCTTGTCAATGTCTGGCTACGAATAATTCCTGCCTGCAATTATACGCCAATATAAATGATGCACAATCGCATTGTAAATTCTTAGGTGTTTCAATTAACGTGTCACTGAATGTATAAATATATGTAGATAGGCAAGCTCTGATTGTCGATCGACCAGAACTTACCCTGAGGTTTTTTGTAAGCTGGAGTGATCATTGGTGAGCGGGTTTATAAAGATTCTCAACAAAATAATGAAACGATCAATTTTGAAAACGATATGAAAATAAAATTCTTGTTCCAAGTCCATCGAAAATTCCAAAGTTCCACGGGTACTCTAAGTCTCAAAAATTGATTTCAATTATTGACGGATGAATGGAGTGTGTAGTCTACCTAGTCAACAGGCGATGCCAAGAAATTTTAATTCACCAGCAATTTGTGATCGTGCCGCGAACGATCAACAAGTAAAATGTAGCAGGCTGATAATAAAGCGATGAAAGTGATAAATCGCGATGGTCCCACCCCCAGAGTTGGAGGGGCGGCGTATTGCGTTATTAAAAGTTTCCTAATGATCGATAATAAGCAACCAGCCGGCTGGGACTGATATTAAATCGTAAACTACTGCGTTTCCATTTATCATTATCACGATGAAACTCGATGTTTCGCGGCTGTGCCTTCAGTCGCGAACTTAGCCGGAGAATTCCAGCCAAACGGGTTTCCACGGGAAAGCGCTCCCGACAGACCGAGAAGATTCTTTCGAATGGCTGCGAAACTTGCGTAAAAATTTCCGGGACTGCACAGAAGATCACAGAGATCGTTGGAGGTTGCAATGGAAGGTTTATTCGAGATGGAGGGACGCCATTTTCAATAGGCTTCAAAGCTGGATATATTTTGTCTCTCACGAGAAAAATTCGTTTCAAAATTCAAAATTCTTATAGAAGAATTTTTGTTGAGCGAGGGTCGCTATATATTTCGGGACAATAGTTATAAAAGAAAATTACTAAGCAATACTTACGAAAAAATTCGTTGTTTCAGAACCTACTTCTTGAAACGTACATATCAACGCGTTCAACAACAATGATATTACACAAAATTTCGTTACCCAAGAAAGCAACGCGGAACAAAGAAATTTTACGTAAGAGCACACTCCAATAACATCATCGCAAGCTGTTCCATTCCAACTAAATCCGCAGACCCACACAACCCCTGTACAACAATTGCAGAGAAAGTTTCGTCCATAATTCCCGGTCCACTCGAGGTCCCCAGAAGATTGGGGCACACATGGCGGCCAGCGGCAAGCTCTCATGGGCGATCTCGCGATAATCGTCATCCAGGAGATCGCGGTAGCTACGGGTGAAAGGGAAAAATACGAGGGCGAACGAGAGGGAATCATCGTTGACGAACTACGACTGCAGGGGTGGCTGTGGGTGTAAAAGGAGGGTGTCATGCCGGCTCACCGGGAAAAGTGATTGATTGTGTTTCGCCGGAAGAGCAGAGAAGAGGAGAGCTTCTCTCGAACAGAAGCTGGGAGGGGTGAAAAACGTGGACGAAAGGCAGAGAAAGAAGGAGCGCTGCCAGAAAACGCTGTCGCGAGGGTGGCTGAGAGGGTGGAGAAGGAAGACGGAAGCCTGCGAAGAGAGGAAGTTGATAGAGACAGAGAAGTCGAGCCGCAAAACGAGGAGACAACGTTTGTGCTACCCTCTACCCACCCTCTCGTCCTACGTCATCCACAAGCCCCTTCATCCCCCTCGTAGATTCCACTCCAGGAGACGCTCCTTTCGTCTAGTGGCGCATGAAGTGGCCGCAAGAAAAATAGAAATAAGCCACCGCGTGGTATCTTGCTTAACGAAAAACCACGACGCCAGGAAGCGCAATGAGGAAAAAAACTGGCGATGTGCTCTCAGCGTTCGCTGGATTACCGCCCCTTTCCGTTTCATGGAATCACCGGTTCTTCTCGGCTGGACCTTTGCTGATGAGAAATATCGCGTGGATCCTTTTATCGTTACTGTGGAAGTACGACATTGGTATTTCGATGTCCTGCAGATGGCTGATCGGCGACTACGGAAATTATTTATTTATCAAGAAGATTGCTGCATTTTTGCTGGCAGTCCTAAGATTGATTTGAATTTTCCATGGATCTGTGGAAGCTTTCATTAAGAAGACACATTTTGGGGGAATCGAAAATGCAGTTTAGACTGCTACTTTCGGCACCGCTTTACCGCGACTAGTAAAAGTAACATGCAGATGGTTAGACCGCCCTGTCGAGCGACGGCTCATTGTCCTGGTATGGCAAAACACAGTGAGTGTGCTCTTTGTGTAATGACTCGGCGCTTTATAAGCTTCGCTCCTCGCAGCTGATCGCGAGTAGACGTACTTGACCGAGTGCAGCGAGACACTTGTAGAGCACTAATATAAACACTCGGCGAAAGAACCATTACGTCTGAGCCATTACTTTCAATTTGGACCATGTCGAAGCCTCTTACGTAAGGCGCGATCCTAAACGTACAGTCGGTGTTATAGAAATCACGGCGCGAACCGATTAACACCTGACCGTGAATGATTCCTCGATGGATAGATAAACGTGTTTGTGTGCATTATTATTACTAGACAGAGGATTTTTACTTCGCAATCGTGACGTAAATCGCGAGAAATAAAATGGTAAAACATGTCAGGTATATCTTTAATGTATATTATGTATTGTGGATATATTCGTATTGGATATATCCGTACGTCAGTAATTAATATAATTGAGAAACAAAAGAACGCTCAAAAGCGTTCTTCTTAATAAAGAATATTTGTATGTCTTTAAGGAAATATTATTATGAAATAATTAATTCACAATGTTTTGCATCTATTCGAAAGATATTTTATTTCTCAGTTTAAAAACATTTCGCCGGTCCCCTTCCGTGCAACGCGTACTCAATATCTCCCTCGAAACTTTGATACTCCGATGCATTCATTGATCCGCCACGCTACTTTTAAAAAACATTCCCTGGACTCTACAAAATCCCACAACAACGGTTTCATTTACCTTTGCATTACTCCTGTATATATCCCATACAATTCATTCGCCACAACCTTCGCAAACGCGCCCCAAGGTATTTATTACCGCCGGAGCTTCTGTACCATAAAAAGCCAAGTCACGCCGACGACATCCCCCAATTAGCATCGCGGTATCATTTAACCCCCGATGGTACGATCTCAATAAAGTTAGACAGCGTCGATCGTCGTCGTTTGGGCCGTTCGTCCGCCACGCTCGCGTAGCTGGATTTCAGAAGGATGGAGGCGGGTTAAGGAGATCCGTAGGAGTGACTACACGGTTCTAGGTACCCTCGAGTATGGCCCCATAAGGGCACGGGATCCACGCTTTCCGTGGCAGGGGTTGGTCTCGTGCTTCCACGGAGTGGGGCTGCCTGGCGGCAGAGTAAGAGGGACGCCACGGAGAGGGGGTTTCCCGGCTCTCCGCAACGGCTCGCAGCCAGCCGGCCTGGTCGGAACGGGAGGGAGTTGGGAACAGAGTTGGTCGAGTTGCCAGACGAGTTTCTGCCGAGGCAGCACGAGCTCACTTTCATGGCTCTCTGACAGCTTGCCCGGTGTCAACGTGACCGTCGTCTCTGCTGCCTGATCGCCACGACGAAACAGTGTGAAGTGAATGTAGACGTCCAGTATTGATAGTTGGAAGTTTGGTGACTAAAGCTGTAATTGGGATCCAGAGTTTTTAGCAGCTTTCGGGTGTAACCATTCTGTTGGATAGGTCTCAGGGACGTTGATCCAGATCGACGGAACGTGGCATCGATAGAGAAGTGGACGGTGTGAAATTGGATAGGAGTAAAAAGAAGTTGAAGCGATAGGAGCACGGGTGCGCAGAGAGATTGGGTGACCGTCGCTCGCAGAGGACACGAAGAAAGAAGTTAGTGCACCTGCCGCGGTGGATTTTGTGGCGCTACTCACGTGTTCCATGCGTGCCATGCTATCCATCATGGGAGCAGACTGGGAGCAGCTCTGATTGGTCGGTGCCGCGGTCACGTGGTATGGTAATTGGACTCCGGTGGGCGGGAAGGAGCGAACGAGGCCGCGGAGCGTCGGGGAAGATCGCAAAAGTGGCGGAAGGAGAGGAGAGGATAAGCAGCTGTCCACCGGGAGTCTGCTACTCTCCGTGGTCTTGCTCTTTTCGCTCGTTTTCTTTCCCCTTTCTGTCTTTCTCCCTTTACCGTCCTCTGCGTCTCGCCGTGCCACCCTTTCCCCTTCGAAGGAAAAAGTTACCCCGTACGCGCAGAGGGATGTCGGCCGCGGGCTACAGTGCAGTGCGGTGTGTATTCCTACAATGAATATCGTCAGCATGGAGCTCACGAACTACACGAACTAGACCCGGAATAGTGACAGGGATACGAACTGAAACGGACCAGTGAATACCGTCGTTAAATCTCGTTAACTCGTATCGATAACTCAAAGTGGTGCTCCAACCTAATTGAACCCTAGCGAAGATGAGTTCGTTTCTAATGAATCCATCCGCCGGCGGTGGATATCATCACCATCAGCAACAGCAAGCTGCGACCAGTCACCATTTGGCTGCCACTTCGGTGATGGTGGATCCAAAGTTTCCTCCCAGCGAGGAGTACAGTCAGAGCAACTATATCCCGTCTACAGGGGCGGATTTCTTCCCGGCGAGCGCTGGTGGTCATCATCTGAATCATCCTCAGTCGCATCAGCTGCAGTACGGTTATCATCAGCACCATCATCAGGCAGCGTCCACTCCGTACGGAGCATCGTCGGCTGTCCAACTGAACGGCGGCTACGCTGGATACGGTGGTTACTATGGACCGCATCATCCTCATCACCAAGTGCACGCGGTTCATCACGCCAGCCTGCATCCTCATCACCACGCAGTGGGTGCACTCGCGATGCCGCCGGAAGCTCAGCAGCCGCCGCTCACGTGTCCGCCTTCGATGCAGAATCAGCAGCAACCTCAGCAGCAACCACCTGTGTCCGCGTCCACTGTCCTTGGTTCCACTCCGCTGTCACCGGGGATTATGCAGAATCACGTGCAGCCGTCGGACAGTCATCAGCATCATCAGCCGCCGAGTCAGCAACTGCCGCCGCACGAAAACAATGCGTGCAGTCCGGCGAGTTCTGGTCACCTGCATCGCGACAATTCGCCGGACCTTCAGCAGCAATCGACGGGTAGCCAACAGTCGCAACATATACAGAACGCGCAGCCACAGCAGCAACAGAGCCAGCAGCAGACGCAGCAGCATCACGTGGACGATGGGTCGGATCAGGACGACATGGAGGACGATCAGATGATGGACGGATCGCCAGGGATGATGGAGGACGAGGAAGAGGACGAGGAGAACGGGGATCGTGTGATTTATCCGTGGATGAAGAAGATTCACGTTGCTGGCGTCGGTGAGTTGAAGCTTTCAGCGTCCCGTCTTTTCTTTATTCGTTGAAGTGTCTTTGGCGATGGCGAAGACTGCCCGATTTGGGGAATTCAATGTCGCTGTCGTGTCCCGTAAATTCAACCTTATCTCCTGGACTTTATGGCTCATTAAAATTGCGGTCCACTGGGCTCTATTTGATTAAAAGGCTCTAGTGCGTGATTTAAAGATAATAATTTCGCTGGACGACGGAAGATTAAGCAAACGTTCATTATCCGTCGGAACACCGCAGCTTAGAAAACTGAGGTCGTTCTGTTTCTAAAAGTTTGCGTCCACTTAATACGCTTCACTATTCCTCTCTAAATAAGTGTCCCAGCATAATATCAGTAGGGTTCTCCGTGTCACTTGTGGGTTTATTAGACTGATTGTATTTACGAGGTAGATTGGTCGGGATGCATCGAACCCTGCTCCGTCCCCAGTACTCAAACTTAAAATCTCCGGCAACAAAGCACATTTGCCACACGCCGCAAAGTGCACGACGAGAATATCGAAGCATTGTTGCGAGGTTTACCTGTGCAACTGATACACCGTGGCCGCAAGGTGACGCATTGCCGAACAGTCGGAAGACTGATGCGCTGCAATTTATCGTTGCACCTTCCCGATCACCTGCGCGAGATTTTAGAAGCCTACCCATTTACCATCTATTCGGTTACGCCTAGTATCGCTATTCTTCATCTCTTAGCGTACGTCAGGTTGAGAAATAGCGGGACTGTATTGACGATTCCAAACACGTATTAAGAAAAAAAAGACAAATTGCCAGGAACTTGTCCTGTTTCCAGGAATGATATCAAAGTAACACGGCCGGCTAAAAGTTTCGGACCACATCCATGGTTGCGCAGATATTGAATGGCTTCTTAACGATTCATTGGTCTGATTCTATATGTTCTAGTTTGGAAATGTATTTCAATTTTCAACTTGGTATTATTATTTATCCGCTAAATGCCAAATAGTTTGAACACCTTTGGCCGCCGTTCTATTTTATATTACGAAAAGTATTGGACTATTATTATCTGCATCTCGTACACTGACAGGAGTTTTATAAAATACAGAAAATCGATAGCACGTAAATGCAGTTCAGGCAGAATTTCCCAACCACGCGATACGCAATAATGGAAGGCGCTGTTTACTGAATACGTTTCGACAAGAATGGCAGAAGTTAAACGCACAGCGAGCGTTCCCGATCGCGGGAGGCGTTTCGCAGAAGGATTATGTATCCTGAATGGGAATTTTTGCAACGTAATATCCCACAGAATTGGGCTGCCTTCGCAGCCTCAAATTTCTATTCCATTTTCAACGGGGAAAATGCTGTTCATTCCAGCTTGCAACTATTTCGCTTTTGAGCCCGTTCCAGCCGGGATACTATAGCCGCCACAGTGGAATATCATAATTCATATTGCCAGGTAACAAAAAATATTGTCGACGAAGGAAAGACGGAATGCCGTATGGCAAACTAGTTCCTAACGCGTCGCTCTACCGTAACGGTGGCTGTCTTCGTCCCTTTCTTCCCATTGCATCGCAAATTTCGTTGCAACAGAGGCACACGAATGGGAAGCGGAAATGGCTCGATTCAATATCAATGAGAAAAATGTCGAATTTAATTCGGGATTCATAAATAACGAAGGATATATAAAAAATGTGAGTTCCCTATCGAATCAGCTGCAAATCAGTTAATATTTTTCACGCGCTCAGAACACCTCCGACATCTTCGTTTTTTGTTAAAAGAAAATACAGAATTCGTATCAGACTGGCTAAGAAATGTCTCTTCCCCTATTCAAAAATATTCTTCCAAACATTCTCATTCAATATCTACTCTTTAACATTCCTCCGTTTCTCAATTTAAAAAGAAAGCAGACCTCGCATAAAGATCACTGCTAAATTCTCGTTTCCTTCACCGCCAAGTATTCATCCCATACATCCGCATTGCAATACATTCAATAATATTTCCCAACGTTTCTCCATTCTTCCCACCATTTCGTGCCTCGTTCTCGAAATAGAACTCGCCCCCTCGTTTCATGAACTCAACCCGCAGCCACGCGGACTTGCAATTTCTCTTTTTTTTCCACGGCAGTATCATTTTCGCGCATAGCACGTTGTTCAGTTCGACGTCCAGGGCCTGTAAAGCCTGGTATGCATGTCCGTCGGGCTGTCGGAGACTGCAATCTCTCCCCTCGGAACGTCGAAGCTTGGCGACCGGACGCTGCTGCTAGAAGGGCCTTCCCGAGACCGTCGGTCAGCTTTGGAATGGAATGTGTCTGCACAGATTCTAAACTGAACTCGCTGCCATGCTTCCTCTATCGTGGCCGTTCGGACCACCAAGGAACGCTTCTAGCATGCAACGCGTGGATTGACGTGGCTTGATACGGCGAACGATCGATGCACGAATATCTTCTCGTGCGTCACCTTCGTGGCGACCCTAGCCTATGGTAGTGACGAGCCATGATGGCCACTTCTGATACGGCCTCTTGTTGGAACTCTGAACAGGGAAACCGTGGAACTGCTACGGTACGGTTGGTTGTCCGATGTTTGGTTGGACGACGAAAGTCGACGGAAAATTGGTGGCAGAATAGCTGGATATTAGAGTGGGCAATTGCGTGAAAGAGGGTAGAGGAGGGTCGGTAAATTGTTGTTGCAAACTTATTCGTTTAATCGAGCTCACTGTGATTCGAAACGAGTTTGCAGCCTGACAAATCGAGTCGTTGATATGCAGGCTTTTGTAGATTTAGAGAAAGAAGGGTAATTATACTGTTGCTGTTGCAGGAATTATACTCAAGGTTCGATGAACCTAACAACCCGATAAGACTTCATTCGTCCAAATTAAATGAATCGAATTTGCATCGAGTTCTAAGCCCAGCAAATCCAGTGCCGTCGCGAAACTAATTTGGCAGCACGTACTTTAGCAACGTTACAACGTGTCGTTACAATGTGTCGCTCCGCTCGCAATGTGTTCCCCCCGTCGGACTTGTGTTCACACACCAGTCTCGATTATCGAATTCTCGACTATGCGTCCGATGAAAGATGTCTGCCCATAATCCTGCTTCGAGCTCGACAAGCATCTCGGCTACCTGACGGTCGCCACAGGCCGGCCTTGGAACATTGGCCCTCCGATTGTGAAATGTGGAGCCGGTTGTTTGTTGCGTTTCTCTGGAGAACGACGGTGTCGGTGTTGGTGCTCGTGTCACGTCACTTTATCCTCTGATCGGCGATGGTACGTTCCCGTAGAGCAGAATATGAGCCACTCGACAGATACACGCCGCCTGAAAAGTATCGACAATAGCGCAAGACTTAAAATAATGGCGCCTGTCACCGGTCGAATCGGGTGCTTGCCCGAAAGCTGCGACGAATTTTGTGTCGAGATAGTGCACCCTGAAAATGCCGGCCTCGATGCGCGTTATTAATTGCCCGGGCACTCGTTACTTTCGTTCTCGTTCGGATAATTCTTTCAAGCGATCAGATAGAAGTTTCGTGAGGTTGAAGAATGGGACCGATTGTCGGCTGGTGTGTTGGACGGTCGTGGAAAAATTCTTCGTTCAGGCGTGCTTCTCGCGGCTGAGGTAAGGTACGTGATGCCTGAAAAAGTGTGACATAAAAGGGAAACATAGGCAGGGGTGACAGCGGGTCGGTTGTGTTGAAGAATCCACTCGTAGGGTTAGGTGTATAAAAAGCCTGGGTTTCCGTGCGTGCCTCTGTTAAGTAGGGGAAAAAAAACCGAGTGAATATTAAGCGGAGAATTGCGCGTAAATATTCACGTATAATTGCTTGAATAAAACGCTCGGTTATTTCTGTCCCGTCATTACGCGGCGGTACGCAAGGCTGAATCGATCACGCGATTTTTGCTGAAATTCTGCAACACCTGTCAGTTTCCTGATACATCTACGCAATAGAGCTTCCCTGCAATAATAAACCGCGAGCGGTTCGACTTAACGCGACCCTAACTTAACACCCTCGATCTTCGATCTCCATTGATATCGCGCTACAAAGTCTCGAAAACGTTTCCTCACATTCAGAACACCGCAAGCACCCTCACTAACGTCGCCCCATCTATTTGATTCTTGCAGCGAATGGCTCGTACCAGCCGGGAATGGAGCCGAAGAGGCAGAGGACCGCGTACACGAGGCACCAGATACTCGAGCTGGAGAAGGAGTTCCATTACAATAGGTATCTGACGAGACGGCGACGGATCGAGATCGCTCATACCCTGGTGCTCTCCGAGCGGCAGATAAAAATCTGGTTCCAGAATCGTCGAATGAAGTGGAAGAAGGACAACAAGCTGCCGAACACGAAGAACGTGCGCAGGAAGAACGCGAACGGCCAGACAGCTCCGCCTACATCGAAGCCAACCAAAACGTCGACCACCAGAGGCAAATTGGCAACGGGGAATAACAATAGTCAGAGGAAGAACAACAACAATTCACCGTCCAGTGGTATAGACGTTGGCTTAGATTCCAACGTCGGTCTGACCGACATGGCGGACGTGCACGCGGTGAACACCGCCCTTCCGCATACGAACGTGGTTCATCCGAGCTTCCAAGGTCACCCACACCCTCTGGCTCATCTCCAGGCGCAGCTGAGTCATCATCATGTGAGCAGCATGATGGAGGGACCGACGGGAGGACCATTGGGACACATCGGCCCCGGAAGTATCAGCCCTCTCGCCCCTGCGACCAGTCCCTCTGGACTATCGCAGGTCTCTGCGCCTATTCCGCCACCGGCGATCAAGTCTGATTACGGGTTAACGGCGCTGTAACATCCGTTCGGGGACCTGGACTGTTTGAGTCGACTGTCGAGTTTCAATGCTGTTAACCTGGAACCTGGGTTCGTTGCTGTTTTATCGTAGACGAACATGATGGTTCGTTCTCTTCGTGCGTCCGTTTAATTGGCGCCCCGCCGATCCCAGGGTTAGCCCCGCGGACGATTATGGGGAGGATATGGTGGAGTGTGATATGGGGGTCGAGGACAGGAAGAACGGTGACGAGTCGCGTCACTGCTCGATGCTTTCTCCGGGCAATCATTGTTTGACGAATGATTCCTCGACGCGAGAGGAAATTGGTCGCTGCAGGAGCCGGAAGAATTCTACTTGGGTCTCACGCCATCAAAATCGAGGCGACTCGCGCTGGCTCGAATAAAGATGGCACATGGCTCGGGTTCCCTGCGACCCTTTGGCTCTTCCTTGGAGACGGCTGAGTCATCGTCATCTGGATGACACGACGGACGGCTGCTGGTCTGACGAAACAAACGGGTGCTGACGGTATCGGTTACCCGTTTCTTCCGTTACTGGCGCGCAGAAGTTAGCGACGCTGGTCTGTTGGGACAACGGGGACGCGTTTGAAGATTGTCGTCAAAGGGGAAGACGCTAATCACCATTTTAACCCACAAAACGACGCCATTCGAACTGTGAAGCACCACGCCTAGCACTCGAGGACTGAGTGACGAGTGTCAACGGGTGAAGAGTCTGCAGTTTGGATTCTGGGAGGTCCTGGCAGAACTCGACGACCCGGGGTTGTTTACGGAAGGGTGTGA
The DNA here is from genome assembly GCA_963583965.1 of Nomada ferruginata. Lineage (NCBI taxonomy): Eukaryota > Metazoa > Arthropoda > Insecta > Hymenoptera > Apidae > Nomada > Nomada ferruginata. The sequence goes on along the minus strand of OY757214.1, from coordinate 3,726,469 downwards.
AAAAAAGTGGACTACAGTTTGGGACTTTGTGTCGGTGATAGATACTTGTGGTGTTGCGTGTAGAGACGAGAGACTGCACGGGGGTGCGTCGGAACTCAAAGTTTCTTGCTCCTAGAGCGGTAGAAGATGAAATTTCGTTCGTTACCTTCGACGTTTCATCCCCTGCATGTAATAGACTCTCGTTCGTCGTTCGACGAATGTTTTTCGCTGAAGATTACGTTTCTACGCAGTCGAAGGTAAAGTCGCTTTATCTTCCAGCGTTTCACGAACGTTCAACAATAATGACTTTTCGTTTGTCGGAAGCTGTGATCAGATAAGTAACCATCCCCCCCGATCGAAGATTATCGGAAACGATCGATTCGTTTTACCGCACGTGAAGCTGTACATACTCTAGCTGTACATAGTCGTGTAAAGAAAGTCTTATCGCTATGTGATTAAAGTGCATCGTATTTCGTATGTTATTACGTAAGTGTGCGGTCTTAGTATGTTAAGTATTCGACAGAGGACTATCGTGAGATGTTCCACCACGAAACACTTTCGTGTTCATCGATCGAACGTTACGAAATCGTTCGACAATTGTTTCTTCGTGCAAGAGAGGGGTTCGGTGTGAAGGAGGAGTACAGTGGCGTTAGCTTTGAAACTGATTTAATAAAATGATACAAAATATAGCGGTGGAGCTTTTTCAATACCTTAGACGTAGATATAGCACGATACTCTGTTTTCTAAAAAACTAGACGTCGACACGGAAGTACATGCCCCTTGAAAAATACAGTATCTATATAGTCTTGTCAGTTTATTCGCTCGCAAAACGAGATCTTTGTTCACTAAATTGCCGCTCGTTGCCTCGGACGAAGTGGAAGTTTCCTGTACCCGTCAGGCACAACGTGACGAGATCATCGGACAGAGGACGTCTCGGACTTCGCGAAATCTTAAAAACGAAAACAAAGTAGTAAGAATAAGAAATGGCATTCAAGCTGGCGTCACGTGTACATTGTAAATAACGCTGCGAGATATCGTCTATTTTTGTCGCGAAAGTACCCGGAACGACCAATAACGTGGACTAGATTAAAAAATTAATAGACGGCGTCGAACGGAAACCGGAAGATATATTACTGTGACGAGTAGCAATCAAACGATTTAAATGCACAGAGCCGCTGTGACGATATACCAAAACGATGTTTATCAGACTAAATATAGGGCTGTAGAGGTATTAAGAAGCATTAACGCGACACGTTCTATTCTAAATGAGCGAGAAAGAAAGCGATCCTAGTGTAATTAGCGTGTTTTAAGCAGACAAGTGCACGAGTTTACGAGAACGTTCTACTAAGTGTGACATTATACTCCTTGATATTCTATTCGATAATGTATATAGCCTGTACGATAAGAACGTATTTCGGCACACTTCGATGCTTATGTTTATATTGATCGTAGAGATCGATCAAGATACAATCGTGAAGTAAAGTGAATCAATAAATAAATGTTTCGTAATTTACAATAATGCCGTGTTTCCTCAAACGAACATCCACCCGCTATTCCAACGAACCACGATCCATTTCTTTTTCCTTTCAATTTTTGGACGACGATCCGACAATTTCATTAACGCGACAATTTTTTTACCCTGTCGCGTTCAACCCGAACCGCCTTTCGTGCCGACATTTATACCACCGTTGGCTATTTTCGCGTGGAATCGTTGCACTCGTATCTCGTTTCATCCTATTTTCACTGCTATCGCGAACCTAGAAAATTAACATTTCGTTTATTATAGATTCGTTGTCGGTTGCATTTTTATCGGGTTTTCGCACGATACATCATTCCCGCAGGAAACAAACGATAGCCAGGCGAGTCGAGGTAAACATGTTAGTTGACGGCGTTGACAGTATCTCATCGATATTACGTATGTAAAGTTACGTGCATAAATATATTTACCGGTTGCGCAGAGAGAGCGGGAGAAAGAGAGAGCGCATAATAAATCATTTCCCTTCGAAAAGGCATAGCGATTGCTGGAAAATGCAAGAAAGAAGTGACGAAATAATGCCGACTATGAATCATGCCAGATAAGAGCGACGCGCAAAATCATCGTACAAGCGCGGCCCGAAAAGTCGCATCACTACATTATGCTTCTTTACCCAGCGGTGAACTGTCAATTTATAACGAGAGGTACACATCTCGTGCTGTGTACCCCGAATTACGATGACACTTTGAAAGACGCGGATGCATAGTCATTTTTACAAAACCGCATAATTTTTTGTTTCAACCTCAGAGGGTAATCGAGCGAAGCTTGTTACGCGGCAGCAAGAGAACGGTGAAACGTTGCAAGTCGAAATTGCGCGACGTCTCAACCCTTCTATCGTTCCAAAGGTGCGATAGGAAATATGCGAAATCGCGCGAGTTGAACGCGAAGAAGGTATAATTTTTTGTTTCAACCTCAGAGGGTATTCGAGCGGAGCCTGTTACGCGGCAGCAAGAGAACGGTGCAACGTTGCAAGTCGAAATTACGCGACGTCTCAACCCTTCTATCGTTCCACAGGTGCGATAGGAAATATGCGAAACCGCGCGAGGTGAACGCGAAGAAAGTAAAAGACACACAGGAAGAAAAATATACTTTTACCAAGGCGTAATCTACCATTTGCATAATCTAACCGACTAGACTCCCAAAAGCAGATACCAAACATCGTCGCCGAGTTATCGAACCTCGGATCGACCAAACACGATCCCAGCTCGGGCCGCAGCAGATGTATCGATTTCTTATCGGGGACCCCCCCGCGACACGTAACAATATCGTAGTAGTGGAACAGTCTACAACCGTCACGGGGACATTCTGTTAGCTGGTCCCTTGCTCGAAAGGGGTTCTCCAACGGGTGCCGTCTCTCCTTCGTGGCCTATGGACACGTTCGTGTACACTCGCCCATGCGTGCATCGTTGTCGCGGCAGCGCATGCGCCAGCACGTGCGTGATTGCCGCAACCTGGCCTGGGGATATGCCGCAGCAGCCTCGAAAAGAAGGGTGGCACCCGGAAAGCGAATGAGGGGCCGGCTGCACGACCCTGCCTCCGCCCATGCAACCAGCAGCCCGGCCAACAGCCGAGATAACCTGCTACCACCCAGGATCGAAAGTCAGAAGTTCGTGGTTTGCGTTTTAGTTTCGCGTTTCTTGGAATAATCGTGTCGTCTGCGTGGAATATCGCGATATGCGAGGGGGATGTTAATTGTTCGACGATTCGAGAGATTTTAGACTCTCGATTGTGAACGGTGGATGGCGGGAAAGGGATGATAATTAGATGGGTAGGACTGTAGTTTTGCCAACGAGTCGTCGGTATAGATTGATTATTGTTCGTGTATAATTTATTATTATTATTTTTGGGCAGGGCTGTTTTTGTCAGACACTGTTTTCGAACGACGTGCAATGTCCACAACGCGATCGACGACCCGGTGCTGGTAGGGGGCTAGTAAAAAAGTTCGAGGGAATTATTGTATAGCATGGGAAACATTGAGCTCCTCGGCAGGCGAGGAGGAAGGAAGCGCGCAAGAGCAGCTAATTGCAAGATTTAAACACTGCTCCGCTAGCCAGGGCCGACCTCCGTTATCTTCCGGCGCTGAACACCCTTACAAGCCACTCTCGGATATAGATTGTGTTGGGCGTGGATTAAGGTAAACAGGCTGGCCGGTACATTGTTCCGAAACTGTACGTATTCAAACCATGTTACAATTTACACAAGACTTACCACTGATCGAAGAAATACGTTTGCACGTTAAATCGTTCACAAAAATGCGAAAGAGGCACAGAATTATTAACAAAAAAGTACCACAATAATATATAATCAGATTTCTTTTTATTCCACGAATTCAGCGGTCTTTTTTTACACTTCTCCACACTTATGTCATACATACCTACCCCCATAATTTTTCCTCTCTGCCATACACCGTTTCACAAATAATTATCCACACTAGCGCCAAGAAAAAAGAATCAAGTCAAAGAATCTCCGTGCAATTCCCTCCGACGCAATCACTAGCTCCTCGTCCAACGCAGCTCCCACAGATTCGACGCCCCAAGCGGACAGTGACATTCTACGAACGCGAAATACCTTCCGGGCCGGGTTATCGGATCTACCTTACGTTTCGTGACCCTATTTTCAGGCGGCGTTGTTCCACCTACACGCCGCGTTCCACATTCGTTGCGGCAAGACAAATGATCCGTACACGCCGGTCATTTCGCTCGCATCCGCCTGGCTATCGCGTGATCTACAAGCTGTACGGTGCACGGTGTGCAGTGGGTGGTCAAGGGATCGCTCGTTTGCCAAACTCCAGGGACAAACAACGCGAAATTCGCGCCTACGTTTCGTCTCGCCCCTCCTGCCGTCCTCTAGTCAAGATTTAACGGCTTTCTGACCACACACTTCGGTTGCGCAACGCTATCCGCCTGACAAATGATAGCGGGGAAACCGTCCGCGTTGCACTACTTAAGGCGATTGCAGCTTTAGGTTCGCGGGAGGACGTGCCATGGGGATCGATGGATAATCCCTGTAGCGAGTGGATGAGAAGGAAAAATGCTGCGGGAATTTGATCGCCAGTCGAAAGATTGGAGGAGATCGTCGGAGGAATTGTTTCGCGTCGGGGAGACGATATTTGGAAATATGTACACCTTTGGGAATTGAACGGTTCCTTGGGGAATATAAAGTGTGATTCTAGTGAATAAAAATTTCGCCGATCCTTGCATCGAGAATATGTCTGGCTTCGAGGGCACAGCAGCGTAAAGGTCAATCTGCCTTAAATGCAGGGCTCGATTTCGACTCTCGGGGATATTTGGAACGGACGTTGGGAGTTGCTGAAGGTTTCCGAGTGCATCGGAAGATTTATGGTGAGGCGTAACAAGGTTGCATTCGGAGGCAGCGTAATGGTGTTTCCCGTTGAGACAAGCGGACAGCTAGCCGGTTAAAAAAATGATTACCACCAAATGGAAAACTGTATTCGATAATCGATACTTGATGCCTGCAGTGCCTACCACGCATAGCCTGCATCGCGTCGTAGGTATACGATTCTTCATGAAATAATTTTCATGCATGGTCGTGCGATTGAAATCGACACCTGTGCCACCCTGCCACGGCCGAGACTTGTCGTTCAAAAATTTAGAACAGCAAAAATAATGTGACCGCAAGTTTCGGCGATCCCCGTTGCGTGTAATTGGAGAGGATTAACGAGTCACGACTCCATTTATCAGGGCCCGTAATTATAAAGCGTCCCGCTCCCTCTCGCGCCACCCCCTTTTCGCGTTCGTCGCGTCACTTTACGCTCGCTCCAACGACTGACTGACATACCCCCGAGGCAGCTTCGCATCTCAAATACACATTAGGCTGTAACTAAAGATAACAGGAGCCCTGTGTCGTCGTCGTCGTCGTCGACGGGGGAGCCCGGTGAAATTAGATTGGAGCCCGCAACCGCCGCGGACACCTCGTCAACCCGTGTTCGATCACCCCCGTGATGCTAATCGGAACTCCTACGGTTTTACAGTATGGCGGTACTGGTACTGAAAATGGATGGTAGTAACCCTGGCTGTGCAGGAGTGTATAAAAATGGTTATTATTGCTTTTCTTGTAACGGCAGGGTGATAATAGTTTCATAGGCGAAGGGAGATAGAATTGAAAGGGAATACTTTGCAAAAGCAACTAACAAGGAAGGTTAGGCAACCCGAAGATTCAGAAACGCATGAAACTTTGCATACACGTGAAGTATATCATCCGTAATGCAACCCTATTTTCTGTTTGTGCCATAATTCGGTCTTAAGGGGTGAAAGCAGCTCTTGAAAAAAATTCAGAAAGCTCTTCTTCGTGAAATATCTCAAGAACGTTAACCGATATTTAAAAAAAGTATAAACAAAACTTGCATCGCTTTATTGCGTCTACAAAACTGTGGAAAATTTATTTTTGAAAAATCCACGGAAAAATAATATTAAAAAAATGAAGGCTTTTTCAAAAAATTTGTTTACACAGTTTTGTAGACGTAATAAAGCCCTGCAAGTTTTGCTCATACTTTTTTTAAATATCTCTTAGCGTTCTCGAGATATTTCACGAAAAAGAACTGTCTGAATTTTTTTCAAGGGCTGATTTCACCCCTTAAAACCGAATTATGGCACGAATGGAAAATAGGGTTGCATTACGGATGACATACTTTACTTGTATGTCAAGTTTCATGCGTTTCTGAATCTTCGGGTTGCCTAACCTTCCTTGTAAGCTCAGATTCTTCAATTCTCGAGAATTCTTGAGAATTCTTTAAATATATCTCTAAATACCCTCCACTGCTCCTCTGCTTCACACTCACAGTGCCTGCATATAAACCGAAAATATTCGAACGATTGCACAAATTCATCTCAAAATCCTTGTCGAGAGTCTCCGAAATTTCAATCGAACTCTCGCCGATCCACGAAAGCGCACATCCCGCGAGCATCGTTACGACGATGAAAAAAAGGGGAAAGGAAACCGTCCAAAGAGTCCGCAAAAACATTTTTTTTATCAAGCCAGTTAAACGAGTCCGCTGTTGCAGCACAGTAGCGACCGGGGACACGCGCTGCTGATGCAGCGACGAGCCGGAAAGTTAACACGGGCGGTCGCGTCGATCCTCAGAATTAATTAAAACCATCGAGGCGAAGGGATGTGTATTTTTATCTGCCTTGGGTCTCGGTGACACATCTATCTTCGAACAGTTGGACCATGTAAAAAAAACGAGTACCGCTACCGCTGCTGCTACTGCTACCGTAGCTATATCTACCCTGCCAATCCCAATACGTCGACTTATTAGTTTCCTTGTATTGATCCCCGACGCACTCATGCTGCTCAATCGACGACCGCTTCGATCAAATTGTCGTTCGATGTTCGTAAAACGTTTTTTCCGTCGTCATTAACCGCCTCGATACCTGGGCGAATATGTGGCCTCGCAGTATTTCGTTGGAGGGTTTCGGACGCACCAGTGTTGGAACGTTTATATTTTCATTTATTTCCTGTTCGGTTCATTCAGTGGCATATGTATGCGTGTCTCGTTAATTTTATTTAACCGATTGTACATATTAAATTTCATTTAGATCCGTGCTCGACACTCGTATTGCTGAGATACTTACGGAATATAATTTCCGGTGATTTATATTGTCGCTTATAAATCTTCTGCGACGACGAAATCAGTGGAAATTTCGCAGAGAATTATGTAAGAGTCACTTTGAAGCTGTTTTCTTCTATTAAATTTACCCCCTGGCCACCAATTACTAATATTATTATCATGAAAATACCAAACACAATAACATACCGCGACATGCAAGTGCGAATATACAAGACCGTAAATTTACTCGCGTCCGTCTCCACGCTGCGTCCAATCATCCCACCCAAACGAGTTCTAAACATCAGATGATCGACTTCGCGAAACATCCCTCGGCCAAGTATCTCCAGTATCTGTATATGTAGTAGTATCAGCCACCGCGAACCGCGCTATTACGAGGACTCGTCGACGGTACCTGTCGCTAGTCGCTGCCCCTGCACGGATCAGCGGTCCGAGAAAAAGAATCAGAGCGACGAAGAGGCAGGGAAGTTTTGGTCGACGGCGAGACAGAGACGGGGCAGCAGCCTGAGCGGCGCAAAGGCTTCGACTCGCAAGCCGCACGTTCATTAATCTTGATCGGATCAGTCGAGATAGCGGCGAGCTGTTTCGGAAACCCTCCCCCACCAGGCGTTCTCATCAAGTCCCCTAGTACCATCGCCTCGACCTCTTCCTCCACTTCTTCTTCTTCTTCTTCTTCCACCTCCATCTTATTCCGGCTTGCCTCTAACGTCGCGTCTCGCAGCTCCTTTTTCTTTCTCTGCCTTTTCGAACTCTTTCCTGGACCCACCTCTGCACGCTGAAGGCTCGGGGGGCAAGAAAACCCCTAGAACGGATCGGCACCGCAGTGCCGACGACGGCCAGCCGTTTTAATTCCAGCTGGATCGACTGCCAATCCCCTTTCTCGACCTCGTTCGCTCTCTCACCCTTCCGCAGCATGGCTAGAGCCTTTATAATTCATTAAATTCCTTTTTCTCCTGCTACTCGACCCTTTCGACGCGAACTCGGAGGGACTGTGTTCGGATGGATTCATGGGAGGCGCTGTCGGAGAGGTGGAACAGGAGGAATAGGAGTGACATTCGAGGAGAGGGCTAGATGTCCTCGTGGCGGATGGAGAATATTTGCGGGAAATTGGACGGTGGAGTTGTGCGAGAATATTTGAACAAAAGTGGTTGGTTTGCGGAGGTATATCTTCGTGGGAATTGGAAGAATATTTTTTTTGGAACACGAGGTAGATAAGTTAATTATCTATTTTTTTGAATGATAATTCATTCAAGCACCGCACTTAAATGAAATAAATACTTGAAACTCGCGATAATTGTTTAAATTACACTCACAGTGAATAATAATAAATAAAAATGTTTAAATATACTAAATACTAAATAATTACCTGCAGACTTATCAACGAGAGGGTTCACAATTCGGAACAGAATTTTTCGTAGAACATTTCCAATTAAAGAAACGTCATTTCCAGAGGAGGAACAAAGGGAGACCAGTTTCTGGTGAAAAATTGAAAAAGTATCCCTGTCGCAACCAAGGAGCAAAAAACCTCGGAGTAGCAGCACAATGGCGGACAGCGTGGCCAGTGGGCAGCGCCTTTAATTTCACCAGGATCGCCTGTCAATCCTCCTTCATACCTGCTCCTTATAATTCATTAAAATTCTTTTTGCTTGCCTGAAAACGTGACGGATCTTGTTTTCAATTTAGTAGAGCCCCGACTGCGACTACCATAATGCCCCGCATGAGTTACCCGCGGAATAGCAATGAGCCTTCTCGACGGCTGGCTGTGAGTCGCGATCGGGATTCCTATGTAGAAACTCGTTTTTCGTCGCGTCGAATGAATTCTGAACGACCGGTGAATTAGAATTTTCATTACCAAACACTCCACCATTTTCTCCCTTCACATCGTACATCAAATGATACAACGTGGAGGAAAAATTGATAAGCACCCAAGGTTTATTTTCATGCTAATTGAATCTAATTAATTATTGGAAGTGTTTCTTTGAAATATAGCGGGAAATATTGTCTATTGCGCTATAGCAAGTGTTGAGCAACCAGAATTAATGGATCCACAGTTTTTACATGTTTACTCACGAATTAATTTCATCTTGTACCAGCAACGTGACTTTCATATTTTGCGGCGCGTTAAAAGCCCCCCAGAAGGTGTGCTTTATCCTTACATCGGTGAGAAAATGTTGATTTTTCGGGGATAACACCGTGAATGTAAAATAGGCAGAATATAATTCCAGGCGAAATTTCTTGCAGAAAGATTCTGTCTTGTCACACGTTGTACACGGCGAGAAAATAGTGAAGTCTACTCGGAGCGTCGATGACAGGTCTTATCAGCGAGAGGTTTACGAGAAAGTTAGGGAATGACCAGTGGCGATGTACCCTTGGTTCTTTGCAAACATCCCCTTCAACTGTGACCGAATTGGGCATTAACACCCCTTGTGTAATTAATCCCGTAATTCTGTTGACCCGTTTCCCGAATGAAGGGGAATTGATATTAATCCTAGCCATCAAGAGTCGCGTTATTTTTGTACGAGACCTGCGTGAGCAATTTTTACGAGGGGTGCAATATTTCTGCTAATATGTGCCTATCACAGAAACGATACCAGCATAATTATTTCTCTTTTGCTTAACGATCAGCCCTTATTTTCATAATTAATAAACCAAGTCCTTAAAGAACGAAATCTTCCTCTTAAGTAACACGATGAAAAAGATAATTCCTCGAGGGTAAAGAGGGAAATCGAACGACGGACAAGAAGATCGTAGCTGAGCAACTCGTGACGCGCATAGAATCGCCATTTCAAGCTACTCTTCACAGCTGCTCTCTTTTTTCCATCGCTCTGCTCTGCTCCCATTGTGACAGCCTATTTCAAACACAAAGCATGGACACGAGCTACGATTCTCCACAGTTTCGGCTTAAAAAACGTCTCAATCGAGTTGCCATCGCTTCGAATAAAAACTGGTCCACCATTTTCATAAAAGGCACACGTATATTTAAGCCAGTCCGATTTTCCTCCAGCAAATTCTGTTAATACCCGTAATACATAGATTCAGTATATTTCATAGATATACTTCTCTCTGCCATTGTGACATACTTTCTGTACAAAGTTTCGTGTGTCTAAAAAGTCGCCGCTGTGCCCCAAACGATTTGTCCACTTTTTCCCGTAGTGTGTCGTGTTCCCAAATTAATGACAACGTTTTCACGGAAAGCCTGGAAAAATGAATTGGTCCTTCGGTGCACGCATTCCGTTTCTCACGAGGCTGGGGCCGAGGCTCGAGAATCGACCCTTCGATACAATTAAAAGAAGGGTCCGCCCTGGACTATTTGGTTCGGCCTACAACAACATCCTGCCGTACACACCGCCAGGGATTGGACGAGGAGAGATCCTTTGACATTGGTTCACGGGCCGAATTCCAGAACCATTATTAACACCCTGCTGTTTTCCGCCGCCACGTTTCGATTTTCCTGGCTGCTGTGCGCAGAGGGTAAAAAATGTTCTGTCTTCCACATGAGAGGTCTTTGAATAATCGAAGCTTGGAGCTAGATTTGTTTACTTTAAAAGAAGCATAGCATTGAACGGCGTAAATTTAATATGGTACTTGGCTTTATTTATTTATTTGCCTTTTTTATCGCAAATGGCGAGATTAGGTTTAGATCTTTGGTAAATTAAGGAAGGCATCAAAGTGTGTTAATGGCAGTAAGTTGCAGTAGAAAGAATATCCTGCTTGTTGGGAACAATTGCATTAAATTGGACCGAACGAATTTTAGGTTTAACAGCGATTCATTGACTGTGCAACGAGGAGTCGAAATCCAAGGTAGTAATTAGGCATGGCGAAAATTGTCAATCTCATCGCGTTACGTAAATAATGGGCCGGCTCGTAAACAAGCCCCGATAGGTGCTTAAAGCAAACCCCTAATTGAATTCACACTTAGTCATTCCGCTGCGCTCGATAACCGTCCAGTCATCCCACACTGATTTTTTCCCTTTTCCCGTTGCCCTCTTTCTTTTACTTTTGCATCGAGATTCCTGTCAATAAACCGTGTTCCCATTGGTAAACGGCACGACTGATCCGACATTTCCACTTGTTAGTTCTGCTAAATGCACTCAATTGACCCTCGCTCGAATCTGGACTAAATTATTATCCATATGCATAGTTAGCGAGCATCGAAGTGTATCGCATTGTTGTATTATATGCAAGTATATTATTATTTTACAGTATTGCAGAACATTATATAGGACACTGGATGTGCGCACGCTATCAGTTTTATATTTTTCAAGCTTGGCACGGTGCTGGTACACGAGCGACAGCTGTTACATTATGACTTTACCTATGCTCTATTCCAGAAAACCTTATCGCAGTGGCTATACTTCGGCGCCGAGCTGTTACATTATTCATGTTTAATATCATCAAGTATTTCATCCTTCAGCGTCGGTGCTAATATCGCCTGCGTGGACGTCAGTATAGGCCCAACGATATTGGTCGCAATGATGAGACGGCATCCACGTCGATTCAACCAAATCTTTCACTGAATATTTTTCATCAATATTTCAGATCTCGTACAAAATATTTTTTAGCAAAACCCATTCTTCAGTTGCTGATTATATAAAATGCTGGCAACCCTTGGAGTCCTCTGGTGATCATGCAAGTCTGTGCTCTCTGTTTGCACAGTATTTACAGGAAACGACTACCCTCAGAATTGTAATCTATTCGGAATTCAGTTGGAGCAGCGAGAAGGCAAGTATGAAACAAATTGTGCAGCGACGATTCACTTGGGTGTTACTTAAATTACGGTGCCCTGTATAAAGTTCACGATGCACGTTCTACTTGCGTCGTACCCTGTTACTTAGAACCTGGGTATCGCTTTAATTTGCTTAATTACCCCTATCTCTAAGTAATCATTAGCACCGCGTACTTCATCAATCGCTGTGCGAACTGTAATAATCACAGCCATCAGCTAATTATCACCCCCTCGTTGCTCGTGGATATTACTCTTAACGTAATATTACTAATAAGACACGTTATGTAGAGTGATTCTTAACAGCACGCAAACGTTTCCTAATATGCGTTCGTGATACGAAATGAAAAATAGGTTGCTTCGCCCTGCAACGAGTCTTGACATGAGATCGTTGCAAAAGATATATGGGACTCTCCAGTCTTATTTGGATTGCTGGAAAATTCTGATTCCTTAAGGCACACTTTCTACTTCCTTTCTCAAGGATTATAGAAAATATTTTTCTACTAATTTTTTAAATGAATAGAAAATAACTCTCCATTGTAAAATTCAAAGTATATACCGTGTTTGTTTAAATGATTAAAAATGTACGAAGGAGTCCTTCCCGTTCATATAGTTTACTACATTTATAAGAAACTTCAGTCTTTCACATAACTCCGTATAAAATATTGCCAACATGTTTAATAAAAAGCTAGTCGTTTATAAATAGAATATTCTTAATAATCGCCGTCCAACATCATTCAATTCCAAACTACCAATATATAAGCATTTTGCGTCCAGCAATCGGAATCGCAGCTACCATTTCCAAACACTCCAACTAAGATTTCCGCTCTTGTCCCCATTATCTCTCGTCCAATTTCGTCGCCCGTCGTCACTCCAAATGGCTATCATCGCACTCGAGCAACCGTCACGCGAAACAGTGAAAGCTTTTAATCCAGGGTGCGTCGAAGAAAACACGGAAATAGAGTTGCTGGAAAGGGACGTCGGAACCGCCAACGCTGTCAGCGTCGCGGCGTCGCCAGGGACGCGTCGCCATCCCCATATCCCATCAGGCTCGCCCCCGGTCCCACCACCCTTTACCTTCCCCTTCGTCACAAAGGGGTTGATGGCGGCTCCGGATCATTCACGGCCGCCGAACGCCGACAATACGCCGGAAATTTCAGCGAAACGCTCGCAGTCCGGCTGATTTCCGCGGGGAACGTTCGCTGCTTCTGTCTTCGTTCAGCTTTGAAGCCCCCATTCTTCCACCATTCTTGTTGGCGATAGCTTGAACCCTGTCGAAACACTGCCCGATGCTGCTGAATTGTTTTCTAAAGTTTGGTCACCGGCGATAGGGTCGCTGGAATTGTTTCGCATTTTTAGAAAAATATCCCCGCGTGGAAAAGGAGCTTTGGTGAGCATTCTGAGGATTAGGCTGGTCGAAAGGATTTCTGCTGCTTATTTTGTTGCGAGTTCAACTATTAGAATTTTTGGACATTGAGTTTTACTATTACGAGGCAATTATTTCTGTCGACGCTTTGTTAAACGCAATACTTTGGATCGTTGCGAGTTTTGGAGCAGAACATTTTAGTAGGAGAATGGAAGATATCAAGATTTTGACGTAGTATCGATTGGTACCCGAGTATTAAACTTACATTGCAATAGCTGTACTTCTCCGTTGAATTGAGGGATTCGACAACGTTGAAGTCTCCTCGAACCGAATTGAGATAGGGCGATTATTAAGATCGACGGTGATCGGATATTGAAGGAAACCGGAATCGCAGGAAGATATCGATAAGTGATTTAGATAAGCAAACAGGCGAGTCGATTGAGTTAAAATCATCGCACTTGGAACTGGCACTCACTTCTCAATTGCCTGGATCTTTTATCTCGGATAGATTAATTTAACGCAAGCAACACGAAGTCCCACCCTCCGAACAAAATAAACCAAAACCTAGTATCGTTGCAGCCAACTAAAAACGAACTAAATTCCAAACGCCCGCGGTTAACTTCCATTCCCAACCCTTTCACAATTCCTTTCGACCCTTAAAGAGACACCGATTTCTCTTGACCAAGTCCGAGAACCCACCCAACGTTCATTAGGCTCAATTCGGAATTATTCAACGCGTCTTCCAATCCACCTACCGAACAACTGACCCCGTTGCTGCTCTATGCCGGCCGAGGCTCCGGGAAAAACGATGAAAAGCAGCTGGAGGCGGCCCAGAAAATACTCGATGGATAATCAACGGTGGTCACAAAAGGGAGAAAGAGGTGGAGGAAGAACGATAGAAGAAAGCTGGCAGACAGTCAGATTCCAAGCGGTGGGGCCAGTTGCAGCAGCGGCAGCAACGACGGCAGCAACGTCAGCGGCAGCAGCAGGGGTTGCTGAAAGAGAGAACGATACCAGAGGGAAGAGAAAACGTGGTGGTTCGTCCAGGGAAGAGTGGAACCGATGAGCAGGAAGGAGACCGTAGGCCAGGGGGAGAGAAGAGGAAAAGAGGAGAACGGTGTACGGTGCATGGCTCTCTGTTGCGATCATTAATCACATTCTCGTGTCACGGCTAGCACCGCGCCGCCAGGGGTACCATAGTAAGGGTATACGCTAGTGGTATGAGACTACTAAAGGGAGGACCAGGATGCTGCCGCTCTTCTGATCATGAACACCGTGGCTGCCTCCTGCGCCATCCGACCGAAGCGACGCTACGATTACCGTTATCGTTCTGCTCGAGAACCTGGATCTGAAGTATCGTCGCCGTGATAACGTGCTAATGGGGTAGTGTGTTACCTTTTTGTACGGTGCTTTTGTTTCAGATTGGAGCGGGAGGCTTCTCCAAGTTGGTCGTAGATACAGTAGCACTGTCGAATGTTCCTTTAGAAAAGGGAATTTGGCCTGCATGAGCTTGATATTTAATATTTAATACAATATTTATAAACAGCTTGTGCAATCATTATGCTGACGTGTGAATTTGTTCTTAATTGAATAATAATATTTAAAGTGTAATGAAAATAAATGTTCACTTTGTGTATGTATTTGGTAAATATTTCACCGATACTGCGATGGATATAAATTTAGAGTTAATTATGAAGACATGATATATCAGTAACATAGTAAATAATATAACGTGAGCAACACGAATTTATTTGGTAATTCCATATGCTACAGTGATTATTACACAATACATATAAATATAATAATATTGATGTAAATACTTTTAAAACATAAATGTTTATTTTTATGACATTATGCTGCGTATGTAGGCTTTTTCTATATTGATTAATTTGCTAACGATTTATCAGGAATAACTCGTGTCCTGTAATATAAAAATATCTTCCGGCCTGTTCACGTTTGTGCACCCCCTATTTTTTGGGAAAGAGATGACAAATTTTGGCAAATATTATATCAGTGTTCTATATTTGAATATTTAGGTGCCACTGTGATTTTTGTAGCTTATTACGGTATCGGGAATCTGGATACGATTAGCATATTGCGACCGAGAATAACGCTGATTTATGGGTAGCATTTAGGATCAACGCTGGAAGGGATTCTTGATGATATTATGAACCATAAACGGAAAGCTATCTAACAAGAATCAAGATAGGGAAATACGACAATCCATCCTCACCTCATTCAGGAAGCTGTTATCTCGTGCTAAGAGATTCTCACTTGATGGCGATGATTGACATCTTCTTGGGCAAGATTCTGGTTACCTCCAATACCGTTCACCTGCGAAGAATTTATTATAAAATTCCAACTGCGAACAAGAACTACGTTGAGGCTCTCACATTAAAATTATTTTATGTGTACATTTTATTGCATCTGGACAGTATACGAACTATTTCAGACTATTAGGTCTCCCATAAATAATGTCGTTTCTTCCCTTACTTTAAACAAATATCTTTTCTTTTGTATAAAAGATGAGCTTGTGCAAAACTTTCTCGTATGCTTTTGAAAGATTATTTTCTCTACAACGTAAGAACGTGTAACATTTAGTACAGAACTTCTCTTGTGCACCTCCTTTCAGCCTCCCAACCACCGCAACCCCTCGTTCCTTTCCCTCTTCTGTTGTGCACCCTTGTTCTTTCTGTTTCTACCACCAGCCCTCCCTTTTCTGCGGTCCTGCCTCTTTCTTTTTCCACTACGCGGTTTCTTGCATCCCCTTTTGCATTCCTTCTCCCCATCTCATTTCACCTCGCCCTCCCTGTATCCCTTCGTTCTTACTGTTCGGCAAAATTACCTGAAAGGCGGAGAACGAACATAGAATATATGTAGTGGTCAATATATCGATGATTAGAAATAAATGTAAGCTCTAATATATCGTACGGTGAGCTGGTGTTATGAAATTAATCGTGATGGATCTACAATTGAATTCTATTGCTATGCAAAGCATGACCTTAAAAAATTCTACTATTCAAGATATTTCTATCAAAGGGGTCAAAATACGCCTTTTCGTCGAAATAGGGATACATGAAACCGGGATAAAAATTGTGCCAAATATATTGAATATAAAATTATCAAATTATCGAACGTTTAAATATATTGAATATAAAATTATCAAATTACAGTATTATACTATTCGAAAATTCGCAAAGGTCGTAATGGAGAAAAGGGAAATTTATTTTGACATCCCCGTACGGTAATCCAATATATATTCTCTTCAAGTCTTCAAATCTTGTTAAGAAACCCAACAAATATTGAGGCTCACACCCGTTCCTACGATTTTACCCGAATTCCACGAACGTCGACCGCGTCAAGGCGGCGAACCTCCCTGTAGGCAATTTGCGTACAAAGAGAAAATGCCACCGAACGAGTCGACGCGCGGGTTTCCCTACGACAATTCCCTTTTGGGAAATTGGCACACGTCGAGAAGGGGTTGGAATCCTTTCACCGATCCTCCTCAGCCCTGACCGCATCAAAACACCGTCGACCGGGCCATTGTTTTCCTTTTAACCCTTTTAGTCCGAGCCTGGACTGAGGGTGATCATAAATAAGACGCGCTGCTGCCATGAGAGAACTTATCCGCACGTGCAACTACTTGGCTAATTGCCGTGACGGGACTAGAAAGTAAATGAAAAGAGTCCTGTCGCGCGTTACTGACGAAAGAGGTAATAGTATTCATGAATGTACCCTTCGACCATGCAAAGTATTTTTGTGCGAAATAAAGTATATTTCTCAGGAAACAGAGAATAGGAATATTACCCGGGTGATTGTACAATTTTAATAAAGCTTAAGTATATCAAAATTAAATTCCAGTTAAATAAAAATGAAATGAAATGTATTACAACTACGTGTATCATATTCATAGTAGTATTTTTAGTAGCGCAGTAATCTTACATTTATTTATCGAATATTATCCGAAGCACAATTATCTAATCGATCTTAAGTTTACAGAATTTTGCATTATTCTAAAAATAATCTCACAGGACCGCCATAGGACGTTCCTCGCTGAAAGTGATCGAAATCCAGGAGACTGAAACGATGACGATAACGTAGGGGAAATGTATAATTATTATTGGCACCGTTGCAGGGCGAAAGTAATCCTGGAACAACAGTGAAAACGGTATTCGTGATTCCCGGCCCAGCTACTAATTACTTGCAGATAAATATCAGTCGGCCGTTCGCAAATGGCGTGCTCCTGCAGCGATGTCTGAGAGCTCGTCAGTCAAACCCGTCAGCTATGCTCGGATGTTATCGTGGCACTGTAATAACCTTTGTGACACGCTTACCGGGAACTACGATGCTCTCCATGCATCGAAAGAAGATCAACGTCGTTTTGATGCACCGGCGCATCCTCTTCTGGTAACCTGGAATATTATATTTCACCTTCCATGTTGGTTGCAAGGTTCCATTTGGTGCAGTCAGTAAAATAGGGCAAATTTTATTCGACTTTCTTTGCTGGTGAAAATTGATTCAAGCGAAACAATGTGCCTGTTTAGATAAAATCCTTCGTGACAGTGCTATCGTCGAATGATTTATTTAATTCTAAATAGAGTGCACAAATAATTGAATGCAAAAACGGTTGACAGAAGAGTAGTAGGATGAAAACAATAGATACGCGCGTTCTATAAGCCTGTTCATTTTATTCTGTACAAAGCTCTTCATTGAAGAAACATTTAAGCAATGTAACATTAAATGCACTTCGCAAAATCCAATCTAAATCCAGCACGCTTCCCGCTCGCACCAATGCTCGCCCAAAGGAAGACGGCGTCTGAAAAATTCCCACAGCAACCATCCAACCCCTTGAACATCGCCACGGAGCTCCCGACAAAAAGATAAGATCTCTTTTTCCGGCTAACCGCGCATCAGATCGTAAGAAGGTGTGCCAGGTTATCCGTAGCGAGCGCCAGCGTAGCGTGCACCCAATAACCAGGCACGTAAGATATTGTTCGCCCGATGAAATTAATAGTAGCCGTAAGCTCCGCCGCGTAACATTAATCCTCGCGGAATTAGTGACACCCCGAGCACCAAGAAATGGCGAGGGGATGCGCGGCACGAGGATGGCGCTGAAGAACGAGCCGGTTATCGCGGGAAGGAGACACGAGGAGACTCGTGTTGGACGGTTCGAAGTGTCCGGAGCCGAGCAGCCGTGGCAGGATATTACGTTCACGGGCCGAGCGGAAGAGGACGAACGAACGCGGAAGAAGAAAGGGGGTTGGTTGGAGTAGAGGCTCGAGGAGACTCTTCAACTTGTCCACGGGAGGAAGATTTGTGCGGCTCGCCATCTCTTTCCTCGCGCCACCCCTTTCGCGGCACGGCTCGTGGATCTGAAATAAATGGTTATCGTGGATCACCCCCGGATGCTGACACGTCATAATGGCCTGGAATTCGCCTTAACCCAGTGGCGCGTCATTGGAGAGCGATATTTCTTCATCTGTCGGTCATTATCAAGCGATTAATGCCTGCCGGTGTTGGTGGGCCACCGTGTCTCTTGTCTCGATCTACGTGTCGCCATGGACGATGCCTGTTGTAATCGCGAGGGAAATTTTCTGGAATCTGTGCTGGACGATGGTGAGCATTTTTTAGTCGGTTGTGGGCAACTGGTTAGCTTGATAAACTTTGAGAAGACGGATAGGCGGTTTGGATTGATTGGAATTTGTTATTGTGAAACTGCTGGACTAATATTATTATTAAATCAAGTTAAATGTATTGAACGTATACGAATTTAAACTATAGATTGCCAGCAAAAAAATAACATTATTACAGGAAATAAAATTTATTCATAAAATTCAAGTAATGTACAGGTTCACTACTGCCATTAAACTTCATAAAAATTCTCTAATGGGATTAAAGTAAAACCCGAATCTACCACGAGCTACTAGAGGAACTCAAACCGCTTGTACACCCAAATAAAAATTATCCGAGTAAGAATCCTCAACGTCACGCGAAATATCAACTCGAGGCCGCGGCGAAACACGTCGCAAGCGTCGCAGAAAAAAAAATGCGATCCAGCAAGGCTAGCTCTGCCCGTGGTAGATATGCATCCAGCCTGTAAACGTTTTTTCCGCCTTCAGTACAAAAGGTGAACGTGCAACCCGGTAGTACCAGGAGAACGCCAGGGATCACGACAGCTGATGGGGACAGAGCTCGAGGGACGATCAATAATATAATACGCCGTCGCCCCAGGTACCACCGTGCTATCGCACCATCGAAAACCCGGGTCGACTTCCATGTGCTGCGATCCGCTTATCGTTCGCCTTTTCGTGAATGTGTTTCGTATTTTATTCTCTTTTTTTTCCAGGAGGATCGTGAACGCATTTGCTACGGACACGTGCCCTTCTACGACACCAAGACAACGACGAGGGTATATAGTTTGGAGACGATGCATGCAGATGCGCTGAATCGCGATAAACCGGTGTAGCGAAGTTGAAGATGACAGGGTGGAAAGTAGGTCGGTTAATTTCGGAGGCAAGAATGCTCGTAACCTGGTTAAATAAAATGCTTTCGCGATAGGAAATTTTGTGGCGAATGATACGTTTGTGGGTGGGTGGGTTTTAAGTGGTGAAGTATATGTTATTGCATAATGTCCTGGCGATAGGAATTTTGCTGTTATTTTAATATGTGAACCGTTGGTACATTGTGTTTTAGGGGTAGTTCCCTGAGCCTATCTTTAGGGGTAGTTTTGATTTGAATCTGTGTCGCCATCTAGTGGCAAGGCTTAGTAATGGTTTCGTTGATGCTTGAACTGCTTTGTACTACTTTTATGGTATTTAACTTGGATCGGTGTAGCGAATAGTAAGAATATAGACCATGTACATTCAATATATTTTAGTAGAGAATTAATAGAATGCGCTAATAAATCTATATCGAGGAGATTGCTGAAAATTTGCTCGATTGGTAACGTTATTTTCTAAACATGGAAGTGATATACGGATTTCTGCAATGCCGACAAAGTGAAACGACTCAGTAGTTCCAGAAATTCACGTTTGGAATACGAATTTAAATCCAGGAGGATTTAGAAGGGAGCATCATACAAATTTTGTTCAAAAGTATCTTGTAAAATAGATACGTAAAAAGAATACAACTTTTATAAGAATTAATCACTGCCATAAAATGATTTGCAATTTTGCAAATGATTTATCTTTTACTTATTTTCAGGAACAGGAAAAGTATAGTAACGAGAACAATATTAAGCCCAGGATGATGTTTTTATTTCTTAATTACAATGGATACATAAATGGCATTATTATTAGATATATACCATACTTTGTTTATTTAATCATCTTCTAAACTTAAGAGATACAAACAATGGAATTAAACGCGTGAACACAATTCTTTTTATTACAAATTAACACGCCCAGTGCGTACTATCTACCATCGCGACAAGCCAAAAACCGTACTGCTTCGTCTTCTTCTGGAACGCAATATGCATCACTTGGAATTGCATAGAACAGCTGGTGGATTTCCGCTAAAATTGAATCTCTTCCAGTGCGATCGCTTAAAAAGCCCAGACATCAGGGTGATTTAAACAAGTGGGCCGCCGTGCATTGCAATCTAGAGTCGCGTGGCATGTCATCCGTAAGATACCTGTAGAGACGAGCTTCTGATATTTACAATTCTACAAAAGCCCGGATCTACAGGGTAGATCACGAATGTGCCTATCTTATGCAACCACTTTTTACGGCCATTGACTCTTCAGTAGCGAAATCTGCAACACACAATCGGACCTTTCACTTCTATTCGACTTAATGAAAGAAATTATGTCAGTACACCTTATAACAGTTTTCACAAATATAGTAAATCTATAGTAAGAGCAACGTGCCGCAAAATTTTGCAACGTATCGAATCGTTAAATTCGATTTAGTAGGGTGGGAAGCATTGTTCCCATATTTGACTATTATTCGAGCACCGGTACCACTGTTGCCCAAGTGTAGCAGCAGTGATCGCAAATTAATTGCACGATACCGATTGCAAAATGATCCAGCGAGCAACGGCACGTATGAATAACGAGCATGACTATAATAAAGCCGGCACGGATTAGAAATTTCGTTCCGGCCACTGAACCGTACGTGACACCGGAAAACCTCCACTAAAACAGGACGTGACCTCGCATGCATATCCGGACTGTAGTCGAAGGATGCGAATTAATACGAAGCTCTGCGCACAATACGATTGCAATTTTGTGATCTTAAAGCCTTTAATTTCAAAGACTTTAAAGCATCGACATTCTCTATCGATGAATACCCTACGATATCATCCGGCAGATTAAAATTGTTCCATAAATAATTATTGCAACATAAACAGTGGTGCTAGGGCTGACGATCCACGTACGCCAATACAGGGCCAGTAGTTGTGTGTCCTCCTGGCTTGAACCCGGGGATACTGAATTTTCGAAATTAATAAGGGGATTATTTATGGAAACGAGAATTAAACGGGAAGATTGTGGTGGGAGAAAAAATGCGGTGCGAACAGATAAAGCATGCGAAACTCTCCGATTCAAAGGTGCAAAAATAAGCAGAAAATATCCAGACAAAATAAAATACTTGGATAAATACAAATTTACGTAATAGTAATCTAGAGAGCTACAATGCCAGAGCACAAGAAGTGTCTCAAACATAAACCACGAGCCATTAATCAAACACCAGATTCACACAAAGATGGCGTGCACACAAGCCGTATCATGCATTACCAATTGTTCGCCCGTGCAACAGGCGCGGTGAGCACCTAGCGTGCAACACACCTGGCCGCCCTGCTTGAAACAATATACAGACCAGAAACACAGCGATTCGATTTCACGAAATTCCAAGGTACACTAACCGTTCGCGTGCGCGCGCGTCTACGTCCACAGAATCGGGGTCAAAGTATCGACATGCCGAGAATACGATTAACAAAACGAACCCATAGAAACCAACAGAATCACGATCTCGGCAACGTATACGTATATATATATATATGTACACGTGCACGCAATGAAAATTAACACCAAGAACAGACATGCAAGACCTCAAACAGAATACAAGAAATCGTCCGAATATCGTCCGTGCGCCCGATCTAAAACAGAGAGCGACAAAAGGAGAAACGTAAAAGCCTTTACCTATTTTTCGACTTTGCACCAAGGAAAATTCGTACATGAACTCACATACCCGTCGCGCGTACATTGCATGCATGCGCGTGCAACTCTCCTCTCGCAGCAGCACCACTTCCAGCGTCCTTTGGTCACTTTCGACGCGATTCGCGCGCGAACGTACGCGCGGCGTGTACACGCGGAAGCGTGAAAAGCGCGGGCCAACGCCCTTCCAAACGGAACGCAACGGCCGACTGTCCTTTTTGGCCCCGAGCGGAGAAAGGTGTTCGGCGACAAGCGCGAATCCTCGAGTCGCGGGGCGTCTCTCCCACGGCTACCCGGCCGATGCCAGGGGCATCCCCTGGATTCTGCGATGATTGGACCGCGCGCACCCTCCCTCTACTCGAGCGAGGGGGATGCCACCGCACAGGAGCGTAGCTAGCGGCGCTGGGACCAGCTGCTGCTCATGGGAAAATGAGTATTGATATCGCATTATTCGACGCGCGCCAACGCACGCGTTTTTTGTACGAAGGGCTCGCTGTTGCGTGGGCGGGTTGGTTTTGGACGACGCGGGGGTTAATTGATGGGGAGGGGGAGATGATGGGGTTGATTGTTAGAGCGGAGGAACAAGTGGAGTTTGAAATTTAGTGGACAATGTTACTGGGTTGCAGGATGTTAACCGCGTATCTTTTTTATCGCGAGAATTTCATCTTGCTTCGATCGATTTTATTTTCTACTTGTCTTTCTGATTTGGTAAAGCCTTCGAGGATTGACGGTGATTAGCTTGGTGAGTTAGTTCGATTTGGAACTGTGTAGATAAAGAAGAGGGTCGTTGAAAATGTAATGGACTTCTTTGTTCATTTAATAGTTACGGTATTCGCGTTGCTATGGAAAAGAGAAACGAAGCTCTCGTAAGATTACACGGAAGCAATACTGAAGGCTTCTACTTTTGAATGAAAATCGTTTCACTGTCGATGAAACGAAACTAGAGAAAAGGCGCGTGCAGCGTTACAAATTTTCTGCGAAGAAGATAGCGAGTCAACGTTTCGATACCTACGTCAGAAGTCACTAGGCATCACCGGACCAAGTGTGTATCGAGTAACACAGTGTGATTAGACGTATGGAATTTCCTTTATGAAATTCTCGCGCAGAAAGTCATGCATTATTTACAGCGTGCGCCGCGAAAGAGGAGACAGTTCATGCGGCTCTGTATTCAAGGTACGGGGTCCGAGTAATTTCATCGTTTACATGACGAATCGACGTCGAAGTACGCTCGTACGTCACAGAGATCGCTGAATGACCAAGTACACTTCTCAGCAAGGAGAAGACCAACTACGCCGTTCATATTTACATTCCAGAAAAATTATCCCACTCTTGCTTTCAAATAAGAATGCATTGATTACAATTATCGGGACGTTCCAAGACAACAAAATATTACCAGTTCACAAGGGAAACAGGGGATGAAAGCAACGATCACGAGATACGAAGGCGAAACTATATAACGAAACAGTTCCTTTGACAAGAAAATACAGTGAACATTGATGCGAGACATTATCATCGGTGGCTACAGCCCTGAAGTCGTTCCAGCTCGGCCGAAATCGTGCAGTCTCGGCCTCGAATCCCTGTCAACCGGTACGTAGACGAAAGGGAGGGGGTAAAAGGCAGGGGCCACCCTTCGTCTCATCATCTTTTCGCGCTCATAGCCAGGCATATCTGCCCGAAACCAGGCTTCTGCTCTCCTCTCCTCGAGGAATCGTCCTGGAAAAGCTCCGCTTTCCCTCGACCTAACCGCCCCCCTGGCCCTGCTACTCGTCGCCCCCTCTCTGGCCGCAAAGACTCCCAATGACGTAGCGTTGCTCGCTCCTTCTCCGTTCTGGAGCGACGTATTGATCGTCTCTCCGGTCTTCTGAAGCAGCGCGAGGAGCCTGACACCGCTGAGAGAAACGGAGAATGGAGAGAAAACGTGTCTACTGAGGGAGAGTGATAGGGGGTGGTTTTGGTGAAGCTGGCTCTGTACCGGCGCGGCGTATCTTTGCCGAAACTGCTGCTGGGAAAAATAGAGGACAGAGCTGGAATGGAAACGGTCACGTAGGGGAGTGGTGTACGAGGGCGAAAGGATCGGGACTATCGCATGGTGCGTGGTTTAGGGAAGGGTAGATCGGAGATGATGGGAGGAATTTGGGGTTCGATTAAAGGAGAGGGTTGGGAGGCATGTTTTCCAACAATGAGTCCCTTTTCGGGTGGGACAAAGGAACAGGAGGATTTGGAACACACGATTCGGTACCGCGGAACGGAAGGATTCTATTCGATTATACGAGGAACGAATTAAAAAGAAAGTCTACTTTCCTAATGTGGAGGAGTTGCGAATTTTTTTGTGGAAGATTGTATTTTAGCTAACTGTTTACTTGAAGATATCTTGCGACCGAATTGTGTGAAATGGTTTCCGTCATTCATCTACATTCTAGACGATTTCTACGAACTATTATGCGGGGTTAAACAAAATTGTATTGAAATAAACGACACGGGGCAGGTGTAGATACTAATAGGCGACGAAAATCAAGCAATCGGTTAGCGGGGAGCACGATAATGCTTGGAACTACTTAACCCCATAAATCGCCGACGCACTGTTATCCACGACATAACAACATCCTCCTATCATACGCCCACTCAAACAACATTCTGTCTGTCGTCGTCTACTCACGTGCAATACGTCTTCGCCGAGTTTACCCACGTATCGTCGCTTGCGAGACTCCGTGACGAACCTCTCTTTCACTCTCTAACTCTCCTCGTTCTTTCGCACCGGAAACTTCGTCGACACATTTTTTTAGACTCCACTGTTCGCCTCTTTTACGGGGGGGGGGGGGGGGGGGGTAAATATCTTCTGAAAAGTGACGAACGAAATATATCTTCCTCGTCCTGTGGTACAGAACAGTTAATAATAATAAATAATTGTATTTCTGTTGAATTTGGAAAATAAACTTTAGAACGGTGGATACAAACGGGAATTTAAAAAAGTTTTGCAAATATCTACTCGCGCGAATACCGTGTTTATACATTTATATATTTTTTAAATATATGAAAGGTGTCGACATTTCTCAACCGCCATGTTTCCGCGGAACCAGCGAAGAAAGGAACGTTAGCAACGAGGGTGGTGGATGCATTATACATTAACGCGGCACGGCTGAAATTACGATCGGTTTACGGCCAACAAAAATATGTAGAACGAACACACGAGCACGGGGAAAATCTGTTGGTTCGCGTCCCCCGTTCCCAGACATCGTTTACGAGCAAACCGTATCCCTGGTTAACGCACCGGCTACATATTTATTGATTAATTCACGCCAGCTCATCAGCATACAGCGCAATTTCGTCGTGGCCGACAAACGGGGGAGGATGTTTCGTTAAATGAAACCCCGGGAACGGTGCCTCTGGTCTCCGTTCCATTCGTGGAAAATTGAAGCTTGTCTTCCTTTTAATTAGCCCTAGGTGTTTCAGAGGAGAATTAATTAGAAGATTCTAAATTGTCCAGCTCCGAAATATTACAAAATTGCGGTGGACACTAAATATCATCAAGGGACAACGGAAGAATGGAATAGAATTTTCCAATGGCCTTGAAATAAAATTTACCTGTTCGCTGAGGTCCCTGCAATACCCTCAGGGCTATTCGTCGTAAACTCCCTTGGAAAAAAATCTCTCAGCCGAGCCTTTGGAATTTAGTTTGCCACCGCGAAGGCCTGGTCGAATTCGAATAACGATCGTACGGAGACGCGTACGACGTCCACGCGGTTTCTACCGATCTGCACGACGGTTAAAACACTTTTGGGAGAGGCGCTGCCTTCGACTGCCATCGGCTATCGTGTATCGTGGAATGCTTCAGAAGGAAGGAACGTCCGGGGGCCGTGTCTTGAATAGTAAATCCTTATCGCTGGCCGATTTCCTTTTCCATACATTGATTTCTACGACGATTCGCATTCGTGGCTCGCCGCCCTTTCGAATCTTGGATCGAGAAGACCATAAAAGAATCGGCTCGTTTCCCGTCGCCTCGTTGCGCTGCGACGCTGCTTGCGATCGGCGTATCCGTTGCTGGATGGATTATGTCATCGGTGGTATTCAAACGTGACGTGGAAGCTTGCTGCTGATCGCTCGGGACGAAGGAGTGGCCTGGAAGTCGACAAATTATTTATCGTCGACGCTCGAAGGTGCACGCAATTTTTAGGACAAGGCAGGCGAAAATACCTGGCAAAAGATTTTAATATTGTACTTTCCGTATATATATGCACACACATTTTTCTCTTTTTATGGTGCTTTGGTATTGGTAGAGTTTATTTTCAATTAGACAGCAGTCCACCAATACGAACAAAAGTGCATTTGTACCAACGTCCGACAATTCAATTGGAAAAACGCCTCTACAAATTTCCAAACTCGACCGCGCCGAAATGATAAATCGCGCAGATTCCTGCCCGACAATTCAACGAAGCGAACAAATTGCCCGCGGACCGGATCCGGATAAAATACAAGTCGCTTGCAGCGGAAGCTTAAACGACTGCGCTAATGTTATTGAGATGAAGCCGAAAGCCAGGTGGGCGGGCTAGAAGTCGCTGACAAGGAATCACGATGCCGCCCATTTCCAGACGAAATTCAACCTGCCCGTATCGTACCCTCTTCCCGTTTGAAAAATACCCTCCGCAAGAGAACTGAATTGCGCCTAGGATCGCGTGGATTATACTAACTGCAGCCTGATTAACCGAATTCAACGACGACGCTTCCATTGGAGCACCGGGAACGAAGGTTCTGATCGATGAAGAAGAAGCCACCGGTGGCCACCTGTTAGCGGAAACGTTTCGGCAAACGTTGGTAATGATAACGAGTTACCGTTTATTACCGTTCCTATTCAGTACCCGATACGGATTGGTCCCCGAAGATTGGAATTGGAACACCGTCGGCGTACCTAGTCGACCCTTACAAACTGTCCCCATTCTTCGCGGTTAATATCGTTTATTGTTTAAAAGTTGTACAAGTCGGGCAATTGGTAGGTCGACTAACAGTTGTATTCGATAAATAGTATTAGAATTTAAACAATGCGTGCACGATGGAAGGGTCGATAATTAACAATGGGGTGGAAAACCCGCGCGTTCGACAGGTATACGAATTCCACGAACCTTCGGGCATCGCTTTATTCCCAGGTAATAAAAAATACTCCTTCCTAGTGCTCTAACGGCGTCAGGTAGGGAATCTTCAGTAATCGCATTAAAAAGGGCAATTATGCAGCACGCTTCAGCAATTCGAACCAGTAATCCTGGTTTCGATTGTCTTACGGCTCTGTCTGCGAGCGTGGACACGGAATATATATCCCGGCTGCAGCTGACCTGCTAATCCGAATTTTCGCGTGCAAGCGGCCGCGCGGCGAGTCACATTAAGCGGGGCCATAAATCATGGCGGCGCAGAAGAATGGAGGAAAGTTGGAATCTGAGTGACGTCTAGTCAGAGAGCTCCTTGTAGTCGTCCCCGGTGTCCAGGCGTTCGCGAGACGTCTGAAAAGGACGGAGGGTTCGCAGAGAACTAGCTGGCTTCTCCAGCAGGACGTTGACGCGGGTCCCGTGGGGCATTTTTGCGGACGAAAGGTCCGCCCTATCTTCAACTCGACGTTACAGGAGATTCCGCTTTTCCTTTCCTTCCGTTCCCTCCCGCTCCACTATTTTTCTCGTTTCGTTCAGACATTCTCACACCCCTGCCCGTTGCGTCCCTTATTTCGTTGCCACGAATCGAAAGGAACTAATATCGCGCGACAGGCGTTCGAACTTGCTCGAGATGGCGAGCCTGTAGGTGAAATCTGGGCAGAGTGAGCGAGAGTTCGAAGAATTTTCGAAGTCCAAAGGATTCGAGGAAATTCTGAAATTATGGCATTTCCGATTTTTGGGAGTAGGTAATTAAATTCCTAAAATGTAGAATTGCAAAATTTAGGAACAACAATATTTCACATAATAAATTGAAAAAAATTCATCGAATAATAACTACAATTTACCCAAGAATAATTTGAAGAAGTGAATCATAGCTCCTGAAAAAGAGGTCGGTGTGAAGTTCACGTTCAACCCTTCGAAAGTGTCTCTTCCAGACACGGGAAGAGCAACAATATTGAGGCTCGATAATACGACGAGGGGGATGCGGGTGTGTGACGGAAGACGGCGACCATTTGTCAGCACGAAGTGGACGCGAATGCGAACATGTTATCGCGGATTTCTCGAGGCAATCTATCCTGTGTTCTTTAACAGACAGAGATTTCCCCCGAAACGAAACTGACAATACGAGTTCGTGCATCGCCGAGAAAACGTTTCCTCTAAATCGATGAATTTCTTAATGGGTATGTCTCTCGACGCGTTTGACGCGCAGTCATTTTTTTATGAGAAAGGTGAGAAATTGACGGAAAGGTGTCTGGGTACCTTCCACGGTTCTCATTCGAGAAATGTTCATGTTTAAGGGATGCCGCTTACGACATGGAACGATTTACAGGCGATGCAATCTTGCAGCATGTTTATCCGGAGTTCGAAACTAATTTAATAAAGCCTATTCACGGGTAAAGTTTGGAACGGTGTTGGTAGCGTGCGATTTTAATTAAAAAACCGGTCGTTCATCCGGCGATGAAGGGACAGGGGAAAGAGGGGAGAGGGAATATCTGTTTAACCGTACTGTTGCCCACTCTCTGGGAGCTTGGATTAAATCGATGAATAATGCCTAATAATAACTAGCCATACAGTTTCCATACAGATTCACTTAAACTTCTCCACAATTCTGAATACCCGGGTTCAACTGGAAATTAAACGAGTTATACAAAATTCACAATCGGCGAAACAGCCGCGCTACTAAAACTCCATAAACTGAAATAAAAAACAAGTCCTCCCGTATATACCGCGGTGCGTCGTAGACAAATTCATTTGTCCGCCATGTCACTGGCACAAAGGATAAACAAAAACCGCCATGAATACACGGAGGTTAAACGCGTCTATTAAAAATAGCTCTATCAAGCATCCCTCTCTCTGGAAACAAAACAGCGGAAGGCGACCGCAATAATTCTCCCAGAACTAAAATCGGTGTTCTAAAAAAGTAAAATGAAAAAAATGGATGCTCGGTTTTCATCCGCTGAAAAAAAGAGAAACGGCGAAGCGTAGTTGACTCTGTCACCGACGAATTCATTTGTCGCGGCGTCCGTGGAAAAGAAGGATAAAATAAAAAACCGCGATATATTTCGTACATACCTAACCACTCCTTGTTATTTACATACTCCTCATGCATATGTATCCACATATATTCGTGCGCGCGTATATGCGATTCACGTAGCGAAACGTGCGTTTCTGTGTAGGTGAACGAGCATGTAACGTGTGTACACGAATATTGGAGAGAGGTAAGTAGCTAAGCAGAAAGTGTACCTTGGTATAGGCGGAGACGAGGGGTTGGCAGGCAGTCCAAAGCATCGAAGGGGGTTGGAACGTGGTGGCAGTTGGTGGAAAAAGGGGAAGGGGAAGTTGCGATTCCATCTGCCAGCCTGTCATTCTGATACTACGTAGAATGTCGGCTGTTGGCGGAGACGATCAATACATTGCAATCTATATAAAATGGCTGCAGTATCTGGAGCGTCGTGAATAAAACGCGGACGTTTTATCTCCATCCCTCTTTCATCTCTGTTTCGCCGTAGCTCGATGTTCTCGTCGAAACGAAAATTGATGCCAGACAGGTCCTCTGTTGAGACATTGGTTGCTCTTTTCTACCAGAAAGCACTGGAGCATGTGATGGATTTTTTCAACTTCATTCTGGAGCTTAGGAGGTCACCAGAGTATGTTTATTGATTTAGAGCACGTTGCAATTGGCAATTTTGTCTAGGCTCCACTGGAGAAATTAATTTGGCGATAAATGTTATACGTATTAATGGACATTCAGAGGCTGGATGTTCAACTGTTGAATATTTTATGTAACTTGATCAGCAGATTCGGATGATTGCTAAGCGGGGAGTGTATGATAATATTCTTATTAGTTATATTATAATTGTTTTTAATTAAACATTTGAATGTCAATGTTAAGACAACCTGAAGAAATTTTAGTAAGAAATGTATAAGGATGTAAATTTTTGATTTTGTTCGTAGGGGTTGTAGCATCCCTTCGCCCCGATGCAACTGAAAGGGTTTATTAAAAAACGCTACACAGCTTAATACCAATAACAATTTAGCTAATGAGTGCGAAGATAGGTCGTAACGCAGGTAATGTAAAGTAATAGAGATCAAAAATTTAATTTATCCGAGTACGCACGGTTTTGTTGCGAAGGGATGTACGAAAAAGGAAATACACGTCCAGTCTCATCCCTGTGGCTCCACCTTGGAGATTCTCGGGGATTCAACGATGTTAGAGAGGTCACCGATAGGTGGTGTCAGCCACATTATTTGTTTGCTCTACTTTGCACCTTTTAGGGGTATAACAAAATCATGCAAATTTTGTATGCATTGAAATTCTATGTAAATTATGGGGCACACATTTTTCAAAGAAGCGTAACTATTTCTTCTCCAAATATAAAAAAGCTTGCCTATGAAATCTGCTTCAAGTATAGCACTGTTTTTAATTTATGCATACTACTTGCCCTTTCATCTATGGCCAACCCTTTGTAGTCTATGAGGCACGGCCTATCAACTTGCAACTTTTCCTGCCCATATACATAATTTTACTTCAAACTTTTGTACATTAACGGAAGTGGTCCCGTATATTCAATAATAATAAAAATAATAATAATAATACCTGTTCAAACAGCAAACCAAACCGGAATATGACGCTTCGTGTGATCCCAACGAAACTGCGCCGTTCGAAAGCAGGCAAAACGTCAATTGCAGTAATCTTCCCTGGCTTCCAAAAAGAAACTGCACCGTTCACCTTTACATTAGTACCAATTTGTATACCCCGAAGCACTTTAGCAAATAAGGATTAAATAAAATTTGCCACGCGTACACGTCTACCTGCTGTACCGAGCAATCTAAAAAGGGTTCGTCCTATGCGTAGGTAACAGCCACAATTAACGTTACTGTTTTGCACAATATAAAACCCAGTAAATCCACAACTTCGAAAGAAACAGAGCCAAGGAATCTATGGTCGGACTGCACGGTGGCCAGGTCGACGTAGAACTAACCCGGGTTTCGTGCAATAAAGGGGATCATTTTGAATCTGTGTGCTGAAATTTATGGTCCCCCACCAGCAACGGGTCGGCTATAGGGACGCGCAATAAAGGACGGCTATTAATTTTACGTTTCTCGTGGCGAATGATTCACTCTCTAAGGTATATACCCAGTTCTCTACGCTATTGCTGAAAAATGTCAAACTTTCAAAAATTACAAAAGAACTCTGCATCGTACAATTCGAAACAAATATGTAACTAAGGTGATTAAAATATCAATAATAACACTAAAAACAACATTGCAAAAAATTCACTCCATTATCACAGATAATAAGGAAGAAAAAATAATACTAATCGTACCTCCAGCATCGACACACTATTTTTCGACCCATTTATACTCTCGCTTCACTGGATTCGTAAATAAGAAAGCACCGATGGCAAACTGATCGCAAACTTATTCCGCAACTGAAGAACACGCGTGTCCAGTTCGCGCACGCGTAAATATCAGCGTGCGACGAGACAGTCGAGAATCGAGTTCCCTGCAGACGATGACTCCAGGTGATGCTGGCCGGTCGCCGATCGTCGGTGTTATGCTGTAGGAAAACGCCGAGGGGTAGTATCACGGGGAAATGATTTATGACTTCGGGGACCAGGTAGGGCGCCATTCAGCATCGGCCTCGTTC
Source organism: Nomada ferruginata (assembly GCA_963583965.1). Lineage (NCBI taxonomy): Eukaryota > Metazoa > Arthropoda > Insecta > Hymenoptera > Apidae > Nomada > Nomada ferruginata. The sequence continues at coordinate 3,694,346 of OY757214.1, read as the reverse complement.
TCTTCTTCCACCGTGCTTCCTCTCTGTGCTCCCCCTTCTGCATCCGGCGACTTCTCTCGTTTCAATGCGTTTTCAGTTGGCCTATTTGCGCGATACAAGTAAGATCCGTCGTACGTTTGCGCCGCGATACGACAAGATTTCAACGTACTCGTGATAAAATGAATCAATTCTGTGGATGCTGTTTTGTACCGATTGAAAGATCGTTCATGGTGATCCGTTCGTTTGGTGTTACTTGAGGATGGACATATGGTCACCATCGGTTCGAGGATTCCCTTGACTTCTGGTATGTTGCGTATGATTCTGTTTCGTCAGTTTTACTTTCCTTTCCTTCCTTTTTTTCTGTTCTCTTTTTTAGCGTTTGGATGCAATGAGTTTATTGTTGATGAAGAATTTTGAGGCAGTTGTGGGACTTAATTTTTGGCACCGTCGCGTTCTCGTAGAATTGTATTGGATTGTTTAAATATTAATCGTATTTAATTGTTCAGGCATGTAAGAACTTGTTTAATAGCGCTCATAGTCGCGTGCAACGTGGAGGGATACAAATACATAAAATTAATATTGATTATTACCAATCAAAAAGCATTACCTCCGCTCTCCCAGAAACAAAACCAAGTAATAAACAAGCTGAAAGTCCTGTACTCACTTTCTTCCAGGTGAACCCTCCCATATTTCTTCACCTTCACGTGTTTCGCTCGCACCTCGATTTTTCTTCAACCACCGCGACGACGCGCGTGTTATTAGAGCAACGACATTTCATTAAATCGCTCCTCACGGAAGGAGGCGCATTTTGCCGAGTCTCTCGCTCATTGCAATGCAAAGTGAAAAACTTGCCCATCAGGTTGACCATTATTACACGGTCTCGCGTGATCGTGGCCCTCGTGATGGTTTCCTGCCCCTCCTTCACCCTTGAAACTTGTTCTTAGACGTTCAAGATAGCCGTACGTCGCGCGTTACAAATTAAGTTACATAAATTCACGCGCCTACCTTTGCATTATGCATCGCGACCGTGATTCCCGAAGGCTAATTCTCTGCTCGCCAGATATAACATCGTGTCTACCTATCTTTTCTTTTCCCTTTGCGCGCCAGTGGATTGGGATTCGAACTGATTGCGCCGTTGGAATTACGTTTTTTCTTACTACCGGCCAGCAGGTCTTTGGGATATTGGGAATTGGACTTGAGATTACCGTCGTGATTTGCAGTGTCCGCTCGAAGAAGAAATGTGTGCCTGGCTTTCACATTTCTAGAAGGCAACCTATATACGATATTCAAATTAACACTATACGCGAATACACATTGCAAGCAAATCAGTCGAATATTTTAACACTATTTACTCGTGATATTCGTAGCAAGCACCTATTATAGTCACCGGCAAAGCAATCGTATTAAAAACCAAACGAACCGTCAAGATGCTCCTAAATTGCTTGCATAAAATCGTGGCTGGCGAATTCCTCGAGGAAACGGCGTTCGAGGCCGATATATCGACCGACTGCGCTGCATCGGAATCGTCGAGGAAACGAAAAAACGGCGGCGGGAAATGAGGGAAAAGACAGACGCGGTGTCAAGGCGGCGGCAGTGGCGGCAGCAGCAGCAGGAGCAGCAGCAGCAGCTACCCCGTACGATCATCAATCATCAAGAGCGAGACAATCGAATAGCGCAGCCAACCGGTGAACAGCTGTCGCTTCGCTGAGCTCGAACCGTACACGTTACACGCTGCCGGTGTGTTTTCTGGAAAGTCCTCTTCGAACGGGAAAATTGTCAATCGCGGTTTTCCTCCTGCTAGTAATTCGGAAAATGAATGATTCGCCAATTCCGATGGAATTCCGATGCGACCGTATAATTGTTTAGAGCGAGTGAAATATTCAATTATTAGATGTATGCGATAATTGAGGACCGTTTCGGGGATGATTTTAATTGAACGTTTGATAAACGTGCACGTATGCGTAATGTGACAGCGATTTGCAATGGGGTGGGACGTGAAACATTCTGAAAAGATGCAGAAATGTTTAGTCGATTTATCCGACGAAGGACGAGGGAATATTTCATAAGCGGGAGGAAACTACGCGGACGGTCTGCATTTCAAGGAGGCTCGATCCTCTTCACATCGCTTCGTATCATATCGTAACGCCGCCATCAGATTTCAGCGCCATCCCTGCGCTTTATATTGCCTGCTACGTTTCATAAATAACTCTCATATTACGAAAGAATACAATTTCAATATTACATCCGATGGATACGCCAATATCGCTCGGACGCGTGATAGATAGAGGGGCGTTATTGTCTTTAAAAAAACATAACCATTTATTTTAGAAATCCGCAGGAATGTCGGCGCGGAGGGATTATATTATGTTGAATCTCGTTGCGTGTGAAACAAATTTTCACGGTGCTCGAAGTTGAGAACGGAGGAGCATGAATGCATGTTCGATGTGTGTGTCGTTGAATATTTCTTCTATTATTTTGTTATTTTTGTTCCATGTGTAATGGGGATGAACGATTTTTCATTTCACGAAAACTTATTTAAGAAATCCTACTAACTAAGACACGTTGAAAACGCGGGTATTCTGGGCGCAATTTTCATTCGACGGACAAATGCTTACGAATGTTCGCGGAAATTCGATGAAAAGGGGGAAACTGGAATGAAAGGTACGAGATGCCTGTAGGACAGAGCGAAAATATGAACGCGGGAACCAGAATTGTATTAATAACACAGCGCTTCCGTTCCACGAAGTGACGCGTCGACGTCTCAGCCGCGGTTTAATTAAATTTTCGTGCGTCGCATACCGTTTGTCGCATTGTCACATTGTTATTTTTCCTCGACCCCGAGAAAAACTGTTGAGACGGACACTTAATACCGGATTCTTCACAGCGTTCCCAAATTTTCTAGCGAACAAAGGATGGAATTGTGTGAAAAATTTCATTGAAAATCGTTTGTTTCTATGGTTCATCTAGGAGCAATAGAGAAAAGTGGGAAAACCTGGGACTTTCCTCAAGAATCCAATGCTGGTAAGCTAGGTTCCTCGCTTGGATTACTTTTCTGTGGGAAACATTGCTTCAGTACGATCTTCTTTTCAATAGGTGGCGTACAAGATACATTTGCTTCGTTCCGCCCTTGTGTATCAATTTTCCAAATGCAACCCCTTCATTTTTCTAGACGTACTTAATTTTTTAAATAAAAACTATCAGTATTGCAAACATTGCTATTCGATGATAAAAATTATTTTCTGACCGCAGACATAACAAATTTAATATCAAGGAAAACTTTTGTATACAAATTTATGTATTTATATATTAATACAACGCCAACCACAACAAATAACACTTCTCCGAGTATAAACGATGATCTTCAACAATGGATCCTCTTAAAAAGCAATAAAAAAATTGTCAACCTGTAATAAACCCCTCAGGGGCTTTTAGACCTCCCCGTTATCTTCCATCCCCTAAAATGTTAAAGAGGAGTAAATTCCTGAAAACATACATAAAAATCAACTAACGAACGAAAGAAGCTAAAATGTCGAAGAAAGATACACTTTGAACCTTCTTTCATCTCGGTCCACGTTTTTAACATTAATACAGTTTACAACGAAGCATCGCGGGCAGAAGGGCGTCGCTCCAAGATTGATATCTCCATAACACGATTATCAGCGAAGGCGTAGACGTAGCCAGTCAAAAGTAGCAAGCAGAGACGGGAGGGTTGTCACCCTTGTCTCTCCCCGTGCAGCGTGAGAAGCCAGCCATCTTGAATGATGTATGGCGCCGGTTACGAGGTCGACTGAGCGGCCATCACTCAACGCTGAGCTCCACAGCTTTTGGGGACACACGTCTTCGGCTCTCTCGTTCTGTCCGTTCCTCTCTGGCCTTCTGTCTGCCGCTGTTCACGTTAACTGTGCTAGCGCCAACTCTTTGCCAAATTCAATCACCTTCTGTTTCCTCTTTGTTTCGGTGCTTCAATGATTCAATTCTTCTCGGATGCAGCTTACGTCGAACCATTTTATTTTCGTACGAGTTTCCACGTTTTATTGATACCCTATGTACTGAGTGTGCTCTGATATGGTAGAGTGATACAGATTGAAAAATGCTATCGAGGGTAGAGTGCTTCGCTGTGTATTTTGTTGGGGATAGAAATCATTCCCAATATTCCTTTTCAATACTCCATCGTAATGCAATAATCATTTTATGACGGACAGAATATTTTGTTAACAATACGTTTATATGGCTCTTTTGTTATTCTTAAACAGATCAGGATACGGTGCCAAAATTCGATCGCGTATGTCTGCATCAACCCGCACGACCCTTGAATTTATAGTCCCTTGCAGCCCACCCCAGGTGGAAGATGTCCTAATAATTGGGTCAAGTAATTCTGCGTTACAAAGGAAAGGTAACAATAAACCTTCCTAGCTTGAACCTCTATGCTCAACACAAATTCCCCCGCAGTTCCGTTAATTGCATAAAGCCGCGACCGGGGTTAATCTTATTACATATAATTGCATCCGCGTACATTTCTCGCAACTCTGAATCACTTGCGCGTTCGGATGTGTTTGTCCGTCTCATTGTCAGCGGTGCCGCGGTAAAGGAATAAAATAAGTAGGCATGTTTATGCCTGACTTTACAGCACCGCCCTTTGTCAAGTGCCATTACGCACCCGAACACAGATTAGTACTTTCCATTGTAAGGTGAAGCTTTGTTTACAGCGAGTCACTGTACCTGGCTCGTCCCAAGCCGTTCAAATAACGAGCGAACTATACAAACCACCGGAGCCACGTTAATCCCAAGTGTCTGCCAACCTATGCCCGCCCATTTTGACTTTTTCCATTGACTTCCTGTGAATTGTCCGAAATATACGAGAATTGTTACGGTACAGTTGCCTGCAAACGCGGGATATAGTCGTATTTTGAATTAAAAAGGTTTCTGTAGTATTGTTCAAAAATTTAATCCCATTCCATACAGGCCAATGCTATTATAATGCTATTTCCTTCGGCTAACAAAGAAGCTGACTAAAAAGAAGGAAAGCAATTGAAAGTACAATCCATCAGTCGGGGCGAAATTAAATATGGAAAAAGGAGCAAAAAGAGAAAATGAAGAAAAAAAAGAAAGGGGGAAAGCAGCAAATCGAACACAACGCAACGTGGCGTAGAAATTGATGGGCATTCGCGTACGAATACACTGATGCGGCGGAGCATATTCGTGTGTGAGTAACGAAAAACAGTCACCGTTTCCATATGACGGGCCGTCAATGACAGTAGGCTGTAATCAATAACCGCATCAAGCTTACACACATTGCTCCACGCGTTCCTCCCAGAGCCGTTCCGCGTCCCCGTCTTCTTTCGTTTCATCCCCCTATCGGCGTATTTAATATGCAATACCCCATTTACCCCATTGAATACGTCGGCGAATCCACTCGAGGGAGGCTCCGCGACCCACATTTCTACGAAACACAACTCCACCCTTTCAACCCCTTCGTCTGGCGTTCGTGCTTGCCACTAAGATTTCTAAACCAGGTTTGGCGTAGACATGTAATTGAGAGAAGCAACCTGTTCTTGTTTGCCACGCTTGTACAACGTAGCAGAATATCTGTAAATACCTGAAAAATGAATTTCGGCTACCAAAGAAATTATGCGAAGCCTATATAATTTGTTCAAACACTTCATACGGAAATTTGTATAACAATTGTATAGTAACGTCGTTCCCATTATTCTCAATGCAATGTATAAAGAATTACGCACCAATGTCCACCGCAAAAATTCTGAATACTCATCCAACCCTCTCACACCCAAGCATCTTCGATCCTCCAGAGTGCTCGAGAAACCACCGTGCCGAAAGAAACCACGGTAGCACTCGGTAAACTGAATTATACAAGCCATTGCAATTAATTAGCCTTAATAAAAATTATACGAAGAATCGCCATTATAAGCGACCGTTAGCGACCGCAACTCAGGGGGTGAGTTTGGCGAGATCCACGGGGAAAGAAAAAGTATACACGGTATCCCAGATGAATGAACGGGGTGTGGGGGCTATGGGAAACGTGCGGCAGGCATTTTGTGGGTAACCCAGAGAGAAACAGAAACGCTACTGGAGCTACGGAGAGGCAAAACTCGGTTTCTCCGCCGGGGGTGGTAGATCTGGTAAGGTAGAGAGAGCGAGAAAAGAAGAGGATGAGTCCAGTCGCCGGTGGCGTGGAATAAAGGAGAGTCACGAGATGCTGGAGCTGCCCTCCAGATGGGGGTGAGTAACAGGGTGGTTGGGCGAAAGCGGAAAATCGTGGGTGGTGGCTGTGGAAAGGGAACGGTGGACAAAGCGAGAACTAAACGGGGGGTAAAAAGAGAAACAGATAGATAGAAATAAAGGAAACGGATGCAAGGAGGAGGCTACAGAGGCCGATGGTTCGCTGTGGAACGGAAAAGGGGTGGTTGGCCGGCGGATGGAGATTTTTAGAGAAGGGGAAGAATCGCGAGGGGTGGAGGCACGCGGATCCTCCCGGAGCAATCCCGGGGGCAGCTTTAAATGAGTCAGCGTTTTTATGTCCCGCGATGTTGTCAAAGTGCAAACAGCACCCGATAATATATCATCCGTTGCGCAAGCAACCCCCTTCAATCCCGAGACACGGCCTCCTCTGCTTGTGGCGAACGTGCTCACGGGGATGAAGCGTGGTAGGTAGCTTGTGAGGGACTGTGATGTTTGTGCAACCTGTAATGAGTGACGATAAGGCGTTGTACAGGGAGGGGGTGTATGATATGCAGTCAGGTGAAGGTGATGTTCATATTTGGTAGGGATGAAGTGGGACGAAAATCGTGGTGGTTAAATGGAGATGTAATAATATGCTGTGTAGGGGTTGTTACTGGGTGAAAGTACTATTTTGGGGATCTGGAATGAAGTTGTCGGATAAATGGGGGTAGAATTCGGATTAAAATATTTGATTCATTATTTTGACAATGAAATGGGCACGAGTAATTTTTATAAGAATGTAAACGGAGTGTAGGTAATATATTCTATGCTTATGTTTAATTTTACTGCTTACACAAAATTACAGTTAACAATGGATTTATTAATATATTGGAGGGAAAAAACTCCGGATACCTTTTCCTAATCAATAAAGTTTACAACTTGGGTACAGGATCGTATTCTTATTTAGGTAGAAATACATATACGCTTCTGAGTACTTAAATTCGAAAAACCAGGAAAGTCAAGAGCCGGTGCTCGTGTAAGCTAACAATAAGTGACGCAAAGAACAATAGATCTTAAGTGAACCTTGCCATTCAGTTATATAACCCTTTCTAAGAAAGTCCCACGGATTTTCCCCCAAAATTATGACCTGGTTGACCATTTCGGCTGGGGGCGACGTAGACGCGTAACCTATTTCCTGCACAATAGTAAACTAGTAAACAGAGCTACAGGATGAATGAATTCTCAAAAACAAGAAGAATAAGCATGGCGGAAAATGGAAAATTCAAATGCAAATCCAATATAAGCAGCTTACTACAGGCTTGGACACCGATTTGCATACAGACAAAATCTGTCCAGCCCTTCGACAATCTCGAAACTTGGAGTTAACACGCAGTTCTCCTCTTTAATCACCAGATCAGCAGCTTAACCGAACATTTTACAGCATGGCCAACTAACTTTTTGCTTCCATACATCGCCGTCCGTTATCGCGATGCCCGGCGTTCAGACGAAAGTAAACGATTCGATCGGCTCCAGGCAAAATTTTCAGTCGTCGGGACGCTACAGTAATCTCCGTGCTGTCATCGAGATGATAGTAAAAATCGATCCTAGACCGTACACAATAAAGGGCGGTCAGACAAACGTTGGTCGTCCCAGTCTAGACGACAGTGTCCCACGGTGTTGGCCTGCTTAGATTTCTGCGGTTCTGCGAGGCGTCACGACGCGTCGTCTGGCCGCCAGAGTGGTAAATTCCGTGACTGACCCCGGAACAGCCTGTCTGTCTATTTTGGCACCGGGGCACCAGCAGTAAATTATGAAAATTTTCTTCCCGTCTCCATAGCTCTGCGCCGCTGCTTAATAAAACGCCTCGCTGTAAACCGACGCTGACTCGAGCGTCCCATTTTTCTTTACCTGCACTTTTCGAAGTCCTTACTTAACCCTTTACAAGGGGCGCTGCGCTGCGTTTATTGAACGGCGATTTGGTTGGCTTTTTGTCAAGTATACGATATTAAATTTGACTCTCGGCGAGACTGGATAGAATATTTATTTTTACAGTTCGCAGGGTTTATTAATTTTTCTACCATCCGGGCAAACGTACAAAGAGATTTGGCGATGAATTTGTAAGAGAGGCTCGTCGCCGGTGTCTCGTCGACGGCGACGAGTCCGTTCCATTAAAATACGATACAAGTTGGCCGTGAAGAGCGACAGCCCACTGATTTTGTATTCAGCCAACTTCCGTTATAAAATTGCGAACTTTTTTGCGCGCCGCTGAGACGCGGGACAAGAAGGAGACGAGAGGCGGGAAAGAAAAATGGTCGCGCTGGTATGGCCGGGGAAAATTCTGCGAATATAAAACTCTCGGCTCTCGGAGCACGCTTCGTTCAACAGAAACCCGATGAAACGATTGCAAGCAAGAAAATAACAATCTCCAATATAACCTCGTGATATAAAACTATAATTTAATTTCGAAATAATCAGTCACGCTGAATCATCGAGCGTGCACAAAGTCGCCGAACGGGTATTGAAAAAATACTTAAAACCTTAAAAAAACAAACATCCAGCGTCGAAAATTCCCGAGGCCTCCGTAGAATGGGTCCCGTTACCCGGAAAACTCTGCAAAGTCGATCGAAGGATGACGGAACGGTACGAATCTCGGTGGAGGAGGAGGATCGAGGAGATAGCCGCGGCGGAGAACGAGAAAGGGGAGGAAGACCGACGGGACGAGGGTGACTATGACGCGGACGTCAACCGAGCTGACGGGGTAGCTTTTCCCGCGCGAAAGCAGCCGGCTACGACGAAGGGAAAGTCGGTATAACTTGGTGGAACTTTAACCTCCAGAGTATAAAACTGGGATGCCCCCTCTTCTATCTGTTCGCGCGGATCCTCGTATCCGGTCTACAGTTCGACGGTTGTCTTCGATCTCTCTGCGACTCCGTCGACAAAAACGCGTCGTATCCGCGAGCGTTTCTTGCCCTGGCCCGAAGTCCTTCGCCGTGGAACGATCGGTTCTTCCGCGTCTATCGGAGCGGGTAAATTTCCCTTTTCTGTTTCGTCGCGATTGCTGTCGAAGAGATCTATTCTTCTTACCGAATCGATCGTGGTGTTCAATTTACTTTTTGGAGTTCGAAAGGGAGAGTTTCAGTGTAGACGTTGCTGTTGTACTTGAATAACTGGAGGCAAGTGAGAAATATCTTAGCTTCTAGAATTTCCTACATATTTCATTTTCGTAATTGTCACAGACATCCAACTCCCCCGTCCAGTCCCCCGTCGTTGAAATAATCAAGTATCCCATAGTCCGTATAATGTCTAACAAATTCGCAATCGCAATTGCAAGTATGGCCCAGTGCTCGAAGCAACCACGGCAATCTATATTTCAGAGTAGCAAGACAGCATGTAGCATGTCCGGGCAATAGAACGAGAGGGTGGGACAGGAAGAGAATCCGGCACGGGGGATGAAGGGATCGGTGTTAGAATACGGCCAGATAGCAGAGAAGACGCATAGGTATAGAGAGACGGGAGTGCAAGGCGTTTTGGCTGTGCTAGAGCGAAGGAGGACAGGAAGGAGGACGAGTGGGGTGGTCCAGAGTGAGACAGGGTGAGAAGAGGGTTGGTTGGTCGGGTGAAAGGGAGGGCAGAGCTTTCCCGACCCTTAGCAACGCTCTCGCGACGCTATCCTGCGGATAACATCAGCGGCTTCAGGCCAGGAAATGAAAATCGCGCCGACACTGTTTAATTTAGATAAAAGCATATGTTACACGACGAGCCACGCGGTGGCAGGGCCAAGGGTGTCGCTACGATTCGGTAGACCCCTCGGGGAGGTCTTATTGTGCCCTCCCACGAAGGAAATTCTTTTGAGGGACGATCAGGGATAAGACTGATCTGTAGTTTTGCATTACGGCGGGATATTATTAAATGAAATGCCTACCAGTAACGCTGGGATATATCTTATACTCCGTTTTATTTAATTCTTTAATCAGGGCACAGCCATTTTAATCTACGCATAGAGTTCCGTTACCAACACCTAAAAGTATTGCTATTCCGAAAAGATTAGAATGAGTAAAGCTACAACGTTACCGCTAACGCCAATTCCATATTCAATATCCGTAAAAATGGTGCACAGAAATTAAGCCCGCGATCCTTAAATCCTCGAATCTCCGTCACGATCCTAATAAACCGTCGGCGTATTCTTTTGTGACGCGAGGAATTCGTACGAAACAAGGTGGCACGTGGGTAATTCGATCGTAATTACTTTTCTATACTCGAGATAATCCCTTCATCCTGCAGCTCTCGCCACTCTCCCGTCACCCCCGTCGCTCGAGAATTCTTCGTATCCCCGTTTCCCCGTTTTCGTCGCTCCGACTGGCCTGGGCTGACGGCAATCCACCGTCAGACCCCGTCAAACTTCTAGATTACATTATACAAGAGCGAAGGCACGGCTCGTCGATCTCGAAATCCAACCACCGGGGATATTCGACGCCATTCGGTAACCCTCGGCTCGAAATTGCGGCTGATTTAATATTTATCGAGAGGCGTATAATATTCAGAGGGAAATGTATCTATTGTTTTCGTGGCGGCTGAGGAGACGATGATTTTTCAATTAATTGAATGTGTCGCGGCTATTTGCTGGATTTCTATTTCATCGACCTCAAAATAATGGATACAGTACACAGGTGTAAGGGAAGGTATGAAAAAATGAATAATGGGTTTTGATCGCTTGACATTACGTCAGTCCGGTATGACTCTTTCATGCGCTATTATAGGAAGGAACATGCTTATACTTTCAACGTACTTAAACGACTATTGCCCCTAGTATAGGAGTAAGCACTCATCGACCACGTCATATTTTCCTGAATGCCTGTGCGCAATTATCTAATGGAAACAAAGCACGATAAAGATCGTAATATATAATTTTCAAACCTCAGAGCCTCGTTCGACTTACTTGTCATTAAGCATTACCCAAATGAAGCGGGCAAGTGTAGCAGCACTTGACTTTTTCAGTTTCCTCCAATTGCCTAAATAGCTTTTAAAGGCTAGGGGAGGCTCTAATCTATCTATACAGAGAAGTATCGTTTAAGGGTGTACATATTTTTTGTAACCCTTGGTCGAGTATTCATATCGCAACGCAGTTTCCACGAATGCAATCGTTGTCATTAATCGAATTCACTTTTCGGAAGCCCTCAGATATCTATCGGGCTGGCGATACATGAGACATCAGTATTATTATGATTATTTTGTTATCTTTTGTCACAGAGAGTGAGATAGAAAATGACAACAAAATGGAAGAACAAAAATTGGAATAAATATTATTGCTTCTACTATTATGTATTATTATTATTCTACACCTATATAGAATACACGAGTAAGCAATACTTGCATAATTTTCGCCAACATATCAACAGGCGACAAAAAATCAAACATTTCGTTAACGAAACGCCCGCGGGCTCGTGTCCCACGATCGATCACGGTCGATCGAAGGAAGTGGGTCAATAGTAGCCTACATTTCGCCGTAAATCGAGGCTGGCGTAATCGTGGGTCGATCGACACGAAGGATTTTCCATACTAATCTGCGCCGCGGAGGGAAGTTAAAACGCCATAAATTACCGGGACGGTTTGCGACGACTGCCACGGCAGACAAGCGCGATCGTACGAGGGATTAGAGCACCGCTTGATAAGGCGTTTACGTCTTTCGTGACTCTTACGTGGAACGACGACGGCGACGGCGACGAGCCTTTAACGTTCTTGGTTCGAAAGCTTCTTCACTTTTCCAACCGCGTTTATTCCACCGTCAAACGAACGCAACCGTATGGAAAACTACTCCGTTCCGGATTGGCCGGCGTTGCGTAAAGGCCGAATAGCTGAAAAGTCGTTTCTTTATTGGGACGAAATTGCAGTTGGCTTTCTCGTGAGAGGTTTCCAAGAGTATGGGAAATTAATTGACTATATATAATAATATAATAATTTGTTTCACTATCTCCATTTTTCTGTCATCTTAAAATTGTAGACGGTTTAATTACAATAATTGTATTAATCTCAGTTATGAAAGTAAAAGGAGAAGAATTTTCTCAATCTTTCTAATCACAAATATTTCAGATATAGTCAATTAAAAAATGAATATCTTCGCATATTCGACAGTGGGAACGATAAATATCGAAAGCGTTCAAAATTGCCTAAAGCTATTTACACCAACACCGAGACGAGTATTTTCCACAAACATCTCTTTCTCGTTCGGTTATTTCTGTAAATCATGTTGTGCCCCTTCAAGCTCCATTCGATTCACGGATTTTTTCCCCCGGATCTTCCGGGGAAACGGGGTGGAAAGCGTGGACGCGCGATCTCGCGGCTGAAGAATTCGCCCGCAAGAAGAGAATTAACGAAAGAAGCAACGGGAAGATTTCTTTTTTCCCTCCAGTTCACTACCACCCCCCCGTAACCAACACACGATATTCTTTTTCCTTCGAACGATCTTTGTCTACGGAACGGTTTAGCGCGAAAAAAGGGAGCGTTCCTTCGTAGACGAGAGAGGAGGCGGTGGCTGGGGGGTTGGTTTGGGTATGAACGGGGGTGGGGTGGCTGGAAAACGGTGGCGCGGACCTGCAGACAGCTCTCGGCGCGGACGGAGAATGGCTGATTCCGGGAGAAGGGAAAACTGAGAAGAAAGGAGAAAATAGAGCAGAGGGGTGGGGCTGGAGTCGAGAAAAAGGGAATTGTAAGATGTTGGCGTGGACGGGGTAGAGAGTCGAGGAATGACGCTGATCAATTTCTCGCTTAGGTGTCTTGAAAGTTGGATCATGAACCGTTTCTATATTGTTCGTGGATAGCGAAGATTCTGAGCAGGTATCGCGAAACAGATATTAACAATTCATTATTGGATTTAAAAACTCCAATGGGGTGAACGATTTTGATAAAATATGACATTAAAATTTGTGGACATTCTAACGGCTTCGTAAGAACAATGGTACGGTTACGAGTACACAGAGGTGAAAGCATCGTAAATTGTTTAATAAAGGAGAAAGATGAAGTCCGTCCTTTGGAAATTGGTTTCGTTTACCGTTGTATAGATACCCATACCGCGACTGCACTCGAAGCTGGAAAATTTCATTCGGGGCCACCTGCGTCATTGATACCTGCCTTTATTTATTGCTCCTTTCAATTGAAATGCGGTCACGGTGCTGCATGCCTATGCAAAGATTGTATTATTAAATGTTTGGGGATTAATTTTGCGTTAATCCCGAAGTTTCCATGACCGTGCAACTGAAAATATACAAATTAATTGCTCTGCCAAAATGTTTGCGCAACGTATTTGTAATATACACTTTATGGTTTTGCTTGTTCGCGCTAGAGGATGTTGACAAATGTTACTATGACAGGTATTGGTCATTGGATACATTGACTAAGACCAAGAGAATCTTTCCTGGCAAAAATATATTGCCAGCCATTTCTGAGGGAGGACTTTCTAAATCTTAGGAAAACAACCGCGTTATAAATTTACGTCTCCAGAGTGACTCCAGAGCTAGAAAAAAGCAGGTCCATCCTTACGGCGATTGAAGACAATGGGACGCTTGGAGACAGGTTTAAGGGTCGTCGCCATTTCCAAAGGTGTGGGCATCGGTGATTCGGAGTATTACATTGATGCCACGGAGTCGCCGCGTCCAGACAGGAACGATGATCCTGTCTCGGCCGTAAGCGCATACAAATCCCGCAATACACGGAACACCTGTTTCCGAAAATCCTTCGACAAGTTTGGCTCGGGAAAATTTCAGCGTCCGTGCGTCATGAACAGAGACTTCTATTAATTAATTTCTCGCCGGTTTCGTAGATCGACTTGTAACATTACTCGTATTAATAAACATTCTGCGCAAGAAACTTTATTGGCACAAACTGTGACCGATTTATTACACTCCTACTTAATTCTATAGACGGAAGCCGTAATTTATTTTTTCCTATTTTCTTTCTTGCCCCCCTTATTTTCATTCTTCAATTACGAAATTATCATTCCGCGTAGCATACCGTAGGTCTGAATGTCTCGCAATATTAACCTGCAATCAAACTTTTATTTCAATCTAAATCGAAACTTATTATATAAATGACAAAAAATCTTTCCAATTCATCCTGCGAACGCAGGACAGCTCAAATTTCTATATCCTTCGATTATTAGCACAATCCTCTCCAGAATAAAAATAAACAAAATGCATAATAATTCCCTACTCGATGAACGTCTGTGCCTCTCCCCATCGTGATATCGACATTCCTCGTACCCCCTCCACAACAGCAACCGATTTCCCAGAAACTAAAATACTGTAAAGGCGTGTCAAAGCTACTAAACGAACCAATCACGATAAGATGGCCCTTGTTTAGTTATGAAGAAATGCCCGAATTGTCGGCAACTTTCGTCGACGTTGCTTCGGTATAGTTGCAAGATCGGTCGCGCTAGCATTGTTCCTCAACAATTTCTTTATACAATAAGTCGCCCAGAGGGGGGGTGGGGAGACCCGGGAAAACCTTGGTCTACCTCGGTATCGGTCCCAAATTGCAGGTGAGTCGATCGTCTGGGATTGGCTTACGGCGGCGCTCGCAAATCCCTAAGACAAAAGGGTACGTGCGGCCACGGAAAGCGATCCGATTGGTCCGATTGGGCCTGACCGTCCGTGGAACCCCTACATATATTGGCAAGTAAACGCAAGACTTGTCACAGTCTTAAACGACACTTGAAGTAGCACGCATCCCTCAGTGAACGTCTTGAAAACTCAGTCGAATACTCGCCAACGATATACAGACGGACTTAGATTCGACATGGCTCTCGTAGATTTCCCGCAGTGTGAGCAAGCTTTCGCCAGACAACTGGAGGGTAATAACTACCCCAGACCGCCTTCGAGCACTAATTCGGCAACGTCGACGAGTTGGAGCGATTACGGATATCAGAAGAGTCAGCAGCCGATGTGTGGTCAACAAGGAAGTTATTCGTGGACCGACGAAGGTGCGGCGCCTTGGATGCAGGGTGAACCGAGAGGGTTGTACGTGGAGGACGAGAGAAGCAAGCAGCAACCAATTGTGCGGGTGGTGGAGCAACGTAATTCTGTTGCTGTCGTTGATGTCAACCAGACTTCCGTGCAAGGTGTGTACGCTTTTGTTGAATTTCTTTTTGCTTCGGGCGTCCGCCGTGAGTGTTAGAATTTTCATAGAGTTTTAGTAGATATTTCATTCGTCATTTGATAGAGATAGAAGACACTTCGAGGGTAGTTTATATTTTTTCGCTTCTTTCCTTTTGAATAAACGTCCTGCTTTTAACGGTATTGATAGACTAGAGAAATTACGGCAGAGTTCAAATTAGATCGCTATAGACAGAAAAGGAAGAACACGTGAACGTTTTTATTGGGAAGCTAAAATTGCGCGACAACGTTAAACAAGAGCGCCGTCGCAGATTCTAGGCAAATAGACGTTGCCGTGGAGATCATTGAATCAAGTTTGATTAACGAGCTGCCCATTCAGGAGACTTTAGTCTCGAGGGATTATAAAACGGTGATCTCGTCCCGCTTGCTCGTCGATGCTCTACATAGGTTTACATAAAACAAAGTCAGCGGATGATGGACTGCTATCCGCGAGTCAGTTGTCATACGTTTGATTCGTCGCATAGTACGTTTCAGCTGTCTCGTTGGCGTTCCATTACATTTCATTGAAATTCTGAGCATAATGTTTCTTTTCGAGATCGAGAGCCAGCAAAATAATAACAATAATTGTAGAGACATTAAACTTTCGCCGAGCTTCTTATTCGAATTTCTGTGATGTCAGGGAACACCGTTTTCACAATTCATATTTCCCATGCAGCGATAAGAATTTTCGTTGTCTTTTCCCAAATTTCAAGAATTTCAGTGAAATTAGCTTATCAACGAGGGCGACAAAAAAGATAAAGCTCTTATCATTTTCGTGCGCGTTTCACAGTCCTCCCTCCGAGGTTGATTAGAACGTTGATTAGAACGAAAGTCTAGGCGGGCAACCTGTTTTTCAACTATAATGGTTCTTCTGCCCCCGGGGCATCTGTAAGTCCCGAAATACCTGAGGTATCACGTGGTTCGTGGCGCGTGTCACAACAGACAGTCGGCTTATCGGGGAATGGGGAAACGAACGCATGTTTAGTCACGTCCGCGAACTGCGCTCTTGATATTTCTTCCGATAAATGAATCAACAATATTTTGCATTCAATTAGTTAATTTGTAGCACCAATAGGAAATGAAAAATAATTATACAGCGGTTCAATTTCGTTTGCACGTATATTTAAAATGAAAAAGGTGCGAATTTCTCAAGTAGTTCCTTTTCACGGTAGTTTTCGTGGATTCTTCCTATTTTCCACATTTTCACGTCGCAGACGGACCACTGCGGCGGCATCGTAAATCAATCATCGATCGACAAATTGTCCTTATTGAGTCCCGCGGCCCTAGCCAGGCGATCTTCTTTGTTTAAACGGCGTCGCCAACGAATCGTATTTGCTTGTAAATTCATGACAGAATCATTTAATCCAATTACACGGTTTAGCGTTCGGTCTTTGAGTCGCACAGCGGGGGTGCCGACCACCTTCGTGGGTCGACAAGTTTCCAACTGTGCGGCCCTTGACACCTTCTCTAGACTCGCCCTGCAGACGATTTTCGTCTTCAGGTGGAATTTAGCGTTCCTGAAAATAAGCCCACTAATTGAGCACGATGGAAAACACAAACACGTTAAAAATCTCGCTTCAGTCTTCTCCTACCGCATCTGAACGAATTACTATTTATCTATTTATCTATTATCTGACAGAAGCTTCTCCGATTAAACACGTATGCTAAAGGTGCAAATAAATTTTCAGTTTCAGTCCCAACGAAGAAACAGGGGAATGGCAAGCGTTCCCGAACTGCATACTCCAGTTCCCAGTTAGTGGAACTGGAGAAGGAATTCAATTGCGGTCGCTATCTCTGCAGACCACGACGAATCGAAATGGCAGCGACGCTGTGCCTGACGGAGCGTCAGATTAAAATCTGGTTCCAGAATCGCCGAATGAAATACAAGAAGGAGCAATTGTCGAAGGGAGTTACCACGAGCAAGTCTGGAAGCATCAAGCATTCTGCCGAGAAACAGGAGAGTACATTGTCTCCGCCGCCGATGCAAGGAAACTGGAACGCCCAACCTATGCAACAGCAGAGTCCCATGGCGAACCAAGCTATGCAAAATTTCTCTTGCCCTTATAGTCTGTCGCAGAAATTCCCGGATGTGTCGAAAGACATGAACTACAATCACTATAACGTGCAGAATTATGCCGGTATGACAAATATTAGTAAAACCGAGCAAGGTTTCATTTCTCAAGACAAGACTCCGTTCGTAAATGACCAATATCATCAGAATTATCAGTGGCAATCGGGAGAACCCGTGAACCAGTATACACCGCAGCCAAATGAGAACTACGCTCCGTATCTGTGGAACGAAAACAACTACTATATTCCCAAGGATGAGGGCTATATAAACAATATATACCAGGCAACAAATGGAGTGAATGCTACTTATCAAGATACAGGTAAAACGAATGTGGATATCAATGTTTTGAATAATTCGCTTGCTCCGGCGCTGCTCACGGATCTCAACTTGTTGATGAACGGCGTGGCCTGCGAACTCAGTTCTACAGAGACTAACAAAGAATTTGACGAAATAACAAACTTAGTAGTCTACGAAGATATAACTCAGGATTTAGTGAGTTTGTAAAATTTTGTTGTAAATAATAATAGGTATAATAAGAAATATCGTACTGATCATCTAAATTATTTCAAACACCTTTATTTTCCATTTATCTACGAGGAGGACATAACGATTTAGAATAAGAATCATAGATACGATATAGCGAGAATAAGTGATAGAATAGATATTTCTGGCCTCTTCTAAAATAGGTATTCAGCAGATCGATTTTCGTTAATGTAAAACGTAACAGTAAACCGAACATGGAAACATGTCACTGCTTTAGCCGTGCTTCTTAAACGACAATAATTAGTGAGGAGCGAACCAATGCTTTTACGTCACTAACACGACAGAGTAAGCTTCAGTTTAAGCAGTAACGCGTTTCCAATATCTCCTTGATGTGTATCGCTGCTGACTTTAAGTAAGGGTAAACGTTAATTATTCTATACTTAAAGACACCTTGGATGCCTATCGATAAGAGCATACCTATAAGAAGATACTGTATGATAGTAGATTGTAGTTTAAGTGTATGAAAGTAAATGAGTCCTACGTGTACATAGTTTTAATACCCATTGTCCAGCATATATATAGCAAATCTTTGTACATAGATATAATAATGCATGCAACTGTAAATACATATACCTTCGTATACAATACATATACTAGTTTCGCAAAATCAAGCTTTTAAATTTATTTTTGAACCTCGAATCTTAAATATCTACCTGTCAAAAAAAGATATTTTCATTTTGCAATCGTTTGTCGCAACAAAAATTCTCCGTAATCATTACAACAAAATATACGAGGTATCCGTGCAAAATTAATATTTCCTCGAATTTCTATCAAAGTTAAAGACAAAGGAATCCCCTGAAGTCTAATTAGAAATCTATCGTAGCAAATGATCACGCGACACAGCTCCCAGAATGATTAAAATTCCCCAACAACCCGGACGAATTTCATTATCGCAAACGTCGACTGCAGAGTCCGGTAAACCTCTCGAAGGATTCTTTCAACAAATTCCCTGCAAAGTCCATGAACAGGCCTACGCGTCAATCGGCGTCGATCGACAGGCGAAGGCCGAGCGTCCAGCAGAAAGGAAAAGCAATTTCTTGCCTCGCTAATGTCGTCGAAAATGAATTTTTCACGCGGATACCGAAGTTGCCCGGCGTTCGCCACTCTCCGGTCTACACTTGCTCCACGTACGTATGCGCCGTACACGCGCGGGTATGCACGCCCGTGTACTTACACCAACACGTGCGCCAGCATAGTCGTGCAAGACTTGCCACGTCACCGGCACTCGGATCCGCGTCTATCTGTCAGTTTCCAGTCTCAAACAAGATAGATGGCTGGCGAATGGAAATCATGGTTGAAACCCAACCCCACACCCTTCCATCCTTCTCATGCGAGAGAAAGAGACAGAGAGGCGCCTCGCCATTCTGTTTGCGACCACCCTTAAACCGAGTGAACCACCACCCCCCGCGTTATTCCGCGCTTCGATCTCGTATCATCCCCTTTCGCGTCTTTTGTGCTTTAAAATACAAATACGTCGGGGAGAGGAGTTCGTGTGCATGCACACCCTTTTTTTATTCCCAATCTTAATATCCGCTGTGTCGCGAATTTTGTTTTCTTTCTCATGTAAGTTTTTGAATGATTTGAAATGGTAAAATAGGTAATATGTCAAATTCAGCGATATGCCCCCATTTCGTATCATGCATTACGCACGATTAACACGTGCTCCACTTCAAATCATATATTCGAGTGTTTCACGGTTGCCTGCATTTTCTATCTTTCTCTACCAAGAATGCTTCGAATTCGCCGGAAATTGTTCCCCATTAATTCTCACGATATACCTGTCGTTATTATTGCAACAAATAATTTGACTCTGATTTGAAAAATTAGGTGGAGACTGTTCACCCGAGAGTGAGGAGGATCGTTGAGACAGGAACGAAAGGAAGTTGTACGTAGAGTCGAGGAGTACTTTCGCCGGAAGCTCTCGCGTGGGATCTCGACTCGGGAGGAAACTGTCGGTACAAACGGCTGCGTGGAATCGTAGTGAACACGCGCAAGGCCGATTCTTAAAGTCGTCTCCGCCAATAAATACAATGGACCACGGGATGGCCGCGGATCTACAGCGGGATCTACGGGTATTTGAATCTGAATCGAACATTCCTCGCCACATCTACTCGCGAATACGATTTCGAGAGATTCCACCCGTGATCCCGGATGAATAATGGATGGATAATATTAAGAGTGGGCCGGCTGTTACTTGTATAAACGGTATATAATACAAGCCTCTCTCTCTCGTGGCGGGGATTTCGTTCTTCTCCCTGGAAACTCACCGAGGGGAAGATCGAAGGGTATCGTTCAGAATCGATATATCGGATGGTTTGGCGAGGAATATCTTGTACACTTGTCGATATCACGAAGAATTGTGATAAGTGCGACAATCGTTTATTATTATTGCGCGATATTAAAGGATTAAATTAAATTAAGCTGCTGTCCATTACGATTATAAACAAAATTATAATATTAAACATGTCAATATATAATGTAAAATAAAATGGAATGTACCTGGTGTATTTGAACTATTACAATTAGTGCGAAATTCGAAAGGGTATCTGTATTCAATAAAAGACACATTCACCCCCAAATAATTAACCAGTCACTACGAGTCTTCGCGCTTAAACCACCGCAGGGAACGGTATCTCGAAGAGCCAGGGTGTGCGATGTAACCCTTCCAACGAATTCTTAAACTGCCGGCTGGCGAGCCATAAAGGCTAAACATTAGGAGTTGCGAAAAATTTATCGAGCGCGCGCGCACAGAGGCGCTGAAGGCGTAGGGTTGAGGAACGACTTCTCCTCCGGCTAAACTGTAGAAAAATTGAAATGGGTGAGTTGCACGAATGAATAAAGATCGGGGAAACGAATCTCGAAGGGCGGGGAATAGATTTCAGGCACGTAAATCAGTTAACCTAAAGGTGACCAGGAGAAGCAAGGTGGAGCCCGCGAATATAATATTGAAAAAAAAGCGAAAATGCATGAACCGTGATATATTTGACAGGATATATACTTTGTACGGAAGTGGTATCTACCGCGCCACAGAATGATCTGCGCCAAGCATGCAAACCATTCAACTCGTATGCATCTGTATGTAAAATAATTATTTACTCGAAAGAATGATCCTCGAACGAGCTAAAAGCCCGGAAGTGTCGAAGCAGAAAAATCAACTGAAGGAACTCCTCGTCAAGACGAAGGGAAACGGAGGTAAATGTGGCCGTTAGTTCTTCCGGTCGAAGAGGAATGCATCGAAGAGCGGCCGCGCGAACGGCGCGAGAATTCGGATAGAACGAGAGGAATAAGAGCCGTGACGAGGAACGAAGACAGACCGAGGGAAAGAGGGAGAGAGAAGCAGCGGAAGGCGGAAAACAACGGAAAATAAAGCAGCGGAAGAATCGCGTCGCAGGAAAAAGAATGAGGGCGCTGTCAGCTGGTGGAAATTATTCTGATTATGCTAATTCCGGTTCTGTTCCACTCCTTTACCCAGCCGTCCCCCAGACCCATTGCCTCCCTGCTGCTGTCTGCGCCATCTTTCATGGCTGATATTTATAATATAGGGGTGCCCGAGCAGTTTCAAACTCTTTTTGGCCCCCGTTGCCCCCTCTTCGTACTACCGCCACCATTTGGCCCTCCATCGAGACCACCCCACGCCACGCTCGACTGTCTTCGGGCTTTCGATAAATTTATTCATATTCCGAGCAAAATTTCCTCGCTGCTCCCTAGGGAACTCGGTCACCTAGACCCGCCGCGTCCCGTAACGCCGAGTTTAGCCGCGATTTAGCTCGAGAAATCTAACCGCGAGTTCTTAAGAGAGAATATAGACGCATCGGCTGTTCAATGGGAAATTTATGTGCCAAAGGACGAGATTTTTCTTTTCTGTATCTATATTTAGGATATAGGCTGGGATGGTTTTTTCTTCTCCTTTAATGTTCGGCAACGAAGTTATTGCTAGATGTCTTTGAGTTCTTTGGATTTTTAGGGTTTCAAGTTAGAGGTGGTTATTAGAACCGCAGCTATCGTTCACGTTCGCAATTTTGCTTCAAGGCTGTAAGTTCTCCTTTTTAATTAAAGGTGCTTTCTATTCATGCCGGAGACCGGCACGCCCACGGCAGAAGTTACGGTACATTATTTTCGTGGTTCGCGAAAGAGCTTACCCTTTCGTGGAAAGCAATGCTCGATTTTATAACAGCCCGATGTACCACGAGAATCGTAAGAGAATCGTAATTCAAGGAATCTGACACCGATCCGAGCAGACAGTGGGGCATTATGGACAGATTGAAGAGGCGATCAGCAAACACTAGTGATCTGTCGCCGCTGCAAACACGAATACGTATATACACGCTAATGCGCAAATAGCCCCCTGTTTATTCGGGGAATAAGCCGATCGCTTTACACCCCTTTGATCCGTCGGTAAAAAGTCACAGAGTTGTATGACTTTTAACTTTATACTAAACCCCTGTACGTTTCTTTAACACAGTTTTATGTGGCGTATTAAAACAGTTAAATATTATATTTTATAATACCTATTTTTAGCGTACCTTTACCTTCCCTAAGTAGCTTAAGAAACACTGCATTAATACTCACCAAAGTTCCACGCAAATAAATGTTTCACCTAAAACCAATTTAATCAGCATTAATTCCCCATCCCCGTGTCTGAACAAATAATATCCACCCGCGATCGCGCCAATTATAAGCCAAACTGTCTAAAATTTGCCAACATACCCCCCATCCATCTGGGAATTATCCTCATCGTCGAGGCATCGTCAGAGAATATTAATCGCCCAAGACGGCCACCATTCGCACGAAATTCGAGAAATCAAAGCGCGGTTATAACTCAAGCACCGTCGACAATGCTCTAGCCAGCCGGATATGTAGGTTACGAGCTCGCACAAACGGCGGACAACGGCGAACCGTGGATGATCCGTGACAGAGAGGCAAAAATAGAGGGAGACACACGCGTCTTCGTAGGTGGGCCAACGTCACCTTTAATTAATCACACGACTGTATTATTTCCCGTTTAGGCTCCCCTTTACGGTAGGAAACACCGGCGAAGAAGTGACGCGCCGGAATTGTGAACCGCGAGGCGCTTTGCTTGAGACGTACGTACAAAAGAGGTGCAGGAAAGCAAAGCCACGGCCACCTTTACGGTCTGCGTATAAACATGTCAGTCCGCCGTGGCTCGTCCGGAGAAACGGGTCCGCGTTCATCCATCACTCGGTTCTCCGACTTTCTTCGTCTAGCCGTGCTACGATCTCTCCTCCCCAGTTTCGTCCGGCCGCGCCGTTGCATCACGATTCGCGGATAGTTTTCTTTGGGGGTGAACAATTTCTAAGGCTACGTAACGGGAATGATCGTTTCAAGTGCGCCCTATTTTGACCCGCTGGAACTCCTAGACCGGGAACATACTAAGATCGAGCCATTTTAACTTCACGGAAAGCACGACTAAATACTGAAACACTCGATTCCTAAACAATTCTGTAAAATAATATTGAGACCGGGCCAATTCAACAGCAGCGTCGAATTCTGAGCCATCGAATGCCGTGGTGGCGAGAAGAAAGAGGGCGAGGCTGTGTGACGTATGGCATGTCGTCAGAGAGCGTCACTTAGAGTGGCGGATGAGAAAACGTCGTGGAAGCTGGGAGTCTAAGAACCGCCAGGACCTGTCTGCACCGGTGACGGCGCATTGTTGGCAGGGAAATCAGACGAAAAGGCGCGATAACTAACCGAATAATAAATGAACTGTTCACGGAAGTGTGGTAGGCAAGCGAAGACGTGCACAGCAGAGATGCTGATGCGCCACGGAAAAGCCATCCCTTTTCGTCTTCTTTGAGATTATCTCGCCGCGCCGAATTCTATGGAGCCTGACTCGTCGGCGACGTGTGACGCCGTGACGAAGAGAGAATTTCGTGGACCGCGATGATATGACCTGATTTTTCTCGCGATCGAGCTGGAATAGCCTGGGGGGCGGCTTTGGGGGTGAATAGAGGGGTGGTAACGGTAACGTTTTGTCGGACAGATGGAACTGGCAGAGGGTATTAATACGCGTGGTGCGCAAAGTATTTGTTGGCCTTCGATTTATTAAAAAGCAGCAGTACCATGGGGAAATTTAAATTTGATTATTTTATCCTCGAAGTCTCGACATGTGAAAAATTTGTGAGTGAAAACTTGGACACCTGCAGCCTTCACGAATACAGAACAGGGATTTTATTATTAAATTTATAAAGTTCCTTCGCGTTCTAATTTCGACTTCTCCAACCCCTGATTCCCTTATCTATCTTGGAAGAAAGCTGCAAGCTCGACGGTTCGCCGCGGGCGAGATAACGAGTCGAAGAAAATGGAAAGTGCAATATTCCTCGGCGAGCTGCCACGGAAGAAGCGATATCGAGCTCTTGGAATTACTTCATTGGGCTTATCGAACAGTGGAGAAGGCGGTGTAGTTTCTCTATCAGAAACTCATCCTCGGCAACACGGTGGATGCGCTGGTGATTGATACCTGTCACTTCCTGCCCTGCCCACCCTCATCAGCATCGACAGAGGCGTTGTCAGCGACCAGGCCAGATATACCGCTAATTTACTGATAAGAAACATTCAACGACTGCCTCGTTGGCCTCCTCTCTCTGGCTGAACACTTATTGCTTCGTATCTCGACCTTGCATGGACTTCGATAGCGAGTGAAAAAACGAGAAGAACCGCTCTTGAGGCGTCGATTGTAAACTGAACGACGGTTATCTGGCCCGAGGAAGTATTATAGCTGTGGTTTGGATTGTCTCTGGGTCGAGACTTAGACGACTGATCCGAGAGGGGTGTAAAGATTCGTTTGTATTTAAGGGGAGGGGAAGATATACAAGGTATTGGAGTACATTTCTTTTTAAGTAAGGTGAAAGAATTCGATATTGTCTGCTTCGTTTCTAGGTTTGAATAGAAGTTGGTTAGCTTCCTTTTCGTATGAAGTATTACATTAGTAGCGTACAGATTCAGTATCGTGATAGCAGTGTATTATTGGCAAACAGGCGGTAATAATGTACTGGATATTATACCATGATGATAGTGGCACTGTAATGGGCTGACGTAGTAAATGCTCATACATATTAATGGTACACTATGGTACACTACTAATGACGCACCGCTGTTGTGCATGTTATAATACATACTGCATACATATGTACTCTGCAACGTAACATATGTTTCAATTTGTTTCTGTGTATCGATAGTGGACGGCAAACAAATAAATATAGAATAATACACACATGGACAATAGTAATGATTGCAATTGCAACGATAAAAGAATGAGATATTTTCTCCAAGATAATCGTATTTATTTTTCAGGGAGGTTTGTAAAGCAAGGAGGGGAAATTATGTGTGTACATGGAAAGAGGTGTAAAGAATTTGTCGTGACAAGCATTCGACAGGGCAGATAATCGCAGAAACGTGCGCTCCGCCCGCCTATCAAGGCCGCGGTAAATTTAACGAGGTGCACCACGATGGGGCTGAAAACCCAAGACCCAATTGATCTATCGATCGATCGAGAGTCGAGAGTGAGAGATGCTGGATTGAGCTTTAACCAAATCAGATAATAGCCGGGAAGATAAAAGTCGCGGCACGAATAAAAGGAGAATAACTACGATTCTGAAGGAAGATAGAAATGGAACCAACAAATGCCCTTTCTCTCGCGAAACGAAAGATAATAATGAAAGAAGCAATGACAGAATAATGGTACAAAATTATGTACCTTCTACATTATATTTTTCTTCAAAGAAATACTAATTTTCCTGTACCAAAATGTTCCCCCCTTAACCTTACTACCGTGCTTTACATCGCACGCAAAATTTCTTTGTACCTGTACGACATAATATAATTAAGATACAGATGAAACGGGGTCGGTTTCTAGCCGCTTTGCAAACAAAATTCTCCAAGATCGAAAAAAAGGAGGACCCATTGAGGCATGGGGGTGGCGAACGAAGGAAGGATGTAGCGAAAGCCAACGCAATGGTGTCTCGATGGGGGGTAAGGACGATAAGACGGCGTGAGTAATGAGCAATGCCGCGAGTGATATCAGCGACCAAGAATGAGACGCTTCTCGCCGCTTTTAAGGGTCTACGGGGAAAGTTGCGAACCGACAGAGACTACTGGGGGTGCGAGAAAGAGAAGCAGTTACAAATCAACTTTTATACCGAAGGAGAAAAAAAAGGTTCATTATTGGTTCCCCGTAAAAAGCCACGGATCCAACGTGGGGTAAGGGGACGTTCCTCCCTTCAGAAGAGGGGGATGCTTCCGGCGCGAATATGAAGCAAGGGGAAAAGGGACGGGCGTTCTCGTCAATTCTTCTCATCATCGCTGATAAAGGATACCTCGTTTGAGTTTCGGCCGAATGAAGCTTAGATACCACGGAAAAAGAACCACTGGGATGATTGAAATATTCCCTATCATTTCATTTGGAATATACTTTTATCGATTTTTATACGATGAGGTGGCACAATTATGTCCGTTTCACAAATTTCGCAGCCGTAATTGAAATAGAAATTAGCATACAGCCAAGAGGGAATTGCAAACAAATAGATAGTAAATATGTGTTGCACACCATTCTCTTCTATGTAATTGATATTTTCTTATCGTAGTAATAATATTGATTACAATTAGATTCATAATAATATTAATATAATCGTCAGTGAACCGTAATTCTGTCGGAGCCAAGTCCACGTACACAGGAAGATCGGAATTAACGGGGGGGCCCATGAATCCATCAGGAGCTCGCGAAGAATTATAATTGCCGGCGGGGTAGGAGGCGAACATTTAAAAATGTTCTTGTCGTCCAGCTTCCACACCCTCCCAACCCCCAACCATCTGAAAGCACGGCAGGGCGCGACGCGTGCAGCAGCCCCTGTAAATCTACGCGGTGTCGTTTCCACATCCTGTTTCACTGTTTTCCACCAAATAATTTCAGCTTCATTCTTCATTTAGCTTGGCACAAACTGCCGCAAACAACCGGGCCCACCCTGCGCGAGGCCAAGTCGGCCGTCGCAGCCGCATTTATATTAAAATACTAAGAAAAACTTCCACCATCGCCGCCGCCACCCCCTCGTCGGCCACCCTGCTCGCTCGGAATCGTTAATTTTCTGCTTCCATTCGCTTCTCGTAAATCCCCCGTGCCCCGCCGCGGAAAATAATACGAGCAGGAAATGTTGACCATTATTTTCGGGGCTCGCCTAGCTGTTTCATTAAAATTATGATTTCGATTCGGTGCCCGCGAGTATTCGTGAGAAATTCTCTGGACCACGGTGAACCTGTTCCACGGCTCGAGAAATTCTGTTCGTTTCGTTAAATACATAGTTTGATCCTCGGTGGTGAGATGTTGAAGATTGTTTAAAAGAGTTACGAGATTTTTAGGATTAGTTTCACGATGGACTGTGAGTTGTTCATGGGTCGTTCATCTGCTTCGAGGAGCATAAAAAACGTCGGTCAATGGCTGGTCACCATGCACGATGAGAGTGGACTTTTCGTGAGATCCGACCGGGTGCATCATTAAGGTACCCACACGTGAAACTCTCCTACCGGGTGGACGGTGAAGAAGCCCGGGATTTTTTGCAATTACTCGGATAAAAGTAACGGTGCCTCGGTGGAATTAAAGTTGACAAGAAACAATTTGACTACAACGAATACCAAGAGAGGCAATTTGACGAAAATGTAACGACTGAATGTGTGAAAGTAAAAGGGTTGATTTTGGTAAGGGGTAATTTTTATAATAGGATAGTACAATATGTACATTGATTCGAATAGTCTTTTAAATACGAATGGTATTGCACTCCGAAAACAAGGACGTATTACCTGCATTTCCTTATTTATTTATAGACTGGAATATAACGTAACTATCCTCGACATCCACTGACATTCGTACATAATATAAAAGAACCTCCTCGACTATCAGATTTCGGGGACACCCAGTGTAAAATCTCGCGGCTGGTAAGCGAAGTGCGGTAGCAGCGCTGGCTGCTCACGCTACATTACGTTCCATTATCTCGCGTTCACTTTTTCAAAAAGAACGCCAGCGGAGCGGTCTGTACATAAGCCAGTGACGACCACGACGTTCTGCCATAGAACTGAAGCTCCCCCTCGTCGCGTACAACCCCGTGTCATCGAGCACGCCAGCGTTCATTCACCCACGATTCACCTGCGATCCACCTACGTAAGCCCATCGTCTATGCACCCGCTGCTTAGCAACGTAGAATGGAATAAGTGCGTCCAGTTGACAATGGACGAGCGTCTTCGAGGAGACAACGAAACGTGATTAATGGCAGAGACCAGTGTTCGTTTCTTAAGTGGAAAGAGATTGATATCGACATCGCCGGCTTCCGAGAGGTACGAGCAACACGGAAGGAGATATCATCGCAAAGATATGAATCAACTGATGATAAAATTGGAAAAAAATCGCCAAACCATCAGCACTGGAATTACATTCGCCGGGCCATCAAGCGTCACCGAAGCACGACGGTTCGAGGATCGAACGTGCAAGAAAGCTTTCAACCTGCAAGAAATTTCCGGCGGTAACGCAATCCCGGTTTATTAATTTCGTTTCGGGGCAGAAGTTTTCGCGAGCAAACCGCCCCACGGCGACTGAGGGGAACGAGGGCCGGCTACACGGAGCCACGAATCACGTATGGAGACATTAATTTCTTACTTGAAAACTTGAGACATGAATTAATAGTGGGACGGTGTTCTTCCTCCCCGCTAGGCGTGCCGGCGACAGGATTCCCTGTTATTACACCGAACATTCTACAAAATAATTTTTTTCCCCACCCCCCTATCTCTTTCTCTTTCTCCCTTTAACCCTGCCGCTGGATAAGATTAATGAGGCCGCGGGCAAGAACTTCAATAGCGACTCGTTTCGCAAATTAATCTTGGACATTTCTTTAAAACGTATTAATAACGCGTTGTACTCCGGCGAGCACCGCTTTTTCCGTCGCCGAACGATATGAATTACGCGATCGCGTAGTTTCTCCATGGGATCTTGTCTAATTTCTTGGACATTCGACTTAGAGAAATATGTGTTTGGCGTATGCACGCGAGACGTTGTTGCGAAAGACGAAAGTCTTAGAATAAATGGAAGTAAATAATAAAATGAACCAAGTGTTTCCCGCAATAATTAACGCCCAACGAGAAAAAGTTAATTACATGAATAAAATCTGTCTTTCTGCAATTTCCAAATATTTACAAACAATACAAATATCACCCTCATTAATCATCCTCGTACATACCACCATCCAAACCACCTCGCGAGAAGCAAAACCACGAATACCTAACGTCTACCTGTACATAACAGTTCTCTCCGAGCAGCAAGTAGAAAAGAAACCAGCTCATCATCTGGAACGCAAGAAACGTCCCTAACCTTCCAATGTCAGCGGGGCCGACGAAGAAATCCCCGCGAGGAACGCAGCAGAGTATCGTGGTGGTGGCAACCACGTACAAGAAGAGTTTTCGAACGCATCGAAGGAAACATTGAAGTGCAACTAATTCGTGCTATTACCGGCTGGCAGTAGTACGGTTAACGTAATTACAAGGTATACTCGTATGATCTCGAAGAAGCACAGAGGGAACACCGTTCCTCGTGTCTTTCACTTTCTGTGTCTCGCACTCGTTCTCTCTGTTACTCCCGTTCGAGGACAGAAGAATGATGATGCTGCGTGCCTGTTGCACGACGTGGAATCGTGGACGCGTGGTTGTTGGCCGACGAAGAAGACCCAGGACCCACGGGAACCGGTAATGGGTGGAGCCACAGTTGCCTTCAAACATCCGATCTTAGCCGGTGCACTTGACTAATCGAACGTCAAACGCTAATAAGCAACCACCGATTGCCGGGGCAATTTCATTCGCCGAGGCGAAAGCGGCTCTGCCACGGCTGCCCTTTTGGACTCGCTTCGCCCTTTTTCTTCCTTCTTTCCGTCTGCCTCGCCGGTAGACTCGGTTCGTCTCAGTGGCCGGGACTTCTTTCGTCTCCGTGGATGTTCGAATTTCATGTTTAATACACCTCGTTTCCTGTTTCGCCCAATTCCACGGGCGTCCGCTGATGGTGGGTGTAATCACGATCGTCTGACGATGGCCGATCGTTCGTGGCGCAAAAAGGGTGTTTCGAAGCTGAATGTTTGCGCAGGAAAGCTCGTCGATTGTGAGCTCGATTTGATTTCAATGTTATGCAAAGGCGATGGTCTAAAGGTTCAAATAATTTTTGGTAAAAGTGGACAAAGTCGCACAGGTTTTCTATCAATTGATCAAATTATTTACTACTTCCTTATTATAATCGCAATTAAATGTATTCAGTTCAAATATATACCGTAATTAAGTAATCAATTATAATTAATAACATTGCCAGCCGTTTATGCATTAATAGACCGCGAATAATTCCTTATTAAAAAAAGTGGCAACTCGAGAGCTGCTAAAAATATAAAAAAAAGCAGAGCACAACTCAGAAGCTCTACTACGAGGTAGATAAGGATCCCGAGGCAATTCGAGGTAGATAAAGATCGCGACGCAATTTAGCTCGCGTTTCGCGGCAGGATAGCCACTCGCGGAAGAGAAATCGGTCTTTCCGCAACAGCAGCGGCTTTCTGGGCGAAATAACAAAGCGGAGCACGACGGTGCACGCATGTTCAACGGCGTGTTAGCAGATAAGAACGCGGGCTCGCGTCCCATTAAATGGATTTAGACGGAAATTAGGTTTGTTAACGCGCATCCCCGAGTGGAACGGCCTCTGTTCATACATGAAGGATACAATTAACGCGCTAATTAACGTACAGCAGGCAACGACGCGACGCGCTCCGGCCTCCTATTTTCCGCGGTCTCGGCTCACTTTCTGAATGAGCGAACCGAACGCGGCTATCTGATGAAAAACTTGCACAGAACGATAACTAGGGAACACTTTCTTGCAATTATCACTTCGATGGAGAATCCTGCATTCTTTGTTGTTAAAAAGTAGGTTTCTTGAGATTCTTCGGGGGGCAATATTCTAGAATAGTGCCGGGAGGTTTTCTGTTTCAATGAGTTACTTTTATTCGACCGAACGGCGAAATGTTCCAGGCTGTTTAATCCTTGTGTATGTAACCGGGTACTCTTTTCTATATTTCCTTTAATAATTTTTGTATGCTCTTGCCAAGATATCGCGAAACCATTCCAGATCTTTATTCTGCGGACACTTTTACGTTAATTCATGTTTTGCGAACAAAATTCATGCAAAATATTTTAAGTAACTAAGCTTCAAACTTATTGAACATTTTGGTTGCCCACGCAAGGGTTAAATTAAATTGCACACTGGTTCGGAATACTTGGAATTATTTGCGACAATGGTACGTTTAGTTTATATTTGAATGCAATAATAATAAGTTACTGCATCAAATGTATGAAATAGATTGAAATAAATTAACGCGAGCATCGAGTGCGAGGAGCAAAATGTAATAAAATTGGTGCAAATTTAGGCGAAGCATATTTATCAAGTCGAGTCGATTGAAATCATATTTCCCATAAATATTGTTAATCCAAATCTGCGAACCCTCCGTGAAGCTTCGATACGACAAATTCCCCCCCGACTCGCATAAATCGGCAAGCATCGAACATTATTCCCATTCGCAGCACTCGCTTATCCCCTTCCCGAATCCCCTGCGAGGAGAATTTTCCAATTGGCCTAGTAAAGGTCGGCCGGGCCTCGCAATCGGAATTTCCCAATCGCTGTACCGAGAAAAGTCGCGCGCAAGTACCTCTAAGCCGCTCGAAATCGCTCGTTTCCTGTCCGCGCGCAATTACGCTCGGCACGATTTTAACAGGAAAGCCGGCTTCGTTGAAAATGTCCGTGAGAAAGAAAACCGTATCGTATATTACAGGAAACCTTCGGCCGCATTACCGCCGCTACCTTTTCCCTCCCTCTCTCCATATTTTCCTCCTCTGCCATCGATGATTATTAATAATTACGTAACAGCAGAGCACCAATGCGTTCTCGCGTTGGAATTCCGTTACAAAAGCCGCGCCAGAAACAAGCAGCAAACTCTGACGTAAAGTGAGACAAAGAAGTCGAGTAGAAACGGATAGAAAGGAAGAAGCGAAATAAGGAGCAAGAGAGAGGGGGAGTGTTCGGTCGCATTTGCAAGTAGATTATCATTCCGAGAAGAGCCGAGAAGACTTCCTTCTGGCCCGAAAACAACTGGGCAACGTCTTTGCCACTGACGTTTGACAAATAAGAAACGGGGTCCAGCCGTATCATTACCCATCCTTCGCGGTGGATTCGTCCCTGGTCGGAGCCCGGGCATTCTCAAAAACTCTTTCGGCGATCTAATAACGTCGAGGACGCGCCGCCTCATTAGTCAAGTCCGAGCTGCTCACCCTCCGGCACTCCCGCCCTATTACAGTCCGGCCGCGTGTAACCGGTACCACGCTACAACCTGTATACCTCGTCGCACGAGCGGATACCTCTATCTATCTTGCACTGTGCTCGGCCTCTGTTCGCAACTTGCCCTTTCCGTCGAGGACTGGAAAGCCCGGAAGATTCTTGTACACTTATTGTTAGAGGACGAATGCCGAGGTGTCGTAACCGTTTCGCGGTGAAATTTCGAGTTGAGGGAAGGGTGGTTAGGTTTGCTTAGGTTTGCTTAGGTTTGCGATTAATAGACTACGATTAATAGAATTTACGAATAATAGACTACTGCAAACAGAACCGTGGAGACTTGTTGATGTTTTTAGAGATTGCGGGGGATCGTTCTGTTGTAGATAACTATTAATGGCGAGTAGATGTTGGGTGCTGTACAAATGACTTTTATATATTAGTGTTACGTTTGGAAGCATTTCATATTCATAACAGGGGGGGTGGTTAAAACGCGGCGAAACGTAATCCGTAATCATAATTCAAGCTGGCCGTTTGCTACCGGCCCCGTCGTAACCGATGACTACTGGTCGGTCCGTCACGTCTCCCCGTCCATCTCCTGAAATCACGGCTCTCGTCGGAATTTTATGTAAAATCCGATGCGGCTGTTAGTTTATGCGGGCAGCATACATTGGCGGCGGTCCCACGGACGTGCCCTACGTACCAAACCCCGTTCCTTTCATCCCTTTTTCCGCCGTTTCTTCCCCCCTGCCACCCCATCAGCTTCAACACCACCTTTGCCTATTCGATCGTCGATTCGAGGCATTCTCGATATTTCGACACCCATTGCCAATAAATTTCACCTTGATTTTTGTACACTGCGTTACAATGAATACTTATGCTACGCAGTTCTTTCCTTGTATTAATCTAATTTATTAACTCGTGTCTTTTACCCTATTTTAAAATTATACTAGTTAGATGTTCGATAGCTTAGAAAGTAGAATGCCCGGGGTCTGCAAATATTTTCCAAGATCCTCAGGAATAAAGAAATCTACGACAACCCCCGATTTCTTCAATTTCGAATTCTCCACGGATCGTTAAAAATCCGCCGGGATCGTTGACCGAGTTTCCTAGCAGACTCATAAGCGGCGACCGCCCCTTGGAATGGGAGAAATAAAATTTGCATGAAATTGAGCCGCGGGCAAGTAGAAATTACGCGATCGGCCGCGATCGGTCTTGTCACGTAGCCGCCGTATTGCAGGCAGCGTGCGCGCAATTTAATTGTAAACCGCTTCGAGGTGAGAGATTCTCCGTGTCCATCCGTTCCAACCGCGGAGGACCGTGAAAAAAAAAGAGGGGCAAGGAATACGGAAACGGGACGAATGGGGTGGCGCGATGAGAACAAAAGGGGCGAGGGGAGAATACAGGGTCCCGTTGGCCACCATCTCACGAACCGGACGCGGCGACGGATGGATGGATGTGAATGCAATTGTTTAATTGGAGAAGCGGTACGTGGCACGTATAGACGAAACTGTTCGAGCAGAAGCCCATCCATCACCTGGCAGTCGCGATTCTACGTGGCTTCTTGCCATCCTTTGTCTCTCCTGGGACGGAGCACCGAGAGTGGTTCTAACTGGATGCCGGTTTCTTCGTGGAAATAGAAGTATTGGTAATAGAACGGCTGCTATCGGTGCGGATGATTTTGGGAATAGTACACCTGTATTTGTGTTTTGCACTTATGTTGCTGGCAAAGGGGTTAGGAGTGAGAACTGGAGAAAATACTTCGACTTAGATGTTGATTATATTGCGTCACTGTTTTATTATAATAGAACTAATCAATTATTGTAGAATAGTGTTGCTCGATATGTAATATACATTTCAAGATGTTGAACTGAACATTCTGTTTCGTTTAATGGTTTATTTAATGGTATAGCCTGCTTTTAATAGCAACATATTTTTTTCTTTATCCTTCTTTTTTTTTGTGAAAAACATCAAAGTGATCGTGTGAGCGCCACTGTATTATTAGGTATAATTTTGGGCCAGGGTATGAATGAAAAATGAACTTCTACTTATTTAAAGACTTGTACTGTTCGAAATTCTTCCCCTATGTTTTAATGATGAAATGCCTTTCTTGCGAGGTTGGGTAATCTCGGTAACCAAAAATTGAACGGGATAGAAGGTAAAAAAAAAACAAGAAGAAGAAATAAAAGACGCAGAGCAAAAAGGTCCAAGGCTGCGTTGACGTTTGACGTGGCCGCCGGCCACTGACAGTACTCCTCTCCCTTTCCAATCATCTGACAGAGCGCC
Source organism: Nomada ferruginata (assembly GCA_963583965.1). Taxonomy (NCBI): domain Eukaryota; kingdom Metazoa; phylum Arthropoda; class Insecta; order Hymenoptera; family Apidae; genus Nomada; species Nomada ferruginata. The sequence continues at coordinate 3,659,806 of OY757214.1, read as the reverse complement.
GTTGAAAAATGATGTGCCGTCAGTGGCTTGGCTAAAAGCACAAAATAGTTTTTTCGCTCCGAGAGGAACACGACTTTTTACCAACGGATCTCGATACGCCTTTTCGTTTCCCCTTGTCTCTCTCTTCCTCACACTTTCTCCGAATATCTTTTAATGGTTGGGCAAAATATTAAATCAGTAGCATATATCCCTTTCGGTTCATGAATTTAAACTGCTCGAAAATTGACCCAAAGCTCTAAGCGAAGCGAAAGAGAAACAAAGGAAATGACGTTTCCCAACTACGGCTCGTGTCTCGGCTCTCACAAATGGCACACGGGACAGTGGAACCTTTCCGGGCAGACACTTTAACTCATTCCCGTTAAATACATGAAATTAATGCGGCGCCAGGACACGGCTTGCCTCGAAAGAAAAGAGATCCCCGTGGCACGCACTGCGCGCAAGCCTTCACCAAGTGGGTTAGTGAATCCTCTTAACGCGGCGTCGACGACGCGCGAACAATGTGACCGAACTACCCCTTTCGTTTTTGTATATTAAATCGGATACCAAGCTGTATTACCTTCACAGAAATTCACTTCCGATGGCCCGAACGATGTCTCAATTATAACGAAATTCTGGACGCCTTGGTATGTCTTACTCTGAACAAAATATTATTTTACTTAAAATTAATAAACAATCTGCCAATAAATGTTGAATTAATCGAATCGCAAAATGTTTGATTAGACTTGGAATTGAAAAGAAGCAGAACGAATTCCCTTAATAATTTAATTAAACGACTCGTCCAGTTTACCACGCAGGGTAGTTGCAGGCAAAAGGGTGAAGGATGGAAACGGCCACGGGCCATGGACGAGCACAACGAAGGGGATGAGGTGGAGGGTAGAGCACGAAGCAGTATTTCTTGCCCGGTCCAGGCTGTATGCTCCCTGGTCAAACAGTGTGTCGCCTTTGGTATTTATCGGGCAAGTTCTCACCTCAGGCTCATTTGTCTTTTCGCCGCGGGGAGTAGTTGTCCAGGAGGGGTTAAACCGAGAGGTGAGAGTTTCGTGGCAGGAAAGAGAGCACGGCGTTCTCCGCGAAGAGCTACCAAAAGCTCGACGAACTGAACCACCGCTACCCTGCGTTTCTCGGTCACGGTTACCTCTACATGAATTCCACGGATGTCCACGGACGATACACTGCTATTATTATTAATGTCAACAAATTGTTTCGAGCAGCGTAGAAAATCTTCCAAATGGTACAAGACACTAAGAAATTACTTCTTTAAAATATAAATCTATTTGTAGTAAAGTTGTTGTAAATTTTGGGGCATAGTATCTTCGATGATAAATATTACTTTCTTCGATAAGGCTGCTAATAGCGGAATATTTTTTAATTTATTATATCCCTGCATCTATCCACGTGCCCATTACATTCCATCCTACTACCAGCATCCCGAACTCCGGAAACCAAGCAACGCGCATTGTTCGCCAACTCTCGTCCTCTCGCAGACTCAGCTCGAGCGCACCGGCTAGGCTCGCGCATGCAAAGCGCGCGGTTTTTTCCAAGGTTTCTCCGCTTAGACGCGGCCAGCGCGCATAATGCACGATCGGACGCGAAGGAAAAAACAGATTACGCGGCACGGCCACGGACGTTATTAATGACACGCGCGCCGGCCGCATAATATTCATTACCACAAATAGTTGATTATGTACGTTCGCTCATATTTTACCAGCGGCCGACAAAGGACGTTGCTACGCGGCGGAGGCCATGACGAATTAATCTACTGATTAAAGCAATCCCCCTGACACCACTGGCTGCTACCACGCATTTAATACGTCACTGGGAATCAAATCTCGTCCGCCCTTGTCGATTTCTTTTTGTTATCATCCTCTGCAGGGAGTACTGCTCGTTTTCTAATCCTCGACTCCGTGAATTCCTTCGGCTTGCGTGGACCGCTCGCCACCGTTCGCCATCTCGTTAGCCTCGGTGTTTTGCGTTATCGCTATTGGCTCGCAGATTGCACGGTATCGTTCGACAGATTTTCCCGGCCGCGGAATTTTCATACCGAGACGCTGACGGTGCTGCGTAACCTTTTATCGATGGGAAGGAAAAAAAATGTCGGTGATCGATCACGGTGATGCGTGAGCGAACGGGCAAGGTGTACGGTGATTGTGCGAATTCTTGGAATACGGGAAGGTGGAAGATCGTTTCAGATTTTCGAGAGACGTGCAGGTACTTGTCAGGGGCATAATTAAATAGACAAGCTGTGAACTGGAAATTAGTCGTGTTCAAGTAAAACGACACTAATTGTGTGGACTGAAACATCATTTTTCTGTCGCGACGCAAATGCAGATTAATGGTAAATAAAATTGTGGGCATGAACTGTATCTCTTTTCCTATTTAGTTCGCGTATCTACTCCTCCACTTAACTCATTCGTTTGCGTTACATAATTATTATATTCATTTCACTTCATTTCACCGATACCATGAGGTGTATTGAATATCCAATGCTAATAACACCTTCCACGCTCTCCATTAAAATAAAATATCCAGCAAATGATACCCAATCTGTCTGCTCCCTTTCCCGTCGCCAGTTTACAATACAATTAACAGTCGAGGCTCGCGAATAGAAACGATTTGCATTCGAAGAGCACAGGGACACGTTTACAAATCGCTTTTAAATGAATCGACTGGCGGCATGAGACAATAATATCCGGCGGTCGAATCCACCGCGGAATGTCCGTTTTATTAAGACGCGCAGCGGGATAACTTATTACAATTCGCGTAACAGATTCCGTCAATGTTTATAGCCGGCGAGATTTCATCCATCACCATTTTTCAGCATATCTGCGATCATCCATCATGAACGCTCCGGAATCCCGGGGTGGGCCTGACGCGCGAGCCTGCCCCTCCAAGCTAACAACTTGTTCCTGTTGACACTATCGAAAGCGTAACCACTTATGGATGATCATGCACGATTTATCTCGCGACTGATCGTAATTGTCCAACGGGAACGATCGGTCTGCCCGCTTGAACAAAAGTTCTTCGAACTCCTCGGAATCGATATCGCGTGGCACGATCGAGCTGCAAATTCTGCGCGGTTCAAGTATTCCTTTCGTTGCAGGTGGTAGATTTTTTCGAAGGCAAAAAAGAAAAGAAAGCAAGCAAGCTCGTAAAAATGCTCTGAAATATATAAGCAGAGACTTTTCATGTTGGATAGTAAAATTACAATAAGTACTAGTACTCCCGTGGTCAACGACCCCTATAATTGATAAGCCTGAATTTACTTCGAGCCGAACAAAACCACCTCATACCAAACGCGTTATTATCATCGTATTAAGTCGAAACTAAGTTCGCTCCACCCCACGGCAAACATCAAATTTCCCATCGTATCAAATTAAGAGTATCGACGAAACGGAGCCATAAGGCGGAGACACGGTGACACCCGTTCTATTATCGAGGTGGAATCGAGGGAAAATTCGTCGGTACGTCGATTAAGCGCGATCGTTAGCGCGACGTTCTCGGCGTCCTCGACGATCTCGACGCTGGCGAAGGGGTGGAAAAGGCGATTCGGAAGCGGTGTCCTTAAAGCTCCACCGCGAGAAAAGAAGCGCGGACACGCGAAAGCGTACTTAGCGTCACGAATTGATATCGAGTCGTGTGTCACGTGACTGGAAGCATCAAAGGTGCACACCGTGTATACTTGGTAGCCTGTGAAAGCCGATTGGTCGGGCCGGTGATTCGCGTAGCGTTTCACGTGGCACGCCTTCTGGTCACGCGAGTCGTCTTTGTTTCAACTTTCGGAAAGGGGTAAAAAGTTTAGCACGGGCCACGTTTCGCCAGAAAATGAATTAAAAAAGTTACTGCACCCGTTCTAGGCGATTCTCAGCTACGAAATTTGGATTACTCGACGTCGAGGAACGCGAGAATGAAATAACAATAATAGTTTTACAGAATTTTAGTAGAATTAAAATTCAGCTGCATCGTAATGTTCATCCCTTTGAGACAAAAGTGCATTCACTGTTTTTGGGTTGTGTTATATCATTTCTGCGATGCTACAAAAACTACATTAGCACTAGAAACAACGAAATGCTCTACCTTTTATTACCACTATTTTTCATTAGGGAAGTGAGCATATCGATTACAATATTAAACAACGAAATTGCTTCTGGTCATTCCGGTTCATACATTTGATTCGTGGTCGAGTGGCTTAAAAATATTCTTCACCCTGCCCACCTCAACCATTGCAACGTGTTCGACACACCTTGTTATTAGCCGGTATCGCTATCTCGTGATCGAGTGTGCGTCGGTTGGCCCTCGATGGGCTGAAATTGCTCGAATAACAAGCAGCTTGGCTCGTTTCCGCGGCCCAATGGGCTTCCACGTACGAAACAACCCCGGGACGATAGGCGCGTAATTATATAGCGACCAGCGTTCCACCCCGACGTGTGTGTTACGCGCGCGATCCCGAAAAAGAGATATTAGAAACGTGGCTGGCTAGCGATTCGAGATAACAGAGGAACACCGCTGACAGCTCGACTTTGTTTGAAACCTATATCCAGTCCTTTGTACTCGACTTCCCTGAATTTCCTCGAAACTATTTGAATTAATTTTTTTTGTCTTTTTGTAGCAATGCATCACTGGGCAACTGTGTTTTTTTTTTATATAAAAGTATCTTTTTCTCGTAATTTGTTTTGCAACTTTTTTTAGGGTTTTTAGGTATAACATATAATATTGCTTGCAGTTATTTCGGAATTGCCACCCGAATTTGCATTGCTTCTTTTCTGGGGTAGATTGCGAGACGCGCATCTGCTGGTAGATTTTTTTTGCAGATTTATGATTCGACGATTCCCATCAGGGCAGATGTCTTCATTTTTCTGGCCAAGGGCTACTCTTATATCGACGTTATAATCAGGCATTTCGTCGCTGAACTACGGCGAATTTTTAATGCGCGCATCTGCCCCCTTGATTGTATAATCACGTGGTTACAAATCGACCGCAAGCACGTATCATCGCAATTTCAACCTGGACGCGCATGGGATTCACGATTCCATGTATAAAATGAAAGAAAAGGAAACAAAAATACTAAATTCTATACCGGTTCATTCTCATTCCTACCAACAATGTATGTTACATGCATAATCCACTTTACTTCAAACATTTGACAGTCTAACCACCAAAGGATTATCACAAGTCCGAAAAACCCGACAAATCTCTCGAACGTCTCGCAACCACGATAACGCTCAAACGCTGACGGGCACGAATGCTGAAAAATACCAAAACCGCAAAGAAGAGGAGAAAAGAAGAAAACGATACGTTTCCCGCGCAGAGTTGTGGTACAGGCAAAGTGGAACTTATCTCTCTGCGGGCTAATAGAATGGCGAGCTGGTGGCTGTGTGCCTCCGGGAGGGGAAGCTCGCTAGGACCTCGGCTGGAGCTTCTTCGGGGCGGTTTCCCGTCCCCGTTTTGCGGCATTCGAATTGCAAATACCAGAATGTTTGCATGTTGTTGTCACCGCATCGGTACCCGGAGGGGACACGAGAAACGGTATATAGAAATAAGCAGAAGGATGAAGAAGAAGAAGAAGAAGAAGGGGAAGAGGAGAAGACGAAAGGGGATGAGGATGAGAAGGAGGAAGAACTCCTCAAGAGGAAATGGAGAGGAACCGACTCAAGTCTCAGATAAAGACGAATAAAAATAGGCGAGCGAGCGGAGAGATAGAGGGTGCAGGATGGAGACGGCGTTTCCTGCCCGAGGAACATTAGCGCCCTCGATACTCACCCCCAACCCCTCTGCACCGCTACCCTTGAGAAGAGGCACTGTTCCTCTGCGCAAGTGTTCGCCTCTCTGTTCGTCCGTATGACAGACACGAGACACCCTCTTTGGTTCTTCGGTTCTTCTGGTTATTTCTTTGGCGAGCTTGTCAGTATTTTTGTTTTTTGCTTTTAAAGAAGATGGTGGATTGTATATTCAGGATTCCACAATATTTCGAGGGAATTAAGCGGTTCGGGTTTTAGATCGAGGAACGAATGATTGATGAAGAAATTAAGAAAGTTTGCACAATTTAAATAGTGTCTTACCTTGAAGAATGGGATGACTGAAGTTGAATACAGTCGCACGTTTCCCTGCCTCACTTTTGAAACATAGAAAATTTTATTTACAAATCGAGACGTTTACGAAGTCAAGAAACTGGCAGCAGCGATATTCTACCTTATTTTTTACTTCGTCCCGAAGGGGTGCATTTCATTCGAATTTCTTTTCACGTTCAAATAGTCGATCGTGTTTCCCTCGAAAGTATTTGTCAAATGCTCTGAACCGAGTTCCCGCAGTGGAATATCTTCCCTTATCTCGCTCGCGGCGGAATCAGCTGTCGTTACCGAGCAATCGATAGGGAGGGCAGGAGATTTTTTAGCAAACTTAGCCCATGCAAAGTGCGCGGTCATTTTTTTCTTCCGCTTTCTAAAATTCGCAAACAAATCGCCCAAAGGAAAGTCTTTCCTGCGGCGATTTAATAATTCCGTTCTGAGAGGAAAAGAAGGGTAGCCGAGGAGCGAGTGAAACAAACTTTCTTAGGCCCATAAATCGAATGGTTCCTCGTTTGACGAGAATAGAGGAAGAAGGGGGTGACGACCAAGGGAACCGGATGTCTCGCGAGATCCAGTCGCGCGATTTGTTTCGCTGTTGCTCGTAGCAAAGTTATAAAGTTCCCCCTATCTGCCGTAGAAGATACGTCTCCCGTCTTTGCCTGGGGAGCGTTTATCGCGCGATTCCATATTGAAAAGCGCGGATACTGGAACAAGCGTCTCTCGCGAAGTCCCTTTGAACTTCTTCGCGACCATTTATTGAGAGATCCAGATGTTGGATTTCTGCCCCAGCTATATTCCAGCTCGCCTTTTATGATTATCGACTTTCTGCCGTTCCGTTCGACAAATATCGGTAGGAAAAGATGGAACGGTTACCTGAGACCCAAATTTCTCATTGCAACTACATTAAATGTAATAATGATACATAATTATGTCAATAAAGAGACGGCAGTATACAAATGAAATAGTATATTGTTATTTTAAATATAAAAAGAAATATACTATTGTACTTTATTTTCAAATTTGTTTCCCCTTACCAGCAAGTTAGAAATATTTCCAACATTAACCACGACAAAGATGACCGTCAATTTACATCTTCATCCTCAAACGAACCCCAAGCAAGTACATGTATATCTATAAAGAACCTGAAGAAGCCTATCAGACCAGCTACACTGATCCCTCGAACCACAGCCTAGTCGCCCACGCAAATGATGCATAAAACGTTTTCGTCAAACTTTTCCACGTACCGTCCCATCAAACTTCACCAAGGTTCCCCGTTATCCCACGATGATCGCACAAAGAGGATGCTGCGATGTAACCGCCGGATATCTGGCGTCTGTCCCTATTATGGCGGCCATTTCGCTGGCCCCGGACATGGTGGACGCGGCATTACGGTAATACAGCCTAATAATAGAGTGTCTAAGGGAACGAGGAAGACTAAAACGTGGAAAAAAAGAGAGTGTAGAGGGATGTCGTGGTAGAGGTGAGGGCCCGATTGGACGCCTCCGGCCCGTAATTGCGGACGTACGATGATTATTGGTGGCTGAGGGGCCCGATCACGATCGAGACTCGCAAGCCTGGATCTCAGTCGATCGTTCCTTCGGCCCCTTTCCAACCGTGCACGGCTAAACACACCCATTACACTGAAAATGCGACTTTGATGATTGGGTACGCGTCTCTCCTTCACGTGTTCCCCTCATGGCGGACGCTGTATCGCCGATTCAACCAGAGATCGTTGCCGTACAGTCTTACCGCCTTGCTCAACCGCTGATGAATCCTTGCTGGACGTGGGAGGGCTCTCGGTGAATTGTTTCACCACCCCGGTGGTACGGCATTCTTGTTGCCGCTTTTTGCTCCGTGATGTAATCGTTGGATCATTGGATGGCGGCGAGGTTCGAGTATCTTGCGTGTTCGACGAGTTGCAGTATGTTTGATGAGCTTGCTTGCGATTCAGGAAAGAGGGACTTCGAGAACATTTTCTTGAATGCGCGATTTCAGTTCAAGTTCAGTTTACGACGCGAGGGTTGCTGTATTTACTGAGTTAGGTTATGCGAAAGGAATTGTGGGTTCCAAGGCGACTATGGTAATCAGTATGTGTTGGAATAAACAAAAGAGATTCCTTATTATCAGGAGGGCCATGTGGTAAAATAAGTGTAACGATATAACCGCGATTGCCACTATTTTTAGCTTATTTAGTTGATTGCTTTTAGCCGTAGACTAAATTTCATAGCTGAAGATTGCATTTGTGATTTCTTTGATATTGTATACCATATCTACTGTATCAAGTTCCATTCCACTTTTAACCGTCTATTTCGGTACGTTTCACGATCCAGCCTCTTCGAACGTACCTATTTCAACCTTTTACTTACTAGGATTTCACTTTTCCAGCTATTATTCATAAGAATCCGCGAAATTTCAATATCGTTAAACGCTGACGAATCTTTCGGGTTATTAAAACGTCGTAAAGTCTGGAGCACGAAAGAGCACTTAAACCCGTGTCGCCGGAGGCTGGTTCGTCTTCCGTTTCCGTCTCTTCCTTGGCGTTTTATCTTTTGTTTGCTCAACAGCGGGTCAGTTGCAAGGGGTCCCGCTTTTATTACGGGTCGAGCGGTACAGCGTGGTCAGCCTGCAATTAATTTCAATTATAAAAATATCATTGCCCTTTATGGTTCTGGCAGGTGCTTCGCGGTCAGGGGTTAGCCTTTTTCCCGTGTCGCTCTCACGATTTCCGTGTATCTTTCTAGAAAGCACACTCGGGACCGCATTCTCGTTTCTGAGATTAATTTCACCGAGGATTGTTGGCTGAGCAGGCGATTACTTTGCAAACATGTTCACCCTTTTTTCTGACAACGTTCCGCTTGGAAAATAGCGCGCTCGAAATTTGCTATAATCGCGGGAAATCTTTTTTCTAGTAGAAAATACTTTAATTAATTAGTCCAATACGTAGATATAGTTATCAGTTCCGTGCTCCAAAGGGGAAAGTACAGGAAACTTTGCCAGGAACCTTTAACTGGGAATCTCCAAATCTTTGCACCCCTACCCCTTATTAATTTAACCCTCTCGCGAGTGAAAAGAATCTACACCGCCAATGGACTCCAAGAAACACCCCAACTAAACCGCGGCGAACAATTACCTTTTCCTGGCATCAACAGTGAAACAAACGAAATCAGCGCAGCAAATTAGCCGCTTAAAGTCTGTTTGCTACAATCACGCGGGCTTCCCACCTAAGCGGCGTTACATCGATCCCATTGTCGTCGAAAGACGGCCCTCGCGGGCAAGAAAAAGGCTCCATTGTTCCGACGCTAATAGTCCGTTAATTCCCGGCGTACATTGTGCGCGATATTCATCCGTGGCTCTGGGGATCGGTTAAATCGAATCATAAAAGAATCATAATTAACCGGTCTTTTGTTGCCGCGGGAGAGAAAGCGCCACACCGTTGCTCTCTCTGCTCTTCTTCGCCGACCAAATTGCCACATCCGACTTTCGCTGGCCCGCTAATTTTGAATAATACCTCGCGCGGTCACCGCGCCGGATGTACATTTATAATCATAAGCGATCGATTAGCTCCGTGGCAGTGGGAAGAACGGATGAAAGTGGTGGCACTCGGAGTCACTTTCTTCGTATTTTTCTGTCCGATCGATGAGTTGTTAGGTGGCACTTTGCAGTTGGGCCTGGATCAACCGAATCGCGGTTATCCGCGAAACTGTGCCCCTCAAATCCTCAATCTATTCCTTCGGCAGAGGGAAACATTTTAATCTAGAATTCACTAATTCGTTCATCAACATAGCGCCAACATTTCTTACACAAGGGGTGGCAAGAACGGCGACAAAAGTCTAATGGAAAACCAACCCAAGGATTCACTGACCCAATCGATAGAACTTCGCTACGGTGAAATCCTCGTAACTACTTTCGAAACGGTGCTCTAAAAACCGACGAGGGACAAGCAGGTCGATCGAAATAAATCCAAGGCACGTATCGTTGAACCCGCAGCGTCTGTATTTTAAAACAAGTAAGAGAGTAGAGCGGCCGCGGTGCTCGGGGCCCATTTAAATCTGTTGAATGGCTCCGAGGAGCAGAGCAACCTTCTCTTTCAGCGCGGGGATTCCGCAACAAAGGCAGAGGTTTTACTTTTAAATTTAGTACACGCCTGACTCCCCCACCCACGCCTCCTTTGCTGTTCCGCAGCAGTCTCGCGTCTGGTCCGTAAGTAAAATAGGGATTTAGACCCTGCTCGAGTTTATTGCTCGAGCTCGATCCTCCTCTCGATACGATAATTCAACGTTCGGCGGATCGACCGCAGTGATCCGGACGTGAATCAGGCTCAGCCTCGCCAGTGTTTCTAGTCCTGAGATTAACGAATTAAGGGAGGCCTGGAAGGGTTGACAGACTCGTATCCCTTTGACAGGGTGACTGATTTTGTTTTGTTTTAATAAACATCGATTATGAGTTTCTTTTTTATTTCAGGTGAACGATGAAACCGAAGACACTGTAGAACTGTAAGTTGTAGAGATCTACTGTTTTCTTGCTCTAGGGTTGTTACCGCTCCTCTGCAATCTTAAAATCACTGATACAGGAATTCTGGGATTGAATTTAGTTGCACAATTCAGGCTCCAGTCGCACAACCGTATCGCAGCATTTTCCGTTTGTAAATACAGTGGACTTAAAGTTCAGGCTAGACGTGTTCCCGAAAATACATTATCTTAATGAATTAGAAGTCGGCCGGGCCGATCCGAGACACGGCGCCAAAGTTCAATTAGCTTTAAGAATCAGGTGACATATTTAATTTCCTCGAAATAATGAGAGTGGCATCGGGGAAGGGTGGGAGGGTGAGATACAGCCAGCAGGAGTGCCGGAAGAAGACGCCTGGTCCTTCATGCCGCTGTTGGCCCGAGAGAGAACTGTTTCAAACTTATCGCAGCGCGCGAAGCAGCCCCCTGAGACTTATTTAGAAAATGGAAAACGCTCCTGTTAATCGAGCCCACGTTTTTACTTCATCAAACAGACTAACCCCTGACGAGAGCATTCGCGGTTAAAATAGAATTCACGGCCAATACAAAATTTTTAAACACCTTCTGTCTATGCTCGTAACATTATTATATTTATAGGCCAGCAGATTAATTGTAAGTAATAAAATGATAATTAGATAATTGGCAATTTTGGTTATTAATAAGCTTACCGGGAAATAATTCATTTTCGGGAATTGTACTTCCCCACATCGAATATATTATGTTTAATTTCAAATAAGTGAAATTGACTCTGCTAGCCACAGAAATCTCGAAACGCTTCCTTTCATATTTCCTCCCTATATTTCACGATTTCCGCCCGGCCACATACCACTGAAAAAAGATCCACCGCCAGTTAAAACTCCCCGAGGAAAGTCGGGACGCTTTTTACCACAGATGGAAGTTCGAGTCACAGGCGTTTTTGCGGGACGATTAGTCGCGGGAGAGAAGCAACACGGTCGGGAACGACGGGATCCGCTGTCACAGCAGGATTTTGTCAGGAAGCTTTTATCCCTTCGCAAGGAGTAAATCGTGCGGTCGCCGCGTACATCTATTTGTCACTTGGACCGCCTCGTGGACGTCACGACGGGAAAGACGGTGTGGCGCGGTCCGAGCACGACGTAGCCTTCTTCCTGGAGGCTCTCCCTCGCCCCTGGGGCCACTCCATCTTTTCTCCTGAGCTCGATCTTCCACCAAGAGGAATAGGTAACCTTTCGTTAAAGAGGTAATTTGTGCCACCGTCCATCGACCGTCTTCGGCAAACTTTTGTACGCCCTCGTTCTGCCTTGTTTCACGTCCCGGATTGACCATTGCCGATGAACGAATTGAAATAGACGTCGAGCACGACACTGAATCGGTTTTGTACACGAAATATATCCAGATTTCGTTCCATGGACCAACAGCAATATTTATTTTGCACGCGTAGTTTAGTCCTGCGGAGGGAGTACGTTAGTTGAAATAAAATGAGAGAACTCGTACACTCTTCGAAGAACATTTAGCAGAGCATTCATCGAAAAATTCCTCCCCCTACAGTTCCACTCAGCTGCTCGACTAAATCCCACGTGTTAAAGCAGAATTCACGGAAGACAACTAGGCTGCCTGGTTCGACTGACGATTTTATTTTCCCAGCTTGGATAAATGGACCTGTGATCCAAGCGGACAGCGCGTACGCTTCGACCAGGGGGGCGATATATCGAAGCCCGTCCCGGATGCCAAGTCACGGGCGTGCAAGTCACCAAGCCCCATGAAGGGATGATGAGACGACTAAAGTTCGAGCTACGGTGGCACGGCCTTGCGCGGATAACTTGATACACCTAAGCTCGCGGGCACGACTCATGATTGCGTATGTCTGACAATCGATTTGGAATACGATGCTTCGTCGAGGGTGGTCAACTGTGATGAACGCAAGGAAGGAAGAAATTTCACGGCCTGGTTTTGCCTTTCGCCTGGGACTGCCAGTAATTTCCCTTTTCGTGCAGATCTAGATATTATTAGAAACAGTGCGTGGCAGAGAGAATTTACATTGCAAACAACAATGTTTACAAGATAAACATTATTGTATAAACTACGGGAGATAATACCAATATTTTTACTACAAATAGATACATTTATTGAAAGTTTCCAAGGTACCCGACGATTCTGCATACACCTGCGCGTGTTAACAAATTTCTAAATAAAAGGCAGCAACGTATCGTGTTCCCGCCGCACACCAAAATTTGAAATTCTAATCGTTGATAACGAGGGGAATTATGTACACGTTGTTCCTGAAACGCGAGACGCATTTCCATGGAAGAATAATACACGCCAGGTGCGGCGAGGTTCGGTCACGGCATAAAGGATTCATTGGATTCGAGGAACGCGTTATCGAGGCCACGGCGAGTCCCGCGGGCTGGATATACAAATTTCCGCAATTATCCGTCGACTTACGACGTCATTATATTGCAATCTGGGAACACCAACGTGGATAGACCGTCGAGTGATTTCGCCTAATACGTACCAAGCCCCGAACCGCACTTTGCGATACTCCGGCTTCGTGTTTCAAACGCGATGCTGTAATCGACGGAAATTGTAACCACATTGTGTTTGTATGGAAATTTAAAGTGCCTGCTCGTTTGGGTTAGCTCAGCTAAAAATTCAAGAAAATTTTTATTTTAAGAATTGGCAACTCCTGAGTAATTATATTTCAACTATTTCAAGATTGGAATATATTCTAAAATCGTCACGTCCACTATTATCGCACGCGATCTTTTTGTTTGATAAAAAACCGGCAATAATCGCGAGGAATAAATACAAAAGGTCGTCGGATCGACACCATTAATTACCCCTGCTCATCACTGACTATAGAGTTCCATTAGCCGGTGCCCGGTCGACGTAATCGCTCCCAATTTATTTAATCGAATAAAGAAGGGTTTCCACGGGTTCCCGAATTCCTGGAATGCGACACGGTATTCGCATTACGCAACACCAGTCCACTAGCTTTGCCCCACTCTGCGGGGAAAGCATGAACGTTACGGTTAAGGCGGCCAGTTAAGGACAAAAGGGTTTCGAGAGATTCGGTGACCACTGGAGAACGGGATGAAAAGTCCACCGAGGGGGTGAGTACGGTGAAACTTTCAGCAATCACGTAATAGCACTTGCTGATGAATAAGTTTGAGGTTTCGAAACGCTTCATATCGTTTTCATTAGGAATTTCGTTGGACGAAAGGGAATTGAACCTCGTGGTAACAAAAAAATATAATCCTCATAATTATATTAATTTAAAACTACATGTGTAAATTTTTATTAAAAGAAATTTGAATTGATGCACAAGTGCTGCGTTATTTATTTGGAATTTAATTATAGTAGAATATAATTATTATTATTAAATGTTCCGCGAATTTATTGGCAATTATATATTTTAATTAAATAATTGTGCTAGAAATTTTCGAAGTACTATCAAGTCGATCGCAATATTAGTTAAAACGATAATATTAATTATGCTCCTTTCAACAGATAGACCATTCACAGTGTAACCACACAAAATAAGTTCTAGACAGATTATTTAAGCCAATTATTTACGAACTAACTGACCCCACAAACAGTAGCCATAAAATGATCAACAGTCAAGTATCAGTTTCAAGCCTCAACAAGTAGCAACGTCCTTCATCCCTTAGCTAGCCCCTGAAGGTGGCAAATGCTACTCTTCGGAAAGCAATCAATCGAGGGACGCAGAATGTAGGATCATCGATGTCTCATCAGTGACTAACTTGCAGTTACACGCGACTAGCTCGGTCGGAGTTAGAAACGAACAATGCGACACGCGCACACGAGCAAACAGAATACCAAAAAGGTTTCAGGATGTGCGGTGTGTAGAGGGTTTACGAGAGGAACGTGGCCACCGCAACACACGCGGTGGCCGAGTGCAAACCAAACCAAAGATTAATGCACTACACTTACTGGGGCAATTTGCGCCAAGTGTCGGCCCTAGACCTGCCCTGTATACCTTCGGGGTAGATTTGTTCCAGGGCTGTTCTCGCAGGGAGAATCCCTCTCTTTTGTAACAGTCACCCCCGAGAAGATGCTCGGCCAGGCTGCTCTGTTTCAGAAACAAGGAATATGCAATAGGTTTTGCTATTAGATATGCTTCGCCCGATGGATTCGTTGCGAATTGTATATACTTGAAACAGTTGCAAGGGGTTCTGTTTGAAACTGCAGTGATAATAAGGTTACTGAACGTGTTAAGAAGCGAGGGGCACAGTGCGGCCTTGGTAGTACGTTCGAATGGACCGCAGGTTAATTTACCTGATCGTTCTTTAAATAGAAATTATTTAATTCAATTGAACTGTTACTGAATGGCTATAAAACATTTGCAAAAATTGTGGAATAAATTATGTTTTATATACGTTTAAATATTTGGAGTTCTGCCACTTGTCAATCTTATTCCTATGCGCCCAGTAATTTATGAATTCAAGCATTTAGTTTATTGAAGACTGTAGGACTTCTTTGGATGTGATTTTTCTGGTTCCTAATATCAAGACACTCATCTTGAACCCAGATAAATTGAACATTTTAAAAGTAACTGTAACAGCAAACACGAATTGTTAATCAATTGCAGTGTGAGAAACTTTCCACGCAATCGACATTACATAAAGAGAAACCTCTATTACAAATAATAGAATCTCGCTGAGAAAAGGAACTACCAAACTTGGAACTACAAATCTATCTAGCCGTCGATACTCTAAACGAAAACCAGTGGAAGCGCCCTTAGACGAGACAATTTCTTCGTCAACCTTCCTCTCCATTTTTTTCTGGCATGTCGGGCCTCGTGCACGGTATCCACGGAGAAGGGTGAAAGGCAAAGGAAACCACGTGACGGAAGGACGAGGATGGCAGGCAGAAAGACAGTGGAAGGCCCCGGTTGAACGGGAGTGGCAGTTCTTGCGATTAGCGAGCGACTAGGGGAAGCTCGGCACCGGAGTCTGAGGTTTTAATTAAGCATTCACTGCGGATGATATCGCATGCCTCTTTATACTTCATAGCAGCCAGATGTTGCTACGAGGACCTTCCTCGCCTTAGGCCCTCAGGCTCCGCCGCCGCGCGACGGAAGGAACGTCGCTATTTCGTTTTAATTATGCATGTTTAATTTGCTTATATCCTGGCCTGCGCTGATACGCGCCGCGACTAGACGTTCCTGGCCGAGTTTCACCTCGCAACACCCTCGACGAAGATTTCTCGCGAGCTGGTGCTCCACGGTGACTGGAGGATGGCGTAGTCGGCTTTGAAATCATTTCTAATCGGTGATTAGAAAAATGCCCAGAAAATTATTCAACTAGTGAAAACATATATAGTTTTTAGAAAATATTTGTTTAGTGTAAACATAATTAATATGCAATGAAACCTAACCCAAACCTAACCCAAACCTAACCCCCTGTTGGTTACACATAGGACAATTAAAACGCATCGATGATAGCACACCCTTGAAAGAAAATGAAGGAAAGGAGGGACGACAGTTCGACAGAGTTCGGACGTGGAAGGCGACTGGAACGTTTCCTGCGGCCACAAGTGAAGGGGTCGAAGGGGAGGAAGGTTGTTTTATTTGGAGTCTTTAACGAGTTCGCGTTGGCCTTTAGACGTCGAAGAGGAAAAAGTTCAGAGAAGGGTCGGTGGGGAGTCGTGTTTCGTGAACGAAGGGCGAGTGCTTCCCTTGTGGAGGGGGTTCGTTTCGGTGATCCGGTGATTGACAGATCGAACTCTGCTCGCAGACTGGCGTGCCATGTTAAAATGGCGACGAAAGATGGTTTATTTTTAATGGCGGATATACCCGTCGAAGCGTAGCTACCGTTTTTTTATTTGTACGGGACTTGTGGCAATTGTCCCGGATGAGTTGAAACAAATCTGCGGTTTCCGGTTTCTGTTCTGATGCAGAGCAAACGTGAATGATTAATTAATAGGTGTATGAAAAATGGATACGATCGAATGAAACTCGAGGTCACTGTGGACTGTCTGCCGATCGGTCGAATCGAGAATACACTACTGTGAATAATTTGTGTTGCAGAACTTTCAGCCCACAAGACCTTTATCAGCGCGCGTAAAAAAAAAGAAACGTAAAACTGTTTTCAGGGATATTGGAAGAAGTGCTTGGACAAAGTACAGGAGTCTCTTTATGCCACTTGATAGCCTATATACTCTAAGCATCTTCGCGGGTGGGGTGGCGATGTCAATATATATGCAAACGCCGACATAACGATCTATCGGTACGTAAATATATAAGGGGTGCAAGCAGGAAGAAGGCGTCGAGAAAAAACGAAGAATGGGAGGGGTTGAGTTCGCGGAGAGTTAAGAAAGGAAGGGAACGATGGATGAAGGGGAAGAGAGACGAAAGTCGAAGCTTAATATAAAACTTCATTTCGCAATCGGTGGCAGCCGGAGGAAACGGAGAGAACTGACAGACAGAAATTCCAGTATCGTAAAAAGGGACCTCGACTGGAATCTCTCATCTCTATAGTATTAAGCCTGGCCGAGATAAGACAAGAGTGAACGCCGGTGGATTTTCGTGGAACACACGGTTACCGCAAAAAGCTGAAATTTCTACGGACAAACGCGACGAAATTTGGGGAAAAAGCGGAGGGAGAAATGTCGTCGATGGAAACTCTTTGATATTCGAGTTTGAAGAAGAACAGTCTACAGATTCATTGTATTATTGCGGCTAATACACTCCGGACAAAGTTCAATGAAACGCGGCCAATAGCTATTTATTTTAAACGAAAAACCTCTTCAAGTTGAGTAGAAACCATCTGACCCCATAAACAGAACTTGACTTTTTTAATACCTTATTTATCTCTTTTAAGATGGTCGCATATAAGTTGCTCTCAACATTTGTAAACGTCGATCAGAGCTGCAAAAATTTAACTCATTCGTCTGTCAGTACTTTGTCAACACGATGTAAATATTGTATCACTTTGTTTATTAATAGGTTGCCCCTTTCCCGTTCAAATAAATAAATAAATGAGACATAAATACTTCCTGTATTGCAATTGAAAAATTCATACTACTAATTAATATTCTCTACGTTCAGAGTACACATACCAACTCACCGATTGAAACTTAGAAAACGATGTCAACAGACATGAGGAAGTTAAAGAAAAGCATTAAATGCCAAAAATTAATCGAAATTTGGATTCGATTGAGGGAAGAAATATCCCACAAGTCCCTGGAGGCACAAAGACCCATCATCCCCCTGCGACCCAGGCCATATTCCACCTTGGAAGAAGTTTTCGTTCCTATATTTCGAGCATCCTTCCTATATTCCTTCGCGGCGCGGCAGAAAGAAGGGGTCGAAGCGGAGCGGCACGGTGGCGTGCGCGCGATGAAACTTTTAATAAATGGCGGAGTCGATATGAAGTATAGGACTTTGACATATCGTGTGTCTGTAATGTATAGTTAAATCTGGCGGCAGATGTGGCGGCTGCTCGCCTCCCTCTCGCGCTCTCTCGCTCTGGCTCTCCGCTCCGTGCCATCCGCGCCCTCGTTCGCGTTGCGACTCGCCTGTCACCCTTCCAATCCTCTTTCTCTCTTCTTCCCTCTATGTGTGTCGAATATATTTTTTTATTCTAACCCGCTACGGAGTTTCGATAGTGCAAGGCGCAGATAGGTTCTGCAAAATACAGGGCTCGTACTTTGGGGGCAAATTTATTTAACAGAGCTTTTGGGGGTGAAATTTTTGTTGCAAGAGGCAGCGAAGATTTGGAAGTCTAAATAAATGTGCGATATGTAATATAAACGTCGGGGATACGCAAAAATAGGAACGAATGCATTTGCATCCCCTTCTACTGTCATCCATCAGGTCTTCTATGCACCGACAGATTCTCCTCCCATACCTGAACGCGTGATACATTTTGCAGCACCCTGGCGAAATACTTATTATTCCGTGCTACCTTTAATACGTCAGAAGCAAAGGAAGGAGAATTTGCAAACGGTTCATTTGCATTGTAGGGTGCACCGAGGGTAGCGACACGAATTTTTTGCCCGACAAGCGGTGGCGAAGTTTTCGATCAAACTGGCTGTCTAAATGAGAGCTTCTCCACAAAGCGATCAGGGTAATCTGTCATCAAAACTGCCCCATGGCAAGTCGTCGTAACACCAGCCGGTGCCCCCAGTGGCCGGAAACCGTTGCGACAACGTCACATCCACCGTTCCATCCCCGAATCGGCTATCGAATTTACTGCCCTCGTAATATTCTTCTCGATTTTCTCGCGACCTTTAGCGCTTCTACAAACGAACGGGTCACTGCGATATCGAGAGAGCATTGCAAATTACAGATCTATGAAGATCATCCTCTTATTGTTATGACTGTATTACTCTTGATGAATATTCCGTTTATCCCACAGCATTTTCTCCCGAGAGAATCTCCAAGGAAACTCTCAAATACCCCTTCCGAACTTTCCCTCGACTCTACCAAGATCACTCAAAATTTAAACGAAAACCCACAATACCAACATCGTACAAGCTTCCACCATTCCCTTCATCCACCATGCGCAACTGTACTCCACATTAACCATACCGCCAACCAAAAACGAACTATACTCAAAAGAACCAAACTTCCATCCAACCCGTCCAACAAACCCCGGCCTTTACCTTCTCCTCGAGCGTTCCCTCGACGTAAGAGGGACCGCGTGGCCGAGCACGTGAGAACATTCCCCTCCACGTGGCGGTTCGTCGTGAGCGGCGCGCTCGCGCGTCCCGCCCACAATTGCGCCGGCATCCATGACCGCCCAAGTCGGCCTCGTGGTCGTGGCACCGTGACAAGAGAGAGAGTCGGTCGGCCGCACTGCCACGGAGAGCAACACGACTCCGTTGCCGTACCCTGCCGGTTCCGTGCCCTCAGACCTCGAAGCTGCCAGCCCGCCTACGACGCCGGAGGGCTGTCCCTCCACCGTTGGGATACCGCCGCCCCATTGGTCGACCCGTTCTACTAGCTCGTAGTCACGTGACACACCCGCAGTCCGGTGGCACACGCAGAGAAAGCAACCCGACAACTCTCGAACGTAGTGACGGCGAACCCGGTGACGCCAACCGCGGGACTCCTCTACCCGACCCAGAGGAAACGAGACAGCAGTAACAACAGAGACGCGCCACGGAGAACACCAGAGAAGCGAAAAAGACCGCGGCGGAATTCGTCAGGGTGCCTCGAGTGGAAGTCACCGTGAATTTCTCTCCTCCTCGACTTCCTCCTGCTCCTCTACGCCCCTGGCGTCAACCTTTTTCCGCCACCATTCGGACAGTTTCTGGCCCTGTATCCCCGTCTGTCTCGCACCCAGTCACCTCTCCTCTCCGGCACAGCTCCGCTCGTACCACCACCACCACTTGGCTCACCTCCACCGCCACACCACTCGCCAAGTGTGCACCGCGATCTCTCGCTCGTCCGTCCAGCCAGCCTGCCAACCTGTCTAGGTTCCGGAGGATCGCGAACGCTCCCCGTATGCCGTGTCGCACGCGATCCACTCTCCGGTGGTGATCTCGCGGTTCGGCCCATCGATCCGGCGATCCCCTGTGACAGTGACTCCGCGGTGTGCTACGTCGTGGACCAGGCTCGGTACTCGAGGTGTGCTGTTCGAGATTCGGGGCCCGCGAGTGTTACTGTGCGACTGTCGTGCTACGATTTAACGCAAGTGAACACTCCAGTAGGGATAGTCCGATGAGTATACCCGGTGGAACCGGCTGGCGACGCTGGCGAGAGTGGTCCATTCGTTCACTAATTGCAAGAGAATTCTATGTAGGTTTATTTTAGGTAGATGATGTGCGCTTAGATTACGGTGCGGGAGGTATCTCGTTGAATGCGTGATCTGTGATCTGTTCGTATCGCGGCACAGCAAGATCTATTCTAGCCAGGCATCGCTACTGTATCGAAGTTCCGCCGAGAATATACAATACTCGAGGGAAACAATAACGCACGAGTGTCCAAGTCGTTCCATGCGCGATAGACAGCAGCCCCTGTCGTATCAGGAAAACGACGGCCGGGACTTATTGCTGCTAAGTGATTCCAGTAACGTGCAATCTGCCGGGAGGCAGCTGAAAGAGTTGGTCCACGCGGGCAAGGAAGTCGCGAGCGTGAAGACGAGGCCGACGACACCCGTCCTGGCGAACGACGGAGGGGGTGGCTTCTGGCTGGCCACGGTGGCCGCGGGGGCAGGTGCTCCAGCCGGGCTGCCCCCGCACGGGAACCATCATCCAGCCATGGATCCCACATGCGGCTCTGGGGAGACTGGCTTCATCAACAGCCAGCCCTCCATGGCGGAATTCATGACTGCGTTGCCTCAGCTAGCTGGAGATTCTAGTCTTCAGCACTCGCCGGGAACCGGCGGGTCCATTAGCCCTGGATCCCATCACCCTGGCTACCACACGATGATGGATCCTCACGGGGTCACCGATCCCTCTGTGAACGTGCCAGAGTACCCGTGGATGAAGGAGAAGAAGACGACGAGGAAAAGCAACCAGCAAGGTAAGTGGTGTGGTGATTTTGTAACAGTGGCAGGGTGGATATTAATTTTATGGCGGGGTCGAGTTATGGAAGATCTTATAGGCGATTTGGAAAAAGGATTTATGTATAGTTTTAGGTAGCATTGTTGCTGGTAGTTTAGGGAAATGGGTAAGAGAGGTAGGTCTGAAGTTGGGGTAGGTTGGTGGTTTTGGGAGGCAATGTGGTTTCGACTTTTATTCAGGACGACCGTGAAAAGAAATATTTTAGTTTCTGGTAATATATTAAAGGCATTCCTACAAATGAATGGACTAGTATGAAAGCATTCACAGTAGGCATAGAAAGCACTGAAATGATCGTGGCTGCAAAATGAATTCTTCCAGGAGAACTTTCGAAGCTCTGAATAATTACTCCTATGTGAGAACCATTCCACTTGTGAATCGAGTACAAGTCGCATTATCAATTACTCCAGACCCTACAGGACATTTGAGGGGCTCGTTCGGTCCAAGTACCATGGGGGTGAAATGTCGAAGGTTCGAGTCAATTAACGCTGGCTCGTAGGATTCAACTTGTATCCACGGACGATTATCGTTCTTACTCCATGCGGTTTTACAACCCTTCTAGGGCGCATTAATGGATATAGGAACCTCTCCCCACTTTTGTCTCGAATAGCGCCCCGATTATTCTTAATCTAAGTCCATTGGCAAATATTATTATTCAGAATATATAACGAAATGCAATATTGAATGTGAGGGTTAATTCACCCCGTCAACATTAAGACAGGTGTATCGAAGACGCGCTATTTCATCCTTCTATCATCCCCCAAATTTACGCAAACGTATCAACGAACACCCTTGCATGAACCCCTTCTATGCATCACAAATAGGAACCGTTAAAGCATAATTCGACATCCGTCATCCGTCAGCATCTATCAAACAGTTCACCCAATCTTTAAAATCCCAGGAACAAATCAATTACAGAGTGGAATATACAGCTACGGATTGGTCACTTGCCGCTCAATTGACTCAGCAACCCCTACGAAACTGCGATCAAACTGAAAACCACCCTCCACTAAACCAACACTATCTCCCGCTCAGTAGCATACACATAGGTCGGGCTACAACGACCAGAGAACCCACACGACAATTCAGGTAGCGATCGTTTCAAGCATCCGTTGAATGGAGACGAACCGGCGACTCTTCGAGTCAATTAACGCAAGTATTGTACATGTATACGGGTGCGTTTACAACGAACGTATATAGAACCAACGTCCAGCGTCACATTGCAGCTCGCCAGGGGGTGTCCGTCGTCCGACGGCTAATGACAGTGCGCAGCCACTCCTTTTCCTCGACGTGTACGCATCTGGAACTCGTCACGTGCGAAAACCACGCGTTTCCCAAGCATTCGTAAACATTCGTGGGCAAATTATGATGTATCGTCCGGTGGAACGTGAGCCGCGGACAATCGATAGACCGATGGCCAACACATGCGGGCTCCCTGAAACCCTTTCAATGAGGATGAATTATTGTCTTCGGAGGACGGATCGCGTTCACTAGCTATGGAGAGAGAATTCGGTGTCTTTCAGGGAACACGAGAATCGTGGTAGTATTCGTTCTGGTATCGTGGACGTTTCGGGTGACGTTGATTACCTTCTGCGGGAGGCCGGTTCGACATTTGTGGGGACTCTTTAACGATAATGATGAGCGTCTCTGTGGCCACGAGTTAGTTTGGAAATGTCCTCCACGGTTGTATAGAATTTCGTTCCGGTCTTGGCTGGTTATTTAGCGGACGGTTCGACGCGAAGGAAAATTGTTATCGAGGAGGTTAGCGCAATTTCCGGCTGTCACAAGGCGACACATCCTCTTCGAAGGAGTCGCGTAACCGGAAGTGAAGTCATACCGAAGTATCGCTTCACGGGTGAGCATCGATAGCGTGCTGCTGCGTATAATAGACTCTGTGTCATCACATTGTTCTGGTGATTAATAGAATTACAGAACTCAATGGAGGAACTTTCCTTTTCCTCGAGACAAGCAATTTAACTGTCGTTTCTACGTACAATCGTATACTGCGACGTACTGGATTATTGAACACGCGAGCTTTTTTGAAACTACAATTGAAACTAGACAGTAGTAGCCATGAAATTCATACTCTGCAACCAATTCGAAGCTGGCCCGCGATGCCCTAGTAAACAAGAGGGCAGGGCCGAGTCGCGATCCATTTTCCAACAACTTGTTGGCCATTGTCGTCCCATCGAGGACCAATAAATCTGCCGTGCAGGTCGTTCGCCGCAAGGTCGCGCGTTTACACGCCGCCCAGCACGATCAGAAGGGTGGCCAGAAGTTTATGGGCCACGGGGACCAAAGGCGGCTCGGCACTGTTTCCATTTATCTCGAAGCTATTCGTCCGTCGTCGACACGGTAATCCGTGGAAAGTCGCGGGACGATTTGGTCGCGGGACACGACGGAAGATTAAGTGTTTGGCAGGAAGGTTAACCAGCCGTTGGCCAGGCGGTAACACGCGGAATCATCTGTAAATTGAGCCCAGGGCCAACAGGAGAGAGCGTCGGGACGGCCATAACTCACGTGGCCCGCTCTTGCCACCGATGCTCTCTGCGCTGTCTCTCTATCCCGCTCTCTGCGGCCGCCTTTTGCCTTCGACCACGTCGGGCTGGACCTTATCGTGCCACCATGAACACCCCTTTACTCTGGTTGGGAATTTTAAGAAGCGGAATGCGTGGTTTATGTGTTAGAAAGGGCGGTTGAAAGGGCGATGGACAACAGGATGCAACGTGATTCTCAAATTCTTGAGCTTTCATGGAGAATTTCGATTATAAATATTGGTTGTCGATAGGATGAACAGATTTTGTGAACGTTCGATTTATTGAGGGGAGCTCGTTGCTCGTTTCTTAGAGACATTTCTTTTGATACAAAATTGTCGTTGTTTGCGCTTCTATGAATAAATAAAGTCCATCCTCATGATTTCAGCAATAAGACCTAAACAAAAAGAATTAAATCATTTACCAATTCATCAATCTCTCAGCACTCTAACACGTATCCAACTTTAATACCCTCTTCTATGCACGCAACCCCTTCGTACAATCGCGGCCTGTTTCCTCCCGCCGAAACATTCTTCGAAACCACTGCTCCCCTATCTCCAAAACCGCCGTACAATCTTGAAACACCTCGAGCACCGCGACGATATTAATTAGCAAGAGAGAAGGTGTTGTCTTCCCACAGAGGAGGCATCATCCCCTGCGTCAAGAAGGAAGATACCATGCTCGAGGCAGGGTGCGAGACATCCTGAAAGGAGATAGTAAGGAGGATAATGATAATCCAGCCTCTAGCCTAGTCGTATCCCAGGGGATGCAGGGATTAATTGACACATCGGCGTTTCGAAGGAGAGTCTTCTGGGCTGGCGCCTCCGCTTTGCTAGCCGGCGACGTGACTGATGAGACGCCTCGAACAAGCCATCGTGAAAAACACTGTTGGATCGGTGGCTTTTTTTGCCAGCACGGATCCGCCAAGAATTACCGAGCAAACCATCATCGGTTCTCGTTCCCTCTTGCGCTTCGGGTCTCCGCCGAACAACTCGTCTAATCAGACGTTGTTCTTCCCCCGTTCATCTCACGAGGCGAGCAATGGAAGCGTGGAAACGTACGCGTCGATGTTACAGATTGGAATTTAATGCGAGCACGATGACGCACGGCCACGACTGGGGGTTGTCTTGAGAACGGGACGTGCCACGTCTTCGGCGCTAATTGAAATTTTCGAGTGAAGCCTGGCGGATAGTGGAAGTTCGGGGCTGGGATGTCTGCAGCGCTGGTGCGATTGAAAATTTCTCTTGCGAATTTTGGAACACGGCGGAGCGTGATTCGTAATTGTTTTGGTGAAGTTCAGTCCGATTAATATAGTTGTTCGGGAGTATTTCGGACTGTGAAAATGTAGAAACTACTGTGCATAGTATACGATTGGAAATAAAGCTAAGTGCAAAGGTGTTGATAAGTTGATATCTTTTTCTTGACTTCATTGTGAAAGTCGGGTGTGGTGAATTTTATAACGCACGCTTCATACAGTGACAGGGATACCAGGCGTAGCAATAACAAGCACGTGAAATCGAAAGGAACAGAGATTGGCGAGAGAAGGATGGCGAGGTTCCCGTCGATTCCGTGATAAAGGTGATTGAACGATTACGAGATGGCTCTTAGAGGGTGAGCACAGTTGGGAAAGAGAGGAGCATCTAATTTAAAGATTCACTGGCAAGTAAATCCGCGGCGAATTAGAGATAACTCTCGTAGGAAATCCCAGCCAGCGAGCTCCTTAGAAGTCGCTGCGTTTGCTCGGCGAAAGGGAGAAAAGAAAATACAGGAAAGAAAGAGGGGTGGCTCTTAAGACTGTGATATCACCGGGAATGTATTTAACCGGAGGGATAAAGTACAGACTGGAAAAAGGAGCAGTCCAATTCCTGCAAATTTTGTTCGAACCACAATCGAAGTAATAGGGGTAGTTTAGATCCGACTTGACTTAATTGACCAATTCTGTGAACATTGTTGCCTCGCGAGATTCCTTACGGTGATGTTCGATTTTTCTAAATTTCTGAACACGATGGGTGGCTGAATCGTCGAAAACAGAAGGCCCGGGAGCTCGTTCGGTCATAAAATCGAAGGATAGTTCAATTCCCAGACGTAAATCCTCGTGAGCCCTTCTTATCAGCTCCTCAGCGACGCTATACAAAGTCAGATCGAAATGTTACAGGAACACTTACCAAAAGGCAAACACATTACATACAACCATCTTCCTCGTTTCTTGCTTCGTGAAATTTTGTTTACGATAATTTTGAATATCTATTCCTCAATTTTTAACCTATTTTTATAACTCACTTGTTTGCTGCTTCTTTATTTTTATTTTTTTTGGTAGAGCTTCAAAAATTATTCATCAAATGCCTCAATATTATTCCACGTATCTTATCGTAAAACACTATGAACTGGGCAGAACATAAATTTCACTCGAAACCTTGCTTGGAATAATACATAAAACCACGGTGCACAGTCTCGTCGAAACAAAGAACACCTTCACCGAAACGGAAAGAATTGACGGTAACAGTATGCTCCACGACGATTCTCCCGGCACTTGGCAAACATCTGTAGAAAACGGGAATCGGCATCACGAAGTCCCCGTTACAACACGGATTCCACAGCTGCGCAACGGCGGGTGGTGTTGCTCGAATAATAAACACGGTATAACAAATTGATAATCCGGAACCCCATAATCGTGCGCATATTTCGGCCGGGAATCTGTGGCCCGACACTAAAAGAACTTTCCACGCTCGTTGTTGCGCCAAATGGGCCGCTATAAAAGGGTGGGGCGCCCTGTGCAGCCCTCTTCCTTACACGATTTCGTCCACCCTCGCCTGCCCCGCAACCGTTTCGCGCCGCTTTCTCGTGCTTGTCGCGCGGCTCAGAGTGTCTAGGATACGTTCGTTCGATTCGTATTCCCGTCCGGTTCTGTTCCTTTTATTGCCGCTGGAAGTTTGAAACGAGAGTTGCCCGATAAAAATGTTTCGCCATCCTTTGGGGAAGATTGACGAATTCAAGCGGACTCGATGAACCGCTCGCGGGAAAGTGCCAGCGGAAATCTGATTCGACGAGATTCGCTTCTAGTGAGATGTAAATAATAGCTGCACCGAATGTAGGCAATGATATACGAATCGTTGGATGGTGGACGATATTTTTATCGCCGATTGATTCGAGGTCTGTTGCTGGCTCGTGTATTGGTTAAGGTGATCCAGGTGATGTGAAATTGGTTTGATTGCGTGGATTTAATGGTTGGTTTATTGTGTAAAGTTTGTGGGAATTGGGTGTAAAGGTATTGTGGCTATGGACTCATTGCAAATTATTGGGTAGTTGCGCTTCGGGGTGTTCGTGATAATTATCGTGATGAATCATGATAAAAGGAGGTAGTTCAGTTATAGATGCGTATGGCGTTCAATTTACGAAGAGTGTTTTGAGAATTCTCAATACTGGAAATAAGTGTACAAACGCAAAGTGAAGTAAATTAGTAACAAACTTCTTGCACCTCTTGCGATGCAAGGAATCACTTCTATTGTACTTAGTTTCTTCCACAAAACGCTTGCAAATCGACCGCCAAGTGAGACAAACCACGATCGCCATTTTAATAATAATTTCATGGAAGCGTTCCATAGGTTCAGAGACTCGGTTGCTGGTAACCGCGGCCGTATTTTCGCCCACGGTGTAAGAAACTGAGAGATAACGGAAATAAAAGAATAATTGTCTCATACGTTCAGTACACAGTCGAAACAGAATTTTCAGAATTTACTTTAGAAGTGCAGATTTATGGGAACATTATATTTCACAGTACTTAATTATAATCATCTGTGCTCTACTACCGACACTTTCGCTGAATTTCACCGACTATATAAAATTCCTTGAGCTGTGTGAATCATGCTTTCACAAAGGAAAGCCTATTATCCACAGTTTTTACCCCTGCGAAATCGTTGTATCGCGACACAAAATATTGTTCTCTATACAACACTGTGCACACTGCATTAAATAAAAAATCAAATACCACAAAACTGAAAAATGTAATTCGTACAAATTGAATAGTACAACAATGCTCTTGAAATCTGCAAACGAAAGCATTGTACACAACTTTACCCATACAATTATACGTAAATCTTCTCCACACCTTGCTTCCGTCAAACCAAATTGAAAATAAAGAAACAGGGGGAGTATATGTAGTTGGACAGGGCACGCGAGAACAGTTTCGGCGGTTGCTTTCCAGCGACCCTTGGCTAATAAATCGACGGACCCGGGACTGTTTATAAACCGTTTATCCGTTGGCAGGTTTCGCGAAGTAGCACGGAAAACACGAACGAAAAAGTGAGAGAACTGGCGGGGTGTCGACGAAGCAAAGGGAACGCGAACTATGATGGATGAGCGTGGACGAAGAGCTCGCGACAATGGAAACAAATTATTAATTGTTTACTTAGCAACACTATCAGGTTGCTGTTAAATACCTCAAGTCCGATCATTTTTCACTGTGCTATACAATCTTAGTCTCAATGATTCTCGATTTGTTAAGGATAATGTACCTATTAATAATAAGATAATTATTAATAATTGTCGTTCAGTCTCCTTCAAGTATACAAATCTTTTCACCGTGTGCATCTTCACCCCCTATTTCTTCTCGCTATCATTTTATGCTCCCCAATACTTCTTCTCCATATTATGCTCTCATAGTTACAAACATTTGCACTTAAATTATCGTTCTCAGCTTCCGATAATAGCCCTTCAATTTCCACCTTCCTTATCATCGCAATATTCAATCGTTCTACGTTGCGACAAATGAATATTTATCACAGAATCCTGATATCGATTTCGAAATCGTCCTCAAACGAAACGACGAGATCAACACGCGTTGGTCGTCCAGTTCCACCCTCTGGTTGCTCCCCCAGCGCATCGGCATTGCCGGTGTGTCGAGGGAAAATAATGCATTAGAAATTCAGATGACCGACGAAGAAGGTCGTGGCGCGATTTATCAAATAAAAGCGCCTCTACAGTCAAATACCCGTCCGTGTGGTCGTTGGAGGCGACAGTTCATTTTTAATATAAAACGAGAGCCGCGATGGGGATGGGAAAGGAGATTCTCCGGCTTGACGACAAAAAGAACCAGGCTGATATCGCTGCCGATCCACGCGACGCGACTTCCTTGCGGAAAAAGCCGGATTCCTCCAGGAGATTGCGATTCCTTGTGATTTCTTGGCCTTGCCAGCCATTTGACCGATGCTGTACGATGCGGGGAATTGTTTTTCCTAGCGAGTAAAATATATGGAAGAATGTTCCCCGTACTTTTGGCGGTTCAGTAGTAGAAAGGCTCTTTGAGACTCTGATAGACCTTAATAGGAAAATCAGAATTCCAATAATTGCTAAGATAATTATTAAATCAAACCCTGAGTTGTTGCATCAAATTCAAAATCAGTCCAAGGTCTTCTGGAGCCGCCAAAACTTTTCACCAGAAAACTAGCCCAATTCGAAGCAGCAGTTTGGCAATAACACGAAAATCCCGAAAATAATTCGACTACCACGTCAGAAAATATTTTTAAGCCCCGTCTATTTCAAAAACGACGATCTTCTGAACGCAGACCAGTAACAGTTGTTTTCTACACAATGCTTTTCTGCTTAAAGCAGAGTAATCGAGAAACTGGCTTGTCCCCAGGGATCAAGCAAAACCTGTTGCCCTCGACGGGCCTCACAGCGCGATAAAAAGTCGCGTGAGCGAAGTCCGCGCTTCTTCGACGCAAACAGTTTAGCTTCATAATGCAAAGTGGCCAGTCATTCGACGATCAAAGTGTTAAGCCCCTTCTCTGACCGCCTCCGCCTGATAGCGCCGCATTCAAAAGCCCCCGTCCGCTTTGATGGCCGTTTGATTCGTCGCTGAAGATGGGCGCAGGACGTTGACACGAGGAAAACAACGTCGGGGGGTCTGTCAACATAGGTCTGTCGGGCGATAGCGTGGATACCTTTTGCGAAGGTTGAACGGAGCTGCAGGTTGGTCAAGGGTTGACAGGAAGTCCTTGTGAAAGACAGTGTAGATGTTCGTGTATGTCAGACGCGGGGGTGCACGTGGTTTAGTTTTAAGGATGCTTGAAAATGTTTACATGTTGTAATTATTGCGGCCAAATAGTTGCAACAGGGTGGATAATAAAATTAAAAAATAAAATTGATTTCTGGTCATTTATATCATCAGCTTTCAATTATTTAATTATCTAATACGTTGCACAGTATATAAATCTTGATCCAACTGCTTTTTAAATGTTTATAAATACCCATGCATGCACATCCTACAACCACCCCAAGATCCCTTTTGAAATACACGGAAGCTTCCGAACGACCTCTTCAGCTTCTCGCCATCTCAAAAATACACCACACAACCTGGTCAAAAAAGAAAAACGAAAAAGAAGACGAAGCAATTCACGGCTCCGCTGAAAGCAACACGACAATAGGAACAATCGAGCGTGGCCAGGAATACCCGCTTTAAAATCAACTTAGCAACCATCGTCGTCGAGGTTACAAGCGACAGCGTGGACTTCAAGCGCTTTACTTTTAAGGGACATTAACCGCGCTCCCTTCTTACGCGTCTTTTCTTTCACGGAAACCGCGCCACGCTGCGAACGCTGCCGCCCCCAGGGAGAAACGGAGACGCACCACGTACAGAAAGGGAACGATGAAGCGTTGGAAGGGGAAGGATTGTCCGGGGTAATTAGCCGACGGTCACGTTGAAAGATCTCTGGAGCGACTGGTTCGGTCTGTCGCGACCGGCGAATCCAGAGCAGTAAGGCATTCTGTTTAGGAAATGTCAAACGGCCAATAAAAAGTCATGCAACATGAAGCATCCGCGGCGACGTCGGGTAGAAAAAAGAAAGGGGACGTGGAAGTGTCGTAATTTCATTATGGGAGCGCAATTACCTTTGACGAGACTGTGCCTGGGTTTGTGGGATGGTTTTCAGTGCGAATTTTTCGGGGGCCTGGTTCTTTGAGTTTGCGAGAAGGTCTTTGGTGACGGCGGAGGGAAAGGTCACCTCTTCCTCGAGGTTGCATGTGTTTTTTTTAATAAGGGTGACGAGTTACTGGCGACGAACAGGCGAGAGATGATTGGGGGGTTGGGATATGGTTGAACTAAAGTGAACAAATGAAATGTGAGAATTATAATTCAAGTGTTGAAAAACGTAATAATATTACATGTGTGCAAATGATGTGGTTCAATTAATTGAAACAATTTTTTAATACGATACTACATATATTCCTCTTGAGGCATACGACGGAATGGTAATACAATTGAGGTGTCAAAAATATAAAATGACCGACGTAAGTGCCAGATTTAAAAAACTCTTATTATTATTACTACCATTATTATTGCTACTATTGCCACTATTATTTTCACTAAAAACATAACTTTCTGTTTACTCTTGCACTTACACCGTCCACCATTTAAACTCCAGAATTATTCAACCATCGGCCAAGTCCGAAACACGAATGTCCCCCAATCTAGAATCGAATGCAATCCTCTTTGCGTCTCCGCAACCGCACAGAATTGAAGAATCCGAGGAGCACAGGTTGTCGGCTCGGTCGGATCGATTGTCAGGGCACCGATAGTCGAAGCATGACTCGTGGATTCGTAGGTAGATGCGTTTCTCCCGCGAAACTCCGTACGCGTTGGACGTGGCTGACCAGCCGACCAACCGATAGACGGCTGACTGCCCTTCTGATTGATGATCGCTACCGGACTCTCCGTCGCCATGCATACCCTATTCTCGACCTCCACCTACGCTTCACGCCGCTCCACGAGTCAACCCTTCGCCCCGTCGAGCAGAGAAAGCAAGGCCGAATCGTTCCGGGAATCGTGCCTCCAACCCCGTACACTCCGGTGCCTTCTTTTTATTTTTACCTTTGTGCTTTTGTTGCACGAATTCGAGACCCCTTTGTCGAGCTGGCTAAACGAGGGATCTCGTGATCGTAAACGAGCATCCGTTGATTCTGGGAAACGCATCGCGAAACACCTGTCGCGGGTTTACCGCGAAACTGCCCGTGGGGAGCGGATGAAATTTTGCTAGGCTTAAGAGAATTATTTGAGGAGTTTAGATTGGTGGCCTATGTGTATGGTGGCGTTGGTTTGGCGTGTTGAATATTAAATGATAGAGACCAGGATGATCGGTGGAATTACTGTGATTATTAATTCGTGTAACTCTCAGGTGGTAGGGTCGCCAGTATCATTTTTATTTGGGAATTGAAATGTTATGAATAATACGCGTTGTGGAAGGTTTATTAACGGAACGAGTGTTAAACGTTTACGTAAGTAGGCAAACAGTTCATGATCGATCGTCGCTTGGATTGCGATATCATCGAGCCGATGTTAAAATAATGAATCGGAATAAGCAGGAAAAGACGGGACATGGTATCAGAGTGATGAAACGTGACTGGACGAAAATTGAACTTTCATCGTGTTTTCCCGTGTAACACCCCTGCGGGT
Organism: Nomada ferruginata; assembly: GCA_963583965.1. Taxonomy (NCBI): domain Eukaryota; kingdom Metazoa; phylum Arthropoda; class Insecta; order Hymenoptera; family Apidae; genus Nomada; species Nomada ferruginata. The sequence continues at coordinate 3,627,750 of OY757214.1, read as the reverse complement.
TACCGCTACAGTGGCGGTTTCCACCCTAGCGCACCCCCATTTCTTACAAAATATTTTGTGCTGCATCGTTCGAAACGCAACTTAAGCAGATTAAGATTTTATCGCCTGCCGTGTGCTCCTCTACAATTCAAATAATTTAAGTTCAACATATTCTGAGCAATCCTATTTTCTCTGACCCTAAACAAAATTGTACATACAACGAGAACGATATCCTTCGCTCTCGCAAAAAAAACAAATATTTCAACGTCACAATAACATTAACGTCATCCAAATATAACTCTTTGCTTCACTTACAGTATTTCATATAAACTGCCAAAGGCATATCAGCATACCCAGCATACCCTGATATGCAATCACATAATTAATAACAAGTATCCCCATATCTGCGTCCGCCTACGAATTTTATTAGAATCCTTGGTCGAGAGACCAAGTGACCATAATCTGAACCAACCTGAATGAAAGGTGCTAGAACACCCAGAGAAGAAACACAGGGTGCCATTTAACTGCTAATCGAGCAGAATACGCGTACACGGATGACCTGGCACGACCTAACCAAAGCAGGAGAGAGAGTGGTTACAAGCAAAAGGGCTCCACTTCCTCCCCCTGGGACCAAGAGTCGCTCGATCCTCCCCCTTCGCCCACTTCCTTTCATTCGGGGCAATATTTCTTTTCGCGACTCCCCTAGCTATGTCCTTTATCTAACAAGGAGCAAATCATTTCCCTATTATTTGCTCGCTATCGCGCTCTCACTTCTCCGAAGCTTCCTGCTCCGGTCTCGTATCGCTTTCGCCGTTCGAGTGTTCCAGCCTGTCTCGTTTCTCTCGCCACGAGAACCTTTTCTACCTTCCATTCTTTCTTGCCGTTTTCGCGCCCTCTATCGCAACCTTCCTACTCCCGCTATATATTTTTTGGAGGCCAGCCAAACTCCACTCATCGTCTTCTATGTTCGTTTGCAAGCGCCTACGTATTATATACATCGCTCTCGGGCTCGTTCTCTTTCTGTTCTAACGCGTCGGTAAGCTTTTTTGGTCCGGTCCACGGTATTTTCGTTTGTTTTCCTGCGTTAAAGATTATGGAGTTTCTCGTTTATTTTTATTGCTCGAGCCAGACGGAGGAAAGAAGATACTCTTGAAACATTATTGTGACACGGATATTAAGTGAAGTTTTCTGTGAGAATTAATATACAGTGCCACCTGTCTAATTGTATTGCGGAACAAGAATCAAGATTTTTGTTTCACGAAATAATGATGTTCGACGTTTGCACCTTTCGCTGGGGAGAGCGCGAAAAATCCTGTCCCGATGCCTCCGTTCGTCTCTGAAAAAAAGGGGTCACAAAGGGCACATCTTTCGGCAGTTTAACTACCCCTTGAGTGCACAGAAGAAGTCGACCCTTCGCCACGGAGAATTCCGGCGAGCCTCTTTCGATTCGAGGCCAGTGTCCACCTTTCAGCGATTTATTATCGGACAGTGTCTGACTTCGAAGTTCGCCACTGGTTTTAAGGGGAGTAATTTAATCGTAATTAAGTACGTACACGCTCGCCTCTAAGTACATAAAGTTTATACACGAACACGCGACGCCCGGGAGCGACTGGCCACGGTTCTGGCTAAAAGGGGTGGCCAGTGGTCGGTTTAAACAATTATCACAAGGGTTGCAGCTTGCACGAGTTGACAAGGGTGATAAGTTATAGCGAGTGGGGTTGCTTAGGAAATGCTGCGTGGTCAAGTGCTAGCGGCCACGATGAATTACATCTATTACGGTAATGCAACTCTCTCTCTTTCTCTCTCTTCTTCGATGCGATTTCTTTTTCGTTTCCCGCGTAAATCGCACCCAGCGCGTCTAATTAGAAGCCGCGCCTTACCTGGGTTCGGTGCTAGAAAATTGTGTTCATAATACGGGTTTAAAAAATTTGTTTTCTCAGAACATTTCATTCGAAGGGTAGTAGGGATAGATGAAAATAAAATTCTATGTCCCGATCTTTCGAAAAGTCGGACACCGTAATGTTATCGTAACGCAACCCCTAACGAAATTCCTTGTTCCCACTTCCTTCAAGAATAAGGGAGCAGTAGTGTACCGTTCCGTAATTTCCCTAAGCCTAGGAAATTTCCCCCTTCCAGCAGAAAACGACGCGAGACCGTACCGTCTAAATAATATTTTCATTCATAGCCGATCCTCGGGCGGTTGGTCCGTTTACCCCTCGATCTTTCAGAGCAACGTTACATAAGAATCGCGCGCGGAAAGGAGCGGTCGTAAATCTGATCTGAACGCGGGGGTGAGAGACACGGGCCGAGTGTCCTTTATAGCATTGTTAACAACTAATGTATGCGGCCCGGGCCCTCGAAACCCTAGCGCATTTAACATTCTTTAACATTATTATACACATGGCGGCCGTCTGAGCGGTGTCTTCGTGCCGCTGCCACCCACAAACGACCCTTCGCGCCCTCCGGGGTGATTTTTGTCGGTTTTATTTAACTGCAACCTCGGAACCCTTTCCCATACCCTCCTCTGTTACCTCTGTTTTCCCTTTCCTCCTCTCCTTTCCTTCTTTCTGCCGCTTCGTATTTCTTCCTTTTTTCGTTCACCTCTCTGTTCGGACGGTGAAGTTCTGCAAGATGAAACGGTCGTTCCATTCGTTGGGAATCTGCTCACGTTTTAAGACTTACGATCGGTGCCGTAATTTCGACGAACAAGTGGCGCTTACTACTTTCTGATACGACTTAAGAGGGGACGGGGGTGCTGGCCATGAAACGACGCGTGGTGCGCGATTTCGGGGCGAAGGGACGGAGATTCGAAATTGAAGATGGCAAGTGGAACTTCTGCTAGAATGCGTTTAACCCCTGCGTCAATAACCGGGTATCTATTTCTTTGTCGATGTTAAATATTTATTTTGGTGATATATAAATATGTGGTTTCGCAGACTGCTCATTTATTAACTAGCATACTACTAGCACTACTTATTCTGATATATATTTCAATTAATACAGCGTAATGTTATGCCAGGAATGTTTTTTAAATTGTGCACATGGTAAATAATACTGAAGACGTTTTATTTTACGTTTTATATAAGAAAGAAAAACACATTAGAACAAAGTTGCGTAGGAGTTTAGTGATCGCCTAAAATGCGCGCTTCGAGTGATATAGTCCGTGATATAGTCACGGAAGAAATTACAGGCAATCAATAACGACGAAGCGCGAAAGAAAGCGCGACGGTGCGCGTGAATCGAGGCCTAATTAAAGGTAATTCGCGATATTGGTTAATTTATCGCTGCAGTCGACTCATATTTAGAGCGGACAAAGAGGGTCCGCTTTTCCTAGCCGGAATCATCGAAAGGATTTCTGTCGATTTATTACGCCGAATGCAATAATTCAACGTAACGCGATTAATGAAGCATACCGTGGACCTTGTTTTGCAGCGAACCTCTTCCACCCTGTATCGTTATCGATTGTTGCAAGCATTCTAGTAGATTAGAAACTTGGAGATCTCAAGGGGTTGGATCCCCAAATCTTTGATATCCATGTTTTACAAAACCCTTAGAATAAGATATAGATTATGCGTTATTTCTTGTTTAATTATTCTCTAGTTTAATTATAATAATTAAGTATATATTTGATTGTTAATTATTGCCGAATATTATTTGCCTTCTGAAGAATAAGAAAGAAATTCGCAAATTACTATAAATAATTTCCAATACAAGAGGAACCGTACTAAAAAAGAATCCAATTTATTTGCATTCGCACCTGCCACCTGGGTTTTACCAAACAACGCAACTAAGACTGAATAAACACACTAGGTTCGTAATTACAAAGCGTCGGATAACGATCTTCAGATACTTCCAGAGCGACCTAATTTCAATATTTGACAATCGACAGTCAATTCACAGGTGTATTGAAACCTACAGTAATAAATCTTCCAATACGCACCTGGAAGCAGGTACAAAGGTAATTCACGATCAGACTGATCTTCGATTCCGTTCGCTTGACAGGGTTGGTCTGCTGATGAGTACATAATGACACTATATCGATCGATCGTAACACGATGGGCACGAGACTTCACTTTCTCGACCAAGCACGTGAGATATGCTCCAGGTAACCAACTGGCACGCGTGTAATTTTCGGTCGAAGGAAGAAAAGGAGACACGAGCTGGTGATAATCATGTCGTTTCGACGATCGTTTATCCACACGGTGGGAATCGTTCGACCAATTAACGGTGATTATCGTGATGACGTTCGAGATACGCGATCTTTGCTTGATATTCGACCGGCCGACGATACTGTTATGAAGTTTATTGGATTGGGAATGGTGATTAATTTTCATTGGCACGTGAATTTATAGGAAGCTGCAGAGAAAATAATGAAAAAGGATGGCATTAAAACATGTTTAATAAATAAGGCTTTGACTCTACTTGACTGTATGTACACCAGGTATATTTCTAGAAATAAATAATTATTCTAGAATTGATTTAGAATTGATCATTGTCGATTCGCGCTAGATATTCTATATTTTTAATTGTGCTCTGTGAATTATTTATACATATATTCAGTCGAGCAGAAAAATGTTCTAATTTCAAAAAATGAAGATACTGAATTTATCGTAAATAGCATTTTCCATAATTGCAATGCTATCGGGAACATTCTTCGAATTTGTACTGTAATAAAACAGGTACAATCTTGCGAAGAATTATCGTTTCCACAAGGACGAGGAAAAGTTTCAGCATGAGGTATGGGGGCGGCTGAGGATGGCGAGATTTGCAAGAATGGTGGAGAATCGAGTCGAGGGGAGGAAACGTTCGAGGTATGGTCGGTCTTATTTTCCTTCGCGACAGTTTGCACCGCTGCCGCGAGGGACGCGGAGGATTTAAAATTTGTATAGATTAAAATAAACTTTTTATCCGCCTACGAATTTCCAATCCCCGAGGTGAAGCGAAGAGAACCAGTGGTAGGACACGACGGAACTTCAGGGTAGAATTCTTTCAAAACGCTTTATCCCCTTAACTTGTCTTTTCACGTAAACAAAAAGCTGCGTATTATAAAGTACTATTTTATAAATAAACATTCGCTGATATTATACTTCGTTACGAAACGCTCATTTAATTTGAGTTTTTCCATCGTCAATATTTTTTAGCAAATAAAAATGTAAGCAACGAAAAAGGCGTTTCCTTATGCAAAGGTTTTGCTTTCGGCGAAAATTAAATTAAAATTATTTGCAAGATGGGAAGAGTGGTGGTTAGCATCTTTAAAGCAGCCTCGAAACGATCTACGGAACCAGCCACAGTATTTTTTAAATAAAAAAAAAATAGGCGGGATAAAAAATCGAACAGCCTCGAGGCAGATTAATAATCGTTCGCAAAGGCGCGAGCGATTATCCGCTCGTAAGGGCAAGGCTTATTTTTTCCTATGGATGCCGTGGCACGGTCTTAATGGTATTACAGGGATGAAGTTCGTTCGAAATTGGCCGGCCCTTTGTATTTTGATTATCGCCGGATTATTTTAATCACATTAGCGTTCCGCGTGGTACGCCGTCCGCCTGTTACGGCGAGGAGCTTCTCGCAAAATCAATCTCGCGTCTAATGGGAAGATGGCGCTTTTCATCCCCCTGGAGACCACTCCCGTTTTGCGTACCGTCCACCCTTCGTCTTCGGAATCGTTTTTCGCCATCCCCTGTCTTTTCGATACAACGATACCTTCGAATGTTTAAACGGGGTCTGACCAATTACACTGGCACTTGAAAAGAACTTTTTCAATTACGATTTGAATGACTAGTTGATATTCGTGATCTATTGTATTTCTTATAATACAATATTTCGATAGAAAATAACATTATATAATACAGAACAAACTTACTTATCTGCTAATCAGTTAATTTAATCATATAATATGTTGCAATTCGACCAGGGACGGTTTCACCATCGCACTCGTATATTCTCTACCTTTTAAAATTGCTGCAGAGGGCATTTAAAAAAACCATATCCAAAACGCAACGAATATCTCATCCCTCGACCATACTTATTACAACATCAACACACACTCTTCGTCGGCATAATACATTTCCACCAACCCGCTTATTAACGCGGAACGAACATCAGTTCATCAACAACCACCTATCAATTAACGCAAACACCAAAGCGGAGCAAACTATCATTCTCGTTCACTTCGAAACGACGCGATGGCTCGCAATGCGGAACTCGTAACGGTACTCGAATCCTCGGCCACGTTCCAAGGTACAAGATGCACTCACGGTACACAGGACAACCCGACCTGTTCGAAAAACAAACTCGAAATTGATCGCGACGCATTCCGGCGTCCCTTCTGGCAGCCACGATTAGAATATCCCGCGTACCTGTAATTAGATAGCAGCTCGGGGACGACTCGTACAAATCGCAGGGATTACGAGTTCCTAGACAAGTTTCTAGCAGTATGTACGTGGATATTAACCGGCGCCTTCCAGCTCGAATTGTCGTAAAAATTCTGACGAATGGCCGCGATTGGTCATCCGTCCGCGCTGTTTCTCATTACCCGCTCGATCCTTCCTATTAGTCTGCCCCGGTCATTTGCTTGTTTTATCGATGTCGCGAGTGTTTCTCGCATCTACGAGTTTATTCTCTGAGAATATTCGAACGTCTCTGTGTTCACACACACACACACTGTCGACTAAAAGTTGGTGGACAGTTTCATAAGTTGTATAAATATTGAATGGCATGTTAAAGATTCAATAACACAAAATTAATATTACACAGGCTAGCAAGGAACTTTGTTTAAAAATGTTCCACCGTGGATACCTAGGTTCTCTTTTCAACTGAATATTATTAATCAGTCATAACATTATTATACAGCCTGAAATTCCTGGTGGTCCCAAAACCTTTGACCAACAATGTCTATCGAAAATTTATCTCAACAATTCTAAACTTTTTATACAGTTCATAATATTTAACCACCATGTCCCGGTGCCGTCCATACACTTTTATCACTCACTTGTACATTGTACAGGTACTTGTGTGCTGTGCATGAAATATCGCTAATATTCAAACAGCTCGCGCACGAACGCCGCCACAGCACCGCACAACATTCCGCCACAATGTGCCCCACAGCGCGTCGGTATCAAGGATCAAAGAGCAGCGATGAATTATTCGCGAGTGGTCTGCGGTGTCGTGACGTTTATCTCGGCTGGTGCACGGCCGCGTAGTAATTTCAGAGGCGTGCAGAACCGATCGTGAACCACGGCTGGTAGCGGTCGTGCAAAACGGCAGCTGTCCCCCCGATCGTGGTTTCGTTACGTCGACGTCGTCGTCGGTGGTTCGCGTGATCGTCAGAGATCCTCGTGCATAACGTTCGCAGCGACGCCGCGCCGCCAGCACAGATTTGTTATCGCGACGATGTAGGTAGGATGAAAAAAAGAAGGGAAAAAAAAAAACGAAGGCAACCCGTGTAACCAGCAATTCTCTGGCCTGCCGACAATGAATCAAAGCGACGTGGCGGCGGCGACCAGATCCGCTTCCTCGACGCAGTGCATTTTTCGCGATCCAAAAACCCGCGATCCACGCCGATAAATCCTTTAGCTGTAATTAGCGCGGCCTCGGCTACAAGGTCCATGAAACGTTCATACATTTTTATAAGGACGTTAGGCTGGTTGATTGTTGAGCCAAGCTACGGGCGGAGGGTGCTCCCCGGAGGGAGAAATCGTTTGCATTTTTCTCTCTCCATTATCGCATTGGGGTGGGTTTGATTGGATTGGGAACGATCGTTGATTTTCGGATGAAATTTCTGTGTATTAGTGGGAAGAAAATATCCCTGCCGCGGTTTGCACAGCGGGTTACCCACGATCCCGATCGTTCGAAGTCTGAAACTTAGGATGTCAATCATATTGTGCAACTAACTACGCCAGCCCTTAACACCGCTACACCAGCATCGTCCATGGAATTCGAAAATACATTCGCTACAGAACTCCTACCCACGAATCAGTCTAAACCAGAATAATCAATCACCCCATAACGATTTACCATCGCGCTGAGAGCGGCGGCTGGACAAAAAATTTCCACAAACCGAATACGCATTCGCACAGGTTTGACCAAGGCAGGCTATCATCAATTCCTGCGTGGCCCAAATCAGAGCGCTGTGCTCGCCGAAAAAGGACCTCGTTTCCCTGTCGGAACGTTCAGGTGTATCCAACTCGAGGATGGACGAATTTCGAAAAGAAGGAGGGACGATAGCTGGCAAAGGTGGCTGGTGGAAGGTAGAAGGCCCTCAGAGATGCACACGCGGGTCGAAGGTGGTCGCTCCACCCCGATGATTGCAGGTTGCATCGGCACGCCTTCAGACTCGACTGGCCAGTGTGGTGCGCGCGCGCGTCCTCACACACGTCCTCGCGATCTCGGTTCTCTCTTTCTTCGGTGCATCCAATTTTCTTGCAGGAAGAAGGGCCTGTGGTCGTCCATGACCACCATAATCACGTTGCATGTGGCCATCATGGCTGCCATAGCAGCTGCAGCGCCTTCTGGCTTCGCGAGCTTGCCTCTTCTGTGTTTTTTTTTAGTATTTTCACCCTTTCTACCCTTTCATTAATTTTTCGTCGCGGTTTTCCTCCATTCCTATCCTCCATCCCTTGTTTATGCCCGGCGCACTAATGTTACCATCGTGTACCCTATATTGTTTTCCTTTTTTATTATTTATTTTTACTTTCTTAGTCCACGTTCAATTTTTCTTCTTTCCTTTCCGTTTTTTGTTACCACCGCGATCTCCCCCTTTGCCAGTTCGTTCGGTTGCCGGTTTTTGCCCTCGTCGCTCGGCTAGAACGGGACGAAGCGACGGGAAGTTATGCTAATGCGGCGAGCTTCGGTTCTCGGAAGAAACCTCCGCGAAAAATGCAATGGACATGCGAAAGGGGTGGAGCGCAGAGTGCTGCTTGCAGGAAACAGGTAATAACAAGGTGCGCCCTGTCGTTACGTGTTTCTTGCATACGGTTTAGAGCCGCGGGGACATCAGTAGCGTGTGCTGTGGCTGAACTTGCTTTAATGAACGGAAGACCCTCCCCTCTCTGTAATGAAAGCGGGCCACTGAACGTATATATACGACACGAAACGAAACCTCGAACCTCTTCCCTCGATACTCGACCCGCGATTTCTTGATCATTTCCAGGCCCGTGTCAGGGCGTTCCTGAATCTCCTGGATCGTTGGAGGTAATGTTGCTGCGAGAAGGAGGAATGTTTAACTAGTGCTCGATGGTCGTTGCAAGTGGAAATCATGAATCCAGGAATTCTAGCGTGCAGTCGTTTTGTCAGGGTGAATTGATGGCTGTGTTTCTTTGGTTTTGTTTTGGGGTTGGACGCGTTGATTTATGTTACAAATTAAGCAAAAAGTTTTGTGTTTGTTTTTTTAATATTGGACTGAAGAAAATGTGCGCCTTGCTTCCCCGCGGATGTTATAAAAATCGATAATGAAACAGGGGCAAACAAATTTATTGAGGAAAGAAATAATTCAAGGGGATGATAATAATGGGTTGTGTAATAGTAATAGGAAATAAATTGCATTTCTTCAGTAACTGTAAAAATATTATAGAAATTACACTTCTTCGGACAAGGAATTCAAGAATATTTCACAATTTTAACTCAATCACAAAATCGCGAGGTTCATTAGTACTAAATCGTGCACACAATAATTCCATTATAAATATTTCTTCCCTCGAATTTGTTAAAAAACAAAACTGACCCTCGATTATTCATAACAGAGTAGTTCAACCCTCTGCGCTATCATTCCTCACTCGATATCGCCACCAAACACAAATCGTTCCCTATCGACGACGATCGTGGCATAAAGCCCAAACGAGCGAAACAATCGGCCAGCCTGGAAACTGGAGCAGCAAGGTGGGAAATATTTTGCGGGCTAACAGTGGTCGACTGTGGTTCTTGCTTCGCTGGTCGTTTAATTGATTATAGCACGTACGCGCCGCGAACCCCGAAAAGCAAAGCGACCGCAAAACAAAGCGTCACCCTATGCGTTTAGTTTTGTTCGTTTCCCTCGCCGTTTCCAGGCTACGCCGTCGTATAAATCTGTAATGAGCCACAGTTTACGACGATTCTCCCCCCTAGAACCCGCGCGTTTCCTCCGGCGATTTATCCACTACAAATTACTCGATCGTCCGTGCAACCAGTCATCAGTCGATGAATAATTCTTCGATTATTAGATGAACTTCCTCGAACCGCGTCTCATCGTTCACAGCTGCCTGTTTTATTATTGTATCCGTTTTTCCTTCTCTTTTTCTGTTCTTTATATTCTTCTTTCTTCGTTTCTGTAACTTGAATTTCTTTTTCTTTATACCGGTAATGCAATGAAAAATGTTAAAGAACGGGCTGGAAGGAGGTTCGTTTGGACACCTGGAGACTGGAATGGTTTAACTATTACGCTCGGCCAACACGTCAGAGTGCTTATCTATTTGTGTGCCTGGCTGCGAAGAGAAAGTTCTGGCCTTTGAAGCAGCTTAGGGTGATTGATATACGTAGAAAGAGGTGTAGAATTCTTTTTTTTAAGAGTTCATTAATTAACTGTGTGTGCTGTGAATTCAAAGAATAAGCAGTTCAATTGCGCAAAGTATTCGAATCGCCGAATCTCACAATCATTTTCTAAACTTCACCCCATAAAAAAAATAATAAATTCCTATTACACCCGGCGTTTACTCTTACAATTTCCAAGCACCATAAACTGTGCTATACTATAATATTAACCAAATAATCGAACAATGTAATACATTAAGAAACCATGAATTGTTGTGCTGCGCAAACTGCAAAAAGCAGACGGACTCAATATTCAACGCTAACCTAAGTCGCTGTAGAATTTGTGAAGCGGGTCGAAGCGATCGTAGGGTTATCGATTGGGGTTGGTATCGGTTCTCTACCTGTTTCGGACGCGGAACCGGCTGTCTCCTCGTTTGTTTCAAAGTCCCGTCACTCATTTTTCATGCGTTTACGCAGCCCTCGACGTTAGGGAGAGGAGAGAAAGGCAGATAGAACGAAAGGAAGCGGCGCTCTTGTTGTTCGCGTCAGTCGATTGAGCGGCTCTTTCCGTCCTTTGTTCTAACCCGCAAGTTTTCTTCCTTCGGGCCAAGGGGAAACAAAAGACAAATTACAAAGACGGCCATCATGTGACCCTTCCCACCTGCCTATGGGGAACTGGTCCGGCGGAGGAGGCTAAATAGAACTTCAAGCCTGTAAGGTTGAGAAAATAGAGCGAGCTGATCGTGCCTGGTCCATTTCGAATTCGTCTGCTTCTCTTATTTCGTTAGTTATTCTATTTTTTTATTTTTCACTCCCATTGGTAAGCACGACTGGACCATTTCGAAGTTTCAGTATCAATGGAAAGAAACGCAATCCAATTAATTTTCCGTGTGAGAAGGGATACTTCATATCAGTTATTATTTAACAAATTTTATTGCTTGACCTGATAATTATGCCGGATATTTGTAACTGTGCTTCGTGTAAGCGACGAATCTGCCGAGAAAACAAGGAAAACACTGTAGAATTGTGAAAACACTACAGAATAAACAAACGGATAGCTGAATGGCTACGTCGTGTCAGAGTTTCGGTACCCGAAGAGAAACACATCCTGTCATTTTGTAACACAACGAGGAGAACGTGCGAAGCGACGGCCGACGGCTCATACTCGCTCGACGAATGACGAGCCCGCCGCTTGTAACAAGGCCGCTGTTATTTTAATAATGTTGCCCGGCCTAGAACACTTTCCGCGATTTTTCCCCGTCGCTATTTTCAACCTCGAACCACGAAAACGGCCCACCGATCTATGTTCATATCATTGTATGTACACTGCGGGCCAAGAAAATTTAGGATCACTAGACTTTTTTAATAAATACAAGCATTTTTTGGAACCTTTCTGAATTTTAAGTTTAAGTTTAAGAACGTTTGCAAACCAAATTGAATATATACCAAAACAATATTAATTAGAATTAGTCTTCACGATATTAATTTTCACACAAGGTGGCATAAAATCTTTGTCGCCGTTTCCTTACGATTATAGTCTGAGGCCTTTGAAATTTTATCTTTTTCTATTTTTTACAATCGGAATCCCGAAGTTTCAAGAATTTCGTTTGGCATACGCAGTGTGAAAATTGTTCTACATTGCCACGTTGTTAAATATAGATGTCAACCCTTTTTCTACTCCCAATCTCGCCCCTTAATATCCACTGCAGGCCAAAGTCAGCAAGCGCGTCTCCTCCCTTAAGGTGTATATACGCTCGAGTGAAACAGACGACAGTGTTTCCACAGCGTGTCACTAAATTTCAAAATACGAATTCTATTTTGGTGACGAGTCTTCCTCAACGCGACCACGGACTCGTCACTCGACGCTGTTCATTCTGAGACCCGAGACTTGACAGTTCGTCATCCCCTTGGCCGCTCGAGACAAGAACGAGAGACTCGCGGTTATCGACCACGATATTTTTGTTACCAGTGAAAGAACAGTCTCGCCTATAAGAGCACCGGCTCCTGTCGTTATTTTCGTTCGCACAGGTACATACAATTAACTGTAGTACACAAAAGCAATTCATCGTTGACCCGAAACATTTTAATAAACTTCTTCAAGTTTTTAATTACAATGAATGACCAATATTTTCTAATTGTATATATCAAGGCACTAGAGCTGATAAGAAGAATGTAGCATTGAAATATTTTATCGATACTGTAGACTGAGAGAAGGTATCCAAGAATCTTGAATCTATGACATTTGACAATTTCAGTAGCTGATTTCACTGGACCATCCACTTAACAGAATCCATCACCCAGTTATTCAACTATGAACCATCGTCAAAACACCTATTGCATCACCATAGATTAAAAACCACCCATGATGCACAACACTCGCCGACAGATCCCATGGGCAAAGGCGCACAATAGATGCTTCAGCAACCGCCTGACAGAAATCATTCCAAACCGTTCGGTCCAACAAAAAATAAGACGTACAAATGGCGACGAGCGATAAATCAAGTCTTTCGTAGAGACTTTTTATTTTCATTCTTTACCGACACTTGCGTCATCGATGACTAATATATTCCCTGGGTGGTACACGAGGGAAGAATCACTTAAGTCGCCTCTTTCTCTCGCTCCTTATTTGTTTTCACGATTTAGGACACGGCTCATTTCTGACGTTTGCAACGATGCTCGCGCGAGGCGCATTCAGCTTGTCGAAGTCTTCTCGATCGGAGCGGAATCCTCGCGCTGCGCTGGCACAAACGCGGCCGCGTCATTTATTTCTGGCTGCTAAATACTGTTCCAGCGCGAAAGGTTAATAACTTTCGCCTCGGTAGTTTAGAGTAGTTGAGTTATTTATTGTCCATCGTTTCGTCGTTATTCTTCGCTTTTCATTATTTATGCGAAGAGCCTCCTCTTGATTATTTTCAAACTTTTAGGCTTTCCAATTTCTTAGAACTGCTGTAATAATAATAATCTTTCAAGGGAACATGAAATAACCACAGCCCTGTACAAACTTTGTCATTTTCATCAAAAAGAGCATCGACAATATATTGCTCCCTCGCGATTTCTCCACCTATATATTCAAAATATTCACTCGTTCTACCCCGAACGAATTTTTCCTCATTTTGTCTAAATTATCAAAAAAGTAGAAAGGTTGAACAGTTTCGAAAAGGGCGACGGTGTATGGGATAGCACGAGACACAACCAATAGGCGTGGAATATCGGCTGATTGACAGGTCCGTCCAGCCAATCGCGAGACCGAAATGCTGATGAGGCCCACGTCAATCACGCGATACTTCCATCTCGCCTGGCACGCACCCCTGTAGCCACCCTTATCCTCTGAAAAGCCCACGCGCGGGATTTGCCGAGTTTCGAGCACGCCACCCTCTCTTTTCTGCACGCTCTCGTTCTTCCACCACCCTCTCGACCACCCTTCACGCAGCCATTCGGTTTCAATAATTATGGCCCGCGCCGTTTCAGCGAAAATTGGCCGGGATTTCGCGATGAAAATGTCGATTAAAATTATTCCGTACTTTCATTGAAATTCTATGTTATATACAGAGGGGAAAAATTGTAGAATTAATTGTACATCAAATGTGCAGTGCTGGTAATATCAATTTGCAGGGATCCGTTAATTACTCTTAACGACGAGGTTCAATTACGTACTTCGTTGTTGGCAATGCAGGAAGTCAATGTTTGTTCGATTGCAATTAAAAAATGAGGCTTTATATAGACACATATCATTTCTAATTAACTCTTTAACATATCCATGCATACAAGGTTCAAGAAGCTGCCCCCATTAAAACGCAAATCTATTTCCGCGATACTTCTGCACCGTCAGAGTGAATAAAAGAATGAAATAACCACAGTCCAAGTGTCACCGCGTGAGCAACAGAAATTTCCACGCTGTTACAAGCATTTCCAAGAATCTCCTTACCGCCCCGCCGTTCGAGCAATATCGAACCGCGCTCCGATGCGAGTTCTCGATAACGATGCCGCGCGATACTTAATGGGTCGAGAGAACGCGATCGATCTCCGCCGGTGGAACATCGAAAAACGAAGAATGGAAAGGCGAATAATAAAAGAGGTGCAGGAGAGGGAAGAAAGTCAGTGAAGCGTGCCGCGTTAAGTCAGACTTCACCTAAAACTCGTTTTATCGGGCTTCTATAAATTCTAGCCTAAGGCTCCTCCAGTGAATTCACACGAAAACACAGTATCGCTAATTTCATAGGAACCGATGATTTATGGTCCGCCGCGGCGTTCCGTTATCGCACCGACCGATGGAACAAGGATACGGTCTCAGGTGCATAACGCAAATGTCAGCTGGTGACGCGTTAATAGGCAGTTCGGCCTTGACTTTTGAGCAGCGCAATTAACGGATCCGCGACACGCTGTGAAAGAAGAATCGCATTAGTGACCTGTCCGGCCTACGGTGGGTTTACACGGTTGCAGGTACCATTTTGTAGGTAAAGTGGATTACTAATGGGAGACATTGGCGCAGCTTGACGATAATCCAATGGGCGTTTAGAATATTTATATTGAGGTTTAATAGAATTAGCTGGTTTAGTAGAAAATGTTTCTGATGTAATTATGGTGTTGAAACGTGGCCCATTATGGGGGCTAGAAAATATCTATATCGTCCTAGGAATATTGCGTTACTTTGTAACTTAATTTTCAATCAGCATTTTCCACAGTATCTGTGGCAATATTATACCTATCAATATTCCGAATGAATTTCTGAAGATATAAATTATTTCTCTCTTCGACTAATTCCCCAACTCGAAGCAATCAAATGGATAATTCCGAGGCTTCCTCGCGGACACGCCGGAAGATGAAAGGAAAAGAAAAGCTTTGCACGAGGAACACCCAAACATTGATGGTGTTTGGGTGCAAGACGATCGCATAGACGTATCGACAGCTCGCCACGGCAAATCCCAGGATGGAAATATCGATAAGAGCCGTGTCACTCACGCGACGCTTTCACCCCTGCCCTCAGTTACTCTATGAAAACTCCACGTGCAGACTTAGCTGCACCCCCGCCGCCCTCCAGCTATCTACGTCCATCCTTCACCCTCTGCTCGCGCTTCTTTTTTATCTCTATCCCTTTCTCGGTCTCTCCTTCGACCCCTGACTGCTCATCCCATCGTGCAACCACCCCTTCGTCCACCGCCCTAGGATCCACTTGCACGCCATGGGGTAGTTTAGCATCTCAGCCCTCTGAAACGAAACGACCCTCCGCACCCTCCTGCGGCGTCATGCCGTACGCGGGTTCTTGTACTTTTTTTCCTTTTTTGTTTTCGTTCTTCTTCGGCTGAGAAAAAAGAGGGCCTGTGCAACGGTTGTACGATTGAAGGAGTGGGATATTAGGATGTCCAGGTGGCGGGTGATCGGTTACGTTGCTTGGAACGGTTGATTGGCTGGAATATTGAACGCCGTACGATCGAATTGTTCGTTTGGCGAGGGAAATTATGAAGGGGTAGGTATTTAGAGAGGAGAGATTGCCTTTGTTCATGTGGAAATTCGAAATCATTCTCTTGCAAATCGATACACTGTCCCACTATAACTATCGGAATTACTATTATCATTGCGATCGGTAATCACTGTTATCATACCTATATACACCTATGCAATCCTTGCATCAGAGAATAAAAACATCCCCAAGCAACTGAGTCGCCATTCCCTTCGGAACAAAACAATAAATAAAAGAGCTAACATAAAAATGACATTCTAAGCAGAAACGAGTCAATTATTCCCGTCTGCGGTGAACAATCGCAATAGTGTTAAACGTCGCGTCCAAGGCGAGCCACATTGCTACCACAATTTTCACACAGGGCACAATATCCAACGATCTCGCCAGCTACGTACTGTCGCGCGCCTGCTATTCCGTCATCGTCAAGGAAAAGGCACATCAGCAACACATGTAAAAAAAGGACTGAGCAAAAAAAAAAAACGTCCCGCTGTTGCGAACCTAACGTAAGCAGCGATGGAAAAATCGATTCTCAGGAACGAGTCGAGTTAATTGCCATTGCTTTATCGGCCGCACGTTTTCCCGGCTGAATTTTGCATTAAACCCACGGCGATTTAAATATCCGCGTGATTCTCGAAGCTCCGTATCGCAAGTGTGCAAGCAGATAGACTTTGATTGAAATATTACCCGCGTGTCTGCCGGCTGGTAAAATCCTGTAATTACGATAACGGACTGTGTTAATGATTGTTTACACCGCGGCGGCATGAAAATTGCTCTAAGCAGCAGCAGAATGAGGAAGACACAGAGGGGGAGAGATTTATAATAACGTGACTTCTTACCGCGAGAGATCGCAAGCGTCCCCGCCACTTCCTTCGTGGCTACTTCCCTCGTTATCTCGCGACAAGTTTCTTACCAGATAATAATTACCGGAGATGTTTCGCATCGACACAGAGTATCAGCGGCGGAGAAGTTGGTCGAAAGTTCCCAAGGAACGAAGGAACTCGATGGGACGACGATGAAACAGAAGCATCGTCCACGTGGGGAGCCTTCGACTCGCGCATTGTTCGCGCCATCCACTTCCGTCGACACCCCTCGCTGAGACGCTTAAATGATCATTAATTAAGCGACCGTTTGAGTGTGGTTTAATCGTGCGAAAAACGGGCGTTCGCTTTTGTTGAGACTTGTGCCCGAGCTGGGTGAATATTTTGGGCAAGTGTGACACTGTTTTGTGGGGATCTTCGATGGTTAACCCTTTGACGTTAATGTGGCTTCTTCCTTCTTTCTCATTCTTTTTTATCCTGGAGAAGTGATTCGGCTTCGGTCACTGTCAGGCAAGTTTTGTTTTATTGCGATGTTGACGATGGGCAGCATTATGAATTGGCGATTAAGTGGACGATTAATTTTGACAATGGAAATAGTTGGATAATAGTGGGGACAATAGGAATTGTATGAAACAATGCGAGAAGTCGACAACAGTGGCCTGGGCACTTCCAAGAAGATCGTTTTACTAGATTTATATTAATTCAAGGTACACGCGCTGTGCGATTATAATTTCTAATCTGATTTCATTAGCACAACGATCAGACGACTAATTAGAGGTGCTAGGTGCGATCCTGATTAGTAGACCGCGTGTTTTTTTTTCAGCGCGAGCAAACAATCCACTGTAGATTTGCAATTTGATAACTATTTAACATTCCATTCTCTGCAAGGAGAATTACCGTTCTAACAAGACACAACACTTTCGTTCAATAGCAAGAAGAATAGCATAATGGAGTCAAAGAACGTTCTTATTATTTTGCAGAAAATGGCTTGCCGAGGAGATTGCGCACAGCCTACACGAACACCCAGCTACTCGAATTGGAGAAGGAATTTCATTTCAATAAATATCTCTGCCGTCCCAGACGAATTGAAATCGCCGCGTCCCTGGATCTCACAGAGAGGCAGGTAAGAAAACGCCCAGACTATAGTCTCCAAAACTCACCAGGCAGCTGGCCCAGTTAATAATTATTTCCTTCCGTCCAACGTAAACAAAATTTCTCCATGCTGATTGCAGGTGAAAGTATGGTTTCAAAATCGTCGTATGAAGCACAAACGTCAAACCCTGAGCAAAGAGGACGGCGACGAGAAGGATGGCTCCACTTCCGACGGTATGGAGAAGCCCAAGTGTGAGAAGGTGCTACCGATCGACAGCGATGAGAAGAAGAACTGTCACAACTGTGATATCTCGGGCGTGAGCGACGTGGGCAGTACACTGTCCGGCGACGTTACCGAGCTCAGCTCGTCCGGTCGACGAAATAGTAATAACAATAATAATACACCAACTGCTACCAACAATAACAACAGCAATCCGACTTTCAACGCGAACAGCAACGGTGCCAGCAGCGTCGGTAGCACGAACAGCGTGTCGAGCTCGTTCGAGAAAATGATAGCGGACGACGATTCGAGGTCTCAAGATGGTAGCGAGGTGACGTCGCCAAGTGTGACCGGGAAGAAGATATCCAATGACGTTAGAGTGAAAGTCGAAAGCGGCCGCAAGAGTCCGAATCCCGGGAAGCAGCAAATTTCCGTGAGCAAAAAATCGCCGTCGGCCAATACTAAGGAACTCTGCTCGGTAAACAGCAACGGTGTTTTACTAGCCATGCCCGATTCCACCGTCAGCACGCCTGTACTACCTGGACAGAACTCCGCCAGAAGCCTGACACCGTCTTCAACACCTGGAACCCCAGTGTCCGTTCAATTGCAACAAGGCAGCCCTCTAGGAATCCAAGCTTCCCACGCAGCCTACATGCAACGGCCAAGAAGCTCTCCGTCGTCCACTAGTTCCGTAGCTACCCCCATGATCCACGGTTCCACCAATGCTGGCACCATGTCCCCACACGGAGCCAGAAACATCGGTAACCCTCAGCAAACGCACTATCAGCAGCAAGGTGTGTACCAATCGACATCGGCCATAGATTACAGAAACGGAGTGCCTAACAGACAAACTGGCCCGACGCCCGCCCAGCAATCGCAGCCGCAGAACAATTACTGCCCCAGAGACACTTATCAACAGCCACGGATTTCCTATCCAAGCGAAGTCCACTCTCTGTACGTCAGACAGAGCCAGGTGCTCGGCTCCAGGGTCAGCCACCACGTGCGTACAACAACCACCGCGTCCTCCAGGACAATGTACAACGCCGGTATGCAGTTCCACCAGCAACAGAATCAATACGGCACAACCGGTGGCGAATACAATGGATATCCCCAGACCGGGCCCCCTTATCACGCCTCTTATCACAGAGGCATGCAGAATAACGCCGCTTATAACACCAGCCAGGGATATTCCTCACAGCACGAGGCTACGGATAATTACATGGCACCAGGGAACTATGGGTATCCCAGTAGTGGAAACTACCACGCCACCAGTGAGAACCTCGCTTCCCATGGTCACGCCGCTGTGACGGTGCAAACAGGTCAACACTATTACAACGACATTCAACAGCAACAGCAGCACCAACAGCAGCACACTGCCGAGGGTTACGTGACGCACCAGCCACCGATGCATCCCAGTTCAAACGACTACAGGGCCAAGTGTCACCAAAACAGCTACTACGAGCAGCCAGGCCAGCTTCACGTTCATCAAGGCGGGGAGGCGTCAAACATTCCCAACAGCTACGTTTCCTCGCCGGATCCGTTCCCAGCCCCCGGTATGACTACCACAGCGACAGCCATCGCTGCTGCGACCGCGGCAGTCATTACTCCACCCGGAAGTGCAGCCCAGGCCGACGGAAGCGCGGACAGCTACAATTATGGAAACTTTTACGCGGAACCCGTGCACACCGCTGCACCGTCGGCGGACAACAGCAACA
Organism: Nomada ferruginata; assembly: GCA_963583965.1. Classification (NCBI taxonomy): domain Eukaryota; kingdom Metazoa; phylum Arthropoda; class Insecta; order Hymenoptera; family Apidae; genus Nomada; species Nomada ferruginata. The sequence goes on along the minus strand of OY757214.1, from coordinate 3,607,968 downwards.
GCTCGTCGGATTTCAATTTCCTCACGAATCTGGCGAACGATTTCGCTCCAGAATATTATCAGCTCAGCTGAGTTCACGAGACGGAGAATCCCTGCCAGTTGGACTGGAGCGACGAGCAGTGTCTGTTGAACGCGTTGTACTGATCAGATGTGCGGGATCGATTTCGTTGAGAATCGAAACTGCGAGGAGGACTTGCTTGGCGATACGGGTGTGCTTCGATTGATGTGATGGTTTAATCACGATTGACGTTGAGGAACGCTCGATTATACTAGTGACGATGGAACTGGAGGGTTTAAGTGAAAGTGAACGACTGTCGGAAAGATTTTCGTTTTTACGGCAACTGCCGATTGTCCGTTGGCAAAGTCGCAAACAGCGGCGATCGTTCTGTTCCGTTTCTTCGATTGCGAACGAAGCTGTGCGCGTATTTCGCGACGAACACGTAACGTGCAAGAAATCACCATATTTCAATGGACACGAGGTATATCGGTGATTTAGATTAACAATTTGTTTGGGAGAAAGTGATTGCTAAAATGGATGACCTTCGCGCCGGCCGATCACAATCATCTCCGTCCGTAACCAATGATTGCTTCGCCTGTATCGACGAATAATCGCGCAGAAGTTCGTCGAGATCGCGTTTAATCAGCCGGCGGGCGAGTTCGAGCAGCGCGTGTCGAGATCGACGTGGCATAGTGTGCGTGTAAATAAATTAATGTTAAATTAGAGAAAATAACAGAGGTGCAAGTGCAATCTTTACGACAAGAAAACGATTTCTATCGTAGCGTAGTTAAATCCACGATGGTCGAGCTGAATCGAGTTCGTGTGCCGTGACGCGGCGCCGTACTGTCGCGCGAGCTGACTGTCGTAGTAAGGACGATTTTCCAAAAATACAGTCGCGTCTCGTTAAAAAAAGAAGAAACACCCATTCGTCCGACGACTGGAACAATGCGGAGACGAAGTGCGTGGAAGGAAAAGCTCGAGCAATAAAATCTAGTGAAGTATCGCGTGTACATACGGGTCTAGTGCGAGGCGTGAATAAAATAAAAAGCGAGGTAACGTCGAGAGTGTCGGTCGTAATTAGGGACAGCATAATTTTTTAGGGAATGAAATTGAGTTACTTCTGGGGGACAACGAAGAATGCACTCTCTGAACGTTTTACCAAAAAAAAATGAGAGAAAATGTTGGAACCTTCACGGGTGTTTCGTTTCGCCTCTGGACGTAGTTCGAACATTTTTCTGGATGTCTCGTTGTTAAAGTCGGACGTCTCTGAAGAGTCTGATTTGCCTGTCGATCGTCGACGAAGTTTCAGCCGATGGTATAATTCCACGTCGTTTATTTTTTATTACTCCACACGAGAAATCACGGTTTCGTTGCTTCGCGTTTAGAATACACGAGGGCAATATTTCAAATGGAATTCGATCGTTTTTCACCAGAGTCCATCGACCGTTCCGTCGAAATTTCTGCTAGACGCTATCATAAGTGAAGAAAATAGAGGGGCAATCGTCGGTGAAGCGAACAATAGTTTAAAGTTCAACATATGTAGGTAGCAACGAGTAAAACCCTGATTTTTCGCCTCGACAAACGGGAATATTTAATAGTGAGCCAGCGATTGTCTGGTTTGTATAAAAGAATTAATAAAAAAAGCATTTAGGGATCGTTTACACGAGGACTTCCTTGTACATAGCGCGCTTACGATAATCGTACACACGGATACACACCTAAAATCGACACGTACATGCATTACAGACACACTCGAACACCACATATTGTTTATTCGATTCTGAATGTATGATTAATCACGCGAACCGAGGACCTGGTCCTGGAGAGACGAGAGAAAATTATAAAAGCGATTTAAAAAAAAAATAGGATAAAGGCGATCATTGTGTATACATCCGTTCGTAACAGAATAACACAGGACTGTTTCACCCTGTTTTCGTTCAACCCCTCCTCCATGGATTAAGCAGTAAAACCGATCATAAGTGGACATGGAAATGGAAGATAATAAAAGATATCATTATAAAATTAAACAGCATCGTCGTCTGCCTCATTATTCCCCTTCTTCATACTCTTTACAGTGAATTTTAAACTTCTAAACTGTTCACCAAAATACAGTACTAAAATGATAATACAAAATACTCCTACTTAAATATTATACTTGAAATACAACCACCCGATACAGAAGAATTAACAAATACCGTAGTGCGAATAAAAGTGTATCTACAATCAACCCTTTTTACCCAGAATACAATCACACCTTCGTTTTTAACCACTCTAAAAAGCCTAACATTCGATCCATGCAAGGCTACGAATGTACGTCGTGTATTACACAACGAAAAAGTCGAACAGCGTAGCGAAAAAGGGAGAAGAGACTGCTCGAGGAGGGCGATTTTCGAAGACAGCGCGCAATTTGCACGCGCGAATCAATTTTAATAGGGTGATAAATGCAACGCATCGGCGAGGTAAAATATGAATCGAGAGCGGCGCGAGAGGGCCGCGCTAAAAATAATATTTCAGTTCGATTGCTCTGATATTTCGAGTCATCCATCATCGTCGCTTCCTTCGTCGACATGGGGCTCGCAGGAAACGCCGATCCGAATACATACATTTCGGCCTGCTCCTCATTCCGCCACCATAGTCAAGTGATCCTCGAAATTCAGACGTCTCACGAAACGTTCACTGCGGAACCTCGTGATTGCCATATCATCGATAATTGGATGGATACGGACGAGTATAAGAACGTGAGTTTCAATGGTAATATACGACAGTACAAATACGAGGTGCTGTAATAAGAATTAAAATATTTCTTCGCTCCTGATTTACTGTTGGCGTGAGAGTTGACGGATGTTAACTTATAATTAACAATATTCCATTTGTGAAAAAAGTCAGTAGGTATTTAATACTGCTTTTACAAATTTTATTCTTTCATTCTCAAATTATTTTACATGTAGTAAAATCCCTAAAGCTTGTTCCACCGTAATGTACATATCAGAAAACCCAATAGGAACAGGCAAGCTTAAACCACTCCCAATATTAGATGCATTTCTTTTAATATACAAATGGAGGGTTCAACAGGCAATCAGTGCATTAGCATTCAAACCGAGATAAATAAGGTTTTTACAAATTACTTTAGAAAAAATGACAATGTTAACACCGTCATCTATTGCTTGCGTATGAAAATGGTAACATAATTGATTCATCAACAGAAAGTTTTAACAATAAAGAGCTTTTCGAACTACGAAACTGATATTCAGGGAAAGTTGGACTTACACTGATTGGCTTCTGAGCCCTCCTTATGTACATACTTCCTCTTGCATCGCAATCAGACGTGTCCTTCTAAATAGCAACCAATTTCGCATCTTAATTAGATAACGCATACCCACTCAACATTACAAACCATCTGATTCCCATAATCGCATCACGATACTCCCCAACCTGTACCTCCCGTCTACCCCGATATCTCCACCCCCTAAACCAAAGCGAACCTTATCAAACGCAATCCCGCTCCAATTGTCCCAGTAGGTATCCATTTGTGTAAAGTGTAAACTTCACGAGCAAAGGTTCAGTTTCGCGGGGAATCAGAGCTCGAGGCTGACTGTCGCCCGACTACGAAGGGAAAGGGGAGGACCTCGAATCGAGAGTCCCGTATACGCGTTCGTAGACCGGACGAACGGCTGTGTCAGTGAAGAGACTGACAATGATGGATGACTGCGCGTGATGCGTGTGAGTCAAGCCCATACGATGCCGTGTGCCGGCGAGCTCATATGTGGCCTCCTGTCCGAACGAGCCGACCGAACTGTTGCTATCGTTGCATCTGTGCAGAACACCCCTAAACGAAACGCAACCCCCGTTCAACGATCACCCTTCCTCCCTTGCCCCCGTGCCGCAGTCCCGTCCCTGGATTCTGTACGGTTCCACTGCTCTACCGGCCCCCCTGTCGGGCTAATTTCTCGACGCTATTAACTTTTTCTCCGCGATGGAAACGCCGCCCTTCCGCCGGCTGGCTGGTTCAAGAAAAAGAAGAAAAAAAGAAACCGGAAAATCCGGGGAATCGCACTTTCGACGAATCCTTAGATATCATGGTTTTTGCTGCTTCGTTCGGTCTCCTGTTTTTTTCCTGCCCTCTTTTTCTGTGGTTTTGATTCTTTTCGCAGGGAAGGGGTGGTGAATGTTGCTGGTTGTTTTTGGTGACACTTTTGGAAAAGTTTGGAACATTGTAGTTTGGGTGATAGAGATATTTTTTAGTGGGACAAGGATATATATATATATAATAATGTCTATTTATCATTTTCGTAATTCAAAATCTATGACACCTTTATCTTGCTCGGATGTTTTATTAAAACCACCTGCTAAAATAACGTATCGTTCCACGTACGTGCATAAATGTGAGCAGCATGATAAATTCATTCGTACCGTTGTCGATCGTCGGAACCATTTGAACCTAATATAGACGTACACCTTTGAGTAACTTGTCGACTTGTCGAATGCGAGCGTTAGAAGAAGAAGAAGCTGCAGGAAGAAGAAACATTTTGTTTTACGAGGCAGTCATATTTTTATCACAAGTCGTGCGACCACTATCACGACCACATGGAGTCGCAGGGGGTGGACCAAGAGAAGTCAAGGGGTTACTTGCCCCGAGTCGAGCAATGTTTGGCCTCCCGGCCGACCGTCACGACCATAAATCTTACGATCGTCAAGGGACGACTCATTCACGCCACTTTGCTTTCCGAACGATGTAGCTGAACGCCGGAAAACTCCTGAATTTCGAAGTCCTCGCCAGCAACTTACTCTTCGATCAATTCTTCTTTTCCCTCTCTTCGTTGCTTTGATCTGCAGCTTTCTAATTGAAAAGCTGGGAAGATACGAGGCGGACACTGTTAACTTTCCAGATTAGATAAAATTACGTAGAAGCATATTAATTTTAAAAAGTCTGTGTTTGCATTGAGTTAGTTATAATTTGATTAATTTTACATCCACCGAAAACGAACTTCAAATATCAAATATAATTTAATTGAAAGGTTCATATCGGTATCATACAATTTTATTTAATTTCCCAGACAACAGTTCCATATCGATTTCTTTCCTTCCCGGGGTCAATTAAATTTGAAATTCAATATTGTTTCGTACGAACTGCGGCGAAAACGATCTCAAGAAGGTGGATAAAATGGAGACGGCGATATTTGTGGCATAGAGCAATCCACGAATAGCAAATGTCAGCCGGGAGAAAACGACGGTCTCGTTCGACGTTTAGCGTCGCGTAATTGTGGCTCGCGCAAAAACGTAAATAACGAGAAACTCATTTCAGAGGTGAAATCTCGCGGCGCAGTGGCGCGGTGATGAAACGCCGTGGATTTCATGTAATGTAGAAAGTTAAACTGTAAAAGACATAACGCGGATTCGCGGCGAAGAAGTCGCGCAACGGAGAAAAACTGCCCCGTGACGAACACGATCGCGCTCGCTGTAATCTCGATATTTCGATGATGAACAGTCACGAGGAGTTCTATCCTTCAAAAGCGCCTGCAACACCGAACAAGTCGAACCTCCAAATTGATTTTCCATCATTTTATTGTCAGGAATCGAATATATCACACTTCGCGGAACTCTCGTACGTTCAACGTTACAAATTGTAGCGAACTCTAAGTTCGTGATTCAAGGCTGCTGATTTTATTGATTTCATCAGCGGCTACCAGCATCGGTACTTATCCGTATACGGAAATGTTCTATTTAAAAATAATTAAGACTCGATTTAGAATTTCCACGAAACTCCGATTCAGCATTGAAACAAAAAATCCATAGAAAAATCCTCCCATAACTCCACATATTCCATCCAAGCGGCCTCCTCCTAAAACAATACGGGGCAAAGAAATCGTCCCGAAATTCGTCAAAGACCCGAGAGCTGTCACTCGCAGCGAAAGGAATCCAGAACGCAGTGGAAGGGACAGAGATGAGCGAGGAGCAGCGAGGACGGTTCCGGTCTCGTCGATGCTCCGTGAACGGGAGAGAAATGTCGTTAACGCTTAAATGTTAATAAATGTGGAGAGAGCAGGACGGAGAAGCGGATCCCACGTAGCGGACAGGTAGACGCTCAGCTGAGAGACTAAGCGTAGAATGCAAGAAGTCGCTGCCACGCTGGCGGCTGCTTTTGAGCCTCGGTTTGTCATGGTTCGCATGATAGATGAAGGAAGCGGCGCGGCAGCCTCCACGCTCTACACAACTTCTACACCCTGTATATACGGTGTTAAGTTTTCACCGCGGGAACACCTTGCGCTTGCTCGCGGCTCGCGTTCGTTAATTCTCTGCCGCGGTTGCACCGCAAATAGAATCTTACACGCCACGCGACCCTCGCACGGAGACACGGGAAATTATGGATCGGCCTCTACTCGTTCACTTGCCCGACCAGGAACACGCGAGCATCTCCGGAACCACGTAGCCGTGGTCGACTGGGATTTTCGTATTCCTTGGCGGACCGCGTGACTTTATTGCCGGGTCGCTGATGGAAACTTAGAGACAGATGGTTCAACGGAGGAAACACCGGTATAGGTTTGCTATTTAGCGTTGGGAATTTTGATGGATGAGGGATGAAGAGCGGCCTCGTTGTATTATATTGTATTAGGTCGTCCCATAAGTTCGTGCCGCGGATGCATTTATGCTTTGGTAAGGAATTTTGTATTTTGAGTTTCTTCCAGCCAACCAAATAATTAATTCAGACAAACGCTGTGCTCGGATGGATAAATTGAAAGCAGGAATAAGAGTAAAACGCCGAAACTCGTGAATCGGTACAATGTCGTTTCTCATCACGATAATGCAAGACAACATGTGGCACAAAAAGTGGAAAAAAAATTGTTTGGCAAATTTTATTACACCCACCAGATTCTCCAGATATTGCTCCATCGGATTACCATTTATGTATTCCAGTCAATGCAACATTTTTTTAGCCGGAAAAAAATTTAATAATGTCCCTGAAAACAAACATTGAAAAGTACTTTAACGAAGAACCACGGAAATTTTATAGTGACGGTATGATGACTTTACCAAAAAGATGGGAAGAAGTTGTGGAACGGGAGGGTGATTACGGTTTTTCATAAACTTTAAAGGTATGTTTCATACATTAAGTTAAATAGCAAAACATTAAGCGGCACGAACTTATGGGACGACCTAATATATTGTGTAATATATGTATAATGTACCGGTCTCGGAGGACACGGTGAAATCGACTCGCTGCAAGCCGAAATTACTTAACCGCGATACGTTTACAATCTCCCCGTGAGAATTAAATAAATTTCACCCTTATTCTCCCTGCGTGATGCCCCTTGTCTCTTCAAATTTAACGCCCACCCCTCCAACGAATCGTTGCTCGAAGAACATACGCCGTGGAATCGAGTGCAACGGCCAGAGACTCGGCCAAGAACTCAAGGGTTAGCCGTTCGATTTGACACGTTCCATAAATCTCGATGGGGTAGGCTCGAGAGCACTCGGGAGCGGCCTGGCCGAGCTTCCCGGAGGGTGATAGATCCGAAAATCGAGCGGTAAGCGTGCAAAACCATTCGAACGTTTCTTCGTCGAGGCAGACCCACCTATCCCTGGTCCACTGTGCACGCACACCACTGCCCAGCACCGCGCGTATACGTGCGTACACGGGATCGTTATAATGATTAGTTGCCCCGTGTCACGGCAGAATTCGAATATTACTGGGGCCGCGTCTCCTACGCTAGAAACTTGCCTGATTCATTTTATTAATTGTTCAGCATCTGGATTCACCTATAACCGACCAGTGGCGCGATTGCCGCCCTCATCTTTCTCGTGGAACTTAAAGTGTATTGGGGTGGAGCCCAACGATCGATAGATATCAAATTGATAGACGCATTGGAAAGCTGCACCCAAACTTTGGTTTCTGTCGATAAAAGTTATTCAGGCGTGTATTTGCTAAGTTCTTTTGATAGTCGCATAATGTTTATGCCATGAAAACTGAGTCTGGCCTAAAGGGATACTGCTTGGATAAATTTGCAGGATGATCCAATTCTTATTAGCTTCAATAGCAATATTAAATAATTAATACAAATACAGCTATGTCATACATAATCGTCTGCATGCAACGAGCACTGTACAAGAATAATCTAGGCCGCCATAGACCCACACTTGTCAGTTACATAAACTAGTTGGAATACAGTAATATCCCCCTATCAGTTCCGATCCGTAGAAACAAATAAAGAAATGCAGCACAATTCTTACATGAAATTTCGAACACGATCAACGCACATTAATCATATCGCCATTGAGTAGCAGCTGTCTTAATGGTCGATTGAAAAGCACGAGAGCTCATAGTTACCATTTATAAAACACACACGCGTGTGTATCCCCTGGCTGAAAGAATCCCGTGTAGAATTAGAATACTATCTATCGAAACGACGAAAAACAATCAGATAGCTGTATAAGCGAAACAAGAGTTTGTCGGTTTCTAACAACAAAAGGAAGCAGCAGGGTGGATGTAAAGGGGGGTCGCACTGTATAACGGCCCCATAAAATGACTAATGATGTAAGGTGGGTGTAAAGTGAAGCGGCTATTGATTCGTAGACGCGTAAATGACACGTCTATCGGCTACCGAGGCCACCAGTCATGCTGAGGTTTTAACTCAGCACGGTGAACCCCCGAACCTCACTCAACGACCTATAGAGATGATGATAAACGGTCCACGCCACCGCACCGGGAGGCAGTGGTTTACAATTACCCGGCAATATTTTTCCGACGGACCGCATTAAGAATGCCGTCGTTCCGTTGATTTCGCTGTCGCAAGAAACTCGACGGACCGTTCTATCCATTCCGCGAAACGTTTCACTGTGATTCTGCAGAAATAGGAGATATTTTTTCCTTATTCGCTGTAGCACGATTTTATTATATTTAAGTACGTGAACGTACGAAATTCAGAGATCTCAGCGCTTGGAACAGTTTCGATAATTTCAATGAAAAATTCGTATCCTGCAACGCGTCAACGAATAATTGCAAAGTGACGATGTGCGCGAATGTTTTTACTTTCAATCGAATCTTTCAATCAATAAAAGAAAAGAGCTATTACGGCGGTCCGCGGGAGAAGGGAAATGTGTTTGCTTCTGGTCTGACGTGAAATCCAATCAACGTCTCCATTGCGACTTGACCTTACGAAAATTGGGTCGAGGATCCGCGGGGATGATTAATGCTCGAGCTGATTAGTTTCGGGGTCTTCGAGACGAACGGGTCTTCGACCATTAGCCGTCCTATGATCTTTGTCCATCGGTCGGGTAACATTAGATTGTTCATAAGACAGGCATAAAATCATTTTAGCCCGTACCTCTTCACCGACACCTTCGATTCCACGGATTGATTGACATTTATTAATTACACGTAGCAGCTCGTTCAATTTTTCTTGATGAAATTTCGAACGAATAGTATCTACCGTACAATCTCTACCCTGTTTATATTGTTTTCTTTTTTTTATATATATTGTGTAACAGTTTTTTATTGAAACAGAATATTGTTCTATTTTTATTGCGGTTTTACTGTTTCTTTAATTACATCTTTTACGTTACCATAGGGTCGAAAGAAAATGTATGATTCCTTGCCCGCGTAGGATCGCTTGTTGCACGTAGCTCTCGCCGTTTATCAGTTAGGGCGCGCAAGGTTTGTTTATGTATGTTAACATGGCGTCGGCCTGTCTCCCCCATGAGCTCGGTTGATTTATAGGCGGAGCATCTGACAGTGGAAACCACCCCCAAACTAGGGACAACAGCTGTTTCGTTTCATGGGGGAATGTGAAAGCAACCCCGAACAGCTCCATCTAAGTTATTCATTCCACACTATGTTTCGCGGCCGATAACCTAGCACATTTAGTTTTCTAGTTAACCGGCAATAGGTAACACTGCACGTGACTTACAAAGGAACTGCTATACCGAGAGCAGGAAGAATGATTTCTACTTTGCCACCTGGTCAGATAACTCACAGTCCGAATTAAGTTGATCCTCTGCATTTACTTTTACTCCCTTGCATCCCATTTTGCTCCAGGGCACCCCATTTTGTACGCGACTTTCCAGTTGCCAGTGAGTCGTTTCAATTATCGCCACTCATGGAGGCGCTAAATTAATGATCGACTGCTGCAAGTGAAGGTAAAGGATGCTGCTACACGACAATGAACGATTTACAAAAGCTACATGCTCTGTTTAGTTTTTATAAACAATTTAACGATTCGTTTGATAGTTGCACCGAAGTTATACACGAACACCGTTCCAAAAATGAATCAGATTGTTCCTTGAACCAAGAGCTTCAATTTGAGTGGTCATTGATTAAAATCCGCCCAGCAGAAGCTGAGTTAATTGAATTTGTTTAAAGAAATTATAAACAAATGCGATTACTGCCACTTCCCAGCAAACTACGTTAATGACCAGAGGACATAAATAAAAGCTTGGAGTATATGCTATCATCTACAATACGTGCGATCATCATTCCATGTGAAGTTCATTTGTTATAAACAATTAAACAATTAAAATTGTTTTTACGGCCAACTGCATATACTTACAGCAACGGAGCATTTGTTTTCGTATAACTTATTCGTTTCCCTTTCGTTTGATACCTCATTTATTGAAAAGCAGCCACTAGGAACCGAAATAACAATTTTTAAAAATTTTGTCGGTAAGAATATGTCGATAACCAGGCATGTGGCGCCATCTCGTGTTTGCGGCCTTTTTCGCAGTTTTCCGCACCGCCAAAACCGAATTCCTGGATTACATCGTTAATTTAAACAATTGCGTTTTTCTCGGCTTCTAGTGCGTATTTCTTGACCGGACTTATCTTAAATTAAAGCTACGGGCCATAGCTATCTCCTCCAACAGTTGCAACAATATGGCATTTGTTGTTTAAAAGTTATAAACAATTGAAAAATCGGCACAAATGCACTCCGGGTCACTGCAATTATCTCGACTTGTGATGATTGTTTTTTAATCAACGAGGTGTCAAATGAAAGGGAAACGAATAAGCTATACGAGAAAAAATAATCTGTTGCTGTAACTATATCCAATTTATCGTAATAACAATTTTAATTGTTTAATTGTTTATAACAAATGAACCTAACATGGAATACTGTTCACACCTACTGGAGATGGTAGCTTATACTTCGAGCTTTACTTTATGTCCTCTGGTCATTGCTGTATCTCTCCAGGAAGTGGCAGTAATCGCATTTGTTTATATTTTCTTTAAACAAATTCAATTATCTCGGCTTCTACCGGGCCGATTTTAATCAACGACGCCTCAAATTGTAGCTCTTGGTTCAAGGAACAATCTAATTCACGTTTGGAACGGGGTTCGTGTATAATTTCGGTGCAATTATCAAAAGAATTGTTAAATTGTTTATAAAAACTAAACAGCGCATGTAGCCTTTGTAAATCGTTCATTGTCGTGCAGCGGCATCCTTCACCTTCATTTGGAGCAGTCGATCATTAATCTAGCGCCTCCAGAAGTCGAGATAATTGCAGTGACCCGGAGTGCATGTTTGCCGATTCTTCAATTGTTAATAACTTTTAAACCACAAATGTCATATTGTTGCAACTGTTGGAGGAGATAGCTATGGTTCGTAGCTTTAATTTAAGATAAGTCCGGTTAAGAAATACGCACTAGAAGCCGAGAAAAACGCAATTGTTTAAATTAACGATGTAATCCAGGAATTCGGTTTTGGCGGTGCGCAAAACTGCGAAAAAGGCCGCAAACGCGAGATGGCGCCACGTGTCCGGTTATCGAAATATCGTTACCGACAAAATTTTTAAAAATTGTTATCTCGGTTCCTGGTGGTTGTTTTTTAATAAATGGGGTGCCAAATGAAAGAGAAACGAATAAGCTACACGAAAAAAATACCCCGATACTGTCCCTATATGCAGTTGACCGTGATAACAATTTTAATTGTTTAATTGTTTATAACAATTGAACTCCACATGGAATGATGATCGCACCTATTGGAGATGGTAGCGTATACTTTTAGCTTTAATTTGTATCCTCTGGTCATTGACGTAGCTCGCCGTGGAGTGGCAGTAATCGCATTTGTTTATAATTTCTGTAAACAAATTCAATTATCTCGCCTTCCACTCTGCCGATATTAATCAACAACGCCTCGAATTAAAGCTCTTCATTCAAGGAACAATCTCTTTCTAGTTTGGAATAACCCGCGTGTGTATTTGCTGTGTAATTCTTTATCGAATACTCAAATTGTATATTAAAAGTAAATAATGCAAGTATTATTCATAAATCGTATATGGTTGTGTAGCAGCAATGTTTACCTTCATTTTAAGACCTCGATCATTATGTTCTTATATTCACCTGATACAAAGTCCTGATTTTCGACAGAAATTTTTGGCAGAACCGCTGAAATTTAATTTCTCGGAAATTCGACGAAATCACGTCAAAAATTCAAAGAATTTCTGAGGTTCTGTTACCTCCTCGCGCATCATGTTAAAATTTGCATCATTATTTTAATAGTTATAGCGTAGAAATATATAAATTTAAATTATAGTGTGCAATTTATGCATACGTGAATTATTTAATATAATCTTGATTGTACATTTATTGAGCATTTAGCAGAGCTTCTTAACATTAATATTACTGAATGGAAGAAATATTAAACTTTATATAATATCAACTAAATCAAATAAATATAAAATCAAATATGTAACAGGCATACATAACAATTTATTACAGAATTACTCTAAATTAAACTTACGCAGTAGCAATTACGAACTATGGATATCTAAATGAACCCATAGAAGTTCAGTAGGCCACGACCTTAGAGTCATAGGTCCAGATAAAAGTTGGTGAGGAAAGGTAGAAGTCCAGGAGGTACATGTTAACCTAGGATAGAAGTACAGTAGGCGCGACACTAGTAGGTCGGATATTTACTAGATTTTTGTGGTGGAATTTTAAATATACGCTTCAACCCGTTACTATATATGCTTGCAAATTTTTCAATCCATATATAATTTATGTACAGTTGTACAATTGGTGTATCATCTACGTCCTACTTACTCTCTTTTCACGAGGCTACATTACGTAGAAAATTATTCTAAATCTAAATCATATAGCTACCACTCAACATTGAATCGCATCCAATTAAAATACATCGAATATAAGCCCCCCTGAATATTCTCTTCTTATTTCCCCAATTCTACGTCCCGAAACGGAGTGCCATTGTGCTCTTTTCTTCGCGTTAACGCTCGAGTCCGGGACGCGTTTTCATTAAATGGAATTTCTTAATAGAAACTTTAGCCAGGATTGGCAGCATCTGCGAGAGAGTGACGGCGGACCCGACCTTAGTGGGGTTGAACGGGGGAACCGACGATCCCGTGTGTTGACGCCCGAAATGCTGTCCGATCGATCTTCGTCAGACTTGATTTCGCAGCGGTACAATCATCCAACAAATAGAATTGTACGTTGCCCTAGCCGTTCCCCGAAAAACTTCACAACTGCCGTTCGTTGTCAACAGCCCCTTTCCCGACTTACACCTAAATCCGCCGACTTCTTCACCACCCTTACCTATTCGGTTAACCCACCCCTTTCGGTATCACAAATTTCCGAGGCTGAAGAAACACCGCCTTAGCTCACCGCCATGCTTGGATTTCTGGAGAATGCAGACATATAAAATGTATCTAAATAAAGAAGAGGAAACGTTTGTCCACCGAGGAGAAATAATTTGTTCGCAAACTGGGGTACAAGTAAAATAGGATTAATTCTGCGTGAAAAAGTAATGCGAGAATGTGAAATAAAATTTTGATTACTTAATACAATCAATACAAACATTAAGAGAGATATTAGAGTACACCTGCATCAGGTGAGTATTTCAGGTAAATTTTCTGGAAAACAAAGCCGTCTTCTTTGTCGTACCACCGGTTACACGACGCCTTATATAGATATATTCGCGAACTGTATTGTAATGACTGACGAAATTCCGGCGGCAGAGGAGTGAATGAATGATGAATAAGATTACTCGTTGCAAGCTCAGCGTGTTGTATACGCAGCCACGGCCACGCGTTTTATCGCTTGGCGATCAACCGACACGCGTAACCGGCTTGATTGATTCTCATTGTCGGACAGCAGTCGTTACCATATTTACTAACGACCAGGTTTGTCTTAATTAAAACATTACCGTTCGTACCCGCGGGCAAGGCGAAGCTACCTGGCGTGTAGCAGCTTCGCGACCTTCCGCATCCTCTCTCTCTCACCTGGTCGCCATTTTGGAGCTCGCCTCCGCGACGAGTTCGAGCCAACGACACTGACTTACTCCGCTGAAAAGTAGAAGCAGGAAACTACCATTATACCAACATTTTCTTATCGTTATTATAGATCCAATCGTTCAACTGTTTTTCGGTTATTAATTTCCCGAGGGCAAGAAAAATAATTGGAAATCCATAATCAACTACCTCAAACGCAAGCAGAATATTGTTCAATTAATTCTTTTAGTTCCACAACCCCGTGAAATATTTCAATCTCCCTGCTTTTCCTCGAGGAGGAAAATGCTTGGTGAAAGAGAAGTAGCACGTGGGGGTAGCAACGAGGGGAAAAAAAAGGGAACGGATAGAAGTACCGAATGGTAAAGGCAAAAGGAAGCAGTGGCAGCGCGAAGAATGTCATAGCTAGTTGTTTCTGGCCGAGGAGGGAGGCTGACACCTTCGTGATGGATCATCGTCGACCGACCGCTAAAGCTGCCGTTGCTGCTGCCGCCGCCGCCGTTGGAATGGCTGTTGCTGCTATTGCTTCTGTTGCTAGAAGCACGGAACAAACCGCCACGGTAACGCTTCATTCAACGCTACTCTAGTTTGTCTTACACCAAATAGGTTTAGCCCAAAGTGATCTATAATTTGGACGTCGTTGTTCGTCACCGAATTGTGATCTCGAGAAACTGGGTAAAATTCGACGAGGTATATTGGAAAATAGGAAAACAGCACCTAGAGCAAAATCGAACGACACTAGTCGTGCCCTGGTCTTTTCGATATAATTGGAATTCGTCCAAGCAAATCACTGGACTATGGAAAATCAATTTTAAGTAATCTAGTGATGCAGTAGTTAGCTGTAAAGAGTTAACATTGAAACGTTTGATCCTGACAAATTTTCGGAGAGGGAAATTCGATTTTGCACTCCTTCCTCTAACATAGAAGGATCTTCGAAAGAATTTAAGGCTGCTTCGAAATCATTGTACATAAAAATAGAGACCTCAGCCTTTAAAATGAACCCGGGTAGACAAAAGTGACACTCTTTCGGTCTAAACTTTTAGTGGTCCTTAAATTTTGTCGAGAAGTGTACATCTCGGTGCCTCTCTAAACCAACAATTTTCTCAACGAAGAGAAGCGACAGAACCTCCGAGAACCCAAAGAACCCTGCGCCATCATCCGCAACGTCGTAATCATAAGACACGACAGCTCGGGAAGAGGAAGATGGCACCGTGGAAGATGTTCGTGGATGAAAGTTGTCCAGGTGGCCTCCAGCGGGGAAGCAAATTTTTCCGCGTGCAAGTAGGTGCAAAGTACAGTAAACCCGGGAGCATTCAGCGGATCTAGGGATATAGAAGCGGTGGTACTCGATGCTGCGCCGTTGGGAGCGTGCTAATGGCTACTGACACACAGTTTTGATGGATCGGCCAAGTCTCTCTCTCGCACTCTCTCCCTTGCCCTGCTCTCCGACACGGCGAAATATGCGAGGCTGGCGATACGTCGACGCTCGATGGAGAGAGGAAATGCACGGACAAACAGGAAGACGGGCAGGAAACGTTATTGCGTTTCGTACGGAACGAGATCCCGGGGGTGATCAATATATGTGCCGAGGGGGTTCGGATGATGTCGTTGGAGGCTTTTTGGATGGGATAGAAGGGAAATAAATTCTCGATGTTTCCTTGGATGTTTGAAACATAACTGCAGCCTTATTACCTTCCTAGTCACTGATACTAATCTCTCGTGAGACGTGCGAAAGATAATCTCTACATTCTTTTAAACAAAAAATTTTTCAACGAGAAAAGAGCGTTTGTTAGTCTTCAAATTATTTCGAAATATATTGTACCATCATAAGATGTAAGAAAATGTACTTGAAAATGTATCGATTAATCAGCTAAAATATTTTTGGCCAGCCTTTCGGTGCAAATGGCCCACTGTGCGGCGCTACGGACAAACTCAGCGAAAATCCAAATTACGACGCTTCTCAATGAGCAATCAATGTCCAGCAACCCGTTCCTCCGGATCCCAGATCGTTTACGGTATCCAAAGGCAGCACGAGCATTGGACCCGTCCATCGCGGCGGTGATGCATGAAAATAATAAGAGGAAGGGAAGGATCGTGTCGATTTCTGAACGTAGAAAAAGAGGAGCGACGATTCTCGAAACCGCGATACGCAGATACGAGAGGAAACGGATAGATACTAATTGGGCAAAGGAAACGAGACGAATGGTTAAGGTGAGGTAGAAGAAAAGATTGAGAAAGATTGAGAAAGAGAGAGAAACCGAAAGGGACCGTCGACGTCGGCAGACGCGACGGCGACACGGGCATCCGCTCGCGTTGTTCGCGGTGACGCATCTGTCCCCAAGGATACAGACCCTGATCTTACAGACGTAGGTCTACAGACGCCCATCGTCCAGAAATTCCCATTGACAACCTGTTCAACCTCCGCTCGTCTCGACTTCGCGTCGCGGCGTGTTCTTCGCAGTAGAGTATTCCGTGGAACCGCCGCGCCAGTGATACCCTAAGTAGAGGACTTCCTGGGATCGTGTAGAACGTCCTATGAGTTGGAAAGTATGCCGGTATTCGATAGATTTCTGAGTGGGCTCTTTTCCTTTTTTCCTGCTTTTTTTAATACTTTATGGTCTAACAAATAAATTTAATATAATTTCTTTTTTGAGGACACGATGAGGAAAGAATTTGATATTTTGCAGGGAAAGATTGGTGAATAATGTATCGTTTGCTTTTCGTCTGAAACATGATTCCGATAGATTGAACGCAGGACATAACCGGAATTGATTTTCGTTGCAAGATAATTAGGATCGTGAAGGCTGAGGCACGTTTTCGATTTAGAAAGTGTTCGAAGGATTTTGTTGGCCACTTGATTGGATTATAGGGACTGCGATGGTGAGACTGCAGGATTTCTGCAAGGTGACAATAATTGCGGTGCAAATGCGAAGGTTCACTTCATATACAAGATGCACATAGTACGGATCAATTTGAACGGCAATTAAAATATTCTTGCAGCAACGCCTTATTGGAATTGACAGACTGAGAGTGTATGAAAAATGTATTGAACCATTAAGCATCTTGTACCTCTTAACGTTTTTGCGGTATGCAGCAAATGTCACGAAGGAAATCGCGTTCAGTTACAATAAAAACTCGCGGTCACAAAAAACCAACGATAAAAAGTAAAAAAAACTGCAACATCGTTTCTTAAGTAACCTCGTTCATCAATATTCACTTGGGGCGGAACAGTTAAAAATATCAATGACGCATTATTTGAACCGCCGAATCCGTCTCAAACCATGTTCCCACACACGAAGTATATAACTTCGTGGCCAACAATGTAGGGAACCACAAAATGCGAACCCAAAGTCGTGAACCTCCTCTTTTTTTCTAGCCTCGCAAGGATCGCACAGACGTTCCCAGTGAACTTAGGTCCCCGAGCGTCAAAGGACTGCGAGTCGGTTGCATGTTTCGAGGGATTAAACGCGTGACTAGGAATACGAATCCTTGGGGACATGACAAGAGGTCGCACAAAGTGTAGGATCATGTAGGTACCTCCGACTGGATCTCTCTAGAGAGTTCCCGTGTACCTGGCCTAGCGTGCTCACGGCACTGAAGAATTTCTAACAGAACAACAGCATTAAGAATCCATATTTCAGAAACGTGTCTCCGTCGGCCAGGAACGTATCCTTATCTATCCTAAAAACGTTTATTTTAAGCAGCCACGAAGCTTTAATAACCGAATGCAAAAAGGAATTGTGCAGGTTAAATTGGTCCGTAGTGTTTCGTTCGAAATAAACAAAATTGAAGATAAACACGACAAGAGACCAGGAGCTCATTGTGTCGCCAGATGATTATCTACGATTCTCATTGAACGAATTTCAAGCATTTTCGGCGCTATATTAAGACGAGGTAACTCATCGAACTTGGACGCTGATAGAATTCGAAGAACGCCAGACACTAGAAAGCGAGCATGTCGCGATCGCGACGATGATTCTGAAGAAACACCAGGCTAGACTCCGAAACCGGATCATTATCTTTTCGATGGCATGCTTACTTTCTCGTGCATCCTCAAGTGGGATTAATTAACATCTTAGATAATCATCTGGAGACGAGACCGAGGTCAGGTCGAGCTGTCTTTCAATTCTCGAAATATCTCTGCATCTTCAGGCCTCTTTTTTTCGAATGTGACGAGCGTAAAATATCCCTGGGCATGATGCACGTGATCGTTGTACATTGCGAAAATAAATAATAGATATCGTTCGATCGTTGTCAACCAATTTTGCCTGCCCTCGAAAACAAATGTACTCTGACGAATTTATCGCCGTTTTAGCGCAACATTGTTTTTTGTATCGGGCGCACAATGAGCTGGCAATAATTGTCGATCTTGTGATTACAGAGATTTTTGTTGTATCGACGAGCAGATACCATTATAATTAAAGAAAAAGTTGCTAATCCTGCGGAGGTACAACAATGATACGGGTAAAATTAACGTATCTACGAAACCACAACGAATCAAGAAAACGAAAAATTCTTACAAAAGCTCAGTCCTATACCACATCTCGAAAGTAAAATAGATATCCACTTTTCAATTGCAGCGCGCTACACCCACGGCAAAATGAAACACAGAACCTCGCAAGCTCTACTCGTCCAAATAAAGTACCTACTCCCATTATATGCACCCAACCCTTTATCTATTGATACCCATTGAAGTCTCCTCGACGATCGACACGCAACGCGCATCGGAGCGTCAATCCCAGTGATATCGAGGAAAAAGGAAGCCCGCAACATAATAATCTCCTCTCCGTTTGATTGCCACGGTACGAGGGAAGCGGCGATCATTGGCACACACAGTTGGATCGAGTTCAGGTAACCGCGTGTTATCTCGAACGCGGGTCTAGCCCGGTATATCGGTGGGACGCGTCGCCGTATCGGCGATCCCGTTGCCGGCTACGTGGCTAGTTAGAAGAAAAGGATCCGTGAAAGGGAAGAACGGGCTGAATGACACGGTCACCGAAAATGACAGGTACACGGCTTCGAAGAGCCGTGGACTTGGGGCCGATATCGCAACCGCATCTGACACAAACCTTGGTCAGTCAGCTATGCCCCGTCCTCTCCTTCTTCATCATCATCTTTCCCTCCTTATTCATCTCCCTTCTCCCTCGTTCCTTCTCGTGTCTGCCTGCCAATATGCCTACCTGTCAACACACGCTGCATTCAATTAACTCGGGAACCAGCGCCACGCCTGTGTAATGACGCGGAAATCTAACTTTACCCACCCCCGTGTGTCTCTCCCTATCCCTTCTTTTTATGATGCTCGCGATCCCGCAGGATGAGGCTGAACGACGACCTCGTCCTTCTAAGGACTCGTCGGTTTGACAGGGTTCCGGGACGTCCTTAAATCGATCCCCGTGTGAATGTAGAATTTAGATCTCGAGGTAGATGGAAGTTTGGTTAGGTTTAGAGGCACAGTCCACGAAGTTATTGGAACTGTTTTGGGCTTGGGGATGTGATGTACAGAGTTGTAGATTTTTTTGTAAACTCGTATCACGCGGAGTAGTACCTTCGTATTTGAAGAGGGGAAAGAAACAAAAATTGGACGTTGAGATATTGTTGCCAATAATATGTTGAAGCCCTGCCACAATTTATTAAGAGAAATAAAGAAACTGGAAAAGAATCGCCATGGAAGAGATTCAATTAAAGATTGTTCTTCTATTTGCAACATTTTCTACATCGTGCTATTGTTATTAGTATTAGTATCTACTGTGTAAGGCGAGATCCAACAAATGCAGCTTCTAATAATACAACAATACAACAGCCAAATAGTAATGAGGCAGTTATTAAGAATGAAATAAAAGGTGCGAGCACTGAGGGGAATTGAAGTTTGTTGTACCGGAAGCAGCTCACATTAATTTGCCCGGCAAATTTAAATTACACGATTCGATACAGCATATAGAGGAGCAACAAGTTTAAAACAGAGAGGCGGAGATCAAGCATGATCGTGCAATCTTTGCGGCCACCGTGAGGAACACGAAATCAACAGATCAGCGAAGATTACTAGAGGACAGAGATAGCCTTATCTCTTATCTCCAAGCAGTCCGGGATCTTAGCATCTGTATCATTATCGCTAAATTAAAATCGTCTATATCGGGAGCACTGCGCACTTCCCCTTATCGCAATGCTGACCGATAATGCGGGCGTTCCTTAAAAGAATTCGCGAAAGATCGCCAGAGGAGCATAAGAAAATCGCCGTTTAGTATACCTGTACCCGATCGATAAGCTTTTCATTCTCGTCGGCAGTTCTTAGAAACCAAAATGTACCGACAAGTACTCAGTGCCCTCTTAAACTCGGTCCAATGTAACGCTGCTTTCCCACAAAATTTCAACTCGTTTTATATCATGTATAAATTGAATATTAAATTTCAATTCCAACTATGTTCCACAGTACCAGCAATGAAAAATGAAAAGGTTCGAGAAATATATAAGTCCATACACATTTATTATCAATCTATTCTACAAACGTCTAGATAAGGACAGCAAAATCATTAATTCAAAAATAACCCCACAACGGTAAGAAAATTTAAGAGAAAGAGGAAGAGAGACGGCACGTATTCGAAGGTTGTTTACGTACGAATGAAAATTACACGACGGTACCAGCCACCCCTTGGTTCGACGCGTCCATTCATTAACACTTCATATCCCGTTGCGACGTGCTGGTAACGAGCCTGTCATAATTACCGCGCTAACTTTATTACTGCGGATACACGCTCTCGTTGCCCGGGCTATGATACTCGTGCGTCATAGGGCAAATCGAGCGCGCACCCCTCGTGCCACGAGGAAACACCAAACCCCCCGCGGTGGCGAATTTCAAACTCTTATTAGCTCGAGTGTTCCTCGAGCCTACCTTGATCGGTTGTACGTCTACAAGTCTCGGCAAAACGATAATTCAGTATTATAATAATATCATTGCTTATTTTAAGGGGACAAGAACAATTCTTGAGCTTGTGTTAAAAAAACTCTAAGATAATTCAGAAGGTTCGTCTGAAAAAGTATATTAAACAAACTTTGAAACCAGGCAAAAATTTAGTTTGATATACGTCTTTTCGACCACTGTGCTTTAATTAAATAAATACAACCAGGGTTATTTTAACCCTGCCATCTTGGCAGCTATGACATTGAAACTTTCCACGAGAATTTCTGCTGCTCTCAGAATTATTTCCAACCAAACGACTCTTTCAACTGAACCCGCTCACAAACCCTTCGATCGCCGCAATCACTTGCACCAGCTCGCGACGGTTTTCCTTTCTGATCCGAGCCTCACGCGAGAGTATTAGCCGGCGCGGGCTCGGAGGGAACCTAATTTTCACCTAGAAAAACCTACCTAACCGGCTATCTTCGATCTCGAAAAGGGCAATGTACAATCTGAGAGCGTTCGGGCCGCCTGGAAATTCTAATCCGATCGGAATCAAACGCGCTCGAACATTGGCTACCGTTTGCACGCACCCTACCAACGCCGATGGCTAATTACATTTATTCAATATTTACGATGATACGATCAAACGAGTAGCGCGAGCCGCGTCGTGAGTCAGGTAGAATGAAACGGCACATCGAGCCCAATGCACAGTCATTCTGCGATCGAACACTTTCCTCGCTACCTTTTTCCTTTCCACGCTTCGCGACACCACTTTATTGCAGGTCTCCTTTTTTGGGGGGCGGCCGATTTTTCGTGGCGAGGGAAAATTAGTTTGAGTGTGGAGAATTAATGAATGCAGTAAGAGGCGGTGAGGGAGGTTTATAGAACTTTGTCAAACGAGACGATAAACTGGTGTGGAGGGGCTCACTGTTAGCAAAATATGTACCTGTATCATAATTAAAATTTTTTTAAGGGCAAACGATTAGGTTCAGGTTCACGACTTAACAAATGATAGAAGGTTTGTGGAGAATGCCATATAATTTAATTGAATACTGTAAGAGGCATTGAAATCTTCACTCATCGACTACGAATTAAACCAACGAACTGAAATGAACAATTCAGCGCGACATTTTTATGTCTCATTTAATAAACGTAACTATTCTGTGCTTAACAGACGTATTACTGTTATAGATATCACAGATACGTTCGTCTATTCATTTTTAACAGACACCTACACGAACTGGATAAACAAAAGTAAACAGCAACAGAAATTCGCCGACTATATCTAATAATACGATTGAACCGCACGACTACGAATCTTCGCCTACTATTTCGACCAACAAAAGCGTAAAGGACAGGATATATATACGAATTCGCGTGCATTCAACGAAGTATTCAGTAAATACACTCGATTACGCTCGTATTCGCTGGCCAGGGCCGACGAGAGGCAGCACGGTTCGAGCAGCAATCGAGCAACTCTCATACGGAATGATCGATGACTCCATTGTGCGGGCTTTCCCATGTCCCTGCCACGATTTCGTGCGAGTAGCATACAAAAAGCAGGCCGCCATTTCGAAAATGGCCGGAATTATGGAAAATTCGGGCCGGAAGATCGATTGGCCGATGTCATTCGCGCTCTGTGATTTCTATCCGCTGTGCAATCCGATAGTTGTGCGTTGAATTTCGTTCCTTCGGGCAGGATGGACTTGTGTCCCGATGACAGATTCGGGGAGCGTTTCGAAACAGGGCATCTGGCCGTCGCGACGCGTCGTTGAAACGCAGAAGGAAGATGTTACCGATTCGGCAGAGAAAAAGCGGCGCGGCGAATTTTGGAAAAAGCGTTGCCTCGGGTCTAAGATTTGGTTTGCACGAGTCGTCGGTTGGGCGTGCGATATTTGTTGGTGAAAATTGTGATGCGAAATGATTTCACGTTGCTGTGTAATTGATTGGTGTGAAAGGCGATCGTTTAGAATTCGATGCCAACAGGGATTGAATTAATATATTGACGGTGATTTGTTGGTAAGATTTCCAGCAGTATTTTCAAATGAAGTCCAGGCTGTATGATCGGGGCGCGAAAGGAATTGACAATTTAATATAAGCAGATGATCCTCGAATTTCGGAATTGTGCTCTGCTAAAATAATTATATCTGTCGTCATTATTTATGTTTCTATTTCCCATCTTTATATTCTATTTGTTTCATTTCTATTCCAGCATTGCTTTTAAGTGTACAGAGGATTCACCGATCATAACAATAGTTCCATTATACTTTCTAGAAAAATAAACTGCAACCATTCTAATAAAAATCGAACCCAATTCCCATCCAACTAATTAAAACACAATGTGTACTCCGAGTAAAACATAATCCCACAAACAATAAGTCTCCAAATCCAATCTACACGTCTAAATGACACTAAACCAATAACCGACTGCCAGCCCAGACCTAGGAAGACTAAACCTCGCAAATCCGTGAAACACGTCTGGCAGACACGTTCACGAAATTCACGCGTAAAATACGAAACAAATGATGGGTCCTGGCCCCGAACGTTGACATTGGAAGTCCGGGCGGAGCAGTTTCGGGGCAGGAAGAGGCGCGAGGTCCCTCCGTTCCTCGTGGGAGCCACCATCTCGTGAAAAATTCCGCCCATCGAGAGCCCAACTTTTCTCCTTTTATTTCTCGTGGCTTGCTGACTTCTGTGCTCGCCGTAGAGCAGAATAGAGACGATCGACGGAATAATAGCGCGCTATCTAGGCCTTTATGAAGACAAACTCCTCGTAGACTGGCAGCGTCCTTCTTGTCTGAATGGACAGCTGTCTGTCCATCGGAAGCCACCCGCTGGATTGTTGTGACTGCACGTTTGACTGACAAGAGGATCGACACTGAGGCCGATCCTCGAAACGTGACGCTCGAAATAATACGTCTTCTTGCAAGAATTGTATTGAGTTAGAAGCTCGAAGAAACAGCTATGTTTGCGGGGTAGGTGTAGTCCATGTTCCGTTGGCATAATGTGTCCGCATTTTAACTGTTAATCCCCTAACGCCGAATTAGTAGTAGAAAAGCTTCGTGTAAAGTGTGGGAAATGTAAACTTTTCATTTATAAAGTTAGCGTCAAAGATTCTCATCTGTTCTTGTTTCTCCATCTCGTCTCACCTTGCTTTTTATTGCTCTAAGGATAAGATGATCAGGTATGTAGAAAATATTATTGATATGTTATATGCAATGGGAGATCGATTTCTATTAAAGAAGAATATTAATTTCGTTTAGCCAGTTCTTCTAGAGGTGTTAAAAATCACTGGGGCTTAGGAACCATATATTTATTTGGCATTCAAATATTATTAAACCTTTCCTGAGTAAATTCCTACTAATATCTACTATTACAACGCAATGCAACATCAATAGATATACCCAATTAAGTAGAGAGAAGAGTAATTCAAAGGAAGGAGCAGTTTATTAAATTGAACATTGAAAAGCTTTACCAAATTTCAACAGGTGCACCGAAATAAAATCGATCCCCATCAATCCCTACAATATTTATCTCGAATTAGTGGAGGATTGTCAATAAATTCCGGTATTCCTAAGGCGTAAAAAGGCGATTCCAAGCATTCAGGCAATAATACAAAATATATGTATAAGCAATCATTCACAGCTAATTCTAAATTACAACTAGAACCGCCATCAACGACTCCAAGCCAACCTTTTCGCAACGCACCATAATCATTGGGCAATCTTCAGTCTCTCAGAATACCGAAAGAACAGTAATATCTTTCTTTCCGAGAGACCCTTTTCCCCTCGAAAACATTGTCGTCTGTCCGATCTCGAGAGCAACGAAAATTCCGCCGATAGAAAATTCAGTTGTCCATGTAACATAGTCGGTTCGCCTTCCGAAACTTCACGATGGGACGAAGTTGCCGCGGAGGAGGAGAAGGAGGAGGCCGGGGATGTTGTAGGTCGCAGATAAAAGGGAACTGCAGCAAGGGTGACTGCGGCTTAGCATGACAATGCAGGTGCCTCATCCCACGTCAAAACGCAGCGTGGCGCCAGGACGAGATAGGTGCCGGACCGATCGACTGGTTTGTAATTGTTTAAGAGGATTAGCCGTGAGCGGAGTCTACGCGTGTCCATGTCGAAGAGGGAGAAGAAAGAAGCTGGGTCGGTGATATTTATCCCGACATTAGACTCGGCTAAACTCAAATTTACTCGTCTGATCCGGGGAAATTCCATTAATAGCAGATAACAGCGTTTGGACAGGAATCACACGCCTCGTCGACGAACAATCGAGGCCTCCGTGCGAAATCCCGTGCCGCGTTGATTTTGCCAACGGGCGACAGAATTCAAGAGGAACTCCTGGAATTCGGAACTAACAATAAGTTGAACCGAAGAGGATTGCTTGCCCGATCATGGCGATTTCCCTTCGATGGAAATTAATTTTCGAGACATTATTATTATTCAATATGCGCGAAGAAATTATAGTACTTTTTCCCAGAGTACTTTCTGTTGCCCAGGTATTCACGTTCGTTCGCTGTACCTTATATTTAACTTATTTTAACACCGATCTAAAATGCGATTTAATAACATTTGTCTCTTAAACATTAAATCTCGAATTAATAACTGGCGCCTGCGTTCCTTTTCGCCTGAAATATAAATTAGAAGGCTCACTCGGACGAACAATAACATCGATATGAAAGCTGTGCAGAAGAGATTCCGCCTCGAAAAATTCTGCCCCGAAATATAAGGACTACATCAACCATGAATATCCAATACGAAAAAGAGAAGGCACGTAAAGGAGCCACAACTGACGTTCAGGCGAAGGTACTCGAAGTGCCATCAGCAGCGATTACACGGCCGCCAATTAACATGCAACATTATCAACAGACTCGAGGGACGCCGCCTAACGAGTATCGACGGGCGAGAGAAGAGAGAGGAACGAGAGGGCCGGTATACGAGGGCGTTCAGGTGAAAAAGATCGGCCGACAGTGAGAATCAGAACTATGAGACGTCGGGGAAGTTCGATCAAGATGAAGATTCCCTGATCTGATGCACGGGACAGAGCGGATGTCGCGGGTGGCCGCAGGTGGCGCCCTCGATATAAGCTCTTCTGACTGAACCGCTGATACGGGACCGCTCTCCTAAAACTTTCACGGCGGAATGTGTCATCCTGTCACTGAACCCACATGGGGTACGAGACGTCCCATGGGCCCGTCACGCGCGTCCCTCGAACGTCCCACTCCCTTTCTGTTTCTCTCATTGCTCGTTCCTTCGGATCAGGTCCTTCGAAAGTAATCGCGCCGCCATTGCGTAACATTGGGAAACTTTTATTGAACGCAATGTCTTGTAAGCTGTGGAAGCATTTCTGCCGAGAATAAGGAACTACTGGTAACCACCGAGGGTAAGTTTCCTGCATTCTTTACGAACTGTTGCAGGGTTGATTTCAGTAGCTATTCCCTGCATCCCTTAATAAGATCGACCAAGGTGTAACGGTGCAGGCCGCACGTTTGTAATCCATGGAAATTCAAGATGCAGTCGCGCTGCCATGCCCAGACTGTTCTCCAGGTAAGCTGCTCCGATAGCACAGGGCCTCGCGGTTCGTAATTAACTCATCGAGCCGTCAGACGTTAATGAAAGTGCCGGGGACGTCGCGTCCGTGTGCCCTGTCGGGGACAGGTAGGACACGCGTGTGTACACAGAAGAGCGACCGGTCGCTGCGACGTTGAAAAACAAGAAGAAAAGGGGGCATGGGAGAAAAAGAGCGATGCTTGCGTTCGAAATGGTACGAGGGTTAGGAGGCGAGGCTCCGGCTATCCTGGAAGGTGGGTACCGAGATATAATACTCGACTACCTCTACCAGTCGCGATAAGTGTCAACTGCAGCGTGCCAGATAAAAAGGACGGAGGAAAAATAAAATTTAACTCGGTGATCCATCATGAGGCTACGAACGCTGGACGCGCAGGCTCAGCCGTGATTGGCTGGCTCCGCCCTGTATCTCTCACGTGACTGGAGTCGTGGGTACGCCCAGTTTCGGGAAGGCAGAACACCCTCTCTCTAACTCGCTGTGTATATATATATATATATATATATATATCGCGTAGCTTTGGCGGAGAACCGAAGGTGAGAAGGAGATAGAGAAATGAATGGAGAGTGCCAGAGGAAGAGAGAGGGAGAGAGAAGAGCTGGACACACCAGACCCCTGCGGCTCACGGTCTCACCTGCGTGCAGCCTTCGACCGTGCCGCCTTCTGCTAGGCCAGTCCACCTAGCCAGTCCACTTTAGAAACCCTTGTCGACCGGATCGACGGGTACGCGTCCGTTCTTTCTCTGCATCTCGCGCGAACTCGTCGTGTTCGCGAGTTCCTCTGGCGTTAAACGAATTTGCCTCGGGCTCATCGCGTGTTTCCGAGAGTACAAAGGATAAGGAGACAGGATTTCGATTTTGTGAACTGGGATTGAGCCGAATAAAATTATTCTTGTATGACAAGATAGATGAAGTTTAATAGAGGAGACTGTCCTCCGGGCTGTATCAGAGAGAAGTGTCGATCGCTCGAGACTTGTCGCAAGAAAGTGTGTTATAGACTGTGATACCAGTGTCAATGCCTATTGGACCACCTCTAGAAGGCCTGTTTGTATCAGTCTTTATATAGAGACTTCCGATTATTAAGGATTGCGAGACAGAGTGTCTAAATCCCCAGTGGTAGCCATCCATTGCGATGTAAACTACTTGCCCGTGACATCCTCCTCACGATCTTCTCTCCCTCGGTTCTAAGAGATTACGCAAAGTGAAGTACACGCTGGTGGCCCGACAGCAGGTGGCCACCAATTGATGTATTCGCCTCACCGCTACGAGGATGATGATGATGGACATGGGCATGTACGGAACCTACGGCAAGCCTGACTCGTATCCCAACTACGTGTGCACGGGTCAAGGGAATCATCATCATCATCATCATCAGCCAGTTTCCGTCGGCGGACACGTGCCTGTCCCAGCCTCTCCGGAATTGGCACCGGCCCACTACTTCCCTCAGACCGCCGTTTCCCCTTACTCGTCCTCTTCCTCGGAGAGTTTTCTCGCAGCAGAGTCTGCAACCTCGTCTGGCACGCCACCCCAAGCCTTCTATTCTCCGACGGCGGGCGTTCTCCACGAAGATGGCTCCACGACCGCCATAATATCCTCAGAAAATGGATTAAGTTACACGAACTTGGACTACGCGTCAGCCACTCCATCCTCGTACGCCAATCAACAACATCAGCACGCAAATGGAGCTCACGGGCCAGTAGATCCTCACCAGAGCTACCACGTCCAGCAAACAGCGTACAGAGACGACCATCATCATCATCATCATCATCATCCTCCTCATCCTGCTTCTTCCACGGGGAACGGTCTTCATCAAGGCTCGATGGTGACCGCCGGTCACTCGAGAACGGAACAGCAGTTGCATCATCAGTCTTCTAGTCATCACCTTCACCATCACCATCACCATGAGCCCGACTATCAGCTCCCAGTCGCTGGTACCAGTAACTATCTTCATCAGCTGCCATCCGCGGAGGAATCGTTGCACTATCACCCTCAGATCAGACAGAACGATTACTCGGGACACTCTGCTGCACATTACAAAGAGGAGAGTCCGGATCCAACGAGTTATCACGTGCTGCAACAGTCTGGGCATCCTCAGCATCCGCACCAGCACGGGCATGGGCACCATCAGCAGCAGCATCCCCATACGCATCATCCTCAACAGCAACAACAACAGCAACCCCATGTACCCACGTATAAATGGATGCAGGTCAAGAGGAACGTGCCGAAACCAGTCGGTACGTAGGTGTTGACTGATTTATTTGTAGTTTGGCTGCGAGGCGGGCCGAGTATGTAAAGTGAGATTAGTATTCCGGTAGCAGCTCGTTAGTTTCTGTTTATCGAGTAGACTAGTGGAGAATCGGACCTGTCCACTCCCTCGATCGCTATCTTCTGGGGAATTGATGGTCGATCGGGATGAGGTCAGATAGGTATATCTATCTTCCGGTGAACTGAATGATTCCTTTAGGTTAGACGACTTCATTGGGCTTTCCTGGTGATTCGTGTGAATTAGTTACTCCAT
The DNA here is from genome assembly GCA_963583965.1 of Nomada ferruginata. Classification (NCBI taxonomy): domain Eukaryota; kingdom Metazoa; phylum Arthropoda; class Insecta; order Hymenoptera; family Apidae; genus Nomada; species Nomada ferruginata. Next base: position 3,578,762 of record OY757214.1, on the reverse strand, counting down.
TGAGCTCTAGCACGGTGGATCCTTTCGGTTTAGTGATGTTAATATTGTGAAAACGATTATCGAAGCAGGTAATGAATTATTCAATCTCTGCATACTGCCACAGGTATAAGAAAATTGCGAAGGGTAGCACGGGTCGCGTAATCAATACTAATGTATGCGATTTACTCTTGGTTTTGCAATCTGTAACGACAGCAGGCACGTGCAGCTATTATATCTATCATAGTTTTCCTTTATCAATATTATGTTTTTGTACATGAAATATTCTAGAGCTCTCGATGGAAAATAGTATAACTGAAAATAGACTGGAACGGTGCTCAGACCATATTGGTCCCAGCAAAAATCCCATTAACAAGTCGGGGATATTAACATTAAGTAAATGAATAACTGATAATGAGAGACATCTTGGCCTTTCAATGATTAAAAAGCCGAACAATATGGAATTTCGCTATTTCTTTCGATAAATTTCTGCCCCGTTCTCCCAACGTTAGTCATCAGAAATTCTTGGAAGAACAATTTGCCGTATTTAAGCGTCGCGACACGACCCAATTGCGGCTCGTTGACGACACTTTACATAAGTTCGTGCATCTCGAATGGCGGCGACCGCCGCGTGTCTCGACGCGGTCCACTCGAATCGAAGTCGAACACTTTTCGTCTGGGTGGTGAATGAAATGAAGATTGACGGGCAAGTAAAATGTGACGTACTTGTTGGCCGACGACCTAGTGCCTTCGAAACGCAAACTATGTATAACGAGATTAATAAAACGTGACACGTAATTCCGGTTCGACAGACGTCATTAATCTTGCACGTGCTTCTCCGTAGATCGCGATTATCCACGTCCCCTGTCTTAGTAACATTCACTACTTCTGTACCCCCGTTATTTCTCCATTTATCATTAGGAATAAACAAGCTAACATTCCAAGATTTTACATCTAGAAGTCATTTAATATTTTCATCTTCCACGCGAGTGGAAATAAGATTAGTAAACGAGGTCATTGAAGGGCTAATTACCGATCTGATTATCGACAAATATTATAAAATCCGACGACAAAGATACCTGTTACCTGTAATTAGATTGTTACGTGAAAAATTGTATAAATGCCGCTTATTAGTACATGCACTGCAATGGACAGTATTCTGGTAATCTGTAAGTGTATCTACAAATTGGGGGTATAAGCATGGATAGAAAAATATTGCAACGCAGCAAATATGAACGTGGAGTATACAAATAATGTTTCTTTAAAACGGCGAGACACCTAAATGGATATTGGTAAGCCAGGTACAAATCAAGATTCGATAGACTTGGCGATAACAGGCTTCTCCCGAGATAGACGTACAAATTTATCGATATTTATATTGTACCAGGGAGAGTTATTTAGCGGATATTTACGCTTATGCGACAGTCGTAAACGAGCCCGATAAGATTATGCACACGAAAGCAGCGCGTAACAGAAGATACCACGAGCTTTTACGTGAATCTCGTAGCCCTGCGGTCATAAATCAAATCGCTTGCGGACCGTTCGTCGCCTACCTTTCTTGCCTACAAACCATTCGCGATTGTTTCTTGGGAATAGATCTCTGGCCTTTCCTTCGGCATTTGTTTCACAGAAACAAACTTTTTAATTTGAGCTAAAATTCCTGCCATTCCCTGGGGATGGTGTGCAAATGGTGTTCTTTCGAAATTTTATCGTTCCTATCGTTTAACAATTTATATCGTTTCAATTGCGATTTTAATTCACTTCTGTGTTATGAAATTCTAAAATTAAATTGCCCTGAAAAGCTGTCTTATGTTTCAGTAGAAAGTACTATTAGTGAAATTAGTGAAATTAGTATAACAATTGTTGTTGTCCCGGGTATTGTATTTTTTAACGTGATAGATCTCGGTGAATTATTTGTTTACAAATACACCGAGTTGATACAGAAAATACGGGAAAAAATTCCCGCTGGCAAACATGATTAATCGCTGGATTCGATGGTAGTCACTGAAGATATTGGGTACGCCTCGATAAGATTCGCGCTTAAGAACGAAATTCTTGCATTCGAGTTATCTGATTATTTCGAGAGACGAGACGATTGATAACGCGTCTCTGGCACTTTAATTAAAAAGCAGTGTGTTTTTGTACACCTACCACGCACAACTGCCTTGAATAAAAAGAAAGAAATAACAAGTTCGATTGATTAAACGTTTGAGCGTTTTAAAAGCCTACAAGTGGGTACGGTAACATAAGAATTACCTAAAGGATACGATCATAAATATAAATTACGCAAAGCTGCAATCAAATGTCAGAAACCAATAATTTATCTAAAACACATCGAATCATGAAGTATGCGACTCGTATCGTTAAATGCCCAACGATTTACATAAACGTACCTATTTATGAGTTTATATAGCAACAAAAATAGTGAAATAAAAAACAGCCGGTGATCCGACGTAAAACTCTGATCCAGTTGTCAAACTGTTAAAAACTTCATGAATAAGCAACGCAGCTCTCGGTATCACGCCAATATCAATCGAATTCCGTCGATTTAGAATCAATTTCCTCGCCCTGTTAAACAAGTCGTAAACGTACAAAAGCATTTTCCATAAGATGGTTGCGCCAGCGTCGTTATATAAACGGAAATATGGGGCAAGTAATTCCGATTTTAACGACTAGCTGAATCGATCTCGCATGTTGGGTTAATGATATTGATCCAATATCTTTTCTCAGAGAAATATAGGAACTGTAAATTAAAGGGTGCATTTAAATGGGACGAATGACTTGTTGATGTCTAATGAGCTCCATCAACCTATCATTTACCTACTATTTTCTCAATAGTTACCAATATATGGTCGTGTCGATGCGCAATATGTTATACTTTTTTTAATCGAGTGATATTTCAAACGCCACCCTACTTTACAGAACAGGGGATAAATATTTTCTGCACACTGTACGCCCACAAAGTTGCCAATCGAAAAATACCAAACACTTCCCAAAACACCGCTTACATCATCGCAACGCTAATCACCTAATTGCTTCCTACTTTGCCTCTCAAACTCCGCCTACTATATCTACTTCCTACTTCCCATCAAACGCAAGTAGTCGCAAAATGAACCTCGTTATCCAATACCACCCGGACTAACCCCCAAAAACTCCTAAGGCCTGAGTTACAAAAATTGTCTTATCGGTCACAAAGACGTCCCGGATGCAGGACTAAAAAAAAGTAAAACCGAAGCATCGTGAAAAGCGAGAGGAGAACGGTAACAGCCCCAAGGCGTTCCCCTTTTGCTTCGCTGGTAATTTGCTTAACAGTGAACGGGGCTCGAGGCAATCGCCGCGTTTTAAGCCTAGGCCGTTGAATGGAGCTTGTCAGGATTACCAGCGTTTCGCTTAATAGCTCATTATAATCGAATTAATAACACGGGCCGAGAAGTCACCGGGGGTGACGCTTATTACGCTGGAACATGCAAACGAAACGGTGAACCGCCCTCGCCGCACTACCCCTTTTGCATTAAGCTACGAGCTTCCATTTCCCGCGTTCGCTATTCGCTATTTTCATGCGAACAGTGGAATGCAAGAATCTTTGGAGAGGGCTTAGAGATTTCGTGAACCGTGATCAACATCGCGATTATCGATACTTGTAGAATAGAATAATTGTTCTTGACGATAGTGATTTGCTGGGATTCTTATAAAATTGTTAGACTTATTTTGAATGGACACTTGTTTTCAAATATGATAACAGTAATAATAATAATAATATAGAGTTCTACTAAGCTTCGAGACTTACAATTATCTTAAGTACCGCTGACTGAATTAAGAAAATCCAAAAACTCCACAAAATCCAGCATCTCTAGATATCTACTAATAACATCAGCAGCACCTGAAAAGTATCATTAATCATTATATCATAAAAACTAATTAACAAACGAAATCTTTTCGTCAACATCTTTCCACATCTCTGCAATTCTACAACATCAAACTAAAACCTAGCCGAAGTCTATATACACGATCGACCCAGAAATTTTCACGAAGCAACCATCAACCCCTAAGAGTATTTGCCCCGAAAAGAAACCGCGCAATCTAGAAGAGAGGCAGCATCAATCGAAATAACAAGATGGGCGGAGCAGAGTGGAGGGGAGATTTCGGCAGATTTTGGTTGGTGAAGTTTTTTGGTTGGTCAGGAGCGCACAATAGAACTGCTTTTTCCCTCGGTGCCTCCATAATACGTTCCAAGGGGTCCATGGAGTCTCTATGGGGACGACCGTTGCAGACCACCCTTCTCTACGGGGTTGGCGCGAGAACAAGGGAAATAGAATGAAAGACAGAGAAGAAACGAACGTCACGAGGCTGTCAGCCCTCCCGATTTATCATACACCACTCGATTTCTTCTCTCTCGTAATCAATAGCGGGATTGGCCAGCACACGAGAGAAGAAAAAAAGAGTGGAACAAATAAGCAACCCCTCGGACAAGGCAATATTATGTAATTCTGTGGATTCGTGATGGTTGCAGAATGTTGCTTTACAATGTACCCGAGATACCTAATAATAGAATGTACATGGTAGTGCAGGTACACGGTGCTTTTTGGAATTTTGCTTAGGTCACTGGTTTTTATTGAAAGACATTTTTTACACGCGGTAGAATATAATATTCAGCTGCGAGACAAATATCTTTGGATATCAAAGAATCGTCTATGTTGCAATCGAAATTTCGTAATTTATAATTGTCTAGAATGAAATTCAGAAACCAGTCTATTGAAAATTACTTCTTCTGTAGAATTAGCAGACGATATTTTCGACATTGTTGTATATAGAGCAATTAAATTAAATGGTAGACGCGAGAATTCAAAGGAATGTAAACCAAACTTATAGTCAGGGTGCAATAATTTACTAAATTAAGCCTTTATCTCGCAATAAAATTGAAATAATACGCCGGGAACATTGTAAAAGTAGTTTCATATAAGCCAGCGGTAACATGCAGTCAAATAGAACCGGGCGGCTGTAATGAATCGCTGCTCGTCGACTTGGTTGCCGTGTTTATGCTATTTCGCCAGTTTTACGGCATATTTCGAGTTGCTTGTGCATAGAACAAGCGGCCGACTTGATTGCACGTTTTCGTTCGGCTACGTATACATAATACGTCGGTGGTTTACGTTCCGCCGTGTATGCACAGCAGCTTTCTTCCACTCTGCCTTTACGACGTCACGTCACGTATCGAGCCAACCTCCAAACGAACTCTATCAATTGTAGCGCTGACTTTCAACACGACATATGAGAACAAGGGGATGAAATTGAAAACTTTGCGATCGAGATTTGAATTACTTGTTACGCGCGTTGAATTGATTTTTGTGAGACTTCTAGGGATGATTTATAGCAGGTATGGTACAGCTGAACAAATGTGAGGCTTACAAAAGGAGATTACAATAAATTGTAATGAAACACGTATCGACTGTAAGAAAAAGCAAAGAAAACGCAGATGTATAAAAAAATTATTATACACGTTAACATTGCTGCACTGAAAGTTTGAAGATGCGTGCTAAAATAAGTACTGCACTTAAAAAATATACGAAAAAACGAAGCCAAAGTAACCAATACTAAATTAAAACAGAAAAGAAAGTTGAAATTTCCGTTTCCAGAGGGGAAGAAACTAAGGTACAACATTGGGAGTTAATCTCACCTTACAGAGCTTCCTGTTTCCGTGCATCCTCTCTAAACGCAACAGTGAGTCCATAATTACTATAACGTTTCGAACAAACACATAAGCCTACAAGGTAGCCATTAGCGCAGAATAAACGCGGATAATTCCCAAAACGAAAGTGGCAACAGAGACAGTAATAAACCCCATGTAAGGGTGCAACATAAACTGGACTGTGAACACAGCAATAACATAACCGCCGAACCGTAAGCGTTTACGAGGAACGGAGACGCATCACTGGACATACTATTCGTGAAGCAGCGTTGCAAAAACAACAAGAACAAAATAATACAGCTGACGACCTACTCGTCGAGCGAACGTCAAGTTTATCAAACACCTAAGCATCCGTAAAAAGTCGCCAACGCGAATGAAAGGAAACGATGGCAACTAGAAACGCGATCATTGCAAATGTAAAAGATATGAGGTGGTTGAAATTAAATGTGGAGGCCGAACGAAAGCGAAAAAAGGATAATCACAAATTTCCAAGGATATCTGAAATTACCCGGCTTATCCACTCCACGCGTCAACACTATATTAATGCCAACTTCGGATAGAAATCACTGCATCCCCTAAAAAATAGCAAACCGACTGGAATAATAAACTACTCCAGCATCCATAGAAAACAAACAGGGACCATGATCAAGAAGCAACGAATCAATCTAAAAAAAATACTCGAGCATCGTCAAAAAATTTAGTAGGTGGATACACCTACATCCCCTTCGTCCGTGATAAATCGCTAAACAATGAAACTATCGAACTTCTCTGCTTCCTAAGCTTCAAGTGCTCGACCGTATACCTAAACGAAGTACGGAAGAAAGCGTAGAGAAGAAGCAAGACGTAGATCGTTCGGTTTGCCAGCACAGGTAGAACCGAACGACTGGCCAAGCAAGCAAGCAAGCAAGCAAGCAAGCAAGCAAGCAAGCAAGCAAGCAAGCAAGCAAGCAAGCAAGCAAGCAAGGAAGCAAGCAAGCAAGCAGTCAAGCAAGCAGGCAGGGCAGCGTGTTGCGGCTCGGCTAGGGCCGTCGGCGGACGCGTGAGTGAGTGGCCGATATCTCGCGAGGGGATCAGAGGATCGTTCGCGTGTTTCCACCCGGGCTGCCACCCGCCGAACCTGGCAACCCCGGATCCCGCAAGTCCCGCAACAACCCTGCCGGCTGCCTAAGTAACTGACTCTCCCTCGCCACTCTCTCTCTCTCTCCCTCTTTCTCTATCTTACGTAGTCCCCCTTTCAGGTTCACCCCCGCGTTGCAACACGCTGACAATCAACGACCACCCTGTCCACGTGTCTCGCGCAACGGTGATTTTCATTTCCGCGGCACTTCACCGACGGTATATCGCGACTCAGGCGGCGTGGCTCGAGTGCTGGAAAAAGCTTTGCTTTTATGATGTGACGAGCTGGTGGTCGGAGGTGAGAAGGGGTGGTTCTCTGGAAACATCTGAGATGCGGGGGGTTGAATTCGCCTTTGGAACGAACGGACGACGATGGTTTACTTTGATTTGGAAAGTGGCGAACGGTGGGGCAACTGCGGGGAATCTGATTCCGCGATTCGCGAAGGTGAATGAAATTCGAGAATTTTCTGGAGTTTAAGTGGTACGTGTACGAGTTCTGTAACGAGGTTGAGATTGATTCGAGTGGTGGCGTAAAATGTGGATTATCTCGAGTACGATAGCGGGAAAGAAATTAATTATATACGCGCGCAGATTGAGAATCTGTATTTTGCGGTGCAACGATAAGCAGCATCGTAAATCGATTCGAACGAAGCAAAAAAGACTAGGCAGCAAGGCCAATAAAAATGTAACTCTTAATACGCCAAATCGACTGACCTCGGGGCCATAAATAAAGCTGACTGCACGCAATCCTTCGGCACGGTGGATCATGCTAAGAAATTCAGATTTCGACCTTAGCAAAAAAAGAAGCGAACGCTTCTCTGACGAAAAAAAAGCGACGACAAAAAGATTCATTGAATTCATTAAACAGTTAATACGTCTGTTTACGAGTAGAAATTGAGACCGCTCTACTTAACCTCCAGATATGATACTTATGCGAAATGTTTGACGTTGAAGACTTTGAAAAATAGAGGGAAGAAGTATGCTAGTGGAACGAATGTTTGGAATCCTAATCTGGCAATAATCAATTTTATATAATTGCCTAGGCAGACTCGATCGGAATCTCGTTTGCGGAGGTCCGTTGTTTACAGAGCGCTGTGACTCAGGACATTGGCTATCGCGATGCTGAAATCGACGTGACCAACGCAGCACCTGATGTCAAGGGGTCAAACAGAAGGAAACTGTGTCAGTGAAATCGTTTTGTCACTTCTTACGTGCGTCGACACGGACTAATCAATACGTACCATAAACCCCAGATTAATTATATCACTGACAACATAGCCCCCATTTATATAATAAACCAAAGTCTCCATAGCATTTTATTTAATCAAAATGTCTCTAAGCGATCTGAAAAATCTCTGCAACTCTCTTGGTAACTTCGTGATATTTCGCAATATTTCCCCAGATTTCATATACATATGCAGTACCCTCCATATTAAACCCGCACTATTACCGCGCTATTATTTAATCCAGCCAATGAATCTGCAAGATATCCACTATCTTCAGCTTAAACTAGCCCAGGCCTTCTTATCTTTCTATCGTGAGAAAATATTTGCACGTCCAGATACAGCAACACCTCGCGTTCCCTCGTATTAGAACAAATCTTCTTTTCAACCCCGACATTATTACCAGGCACACGCGCGACAGTGAAACACCATCGCGCTATCGATGCCGTTCGGAGCATAATAACGATTTTACGAGGCTCGTTAAACATCTGGATACTTCTTATTGCTGCCCAACGGGCCCCGTTACAGGGAACGGGTTGCATTTCGCGATAGGCTACCGCGCAAACCGGCACGATATTTATTGGTAAAATATAACCCCATGAATCGCTTCTTGAGCGAAGGAAAAAATGGACGATGATATTTTATGGCAGCTATTATGGTATATACGGTAAGGCGGTGCGTATGAACGCTGGATAGTTAAGGGTAATAAATTAAACACATTATTATAGGATCTTAAACAGCAACGAGATGATCGGTGAAATTAAGTTACATAGGCGTATTTGGTGTACAGTATTTCGTTAACAGTTACTGTACGCGGTTCAATTTTTTTCAATAGAGTTCCTACAGGCTTTATTTTATTATATTTGCTTTGGGAGAATTTTTCGGGATCGATTGTTTGACGACTTTAGAGAGGATACAGTTATGTTTGGCAAGGAAGATTGGAGTACTTTTGGGTGTGGATTAAATATTTGTATAAAAGAAGAAGCTGGAATGGCGTTATAGCGTGTAATCGGATGTGGAAATCAGATAGGTTCAAATACAGCTGGATCGTAACGGAGGTATACTTTTTTTTTTTTTCGATGAAGTGTATCCTGTTTAAGGTATGCTTCTGTGAACTTTCACATAGGAAAGATGTCGGTGATGCTATAGTAACGATAGAAAAAATCAAAAATCGAACGTATATTGCTAAGACGTTCAAAAGGTGCTGATTAATTCCAGTAATAACAAGACAGATTAATAAGTAAAAGGGCACTGTATCTTTTGCAGAAAATTATTGGACAGTCGCTGGTAATATTCTTCGAAATTCTAATCATCGAAATTTCATCGAAATTTCATCGAAATTTCATCTAATGTCAAAATATTAGTAGAAAATATCGAAGCAACAGTCATGCATTGAAAAGCTAATGTTTAATAAAAATTAACCTGTTTTCAATTTCCGGCGCAATTTTCCGCAGAACAAAGCCATTGACAACTAAGAAAATCAAAAGAGGAAGGAAACCGGTGCCCCTATCAAGGTCCATCTTTCCGGTAACATAATACGTAGTCGCTGCTGGCACGCACACATTTCAACCCCCTCTGGTTCCATTTTACGTCATCTGCGCCCTGGCCCCTGGCTTTTAGCCTTTGAATAATATTTGAATTGCGTAATGCTTGTCTAAAAGGGAGTCGTTTCGAACCGCAAGGCCAGATGATCTAGTGTGATCTACGGATTACAGTCTTGCGATTTTATCAAGAAGATCGAAGACGATTACACGGTGCGGCACAGTGTCGATTATTCTCTCGTAAAAGTTAGCTTAATTCAAATAACAAACGATCCATTACATAGTGATTAAACGTGCGAGTCGTGTCAACAATTTGATCAACTAATTATTAAACATCTAAATTCATTTCGGGTATCTGTATCGTGCAATTCAATTTTTAATGATTTCCTTCTAAGGAAATGTAGTTTAAAAATAGCTCAAATTAGTCTGAAATATTTCTACAAATCGGAGGAGCTTCAGGTTTAATGCAATTAAACTTTTTCCTCTAGTATGAAGTTTCAGGCACGTACTCCGGTATGAAATTTAACATCGTACGACTTATAGTCCTTGTATATTAAGCGGCAATACTTTACCCATTGACGCATAAATTGCAATTCTCAGATTAATAAGCGCATCCTCTGAGAAACCGGATCGGGAGCAGGAACTCTAGGACACGCTGGCCTTAATGTTTTCACAGAACTCGATCTCGATTCATCTTTCCTCTCCTGTTTTTCTTCCATCTGTTTTTCTCCTTTTTTTCCCTACCACTCGTTACACCTTCAGGTGTAATCGGCGAAGCAAACGCGAATTCTCAAAGCGGTCGCAATAAAACGAAGCAAATATATGTATTTGTAACAAGCAATAAGGAATTGATTAATTAAAGCAGACATCGTACCAACTGCAGTGATTCTTGGAAAACAGCCGTGGACACCTTATTAAAAGCAATTTATTCTACAAATATTATTAACCTTCTGTAATAAATATTATTAAATTTCTTTCTGATAGAACGAGAAGAATCCTTTGGAATCTTAATGGAATATATATTCTTTGACTGCAAAAATATATTACCGTGCTCTACTGTTAAGAGTCATTTTCAGCCCTCATTCTACGCGAAAGTAGGCTTCGAAAATAACGATAAAAACAGCTCCCATTAGCAAATATTATAGATACTGCAGAAGAATATTAATAACTAGAATTATCGTTCCGTCGACGGTACAAAGATCGTTCAAGCGAACGATATTTCCCTCACCAATCCCGTTTACTTTTATCCACCAGTATTACCCAAAGCCCTCCTCCCTCCTATACACTGTCCAATTTCCTACCCCCCCTCAGGTCCCTCGTTTTCACTCGCAGGCGCCAGGTAAAATAATAATATTAAGCCAGGTGAGATTTAATCGGGGGCCTTTGAACGAAGCCTGACTGGCATGCATGCTTCGAAACCGCGGCCACCCGTTTACCTGTGTTTTATTCGTACACGTACGAAAGTTCGGTACGTTTGTGTTAATAATCTCGCGCGAGCGTGCGAGAATTACATTCATGTTCGAGCTTAAGTGCGCTTGGTCGATTGACGCTGTGCTGGCCTGGGCTATAATAATTCGCCGTGAACATTAACTACGTTGCTCCGAGATTGTTAGTTGAATATTGGCGAAAGAAATGTACAAAGACGTTTCTCCAGAAGGAAACGTTGCACAATGATAGTTTAACAAGGGGGCGATGTTTTTCTCAGAACATTATTTTGTTCGAGATGAGCTTTATTGGCGTAGAATTGATGCAAGGTTAATGAATTTAATACACCGCTGCAATCACAAGGAGATCATTTCCCGTAGAACATAATTAACGTTAGCAACGTTCCCCTCCGAGTTTTGGAGTAACACCGTCCTTAACCCTTGCCAATCTGTCTGTTCCTCTGCTACCACCTTCCCTCGCTCTTCCTTCTATCCTCATTTGTTTCCGGGACAAGTAACTTCCGTCCGCAGGACTTTCACATTGAACCTCCAATGAAGTTTTAATATTTCTATTATGAAATGTAGGCCTGGTTACGTTCAAATGTAAAATAACTAACCAAAGAATAACAGAAGAATAATATCGTTTCCCATAAGAAGAAAGGTTGCAATGTAATAACAATAGATAAAAAAATCCTCATATTCTGCTGTCTGTTAATCAGATTTCTATATTACGATAATTCTACGGCCCACCCTATCCAAATGCAAATATACTCTCTCATACCCTCCACGTGGCAATATCTATTACAGAAACCATCGGTCACCTAACAAAGGCATTCTTCGTAAAAACGACACTATCTGCCCGAGAAACAGCACAGAGACTTATTATTGGCGTTACTCAGCAGCAACACGGCTACTGCCCGTAAGATTTGCATCGCTAAATGCCGCTAATAATTTTAATCGGTGCGTTTAAAGTCCGTCACGGGGGAAGTTGTAATTACCGGGATGTCGTGGTAACGCTTAATCGAAAGTGATTCCTTCATTACGTTCGAGCGAGCGTTTCCACTGGACTCTAGGATCCGCCTTTTCGAGAAATGGAATCGGACGTGGTCGGTGATTGGAATCGCGAAACAGAAAGCTACATACCCACATAGACGACGTACCGTGCGGGGAAACTTTTTATCGATTATTCGCTTGACTGACAGTGATGCGGATTACGAGACTTCTTGCTTCTAGTTTGCAAATTAACGTGCCCCCGCCGAGAAGCTGTTTCTTTTTGTGCGTTAAGCGTAACTACGGTAGCACCAGTTTTGCATTGCATAAAAATGCACTTTATTAATGCAATCTTTTTGCGTGGACTGCTCGATGCGACGCAGAACTGACACTACGAATTTTATTTATTGCAAGTAAAGGAAAAGAAATTTTCTATATTGGGAAATTGCTTCCATTTCCGAAGAAAATAAGGAGGGAACTAATCATTTGGTTCAATGTTAGAAAAAGATCTTGTGCTATGAGAAGTACAGCATTTAAGTAAAATTTGCCACTATATCCATTTGAGATCTGAATTCATCCCTTTTTACCCCTTTAGTACCACCTCGCAGAATACACTTCCACACTATTTTACTATTAATCTACGATGCGCGTATAAGACACCATATTTGTAATTTACTTTTCCGTTGAAACCGTGCTCTCTGAAAACGCTGGGTCCAATGTTGAAGGAAAATTCCAGCGTCAACGTTAATGATCGTTGACGTATAGAGTCGTTCGTTGGTCTGACACATAGAAAATCAACGGCAGCTCGCTCCGTTCTGCCGTTAAGGTGCTAAATTGATGAATGAGTCGCGAAAACGGAAAACATTTCATTGTATCACGTCGGCCCGTGGACTAATAGAACTTGTCCAACTCGATTATTCGGCCCGAAGATGCGTGAGCGTAATGGCCACCAGCCAAGTTCCAGACACGTTGTTTAAGTGACTGATGTTTTGGGATTACCCGAAAAATCGGCATGGTAAGTTTCGTTTGGTTCGTTCGAAATAAATCGATCTTGGTTTCGAATTAAAATACGAGAGTGTAGAGAGAGTATAGAGAGGTACGGTACGAAGAATGATACGATACAGGTAAACACGGATGAAAAAAGGAGACGTGGTGCTAAGGCGGTGGCCTGACAGTTTCGTTCACCCTCTACCATTAAGTAAATTGACTTCCATATACCGGTAGACTAAATAATCTAATTTCCATAATGCGTAAGCGATGCTACCTTTCTTCTTTGAAACGCATCGCCCTCTGCATAAGCTCTGGCAAACATTTTAAAAATTTCGACAATTCCTACCAACTGCAGGCCCACTCCAATTAAATGATTGCTTCGTATAAAAAATAATTCTCGTTTTATCTACCGTGCATGGAACGATGTAAAGGCGTTATTCGTGTAGTGCCACGCTTGTTTCCTAATAGTGGCTAGCATGGTCTAGTTGGAAAATGCTTGCAAAGTGACCATAGTGGTCGGTCGATAAATACGGGCTAAATAAAATGACGCAACTAACTTACCCTTGACATTCGGTAACAGCTGATGCAATTTGATCCAGATTTAGGGCTTAACCCTATCGGTCTCCGGTAGGGGATGGACAGGTTCGTTCCTTAGGACACTGACCAGCTGTGTTGGACAACAAACGGCTGCTGGCCGATGGACGAAAGTTAAGCTTAATTCGGCTTATATTGCCTTTAACCTTTTTCGTACAGCGTTGGACACGTACGAAAGGCACTGACATCTGTAATTAAGATGGAAGGAACTCGGGTTAAATGTACGTCCTATAGGTCACACGAGTGTTGGCAATGAAACCTCGACGGGATTATTAGAATGATATAGCATTGGGCAGCATTTGAAATTGTGGAATTGATTTCCTTTTGATTCCTTTCTGTATTAGGAATGCAGGTAATTGGTAGATTATATGTATATTCCATTACAAAAATACCTGCTACCCTTATAACAATATTCCTGCCATATTACAATCGGACTTAAAAAATGGTCCGAACTACAATCTAAACGTGGAAGCGAATTTCTTGTAAACATTGAAGAAAAATTAAATATCTTCTCCTATAAATTATGTAAAAAAACTTGAGACAAAATATTTCTCGAAGTAAGATGGAAAATTCAAATTTGTTGCAGCAGGAAAGACAAATCAAAACACGGGTGAATATGGTGGCAGCACTGTCGGAAGCGGGAACGCATCTGCGTACGCAAACGCGGCAAATGGTCATGTGAACTGTCTTACCGGTGGACCGCTAGCCAGTATTGCAGGGAGCTTTAACAATACCGGCCGAACCAACTTCACGAACAAGCAACTTACAGAACTCGAGAAAGAGTTTCACTTTAACAAGTACCTGACCAGAGCGAGGCGTATCGAAATCGCATCGGCATTACAATTAAATGAAACGCAAGTCAAAATTTGGTTTCAAAATAGAAGGATGAAGCAGAAGAAAAGAATGAAGGAAGGCCTGATACCGACAGAGAATTCAACCATTGCACCACTCAGTGGTGCTAGGAGTTCCAGTAATTCCCCAACTAGTTCCTCGAGTCATGAAACTAGTGGTCTCGGTTTATCCAATTTTACTAGTGACAATAGTCGTGAATCCCCACCGTCAACTTCAAAAGATTGACGCGTTCCTTGCTGCAGCAGCGAACGTACTTATGGTCTACGCCTTAATGATGATTGGTGAAAATTAAGAAATGAAAAATCATTTCAGACCAAAAGACTTGGATAATTTAAATCTATTTGCTAGCTGCAGCAGCAATTATACATAATACTTCGAAACATGTAAAAATTCAATTCTAACAAAACGGAATAATTGTAATAATATATAATGAAATCTATTGACGGTATTACAAATAAATTATGAAAATTAATCGATTATAGAATAGAAATTGAACGATGTATGTACCATTATTCGAATTATTTATTTTTGTTTTATTTGTGTATGTTGTAAAGGTAATTTGTGCAGAATCGATCTGCAAGATCGGTTCTTAAAATTATTCCAAAAGGTTACCGTATACCTCAGATTGTTTAAATGGTATAACTATATTTATATGTATAATTATAAATACCAATGATTAACTGCATCATATTATGTAAAAATGTGAAAAAAAACTACTTTGGATGCATGTTAATTGCATCTGGGATTTAAGTTTCTTTTTGGCGAGGACAATTATTGTTTAATGTTATCATTCTTATTTGTTGCTTTCTAAGTATAACTTTCTAAATCACTCTTTACTCTTCTATGTAGTACTCGTAATACACTGATATGAATAAATTCAAAGATTAAGAACTACTGTATGATAGCATGATAACAGTAGTTGTGCTCCCAATTTGAATACCTTCTGTATGTATATGTACATAAAATCTAATGCAAATTTTGCGTCTAAAATAACGCGTATCATTATACAATAAATCATTACCAAAGTGTAAGAGACTAAGACGGAAAAATTTCTAAAACTTCTATGTGCTACTAATAATTGGAATGTACAACTAAAGGATATCACTGTATAGTGAACTCATTTCAAAATGGATGCAACATTCGCATTGATTCTATTTAACTTAACTTGACCACTTAAACGTTAATAAGTTAATGTAATCGTATAGTTACATAGAATATATTGCGATCTATTACAAAATTCTGTACCTAAATAAATTCAGATATAATAAATTGTGATTATCCTGTAGTGTTACTTAGAAATCTGTAGAAGGAATAAAATATTACCACGTTTCTTAGATGAATTTTCACCAAGCCCAAGATATACAAGTAGAACCAGCTGTATAATTCGTGACATGTTCTTTTGTCCCACCCTTGTACACATGTTACGATCTTTTGCACCATTTCGCTTAACCGAATTCACTATTTTAAAACAACATTCTTCTGTACGCTTGCCCACGATTTCAAATGCAGGCTACCCAACTTTACAAACGAACATTACGTTCCATCACAAAGCTGCTCACAATGACGTATTATGTTGGTAGTACTGCGGTTTCTTGTAGAGCACCGTAATAGTGGTGGAGAAATATCGATGGTCAGCACTATCGGTAATTTCCGATAGTTGGACCATCGTCCATCGATAGTTATCGATATTGATGAAATGCGATATATATAGTAACGCCTTCCTGAAAGCGGACAAATACAATTCAATTCTGAACCAAGGATATAAAATTCTTGAAATTGCAGAGCCTTTCGTACGCAAGATCACACAGAAAGCCAGTCTTTAATGTACAAAATACTATCGCCATCGTCAGTTATTGAACAAATGCCTATCATGAAATTACCAAACATTTTTAAATTCGCGGCATTTCGAATATCTACCCACATTTTCGATAACTATCGATAGTAAACATATATTATCGATAGTTTTCGATAGTAGCAACCATCGATAATATCGATAGTGCCATCGATATTTCTCCCCCACTACACCATAACCTCTGAATGTAAAATTATATGAAGTAAGCTTTCATGAGAACCGAAATTTCCTACTTAAATGCAAGACACATTTCATTATGGTAAATTTCGTGGAATATTTAAAACAAATATATATGTAGCAAGAAATCGAATTTGTATGGCAAACGTCCATGACAAACCTCTACTCCGATACACATAGGATTATAAATTAATAGGATGGCAGAATCTGACGATGAATTAGAAAGCTCTGGTATTAAAATAAATACCAACGAGTTACTCGCTTTCCAAAGAGACTTGAAACAGGAAAAGGAGCTGCTTGAAAAGATATTGACAAAAATCGATGACCAAGTACACAGGCTGCAGGTAAATATTATATTTACAATCCTCTTTTTCATATTTTAATATAAAAAAAAATACGTTATATGGCAAAAACGTTTAGGTGGAACAACTTCATTTATTGGGGATGATGAACAAATCGTTGAAGGGTATAAAGGATGAGTCCGTCCCACATTCAACAAATGACAACGATGAAGATCTTACAAATAAATCTTTGGACTTATCTGTAGCCTCAGCTTTCAAGTATTTTGAAGAAGAAATCGAAGATGAAAATGACAGTTAGAATAAGTCAATTTTGTAACTTAAAAGTCGTGTAAACTATACATTTTGTACATAATGTTATTGATAATTCAATTATCCTCGTAACTTATTTCGGTTACAACGCAGTGCAATTAGACAGTATGTCGTCGGTTTATTTTATAGACTCGTTTCTTATTTATGAGTCGCTTGTACGTTTTGTGTTAATTTTGTATCATTCAACAGTTTAATAAATGCGCAGAAACAGTATTAAATTAAAAACCAAACTATTATTATTACTTAAATCAAGGAGTTGAATTGTCTATACAAATCTGATGCACTGTCAATGTGATAGCTTTCAACTACTATCGTTTCAAAGCGTATGAAACGTTTGTACTTAATTAATAAAATGTAATTTGAAATGTGTCTAAGTATTTTTATATATTTTACGACGGATGTCCGTGCGGTCCCTGTCCAAGATGGCTTGGATCATCAGTGAACGACGGAGGTTTGAATTGTTCAGCGGACAGGCGGGTAATAAATATTCCTACACCTTCTATTAAGGCCAATAGGACTCCTCCAATGATCGCGCTACCAGCCATAGCCGGTAAACCATTTCTTGCCGCTAATATTCCACCGGTGGCAGCTCCACTAACAATCGAGTTCCAAGGGTCTTCTTTTTTCCTAAGGTGGACCAATGTACAATCTATCGTAGAAAACATACCACCCCATAACGCAAAATTTCCAGCAATAATGGGCGATCTCTGTTTGATAGCTGTTAGACTTCCTAGAAGCCTTTTGTTTATTCCACTGGGTGCATTACGAAAACCTTTAATACTTTGAAATACTGCACCACCAATGGCACCCATCGTAAATGCACCACCGCAGTCATCTATTATTCGCCATGGGCAAGGTTCTCTTGCGTATTCTTCCATTCCTTAATTGTAACTCTAAAAAACGAACAGTCTATTCAACGCACGCATTCTTTCCAGTTTACACATAGTGGATGCATCACATTCAAATTTATATACAGTTGCAATTATTGACAATGGAGAACGAAAACGGCAACCAATTAGAAATTCGTAATGTTTATAGATAATGTTAAGATTCGTAAATATACCGAAGATTTTCATTCAATGCGATAAATCTTAAAGGGGCCTGTGGAAAGTAACCTTTAACATTGACTTTTCGCGAATTTTAACTGACAGTAATGTATGTGTAGCTCTCCCTTTGTATTTATTTTTAGTCTGCATATATGTTAAGTAAAAATGATATACGAATATGAATTTGCATAGCCCGTGGAAAAAGATATGGAAAAAATAATGCATAATGTAAGTGAGGTTATGCGATTAATTCTTGTGCACGGTCGAGTAACATTCATGTAACAATTCGAATAATCGTATCTGGTTTACGGAAAAACTTGTTCCCGTCATGAAAATACAATGTATTCACTTATTTACCATAAAATTCTTTTCAAACACTTCCGCTGCCGAGGAAATATATACCTCGAGCACGACACTGTGGTAATGCAACTACGCTAATGAACTTCGTATAAGTGAAATAATTTGCATGATTATTTGAAAAGCTGACAACTATAGTAGTGCAATATAAAAAGAATACAATTTTTCAGGGACGTGTCAAGCATTTTCCACGTGAACTGTATGAAAACAGTTCTTCTTAACACTTTTCATGATTACCGTTGAGCTATTCCGTATAAATGGTGTTTCAATTGCGATCCACATTGCATGATATTTCGAAATGAAACTATCATACAAATATGCTTCCCTGTGTATAAGTCCTTTTATACGAACGATCGTACAATCGATTACATTTCTGCAATTCGAACGGACGATCAATGGAATGTTTTATGTTATATGCTCGATGTAAAATGTGTTAAAACAGTTGCAGATTGTTGGGCGCTAGGCTGGCGCACGTTTACGACAGTTTAAAATAGAATCAGCCGAGAATGTCCAAAAATACATCATACTTTTCGTTAGTCCTGGATCTCCAGCCGTGTCGTGTGACAGGAAATTTCGTATCGAAAGAGACGTATACTTTCTAAAACGTGTGTAGTTGCATTTCAAGCATTGCGTGCCTTTAAAATTAATAAAAAAGCAGAGCCGTATATTACCACCAAATATAAATAAGATATTGCGCGTATCGTTTAAAACGTTGATCGTAATCCAAATGATTACAAAACACTAACACATGATATAACCGTTTGCCCAACCGTGTAACAATGATTCCAGAAAAAATGTCTAAGAAACAAATGAGCTTTTCCTCTTTTCCGTGTGCTTTCTTGTGCGACATATAAAAGTGACGTTTCTTGCAGATAAAAATGTCAAACAACGAGATGCTTAAGTCGGCTACAGACTCGACTCCATGTGTACCTGAAATCGCGAGTTCCAACGCGGAAAATAATATAAAAAGCCCACCCTCGATCGATACCAAAAATGTTGTAGCAACTCCGAAAGAAAATCAGAATGAGCCTATACATGGCGTTGATTCTGCAGTTTCACGCTGCGCAGACAGTAAAAGCTCAGAGGCGCCCACGAAGGAACCAAACATAGAAATAACTAAAAGCATAAAAATCATCAGTGAGACCGTCGGTGAATCCGAAGAAATCGTGTTGGGAGATAGTGTAACGTATGAGAACCAAAAAAATGAGCAACCTGTAAGTTAATGAAATATTTACGGAATAAAATAAGTGAGGAAAAATCTTTTACATATTTTAAACAAACTTTGGAACGTTTTTTCTTTTGCAGCCAAACGCTCCGGAAATGCGACAAGAAACGTCGATCGGTGCCGGAGATATATGTTTCGCAGCGAAACAAGAGGAAAATGAAAAAAAACCGGAAGAAGAAGCTGTACTTACTTCAGAGACCGCTGCAACTGCACCAATAAACAACATATCTTCCTCATATAATGCCAATGAAACAGAGAATGAAGTCACGATATCGAAATTAAAGGAGAAAGTTCAAGTAAAATTTTTACGTGGAAAAGAAATGATAAATTGTATCGATAGTTGAGAAACGATAAACGGTTTTAATCAATTTCTTTACCTTCGCAGGAAACTATCGAAGAACGAGACTCTTACCAGAAGAAGTTGAAAAGTTTAGAAATAAAACTGGCCGCGTTGCAACTATCTTACGATACTTTGCTAAAAGGCGACGGTGACGAGATCATGCTTCGTCGTATGATCGAACAGTTGAAAGGGAAACTAATTCAGACCTCGTTGCAACTAGAGGACCGAATTCGCATAGTAACTAATCAGCAAAAACAGATTAGCGCATTAAATAGTCAGGTAGCTTCGTTGAAAGAAGTAGAACACCTCACCAGAAGTCTCTTGCAAATTCGTAACATGGAAGTAAAACATTTACAGGTAATTCTCGTGTAGTAAATGGTTTGGAAATTGAATAATAAAATGTCAGACTATTTGGTAATTAATTCAGGAATGCAGTGCAATTAGAATCGCGAAATAATTCGATTGAATATTAGGTAATTAATTTACACGAATACTAAAGTGTTGCCAATTTCTACAACAATAGACTGAAGTCGATGATATGGAAGTTCGAATCACCGAGGAACGTGAACGATACAATACGATGATTAACAAGATGGACGCAGCTGTGAAGTTAAATGCAGATTTAAAGAAAGAATATGAAACGCAGCTTTGTCTCTTCCGAGATCTACGCGAAAAATACGAAGAGAAAGTAACTTTATTGACAGAGGAAAAACGAGCCCTAGAGGCCAGTGCCGAAGCTGTTCCTGAATAAAACTACTCTTAAGTTTGCTCCATTGTTTTATAATTATGCTAATTTGTATAAATATAAGTTGTTTGGAAATAATTGTGGACTGTCTATTTCTGTACACAGTCTCCCACTCTACTTTTAACTAATGGCATCGTACTGTAAATATTTCTGAGGTTCGAATAATGAATTGTTTGTGTGAATAATTATATACATTATTAAACTGATTAAAACATCCATCTACTAATCCACCAAAACTCCAATCATCAGTTTCCGTGGTGTAGTGGTTATCACATCCGCCTAACACGCGGAAGGTCCCCGGTTCGATCCCGGGCGGAAACAGATTTTTTTTGTTCAAATTAAGTATCACATAATAATATAATAAGTAATTTCAATGTTAATCAAAATTGTCGTCATTCCGAGATATAATAAACGTATACATCGTTTCAAATGGAAGATATTTTATCAAATCTCTTACGGCATAAAAATTCAGAGCAGTATGAACTCCACATAGATACAGACATACTAACAATAATATACATATAAAAACAATGGTATGATAATAGTTAGAGCGTCAAATTACGCGTTTCTAAGAATCCAACGAGGAAATCCCCTTTCCAAAGTCTCTTGCAAATATATATGTATAGTATGTATGCCTCCGCGGTGATTCCCGCGCGACCTATACGCACTTTCACATTGATTAGAATATGCAAATGCTGCTCTTTGTTCTACAAACAATATCGTGCGCTTAAAAATGAAATTTCGGTTGGCAAATTAATTGCGTTAAATATTTAATAAACAAAAAATTTTCTTTTGTATACCATCTGAGAGTCGTGTGATTAAACGAAACAATAAAAAGTGTTTTTGCGTAAATGTCTCATCTTAATCTAATGAAGAAGATATGGCGCAATTAATCATGTCGTGAATAATGAACTGGCGTTAAAAAAATCTGAGTATGTACTGCAAATTGACGCGTCTGCTTGACGAGAGAAATGGCTAAAGGAAAATCAACGGAAAAAATTATTCTTCTTATCGTGTATGTGCGCCGTGTAGACGGTGATTCCCGAATAACTACCGCAAAGCCTTGAACCCTCGATGCGGAGACTGACACGTTGAGGATTTCGTATAAATACGCCGCAACAGAGCACATTCGATATCAGTCTCTTCTAAATCACTGAACTGCATAGTGGTTCATCATTATTGGTAAGTATTATATACATATATACAATGTACATAATGTGTCCACACAATAATTGTTTGCTTGAGAAATAATACTGTATAAGGTAGCGGCAGTTATATATATATTATTATTCTATTTATTCTGCAAAGATATTATTTATTAAATACAGTTAACTAACGCAACAATTTCTGACCACACAGGTAATCATGAAGGGCTTAATTATTTTAACAGTCCTTGCCTTCGTGGCAGTGGTACACGGAGACACTGTTGAAGAATCAGTGCTAGATCAACATTTGGTAAGATAAACAATAAGTACTATGGGCAATAGCACGGAACAAAAATTTAATCTGTGCAAATATATTTTATGAAAAAGACATTTCATATAAAGGAACAAAGGAGATTAAATATTCTTTTTCTCTCAGCGCCATCAGCGTGAAGCTGATCCGGAAGCCAAACAACTATATATCCCTCGGCCTCCACCACCTCATCCTGTAAGTATTTTTTTAAAATATCGATATGATTTATTACATTGAATTATATAAAAATATGATATACAACTATTGTATAATTTCTCACTAGCGACTTCGCCGTGAGGCCGAACCAGAAGCAGCCCGCGGAACATATGTTCCACCACCGCGACCTCCACACCCTGTAAGTATTTTTTAGTAGCTTTGACAACCTTTATATTATTTAATAATATAATACTGTGGTATACAACGTTTGTATTATTTATTTGTAGCGTCTTCGTCGTGAAGCCGAACCAGAACCAGCTCGCGGAACATACGTTCCACCACCGCGACCTCCACACCCAGTAAGTATTATTTTATCAATATCAACAAGCTTTATTATACTTGATAATACGAAAGTATGACATACAACGTTTGCATTATTTTTCTCTAGCGCCTTCGTCGTGAGGCTGAACCAGAACCAGCCCGCGGCACATATGTTCCTCCACCCCGACCTCCACACCCCGTACGTATTTTTTAATAGCGTTAACACCCTTTATATTATTTATTAATATAAAATATGGTAAACAACGATTGCATTAATTTATTTGTAGCGCCTTCGTCGTGAAGCCGAACCAGAACCAGCCCGCGGCACATACGTTCCTCCACCCCGACCTCCACACCCCGTACGTATTTTTTAATAGCGTTAACAACCTTTATATTATTTGTTAATATAAGAATATGGTATACAACGTTTGTATTATTTTTGTCTAGCGCCTTCGTCGTGAAGCCGAACCAGAACCAGCTCGCGGCACATATGTTCCTCCACCCAGACCTCCACACCCCGTAAGTACTTTTTAATAGCGTTGACAACCGTTATGTTATTTAATAATATAAAATTTGGTAAACAACGTTTGCATTAATTTTTTCTAGCGCCTTCGTCGTGAAGCCGAACCAGAACCAGCCCGCGGCACATATGTTCCACCACCCCGACCTCCACACCCCGTAAGTATTATTTTAAAAATATGAAGAAGCTTTATTATACTTGATAATATGAAAACATGATATGCAATTTTTGTATTATTTTTCTCTAGCGTCTTCGTCGTGAGGCCGAACCAGAACCCGCCCGCGGCACATACGTTCCTCCACCCCGACCTCCACACCCTGTAAGTATTTTTTAATAGCGTTGACAACCTTTATATTATTTAATAACATAAAGTATGGTATACAACCTTTGTACTATTTATTTCTAGCGTCTTCGTCGTGAAGCCGAACCAGAACCAGCTCGCGGCACATATGTTCCTCCACCCCGACCTCCACACCCCGTAAGTATTTTTTAATAGCGTTGACAAACTTTATATTATTTAATAATATAAAAATATGGTACATTGTATAACGTTTGTATTATTTTTTCCAGCGCCTTCGCCGTGAAGTCGAAGCATAAACTGCAGCCGATAAGAGAACAACATATGTATATTCCTTCATCAGACGCACTCCAACTATAGCAACTTGTTACTAATAAATTTAATATGACATGACATACATTGTCCATCGTAGTGTAAAGCATATTAAAATTATTCTCGATGCAAAGTTATATAATTGATATAACGAAACTGTATACATAAATGCAATAAAATTGGTATTACTTCTAAATATGACAAACTTTTTATTTACCATTCCTTATTTATACAAGATAAAGTTATCTATATACAAATACAATTTCTCATGCACACATTCATTCGTATGGAAAATTCTACATATTATTCCAAAGAGACAACAACCGGCGCTTCATCGTCCTCCTCCTCTTGCAAATTCGAAAAATCCCAAAAGAATTTCTGCGTTAATCGTTCTCGAAATCTGGACGTATATGACTTTAAACGTCCATCTAATTCAGAATTGAACTCAATATTTCCAAATAATTTCCGCAAATTGTGATAAATAAAATTATTATTAGCTACAATATCGCAAAGTGTATCTTCGGGCACGTGTACTAACTGAACGTCTAAAGCCTTTAAAAATTCAACATAAATAGCCCGACGCTGCGATATCGCGCAATCAGCTCCACAGATGAGAGACACAAGTTTCTTCCAATGGTCAAAGGCATCAAGACTTTGTCCAACCAGGAAGCAAACAAACGCTAACTGCATTTCACCTATTATCTCCATAGGACTGAAACATAATTATTACCCAGGAACATTGTAATATTATACAAACGCGAAGTGAATATTTAACCATTTACATACAGCGGCAATTTTTTGAGATACGTATCTAACGCATAACTGGTATCCAGGGAGTATTTTGTAATCTCAGTTGGTGATGCGCCGTCTGGATAATTTTTATCAGGTAACTTAGACAGTCGAAGTTCTGTCCCAGGTATTGGTTTCATATCAGGCAGTAACTCATCCTCTTTCTCTTCTGAAGTAAGTCCCCTTCTTCTTTTTTTTGGATTTGGCACTCCTCCTCTTGGCCTTGTAGCGTCGCTGCAATACTCCAATTCTAAAGCTGACCTTACAAACCTGAAACATACCAATTCCTTAGTAATGAAACAGAAGCTTGGCGAACTATTCACAATTCATTAACCTACCCACATACAGGTGAACAACGTTCAACCACAGTAGGGCTAATATGATTTGTTAATTCTTTCCATTGTTTCCAAATATCATAAGGATAGCATCCTAGAAATCTGTCCAAGTTCTTTAGATTGTCTTTTAATCTTTGGACAGTCTCTTCTTCCACAACTATATTTGGAAAGCAAAATATTAAATGTGATTAGTAACGCAATATATTCTTAGTCCTATTTATTATGTTTTGAATATTGCAGTACCGTCTGAACTAAGATCCTCTTCTTTTGAATCCCATTGTTTGACTAGAAATTCAGATTTCTTAAATGTATGAAGGAAACCAACTTTCGGTGCCGTTTCGCCATATTCATCCATGGCGCTTCAAAAATATAAATATGCAAGTGTCATATCACAGAAACAGAGCTACAAACATGGTAAACTTACCTATAATGCACATAGTGGAATCCTGCTGGAATCATTTTGATGCCGTTGAAATTATCTGCTGTGTTCCACGATTTTAAATCGATTCCAACTTCCGTACCACTAGGTACATTTAATAGGACCAATGTAGCGCCATCGACTAAAAGCTTTCGGGCTAAAGCTTGATCCATTTCTATTCCTTCGCCTGCCATGGTTAGTAAATACAGTCGAAGAACCTGACAAAAATATTGCTTCTTGTAATGAAACTGTATTAACATACGCATTAATACTTAATGTCTTATGTATGATCCTACGCATACAATACAAGGTTAATTGAAGTATAAAGAAACAAGTTACGACCGTACGATTACATACCACTATTCAAAGAAATATTTTAGTATTTCTTTATAAACAAACTCGATCGCTGCTTCGATCAAAAAATTATTATAAAAATTCTTTTAAAAATAACCACTGTCTACGAACACAATTTATAAACGCAAACAATGTTGCGTGTAATTAGCGTATTACACTACATGTAAAAACAGTGCACTCCTTCGGAAGCGTATGTGCACATGTCAAAGTTTAAATGTAATAGCTTCGCTTCTAGGTTAAATATTTTAAAGAACTTGGTTTTAAAACATGTGTTAAAGCCTAAGGAACACGAAGATATAATTTCTTAATACCTTGCAATTGCTGGTTTCCCACTAATTGTTCAATGGCCAATTATTTGACAGTTCGTAGATTAAAAACTAACCACCAGGAGCGAAAAATGAATTTTACAAACTGTCGGTAACGATAACAGTGACATGGAAATGGTACTCGGGCCACCGACGAGATATAAGAATAGACAAGACATCTTATGGATTTTTGTGGCCCAACGTGACTGTCATACCGACTCAGAAATCCCACGCTGATTTGAGTGTCCTCTGCTCATGGACAGTGATCACTTGAAGAACTATTCTTTACTGAAGTAGCGGGGACGGGATTCATGCGATTGTTGAATATATGTAAATGCTTTGGGGGGATCAGAAAAGCTATTTCTCGAGCAACGTTTCGGTAGAAAAATTGAGCTACGATGCCTGGTCGCGCGATGCACTTCGGCTCGGCTCGAGTTGGGTCGAAACAACATCGCGATGCATTGGGCGATGAAATTGACAGTGTCACGTCAAGCGTTCCGCCTGTGCTGTCCCGCTTTCATTGCGCGGCAAAGAACAAAAGAATTCTTTAACGAGGATCGTAGGTCCAGCTAAAAGTTGGTCAGAAACAGTAGAAATCCACTCGGCACGACCCTAGAATCGTAGGTCCGGCTTAAAATTGGTCAGAAATAGTAGAAGTCCAGTAGGCACGACCCTAGAGTCGTAGGTCCGGCTAAAAGTTGGTCAGAAATAGTAGAAGTCCACTAGGTATGACCCAGGGGTAGCAGACCGCCGGTCGCCGTCGGCGACCGTCGAAAATTTTCGGAAATAGCGAATACCGCCGAGCGCAGCTGACGCGCCGGCGCGTAGCGGAGTGGGGAGGCTGGCGGAGTGTGGTCGACCGTCGCGCGGCGCGTGCCCCTTCTTTCTCAATTGGAGTGTCGCAGCGTAAGGTCGTCTACGGTGTTAATGGTTAGCGACATACCTCACTCTACAACGCAATAGCACCTCAGGCTTTACTTTACCATTGTGTTTGCTTCATTATTAGCCTCTATTAATTAATACGCGTTTAACTAACAATCGTTCTACTATCGCAACAGTACATTAAACTTTATAGATTATAATCTTTCTTGAGTTTCCTTTGCTGAACGAATATGAGATTAACTAGTCGTTTGTTGTAACATCGCGTTAACTAATTTATCAGTTTGAACGGTTCTTCGAATCTTTATTATATTTTATTACACGATTATTCGGATTCGATGCGGTGTTAAGGTTGCGTTTATTTTCTTTGCAATGTCACTTACATACCCAGTTACATATGGCCTTTCGCAACTTTGCATTCCATTCTGATTTTAGCACAGGTTTATCACGTTAATATCATTCGCGATTGAAACTACAGTCAGTAAATTTCATTAATTCTAAACGAAAAATTGAACGACGTTCATGTTTCGCTGCATATCGGTCGCGATTTCTATTATAGCTTCACTAGTGTTCTTGTTGACACTTTTATTATCTCTGTGACTTTGCACAAGTACGGTCAAAGTGAATTTTCGATGCAGGATTGCCCGCGTACTTTGCGTATTTGTTGCCATGCCCTTGAAGCATGATAAATAGTTTCGAGTCTTGATTTCTACAAGCAGCTACGAGAATTTATAAATGCGCGATATTGCTTACTTACTAGGGTCATGATCACTTTTAAAACTCTGACATAGAACAGTCACAGTACGCTTTTGATAAATCATTTATATTAATCTATAATAATATATGTTGAATAGACAATTAATAATACAGTAGTACTTTATTAAAACACCAAAGCAGTAATTCCTCAACAGACATACAGAAATAAGAAAGAAACAAATAAAATCACATGTGTATTGCTTTAATTTTTACCTTCTCCCCTCATTTACTAACATGTACAGATTTTCTTTCAGCAAATTTTGATGACCGCGCGCAATGCGGTTGGTAAATTCAGTGCTTGTTTCGTTAAAGTTCTTCTTATTATTTTTTGAGCGCAACCGCTCTTAATAATTATAATTAAATATAAATAGTGGCAAAGATACGCGAAAGTAGAGTCAGTGTTTGCTTCGAAATATTGCTCTCGCGAAAAATAGAGTCACTTTGTTCGTCGATCACAATTATAAAACGCGCGCGACAGTAGTCCTTTATCTTATTCTTTTTTATCGCAATAAGTATTCCGGTATTAGAGTCAACACCTAGGCTGTTCGGCGAGTTCGGGCTTTCATCCATCAACTTGAAGAGTAAGTACTTCTGTATTTCTTTAATCTTGTATTGAAATAATCATTGATAATTAACACATTCCAAAAGTACTGAAAATACATAGATTTTAATGTTGTTGGCTCTTTTTGAATGTTTCAGCAGCTTCCATGGCTTCGATGGCGACGAGCTTGACCGCACACCTGGTGAGTCTGCAACCGGTGAGTGGCATGCTTTAAAGTTCCTCTGGTCACTCAATCATGTCGCAGGACGAAAGGTCCGAACAGACACGGGTGACTGGTTGTAATTACGTAGTTTTTTCTGGCAAGCACTGTGACCATGGATATATGGAAATATACTCATGAGTAGTAACTTTTTTACTGTTTTATATTATATGAGGATAGGTCTTCTTGTACAACGCGTTTTTAAATAGCTTCATAATTTTAAAACAGATCATATTTAGTATAAAATATATCACTATATATCTTTTTATAATAGAGTATTTAATTGAATACCTATGAAACGATATTTAAATAGTTATTAATTATTGAATGAATATAAAGTAACGTCCAGTATTCTACGTGCATTAGTTTGTAGTGGAGAAGTCGAATACCATTCGACTTCGTTTATTTGTCAATTGCAATTACTGCACAGTTATAATAAATTGATAATAAGCGTATAGTCGTTCCTCTTTTTTACTACTTTGATTATATGTATATAAAGTAAAGGTACTTACTTACCTTGTCAATTTGTTGGGACTATCGCAAATTTTATTATACGATATCCATATTAGTCTTTAGCGTTTAGAGATATCAATACGTTCACTTTTTCCGTACAAGATATTAATTAAACCTGAATGTACAAGAAGACAATACGCGAACCGGTAGATCTCGAAATCAAAGCAATCTACTTTAAAATCAACCGTGCATTTTAGAAGCAATGCTTTGATGACGGGAACACCGGAGGATGTTTCAATATCATTCAAGGTATATTAATGTAGAGTCATTGAATAATTTCCCTAATAAAGTACAGTCATTGTACAATTTTTCTAATAAAGTAGAGTCATTTCAGTTTCTTTTTAATAGAATAAAATCATGTATTGATCGGGTATATATATGTATACATGTATACATTTAGCCCGTTAGAAAATCAGTATGTCTTCATCATTTTTTTAGACGAGGATTTCCAGGTTTATCCCTTTCCGTGTTCACTGCCCGGATCCCACTCACGTGCCCCGGTGCTACTTGGGTGGGAAAACGGTGGTAGAGCACGATGATATCTATTTAGTTTATAATGATTTATTGTTGGCGACTGACAGTGCGTTTGGTGTATCGTGCACGACGTAATATCCACATTGTGTGTGTGGTTAGGCTGTGGATTTGCGTCGTTCCGTACTAAAACGTAGTTACTCTAACCAAGATAAGATGTCCATTAATTGAAAACAGAGACATCATTTTTACTATTAACTGCATTAATAATCCCTAATATACCGGGCCACGAAGTTTTTGTCATTTAAGATGACGAAGACCAAATTCCAAAGAGAATCGAATATACTTATTGATTTCTATCAAGTACCTTTTGTATCGGTGCTATTTAATTATTCTATTAAATATCTATTAAATATCTCAACCGCGACGTGGTATTTTCCACGTGAACGCAAAGATCCCAGCCACTGTCAATCGATTTCAGAAAAATGGTACGTACATTAGAGTGTGCAAGTTGTGCGACAGCACTTGGGTGTCGGGGGTGTCCCGGGACGCCTCCCTAGTGTAGGCTTTTGCGCCCAAGTGTTTGACTGAGAACCGTGGAGTGTCGTGTGTTGATGTGTCTGTTTGCCATTTTTTAAATATAGGTCCAGGTAGGATAGGTAGCATACTTTCTGGTGTGATTGATAGACATAAGTAGGTAGGGCCGGGCAGGTTGACACAGTCTCTGATCGTGTAGGCACTCATTCGCGTGTTCAACCTGTTTCAGGAAATCTAATTTGAAAAGCCGACGGTGAAGCTGTGGCGCGAACGAAAATGCGTTCGCCTCTGGCTTTGCCTATCGATTTTTCGAATCCTTCGCGGTCGTGGTCGCGATTTAGGCTCCGAAACGAAACGTGTTACATTGTGCTCGAGGCTGCACGTGTGAACGAAGAACGATTATAATTTTAATCGTAATCTTTGCGATTTTCCGTAATCACAATTTTACGATTTTATTTCATCGTGATTCGGCCACGTGTGTTCCATTTAGCTCCGCGATTTAAACTCTTTATTTCACCTTTATAAGTTTTTCTTTGGTTTTCGATTAGAGCCTCGAGCCTAGTTTAAGTTTCAGCTGGCCCTTGGGTCCAACGAAAAGAAGAGGCTATATGCCGAAGAGGCCCGACAAACTGTCACTCAAGAGGGCAACTAATAATGGCTCCCCATTCTTTTTAAGAATGGGAAATCATTCTTTGTTACTACTTTGTCACTGTGCTTGCATTTTCATTTGTAGAATTTTTATTTGTACTTGGCCGACGCACATTCCGGCCCAACGATGCAGCCCTCCCAAATATCGCGTTGTTTTAGAGTTGCGAAAAACTTGAGAACGGGTCGAATTAGAGTTGCGTTAAATGCCACGCGGTTTTTCAAGTAGTGTCGCGAAAAAGAAAACGTGTTTCGCGTATTCTTGGAGTTGCGAAGTGACTCGCGGTTTTTAATTAGAGTTGCGACCAAATGAAAATCGTGATTGATTTAGCGTTGCGCAATGATATCGCGATGGTTCTTGCAATTTTGCCGTGGTTATTGTTAGTTAAATTGTAGTATTTTATAATATATTTTACATATGAGAACGTTTCTAGTGTTGCGGAAATTATTTTCGCGTCTTGAGCCTTCAGCTAACTTTACAGAGGATCTTCAATTACATTGCTTTTTGATATTACAAATAATTTACTGTTTGCTTTCTATCAGCCTTAATAAATAGCGTAGCGAAATGATTGCATCGCGAGTTCCCATTAGTGTTGCGTTGATTAAAGATCGTGTTTTTAATTAGAGTTGCAAATACCAGTCCCCAACTGCTTCCAATTGGAAGCCTGTTCATGAGCCACCCTGGAGTGTGGCACATCATCATCAGCCAAAGACCATAGCTGAATCTTGCGCGTTTAGTGTTGCGTTTAAAGAGACAATTGGTGCATAGAGCATCGAGTCATTCTTTCATTAGTGTTGCGTCCAATCGCGATTTTGCTGATTTTTAATACTATTAATGATTAACTTGAATTAGAGTTGCTATTTGACATATTGAAGCACCACTCGCGTCTGATTCTTACAAATTTGTGTTGCTATTGAATTTTCTAATGTTTAAAAGTAGTATACTAGCGTTGCGTTACATAAATATTCTTTAAATAATATAAATTTGTTGGCGGCCCTTCTGGCCACCTGTTACTTCAGGCATTTTTAAAAAAAAATTTATTTATTAGAGCCAATTCATTGTCAATTATTGTTCTACATGGTGTATTTTTTCTTTTCAGCGTTTCATTTTATTTAGTTTTCTTAATAATTATACTACCTGGAATGTCTGTTGATGGAAATACTGCTAAAAAATTGCATACATAATAGTATATTACCGTGTGGACGAAATGAAGGAAAAGAAAAGAAAAGGAAATAAATGAAAAAAATGAAAGAAAAGAAAAGAATAAAAAGAAATAATTAAAAGAAATAATTTGTAGAACCTTTGATTTTATAATAATTCTTGATAGTAGATTTCAATTAGATTCAATACTAGTAACTGTTCATTATTGGAGTTTAACTCTTAAATATTTTCCCCTAATCGTTGCAATTGTATTTTTACCTTTGTTTAGTAGAGATAATTTTTATAACTTTTCGAGCTTGCTTTGTAGAAATTGAAATTCACTCGCGATATCCGATTTGTGAGTTTAAGAATTCATTCTTATAATGCTTTACTAATTATTTCGATTTCGTGCATGTTTCAGAAGCATTGAAAAGAAGAGGATTCATGAAACAATGTATAATACGAACACACCCTCACCCCATCCCTGCCCCAAACCCCTGTCCTTATTAACTAATTACAGGTGTTAGACAATTAATTAGGCAGGCCCAAATATAAATCGAACAATACTTTTAGCTCTTTATGTAGGTAGGATTTGTCTCAACACACAACCTTAGAACTTTATACGGGCAGGTTTTACACGAATTGAAATTATTAGAGTTTTAATTAGGCAGGGTTTATAAAACCAAATATTGTTGGCAGGTGCTGCAATTTTTTGGTTCGGGTTTCTGTCTGTTCTAGGACACCATGGACCACGAGAGATTAATACGGACTAACCGAAGAGGATTTAAGTATATGCATACTCATACCTACATGAGTATGGGATAGTATCTATTACAGTCCTATGTAGATAGGATATTATTGAAATTGTTCTTTTATTCGAACTGTTAGATGTTATACTAGGTAGGGCGATTCTAGTTTTAAGTTAGATCTTTAGTCAGGTAGGGCGCATTTGAATCTAATCTAGTATTTAAGAAGGGAGGATTTATTTTTAACCTGTGTCTTAGTTTTTAAGACAGCAGCATACACTGCTGCAATAATATTTCGCTGTCTAATTTTTAAGATCACAGGATATATTTTTAAGAAAGTTTTATTTCAGGAAATTGAATTCTCTTGCAGATTTTCTTTCAGGTTTCCTTCTGATATTCCACTTAGCTTTCGGTCGTGAATTTACCAAGTACTCCTCTTGTTGTCTTACTTGTACTACGATCAATTAATGAACGTTCTACAAATTGACAATAATAGGAGATTTTTGTTTCTCACATGTTATATTAGAATTTGTTTTCGCATAATTGGAGGGTGGAAGGGCCGTGGCTAGGGTGGGTCTCCATGCGCAGTAACCTCCACGTGGTGAGACCCGGGCAATCAATTATTTATCGTATAATTATTAAACGTTTAAGAGACGTTTGATAATTATGTGGAAAATAATTCGAGCGAATTGACTGCGCATTGCACTTTCCCCTCTGATTCCCTTTTTGCTTCGTTCTCTTATTTGCCTTCTTCCTACCTTTCTTTCCTCCTTGGCGTGGCGAATCATTTACGTTGCCCCTAAGGATTTCCTTCCTCCTTCTTACCTTTCATTCCTCCTTGGCGCGGCGAATCATTAGCTTCATTCCCTTTTCCGTTCTCGGCTCGGGGGACTGATGGTTGGGACTTAGTGTCAGCCAGTTACGATGTGTGGGGGCGTGATTGTGGTTCTGGACCCTGGTCACGAGGCCCTCGGTTAGACTACGTTATTCTCTAACATGGGTAGGTTATCCACCATTCTGGAATCGTGGTCGCGGTTCTTGCAATATCCGGGTTGCAGTGTCATCGGGGGGCGGTGTGTGGGGCTGTGATTGCTTTTCTGGACACTTTGGCCCGCCTAGTAGGAAATTCCTATGTGTTAGACCACGCCAAGCACACCTTGGGGTGGCAGAAGGCATACGGGTCATAATCTAGAATCGTGGTTGTGGTCTTGCATATCCGTGCCTTAATGATTTCTGTGGCTCGGAATCGAAACTGGTGTCGATGCTAAGTCGTTTTACTGTACAGACTCTGGCCGAGGGCTCGCGGGCTGCTCGGTAGCAGTCACAAACACAGTAGAAATACTGTCGCGAAATTAGAATCACTTTGTTTGTCAATCATAAGTGTTCCATTAGAGTCAGGGCCCTGTTCGACGAGTTCGGGCTTTCAAAGGCACGTTTGGAAACTATAAAATTAAAGAGCCAGCCTCGTCGATTCAATTTCTGAGTTTAAGAAGTCATTTTTATAATACTTCATTAATTATTTCGTGTCTGCGTTTGCTTCAGAAGCATTAAAAATAATCAGCTAAAGAAGAAGATTCATGATAATACATACGTATAATATGACCACATCCCCGCCCTGCCCCTGCCCCTACCCGGGCCTTTTAATTCACTACATTTATTAGATAATTAATTAGGTGGGCCCAATTAAGATCGATCAATACGTTTAGCTCTTTATGTAGGCAGGATTTTCTCGAACAGACAACCTTAGAACTTTATACAGGCAGGTTTTACACGAATAGAAAATATTAGACTTTTAACTAGGCAGGGTTTAGAAAACCAAAAATTGTTGGCAGGTGCTGCAATTTTTTGGTGTGTGTTTCAGTCTGTTCTAGGACACCATGGACCACATGATTAATATCGATGAATTGAAGGGGAATTAAACATATATGTACGTACTTATACCTATATGAGTTTGGTAAAGTAATTTTTACATTCCTATGTTGGTAGGATATTATTGAAATTATTCTTTTAATTGAACTCTTAGATGTTATACTAGGTAGGGTGATTCTAGTCTTAAGTTAGCTCTTTATTCAGGCAGGGCGTATTCGAATCTAATCTAAAATTTAAGAAAGTGGGGTTTATTTTTACGTTATGTCTTAGCTTTTAAGCCCGCAGTGTTCACCACTGCAATAATATTTCGTTGTCTAGTTTTTAAGATCATATGATATATTTTTAAGAAAGTTTTATTTCAGGAAATTGAATTCTGTTGCAGATTCTAGGACACCATGGACCACATGATTTATATCGATGAATTGAAGGGGAATTAAACATACATATATGTACGTACTTATACCTATATGAGTTTGGTAAAGTATCTTTTACATTCCTATGTTGGTAGGATATTATTGAAATTATTCTTTTAATTGAACTCTTAGATGTTATATCAGGTAGGGTGATTCTAGTCTTAAGTTAGCTCTTTAGTCAGGCAGGGCGTATTCGAATCTAATCTAAAATTTAAGAAAGTGGGGTTTATTTTTACGTTATGTCTTAGCTTTTAAGCCCGCAGTGTTCACCACTGCAATAATATTTCGTTGTCTAGTTTTTAAGATCATATGATATATTTTTAAGAAAGCTTTATTTCAGAAAATTGATTTCTCTTGCAGATTTTCTTTCAGGTATCCTTCTGATATTCAATTTAGCTTTCGGTCGTGAATTTGCCAAGTACTCCTCTTGTTGTCTTACTTGTACTACGATTAATTAATGAACGTTCTACAAATTGACAATAATAGGAGATTTTTCTTTCTCACATGTTATATTAGAATTAGTTTTCGCATAATTGGAGGGTGGAAGGGCCGTGGCTAGGGTGGGTCTCCATGCGCAGTAACCTCCACGTGGTGAGACCCGGGCAATCAATTATTTATCGTATAATTATTAAACGTTTAAGAGACGTTTGATAATTATGTGGAAAATAATTCGAGCGAATTGACTGTGCATTGCACTTTCCCCTCTCGTTCCCTTTTTTGCTTCATTCCGTTTTTGCTTCACTCCGTTTTCTGTTTCCAGCTAAAAGTTGGCCAAAGACAGTAAAAGTCCAGTAGGTATGGTCCAAGGGTTGTAAGCCCAGCTAAAAATTGGTCAGAAACAGTAGAAGTCCAGTAGGTATTGTCAAAGGATCGTAGGTCCAGGTAAAAGTTGGGCAGCAACAGTAGAAGTCCAGTAGGTATGGCTCAAGGGTCGTAGGTCGAGCTAAAAGTTGGCCAGAAACCGTAGAAGTTCGACAGGTATGCTCCAAAGGTCGTAGGTCCAACTAAAAGTTGGCCAGAGACAGTGGAAGTCCAGTAGGTATGGCCTACGGGTCGTAAGTCCAGCTAAAGGTTGGTCAGAAACAGTAGAAGTCGAATAGGTGACCCAAGGATAGTGGACCGCACGGCCGCGGTCGGAAACCTTGATAGATTTTCGGAAATTGCGAATAGGACCGAGCGCGAGCGAGCGCTACCGACGCGACGGCGCGGAGTGGAGAGGTTCGGGACGCGACGCGACGTCATTATCAGTTCAAGCGCCGCAGCGTAAGGGTCGTCCATGTTGTCGAAGGTTAGCGATGTACATCACCCTACAATTCAATCACATTTCGAGTTTTAGTTTACCACCGCATACGCTTGACTATTAGCTTCTATTAATTAATACGCGTTTATCTAACAATCGATTTCCTATCGCGAGAGCTTTTGATAAATCATTTATATTAATCTATAATAGTATATCTTGAATAGACAATTAACAGTAATTAAATCAGAATAATAATACGGTAGTACTTTATTAAAACAAAGCAGTATTTCCTCAACAGACGTTTGACAGGATGAAGAAATAAGAAAGAGATAAATAAAATCAAATGTGTATTGCTTCAATTTCTACCTCCTCACCCTATTTACTAACTTGTACAGATTCTCTTTCAGAAAATTTTGATGACCGCGCGCAATGCGGTCAGTAGAGTCAGTGCTTGCTCCGTCAAAGTTCTTTTTATTGTTTTTAGAGCGAAACCGCTCATAATAATTATAACTAAATATAAATAACAGTAAAGATACGCGAAAGTAGAGTCAGTGTTTGCTTCGAAATATTGCTCTCGCGAAATTAGAGTCACTTTGTTCGTCGATCACAATTGACGTGCGCGATAGTAGTCTTTTATTTTATTTTTTTTTCTTTCGCAATAAGTATTCCGGTATTAGAGTCAGCACCGATGCAGTTCGGCGAGTTCGGGCACTCATCCATCAACTCGAAGAGTAAGTATCTCTGTATTTCTTTAATCTTATTTTACAATGGTCTTTGATTAGTTTCTTGATCGAAAAGTACTCAAAACGCAAAGATTTCAATGTTGTCTGTTCTTTTGAATGTTTCAGAAGCTGCCATGGGCTCAATTGTATCACCATAACGATATTGTTGGCCGCGCGCAATGCGGTTGGTAGAGCCAGTGCTTGTTCCGTCAAAGTTCTTTTTATTATTTTTTGAGCGCAGCCGCTCTTAATAATAATTCAACATAAATAACAGTAAAGAGACGCGAAATTAGAGTCAGTGTTTGCTCCGAAATAATACTCACGCGAAAAATAGAGTCACTTTGTTCGTCGATCACAACTATTCCGTTTCCTTTTCCGTTCTCGGCTCGGAGGACTGATGGTAAGGGACTTAGTGTCAGCGAGTTACGATGTGTGGGGGCGTGATTGTGGTTCTGGACCCTGGTCACGAGGCCCTCTGTTAGACCACATATAATCTCTAATTTGGGTAGGTCATCCACCATTCTGGAATCGTGGTCGCGGTTCTTGCAATATCCGGGTTGCAGTGTCATCGGGGGGCGGTGTGTGGGGCTGTGATTGCTTTTCTGGACACTTTGGCCCGCCTAGTAGGAAATTCCTATGTGTTAGACCACGCCAAGCACACCTTGGGGTGGCAGAAGGCATACGGGTCATAATCTAGAATCGTGGTTGTGGTTTTGCATATCCGTGCCTTAATGATTTCTGTGGCTCGGAATCGAAACTGGTCTCGATGCTAAGTCGTTTTACTGTCCAGACTCTGAGCCGAGGACTCGCGGGCTGCTCGGTAGCAGTCACAAAAACAGTAGAAATACTGTCGCGAAATTAGAATCACTTTGTTCGTCAATCATAAGTGTTCCATTAGAGTCAGTGTCCTGTTCAGCGAGTTCGGGCTTTCAGCCATCAATTTGACGAGTAAGTATCTCCTTCGTTCTTTAATCTTGTATTGCAATAATCATTGATAATTAACACATTCCAAAAGTACTTAAAATACATAGATTTTAATGTTGTTTGCTCTTCTTGAATGTTTCAGCAGCTTCCATGGCTTCGGTGGCGACGAGCTTGACCGCACACCTGGTGAGTCTGCAACCGGTGAGTGGCATGCTTTAAAGTTCCTCTGGTCACTCAATCATGTCGCAGGACGAAAGGTCCGAACCGACACGGGTGACTGGTTGTAATTACGTAGATTTTTCTGGCAAGCACTGTGACCATGGGTATATGGAAATATACTCATGAGTAGTAACTTCTTTACTGCTTTATATTATGTGAGGATAGGTCTTCTTGTACAACGCGTTTTTAAATAGCTTGATAATTTTAAAACAGATCATATTTAGTACAAAATATATCACTATATATCTTTTTATAATAGAGTATTTAATTGAATACCTATGAAACGATATTTAAATAGTTATTAATTATTGAATGAATATAAAGTAACGTCCAGTATTCTACGTGCATTAGTTTGTAGTGGAGAAGTCGAATACCATTCGACTTCGTTTACTTGTCAATTGCAATGACTGCACAGTTAGAATAAATTGCATAATTATTGCTGTTAGTAAGAGTGTAGTATTTCATCTTTTTCTACTTTGATAATATGTAAAGTGAAGGTACTCATTTACCTTATCAATTTGTTGGAACTATCGAATAATTTTATTATTCGATATCCATATTAGTCTTTAGCGTTTAAAGATATCGATACGTTCATTGTTTCCGTACAAAATGTTAATTAAACCTGAATGTACAAGAAGACAATACGCGAACGGGTAGTTTTCGAAATCAAGGCAATCAACTTTTAAAGCAATCTTGCGTTTTAGAATCAATGCTTTGATAACGGGAACGCCCGAGGATGTTTCAATTTAATTCAAAGTATATTAAAGTAGAGTCGTTGAATAATTTCTCTATTAACGTAGAGTCTTTGAATAATTTTTCTAATAAAGTAGAGTCACTGCATAATTTTTCTAATAAAGTAGAGTCACTGCATAATTTTTCTAATATAGTAGAGTCATTGCACAATTTTTCTAATAAAGTAGAGTCATTTAATTTTCTCTTCAATAAAATAGAATCATATATAGATCTGTTGTACATATATATGTATTTTAGCCCGTTAGAAAATCAGTATGTCCTTATCATCTTTTTAGACGAGGATTTTCAGGTTTAACCCTTTCCGTGTTCACTGCCCGGATCCCACTCACGTGCCCCGGTGCTACTTGGGTGGGAAAACGGTGGTAGAGCACGATGATATTTTTTAGTTTATAAGCCATAAAATGATTTATTGTTGGCGACTGACAGTGCGTTGGTGTATCGTGCACGACGTAATATCCGCATTGTGTGTGTGGTTAGGCTGTGGATTTGCGTCGTTCCGTATTAAAATGTAGCTACTATGACCAAGATAAGATGTCCATCAATTTAAAACAGACATCATTTTTAGTATTATTTGCTTCAATAATTCCTACTATACTTGGGCACGAAGTTTATGTCATTTAAGATGACAGAGGCCAAATGCCAGAAAGAATTGAATATACTTATCAATTGCTATCAAGTACCTCTTGTATCGGTGCTATTTAATTATTTTATTAAATATCTATTAAATATCTCAACCGCGACGTGGTTTTTTCCACGTGAACGCAGAGATCCCAGCCACTGTCAGTCGATTTCAGAAAAATGGTACGTACATTAGAGTGTGCAAGTTGTGTGACAGCACTTGGGTGTCGGGGGTGTCCCGGGACGCCTCCCTAGTGTAGGCTTTTGCGCCCAAGTGTTTGACTGAGAACCGTGGAGTGTCGTGTGTTGGTGTGTTTGTTTGCCATTTTTTAAATATAGGTCCAGGTAGGATAGGTAGCATACTTTCTGGTGTGATTGATAGACATAAGTAGGTAGGGCCGGGCAGGTTGACACAGTCTCCGATCGGGTAGGCACTATTTCGCGTGTTCAACCTGTTTCAGGAAATCTGATTTGAAAAGTCGACGGTGAAGCTGTGGCGCGAACGAAAATGCGTTCGCCTCTGGCTTTGCCTATCGATTTTTCGAATCCTTCGCGGTCGTGGTCGCGATTTAGGCTCCGAAACGAAACGCGTTACATTATGCTCGAGGCTGCACGTGTGAACGAAGAACGATTACAATTTTAATCGTAATCTATGTGATTTTCCGTAATCACAATTTTACGATTTTATTTGATCGCCATTCGGCCACGTGTGTTCCATTTAGCTCCGCGATTCAAACTCTTTATTTCACCTTTATAAGTTTTTCCTTGGTTTCCGATTAGAGTCTCGAGCCTAGTTTAAGTTTCAGCTGACCCTTGAGTCCGACGAAATGGAGAGGCTATATGCCGAAGAGGCCCGACAAACTGTCACTCAAGAGGGCAACTACTAATGGCTCCCCATTCTTTTTAAGAATGGGGAATCATTCTGTGTTACTACTTTGTCACTGTGCTTGCATTTTCATTTGTAGAATTTTTATTTGTACTTGGCCGATGCACATTCCGGCCCAACGATACAGCCCTCCCAAAAATATCGCGTTGCTTTAGAGTTGCGAAAAACTTGCGAACGGGTCGAGTTGGAGTTGCGTTGAATGCCACTTATTGCTATTCTTATTGCTAGTTAAATTGTAGTATTTTATAATACACTTTACATTTGAGCTTCTAGTGTTGCGGAAATTGTTTTCGCGTATTGGAACTTTCAGTTCATTTTTCAGAGGATCTTCAATTTGCTTAATTTTGGATAGTACATATAATTTACTGTTTGCTTTCTATTAGTCTTAATAAATAGTGTTGCGAAATGATTGAATCGCGAGTTCCAGTTAGCGTTGCGTTGATTAAAGATCGCGTTTTTAAGTAGAGTTGCGACTACTAGTCCCCATCTGCTTCCAATTGGAAGCCTGTTCCTGAACCAGGAACTTTTTCTTTTCAGCGTTTTATATTTGCCTTTCTTTTTATTTTATTTTTCTTAATAATTATACTACCTGGAATGTCTGTTGATGGAAGTACTGCTAAAAATTTGCATACATATTAGTAAATTACTGTGTGAACGAAATGAAAAGAAATGAAAAAGAAAATAAATGAAAGAAAAAAGAAAAGAAAAGAAAAGAAAAGAAAAGAAAAGAAAGAAGTAGAAAAGAAAAAGAGCAAAGTAAAAAACAGATATAATTTGCAGAATCTTTGATAAATTTATAATAATTCTAGATAGTAGATTTTAATTAGAGTTAATACTAGTGACTGTTCATATTAGTAAATTACTGTGTGAACGAAATGAAAAGAAATGAAAAAGAAAATAAATGAAAGAGAATGGAAAGAAAAAAGAAAAGAAAAGAAAAGAAAAAGAACAAAGAAAAGAAAAGAAAAGAAAAGAAAGAAGAAGAAAAGAAAAAGAGCAAAGTAAAAAACAGATATAATTTGCAGAATCTTTGATAAATTTATAATAATTCTAGATAGCAGATTTAAATTAGAGTTAATACTAGTGACTGTTCATTATTGGAGTTTAACTCTTAAATATTTCCTCTTAATTGTTGCAATTCTATCTTAAC
Organism: Nomada ferruginata; assembly: GCA_963583965.1. Taxonomy (NCBI): domain Eukaryota; kingdom Metazoa; phylum Arthropoda; class Insecta; order Hymenoptera; family Apidae; genus Nomada; species Nomada ferruginata. The sequence continues at coordinate 3,537,511 of OY757214.1, read as the reverse complement.
CTTTTCTTTAGTAGAGCCAATTTTTATAACTTTTCGAGCTTGCTTTGTAGAAATTGAAATTCACTCGCGATATCCGTAAATGTTTAAACAAAAATCCTTGCACGAAAAACGTTATTGGCAGTAGTTGGGTCTCGGCATGGTGATAGTTGAAGTTTGATATTTTTCTTCCGAATAATCGTTTGTCGCTTCTTTGTTGAAGCAAAATAGAATGAATTGTAGTGAAATGTGACTACTTCATTTTGGAGTTTTTAATGAACGTGATACCACCATTCAGTTTGATCTAGAACGTACAAAAGAATATATCACTTTGGCCGAAATCCAATTAACTATTGTTAACAAAAAATAGCAGCATTTTTCATATCAATTCTGATTTATTAACTGCGCTAAAATTCAGTTATTACGAATTAAAAGCAGCTTCATTTCGATATAAAATGGGGAGGCTTGGGGATGTCACTAATCCAATGCTTGAGATTGTTACAGATTCACAGATGAACCCAAATATGCTATACTAAACAAACATAAGTACATACGTCAGAGGCTCAAGAGTGGAATATATAGAATACAGATCCAGAAATATTATCAAAGACACGATTGGAAACTTTAAAATTAAAGAGCCAGCCTCGTCGATTCAATTTGTGAGTTTAAGAATTCATTCTTATAATGCTTTACTAATTATTTCGAGTTTGTGCACGTTTCAGAAGCATTGAAAAGAAGAGGATTCATGAAACAATGTATAATACGAACACACCCTCACCCCATCCCTGCCCCAAACCCCTGTCCTTATTAACTAATTACAGGTGTTAGACAATTAATTAGGCAGGCCCAAATATAAATCGAACAATACATTTAGCCCTTTATGTAGGTAGGATTTGTCTCAACACACAATCTTAGATCTTTATACTGGCAGGTTTTACACGAATTTAAATTATTAGACTTTTAATTAGGCAGGGTTTATAAAACCAAATATTGTTGGCAGGTGCTGCAATTTTTTGGTTCGGTTTCTGTCTGTTCTAGGACACCATGGACCACGAGAGATTAATATGGACTAACCGAAGAGGATTTAAGTATATGTATACTCATACCTACATGAGTATGGGATAGTATCTATTACAGTCCTATGTAGATAGGATATTATTGAAATTGTTCTTTTATTCGATCTGTTAGATGTTATACTAGGTAGGGTGATTCTAGTCTTAAGTTAGCTCTTTAGTCAGGCAGGGCGTATTCGAATCTAATCTAAAATTTAAGAAAGTAGGGTTTATTTTTAAGTTATGTCTTAGCTTTTAAGCCCGCAGTGTTCACCACTGCAATAATATTTCGTTGTCTAGTTTTTAAGATCATAGGATATATTTTTAAGACAGTTTTATTTCAAGAACGTGAATTCTCTTGCAGATTTTCTTTCAGGTTTCCTTCTGATATTCCATTTAGCTTTCGGTCGTGAATTTTCCAACTACTCCTCTTGTTGTCTTACTTGTACTACGATCAATTACTGAACGTTCTACAAATTGACAATAATAGGAGATTTTTCTTTGTCACATGTTATATTAGAATTAGTTTTCGCGTAATTGGAGGGTGGAAGGGCCGTGGCTAGGGTGGGTCTCCATGCGCAGTAACCTCCACGTGGTGAGACCCGGGCAATCAATTATTTATCGTATAATTATTAAACGTTTAACCGACGTTTGATAATTATGCGGAAAATAATTCGAGCGAATTGACTGCGTATTGTACTTAGGATACAATGTACAATAATGGCCGCTCAGTGTTCGTTCATATCCCCAATTAATGCTTGCCGAGACATCGCCACCAATCCTTGGACCTACTCCGAATCGGAGTATAAATTTTACTCCAATTATTAATTTGGTATTATATATTTTCAGAAAAATCTCGATTAGTACACTTCGCTCGGGACCGAATACGAACACTAATCGTTTGCAGACACGTTTATCCCAGGAATTGTCTTATATTAGTAAATAATTTACTTCGTTATTGTTATTAGTTGAATATAAATAAGAAATTGCGTCTTTCATTAACGATAAAATTGCTCCAATGAAAAAGATAATGAAAGAATTTGTCTAGTAATTATACAATTAACAATTGTAGTATACAATTATCGTCATTATCTTTTTCATTGTGGCAACTTTATTGTTTGGGTGTTAAAACAATATACATCTCTTGGCTCAATTTTTTTTTGGTAATTTATCAGAAAATAATGTAAAGTATAACTTTAAAATTTATTTCATTTATTGATAGTACAATTGAAATAAGAAAACTTGTTAACATGTGTTTCTTTAATTAAAAGATTTTTAATTAACATTAAATGTTTCATATCCTTTGTTGCCTTTCATTGCGGCAAAGAACAAAAGAATTCTTTAAAATTATTCAATTTTCGCATCGTTTTCAATAATCTGTGGGTAACGTTGCGAGTGACACGGAAATGGTAATGGGACGCGGCGTCCCAGAAATCGTGGCCGAAAAAATACATTGCATGTCTTGTCTATTCCTATATCTCGTCGGTGACCATAGACAGTCGATAATCAGACATATGGCGCAATCTCGAGTTTTCGGCCTTTTTCGCTGTTTTCCGCACCGCCAAAACCGAATTGCTGGATTAGATCGTTAATTTAAACAATTACGTCTTTCTCAGCTTCTACCGCGTATTTTTTAACCGGACTTGTCTTAAATTAAAGCTACGGACCATGGCTATCTCCTCCAGCAGTTGCATCAATATGGCATTTGTGGTTTAAAAGTTATTAACAATTGAAAAATCGGCAAAAATGCACTCCGGGTCACTGCAATTATCTTAACTCTTGGTGGTTGTTGCTTAATAAATCGGGTCTCAAATGAAAGGAAAAGGAATAAGCTACACAATAAAAAGTACCCCGTTGGTGTAACTATATGTAGTTGGCCGCAATAACAATGTTAATTGTTTAATTGTTTATAAGAAATAAACTTCACATGGAATCATGTTCACACCTATTGTAAATGGTAGCTTATACTTCGAGCTTTAATTTATCTCCTCTGGTCATTGCTGTATCTCTCCAGGAAGTGGCAGTAATAGCATTTGTTTATATTTTTTTTAAACAAATTCAATTATCTCGGCTTCTATTGGGCCGATTTTAATCAACGATCTCTCAAATTGAAGCTCTCGGTTCAAGGAACATTATGATTCACTTTTGGAAAACGCTTCGTGTATAACTTCGGTGCAATTACCAAACGAATTGTTAAATTGTTTATAAAAACTAAATAGCCCATGTAGCATTTGTAAATCATTTATTGACGTGTAGCAGCATCCTTTGGCTTTATTTTAAGCACTCGATCATTAATCTAGCGCCTCCAGAAGCCGAGATAATTGCAATGACCCGGAGTGCATTTTTGCCGATTTTTCAATTGTTAATAACTTTTAAACCACAACTGCCATATTGTTGCAACTGTTGGAGGAGATAGCTGTGGTCCGCAGCTTTAATTTAAGACAAGTCCGGTTAAAAAATACGCGGTACAAGCTGAGAAAAACTTAATTGTTTAAATTAACGATGTAATCCAGGAATTCAGTTTTGGCGGTGCAGAAAACAGCGAAAAGGGCCGCAAACGCGAGATGGCGCCACGTACTTTTTTCTGTGGTTGCGAGCCACCGACGAGATTTGTATCATGTCTGTGTTTTAACCTAAATCGTAAACATCAAAACGAACGCCGCATGAACGTGTTTTTTGATCGGCGTTCGGAAATATAAACAATATTAATATAAGTAATAGTACTTGTCATTTTCGCTAATATGGATAATAATCTTCTGGATTTAAAAGCAAACGATACTGTTCAAGTGAGTATTTAATATTTAAAAGCTTTTAATGGGAATCAAATTTAGTTGTATCCATGTTTTAGGTTAGTTTGAAGTAATATTCCCTGTAAATTCGACAGAAATATTTAATGAAAATATTATTCAGGTCGTACAAAAGTAACATCGTACGTCAAAATAGCTCGTGTGTATCTGAATTTTATAGACAATATCAATTTTCTTGCACAGGTGTAGATAAAGTAGTAACACATAATTATATACATACATACTCATGCTACATTTAAAGTTCAAATTTGTATGTTTTGTTACAGGGGGATATGTCTAGTTTGGATAAACTAACACAATCGTATATGTTGTTGAAGAAAAGAATTTGTGGAACGCAGTAAGTTATTTAAAATATTAATAACATAATTATAGCATGCTATTTGTTCAATGAATATCAATGAACCTTTCATTTTCAGTGAATTAATTAAACAATACAACGATAAACTAAAAGAATGCGAAAAACTAAAACAAGATTTAGATACGTCTACTAAACAAACCAAGAAAGTCACGTGCAACTATAATTCTACGTTAGCTAAAGTTATTAAATTGGAACTCGTATGTACACAAGTATATCTTCAAAATATTTATTCTACCATAAATACTATTTTACTTAATTCTGAATAAAATTTTCATTTTCAGCAAAACACGGAATTTAAAAAAAATATTCAAAGTCTTACCACGCAAGTAAATGATCATGCAATAAAAGCAGCTGCGGATCAGCAACATATACAACAACTAATATGTAAAATAAAAGATGTAGAGGGAAGTCAGAACGATAAGATTATGCAGTACGATTTGGAAAAATCTTCCCTACAAGGTATGCTGTATAATACCTTCGATTATTGCGCGAGTTTTAAACGGTGCAATATTATTTTCAGTCAAAGTCAAGGAATTGGAGCAAGAGTTGAAAAGTATTAAGAAATCACACGACGTAAAAACGAAGAAGAAAGAAAAGAAACTTCCAATAGAAAATGAGAATAGTAAGATTATTTAAATGAAGAGATGCAGTGGATTAAAGTGGCAAACTATGAACAATTACGTTTGAAACTATTGGTTAATTTTGAATGTAACATTATATTTTTGTTTCAGAAACAAAATTAACAGATGTTGGAACCAATACAATGTTAACTACAGATATAATAATACAGAAACCACAAGTTTCAGAAAAGTGCACATTAACCGACGAGTTTTATAATGTCAAGGAAGACTTGTATCCTATATTTTGCGCTAAATGCGAAATTCGTTTAGAACCAGCCCCGCTTGAAAAAATATGCAAAATTATGGCCAATTCGTGTCCGAAGCTAATTGAAAAAATTTCGTCCCCGCAAAAGAGGGCTCCATCTCCGATACCAATATCAACGAGTTCGTATTTAATTTAATACAATAATTCTGCTCCATAAATATTTTGTTTAATGATTATGATTTCAGGTTTAAATAACGAACAATGTAAAACAGAAGATTTGCCGATCCTATCAGATACACCTCCGCCGCATTTACAAAATCAAAACAATCGTACTGATTTTATTCCAGCAAATTTATTACCCGCGTCATTAAATCGTACAAACTATTGCAACAACTTTTCTCCGGAGTCAAATTTAATGAATCCGAGCGCCTACTACATTGGATCTGCCCCAATTAATCATTTATCAATGACGAATTCCAACGCACTTAATCAGAATAATCATTGCGAGAATATCGCGACAATGGCATCTTCGCTGTCCATTATTTCTTCGCTACAGAAAAGGATCGACACGTTGGAAACGAAAGTGAGGAAGAAATTGAGCAAAAAAAAGTCAGAGCAGAGCAACAGTTTTTGTCAACATTATCATCCGAATCCTTGGCAAATGTATGACATGAATAATTCCATGCAATTCAATTTTATCGAATTGTGGAAAAAAATGGCAAACTTCTATGAAAATAAGGAGAGGAATGACTCCAATGCGCATAAAAAATCACGGAAATGTAAACTTTCTCGATTGAAACTGGCAGCCAAAAGATTGCAAAGTACGCGCACGGGTTCGTGGAAAGTTGAATCAGTCCCGAGAAATATCGAACAAAATCCGCTTAGGAAAAAGCATAAAAAAAGTAAGTATCGATATTCTGCGCATTTGAGTAAGTCTGAAGCTTTTGTAAATAGCACCGAAAGTATAGAACAATTGGACAGCGATTCTGATGTGAATTCGTCCATCGATACGTTCAACGATAGCGGTGATAGCAAAATGAATATTACTCTTAAATCCGAGGAAATAATACCACGCATCGATGTGACTACTTCGCAGTCCAATAAAACAAATATGAACGGAACGGATGATATAGAAATAGTACGAAATTCCACAGAATCTATTAAATCGACGGGAGGTGAAACTGACTCAGGAATATTGTCCGACTCCGTCGAATCTGGGAAATTGTTGCAACTTGAAGTTATGGACGTATCTTCGGAATTAAAAGAGCATGAAAATACTTCGGACACAAGGTCTTCCGAAGAAATTGAATCCTGTATGAATGAGAATGTTCGATTGCAGAAATCTTCGATAAAAGTGGCGTCGAATTTAATGAAGCGTAACAAATTACCCGAAGCAAATGTAACTTCGAAATTAATACAAAGGACGGATGAATACCTCGAGGAAATTGAGCATAGGCACACATCAGACATATCTCAATGCGATAGTGCAGCATCAGAAGTTAGAACTGACACGCCTCGTACTCCAAGCGTTAATAAGAAAAGGAAATTAAGTGAACTGGAGTTGAAAAAGTCTGGCAATAGGCAAGACTTATTAAGGAAATTAAAAAAATTGAAAAGGAATAAAACACCCGTAACGAGGTTGCAAAATGTATCGGAACATCGGGATGCGCAAAATGACGAGAATGAAAATTGTAATTTTCCTCAAAAGCAAATGGATACAAGTTGTAATCTAGGAACGATTAAAGATAATGTTTATGTTCCTAAAAAGAAACCTCGTATTGCACACGTACCTAAAATTGCAACGTTTGAAGAAAATAAGTCACTAAACAATACTTTGCAGTTCAAGAAACGTTTGGTAAAAAATATAGAACACACGTTTCTACAAGATACCAGATATGATTACATTGCTTTGCATGAATCAACAAAAGATGACAATGAATCTGAAACGATGTGCAACGATAGAACAGAGGAAATAAGAACAACTACGTCGAGTACGGAAAATTCTACTCGTCAAACCGTTGTAGAGCATAAGATTAATAAAATACCAATAGCTGAGGCTGCGCGTACGAATTCGTTAGACGTAGATGTGAATAATCATGATCACTCTGATATTGAAGCAGACGTTAATCATTTTTCACATGGAAGATTAGAACATAACGAAACAAAGACTGCACTTAGTAATCGAAATGAGAGGTCGGAACATGGACAGAGAAATAATTTGCTAGATATAAGTATAACGTGTGAAGTAAATAATCCAGACCAACGGGATAACGGGGATTCGATTAAAATGCCAGAGAAGAACGATGCAAACGAAACAAATTTCACCACTGAAGAAACGAACAAAAACACCGGAACTAAGGAAGACAATTTTAGTACAGAACATAAATTAAAGTTACACTGTCCGCTTACAAGATTGCAGAAACATGTTCATGGTAATAAATGCCCAAGTAAAACTTGTAAAAATCAGCATAAGGAACTTTCGCGCGTTCATTTGATAGCAGGTAAGAATTCTCGTTCCACTTGGCCATACGCCCGACGGAAAATAATAAGCTACCAAAAATACTGTGTATTAATTTCAGATAAATTTGTGAAGAAACAATTGCAAAGGCTAATAGATAGCGATTGGGAGAATCCTGTACATCGTGATGTAATTGAAAAATTGGCCTCCGCGTGTAGTGCTCGTATCATAGCCAAGTTAGTATTACAATAAGTGTTACAATAATTTTTAAGACGATGGATTATTGACACGTTCCATAATTTCAGAGGAATCGTGGACTTCCTATGTTCAGAAGAAGAATGTACCAAGGGTTTAGACAATAGCCATACACCGCCCGCACCTTTAATGACAAAATCGCAACAAAAAATAGTTGCGTTATTAGTTGATTTAGAGGAAGCGAAACCCACAATGTTTCATATTGTTCAAGCTGGCATTGAATACAAATTATTTAGACTTAATCAGACTACGGAGGTCTGTCATTCTTTCACTATTTTAACGTGTCGCACAGAAATGGACAATGCAATGAATGATTCGATTATATTTGTATTTTCAGAGGACAGTCATAGAATCTCTTTCTAGGATGTACACGGTATTAGCGCGAATTAAAAAGGATCGAGAGAAAGTAAGAATGTTCTGCTGCGATGCCTTGTACTGTTTAGGGCTTCACGCGATAATTATTTTGTATACAGTATTCACTTGTTGGCCAGAGATACTTCCGAATAACGAAGCAAATAGTATGTATAATATTTTGTAGAAGTTAAACGCTATAAGAATCGATTAATAATTCAATGTTCGTCGTTTATAGAATTATTACCAAAATGCATGGCGCATCTCGTAATGACACAACAAGCTACAGATTACCCTAAACTCTTTGCTTTGAAGAACTTGCTATCAGTATTCTATAAATATCCAATGGGAACCTTATCGAAAGATCTATTAGCAGAACTTTTAATGACTTTCAAAGGTACGCAAAATCTGTGTTACTTTGTCGATTACCATTTAAATGTGATTATATTATTATTTTAAATGCGGTCATTTTTCATTTTCTTCTTCAGAAAAATCTTACACAGAAGTTGGAACGGCTATAATAATTCTCGCGAAGAGGGAAGGCACCGCGTGGACGTACAAAAATATAATTAGGGGTGCATTATTGCCAATGATAATTGACAATAAAATTCCAAACACGTATGCGGCATTTTGTCTGCTCGGTAAGTTTTACATATAAACACTTCAATGGCGACTTCCATTAAAATATTTATTCGTTCTATAGGAAATCTTATGCGCGTCTTCCCAATAGACGATAAGGACAACTCGGTTGGTGGAATCGTAGAACAGCTATGCGATCTAATAAATTCTGGCGAAGGTATTCGTCGTGATCATTTACTCTTTTATAATGTACTTAATTTATATTTTATTCGTATCTCGTAACTAATATCGAATTTTTAATTTTCCTATTAGGTCCAGACGAACAGAAAGAAGGCGTTGTATCGGCACTATTGAGTTTGTCGAGGCACCAATTCGACGCGGTAGTGAAAAATACATTGAAATGGACACCATCCGCGCCCCTTCACGAACGGACAATAGAACAGATGAACGGGTTATTCAATTGGAGAAGCGTAGAGTTTTGGAAAGGTTACTTGATAAGGAACAAACAGCTGCTGAATATGCAGAGGACGAGTTAAACGCAACGCGCATTCTTTGTTCTATCATATGTAACGCGCATCGTTGTGATATTTAATGTATAATAATTTATACCATTTAAAGTCTTGAACACCTCTTTTGTTAGCGAGCGTTCCGTTATTTTAAATGTATTTGATATTTTCCATTAGCGTTTCAGTTATTTTGAATATATCCTACGGTTTAAAAACTCGTCGGATATGCGTGGGAATTGTTGCCAATTTTTTCGCGGGTCACGTTTTTTTTTATATTTCTAATAATATAGTTTAAACATTAGAGTAAGAAATCAAACACTAATTGTGACACATCGTAGTTCCTTCTGTTTTTTTGTAATTTCTTGTATTGCATGATGTACATACAATCCTCTTTCGAGGATTAATGTGCTATTGTATCTGTATATATATATATATAATTATGTTGCGTGAAAATAGTTGGAAAGATGAGCGAAGAGGGTAATGTATACTCTGTAAACCAAAGAGACCTCTTTGTACGCGAAACGAGCATACTTTATTTTGTTCTCGCTTAATGTGTAGTGCAAATATTATTACTTTAAATCTGTATGCAATGTGAAACTAAAAGCCGAGAAGGAAAGAGAAACAAAACGGAAGCGTTTTGTTACAACATTAAATAAAAAGAAAAATTGATTTTCTATTTATCGTTTCTTCACTGACAGTAGCACCGACGAGATATAGGAATAGACAAGACATGCAATGTATTTTTTCGGCCACGATTTCTGGGACGCCGCGTCCCATTACCATTTCCGTGTCACTCGCAACGTTACCCACAGATTATTGAAAACGATGCGAAAATTAAATAATTTTAAAGAATTCTTTTGTTCTTTGCCGCAATGAAAGACAACGAAGGATATGAAACATTTAATGCTAATTAAAAATCTTTTAATTAAAGAAACACATGATAACAAGTTTTCTTATTTCAATTGTACTATCAATAAATGAAATAATTTTTAAAGTTATACTTTACTTTACATTATTTTCTGATAAATGACAAAAAAAAATTAAGCTAAGGGATGTATATTTTTTTAACACCCAAACAATAATGTTGCCACAATGAAAAAGATAGTGACGATAATTATGTATACTACAATTGATAATTGTATAGGTACTGGACAAATTCTTTAATTATCTTTTTCCTTGGAGCAATTTTATGGTTAATGAAAGACGCAATTTCTTATTTACATATATTCAACTAATAACAATGACAAAGTATCTCATTTACTAATACATATAAGGCAATTCCAGCGATAAACGTGTCTGGAAACAACAAGTATATGCACAAGTTACACAATTGTTATAATTTAAAATAAGCTTTAGCATATAAAGTACGTAAATATTAGTATAAGTTTTATCTGTAAGATATATTGTATATTAACTTTAAAGAATAGCTTTATACGTATATTAGATTATTTATGTTTATACTATTTTTAGTGTTACATAAATGTTAGTTTAGAATTGATACAAGTTGTTCGAAGTTTAGTTGTTCGATGTATTGTAAATAGATATAAATAGAATAGTTCATAAGTATCTGCTTGTAAATTTAATTGGGACATTATTGTAACTTGTATCTTCATTAATTACTTTAAATAAATATTCAATGAAAAGAATACCACTACTCTTTTTACTTTCACACCTTACCAATCCTTGAAAGAACCTAATTCCAATTCCTTATACAAGAAGTACCGTGGACGAACTTTAAATGGAAAGTTCTAAAGTGGGAAACTTGTCAAAATGGCCCTATACGTTATTAAAATGAGCGCTGAGAAATTCCTGGAACGTGACGTCATTTCCAAGAATTGCTGCGATGAAAGACCTCCTCGCATATCATATTCTCCTGATACAAATCCATGATTTTCAGTCGGCCAAGTGCCGAAAATCTTGGATTTGTATCAGGAGAATATGATATGCGAGGAGGTCTTTCATCGCAGCATTTCTTGGAAATGACGTCACGTTCCAGGAATTTCCGATCGCAAAATTTCTGAGATTCTGGCAAAAATATCTCGCTGAAAATCGTGGATTTGTATCAGGAGAATATGATATGCGAGGAGGTCTTTCATCGCAGCATTTCTTGGAAATGACGTCACGTTCCAGGAATTTCCGATCGCAAAATTTCTGAGATTCTGGCAAAAATATCTCGCTGAAAATCGTGGATTTGTATCAGGAGAATATGATATGCGAGGAGGTCTTTCATCGCAGCATTTCTTGGAAATGACGTCACGTTCCAGGAATTTCCGATCGCAAAATTTCTGAGATTCTGGCAAAAATATCTGGCTAAAAATCGTGGATTTGTATCAGGAGAATATGATATGCGAGGAGGTCTTTCATCGCAGCAATTCTTGGAAATGACGTCACGTTCCAGGAATATCCGATCGCAAAATTTCTGAGATTCTGGCAAAAATATCTGGCTGAAAATCGTGGATTTGTATCAGGAGAATATGATATGCGAGGAGGTCTTTCATCGCAGCATTTCTTGGAAATGACGTCACGTTCCAGGAATTTCCGATCGCAAAATTTCTGAGATTCTGGCAAAAATATCTGCCTGAAAATCGTGGATTTGTATCAGGAGAATATGATATGCGAGGAGGTCTTTCATCGCAGCATTTCTTGGAAATGACGTCACGTTCCAGGAATTTCCGATCGCAAAATTTTTGAGATTCTGGCAAAAATATCTGGCTGAAAATCGTGGATTTGTATTAGGAGAATATGATATGCGAGGAGGTATTCGACCCCGGCAGTTCTTGGAAATGAAGTTGTATTCCAGGAATTTCTTAGCGCATTATTTAATAACGTATAGGGCCATTTTTACAAGTTTCTCGCTTCAGGACTTTGCATTTAAAGTTCGTCCACGGTACTTCTTGTGTAAGGAATTGGATTTAGGTTCTCTCAAGGATTTGTGAGGTGTAAAAATAAAAAGAGCAGTGGAATTCTTTTCAATGAACATTTATTTAAACTAATCAATGGAGATACAAATTACAATACTGTTCTAATTCAAATTAACAAGCTAATACTTATGAACTATTCTATTATATCTATTTACAATACATCTAACTAAATACTAAAAATAGTATAAACATAAATAATCTAATACTTATAAGCTATTCATTGAAGTTAATATACAATATACCTTACAGATAAAACTTATACTAAAATTTAGGTACTTTTTATATGCTAAAGCTTATTTTAAATTACAACAATTGTGTAACTTGTGTATATGTAAATTGTTTATTATATCTTTCCTTTTATATTTAGGATATTCAGTAGAACTTGTAGTAAAAGCGATATTAAATTTTATACAAGATCTCCCGAATGCACTGAATATAAAATAAAACATATAATAGATATACATAACAGTTGATTGCACAATTGTTCTAAATTAATCGAATGCGCTAATAACAGTTACAAACTATTTTTATAAACCAATTTACTATAACTAAAGGATAGCTAAAGGATAGCTAAAGCACTAACGAGATATAGGAAAGCATTCACATATATTCACACAATCGTATGAGTCCTGCCCCCAATACTACTTCAGTAAATAATAGTTCTTCAACTGATCACTGTTCATGAGCAGAGGACGCTCAAATCAGTGTTGGATTTCTGAGTCGGTATGGCAGTCACGTTGGGCCACGAAAGTCCATAAGATGTCCTGTCTATTCTTATATCTCGTCTGTGACAGTAGTAACCCCCTTGAAGTGCAGACTTAAAATAATTTCCAGTCGCACAAGTTTGATTATTATCCGATGCATTTCGAATGCAGAAGCTACACGGCGAGATATGCAGTGAAATGAAACATTGGTCAGACCAGCTGAATATTCATAAGATTCCAGTCTATCGCGCGAAGACCATTGACCTGGACTCAGGATAGCGTTCATTATCGAAGTACATAATGAGCATTAAATAATAATTAGGAGGTGTCTGGACTTACATACCACGACGACGTCTAGTCGGAATGACGACGCGTGCAAACGAAATCTTCGCGAGAAGTCGAGTTCACCGATTCTGGACGGATATTAGAAATTCAAAATCCAAATATGCCTTATTTAATGCCCCTAGTTGCGTTTCCAGTCTCATATTACTCTTGCTTACTACAGCTAATCAAATGCGCTGCATTGGAAGTACGAGTACACGCTTGCAACATCGTGCTATTTTGCACGATAATTATTTACATTCGCGTAACGAACTTCGTCGTCCGCGATTTAATGAAACGAGCACTCGAAATACATTATTTTTCTGGTTTAATTTGATGGGAAGGTATATGAAGGATGAAAAGCAGTAACATGTACGATCTCGCATATTTATACTATTTAACCGTTTCGGGAAACAAGATTACAAGTTTTTATTCCTCTCAATATAATAATAATCATAATAATAATAAAAATAGATAATAGCAATAATAATAATAATAGAAATAATAATAGAAATAATAGCAATAATAATAATAGTAATAATAATAATCAACATATCGTAAGCTTCCATACGCAGAGCACGCTAAGTTAATACATGTACATGGTTTCTTTACAAAAATAATAACAATGTGTCGATGCAACATTGCGGATCCAGTGATCAATCTTGTCTAGCTAAATGACACTTTAGCAGCTTTTTTTTTACCTTTGGATAGATAACTCTCGTATAATCCCCGTTATTCATTCATCGTTCAAGTTCGACTAATTCGAAGGGGCGCACCTACGCGTATCCGCGTACGCGCCACTCCTTCCGTTCGTCGTTCTCTTTCTTACTTTTTCCCTCATACACACAAGCGCGCACACAAACACACATACACACACTCTTTCTCTCACTATCTCTATTTTTTTCTTTTTCATTCGTTTTTATAAATAAACTACTTTTATTTGTCAGTTAATCGACATTGTCTTTGGTACATTTACAACGAACAGCATATACCGCGACAGAGAGTACGGATTTGGTATGTCGGACGGGGTACCTACCATCCGCCGTCATAAAGCGCACGCAATTCACGAAAAAAAAGAAAAATTTCTCTTGGAGACCATTCGCGTGTCCTCCGAGCGCGAAGATTTCCGTCCAGAAATTAAAAAAAAACAAAAAAACAAACAAACAAACAAAACGCGAAGAAAGGAAAACAGAAATTTAAGAGGAAACGGAAAAAGGGAAAGAGGCAAGAAGCAAGCAAGGGGAAAGGGAAGGAAAGAAACGAATGCTAAGGGCACAGACGGTCATACGTGAGAGTATAGCCCCGTGCCGATCGGAACGATCGCTTTCGGCACCGTGAATTTCGCGATTCAAGTGCCTTTCGAATCGGTTCCGATCGGCCTGGTCTGTTGGAGCCAACCTCACGTGAGAATCTTCCTTCTAGGATAAGACCTCTGCGACCGATGTCCCGATAGAAACGAAATTCTTCCAAAATTTCCCCGTTGTCCTTGCTCCCTTTCTTTCCCTTTTTCGCGACCGAATACAACGTATCCCTCTCGTGTCTGTCTTATTTCTTGGCCTTTCCCTCCCTTCGGTTCTCTTCTTCGTCCTGATCTTCGCGATACACGGCTACGGCGCTGTCTGATGTACTAAAATGCCATCACTGTCTACGTTTAAACGATCGCTAAACGGCGAGCTCGAGTAATTGCTCTGGATAAAACGATCCCTTTTTTTTTCTTTCTTCCTTTTTGATGGTGGAAGAAACAAAATTAATGCCATTTTCCCGCAGCGATTGATTGATTCAACGGAATTTTTTGTGAAATGAACGATCGGCTCGTCGAGCAATTACACGATCGCGACGATATTAACGTTTGCAAGCTGACACTCACAGTCTATCTAGGAATTTTCTTTGCGATCGTTATCGTACGAAATTTTTGTAAAGCCCTCTGTGTTCAACAATCTGCCATTAAATGATTTCATGGTTGGACATGAATGATTGTCTCGTAAACGCTGTACGATAAATTTGGAAATGAGATTAGGGGGACCGATGATCGCCAGGATCAGTTTCAGAACCTTTTTTTAAGAACCGATGCAACGGAATTGTTACAACTCCGGTGCAATTGAATGTAGTACCTACAGCGTTAGAGAATGAAATTGATCCAAAACAATTTAGTTACCCGGATGAATTGTAAAGGAATGGCGATTCTCGATTGGAGAACAACACAGGTGTGCCACAATTAATTTGCCCGTATGGCTCTGCGTATTTAATAAACGTAAGCTTTTCTCGAATCTCGCGTGGTTCACAGACACACTCGCGTCGGAAATTGCGTGCATTTCTTCTTTTTTTTTTGCTCGTTTTATATTATCTTTCTTTTTCTTTCGTTCGTTCGTTCGTTTATAAATAATAAGTGCGTGTCCTTAAAAGATACCGTATTAACCAAATAATACGGGATAGCGTTAGGAATAAACTGATTAATCGTGATCGATAATAATAATAAAAGGAGAATAATTAAATGATTGTAACTAATGATCGTAAATTAGTAAATTAATAATTATAACCGTGGAATTAATAATTAAGGAGAAACGTAAGAATAAATTAGGAACCAAGTACAAAGTTACAAGAAGAAAAAAAAAATAAAAAAAACCGTATGATCGGGGGATGGGGGGAATCATTAAATTAGAGCTTCTCGTTTTCACGCTACGGTTTCTCCGCGTTAATTACGACTATTTATAAATAAATTACACCGTACGGTTGCGATATCAGACTCGTCCCCGTAATAAACACTTTAGGCCATCTAGCTCCACGCGTTTCTCGGAACCTGTCCTGTCTCGTCTTCTAATTCTATAACGTAGATATTCTTCGGTTTTCTTCTTCGTCTTTTCCGTTTCCTTCTTTCAATTTCGATCTGCCTCAACCCACCGAACAAACAAAAAAAGAACCCCTTTCCCCCCACAGCATTTGTTCTTCTTTTCTTTCTCTTCGATTCTGAATTAAATAAACTTGAAGCTTCGAAACGAAAGGGAAAACACAAGATCTCACGATCGAGCAATGAAGCGAAAAAAAAGCGCTGCTTAATTGGAACACTTTACGCAAAGTTTTAATTGAAACGATTTCAATTCTGTTCTGTTCCTTCAGAGCGTTTGGAAGCTTCCCTCGACTCCACGGCAGTATCTACAAATGTACAAATCACCGTCGAATACAAGATCGATCACTACAGAGCGTTTCAGGTACCGTCGACGAGAAAAATAGTATCGTGCTTCTCTAAATATTCCACGTGTCGTCGCGGTGACGTTCGCTGGTACATGTCGCGTTCCGACCGATTTTCTCGGCTTCTTTCGAATGTCGAGAAGAGGGGGAGAAAGGAAAAAAAATGAAAAGAAAAATTGCGAAAGATCCCGTAGTTATTTTCAGAGTGCCGTGCCGCAGCGAGCAATCAACTCTTTCATCCGGCCGACTCGTCTCCCAATAAATTTATTTGTCAATGGTCGCCATTAAAAGAAAAAAAAAGTGGCCGCACGTGGTCGATCAGCAACGTCATGGTTGTAGTTTGTCCGCTACAACGACCGGATCGTTAGTCAGATAGATTTAACGGAGAACGGAATCGGCTGGCCCTGCGCGGATAATTTACTATTTACAAAAGGTGAGAAACAGAGATTTACTCGGCGACACGGTCGGGATCGATAATCATAGATCGAAATCTATGGATCCAAGGGACATCGGCGGTTACCTTCGACGTCACCGCGACACGCTTCTGCACGTTTCTTCTTAGGATTCAATCGACCTTCGACGAAGATCTAACGAACACTACACCGAGGCATAGATTACTTTTTTTAAACACCGTGAAAAAACACCATCATCGAGTCAGTCTCTCTTTTTCTTTTCACTTCTTTCACTATTTAGAGGCGTTATCAGTTGTTGAGGTCTAATTGTGTCGTCGATTTCAATGAAGCTGCACGTTATCGGCAGGAATACTTGAACTTTCCAATTAATAAATAATTGTGTCTGTATTGAATGAACGGTTACAGGGGAATCATCGTCAGCATTGTTTTCGTGGCGGTTCTACTATCCGATCGATAGTAACACTGGAGTAATGAAAACCGGAAGCTACAGACACCAGAAGTGGTAGGATGTTTCTTGGTAACGTGAATCGTTTCTCGTCGAAACGTTCGCGTTCTCCGTTTTTTACACGCTTTTATTTTCTTTCAATTCTTTTTTTACTCGCGAGCGTAGCGGAGGAAAGGTTGCTCGACGGACGCCTTCAGCGATAGAAATTATCGACCTGTCTCCTGTACCTTACAATATGCTCGTGACACGTGAATCGTTCTATATTGATATTCGAGCTGTACTCGAAGATCGTGACGACGGATCGATCGCGACGCGACAGAAGGAAAGAAACGAAGCGAACGAGTATGAACAAAACCAAAGGAAACCAAGAATAAATAAATAAAGCCGAATAGTTGAACCTGGGGGAAGCTATTTCTCTGCGCGTTCTCCTCTATCGAAGCCGAGAGAAAATGTTCTACGACGGACAACGGTTCTACTTAGCAAGGGATATCGTCAAAACTTAACTGTTATCTTTATCTTAACCGACGCTAAATAACGTTACGTAATTATTCTCCGGTTATTATTGTCTGCTCTAAACTATCTCGTATCTCCGATAGGAACAAATTACTTATGCTTCTTCTTCGTTACGTTCGCGCTAAATGCACTTTCTCTCCCTCTCTCTCCTCCTCTCTCCCTTTTTCTTTCTATTAAAAGAGAGTCACCTATTCAGCAGAGGCTTTATTTTTAAGCTTCCCTTTCTTTCCACTTTCTCGTCCTTTGTTCTTCCAGCTGTTCAGGTCCAGCTATTTAAAGTTTACCAGCTACACATACTTCCTTTTTAGTCCTACGCTCTTCCTCGATCCAAGTATCGATTCCTTCCGGACGTTCGACGAGATCGTCTCGCGATCGATGATCCGTCATTTCCTCTTCTTCATCCTCTTCTTCCTTTAATTCCTCTTCGTGAATACGCGAAGCAAATTACAGTACAGGCACAAAGAGACGTTGAACGTCGTCGAGGACGACTTAGATTCGTCTGAATCGCACGATCGTCGGGGGCAAATGCGTTCACGATGGATATTTATCCCTTCCTTCTTTTTCCCCCCCATTTCTTTCCATCTTTCTTCCTCTCTGACACGCCGCCCGCGGGAACGTAGTTCATGGACGGAGACAGAAAGCAGCTGGGTGAAAGTGATTTTCCCTTCCATCGACGTGGTGTCGGTGATCTATACGCTGGACGCCTCGGTTCGTGTCGTGGAATTAGGCAACGGACTACTGGCTGCATCATTGATTCGACCGCTTGCCTTCGCTGATGGACGCCATTCTCATTGACTCCGTTTCCGGGCAGTTCCATCCGGGCATTCTCGTCTGCTCTATCGCCGCCTGGGAACAATCAAGTTTCTGTCATGCTACACGTCCTTCCTTTCTCCGCTGGGATTACTTTTCATTTTCTTTTCTTTCTATTTTCGATTCTCGTAGAAGACGACGCGATATCGTGCACAGTATTTCTCCCGACGCGTTACAGATTAACCCGTTCGAGGCCTGAATCGTGTTGCAGTTTGAAATTGCGATCGGATAAGAAATATTCCGGCTGCGAGTATTTTTTAGAAATGCAACGTTACGTCAGGCTACGAAGGGTTAACTGTGTTCGCAGACACCGAGGAGGAGTTTTATGCATTTGTACACGGCTATGATCAATAAATCGTGTACAAAGTGCAGTTAGTAGTGAACGAGAATTTCGGTGAATTGAAAAAATCGCACGATGGTCAGGTGTGCGAGGGTTCCAGGTCGAAACACGAATATCGTTGCAAATTGCACCTACTGCACGCTTACCGAGCTATTAGGATTCTTGGTCATGAAGATCATGAGGGAGCGGCTGCGGTTGCTAAACGGCCTCAACTCCGGATCTCGGCCAGGACCATCCACCGTGTCGACGCAGTTGCTGTTGGCACAGAAATAACGTCAAATATGAAATTCGTGCGGCTGAGAACGGCGGGCTAGCGAATTAATAAAATTAATAACAGTGAAAAATAGTGGTTCTGACAATTCGACAACTTGAACCACCCACGATTCATGAACATCTTCGAACTTTTTTACCGTTATCGTTTGATAAAAATCTATCCTATTCGAATACACAAAATACTTAACAAATGATTAAACGAAATTAAACTGTACATTCTTGTTATCTCTGTTTAAATAAATCTACGACTTCGGCGGTCAGCAAAATGATTATTGTATTATCGAAGTATTCCTTTATCCGAACACCTTTTGGATTTGATGCCAGAGGCTCTACTGTGTAAGCAAATCGAAGAAGCTCAATTCGCCCGTGATACGTTTCGTACCTACGGGGGCAGTACCGGTGTCGTGCGCAGGTATCGCCGCGCGAAATAGATCTAAAAGTGTCAAAGAAAATACCCACCTCGACCGTAATTCCTTTTGCTTTCGCTTACAGTGGATGTAAGCCGCTATGCAAATGATAACGACCAGGAATACTGCTATCGTGGCACCGCCGGCGATGCTGGCTGTCTCCAGCATTACACGTTGCCGGGAAGCTGTAACAGAACGGTTCCTTAAGTCTCCTGACCAGCTCTAGACCAGTTCCAGTGAGCACGTGCACTCAGATTGAACAACGGAGAGCACGTTGAATTTACATTGTCGCAAGCACAATGGCAGAAAATTATTGCCCGACGCGATGTTAAGACGCTAACGTTAAGATGTGAAAAGTGTCCAATACTTACGTAAATAGGAACCATCTAAATCCTTAAACTCGCATCTCTGCCCGATGTAACCGTTGGCGCATCTGCAACAGGCAACAGAAAAGGAAAATGAATTACCGCTTTAGACAGAGTGTGTAATATCAGGCGGATAAAAAAGAATGGCGGAACGTACGGCCGAGCTTTATTGTTCGTACGCGGCACTTCCGTAAAACGCGGCAAGAAATCCAGGAAGCTATAAAACGTACTCTTTAGGCACGAACCGCTTGTAATATCGGGCATTAATCAGATAGGTACGGCGTCGCTCGAACCGCCCAATTAGTACGCTTAATAATTAACGAAAAAAAGAAAAGAAGAGAGGAAGGTGCACAATGGCACAGTGGCGAGGGGGAAAAGTTGTCGAAATTGGAAAGAAAGGGGCGAAAAAACAGCAGGAATGACAATAAAAAAGAAAGAGTGCGTGCAAAGGAAAAATGGGCGCCGAACGAAGGGAAACGTATCGATCGGCAGGATTTGTAATTACACGGCGATTAAGAGAATTCTCACGGTCAATTTCACCGTACGGCACCGCGGTTGATGATGATTATTCGCCCTTGGAGCGGAATAATTGGCCGAAACCGCGCGGTTCCACGTCCCCATCGATCCCGAAAAGATTTACGATTAATTGAAACCGCGATCGCCGTTAATTCGGCGAATCAACGAGAATCGCCGCGCCAGATCCCCGGTCACGCTCAATTTCTTTCTTTTCTTTTTTAAAGCGTATTCACTGATAACGGGCGCTGCAACCGTATGCACGCACACGTTACACACGCATACATACGGACGCATCATCTACCATCGTTTTCGTTTCAGCTCGCGCTCGCTTCTTTTTCCATCGCGGAACCGAGCACTTGAGCAACGCTTCCGTTACTCCCACGCAACGAGAAACGTTAATACCGTCGTTTCCACCGAGACACAAAGATCCCGCTCTCCATTTTGCCATGGTTTCTGCTTGAAACACCGGCGAAACCGTTCCGGATGGCATCTATCATCGATATCGTAACGCGTCGATCGATATTGCTCCTTGGATGCTCGAGCAGCGAGGCCTTTCATACTTCCCTGTACGAACGGGAATACCTGCCGGTTTCTATGGTGTTTAATTTGCAATAATTGTCTGACATTTCATTTCGATCGTATTTCGAAAGAACGTTCATTACACCGTTGTAAGTAGTGCCTGTTCTAATATATTGGAGAACGAAAAGCTGGCCAATGAAATAGAATTGTTATTATTATTAGCCTGTTGCAGTAACGTTGGTGAATAGTCAAATGGATCATCCACTTGTGAAAATTTTAAGGAAAAACAATATTTTCTAGCCTGGCCTAAATAAATTGAATCAACGTTCATCGATGCACAATTAATCCCAATAATGTGCGATCTTCACCATGATCGGAGCAAATCGAAGCAATTAAAACGCTTCAGCGCAGCGTGTCAAATGGAGCAAACAAACGGAGCAACGTGGCGAACCATGGAAATGGTCAATCCAGAATCACGGGGCCACTGAATAGGTGGCGCAATAATTTGCACGGTGGCTTACTTTCAGAGCACACCAGTTTATCGATTTAATCAATGGCCTTGCACAAGTAGATTTCCCAAGCCGTCTGCGCTTAATTATAACCGGTGTCGATGATGGAGAGAGATTTGCGCGCGTCCGGATCACGTAAATCTAGTTTTCCTCCGCGTTCTATCGCGTTTGACGTCATTCCGCGCGGGCAAAACCGCGGTGCACAATTGCAAATGGTGCAGGGAATTATGCAGAATTGTTTTTTTTATATTTTTCGCGGCCGTCGATATTCGTTATCCCTTTGCAAATCGCCGTTTCGTCGAGATAAAAAGGTGTGCATTATGTGCGTACAACAGCGGCAACGGCGAACAATCAAGTTCGCTGGTTCACTCGTTAGCAAATGTCGTACCCGTGAGCGTGCACGCCGCAAGAAAGTGGAAACGTTTATTATCCAGCACTTTCCACCGCAGGAATTTTCTCCGTCCGCTTCACGGAATCCTCCGGTTCGTTCCGTGGAAATTATGGGAGCGCGAACGAAGAAAAAGTAGCACGTACGGTGCCCGCGAGAGGAATCGACCTCCGCTGTTATTCGTTCCTCCATGCATTTTGGACGGTTGCTATGGAAGTTTGGCTGATGATCTTTTTTAAAATAATAAATAATAATAAAATGTTCCTCGATATTATTTAGACGATTCAGAGAATACAAACGGAAAATCTTCTGAAGCATTACATACGTTATTTCTCTTCTATAAATAATTTCTACTTCGAAATTCGCCTTCTCCGTCGAAGACATTTAATCATTTAATTTCAAGGAAGCCTATTGCCCCCCCCCCCCTCACTCGCTATTAGAGAACGCTCATACTTTTTTTTTTCATTCAACCTAGAACGCATTCTTTTCCTTTCACTGCCCGTCGCTCGATAAAATAAACAGAAATACAAATAATCGCCACGTCCAGCGATACACATTTTTCCGCCGCACGTTGCCGCCGTCAAAGGTAACCAACACTCCACGTTTTCCACGGAAACCATCGACAATACCTTCGACAATACCTTCGAGCTATGTACCCATTCGGAAAGATCAGTCATATAACGCGTCGCTCCACGATCATAGTTCTCCTGTCCGAAAGAAAGGGAGGTTCGCACAATCGTCGCCGGAGGTGGTATCCATGGGACTCCCATAGGAATGGAGACGTACGTGTCGACGGCGTGCAAGCTGGGATTAGAATCGACGGCGACGAAAGGAGACCGCGACGATCCCTTTTTTTCGACCTTGTCGAATCGGCTGGCGATTATTCCATCCACGGTGTCGAACGCGATTCTCGAGGACAGAGGGTTGCGCGTGAGCGAGAGAAAAAAGTCGGCTACCATGTACGATGTTCACGGGAATCCGACGATCCTTTTTCTTTCATTTTCTTTCTTTCCTTCGTTCACGACGATCGACGCGTGGTCGGGCATTCGTCCAGGACATTTCGTGATTCTGGGAACTCGTCCTGTTCGTTCGAGGAACTTCTCAGGGATTAATTATGATTCCGATACCTCCGTTGGTTTTCTCGGTTTAACAGGTGTAGAGGAAGATGGTACCGATTGTCCGGACATGTCCCGGGGATGAATAGACCGAAATATTTGGGACTTTCCCCCGTAGAATTGGGAAATACGGTTCCCCGGAGGATTTCGGGGTATGTATATATTTAGAATGGCCGCGGCGGAGCTTTATGTGATAGCGTCGCGATGTTTAAAGTGCCACGGACGGGCTCTCGAGATGTTTCTATTTTACGTGATTACTGGAATGGAATCAATATTATCGAACGACAGTACATATTTCACGAGCAATACGATGCAGCCTGCTCCGTTATGCTTTTGTATTTAACGCATAATGCGGTGTTGAGGAACGATATTGAAACGTGAAATGCTACGATATTTGTGATATTCACAGAACTCTTTGGTAGTGTAGAATTAATATGTTCAATCACGACAATGGGCAATATATGAATGCTTCACTTGCCAAATCGATTAACTCCACTTTTTGAATTTTATTAAATTTTAATGTCAAAACACTAATAAACACTAATAAAGTATTTTGACATTAAATTTTAATAAAATTCAAAAAGTGGAGTTAATCGATTTGGCAAGTGAAGCATTCATATTTTACTCTGCCGACGTTTTTATAAGAATAACAAAAATATCCGTCCAATTCGTGAAAAAGTACACGCATAGCAACTTTGGAATTTCTATCTTAACCACCGTAAAAACTATAAGGAACTATGTATGTACAAACTACCTATTACCTGACAGAGAAGTACAGACAATTGTACCGTTGTACTGTTACAATGTTAATCGAATACCTCCGGCGCTGAATTAACCAGCCGCTCATGTGCAAATCGATCTCTGTGCTACACGATCGCGCGAACCGTCGCGTTTTCAATTCGATATTTTCGTCGATACCCGCGACTTGCAACTATTTACCAAGGGTGTGTCTCATTGCGTAATACATATTCCAAAGCGTCTTCGCCGCTGACATTCCACGCGTGATATTACAGGCGTGTCGCAATCTTTCCAGCGTGAGATAGTTTCGCTGCCTCTCGGAAAGCCTTTATATTACCTCGATTCCGTTCGACCCGGGGCCCCCTAAATGGAACGCCATTTTCGACGTTCACACCGACTGTACACACAAGAGTCACTGTTTGCGAAGCAATCGATGGAAAAAGCTCTGCAAAGTGAATTCCTGTGTCGCGTCGCAGGAAACTATACCGTCTAATCGATGGAACCTTATTCGAGCAAACAAGATAATCGAAAGAAAACATTAACGAAGAGCGTGCACCGATTTACGCAACCGTAAATCATCCTGCGGTCACGTGGCCGTTTTAAAAACGTAACATCCCGGCCGAAAGGTAGTTGCGCGGAAATTTACCGCGAACAATTTAACATAGATCACGGGGTTCGATGGTTATCGGTGTGAATAACGCGAAAATCTACTCCGAACGAAATGAAACTTGCGAATCGTGATAGTACGGCGCGAGGTGTAAGTGCACGTATATAGGTACCTGTGTATCCTTGAAATTCTCATAGGCACGCGAGAAATTCGATTCCGCCGAGTTAGAGTTTTTCCCAGGATGTTACGATCGCGTTAAACAAAGCATAAATTAAGGTTCGACGGGATAAAGCGGTATTCGCCACAGGCTGCAACGGAACCTGCCCCGCCGCGCCATTATTCACGGTAGATATCTAAAATGAACAGCAACGTCGCGCCGGTGAATAGATACGATAGGTAATAATCGGTTAACGGCGGTTGTTCCATCGTACACGAAAAGCACGCGAGTCAAATGCGGCCATAATTTAAATATCCGCAATTGCGCCAAGCCGAGTGCGGTATGCATGTGTGTGCAACATCGCTGGGTTCCCATGCGTGCGCGTGCTTCGATCGCTATTGCGGTTCGAGGCGAGGATTGCACGTGTTTTTTCGTTGCATACCTGCCATTCTTTCCTTTTTTTTATGTAAATATTTTATATAAATATGTATCGTAGTCGAGCAATTTTAGTTCAACGGAAGAGAGGGTGGGATAGCTTCAGATAGAAATTTTATAGTTTACCTTTGCACGCATCTGTGTTTGTTATCTATGAAAGTATCGTTGGTAGAGAAATTTTGTCGGGCAGTATAGAATAGAAATGAAAGAGCGAGGGAGAGACATTGAGAAATGTGCATGTAATATATTGTTCGGTATACTTACAAACAATTGTAAAGGAGGGAATCGACGATCTTGACAGTGAAACATGTGGCACCGTTCAAGCAGTACCATTCCGCATAATCCGGTGGACAAGTGTACATGTGGAATGTGATATTCGGTCGAGGCGTCGGCGTCGGTGGCCGTGGTTTCGGCGTCGACCGCGATGAACAGGCGTCTGTCGAGAAAAAAAAATCATACGCTATCATCCATTATCCTTCAACCTAATTTAATTTCCATTAAAAAAAAAATACCCCCGCTAAAAACATTTAAACGTGTCACCATCGAGCTACAAAAATTTGCTGCGAGAAGTCATGTTCACCCGAGACGAACCGAAAGGGTCCATTGTCCTCGGAGAAATCACGATCGTGGATCGATAGAATCGCGTCGAGAAGGCGCCTCGACGGCGAATTTGCTCGATTAAGTCGTACAACTGCCAATGGCCAAGCATCATTTATCCCATTACCACAGAACGGTGAAGAAGGGAGAGACGAATTGTGTGCGAATGGTCGCTTTAGAAATTCCGACGGCTTTCCGACAAGGTTTACCAAGCAACAAAGGACTCCCGTGTGTTTCAGGGTTGGTCTAAAGTGCCTGAATCCTCCGCCCTCTTAAAAACTTAACACGAAAACTGTTCCGTCCCCTTATCTCTCTAACGCGTCTTTTGTGACATCAGTGACTTCACGATTACCGCCATTAACTCGTTATCGAAAAGGTCTCTCATTACCCACGATACTTGTCGTCGAGCTAATTAACTCGTCTAAAGGTATATATTTCACATTGTCACAAGATTTTCTTCTAATTACAGAACGACTCGAGGTATTTCTCCGAAGGAAACAACGGGCGCGTATCGAGAGAGGGCGTGATTTTTCGCATTTTAGCACAACCAAAAAAAAGAGGCGAAAGATCGCCAGGCACGCGAGGCCCGCCAATTTAATCGGGGCATACCATCGAACAATTCGAAAGTAGAAAATATTCGAGCACGTCACGTGAAACACGGTATGGTAATAAGAGAGACACGCAGAGGCCACGAGCTGCGCAAGAAAATACCTGCGTTCCTGTGCGAAACGCTGCTGCGCCGCACGTTGCATCCGCCCGTGCGAGCTTCGCTCTATCTGTCACCTGTTATAATTCTGCAACGTGCGCTGCGCGTTTTATGGGGGGACATAGACGCCACACGATCCTGCGTCCGCTTCTCGATCGAAGCTTGTTACCATGGTCGAATTTATTAAAGGTGTACTAACATCAGAAAACAATGATTGGGACCACTAATTGTATGCAGAGTAAAAAGAATTATAGAGGTGCAAAATGTGAACCATTTAGTTTGTTGAAGATATATAAGAGAAATTGTAAACTTGCATATATTGGACTAAAATTAATTGGAATTAAGAAAAGGTTAATCGATTGGAAAAGGGAACACCGAAAATGTCTATCAATTTTAATCCCGTCCCATCGAAAGGATTAAACCTGTACATATGTATGTGTTTTATCTTTGAAGCAAAGAAAAGCATGGCTCGTTTCACTAATTTAATTAATGGTAATGTGTACAAGTATGGCTGGTTATCTGTCGTTGCGTGCCATATGCGTTCGAATTCGATGGAATAATTCACGCGGTATGTATGTACACAATTATTAGGGGCCGTCAACGTCCCGAGAGCACAGCACGTGTTGCATTCTTGCAATCTGTCGCCGCCACGCGTCCACTCGAGATTGCGTTCTCTGAATGCAGACAATGGGTTCACCTCGTATACTCGCCTCGTCTCGGTTTACCAACATTTTTCGAGCATGCCCGCTGCTATTTGACAAACTATGCGGTCCTCGAACGCGTCGGAGGATCGCAGTTATGCGGCAACGAGCGCACGCAGGATAGCAGCGTTTTGCAATTTTTATTTTAAGTTCAACTTTAGCTTGTATTTGGTACATCAAAATTATCGGCACTGCAAACGGCGAACGCGATGAATTAAATTGTATTAGATGTCACTGAAACCGGTGTCATCGATTGAAGTTTCTGCTACAGAATTTTAATAAATACTGAGACGAGTGAATGCAGGTATGTATATCAGCAAGATCTCTCATCGACAAGTGAAAAGAAATATGAAAGAGCTTCGTATTGCAGGCCTCCAATATGTACAGCACTGACATACTGTTGTAGACTGTGGTTACAGTGGACACGTGCTCTGACAAATCGTCGACAAATGCATACGTCTAAAATATCCTGCGCACGTGATAAACGATGGAAACGTATGCAGCGACTCTACGAACAATTCGGTTTGCTTCGTCCTTCCGACGCACTCGTCAGGAAGCAAGTCCGCCAAAAGACACACCTCTTCCACCGTAACCACAGTTCCACACCGAGAAACCATCGTTGTCACTTCACCGTTTCACTGTTTCACCGCGAACGACAATAAATAATGACCAATATTCCACTAACCTGCTATACCGAAGAGGGTGTAAGAGAGGATGAGTAGCGTAGCGAGGTAGGGCGGGATCCTGCATCCTCTCGTCATGGCAGTGACGGTGGCAGGGTTATCAGTGGCCGTGGTAACATCCGCGTGATCGGTGGTCCGTACGATGCGTTCGACGCTGTCGTCCCGGTCGCAGGGCGGTCTGTCGTCCTGTAGCCGCTGATGGAGATGATGCAGATGGTGATGGTGATGGTGGTGATGGTGGTGGTGAGGGTGATGATGCAGACGCGGATGATGATGGTGGTGAAGGTGATGGAGGTCGTGGCGGATGTCCCGATGAGGAGATGCAGCGGCGGGCTGGTCCTGGCACGTAGCTTCATCGTCGGCTTCCTCGTCGACGACGAGCTCGTTGCTAGCCACGCTGTCCCTTCGCTGGTGACATCGATGACGTTGCTGTTGCTGGTGACGATGATGACTATGGCGACGGTGTATATGGTGGAGGTGATGACGACGGTGGCTGTAGTTGGTGGTGGTACTGCTGTCGCCGCAGCAGACCTCGCCATCCGCCACCGGTGAACAACTAACCTCTTCGATCATGCTCGCTCCTACCGCATCGCATCCTCCTACTCCCCTTCCTTCGTCTCGGCAGTCCGGCAAACCTCCCACCCCCGCTGCTTCTTCTGTTTCTTCAACGGCACGAGCTCCACCACCTGGCCCAGAGCTCCGACGCACGTGCCGCCGCCTCCCTGTAACCAAATATCCGACAGGCCGGCCGTTTACAGTGTGTTTTATCTCGGCCCGGCTCCGCTTCATCTAGCCGGCTGATCCACGCACACCCGGGGGTAGTTAAACACTGCTCGTGCCAACCGGCCACGAGCAACCGAATATAATACATATACCCTCGCACGGGATATACGTATTTTGTTGGCGTGTGCGTGGAGGAGCATGCGTATACACGCGTGGGCGTAGGGGACGTTGAGTGCGCGACAGTACGTATATAGGTGGAATTTCGGCGATTCAGTTTGCCGGAAGGATGCGAGGAATTTCGGGGATGAAGAGCCGCAAAGTGGGGTTATTGAATGTTATATAGTATAGATATATACTTGGAGAGTAAAGGAAGTGAAGGGAGAATTAAATACTCTAAGTTTGCATTTGTGTTACCCTACTTTTGCTTTGCATTATCAGTATTGAGAATACGGTTGCGATTAATTGCTTCCTGGCGTCAAAAGTTAGTAATAATCGGTGCGGTACTGAATTATGTATTTTATCAAAGCCGTCTTTAACTAATTTCTGCAATTTTCCTCGGCCTCGTTGCAGTGCAATTTCCAAGGGTTATCTGTTTATCTGGCGTTGTTGGGCATGCAATAAATTCAATGTCCCAGCCCTTCGTTTCCCTTCCAACAACGGAACAACCGTCGAGTGGGATGTCTAAATGTCGGTGGGTAAATATTGTCGGACAGATAGCAAACGGCTTCGAGGGTTGTCGCCTCTTGAAGAAACGGGGTGGTATGTAAACCAGAACACAGCCACGCGAACGCGATACTTTTGTGCACTCCCCCACCCCCAATACCACTTTCCACAAAGTGCAGGCTTTTCCTAGACGGGCCCCAACGAGCCATTGTGTCGTCGCGCGGCTACAGCACAGCCATTGTGCTCTGTTTGGAGGTAAAATATTTGCCACGAAACGAAATTGTTTTCCACGTTTGCGTCCCTTAAAACCATCTGCCTTCCCGGCGTCGATTATACCCGCTGATTGGATCAGGTTGCACAGCCGGTAACTATCGACCACTCGTTTCCGTTTTTCGCGAGATTTTCGAGCTATGCGGGCCTATTTTCGCCCCCCTTTGAATACTAAAGTATTCGAGATGAATTCGCCCCCATTTTATTCGCTATTAACATTTCTTTTCGAGGGTACCTACAAAATGTATATACGTTCCATTGTGTAGAATTCCTAATTCAGTTTGCCCTCAATGTTTCGCGATACTGTTTCTCAGGGGACGCTCTAGATTTCCCGACAACCTTGTCGACAGAAATACGTATAATTGTTTCGCAAAAAGTGTCGTGATGTCATTCCGCGACCACAGGTTCTCTTCTATTAAAGGGAAAAAAAAATCATAAATCCAGTGTATCAAAGTGTGCCGATCGGTGTGCACTGCTATAAAACTCGTTATATAAATTTGTTGCCGGTGAAGTCGAACGCAGTTTGACGGAATCTCGACGGCGATAGTGACCGGTTAATAATATGCAATCGACGTCGTCGTGATTCATTGGACGAACACGCACTCGGCGGAAAATTAGCTGCGCAAAGTATCGCAACGTTTTCACGGAACTCGACTGTCGGCGATCCCGTTCGATTAGCATGCTGGATGTGACACACAAAACTGACACCTTGCGTCAAATGAGTGACGTCAATCGTCGTTGGAACGTTCACACTTGCCTGCAGCGATCGATCCTGCAAGCAGGGAGAAACGGCGATGTCCTTTGACGATCGAGCGTGAAAGAAACGCGGACCAAAGAAATCGTGATCGATTTGCATGATAACAAACACGGATAACAAATAGAGATCTGTCTATTGAATCTTTCTGCATTGTCTTTGGAAGTAAGCCGAAATCTTTGCTTCGATTGTTACTCGAAACACCTTTAAAATAGAAAGTATCGCGGAAGTCAACAATTTTGCCAGACGTCGAAGATACTGTGCCAAGCGTTCACAAAATCTCGAAAGACCAAAGGTTCATTGTAAACGGACTAAAAAGAATTACGCAATTTTCGATACATTCTATACAGACACGTTCGTAACGAGAGTACAAAACTATAAAAGATCCTCTCAGAGATGTACATACTTGTCTTCTCTAAAAAATGATTGAAACGAAAAAAAGGAAGAAACGCAGCTACTGTGCAAATGAGCGTGCGAGCCACAGCTAGACCGGAAGTTACGATAAAGTGCGTGCAATTAGAAAATAACCTAAATTCAAGACGACTCGCGATTCCTGTTGAGAAAGATCTCGCCGGGGACGAATGAGCAGAAGCGTTTAACCGCGCGTCGTCGAGGGAAATGATCAATTATCACGAGCAGACCACGTGGGCCGCACTTTAAATCCACACTGCAGCCCCGCTTCGTGTCACCTAGTTACACCGACGAATTTCATCTCCGTTGTCCGAAAGGCGAGCGGCAAAGCTTGGCAAAGAAATCGAGAGCAATATCGATCCGAAGTGACGAAATGAAATAGAGCTCGATCACGAGCGGACGCGAGAAGCAGCGTTGGCTGCAATTAGAGACTTGAATGCCCGCAAAGGACGCAAAGCTGCAGGAATGTTTCCATCGACGCGACATTCTTGATCTGTTCGCGGAGGAACGCGATCGAGCGGCGCTTGACATTTATGGGACCGTATAAAAGCGTGGATAACTTCTCGCGATCTCGTTCCCTGGCTTCTTTCGCGGACTGTTTGTTGGATCTGCCCGTCGTCGAGTCGTTTGGGCCGCCGTTTTACGACACGCGATTTACGTCACAGATTCGTAATCTTATCGCGGTTAACGATATTTGCACTGTACAATTGTATCGGAACTGGGTCGAGGTTTCTAAATATTCGTTCCCTAAATTTCAACAGCAGATCGCTTTGAAGAACTCGTCGTCGTCGTAACGACAAATAAGCACCGATTGATTCAACTTTCGAATTCGTATTTTGGTCTCTCCAGTTTCCGTAGCGTCTCGATCGGGGCCATCGAAATTATGTCTCCTCGCGAATCAACTTATCCGACCCGTCGAGAAACCACGACGAGTCAATAAACGCGACAAATTCTTCTCGTCGCGAGTCTAACGATGCGTTGACGCCTTGGATCGCTCGAGGACAATGTCGAGTACGCGTGCACTCGCGGCGAGAAGCTTTTCTAGCCCCGTCCGCAGCTCGTCTTCGCGAGTCTTGCAAACATTGAACACGTACAAATAGGATAGATCGAGGGAATATCGATTGGTCACTTGCAGACGTTACGTAAACGCGTAACGTACCGTACACAAGCAATTACGATTCTTTTTATAATCGTGCCTGGCGTCGCGTCACGTCCACGACCACCGCGACGGGCCGGGACACGATTAACAGATGTCTGTGCAAGGTAAAAGAAGAAAAAAAGAAGCAAAATTAACGCGGCGCATTGTTCGTGGAGCACGCCAGGCGTTGCGTAAACGCGTATCCGCCGTCGTTCAACGAAAGCAAAGGTGTATCTACAGTTGGGTACCGGGGAATCGTGGAAAATCTTCAATATCCCATTGGATCCCCGTGAACCAGGTGACTGCCGTTAGCAGAGAACGATTATCGGAGAAGAATGATTATCTGACGTTTTACCAAGAGAGAATAGAAAAGAGAACAGCTTCTATATCCTCGTCTCAACTCAACGTCCGGTCGCGAGCCCCCAATTTTTTTTTTAAAGCAATTCAGAGGCGTCCATCCCCTGAAAGAAGAGTCTCGAATCGAAAGGGCGAGCCAACCCTCCGGCAGCCGGGGTAAATGTATCGAGACAGGCACCGACAGCGATTCTTGAATTATACGAGAAATCCTAGGCGTGTCTGGCCACGTGTCTGTTAAAAGCTGCAGCAATCGCAGGAGAAAGAGTGAGAGAGGGAGAGAGACAGAGGGCGACCAGAGATCGACTAGGGTGGATACGGAGGCGATTTTCCAGCGAGAAGAGAGGAGAGCCTCCTGGTCTTTCCGGGGACCGGTCCGGAATCAGCTGCGGCTCGTTTAAACACGGAAATTCATAAGGTCCGCGTATGCATGTATGTTGGGCTCGAAAAAACCTCCCGTCTGCAAAAGGGGAAGCAGGGAAGAGAGATAGAAATGAGAAAGAGAAAGACGGGGGTCGTGTCTGGGCCAGTTTAGAACCCCTATAGCACGGCGATCCTCCACCCTCGTGATCTAACCAGCTGAACTGCGGACCAGTCCACTTTTTCCCCCTCCCGCTTTATCTGATCGCAGGCACGTTAACTTGAGCACTGGAAAGAATTCAATCAGGGATTACACGTATCCTCGTTACATGATAAATCAATGAAGGATCATCCCCGTTACTATTTTACCACTATCTCACCGCTGCCCAGAAAATATTCCGTCGCCGCGGGACACCACGAGGGGTGATTCTAGCCCCCGTAGATCCCAATTTCGATTACTGTCGACCGATGTTAGAATACGTTTCAAGGAACCGATCAATCCGCGGTGAATCAGAGATGCCACCCAAGGACCGTAGAATCCTCGAACACCGCGCCACCACCCCCACAGTAGCGGTGGTTTACCAGCTGCCCTCGACAGCTAGGCGCTAAGCCAGCATCTAGGGTGAGCCATAGTAATAGAAGAAACGGTCGCGACGAAGGGGAATAAGATGGAGCAAAGGCCTGGAACGGCAGTGGGAGGTGCGGAATTCATAACGTCCTAGAGAACCTTAGGGCTCTGACACGACAATATAATAAAGAGTGATGCAGCGAGCGTATACGGAGAGAGGGAGACAGATAGATGGAGAGAGAGAGGGTGGAGCGGGACAGAGGAGGCCCACAGGGTGAAAGGGGGATGAAGAAAGGCATAGAGTCGTGTATATTTTCATAATCTTTCGTAGACGATTTGGCTCGAGCCACCGGTTCACGAGCCCATACACGCATATGCCTCCGTAGAAAAGCGTGGATCGCACATGCTCAGGGCACGTCCCATTCAGACGCGTGCAGCTGCCGAACTCGTGGGACACGTCGGCAGGCACGCGCCTCTTTTGCCTCCATAACCTGTTTTCAAAATTCCGCTCCCCTCTGAACAGACCTCAAGGAGAGGCCCATTTCTTCCTTCTTTTCTCCCCGCCTACTACACCCTGCACCGCTCTCCGCGCTCCTCTGTTTTCTCCCCTGATCCACCTTTTTCGTACTCTCTCTCTAATTTCTTCTTTTTTTACTTTACTTTATTTCCCTCACTTTGCCTCACTCTACGTCGCGAGTCGTCGGTTCCGCCACGGACATCTGTCATCATTTCTGTGACTTTCCACGGCAAATTGCTTGGAATTCGGCAATTAAGGCTGCCAGTCGCGACTCGTCTATGGTCGATGATGCGCCACTATGCGAAGAGGGTTTCAAGAGGCACAAGAGCGGCCCTTGTCGCGGATGTTCTTGGTAGTGGAGTTTGCCCGATGCTTTTGATTGACGCGTTTTAATTGCTGGAGCTTTTTTTCTTTCTCAATGGGACGCTCTGGACGTTTGCAGTAGATTTATGGACGTGCAAGGACGAGTATAGGCGGAGGGGAATCGCGGGCTGGACGATTTGCATGCGTCGTCGGGGGTGACCGCCCTGGGCAGACCGCAGCTGCCGCGCGTGTCGCTGCCTCCGAAATCTCATCGACCACCGCCGTCGCCCTTTCGAGGGTCCCCACGTCTCCTTCTGACCATTTATGAGCTTCCATGATGTGTGGTGGACGATTTCTTTTTTAATTTCGCGATCTCGAGAGGGAAATTGCCTCGACAAAGCGGGCGAGATCTGGCTGAAAATCTTGATAGCCGTAACATTAATACACCGATGTTCATTCAGAATTTGCAGCCTTCTGTGTTCAATATTTCAGCAAACTCTACGATGAATTTTCGATTTTGTTAAGCGACCTTTTAATTGGACCGGGCTCGCAAGCTTTGGATCAGCCTTTTCCCCTTTTATTTCATTTTTCTTTTTTAAGAAATAGCGACGAAATTTTCGGAAAGAGAGGGAAACTGTTCGCCGCCAACTGGGCATCGCGATTCCTCGCAGACGAAAACGGGGAGGGAACAGCCGGTTCGGCCAGGTGGCGGATGGATCGACGCCGCGACGATACGATCGATGGAAATCGATAGCTGGGTTAATCGGAATCGCTGGTTATTATCCCACTTTTCACGCGGTCGCATAACCTTCCGTCATGCTTACTCGTGAGTCGTGTCTGAAACGATCTCAATCTTTCGGAGGGCTAAAACGAAGCGCCACCCTCCCGACAGACCAATTTCCTATCAAAACTAAATCGAATTAAGTCCTTCGATACGCCTCGCTTAGAGTTGAGCACGGGGGCAGAGTTCTTAATAATACAGAAAAAGACGTACAAGCAAGAAGACTTCCTTATAGAACGTCTGATAGCAATTAAGTAATAATAAAATCGTTAATAACATCGTCATGCCGTTGACCACTGTAAAATGATGTACAAGTTTCACTGCAAGTCAGATTTTATTCCACCATAAATGATACGATCGCAACGGACATCGAAAATGATGAAGACCACCAACGAATTAAGACGTCGCAAGGATGCTTGCCCTCAAGAACTTCGTCGAGGTGGCCCACTACAAAAGGTAGGAGCGTATCGAATGAAGAAAAGAATAGGTGTGAGCTGTCTTCTATTCTTACTTATCCGATGGTCAATCTATCAAATGACTCATCGCATGATCTATCATTTTTCCGAATGCAATATATGCATGTATAACTTAATTGTTTTAATTGGACAACTCTCGATGGCACAGTCTATGCAATATCATATTGCACAAGCGTTTAATGATAGGACAATCTCGATACATCGGGCAGATAATGTTCAAGGGGGATGCTTTACGCGCCTCTTCACTGGATGAAGATCAACGAGGTGGCCCACTAGAGAGATATAAAGAAGAAAAAGAGACGCGCCAAGAGAGGGTTGAAAGAAGGGTTCGTGCCGCGTCGGTGTAAAAAAAACGCCATCGGGGACAACGAACCGCCAGGCATATTTATCGCCCCATTAAGAACCATCTCTGTTTTCCCTTGCACCGTTTCACCCTCTAGATTGAAAAAAAAAACCACCTGCAATCAATTATTATAAAACGAAGACTAACGCCGCACGGTTTAATCGAATCAAAGCAGCGAACGAAATCGAACTCATTGTCAGCTGTGCTCAAATTTAAGAAAGTTTACGCTGCTCCGCACGTAATTCATCCCCGCTACAGTAGCTTCTTTTTTCAGCAACGAGACCCCCCGGCTATTTCATATACAACGTGCATATAAATAACTATAGTTATTTAAAATATTCTGCATAAGTCCGCAGCAGTCTTGCCGTATTCCGCCAAGAACATTACAAACATTGTCAAATGAAATACGCAAACGTATACCTGGTTCTCCGCGCCTGGATTTCAACAGACATAGGTACCTCGACAGACTGTTCCCAAAAATGATTTTCCCCAAAAGATATTCACCGACGGGCCAACAATGTACACATGTATCTATAATACATGAGAGCACGACAATAGCGAAGGAGAAAGGGATAGGTAGAGACGCGTGTCGGGCGTGGGTCGATCGATGGAGAAGATAAAAAACGTGCGGCTCTCGATAGCATAATACCGGGGCCGGATAGACGAGCAGGACGTATCTTTTCCACTTGATAGGGCTCGGTGAGGCCTACGAGCGGGCACAGCGCAGGCCGTCGTCGTGTGTGCGGGCCTGGGTCCAAAAGAAGACATGGTCTCGCACATGTTCTTCACCTACCTCGTGCAGGGTATTCATGCCCGGTATTCATGGCGTGCAGCTGCCGAATGCACTTAAACGCCATTACCTGTTTTTCGCAACGCACGCTCGTTTGCGCCTGGGCACGCGCCCGCCGCCGCTGCTACGAAATGTATATGCCCTGAAATCGAGGCGAGACTAATGCGTGTCGAACACCTCTCTTTCTATTGCTCTGCTCCTTTCGCTTCTTTCGGGGAATAATAAGGCTTCCGGGTGTCCGTGCCTCTGTGGCCACCTTTTGGACGAACTTAACCTTTGATTTAGACAACTTCACCGGGATGATCGACCGGCTAATGCGATGGGGACGATCGACGCCCGTTTTCGAAGCTTTTAGAGACGGGGTGTTTTATTTTTTTTTTTCTCCCTTTTTTCCTCTTCTTTTTCCTTCCGAAGCCGGAGAGAATTGAGGGCGGAACGAATGGTATTTGTATGGATTAGGGAAGTGTTTCTTTTCTCTTCTTTTATTCCTCTCGGTTTTGGGGCTTTCGCTTGTAAAGGTTTGAAATGGTTACGGGCGGATCGTAGGGGGTTGCATCCGAGAATTTATTGGCGACGACGAGCGATTGAACGATGATGACCGGCGGAGGTGAAATAGAAACGAGACTAATACGCGTATGGCCCTTCTCGAGTTCAAGGGAGAGAATAAGGCTTCCGGGTGGATGGTGTAGGAGCGATGCGTCCTATGAAAAGAAACGGACTGTGTCTCATTATGTCGGGACGATCGAATTCTTACATAGAAGCATATAAACATACGGTATGCCGTTAATGATCGAAATAATTGGGGAACCTGTGAACGTTCACAAATTTCGGAGCAGGAGAAAAAATGAGAACTGGAATACATAGACCGCCGAATACGAAACAAAAAAAAAGCCACAGCATTGGGAACCACGCGAAATATCAATGTCGGTACCAGTGATTCGCAATGCACGTGACGCAATCGAAGCCGATGACAGACAGAAACGCTGGTTCCCGTAAGAGCATCGCGACGAAGACGCGTCAGCCCACGAAAATAGCGTCGACGCGGAGTTCTGCGTGCGATTACAAAACGTCGATGATCGTCTTCCTCGACGGGAAAGTGGGGCGACGAAACGTAATTCTGCCCGTTGTTCCAGGTTCCCCGATACACACTAGCCACGATTAGTATGGAGCGAGAGTGGTTACGATTTCCTTAGTCAGCCAGCACAATTCAACCGATCATGGTACCACTTTAAAACGGCGAGAAGAAAGAGAAAGACTGATAGAAAGAGAGAGAAAAGGCTGGCGTTATTGTCCCGTGGATCTGTGGAAACGTGGCGTCGTAATGAATAGCCGGTCGTTCGGATTCCCGACAATGAGTTTCTAAAAAACCGAAAGAATCCTCGGTGGAAACAATGGCGTCGCGATTGTACACTCCTCCCCCGTTCACGGCGTATTAATTTCTCTGGCCTCTTTCGACTTGCGACATAATAAACAGCTACGTGGCAAGGCGGACGCAATCGAGACTTTTATCTCGCGATGAAAGGGCCCCGCGTTCAGCAACGCCTCGTCGAGATACGCGGGGATCCAGTGCCGCGAGAAACACGTCAACAGGTGGCAATTTCTGCGTCTCGCCTCGTCAGTCGAGATCCAATCGATCTTATGTAAGTTCCTCTTTCGTCTCTGGCAAACTTCGACCCCGCGTTCGATAACGCACGCGTTTGTGTACCCACTTGAGCCCGTTGCTTTCCGTGGAACGATTCGATAACAGGTATTTCTCGCAGATAGCATCGGAAAGATGTAACGTTACAGACGATCCGACTTGTATAGGGGGACTTCGACTTGGACATTGCGAAACGTGAATGATCAAGATGTTACGGGCAATTTCTACGTTTCGTTCCAGAGATTCCACGGGCGCCGCGTAAATTCCTGACTAAACAGGCCCGAAAGGAGCAACACTCTCGTGCCCGTCTATCCTTTAGCTAACGATACGCATTCCTCGCCGCCCTCAAAGCGGCCGGGGAGATGGGGTCGTAAAAAGTCCGAGCTTATCGCCGCAGCGAGGCGGGTTTCGTGTCGCGTTCACCTCCGATCGACTCATAATTAAAGGTATCAGGCGGCCGACCCGTGTTCCCGCTTGAAATGTGTGCACAGTGTCGCGTGCTAAATTGCCGGGCGACACGGAAATATCTGGCTATCGGCTCGAGGGTATCGCACGTGCCCGCCTTTTGGGCCTCTTAATTAACGAAAAAGGATGCAAATGGGTTAATTAGCCGGGATTGCACACGCCGAGCGGTATCGAGCGGTATCCAGCGGCGCCAGGCGTTTCGGAGCGGCAATTTTCAGCGAACACCCCCCGGGCTACTTTCAGACCTCTGTGCTGTATCGGTTATCTTGTCCGCCGTTTCCACGCTTGTATTCGCCGCGTGAAACCTCGCAGATAAGCTGATACCTTATCTGCATGCCCAAGGGTATAGGAAAGAACCGCGGCCGGCCACCTGTCACGCACAAGTCGCTATTGAAGCCGATTCGGGACAACGGGCACGTTGTCCTGGATGGATTTATGGCGAATGCACTTTGCAGGGTCTGTGCAAGAGGATTTGCGGCGAACGGAACATAGGGGAGGGCGTGCAGCTTTCAGTTTATATTGTGGCTCTGTCAGCGAGTTTTCCTTCAGCTTGGAAATATTATCTCGCGAGCAAATAACAGATTAACGATATTGCGATTAGCTAAGTCGTTTAAGACGCGTTATCGTTACGGTAAAAACGTTTTAAAATTGGGGAAAACACGAGTCTCTATTCTGCGATTCACTATTTCCAGTCAAGATGTCAAGCAATCAAAGAGGTGGACGATTGCAAGAAAAAAATAAAAAAATAAAATGGGGTTATCGCCAATTTTTCGTCGCGGTTTCGAGCACCGACTTGACCCTCTCGGCAGAAGGCTCACGCATACATAAACGCGTGTGCCCGAGAGGGTATACATAGGTGCACACGCGTTCCACAGTGTGTCGAATACAGAAGAGAGAGCAGCTAGGTTACGGAGGAGCCCTTGCGTTGGAAGGGTATCGTTGGCAGGCGGCACATGGTCCGCATCATGATTTTCGAAGCCGCAGATGGTTCCTTCTGCGGTACACGATTATGGTTTTTTGTCAAGCATGTCGGGAGCAGGCGGCAGGGCACGTTGTATTTCTCGATCAATTTTCGCCGCAAAATTGACGATCGGGCCAGGGAACCGTTCTAACGTGTACACTGTAGGAATTGTTTTTTAACCCCAACAGTCGGGGCCAAGTTTCACTTGGTCGCCATTTAAAATGTAAGGAAGCGTGCATTAGCTACAGTGTTCCGTATGTCTCTGTTCAGATCTCGATTATATGTATAATCGAGAGCTCTTCTTTTTTAAGTCTCACTTCACTTCTTCGGATAATACAATTGCAAAGGAGTGTCTGTTATTTTGCTCTGCCACCCGCTGCATTTCATTTCACTATCGCTAATTCATTTTTATGTAATAAAAATATATATATAAATTTTACCACCATCGTGATACATACACAAGTTACCGTCAAGCTGCAGAAACAATAACCATCTCGTCTGAACACGATACACATTGGACTTCCACCGAAAAGTTAAATCCCTTAAAAAAATATAGGCATACCGACTTCTTTATCCCCGAGATCACCCCCTCAATAGAAGAACTACCTTCACTAAAATCCAATCACCACCCCCCAAAAAAAGAAGAAATCATCCCCTATTCGCAACACCAGACCATGCTCCCCAGACAAAGGAGGATCGACGTTATCCGGATGAAAGGGCGATAGAGTGGCGTCGCGACGCGCAAAGAGCCTCGTCAATCACGACAAGTGGGTTAAGGGTCACGGAGCTGGTTCCGGAAGCCGGTTTCAAAGCGTCGATAATAATTGGCGAGGCAGAGAGGGCCGGGTCGGCGTTGTTTGTGCGCGTTTCAATGGTCCGTTCTGGAAGGCACGGCTAATCACGCGACCGGAGAACTGGACAGACGGAGTTGAACTGACAAACGACGGCATTACCCTCCGTCATTCCGTTCGCTGGTGGTGGGCCGGCGACAATGCCGGCCAGCAGGACACACGGCTCGGAGAAAGAGAGCGGTGAACAAGGCGGGCAGGGTGGTTTGTATGAAGAAAAAGAGGAAAACGAAGGGAGATGGAGAAATGTAAAAAGGGGAGGGAGAAAAAGGGAAGCAATCTTCGTTGCTTCTTCTTCTCCGGTCTCCTCTCGTTTCGGCGGCTACCCTCGTGTTCCCCACTGCCACCCCCTACGGTCCGGCCAATCTTGTTCAGGATGACTAGCCACCAGCCAATCCTCTTATTCCGTTTCATTTGCCGATTGCGACGACCTCCGTGTACCGGCGTGCACTTCTTTATTATTCCGTATTGTGCACGTAACCCAATTCAATAGCCTAATCTATTTTTCGTGCTTTTCTCTTGCTAATCGTGGGGACCTCTTGCTCGTTCCTTTCTTTATTCTTTTCCTTCTTTCTCTTCTTCTTGCGAGACTCGTTTTCCTTACCAGTTTCATCCCCTTGGACTTCGAAGCATGTCCATGTAACGCGTGCATGGGAAAAATCTCTGCGGAGGGAATCGATTCCTGTTTTCTGATTCCCTTTGAAAGGGACGTTGCCTGAGAAGCTTCGTGAAAGTATACGTATATAGGTTTCCACGATTCTCGCCGAAATAATTGTGCCGTAACAACGTAATCTGCGGCTCGTTCGACATGGCCAATCTCCTTCTTTCCCCGCCGGCCCCGGGGCCAATTAATTGAAAAATACCTCGAGGAACGAGGTGGTGGGCCCCGTTTGGGGTGTATACTTAGGAGCATAGAGAGATCCATTCTGATTTAAGCGTAGAAAAAGGAGCACGCCGGGACAGGGAGGAGTCGTTGAAACGACGTTCGATCGGTCGGTGTGTATATCCGTCGATGGAAATTACCACGAGGCAGCTATGCCAAGATAATTGGACGGCGGGAAAATTAAAGGGAGCCACCGCGACTCTTGACTCTTCGGAGCGAGCGGAACGAGGCGGAGTAATCTGCCTTGTCTTTAAGAGATTAGGTCCTTAAGGGTGTACAATGCCTCTTCCTTCCTCCCTCCCCGCCATCCTCTGCCTCTTGCCCTTGCCGAAACACTCTTCGTACCTTCCACCGAAAACCTACCACGATCCTCCGCCGCGAACTGTGCAAGCAATAATAAGCCTGGTCGAGCGTCAACGGCGAAGAGTCGATTGCTCTGGTTTCTTCGTCGGGGCTCCACCAGAACGGAACAACGGCAAGCAAATTGCCGTGGATCGAGAAGCTTGGCCCACGAGTCGGGCCGCTTCTCGGAAGTCCAATTAAAAGTGCTGTGTACAATGAGTGGCCAAGCGGCGCGCGACTCCCGGTGAAATAACTTTGTGGAATTCTCTTGTTCTTCCGGTCTTGTTAGCTTCATTGAGTAAGCTCGAGAATCTCCCGGTACACGGGGGAACGAATAATGCAGACAGTCGATGTTAATGGGGAACGTTTCGTCGATAGATCGGTGTATAGAAATTATTCGTCGCGACTCTCATTTTATTTATCAACGGATATTTGTTCGAAGTTCAACGCTGCCGATTTCCTATACATTCATTTAAATCAATTATTCCCCGCGTTGATGAATATTATTCGCGATTACACGAAGGTCCAGTGAACCTTACGATCGAGACATCTCAGAACCAACCGCATTAATCTCTGCGTCGATTGAACTGGACGCCCATAATCTCGTCAAATTAGGAATCCGATGAAAATCATCCGTCCTGATATCGACGAAATTATTCTGCAGACAGATTAATACTAATCGCCGGTGCACGTACGAGAAGGCGCCGTAACAGGCTCGTCCATGGTGAGTCATTGTCAGTCTCGGCATACAAAGTATCCATCCCTTGGTCTCCTCGTCCGAATCCGCCGGTTTATCATCGATCGGGCAAGATTAAGCTCCATACAGGGGCTGGAAGGGCCTCATGAATATTTACCCAAGAAAGCATAAGCCGAGGAATCCTTATCGATGTACATCTTATAATTCCTACGCAATGACCGTCCCCAGAGACGATAATGTTAATAACACGCCGGCGAAATTATGGTTTCGCTCCGGTCTCTCGAACTGTCGCAGCGAGAAAATTCTTGTTCGCAACAGAGGAACATTCCGGACGATTCTGAATGGGTTTAACACAGTATGTTATGGGACACACGCGTCGAGCGCTCCTTATTTCGACTTCTAACTCGTCGACGATTACGTGACCATGGAAACATGCGACACATCCGTCGCGTTTTTCTGCCAATGACGTGGCTCCGGACAATCGACGGACCAGTCTGAACTGGAGCTCCCACGAGCTCCAAAAAGCAATGCCTCAACTCGCTACAATTTAGAAGCTGGGTAGTCTCAAGCAGCTATACCATGGATTGATCTGCTGTTACAAAAGGTATTCGTAATAAATATCAGAGGCATCCAAGCTTGATCGTATTTTTCGTTTTTGCTTTAATTCCTCGCGTGGGAAGATTGCATTAAAATATATTGCC
This sequence comes from Nomada ferruginata, assembly GCA_963583965.1. Taxonomy (NCBI): domain Eukaryota; kingdom Metazoa; phylum Arthropoda; class Insecta; order Hymenoptera; family Apidae; genus Nomada; species Nomada ferruginata. The sequence continues at coordinate 3,494,988 of OY757214.1, read as the reverse complement.
AAAGGAAACTAAGAATTAACAAACATTAAATGAATCTCGATCAACCACTATCCCATTATGAACGAAATCGTAAATTCCTTCAGGTTTCTGGACTTGAGCAAGTCCCTCTCTCTGGCCGAACAAAAATAAATACCACAACCGTACGAAAATCCATCCCTTATGGGAACAACTAGGAAGCCATCATTCACGAAATAAGCACCCTGAAAGGTTAGCACCCCCACGACCCTCCGACTGGGTGGTCAGCTCCTGGTGTCCCCGATCGACAGGCGCAGGATCATAAATCAAAACGGAGCAGTACCGTCATTGACCCAGTTGCGCCGGTGGTAAAGGTGTGCGGCTACCTGACGCGGGACATTCCTCGGTTTCTCGCACGTTTCGTGTTATTCTTCGACCTGCGCCAAGGTGCCGGGCCTTCTTTCACAACCGGGCGTTCCCTTAATCGGAAATATGGATGACTAATATGTAAGTCGCGTCGTGAACTCGGCCGAGACACGTCTCGACTCGACACACGCGCGTGTCCCGAGGTACGAAAGTCTTCTCTGTAAGTCTATAAATGTAACGAGATGAAGGAGCGGCCGCAGTCTGCCTCGTAGAATGTACAGTGCACACGATCGATGCCGGCCGAAAATCCGGCCACCTTTTACCACCAGGCTCCAAAACAAACAAATTGGAGCCGTTTTTGCGACGCCCTTTCCCGGCAAATTGTACCCCCTGCCCTTTCGTGCGTTCCCCCCCCGGTTCACCTGGTACCTGACATCGGGATGGACGAGGTGTTCGAACGGTTCCTTAAGCATGTTTTATTCATACGTACGAGAGAATGGTCAGAACAGATGGGAAAGTGTGAAACGTTTGTGGGTACGTGGTGGCAATTTGTTGAGACGGTCAGCAGGTCGAACGAATTGCTTGATATTGCTATTGTTATTATTATTGGGGAACACTGTTAGGCAGACTTAATGCGTCGCACCAGAATGGGAAGATTTATGGTACGATTTACGAGTGAAGGACACGGGGCACAGATGGAGGCTGCTATAAAAGTTGAACCGGCGAGAAATGGTGAAGACCGTCGGCTGTAATTGGATGGAAATGCGGTACTGATAAGGAACGAAAAGTTTTAGCGGAAGTGTTACAGAAGCTTTACCGTTGCGTAAGGGAATAAAGATAGGGTTAAACGGACTGTTTCAAACTTTTCCACAAAATTGGCAAGGCCGACGTAACCGACGTAAGAATAACCTGTTTTTACAAACGCCATTAATCTTTATTTCTTTCAAGCTGCCCTGTGGATTATCTAAATGAAAATTATCCACCGAGCCAGTTCTCACTCGCACTGCAGCCCATAAATCCTGCATTTTTCACCTGAGCTTCGCCGCGGAAGAATCGGTAATTCCGACCAACGCAGACTAGTTTATCGCCGCTGGCCGTATTTCCCCAGCAATAAAACCAGCAACTGCGTTTCTTTGCACGAGGGCCTGCATAAAGAATGTTTCTATATTTCGATGAAAGATTGTTTGGGTCACGGAAGTGCACGATTCGCGTAAAATTGCAGGGGGAGAAACGTTTATTGCCCGATGAAAAATTTAATTCGGCAGTGGCCTATAGGGACGGGGAGACAATCGTCCGATCTAATCTAAGGGGTCATAAATCCATGGCATTCTCGTGCCCCGAACGAACGCGACGTATCGCCTCCCTTTTAAATTCCAAATTATCGATCGCCAAAATCTATGAGATTCCTTTGAGCTGACCGTTCACGCAACCACCGTAAAACCGGTACGGCGACGTTGCTCACTGTGCATAATAAAAAAGAAAGATAATAAAAAAAGAAGAGAAAATGTCTGCATTAGCCATCGGCACGACAGATTTTCGACCGCAGATAAGGGAAATTTACGAACTGGCTATACAGTTACATGCAAGGCCCGTATTGATCTATAACGGAAACGAGTGGCTGGCTGCATCCGAATGTATTGTACATAATTGCCTCGATTTTTCGTTTCCTTTGGTCGAGAAAATGTTGCAAATTTTTTTGTTCGATTTTTTCGTTAGGCAAACAGTCATTATCGTTAGCGTTACGATTAGGCGATATTTAATTTGATATTTAGATTCCCGTGGTTCTCTTTCTGAAATATCATCACGCGTTCTGTATTACCTGGTCATTCCTGAATTCTCAAAAAATTCTGATACACGGAACAGCGTTTTTCATTATGCTTCCATTAAAACTGACACAACGAAATTTGACAACGCGAGGGGATAAAAATGAGGTGGAAGAGAATCAAGCCATCGTTTCCTCTTCACTATGAAACAACAAAAGGTACAGCTCGTTCCCCGCATTTGCCAGCTCGCATCGTGGCCGTGGAAACAAAACTCCACGGAGTACGACAACGCGAGTGCAACCTCATGCGTACCTACACCCTGACCGGACCATGAAGGCCGCGCCAAATATCGATTCTCGCTAAACTCGAAATGGATATGGAAGCCCGAAGAATGTTGGAATTTTCTAGCGGGCTGCTAGGAACCGACAACGATAGCTCGCTCTCTTTCCTTCTATTCTTCCTCGTTCCTCTCTTTCCGCGGGCCACGCCGTTTATCGTTCCCGATCGTTCGACAAAATCGACTTCTCGGTACAACGACACGCGGGGACAGGCGGAACAGAATTCGAAGACTGAAAATCACCGTTGCCACAATTGCAGTTTGCGTTAACGGGAATAGCCGGCTGATATTTATACTCCCGGGAACGCTTCTGTCTTTCCGTTGCGCGCTGGTTAAGGGAGAGCACCGCGAGATCCAGCCTGGAATCCGTCGGTTCCGCGGAAAGTGCTGGAACACCGTGGATCGGTTGGCCGCGATCGGAATTCCACGATAACGAGAACGCCGTGACTCGTCGATAACGACTGGTTTTCCTAGTCGATGGAAAACAACGTGGCACAGAGAGAAAGAGAGCGAGAGAGAGACATAGAGGTGGTACAGAGGGAGGGGGAGCTGTAAAATGGGACATCGCGATCGACAAAGCGTTCTCGAGATAAGGAAATGTCCTCGATTACACGGCAAACATAGCACAGGTATTTTATCGCTCGCGGAGTCGCGAGTGCGACAGGTTTTCGCTATTTCCTTCTATTTATAGGTCTAGCAATTTGTCGTCCATTAAAGGATTAATTATACGAAGTAAGGAAGATCGAAAGTGTGCCCGTTTGTTCAGACTTTATGCAGGTCGCTGAAGAAAAAAAAAACCTTGTTTCTACACGAAGCGATAATTGAACGGCCAAAGCGTTAATTCGAGTTCGCGTTATTTCTACGCGATAGTAGCTCATTTTAGAAACGTTCTTAGTCGTTTCACTGATAGAAACGTGATCCCGATCGTGGAAGGAAGAAACGATTCCGATCTGCTCGGTTTGATAGGCGACACGGGAATCTGGTTAAACGCGAGAGGCTCGTCAGAGGCAGAAAGAGCAGCGCGAATTTAATCCGCTTACGCTTGTAAGCGACGAACGTGTTCGATAATTACATTAAACGCTGGTCGGAGGCGCGAATCGCCGCGGAGAGACATCAACGCCCGATAATTGCACACGCTGCTGGCCCGAGCAACGCGGCGTGTTAAGAAACCCCGTCGTATTTCACGCCGCGAATGAGGTGAAAATTGCCGCGCTTAATAAACTGCTTGGACAATCACGGGGTGCAGTAGGTCAGACGTGCCTGCAATGAAAAAGACGTGATATCATCAGGCTGGTATTTTTTTAAACGCGCCGACGTGTTCTCCGTGCTCGGGCATTCTCATTTTCGTTATTCTCGGCTCTGTCTATGCCGTTGCGAATTTCTTCCCTTCTCTTCGTTCGTCTTTCTAACCATTTTCTTAATCGGAGTATTTTAATAGAATAGCTCCGGGGCATTATATTGCAGCATGTTATTTTTCATTTGGCATACTTTTTTCATAAAATGCGCAATCATCAGTGTCCCGTGTGTCTCCGTTTCCCTTTAATCCCTGGGTACCTGTCGTCTGCCCATTTTCTACGTACCTCGCATCGGCATTGCTCGTTGCCCAAGGACGTATCGGCGTTGCTGCGTCTCCTTTAGTCGGAGTCGGAATATCAGGTATGAAAATATGACGCACCGCGCCCTTTTAAAAATGTGCACCTGTCCCATCCATATGTCCAATGAAAACGTTGACCATAATAGTACCAGCAACTTCGTAGCCCATCGATCTGCTAATTGTATCCCCGGTATCGTTCACCGTGTCATACCGAACGATCGAATTTCCCAATCCGAAAGATCACGCGCATAGAGATAGTTCCACTTGCGACCCAGCTTCACGGAAGGATCGAAGGAGGCGAAAGAGGTGCACAGCTGAATAACGACGGACGGACGCTTAGACGAGGGCGTGACGCGACCAAGTCGACGTCGACGAACGAAGGCGAGGACGACGAAGAGGAAGACGCTCGACGTCGCGACGCCGGGCACGGGTGGCGTCTCTCGTGTATGCAGAAACGCAAACCGATGCACATGGGAGTCCGCCGGTATAATATTACAGGGCTCGAGGCACTAGGACTCTTTACTCCTGGGTGTTCGTTGGCCGCTTCTATACCGGGTGGCGCGGATCGATCGCGCGAGCCAACGCGCCACGGTGAATATCGATTTCGCCCCCTTTGTCGCCGAACGGGCTCACCGTTCCGGCAGCTTCGATCGCCTTCGAGCTATCCGCTGATCAATAAGTGTGTATCACTCTCTCTAGTCGCCCACGAGACTTCTTTTCCCTGCGAAACGTAGCGCCTTCGCTTCGGGGCGATAATAAGACGGAACGGTATTGGGATTCTCGTCTACGAGGAGGCGGCACACGGCCAGGTTGGTCTCCGGTTAACCTGGTTGGAATTGCGTAAAATTGGGCAACAGAGAGGACGTTTTGTCTCGCCGGTGGTCCCTGTGGGCGACTTTCACGACAAAAGCCGCGACGGTGTACGGTTTTCAGGATTTCTCGAGCTTCTCGGAAGGTGTCCTCCCACCGGAGGCTAAATACACCGTTCCCATGCAACCGCACGAACCTTCCACTGTGACACGTATACATGTATATAACGGAGGAGATAAGTTCTGCCCTCGCTAAAAACGTGACCACCTAGATAGAGACGGATCGGTCTCAGTTGGCGACGTGCAACAATCTCCGTGACGAAACGGGAGGCAAACATTTCGTTCTATCCCCGTTCGGGCGATTGCGATACTCCGATTCGCCACGCAACACCCGGTATAACGACGAGACCAGTCGAAACTAGAGCGTAAGAGACGGAAATGCGGGGTGGGAGGTCGCGGTAGGGCTGGACAGGAGAGAAAAAGAGGGAAAAGTGTGTGTATGCGGTAAGACGGGGACGGTAGACGAGAGAAGGGAAGAGAGACAAGGAGAGTAAAAGGGTGCGTCGAAGGAAGCAGAAGTAGAAGGTAGAGGGAACGTGCGGTCTCTCTTCGCAAGGAGAGACCATAGGCAGGGGGTGGTTCCGTTCTATGGTACCCCATGAAACACCTGGCTCCCCTCTCCTTCTCTCTCACCCCTCGCTGTCCCGTGCAATCCCGTTTGCCTCATGCTACCGATCTTCGTCATATTATCCTAAACTGCATTGGCATCCCCCTAGCCCCTACTAGAGCTAAGGGCCATCCTTGCACGTCAAACGGCTTGTTATGCGCCGGCAAAATATCTATATCCACCAACGGCAGACGGATTGGACAGTACCGTACACTCCGTTCACCCAGGTGTTGCGGATCTTTCTTGAACAGTGCTATCGCTGCTCGAATCGATTCGGAGACGAAATGTGTTAAAATAGGGGTGGCTGAGGGCACAGATTTCGAAAGCTGAATTTTTTTTGCAGCTTGCAGACTATGTACAATAGAATTTGAAGAATGGGTAATTCTAGGTCGTTAACCTTGTGCATGGCATTCTTTGATTTACCATAATCCATTGAGATAAGGCAAATTGTATTACGTTGTAAAGAATATTGAACAGCGTATAACAAGCTTAATTTCTGAAAAAAGCTTCAACGTCGAAATTGCAGGTAAATTCGATGAAACAATTCCTCCGCCATAATCTAATTCTCGCAATCGTTTCTTATCTCCCCTATCACGATCGACTCGACTAAATTTCGGACGAACTATTACGAACCACGACTACGACGACGTCCAACGAATGTAGGTGGTCAAGAAAATAGATCTTCGACAGAAACGTAGGTGTCCATCGAGTTGATCGTTCGGTTCTATCCAGCGGGCCTATACATGTAGGTGTCCAACGACCAGTCTCCAGATTGCGATCAGAAAAACTCGTCTATAGGCGGTCGAACGTTCCAATTTTCAAGCTGAAACGTTCGACGACCGGCGTCGATACACCGTGGATCGCTAATTACGCCTGTCTCCGTGGTCTGTTTCGTGCTTCGAGCAGGAACGCCGCAGCGTAGGCGTGACTCTCGAACGACAACCTCCAGCGAGACCAGTCTATCGATTCGCCAACGACGGGCACGGAGACCGATCGAAAATTTGTCGCCACCACGGACTTCTCTAAACTCGAGGAAATTCCAGCGTGGATGTCTCGCTCGGATCGCCTTGACGGGGTCTCTCGCGCGGGCTCGCTTGTTCCGGTAGCAGCGACGATCCGAAAATAGCGACAGCGCCAGGATGATCGCGAGACGCCGCGCCGTCAAGTTTAAGGTATTGTTCATCGGGCACGGTACGTGGGTGAGGACAGTCATCGACGTGGAGGCTCTTGCGGTCCCCGACCGGTCATTTACGATGCAGAATCTTTTTTTGGAAGCTGCGGGCAACACGATTCTATCTATGTAGGCTAGCCTAACGGGAATCACTAGACAATGCGACAGAATTTTTCGTAACTATGTATTCCGTACAGTTTTCTTGTTTCGTCGGAAAGTTCGAACAGGTATATTTACAAAGATATTAGAAACGGGGAAAGAATCAGATAACGGAAGAAATGGAAAGACGAGGGCAAACGACGGATCAATCGCTACCTATTCTTTCTCTCTCACTTTTCTCTGGCTGTCACAGATACGGGAATCGTACAAAAGCATTTAGCAGCGTACGTATGCGCTTTTTGCCGCGTAGGAGGCGTTAGGATTGCGCAACCGCGCGCAAGGATTAGGATCTGTGCGCGACCGGGAGAAAGGGGTAGGTGGGAGGCTTGATTTCCGCAAATTAATTCATAAGAACGTCGTCGGCTGACGTCACTTCCTGGATACGCGCCGGCAAGGCGGGATACGCTCGTAGACGCGAGACGCCCGTGTTGGAAGAGAGGTCCTCCTCTCTCTTTCGCTCTCCTTCGCTCTCCTTCGCTCTCTTCCGCGCCGTGTCGCGCCAGACTATCCTCCTTCAACGGCTGTTTCTTCTTCTGCCCGTTTATCCTTCTGTTTCACGCGTTTCACCTATACAGCCACACGTGGCAACTAAAAACTGCCTGGCTGGGCGTAAATAGAATGCTACTTAAAACCGCGAAAATAAGGGCACTGACATTCACCAGTCTCGCCGAAACGACCCCCATGGTCGTTCTGTAGGTATGTCGGCCATAGATCGGCTACCGATCTTCGTCTTTGTCACTCTTGATCTCACCCTTCGAGTGACGGGGCTTTCGGTGAGCCAAGATTTTATGTCCGTTTGATTTTCGTTCGGAGTTGTCACGTAGAAATCTTTCAGGGGGGGTGTCCGGAAATGTTCGACGTTTATTCTTAATATTACCAGGGTTGAGAATATTATTTAGAAAAATAAGAAGATATAGCTACGACCGATATGATTGCCCTTATTATATTAAACTCTCGAGACAACGTACAGCTTGGCGATATTTATTGCCGATTGCTAGGCGTGTAAGAATATGTCTTGACTCAATGGAAATATTCAATTAACGAAATGAACAAAATTATTTTCAGACCTAATAAACTGGCATAATGATAATACGAGACGAACTAAAATCTGACTCGATCGGCAAACAATACTCCCAAAGGAGTATTCATCCCCGAGGATCCTTCGATCACGAGACTAATGGCAATTCCAATCCTCCCACAATTCGAGATCAAACTATCCGTAAGGTGGTCCTGAAGCGTGCAATTTCCAAAGTCAACAAAAGGAACCGCCTGGGCAATTATCCCAGCCACGAAGCGGTCAGCCGGTTTCCCTCGAAATCCTTCCCCTATCGCGACTCCGAGATATCTCGATCTCGAGCACAGCAACGTTGTAATCTCATTAGGCCTGCGAAACGTTTCGATATCGAAGCTTATTAATTTTCGCACCGAACGAACGGACGGCTATCAGCGACGCAATTATTATAAATTGACCGCAACGAACCGTGTAACGTTGTTACAACCTTGTCTTGATCATTTCGCACGATAATTGCCAGGAATTGTACGCACCGCGTTCGATTTTTCGGTTTCCACAGTTCGATGCTCGGTAAATTGTGTGAACGAAGGTATAAACGTTCGGCGGGAGTGGCGGAGCTTGTTTTGCAAAGGGACCACGGATATTGTGGTGTTTGCCAAAGCAGTTTGACAAGGAATATCGAATCCTTTCGAAGCTTGAGAGGATTTCGAGTTTTCTGAGGCTATTGTGCGCGGCCTTAGCGTGCACTTTTGGGGCTCTGCTGTTTGTTAACCGCTTACACCGATTTAGATTTGAGATTTTAACGGGGCCGTTGTGGGCTCGGTGGAACGATGGAAATTTTTTCCCTTTTTTTCCCTCCTTCTCTTTTTTTCTCGCCAGCGAAGCGGAGATTTTCCCACGGATTAGAACAAGGATATTGTACTAATGTGTTCCGCGTTAAGGATTGTGCACGGAGAATAGAGACATCAAGGCGAATGGAAATTACTCGTGTCGGGATTTTTAGTAGCGTGGAACAATTATTGCCTGCACTTCAGCCTGGATAATCTGATATTGCTCCTTTTATTATGGTTCACTCGAGGCCACGCAATAAACCACAATTTATTGGTCGATTAAACCGGTACCTTGCGAGCTCTCCTGCGGCCGCGTGAACTTGGACTATCGCTGTTTAAATTGCCACGCGGCCGCAACAAATGGAGCACACGTCGAAATACATAGGAACAATTGTACTTTCGCCAATACTTTCTATCGCAACCCAGAATCGACACAACGTACAGAAGCTGTAGCTACTCATCGATACTGTTCGCAACGATATCCTCGGACAAATATAAGGATCATTATTTCCGACTTTCGTATTAATACTGTTCTCAGAAGTTCACTGATAAACCTTCGCTTAAGCGCCACTCGTTCGATCCCCAATTAGCTTGCGATTTCCCAGAATAAGTACCGCTTAAATAATTCCATAAAGACGCGATTAAATCGCGAATCACTTCATCGTCGGTTCCCAAATAAATTCACCGGAATTTCGGAAATTATATAATAAATCACCACGTCCTGCCCATTATATCCAGATCTTCGTTTCATAAGAACCAGCCCGCGGGCAGAGTTACAAGCTCGTCGGCGGTGTAACAGATCAGCATCGAAGGGGGGGATCGGCTAATTGCCAGGCAAAAATCGACCGGCGTTGTTTCAGAACTTTTCAGGCCGAAATTTTGCCGACAGGTAACATACCGACTCATTAGCCAACCACGAGCGCAATTAGACGTGCCGGCAACCGCTTAATTAGCATAGTCTTCGTTGTTGCGACGCAACCGACTCGCTCTTCTACACCCTCGCAGCCGGACATCCGCGATTTTCTGCACACGAATCGGACGATACAGGTGCGCGTCAATTTTTTTTCCCTCCCGTACCACAGACGGTTTAATTGGGACCAGGAAGCAGTGGAGCCTTGTTCGATTGCGATTCGGTCGATAATTTGCCTTTAATTGGTGCGAAGTGATATACAAAGCTCGAGGGGATGTGGTTGCATGGACAGTGAAGTAAAAACGACGCTTGAAAGTGAAGTTCGAGATCCAGGTACGAAGTATAAATGATGCCAGGACAATTTTGTTTCTAAAGATCGGGTAGAAATATGCGCTGCTACGAGTGGAAGGATTATTTCGATTTTACAAAGAATTATTTTGTGGCAGGGTTGATATTTATGATATTCAAAACTGTGCCTACGTTATCCAATCGATGCAGACGAAATATTGAAAATTGGTTGCTGCGATAACTTGAATATTTCGCAACGAGGGATCGAATTCTAGAAAAGTTTGAACAATCATCTGGAGAGAGATGAGCGGTGATCAATTGAAATATTCAATTCGGACGATAAATCGTCCAGAGCTACGTTAAGCTCCACTACAAAGGCGAATCTATATTGTCCAAGCATTTCGCCGGCCCACCACAATAGAATTATACCCCTTTCGCGTTTCAACTCGCCGTTTAACATACCCCAGCAGTGCAACCCTGTCCCTCCCCTTTTCGTGCGTAATACATTCGTGCACAGGACTCGAGAGGGAAGGAAAAAAAAAGCACCATTACCATCGACTCTAAATTTAATTTATTCCCCGACGACTCGCGTGTTCGTCCCTAAAGCGGAGCGAAAAGAGCTTTCTCATTCAAAGGGGTAGATTCTAGATAGAATGAAAGGCCCACAAACCCTTTCACGAAATTCATTCAACACTCTTTTCGCCAAGAATTCCCATATATGTATGTACGTATATTCATTTATAATCCATCCCCACGAATATAAAACCACAACGTGTTCTTTACTGTGGAATGCTTTTAGATTCGCTGAAAACGATCGATACACGGAATGCATACGTGGACGGTAAATTATGCCAAATTTTCACGTGCTCAGAGGCATAATTTCCTCGACGATTTATCACCTCGGTAATGACGGCCAGGAACCACACCGAGTCAAAGAGATACGTAACGTGAACCAGAGAGCGCTCGATAAAGGCGGTGGCTCGAACACACGGCGCTTTCGTGATCGCGAGAGGTAATTTAGCATTAGCGGACCGTTTCGGTGGAAAGAAAGTGGCTCGTTCGTGTGGCGTGGTCCGTTCCAATGGTTTCAAAGGTACACCCTGGCGTCGAACCAAAGACACACGCCGGCCTTTACGCCGGGCTACTTTGAAATTTGCATAGCTTCGCGGTGCAGGTGCTCCTATGCACCTTCGTGCGCAAGGTAGACGAGCACAGAGAGGGTGTTACACGGTAGGTGTATCGATTCCTAACAGTAAGGTACCGTTTCATTAAATGTACGCAGATAGATGGACAGTGGTAATAAAAAGGATTGGCCCCTTCTGTTTTCCTTTATTTCTTATGATTCCTGTCTTCCATTTTTAAGCGCACTATGCACAGATTGGCAATATTGTTCGAATTCGACAAACTTTACTTTCACATTGAATAATTGAGCCTCGGGATCTATTTGCAATACTGCCAGCAGGCACTCTAATAACCTCGAATTATGTTGTTCTATATAAATATTTTTAATCAATAATTTCTCACACTAATATTTACAAAATTCTTGGACGCGCAATATCAAATATCTCCAAACTTCCTCCCAGTATATTTCCGTAGAAATTCACTATTAATTGACAATAGATATTCAACAAACCTAATTATGACCATCTACATCGATCGGTCTCACATTTTCCATATCCGTAAAAATTTTCGAAAAACAACTACCAATTGCTGAGAAAATCGTGCGAAAAGAAATCTAGACCTCGTCCGCTTGCTATAAAGAACAGGTTTCTTATGGAGAGCAAGCTGAAGCGTACATGTATAAGAGGTCTGGCTTAGAAAACAGCGGTTTTCGTGCAACGTTGAAATCAGGCCGCAACGATATATCGTCGCTCTTAACCTCGCGGTGCCCTGCACGAAACTTTATTTCCACCGACTTCCGCAACCGCCCGCCGCTTTTATACCCTCGGGGTTTCTGCTGCAGTGGTCGCAGTGCAGCGGCCTACTGTTCCTGATGCACCAAGTTACGGTGCATCGAGATCTGCAACCGTTATGCCACTCTGGCGATGATAACGTCGTATTGATCAGCACCGCTGCCTTTATAGAGATATCTACGCGACGTTGAAACGCGAGGTTATCTAGGGTAATCGGTAATTTTCTCGTTCAGCGATGTAATTTTTCTTTCACATTTAAATGGTATAAAATTGTGAATATTAGATAAACGGCGAGGGTTGGTATCTAAATTCGGAGTAAAAATAATTGTGAATAACGAATAACTAAAATATCTCCTTCTATTTTATATTTCTATGGGAGATATGTTGAAGTAAGGAGGTAATGTTGCTGGAAAGAGAATTGCGTCTTTGCGGAATAAAGTCGCGGATATCTAATCATGGATAACTGTAATTATCACTTTCAATATTTCGCTTAATTATTAGCACGCCGGCTGTATTCGAGCGATCCGTGATCACTTCACTGCTACCAGTATCTCGTAAACCGAACAGTCCTTCCATGTTAACGACCAGCCTCGAATAAACATCGAGACCATCTATTTGAAGAAACCAGAATAGTACATAAAGTCTGAGGTCTTCATTCGCGATGAAAAGTCACGGTTTATATGTACAGCCCGGAATGAAATGGAATGCCCCAAGGTAAGGATGATCGAGTGAAAATCGAAAGTGGATAAAAGCGACGTGATCGGTCACTTCTATTTCGATCGAGGATCGACGAGGAGAGAGCCGCGTGATGCACCGAATAACATTTGTGTCGCGCGCCCGAATAATTGATCGTCCTTTCACGTGCCACACCGGACGTAAATCGAAGAGCCGCGGTAAGATCGTTCGTAGAAGAGGATACGTTAATATTCATGATCGAGATTGTCCCGGCTTGTCGTGCCAACGTGCAACGCGTTTTCCCTGACGGTCCACCTTGGCCTAACGAAAATTCTTCGGAACTCTGCCCAAAACTCGAAAATATTAGACGTTGCTGCGGATGCAACAATTTACAATACAGTAACGGAGCTATATAGGATAGACTGCATCGCTGTGGGTAAAAAATCGAAGGACTTCTTCAAGTTAAAAAACATCGAAATGAAAGCAAAGTATTATTGATAGAAACGAAACGAGATATTTGTGCGTATTTGTCACGAGGAATCACACGGAAGTTGAAATACATATGCCGCGTTAGTAGTTCCTGAATGCTCTTCAGTTAATGTTGTTTCAGAAAACTTCATCGATCCCCAAACTATCTTCGTTTCTATATGCGACTCTCGAAGAGGATTACAAGTCCTAAAACAACATTGCGGAGTTATTCATGGGAGGGCAACGCGACGTCGAACATCGAGGGAAAATATTTTATGAAATCCATACGGACAAGCTTTTCACGGGCAACCAGACGCGGTTTCCATTCGATTTTACGAGCTACTGTTTGGCAAGCCAGGTAGAGGCTGTCGCGTATGGGACGCAGTCCACCGTTAACGCCGACGATTTTCACCATCCGAGATCGGGCACGATACCGGACGCGCAGCCAGCATATTCATACCGGTATCGTCGTTAGCGGATGCCAAAATAGTCCTTTCACCTAGTTCACACCGGAATCGAATAGAAGAGCGACACAGAGCAAGCGTATCTATGAATTAACTGAGAACGAATATTCTATTTGATTGTTGGCTCTATAATTAGCAACATTTCCACAGAACCAATTTAAATACGTTCATTTATATCTAAAATCAGAGCAGTGTCTTTCTGAAATGTTTCGAGGTTCTTCGTTACAGTAGAGCGAGGAAAAAGGACCTACATATTACTATATTACCATTTAAATCCAAATGAAATCCTGCCAACACAAATACCATAAACGAATTGAACAAATGGAAATGCGATTACCGCAATCGCGAAAAGCAAATCTCTCGTATAATTGTTGGACACGTAGCGAAATACCCTAAATCAAAGGGGACAAACGGCGGACAGCAATCCTTTGACGAGGGCAGCCGAATCGAACGGTTTACAGAGAGGTACGGGCCATCGACTGGTGGCCGTTGTTTGTCCAGGAAACCTAATAATAACGGTACTCATTGTTGTATCGACAGTCCCACGGCCGGCCTCGTCTATTTAGAAATAGGCGTTACGCCGGCATTGTGAGCCGACTTCCAGGAGAGAAGCAGAAAACATTATTGTCCGGGAAATGGACGAACGAGTCTTTGGCCCTTGGATGGCCCGCTTCTCGTACGGATACCCTGGTTTTACTGTGATCAGAAAACGAGGCCGTGCCGTTCGTGCAGAATACGTGCACGAGCACACACACGGGGACTTCAATAGTGCACCATTGCCCGGATATCACCCGTGCACAGGATGACTTTTATTAAATTCCATAGCGTTTCGTGCTGTGCTCCCCGCTATACGATTGTTTTCGATATTTTCGACGGCGAAATGAATCGGAGTACTTTATAGGAAAATATGTGAATGCAAAGTTTACGAAGGCGCTGAAGCCTGAAGTATTTATGTGTAATGAAAACATTATCATTGGTACGGTACCAGATCCACTCTTGATTGAGAAATTGGGAGATACAGGAATTGCGATATTCGTTGGTGGGAGATAGGTGACTGACTCTAATTTTCTAGAAGCAGGTAGATTAGATGACTAGGGTAATATCTGTCCTCGTAAATATATTCAATTCTTAAACGAACTATTATATCTTTAAAAGCTCCGATAATTTTCTACAACTGCGATCGACAATTGTGAACATTTTCAGAGGTGTACAAATTAGAGAACTCTCGAATCTTTTCAAGAGAGGCTAGGAAGAAAAAGATCTGTTTATTAACGGTTTGTTACCAATCTAATAGAAAGTAACGAAACAATGGCGAACGCAATTTTGCTCCAAACGTTCCTCGTTTAATATCAAGCAAGTTTCACGAAAGAAAGCTTAACAGGTCCACGCTGTAAATTCGACAATCCTATCTCCAGACACGAACAGCTACCGAACCATTTAATTTTCCGACTCGATAAACTCGACGCATAATACATCGACGTTAATTAGCAGGCCGGCATGTATAATTCATGTGCTATTTGCTAATGGGGACAGAAATACTCTCGAACGCTTTATACGCCACGAAATTTCATATTCTGCGCGCCGTAGTACAAATTTAGAGGGATAGAAAAGTACGATACGTACGCGCAAACGTTTTATCGGCGGGATCGATTGAGCGGAACCTGTGAATCATATCGACAAAACGAACAGACAAGCCTATCGAGATTTCACGCTAATCGACCATTCGTTTAACGCGCCGATTCGACTTCAAACAGATATGAACAACGTTCACCATTTATATCGCCTGCAGACGCGCCCATGTTTCCGCAATTTACTCCAATATTATTTCTCTTCTACGAAAACGAGCACATTTTATTCTGGTGTAATTTATTAAAAGAGTTCTAGAGTAAGAGACGAATCGCTAAAGCGAGAGGAGACTTCTATTGCAGATGAATTGTGACACATGGTTCAAGAATACAACTAGCTTCGTGGAATCTGTGTACGTAATTGTAATTGCACTCCATTCGTGGAAACAAGAAAGCCAATTCCAATGAACTTTCCGTCCAGTATCACGGAAGAATTGGAGGATCGTGCGTAAGTTTGTCTGCGAGTTTGCGTTTGGAGTAATGTAACGGGGATTCCAAGGTGCACGGAATTTATCGAAGGTGTCGGAAAAGTACGGTGGATCGAACGGGATGAAAATTTAGCGAATTTCCCGGTGTCCGTTTACCCTTTGATGACCCCCCGGCCGATATTCCGGCCAGACGGCGGATACGTAAAACCTACACGTCGAAAATAAATTTTGCGGAGTATTGCCGGTTCATTCTAAGGCGCATAGAATGATAGCTATTTCCGTTAAGGAGAAAAAAACCGGTGCCACTGTCTGTCCGTGGCTTCTAAAGATAAAGCGTCTGCAAGCGATTTAACAAGAAAATCAGTCCGCTCCTGTCTGCATCTCGCCCTGATCGAATTCGATCCCTATTCGACCACTGAAAAGATACGGCAGGAACAAATAGCATCGTCCAACAAAAAAGATAAGAGGAGAACGAAGCAATGTGGAAAACAATAGATATATAAAAATAGAGGCTGACTATTTCCTATTCGAAATCTCTATCGATGGTTAGAGAACAGCAAACGCGGATGTTGACTCATTGCCCACTCTCACTTTTGCCGCGATTTGCATCGAATCTCTTCCACATATGTATTCGCGCTCGTGCGATACGAATGTGCAGAAAATGCAGTCACTCGCTTGCGATACCACGGATGCGACCGCCTATTTACCTGTGCACTCGTATCGACATTTTCCCTCTATTCCGCTGCGTTCCCTTCTATGTACACATCGTCTGCTATAGGTAAATTCGCGAGTCGTTCCTCGTCAACGGCACACAGAGGGGCTCTCCGAGGCACACACGTCTATTTATATTTTGATGTATTCGGATTTTTGCGTAGAGGTTACCCATTCACTTGCCGATGAATTAATGTAAGTATGTACTCTAGTTTGGGCGAGGGAGAGCTGAATGTTTTTCTATTCAATCGTATCGATAGTGAGCTGTACACATTCGTCTTGGAATACGACGACAACATAGACGAGGATGATTGAATTCGTTTCTCGTCGTGGTGATTCAGTAGGGTTGGCTCACGATTGGGAAATTAATTGATCGTGAATCACGGTGTTTGGTGTCAGGTAAACGGTGTTATCGAGACGAGGCGGTTCGATCGTTACGAGGAATGATGAGGGCACGCTGGGTAGAAAAGATTAGGAGAACGATTGCGACGAAAGATTATTGGTCAATTGGATTTTCGAAACGATATTTCGTGTGTCCAACTAGTAGAGCCTTTTGTCTAGTTACCAAGTATTTATTTGGTTCGAGAAATATGCAAGATCAATGAAGCTCTGCGCTACATTCTATACTAGCGCGGTGACTTTAAATGCCACGTGAAATTTATGAGTTCCCTTTTTAGAAACTAATTTCGCGACCCTCTGGAAATAGATCCCTCGCGGATTTTAAACACCTAACGCGCCGACCAATAAGTATCTCTAATTGCAAGAGCAATGTATCGCGGTAATTCTAAGGGAACGACCTCCGATAAAATGCACACTGATTATTTCGATACCGATTCGTTTACTCAACGCGCGCAGAGCTGATTTCACGAAGCTGATCATTGCGAGAGCGACGACAATAGCGATCATTCGGCCGCTAATTAACACCGGTGTGAGAAGAATCGGTGTTGCCGTGTAGATACATATATACATCGTGTCAAGAGGACGCCGATTTCTCGCTACGCTGCCACGGATTGTCGTAATCCAAATAATTACTATCACCGTTTCCCTATTAACAAAGTTATTTTTTTCTTTCCCCTGCACCCGTGGCAAACGCCACGTTCAACTCGACCTTAATCAATCCGACGTTCACCCTGGCACTAATTCCACAGTGCGTTCTGCAATTAGGTACGGATTACTAAGTGCAAGCTCGATAAAGAGCGGCGATAAGCGCACGCGTGTAATTCGCGTGTAATTCGTGGCTCTGTCACGCGTGCAAAGTGTGACCAGTATCCCTACACCCGAGTGACCCAATATAATCGATAAAAATAACAGATCGCTCTGATACCAATCGAGAGCAAACGAATTCTTCCCTCCCAGTTTACCAAAAGTTTCACGAGATAAGGTTATTGGACGAGTATCGGAAATGTTACGCGCAACACGAACGCATGGGAAACACACATCGGGACACAGGTGAAGCGCAGTTATTCCGTCATCACTTTCACCGTGTTCCCGTTGAACGTATATACATACAATAAATCTACATTATCTCTCCACAGGAAGGAAGATTCGTCGTAAAGTCAAGGTGTGAATGAAGAGGCAAAAAGGGAAGACAAAACATGGAGAGAGAAAGATTGGTAGAAAAAGAATGAAGGGGTCGAAAGAGGAAACGTACTAAACCGATGACAACGATCGACGACACGGATTAAGAAGGAGCAAGAAGGGAACACAAAGAGGCGGGGAAAGTTAATTTTACGCGACGCTATGGAAATCCGAGTCGATACGTCAAATCCTCTCTGCACGGGATACACGCGAACTCGTATAATACCGCGGCTACGAGGCCGTCTCTCGTTTTTTGTTCCTCTTATTCTGTCTACGTCGTCCGCTGTACGCTTCCATTTAACAGCTAGCAGTAGCGGTGCACTGACTCGAAAGTCTGGGAATCGAATCCGCACGGATTCCCCGGCGTCAGGCCGCGGGCCGACGCGGCTAGACACGGCCGAGAAAATAGCGAAATTTTATTGGGTAAAGGGAGAGAGACAGAGGGAAATTCGTGAAACATGCCCGCTACGTTAATGGTGGAACAGAAAGGACACGCACCAGTAAACGCACACGCGGGAGAACCGTGGGGAAAAATCGAAATAACGACAACGTCCCGGTGAAAACAGTCGAGGGAAAATGGGGGACATTTTCTCGATCGATCTGTCAAACGTTTCGACAATATTTACGATCATCAAATACGCGATACATGCATATAGAAACCTTCTTTTTAATACCACAATTACATACTTTTGACGATATTGGGTTTCGAGTGTTTTCCATGTCTGACTTTGATACCCGATCGATTCTAGATAACACTGTAAAACCTCTGTAAATATATGTATGGGAAATATAAAGGTAGGCTAAAATATGTGCACGGCAGTTTTTTAACACCCCGGTAAGATTTGATTTCTCACATACGGTGGTATTAGAACGAAGGTGTCGATACAATAACGATGAATGAATTCTTATTGGCGAACCGAGCCCGTTCATGGCAACGATACCGCGAGCCCACCGCCGATCGTCGTTAGTTTTTCACACGGTTCACCCGCCGTGCGATACGATATATTTTCCCGTAACGTGGAACGGTAAAATAATCGAAAACACGTCGGTGAACGTCGCGGATCGTTTTACCAATGGATAAGAGATGGATTATGGTGCTAACCTGAAAGTCTAGCGAGGAATCGAAGCATACCAGCGGCGGAAGACAGGCAATGAGCCGCGGTTCCAGCGACCAGAATTCCACCGGCGATCGGCATTTGTGTTTTTCCTCCTCTTTCCCCAATTGTCCACCGTGTGTGTAGTCGTCGGTCTGGCCTTTCGTGTATGCTGCGTTCCTCTTCGTCGTATGCCAGAGAAAGAGACAGGCAACGAAGAGAGAAAGAGAAAGACAAGGACGAAGTGCGGCCGGGGGTGACGCGCGAGAGTCCTAGCCTAACCTAACTTCTCTTCCTCTCCTTAGTGTAAAAGGGACACACAGAGGCACCAACCAACACCGGATGAAATGCAAGATCCTCACGAAACGGTGCAAAACACGGGACAACCGGTCGCCGCACTGTTTTTCAGTCCACGACACACACTGTTCTCATGTCCCGTGATTTTTCCGCGGATCTTTGACACTCCCGATTCTATCGTCGACAGCCGGTTTCGTTTACGTGTCGTACGATGCGCGCGTGCCGTGTCGCGCCAGTGAAAACTCTGCCAGCGCACAGACGGAATGGTATAGACTGAGACAGACGTACGCCGGACGGGATAGATAAATTGGCCTTCAGGGAGAAAGAGGGAGAAAGAAACAGTCCACTGGAGGAGGGGGGGGGGGGGGGGGGGAGAAACGCGTACGACGGCGTAAAGTCCGACCACGGCCTCTACGGGATACGAGAGAGAGAGGGAGAGAAAAAGGGACAGATTCTCTCGCTACGTTATTACTCTCCGTACCCTCTGTATTACACTACGACACGATGTTGTCACGATACGCGACGCACTCATTCGTTTCTAGACATTCGAGCAGAAGACGCAGACGGTGAATGCGGCGCACACTTTAGGAACTCTTGTTTCTAAATGTTTCGTGGATAGCTTTGTCGTGATAGCTTGAAAGAAACGCGATAGACGAGGGTATTACGCGCGACACACCGGAATTCATATATACGTGTTTCGACACTGCTACTATCCCGTGAACCATGAAACTTCTTCCCTTCTCCCGTGGATTATTTACTTTACAAACGATAACCAGCTAGACGTGTGCGGCTATCGTAGCAACGTACGATGCGTCTGAATGATTATTGTCCTTACGATACGCGTGCTCTTTCTTGCTCCTTTGAAATATGTCATCGTGGCCGCGGTTGTTCGCGCTACTCGTGGGCCCTGACGGGCCCTCACGGTTATATGGCAACGACACTGCACTGTCAGACACAGACTACGACAGAACAGTCGAACGACGACTGACTCCTCCGCTCGCGAACCACCAGCAACGTTGCCACATCACTCCCGAGTCTCGATCGGGCAAGTCTTCGGCCACCGACGGACAGGTACGACGGTCACTGCGTTCTTGGTGCTGGCGCGCGACCGAGTGTTCCATTCGATTTCTTCTCCTCTTCTCTCTTTTACGATCGTCTTCGACACCGCGGCTACTCCCCTTGTGTCGGTTTATCCTGCCCTGACCCGACCTGTCGCACGTCGATGCTGTCTTCACCGAACGAACGAGCAGGGTTTTCCGCTTTGCCACGACTTGTCACCGATTCTCGAAGCCTTTCACAGCCTATGCTCTTGCATCGTTCTCTAGGGCCCGGCGTGTTATGTCGCGGCGAGGGTCACGCTCTGCAACTGAACGCTGTTGTCGCTACTATCGACTGTGGATTCGGTTGGTGCATTGAAATCCACGGAACTCCGTGATCCGGACTAGCACTCTGCACTGAGCTAACTGGCCACATCTGCTGCCGATTTACTGGCAGCTCTGTTAACTACACAGCGCGGCCGGCCAGTCTGCCTGCCAGCCAGTAATGTTCCCTCGCTCTCTTACTCTTGCCTACCAGCAGCCTGTCAGCCTTCTCCACTTGGCCGTGCCTACCTCTCGTATATTCTCTTTTCCTCCCTACTCTTGCCGTGCCGCTTTCCTTCTCCCTTCCTCTTGCCCTTCCCGTTGCTCGTCTCTCATTCACTCGCGGACTCACTTTCTCCATCCTTCTTCCACGGTACACTCGCTTCCACTTACCACCTTCCTATCCCTCTCCTCGTTCAATTCGTTGTTTCTCGCTCTCCGTCGAATGAATGGTTTAGTTCGGGAGGGCTGCCGCGCCGGAAATAACCGATTGCATCCGGAAATCACCGAGCCTGTACTTCCCGCATTAGAGCGCTTCTTGAATAAAATTCCATTCTCTCTTCCTTTCTACCTTCACAGCGCGATGTCTTTCAGCTTTACTTTCTTCCGAATTCGTCCTAATGGTATTCCGTTCCAAACTGAAAGAAGTTAATAGATAATAATTTTTATTGTTATTGACCGCCCTGATGTGTACTCCGGTGAAATTGTCCACAACTTCACGACGACTCGCCGCTGTCTCCGTGCAGGGTGTAATCCGTTGTACTTGCTTGAGTTCCACCAACCTTTTCGTGTATCTTTTCGTGCGTGAAATTGTAATACGTTTTGACGCGTGCATTTCGTTTCTAGTGCACACGCTTTTGCGCCTGTTTTCCCTCGTTCTTTTCTGTTTTTTACTTCCTCTCCTTGCCCGGTTCGATCGGCGCCGTTTCTCTCCACGGAGTGTCCCGTAACGGTAGTTAAATTGTGTATCAGCCGCTCGTATGAACGCATTTGCATCGTTGCACTATTTATGCAAATAGTCTTCACTACTACAATAGATTTACCTTCGGTGTACGTATTTTACCTTACCTTGCCCTAATTCACCCTTGCAACCTTAAAGATCTCTAATCGCAAATGTGATAAGATTCGATGAGAAATATCGTTTCTTATTTATTCCAATACATTTTGCCATATGTATTGTATAATGTATGCTTATTTTTATTTCGTGGATCCTAAAATACACGCTTAGCAGACAAACCATGCGCTGATTACACGTTGCATGTTCTATATTCCGTGAAACTGGAGCAGTATTTTGGGCCGAAAATTGCCGCCGATTAAAAGAACTGCAGCGTCTGGTGAACTAAATTATGCAAGAAAAATATACTGAAACTCCTCGACGAGATACGTTAGCAATGGAAAAGCTGCTCCCGTGAATGCCATTCTGCGCATATTTTTCAAACATTTTTTTACGATCACCACGAGCTTGGAACGTTGAAAGGGGGCACAATTTGTGGATACAGTTATGACGGTCCAAATTAAACATCTCGATCTAAGTTGTTTCCTGTTTACCCGTCCGCACTTCTGAATGGGATTCTTTCATTCGTGGAACGTATTTTTTTTTAATGCAAAACATGAAAAAGAATTTGAAAAAAAAGATCCACCTTACCTTATTTCCACGGATTTATAATATTGCTTTCTATTGCATCGGCTCGTTTTATAGAGTTCTACCAGTTATAATAATTTTAATTCGCGTAACGATAAAAATCTTGCATCGCATTATGCAAGCTGATGCATGACGTAATACGATGCGCCGATTCATAAAGTCCAATGAAACACATGGAACGGTAATCCGAATTGTCTTTTAAAATACACGCTCGGTGTACATACAGCGGCATCTGACGGGCTATATATGAACACATTTGACATGAAGGTTCAGCTACCAATTACACCGTGGCGCTCTTTACCATTTCCAATCGCATTCAATTTTCTGCAATATTTAAAAACAAAATTCTAAAACTGAAATATTTTCCGCAAATACTACGAATTAAAAAAAATGTTCCTCATATTTCTTAAAGTATTCCAAGCTAATTCACTAAATTCAAATAGATAAAAATAAGAAATAATACAAATTTGTCAGCCTACCCAAAGTCAATACTCTCTTATCTCGATTCGTAGTAAATCCTTAACAAAGCATGACAGCATAATTTAACAAAAAAAAATGAATTGCTAGATGAATTGTATTCTTATTCCTGAATGTTTTCAAATCGATTTTACTTCATTTAAAGCTAGACTGACGGCGAAAGGGAAACGGTGAGAAACAATAGACAGCAGGGGCAGGTTCCTCGAGATTGCGCACGCATAAAGGACATCTGAAATATATTTAAAAATAGCGCGAGACTATTGAAGCATTTCGCTTCAGCTGGCCTCACCTCGACGAGGGAACATCTGCGGCACAATCTCGATCCTTGCGTCATTATCCTTTGTAACCGCGCATCGTCGATTCACAAGTTTCCTCAACCATGGAAATTAATCAACCTTAGACCATGATCAGGATTGATAATGGGAAAACGTGACGTCTGCCGCGGCTGTTCGTCGTGCTAAGATTCACCGATCGAGAAATTCGATTCTATCATCTGCTTCGACTTCTTGTTTTTTTTTCATCTGCTTCGTCTTATTCTTCTTCTTTTCTTTTTTTTCTTCTCTCAATCGCGATTCAATCGAAGAAATGCTCGATCAAGCGATTTGTCTGGACGCGGTTAAAGGGAACTTTATCGTTCAGCAATCGTGAAAATAGCGACACGGGAACGTCGCTGATCGAGTATCGCGAATCCAGGTGTGCAGAGGAACGGTGTTCATATCGGGTCAGCGTGTACGCGATAAAATCAATTATCGATTAGAAAATTGCAGTTTTCAGACGACGATTCGTGATTACATGCCTTTCGCCCGTAATAGTTCATGGCTCGAAGGAGGCGTTACGTGCACGTCGAATCGATAACATGCGTATCGATCATTTATTGTTGCCGGAAAAGGGTGCACGTGCTCGTGAATTGCTATTTTTCCTGCCGACGAAACAAGGGTTTCTAGACCCATGATTTTTTTAGGGCTTAGGAATACCGTTGTCATTAAGAAACTGTGTTACTTGCCTAATGACTTCAATACAAATTTATTTAAGTTACACGCAAGAAATCTTCTAATTAATTTTTTGTTTTTGTGTTTCATTTCGATTTAAGTTAATTATATAGTTTTATCGAGTAACACTTAACTAACAGATAATTATTATGTCCTCCAGAACAAGATACCTTAACACTCAGCACTGCTTCACAAATTTAAAACATTCAAATTGAATGATTACTATTTAAGAGAATATTCTGACTTTAATAAATTACCTTGCTAATAATAATTATAGTGTGCAATACATTATGAATTTAATTGAATTTAATGGTCCTCCGCAAAATGAATTCGTGACCGCTTTATCGGAAGGGTTAAATTAATCAAATCACGGCAAAAATTGCTTGACAAACTTCCACGTGGGGTACACATTCGCGATTCAATAGCTATGTACAGCGTTATCGTTCAAGTTGGTAATCCTAGGGAGCCATCAGCTTGAGGGACAAATCGATGGCCAATGTGGAAGAAACGCGTCAGGATGTCACCCGGTTGTTTCACGTAACCAGGTTGCATTCACGGGGAATAAGGATCACGATTTGATAGGTGACGGTGTAATATTTATGAGCGTCGTGCACAATGAGCGCAGGCGTCGTCGTCGACGACGTCGTTGACGATGTTCCCCGGCCTGTTCGTTTGTTTGCGCGGAAAGACAACTACTGTACGTTCGGACGGCACCGACTAGGTTTTCCCGAGCCATGCCGAGAACTGCAGTAATGTCCAACGTGCTCTTAATCTCTTTGTTTGTTGGACCAGTCTTTTGTCAAACACCGATGAACATGCGTAAGTTTTTCTCGCCTTACAAAAGTTATTTTACGAAGCTTCGTTTTGCGATTTATTGCGTAATTGATAGTTGAATGGATCGCGTGAAATTTGTTTTAGTGAGTCAAGAATTCTTGCATATTTAGATATCACGTTTTGTATGAATTGTTGAGCAATAAATACAAAAGTGACGCATCGAGTTACGTAGCAATTTAATATGCTGCTGCTTTTTTGCAAATTCTAATGTTCAATGGAAATTGTACGATTATTATTTTTTGTTGTTCTGCTCTTTATTAGTATTATTACTATTATTATTATTATATTGCATTCGAATATAATCCTGTTCTCGGCGCATGTAACTGCTGTTAAATATTCTTCTATTTCTAATGGCAATATTATGAAATATTAGCGAGAATTGAATTCATCGATTGCATTGATTGACTTGCATAAAACTTTGATTCGCTTCCAATGCACCGATACGAAAGCTTGCTTTACTATCGCTGAATTATTCACGCGATAAATGTCTGTCTAAAACGTTTCGCATCTTCGTAACCGATTCGGACACGCGGTCCCTGGTCCTTGACATAGAAAGAAGTGGTCAGAACGGAGGTAGCGACAACGATCCGAGGAAATCGGAAAAGAGAACAATGCAGAACGCGATATCGTTGCACGATTATTACTCCAGATAGTATGGACAGGTTGTGTATACCGTTATTGTGCAAATAACGCGAGTGAATCGTTCTGTCCGCTTCGAATAATATACTTTGCAACAGAAATAATGACTGGCAGTGTTTATTTAGATAATTAGTGAACGATTAGATTTCATCTAGAATTATGAGACTGTATGCAGTCATGCAATAACATATTATTCGCGATACTTTGCACATCGAATTTTGTGCGTCGATAGTTTTTAGAAACGCTCGACTTGCAGAGCTTCGATTATACTTGGCTTCAAGAGGATGTAAGAAATATAAAAATAATAGAATAACAATAATGCTCTTTTAAGAAGAAAAGAAAAGATTTATTTTAGATCATTAAAAGTGCAAAGCAATTGGGGGAATTAAAATTACTGATTTTTTAAATAATTTTGTACAGTCATAGTGATAGAGGAGTCAGATACCTCAATTTTGACTGTCTTGAACGAGGCCGCACCTGAAGCAGAGAAGAACTTCGGCGACGACCTTATCACCGTTCACATTTCTACTGTTCAAGTGGACCGGGTCAACGTGGATGCTAGTTTTGACAGAGGTTAAGAATTGATACCATACCGTGGAGTTTTCGAAGATTCCACAACTTCAGTTTCTATCGATAAGAAAATTCGTCATTTATAATATAATATAGCCATTGGCCTCAAAGTTTATGTTCTATATTTATCAATACCGTTCATGCAAATACTTGCTTGAAAACTGTACGAAATTAACATTAATACTATGAAAATTGAAAATGAATGAACGAAATTGAAAATTCCGAAAAATAATTTCATCGACGTGGAAAGGATTCTTAAATTTTCCAGCTAATTTTCAATCGCAGGCAATTTTTCTCAAGCCATCGATAGCAACTGTACAATGTAAACCATTCTCTCCATTATAATCGCGCTTCATTCTTATTTTCGTCTCGTTAAAATCAACTTGCAGTATGTGCTGCCTTATTTAAGGGAATCAGTATCATACTCGACATGACTTGGACTGGCTGGGACCGCCTTCGGACCTTGGCCGACGAGAACGGAATAATATACAAACGGGGCGATTGCAGTATAAATCCGTACGTCCAGGCGATTGACGATCTTTTGATGTTAAAGAATGCAACGGACATGGGCCTGATCTTCGAAGATGAAAGGGGTATCTTGACGTCGACCTTCAATCGAGTCGTTCGCGTTCTCCAATTTGTGGCAAATATTTGGAAAACCGTTTGCTCTTTCTTCCAGAGTTAAATCAGAGCTTGTACTATTTAATCGGGAATTCGATTATAAGATTGGTGGTGATCGACGAGTTCACGGAGAAAACGGTATCGAAGATTAGAAGTATGAGACCCTCGCCATCTTATTATGCGATCTATGCTAGCACAGCTAAAATGGAAGACCTGTTCAGAACGGTGAATACATAAACTAAATTCGAGATAAAATTATTCAATTATCCCTTTTCGTTGTATAGTATTTGTTTCATTTCTTTTCTGTGAAATACTTTTTTCGTCAGTGATCGAAAATATTTTCCATTTAAATAATCGAATGTGAATACAATATATCTTGCATTATATTTTTATTTCCTTTCCTTTTTTTGTGATTCATTAGTTCGACGTATTCGAAATTACTTATAACCACTACAATATGATAGTTGTCAGATGATTTTACCCAATTATTCCACGAGAGAATTGATCTAATTAGATGTAATAAAATTTTCACAGGCTCTACAAGGAGGGTTAGTGAAGAGAAATAGTATATGGAACTTGGTGTTCACTGGCAGTGACTATAAGGACTTTAAATACATTAATGGAGATATGCAACTGAACGTCTCCGTCACCGTTTTGTCGATGAAAAATGACATTTGTTGCAGGCTAATTGGAGAACAGTCTTGCAATTGCCCATCTGACTTTCAAGTACTTAAAGATACTTCATTCCTTGTATTCGTCATGCTATTCATATTAAAATATCACTTTTTTTTTCTTCTGATGTTCTCGTAGATTTTTCCACATTATTTTAAACGTTTAGTGGGCCTTCTAGTGAATCTCATGAGCGAACTTCAAAAGGCTGGAATCAGTGTGGAACCGAAAACGGGCAAGTGCTCGTCACCAAACGCGTCTCAAATCACAAACGTTACTTCCGAGGCATTTAATAAAAATATACTGGCGGTATGACATACGTTCAGAATCAATAATCACATTCACCGGAAAAGAATAACTTCAATATATGAAATATATTAACACAGAAATTGGGAGGCAATGATACTTTTGAATACTGGTCCGACAAAGGGATGATCACGTATAAAGCGGAAATCGAGCTCGAAATCCTAGAAAATGGTATTCTGGACCCTTTAGCTACCTGGACGAGACACGGTAAAATTAAAGAAGCAGAGGGGAAGAAAATAGAGCCTGCTAAGAGATTCTTTCGAATTGGAACTGCTCCTGTAATTCATACATCTATTTTTATTAGAATTGTATTCATTTTACTTTGACCTCGTTAATTGATACAAATATTAAAATTGTATTAGTCTGTGCCTTGGACTGTCCCAAAAGTCGATCCAGTAACTGGACAAGTTATGAAAGACGAAAATGGGAAGGAAATGTGGGATGGCTATTGTGTAGATTTTGTGAAGAAATTGTCCGAAGAGATGCAATTTGATTACGATCTTGTTGTACCTGAAGATCGAAAATTTGGAAAGAAATTACCAAATGGACAGTGGGATGGATTAATTGGTGATCTGGCGAAGGGGGTAAGAATATTACATATTAATTTATTTATGCAAGCCCCTTATTCGTAGCACCTGTACGTCTGCAACTGACAAAACACCTGTGTATAAATACGTTCGCTAATATATACCAATTCTGCTTACGACAATACAACATTATTTTTATCTTTAGTCTGGCGAAAAGGTCTAAATTCATTTTTCCTTTTTAACAGGAAACAGATATTGTAGTTGCAGCGTTAACAATGACATCAGAACGGGAAGAGATCATTGATTTTGTTGCCCCTTATTTCGAGCAATCCGGCATACTCATCGGTACGAAATTACTGTATAATATTTACAAATTTTATTGTACAATTTATATTAATATATTATAATCTCTGCAATCGTATCTTTTTTTTTAACTCGAAAGTAATGAGAAAACCTGTTCGAAAATCATCCCTATTCAAATTCATGACAGTGCTCAAGGTTGAGGTGTGGTTAAGCATCGTAGGAGCATTAACATTAACAGGTATCATGATTTGGATACTCGACAAATATTCTCCTTACAGCGCGAGGAACAATAAACGACTATACCCATATCCCTGCAGGTAAGAATTGTATAATTTCTACGACCATAATTTTCAAGCCGTTAAGTACCTCGTTAACCAAGATTTACAGCAATGATGCTGTAAATCACGTTTAACGAGCACCGAATAATTTAAACGTTAATGCGTTTCGTGAAATGTTCCGCAAATAGTCAGTCTTTAATGCAATTGCTTCCTTTTATTTAGAGAATTCACGTTGAAGGAGAGCTTCTGGTTCGCCCTGACCTCTTTTACGCCTCAGGGTGGCGGCGAAGCTCCCAAAGCTTTATCAAGTAGAACATTGGTAGCCGCTTACTGGTTGTTCGTCGTTCTGATGCTCGCCACATTCACAGCAAATTTGGCTGCCTTTCTTACCGTGGAAAGAATGCAGGTCCTTTCTCAATTTTTTTAGAAATCTGCTTGAAAAGTATCCCAAAGGATAATCAAGTTTTCATTCTTTATTGCAGTCCCCTGTGCAATCTTTGGAACAATTGGCAAGGCAATCGCGAATTAATTATACTGTATTGGCTAATTCCAGTGTGCACCAATATTTCATGAACATGAAAAACGCGGAAGACAAACTGTACACGTGAGTCGAAACTTGATCACCATACAAATGAAATAAATTAAAAGTAATGAAACTTCTGCATCTGAAATCCTTGTCCGTTTTAAATAACTCACGTTCTGCACCCCACAGTTATTTTCAATATTTCCTTGCCCTTTTGACAAATTCTCTTGCCCTATACTTTCCTGCGTTTTGCAGAGTTTGGAAGGAGATTACACTGAACAGTACGAGTGACCAAGTGGAGTACCGAGTCTGGGACTATCCGATCAAGGAGCAGTACGGTCACATACTGCAGGCGATCACACAAGTCGGGCCAGTGAAAACCTCGGAGGAGGGCTTTCGAAAGGTACAAGCTGGCGATCAATCGTTCGTGTCAGTAAAATCATTGACGACAGACGTCGGTTTTTTGCCTCGATTCAGGTGATAGAAAGCGAGAACGCAGAATTCGCTTTCATCCACGAGTCGTCGGAGATCAAGTATGAGGTAACGAGGAACTGCAATTTGACAGAAGTTGGCGAGGTGTTTGCAGAACAGCCTTATGCAATTGCTGTTCAACAGGGAAGCCACCTGCAGGAGGAAATAAGCAGAAGGTACGTAACAGGGTAGGAGGTGTAAGTATGGGGATGATCGAAAATGTTTTAATTCCAAGTAAAATCAGCAACTAAAATAATTCAACAGGATTCATCAAAATATTTATTTCATTGCATCTGTATTCGTTGATTTTCTACAGGATTCTGGATCTACAAAAGGATAGGTACTTCGAATCCTTGGCGTCCAAGTACTGGAATCAGTCTTTGAAGGCGCAATGTATGAATTCTGATGATAACGAAGGGATCACATTAGAAAGTTTGGGTTAGTATTGTAATTAAAGTTGATTAAAGCGATAATAATTTACACCAGAAATACCGATAGTTGGACAAGTATGGCAATGCAAAGTGAAATAACATAAAACTGTACTTTATTAAATTACCGATGTTCCTGTATTATTCTAGGTGGAGTATTTATCGCAACCCTTTTCGGTCTTGCTCTAGCTATGATAACCCTGGCAGGCGAAGTTCTATATTATCGCAAGCGCGGCGCTCAGAAAGACAAGCGAAAGGACAAGAAGAAGGTGAAGACAATCGACAACGAAAAGCTGATGCTGCAGAAAATGGCGTCCAAGTTGCAAATAAAACCAGCGCCCACCAATGCGTTCTTCGAGAAATCGACGAACCCTCCTCGAATCTCTCACATTTCCGTTTACCCTCGAAATTTCCCATTCAAGGAATGAGAATCGTTGCAAGAAATGGAAACAGAAATTACACGAGCAACAATGAAACTTTGAACGGACGATCTCTTTGGACTATACGGATGGCAAAATAGGCATTGCGTGTTTCAAGAAGAAAAAACACAGTAGAATTTGCTAATACGTTCGATAAAAACGGGAGCAGTGTAACGAGAGTGAAAATAAAGTTTCTAGCTATCGTTTACAAAAGCCGCGCCGGTGTCTTTCACTCTTTCGTCATTTTTGCCGATTCTCCACGCCTCTCGCGAGCCCCGGAAATGGACGCGTGCAAGTCGATCGTTCGTGATGGACAATATCTGTTTGTTTTTTTTCATTTTTTCTTTCCCTTTACCATAATGACACAATACATTATTGAAATTTATTACAGCTTTGTTCAAATGTACGCTGCGTTCGAATATAAATATCACAATATTTTTCACAACTTTATTCAATGCAATTCGTGAATCGTATCTTCCTTTCATGTCATGCATGAAGTGCGTCGATTATATGGAAAATGACCGGCGGTTTCTCGTTCGAGCAAAAATATTCGATTTGGTGTTACCTTTGTTTTTCTCTCGATGAAGCCTCGTAGATCGATCTTACTTGTAGGGTATTGTCCGTCGCGTGACTTTTTCATCGATCGCGGTAACGGAATTGCATAAATGAAAGTGAGCAGTTAGCGATCGGTCGGCTGTGTCGTTCTGATTCGTAACGTTCTGTCGCAGTGACGGACAATGGTCCATTATTTATGATGTGTCTAACATTTGGTAACAAATATGATTCTGTGCGTTTCAAGTGCAAATAAAGACAATCTCTCTGTCTGAAATAGAATTCAACACACATACATTTGTACCATATCCTGCGTTCTATATTTTCGAACAATATTAATAATATTTTTAAACTCCAAAGGCACTCAAAATTTAAAAAAAACGACCTGAAATTTCGATAGAACAGTCTATAATATAAATAAAATAGTACTGAGAAAATTCTTAATGCTTGTTTGATACGAAACGCGGACGAAGGCATTCGAATAATTTTTGTTCCCAATGGGGCAAAAATGGTTAATTTGAACAATGACCACGGGCGAGCAAACAGTGTCCGCCACTGTTTCACGGTCGATGATTCAAATCTTTCCGATCGACAAGCACTGTTCACTGACTCCGTGAACAGATCCAGAGTGGGGTGCGCCTTTTTGGATCACCAAGTCGATATAAAGGACCTCCGCGCAGAGGACAGATCATTTCATGGGAAAGTGATGTCGTTCGTCGAACCGGAACCGGAAACGTAATAAGTGTCCACGATTGTCGATACATGAACCATGCCCCCCAGTAAATTCGATTCTTCTCGCGCTGGCAGACTGTTTCTGGTAATGTCTTCTTTTCTTTCACAATTATTATTAAAGTAGCATTGATATATATTAATATTTCGATTTGAAATAACTTTGATAACGATAAATATATTTTCACGTATCATAGATGAAGATTTATTTTTCTATTAAACAGAGCTTCACTGTTAACAGAGAAGTACCAAAATTAAATACGATATTAATTTTCATTATCTTCAAGAAGCTATGCCTCGCTTACATTGTTAAATACTATTCGAAGTCTAGAGTACGGTGAAATATTTTGTATGAATTTATTCGTCGTGCCCATTGCACAAAGTAGAACAACGAAATTTTCTTTCCAACAGACATGCCTGACAGTGACGATCCTCTGCGCCACAGTGGACGCAAAGTTCTACAATGATCGCTTCAAATCTTTGTCCAGCCTCGATCGTCCGTGGTCCCGCATGGACCGCGATGTTCCTCTGGAATTCGCCTCTTCAGAACACTCTCCGTCGTACAGTCGTATCTCGGAATCGAAGGGCAGACACCCAGTCTTCTATTCCTCTGAATCTTTCGACAAACCCAAAGAATGGTACCTGACGTCCGCCACCAAGAAGGTTCCAATGGACAGCAAACACTTCAAGAAAATGATTTCTCCGTTTTACACCATCACAGACAGGGATTCCCAGAAACACAAGGACATGGTGATAAAATCGGGCGTTCCATATTGCCAAGAAATTGCGAAGAAACGATCAGGCGAGGGTAGCAACGAAAAGGACAGCATGATATGTTACAAATGTAAAAATCCGAAAAACGGCGCCACGTACGAACAATGTTCCTACGTTTCTCAGCCGTCGGGCGACCCCAGCAACGTCGAAGAGGTAATAGTGGCGTCACCGGGCTTCAGAAATAGGAGATCGAATTCGGACGAATCGACATCCAGTTTCAGGGACTCGGCTGGATACAAGAGGCGCGATAGCCCGTACAGATTCAACGAGAAACACTTCTCAGACGCCACGGAGAACGTTCCGGCGGAGTACAAAAACAACCACGAGAAATGTGAGAAAGTTGTGAAAGATTCCATGGTGTGTATGGTCTGCAGAGACACGAGGAGCAACGCTAAGTACGAGCAATGCTCGTACATCCGTCAGCCTAGCGAGAAAACGTACGCCTATTCCAAGTCTAGCTCTTTCAAGAATCCCGAGGGAAATTCTGGGAGCAACGACAGAGAAGACACCACACGATCCGATAAGGAGTACGCGGAAAGCAAGCCAGTTCGAGAATACACTGGGCATTATAACAAGAAAGAGGAATCGGAGAAAGAGTCGGCCGAAGAATCGAAAGAGTCGAGCAGCAATTGCATAAAGGTGCAGAAGAATTCTCAGACCTGTACCGTGTGCAAAGATCCAAAAACGGGTGGCAATTACGAAAGGTGTTCGTACGCCTACGAGCCAAACGATAAGGTTTACAAGTACAGCAGATCCAAAAGCTTCGGACAGCCGAAGGGTTCTTCTTCCAAGGACGATTCCAATTACGAGCCAGAGAAATCGCCGGAGAAGTCGCCAGAGAAATCTAGAACCGAGCCAGACGATTACACCAAGGATTACTCTATTCCTGAGAATTTCTACGAGAAGTATGAATCCTCCCCGTCCAGTTCATACTTCAAAGACGAAGAGCCCAGGTCCAGCTACCGTCAAGCGGCCTCTGAGGACTCCAAGTCAGTGTCAGCTGACGACGAGTATTTGTCCGATTACGACAAGTCCAAGTCGGAGTCGGAGAAAATAGCGAAGACCATCGAGCCGAGCAACTGCAAGGAAGTCAAAAGGGACTCGATGATTTGTAAAATCTGCAAGGACCCCGAGACCGGAAGTGACTCCGAGCAATGCTCGTACAACTACCAACCAAGTGACAAGAGTTACTCTTACACTAAATCCAAAACGTTCGGCGGCCCTGCAGAGTCCGATGACAAGTCCTACGACGAATCTGAGAAGAAAGAAGCCAGAGAACCGTCCTACGAAAGTCGAGGCTACGATTACCCTGCTGAGAAGAGGTCCTTCGTTATCGACAGCGGCAGCACAAAACACTCCTCGACCTCCGGCGAGGCAGAACCGGAAGCAAAGGGAGAACCGTCGCAGTCGACGCCTAAGAAGGTCGACGTCGACTTCTACGATGCTTTCAAAAAGAAAGCCGACATCCAGAAGGTGCTGCAAGAATTTCAGAAGGAAGATCGTTCCAAATGTAAGAAATTAATTCGCAACCGGATGACCTGCTACCAGTGCGCCGATGAAAACGGTTTTCAGAAGGAAGAGTGCGCTTTCGTGGCTGCCGACGAGCCAGGTGAAGACCGGGTTGATAATAGAGAGGTGAAGGAGTATCGGGTGGAGCCTACGAAGAAGGTACCCAGGTCGATTATTAGCGAAGATCGCTTGGATGATTCACCTGCCGAGCCAGAGGTCTCTGCGAATGAAAAGATCTACGTGAAACGAGAGGGATCAGACAAGGGATCAGACAAGGAAAATTCCGGGGAGGAAGGGACGTCCCAGGAAGTTGAGCCTTACGAGTACGTCGCTGAGACCAGACCCATTTTCGATAGAGTCCTCGGGTTCACACTTCCGGCGTACATGCTGAGCGCCTCTGAGCACGAAGAAGAATTCGATGAAATTATGTCGGGCAGGATTTAAAATCGATTTCTTCCTTGCTGTTTGGTACTCTTTGATAGATTTGACGCTAGTATTGTAATACTTAACGCTGCTTGTAGAATCGGGAGAGTAAAAACGATCGTAATGCTATGGAGATATTGTATAGAATGTGAAACCGGAGATCGATAGAGGCAATTAGATTTATCTCGTTTGTGAAACGTTTGTAAAAAAACATAATTTTTTTCGTCCCCCTCGTTGTAAAGTTATTTAGTTTTTAAGCGGGACTCGATTGTTACATGGTTTGTAATTAAATTTCTTTTTACTTAACCGATGGTGAAATTGATCTATCCTTCGATTACGCAGAATCGTTTAGTCTCGAAGTTTCACTTGTTGCATTGAATTTCAGCGAGACGTTATTTCTGTTCCTTTCCTTCTATCCGTATCTTTTTTGTACTGTAGATATGTAATGGATAAATAGTGGGAGACATGTCGCCGATATTTCACGAAAAGAAAGTAACGGTACGAGAGCGATGGTTGTTCTCGTTTAGCCTCGTCGCGGTTGGCTAGCTATGGGTAAAGAAACGCCACGAGATAGGCAAAATGTGATACTGGATCAGGAAATATCGATTCTAATCCTGAATTTAATTGCTGCATTAAAAAGCGTCAACCATAATTACCCACTATACCTTTCCAATAAGATTAGCTGATGGTTAAATCGATCGATCGTCGAATAGAAACATCCCTGGCCCAAAAACCGATCCAAAATTCCAATTTCCAAATAATCTTGCAACCCTATTGATTTTCCAATAATAAAATCTAATAATAAAATCCACCAATCAACAAAATAATAAAAAACTTCCCAGTACACCTAATAGTAACGTCTGCACAAATGAAACCTTCCACGATACTCCAAAAGCTCTTCTCAAACCAGCGTCCACCTACGCATTCACCCTCCAACATCCCCAAACGGTAATTACCGAAACTCCAAACGCCCCGAACCACGTTTCAAAACCAAAATCATCTGTCCAACGAAAAAATCAATTTTCCATTCCCCGTCAACCTGTCGCATTTCCAATTCACCTCAAACGAAACCCGCGGTCCGTCTACTCGCGCCGCGACGGCCACCTCCGTCAAGAAGCAATGGCGGCGGAATTCGAGCGTGGTCCACGACCCGGGGCATCGTCGTCCCGCAGTAGCAGCGGGCGCGCGCTAGTGTCTGCATCGGTGCTGCTCGTTCCTTTCCATATCCGTCACCTACCACCTCCTCGTACGCCCGCGTACCTCTGAAGAACAAGCACTGGCAGAGGCACAGAGAACCGGTTCCTGTCGGCTGGTGGAAAGCGGCACGAGGCGGCGCGAGCTTAACCCGGGACACCGGATTTCGTATCGTCTGTGGCGGATATCAATCGCTATTCAAGTATGAGCACCACGACTGTTATGGGGTAAGCTTCGATTTTCTTCAATTACTTGTTATCACCGCGGCGAATAGATAGGCGAGTTCGTTGTTCAGGAATCGGAATGAAATTCGAATGCGGATAAGTGTATACGCGTAGCGAGTCGTTCCTTTCGAAGCTTTCCGATGTTTGCTCGACGTGATACGCGTATGGTACCAAACGGCCAGAAAAGGTAGGATAGGTGGAACTGGTTTCTAGTTTGGCACTCGAGGGCACTCGATTGGTTTTACCTTTGCCTTTCAGCCGTCTCGATTCTGATATCGTAGAATTTCCCTTTGGTGCTGTTTTTCGATTGAACTCCGTTGGAATATTTTTATGGACGTATACGTTTGGTTCATGGAGATACTTGGGTAAATGGAGCAGGATTGCTCAATGAGTGGGTGAATCGGTGGAGCTTTTTCCGCGTCGGTATGGGTGTCGAGGTTTTAGTAATCTGCGCAGTTTAGTTTCCGTGGATTCAGATTGGACGGAAATAGGATCGGAGTGCGTTAGGGGCTTGAGAAAGGTCGGGATCTTCCCGGTTTCAGCCTATGGGGTAATAAGCTTCCTTTTTTCATAGCTTGCCGGGGGAAACTCGCGTAAACTCGTTGCGAAGTTATTACAGAATTGAAATCGGCTTTAATGTTCCATCTCCATCGTTCGTTGTCTCGGCAATTTTTATTATTAATTAGTATTCTGGCGATTGTTCTGTTAATCTCTCTTGGCACCGTGCGTTCCTATTTTTGCTACCATTTCCTCTCATTTTTGTTACAATCTGGGCTGATTTTTTTCTCGTGGCACCATTCTAACGTAATTCTGAACTTCGCGATCGCGAGTTTATTTAAAGCCCCTTGAGATTTGCTTAAACAGTGAATCGGTAAACAACAACACCTGCCAAGAGTGATTATTAGAAGCAATAAATCTAAAATGCTGGCCCAGGTGTCTCCGCTTGCAAGAATATCGTAGCCGCGAATATTGCACTCGGTACTGCGGCTTTCTGTTTCGTATTTCGAAAAGAGAGTGACGGCAAAATTGTCCAAGAAAGGTAAATCGCGTGGAACCCGTTCGTTGAAGATGGCTGTATTAACGATGGGCCTTGCGACGATTCCAAGAAAGCGCTGCTCGACCTATATTCACTCGTCGAAAAGGAAAACACCGTGGTGTATCCATGGAAAGAATCTTGGAGTACATAGATCGAGGCTATCCATATCGTGCTCGATTCGCGCTTTTTTTTCTACGAGTTCACCTTCTCACGAGGAAAAAATAATCTGCGAAAATCAAGTCGCAGAGTAATCTATAAAAAGTCGAATATTTGCACCGAAAGGAGTTCTAAAACGTCCGAAAAATTGGGCACCCTGGAATAAATTGGAATTAACACAATGTGCTTCGCAGGAAAAAGCCATTTTATCCACTTACTCTGCGACAAGAGTCAAGGCAAAGAATGAAAATCATGGTGCACTTGGTTGAGGCTAAACAATGTCCGATTTGGCACCACTTGCTTCGAGAAACAAGAATAAGCTAAAAGTTATATATACATACATGTATACACAGCAAAGTTGCTTGAAAATAACTTGAAATCAAGAACGAGTCTCTGTTTCGGGATAAGGACAGAATGGAAAAGTCAAACAATGTAAAGATCGACGGTACGGTTGCAAAGGAAAAGGAAAGAAAAGTCATTTAACGATATTTCAATGGAAATAAGAAACTGTGTGCAAGTCGTACCGCGTCGAAGCAAGGGAGGCACACAGACTTGTTTATAGTCACCACCCACGACGAGATTCTATATCCACGCGGATGAGTAATCTCACAGAGCAGCCCGATGAAATAATCGATGCATCGAGATCGTTCGATTACCCCTTGCTCCTCGTTCCCTTGGGAATTTCTCCAAAATTAAATTTTCAACATCGCACGCGCGATAAATTCAACCACCGATGTTCGTTTTTCCTCCCGTTCATTCCAGGCATTTCTGTTGCAAATAAATACCGTCCAATGTTTGCAACGTACAGTTTGCTTTGTGATTTAATGTGACGTTACTGTTTGCACGAACATATGCAGAAGTCTCCCGTTGGCCACGTTTCTCTTCGCGACACACACCCACGCCTGATCCAGTATTGGATGGCCCGCTTGGAACCCATCGCGGATTTTCGTGGTTACTGCGAAAAGAACACTGTTTAGGACGTCAGACAGCGGCGAAATTTCCGTTTCGGATACTGATCCCCATTTCAAACATTTCATTAGCTTCGAGGGATGTCTCTGAAAATCCAGTGGCAATGGAACATTTTGTATCCGATTTGCGTCCATGCATTGTTACATATTTCTAATCAACCCTTTAATTAATTTCCACGAAGACTCAGAAATAGCAATTTCATTAAGCAAAAGTTAATATACAGCTAGGATTACATATTACAAGAAGATAGACATTTTTAAAAGCCGTTCACAAAGCAGTGCAAAGTATGAAAACGAAAATGAGGAAGAGTATAATCGAGATTGTATTGCATCGTAAATGTGTCAAAACGAAAGTAATCCATTTCGCCTGTTTCAACCTCGAACATTCGACGATCTTGCGTCACGATTTTTCCGCCAAGTTCCTTTCCCAGAAACCTTGTCACCAATGTCCACGGGCAAACTTGCCCGATCACCCCGCCCCTGCTACCGTGAACGTTTCGACAAAAGACGAACCAGTTCGATGGGTTTCTCTACTGTACGCCTTGATCGTCGAACGTTCGCCGAGATGGAAATACACCGACGTGTTTCTAGGTCCACGCCTACGAATCATCCAATTTTGAACGTCTCGAAACCTTGCTCGGGCCCCGCAAGTTAAGTTCCAACCGATTCCATTCTCGTCTGATCGGCTACGTGACTAGGTAGGCGCGCCACATTCTCTGTCTTTCCTTCTTTCGCGGGCGTCTCGTCATCAGGAAAATTCGCAGGTGTGAACGACCCTTCGATCAAGAAGGCACAAGAAAATTGTTCATTGCCACGTGCCGTGGCGAACTGGCCACGCGGTTTATTTTTAACGCTGCGTCTGCCATCAGCATTACGTTTTCGACGTCTCTCAATTGTATATATGTACTACCGAGCTCTCTCTATCTTTCTCTCTCTCTCTTTACGTCTAACTCTTTTTTCTGCATCTTGCGATCAGACTTTGGTACGCCCCCGAAGATCCATCTGCTTAACCCATTGAAGACCAACGTTGAGTTAACGCAACATTTACATGTTTGCAATTTTTTGCAATTTTTTTATTCCACCATTTTTTACATTCGAATTACTTTTTAATGTTCCCACTGGGGGAAGGAGTGGCAAGGAATCGCTTGACATTTCTTTGTCGCTGTTTCTTCGTTCGCTTTTATCTAGATTTACAAATTTTATGGACTTTGGAAGAATTGGTATTAATAATCTGGTAAACGATTTCTTGTTTAAGTCGTGGAAATGTTTTTGTCTCTCTGTGCCACTGCTTGGTACTTAACGGGTTAACAAGTGTTCCATTCACTGATCGTTGGATCCAGAGAGTAACCCTTCCTTTTGCTGGCCCACCGAGTTCTTCTATGATAATCGTTTGCTCACCGTTTTTGTGCGACTGCGGAATAAAGATCTCAGTTGTCGATTTCACAGACGGTTCATGGTCGATGCGAAATTTGTTCTTCTGATCCTCGTACACATATTATTATTCTAATTTCTCTTATTTAGTTTTTCGCTTTTATTCTTCGTACAGTACCTTGCGACCACAGAAATTAAGAGGGGCCAGGGATAGTCCATTTATTGGAAGAAAGTTTGACCCGGCGTCAGTTCATGATTTCCTATCGTTCCCTTACTATTCTAAGCACCATGCTCTCATATAATAACTCAGATACATCTACAGTATCGCAAGGTAATATTTAAATATGTATACATATATCTGTGTCTATTTATCCTGACGTGAACTTCTGTTAGAAAAAAAAGAGAAAGCAGAGACATTGTGTACACAACTTAAACCACCCTAGGAAAAACTATATACATACATATTTCCACAGACCAAAGATATCATTAGTTCTGACAGCGCCACAGGGAAAGCGTTAAACTGTCCCAATACAAAACCATCCATTCTATCCAAGAAATAATCGAATAGAACAAAAACAATTGAAGACCTTAATAGAAAAACCGGGAAAATTCGAATTTAGAAAATTATCTGATTTCCGCACAACTCGATCCGCCAATTCTCTATAAAGAAATATGTAAAACTTCAGCAAGTTGGGTTTATTAAACTTTATCAAAACTGTAATTAGCGATCTTACGATCGGTCTTGCACCTTTCCAGGTGGACCGTTTCTCGCTAATTCGCCAGATCGGTTGGAACGGTCAGCTTGATCGGACACCGTCAGGTGTCTTGGGCTCCGCGGAGAAGCCACGGCGAGTCAAAGCCCTAAAAATAAAATAATCGGAAGCATTTTGTGCGGCGCGGCAACGCGCAGGTCGGCCCGCGCTAAATTTAACTCTGCCTCGCGTATCTACCTAAATACACTTGCAGAAGCCACGGCCTGTTGTTGGCTGGGTTCCGAGGCTCCATGCCGCCGGTGCTCGCCCTGACCGAGCTTTTCCGAGAAAGTTCGCCTTTTGCGAATCCCTAGATCACGATCGAATCGAACCCATTGGCACCACGGAGCGCGAAACAGTTTCGTTCGTTTCCAACGCACGTTTCCGTACAGTTCTCTGCCGTCAAACACTGTCTGGAGAAGGACAGCGGGAAACGTAGCAGGATTGTTCAATTAGAATTTGTTTGTTGGAACTGTTTGGTTGGAAAATAATCTTTTTTTTTGTAGAGATACTGTTGGGTGATGGAAACGGTGAACTTTAAGGATTCACAGGTGTATGCCATTTGTTTTGCAATGGTACAATTCTTTGCGAACCTCTTTTTTTATTTGGAATTTTTCAGGCGCGGTTAAACAATTTTTGTCATGCGTTGGATTAAGAAACTGGGCCATTTATATCAAGTCTAGTGGGGGGGTGTTTGTTCTCGTGTAAGGAAATATTGTACAATATTGCGCATAAGTAATATCGAGAACGCGGAGAGATGTTCATGTATTGTATAATGTGGGCGATTTCTGGCAAGCACAGTGGGTTTCTTGTAACATAAATTAAAAACCAGATAGTTCGCGATCCCTTCTTCACACGTTTCACACCTTATAATATTTTCAGGAAGTATTTATGAAATATTCACGCAAGAGAGCCTCATGAAATGTATATTTAGTGGTCTTAAAAATTCTTCTTCGAGGTATTTCGGTATGCAATGCCATTTTACACGTTGGACCATGTTTTATGTTGCACAATGGCTGCCACGGGAACGCCGTCGATTTATAAGTCACGCGGAACCACGGGCATTACGAATAATCCCCAAAAATTAATCCATCGATTAGCACCCCCAAAAAATAATACCAAATTCTATGCATTCGTCGTTAATAATACTTACAAGAAACATGAAAATTTCCACGAAGACAGATCCCGTCGTTACAAGTTTATCTCTGTTTATTATTTTCTCTCGCCGATCTCGTTGCTCATCCAGAATCGCTCGTCGCGGAAACGATCGACGCGTTTCCCGAGAAAGTCGGGCGCATGAATTACGGTTTCAACAGCGATAACAATGACGTCACCCGTCTGAATCAATGTTAAAATTAGTCCACGCTCGCAAGGGTTCACGTTGGTCCGCATTGTGCGAAAGCATAATCGGACGGCGCGCGTGGAAAAAACGATTAGCCCGGAAAATTCGCAAATTTTCCACGAACAGGATTGTCCTGGCCAGCACCCATAAATCGTGCGTGAACGAAACGGCACGTGGCACCGATCGCCGTACCGAAATAAAAGCGACGACGCAACGGAACTGTTCTCCAAAATTCTATTATTAATGCGGGAGATTTTCGCGCGAGACCACGAGTCTGGTGTGTTGGTTCGGCGTTGTTTTGCGATGGACGGATCTCTGTATTTTCAGATGGGGGGGAAATTTTCGGGAACGCTCGCGATACTGTGACGAAATTAGGCTCCGCTTTTGTTGGAAAGACGGAGGAAAACCGACGACGTTTGGTTCAGCTAAGGAGGGGTTGGAAATTTATATCGACTTCGAGGGTTGTCTGTAATAAATTGGACGTAGAGATTTGGTCCGATACATTTTTCATTTAAATTGTGGTGCTTTCATCCGAACTATGTTACGGCAAACTGTATTTGTTCCTTTCAACGTCGCGATGAACGTGATTTTTAATTAAGATTAACAGCGAAATCGTTACTTGATGTTAAATATAGTTCGACGCGTGACACGAAATTTATTAATGGAGGGATTCAGAGGGAAGCTTTAAATTAACATCAATTGTGCTATTTTGGTTGAACTCGTCTTACACTCATCCTGGCCATTTGTACATTTATTTCTATGTGTCTGGTTGAATTTGATTGACTGAGATTCAAGGTTGTTTAAAAATAAATTCGAGGGAATATAACTGGTAGGGGAACACATGCTTAGATATAGTTTTACAATCGTCAGCCTGGGACAGACGAAACTTTCGTTCAATCTTTGGATATTAGCTGTCTTCATTTTCGCTGCTGTCGGATTGAACGTTTTAAAAGGTTCAGTCACCCTGTTGAAACTAGATGAACGGTACACTCTATCGAGTACACTGACAGCGTGAACAGCAAAAATAGAGGACTATCAATATTGAGCAGATAGTAGTTGACCGCTCCTTGAAGCCTTGCTGTAAAAATATCGCCTCTTTAAATAGCGAATCATCATACGCTACACGTAATTTCGTCAGAGAAATGATTGCTGGCCACTTTTCGTGTCACGAACATATTGCACGTTGTTAACGAACAGTATACACGTTAATCGTGTTGCAATTTGTCAATTACAATACTGCATCCATTTATAACGATACTGACAAATGTTCTAATATTAATTCATTTAACATTTTATCATTAGTCTTTATTTTTATTTAATCTCAATTCCCCGAGTCTTGAATATCGTTGAATATTCCCTGATTTCAGACAACCCATTAATCATAGCGAACAACTTTTTGTAACAGGTAACAGTAAATTTAATTCTGAAATAATTGCAGTCACAAATTCAGCATTGTTCTAATTTCAATCGAGAATAACATTTACGATATTACTCGAGTAAAGTTTAAGGCATTCTGTTTGTT
This sequence comes from Nomada ferruginata, assembly GCA_963583965.1. NCBI lineage: Eukaryota > Metazoa > Arthropoda > Insecta > Hymenoptera > Apidae > Nomada > Nomada ferruginata. The sequence continues at coordinate 3,452,265 of OY757214.1, read as the reverse complement.
TGTTTCTTCTTTAAACATCTAGTCCAAGAACATAGCAATGCTTTGCCGTTAACTGTGGACGGTGAACTATGGGTGAAATTAAAAAATAAATTTTTTGCTTGTTCCAAGTTTCCTGAGGTAATTAAGCGGGGCAACCTTTTTACGAGCGAGACTTCCTTAAAAGGATTAGGTAATGAGGCTTGGTCGCGTCATTGAAAGATAACCCGTGGTCGTGACAATGTATATAGCTACTGTTCGCCGTTCATTTCTTGATAACTGCAGTTCAAGTTAGTCGGCCGTGAACACGGCACACCTCACTGTGCTCCGAAATAAATTGTAATTTCCATTAATCCTACGTGCTAGTGATAATAGAAAGGTCCTTCGATTCAGGTGCCCAAAATTTGAATTCCAAACTGTATAGATACGTATTGAGATTGAATTTAAAAACATCTTTCGTTAGCGATCGCATCGCAATTATAATCCTCTTGTCGCGAAACAAAAATGCACATCCTCGAAAGAGTAATTGGATCACGAACGCCGACGCAATCGTAAAGTGATCGAAACAAGTCGTTTTGACAGCGAGCAACGCGTCTACGAATATTATGTAGTGCATGTAGGTGCACAGAAATACCAATACGAAACGAAGTGACTCAACGTTCGAATAACTGCGTTCCAACAGATAACGCAGGAATGTTTCAAACTAGTATTACACAGTAGTGGATCTTCGTCGGTTTCTGTTCGTTTGAATTTACTATCACCTGTAAAATCGTTTGATCGATAATTCTCTAATAACTTGCAGTGGAATTGGAGTACAATTGGAGTACAATTAGAATGAAAGTTTGACATCGAGTGATTCTTGGGTGAATCGCCATTATTTTTTTTTATTCTTCTTTAAGTGAATGTAAGATTTCTAGCATATTGAACCATTTGGAATGAGTTCGATATTCCTTGGGTTTATTCAGAATTATACGATACTACGTATTCTGATTTAAAAATAATTCTAATGTGTGATGCAGTTTCAATAATAATTTTAAATTATATTTATAAATAATTTTCGATACTCCTTTTGCAATTATATTGCATTTTATACTGATAAGTTTTGAAAATATATATGTAATTGAATGATCGAATGTTTCTTTTCTTTTTCAGGAATTCAGACGGTCTAGTGACAGGTACGTACATTTCTACCCAAGCAGATACATAGTTATCCATGAAACGTCGCAATTAAAATATGCAACGTGTGCAAGCAATAATTCTTGCCGCGTAATAAAGCGAAACAAAAACTTCAAGCCCGACAATTCGTTTCATTTAAAACTTTACGAACGTTTCTTGGGGGAAAAATTAAATATACAAAAGTTTAATCTTCTCGCAGACATTAGTTTCTATTTCACAATTAAACTCATGGTTTATACAAAAGACTATTTAATCCCACAAGTTAATTAAGGTAGCAGTAAAAAAAAATATAGAATAACATAAAATCAATGGAGCACATTTCAATCCCCCGAACCAAGCTCTTACTTAACAAGAAATTCAAAAATATCCAGAATCCATCTTCTCGAGATAACTAAATTGATACTATTTCTTATCGCCAACGAACGATTGGGGGCTCCATTAATCACTTTGATGCCGCGACAAACAAGTCGAATCCTTCTTTCGAAAGATAAAGGAACCAAGAACGGTGATGAATTTGTTGGCGAACAATCGCCACGGGATTTCCGGCAGACAGGCCAGGAACGTGTGAAAGTGCAACGAAAACGATCGGCACACGTCCTGCATACTTGGCCTCTCGTTAGCATTCCACTAAATTGCTAATCGTTCCAGGACTTTGTACCGCACCACCTCCACCGCCGCCACCACCTCCAGCACCTGGTCAGGTGCCAGCCATGAGGATCAACACTGTAGAGGTGAGCAAAAGATCTGCAGTCCGTGTTGGTAGCCCGTCGCGCGGGATTCGCGTTCTTATCGAAATGATACGACAATTAGTTTGAATAAAAAAAAGACAGTTCACTGTGCTCTTTATTCTTTTTTTTGTTGATGTGGTGATTAGTCGTCGAACTCCTTAAAGTTTAGCTGGCAAGAGTTCTCCTGAATTTTGTGGACAATTAAAAATGGTGAGGGGTGAAATTTGCAAGTGAAATTCTTGTGCTAGGTACATTGGAAAGTATAGTTTGCGGGGGAAATGGGGACTGAAGGAATTAACGGGGAAAGTATTGAGAGGTAGAAGTGGAATCTTTAAAGTAGCGTGCTTCTTTTCAAGAAGTGATGGTATGTCAAATAATAAGAAGAGGCTCAAGGCTGCAGTCTTTTCTCTCTTCTTTGTTCCGTGTTTGCTCTGTTTGAGTATTTGCTTTAAAGCCTGCGAACTCGAGTTCTTTGTTTCAAGTATATTTGTACGTGAAAAAAAAATGGTAAAAGTAGCTCGCAGGTAATCCAGGAGATTCTTATTTTAGGCAAATTGTAACTACTACTTGCTGTCTCGTTTAAGAAGCTCGTTACTACAACACTAATACCACTGATAATATAAAATAAAAGTAAATAAATCTTACAATTAGAGAACGATTGATCTACGAAAATTGAACTTCTGATACAGTGAATGAATATTATGATACCAATGTAAAGTTACTGCACGATTAATCATTAAAAATGACAAATTGTTTTTTGAATTAATAAACGATACTAACAAATTCAATCCTAGGCACCAACGATAAGAAGGCCGCAGGTGACCAGCAACGGTGCCTACGAGCCACCAGCGGCCATTCAGAACGCGATGCTGACTAAAGATAAGAAACCGTTCACTTACACACCTGGAATGGGCGGCAAGCTGGACCTATCCCAGATAAGGAGCCCTCGAATGGCACGCAGAGTAGCGAAAAACGCGAACGACGAAGGTATCGAGGGCCCGCCGAAGTCAGCAATCGAATCGAAACCGACACCGGCGACAAACGCACTGCCGAATCTGTACATTCAGCCCCAGGTAGCGATCCCTGTGTTCCCGACTAATGTACCAGTCCAACCACCAGTCAACAGGACACCACAGACACCTCCTGTCAGCAGGGTTCAACCAAGCTGTGAGTACAATTAAAGATAAAAATATATTTCCCTTCGAGGCTAATTTGCCACGTCGTTTTAACTGTTTAATATCACTCATTCTTACGTACGAATAATTTCAGTAGCAAAAATTACTGGATACTGTTCCTCAAAGAAAAGTAACGTCGCACAGTGGTACGAAACCGTAAAAACACGAACTAAATTCATAGCACTGTTATTTGCACATTATTCATTATGAATAGAAAGATTTTAGGCAGTTCTTGAGTTATAGAATATAATTGCAATTAAAATTTCTCTTATTATAATTAATTGAATAATAATATTTGATAAAATGTTGTTTGGTCGAAATGGTTCTGATATTTTCTGTGGTCTGTAGTTATCTCTCAGGTAACAGTAAATAAGATTTATTACAGCCGATATAACGACTCTTACAATACTGATTTCATCATTGAGATTCATAATTTGTAAAAAACTTAATTGAAATTATATAGTTAATACGGAAAAGAAACTATGCCTAACATTTCGAAGGAGGTCGAAAAATTGAATTTAGTTCGTGATTTTACGGTTTCGGACCACTGTGCGTCGGCTCCTTGTTTCTTTGTGTGTCTAAGTTTCGATAAAGATTTTAAATGTCTCTGTTTCCTTTTGAGCATAAAAAATCTCCGCAATAAATCCGGGCGAATTAACCAACAGCTGTAGAGCCTGAAAATCTGAATAAATAAATTGGAATAAAATCGAGAGAACCCAACGAGGTTATCCACAGATGAAAGAGTGCTAACCAATTCTGTATCCTCGGTTACTAAAATAACTCCGTGCGCGAAACACTTGCAGCCCCTGAAAAGCAACCAGAATCTCCGAAAGCCGTGGCCAAAGCAGAGACCAAAGTGACGCCAGTGATCGCGGTTCAACCGAGCACCCCCGAAAGCCCAAGCACTCCGACCCAGGTGACCCTGGCGAAAGCTCCGACCCCGTGGCTCCAGAATAAGAACAAGCCGCAGGATGAGTTGCCCGAGTGGGCGAAACGTTCCACCGGGAATAAGCAGAGCAACTCATCGTCACCGGATAGTCCGACGTCACCGCCGGTTTTCACGTCGTCGATTCAGCAAACGCAGCAGCCACCACAATGGCAACAGGCTCAGCAGAGGCCGCTATCTCAGCCGGCGCAGCAGATTCAACAACAGCCCCAGCAATATCTGTATCAGCAACAGCAGCCGCAACAGTTCAATCAGCAACAGAAACGTCCATTCTCGAACCCTCCGTCCGTGCAACAGACGAGCCCCCCAATTAATTCGCAGGAACGTGTGATACCGATTCGCGTAAGTGCTTAAGGCTACGGGTACAGTGGAACCGAATTTCGGCCTTACGACGTCTGATGAATACGTCTGAACTGTTTGAACTAATGCATTGAAACAGTTCAGACGTATTCATCAGAACGCCGTTCGTACGAATTCGCATCCACCGTAAACGTAGCCTAATACCGTCCGACGTGATGTGTTGTACTCCATTCTTATTGAAATACACGGATGCTCGGTATCCATCGCAGAAGTCTCTATTTCAAGAGTATATTAATGTATAAGTATTTTAATTCGAATATTTTCTAATCGATAGACGCTCTAGTATTTAGGTATGCGCCTATTTATAGTAACGTACATTCAGGTCGCGGACAAGAAATAAATTGCACGTGGATAAATGATTACACGTGCGCTGAGAATTACACGTATTTCATACTAGATATATAGAGTTCAGGCGTGTTTCTTTGAATACAGATGGAAGACAGACCGTCTGTGTTCGACGTGAAAGCGGAAGCAGGTCATCATCAGTTCAAGCAACCGAGTCCTCATCATCAGCAACGATGGGGCCAGGGACCTGGGCAGAATCAGGTTCAGAGCCAGGTGCAACAGAATGCATCTCAGCCTCAACAATCGGCGGGTGGTGCGTTTATTATACCGATCACGATTGAGGGCAACGATAAGAAGCCTGCCGGCGGTTCTACTTCGAACGTCTCGTACGTGCAACCGATTGTCAGGAATAGTGCGTCCAATGGAGGCGACAATCAGACTGCGAGAGTGTACGTTCATATTTAATGATACCTTTTAGAAATACCCTTTGGCGTGCCACGATAATTATTGTAAAGTGATTGCGTTTCATCGAGCAAGATGAAGACCTAAGTAGAATTTATTTTTGGACGAAGAAAATTGCATAATCCATACAGTTTATAATACTAATAATAATAACAGTAATGTAATATTATCGTACGCGCATTAATGAAATTTTCGCTAACGAAACAACTGATAGCCGATGATTATTTAAGTGTCAGCACGCCGCAACGTGTAATACCGGCGCAGGTACAGCAGTCGGATTCTGGGCCAGTGCAATCTCGATCGTTCCGTGTGCTCCAAAAAATTACTGACACGGATTCGACGAACGACGTGGACACAGAGCAGATACGTAAGCTGCAGCTGTCCGATGACGACAGGATTTTGATGAACAAATTTAAGGAACAAGGTATTGATTATATTACTCCCTGAACGAACCGTTGAATCGCTATTCGTTTGCCGGCACTTCAATCAAATTATTATCGCACTCGTTCTTTCGGTTTCGACAGTCGACAATGATTCTTCCCTGCATCACGAGGAAGATCCACGATACCGTGGCGCAGCAATACCGTCTCGAGCCTTCCGTTTCCTGCAGAACATGACGGAATCCGGCGAAACTCCCGTCGTGAATACGGGTACAGATTTCAAATTAAATAATAATTCGCGATTGTAGAAACAGGCGATGAGCATTATTTTATTAATGTATATTAAAATGATGTATTACAGCGTCACGACCACCGTCCGCCATAAACAAGAAGCAAAACAGGAATTCAAAGACTTTCGGTGAGTAAACCAACAATTAAATTCCCTGCTATCTTTCTTCGCCTTGAAATGAACAATTTTTAACGAGGATCAAATTTTTGGAAATTTTCCAGAGGAAACCCAAGCAAATCTACCACCGAGCGAGCAACAGGTTCCAGAACCAAAGAAATACATGGGCAGCGCTATTCCCTCCAGATCCTTCAGAATATTGCAAGCCATGACAGCGCCTGAAAGTGTCGGTGAGTGTCCACCAATCAAACTTCAATCATAAATACTTAATCTTTCTACGAAAAAAAAGGAAAAAAAAAACAAGTGGAATTGAAACTTGAAAAAGAGTAACGCGTGCATAATTCATGCAGGAACACGCTACTCGTTCATGATGAATTAATCGCAACAAGCTTCTATTGACCTTTGTATATTAATGTTCAGTGACAAGCGTCTGTACAATTCTAATAGATGATTAAAACTTGAAATAATAATTGCGTGCGTACGTCCCCGAATCCTGTGTTCACAGGAATAACGAAAATTCCTTGATGTTGTTCAGCTCGCTTAATCCCACCCCTGTTTCGTTCAATTGCAGTCGAATAATTTTCTAATCACTGAAGATCTCTATATATATTTCCTTCGAGCGTCGATTTTCGAGCAAACAAGAAACATTTTACGTCCAATGAGAATTGTGATTGCCGTTGAAACGGTCCCCAAGTACGAGTGTAATTCGAAACGTAATAAAACGAAAACGAAAGAAAGCATGGTAGGTGAATCATTGATCTATTCCCGTCGATCGAATAGTATCGTTGCACAGTGACGACTGTTCCTTAAATTCGTTTCGTGTATCGTCGCCGCAGTGAATCCACGTACCAAAGATATAGCTATCACCATCTAGAAATTAATGCGAAACGTATGGCGAGCTACGGTATGGACTTGGGTAACTTAACCGGGAATGTTGCATGTTCTATTAATCGATTTCACGTGTTTAATTCTCGCTGGGATTTAATGCAATTACAAGTGATCACTTGCATGTAACTGGACTGCGAATACTCTGGGCCATGTTGATAGATCCGGTCCAGAATATTACGAAGCATGTTGTATTCCTTCACGAGCGTAACGGTCGCTGGTCCCGTCGAGGATCATCGACGAGCTGGTTTTGCGTTCACGATAATTTTCGATCGTTTCCTTTGAACACAGGATCAAAAGTCTCTTCTTTTTTTTTTTTTTATTATTTTCTATCTCGTAGCCGTCCGTGACTATACTTGTCGCTCATCCTTGCACATAAAATTGCGCAGATCTCGTGGCACCTCGCTTGCCCGTCGATTTTCGACCACCGGTGGAGGATCGTTCGTGTTAGACATTTATTTCGTTTCCTTGACAATTGGAAAGATTGATCAGTGGCTGCGGTAAAAGCTGTATATACCGCGTCCTTAGTAACGAGCTGCGATAAAATTGGCAATATTCAGAGCATTATCGCTTGTTCTCTTTTCGGGAAGGAAATATCAAATTTGCGAATGATAACGCAGGCGTGACGAGACTGTGTTGAATAAATACAGGAAAAAAAAATCGCAATACGTATGCACCTCAGTTATCGCGCAGATGATTGCTCAAAGCCTTTTCGTCTTCTTTAGGCAACCACCGAACCGTATCGTTTGCACATTCAGAAATATTTCACCCATCATTGCATCTCTTATCTGACCTCTTATCTAAACCGATTTTGATTCCCTGCGATCGCATCGTCGTGACAGGAGACTGTCTGTGATATCTGTGCGCAAGAATATTCCATACACATGAAATGCGAAGTAAATGTCTATCGTACGTTCTTCCATTCAAAATTGCCGTATCTAAGGGTCCCCCCACTCCCCCCAAAAAAATCAGAAAAGGAGGGGAATGGAAAAAAAGAGGGATAGAGCCGAAAGAACCGAAGTAAGGGAGAAACGCAAGACCACACCACACCCCGGTGGGAGCAGTTGAACTTGTTGTCTGAATGCATTGTGCTGTTTGTTGTAGCCACGCAAGAAAATCGTCAAGCAGATAACCACTGCCAAACAGAGAATAACGTGCCGGGCAATCAGCAGGGTGTCTACCTTCCTCCTTGCCCGCCACCGTTTTGGGCCCCGGACAGTGGTTGGTGGGGATACTACCCCCTTCCATATCCGGGGGTCACGAACGACTCTTGTCCCTATCACCCGGACAACACCGCCTATATATACTTTCCTATTTACAATCAGAACTATCCGGGCTACCCCCAGTACGATCCGTCGAATAATAAAAACGCGTATCCCGCTGTCTATCCGCCGTACATTATCCCTGTTCCACCGGCGAACGATAACCGTAATCATAATAACAATTGCGAGCAAATCGATGGTAGTCGTCCGACGTCGGGCATCGAACGGGCAAACTATCGGCGTGACGATAATCTCGACGGGAATGAAACTTCCAAAGAGAAGGGGGGCGTGAATGATTTTCCAGAATGGAACACAGGTAACAGCATGTCAAGAACTGCCAGCAATAATAGCGAGGACAGCGATTGCACCACCGCTATGAACATCACCGACGAGGAAGTAATCCCCGAAGCAATGGTTGCGCGGCAAATAACGGACAACGCCGCGCAGCCCGATTGTCCGGAAGTGGAGGCTTCTGCCGACGGGGGTGTCAGTCTTGTCAGCGTACCGAATTACACTTACATCGACACCAGCGACTCCGGCGACTCGACGGACACAGAATCGCAGTCCGACAACGAGTCCGTCGCGGAGTCGTCGAAAATTAGCAGCGACAACGAGTCCGACGATACGTCGTCGGACAGCGACGATTCCGAATCGTATTTGGCGTACTCGACGGGGCTGAATCCTCGCGGAAGGTTCGAGAAGGACAACGAGAAGAGTTCGATGAACGCTTGCCCGAGCAAAGAGGCCTGCAACGAAGGACAGGCGTCCGATTCATCTTCGAGAAATAATACCGACTGCGATTCCGATAACGACGAGCAAATTGAACAGGCGGTGGAGAAGACAGAGGCGGCTACGTATCCTCATCATTTGAGCGTGATTTACGAGGATGTTGAACGTCTGGACTCGGAGAGTCCCAGGCCGCAGGGGGCGAAAAGTGTTAAAGGGTGGAACGAAACGCCGTTCGAGGCAACCGACGATCCTCCCGACGATGCCGACTCGACGACGGTCAGCGTGAGCCTGCCATTGAGGTTCAAATTCTCCGTGTCTGAAAACAACGAGGATGTGACCACTGTGATCGTTGGCGACAGCACTATCAAGCCCGAGAGGAGCTACGGTAGGGATGAGAATCGAAACTCGACGATTCCGGGGAATAAAAGGAACGAAGAGAAGAGTACTGACGTTTCGGTGGATTTCTCGATGAACAACGAAGCGACGGTGGATTTCACTTTGAAAAGAGAGCCTCCCGATGGCGATCGCAAGACGAAGAAAGACGTGAATGCAAACATCAAAGAGGAAATAGTGGGAGGCAAGGCGGAGAACGAAGAGGATCTTGTGGTGCCCCACGTGAATTTCACTCTGAGAAGAATTCCAACCAGATTGAGAAAAATTAATTGCCAGGAGACTGTGGAAACAGAGTTCACCATAAGGAGAAAGCCGAGCGCGAAAAAGGAGGAGGGAGCGTCGAATAAAAAACAGGAGGAACGCGCGAAGGACACGAGCGTGGAAAATAACAACGATGAATCAGTGAGCGAAGAATATTGGAACAAGGGGGACAACTTTACGAACAATAAATTTAACGAGGCCGATTCAGAGACGCGCGATTTCAACAGAAACATCCTGAACCCGGAAGTGATCGTCTCCGATTGCAATCACCCTGACGAGGCCACAGTCGAGCTTTCTATCAGCATCGAAAGTCCGCCACCGACAATGGAGCAAGACGACGACGCGCCTACAGAGAGCACAGAAACGTCGAAGAAACCGAAAACCGAGGAGGACGTCGACGAAAAAGCGGAGCAAGATTCGAAACACCTGCTGAGCGTGCAAAATTCCCGCGAGGAGACGGACGACGAGGACAGCGGCGTCACCTCCGACATGAGCCGCATGATCTCCGAGGTCGACACCGATTCGGAGTGCACCTCGTCCAGAAACATGAAGAAATACCAAAGGACCCAAACTCATTCGAGGCTGTTCAGGCTTCTGAACGACGACTCGATCCTGCCGGAAGATTCGGAGAATCCGAACGACCCGCCGTCGAGGCGAGAGTACCTCAGTCTGCCCCTGAAGGGCAACAATTTCAATTACGACGACAATTATTGTTCCAATTACTCCAGCGGCATAACCTCTCCCGAATATTCGCCAGTCTGCGAACAATCGTGGAGAAGGCTTCACGATACAGAGAATTCCACGATTCCGGACCAAGATGGCGATTCGTTTCGTCCAGGTCATCCCTTAACCCGGCAAGATCGAGTCCCCTGTAGGGAGGATCCGTATTATCAGGCATGGAAATCGCCGAAAACGCACGAATCTACGGTGGACAACGACGTGGTGCCATCGTTGGCCTTCAAGGTCCTCGAAAGTCGAAGGCCATTATGGTCGTACAAGGTGAACGTACTCTGTCCGAGGATTAAGAGCGCGAAGAACGTGCCGCGAACGTTGCACACGGATAAGCGGGCCGATCTTATAGTAGCATCTCCTTCGAATCCCCCGTCCCACCATGGAAATGTGAAAAGTGACCATTGCTGATGGCCCGGGGCAGAATGAGGCCGCGTTTGGCCGCGAGCAACCGTTCCACGGACGAGCCTCGCGCAACTTTTCTCTAAGATTCGCAAGACTGGGCTGACTTATGCCCGGGGGGGCTACAGGCTACGTGGTTTTTTTTTCTATCGGTACATATCGTTTCCTTATATTTCATCTATTCGCACTCTCTTCTTGAATTTATTTCTTTTTTTTTTCTCTTATTCACACTTTCTTTTATTTTATTTGCCACCCGTTTTCTTTCTCACTCTTTCTATCTTCTGTTCTCTTCTTCTTCCCCTTCACAGTCACTCTCTCTCTCTGCCACTTCTTGTCATATTTCATGCTCACGTTCGTCGTGGTAATGGGCAATCAATCCCATGGTACACGGGTAATTGGTTTTATATCTTTCTTCCTTTCTTTATTTGTTTTATTGCTCTTTTATTTATTCTGTACGCTCCGCGAACGGATCGATCCTGTCAGCTGTGACCCGGAGTTTTATTTATCATTATTTTTCTCTCTTCCGTTTGGTCTTTGCTGAGATTTGTCACCTAACTAATAATCGTCTGGTAGAAATTTACGCGTCCCCAGTATTGTGCTCCCTTCCAATTGTACCGATATTCATGCTTCGTGTGTACGGTTTTTCTTTTTGTGCTTTTCTGTTTCTCGTTTTTGTTTTACACGCTGTTTCGCCCCGGGTTTGCGAAAGAAGAACCGGGCTCCCCGAGTGATTTCATTCGAGCCGTGTTCCTGTTCTACTTTATTTTCTGTTTTTTTTAGACACGCCAATGGTATCATTCATCGATAACGAACCAGACAGCGATAATATTGCTTCACCGAGGCATTCTCGCAGAATTTTTTGTCGCGAATTACATTTGGGGGCACACTTGACAAGTGATTCTCTTATCGGATGTTTCATTTCAGGGTTCGATAGTTCGCACGATTGCGAAAAACTGATGACGATGTGACTTACCGTACCTTAAGTGTTAACAATTTCAATGTTGCTTTAAACCGATTCGCTTTTTCGTTTGATATCTGTGTACGATATAAATTGGAAATACCTTGTGCATGGCTCGTCGCGTGCGTAGATTTTCGCGATGCAAATAAACGTACAAATTGTCAGCGCGTTTACGACAATCGTGAATATGCATGAGTGCATGTGCAACGCGTGGTGATGTCCAATTTATAAAGTCAATTAGCAAGCCAACGATGAATCGCTTATCGAGTCGGGGTGATCGTTTGCATTTGTTGAATCAGCTAGATTGAGTTATCGTTAATACATTGAGATCTGGATAATCGATAATCGGTCGATCGGTTCTCACTGTCGCTCCCGCTCATCAAAATAATCCAAGCTTCAAGCAAATTGCACATTAGAGTCAATCATCGCATCTTGATTTGCTTATAGAATCATTCTTCGTACAATTATAAAAAGATATATATAAACATTTCACTTGGAACAGCGCTTAAGGAAAGAACGACGTGGGTTTATGCACTGCAGCGAGCAGCAAATAGATTTCAGACAAATTGTAGATCAGTGTGGACTCTTCCACGAAATTCGGCAGCACAGAATTCTCTCTCTGTGCAAGAAAGAAATTATGCTATTTAGAAAAGAAATCGTCGTCTACTTCGCAGAGGAAGCAATTTTCTATTTTTGTTTTGTTTTTAATAAATAATATACAACGATCGTGGAACGTTAATAATATCAATCTTCTCGACTTTCAGGTCCCGACGCAACGGATTACTGAACAAGGACGGATGCCTATCTTCAGAAACATGGCATTGCTAGTGTGTTTTCTTTTTCTTCGTCTCCTTCTTCTTCTTTTCCTTTTATTTTTTATTCTGTTTATAACGACGACATGTAGCGATTCGTTTATGCGACAAAACCATCAATGCCACAGAGCCAGCGAAATCTTTTCCCGTCACCCCTGTTGCCCGATAGTTTTCGTCTTGCCCCCTCCATTTATATTTTCCCCATTTTCATTATCTTCCACCTCCCCCACGTGATTCCACGATGTGTGCGGATTGCTAGAGGATGAAGATTTTCAAGGGAGAAAAAACAAACGACATCGATCAGACGCACGGTCGATTGCAAATCTTATTTCATAGGCGAATCACGCGCGACCGGTTCTGTATTTTGAAATGATAATGAAACTGGCTGGCTCGCGGTGATTCCCCGTTCGCCATCCTCGTTCGAGAGGAAAGGAATCGACGCGAAGCAACCGGTTGAGAAATCGTGTATTTGTATCGGTACCGTCACGTTACCTCGATTTGTCATTGTGCTATATTTATGTAAGTTGTGTAATATAAATTATTTGTAAAGTTCACCTTATTCCTCGTTTCGTTTCGGCCCACCCTTCTTCGCGCAATATGCAAATTAATTGCTCTGCTTATTATAACAATGGTAATAATAATAATAGTAACATCTAGTTACGCGTACCGATCCTCGATAATTTTCGTTTAACACGAAGTATAAAATACGTTTATATTAAATACGAATATGGTCAATGGTAAAAAAAAAAAGTGTAAATCGTTCTTTGCAGAGTGTTTAACAAACGTATGTACTTCATTACACGCAAGAAGGCAGAATATTAAAGCGTGATGTAAATGCGTTTTCTGTGCATGATGTAAGCGATAATCGCCCACAATGCAGTACCCCAAATGGCCTCGCACAAACGCAGATCTCGGCTGTCCATACTTCCGATGCTCCAGTGGAATGGGAAATTTTGGTAGCACACCGAGTGGCCCACGTACAACAGCAAAGCATTCATGCCTAAAAATATTCGTATCGATTCTTTAAATTCTTTGCGAAGGATTCTCTCAAACACGGCCAAGTTCGATCCGCGATTTAACATCTATTTAAGTCCTTCGATAAAACAAAAATCGTCGAACAGGAATTTTCATTTGTCCCAAAAAATTGTTTTCTATATTTGGCAGTGGACCATTCCACGGTTCGCATGGCATACTAAATTATTCATTTTACGCCGACGTGTGACTGCTTAAAAATCCGATCTAAAATGGTAACATTTAACTCGAACCGCGATCGAGTATTTCGCCGGCAAAATTAGCACAACAAACAGGTATGAAACCATGCAACCTGTTCAATTACGTTGCATAATCGCGTGAAAGTAAAACGTACCGGGGATTCGGAAAGGCCCGCCGTTCCACACCTTCACGACGTCCACCAGCAAGTAGCAAGCAGAGAGAAAAGCGAGGGAGAAGGATGTCGTCACGAATACGAAGGACAGAGACCTGTGTATGTAACAACGAAAAAGATAAATTTTCAATCGCGATGCAATCTATTGGACTGTGTCCTCTTTTCGAAGACGAACCATAGCTTCTTGTTTACTGGAATCACGTTTGTGAAATGCAGGGCGCAGCCAACACCACCGAAAAATGCTGCCCACGCGAGCCACCTGATTACCCTTTCCTTCCAGTCTTTGTAAGACATCATTATTATACCTGCGTGTAGGCCAAGGAAAACTTGGAACGTTGTTGTGAGGGTTCCTTGAAAAAATTGTTGCAAATTATTAATTACGATTGTGCAGTATGGAAACAAATTATGGAATATTAATTTTGCAAAGTACTATTGAACTTTATATTAAAATAAAAATTGAAGGGAAGCAATGGGTCATTTCGGAAATGTGAGAAACCTAAAATTCCTTCCGGATCAAAGGGTCCAGATTTGTACACGGTGGCTGAATGGTGTAAATGAGGCTCTTTCAATATAATTCTATCGATGTAGCCGGCAGCTCCACCAACACAGTCGAAATGTTTCGCGTCATCGTGAAGACCACCAGGGCCGAGGTATCCACTGTTAACAATCCCGTTAATAACTTCTGTAAAAATATTAATTCCGTTCAACGAAATTTACGTACATACGTGGGACATCCAGGAACGTTCAAGCAGAAGGTGATGACACAGTGAACTGTCACGATCAAGAGCATCACGCACCATTGTGGAAGCAGTAAGAGAAAGTCTTGCACTTCTCGTAACATTGAAGACTGTGTATCGAAATTGTAATTTGTTAGCTCAATATTAGTGTACAGGTATAGCCAATTCGGTAAACTCCACTTTTAGAATTTTTAAAAAATTGTTCGGGGAGGCGCTCGATCGACTCTTTACTTTTTATATTTAAAGCAAATTTCCTTATTCTTGTAATGTAGACAATTCATTTCAGAAGCCAACTGATTTTGCAAACACGATTTTGAATAGAATTTTTATTTTTAGAGTAATATTGGGTTCCATGTATTACTAAATTTTCGATATGCATACGTATAAGCTTACCTGTACCTTGCTGGTTCTTTTGGACATCAGACAAAAGTACGTCAGTGCCACAACGAAGTAAGTTATACCGAATCGTTGGAGAACACCGAATATTCGGATCGTTTCCAATTGACCACCGGGGCTCACCGTGTTTAGAGATACACCGATTAAAAATAGAAGGAAGCCTCTCTGTGAATAATAAACAAATACTGTCTTGAGAAATTTGCACTCCTGAAGTAGCTGCAATTCAGTAAACTTGTTATATTTCCAATTAAAATGCATTGTCTATCATTTTGTACAGCACTTAAATCCGGAATAATATGTCGTTTAAGTTCTGCATTATAATGTAAGTATCTGCATTATTCCCCATTCAAATGATTCACTTGTCACGCTACTAATAAAACACATAATTGCCTTAATAATTCCATAAAGCACCATGTGCTTCGGCGTCATACGTTTTATTTGGCTAGCCATGGCTATGGGGATGCACACGCCCATGATCCATATGAAACAGGGGAACAGTAAATCTCCCAAAAGCAAACCATTCCAGGTGGCATGGCCAAGAATTCTATAACCGCCCGATCCATCGTTCACGAATATCATTAACAACGTGCTCGCCCTGCAATATTAAATTGCACTTAAATATCTACCTCGATAGAAAAGTCAGATGGATAAATATAAAAGGAATTTAATAAATCGAAGGACGCACCCTCGAACCGTATCGATTGCTTTGACCCGACGTTTGGTTAATTGCTTCGTCGCAGTGTCGCCCACCTGACGTTTCATCCATTTCTTCCTAAAAACGTGCCACAACGATTTCACACCAGACAGACCAAGAAGAACGAGGACGAGTATTCCGACAATGACCAGGAACTCTGGGAACAAAAATGGTACTTTGGATTTATCGACGAATTCTAACAACGTTTCGAAAAGGTATATCGAAGATCATTATTTAATACGTAATCGAAATGAAGATAGGATCGACGAACTTAATCTGTGAAATTGAAAATTGTCATTGCAAATAAGATAGCTACTATCGAGAAACTTTTTTTGTATCTCTGTGTACACGATGAACGTCTGCCACGATTAGCAGGCAAATATTATCTCGTCGTTTTTGATAAATAGAGTTCAATTCAATCCAAATTTCTATTCAGTTATTGTCGTATCTAGTTGCAGTAATAATTGAGTTCCCTTTAATGGATAGAAATCTTACTTGACGAGGCCCCAATTCGACAGACGTTTATCTACTGCAATTAATCATTCCTTGTGTAACGTATAAGACGTATAAGAATAAAAACGAAATCTTGCCTGTGTAAGGATAAGTCGATCCCTTCAGAACGTTTATATCGCAGCTTCGATTCTGAACCGATAATTCGTACACGCCGAATTGTCCCAAGTTTGGCGTCAGCTCGCAGATCACGTTGCTGGAATGCGAACGAAATGTAAATCGAATACATCTGGGTGTATAATGAATACGTTAACTCTAGGGCATACTGAATCGAATGATTTCAACCAGATATACCTGGTATTTTTAGCTGATATAAATTCGCTTGGATCTTCGACGTCCAGGATTCTGAAGCTGGTCGGTCTGACAGTATCTATTGTCACGCTGGAACTCGAATTTGCCAAGATCTGTTTGATTCTAGTGTATGGGCACTGTAGAATACAAATTGACCATCCCTTTAACATCTCTTTAAAACGAAACATTGAGCTGCAATATTTTCTATGGCTTTTATTTAAATCAGTAAGTTATGAAATACAAGAGGCAGTTGTTTATAAAGAATAAATATTTATACAGAAAGAGCGAAAGGTCAGAAAAAGTGCAGTTAAATGGTAGAACATCATCATATTATATTATAACTCGATTAGTTGTTCATTCGAGAACAACTCTCTACCCCAAGAGGGTAGACGAGAGGAAACTAAGAGGCATGACAAAAGGGTGGCAGAAATAAATGAAGAACCTTGTGCGACTTACCAGCGCGCAATCGCTGGAGAGCATATAGAGCCAAGCATTCGAATCTTCATCGTCTTTGCGTAGATTAACACATGCCTCGTCGTACCTGAGTGTCTCTTGATCACAGAACCACTCGTCAGTCATCTCCATGTTCCACTGCGGACACGGTAAAAAAATAATCACGGTAACCGCTCGCAACCTCGTGGGTGGAACTTAACACGCATCCTTAATTTGAAGAGAAACGTCTGCAAATCACCTAAGAGTGCAACGACACGGGAAGTGGAACGCGTAAAATCGAATTTGTGCTGCACGCTTTTCTGCTTTTCATAGCGTAACCGTGCGAACGCGCAATACGGTATTTCCAATAGATTTCGTATAAACTGTTCGTACCGAAACAAAAGACGAAGGTTCTGTTAAATTCTTTTAAATCTCCACAAAAAACCCATTCGAGTCATTAACACTTTAACACAGTCGCACATTAAATACAGATACAACAAAAGCAACTATTTTACACTCATTAATAACAAATAATATTGCTACCTGGTGAAGGATCGAATCGTTCACGATTCCCAATGATAATCACGCGTCCAGGTTTCGTCGACAACGGTCACTAATGTACGTATAGTATAAAGTGTCGACGTTTGATGTCAAACGCTTCCTCTGATCAAATATTGCGCGGTTCGATCGATGCGAGTCGACAGGTGATTCGAGAATGGCGCGGCAGCTTTTTAATATCGTGCCTCTTGCAGGAGAGCAGACGGTCGGCCGAGGTGCCGCGAATCACGTGGGTGCATCGACTGACATTTCACCTGGCATTCAGGAGGAATTTTACCTGTCTACTAGCCGTGATATCGTGGCCCCGTGCATACGGTATAGGACACCTTGAAACCGCTTTTCAGGCCTTGAAGCGGCTCTCGAATGATCATCGTTTACGATGATTGGTGTAATTTCTCGGACGTGACAGATGTTCGAATTAACGGGATTTGCTGTGGATTTTTTTTCTCCATAGAACTCTATGATGAATGAAATTGGGTCGCGTTTACGTTTACGCGCGTCGAGATAAATGTAATGTAAGGGTATAGACGATGGTAGATGAAGAGGACGAGATAAGGTAATAAAACGTGCAGAGAGAATTATTAAAGTGGATTTTACTTTGCCGAGCTTTTTGTTATCTATGAGATTCGAGTAATGCGATTGGGATGCGGTGAAACTCGACGCGGATGATTCTGGAGATATAGAATCTAAAGTTGACGTCCTTGGATTTGTGGAAAACGATACACCTACATACGTGGATTACTTGGATTAACGGATTTGTAAATGAATTGATTAAGAAAGAGGTGAAGTTGTTTAGAAGATGCTATTTTTTATTTCATTTATTTTATGTTCAGTTTATTCGGTAGACCCTATTTAAATTTGAATATTACTTTTATACGAGTTCCACTACATGTACTAAATATAGAATAATATGTAGAGTTTAATACTGACTCCATTTGACACCTCATAAACTAAAAAATAACCACCAGGAGCCAAGATATCAAATTTATAATTAACATCGCTTTTCAAAAGGTGCCGATAACATTGTGTGTGATATGGTAATGGTACTGGGGCTCTAGGCACTGACGAGATATAGGAATAGACAAGTCATCCAATGTATTTTTTCGGCCACGATTTCTGGGACGCCGCGTCCCATTACCACTTCTGTGTCACTCGCAACGTTACCCACAGATTATAGAAAACGATGCGAAAATTAAATAATTTTAAAGAATTCTTTTTTTCTTTGCCGTAATGAAAGGCAACAGAGGATATGAAACATTTGATGAAACATTAATGTTAATTAAAATGTTAATTAAAAATGAAATGTTAATTAAAAATCTTAAAGAAACACTACAATAATCATGGGTATCTTACAATACAATGGGCATACAATACAATACAGTTTAGCACTCTGTGAAAACGTTGACCTGAAATAAACCTCCGCGGTCAACCGCGGTGATATGGGAGGAACTCAAGAAGGCAATTCAGTGTAATGTTAGGAATAGGAGAAATTTAAAAAATCGCAGCCAATTAGCTCGACATTTTTACCATATAATTAACAATTAAATCACAAAAGTATAAGTGTTAAAATTGGTAACTGTATGGTAAATAAAATCGATTGCCCAGGTCTCACCACGTGGAGGTTGCTGCGAATGGAGACCCGCACGGCCGCAGCCGCGCACCTATCACCATTAATTTACAAAAATTATTATTTACAAATTAAACGCTACTTCCTTCTGATGTATATTTGCAGCGCGGTTGATATGCAAACTGGATATAAAAATTCTGTTAAACCTAAATCAACTAAAAAATCAACATTATAATATAAATTAGCTTATACATTGTTTGAGTAAGTAAAATGTATTAAAATAAATAATTGTAACGAAAGCTGAAAATAAAAATTCTGTTAAACCTTTCGAAGTAAAAAATAGAGATTATAATACACATTAGCTTATAGTTAGTTCAAGTAAATAGCATGTATTAAAATTATTCATTATTGCGAAAGCTGAAAATAGAAATTCTGTTAGACCTGACTTAAACTAAAGAATAAGCAATATAATATAAATTAGCATGCACGTAATTCAAATGCACTCTACCTTTAATTAAGGTAAATTAAATCTCAACTTAAAACATCCTACCTGACTAAAAAGCTAATTCAATTTAGAAGTATCCTATCTAATTGAAAATCTGATTATTTCTGAAAATTCTGTTAAACCTTTTGAAATAAAAAATAAGGATTGTAATACACATTAACTTATAGTTAGTTTAAGTAAATAGGAGGTATTAAAATTATTCATTATGGGGAAAGCTGAAAATAAAAATTCTGTTAGACCTGACTAAAACCAAAGAATAAGCATTATAATATATTATAGATTAGCATGCACGTAATTTAAATACATTCTACCTTTAATTAATGTAAATTAAATCTTAACTTAAAACATCCTACCTGACTAAAAACCTAATTCAATTTGGAAATATCCTATCTAATTGAAAATCTGAAAGGACAGGGGGGGGGGCAAGGGATATTTCATGATGAATCTTCTTTCGTTAAAATTGTGATCGCGTAACCTGAAACAGATCAAAGTTCATAAGAATTTAGTGATATTTCTTAGGTATCATATGATTTCCTTCGATTGATTTGATCCATACAACATCACTTTTGAGCCTCTGATATTTACATATTGCAATGTATGTTATTTAATGTACTTGAGGCAATATTCTATTCCTTTGACATCTCCTTTAACTTAACAATTCTGTAACAGACTTTTTTATGAGAATAGTAATTGTGAAAAAATAGTACAGTAGTACAAAGGGAGCATGTACTTCCAAAATGCAAATATGTTGAATAATAATTATGAATTACAAATGCAAACATACACTTGGATATGAAGATGAAACAACTCGCTTTTAGTGTTAATAAAAAGGGGAGAAGCAAAAGAGAATAGTAAATAGCCAGAGGGGCATTCTACTATTAATTATCGTCCACTTGTTATAAGCCCGATTGAAAACCGTTAGTGGATCATCTCTTTTTCTCGCAACACTACTTTACTGCATTACTTGCAAACTCAATCGCGTATGGTGCTTCATTATCTTTAATATAGTATTTCGTATTTATTACAAAAAATAGTAATTCACGGCACCCATCATTTTTATATCGCAACACTAATAACGGAGAAGTCATGGTAGTCGGATCCAGGACTACCATCGAAGCAGTCACCTTCTGCAGCTTTAATAGCTGCCTTTGGTGACTCAGGAACCTATTTGGGCATTTTATTGTGGTCGCAACGCTACTTCACAATCACGATCATTTATCATCGCGACACTATAGAAAAATCTAAGAGAAATATTCGCGATGGAAAAATATTGCAGCACTGTAAATGCTAATTAAAACCTGTGGAGAAAAGGAACGCGAAAATTATTATCGCAACGCTAAAAGCAAGTACATATGGCTAGTATAATTAAATATAAAAGCAACTCTAATTCAATCCGCAATCTGTATTAATTCGCAACTCTAATGCAAACCGTATTCAATTGTACGCGACGCTAATAAAAATCGCGATTTGCCCAATACGATGATGCGTGCTGGAAACAATAAACTACAACTACAGCATACAAAAGCGAGCATAGTGACAAAATCGTAAGAAGGAATGGCTCTCCATCCTTTGGATGCAGAGCCATTGGTAGTTGCCCTCTTGAGTGACAATTTGTCGGGCCTCTTCGGCATTTAGCTTCTTCTTTTCTTCGAGCGCCATGCCCGCTGAAACTTAGTCTAGGCTCGAGACTCTATTCGCAAACAAACAAAAATAAATAAAAGTCTAACTCGCGGAGCTAAATGGAACACACGTGGACGAATCGCGACCAAATATAATCGTAAAAATTGCGATTATGGAAAATCGTAAAGATTACGATTAAAACTGTAATCGGTCTTCGCCTACACGTGCAGCCTCGAGCATAATATAGCACGTTCGTTTCGGAGCCAAATCGCGATCGCGACCGCGAAAAATTCGAAAAATCGATAGGCAAAACCAGAGGCGAACGCATTTTCGTTCGCGCCACAACTTCACCGTCGACTTTTCAAATCAAATTTCCTGAAACAGGTTGAACACGCGAAATATTGCCTACCCGATCGGAGACTGTGTCAACCTGCCCGGCCCTACCTACTTATATCTATCAGGCACACCAGAAGGTATACTACCTATCCTACCTATTCCTATATTTAAAAAATGGCAAAGCATTCACACAAACACACCTCATTCAACGTTTCTCAATCAAACACTCGGGCGCAAGAACCTACACTAGGGAAGCATCCCGGGACGCCTCCGACACCCGAGTTTGGCATACAATCATTCACACTCTAAGGGTACGTACCAATTCCTGAAATCGGCTGACAAAGGCTAGCGACCATTGCGTAAATATGCGTAAACGTATATGCTTGTGCATTTCTTTCGTATAAAATATTGATTGTTAAAATATATTGTACATTTTCTTTCACCTAAGTAGGCTTGGTTCCTATAGTACCCTATTCTTTGTCATATTTTCATAATTCGTTATGGTATTCAATGTATATTTGCAATTGTTTATAATTCGTTATCAAATTCCCGAGCCGACGCATTTCCACGGCCTAACCACACACACACACAGTGTGGAAAATACGTCGTGCACGGTACACTAGCAAATGTCAGCCGCCAAACATTGTTACAAATTTAAAAACCATATGATCATCGTGCCCATTGTCTTTCACTCACCCAAGTAGCACCTGGGCACGTGAGTGAGTTCCTGACAATGAACACGGAAGGGGTTAAACCTGAAAATCCTGATCTAAAAAGATGATTAGCATACGTAAAATTGCAATAGTATATTTTATTATCAATCTCTTTAAAAATGACTCGACTTTGCAATTTAAGAAATATCAATAGAAACTCAAAAATTACTGATAAATAATTTATTTATTAAGGAAAATGACTGTCATTGAAACTGAATTTACTAGAATTAGTAATGCAATTAAGAAATGAATGTAATTGAATATTTACTTGAAAAATTGGCAAGATATTAAATAAGCCTCAGGTGATTCCTTAATCGAAGTAAATTGTTCAAGATAGCTACTCCGATTTGAAAATCTACCCGTATACAAAGTGCCTTCTTGTACATAATGTGTAATAAATTTCATACGAAAAGGACTTGACTATAGCATATGAAAATTAATATCAAATGCCATCATTGGCTATGCATATTCAATGCTGATTTTAATATACGTATCGTTATATTTATTTATTTCAATGCATGATTACTATAATCATAAAACACTTGCAGTAACGAAGTCAGAGGGTATCCGACTTCTGCACTGCTCAACAGTGAATACAAATTTCCATTGATTATAAGTGCAATTATGAATTTAGTATACAAGGTCCTCAATATACATACATTTGTTCAATGTATTTATTAATGTCATGATATATTTTTATTAAAATAGAGGAACATACGTGAACTGTGCTTATTGGACCAAATATTTATTTGAGTAAGAAATATTTCTATTGTTCTTGATTTTTTTATATTAAAAGACGCGGTGTACAAGAAGGCAGATCTAACCTCATATAAGAAATAATACACAAGAAAATAATGGCGGTCACTATGTTCGCAAAACTACTAAAAAATACAACCAGTCACCCGTGCCGTTTTGGACCAATCGTCCTACGGCATGATTGGGGACCGGAGTAACCAAAACGCATGCGACTCACTACTTCGTCGATTGCAGGTACCAAGGAAGTACTCGTGGAGGACATCAGGAACATCACCGAGGCAGCCCAATTGAACTCAACCGCCAGGAAGTGTGCAAACTGTAACTAAACAAGAAAGCAAAGAACATTAAAATCTACTGCTAACTCTACATAATTTAATTCTTCATAGAAAACTGAGAATAGCTTAAAAGATACTTACATTTCTCACTTTGTCAGTGTCGCCTAAAACATCCCCTTCAGTGATGCACTGACTCTACTCCGATAGCGAATATAAGGAAAAAATAAAAACAAGAGACTATGTGCGCGACCGCAAATTATATCGGCGAACAAATTAAGATTCTACTTTTGCGATTGAAATAATTGCAAAGGAGCACCGGTGCTTTGATAATAGTATTAATAACTAGTACGCGAAAAAAACTGTCTCTACAATCGCGTGTAGTTAAAGCGTAATCGAAAATTTAAGCAGAGCCACTTGCTCTGAAAAACCTAGAAAACTTCGGAGCAAACACTGAATCAACCGACCGCATTGCGCGCGGTCACAAAATTTTCTGAAAGAAAACATGTTCATCCTATCGAGTGTTTGAAAATCTACTTGCTTTTGCAAGTATTTTAATTTTTGTTGTTTCATCTTAATATCATAACGTCTCAGATCATATAAAACCAATATGGAAAAATGATTAAAATGCTCACGTACAAACACCTTAGTTGCAGTGAATTATTTCGCATCATTGTGGCTATTGGCGTACTCTATTTCGTCTACTCTCTCCGTACTGCTGGAACAAAGAGGAACAAAGAAATAAAACAAGTGCACGAAGGTAATGATAATTGCGATATACTAAAGCAATAATTCATCTCGAATTCTATAACAAATATGAATATTCGATTTGCAAACGTGTAAGCACGCGATGTTAACAAAAGATTTAGTATTGAAGCAAAAGTCCTCGAACATGCTTTGTTCGAAATTCTTTGTACAAAGAAATAGCCGCAAATAATGACTTGCATTATGTTACTACTTATCTACAACGCGACTGTATATCATACAAGCTTTATACGTGGTACGAATTATAATTTAATAGAAACATATTGCTAAAATTCTACTTATTTCCACAAGAAATTTGAGGAACGCTTACCTGTCAGCGAGAACTTGATTTAACAATATGGCGCCGCGTCACTCTGCTCCTGCGCATTCCCGTTTGAAAGTGTCGCGTTCGCGCCATTTCTGATTCGAACCAAGCGAAAGAGACGCCATGGAACAGAATCGAACTGAAATTTCAAATAAATGTATTAAGAATAACCAAAATTATAATAATATTGCTAGAAACTGCAGAATATATTGCAAGATAATGAAATTTGGGGCCTGAATATGTATATCTATACGTAGGAGTAGTGTTAGATACAAAAAATGCACGTTGGGCGAGTCCACTTGCTAAAATATGACTTAACAGTAACAAAAAACACTACAGAACTCTCAGGAGACGGGAAATGAAAACAATTGATATAATATTATGCCTTTAAGAATATGTTAGACTATGTGACATACCTTAATTCGTCGGACACTCTGAACACGTCTAATCACTACGGGATCCGTTGGGCGAAAGAGGCAGAATTTTGAAATAGATTGCGCTGATTGGCTGGTAGCTGATTGGGCGATGGGGGTGATGTTCTTTCCTTACGGCGGGTGTTTTTGAATATCATATCGAACTGAATATTTTTTATTGCAAGTGTTACAGTATGGATATTATTCGAATAGTAGGATGCAAATATATTTATTAGTAATAACAAACGCATCTGTGTAATCAAATGTTTGTAATCTTTGTTGCACTATAGAATAAGCAAACTATTATATTGTCAAATGAAAGTCACTCTAAAAATAATTGAATTCTTAGCAATTATAACGTGTACATTAAAAAACATAATATATGTGTCTTTTAAGGTTTTAGGTGTCTTTTATTTCTTTTAAGGTACACCTTTTAAACCAAACGGTTTAATCCATTATACAATTTGATGGGAAAAAACGTAGATGGGAATGGTTTCGATATTTTTGAAATTCCTTTATTTCGAAGCTAATTAATATACTTTGACATATATATATATATAACATACATGTAATTATTCAGATAAATAAGTGCTATTAAACGTATAAGAGCTGGCCAAATGGTAAAATAAACCTGATATGTGCGGTTCGGTGAATTGGTTCGCATAAACGTGTCGAAGTTCATGATTTCGTACATTAGTCATTTTGAGAACATTTAAAAAGATCACAATTAGTACTGGAAAACTTTAACAACACACACAAAGAAACCTTCTTTTTTTTTTATCAAAGTGAGTATATTGGTCATCTATCTCGTGTTATCCATGTACAAGATTTCAATTTATAAATAACAACAAACACACATAGCCGACAGATGTTACAAATTTAGTTTTTTTTTCCTTTCAGTTTTGCATCTATATAAAAATTTACGCTGCGATGCCCTGTACGATTCCGTGTTAGCTGCTCAATCAAGGTCACTTGTTATAATTCATCAGAAGTAAAATTAAATCAATATGCAATGAATGCTTTGTTTTTCTTGGTAGTTTCAATTCGATTAATTTGAAAAGGAAATAACATATGTATATGTATGCGTCACGAACTACTGGCTTTTTTCCCTTACTTTACTCTACTCCAACATATTGAGCATTTCTCGTGGCGGCAGAAGGAATGTAACGGATGTAATATTGCATTCAAAATATTGTTAATGTTAATATTTTCTATGCTACAATACTCTTCGATACAATAATATTTAATACTGCGAAATAAATTACCCTTCTTGCGCACGAAAGAAACAAGGCTCGCACAAATTTTGGTAATACCACGAACACAACTTAGGCCTCACAAGCTAAATGTGCTCTTTTTTACGATACTAAAAAAATTTTCCCATTTTTTTCATATTTTTTTTCATTTTTCCGCTTTCGACTAAAAGAAATGCATGCAATAACTT
Source organism: Nomada ferruginata (assembly GCA_963583965.1). Classification (NCBI taxonomy): domain Eukaryota; kingdom Metazoa; phylum Arthropoda; class Insecta; order Hymenoptera; family Apidae; genus Nomada; species Nomada ferruginata. The sequence goes on along the minus strand of OY757214.1, from coordinate 3,426,246 downwards.
CATTCATATCTCCCTAACGTTAACGACCTTAGCATACATTGTATAATTTATATTCATCGGTGTTTACGTAATTAAGATTATAATTTATTAATGAATTTTCTAAATTTTTGCTACCCAGATTTCGTTCATATGTAAGCATTTTTCATGATTTTTGTTTGCAACAATGGGTTTATCAAAATCGTCAAAATCGTATCGGCGATGAACAATTATTAATTTCACTGTCTATTATTATAACCAGCGGCACGCGCGATGAGGCAATATTTAAAGTAAGTTTTTAACAACCAAATTCTACCGGCGTAGATAAATAATTGGAAATATTTTCGGAGTAATATGATTGCAACTACCTATGCAACTTAGCTGTTTCTTCTCGGGTCGTAACAACGTAAGATAAATAATTCTAATAGTAATCATAAATTAATCACATTGTGACTTTTAAATGGTAAAATTGCATCGGTCAGACCCATGCAATTCTAAATTATACGCTACTCGTTAAATTAAATATGATAAATTTATATTTGTTATTTCGATTCGTCATACACGCTACTGCAAAGAATCCTGTATCAATTTACAATTTGATTATAGAACAAACAGCTAAATGGCTTATATAAAAATCCATGACAGATTCAGAAGAATATCATTTACAAATTTTGATGCGAAGATACATCGTTATTTTCGCATATGCATTACGATTGATATTCTTCATTTCATCCAATAGTAACTACACACGTGTAAATACAATATACATCTATCTACAACAAATTCTATTCAATTATATAATGCCGCTATGCTCCTTGTAATTGTTGTACCCTCTTACATGAGGGTGTGTCGATATTTTTAGCTTTGAAAAATAATTCTTGGTCTCCAAAGTTTCGTGCCTTCCACATCATTGTATCTCCTAAGGATTAAAGAAATAATATATCTGAGTTGTAAAGAAACATACGCCGTCGCTATTATGTTTGGGCTCCTTCTATTATTTCTAATGCGAAATAATTAGTCCGTACCAATAATACGACCGTTTTAGAATCAATTGAGTAAAAATACTTACTATAGCTTTTCTCTCTAAAACAGGCGTGTCTCAAATTACTCAGGTACTCTTCTTCAACAGAAATTTCTAGCCTACGCAAGCTGCCTTGATATTCAGTATGAAAGTTTTCTTTGACATAGTATGGCACCTTTAATCCTTGAGTTGTTCTCAGTACAGAATATTTTCTGCGCACAAATTAAAATGCGCATATATAATCACTTTTATACTAGTCAATCGCAATTCTTTGTGTTTCGCGTAAGTTAAAATATATTGGTGATAAGAGTCAAGAAAATAAAGCATAAGCAATGAAATTGAAATATCCCAGGAAGTTATTAATTAAAACTAATTTATTCATCATTATTTGTCATAAATATCGGTCGCAAAATTGTATATATACACTTACGCGTTAGAATGCAAGCTATATACAGGATCTGATATAAAGAAACTGCTCATCATAGTTAACAATATTAATAACAGCACTGGCAACATTTGAAGGAATGTAGTGTATCCGTTTGCTTGCTAGAAATAACAGTATTTAATTAAGTAAACATCACCCGCTTTCCACGGGGAGGCTAGATCGAAATAGGTATGCGAATTGATTTTGTCCACCTGAGAATGCGTATGCTGAGCTTGTGCATCTTGCTGTCTTGTCCATCTTCCGGAACGTCTCATATAAAACTCTTGTTGCGGGAATCCACCCCCAAAGAACATATTAAACAGTTCTTCAGCTGTAATGTCAGCTGCGAAAGAATTATACAATCAATCTATAATAATCTATTATATTTATAGTTCATATAATAATTTTATTATCATTTTTATAATAATCGGCGATTTTTTTGTATAATAGCAATAATATAATAGTAAGACTAAAAATATCTCTTCAGTACTTTCAAATCCTCTTGTATAATTGTAGTGCGTATGATTTTGATGGGCTTGAGTTTGCATTCTCTCATCTTCCGGACCATACAAATCGTACTGTTTCCGTTTCTCCACGTCGGACAGGATAGCAACAGCATTTCCAATAGCTTCAAGCATATAGATTATACGTGTTAAACAAACCCTGTTTTAATACACATTTACCAAATACCATGTATTATTTTCTATTTACCTTTGAACGCTTCCGCAGCACCTGGAGCTTTATTTTTGTCAGGATGCAACTGTAGCGCAAGCTTTTTGTACGCCTTCTTAATGTCACTATCGGTCGCATCTTTGCTTACCCCCAAAATTTCATAATAATCTTTGCATTTCTTAATCCTGGAGTCAAATGAATCCATTTATATTAACAATGATAAAAGATATTTATAAATATTTGTATAATTTCCAGTAAAGATATTTATTATATTCCATTGACGTTAAGATGTTTATTCTGTTCGTAAAATAGCCTCATTGAAATGTACAATATTTTTGTAATTTTGCAAATGTTTTTAAACACTGTACCTTTTAACGTGTTCAACCTGATCCTTTGTGTAATCGGTAGAAGTTTGTGTATGCATGGCTTCTTTAGGTGCGGTTTGGCGTTTTCTAACTGTAGGTTCGGATTCGGACTTTTGATTTTGTTTCAGCAGCATTGCCACTTTCGCTAACACATCTGCGGATACACAGTAAGTTACAACAAATTCCTTGCGCCACGAAAGTACAACTTTTACTTCAATCAATGGACTTTCGTACTACTTTCTTAAAGTTCGGTAATCGTTATAATTCAATATGGTAATTAGGTGAGAGAGAAACAAGTTTTGGTATTTTATGTTTCTAGAAATCGCGGAACTCGAAAAGTTCCGCAATATAATCGCATAAATAACAATTTTTCCGCAAATTCACGACGTCGCTGGTCACTTTGGGCAGATAAATTCAATACCCGAAAACAACAATTTCTTCCAATTAAACGATGTCAACAAATTAATGATCAAACTTTGGGAAAACAAACAGTAAGCCACTATCACACAGACTGACGTAGATTTTTATCAGCTTACCGTCTGCCCTTTTAGTTGGATAAAGTTTTTGTGCTTTGCGGACAAATTTTTCCGCCTCGCCGTACTTCTTTTCCCGTAGATATCGTTCCGCAAGATCCATACAACGTTCCGCCTCATCTTTGTTGCTGTCCATGATTTTTATCAACGACCGAACTAAAGTTTACCACGATGCAATGACGGAGCAGAATAGTAAATAAATTTAATCACACACACTAATTCTCCGCCATGGCAATTTAATAAGTTGCGTCATGAACACGTTACGAAGTAGAGTATTCTGCTACGTGTAAGTAACGAGACGCGTACTATGGGCGCTGCCTATATGAGATACTGATTAATACTTTTCCTCGGAAGCCGGAGCAATTTTGTTCCACCATTGGCCAATCAGAATCTCTCTGTTCCGAACAACTAAAATTTCTAATCCGATCGAAGGAGTAACTTAATAAACAACGATGTAAAACAATAAATAAAAAAAGAATCTTGAAATACATATGTTTGATACAATTTCTTTTCTTAAAATTGATGTTACCATTTTCCCCTGAATTGGAAATCAAAAATCCTCTTCATGCCATGAAATTCCATTAATTTACGTTAAAAATTAATTGATTCGTGTAAATAAGTCGGAGATATGTGAGGAAAATGATGAAAATATGTACTGCATATAGATACTACTGTCAAAGTAGTATCTATCTATTCTAGGCCCGACGAGTTGTCGGAACGATATTTGATTTAAATATTTTTACATTAGAAAATAGCGTTATACAAAGAAGTACTGAGTGAAAGTTGTTTCAATTATAATTTCTAAATATTTTCTAATTAATATTTATATATATAAACGTAAGTAAAGTAGGTATCATTTATTTAATAACATATATAGGCGATACGCGTTTACCGATCAGGTTATATTTTGATGTGCTTCGAATGTATGTTATAACAAATGTGATTTAATGAATTAAACCGATCGACTTTTCTACGAATTTAGTATTTGATTCTTTTAAAATAAAGAATATTTGACTTAATGAACTGTTTTACACAGTTACAGAAAATGCAGACTATACGGCAATGTGTACAGAGATTTATATCTAGCAACATATTTAATGGAAACAACAGTAATTGTTTATCCAGTATACAAAGATCATACTACGGATATAACGGTGACACAGCCAATAAAGCGAAAGGTTTTCTCAAATACAATGAAACCATCTTTCCTCCACAAAAGCCGGGCGAGGAAAAAAGGCCTGGTGTAAGCTTGTTTTTAATCGCGAAAATGATCTTAGTATGTAATTACAATGTTCTACACTCTATCTATATAATATATTTCACAGTACGTTTGTCACGTGAAGGAAAATATCAAGTATAGTCCATTAAAGATGTGGTACATTGCTTGTTTTGTAAGGGGTATGAGCGTAGATGAAGCTGTTAAACAGTTGAGCCTTATGAAGAAGAAAGGTTCAGCTATAGCAAAGGATGTTATATTAGAAGCGCAACGTATGGCAATAGAGGAGCACAATATTGAATTTAAGAGTAACTTATGGGTTGGTACGTATATATAAAAATAACAAAATATTTCCATAAGAATGTCTTATTTTTATTTCCATTTGTTGCTGTAGCCGAGTCATTCGCTACAAAAGGCTTTGTAATGAAAGGAACACGCCGTCATGGTAAAGGTAGGACAGGAAAAGTACATTACAGACATTCACATTATTATGTACGTTTAGAAGAAGGAAAACCACCGAAGAACTATTACGCGCAAGTAGCTAAGAGCAGCGAAGAAATGTTGAATGATTGGATGCGAATGATGCACAACCGCAAAGTACATAGTTCATTGTAATATATCGTGTGTATATATAGTTGTATATAAATAAATAATACACCTCTTTTTTTTAAATTGCTACTTTTGTTTCAAATGGTTTTATTATTCTTAAAAAGAAGAGTCCGTTTTAGAATTAGAATTTATTTAAGAATGTATAATTAATCCATAGAAATATAAGCGAAGCCAATATAAAACGAAATTAATTTACAGCTTCAGCTTAGTTCTCCTCCAGTGACGCCTCTTGGCGTTATATCTGAAAGAGATTAAAATAAACATTACACATCTATATAATAATTTATACGCTACTATTAAATCAATGTTATTGCAAATGTCATAAAAATTTCGTTGCAGCTGCTTATTATGTTTTGTCACAGATTAAAGCGCTTAACCTATAATTATTTACGATGATAATGTCTTAAACATTATACAAATTTCGAGGCAGCCAAGAGTAGATTTTATGAATTTTGAAATTTGGAAGTAAAAGAAAGTTAGTGCATTGATTATTCTTACCTGATAGTATTACCAGTACGCATTCTGACCCATTGGGGAATCGGTCTGTTTTGCTTCAATTTTTTGGCAAGCTTTCGCTTGATGATAAATGTTTTGTGAGCCGACTGAAATGAAAAATAAATTTTATATGCACTTCATGTATAATTTCCTAACCAATATTTAAGTATAATTAATAGGATGTCGGTAGAATTATTAGATTGTGTAAAAGTAACCTAAACCATACCATTTCGCTCAAATCGCGCTGCTGAAATGAACGATAAATTCACTACGTGTTTCCTAGCAGAGCTTCCTGTACGAAAATGTAACTATACGGAAGTCACCAACATTGGTAAAAGAAATACTAGATGCGAGAACCTTTATATTTCTCATAAATATTTAAACATTTCTAATAAATGGAACATGGATATTCGGAAATTAATTTTAAATATTTATTTCAATTGTATGCAATTTTTAAAGCTTTGTGCTTAATATTTTGCGCGTCCTAAGCGTCTGTATATTTTTAAATTGTTCTACACTCATATACATATACCTTTTGAAGAAAGATTTCTTGGTATGCTAAATATATTTCATACATTTTTCTTACTTAACAAACTTCAATTTATATTTTCAATTCACTACCATTACTTGTATTCCAATATTAGATCATTACTTGTATGTGAAAATTTTCTTTCAATAAACGAAACATCAATTTAAATTCTGTTCGTTTTAAATAAATGTTTAATAGTTACTTTTAGCACTTTATAACAGATCATAGTTTGTATATATGCATATTCTTTAACATTACGTATTATGTACACGTATTAACAAAAAAGACAAGTATTTATCTACTGTTATCCCCAACCAAAGGACTTTGGACTGTATAGATACGAAATAGCTCTGTTTTCGTTATTTAACAATTGATTCTAAAGCTATAGTTAAAGTTGTAAGTTATAAACAATGTTTACTACTTGCCTTAGATCAATACGAATTGGTAACAAAGTGAGTATTATGTGATTTAATTTTTTCCGTCTTCATTTGTTTTTTTCGCGAACCATTCGATTGACGTTTGTATATGCCTCATCTTATCATCTATACGAGGAGGCAGCAGCTTTTTTAAATTATTATATAGTATACCCATAAACATTTGTCGTCAATTGTATCGTTTTTTTTATTCAAAAACGCAATTTTACGCAACTATTTTAATAACGTGCGATAACAAAGAATTAAATACTCCGAATATTTTTAAAAATCATTTTTTAAAATATAAATATGTTTTGTATGTATAATTCGATGCAAAACGCGATACAGATATTTGCTGTTCTAGTATGGTATATTGGCACGCTACGAGAGCACGTTAGTTATAGCAGAACATAACAATGAATCGCTATCGCCAATCACCTGTAATGCATTGAGTGCAGCCAAGAAGATTGGTGGAGATGTAACTGTCTTGGTTGCTGGCACCAAATGCGATGGCGTCGCGCAAACCATTAGCAAAGCTGGCGGAGTATCTAAAGTTTTGGTGGCCGACAACGATGCGTTCAAAGGATTTCTTCCAGAAGCATTAACTCCCCTCATACTTGCAACACAAAATGCGCACAATTTCACCCATATTATAGCTGGAGCTACCGCTTTTGGTAAAGCTTTATTACCAAGAGTCAGTATCTATTTATTAAATTCGACTTTTACAACAAAAGTATGGAATAGTATGAAATATTTAAACAACTTGTACACAACTATTTTTTAAAGGTTGCAGCAAAATTGGATGCGTCCCCAGTTAGCGACATTATCGATATTAAAGCGGCAGATACATTCGTTCGTACTGTGTATGCCGGAAATGCAATTCAAACTCTAAAGTGCAAGGATAAGGTGAAGGTAGTTTCGGTGAGAGGTACTGCGTTTGAGGCCGCAGCTTTAGAAGGAGGTAGCGCTAAATGTGAACCAGCACCAGGTGGCGATTTCAAATCACAGTTAATTGAGTTCGTCAGGCAGGAGTTGTCTAAGTCTGATAGGCCGGAATTAACATCTGCTAAAGTTATTGTATCTGGAGGGAGAGGAATGAAATCTGGTGAAAACTTTCAACTACTGTATACTCTAGCAGATAAATTTAATGCTGCCGTCGGTGCGTCACGGGCTGCCGTGGATGCTGGCTTTGTTTCTAACGATTTGCAAGTCGGACAGACCGGAAAAATTGTTGCTCCGGTATGTTCAATGGAAAATCAAAGATTGAATATTGCTTTCAACGTTGCTGCGGAAAGTATTCTGAATTGTAATATACATTTTTCAGGATTTATATATTGCCGTGGGCATTTCTGGTGCAATTCAGCATCTAGCTGGCATGAAAGACTCAAAAACAATTGTTGCAATTAACAAAGATCCAGAGGCTCCGATCTTCCAAGTAGCTGACTTTGGTTTGGTTGCTGATTTATTTAAAGCTGTGCCCGAACTAAACGAAAAATTGTAAATTCGAATCTAATATTCGACAACTATTTTTAATACAAATATTTATATATTTACAAGTTTTATGTATAGAAAGAATTTGCTAGAAATATAAAATTTTTATACAGTTGAAAATGTATTCCAATCATTTATTCCTATTGTATTCGACTTATGAAATACATTGCATTTTATGTTTTACTATTAATAGCATGGAAATATGGTGACTGAAATATTTTTCACAAATTTTACGGTATATTTTATTACGTATTCGAATTATGTTTTGTCTACGAAGGCAAAGAATTTTTTTCAAAATTTATGGAGGAATATCTAATCGAATTAACAATTCTAATAATGTTTATCGTTTGTCTTTCGACCAGAGCGCCACTATAAACGCCTGTCCATTTGCACGACACACACGTATATATATGTACACAGATGAAATCGCTGCCATCTTTGTCGTTTCTTGGCGTGGTGCATGGCCGGCTAGATTACTGATTTTTAAGTGTTCGCTCGTATTTATGTGTTCTGTGTCTTTAGATGTGGAAATTCGATAACAAGTTTATCATGAATATGGACAGTATTGAAAAATTGTATAAAAATTTCGGCATTTTGGCTGATGCCAAAGATAAATTGGCCGAGGTAACGTACCAACTTTGGTTATATCGAAATAACCACGTTTAGTTAACTGTGCTTCTCACGATTTAACACATTTACGAACGAAAAAAAAAATTCATATTTTCCACCTCGTACTTCGAATATTTCCGAAAATTTAACTAACCGCCTAAGTTTATTAACGGTTGGCTTTCGTCGTAGAAATGACACGATATCGTACATAAATAATTAGACGGAAAAAGCGTAAATATCACGGTACCTAAAGTTTTTGTTTGTATATTACAGCATGAAAAGGAATACTTGGAAATTCTAACAGCAGTGAAGGGATCGCCTAAAGAGAAACGATTGGCATCGCAATTTATTGCAAGATTTTTTAAATATTTTCCGAAATTGGCTGATCAGGCTATAGATGCTCATTTAGATCTGTGCGAAGATGAGGATATGGCTGTACGTTTGATTATTTTATTTCATCAAACATATCTAACGCAGATACAATGAATGTACAACTGTATTTAGTTGGTGGAATAGTTGTAATAATTCAAATCGCGATGTGGTCGTATTGTTTAATGCAACGATGTTAACTTAGCATGGCAAGGGCCACCGAATAGGACCCAATTTTTTGGTCTTTCTTTTAAAACACTGGTACCAGGGCATTTGGGGCCGGCACCCAATATACATTAATTGTATATTGGGTATACATTTGTGAAACATCTGCAATGGCATTTTGAAGAGAAATTGAACTGTTTATAGAGTTTTACAAATTTATTTTGAACCAGATATGTGAGCGAGGACAAGAGTTATTTTATTTTATATATGTTTCATATACATTTTTTTCACCAAGTATATGAGTATTGTGTAAAAAGGGTACACAATATAATTTCGATGACCTACTTTTAGATAAGGAAACAAGCTATTAAAGACTTGCCAGCATTATGCAAGGATAACAAAGAGCATACAGCTAGAATTGCGGATATTTTAGCTCAGTTACTTCAAGCGCAGGATCCATCTGAATTAGCCGTAGTTCATAATAGTGTTATGTCTCTAATGAAGACTGATCCAAGAGGTATTGGATTATATATTATTGTGTACTTAATTATTTATATCGAAATACGATATATCGTAGGTCTCTCGAATGCGTACATTATCTACATTTAATATCTTTTTCCCTTTAGGTACAATAAGTGGATTTTTCAGTCAAATCATTAGCGGCGATGATGGAACACGTGAACGTTGCATCAAGTTTCTTGCCACAAAATTGAAAGCGATAGGTCATGATGTTATTACTAAAGAACCGGAAGATTTGTTGATTTCAGAATGCAAAAAAGTGTTACAGGTATAATTCTCTCCCTTTTTTTTTGCAACGAGAATAAGTAACAGATTTTTTATATTATTCGTTATGCGACCTTCGTAATATTTTTCCGCTTGCAGGACGTTACTGCTGATGAGTTTCATAGTATTATGGAAGTACTTGGGTGGACTAGATTAGGTTCTACAGTTACTGGACAGCAAGAATTAATAGATATCACAGTCGAACAAGCTGAGCTATCTGAACCATTCAAGCATACTAATATCGAGCAGTGGAATAGGCTTGTACAATGTATTAAACATGCACTTCCATTTTTCAGTGTAAGTGTACACTCCTCTGTTCTCCTTATTTATTAATAGAATATCTCGAAATATGTATTAATATATTTTTTGTTTGTTATTTATAGTCCCAAACAGATTCATCACGATTTGTTTCCTATATTTGCGTCGAAGTTTTACCACATCTATCTTTGATTACTTCACCCGATGACAGAGACATACAATTAGAATTATTGAAGCTTCTTGCTGAGTTAGCTGTATTTTGTGGGACAATCGAAAAACCAGAGGAGAAAGTACAGCAACTTTATAATACTCTCATCGTAAGTAGTAATAATATTCGGAACAATTTTTTATTATGCCATTCATTTCGTATAAAATATGTTAATAGCATTATAACATTCGCAGACATATATGCCACTTCCTCCAGCTACGGAAATAACTGAGGTACCAAAACTGCAATTTAGTCACGTTGAATGTCTGATGTACGCCTTTCACAAACTGTGCAAACAGACACCAGAATTTCTAATGAAAGATCCAGAACAGCTCAAGGAATTTAGATTAAGATTACAGTATTTTGCACGTGGTATTCAAGGTTACATAAAGAAATTGCGAGAAGCAATTAGTGGTAAATCAGAAGAAGAACTAAAGTCGGAAGAGAATCAATTAAAAGTTGTTGCATTGAAAACAACAAATAATATTAATACGTTAATCAAAGATCTGTTTCATTCGCCACCTAGTTTTAAAAGCGTTATACATCTTTCGTGGAAAACCGCAGCCAACGATAAGAAGGTAAAAATTTAAATGATTATACATTTATTAAAAATGTATTCTATTGTAAAGTTCTTATCGTATCTGTTACCTTTTATTCTAGAATGAAAAACATTCGCCTGCCCAAAAGAGACACACACCAATCACGTTCGGAAATGACAGTAATTCGAATAAACGGAATAAAGAAGATAAGAGCAAAAGAGAATTATACACTCCTCCCAGTGGAAAATATAGCTCAAACATATCATCAAATTATGGTAAACAAAGAACCGTTTTTTTTGTTTTGTTTTAAATGCAATACTTAAAAATACAATTCAGTTTACTTACGTTGCATCGTGTTACAGGTCGAGGTAGATTTAGAGGAAATAGATCTGGCGGTCGGGGTGGTTATAGACCAAGAGGTCGGGGAACCTGGAGGAAAAATTTCTACTAATTGTCTATCTGCTTGAATTGATAAAAACATGAAACGATAAAATGCTGCAATAATATAAAAGACTATCAGGCCTGTAAAATGTACATATATATGAACGAGGAATTTAAAAGTGATTATTTATGGAAAGTGCTTTTTAAGGAAAGTGGGAAACAAAAAAAATACAACTTCTTTTTGTTCTATAAATCGCAGTGTAAAGAAAAAAGTGTTTTTGTAAAGGCTTTAAGTACGCAAGTTTCAAATACAAAATTGTACAAATTAATTGTTCGCTAGATACAGTGGTAATGATTGGCCAGATGAAATACTGACATTAGGAGAAGAAAACAGTCATGTGAAATAATATAGTCTTGGTGTTATAAAAAACTGATTTTTTATTTGACAAATAATGAGAAACATGGAAAATATAATTCGAAGAAACCTCGGTTTGCTTAAAGTGAACAAGTTCATGAGAAGAAATGGGACCGGTAACACTGGATTTCAAGAACTGTATATTAACAGGGCCATTGTTAATCAGGTACCTCAACAGGCAATGCAAGATATGCAGGACAATGAAGAGAAAAACAGTTTGGGGGGAGAACTTTGATCGGTGCAATCGATCGAAGAAACATCGTATACCGCAAGAAAGAATATCACATATTTGATACACCGAACGTTTAAAAAGAAAAAAAAATCAATCTGTAAATGACTGGTTTGTGCTATAACATGGACACTGGTGTTACACATATTTGGGAAAGAGACAATTTTTCTCTTCTATAAGAACTTTGGACGTTAAAGTAGTATCAAAATGTATTCCTCTACCCTCTAGTTCTTCCTAATCCCCCTTCCATAATTCCATCTTAATTTTTTGTTTGTCAACAGGAAGCAAAGATTATAGGGAGTACCCTGAAGAACGTCGGAAGATGCAGCTGCTACCAGAAGATTAAATACAATCAAAGAAACTAGAAAGCTGCTCCTGTTTTCTATTGTTTTAAATTGTAAATTTACAATTACTTATACCCGAAGATTTGTTCCGACTAATAGTTCAATGTTCATAACATTATGAAACATTTTTGTAATTTTTTTTCTTCTAATCAGATATTCATATGTTGTAGTTAAATTTAATAATCGTTAAATACGGCAACGATGTCAAAAAGGATGATATAAAAATGTATTCCCAAGATTTTTATTAAAGTGATATAAATAGAAAACATGATTTGCGTGTGCAACAGTTTCTTTGATTATATAGGAGTTGCAGACAATATTTATTGTATGCTTTTTGTTTTGCAGATTGCTGATTGCAGATTGTTTTGCTGTACGATAATTTGAGACTGATCAAATGGCATGGCGTAGCTGTACGGAAATAATCACTTTTCAATTTCATATTACTTATAGGTCCACGGAGGAACTACAACCAGGACCGATTATAATGTAATTTTTTTCAGGAACATGATGCACAGTTGATTATTGTCTTTTGTTTATATATTGATGGTAGCTGTTTTTGTAAGGTGAGTTTAAATACACGTGTCCTTTTCCTATCCACCATTGAACAAAAATTCTGTAACAATACTATTAATAATTCATGCATATATTATCATTTAATTTAATAAATTACTACTGCATAATATATGTTGTATTTTTTATGCCCAATAACGAAAGATGTTTCTAGTTACATATGAAAATTGTAAAATTTTGTAACTGTCGGAGATTTATATGTTTTGATTAATATTTAATATCAAATGTTTTGTAATTTGTCAATTTGTATAACTACACGAGAATTTCCTTACATGTATTAATATATTGTAATATTCTGAAGATACTGTTTATATTTACTGTAACTTGTAAAATGTGAACATTACTTTAGTAAATTTATTACAGTAATAGAGACAAATAAAAGGCAATGATCTTAAAACAAGAACCCAAAAAACTGTCTTCCCCATTGTTTAATAAATAAACTAAATTCCTAAACATTATTATCATTACAGTATATGTTACATTGTATAATTACAATTAATTTTTACAGAATTACAAAAGAGTTATATATAAAGATTTTATTACTTAAAACAGTCCATTTGTTGAGATCATATCGTCTATTACTTTGCACATCACGCGATCGCTCGGGCTACAAGGGTCCGGAGTTTGCTGTTCTGATCCTAGGTTGTCAACAGATTCCATAGCATCTGTATTTATTGCTAACTTCGAATCCAGTTCCGACGTGTCAGGTAACATTTGAAGCGCGTGTTGTAAAATTTCTTGAACCTATAACACCACAATTCAATGAATTACTCCAGCATTTGAGTGCGGAATGCTCGGAAATGAAACGTGCCAATCGCGCAACGGTTTAATTTATATTTTACTGAGCGAGCAGTAAGTATAATGCCAGCACATGAAAGGCAGGTTCGATAATGTGCATGGCTTGGGATTTATGCAGTTCAAACAAAATATCTGCATAAATCAAAAGGTACATGCTCGTACCTTTTCTAGATGCTTCTGAAACCTAAGTGCTGTTTCGATACGTTGTCTACGTTGCAACTCCATCATAACTCTTAACGTTTCTCTGGCCTGATGGGGTCGGAATTCATTTAGCAAGTGATGAATGTGAATGAATAATAAACTAAGATCTTCCACCTGCGAGCAATGTAAAAGAGACAAACATTGTAAATATATATATATAATACACAGAAAAGTACGTAACAATAAATATTTACCTTCTCTGCGCGTCGTGGACTGTCCGGGCACTGTACAAGTAAATCTATCAAGTCTAGGAAATTTACAAGCAGAGAGTGATTCAACTTCTTCAACTCCCGTCGCCTATCAAAATGTTGAGGGTATAACCTTTTAATCCCTTGAGCTTCGAGTGGTCTAATAATTGTATCGTCCGCATTGAACACGTTACCAAACATTGAGTAGGTATCGTGTATCGGCGGCGGTGGACGTGGTGCTCTCCCCCGACGAACATTTTCATCCGTATACAAATTAATGTACTGAACTGGAGGCAGAGGAAGCGAACTGACTTGTATCGCCTCTGGTGCGGCCATTATCGTTCTTTAATGTCAGAATTACTAGGAAAAAAAAGGAGCAAAGCCCACTGCAAGTAGAAGTTTTTTTTTACAGAGACACACGATAGGTTAAGTTGGACTAAACGAAACAGTTGTCAAACTAATCGGAGCGTCGATGTGAGAGCGCAGGTCCGTAATTTCGCGCCTCGTCGTCGCTTCTTTTTTTTTGTATGCAATTTACATTGTACTCATTTCATACTTATAATAATCAGAAACAATAGCACGTAAATACAATGGTAGAAAGCATGTATATTTGTTGCAAAGTGAGGTCGAGAAGTGCAGCTTGAACTAATCCGCACACGGGTACAAAAAAAATAGGTTACATTGGCGTAACTTTACACTATTCCCGAAATACTTCCGAACAAATATTTTTCATTTAGATACATGGAATCGGGCACAGTGTCTTTATACGCTCCACGCGAACTTTTTACCGCGAACTTATGAGAAGCTAAATATCGTGCAACTAAAACAAAACAACATGTAACGCAGCCTTCGAGCCAGCCATCTTGTTTTTTTAAAGTGAGTCAACAGGTATTCTCTGCTGGCCAGTTAATACGTTAATGCCTGCAGGACGTCGAACCCAGATTGGGGATTTTCGTTGTTTAACTAGCAAAACGAACGGGCGGGCCTGTGGATATTGTTTATTTTTTCTTTGGAATCGTGTTCGCCCGGCTTACATGTGTTTTCGGATAAATACTTTACTAACGTAGTGAGGTATTTCCTGCTATCTCGTGAATTTCCAACGTCTTCGGTTTGACAGATTGTCGGTGTGTGTATGCGTTCGTTCCACGTGAATTCTTTGTTTGGGCACCGGTCATGTTTCTGACAAGCATTGAAACTGTGAAGTGGTAGCAGTACCCTGGTGCATGGTAAGTCGATTTTTCATTCTAAATTTCACCTACGTCAATGTTATCCCAACTAAACTTTCGTATAGGAATATTCATATAACCAAGTGTCAGGATAACCACAAACTACATATCTCGCCGCCGTTCATCCCGTTGTTCTGTTATTTTTGGCAGTTTCAAAAGGAGTAATGTCCCTTTGTATGTATTCTCAAGGTTTAATTCGATATTTGCAATTAAAAATTTGCACGGTGATTCAAGATTTTTGAAAACTACTAAACCTTCAATGAAACAAAAACTAGAATTCGATTGAGAGTATGTGTGTGCATACATACGTGGTTCATTGTGGAGTTCGTATATCGCTCTTGAGAGTATTAAGTATCGTTAGAAAAAGTTTGGAAATTATTATTATTGAAAATTATTGAAAGAAATTCGTAGTATTTGGAGGTGTTTCTTCTTTTTACAAAGCTATCAGGTTTCATATGAGATTGTTCTACGTATTCAATTTTTAAATAGTATAATTTACATTTGTTTAAACGTTTCGTGAAACATTTGCGATATAATTTGTTATTAATTTAATATTAATGAAAATAAGTGAAGTATCCTACTCATAAAATGTGTATGTGTACACAGTAAAAAAAAAGGATTGCAGTCTAGTAATACAATATAAAATTTATAATCATTATTTTGCATGCAAATCTATTATATTGCATAATATGTATATAGCTATTGTTTCTTCCATACAATTCATTTTTACTAGCACTACTAGTACCGTGGTGTTTTTTTTATGCTACTATACATGAAATTATAAATTATATATTTATTATTAAAATCTATATCTATGTAATTTCATATTTTCTATAATGTATAAGTTTCATTCCACAGAAGTCTATGTACTTCAAAACACACCATATAGTACAATATCATGCTCTCACTTCCACTCGTTTAGTAATCAGAGTTATAAACTACATGAATGACCCACATGTTTCTGGTAGATGTAGTAAATCCTCAATAAATCCTTGCAATAAAGTTCGGTTCACATATTCATGTGATATGTCCTGCAGAATAAAAAAATTCGATTCCACTATGCTGGCTTCAATTAAAATACCTATATTCAAACAATGCACTTAATTCTTGTTAAAATTCTCCCACTATAATGATCTGGTACTTCCTCCGCAAGAAACAAAAGTGATAAAACAACTATTCGTATCATTTTACCATTCGTCCGTGTTGAAATGAATTTTTATCAATCGAAATGCTTGCTCCAACCAAGGAAGCAGTTACTCAACGCTTTTGCCTAACGTGTATCGCGCCTTGGTTTTCCCTTTTCATTCCCAAGAATCGCGTTAAAAAGCACGGGGGCGACCGGAAATTCAAAAGGACGTTGCGGTTTAAGCGGCCCCTTAAAATTTTCAGAGACACGAGTTACAAAAGAAATTCTGTGGAAGTAGAGACGATCAGCGACGAGGCGGTCGAGTGCTTCGCCTCGTGTGCTCATCGTGACGGCACTTTGTCTACTCGTCTCGAGTTTCCACAATTATCCTGCATATTTCCTTCGTCCAATTAATGCATACACGCGGAACAAAAATGCACTCACCCACCTTCTATCGTTGACTCAAAAAAAAAAAGAACGCGACATAAATATTAAAAATTAAAAAGAATCAACAAGTAAAGGTGTTAAGCTCCATTCAAGGTCAATTTATCTTTAAAAGAAAATTCTCGTGCTCCGTATTATTTTATTGCTTTTAACAGGAGAAAATGTGAAGATGATTTTGTAGCAATTTTAAATATTTATTTCATTGTTACATTCTACAA
The DNA here is from genome assembly GCA_963583965.1 of Nomada ferruginata. NCBI lineage: Eukaryota > Metazoa > Arthropoda > Insecta > Hymenoptera > Apidae > Nomada > Nomada ferruginata. Next base: position 3,409,431 of record OY757214.1, on the reverse strand, counting down.
TGTAACTTGGACGAGCTCGTTATTATGTTTTTACTATTATTCTACTGTAAGATAGTGAAGCAGCGATATAATGCATTACAATAGGCCACGTCTCACTGGAAACCTTCCTCTTAATCCTTCCACAAGTCCTCGACCGGAACTCGCCACCCATACCAGCACATACGCATCTATGTACACAAGTGCACGCATGGAGTGCAATTTTTGTGCGTGCGTGCACGACAGACGAGTATGCGGTACATCCGTTCTTGCTTTGAATTGATGATAGTGCGTTAACTACTGTTTACGCTATTAAAGTTTTATATACAGACGAAATTCGCGTTTTCTTTTCCCGCGAACGTTGCATGAAAATGAACTCGAAATGTTGCTATAAACAGGAACGCAAGTACAGGCCTTGGTGTAGGTACCTTCATTCGCAAATGGATGCATTTTGAAAAAGCTGTCAGCTTGAAATGGTATTGCATATGCAGTGCATAAGGGGTTCGAAAGTACAGATACATTATTTTACTGGCAAATCAAAGTGTATGGACGAATTTGTTTGGACAATTTCGAAAGAAGAATTGACTAATAAAAAAGAAGAAAGATAGGAATTAATTTCTAGATCGAAATGGATTGCACTGTATATTTGGTTAGATTAAAGAAATGTTTGGATCGATGGAGGTCTTTGTCCCTTTTTTATTTTTTTTAAATTCCTGAGTACTATTATTGTGAGAATAAAAATAGTCTAGTGTCGTCTCGTGAGAACAGGGCCAAAGGTTCCAAGTCGATTCTCCGGCTCTCTATTTTGAATGGAAATTCTTCGCGAGCGAGTCACGCCGGCTTTAATGGAGGTCCAGAATCCCTAAAACCTTTATGCCTGGTTCACCATGAAGGTTTTAAAGATATCCATCCTCTCACGTTCATTATGTTTCAAATATATCCCTGTCTCGTCTATGATAAATGCACACAACTCGTTGATACTAACACATGGGAATAATATTTCTTTTCTATTCATTTTCCAATGTCGATATAATTTCTAAGAATTTGTTCCAATTGGTAGTTTAATTTGTCATCACGATAATCGACTGTATTTATTTTGAATCGCCATATCGATTTATATAGAAATGGTTGATTAATTATTTGCTTAAAGTTAAGTTGAATAGAATTCCTGAAAATGGAAAAATTGATTCGTATCAATGTTGAATGTATGCAGGCTGGTCGACCGAAATTCAAACTATTGGGATAATTGAAAGTTTACCGCGAGACTCGCGTAATTGGTTTCGGGGGTAAGTTAGCTGTTAGAAACTGGGAGTTTCCAAGGAACGCTGCAGGTTGTTTGAAAGAAACGAAGAATTAAGCATTTCAATCAGCTGGAGTAACACGTAAATGCCTTTAACGATGCTGTTACTTGCGACGAACTTGTACCATCCCGTTGCATAAAATCAGACTTCAAATGTACTGGAACTCCGAAGACGTTCATCGGATTCCCTGATTCAGTAGTCGTTCGCTGCGTACATGAAAATTAAGAAAAATTACAGTCCAAAGTTTAGGCTAACTCAATTAAGTACAAACTACATAAAAGAGTAACCTACAGGATACAATAAAAATAAAAGAATTCAATTTTTAGAGTATAACAAAGTTCAGAATCTAAATTACGAAACTGAAAAGAGTTCGATGTTATTTAGAAATAACCACAAGTTCCAATAAAATACTATCCAGCCGAGAAAACAAAATCTAAATCCCAAACGGGAAATTCTTGCCCCTTCGATAGTTCACTGTTAACTCGCAGAACACCCCTATTGAGTAATTTACTCCACGGTCTTCATTTATTGTAGCGCCTGAAACCGACACCGATAATCGAATCCTTGTTTTCCATCACCAGGGTGGCCCTCCATCGGGTATGGCGGGGAAAGATGGGAAGGTGGAGCCAAAAAGTGGAGACGTGGTGAGGCAAGGGTTCATGGTGAAACGCTCCCAGAACAAGAAACGTTTCACCCCCGTCAACTACAAGCAACGCTGGTTCGTCTTGACTAGACGTTACCTCGTCTATTACGACGGCGATGGAGAGGTACGTATTTTTTTTCTTGATATTTCTTGAAACACAACCCGACATTCAATCCGCCGTTCCTTCGGCATTTAGCTTTTTCGTCTCGTTTTGTCGGCGTCCCATTAACGATTGTCCCGTATCGATGTAACGAACAAAAAAAATTCGTTTCATCGCAGTTGGAACGAAGAGTATCTCTGTAAATAAGACAAAGTTGTGGAGAAATAAAATGGCAAAGTACTATGCATATTGTTCTGCGAAAATAAATAGGAAATTATGGGATAGGGGAATGATGCAAAAATGACCATTTTGAACACGATTGAAGGTATCGACGAGTATAAGTAATATTTGTTAGAAACGCGACAAGGATAATTAACGTTATGATACTTTGATTTTTCTCTAATTAAGTAGATTGCCAATCAGAAACTTCTGTTAGCTGCAGAGCTAAAAGGGAAAGAAAAGGAAAAAGTTCGAGGTAATTTCCTTTCTATCATTCCAGTTTTTCCATTCAACAATTTACACATTGCGAAACTCGATTTACTTCCATAAAAAAGGTCCACCATAGCGCCATGGTCTTCTTCCTCCTTGCAAACAAATACGAATTCGCAAGGAATGATCAAGAAAGAGCAGACTTTCACTCGACATTCCAAGGTTTCCGGTGCTCCGTTCGAATAATTTGCCTTTCGATTCGATTCCTCCAACCGCGTTTGCAGACCTGCGTTTCCGTTGTCCCAGATTTTTCGTCAGTACAGTATCGTTCGACGAGAATTGTCCCTCCCTGAAACCAGGCAGAAATGTCGCTTGCTGTAAAAGAAAAAGTTCGTGCAACCGTTTCGATGCATGTAATTGACGTCGAAGAAACGCACTCGGCGAGTCAAGATCCCTGACTCGATAATTGCGTCGTTCCCCAAATCGACCGGATACGCGACTCGGTCCCCATCGAATTTCCGGCGAATTCGCGCGAATAAACCGATGACGATTCAGAAACGAGACAAGCGTGGAGCGTTCGGTGTTTAAGCGCTCGGTGAAAACGTTATGACGATGGCATTCGGCTCCGGGGATGGTCGAGGGTGGTTTTCCACGGTGGCGAAAGGTGCCGAGGTGACGGGCAAAGGTCTTTAAAGCGTTAGAGCTATCCTGGGAAAAGCTGAGTGTGACTTAGACCGCACTGCACTGTACTGCTTGCAGTGAAAAAAAAGAAACAGAAGGGTAGACCTTGCTCCAAGTAGAAGTGGCCACTTCATTCTTTTGTGGATATCCTGCGAATATTTTAATTTTTCCGGAAATTCTGTTCCTTTGATGTGCGGCCAGTGTTTTTTAATGTTGTTTCATGGGTAATTTGCCACGCTCTCTGTGCCTTTTATTATTCCGTCGCTTGTCCTCTTTGCGGTTTGTAGAAAATGTTGGACTGGAATGAGAATAATTGAAAGATATATAATCACTTAATTTTGCTTTTAGACGTCTCTTGTTTTTCATTGGTTGCAATACCAACTTTTTAAGTTTAAAAAGATACACTTGGAGCGGGGAAATTGTTGAGGGAGTCGTTCTTTTAGCTGAAGGAAAAATATTGCGTCAAAGTTAAGAAACTATTTTGGAAATGGGAATCGATTGTAGATGGGGGTAGTAGAATGCCCCATTATTAATTCGACCATCTAACCGTTGAATCAATCCAATAGTCTGAATTGAATCTAATCGAAGCCAGTGTTCCTGTATCTTCTGTTTCGCCTGTTCGTATTAACAGCAGTCTAGCGGAGTGTAAAGTTCACGTGGCGCGGAACGCACTAAGAGAGCAGCCGTCGAAATCGATAATTAACCATCGACGAACATCATCAGTTGCACGGGATTATAATTCACGCGAGAATTGGTAATGGCTGAGAATCAGCAGCGTTGATTTCCACGAATGCCATTGTATTCTCAATACAACAATAACAGTGTACGCACCCCTAAATACAAAATAATCATTAAAAATGTACAATATTTAAGGATTCACAAATGATATACTGAAGAATTTTAATTAATGTCTCCGTGGTAAGACAAAATTTCTTATCTCATGGATAGCAATTTAAACAATTTCGATCAATCTTCCCGTAGCACTTTTATTTCGTGCAATTCGTTTTTTTAGTGGCATAGAAAGTTTCAGGACTTGCAATTAATATTTCGCACAGTTTCAATTCATTTCTTCGCGACGACAGGATGATTTTTCTTTTCGTTCCGTCGTTGTCGTTGGTCATTCCCATTGGAACGATAAGGGTTGAAAATGTGGCAAGCCCGTTGAGCCTGATGTATTGGCGGAACTTGGAAAATGGACGGATACGCGAATGTAAATGACAGGAATAATAACGCTGACTTGGCTAGTGACACGCCTCGAATCATGGCCAATTGCTCTATTACATATTACCTTTCGCTTGACGAGCATCACTAACGCTTTGCATACGCTAGAATCATCATATTATTATCTCTGTGTTTTCTGTGGTTGGATTCTTCGTTCGATTTTCAGAAAGGTAAGCAGAAGGTATCGAGATGAAGCGTGTGTACCGAACAGTTGTTTTCACAGTTACTTTTATAGGTATTGGAAGAAAAAGGAAAATTGTTTGATAGGAAATTTACAATTTGCCTGACAATTGAAATTACTTCTTTTGTATTAGGCATTCTTGTTGTAATTTTCGTCTATTATAAAGGGACGACAAAAATTATATTTCTAATTGCCTGTGAATAATTACACAAAAAAAAAAGAAGTATCATCATATACATTCTCACAATCAGTGGTGTACTTTTCAGAGGGGTGTAAAAAAAGGGATATAAATTCACTGAAACGTTTCCTTACTCTTTAAACGCAAAATTATAATTGCATTCGAACTTCAACCCTTCCATCCCCCCGGAAATGGTCAGCTCTAGCATACGCTAGAGCTCTGAAACGCTCGCATAAACACGCTTACCGCTTCGAATTCCCGCAATAAATTACAAACCGAAAGATCAGCGCAATCGGCCAGTGGACACTCGACCTGCTCGATTGCCGTGGCTTGACCATTTACGGCTATAACTAGCAAAAGCACCCATCTCGCTACCTTGCAATTACAGCCTATGCGGTTCCTCTTCACCACTTGTGTCGCATGTTCCAATTTATTAATGGATTTATATTTTCGAAGCATTTCGTTTTATAATTAAATTCGCTTTTTCTATATTCTTCTTGGAAAATGTTTCAAGGACTGGGCGATAATGATTGGCTGACAAAGTAAAGTCGAGAGACTGTCTTTTGTTTTTTGTTTTTTAATCATTTTAGTATCATAGCACATCAGTGGCCCTTAATTCTTTTACAAATACATAGAATAAATTACCACAGTGATTCTAGTTATCGCTACGAGGTAAGAACACTTCTTTATTACTGCTGGACAACGAATGAAATTTATTCTATAAATTATTACGATTAAATTTAGTGCGAAGTTTATTATTCACGATGAATGCGATAGTTGGACGCGCTGAATAATATATTGCGCAATATTCGTTCGTGTAAATATTTTCAACGAAACTTAAAAAAGCAGCGTTTGTATTTGTTCAATTTTCTGTACTTTTTTCTTGGTGGAGCCGCATCAATTCAGTTTCCGAGCGGCTCGACTATTTTCTCGATGTAGGAAAATTAGTAAATTTTTCATTTAGAACGCTGGACTATGTATTTGAAACTAGGCCAACCCATAGACTACTTTCTGTATCCAATAATGTACCACAAACACCCCATAATATTTAAAAACAATATAAAACTAAGTAAATAGGAAACATTGCATTTCCTACAAAATTACTTCAAAAACGCTAGGCAATTTCTCGGACAATTCGAATACGATTTCCCTTATCAGTCCCTGAATCCTTTCTGCCATCGGCCATCGTCAGATCATCGTAATCTAACCCAGTGGTTCTTCAACAAGGTTCTACAAATGTTTCGCGAAATTATGAAAGCCACGATAAAGCTACGAGCACAATATTGGTATAAACTAATATTTCCTTCCCTCGCTGCCGTGTATCTGTCATCTGTAATCCATAATTTCCAATCCCCATTCTTGTCGTCAGTTTCCTGACCTGCCCGATTTCGGTGTTCCGCAAAGTTTCCTCGCAGTAAAAGGTGTTCCATAATTTCGAGAAGGTTAAGAACCACTGATCCAACGGCAACCAAGAACCACACACCGTTTCATTGTCGCAAACGCACCCAACAGAATCAGAACCGTCTCCACCTCAAAACATCCTTTTCCAACCCCTTCCCACCCTCAGTAGCTCCACTCTACGCGGTCACGGTTAACGGCAGTAATTACCTGCGTATCTCTACGCAGCCCGTTAGCTGGTAGGCCAGCCAGCCAGTTTCGATGGTAGGGGCTTGCTTCGGGGTGGATATAACGTGCTCGTAGACCATGTGTAAAATTGGTAGCGCAGGCGCCCCGGGCCGCCACCGCCACCTTCTCTTCATCCTTTCTTCCGTCGCGAGTTCCTGATGCTGCTCCGGCGGCTCAGTCAGTGGTCGTCATCGGGGTAGCTCTCTACGAATCGCGAGCATTGCCACACGTAAACCACACACACGCACGCATACGCATACAATTCATTTCATTGCACGTAATTCATCTGTCTCCTCGTGTTCTGTCATCGGCAAAGTAACCGATGTAATTCGCGGTCGACCACGCCGAGTGATCGCGCAGATCAACGTCGCACCTTGTACGATTTATTATCGGGTGTAACTTGATCGAATCTCGTACGATACCACCTGGTGACTCGTGTGAAATCTGGTCACCATCGAGGAAGATCGATACGCCTGTCCCGCGAAGGGTACAGGATTTCAATCGACGGAAAGAAACGGGAGAGAACACGCACTCTTGGGTATCAAGTCGGATCTTCGCGTTCGAGCCGCAACGGAGAAGAGCGGGCACTGGATCAGTTTGGATAAGAAACGGGGGCGATTCTGAAGATTCTGACGACCGGAGATTACGAGGCACAGCAGAGGCGAGCGGCGAAGATCGGATACGTTCTCCGAGGTGCATTGTTCCGGCGAGCTTTTCAATTCGGGATAGTCGAAGGACCAGGGAGACCAGGGAGACCAGGGAGACGCGGAGATTAATCCATCCTGAGAAAGTTTTTCCAATTAATCCCGGCCTTTCTCGGTCTCAACTGTTGGAAGTTTCGAGGGAGGAATAGTCATTCATCATCGGCGTTATCGACAACGAGGCGTGTACGACAGGGTTGATTTCGAGAAGATCCCCGGGAACTTCCGTCGTTAGGGTCTCGGCGGATCGCGCGAAATCAATCCGGAAGCTGCGATAGATCGTGTCACGAGTTTCCATTGAGTCTGACGCTCTCGAGGATTCTCGATTCCCTCTCGACACTTCCCTCCACGCGGGGAGAAGCGTTTACCAGGCTGTGCCTGCTGCTCGTAATCGTTCAACTTCTGGAATCCTTCGGCCTGCAACGTGGAGGTAAGACCGACTTGGTGGTTTCACAACGGCCGTGAAGTTGCAAGCAAATAAATGACCTGGCACTTGGGGAAAATGTTCAACAACAATTCGTTAACTTACGCGAGGCAGTAGATTTAAGTCGTACACCTGGGTTAGTTTCCAATTCGACGCCTTTTTCGGGAAAGAAATTTAAAGATGGAATAGAACTGTTTCGCTTTAATTTTTGCAAATTCAAACTCGATAGGGCATTACTTTGACAAATGTGAAAGTGCAGTAGGAATGTGAAGTACATCTAAGTAAATCAATTATTGCGACAGAAATATGAGTTAAATCGTGTTTTTCGGTTAACAAGTGTTAAGAAAGCATTCGATTGTGACTCGATTTTGATTTGTCGATCCCGATGGGAACATTGGCTCGTTTTGGAGGATCGTTGAGATCTTTTCGTTGCTCCGGGTGGATCGTCAGTTATTTTTTTAAAGGGGTGTCGATAATTCGATAAATGTTTATAGATCGTTCGATGTAGATAGAAAATAGTTCGTTCGGGTGATTTTGAAAGTTTGGGAGTCTCATTTGAGCAGATTGTGGTCTGAAGGTAGTGAAGTTTTAAAAGTTGGATCAGGTCTTTCCGAATTGAACCCTTGATGGTATATCCTTTATGCGCCTTCATATAATATTCGTATAATGATAATCTGTAACACGGTCTCGTAGTAATTATAGTAATCGTCGTAGTATCACTATGATCGTTCAAAGACGAGGGTAATGGTAATAAAAATAAATTTTCAATTACCACGAAAATTGTTTCACATAATGCCAGTGAAGGAAAAGGTCTTGCCACTGTTCTTTCGTAGGCTACACAATTGTTCTCAACAAAATTACGTAACAGTAATGTAATGAAAGAAGTAGAAGAACGAGCAGAATGAGTTTAGCAGGAAAAAAGTAGAACTGCCTTCGCAGTTCGTAATTGCGCAACGGGAAACAATTCAAGAACCGTCTCGTCAATTAGTCATCGTTGAATTATTATACGATTTCGCGAGTCGAGTATGAAATGCAGCATGTAAACTATGAATACGATTAAAAAGTTCTGATCGTAATGAATGGAGAATAATCGGAACAAAGGGGGTATCCATTAATTGGCCCGATCATTTGTAATTAATTCGATCAATCAGTGCTTCGTTCGACAAAGCAAAATCATGTACAATAAAGCCAAGGGAACGAAAGTGCACCATAAAAGTGGTTCCCGCGTATCTTCTTCGAGGCATCGACAACCCTTTTCATTTATCGTATTCGTCTCGAAGAAAGGGGGACAAAGGGTGGATTGATCCAGAGATGATACTTCCGCTCTAAAAATCAACGGTTCGTGCCAATTGCCTCACAGAGAGGCCAGAAACGTTCGCTGTTTACGCGAATAAATACAGTTTCCCGTTCCGTTGCGGAGAAAAAAAGGCTACATTTAATTAAAACCGGTCTCATTACTCGTTGTTGCTCCTTGCCGCTGCGAAAAAAAAGAAGGAAAGACAGGAAAAAAAAGAAAATGCAGAATGGCAAAGAGAGAGAGAGGGGTAGGCAGGGGAAAAAAGGATGACGTTGAAAAAGGAAACAGCGAGGGAAGAGTTGGAAGTAGCTCGTTGCGAATGAACCGAGTAATTCAACGCAGATTTTTTCACAAAACGCGGATTCAGCTAGAATCCGGCCCTCCTTTTATTCTTTGTACCTGAGGATCGTTGAGTCGTGCTCGCGAGTGGAACCCAGTTTGTGTCTCTATTTTCTAGATTATTCGCTCGGAACACGGCGAACATGGCAGATCATACACGATATTGCGCCGCGATTCGTTGCGTTTCTAATTCTCGGTTGAAATAGCGTGGACGGTTGCGTTTCGGCACATGGGGTTTTATTTTTTTTGCACGGCTCGTTGTATCGAATGGGCGACGATTAAAACAGAAGTTTCGTGTATCTCTCTTGTACGAGCTGAGATAGATTTGGTCGGTGAAATAATTATCGGAGCAATCAGTACCTGCTATTCGCAAAAGGGACATCGTATAATCGATCCTATATTACTTACAATTAGTGAATTGTAACCTTAAAGAAGGACAAGCAAAATTTACTTTCAATCCTCCACAATTCTTGAAAGTTCAAAGGTTTCAGTCCTTTCACGTGTAACACACTGTCACAAATATCGCTCATGTATTTTATACTTTATTGGCAAAGTTCGATAAAGATTCGAAAGAGTCGAAATGAATAGTTTAAAGAAAACGACGTTCTGCATAATTCATGGAGGAAATCACAGCACGCGTTGACTTCTTTAACCGTTGCGTCGTTCTCGCGAGAAGAACACCCGGTTCGCGGCTCCATTTTCTCGATTATTCGTTGGAAATTCGACGAGCACCGGCGTGCACAGTCGATTGGAAGCGTTTCTGATGAAATAGAAAGATAGAACGAGAAGGTATCTTAAAATGGGGGATGAGGTAGCGTGGTTGTTGCCTCAAAGAATGACGCCAGTAACGAAGGCCACCGGAAGCTGGGGAATCTAATAAAGAGGCGTCCTAGCTGCAGGACCACTCGAAAAGCCTAAATGAAATTTTCCGTCCACCGCCGTTTTCTTTCTACGCCACCCTATTTCCTGGACGTGGATGCACCGAGTGTCTAAGGGAGGACTGCTCTCATTGGTCCTGGACTTTATTAACACGTAGCCGACGGCACACGTTGCACTGGACAAACGTGTTCCGGAGGAGATTTTTGGAATAAAATTCGTCGGGCATTCTGCGTTATGAAACTTAATGATACTGTAATGGACACAAAGAAAATTTGAACTTCCAACTTCGGTTTTTAAGAGATTTTATTAACACTTAGACTTGTAAGAATGATAATGAATGCGCTTGGACTTGTATGATAATAATGAGCGAACTTGGACTTGTATGATGTGAGCTTGGACTTAGAGTATGATAATAATGAATTGGGAGTCGGGGAACCTTGGGTTTTTAAAGGGTGTTGGAAAGGATGTAGTAGGGATGGTGAGGGGGAATTCCAAAGGACTGCAGATGGGTAGGGATTGTAGGTAGTATGACTAGTTGTTTTGGAAGCGGTGATGTGATTAGGTTCCATGATGAGTATTTGTGATGTCGGAACTTAAAAATATTTGTACGTGTGAATCCTTAAGTGAGTAATACAGAAATATAGAGATAAAGAATAATACAGAAATATATATCGTAAGACTAATATAGATATTTGGGGGCGAATACATTACAATACAATATTGGCAGAAAGGGTTCGAGGTGATACACTGTTCCAGTACAGTAGTATTCAATTTCTTGGAACAAAGTGATTATTGTAGTATCCGCGATATATTTTGCTTATCAATATACTGGAACGAAAAAATAAGAAATGAGATTCATCGATTCAATTCGATAAAACTGTTTCGATGAATAATATCCATTTCTGCTACCTGTCCAATTACCTTTGCCTCTTGCCGCGCGACGAAGGAGCCTTTAACCTGGTTCAGAAATACCTTGGTGATTCTGCTTCCAAAATTGACTTCTGTTTAAATATAAATAATAATCAACCCCGATATTACATATCATAATAAGAACAATAATGATACCCAGACTACGTCGGGACCGCTTTTCTGGAATACGAAATTTATTATGCAAACGAAAATGTCCACCATTCCCATTTACAGTTTCTTTTTTTACCATCCACCATCAGCGAAGTAATTCCACTCTCCTGTTTCCCTCGCCGTTTCGTAACTATTTAATATGTTTCGTCGTTTTTAATCCGTGTAATGGTATTAAGAGATGAATGACGGGGGTGAGTGTAGAGGAAGGGGTGGCATTAAACTTAACGTGATTCAGGGAACGGCGAAATACCGAATAACCTGTTGAGAAAGTTATTGCAGTGTTACACAAAATTCGTGCGCGCCCGCGCGTACACCATGGTCGTGTATCCACGGTGAACGCGTTCCATTATTGCATAAAGCTCCCCGTGTGTGCACATACACGCAGCCAATATCCTTCCATAGAGGCAGGAAACTCGATTTGTCCCGCCGGATTTCCACTGTTCCAAAAGAGCCAGGCCGCGGTATTATCGTTCGTGCTAGGACCTCCTCTTTACCTGGAACAGATTGTTACAGTTTGTAACGAGGATCCTGTTTCGTGGAAAAAGTATTGTTCAATTGATAATATCAATTGATAATATGAGCATTGAAAATTAATAGCAAAAACTCGACCTGTTTGGCTTGTTCGTTTTAATAAAATCATCTTTCTGATATCGCAGATACTGAATCTTGTTTTTTATATTTACGTGAGTTTTACTGGTGTTAATTAAATCAAGTATTTAATTGTAAGAAATTTCTTTTTTACATTAATTGAATTTAGTTTCAAGTTTGATATAAGCATTTTAGCGAAAGGGTTAATGAAAAAGATAGCCAGGCTGCAATTGTCAGAATCCTTTTCATCCTTATCTGATATCTTGGGACAGATTTGGAATTTCGGTGACGTAATGTTAATTTTCTTTTTACATTGTCTGCGAAAGGACGACATTCTGCAGGTACAACGGTGTCCCCGCGTCATCGAATTCGTTGTGCATTTATTCGAGTACTTTGTGGACGTACTCGATGCACTCCATATCTCTTCGCCTGATTGACAAGCGATGTTCGGTTCAGAATTCGTCTCGTTCATGCCCCGATTAATTTCGTCAAACTTCACGTAGGAGTTCACCAAATAAAACAGCTAATCCATTTATTATATCGTTCCATTTCCTGCGAAAGCTCCGAACGAGATAAAAGAACATTTATTACAAATATTATATTATAGACAGAGCGAAGGAGGTTGTTAATTAGTAGAATAAAATATAAACGCGGTACGAACATATTGTTTACCAAGTCCTGCTCACTAATTGAATTGTCACAGCGGCATCATTATACTTTCTCGAATAACCGAGACTCCATTTTTTCCAATCAACGTCTTAATTGCCACGCACAAAAGAATCCCAGCACAAAATACAAACGGTTGCTATTCAAATTTTAAACCCTTTCATAAAAACGGGGCACGTCCCATCGAATAAAATTTCTTAAAAAAAATGTTCGATAACTTCTGCGAAAAGGAAAAAAAAACGAAAAGAGAAGGGAGAGAATCAAAACGCAAAGAAGAGAGGATACGTCGTTGCACCGAGAAATAATGGACAAGAGGCGAGAAAACTGCTCCAGCGCCGGCTACCGAAAGTGCCATCAAAGTTTTTCGATCAGGAAACCACGGCTACTTATAAGCAGAATTTAATGTCCCGTGAATCACGGGACGGCCATAATAAAATAGTACCGCGTCGATTTCACACGACACGACGTCGAGTTATCCTCGGTTATATCGTCGCGAGTACTTTGTTATTTCTCCGCGGCGTCGTGCGATAAAAACCTGCTATCACGCGGGAAACGCCGCTTTTTCTGCGGACTTCATCCTGTGATTTACGATTGGAGCGCGGATTGGAGCGGTCCAGCACGGTGACGCGTTCAAGTGATATAATATCGTGCTGCAATTTGTTGCGTTTTTAGTCACCAGGCTAAATGGCACGGGAGGTTGTTCTCCTGGAGCGCCGAATTTTCAGTAGGGAGCCATCAAAATAATAATAATAACGATTTCACCTGAACGTGGTAATTCTGGCAATAAAATATTCATCGCTGGCAGTGGAAACGCCAAACATGGAAAATTAAACGAAGCGAGCCAAGATACCTGCTACCAGTTTCGATCAAAGAATCCTGCTCCCAAGAGATCTAGACTTGACTATACCGTATTCCACGAAGGCTACCAGGTTTCCTATTTTGCATTCCTCGCGACAAACTCGTCCCTTAACTCCAGCATCAAAGTTGACTCGTTAAAGTGGACAACAACGGTGTCACAGCAGTCTGATTGTACCTCGAAGCTGGACTATTAGCACAACGGAACTTCGATGCTTCCTTTTTACTTTCTACAGAAACGTGCGACTCCTGAGGGCCCGTTTGTTCCGGTTAATGACAATAGACACTACCCTGTTAAATAACAGGGGGGACCGGGACGCGTATACAGAGTTGCAGGCAAAGGGCGTGAACGTAGATAGCAGCAGGGTGAAAGGATTCAAATCCTATGGGTGTGTATTCCGTTCTTTCGCCACTTGGGACAGAATACGAGAATGGCAAAATGGATAGCGAACTAAGGAAAGCACTTACCGAGGTGCAGACGAATTAATAGGGAAAGCGTGAAATGAAAAGGCGGAAAAGTTGGCCGTGCGAAAGCTCGGCCAGCGAGAACTTCTGCGAATTCATCGCCCGCAGTGGAAAGAAATTCGAATCGGGATGAGTTTCGGGAACGAAGTGGAGGTAAGACAGTCTAATAACAGGGCTGAAGGAACCTGCAACGAAGCAAACGCTACTGGCCCATCCGTTTTCCGGAGAGTAATTTCGAAATCACGATTTTCCCCCGCATTTCACATTTTCTGTATCACTGTACCATACGTTTGATTTATGAATCATTTTCGATGCGAAAGAGAACAGTTTCCATGAATCAATTATTGTGGTCAGAGACACATTACTTATATCAGTCTCCGCTTTCACGTGCCTGGGTTCATTTTTTTACAGATTTTTGTCATTTCCTGTAAGGGGTGGAAAAGTGAAGGTACTATTTTTTCTAAAATGTTATAAACTCAAACGTTCATGCAGATCTTGAGACACCACGAGACAGACGGTTGAATTGATTAAATTTGTGAAAAAAAGTACCTTCACTCTTCTACTCCGTATATGATGCAAAAAGGTTTTTTGTCAACGTAGCGGCTTCGCACTTTAAAATGAGCCCAGGTGGATTGTCGTACGATATTTTCCCACAAAGTTACAGCACTTCAAAGTATCACCAGTTCTTCATAAAATAAAGAAGTGGCCCTCTACTTTCGCACGACAGTGCATTATAACACTAATGAAATGCGTAACTAACGAACATTTTGCAAAACACCGAAAACATTAAGTGAAAAGCTGAAATCTCTCCGTATGGTTCGGGAATCAAATCCTATTAAACATTCCCAGAAAAACACGATTGTACTGAGCTCCCGGCGCGGGTTACAATCGAAGTAAAACAGAACTCTAATTCAGTCAGCTCCACGAAATACCTTGAAACCATTTCGAAATGTCCCTGCTATTTCGAACGATTGAACGGGTTTGAAATCGCAGAATAGTTGAATCGCAATCGAAGACCGTGCTGCCGTAGCCGAGAGTGGACAATTCGACCGCTCTATTTCGATATTCCTTTCGAAATACCGCTCTCAATACCGATCCTTCGGTACACGTTTGCCACTATGGCAGATCGTAGCCCGCCGTTGGCTAGGAGCCTGCCAGTTAAAACGTACACGTGCAGAGCCTTAGTCCAAATGTTGGCCGAAATGGTATTATGTACTTAGATTCGTAAGTAGCCCCCGTATTTCTCGTTATCGAAATAATGGGATGGACGTTCGGTTGGACGTTTTCTCGTTATCAAAATAATACGGTGTAACACGGTGGATAGAGTTGGACACGCGTGTAATCAAGATTCGTCGTCTCGATATCGTGGACAGCAATGGGAATAGCTGTCGGTTTCGTTTCTGTTTCGCGTTTCACCGATATCAGAGACAAAAACTTGAATGACACTGTCGATCAGCTTGTTCCTAACGTGAGGCTCGGAATGCAAACTGACTGTCACGTTGGAAAAAGAAACGTAAATATATATGTCTGTGGGTGTTCGGATATGTTGCTACTGCGTTTTGGGAATAATTGGGTTGCGGAGTGATTTGCTTTTTAGTGGTTGATCAGTTTTCGATAGTTTTTAAGGCTTGATGGTTGGATGCAAATTAGATGGTTCATGGTTTGGGTTTGTTTTATTGGTAGGATGTTAGGGTTGTTTCTAGTATTTAGGCTGTGCGCTGTTCTAATGTGACTGAGGTACGAGGATACATATTTGGTTGGAGCGTGTTTTCTTTTATGCGTATAATTAATCTCAGGAATTACTGCGATGAGCATGTGATGTTACAAAATATTATGGGAAATCAATATTGGATGGTGTGTTTATTACTGCAGTGTCAATATGTTTTTGTATATTCACACAACAACAGTTTGTTGCTATAAATAAGAAAAAGCCAGATAATGTATTATTCTTTCTGTGAAGCCTGTAAATTACAATCGCAGGCATTCACAACTCCAAGTACTAACATTTCCATTCACGATGGCCTAATACGATTCGACTCGACAACGATCGAGCACGACCGAAACAATCCAACTCAAAGTTATTTGGTAATCGTTCTCAGTAACCTTCGTGCCGTATTCGCGAGTGCCTCCTAATTCTAACCGAAAACTGTCCCCGCTCCAATGTACACATACCACATCCTTCACACGCAATAACGCGATCCCATTAAACAATCCACAACGATACAAATGAGTCCGCAAACTGATGCCACGAAACCACTTACAAAAAATCAAAAACCACACCTATAAATATACATACGTACATACGAACCTCGTTAATAACAAATACCAACACCACTTCCGCGATACAGAACCATTCGATAGAGAACCTCGAAGAATTCTCTGCTCGGAGCCACGGTGTTATATCTCGTGGTGAAAACGAACGTTTCCTGGCGGAAAGGAAGCAAGTTATTCGCGAGTTTCCTGCCGTGGGCCAGGTCTCCGCCAGCCCTTTAGCGTCTCGTTTTCTTGTTCTTTTTCCCCCGGAATGATAACGAGGAGACTACGGTTGTTCTCTGTTCGTAGCGGCGCA
Source organism: Nomada ferruginata (assembly GCA_963583965.1). NCBI lineage: Eukaryota > Metazoa > Arthropoda > Insecta > Hymenoptera > Apidae > Nomada > Nomada ferruginata. The sequence continues at coordinate 3,393,232 of OY757214.1, read as the reverse complement.
AGGAACGAGGTAGAATCGCGGTCGAGAGCGTCCACGTGGTTGAAACGGCGAGCCTCGGGAGCAACGCCGGCGGCGTCGGCGGCGTCGGCGGCGACGTGGCGGGCAACGAGGCAGGAACAGGTGGCGGCGGGGGTGGAATACCACCTGGATTGCCCTTCCAGGTGGGCTATCGGGAAGCTGGCCAAGAGTACACGCTCTATCTTCTCGCAGCTCGTGAGCAGGATCGTACGGAGTGGATCCGCGCCATCCGTGCTGGTAAGTCCCTTTATTCTGAATTTTTCTATACCTTCTTCCTCGCACTTTGTTCTTTCTATTCTCGCCGGCATTTTCATCTTCGCTTTTTCTGATAACATGGTGGCTGAAAAATGTTCGTCACTGGAGCTTGATGGCAATACGAGTCGGCGGAAAAATGTTGCATTCTGGGTGGATTTTTTAATTAATGGGGTATTCGTGCTTTTAACATAATTTTTTGGGTGTTTCTGGGGAATTTTATAATATTGTATTTTTGGATAATATTTTCTTTCTCAATAATTATTTAAATAATCGTACTTTTGTGCATGATTAGCGCATACGTTTACATATACATATATGCATATTTTCTTCATTATGGTCAGCTCCTGTAAGTTTAATTATACGTGTGCAAACGCCTTTCAGCCCCTAGATTAACCCTTTTGCTACTATCCTTTGAGAACTGAATATATTCTCAACGGATTGAATAGCATATATGTACATATATGTATATAGTTCAGATTAATATGTGATATGAAGGGATATGCGTATAGTCCCTCAGATACTCCATTTAATTAACCCCTCCATAACCACCACCGCGTAACTTGATAGTGACATACTCGTATGTCTCTGTACGCTTTCAACAGATAGAGCGTATATCAAGATGGTTATTTTGCTCGGTGGCTGGAAATACACGATATTGTTCTTCACGAATAAGATATACCTAACAATTAGCTAATACTATTATTTCTACCTGCTATGGTTAGCATTATACGCAGCTGTATATTTCCTACGACTTGCTTACATTTCCTTTTCGCGTAAGATGTTAATACAGTTTCCAAGAATTCTCGATTCTATCGCGACGAATGTTTATTTACATTCAGTAGCTCGTGCACTGTAAAACCTTAACCCTGATCGTAAGGTGTTAAGCAAGGGTAACTATCGATCTTATTATTTAACATGCCACGTATATGCCATTAAATAATATATTATAATCGACTGGTCACTGCAATTAACCTGGCACCCGCGTAGCTCGTTATAGAATCCTCTCGTATCCGACTCACCATTCACAGACTGCAATAAGAGGAAGGCTTGAATATATTTAGGAAAACTGCAAATTGCAGTCGTAAGTCGGCTAGTTTTCTTTTACGCTCGTTGTCCCGCGATGATAAGTGTGTGACCCAGATACGAAAAACGCTCGGATTTTCTTAACAGGTCCCGCCAGTGAAGGGGCGTCGTTAATGCATTGTAATTCATTTCGAGCCGTAAATCTGAAACAGTTTCGTTCGGTCCTGGAGCGTATGCTCTGCTTTCGGGGCCACTGTTCTTTAAACCGACGTTCATTAAAGGCTCCTTTTAAAAATTGCACGTCCCTTAGTCGAGGGAAAAGATATGCAAAACGCGTTGAACATTATTTCCAAATTTTTCCTCATTTTTCTCCCGCAATTTTTCCTCGAGCTTCAATTTATATTTCTTCGCCAATTTGGCTATTACCATTCGCGCGTTTCATTATAGTACAATGATTATTGCACGAATCCAATTACCGAGGCTTATAAAACGATGAAAGTGGATTCCATGAATTTATTTCGCCGACTGAAACTTTCGTACCGGCGAAATTTCTTTGCCTTCGATCGCTGCCATCTTGATTCAATTAATTCGTCGCGTATTCCTTTGTCCGGGTTAACGTTCCACGGCCCTTTAACCGGCCCGGCAGGAAGAGGCTGCCACTTTTTGAAAAGCTCGAGCGCGCATAAAGCAAGCCAGTCCAGGCGTAATAATATAACCTATTACGTTTAATTAAAAGTGAAGCAAGATTAAAGGCATCGACCTGCGTTAATCTTACTCCCTCAGCTGTAGCAATATTTCCTGACAATTTGTGCTCCGTTGCAACATAACGTGCACGCGCCGTCCGGATTCGAACGCGTGTACGAAACGCAATTTCGGAATCATCAGTTTCGCGAATCGTGTCTCGATCGAGATGTTATTTATGTAAATAACGGGCCATTATATTCCGCGTCACTTAATATACAAATTTACCGCGGATTTCTGTATCGAGACGCTGTCAATAACTCGTCACCCCGTCCGTTTCATTGAATACAATTGTGCACGCGTTTACCGTACTCGAGCACGCAGTCGAATTTACGCCGGATCACGAACAATTCGCAGCAACGAGAAGGTGATTATTAATTAACACGGTCGTTGTTGCGAATTATTTATGCGGGCGGTCGCATCATCACGAGTGGAAAATTCATTTTTACCTGCGCCACGCAACTACGCGCACAGGCGATTCGTTCGCGCCGTTTTCAATCTGGTTCAAGGGGCGCACCTCGGCCGACGAATATTTAAATATATTGTTGCACGCGTGTTTCTTTCGAACGGAGTGCATCCTCGGGACGCGAGAAACGCAAAAGTCTGTCGGTTTCGCGTGTCCCTGAGTATGTATACCGCGAGTTTACCGCGGTATAAATTTTCTGCGGCCATAACACGGCCTGCGACAGCCAACCGGTGATAAACTAAAGGGAGTTACGAATAATAAACGCTTCAAGTGGCCGCGTTGCGAGCCGCGGCTGGTAAAAATTAGCCACGATATCGGTCAAGTGTTGTTGCGTGGTAAATTAACCTGGAATGGAACGGCAAACGTGGAAATTATTCAACGCGTTGATCATTTTCTGTTCGCAATTTATATTTCGCACTTTTTAATCCATAATTCTAATAAAATTCGCTTGTGCTTTGTATTCAATATTTGATCGTCGAATTTATTCGCACATGTCCATCGATTAAGGTCCATTCGAAAGAGTTCATAGGCGACAGATGTGAGAAAAAGTATCCTGAAAAAGGGTTTTTTTTTTTTAATGTCCATCGAGTGCCACATTTCTCCAACTATTCAGTACATTCTGAATGAACTGAATCGAGTCTCTGCAAAAACGGCAGAACGTGGGTCAAATATTTCTCGCTTCCCCGTCGTCAACCTATGAAGTTTCATCAAAATCGATGCGTAACACTCCATGCGCTCCCTTTGTGATCTGCAGAGCGTTTCGTAGCTTCTGGCTCCTCTATTTTCGGCACCAACGTACAGAAAACGCTCAAACGAATTGGATGCAGTGATCTACATCGGACAAAGAGCCCCGTGCATGTATCGGTACAAAGTGACAGAAAACCATTGATAATAACGCCTACGTGCAATACGTGCAATAATGGTTTGAATCTTAACAATTTGCCGACCGAAAACCCATTAACAGGACTAGCCGGGAACCTATCAGTCGGTTTTTATTTTATTCACACGAAATTGTGCCCGTGGGAAGTACGTGTGGGCTTTATTAATGTTGATGAAATTAGAATAATAAATAAACAGGTCGTGTTATTACACATATTTTTTAAATATATCGTTCAACGATATTATTTGCGAATAAGGATGCCTGAATATTTTTAGCAACTAGTTACACGTTGCGTAATGTATTTTTTGGGGTAGCTGTGGCTTTTAAAGTAACAGTGTTGCCGGAAATTACGCTTAGTTGGACGTGCTAAAGGAGGGATCAGCCGAAAGTTTCTGTTAAAATTACGGTACAAAGCACGAAGTTCCGGCGAGTTCTTAGCTTTTGTCCATGATACATGCGCTACGAGTTCTATTCATCAACTTCGAAGACGTGTTCTGCTCGCGATTTTACCTTTAAGAAGGAATTCTGTTATTCTCTGCGCCAATAAATGATTGCTTTAAAGGGGACGAAATTTCATTACCTTTGTTAAAACGAGTAAAAATTTGTATTGAAAGTTGTTTCTCTTTTTACAAGTCTCTGTTTTTTATTTTATGTTCGAGGTGGGAGCAAGGTGTGTATAATATGTGTTTGATAAATTGCAACAAAGCATAGGATTACTTATTTTTCAAATTAAATTGTATTATTGTAGAATTTCAATACCGAACGAACAATATCGTTTTCAATTATGGTCAAAGAATTATTTGCGCTGAAAATTCACGATTTTTGTATTATACAAACGGTTCGCGGCACGAAAATTCAGCAACACGGTAATACGATATCGAATTCCGCTTGCTGTACCAAACAACGAGAAATTAAATGCTCCGTGACATACAGCCGCTAATTATCTCACAATTGCCAAGATCAAACAATACGTGTGTCTCATTTATTATACAATTTACGTTGAACGCCCCTTATATTTCCATCGGCGTGTCTCTCGCCCCTCCGTTTATTTTCCATTTGCCCGGAAACACGAACGCAAGCTTCATCGACTTGTCCAAAGCAATCTTTCCACGAGAAATATGACTGCCCGGGCGAAATCCGACGGCGAAAAACTTATACCCGCGTATCAGTTACACGCCGGTCGAAATTGATTCATAAGGAAAAGTCTGCATCAGAAGTTATAGTAGCAGAATAAGAATCGATCGATGGTATCTCGATTCCTGAATCGATTGATTTGTCGCCGGGATGAACAAACTTTTAATGAGTTTTCCGAGAATCTTGACTGAAGTTATGTTATTATTCACGGAAATCGAGTTCACCAGGTTTTCGACATTTGTGAAACTCATTTCGTTTTGTAGTGAATTGGATTGCCAATGGAGGCTGGTTATGATGAATTTTCGTTTCTCATGGATATTTTATGCTTACAACAATGTTTGCGTGGGTGCTCGAAATTTTTCGCCTGGGAATTTCTTTGATACGATTCCTGTAAAAGGAAAACGTTCCTCCTTTTGCACTTCTCTCTTCTGTATTTCGTGTTTCTTTTTTATTCGGCTGATTCTGCTAAATTCTTCTTACCTCGTTCTTAAAAAAAGGTTCTCTTGACAATACTTTCGTTAACGCATGGAATCAATTTTTGTACGAAAGTGGTTTGAGTTTTTTTTTATATATTACTTTGGCGGAATCATTTTTTCTATGTATAAAAAAGGATTTCTCGTGTGCATATGTCATGAAAAAACAATATATCTGTATTTATCTTTGGAATAGTTTTTTCTATTCTGCATCGCCGATTTTTTGTTTCTGTTGGAAGCGCTCGGTCTAGTGAAAAATTTTCTACAACTGTTTGCGTTTCACAAATTCCTCTGTTTTTCCATTTTCCATGTCCCTTTAGAACACCCGATATATCTGAAGCATTCTATCCTAGCGAATAACTTTTCGTACCTCTATCTTTGTATTTTTTTCTAACATTTCCGGTATCTTATTTCAAAGACGCTTATTCCGGTTTATTTTGCAACATTCTTTGAAACTTTTTGTTTTTTAAATCGAGTTCGCTAACCGTGTCTAAAAAGCGATCATTGAACACCGCGATTTCTTGTTGAATACAGAATTATCCGATTTGTTTCTCCGTTAAATCGTTCCGAAGTTCCCTTGCCAATTTTTCCTTCCACGTTGCCTCGTACGTTAGCTGCCGAAACGAGGTTTCAACGACGCTTTTTATTTCTCTGGAATGTAATAAGGTTCAGTTGGAGTTTTGCAACGTTTCCCCGTGAAAGTTGAAATTTGATGACTGTTCTCTGAGCACCCGAAGGAATGAGTACCCTTTAAAAAGAACAAATTGCTGCGAAAAATTTACATTTCATTTTAACGCACGCTGCGTGGGGCGGGCGTATATTTGTCAAATTGAGCGGATCGGTTCGATTTTTGTGCCCCTTTACCAGGACGCTGAGAGGTTCTCCGTGGAAAAAGTTAAGGGGTTGGGAATAAGTGGTATTGGCGTTTAAGTTCCCCATGAATTATTGCGTTCGTACACAGGGGGCCCACGAACTCTGTCCACCTGAAATACCATCGTTATTTTAAACAGTACGCGAAAGTGTTTCAAATATAACCAAACTATTTATTATAAAATATCTGGAAATATCGTAGCCTTAATCTTTTAAATTATCTAATAAAAGAGATACTGCATTCCATTCCAATCTGCCTCCATTCAAAATAAAATTATTACCAGCTTATATTTCGGTCTATTTTATCATTATTATGCCTGCAACGAAATCGCAGAATTGCTTCAAGAGAACAAAATTATTTTCCAACCGTGCCGACATTCGAAAAGACGAATCCCCTAGCAAAATCAAGTCAGCAGTTTCTTCCCAGCCTACTGACACAAAAGCCAAGGGAGAAAACCGCATGCATTAAGGAGATCCAACCTACTAGGTTCCTCTCTTTCCTTCAGCTCGCCGACATGTAGCTGCCGTAAAATGTAGCTGCATCCCTCTTCGAAACAGAATCACTCAAGCCTGTTCAATCCACTGAAGCCTTGCTTCTCAGAAGAGCCAACGCAAACCATCAAACGCGCCTCTAAAAGCGTGCATCATCTTCCTCCGAAGGTATCCAAAAACTGTAGAGAGACCTAAAGAGGATCAATATTTGCTGTCAATATTTTTAGTATGGTCAATATTACCGGACCCGGCCGGAATATGTGTTAGTGGGCCGATAATACATTTGAAATATCCGCGAGGCAGACGGATGAGGTTAAAATAGATTTAATAGAAGGCAATACGAATTTGATAAAACAAATCTCTGTAAAAAAAGAAAAGAAACGAAGAAATAATAATTTGTAATCATCGTATCACGTTTGACGAGAAAAAAATTAAAGAATGGAGTGCAAAAAATGCCTTCCGTTCTTTCATTGTTTCCCAATCAATGCTAATACGGTGTTTGCAAATTTTCGTTGTTACGGATTACGAAATCCGACAATTTTTCACAAAGATTTACTCTGCTGAATTCGTATTGCTCTCTCATTGACACACCGTCGTTATTCGCACACGAAATGTAAAATAATTGAACATAAAATATCAGCTGAATAGGTTGCGCATAATGCTCGTTCGAAACAAATTGCAGCTGGAAAACATTTATTGCTAACCTGGTACCGGAACCTCCGGCGTAACCATTTACATGCGCGAACATAAACGAATCGACGTTTTTTCTCAACCAAGAATCGCATTTTATCTATTCCACGTACACCCCCGCGAAGTTCGTTGGATTCGGTGATAGTTAAACAGGCGATTAATTACGCGATTTCCGTGGAGATTTCGGCTGCTGCTCTGCCAGGTGGAACAACGCAAAAAAAACTGAAAAAAAGAAGGAATGGGAAAAGGGGGGGGGGAATAAAAAGTTCGAGTCTGACGGAAATGAGGATAATTAGAGGGGATGGGAATGGATAAAGGAAGAATAAGCAGAACTAGACTACTTTGCACTTTCGGTAGGCTCCAGACTGTCGTGTACAATAGTTCCTCATCGATATTGTCTCCGCCGACAAATTGCTCCGGGCTGTGATATCGATCGAGGCCTTTAAACTAGTGGTTCTTTATTTTCCTTCTTTCTTCTTCTCGTTTTTCCGTTCTTTTTCACCCCTCTTTTTTTCGCGAGCGCAGCCAACGAACGAATGCATATGCATGGGGACCGTTGTAGAGGGTTTCCGCTACGGGAAGTCGACGTTAATAAAGATTAATTGCGTCGATCCGCGGTGTCTAGGCGTTCTTCGTGGACACGTGACTTCCGCTTTAGCCTTTGAGTGACGGGATGCTAGAGACGCTGTAAGCGTTTTAGGAACGTGTCGAGTTCACTATGATAGATTTCGAAGATCATTTTTCTTCGATGTCTTTTCTTGCCGTATATTTTCATAGCCTCGTCGTGGACGTGGAAGAATTGTTGGAATATAATTTTATATTATATAATAGTAGCTCTGACCACAAACTCGTCAGATTTCATTTGCCAATTCCATTCGTCGCCATTCATTTCTATAATCGTTGTAATATGAAAATTCTGTGGTGTCCGCTGCGAATTACAGACCAGTGGGCGGATTATTACTGGCGTTCCATTGAATCATGCATGTAAATCCCCAAAGCTCATTACTTTCCTAAAATCCTACCTGCGTATCGGCGGTCCTAAGCATTAATTTTAACGCTCTAAGCATTAATTCTTTTATTTTTACCGTTGGTCACCCGTCGACGCAGCCACGAAAATTAACTCTCGATACTCGTTTATCCAGTTTGACGATTTTCATTTTCCAATGGACTGGCCACGCGTAAAATGAATTACACGGTTAATGAGGGCATTTTCTTTTTATAATCCTGCGGAGGTAATTTCTTCGCTCGACGGTTAAATTAGTTTCATTATTCTTGCGAGAATTCTTGCCAGCTTCGATTCGTTGCTTCGACGGACTCCGCCGCCCATGGGATCGACGGTGGCTCATAAACTCTGTGTCTCGAGTGCTTCGAGCAAGTTAAAGTGCTTTATTAAATAGCCGAGCGGCAATAGGATTTGGGGGAAAATTTTCCTTGGAGATCGAGTGAACGTTGATTATATAATACTTTGAATCATTCCCGCGATACGAGAGCGTAGCGGAAGGCTTAGGATAGTTTTAATTACAGTGCCAGCGTTTTTCGACGAACACAAGCTCTCGCTGGGAGTACACCTTTTCATTTGCAGTGCCTTCTTTTGCGGCGCTGGCTGCATAAAAAAATGCACGGTTCATTAGCGAAAAGGAATTCTGTGCAAAGAATTTGTTCAACAGCTCATAACAGATATGTACGTGTACGTAAAAAGTTAGAAGAGAAAATGAAGATTACTTTTTTACTGTCCATAGAATTATACAGACAGGGTACTCCGTCCAATACAGACCATCTAAGTATGTTTTTTCATTTCAAGTATGGAAAAATACAGTGTTCACGTGTCAAACCAATAGCCAGAGTTGCTAGAAAATTCGTGCATAGTTTAATTTTCATTTAAACAACAAATAAATATACTTCACAGGCACTGTTCAGTATTTTCACAAATACACAAAACCGAGACGAAAATCTGCCTTAAACCACGAATAAAATAATTCCCCATTTCCGTCGGATTTCCCATTTACAAAACGCGCTGAAGATTTCCTTGCCTTCATCTTATTCCTCTCAATGTATAATTCACAAAGTTTTTCACGAAGCGTATGCCCAACGTTCTCCACGACACATTGGCGTTTAACGTGGCCCCGCCGCTATCGGGACGCCATCAGAACGATAAATATATCCGCCCTTCGGGGACATTAATTTCAATCGTAATACTTCCATCGCTTGTATCAGTTCCAACCAGCGCGGCCAGATTTAGTGGCTGAATACCCAAACGAGATTTTCCACTCGCGCCGGCACACAAAAAACCACCCCAACAACCCTCCACCGCGTACAATCTCGTGCCCATTCACAATTCCCGCTATTCGACTTTAATATTCGTTGCCTTCCGCGCGGACGCTTGTTCCTTCTGCACGGCGAACTAATGGCAATCCCGCGATTATTACAGCTTCTTCCCGCGGATCGCATTTTAACGAGCTACTTGGATTAATTAATTTTTGCCCCATCTCGTTACGTGCCGCATCGTTCCACTTGACCCCTCATCTCCACGACCCGACGAAATTGGGCTGCATTTTCTTGCCGGTAATGTACGGTACACTCTCCTCCGTCACTTCCGGGTACCGCCACGCCGAAACCGGAGTATCTGGTGTGATAAGAGTGAACTTGCAGATTCCAAGGAACCGAATTGGCGCCTGTCAGGTGGCCGCACGAATGAGTCTGTTATTTATCGCCCCGTTCCTTGTTTTCGTGGTTCTCGAAACGCCATTTTCCACGTCCCGGCGTCTCGTTGGAGATTGTAAAAAAACCGACGCTGGAACAGCTTCGGTTGGAACAGCGTGGACAAATATTCGACGGTCCCCGTAGGAGAAAAGTTTGCTCCGGTGCGTGGTACATAGTTAGGCGAAAGGGTTGAAAAGTTGTTAGGTGGTTCGGACGGCTTGGTTGGTTCGCGTGATTGCGAGAGGGGCAAGGTGGGACGATTGTGTTTGAATGCGTTGCAAAGGTTCGCGGCGCGTTTTTAGAAATTCTGCCCGCGATATTTCGTGCGAAACAGTGCATATGGATGGATGATTTGTCAAATAAATACACCGACATGTTGAAACGTTGTCGGTAGTAAATTGAACTGTGCCGTGGAAACGAATATGCGTTTCGTTGTTTCTTTTTAAATTCGTGTTTTGTTTTTTTGGTTGCGAAGTTGAAGGTAATGCAAAAGGCAATTCGATGGGAATATTGTTCAATTCTTCCTTGCGTTTTCGATTTGTAATTGTTTTTGGTACGTTTCGGTGTACAATAGCAAATTGTCTGAGTAAAATAAAAGAAATAGGGTACGAACAAAGGTACAGCACGGGGAACGCTAATTAAAAATAATGTACTAATTATTATTTCGTTTCGTCTACATTTCTTTTAAATATTATTATTTAGAGTTACGTAAAAAATTGCAGTGCTGCAATATTTTTCCAAATCTAGTTCACCCCGTGATATAAAACACGTTAAAAATAATTAACGCCAGGAACTCAGTGCAACAATTTTGCAAATTACTACGCGTTTCAATGTACACGTTTAAACGCACTACAATTTAGCTTCCTCAATAATATAAGCAAAATGAATCTTTTCTACAGCCAATCTTGATGATCTGATTGTAATGCAACTATTATGTTATAATATAAAATCTGGGTAAAACTGGGTCGCTTGTCTCCTAGAAAGCAGCGTGCAGACAAAATGAGAAAATCGTTCTGTGCTAAGTTTACGTTTAAAAAGATGTCTCTAGATTGACGTCGAGCGATATGCAAGAAACATTTCAGGTCTGCTTAAAAATCAGATGCTAATTTAGGATATAATCCATCTTCGCAGCATATTATACAACTAAATCGCTCTCAGCAGAAAAAATTTCACGAGCATCTTCCTTGGACATCGCTCAACGTCAACCTGGAGACGCACTTGTAGTGGTAGACCTATCACACCGTGCGTTAGTAGTAGCACGAAACGATTCTCTTGTGCTGGTCATACGCTTTATTCGCTATTTAACCCTTTCGCTGCAGCAAGATCAACCGCCATTACGGTTCTACTGTACGCTCCAGATATTCGCAAATTTGTACGTCAATTTTGTCGTGTCGTGCAGTTTATTGGTGTCTCAGATTAAGTTACTTTATGAAACTATAAAAAGTTACCTGCATCTGAGATAACAAAATACTTGAATGAAAAGTTTGATTAACAGCCGCGCACAGTTTTATATAAAAACAAGATCCACGGAAGAATAACTATAATATAACTTATATTTATTAGCTATAATTATTAAAAAAGTACATTCACTTTGCCATCGCCTACACGATACAAAAGAAAAATCTTTAAATAATATAAGCCCAGGCAGACTGTTCTACGATTCCTTTCCCACAAAGTTACAATACCTCAAAAATGACCATTTTATGGTAAAAAATTTAGCCGTCGAGTAAGTATATACGAAAAAATGAATAATTATTTGTGTCCACCATTTCTTCAATATTAAAGAACTCTGTCTAAACCTGGACATATACATGTATGTAATTATTCATTTGAAGTCCCACTTTGTGTAATACTTTTTTACGCAAAATTTGATGACTTATCCAAATTCGAAAAAAAATATTAGACATTCCATTTAAAAAACCTAAGGGGACCCTGACATCTCAATAAAAAAGTAAGGTAATAAAATACAGATTAGAGCACTGTACGTCCCCCTAGATACCATGCAACTTTTGCTTGAAACATTTTTTCGTGCAACGAATACCTTACGAGTTATTTGACGTCGTCATGTTAGGAGACTCACTCTGTATATTTTTATTACCAGACCCACCCCTTTTGTGTACTCGCAATATAGCGAAACGATATTCTCCGCCCACACTGTACATAAAGATAAGTCGACGGTAATCGCCGTTTGTAGCGAAAGGGTTAAACCCAGAGCCGAGGAAAAGTCTGCCGCTACGTTGCCACGATTTATAACTAATTCGTGACTCTGCTATCCTGTCCAACAGTGTGCAGCGAGAATCCAGGGCTGAGCGGTCGTTACCACGCTGGATTGTGGAGTGGAAAACGCTGGTCCTGCTGTCGCTTGTCGACACGTTCCGCGGAGGGTTGCGACACTTGCAGCTCTTGGTCCTCTAAGCCGTTAAACGCAACGAACCCGTCCTCGACGTCCACTTCGAGCTTCACCTCGGCCACCGGAAGTACCATTGCCACCACTGCCGCCATAACCGATCGACCACAGATGACCAACTCGGAGGCCAACAACAATCCCATCGTTCACTCGCAGGCACGCTCGACAATCGGTTCGTACAAATTACTCTCCTTTCTCCGCGCTTTAATTTGCGTGAAATTTTCTGCACGATAGAGGAATCGTGTTGCTTCCAAATTTCGTATTCACGGTGCCCTCGGCGTTGCCCTACCGCATTTCCACGATGTTCCGTTTACTTTCGATACCCTGCAGTCCTGTCTTTCTGTAAACCTTCGGCTTCCCGTTTGGATCTCGCGAATTTGCGAATTATTTTGCTCCTTCCATTGCATAATAAACGACCAGGAACAGACCGGCCTGCAGGCTATTTATCTAGGAAAGGTTAGAGTATGATAAACGGCCTCACCGTTTTGTTTTCTGGTAACCTTCTGGAATGGAAACGCCGAGAAAAAAAGATGTAAAAACTACTCGTGCGATCGAGGTGATCGATTGACAAAGAAAAGGAAGAAACAAACAATTGCACCCCTCCTGTTGCAGAAAGCAAAAACTAAGCTGAAAGGTTATAGGTGTGCATGTTTGTGCTCGATGCGGAATCCTTTTCTGTCGTGGTTCATTAAAATCTGCCGTTTAAACGCGCACGGGAAGTTGTCGTGGAAAAATTGTGGCTTCCGGTAGAATGGAGGGAAAAAAAAGCTTTGGATAAAAGAAGGACAAAAGAAGCTTTTCACCAGCGATTTTGTGTTACACAATTTAAAGACCCTCCGCAAACTCGGAAGAAGCTACATATTTTTATTCTTCTTTCCTAATCTGCCCCTTTTTTTATTCCCCTTTCTTTCGAGGACTTTTTTTTTAAAGAAACAAACGAATCCACTATCATCGAGTTACAGTTAATTAATCCCAGGGGTAGTCGAATGTTAAATTCGTCGCGAGTTTCCCCGTTTAATCTGTGGCCTGATTCTATCTGGCTGGACATCGCGCCGTATTTCGAGCTTACAGAACTCGCGATTCCCTTTCGAGTTAAATATTAGCGAGTGCCACGATAATTCCAAGACAAACTCCCCTAGTCATAAACGTCTGGTTAATACCAGAACCCATTACGCTACCTTCAGTGGCTTTGACATTCCAATCAGGTCCCGTTGAATTGGCAGTCGTCGTACCTATCGTTCTTGCATTAGATCCATGAATTAACAAGCATTTCCTCCATTGAAAATTGATAGTATTTACGCCTGCACGGACATTTCAAATGTACCACAGTCCAAGTAATTTTAAATCAAGACAATCAATAACCGCGGAATAAAATTCTCCTAATTAAAATTTAATACCTTGAAACGGTATTAAATTCACCGCAACGCAATTCCAAGTTTCATTTATTCTTGTCGTCGTATAAAATAGTTCAATTGATACGACAATGAACAAGAGAAAAATATTCTTGTCTCGATTTTAGATTAGATCGGGCTGACATTTATTAGATGCACTTTCGCGTGCAGTTAATGTGATTAAAATCTTCAATGGAAAAATTCTCATACACCAGTCTCCAGATGAAGTTAAGTGAACGCGATATTTGACCATTGACGCCTGGATACCCTATTTCTGTAACGTATCTCGATTCTCATTCTTTTCTGCGGGGAAAAAAATACCATCTCAGATCCTTTCAATGGCGTCCTATCCCACGTCCGATCGGGGCGCGCGTTTCGAGTCGTCGATATGACGGAGAAAGCCTTCGAAGATGGACCGGCGAGCGCGGGGGACGCGGAGAGGACGAAATAAGGGATGAAATTCGACGGGCGCAGTTAAACGGGTCAACGCACAGCGATAGCATTCTTTGTATCTCACTCTTTATGCTGTCATTGTGCATCCACCCATTCGACGCGGTTCTTTATATTCTATTTTTCCTGTTCCATCATCCCGCATCGACCCACTCGATGCATCGAGAGTTGCACTCTTTCTGTGTGTCACCTTCCGTCTTCTCTCTTCTTCCCATTTTTTTTTCTTCTTTCCCTCGTCGTCCATGTACCATCTGTTCAGACAGCTAAACACATCGCGTTTATCTTCAAGGCGTGGCGCCTTCTGCCCTTTCGTCCGCTCCATTATCCGCGAAACGACCCGGGAGACCAGATATTTTTTTCCTCTTTGTAAACTTTCGAAAAATGTCATGGACAGATTGCGGTGCACGCTGGTGGCAGAGGGAAAATTCGACGCCTCAGAAATTATTCAAACACAGAGACATTCGGTGTATACATTCTCTGAGGGCGATCCGAGGGAAATCTTGCTCGCAACTCCGACGTACACGCGCACCCAATTACATGCATACCCAATACCCTCGCAGGAACAGCGGGACGAATTTAGGTTACAATACTACTCGAAAGGCTCGAAGGTCTCCGGCTCGTCCTTCTCGAGACCGTATTACCATAAGTTGATGCGAAATAATCGACGAGCACTATTTGGACAGAGAAGTTTCGTGGAAGTTCGCCGGTTGAAGAGGATCCGATGGAAAAAGTTGGGACTTCCATTCGCGTTACCAGTTCTCGAGTATTTGATAAACGATCCCACTCGTTCTGTTATCCCCGCAGCCCGGCCAGAAACTTTACAATTTTTTTTCCTTTTTCGTACCGGGAACGGCGGAACTCGGATATAGAAACGTGCGGCTTATTTGCAAGCGTTCCACGACACACGGCTAGATTCCCCGGCCGAATTTAAGACACCATTCACGCCAACGGGACGGCCACGATGTAGTTAGGGCTCAGTCACACTCCATTTGGATGGTAATCGATTCCCTTCGAACGAGATTCACGTACCACTGCGATTTAAACGTCGCGTCGCATCGACGTGGGACGTTCTCTGTCCCCGTCGAGTTTCTGAAAGCAAGGGGCATGTCATTTATTTCGCCTGCGCACAGTGAATGGGTTGGAATTGTGGAATTCTTTTCTTTGTTTCCTTTCTTTGGTTAATTGTAATATTCTCGTGGCAATATAATCAATTATATCTTCGTAGGCCGATTATTCGGACATTTGCAATATTTATTTTAGTATGCCAAGCGAGTGCTTAGTTGCATCTGTTTATATATTTTTTTGTGGATTTCTTTTTTTGATAGACGATACTGTTAGCTTTTGCTAGCAATAATTATCCCGGCAGAAAATGATGGTTTACTTCAACACTTTTTTGGGGTGCCATAAATCAAACAAAATTACAATGTCACAAGTAATAACCACGTTCATTCCTCTTCCCCTCTCTTCTCGAATAACTTTTGACATCAATTTCCCGATTACCCAACGAATTATTTTCCCACGAAAGAAGAACAAAGATTGATACGTCCTCCAACAGTTTTTCAATTTCATCTTCCATTTGGCAAGTGTAACATCGATTCGAATTAATCGTGGCGCACGGTGATCGAATAAAATTTCGCCCCATCGAATATTATTATTATGGTCGATGTATAGCGTTTTTCTTCGCCCACCATACGTGAGGACCGTGAAATTTCTTTTGCGTATTCGCGGCAGAATATATCCAGCCACGTCGCTCGTACTTTTTGCCCGACACAGTAGATAACGCAGAATCGATACTCGACACTAACTCTTTAAACGTCGCGGCGGTATAAAAGCTCGATAAGATTTTATGCATACCAATAAACCTTTAAAGGGTTCGGGGAATAGATTGCGCGTGATGACTATGATGCACGAATATCATCGTCGATAACGACGCCTTTTATTTTCCTCACTGCACATAACGAGCCAGTTTGCACCATTGATAACGCCATTGTCAGTCGTAATTTTTGGTTAATCCAGGCATGGGCAGACTCAATTTTTCCTAGCAAATGACTGTCGATAAGTTATACGGTTGCCGTGGTGAACACCACTGTTTCGGTGGCAAGGAAAATTCGTGTTGCTGTAAATTATGAATATAAACGGAAATAAAGAAAAATTGGTATGATATAATAATAGTACAGTTATAAAATTTTCTGCGGCGCAGTATTCCATTGACAATACGCAGTTTTTATCAGCGTATGAAATTCGCGTTAAACGTTCGAACCGGAAGCAAGTAGTCAGGCATCTGTGACGTAGAAGTGTCCGAGTAATTGGCCAGACGTTGATGGGTCGGGTACGCACCACATCCGGTTCTCCGTCGAAGTTCAAAGACCGGATGTATACATTGATAATCGAATTAAAGAACATCCCGTGTCAAAAGTGTAACGAATCAAGCGACGAATGAAATTGATCCCGTCGAAAATACTTTTCTGCGCGAAACAGGAAGTTTATTTCCACGAAAGCTGCACACGTTTGATTTGGGCAGAAAATTTGCTATTTTCCTTTCATTTTTCATATAAACGAAACCGACCGAAGTTCGTGTTAATCGAATAATTATTTGAACGAACCGAACGGACGCATTGTTTCCGATACAGGTGGAAATACATATTCAAATTTCATTGACGATCGAAAAATTGGCGAAAAAATATTGCGTGGCTGAAGGTCGCAAATTATGATAGAAATGTACGTGTTTAATGAATGCTTGATGAACCGAATAATTAAATAATCCGGTTATGAAACAGGCTTCGTCAAAATTAATACATAGTATAATTTCGGGGCTGCTTCCATAGAAATCGCTTTTTATTCTCATTGTTGCTGTTATTACTGTTATTATCAAAATTGTTTAACCCTTATGTTAGCAACCGGGTACCCGGGTACCCATTTCGATATTTCCTTTAATAATTTTTGTATGTTCTTGATAAAATATCGCAAAATCGCTTTATGTCTCGATTCTTTGAACAATTTCACGTCAACTCACGTTTTGTTAAAACAAATTTATGCAAAATAATTTGAATAACTAAGCTTCGAATTTCTACTCCATTTTGGTTGCTAACATAAGGGTTAAACGTTTTGAATCGTCAACAATCTGAACAGTGCGTTGCTTTTAAAGAGATATGGCAAACTATGTAACACAAAGAAATTCTTCGTCAAAAGTTGTCAATCATTCCGCGACTTCACTGCATGTTAGAAATTAAATACAATTAAGAAACCACCTGTCCACTAAAAAGTACACAGCAAGGTACCTCCCTGCAAAGAGGTAGATACAAAGATTAATATCTTCGTCAAGAGTCACGTGCACAAAATAGCAAAGCAGTATAACAGACACAGTTAACTAAATCAGTAATTAACTAAAGGGCCAATTTCTTTCCGCCCGTGACCACTCCACAGCTGTCGTTCGAAAAACTGAACGGGCAAGACTATCTTCATAAAACCTGCAGAAATTGCGCGAATTAATTATTCGCGACACGGCGTGGTAGTAATTCGGCGTGAAAGGAAGCTTCGATTCCTGCAAGCCAATTATCCAGAAGTTTTCCTTTCGCCTGCTCACCCCCGTCGATATCATCCTAATTGCTATCGACCGACTTGGTAATTCATTAACGGACAGAGATGGCCTAGATCGACGCGTGGCGGTTCATCCACGTATTTCCAACGTCGTATCTCCGGCCCACGAAGAATCTATTCGATCAGTGTTTCATCTAGATTCACGGTACATTTGACGTGGAACCGTGTTTCTTTGCGTCATTCAGTCTCCGCGAGGATTAATGGAGAAGTGCGTTTCCGGATGATTGAAAGCTCCGAGGAATAAGTATGCCGGGCGTAGGAATAAGTATGCGCGTTGGATTGAAAGTGATTTTTTTTTAAACCTGCAGATTGAACGGAGGTTCGACAAGCTTCGCTTGGGTTTGTTTGCAACGAACGCTAAAACAAGGGTTCGCTTTTTAAAGTCAATTGGGGATGTCCCAGAAAATATTGTTATTATTATTTTCTTACTTTTGCAATTACTTGTGTAATGGACACAGAGAAAATTTGAACTTCCAACTTCGGTTTTTAAGTGATTTTATTAACACTTGGACTTGTAAGAATGATAATGAATGCGCTTGGACTTGTATGATAATAGTGAGAGAGCTTGGACTTGTATGATGTGAGCTTGGACTTAGAGTATGATAATAATGAGCGAGGAGTCGGGGAACCTTGGGTTTTTAAAGGGTGTTGGAAAGGATGTAGTAGGGATGGTGAGGGCGAATTCCAAAGGACTGCGGATGGATAGGGATTGTAGGCAGTATGACTAGGTGTTTTGGAAGCGGTGATGTGATAAGGTTCCATGATGAGTATTTGTGATGTCGGAACTTAATAATATTTGTACGTATGAATCCTGAAGTGACTAGTAGATAATGAGTAATACAGAGGTAAAGAGATAGAGAATAATACAGAGGTAAAGAGATAAAGAATAATACAGAAATAAAGAGATAAGGAATAATACAGAAATATATATCGTAAGACTAATATAGATATTTGGGGGCGAATACATTACACTTGCTACAAATGCATCTTCACATTTGCTCCAGCAATGAATTATTGAATGGACCAAATGTGTAATGAATCAGTCTTATGAATCGTTGGCTATCTTTTTTCTAAATAATTTCCTGATTTTATTTATCAGTTGGGAACCATCGCGGAGATGCAACTTTTTTTCTCTGGTTGCCGATACCGGTTTGCGGTGATTATTATTTTATTATTATTATGTTACAGCAGAGATAGTCGTTGTACATTATCGAAATTTATTTCACAGAATTATCGCTTTTGTAGTGAGCACGCTTGTTTCATTCGTGTCATTTTTTTTTGGCTAGTTGTCGATATCTCCGTTGCTATCGAAATTCATATCGGGGTAGCGAGTGTTTCGGTTTCCGGATTAAGAGATTACGGGCATAATACTCGAGATAATTCGGGTTTTTGTCGAACAGCGGATACGGCAATAAGTGGATCTCGCGGGGAAATTAAGCTTCGTTCGCTGCTGCTGCCACTATATTTGCATAATCACCGAATTCGCTCCGACTAAAGATTCCGTTCTCTCCGCCTTGCATAACAAAATGAAATTGTTTCCCATTCCGTGGGGAATACATTAATTACTGAACTACAGTTCACCATAAATAACATTCTACAATTTTAAGTGTTATCCAATGCATCTTCTGCAAATAATTATTCAACCCCTATTAGAGTCCTAGTTCAGTAAAGGTGTCAATTACCGAGAAACAGAGAAAGAATCCCAATCTTTAACGATGTAGGTAAATTCATTATTCCGGTTCGACAGAAGAAGGTGGCCCAGATCGATCCAGGTATGACTATTAATTCCAGGTCTGATCAATATTTCAGGCCTTGTGCAGGATGATGATGTATCCGAAAGCGCGGAGGAGGACGCTATAAATTATAGCAGCGTGTTAGGGCGTCGAGGCGCTGGAGATGCTAGGAGAACACCGGGTATTGCATACGTAAATGCATGTTTACTCTGTTGGAAGACAATGCACCGGGGTCTGGCCTTGTATCGTGGTTGATCGCGTTGCGTGTTGTAGCGGAGTAATTTTGGCAATTTTAATTGAACCACCCTGCGTTTCCCGGGGAATTTTATGAAATTAATGTTCTAGAATACAATAGACTCCGTGTGAATATGTTGGGTGCGTGTTTGATATAATTAAAA
Source organism: Nomada ferruginata (assembly GCA_963583965.1). Lineage (NCBI taxonomy): Eukaryota > Metazoa > Arthropoda > Insecta > Hymenoptera > Apidae > Nomada > Nomada ferruginata. The sequence goes on along the minus strand of OY757214.1, from coordinate 3,373,514 downwards.
CGGCCGGCGCAGAGGTGATTATTGATTGCAGAAATTGTATGCAATTGAAACAAATTTTCGAGTCAAATAACAGATCTTCGTTTAGGTCGTTACTTGCCACTCGCGGTTATCTCATTATCCCTGTGGACTGAATAGATTTTCTACCGATTTTCAACCCTTTCGGTCTTCTCGTCGCCGCTTTAATTAAACTCTCGAATCTGTGTAATGTTAGAAAGTGGAAACCGAAAATGATCGGACAAGTTTGAAACTCTGGCTGCGAGTAAAAGTTGAATTGTGTAATTTGTATTCTCGGTATTGAAGGAAAATGTGGGCCACAAAATTCAATTTAATTCAACTGAACGAAATTTTGTTTTCGACAGTCTATTTATGAGTAAACTTTTATAACCTTGCCTCAGTGATTGGAAATGAAATTAATTTTATTATACCTTCATTATAATTAACGCCGCGTCACGTGCGTGTACGTGCACGATTCATACGAAACAACCGACCAAGCAGGCAGTTTTGATTATCGTTCAGGAGAAATCGATGGTAACATCCTTATCGGAGGCTCAGCCCGTGACAAGGGATAAAACTACAGGATGACCGTGTGCGCAAAGGGTTGGACGTTTAAGAACTGCTCGAGACGATCGAAGAAAGAACCGTCGAGGGTGGTTCTGCGACGTGGACGGGGTTAATCTTCGTCGAGGGAGTCAGATATCATGTTTTACTATTGACCCTCTTTTCTTTCGAACTAGTTCCTCGACGACCCTCGAACTCGTGAATTGTCACGGACCTCCCGCGTCTCTCGCGCTAGTCAAAAGAAGCGAAAGAAAGAAAAAAAAAAGAAAAAAAAGGTGACGTCGAAGGGTTTGATCCGGTGTCCCGCGTCTCAAGATTTTTCTTCCCCATTAACGACATTGCCCATCAAATATTTGATAATCCAAACTACTGGCGTCGATCGCCTATTGTCTTTACGCGAGGCTTCTTTTTCTCTGGAATTTAGTTACAATTAGCTTACCTCTACGCGTACCACTGCAGAGTCGATCGTTCGTATCGACGCGATCCCCGTGTGCACTTCGAGTTTGTTTATAATTCGTGAACCGCGGCAGACGAGTTGCGAGAACTCGCAGTTAAAATGGAATTTGCCCGACTGTAAATTAATACGTGCTCGCCCGGCGATGTATGAGAACTCGTTAAAATTTATACGTACGAACTTCGGTCGCGATTTGTCGCTGCCCATGCATTACAGTGGCACAGGTATGGCAGGTCGCGAGGCTGGGATCGTCTTTGATTAGTTAATCGGTGTGCGGTGCAGTGGACACCCGAGTATCTGGCCTCGCTAGAAACCGGCCACATTTTTTGGACACGAGAAAAATGATTGGCATGAAAATGCTGATTGCATTGGTAGGTATTGTAAACTATATATTAAAATAACGCTTATTTGATATCCGTATTATTTCTTCGTTTTTTAACCATTAAAATTCGATTCGGTTGAATACAATATAAATTTCGTTCAACTGCAAGTAGCTGGCAGTTTCTTTTAACCCAGTATTATTATTACACCACTGTTCCTACGATCTTTATCCCGTTTCCAAAAAGATCGAGGGACGCACAGAAACCCCTTTAGTCGACGCAACAAAGTGTCCAACTCTTCCCAGCCGTTCAACCCTTTGACAAGAATAAGCAGCGTCGTCGAAATTCCCGTAACGAGAGTTTAAAAATCTTCACTGCCACTCATTCGCTCGATGCTCCTTTTCCTTTCTATCGTATCAAGCCTGTGCTTGTCCCGTTCCCCCTCGAAACTTTTCATTTCGAACGTTGATTACTTCGCCGCCAGTTCCCGGCTCGATTTTTCCCATTTATGTTTCTTCTTCATTCTTTTTCTTTTTCTTTCTTCCCGCCACGCCGCCCTTCGCCCTCGTCCCTTTAATTCGTACACCGGGCCGCGATAACATCGGCTGACACAGTTCCGTTATATTAACGTGGAGGGTGCAATTAACGAGTTTGTTTGAGCGACGTCGCCGAGGCGCGACATCTGGCAAGCAGCGCGTGCAGAAACCGACGAAATTATAATGACTCTCGGCGCTTGCTCGCGACATTCTCCGCCGGCACCCTTTTCTCAAAAGATCTCGTCCTTGCCAGATGAATTGCCAAAATCATGAGCCCTTGTTCATGAAGGGTTGCGGCTAAACGATTCGCGGATGGCAATTCGTGGTCCCCGCTGGATCGTTGCTCGATAGTACGGAATTAAGAAAGCCTTGGTTCATTTCTTGCGTTAATGTAAATCCATGCATTGACTGCGAAACGATCGGTGTTAGTAGTTGTATAGGTATTGGTGGAGGTGAAATTTGCAGCAGGTGGAAAGAGGTATAATCCACCGAATCGAACTACCTCCGAATTAAATTTCAATCCCAAGAATTTCCGCACCGCGCTTACACACGCGCACCGAGACTCCATGCGCTTCTACGCGAAAGCTCATTCACAAAGAAGCCTCGTTCCAGTATCATGCACCAAGCAAACGAAGATCCCTTTGCCCGGGAACACGAGCAAATATCTTCGAGATATTATTTAGAACACGTTAAACCGTCATCCAACGATTTCACTCGGCGCACCACTATGAAACAGCAAGAAGTGGTACTAGGAGGACAAGAAGAAGAAGAAGAAGAAGATGACGAAGGGAAAGGTCTTTAAGCACGACAACGAAGGATTTTGAAAGTTTCATCGGCCAAGCTGGCTCGGTTCTTGTGAGCCAAGGTGTTCCCACTTAAATCGCGCTCGCACCGTGTTTGCTTCTATCATTTTCATAGGGCCGTCTCATTTCAGACGTCTTTGAGTAGTTCTCCTGCCTTCTAGTCTGAAAACCGTCTTGAAGAGGTCCTAACCGGCGCGGCGTCGGTCGCCGTGAGTCGTGTTCACTACGCCAAGAAGAGGGTCAGCTTAATAGGCTGCCAGGGTATACAGCAGAACCATTTCCCGTCGTGTGCCGCTTATTTGCTTGTGAAACGTTTTACCTTTGCTCCCGATTTTGCCCGCGAGACCACCGTTCCCGTCGTTAACGATGGGCGGATCGGGCGGTATTTTTAATAACTCGGTTCGTCGTTTGCTTTTTATCCTGGATGGGCATTTTTTTTTTCTTTTATTTATTTTTATCGAGACGGTTAATTGAATCGTGGAAATATGGAAATTCATTTTAGTCGCAGGGTTTAGAGGTTTCATTTCAGTTATTTCGTTCGAGTTAGAATTGGATATCGACGGGAATTGAAAAATCGTGGCTTATTATTTCGTGCCGCATCGATTGCAGTAATATCGACTCGTGCTTCTCTCGCGCAATGTACGAAGAAGCGCCGAGTTCAATTTGTTGTTCGCCACGGTTCATCGGCGTCGCGAATATTTCCGACGCGACAATTATTTTCCGAGTTTAATTATTCCTGAAATTAATTTTTCCTGTTATACTGATTTCTTGTAACAACTCGCACAGTTCAACGTGTTGCAGTAATAGTTGCAATATTTCCTCTTTCATATCCCGACACGAAAAAAGAATCGATATGAAAGTGCTTTAACCCCCAACCAAAAATCACGAAATACCTAAATATAACGAAGTTGCACGAAGTATAATTTCGATTCCCAACGAACCCGTTCAAACGAACGTCATTCCTAATCCACGCTAATCTTCGAGGCGTTAAAGACGCTGCCCGTCGTTTCCATCCTCGAGACATTTTCGCGCTCGTTTTCCACGAAATTCGCCGACGACTAACGGCCATTAAGATGCGCCTGGGTTCTCGAGTTCTCGAGTAAATAAGTTAAAGCCGCTTACGAGGATCCGCGAGTAGACGCGATTAAGATAGCTGCCATGAATAACAAAGAGTTGGAAGGGAATTCACAGGTCGCGGTCCGCGACTGTTCGAGAATTTCAGAAGGATGGGGAAGGTCCGCGAGTTTCCGGTTGCCCATGTAAATCCGAAGAATTATGTCGCGGGGCCACGCAGCTCTTTATTATACCGGAATCAGAGGCTACGCCCATAGACAAAGGCAATTTGCATGGTCGACTCGGAATGGCTGGGAAAATTGTCGGGAAATTCCGTCTTAAATGTGTGATCGCCGACGTTTAACGAGCCGTGATCTCGATGGTTCGTGTGAGACATCCAAGTTGGATGGTTCTCATCAATGGATGGTTCTCATTTTTGTTTTGTTTAAATGAATATTTTTATTGGCGGACAATTTTTGATGTTGACACCGCGTCGTAAGGCGTATTTCATCTTTCTGAACACCAAGTCCTTTCGCGTATTTCAATTTCTTCATTAATTAGATCAAGATGGCGTAAATCGAAAGTGGTTTATTATTAAACGACCTCAGGATATTTTAGAACAGGTTTCCGCGAAAACTATTCACCAACCAATTCTATCCCTCGATTGCTTCGCCTCGCTGATTTTACAAATTCACCCGGCATTTCCAATCGATCGCTTACAATTAAGTCCCAGCAGGGAAAAGAGTTAAAGGTTAGACGACGATATCGGTTCACCTGGATCGATCGCCGGAATTGTTCGGTTGCTTGGATGGAAATCTCAAGCAAGCCCGTTCGCATTGTGCCAGTCGCTTTTTTTCATAAGTTTTAAACGCGTTATTAGGAGTTTTTCGTCGCTTTTGTGCGTGCACCCGTGACCCAGTTCCGACGCGTGACATTTCGCCAACGTTTTCCGCGTTCACAAGTACCTTGACATCTTTCTGAACAACTTTTTTTTTCTGGAACGTTTTATCTGGCTTTACTATTTACCGTAACCAACCCTCTGCTCCTCCTCCTCCACGTCGCATACGTTTTTTGTTTTTTCGCTTCTGAAATATTGGGAAACGAAATTTCGTGTTTCGAGATCGTTCAGGCGAACGAGTTCGACATAATATTTCACTTTGAATTTAATCGAAATACGTTTTCGTAGACGAAACTCGAAATATATGGAGGCGCGTGCATTTTATACAAGACACGTGTTAATTAATTCCGACAGTTCTCGGCTTTAATGAATCGATAGTCGAATGAGTTTTTCGAAATTATATTTTCCATCGTTCTTGTTCCAATTTAATACCCGTCCTTTAATTTCCTCGATCGGAATATTGGTTATTTCGGAAACGTTGAATGAACGGTAGTCGAGTCGCGTGTGAATGGTTTATCTCAAATAATGGTGCAAATGATAGAAAACAGTGCCAAACTGGTAGCCCAAAAATCGAGCAGGATTTTATCCTGAAATATTGACAGTAGAAAGGTATGACATCTGTACGATGTGATTGTACAATAAGACACAAAAACGTGCAACGTAACTCGTTACTTTTAGTGATCCAGAAATCGACCAAAATCTCGTAATTGTTAAAGAAACATAAGATTTAATTTCCACCTGTCAAAACGACCAGAATGTTAAATGCACCACAAGATAATTAATTATACACCTTGAATAACTGCTACATTTTACATGATAATTACCTGGAAAACGATCTCAATCGTTTCGCAGCTTGAAAAAGAATATAAACCTTCCTTAGCAATAATTATATCTGTTATCGAATCGACCGATCGAAAAGCGTAACAATAACGAAACAACACTTGCCTGTCCTCGACACCGAACTAGCCCTCAGAATTTGGAAACCCAGATATCCGCGATAAGGACTTGGGGCGGCTGGTAAATCGGGTCAAGCGTCGAGTTTTATCGGGAAACACGGTTTAAATCGGTGATTTTTCGGCCGTCTACGAGGTCCACGAGAAATTTCTCCGTGAAAGCAATAAGGAGTTTACCCCTTTGCGGCGTGGAAAGCCGCGCAAAAATGGAGGGCAGCGAATTGGGATGGATTGCTTCTTCCCAAAGCAATCGATTTTCTTCCCCGAAAAGTACCTTCACCTTTTCCTCCAGTTTTCTTTTCTTTCGAACCAAAATCACTTTGTTCCCACCCGATCGACGATGGTGAACAATCGTATGCGTATAACAGTCGATGGTAAAATGTAATAACTAATAACAAACGAGACTGACGGCGGTGCAAGTACCTACATGCCTCGTGGAAAAGTCAATGATTCTTCGACGGGTAAATCCAGGGAACACGATGCAAACCGTTTGGCTGCGTGCATAATTTGCCTGGTAATTTAATATTAGCGTTAGAGCGGCGTGTGTTAGTGTGCGGAGGGGCGTGTACGTGTTAACGGTGAACGGTAACGCCAAATGTTAATTAACATCGTGCTTGAAATTAGCGCAGCCTATGGATTAATGGATGTACTCGTGTAAATGTTTGTTCGTTGGGCTTGATTCGATTATTCGGGATAGATTAGGAAGAAAGTGGAGGGATGCGATATTTCATATCTCGTGTATTCTGTTTCATTATTAATTTCAAATGTAAAAAATATAATTCAATAGTGTCAATAGCCACTCTCCATTCTCGCTATGCTTTTCTGTCAATGAAAACCTAATTTCCCCGATACACCGCATATCTTTGGGCACATTTTAATGGCACGTCCTCGGTCAACGATACTTTGTTCGCCACACATTTCCCAGTCGAGGAAATGGGCAGAAGTATGGTTCCTTAATGGAAACGGTGGTTCTCCAGTTACGGGTTCGTTAGCACGAGAGTTCTCTATTGAAAGTTACGTAACTTGAATCTCGAGTTTATGCAACGTCAATTACGAAAACGATCCCGAGAACGGTTGCCGTGATACAGGGGGTGGAATAAGTAAAGTAAACCGCGACTTTTATTTTTGAATTTATTATAATTAATAATTGCATTCGGTAATAAACTTCTATGAATATTGCAGAATAAATAAATGGACGAAATTTTTGCTCTGCCAAACTGTCTTAAACGTATACATTATACGTATACTCTTTCATTGTCCCGTTTACGAGGAAGAAGAAGTGCGCGGATGGTGAAGAAATTACGAGGTAACGAGAGACTCGAGTGCTTGCGAGATATCGTTGGGTTAATTTAGTTTTTAACAGAATTCCCGAACGCAAACGTTAGGTCGTTAACTGGCTGCCCGTCGATGGGGATAATTACTCCGGCCCTCCGATTTAACGAATCTAATCGACGCGTTGGTTTCACTTTCCACTGGCACTTGACGGAAGAACGATACAGTATCGTCATTGAATAACCTGCCGCGATTAATGAACAAAATTTCCATTTGGCACACTTGTTGGAAGGAGAATTCATTGATTTTTCGGGTAACGTGGTCGCCTCGTATATAAAAGAAATTTGTATACATATACGTTACATTACAAGAACTATTTAACTAATTTCTGGCAAAATAATTTTGTATAATTGATATCAATTACTTTCACTTAATAATTTCCAATTAAGTTAGCTTCAATGGTATCATATTATGAAGCCGCGTAAAGAGAAGCAATTAATTAATAATTCATTAAGGAAATTGAGATGTGTGCAAATTCAATAAGTTATAGGTAAACAGGGTACGTATACCTACAATATGAATGCAGGTAAAAGAATTTTCTTTCCAGTTTAAAGTAATAGGTAATTATTGCCAAATTTTGTACGCAAAATATATCTCTCTCGCAACGTGATAAATGAGGATGTCATTATTTTTGATAATTACAGCTTCACATTTCTATTTACATTTTCATATCGCATCCTGCGTGATTTATCTTGTTCCCGACGTAAACCGATTCGAACGTTTCCTCAGCATCACCGTTTCTGAATTACCGCACAAACGTCAAGCTGAAGTAAATAAATATAATTGGACACGTGAAATGGTTTTCGGTGGCAAGTTGTGGCAACAGTGATTTTTCTCAGACGACGTCAACGGGGAAAAGTTTCTAAACGGCGGCCGAGAACGGACAGGAATTTCGCGTGTAGTTTCGTTGCTCGGTCAAAGATAATCGCGGAGGATGGAAACGGGACATTTTATGGCCGCGTTTCAGCCAAAACGGCCTGCGTCAATTACGTCGTTCCGATCACGATAGCTCCTTTAATGGCCGTTCGAACCTAAAATTTGCACCGTGCTGCTTGCTTTACGATTTCCTTTGCCGTCGAACTTCCGCTGCCGGATTTGGGCCAAATGAAATGGCGAAAGATTCTTTTCCGTAGTCGTCGTTGATTCCTGCCTCATGAAAATTGGATTAAATTGAACTTTAAATTATATGCCCTGGGAACAGTATTTTGCTAGCTTTCAAGAAGCGATCGGGTAGAAATTGTGGACTGCAGAGTCGAGTCTCTTAATCCATATTCATTTTTCTTATTATCACTCGTAGCAATTGAATCAATATTATTTATTACGTATAGATATACTCCTCCATGAAATCAAGCAATTGTCGATTTTTCCATTGCTGTAAGTCCGTGGTATTTTAAGTCGTGAAAAACATTTCCCAAGATCCGAACACACGTTTGAATTCGTATAAATTTCAGGAAAGACTACCCTCACTTTACCACCCTCTACAAGATACAAAAAAGTCTTAAAATAAAATGAACCGAAAGCTGTCGAAGTAGAGAATTTACCCTTTTACACGAGCCCAATTGCTGCCCCTCGCGAAAATCCACCGGTCCAACCAGAAAATAATTAATTAGCAGTAAAAACCATTAAAAAAAATGGAGAAGGAAGAAACCAATGGCAGTTAAAATCTGAAAAATTCCGCCACGCTTCCCATCACCTGAAACCAGTACTCCGCGTCCGTCAACGATCATCTCCAATACTCGATACATTTATCTCCGTCGTTTTCCCCTGACGCGTCGTGACGTACCGAAAACACGAGGGCGACGTTTGTGCGACACACAGTCACGTGGCTTCGAAAACAGAAAAAACCACCCCCGCCCCGGTATCGTCGACATGAAATGCGCCGGAATTCGGCGGGCTGCGCGAGGGTGTAACCCCTTTTTTTATTCCACGCACTCGCTGGCCGGCATTTTTTTCGCGTTTCAGAGCAGCGATTTTCCGGCAGCCGGCATTCGAACAACGGCTTTCATTACTTTCTAACGAATATTCCTCGTGTACCGCCCGTGTATAATGCGCGGATTTGTTTTTCAGCCCGTCAGCTCGGCTTTCAGCGCTCCTGGACCGTTTTCTCTTTCGGATATTGTTGCCCGGACGGATGTAATTTAACCGAAGAACCAAAATGCCTGTGGAAATTGAAGGCATTCTCGCGGCTAGGCAACGGTGTACACCCCCTTCCGGTTGTTCCTTTATTTCGTCGTTGATTCCTCCTTCATTTATTTCGACGTATTGTTCGTGCTCCGTTTTTTCTTTTTTTATATTTGATTTTTCGTTTTCCGTCGAGCTCGAAGGTAGTTAATTTTTTTTCTCGAACTCTTGCACAACTGTTACACTCGTGGCCGGTCGATGGAATTGGCTATTGAAGATCGTAGTTGTTTGTTTTTTTATTTCTTCGAGTTCTGAGTGAAAGTGAACCGGTTGTGGTTTTTCGTTCTGGGCCTTTGGTTTGCTTTGGGCCGGGCCTGCGAGGTAGAATACTCTTGAACCAGTCAAGCATTCTTATTCGTCATCGTTAATTAATTACCTATTATACAATATTGTATATCAATTTTTTTTTACAATCATCGCAAACGTTTGCAATTATTAATCCACCAAAGTTCTTTTAAATTTCACCATCGATCTAAACATTCCTAACACTATAACATGCCTTCGCCAATTACTCCGTGCATAGAATTTATCTTGTTCCAGCAAGTAACAAATTATAAATGTATTTCATAAATCTCTTCCGAATCCCAAAACACGCGAGACAAATTATGCACACCGATCACCGAACGTCAGACTATCCCATTAGGGCTTGGCCAAAATCGATTCCATCGAAAACATCGGTCGGAACAAAGTGAAGCAGATTGTTTTCCGGTCAGAACCCCGAAGCCAGCCCCACGGAAGCAAATAGGTAATCTCGAAGGAAAAGTTTGCCGGAGCTTCGTCGTCGGATCGGACAGAAGTTTCCGTGGCTTAGCCGGAGACCCGTTTCCCCGCGATTTTTCGACGGCGTTTCAAAGCGAACGAATGTATATTTCAGAGCTGGCCGAATATTTCCGGCGGCACGCGCCAATGCCGTCGTATCCGCGGATGAAACTTTCGAACTTTCCTCTCACGGATCCTCCCGCTGCGCCGGATATGCTTTTTAAATCGATAGCGAGCTTGCAGACCTGTTACTAGTTAGAGTATTCCGCGAGACGAATTCGTTGAATTTTTCCTTGGATGTTTTGAATGATATTCAGGGATACGAGGGGGACGAAATATTTCGGAGATCTTGAGATTTTTAATAGGTAATGACCGTGAGATAGAGAGCGAATAATATTATGCATGTAGTAGTAATAATGATAATGATGGTGCAGTGAGACGATATACAATGAATGCATTAAGTGGTGATTAAAATTTATTCAGATTTTCATTTATCTAATTTACTTGGCATTCAGTCAATTTTTGTATATATTATACTAGACGGGTTTCTAAAGTTTGAAATATCACCAATTTGTCGGGGCACGATAAATAAATTGGGGTATATTTAGTTGCATTAGAACGTGCATATATAAAAATTACATTCAGCTTTTACTTTAAAAATTGGGAGGCCATTAGAATACAGAGACAGTGACAAATTCATAGATGGATATAAGAAATATGCTGACATTGATTGATATATTGTTTAGTTAAATTAAAACCTATGAAATATACAATTTATCATCAACTTAAACTCATCTTACTTAAAGCAACAAACCTCCGAAAAACGATTGTTCCAGAGCACCGTCCACATGCCCAATCACTTTCCATCAACTCTCCTACTCAATTTCCAGGACGGGCGACTAATTTTTCATACAAAAGTGAAGGGGGATGGAGCTTTATAAGCAGCCTTTTTATTTCCGCAGGCGGGTATTTAAATTGTAAAACACCGAGGCGGCAGGCTGGGTCGAATTGATTTCGCGACAGCCGGTTTGATTTAAATGTAAAACAGCTTCCTCGCCTGGCGGACGGGCCAGCGGGTATATAACTATTTTGAAGCGGCGAAGCTTAAATCTCTGACTCGTTTATAGTTACAAGGGGTTGGTCTTCCGCGAGATATTACGAAACGCATCGCGGACTCGCCCTCGATGGAACGAGCTTATTTTCCGCTGAATTCCCCAGGAATAATATTTTCCCCGCGAACTTCATCCCCGTGAATTGATAGCCCGTGAGAATCTCCGCGTTATCTTCGAATTAAGGGAGCAATATAGGAAAATATGATAACGTCGAAGAAACTTCTTAACTATACCTTTGGCATTTTAAAGCGCAAATTTCGAGAAAGTTGAGATGTTTGGAATTGTAGATTCAAGTTGTATACCTGTGATTGTTTCACGAGAGGTTAAAATGTTTCTTGGTGGTTCGATTTCCCAATGAATAAATAAACACATTTCAAGAATGAACTTCCACTAAATTTTGCCGCCTTTATAATAGCACTTTCTTCATTTGCATAAACACTGTTCAGTCATGCTTTCTTGTACGATTTACCTTTGGGAAATTCGCGAAGGGGGTAAGTAAATCGATCCAATAAAAAGCACATAATACCATGTACATCCTGGATACCAGTAATTGCACCGCGATCACGATCTCCGACTCCAACCCTTATTTTCTTTTTTTCTTGCCTCCCTATTCCATTCCACGAAATAATGCAAACAAGCAACCGCGGTACTTATACATATGTATACATCGTTTCTCCTTCGCTGGAAATTTCTCTCATTTCCTTTATTATCTTGCTAACGGGCAACCACTCGAGATTTATGGCCACTCGAAGATATCGTTGAACTGTGCGCTAATAAATAGACGGGAAGGAAGAGAGAGAGAGAGAGAGAGAAAGGCTGAATTTTGCAGCCGAAACTTGGCCGATTCCGTTTGCTTTAATTTCAGCTTTTATTCATCCACGTCCACTTCGCGTCGCGTTTAACAATTAATATTATTAAGTTCGCTGCAACGATCGGCTTGAAGGATTCTCTAATCGTTTTATAAACACACGTGCAATGTTATCAATTATGAATCTTTGAAAGAAATTATGAAAAATGAAATTAATCTTCGATGCATAAGTCCAGACAATTTTGGTTGAAAAGGACTGTTAATTGATTAAGTTGCAATTTGCACAAATGTTTGTATTCTTATTAAGTATTATTATACATATAACAATGGGAAAGTATTGGCACTATTTTAGGGATGTCGGAGTGAAGTAATTTAGTGCACCGGTTGCGTTAGCCCTCCGATAAATTTTCATTGCTGAACATAACAACAACAAGTGCGGCATACATATTGCATAAATGACGCAAAACCATCGAGGACTTAATTTGCGGAGCTGTTTAACGGGAAACCTGATACCGTATTCAAATTTACGATCTCTAATTATCGTAATGTGCAATATACCATACGTGGAATTACTTTTCCTCGTTACGCGAATTATCATAATTCAACGTTCAGCAGAACGAATGTAATTCTAATAAAATCTCTAACCGACCAAATCCCCAAATTGAAATAAATTAAAAAATCAAAGAAGCAGGTGAAAAAGGTTTAGCGGTCGTTTTGGTGGAAGCGACACTTAAACATCGGTTTCACTCTTCGTTTTTCCTCACCTCCTATTAGAATCGTGTTCAAGCTTCGTTAGAGAACGAAGAGAGTCGCTGTGTTACAAAAGTCTTGGGACGAGTGGCACGCCACCCACTCACGGAATCCCGCAATTATTTTGTTGCTACGGGGCGAAGGGTTGAACAACAAAAAACGGCAATTGAAACGAACCGTTCCGTTCTCGATCGGCTGCAACAGTTTCGTTTTTCAGCATCGTAGAGAAACGAAACGGATGGTGTTACTATTGCAATTCATTTTTATTTGTCTCGTTTTTGAGTTTAAGTTTCACACATTGATTTAAACTTGTTCGTTTATAGATGCACGTATGTTATTGCGCGTATGTAATTAAAATAACGTATGTTATTTTAGCATCTTTTAGTCCCAGTTTCATTCTCAATTATCCATGCTTAATTAATTAATATTAATCATTCAGTGTCAGGTGTCCATTTCAGAGTAAGTTAATTATAAAATCAGCAACGAACGAATTAAACAGAAACTAAATAGTTACACCAGGTATCAGGTGATTTATATTAACCGCATTGACTGAGCTGACTGATTATAAACTCAGCAACTTACGAACCAGTGCACTCGATAATGCTGCAACTCAGTTACTCAGCAGTGCATTAACTTAATAATTCACTCGATGTGCTGTTTATTAACTTGATAATTCATTCACTCAACAACTCACGAGAACTCGCGCTGTTCATTAAAATATCGGATCGCAAAGTTCGCTCACTTTCCTATTTACTCACTTATTCATAATCCCCTTCAGCCGCTCACTCAATTACTCATTGACTTATCCACTGCTGCGACAACCTCCTCTGTCCCTTTGCGACTATTTTTCGCCATAGAACAGGAAAAATAAAACACGCTTTCGGCGAGGTGCACGACCCTTTGTGCCTGCAAAGTGTCCCCCCCAGCTGTAAGGTCCGAACACTGGGGATCTCGTTAAAACTTGATACACCTCTCTAGCTCTCCATGCCTTTTACCTGTGCCCTGGTGTCGTCACGGCTGCTGGTAGCGCCTACTGATAAAAGGAAACTCTTTTGACCAGCGTCGACGGTGGAAAATATTCTACGATTCTCTTTTTGCAATTTCTTCTACTCCTCCCTTTCGTCTTTTCTCGAGTCAGTTATCAGCCAATTGAGCCGCTCATAAGCTAAATCGGTTAACACCATAAAAAAAATAAATAGGGAATTTTATTTTCAATATAAAAAGTTAAGAGTCAATCAAGCGCTTTGACGATAAAATTAAAAAAAAAAGATTAACGTCGCTGTTGACATCGATATTGTTTTATTTTTCTATAATTCGTGGATTTGCGTTTTTGCATTTTCTTTTTTTCTTTTTTGCCACGTGGGTTTGAACAGGCGCGAATCGGATGAACCCAGTTTCAATAATTATGCAATCGTATCTTGGAGGTGTTTTGCTCTGGTGGGACACCGGTAAAGCTTTGATTAAAAATTCCCCGAGGCTTTCGGTGAATAGGGCTTTCAGCTTGCACGATGCAGACGGGATCGATAAATAAATTACAGGAGGGGAACGTGTCTGTGTTTATGCATTTTTCACAGACCGGCGGGATTAATAAAGGAGTGGCTCTCGTGATGGATTTCGGGCTCTTTCGGAAATTAACTTCGAGAAGGTTGGAACTTTCTTTAATGTTAGAAAATTAATATTTTACGGCGTTTTGCCAGTAATGCTTGCCTTTGTGGATTTTATTTTTTAATTACGTCAGCGGGTGACGTGGGACTTCGAAACGAAAAATTTAGTCGTGGTTGCAATTTTCATTTTTGCAAGGGACTGGTTTTAGAACGAGACATTCGAATTAAGAGGTATTGCATTCCTTTGATCGTTATCAAAATATAATTAAAATAATTTAATACATTGCAGTTTTCGATTGTCGAATTTCGTGTACGTGTATTAATTCTGGTTGCCTCGAAAATTTCTCTGCAAATTTCGTCAGCGCGAACGACGATTTTAAATATTGAAAGAAAGCATTCCATAAGTAGATAATTTCGTATGCATTATGAAAACGAAATTTCCCTCTAATTGCAAACCCCCGAGCAGTCAGAAAAATAGTATAGAACGTTTCATCAGGCAGCTAAACACATTGACAAAGTGGGGATAAAATTGAAATTCCACTCTGGAAAATATAATACAACATCGTACGTACTACCAATGGCACCACTAAATCCACTAAATCCACAAAATGAAGTATGCTACGTTCTAGATTGCATTAAATTTTTGTTCTCCCAATCTCTACGGTGGAAAATCACCGTGCAGGCATTAACGACGTTTATTTAATAACGGAAGTACCCTGAAATATCCATTAAAGCAACGCATTCGAAACAGAGACAGAGATAGACAGGAGGGAGGAACAAAAATGAACATTGAAAAACCTGTTACGCAAAATATCGCTCTTTATTTTAACTTTTAACGAACAGTCAAGTGAATTTTTTTAATACGTTTCCGCGGACAAAATCGTCACGTTGTTAGCCCGTCAAACTGTATTGTTCTTTCTCTCCCCGTTCGTTACACGAAATTTATTCAAAACGAAAATTCTATTAACAAACCCATCGACAATGGAATTCCATCGTATTTTTTTGTACCTGAAGCTTTTCTTCTTTTTCCCCCCCCCTTTTTTTTGTCGATTCGTAACCGTGCATCAGACCACCGCACCGTTGCGATTCGATTATGAATCAACTTGCCACGCAGCTTGCGATATTCACAGATGGATGTGTCGGAGAATACTGCGAGTAAAAAAATGACTTGGTTTACTCTGTTTAAATAACTTGTTAATATCCATTGGCCGCATCGTGTTGAAGAGAAATTACAAGTTACGATCAAACTTGTACATACTGAAGGAGAATATTGAAGAACTCGAATATTTGTTTATAGGAAAAAGTAATTCATTCTGAGTGTCACGCAAGCTATGCTTAAATTAATTTCTTGCCTCCTCCATATTCATGTAAATAATTTATATTGATCTACATTGCATAATGTTATACTGGCACGTGCAAATTAAACGTACTGTTTACGTATTGCAAAATTCAGTACGACAAACAATTGTATCTTTCACTCATAGATCATTGTTCGTATAAGTATTCCGTGCAGTCTGCTTTCGTTAAAAAGTTAATGCAATTTGCTTTTTACTCTCGTGCTCCATATATCCACGTTCGTCAGAGTTTTTTTTTCCTCGCCCCCATCTCGTCGGAGAACAAACGTGCATACGATATTTAATTTTGTTCGTTTCATTTTTGTTTAAATTCGCAGCTTGCATTATACAGCTGCACAAACAATAGCATCGGAACAGAAGTTTAAATAAAAAGAAACCTCGCAGTCCGTAAACTGTTGTCGAGCTTTCTTTTCGCAGAATTTCCTATTTCCTTTGCCTTTTTGTTCTCCGCTTCTTTCGCGTTTTATCCAGCGAAATGCAAATTTCCTGGCTCGATCCTGCTTTTCTGCTGTATTTACTGTCGCGGGTAGGATATTTCACATGCTAACGGATTATCAGCGGTCGTAAATATCGGACAGGTGTGCTAGCCGATGCATTTACAATAAAGTGTTATTGAGATCGCCATCGAGTACGGCGGCGACGCGTTAAAACCGCATTGTGGTTTTCCGATCATTTCCTCCGATTATTTATCGCCCCAAGCTCCCTTTATATTTCGAATTCAGATTCAGAACTGAAATTCATTTTTTCCTCCCGGCGAACACGATGTTCGCTTGGGCGATTTAAGGGAAATAGATTTAAATCTAATATATTCTGTTCTTCTTTATGTTCCAGGTGAGTACTTGTGAATGGCGATATAATTACGTCCAGATTCGGGTGAGTGGGGCAATCATTTTTATCCTTGCACGCTGGGGACATTGATAATTCCGTAGAAAAACAATTCTGATGAACAGTATGCTACTTGAATAGATTCTAGCACTACAGTTATTATGAAAAATAATTTTGTAGCTGCATAATCTAAAGAACTTCGCGATATTAAAAGTTGGAAAGCTTGTTCAAATTTCGTCGTCGTCGTTCGGGAAACATTTAATCCGATGTTCTTAGACGTCATCGTGCCACGACGATGGTACATGCACACATATTTGGCTGGCATACACCCCTTAAGTCGAAGCTTTTAATCAGAAAGCATCCTCAAATATTTTCTCGACAAAATGATTCGATTAATTTTGCCAGGAAATATCCCAGCATAATTTCGTTTGATAACAGCCAGTCGAAGCTTTACTTCTTGCCTGTGGACAGAACTATGTCTATAACTATGTCAGAACTATGACAATGAGCTTTTAATAATGATCGGAGGACCAGTGTGCGAGATGTTTGGAACCTACGTTGCTCGGCAATGCCCGCCGTCACGATGCATGACGGAGTTAGGGCGGGCATTTTGCTACGTTATTGCAATTAGCTGTGCAACCGTGTTGGACGAAATTCTTAATTACTAATTAAAGCAAGACATCGTGTTCGTATAGTGATCAAAGCTTTGACGTTAAGTAAGCAGCAGATTGCGGTGGTTATTGAGTCGCGTGATGGACAAACGTTTGCGTCAATTATTATTTAGTAGGTATCTTCCGGCACGTGAGATATTTTATTCGCGATATTAATTCTCGTGAAATTGTTTCAATTACATTCTAGTTTGTCCGTCGATGCATAGGGTTCGGTATATTTATACTGTTTCAAGAGAAATATACTGGTGTTCAAAATTGCTGGATCCCTAAATTTTCGACGAAATACAATCGATATCTAAAATGCTGTAAATTCATGAACTAAAAATCGTACGAGTCAAATCATTATTATAAAAATTCCCAGTTATCTATCAACATCTCTTACCAATAAAAACAAATCCATTTACACATTAATACAATAATAATGTAGGGTGCGAATGTAGAGTGTGAGAGGAGAGTGAGCGATATTCAGGAGAGTGGCGCATTTTGTTGTTGTTTATGGATTTGCCCGGTAACAGGATTTAAAAAGTTGAAAAGCGGTCGCCATTGGAATGTTCATTAAAATAATAAACGTTGAAAGAGTAACATCTGTGTAATCAGTTGAAACTAATAATTCTTAACAAAAAATAATATTCCCACAACAATAATAATAATAATATATTTTCGTTAATCAACGGGCTAGAGAACCCTTTAGTATACAGGGGATTGTGTCACACAGAGAGTAATAGCATCATATGCAGTACAAAGTAAAAACAGAAATACAGAAAAGAATAACAATTTAAATAAAATAAAATAAAATAATGTTGAATATAATAAAATAACAAGACAGACAAGAGTTAAATAGTATAACAACAATTCCCAACGCCATAACTGAAAGAGCCGTCATTTCTCACAGTCCAGATGATCGAGTTATCAGAAAAAGTAATGAACGCGATTCTGTAGCGAACTTATCGACGCGTTGCACACACGACCAGCGAATTCGACTAATTCTTTGTTTTTCCACCCACACCCCCAGCCTCCCTTTCCCTGTGTACCTAACAATCGAGCACGGGGTAGAGCCGGCACAGTGAGCAATTAGTTGGTACGCTCCGCTAGCGGTGATTAATCGCCGGCATTAGGTGACGTTTTCAGGAAGCGACGATCGTTCGCTGTGCGACTCGTGCATGAAACCGCGTGTACGCGCGTCGATTAATCGCTGTAATCCGAAATGATCGCGGCAATTTGACGAGGAAAGGTATCGTTGGAAATGCGAGGCAGTTTATTCCACGTTTCTGCTTCGTATAGGAGAAAATCGTGCGCTGTTTCGAAATTAGTGGAAATCTCGCGTTTCGTTGGGGAACACCGTGATTGAATACCTGAGCCAAATCTTTTTTTTCTTCTTCTTCTTCGTGAAGCTCTAAGAGCTCGAAGGTGATTTTAATTATCGATTTTCTCTTCCTTTTTTTTTCGTGAGATTTAATGAGCGACTTTGGAGGGTCGTTAATGTCACGGAACTTGGGTTTATTGAAACAAAGGTTCGTTTGATTAATTCGTTTAATTAATATTGAGACAGGCGTGGTTTTTCTTTCTTAAGAAGGGGAAGGAGAATTCTAGTTTCCATAGTAGGTCTGACATAAAATTGTTTGTAGGCGCCAAAGATATCTAACATTCTGATAGATTTATTAAAATATTTCTTAACTAGCTAAGATATTCTAAACAAATTTACAAGCAAGTCGTAGAGTATTTGTTCAAAAATAATATCAAGAAGTTTGTGGTCGAGTGGGAAGTAGATCGCATCGATACAAATATTTCTCCCCGATATTTTTATAACGAGAAGAAAAGATACCCTTTACAATTGTAATAATTTTATTTAAGCTTCTCATCGAAACAAAATTCCCGCTCGATCAACGACCTAGTTACTAATTACTAAGTTATCCGGATTCGCCGAATCTCGCAAAGATCCTCAGATTAATACGCTGTATGTATAATTGCGTCGAAACGAAATCCATCGAGTGAATATTACAGTGCACCGACGTTGATCCAGCATTTGATAGTGAACCAGCGGTGTCCTGTTTAAAGAACATTTCCCAAATGCGTTATCGAACCGAATTAACGATCGCATTTTCCCCTGGAAAACAGTTTACCCGGCGTTCGAACGCTCTGATGCGTCTGTAATTCTTGTTTTCAATTGGATTAAGCTTTGAGCCGTATCGAAAAATTCAGCGGGCCAAATCATTTTTCCATCTATGTACGTATGGATGTATGTATAAATGCATGTAAAACGGGAACACCCTGGGGATATGATGATCGACGCTGGAGTAATGGTATCGCGGGGATTCGTATCGCCTGGAGCAGTGTTTTCGTTGCAGGCTTATTTATGGGATAAATAGGCAGGTAATTAGTGTGGTTAATTAAATTGCTGACGGATTTATTTGCTTGGCGATCGATTAAAATGTACGAATTATGGTTAACATCCTAGGCCAGCTGTATTGTATTTGAATATTGCATGGAAAATGCCCTTTCAAGTACGAGATGAAAATTTATATTTTTCATTAAAAAAATACGGGAAGCAAAAGAACGTCACAGATATAAATACCATATCGATTAGAATTATTCTGACGCCTGATGCTGATGGATTTATTTATTATACATTTATGCCCTTGCAGTATATCTATTTTTATTTATTTATTTATTTATTTACGGGTATTAACCCATTAGTGAAAGAGTAGTTACATATAGAGTAGAGAAAACGGAGTTAGATATTTTAATATCTAAATATTTTATTATAGCAATTCGTAGTCGTTTCTTAATATTTGATATATTGATCGGTTGGTCGTAA
The DNA here is from genome assembly GCA_963583965.1 of Nomada ferruginata. Lineage (NCBI taxonomy): Eukaryota > Metazoa > Arthropoda > Insecta > Hymenoptera > Apidae > Nomada > Nomada ferruginata. The sequence goes on along the minus strand of OY757214.1, from coordinate 3,353,727 downwards.
CTGCGTATTGAAAAGGAAATTCTTTGGCCAATTTTCGATTCCTCTTAAAATATCAAATGCAATTGGGTGACAATTATCGAGCGGTATTGTTCCATCTCTTTCTCCAATGCGCTCAGTGTCTCGGGATCAGTGTAAAATGCTTCGAGAGGCTATTCGGATAAAACGCGTTACCTTTCAATACCAAGAACAATGCTACTGTCCCACTGGCAAGGACAGAATAAACCCTGACGTCTCCAGACTCCAATATATTTACGAGGTAACGAGCTCTTCCCGCTTGAATATCGGCTCGTTCCTCCAACACGATAACGCGCGACCAACCAATTATTCTCTCGAGTATAGTCGCAGGAACCGATGTAACACGGTCGTAAACTGAACCCTCAAGCGGCGGTGCTCACTGATACCTCACTCATACGTGCAGCGAGTAACGAAAGTATTTGAACGGCAGAGTCTGATATCGACGGCACGAGGATTGTATAAAATATTGCGATTTAATTATAGGTATTGGAACAGAAACATCGACAAGTATATAGAAATTATGTAGCGGGAACACGGAGACGTGGAATAGATATTGGAAAGATGATGAAGAAAGGAGATGCGAATTATGCAAGGAGGGGTGGGGGATCTTGGAACATATGGTAAGACGTAAGAGATTGCAGGGGGCTGGAAAGAGGGAACATGGGGGTTGAAGATCTGGTCAGTGGTAGGAAAAGCGAGGAGGCAGAAAAATGGTTAAGAGAGGTGGAAAGGAAAATAAGAGAGAAAAAGAAGGAATAGGGAGGACAAGAGTGGGGATAGATGGCATTGAATGTGATAGAGAGATACAAATGTTATAACATACAAATTAGGGTATAGTGTATAGTATTAGTGTACATTATATTAGTGTATAGTATAAGGTTATAGATAATAGTAGAAGGTTATAGATAATAAGTAAGTAGGAATAAAGAAATGTAGCGTAAGGCAGATGAAGGAGAACGTAATGTAGGGTAAAATTAAGAATGTAAAATAAGTTCCTTTTCATGGCTGTGAGGCCGAAAGGCAAATAAAATTCTATTCTATTCTATTCTATAGAAATTATGTATATTCAATATATTGCGCATAAATTGCATTTCACGAAAAGCGAATTTATAAGCGAATCACGAAAGTGTTCAAAGAATGAGGATCTGGAACGGTGACGACTGTGTTTTATAAAATTTTAACAATTTCCCCCGCAACTAATTTATTTATTGCATCTACATTTATATTTTTTTTTTGTGTACCGTTTCGTAGATATTAGGACCGCGTTGATATCGTTAATATTTGTTCCCGGAACTGTACATATACACATACGTGTCTACACGTCGAGCATCCCACGTTCCAAGGGATCCAGAGACCAAGTGCTCAGAGAATTATTTACGAGGGTGCGACGAGAGAATGCTCGGAAATCGTTCGAGTTCCCAATAAACATCGGCTGCGATAGGGAAACAGAAGTTGAAGGTGTGCCGATGGATGGCATTTCCTGGTTGGAACAATGAGACCGGTTACACTTCACCGAAGGCTATTCTCAGGAGATTAGTATTAGTAGTAACAGGGTGTTTCCGGAGCATTGCTCGACTAGAACTTCCCGATCCCATGCATTAAATGCACGCAGAAAAGAAATTCAACGAACATCCGCACCCTTGTACAATAAATAAATATCAGAGGAACGATTCATCATTTATACAACGAGAACAAAATAGCTACGAAGTTGAAAGAATTGCACCAGAACTTCGGCAAACTTCCAAATCCCCGTACAGTGAATAGAAAAAAGAGGAGCAATTGTAAATAATCATTTGCGCGAGTACAATGACAAATTGAACGGAGTCGTCCACGAGACAGTCGCAGTGCGAAGAGTTGAACGATTGAAATCGATGAAACGAAACATAAATGTCGAAGGGAGAATGAATCATTGATATATCGACGGGAACAAAGTAAGGCTGCGATGAGAACTAGGAAATTGCTACGAAGTATAGACTTGCACGAAACAGAACTTGCACAGTAAATGAATATAAAAATGAAAGGAACAATTAAGGATACAATTCGCAGGGCGAAGAAAGACGAAACGAGGCGTCCTCGGGACAGCCACGAAGTGGAGGCACGTCCCATTCTACGTGCCTCTCTCTTTCCTTCATCGACGGTCCATCTAAAATGGAAAACTTTCCGCTATCTTCCTTTTACGGCCCGTTCGCCGCATCTAAAGTACTTCCGCGACGAAGGTCATGAATAAAATCAATCGAGCAGGCCCGCGACGATTTTTGCAAGTGCGCGTGTCGCGGCATCCGAATCCTCGAATCGACGATATCGATCTAGCCTCGCTTGCAAACCGCCGAGAGTGCATTACCGGATAACTCGTCGACTACAATCGCGAGTCGCGAAGGAGGAAGAAGAAAAATCAGAAGAAAAGGAGAAAAAATGCCCCCGTTCCGTTGGTTTGTTGGAGAAACGCGTGGCGGATATTTCACGGCAGAAAAATTTAATCGCCGCGATGAAACATTTACCTTTGCTCTCGATCGATCTATTCAGGATCGAAGTACGTAGGTCGAATGATGGATACGGGATAGGTAGAGTCTTACGGATCGATAAGGCCTGCACAACATAAAATTGGAATGGATCGTGATTTATGTGGAAGTTTCGACGGTTAATTGATATTTTGCGCTTGTCGATTAATGCGAAGGAAATAGCTGACAGGAATTATTGTGTAATTGGATCTTTGAGTACTTGCAATTCTTGTGTACAGACGAATCATTCATTTTTGAACGAATGACAAGTTACTGCGACTGAGGAACATTTTTATTTCGACACCTTGTAAGAATAGCCCATTAATTTTGTTGTCCTAATTAATAATTAAAAGTCTAGACTTTTCAAAGTCTAATTTTCAATTCTTTCTGTACAATTATATTCTTCGCGGGCACCAGACTCTGGTGAAATTGAACAAAATGTTAAATCACAGTCGAAATTGAAATCTCAATTCCAGACACTCCGCCAATTAAAAAATACTTCTCTTTACGTTGAAATAACCCTTTCGCCAATATCCCTCGACTCATCCTGTCCTGTCTAACAAGACACTAATAACACGTATATGTACATACATATATTCCCTCGAATTTTATTTCCCCATTCAGTACACTCCGTAACATCTACGCAGATTTATCCTTCCTGAAATCGAGCCGAGGATCTCCGGCAAAAGAGGGAATGTTCGAATGCGACAACAACGACGAAAGAAAAGGGAACAATCCCTGTGTACTCGTCTCGTATCCTGCAGATCCGAGCGTGTTTTCCGGCTAAGGGATATTTCTGTCGTGACATATCGCCGCGAAGCAGAAATAAAGGGAAACCGTGTCTCCGTTTCCGATGCGACGTCGACGGGACGCGAGCGGAGAATGCATTTTCGTTGCTTCCATTTTTAAGGAGAATCCGTCGCCGTCCTACGAGAACAGGGTCGCGAAATCGACATATCAGAGACGCGAATCGCTGACTGAGTCGAAACTGGGACGGCACCGAAAATAATTTTCTTCCCCGCCGGTGCCACCCTATCAAGGGATCTACGAACCCCGTCGTAAATCGTATAATAGAAGGTTCTGGGTGGACCGATGTCGAGGGTATTACTCCAGTACGCGTTCGTGGGAGGATGTTACATGCATACGTGGCACGCTGTGCATTTTGAGAAGCTTTGTCTGGCGCGCGTGATTGTGCTTAAAACTGAATGTATATTCCGAACGGATTGATCAGCTGCACTGCGCCGCGAGGAAATTGATTGTCTTTCGCTTTGTTTTATTTTATTTCCCTCGAGCGCTCGGGGAAGTATGTACGGCTTTTGATTTCACGGCGAGTCACGGCGAGCGAATTATTTATTCGCTCGAGGGTAACATGTAATACACGAAACGTCTACATAGGAAATGAGGTACGCAGACACGAGTTGCGCAGATTAGCTTTGATAATTATATAACTGACTACTAACAGTGATAATTATGTATGACAATTATTTATTTATTTATTTATTTCTAAACGGACCGAAGCCCTTTTACATAAATGTTGACATAAAGTAGATTTTACATAACATAACAAAGAAGGGACATGTACAAATCGTCATGATACAAAGGTATAACTTTATCCCATAATTCTGCGAAGTTGACTTTTAAAAGTGGGTAAGGATCCACTAAAAAAGTCAATACGATCATACATAGGGCTAGACTCAGCAATAATGCGATTTATGGGATTACTTAATCCATATCTAGATCTGGCTTTAAGTGTTTGAAATCCTGCTCTTGACCTCAGCACGCGTTCAGGTGCGTAGAAATTGATTTGCATAAGGAGAGCGGGGCAATCAATATGGTTATTAATTAAGTTAAAAACAAAGCTGTGGTCAGCTATTCTTCTCCGTGCAGACAATGTTTGCAGGTTAATGTGTTGGTGTTGTGAAATGGTTCACAATAATTATTGAGAAATAATGCCTGCACGCAGCATTATTATAATATATAAATTTCTTCATACAAAGTTTTCTTTTTTGTAATCGAGTTGGAGCATCGATCGATGAACAGTGTTAAAGAGTGATTAATTAACGCGGTAATGGGCGATATTACGCGCCCTCATGAATTACGAAGGCTGAATATCGGTTGGCCGTGGCAGCGTTTGCCGCAAAGTCATCAAAGATTTACCGCGAATCCGCTATCGGCCGTAAACTCCACCGCTGTTATTTCTTAGCTCACCGCTGTCTGGCCACAGCTACACCTGCGCGAATAACCTGCCAGCCGAAATGGCTCTTTGGCCTGTTGTTGCATCCAAACTACTTGCCATCGAAATGAACGCGGATGCATCCGATAACATTGCGTTCGAGAGTAACTGACAATATTCCCAGTTTCACCATCGCTCGAACAATTGCACTGTAAATGAAGAAAAAACAAGAAAGAAATAGAAAAAGAAAAAGAGTAGAGATAATAAGCAGGTACAACCAACCTGCAACACCTCACCGTGAAACGTAATACAAATTAACCACGTTGCAAGAGGCTTACCTGCGCCATTTCAGAGGCTAACCTAGACCTCGAGGCATTGAACCACTGCAAGTCCCCGATCGTCCAAGAGCAGAACCTTGATCACTGCTACAGTTAACTCAGCCTCTTGCTGTACAAAAAAAAGGAAAAGGAAAAAGGTAAACGCCGAGAAGAAAATCAGTGAGAGGCGTAGAAAGGCGCCGAAGGAAGGGGCCAGGCGATTCATGTTGGCCGAGGAAGTCGTGCAGCCTTCACAGTCAGTCAGAGAAGCTCCGCGAACCACGCCACACCTGGCCGTCCAACGATTAACCTGTACTGCGTTCTCCGGTGACCGGTAAATCGGTGACCACTTGAAACCCAGTGCGTTTTCGAGGCTCAGATTCGATTAACCCGTTCCTTCCTTTGACAGCGATTCGAGGGCTCCGATTATATCATTCAGTGCTTGGGCTGGCGTTTCCTGTATCAAGAACTGCAGGGGAATTTATTATCCATAGAGTTTTAATTCAAATTATTCATGGAGGATTTGTTGAGGGAAGAAAAATATTTTGTCACTTGGAACCTTGGAAAGATTTTTAGATCTGAGTGTACGAGTGTCATTAAGAGGTTGGATCTCTGAATTGTTGCCCTGCGAGTAGGCTTCTATTGTCTATAAGTTCTGGTTGCTGTGTTAATTTAGTATTTAGAGGGAGCAGAGTTATAGAAATATTTTTGTCGCACGTGTTATTGAATTTACATTCCACAATTTTGAACATAGAATTTTTGGATTTATTTAATGTTCCTCTTTAACCCTTTCTTTAGTAAATACCTTTGTATACACTTCTGTCAATCAATCGATTTTATTAGAATACAACTGTTATCATTCTCTACATCAGTTCCATTCTCGTTAATTTATTTCGGTATTCTAGTGAATAAAACGTGCGATAATTTGTGCAGTCGGAACAGTTTCAATTGCAAGGGCATCGTGTAACTAATGGTTCCAAGTCTAGTGGTTGGTGAGATGTGAATTTACTATCGTGGAATTTCTGTCAAGAAATGCAAGCCTAAGAGGAGTTGATAGGTTTTGCGGGCAACACTGTTTCGCAGGATAGCACAGTAGTTTCCACCTTGGACCCTGTTTTCTACACAATCGTAGTTGGACTTTATCTTGCCTCGTGTCCCGAGGACTAATATATGTTGCCCGTTTGTTGAAGTTAACCATCGCGAAATTTAGGTTTAGCTTTGTACTTGACGGCGAACTCCACAGAGAACAGAAGATATTGTGTCAGGCTTGGCTTCAGCAACGCCGGTTTCTCGTGTAGAAATTTTACTCCAAATACATACACACGTATGCACATGCACTCGATAGAATCTTGCGAAGAATCGGACAAAGGATTGCACTTTGTCGTTACTTTTATTTGAACTTAAATTCAACTATTCGGCATTGTTGTTTATCGAAAGTAAATTTTGCTCTCGGAAGATTTCTTGTTACCGCGTTGGACGGTCCGGTGTAAGAATTCTAAACTTCTCGAGCATACGTCTTGCATAGATCTAGTTTGGATAGTTGAAATTAATTTTTTCATTAACACAATAACGTAGAAGATATGAAGATATTTTATTTCTATAAATAGTTGAATAGTACCTCCTGTGCCAAAAAACGTTCGTCTCGTTTTCGATGCGAGGTACAGGAATTGTTGAAAACTCACCTGCAGAGCGTTTCAGTTTACGATCTCTGTTTACGACGATAAATCACGAGCGGTTTGTCATAGGTCTTGAAAGATTTATTGCGTTCCATTGATCAGATCAGTGCAATGAAAGTACATACACCGTTCCATAAAATAGATGAAGCCCATAGACTATCTCAAAAATAGTACTGACTAACGTTCAAAAAAATATATTTACAAATTTGCAATTTACCCTTCGACTATAACTTAATAATGGAGATATTCCAGAAATTTGCGATTCATTCCTCGGGCCAAATTTAAGAAAAATAAGTCCCCAATGCATTGGGTTCACCCATCAAGCAAAGGGTTCACCAGAAATTCGCAGTTTACTCTGCACCGAAGATCACGCTCTTCAGTCGTGTTTGAAATTCCACTCGAGAGCCGTGGTTTGACACGAAGTAACCAACATCCGGCAGAAAAATCCGGAAGCGTCAGGATCCACGTGCTGACGCGGTGATCTCGAAACCTATGGCGAGTGCACGTCTACTGCAACTTATTGAAAACGGTTCGTCGCACCTGACGCCTCTGGCTAGATTTCGTCCTGGCGACCGCTTACTGGCGGAAGGTAGTTTAAGAGACACATAGGTTTTATGTTTTACGACGAAATAGGGCACATCGCTGGAGCATCAATCGTGGTTGCTTTGGGAATTTTATATCTCACCACTCTGGGTACTGATATCGGCGGTATTTGAGTAGCTTCTTATTTATTCGAGTCAAAATACTCTCTGAAATATTTTTCGCCAAGGTCTCAAAGTCTTACTTGTACGTTACCATAATTATTATTTATTTATTTTTGTTGTACACTGATATGACTGCACCAAGACTTTTTATTATTATTACTTTCTGGTAGAATTTGATTAGTTAAAAAATTTGCAAACTGATCCCCCATGTATTACGATTATTATGATTTTATCGTTGGCGATTGTTAATTTAGGAAATTCTGAATGTTTTTGGGCATTATTATAATTATTATCGTTGCGTTGGCATCCTTTAATAATTTTGTTTGGTAATTCAGACAACTGTCTTGGGCATACTCCGAGTTGTGTTAGTTTATGGAGAGTTTATGCATAGTTGCAGCAATTTTTTAGAGGAGTCGTATTTCGAGGGACTTTACTGTCGAATCTTTCTTAGCGCGTAAAGGGCGATGAAGTCATGAAACGAGGATTTTCCAAGCGTAAGAGTAAGCCGGCAGAGTGACTGTCACGTGAGAGCAAGCAAACTTTACGATTATAGCTGTGAAGATATGAATCAGCAGAAGTGGTTTAGTCTTCAGCCGTGCATAGTGAAATTCTCGCATCGTAAAACCAAATGCATACCTAAGAGTATCGCGTGAAGGTGCTGGGAATGTACGATCGTGTTAGTGTTACACAGAAAGAATCGTGTCTTTCATCGTCGACGAGCAATATAAATAGCAACAATTTTATAGATTAGTTATCCGTCAGAAATATTGAATTCTAAATTACCAAAGTAAACTACTATACTAAAAAAGTGCCACAGATCACACGAATCCTCGTCTACAAACTACTCTATTTGTTCAGGAATTTATTCTAAACCCCCAATTAATTTCTCGTTCGATTCCCACGACTTTTATTCAAACTGATTCAACCCCTTCTATTCTTCGTTGTATGCAGAGTTCGTCTCTGACCACTATTCATTCCTCGACCCCTAATCTCTAAATCTAACTACTCGCCACAAATGTTAGCTTCCGGTAACTTTGTCGAGTGAGCCAAAAGAACCAAACCTTCCACTGAAAAAATCATTCTTTCCGTTAACTCCCAACTAAATACTTTCCCGCAATTTTTTCTTCTTTAAAATAATTCAACAATTTCTATTCTCGATTATGTATTGAGTCTATCCACCATTTCGTCGTCAACCTCTAACAACCAAATTCAGATTGAAATGTCTGAAACGTTTTTCCTGAAGGGTAGCTCGATTCCCTCAGGATCATTGAACCAGATATTATCACAAGGACAGTACGGCAGTCTCACCTGTCTTCGTATTATGCAAATGCACGAGGGGACGTTGCAGCCAGGCGAATGGTTAATAATACGCCTGCCAGTAATGGGCCCACGCTAGTTTACGTTGACTTAGTCGTTGGCCAAGATTAAGGGCTTTCAGTCGAGGACATGAACGACAGATTCGGCTTTTCTTCCTCAGGAAGTTGCTACCTGGTTTCAATGTGTGTAATCTGTTTGATCGTGGATCAGCATCGATCGCAGCTCCAAGTGTTCGCGGTTGCCAATAGGAATCCGTAAATGACGGGTTACATTTGGGCAGGTTGCGGTATTATAGAATTAGTTGGACAGTATGTAGTTGGAAAGTTTGGAGATATGTACGTTCCTTGAATTTCCGCGCTGAACTTCCTTGAACGATTGGAATGAATTTGTTGATTTAATTTTTCATGGGACAGCTCTGGTCCGGCAGTAACTCTTCATCTATCTTTGACAAATATTTCAAAGTTTATTTCAATTCAATTATGAATCATTATCTTCGAATATTTATCACAAAATAACTTAGTATCAAATGAATAAAGATTCCCCAATCGTTTTAGACGGTCGAATACATTCGCGAGCATTGTTTGCGTATCTTCAAAGAAAAATGAAAAACAAAGTTCAAACAACGCGCAACATTTTGTTTGCTAAAGCTCGATATCAACCGTCGGGTCTCTATTCTCATTACGCCTATTACTTTTGCCATCGAGAGGCTCCATTAAAATTACCGCACGTTCGTCATCGTGCATGGACGACGTGATCGTGATACGGAACACACGGGGGGCAAGAGTTATTCGAGGGGCACAGCTGACTCGACTACAAATATCGTCGCCGGTGTTGCAGAAACTCGATATGAGCGGTGCTGCCCGCCCTTGTGCCAATAAACCGTATTGCAGTCAGTATCTCGCGAACCAAGCCATTAGATTGTCGAACTTTAATGTCGAACGGGATTACTATGATCCGCCAGTTTTATGCGAGCTTCGAACGTTAGTTACCGGTTCGATTACCCGATGATTCGTTCAAGGGGGATTTCGTTTCAGTGGAATATGCAGAATTCTAACCCTACCGGTGTGACAAGTGTGAATAGTAGATGTGTTGCACGAGTAATATCGCATTTTTGTTTTCAATTCATCGTGTACGTTCCACCGTACCTTCTGCGTTCCACCTTGAACAGGTAGAAATATAGAGAACGAAATTTAATCCGTGAGTTCGGAAGGAATATAATGTTACGTCGAAATAAATTGTTAAAAGTAGAGAGAGATTTTGTTAAAAGTTGGTGATAGTGATATTGGTAATAGTGACAGTGTTAAAATATGACGAACCCTGGAACTCTGGTTGAATTAATAATCTGTATCTTATTGATTAAATATGAATACAATATACTTGCAGAACGGTGTACACAATTTCCGTCTGATTGAATCAATATGGTGTCACCTATATTTGTGCCGCGTTCGGGAGCTAAAAATCCTTCTGCTGATTTCTTTTTAACCCTTTCGCTCACAGAAATAAGTCAATCATCCCCAAGCATATTTTGTCAATATTAATTAAACGAGTAAAACGATTTAAAACCGGGCCCAAGAAACAACTAAATAGCTAAACAAAGGAAATTCCAAATCGTCGGACCAAAATACGTCCGCATTTCCAGCCCAAGGCCCTCGTCCAATGATATTGCCTCGAAGACGTGGATCGTGGTTTCCCCTCGCTTAAGAATGAAATCCCAAGTTTCCGTGAAACGAGCAGCGGAAACGGCAAGCTCGTGCAAGTGAACAGAATTCGGTGTTATCGTGGTGCGCGAGATTTCTGACGCATCGGGTGAATCCCGTTTGGATTACACCGAGAGCATCCTGGCGGTGCAGGGAGGCGGAGGGCGAGACAGAGAGGGTTGGCAGCCCTTTTCACAGGAAATTGTGGTTCTGTGAATGCCGTTTGGATTACGGAAGAGCGTCCATCCGATGCCTGATTTCGGGAATCAGTGCGAGGCAGCCACGGATCCTGGCGTCGTCCTCGTTTGAACGCGTCTCAGGCATGAAGGAACGCGAGATGAAACTCTTTGGCTGCCGATGGTCCTTTTGGAATTTCGCGGCCAATCTCGCAGGTTCGTCATCCGGAATATTATTCAATAAATTAGGGACAGAAACGGAAGGTGATACGGCTTAGATATCTGACAGTTGGCAATTAATTTCGGCAACTTCGTTAATCAGAATATTTTTCAACGAGCCGACGATAAAAACCGGGGGACGATTCGATTTTTGTCGATAGACGATTCTTTTGGGAATTTCGCGACTGATTTGTGGTTTCTCTTAAGTCAGTGATAAGTGATTTGTGATTTGTCTTAACTCACTGATAAGTGATTTCTGATTTGTCTTAAGTCACTGATAAGTGATTTGTGATTTACCTAAACTCACTGACAAGTGATTTCTGATTTGTCTTAAGTCACTGATAAGTGATTTGTGATTTACCTAAACTCACTGATAAGTGATTTCTGATTTGTCTTAAGTCACTGATAAGTGATTTGTGATTTGTCTTAAGTCACTGATAAGTGGTTTGTGATTTGTCTTAACTCACTGATAAGTGATTTATGATTTATCTTAAGTCACTGATAAGTGATTTGTGATTTCTGATAAGCCCTTTTTGGAATTTTGCAACCAATTTCGCTGGTTCGTTATGCTGAATATTTGTTCGACGAGCTGACGATGAAAGGGGGAGATAATTCGATTTGCATCTTTCGTGATCCTTTTTGGAATTTCGCGACCAATCTCGCGGGTTCGTTATCTAGAATGTTATTCAATAAGCTAGCAATAAACGAAGGAGATGATTCGATTTATATCTCCCGTGGTCTTTTGTGGAATTTTGCAACTAATCTCGCGGGTTCGTCGCAGGGAATATCATTGAATGCGCTAACAATAGAAATAGAGGGAATTTGATTTGTATATCTCTGTCCCTTTCGCTTGGCCACGTTTTGTGCGACGCAGAAATTGGAAGTTTGGTACTCGGGGGGAGGGTTATTGGATAAGGGAGGCACCTGGAGGCGTTTGGTAAGTCGAGGGTGCGTTGTAGGATTATAGGACAGTCGATTAACGTGATTTAGGGTGGGTTATTGATTATTGGGTCGGGCCTAGAAAGGTGTGATTGTTAGTGGAGAGAATTGTGGAAATTGTACTAGGGTAATTATACATAATGATTAGAATAATTATGTACAGAGAGAGATTATCACTGTGATACAGACTCTCGACACTACTGAAAATATTTGACTAAATTACACCACTGAAATTGAACTGCACATTTGTCTAGCAAATATTTCTTTTAATTAATTGCATAAATATATACCACTTACTATATTATACATTAAAACAAAGAAATTAGAATGTTCGTCGAAACACTCGATCACTTTGTATCGACAAAAGTGAACAATGTAAAATCTCTTGCCAATTAAAACTATGTATAATACATACTCTGTCCCCAAACGAAATAATTCACGTTTCACAAATTTCTCCCAGCGATTGATCATTGAATAACCCCGAGGCAGCGTGAAAAATAGAGGAGACCATGTGAAATTGACGAAAATCCTACGGGTCCCGCATTCTCGATTCTCCGCCGTTCTCGAATGCCCCATTTAAATCGTTTCTATAATTTCAAGATGGCAGAGCACGAGAAATCGCGAACACGCTTGCCTATTCCCTCGTTCTTACGCGTGGCAAATCTGCCTCGCCATCTAAATTCGACGTTGGAATATGCTCGCCGAGTGTTAGAGAATATTGGATGGAATTTTCGTATCGATACCAAAGGAACCGGTCGCGAAATGGACGGAACGGGGCATTGTTGATACGACCCAGTTTCTCCGCGAATATATCCGGCCTTTTACCGGCGACAGATTACGCGAGGGTAAAGAAACTACCGAAGAAATAGAATGGGGTAGATTTCTCCTTCTATATTGTTTCTCTAATAAATTGACGTTAAAATGGTAAGGGTTGCAATGCTCGCAGCGCGAGAGAGACGCTATGGATAGAGATGGATAATCGTTATTCATTAGCTATTCATGCGAATTCAAGGATCTTGCGAGCATTGTGCGAAACGTTTGTTCCGACCGCCATATTGTAGAGTAAATGGTAATAATGGTACCGCGAAATGGTTCCATTGTATCATCAGTATTTTCGATTATGGGTGGCGGTTGTTGGAGGATCGCTACAGGGGTTCGTGCTGCGATTTCGATTTGAAATTTCGGATATTAAATCCATGGTATAGTAACGTCGACGTGACGTAAAAAGACAATGGTATGAACTGAATTTTCTTTCGTTTAGTCTCGAAGCGAATGGATAGCAATGTGTTTGATCGAAGTTTATCTGAAAAAGTTAAACGATCGCCATGAAATTATTTGTTGTAATTTCTTTTTCCTCTTATCGCGTTCTTGGCATATTTTTATTCGGTATCCGGTTTTGATTTACACTGTCACGCGGAAGTAATTCGTTCCGGGTCGCACCAGGATTAATGGAACGTCCTATATACATGTAAATTGCACTGCAGTAATTGGCAGAAGGTGGTCGAATATTGTTGAAATAAATCCTAGATCATAGAACAGGTAATAGAGGTGGAGAATTCTGCTGCTTATTCCTAATGGAATTCTACAAGATTCATTCATATTTCGCACATTCATCAGATGTATTAAACCATTACACTGGTGGCTAATTTAATCGGGCTCTTGTATCCATCCGGCCACGTTTTCATTTCCCTTGCTCCACAAATCGTTTCATATTATTCAGATCTAGAAACTAATCGCTTAATCCTTTAAAAGTGTAGCTCTATTATGTTTCCTTCTATTCAAGCTACAATAGTATCTTACACAACCTGGCTCCTGATAAGCAGGATTGTTATCAGTAATCAAACCACATTTTCAAACCACGATTATTTTCATTCATTTCAAATTAATCATTTCCGTCTATTCCAATTTAATTACTTTCTTTCGTTTCAAACTAATTATTTACTTTCATTTTAAATTAATTATCTGCCTTTAGTCATTCGTTGTTTCAATCCAATACAGCCCGTCCAATTATTAATTAATTTTTGTTTCGTTGCTCGTAAAATGTTTCTAATTGATCCCTTAATATTCCTCAGTTCCCCAATTTCACCCCGTTCTTTTTTGCGCTATAAACCATTCTTCCGCCTTCGCCAGAAACTTAAGACAATCCGTTTACAGGAATTTATCTTGGTCCCGTTCAATTTCTGGCCGTGCGTTTCGGCAACTTTTCTCCCAACTGTAATCAACTTTATTTCCTTTGTTTCCCTCTCTGAACGATTGTGATTCCGGTCTGGCAGCCACTGGCGTACCTCGTTCGTTCCGTTTCCTTCGCGTCGTGGAAAGCGTTTTCTCTGTTTCCTCTGTTCTCGTTGTTCCCCTTTTTTCCCTTATCCAGCCTTCGACGTTGATCGAGAGAACGTAGTAATATCCGTTTGAGGGATCACGATGGAAGTTCCACCTGTATCTCTGGTCCCGTCGCAGGCGATCGATCGCCTTTCATCGGGTATTCCTTTTGCTTTGCTGGCTGTTTATTTATTAACCTCGGCTCGGATGATGGCTCTTGTCAGTGTCCTATCTTCTTTCAGAGATCTGCTTCCGATTTTTTTATGGGGAAAAGGAAGCGCGGAGCTTTTGGAGTGATTTTCGGTGTCGAGTACATCGATTATAGGTTCGTCTGGTTTTAAAGTGCGGGGTGGCGAGGTATTAGGAAGCACAGATAGAATTTAGGGGAGAATTTAAGGAAATTTGAGAGTGTAATTGTGGAGTATTGCGATCAAAGTGGAGGTAAAAGGAACGCATGATTTTATTGTGCAGAGTTAATTTCGTAGATGTGTTCAATGAGCAGCACTGCATTCTGAGTGGAAATTCATTATTTAGTACTACGCTTGGAGAGAAATTCCAATTCGCAGGAATTTCCTTGTATATACTACTTTTTCAAGGGAATTCCATTAAGTAGTAACGGGTTCACAGGAATTCTGTTGCGCAGTGCTGAGCCTTTAAGAGAATTCTGTTGTCTAGTGCCACAGTTTCGAAGGAATCGCGCAGCGTTTATCTTAAATCATTTTACTCTCGTTGCGTGGCGCCATTGTACAAATTCATTTGCATGCTGTGCATCTTCAATTGAAATCCCGCTGCACACTGTCACACCTTGAATGAGCTTACGGTGCGCACTACAAGGGACCCAAAGAAATTCCACCGCAATAGTGCCCACTACAATTTCAAGGAAATTCCCAAATCCAGGACTATGTTTTCGTATCAAATTCCGTTACTTGGTACACGCTACGCTCTCATCAGGAACTCCGCTAACATAATTCTACGCATTCGTATCAATTACATCAAAGAATATTACACTTTCCAAGAAATTCTCTCGCCACATAACTGCGTTCCCAATAAAATCTCCGTCGCATAGCATTCTACGTACCATCCGCTACCACTCTACACAACATCCACGAACCAACCATTATAACCACCGTGTATACACTCGCACTCTTAAAGTCCAAATCACGTAGCATTACAAGAAATCGCGCAGAAGCACATATCCTACGCTTCAGAGCCCTCCAACGGTCCAACAGAAATGATAAATCCCTTTTGTCGCAATTTATTCCCAGCCAAGCCTATCCCCGATTCTCTGAGCAAGTTACCAGGAAAGAGACCGGCGTGTTCGCCGATCCCGGGAAGCTTCGCGTGAATAAACGGCGAAACCGCGAGGACAGAACCCTTTATCTGAGTCCAGATGCTGGTTAATTCACGGGCACAATTGCGGGACCGCCTCCCGTTCGTTCGCAACTCCAACCCATCGGCGCAGATAATAATCTTATCCCTGGTCGTTGCACGATCCCGTACAATTATGAACCGGTGTTCTACTGTTCGCGAATAGTAATCGTTAAACGCATTAGCGTAGTCCGGTTCGTTCTCCCCGGAGAAATTATGGCTGGACAAATGGCCGACAGCTGCTGCCGCTCCTTTCTTTTTTTTCCTTCCGCTCTTTTCAGGAGGATACAGAGTGTACGTTTTATGTACACGATTATGAGAAAGTTACTAGATTCGTGGGGCATAAAATATTGAGAAAATGTTGACTCTGTATTTCAAGGAGACGATGGATCAAAGGAAGCATGGATAGGATGTCTTCGTCTTTTTTAATTAGCACAGTACGTGGGTGTATACGTTAATGACGAAGTTGAACGGGAAACGAGTAGAAACTGTGTGTATTTAAATTTTAAGCAAAGCTTGATATTTATGCTCTGGCGGCGCGATTGAAAATGAATGATCCATTGAGGCGTGCGTAAAATGATAAAATTATTACGATGACGGTGGTTAATTATAATTAGAGGGGCCTGGTAAATTATCAAGTCAATATTTTTATATACTGTACATTTCTATGGCGTGCGAATCACTGATACGGAGATAATAATTTTAATTATCAAATTAGGCATTGACACCTGTGCTGATTAAAAGATACGATAAACTTCCTTATCGTCTACGTTATCCTCGCGTCGAATTCCGCCAAAAGGATATTGTATGAATAATGAAAATTCCTTTTCTATTTGCCACTGCTAAATTGAACGGAATCCTTTTCGATTTGATATTCCGCGGGGAACGAGATGGAATTCTGAATTCTTCAGAAGCCACAGTTTTCGAGTTGTTCCCTCGAACGTACCTCAATACATACGCCTTTATATGTGCTTCGAAGACTGTACACCGGCATGGGGATGTTTCATCTGCGTGTAATTCGCGACACGTTCACGGGGAACGGGATTACGAATCACTGTGGCTTCCTCATTGAATATCCGAGTTCGACGACGCTCCATGTCGATGATATCGCTCGATAGACGTTCCTTATTCGACTCAGCAACTTCCTGGACACCGATGTCATCTAATCTAATACGTGTCCTGGAATTCGCTTCTATTCCGATTTAATATCCAGTTCTCATCACGCAATGCTGCGGCGGTATTGTAAATGAATATGAGCGAACGTTTGTTTAAGTGTCTCTTCGATGATTTTTAGATTTATGATTTAATGGAAAAATTACGTAGTGTCTAATTAGAGCACAGTAGTGTTTAATTTAACTGAATTGTTTAAAAATTATTGATCGTTTCTTTATTTCAATCGTATTATAGTAGTAATAAGTTTACGAAGTATTTTTATACAGCTGCCAATTCTCGTTGTTTTCATACTTTAACGTCTGGATGGAATAGCTGTAATGGAAAAATTGTTTGCTGTTTGTTAGCGTATCCCGTGCATTGATTGGCGAGTTCGTTTACAACTGGCTCGCCATTATGTTCGATGAAAAATTGCCAGGCTTGATGGATGGCAAATAGAATGGTATAAAACAGTCGCGAAACATTCATCATTTGAAGCAATTAAAGTATGGTACATGTAGAAATATTCCACGTGGATGAATGGGAAATGGATCGTGACTGGAAATTTTTTTTTTTAATATAAACGACATGGCTTTCTTTTTCGCCTCAATTTTTTGTTTAATATAATGGTGAAAAAAAGGGAATTGGACGTTCCTGTAACTTGTATTTGCTAATTAGTCGCAGGTATATTTGCCGGGCACCGTAATTGTCGTAAAGCTGACGTAAGAATAATAATACAATAGGAAGCTCTGAGAAACAATTAGGAAAGGATATTAATTATTTACAGCACGCATTCTTCGAGACTGAATTAATCGATCGTCAGTCTCTAGCGCATCGACATTCTGCAAACGAAACGTAATTTTTACCCCTTAGAATAGTTAAATTTAATGTAAAACAATTGATACAACTTTGAATGGAAATTGTGAATATATGTGAGAGGCTTTCAGTGGCTCTCGCCAAGGTACACAGTATTAGCACGTTAACATTCCCATTTTCTAAAAAACAAAAGCATCGACGTATTTTTCATATTTGCCCCCAATCACCGATCTAAATTGTTCATTAAACAAAACGTAGCAAGAAATTCAATGGACAATAAATCCTCTATCACTGCGATTACAAAGATACACATTTCCCCCAAAAAATATGAAGCCTCACACAATCCTGTACCACACGCATGATAAATATATCAAAATTATGAAAAAAAACCCAATACTTTTCCTGAAAAAAAAAAGACTTGCATAAATACTATTCCACCCTCTACCGCCTCCACCCCCGAACAATCATACTCTAAAGTCTACCCCCGCAAAAATAGTATCACCACTTTCCATTCTACTAACCACCCACGGCATCCCTACATAAAAAGAAGAAAAAAAGAAAGGATATAGAAAAAGGACCGTAACAAATCCTTCCAATTTTCCAGAATTCCGTGACATTCCCCACACAAGCGTGCACGAAAAAGCAAGAGGGATTTCGCCCCGTTTTTTCCTCCCTTTTTTCACATCCATTTCGATTCGATACTCTGTTCCCCGAGGCGGAAGCAGCACGACGCGACGCGACCCGACGCGGTCCGCAGAGTCAATAGCGCGGTTCGATTTTTGAAGTGTACACATAATATATGTAGATACGTAGGTGGCTGCCAATTTGCCGTAGGGTCTCGTGTCGCGTTTCCCTCTGGCTCCGTTGGGAGCTGACAATCGACCGGGACCCGTGTTCCGGAAAAATGGCAGCGTCGTTTGCGACCCAGCGGCAGAATTTAGCCGAGTTCAGCATTTCCCGCGGAAGTCGGCTGTGCCAATCGGGAACGGGTTTCGAAAAGCGGATTCTCCCCTTTAAGGGCATTTTTTTTCTTCCTGGATACATATGTTTGCACCCTCCTAGCAGATCACGCCTCTGAGACAAAGGCAGCGGAATTTTTAGTCGACGGAGGTTCGCCTTTGGCAGAACCGCCGACTGAAATTTCGTGTACCTCTATGTATTGTAGTTTTCTTTTTTTTTTATTTATAACGAGAATAATTATACATTTATATTTGCTGGACTTCGATGTGGCTGTCTTCCGTAGCGCTGATTGTTTTATTATGTTTGCGTTAAATTTGTTATAGTGATCACGATTGGTAAACGTTCTTCCGTTCGAACTTGAAGACCGCTTTTCTTGCGTGTACAGCAGTATTTATGTAAACTGGTAGAGGAGGAATCTTCGATCAACGTTAATGATTCGCATCGTTTAACAGATAAATCTTCTTCTCTATTTCTTTTTTATCAATCAGAAGAGACGTCGGCTACTTGAAAAGTTTTAATATGAAATCACGAGCGGCTCCGTGTTCCATTTACTTTCATCTCGATCTACTTCTCCGCCTTGATATCTCGGTAAAAACTTGTTTGCGTCAAAGTTGCTTGTTTTTTTTTTGTTCTTTTTCGATTGTCAACAAACCGCATTCGTCCCAGGAAACTGTGTTTCCGGGCAAAACGTTTCATATTCCCCGAGTAATTTCTTTTCTTAAGCAGCGAACGCTACCTTGTTTTCTGCCGCTGCTGCTTTTCCTCGCAGGATCACTCGCCTTCGAAACTTTTATCCCGCGAACTTTTTCGGCATTTAAAATTTCGAGAAAACGCGATTTCTGTGCAGAAATGTCGCTTACCTCCTATGTCCAGTGTTACAGAAAAGAGAATTGTACCGAAGAAAGTTTATTGTGCTTCTAAATAATTGGTATAGTTCTTTCTTTGAGCTTTCGTTGACTACATAGTTTCAAGAATAGATTTTCGGTCCGTAATGTATATTAATGATTTAAAATACTCGTAAAATTTCTAGCTGAATTTTATTCACTGTATTCCATCCGAAATCGATTGGATGTTGGAAGCTGTTTTAGAACAAATTCTATCGGCTCGTTTGGTTCGGTACTTTTATACTAACAAGGCTTTGGAACTTCCGCAGTTCGCCCATTCTGGCTTAACTATATTTGTATCGAGTGGTGGAAACATTGGACGATCAATTGATTCTACTCGCAGCGTAGACTATCTTCTTATTCCAATTACAATTCTTTTACTGCAGAATCCGAAACGGATTTTCCTATGCACAATATGTACTTTGCAGAGTTGTTCCAAACCACCCTTATACATTCCACACATTTTGTTTTACATTGTTTTAAATTTTCCAAAAGAAGAAAATAAAAGTAGGTTATAATTTTGTCTGCACTTTTCGTCATTCTTTTCTTACATTCAGCAATTCTCTAAAAAATTTATCTGACAAACAGGGTGGAAGTAAATGCAAGGGAGACCTTTTGCTTGGCCCACCTGTCCCCACCTTTGACTGTCTGACTAGTATACGTGATTCGATTAGCCGCGAATGCGTGTGAAAAGTGGTATATGTATTCCTCCAACGCTGACCAATTAAACTCGAACTCTTTCCCTTCTTTTCACCTTTGTACGTATCATATTGTGTGTAAATGAGCCTTGCAGTTTCCTCGAATTTCGTTGAAATTTCTCGGCTATCCCATAAATACACGGCCCAATTCGAATATCCAATTGGCCCGGGGGAAGGTAACCGGACGATTCACTGTTCCCAGTGGGGACTGATCCGCAACCGCGACGACCGCAAACGGAAAAGCCCTGGAAAAACTGTTGTAACGCGCTTTGAGCTATCCGGAGCGCGACGATTCGCGGCTGTAAATCCATTTTTATTCCCATTTCCTTTGCTAAATTATTATCGATATTTTTCTATTCAAGTATTATCTCATTTTCAGCAACCCCGTTGAAATATATATGTAATTATTATTATTGTATGTTATTTCGTTTTCATTCGAATTTTTAATAATGTGGGAATGGAATGGAGACAATTGTTACGAAGTAAATGAACAATTTAGTAATTTATTAATCGGGCAAATAATGCTGTGAATGAATGTATTGAAATCATTCCTGCAATAACTTGTAATATAGTAATAATAATTTTCTTTCGATATATCTGCTCTTCCGTTTTGCACGAAAATTGGACAACTTTGGACGTGTTCTTTCTAATGTTTCGTAATTATCCACTTTTCCTAACGGTATATATTAATAGTACATATAGTTGATGATATTGGACGAATAAAGTAGAATAATTACGAAAATAATAGAAGTTAATTTCCGTTCCTCGCGAGATTACCATTCGGCAAATGCCGAAACTCGAAGTTTCGTTCGCGATGCCGGCGGCTCCTTTAATTGGATCGTTAAGTTAACAGCGGCTGAATTTTGTAAACTGCGATCTCGTAGCCGAACGTCGTTTCAAAACGCCAAATTTTTGCCTTAAAACAATGGTTGCAACCAGTTTCAATTTCTGTTCCTTTAACTGAAACTTCGAAATTGCCTCCCCTTCCGTTCGAATGAAATCGCGGCAATAAAATTATTCTGCTAGCACAATTAATCAGGAGATCTGCGAAGACAATCGAAGCATTATCGAGGTAAGACTTCGAAGGCGATAACACTATATTTATATAAGAAGAGATAAAAAGGAATAAGGGGAAGCAATATTCTTCGGTTCCTCTTCCAAACTTTTCAAATATTCAAGGTCCGTGGTGTGAGAACTGGAATTTACTTCCCGATCTATCCGAAGCCGAACTGGGATAGTTTCGTCGATAGATCGACGAGGCAAGTGTCCGCGAAATAATTCACTGGAAACTTGAAAATAATCGACAGCGCGGTAGTTAAGAGGTACGGAACGGTATTCGTGAATCGACGGCCCCTATTCGCCGACATAAATTGATTGGAAAATATCGCGAGGCTGTTCTCGCGGAACTCGGCGAGGATTCAGCGGTTTTTGATAAAGGAACCGCCGTGATTTATCCACCTCGTTGCAGCCGTCGCGTCGTCTCAATCGATAACTTGGTAATTCGGTTACTTTTCCTCGAGTATTCAGCGATTTCCACGGCAGTCCGGATTATCGTTTCACTGGATCTATCGTTTCAGCGCTGGCAAACTTCTTAAATTGGCACGCCTTTAATTTAGGAGCGGCGGCTCCGAGATTACTGTGTCCGGTTCAGAAAACGTGCGAGATTTAAATTAGTGTTTAAGGATAATATCTCGGGCTAATATTTATCGTATCCTCAGCACGGTCGCAATAAAACCAGTTTTAAATGCATTTCGTTCGCTGTCGCGTTTCAGAAATATATTTCTTAAATTGTCCCTCTTGAAACGTGGCAGTGTACCGTCGTATAAAAACTGGAGAAAAATCGTGGTAGCAGTAGCTGGGGGGAGTAATACTAGAATATTGCTGCTCTAATATCTCCACTGCAAACATCATACTTCGAACGCAATATTGGTACACACCGCTGTACAAAAATATAAACCATTGTACACGAGAAATAAGTCACAGGTATATATATCCAAAAATCATCGATATTTTCATCGCGACTAAATAGAAAAAACACATAACTAAATCAATAAATACATCAAATAAAATTGTGTACCTATATTTTGTTACACCATATGAAACAAATAATACAGATCGTCCAAACTGTTAATATCCTTTCGCTACGAAGGTACGTGTATATACATTATATACGCCCCCCAGATATTCAGCAATTGTTCGCTGGAAATCCCTAGAAAATTGTTCTACAACATTATATGTATCATGATCGCTATTATTTATCTAAATTATACGTCAGGCAATGAAACAGGATATCCGAAGTCTTCGATATTAATAAGAACTGCGCTGTTTCGTGCATCGAGGATTTCTTTTCGGGCCAACCTTGGCGAAAGGGTTGAACACATCTGTACACCACTTTCCACCCTCAGTTCGTTAACTCCCGATGTAACTTACGAGTACGATAGACCTATCGTCATCCAGCGATCTACCGTAAGATCCCTTCTGCACCGCAGACGACCGAAACAAAGAGTAACCGGCGTGTATCATCAGTCAATCTCGATTTCAATGAACCCTCCAGTGCACAGTGGAAGGGAAACACGTTGATAAACGAAAGGCAGAACGACGAGTGCGATAACGAACGTGTATTGGAGCCGGTCCAGCCGTTTCAGGGCAGTAATGAGAGATCTCTCCTAAGGACATTTCGCCGGGCTAGGTCTGGTCGGCTTTTGTGCACCGTCGTGTCGTCGCTTTGACGCATGCAACGGCCCCTAATTAGGCCAAGCAACACGCCCGCGAGTTTACAGGCCTCCCTTTCTTTGCTCGCGTCTTCTCCGGTATAAAATATGCGCGCACACATCCCCCCGATCCTGACTCGGGGCTATTGTGTACACTTTCTTCTAGGGCTTTTCGTTTTTCCGCCGGCGACGTCCGGCGTGAACGAAGAGGCAGAGGATCCGCGTCAAAACGGCGGAGGTATTTTCCAATTACTGCTCGCCACTCGAGCGACCGAGGGAGAGGGAAGAAAAATGCCACGGGGTGGAAAGATGTTTTTAAGAGATGGCGAGAGTATCATAGTAGGAGGCTGTTTAAAGATGAAACGAGACCCGTAGCGACTTTGTCTTCCTCGAAAGCATGTCACGTGTTTTTTTTCTTCCCTTCCTTTATTGTTCAGAAGAATAAGGGTAGAGTTGCGGGAATTATTTTAGAAAGCTGTTTAAAAATAAGTCTAAAGAAGGTGGAAGAGAAATGTCACAGGGTAGGAAAATCTTTTTAAAGGGAATAGGGGTCCATTTATAGATAAAACATATTTACAGCGGACTGTACCTTTTTCGAAAGGTTGTCGCGTATTTTTTGTTCTCCCTTACCTATAAGGGTGGTGTTATTGGAATTGTTTCATAAAATTGTTTAAATCTTGCCCTTCGATTTCAACGATTACATTTCCACTTGGCTGGCCAGCGAAATGCAATGCGGACGACGTAATCGGGACAATATTAGGAGAAATTGTAGCAGGCATTTGGGATGACCACATTGGGCCATTATTTAACTCGAAATTGTCCCGCAGCAACGGCAATACCACGTTAAACGGTATCGCTTCATTTAACGCAGTTTGCAAAGACGGTTCAGTTCGCAAACCGTCCGTTTTATCGAGCTAAGTTCACCTATAATTCAGAAGAGCCGCATCAACCCTCGGTAAGGGGGCGGTCGTTCGTTTTCGCCACCTGGGCTTTTGAGCAACACTAAATTTTGCGACGAACGATTGTCGACATTTGAGCTGCCGTAACTTCTTAAAAAAAAAAAAAATCATACGGCCATCCACCTTGCTTCATTTTAACGAGAAATGAAATAAATAAAAAAAACTTTTTAAGAACCACGCTTATATTAAAATGCACTAAAAAGGAGAAAATAATATAATACTTTAATATAAATTTAAATAAAATCATGACATTAATGACTATAAACAAAAGCGTGGAGTGCCCACGAAGATTACGTCAATTAGCACTCCACGCTTTTGTTTATAGTCTTTAATGTCATGATTTTATTTAAATTTATATTAAAGTATTATATTATTTTCTCCTTTTTAGTGCATTTTAATATAAGCGTGGTTTTTAAAAAGCAAGTATTGCCATCGGAAGCAAGTGCGTATAGAAAATTTCAGCAAGATTGGACTATGGGAAGTGGTTTAAAATTCAATTACAAGATTTGACGCGTACAACATCGGGGCAAGCTAATATAAGCGTAGTACATAATAAAAGTCTTTACTTTGTGACGTAAAAAATGTATTATTGGTACGGAATTTCAGATATCGATAGAAAAAGAGACAAATTACTTCTTGCCCTTATATGCATATAAACTTTACGTTTCTCCGTACGTGTCCCCACAATACAGGCGATCTATCTATCGTCGTCTACTGTTCCTTTTCTCCCGTCGAGAGATCTCCTTAACCTACTTATTCGGGAAACCAGCCGGCTTCGCGAATCTTAGCTAAACATCCCTTGTTCGTTGCAATCGAAAGTGGATTAAAGTCGTTCCGCGGTCTAGGAATATCGTTCGTGATCGGTAGCACCCCCTTCTCGCTCCCTCTCGATCTCCCTCTTTCCCGTAGAATTTTAATGGGCATTGAGCTTTCGTGGTCGACGAAGTGGAGATCGCTAGAGAGGGTTCTTGGCAAACGGAAAGCCACCATACCCTCCGAAAGTACGGTCACTCTCATTATACTGGAATGGAATTACGCTTGCCCTGGAAACCTAATTGAACGTGGTTTTTCGATGAGATTGGCGAAAAGGCACGTGACTGGTGTTGATAGAAGAATGCGTTGGATCGTTTCTGATGATGATTTTCCTAAGGTGATTGTAATTTGAAACAGGCCGCGGTACATTTGGCATGGATCGGGAAATTATTAACGGGGAATGCAAAATAAAGGAAATCAAAATTAGCGCACGCGACTTGTTCACTTTGCGACTCCGAAAATTCTGGACGTAAAAGAGAAAAGTAATCAATCATCGAAAAAGTAAATTACTCGTTCCAAAATCGTGGCAGTTAAATCTTTTATGCGTCGTCACTTTTATTCCAAGTTAATTTGCCCAATTATGAAATTAAAGAAGATCTTCATTTTGTATTGTCATCAAGGATTTGTCAATACCCTTCTATCCTGATTCACCGTCAGGAATACCCGCAATCCAGCGTCGCAGCGTCAGCTCGATTGGGAATTGCCATAGGACTGTGTAAAGCGACGCCGTTAAATTCATAATTGCGAGGCGAAATCTTAGCTTAACTCGACAACTCCAGCCGGTCGCAATCCCGATCGACACCGTTCGATCGAAATGGGGCCGAAGCTGGATCGCATAAGTTTCGATTCTGTCAGCGTTAGGGGTAATCCCGAAGATCCCTAAATTCCTGGCCTGTTTATCGCGTATGCTTGTATCGGCGATACGTTTACCAAATTGATCAACCGCCTTTCCCTATCTCGACGCGTATCCCACGATAGAGAATTCATCGAGTTGCGCGATCAATTCGCCATGGACCATTCCCCCTCGTTCATTAGCCATTTCATTTACATCGGGACAGAGTCAACCGGGGCCACCACGAGCGTGGAAAGATTCGACGATAATTTAAAACACCGCGAACAGTCGACGCAGACGCTGAAAAAAAATTCCTTCCATCGAAATTGGCGCAGGAAATTGTACTAATGATTTCAAAAATCGCAAACAGTCTGGAGGAACGCTAAACAAAATTCGTAGCGAACGAAATGGGCACAGAAAATTTTGCTAATAATTGAAAAAAATCGCGAACGGCTTACCGGAGACGCTAAAAAATCCTGGCAGCCAAAGTACATTAACTTTTCAAACGAAGAAGTCGAATCGAGTTATACAGCCGAATGAAATTCAAACGCAGACGATTCTCGGCGAATCGATTTTCCCCGCACATTTGTGGCATTTTCTAAAATTATCTCCGGTATCCCGATGGAAAGAATTCGAATCCTTTTATGTGCATCTTCTGTACGGAAAGCATCGTTGCATTATCGTCCCTCAATAAGAGACGGGGAGGAAAATCGTGCTCGGTAATAGCGAGCGAGTTGCGTCTCGTCGAGCAATATTTTGCGAAGTAAGTACTTTTCAAAGAGTACCCGCGGTGCCAGAAAGCCGTCGAACGGACGAAGAAGAAGTAGAAAAAAATTATAATAATAAAAGAAACGCGACAAAGGGAGGCTCGGTGGTACGTTTTAAATTCTTTCCACGGGCGGGCAATCTTTCGAGGCGCTTGTCGCGAAGGTTAGATAAGTTTCCGCAGAACGCCTTCCCGATATAAAACTTGAATCGTCTCATTTTCGCGCGGCGAACTTTTCTGAGAACTTTCAAACCCGCGGCCAAAGTATTCTGAAACAATCCACGGCCCCTTCACTCGCAACAGGATCTTCATTTTAATTAAGACCCCGTCGCGATCAAACCTCTGACCCGTTTCCATGTGACGCGCACCTTATAGACACCCCCTTTGATCCCACTAATATTCTGCTCAACGTTCGGCGTTTCGAGCGTAAATTTCTTACTCCGGTGGAATCGTTTCCATGTTATACCCGAAGCTTCAAGAGAGACCGCTTCATTTCCCATCCTCTTGGTTTGTCCAAAATTTTATAGATTCTACCCTGGACGTTACACGTTTTACACTTTACCCCGCGTTTTCTAGAATCTGTACAGAGGAACCGCGAAAACCGAGCAGCACGCGAAACGCTATTCTCGCCTTCACTTTTGGAACAGATTGACCCAAATTTCCGTGCGAGGGTTGAACAAAAAATTTTCACACGACACACCAAGAGGGAGAGAGGCTCTCGAAAGTTTCTCTCAATTCTGAACATAGCGTCAATTTGAATAAACCAGCAGAGGCAACCTTTTCCAACAAACAAACTGCGCATTAACAACACTGTTTCGACTCTATGTCCACAGAGACACGGTCTCTGTTCCCTGTGTAGTCGCTTTCATGGGAGTAACTCGTTTCTCGCGCAGTTTGCGTAAATGCAAAAAGAAAAAAGGAAAAAGAAAGAGGAAGTACCCCGTGGAGAGTACTGTTGGGGAACGTCCGATGGTAAACGTCGTTGCAGGAAAACGACCCGTCTGAACCGACTTTTTAGAATCTTGCACGACTGGCGTACCGGAAGTGGTGTTAATAATAAAATCCTCCTCGCGGTCGTACGCGTTATGTCTCGCTTGAGCGACACTCTTTTCGCGGATAAAAGGGGAAGAAAATAAAAGAGAGAGACACGGCAACGTCAAAGTGTCGTTGAGACGTACACGGGAAAGACTTTGCCTTTTCAGATTCGAAGGGTTCAAGGCATCGCTTTTAATTGCATCGAAAAATAAACGCTCGAAATACGGCCCCCACGAAATTCTACTGGCTTACGCTTAACGTTTCTAGTGTCACGTTGACTTCTTTAGAAATCCTGTGAATGGGTGTTGAAATGCAGGTCGAGTTTATAGGGCTGGAACGTGTAATTATTTTACTTTAGTATTGTATTGTACAGTAATCGATCGAGGGGCTTACAGGTTTCAGGGTTTACATTTTTGTGCGAGAGTTATTTAGTAAGATTAACAATTCTATTTTATTACTATATACATATAAAATACACTCCTGCAGTGGTAGAAATATTACAATACATTCTGCAATTCCATTTTCCAAAATTGTACTACATTTCGAATCGCCAAACACACGTCGTTCGAGTTATCACAGAGTCGTACTTAGCACCTAAAGGGCATTGCCACGATCCTCTGAATATTGTGCAGAGAAATCCCTACGATCTTCATAAATAAAACATCACGTCATAGAGAATGCAGAGCAAGGGAGAGAGAGGAATGACTGGAAACGTCTCGACGCGTTTCGGTATTTTATTCGAGGCGCATGATTCTGTATCCATCAGCCGCAAATATATCCTGGCCAGAGTTCCAGGAATCCCTGGCTTTCCCGTTTCGAAGGGGATAAGGGTGTCTGCATACGTGACCGTCGCAGTCAAAGTCTCGTCGACGTCCGGAACGCAGGGTAGCGCCTGCACAAAGGGGTTGATTCACGCTCCTGTGACGTCGAGTCGCTGGCGTTTCTCGAAGCTCAAGTTAAATTACGCGTGAAACGCGTCCACGCTTTGACTCGTGCTTTCCATCGTGCGTTGTCCCGCGTTGCATGCATTAAACACGCGTGAAGCCCGGCAGAAACGAGGGAAAAAGGAATGAAACGCGAGGGGGGAATAGAAGCGGACACACACAGGTGGAAGAAAGGTGGCTGGGGTAAAGAGAACGAACAAGTAGACGTTAGAAGCTGGAGGAAAAAATGTTTGTTGGATCTCGGGAACATTCTTCTCTTTCGCGATACGAAATAACGAATAGACACTCCGCTACCACCTGTATTGTGGGGCAGGTTTGCATAAGGTAGTCTTTATGCGGAGGACCAAAGGTTCGTGCTGCTATTGTATTCGTCGCGGTGATGAAAGAAAATCTCGTGTGAGCGTTAAGAATGTGCGGGGTGTAACGAATGTATTCGTATGGCACCGTGGCCACTTTATTATTTGTACTTGTTGCGTGTGTAAATTGTACAGAATATTGGGAATCATTGAGATAAATCGCAGGTGTGCACACGCGAAATACAGAACATTTATTCGAACGTGGTCCGGTGTAGGTATTAATTATTCATACATCGAGAATTCGGTCGTAATATGAATCTAAAACATATTTAAAAAATATTTAGAAAATATGAAATATTTATTAAATATATTCCAATGTGTTTCATCTGCATTAGAAAATATTAAATCGATGATAACTTATTATCCATAACTGAAGCATAACCGAAAGTGTGTTCCTGTTGGAATTATAATTAGCGTGCTAAAAATTTCTGAGGGTAGAAACTCATTACGTACAGGTAACCGCGGGGGTAAGTTATGCGATATGTCGCAGCAAGGCGGTTACGAAGGAATTAATAATGGACCGAGATTAATTGCACGCTACGCGGATAATCGATGGTCGATGTCCGAGTGCATCTTACGCGTGTTAGCAATTTAATTAGTGGGACGTGTCCCCTCGTGTCTGATTATCATAATGACGGAATGGGCACCTGTTAATTACTGTAACAAGCTCGCCCGAAGCACGATTTTATCGCGGTCGTTAAATTTTCTCGGCTAGAAACAAATCTGTTAAACAATTAGTAAAACACTGTTAGTACAACAATGCCAATTATTCTAGCTTATTGAACTGTGCTCTTTAATTTCATTTGTCATACACAATTGAATGAATAAAATTGATTAGTAGAATTTTCTACGATTTTAGCGAGCTGATTCAATTCCTGTGCAAGGACAATTTAATGCATCGTTAAAAAAATTAAGAAATAGACAAATATCTTGTTAGATCGTATCATTTCAACCCAAAAGTATTTAATTGTATAATTACAAATTCTGTACAAGAAACATGCAGACAAAAATAAGTCTGTCTTTCGTCACTAAAAAATATCTATTGCATGGACTTTTACGTAATGCTAACGATCAGAGATCAATTCGTTTCTATTGAAAACGAATTTCGAAGAATTCTTGTGAATAGTCTCCGAAAAATGACCAGCTAGATATTACAGATATGGAATCCGAAAGATCGACTGTCTGATTACGAATGTCACTAGATTTTCCGCTGACCACTGATAGCACGCACGAGTCAATCGTCATTAAATTATGATACAGCCCCGCCAGAATACGCCGAGAGAATCCTCGGATCTCCAGCGGGCTGTTTTGCGAGATTCGAATTTCCCCGGCGGCGACTATCATTATAACGCACTTAACGTCGCATCGAGTCGATTAATTGCATCGCGACGCGTATCCATCGTTCGACCATTTGTCGGCAACTATCGTTCCTCGTCTGGACTCTAAATTGTTACACGATGCTTGTTAAACCCCATTGATCTTAACCAACGTCGAGTTTCAGTGAAACTAATCATGTATTATATTTGGTGGCAAACAAAATCCCTTCCACTTACGTCAATAATACTTTATTTTAAAAAATAGACAAGTGCGTAGTCGGTGCAAGCAGACTTCAATCACTGCAACTCTGTGCCAACACTTTATTAACCATTGCACATTGAGAAATCGTTTTGGAAATTTCGCCACACGACAACAAGAAAATGTAAGAAGAAACTGTATGAGGATCTGTTTGTAATGACGAATGATAAAACGAATGATAAAAGGCTTATGCAGGATTGCGAATTGAAGCAGATTAACGAGCTCCGCGGGAGACATTACGATCAATCCGCAGTTAGATTAAATCGGCTAGACATCCATTACCAGCGTGCTGGGAGGATAGGGGTGGCGCGGAATTGAAACAGATAGAAAGTTCGTAGGAGACGGACAGCCGGACGAAATTCATAACTTCGATTCTGTCGGTATTAAAATTACCTTCGATTGAAGCTACCCTGCAGAAGATTTTAGGCGGAGATGGAGGACGACTGATCCACTCTCGACCCCGTTTTCGATGGAGAATTAAGAGACGTTGGGATCAAATTGCCTCTCGCTTTAAAATATTCTCCCTCGAAATGTATTAGAACGCGTGGGCTCTTCCCGCTCTATATACTTTGTTCCTTTTCCTTTTAAAGCGCTGGAAATTCAGAGAAAATTAATTTCACTGCTTAAGTCCCTGCCCGTTAAGGGTGGGATAATTTTGTGGATCAGTATATAGCGTTCTATAAAGCAGTATTATAAAGATTATTACAAAGACTTTCGTGCAATTCCTGCTGTGTGCTATGCAACACGCGCCGTTGCGAATAATCCACCACAGAATAATAAACAATTTCTCAATGGACCTTCCTATCGTCCAATTAAACCGATTAATCGAGATTCCACAACTCCGTACCACCTTCTTTCTTAAACGTTACAATAACGTCGACGGTCGATCGTTCGTCTAGAAAACTCCCTTATCCATTCAAATGCATCCGATATCCATACAAAGTTCACGTAAAATCGTGGATATTTCTCTCAGAGTGCGCCGGGCGTGCTATCGATTTCGACGTCGCTCGCTTTTACGAATTGGAAAGTGTACAGAGAATAATCTCGCGTCGCTACGGTTTCGTTTATAACTCGCGGTTCTATTACATCGAAATTGCAAAGTGTTCCACGCGATAAGACTTCACGACGAACTGCCGTCACCGTTTGCCAGTTTATGGCTTCGAACAAAATGGTTTTCAATTTCAATTCGCCGGCTGTGAACGCGGTGCGTCGTCGTTACCGGCATCGATCCTTCCCTCTGCCCATCGACCATTCACCTTTCCCGTTTGATCTTGTTAAATGTTGCTAAATGTCGTCGTGTGCTTCGCACACGGAACGATGCTTTTCAGTCTTCGCGAGCCCTTTGCGCGCTTTCATTTCGTGACTTCGTTCTGTGCATCTCGAGTGTCGTGTTCTTGCGATCCTGAATCGGCAGAACCGAAAGTGTGCATTCGCCCCGAAGCATCGTCGTTTATCATTTGGAAATGGGGAACAGAAGTGTTTTCGGGTGTATTTAGTTTTCAAATATAGCGCTTTTATGCGATGCCTGTAGCACGATGAACGATGCATTCCTTGTATTGTAATGGCGTTGGCACAGATGCATACGGTTTAATGGTGAAAATGTTAAAAAATGTAGCTTCAGATTTTATTTTAGATCCGTGGAGACTTATTTTTATGTATATGCACTTATATTGGTCTGGTATTGTCTTTAATGGAATTTGTTATAATACTTTGCAGTCTTTAATAGTTTAATATTTGGGGACATCAGAGTTGCTACATCGAATTTTTATAATAAAATACATATTATATGCTAAAAGAAATGCAATACTCTTGTGTTTTAACGATCGATAGTATGTAGGATGCACGTTGTGATATTTCTCTCAAATATTAAACTTCTACAGAATATTAATTAATTTCAATTAATCACGCGAATACCTACATCGGAACATAAAAGAAAATAAAAATGATAAATGAATGATCTTTGTTGATGAAATGAATAAAAACAAAAGCAACAGTGAAATATAATTTTAAACATTCCGAACATCTATCCAGTCTGATTACAAGAATATCGTACAGCATGCTACCTTTAATAAATTCAATGTATTTATATTCTCCAAATATTTCTATTTTTTGTCCGCATAATAAATCTTGCGTATTTACATAAAATATTTTGTTTTCTGTTGCAGGTGAGTAGATCCATTGCTCTCACAACAGAACCGATGCATTAGTACCAAGTAACTAAGTAAGTAAGTCCCTGCTGTACTTCTCGCCTCGTCACAATTGCAATCACTTAGAATCGAGCACTTTTCCGATCTCCCGTTATCACGACTAACGGGACAAGTGCAGTTAGTCGATAATCTTAAGCTTGGCTCGAACCTTGGCAAAGAAACCGGTCTTCGACGCGACTATCCCTCCAATCGCCTCTAATGAACACATTATGGAGACAGGCATTCTTTCATTCTCCCTGTCCATGCTCGTGCGTTCCCTTTAAATTTCCCGAAATGCGTTCGTTCTTGAATAAAATTGACCGTTCGATTCAAACTGCATCGCTGACATGGAACGAACGTAAGTACTGATGAAAATGTACCAGGTACTCGACAATACGTAGAACCATGTATTTATGAGGTCAGTTTTTACGATCGAAATAAAACCAAAATCGAAGGTGATAAAACTGAGACGAAGAAACCTTCGTCTGATGAAAACGTCGAAAAATTGCAATGAATATTGGTACAGATATCTTTATAGATAGGCTTTTTTACTCTCGTCGTAATTTGGCCGTCGTTTATTAACGCGACGAAACAGCCTGGAACTGTTTCGAGATCGCCATGGATAAAAAAGTGAAAGTGAAACGGGACGATAAGTTAAGAATAAGTAAGAAGAAGGTTGAATGAGAGTGCGGGGAGGACAGTGAAATGGTGAAGTGTGGGCTGTAAAAGTGAAGCCAAGGTTTCGATTTCCTTTTCAAGTGTGAGCAGCAATATATTTCTGCGCCGCAGCACAACATCGTTTATGTTTACAACAGACTTGCACGTGACGTTGCAGTTTCTCATTCTGTGCAACAATTTCATTGCCTTTATAATTCGATTTATCATTGTAGCTCCAATCCATCGAATGCAGTTGCAATCTGTTTCTATTGAATTAATGAACAGCTCACTGAAGTATTTTATATTTTTCGTATGCACAGAGATTACTGTTTCACGAATCAACGTGAATATTTCCTTTCCTAAATTCACGGTGATTCCATGATTCCCGGACCCATCTATTATTACGAGACCGAAATTATTACTTCCCCCCAAGTTCTCCATTCGCAACCGCGAGTCGACAACGTACCAATTTCTATCTCGTACAATGCCAGACATTCAGAGTTCTAAAGTTGTCATTCCATCTTCCTGAATGAGCAGTTTTGGCGAACAGATAAATTTCAATCATTCTTAATGGAAAACTCCACTTTCAACACTTAACTTATTCTATTAGGAGTTTCCAATTTCTTGCAAACTGCTTGTCAAGTGCAGTAATATTCTATTAAAGAAACAAAACAAGGCTAACATATAGAGTAGTGTTCCCCCCGTTTCGGATAAGATTATAAGCAATTGCTTAAAAAAACAAGACAAAAATTAATACAAAAATGAAAAAATACGATTCGTATGAGATGCGCATCGTTATCACTTTACCTGGACGGATAACAGCTTAGCGTAGCCGCGCACGCGTGTCACGGCCTCGTCGACGCACCTCTGTACGAGTGCACAAATAACTCATTATGACCAGAGCTCGTACTTGGACCCGTCGTGCGCACAACGTAATTGGGGTTAATGATCGTGTGTACGCTCTTGCTCTCGTACTTGTACGCGAAGCAGCTCTCGGCAACTTGGCCAGGCATTCCACTCTCCAACCATTAGCAAGTGTAATGCCGGTCGTGGCAACACCTCGTTTCTTTACTCCACCTTCTTCTACCGTTTCCATCCCTTTCCCTTTTCTCCGCGTCCTCCACCCTCGCCCTTGCTTTAGATCTTGATGATTCGTTTCCCCCGAGACCGTCGTGCTGTGGTTTCTCTCTTTGTCGTAGGATAATGGCGATTGAAGAATGGGAGGCTGACGAATGCCCGATGTTTTCTGTTGATTGAAGGATGAATGACTACGGGGGCAGTTTAGTAGAACAGCTTTGTAAATGCATATTTGATGATGTTCACAGTGGTGGTTTTCGATGAAGCAAAATGGACGATGACTGAATGGTTATTGTCGTTTTTTTATCATTCTTTTTTTGCTGTTGGAGAGAGTGAACGGTGAATATGATAGGGGTGTAGGTTGATTCTTTGAATGGAGTTGAATTAAAGAGAATGAAAGTTTAATCAGGAACTGAGTGATATTTAGAAATGTTTTTATTATTTGAAATATTTGAGTGATGTTCAAAAATGTATTTATTCTTTGAAATACTGCAGTGATATTTAAAACTGTGTTTATTATTCGAAATGTTTAAGTTTATAAATATTTACCACTTGGCACAGTCGATATACAAAATATATTATATTACAAACAAAGTATTTCAACTATTCGTTACATCGTAGCTCAGTGAAAACTAATCAATGGCCCTATAATATCTCGTCGTCTATTATCCAGATCAAATAACCGCAATTTTCGCGTATATATTTAAAGAAAAAATTGCTACCGGAATTTCGCTCATCGGTACAACAAATCCCGCAGTTCCATTTATACGTAAAACACATTTCCCGCGAAAGAAATAATTTAACCAGTCTGTAGTAGTAGGTGTATTACGTAAACCGAGACCCTGACCCAGGTCTACCATACCCTCCCTTAAAATGTAAAGCAGAGGATACATGAATTTTCGACTCGGTGGCCCACAATGAATTTACCTTCGTCCCGAATGAGTATTTAGAGGGCGGTACGCAGAGAAAAGTAACGCGAAATGGAGCTATCGAGGATGCTTGTTGCAAATTGTACACGGTGCACGTTTCTTATTGTCAGTGTTAGAAAAAAGTTAGCGATCGAGCTTCATTGTTCATAAATGTAATTCAATTCGTTTTACAAAAACGTGCTACTCAACGATAATTTCATTCTCTGACAGCAACATGAATACAAAACTCTGTTTCGTTAAATTTTGTAGCACAGGGCTAATTTTATATCATGATTGTACAGTAAATAGTAGTACTAGTTTTCCATTTATAAATTCTGCCTTTTGATTCTTTCATTCTCTTGTCGTTCTAATTCTGTCTGTTTCAGAAGTTAGACATTTTTTAGATTTCTTTAAGAACGTGGTAGGAATGTGATAAGAAAGCAGTCTTTAAGTTACCGTAGCATATTTCTTCGGCAACGAGACGCATTCAAGATTAGATCACGATGGTTTGATGATCGTTGAATATCGGTTTTTCGATCACAGAGTTCGTGAACGTTTCTGTGAGATTTAAGCGCAATGCCGCTGGAATAATGAGCGAAAATTATAGACCAGCGCTCGCCTTTAAACATTTTCGAACAGCTTTGCCCGCTTTAATTACCCCCTTCTCCGTTCGCCGCATTTAACAAAAGACTTTTCGTTCCGGTACTCTCGTTATTCATTTATGCTTGTTGTCTAGTTTGTGTGCAGAGACTGTAAATCTGCAGCGAGTTCAGCCTTAGCCGGAAGAATATTAAAAATACTTCGTCTTAGGTTATTTAACGAACTTGGTATCGAGATAAATTATAACAATACAAATATTAATTCAGGCCTTCAATCTTTCCTTCAAATTTCCTTTCAATCGAACTTTCCAAAAATTCCACTGCTGACTATTTGATATATCTTAATTTTAATATAAATATAAATATTCGGAATAATAATTATTTCTGACGTTCCAAATAGAACCCCACCTCTCCCCTTTCTAAGTGTTCTTAATGACACAATGATTTCTCAATTAAACAGCCTATGGACCACCAATAATCCCTCTCACAATCAATGATCCTCCAGTAATAACATTAACGTCCGCACGTATCGGGAAGGGAATCGGTCATTAATGACATTACGACACTTGGCTATTAGCAACAATATGTTCCCTAATTACACGACTCCTAATTACAAGCGATTAGTAACGAATAATCGATCGTTCCTTGAAGCTTGTTGCTTTTTTAACCTGCTCTTTTTATTACGATAAAGCTTGCCTCAATTAACAGCCGCTAATTACCAGCGATTAATGACAATACGAAGTACAAGTAGGTACTCTACCATTGATCGAACGATCGATTGATGGTAGAAATGGCCTGTGCCCACGGATATCGCGTTCCATTCGAACGCTTTATCAATGAAAAGCAAAGCAACACGACATAATTAGTCGTTAACGAGCGGTAATTAATAACAATGAGGAGTGCCGGTTTGTAAGTATCGTGGTTATATAATGAACGATCGGTAATTAATGCTTTCGAGGGGAATTTGCTTCGATTTGGACGAGGATTGTTAATTTGCTGCCGTTACCTGTTTTCACGAGGAATAATAATAATAGTGGTAAATGTGTAAATGGTAAATTTAGATAGATAATTTGAGATTTAATTCGTAATTTACCACCAGATCCTTAAGAGTGATATTGTTCCTAAGGGAAGTTTCTCTTTTCTGAACACAGAAAATCCAATTCGCTGGATTCCGGAAGCAAATATAACTCTATCTCCTAACAGACTTAGAATTAATCACACGGGAGTAGAGAAATTAAGGCTAACGAACTCAAAGTAAATGGAAAGTACTTAAACCGAATAACTCTTCCTCTGTTTCGAATCATTTTGAAACAAACTACAAGAATGCTTGGAATATTCTACTTGCAGATTAATGTGCATAAAGCATCGTGCCGGGATGAGAAGCAATAATTACTTTATACTCGGATGGGGTTAAATAATTCGACAATAACAGATAAAGGGTGTTAATATCAAATTTGAATAACTATTCGAGCCACGGTGCAATTGAGGTTTGGAAATAAAAAATTGTACTAAATGAATAAATCAATCTGACTCAAATATGGCAAAACTGGCCTAAAAAATATCTGTAGCTTATCAAAATATTAAATTTGTTGCAATACAAAATTAAACTTGTCACTCGACTTAGTGAACGAATTAGATTTTCTAGCGCTTCATCGCTTAATTCTAATTTAACGTATGAACATACAACTGGTCCTATGCAATTATGATGTTAAATTATCATAATTCCAAAATGATCTAAAAATAATCCCTTCTGCGTAAGCTGCAAATTAATTCATCAGGAATAATGACACGCCTTGAAAAAGGGGTGATAAATGTTTTCAGCAATCCGGGCTCATTTTCCAGGCACCTCTATCTCGCATCTTCGAAGTCCGCCATAGTTACCCCCCTTATCGAGCTTTTCCCTGGCCGCCAAGCAATCCTCCGTAATGGAATATCGATTCGACGTGTTTGGACGGTCGATTTACCTGCGACGACGCGATAAATTGCTCGCTAATGATCCCACGAGCTCGTCAAACAATATTTCTACTATTTCGTGATCGTCCTTTCCCACCCCAACTACCGTCACGAAGGATTCTTGCGCGGTGAGATAACCGGCCACCGTCGTTTTTCATTTTTTCGAGACGATTATACGGATACTTTAGAACGGCCATCAACAGTAAAGTAACGGTGTTTAATCGTTTCTGGATTTAAAAACTGGAAGTAAATGGAACGCGAGAATCAGTTGTTATTCTTAAATGTTACTGTTGCATGTTAATGTTCCCTTTCTTTCTCTGTTCCTTTTCTTTTCCCCCCTTTCCCCTACCCCCCTTTTTTCTCTGCTGGAAGTACGCAATCTACGTAACGAGCACCGCAGGTAATTCACCGTTAAAAATGAGCACAATGTGTTTCAATGGCGAGCGAAGAAATAAATAAAGGCACGATTTATTTTTAACGAAATTCCGTATTGTAAATTCACTTTTGCATCATTTCGTTATTCGTCTAAGCACAATCATTTTACAATTACTCCGTATTGATTATTTTACGCATTTCGTTAATCTAATTCATAATTGCAGCAAGACACTAAACTATCAATTATACTACGAGGTCTTGCGTAACATTTTATTAACGAGAAAAGTTATTGCTCTCAACAAATTAATCCTTATAAATTTAATTCGTTCTGAAATAAATAAAGACGTGCACTGTCTTCACAGGGTACAATATAATAATAGCAACGATGCAATGACAGTGAGGATAGACTAAATTTCCATTAAAATAGTCGGGAAAGCAAACTGACTCTCAAATCTCGCAAACAGCAGCACCCTGACGAAACAAAGGCAGGCTCAGCATCGAAAGCGAAGCGACTTCGATCCACAAAGGTTAGTAATATAATGCAATCATCAGTTGGCGTACGAAAAAAAATTATCGCTCCTTCACAGGCTCTTCTTAATTAACTTTCAAGCTCCTTGCCCGGTCTGCCTTTCATTACCTCGAAAAAAAAAACCCTTTGCTCGTCTTTACAAATTTTCAGCCCCATTTCTACTCGACCTCCTTTATTCGCCCTATTTACGCGCCGCGTTCTCCCCGCGTCCCTCCGTTCCACAACTGTTCTACCCCTTTCGTTCCTTCTCCTGTGCGAACGAACAAACAAACGCAAAACGGAAGAAAACGCCCGACGCATTCCCGCAGAAGGTGTCATCATGTTCCCGTGCAAACGGAAGGTGAATTCGATCCGGCTCGAAACGGGATTGCGTGAATCGAGAATAATCGAAGCTCGACGGCGGGGTCCATTGAAATTGCGATATTCGAAGCCGCGTTCTTCTCGTGACACGCGTGAACGAAAGTGGAAAGTTACCCTAACTGGATAAATGATTTATTTTGGCAGTGGCGGAAACTGCGGTGTACGATAATGTTTCATTCGTGGGTTCTTCGCACGGAGACTGAGGTCTTCCGGTTTCGGGTGAACTCGTCGAGAAGTCAGGTGAAACTTGTGTAGAATTTGTCGAGGTTCTATTCTCGACAAGTTACGGTTGCACGAATGTCAGAGAGTTCGGATCATTCTGTCCTGATTAATACTTATTAATGACGAAGCGGAGCGAAAAATTGTATTGGATAAAAATGAAATTCTCTTCTTATTTATTAATTATTGTCTTGGAGATCATAAAAGTCGTAGCCAGGTATAGGTGAAAATGAGAAGATTAGAAATAACCGATACTAATTCTATTTTACAATTGAACAAAATATCATCTCGTGCAATAAGTACGTAACAAGTC
Source organism: Nomada ferruginata (assembly GCA_963583965.1). Lineage (NCBI taxonomy): Eukaryota > Metazoa > Arthropoda > Insecta > Hymenoptera > Apidae > Nomada > Nomada ferruginata. The sequence goes on along the minus strand of OY757214.1, from coordinate 3,314,635 downwards.
TTTCTTATTAAATATATATTCCATATGAAATTCAATTTTTTATTACACATAAATTAGAGTGTTGCGCAGCTTTCTCGCGAATAAACAGATACTCTGAATAAATCATGCTTCATCGCGAAACTAACGAAAGCTCCATAAGCCAAACTGAGCAGAAAATCTGTCTAAAGCCAACTACATAATCCTTCGTCGTTTATTTAATGTCGAGCGGGACGAATGATAAATACGCAAAAGAAAAAGATTAAAAAATAATCAGACAGGTAAAATCAGATGGCCGAGGTAAACTCTCGAACAACTGAACAAATCAGCGCCGAAACAAACCGGGGTGCGTTTAACTCGAAGCTATCGTGGCGGTGCACGTAGTTATAGTGTTTCGACGCTCAACCAAATTCGATTCGACGAGACTTAATCGTAAATTCCGAAAGCTCGCGGACCAGGTGAAACAAACCTTCCAAACTACGTATGTACCTGGAAGCAGAACAATTTAATGTTAGGCAGATTTAAATGCTGCCCGGAATCGCTTGTTCCACGGCACTATTACGATTGAATTCGGAACTTGAACGTGGAAAATGATTAGAAACCATTCCCGTGTACCCGAGAATCAAGGAACGAATGTTGATTCAATATTTATTTAATGTTCGCGATATTTAAATTACGGAGGTTGATCGTGGAGAATTGATTGCACAGTTCCTACATGCTTTAAGTTTGCAAATCTTCGAACCTTTATATTTTTCACTTTTCAAGCCACTCAATTTCTCAGGCACTCGAAGCGAAACTTTACATATCCAAACTTCCAAATTTTGGCCAATCTTGGAACAAAAAAAACCTGCAGATCCTCAGCTTACCAAATTCGCAAACGCCGCGTTCTCCAAACCCGAAATCCTGTCTACGATAAATTGCAATTACGCCCTTACCAATCGGGACAGCTCGTTCGTTCAAACTTTACAGTAATTTCGATTATTTTGCGTGCGCGCGAGAAGAAGTTTGCCTCCGAGCGATTTACCAGTCAGCAATTACAAACGAAATGGGGGGTGTACCGTGACTGGGGTTGACTCCCTCCTCGAGGGGGGACAAAGTGCCGCGACAAACAATGTGCTCTCACAGCCGCGTCGTTTAATAAAAATCGCTTGAACGGCACGAATCCTGGCCTCGCCTATACAAAGAGAGTCGTCGAGAAACGGTTACGCCAATGTAACCGAGAAACTGTGCAATCAGCAGCTCTGCCTCTCCCTTTCGTCGTACTTTTTTTTTCTCTCGGGCACGTAAGCTATTTTAACTACAAAGCCCAATCTGTCTTCCATGGGTTTCGTTAGAAAATCGACGATTCCGGGACCACCATCCTGGTTTGCGTGAAATTCGATAATTGTACAGGCAAATCGTTTAGAATTAAAATGGCAATCCTTAGAGGGGAGTATAAAATGATTGAGTGCAATGCTTGTGTGCATTGTTGCTTCGATGAGTTAAATATTTTAAGATTACAGTCTTCCTTCTGGTTGCGCGTATTTATTTTTTTTGGGGCAGAATTAATTTATTGTGTTGATTATAATATCTTTTTAATATTTTATAACATTTTATTTTTACCGTGAATATCCATTTAATTGCGTTATACGGTTATTAGTATTGAGATACATTTGCAATAAATGCGTAATCGCGAAGAAATATAACATATCCTTTATTTTAAAGCAAGGTAAATGACCTGCTGTCTGCAAAATAGATTATAATACTTTAACTAAATTTCAATCTAGTATGTGATCTAAAAAAAATACTTTGCGAATCGTCGCAAACCATGAAATCTCGACGCCTAAATACACTCGTACAATTCTGAAAAAGTGAATTGAGTTCTATTTAGAAGTAGAATAGGTAACAGAGCCCAGGCAGGAGTGTAATAAATAGGAAAGGGGTAAACTGTGTGTGTACCGAGCACGCGGTTGCTTTTGTTGCCACCACCGGCCACTGACGTCCTGGCATAATTAAAATTCTACCGGCTCGCCGGAAGTTTGGACGTTGTCCAAAATCCTCCAGCCAAACTTACGCGAATCGAGCCATGGTCGAATCTCGACGATGACACTGTCGAGACGCGGACGAAGGAGCCAATGATCGAGAATATAAAGCTTTGCTGTTGCGAAGAAAACGTTGGGGCGATTGTTCGTCGAACGTTTTTATGCGATTAAAACTCTGAGAGGATTGTGCGTGCAAGTAATTAGCTTGAACTACCTGACGATGTCTGATTCTGAGCTTCTTAAATCTGGGTTAAAGTTGGGTAAAAAAGTTAGGAGTTTGTGATAAGTAGTGAGTAAGTTAAGTTACTGCTGCAATTATATTACTATTACAGTATATAATAGTTACTTTTCCTTCGGTGTAATAATTAAGTGGCGCCTTTGTCAATTATTATTTATTATTGAGCAATGCTTAGTTGCACAGAATTTGTTACGCAGCATGTGCATGCTTCTGAAATAATTCATTAAAATTATCTCGTCGCTGAATTTGAAGGGGATGAAATAAGAACGGGGAACGAGGTCACCAAATTTCGCGGTAATTTATATTCGTCGGGGCTTAATAAAAATGTAAACGATTTTAATATCATTCGTGGGTTTTAAATTACAGGGAAGAGGCACCTTATGAGGTTTTTAATTCGTAGTCGTAAATAGTATTCAGGATAAAATTTGAATATTGCGAGAAGCGTCAATATTATTTGAGCGATAAATTATTAGAAAGGAAACACCGCAATATTTTCGTTTCATCATTATTTTCACAATTATCGTTTCAACATTAACTGTTTCCTTATTATAAAAATTACCAGAGTGGCGGTATTAAATAATATAAAAAGACATTGTTATTTCAAAAAGTATTCATGGCGAGTATAAAGTATAAATTATTATTGTCGCTATTATTGATTATTTAAGCGGGTGTAAAATTATTCACCCGCAAACGTATCGTTTTCTTCAGAAGTTCGATGAACTCGTTAACCGATAATATTATCCTCCCGATCTGTTCAATGGTGATTGTCTTAAAAACTGATTACGTTAGTATCGATTCACTGTGGCTACGGTCACTGTGATCCACTGACATACGCGTTACACGCAAGGTGTAGCTCGCATGGGATCAGCTAGAAAGTTGTAGGTGTTTCGTCACTGCGTTTCCTTTAAACGAACAGAACCGAACCATTTGCGAAACTTATTTGAATATTTATTTACGTCGACCGGTTTCTAGGAATCCTTCTTTCCAGAGAATCTCGTACAGAACGTATGACGAATTAAACTGCATACCATTAAACTATCGGATATCACTATGTTAATATCGTTACGTAAATCTAATTTAATTGGAAATAACGTAAAAAGATGTTAAACGAGTATTAAAATAATCCCGCGTGTCGCGAGAATCAAGCGATGACGGATATAGTCGTCAAACACAGAGTAAGTTGCGGTGTTAAAATATTGGATCAAAAAACGGCTTTATTTTATGAAATGAACAATTTTATTACTAATATTTACTCATACACTAAACATAAACATAGACTACATACATAATAAACGAAGAACTGAGGAAAAATCATATATTTATAAAAGTTAAAACTGCTGCTGTCGAGTGGTATTCGCCAAAGCAAGGAACGACACATAATGGCGCTTTGCACGTCGAACACCAATACCGTGATTCTTTCCTAATCTTTTTTTTATAACAAACTATAACACTAACATCTAACAAACATTATCGTCGCACATGTATAAAGTGGTTGTACGAACTGATAGGCAGTTCCAGCTAGTGCATGCGCATGAATTCGTGCATATGCATGAATTCATCTCAAATTATTTATACTTTTTATTTGTTTGTTTCATCTCGGCTTGACTTCAAAGGATTCTAAACATATTGAAATTTACGAATATATTATAGTTTTGACTAAAATTGCAATTTAAATGGCAAATGGTAACTAACTTTTACGCACGACGGATATAGTCGTCGTAACGCAAAATTCTGCCATTTCTGAATGACGGATATAGTCGTCACCCACAGCTGACTGGTTAATCATATCAAATAAAACTATCCAGCGCGTAGCTAGAAAATAATAGACAGCCACGTTAAAATATCATTATAGGTAATACTAAATTACCAACCAACCTTAACGATTTCACCGCACATACAAGTTAATTAATCATTGAACGATCGAAACGACTACCCCGATCGTCGTGCGCAAATTTCTCTCGCGCCACAGTATCTCCTGCCCAAAACCGAACGGGATACGAAAAAAATCATCCCACCCCTTTTTATAATCGAATCGCAATCACGGTGGCCCGAAATTTGCACCAAACGGGGCGTCGAGTTTCCCTCGCGCGAATTCGGAAAGCAGCCCCCGGCCTCGTTCGGCCTCCACCCTCTCGTTTCCACGAACAACGAATTGCTCGACTCGCGTGTTTACCTTTACGACGTTTGAATAAATATCCCAGAAGCACGCTGAATCGTTCGAAACATGGAACTCTCTCGCCACCTCCGCGGATCTGTATGTGTATGCGCCGAATACTGTGCCGGGCTATTTCCCGCGATTCGTATCCCACGGCATGGCGCAGAGGATTCAACAGCCCCGAGCGACGAAGAAACAGTCGGCAAATTTAATTGGACGTTGACGATGCATTATTCCGCGCTCCCACCTGCCCGCCGCGGCTCTTCCGTACAAATTTCGCTCGCCTAATTTCGAGTTTCAGTTCGGCGAAATGCTAAATCGCTCGCTGATTGCTTCCACCGTGAGGAATCGTTTGAACGCTTTTGATAATAATAACCAGCGACGATCGCGGTTACGAATTGTCTATTAATCCTTTTATCCCGCTGGGAACGCTTCTGGAGGGAAGCGATCGTGTTTTCACGGTAACGTAACTTTTTACATCAAATTTTTGTGCTTGGAGTATCGAGTGTGGAAAAAGATTTGAGGGGAATGTTAGATAGACAAGAGTTTCGTGTCTCGTGATAACGAACGATACTTGTGTTACAAGTTACGTACGAGGATTTAAGAACAATTATGTATTATAAAAGTAAGAAATACCGGCTTGATTCGTGATTGAGAGAAATCGTAGGGCGATTGGTGGGTTAACCCTTTTCGTCTCGTTTTTGTCGAACTCTGGTGTGCAATAAATATACAGATCAACGTTTATCCTTCATTTCTGAATCACCTTTTCACGTAGAACACCTTATAATAGATAAACCTTATTGGAACAGATACATTACTTCCGTTTTTAGGAATCAAGAACTATCTTCTCACTGTATCCCATCTCACTTCATTTTATTTTATTTTGTTTTATTTTACTTTACTTTACTTTATTTTACTTTATTTTATTTTATTTTATGTTATCTTATCACATTATACTTTATCTGATTGTATCTTACTTTATTTCAATTGTCTCAATTGTTATTCTTTTCTGAAATTCTGTTCTACTCTATTATTATTTAACTTTATTATTATTTTATCCTATTTCATTTGTTATTCTTCTCTGTAACACAATCCCCTGTATACTAAAGGGATCTCTAGCCCGTTGATTAATGAAATATATTATTATTATTATTATTATTACAATCAAGATATAATATATGTCGAAGCGAATTATCAAGCCTGCTCCCAGGACGGTGCAAAAGTCCCGCGTTACAAAAGAAATGTACCGAGATGCCCCGTTCATCGAGCGGCCCGGCACTCGAATTTAGCGACCGTGGTAATCTTCGTACACTTAATTGGACGTTGATGAAAGTGGCAGAGATAGGTGCTCGTCGGCGAAGTGCTGAGCTCGCGAAACCAGACCCGTGCTTCACGTTCGCGAGACCGTCACCAGCCATTTCGCTTCGCCGCAGAAACTTCGCTGCGAGAGCTTGCCGGCTCTTGTCGAAAGGAATCGAAGCCGCGGGATGTGCAGCTTTTTAGAAGGAATTGCCTCTGCCTCTCGCGTGGCGCGAATCCTTCGTCTTGGCTCGGGAAATGCTGGACGGGAAAGTGGGTTTCGTCGAAAACGGTGGCGGCGATGCTTTTGTTTTTCCACGGGGGTTTCGGGAGGGACGGGCGGAAGCTTTTATCCCGCGTTTCCGCTCATCGATTCGACTCGCCGATATTTTCGTTGGAAATGGGGACCGTGGATTATGCCGACGGTACACAATGTGTCGGGCGGCGGTGTAATTTTTTATGCCGCTACACGGAAGCGAGTGCGCGTTGACTTCGTCGCGTTTCACCGGATGGAAATCGGTTTGTTTGAACGGGATACGTTGCGAGGGTGTGTGCAATATTAATTTTGGAAGGGGATACAGTTTTTTTTCATGTTTTCTCAGGTGTGCTGTGCACATACGTGTTTTTCCTTGGCGTGCAGACGGATTTTCCTTGGCAACATGTTTAATGCGGGTGAAACGACAAATAATACGGAGATGCAATAATGAACGACTCATTTGTACAATGATGTAGGAACATTTAGAAGCGTGATACTTTAATGCGGGTGAAACGAAAAATAATTGGGAGATGCAATAATGAACGATTCATGTGTACAATGATGTAGGAAGATTTAGAAGCGTGTTGGTAATGGTTATTGAGAGTAAAGGATCGCAGGTGTGACAATGATTGTAAAACGTAATAATGTAAGGTGAAATAGAGCTTCGCAAGGGTACTGAGAATGTCCTGATTATTGAGAGGATCGATTAAAGGTATTGAAACATTTGATATATATTTACACCGTGCTGTTACTGATTAGTCGGAGGACTTATCAAATGAATTGTATGCTTGCGAGTTGAGGAGTATTCAATGAATGAATTTAATAATCGTAATTTGAGGAAAAGAGAGTGTGCGGAAATTCGGAGTTGAATAAGGGTTGGAAGTGATATTTCACGGGTAATTTTGGATAAGTTGAATGAAGTAGGGGGAAATTTAGTGTCACTCTTGCTGAGTGGATTCCAAGATCCAAGTATGGAGTAACGTGTCGCTAAAGCATAGTAGGAAATGGCAGGTTTGCAGGCTAAATTCGGCCGAACAATTTCGCAGACGAATTTAATAAGGCCGCCGTAAAACAATGTCTGAATAAAATGAACTCCTTGGAAGCATAATATGCATATGCATATACAGGGTGGGTCGCCACATTTTGCGATCTAGATTTACGTCGTTATTATTACGCATAGCAAAAAATGTTTCAAATGAAGTTGAGAGGGTTTTGAGAGGGGCACATTCTGATGGTACATTTTTTTTGTAGGTGGACGTGTAAAGGAAATATGAAGGTCATTAATGTTTTTTGAAATGAAATCATATATTTTTTATTGAATCAGCTGATGCTCCTTCTTATTCTTTATAAAAAAGTATTAATCTATTTGTGTAAAAAAATCATTAGTTTAGGAGATATTTTAATTCTAATTTGTTAATTTGACCGTCCACCCTGCACGTCTGCAGGACATATATATGGCGAAAATGTGAGACGAGATTAATGGAAATTGAAATGTTTAAGTTCCAGTTCAAATTTTTTAATTCAAATTGTTGAAATTCATATTTACAACGCAACGAAAATTCTAATAATAATAGTTGCAGTTCCGAGTTTGAGGGAAATCTGGAAACTATAAAAATTGTATTGCGTACAGAAAATTTACGTTCAAGTCAAAGCTCTTTGTTTACCTTTGGAAGGTTCATTTGTATCCATAATAGGGGCAGCTAATAAACGGGGGTCGTATACTCAAAAATTGTTAAGTCACTTTTTATCGTACAAACTGGAAGTAATATGCACGAGCTAACTCTCCTGAGCTAATCGGTCGACGCAAGTTTTCTTCTCGACGCCTTTGCGAGAGGAAGTTCGATACCTGCAGGCAGGTGGCCCCTAATTTCATTTACTCTAGCATGCCTCGCCCCTGTATCGCGTTACTTCGCCGCTGAATTTGCTCCCGTTCCTAGAAATGCGTGGAAGCTATCGGCTCGTCACCCTGAACTTATCTCTCGAGTCTTCTGGATATTCTGCAAAGTGTATTCCTGTAAAATATTGCCACGAAAATATAAGAAAATGTAAATATCTTAACATTAAATCTCTACGAGGAACAAAATATAAATTATTAAATCTGTGTGTCGGCAGGTTTATGTAATGAGCCTTGAGGAGGAATGGTCAAGGGTTTATAAGGGATCTGAAATGTAGGAGTAGGGGTGATAGGAGAGGTCGAAAGTAGGGATGGAGAATTGAACGGGTGACTAAACGGGGTGAGTCACAGGGTAAGGGCAAGGATGAGGAAGGTTTGGCAAGATGCAACAATATTTGTACGTATGAATCCTTAAGCGGCAGAAGTAAAGAGATAAAGAATAATACAGAAGTATATATCGTAAGACTAATATAGATGGACTAATCTATAGTAAGACTAATATAGATATTTGGTGGCGCATGCATTACATTTAAATTAGCAATTAAATCCGATTAAACACCTGTCGCAGTTAATTAACTGGAAAGAAAGAATTGCTAAGTCCCTCCACTTTCCTTCTATACTTCCTACAAAAAAAAATAGGTACAATACTTGGTTTCCGCAAATTTCTATAAATCCCGAAAGCTCGAAATTTTTCCCAAAGTACCTCCATCCCAATGGTAACAACGTCTCGCCCTGGAAAATCGGATGCCCGGAAAATTGCGGGCCCACAGTCCGTATACTAATTTTTCACGGTCGGTCGCAACCGAAAATGGAGGCGCTGTTCGCCTGAACGAGTCCGCTTGATTGGAGGCCGAAGATGGAACGTAATAAACTTTTTCACGATCAAACAGACAAACCGAAGTTACGAAACGCAGCATACGTATATACACATACATATGCACAGCACGAAAATAGCTTCAAGTTTTTTCGGAATAAATCTTTCTTCTGTAGCACGAGGATCATTAGTACGATGTGGCAATCTGTAACACAGTTGCTGTACGTGTCGTTTCATAGAAGCAGAACTATGTATTTGCGGCATGTTTTGTGCCGGGGTATTACGGTGGAATTGAAACATTAAAGGTTTCGAGGTGAAGAACGCAGAAGAAATTAGCACGCGATGTAGGATACGTTTCTTGCGAGATTTTCTGGAAAATGGGTGAAAATTAGTGGACGTGCTGATACTTACCTCGTGACAGTGATCGAAAAGGTCGTTGTACATGTCAGATACTACTGCAGCGTGGAATAACGAATTTGTAGAACCTGGTTTGTAAAATAACCGCGTAGAAACTTACCTTACTAACTGGCAGAGGTGCCATATTTTTTTAACGACGATGGTAATTAAACAGAAGCCTTCTAGATATCAGTACATACGTTGCTGTTAATAATAATAGTAATAATAATAATGATGATGATAATAACGGTAATAAGTAGTCATAGTTATTCACTGTGCATACCGTATTATTAAATTTTTCAATTACTCGGTTTTTACTCCGTTTCTTAACTTTCCCCGAAGCACGCTGAATTTATAAAACAGTATTAGCAACACGATAGGCGGTAAGGAAAGATACGGCAGAACAAGCGGTGGGTTGGCGGTCGCGTGAAATTTTTCTTGTTCCTCGATTTGCTCACCTGCCCTGGCTTCACGGGAGCGCCTCCGTCCCACCTGTGTAAATGAAACACGACGCGCCGTTCACCAACCGCACACCACGAAACTCGCCCGGTATTAGATCCAACGAAAGATCTTACGTACACGTTGCTTCGCTCCTGGTTGCTCTTGGGTTTCCACGAAGAATATCGAGTGACGTTATCGTAGAAAACAGCTCCACGATCGCCCTATAGATTATGGTGCACCGTTGCCCGCAGTAAAGGCTCCCTCTCTCTTTGAATTGATCTTGAAACAATGATTAAAGGCAATGCACACTTTTGCTTGCAGCTCGCAAAGAGATTATGCTCGTGCTACTATGCTTTCTGCTTAATAATAAACATAATAGTTTGCTTGGCATATTGTGTATGGAATATAGAAGGTGCATTGGAGAGGGATTAATACCAATTGGACTTTAAATTGTATTTTTTTAATAATAATAATAATAGATTTATTTACGGGGATAGCCCCTTTAGATTACATGATAATTTGTAACAGTTGTAATAAAGGACATTACATACAACAGCTACAGTAAATTATACATATAGAAGGAAGGTAATAATAATAGTAATTACATTTGTTATCCATAATGCGATAGTATGCTGCGGATAGATTTTTCAAATTCGCTGGGTGATTGTCCAGAAAAGTCAATTTCGTTGTGGTAAATATTTGCAAGCGAGCATATCCTATTAAATGAGTTGTGTTTACCATAATTAGTTGAATGCTGCTCTGTTGCTACAAATTTATTACTTCGTAGATAAGCTGAAGGCACTTTAAGGCATTTCAAAAAGAACACACCGAGCAATAATAGCGATACAGTTTATTACAATAAAAATATAGAAGACGCTTCAATGCCCCACGGATTATTTCTAAATTAAACGAGAACACCCTCGGTGATGTCTCTTGCGCGAAATTTTGCACACTCGTGGAGCAGAGAATAAACGAATTTGAAAATAAAGTCATTCGTGAAAGGGGCAGCAAAGTGGTGTCAGGAATCAATCAGCGTTAATAAGCGATGCTTAATACAGCGGGGAGAAGTGCTCGACGAATCGAAGTCGTTGGCCCGTGTCGATTGCGAAAATCGAACGAATCGCTCCCTTGCACGTAGAAAACGACGGCTAATTAACGCGAAATTTCGCGTCAACCTGGTCGCACGATTTTCGTCTGCCCGTTTCCGAAGCCCTCGAAAATGGAAATATCGTTTTCGCGGGGAACCCTCTCGCAGACACTTCCCCCGTGTAATCGCGTGGAAATCAATTAACCTCGTTAAGGTTCTCCTGCTCAGGAATTCCTGCGGCCGATACTTATCGACGCAAACGCGATTTGATTTAACCCCGATCCCGACAGGTCGCTTGGCGAAGTCCAATAATCTTTGCGACGAGTATTCGTCTTGGAAAGGGAAAAGAAAACGAGAGTGGGCGGTAATATTTTGTTCGCTTCGGTGGACTTGAATCAGATCCGCAGGAGCAATTGTTATTGTTTCATTATCGAGAATTGATTGTGCTTCCGGTAGCGTGCAGAATATCTCGCCTTTCCTCCTTCACTGCAAGATAATCAAACTATTGTTATAGATTTTGTAAAAGCGCGCGAATGATGAGAGCGAATGAAACGACGAATGGGCGATGAGTGGTAGAGGATTTGAGAGAGTGAAAGAGTAGGAGCCGCCGGGAATCGAGTAGTATAGGAAGAAGAGTACGAGCGAGTGGAAGATTGGCGAGATTAGAATTGTATCAGTAGCTGCGGTCCGATCATTGTATCACTTTGGAAAATATATTATATATAGATATCATTATCACCTTTTTTTTTCTCTGCCACTATTGTAGACTCTATCGGTCGGTCTCAACGCTAATTCACGGCGAATGTTACGTGTAGCCGTGTCGCCGGAAGGGAACTGGGTCGAAAATGTAGAAACGTCAAGCCTAACAATTCGATTATCGCGAAGCCCACGGCGTAACGATGTGGATGGGCAGGTCATCCGCCTCTGGCCAGCGAAATAGAGTGAATCCACCGGTGTCCAACACCTACACGCGCCAGTCCCGCTCGCTAGACTTCCGTGAAGGTGAAACTCTGGCGAAGAAGGCCGACGGAGAAGAGGGGCGTGCTGTGTGTGTCGACGGCTGGCTTTCTTGTTCCCTACCTGCTGGAAACGAAGTAGTCGCGCTTAGACGACAGTCACGACTGGCTGTCCCGTTCGTTGCCGTACCTGTGAACGTTTTTATCGTGTGCCTCGACCTTTCCGGTGGGGCCAGAATCGGTCGGTAAACGTTCCGGTTGTGAATGGGCCAGGTGATTGTAATTTCGGAGCGGCGCTCGGTTAGAGACTGCGACCAGGGAAGAATCGACGAGACGTTGACCAAAGAATTGGAATTGTGTATAGTGAACACGAGCATAATAACTGGCTATGATATAAATTGATAAGAATGTTGTCTTTTTGAACATTTTCTTGGTTGTTCGGCATTTTGAAGATATCGTTGCAGCGAAGGAGGCAGCTCTTTTCTGGAGCAATTTATTTTTCCAACAAATTGATCGATAATTCGATAATAATGAAAGTGATTTTGTAACCGTGGGTGGGGTTCATTTGCGGCGACAATCAATTGTAATTCGGTAATGCTTCATTGTGCGTTCGATGTCTTCGCGGAAGTGATTTATTGTCGGATCGATCTGACTGCAATTTGGGAGTGATGCAATGTCACAATGATTTTGTAAAGCATTGAAAGATTTTCAAAGGTACAACAGAGAATAATTTATCGTTGGGACTGCTTGATTATCGTTTGCTAATCACACAGCGGGACAATCGCCGGAATGATTGTGTAATTAAAAATATGGAGAGCCGGCTTCAGTAGTAGCGACAGAATAAGCATGAAAAGTTTCAACGTGCTGAATTCGTGGCTACTCGAGGCCCGAGACTAAAAGGAACAGTTGGCTTCCGGAGGATCTAGTTGAGGATTGTTTCGTTTCGAGTTCCTGGATATCCTGTATGGGATTCACCCTGTGATAAGAGATATGATGGTGATAAGTGCCCTGAAGCATGTCGCGAACGTGGCATCCAACGCTGTTCACTCGGCGACGAATAGCGTTAGCGCTGGACATGGCCACACGAATTCTGGTACGTTTTAATTAATTAAACTTCACTATACAATTTAATTAATTTAGCGCCGCCTGAATTTCAAACAGGACTATGTGTTCACATTTATATGTACTTCTTCTTTATCGATCCAGTGACAGTAGCGAGGATTTATTTTGCAGCATCATTATAATTCAATATTACCGAATCCTTAAAATGCACGATCCTGCAATGAACACAATTGAGTTCGCAATTTGTAATGGAAATTCTAAATGTCGATTCTTTCCGATAACATCGTTTCTTATCGCTTGAAATCATTTTAGTAATTATTTCGACGTCAAAAGCTACTGCAATTTATTTTACTTTACGCGAGAGCTTCGCCACAATATTATCTACCCTGACTACCATATTAATTAAACGCTTAAAATGCATCTCGGTGTATCGATTCGTCCCAAACCTGATAGCGAGCCCTGATAAACGCTTATCTAAAGCGTTCGTGAAAGGTCGAAGCTGTGTTGCGCCGCTACCAGGAAGCGTACCTGCCTGAAATCTAATTTCCCTGGCTTATTAAATCACTCGGCTTTCCTTTAATTACCTTCATACATATGTAAAATCGGAAAATTCGCAGAGATACGTTCATCGTCGTTGCAGGATATCGGCGAAAATCAAAAAAATACGCAATCTTTGCTTGAAATAAATAAAGAGAAACTTGTCGAACAAAAACTCGCGGTCGAGAAGATCGACTCTACAGTCCCGTGACTTCTTCGGCGACTTTCGAATAGGTTTCGTTTGCTCTTCGAATGATTTCCTTCCAGGAAACAGCCTGTCTCCGAATGTAAAATCAACCGTGGTCCTCGAAAGAGAGGAAAAAATCTTCGAATTGCGTAAACGGAACGATCAAACGAATTCGCGTCATCCGGAAGAATTGCGATCGATTTGGAGAATTATTCGATCCTGAATGCTCGATCGACTGTGGTTTCTCTCGCGAATTATTATTTATTCTCCTCCTTTTCTTTTTTTATCCTTTTGTTCCTCAGTTCCCTATTCGTTTCGGGCGAAAGCATCCGCGGGACTTGCTCGATTGTTATTTCTTATTGAAATATCGCTTGCGCAAAACGCGAAAGGTTACACAGACACGATCTATGGATAGACGGGGGAATTATTCTTTTTCCCCTCTTTTCGAGATTTAAGATTAAACGATAGGAAGATCGATAGAGGCTTGCGGAGGGTGGATCCATGGGTACGTATGTATGTCGATGTAAAGAGAAATGCGTGGGCAACTGTTGAATTTCGTCGGCGTGTTCTGGCGATCGTGGCGGGAAAACGTGGAGAGAGGATCTGTAGAAAGGTCAAAATATTAGATTGAGCAATCGATGGGAGACGAGGGTTCTTGGGTAATTGTCTACGTTGTTCTCGGCAATTTTCTGCGGCTTGAAAATTAATTTTTACGTGCAGTTATTTCCAAGGATGATTTGTTACACGTTGATTGGCTTGACGTGTAACGTAATTTTTTTTTATGGCCTGCAATCGTTGCAATCGTCTATATGCCTCGAACATTAATTCGTTGTTCGGCTCACGAGTGGCTACCTTGCGAGTTCTAAGGTTAATTAGATGGAATACAAAGTATAGCAGATATGTGTCAGAAGGAAGATATTGAAACAGGCTTGCTAATGAGCCGAGCATAATTGGAACTGCGAGAAACTCGTTGTTGAACCAGTATAATGATTTCCATAAGGCGCAGGGGAACAAAAGAAGACATTTACCGTCACGATAACGTGCTCTCGTACGAGAATATATCGCAACTTTCTTGCCACGCCTAATGTCAAGATCGCCATTCCGTTCTGAACTCTTCGTTGCAATTCACCTAACATTTTCTGCCTATATAGCTCAACATACTCCCCCCTGAAATGAAAAGGAAAGGGCAAGTTGAATAATGAGTCGAGCCTGTAACGAGATTCAGAATTTATTCACTTTGAATAATCAATTGAATAATCAGTAACCATAAATGTCTTCAAAGAGAACGAGATCTAATAACTTGTCATCGAATAGTAATGATATAATAACGAATGTGGAACTATATTATTCGGTATTAGTAATAATATTCCTATTAATATTAATATTAAGAATACTCCTAATTTTTTCTGTCGGTCGAAAAATAAGGAATATAAAAAAAGAGGTTTTCAATGATGATAATTACTTTGACGAGCAAATTGCGTGAAAGTTGGTTGATAATAAATAGTTAACCAAGGCAAGGAAATATTAAATGAATTATTAGGGACGTCATCCGATATCCAATATATTACGTCAAGCCTATAATTATTCCTTTTATAAAATATCAATCGATAAAGTACTTAATGAAACTTATAAATAGAAGTACACTTTTAGACAGGTGATATTTCTGTACCATAGAAGTAATTCTTTCGTAAATTTCCTGTACAATTCCTCGGTAAATGTGGATAGATATAGCAGCAACTGTCCTCGTTTTTTTGTTTTGTTTTGTTTTTTTTTAATAAATACAATAGAAACAAACATGCACACTACAGAATACTATCGCTGTGTAAAATATTTACAGCAGAAATAACGTCGTATTATTTTCCCAATTATTTTTAACCATTAAGTTTTGCAAATTGGTTTAAAACCGAATTCAAAATGTTTTGTTATTTACATACAGTCCTACTGGATGGAGGTGATTGTTTATTGTATAAAATTATTAGATAATCTCGAATGGAATTGTACAATTCGGTCCTGCCTGTGCACAGCTTCATAGATTATGCACAACGAGAAATCCGACTACTGGTACCAGACAAGGCGGTTCATAATTATTTGAAAGTCAAATTTCAGCAAGCGACTAGAATACCTTTCAGCTGCATCAAGATTCCAAGGACGGGTCTTCGAATTTCTACTGTCGATCTCTGTCCTGCGATCATTCGTGGATCGTTTGTAAAAATCTCGTAATTTGTCAGTCCCGTCCATGAACAACCCGAACACTAAGCCAGGTAACAACACAAGAAAAGAAAATTAAAAGAACAGTTACATAAATAAAAGTAAAATAAATCTCTGATAAAGTAAAACAAATTTCATCGAAAATAAACGCGACCACCAGACATTCTCAGAATTAATGAAATGAACGTTTCTAAAAAAAAAAGGCAACTCCGATTATGTATACCCAGGTTCTGTTTAGAATTTCAAATCCAGACCAGCTTCTCGCAAAAAAGAAAAAGGAACGAAAAAGAACCTCCATTCAGTGTACCACTAAGGCCCATTTGTGTCTCTGTCGACCATGTATTTTCCTACATACATGGATCTATCTTTTGCACAGAGAAGTAGCGTTAGAGGATCTTGCGTGGGTCTACCTTCTCTCTTACATCATTTTTTGTTGCCTCTGTATAAAAGCTCGCAGCAACGTTCCTCTTAGAGATGATACTTCATGGTTCCATCTTTTTTATAGAAAGGGATACGTTCTCATTGAAACGATCTGGAGAGTACGTATTTTTTTCCCTTCTTTTTCTTCTTCACGAGGGAACGCCTTTGCAGAAGAAACGAGGAGAAATTCGTGTCTATCAGCGGGAAGATTTTCTTAAACAATTCCAGCGGACTCGTTTGTCGTAATATATAAAAAAAGAAATAAAAAAAAAAGAGGCGAAACACCGAGCTGCAGCGCGTTTAACATCACCAATTTCCGTTTCCTTCGTACGTACGTTTTACGATCGTCGATGAAGCTTCGAGAGTTTCTCTACAACAGGTGAACGCAACCGGAAATCGAGGAACGTCGTCGTCGGGTTTTTCGTACGCAAATTGCGCGAGTTTCTGACCGCTATCGATAGAAAGTTAGCCAGCCTGTGGTATGGTATTCTTAAAGGATTTACAAGCAAGAATACTGCGGCTTGATAACGGCGAATGTTTTGGCGAAGAAGTTAGTGCTCAAACAGATTGCTGCCATTAAAACAGACAAATAAAACAGATTAATAAAATGATATATATGTTAGTACGCGAAGAAATAATAGCTGTCTTCAAGCGCGGTAATTAAAAATAAATTACTGAGGGATAATTGTCTCGTATGAAACGAAGTTCCATGAAACAAAAAATTCTCGCAAAGTACTTACATAAAAATCTCCATGAGCGATCCTAGCCGTATAATTCTGTGTATACGATATTAATTTGCAATAATGTTCCCTAATTGCCGTGCCTGTGGAAACGACAAGCTGTATTATTTAATGGAACACCGACTGAATGGTTAAGGCTAATAAAAACACACACGTTTAATGCTCGAAACACGACATCGCAACAAATTGCACGCGCAACAATTATCCTGTGACAGACGTGTACAGCCAGACAATTATCGGGACTGACGTTCACGAGGCACGCTGTTTATTGCACGTTTTTACATGCTTCGCGAAGAATTAGGCTTTCTGAAATACCTGGCCGTTTTGAAATTTTTAAATATTTATAATTGATAAATATTTCATTATATATAATTATATTCAATTGTGTTTTGCGATCAACAAATCATTCTTTTCTTCCGCAGAATTTTTGTTCGTAGGAAAAATAGGCTTCTAGAATTTTGGAGCGACAGCAATAAGTATTACATCGTTGGGTTAAGAGCATATTGGGACAAAGCGACAGCCGTGTCGAATATTATGAATACTAACACTATTTCAGTGAATAATATTATCAAATAATATAGCAGGATATTGTACCGAAAATTTTCAATTTCGTCAGGCACGAACGTTAATCTAAATTAGGTATTGATTAATTCAGACTCGGCTATCCAATTCCAATCTATTGCATATAAAAATCATCGCGAGCCTCCATCCAATATTATTATAACTCGCATTAAATGGAATACCAAATGTCGAATCGTAATTACCCCGCCCATCAACGATAATTACAAATACATCGGACATCGAATACGAAATAAAATTCGATATCTCTGCGATCTTATCGCTAGACAAATACCGACCAAGACATCTAATTACCTCCGCCCAATAAATTGCGTACTGCGAAAACAGCAGAAGCAACAAAATCTGCGAAAAGTAAAACAGAAGAAAAATACCTGTCGAACGCTACAATGAGGGGATAAAAATGTAAACTGCATTTCCTCAATTCCATACAGATACAAAACGTCTCGCCAATAATCATGGCCGACAACATGCTGCCTACCTGCCTCCAAATAAATTCGCCGTGCCTCGAACCCAATAATTTCAGAGTAACGATCAGTCGTCGGCGAACGTATGCACGCATTGATAGGACAGAGTGATCAGCACAGGCAGTCGCCACGGGCAACAATAAACTCTTTGTCACGCGCCGACCATCTGGCGCTTTTGCAGGTAGATAACGAGAGGCAGTCGCGCGGCCTCGCAGTTACAAACGATATTCGCAAGGCCGATTCGCAGCTAGGTACGCTCATTATGTGCCCTTCGCGCACGAAAACACGCGGATCGAACACGGGAATATATTCGAGGCCGTGTGCTTCCGCTGTCCATGCGCCATCGGCCGTCCAACGAATTTCAATGAACCGGACGGACGTTTGAAAAAAGGGAGGAGGAAAAAAGGATGAGGATGCTTAGGATTCGTCTAATGGTGTGCAGGATTGTTACGACTAATATTACGAGTAACAAGTATTTAGATATCAGTGGTTTCGGAAATTTCAATGAGAGCGAGGGATTGTTTCTGGGTCAATGGAATTTCGTTTATTCTCCCTTCTTTTCCCACCGTTTTTGTGTGTCTGGACTTTTTTATATGTATGTTTTATCGCACGTTATAAAATTTACGCTTTCTTAGACGCGTCGAAGTTTTGGCAATGAATAAAACAGAATAGAGACAAGATAAAGCGTGAAAATATTCTTGGGTATGCTGCCCGTGGAATTTGATATTTATCCCGTATTTTCAAGGAATCTTCTTATTTTGCGGGACATCGAAAATTGTTGCTAAATGACTGAAGGAATTGCATCGACAAATGTTCGTATTTTATTTTACGTTTTGAGAAACGCAGGTTTCCTCGCCGAGCCAATATTTAAGAGCACCCTTACTGGCCGCTATAAAGTACACCTGTGGAGGTGACGATTGTATAGTTCGTCCCGAGGTTCACATCTTTTTGCACCCGTCTCTATAAACGAGACGAGTGTGTGGGACGCCGGGCGTCGTTCGTCGACCTCGCAGGTGAATAAAGAATCGCTCTTCAGGATTTTTCATCGATACCTTAGAGCGCTTCTGTCGGTGGGAGGTGTCGCAAGAGCCTTGGAAATAGCGCTTAAAAAAAGGTGTCACGGACGTGATATCTCGCCGATTTGGAACTGCGAATGTAATCGGTGAGCTGTCGTTCGTCGCATTTGGCAATAGAATTTGGGAGTCAATTTCCACTGTAGAAAGATTTCTACCTGCTATACATATATTATTGTGTCCACGTGTAGACACAGATGCACTCGTTTACTACGTTTCGAAGATAATTGTTTGAATTATTCAATGGCGAAATTCCCCATTTATTCCTGATTCTAAAAATTTCGAGAAAAATATTTAATAAAATATTCTTCCTTCCATTTTGATATTTCGACGTGTCTGTCTTTTGCACGAATCAATATAAATACGTGTATGCATGGCAGAGAAAAATATTGCATTCTACAAGAAGATAATATCGTTCTGAAAGTGACAGAAATTCGCAGTAGAATAACCGCGAGTGTGGTCAGCCAATTTCCTAATACATACTATGAGAGATAAAATCGTGCCGCAATGAAGCCCAACAGTATATAATTAATAATCACATTATCACAGAAAATACTAACCAATTATTATAACAATAATCGTATTAGTTTAAATATTTAAACCAAGCATGAAGAAATATACAATACAATAGGTGCACCCACTAAAATAAAATGATTTTCTCTGTAATAAACATAATAATTCTCTCTAATACATATTAACCCTTTGCACTCGAGGCCTTTTTCGCTTGGGCGAACCGGGCGCCGTATCGGCGCCGCTCGAGTGCAAAGGGTTAAAGTAACAAAAAATGCAGACACAATTCTCTCTTTGCCGTTTATTCGTTTGCACAAATGTTACAAGTATATCCACTCGTAACCGCGTCACGACAACCTGATCAATCGAAGATCGATCGATCCTCTACATCTTCAACAAATTCGTCTTAATTCGTCGCCAAGCTTTCCCGCGGCTTATCCAGGAAACTGGAACGCCTTTGCATTACCATCTACGATTCTACCTATTCCCAGATACCAAATCGATGGCCCCCTTTCCTTTCCAGAAAAGTTGCTCCGCGGCTTTATTAGAAACCGTCGCCGGGGGAAAATATCACGATCGAGCATCTACGTATCGGTGACAAGCGGAAATTTATCGACGATATTTCTCGCCCGGAAGTATCGACCCTCGTTCCTATCCACCGGAGTACGGACTTCCGCCACTCATACCCCTTTCTCTGCTGCCGCGAAATGTTCTGAAAATACTACAAACGGAATATTGCTGCTCTGACAATAATTGATCGTAATTTGGAACGGGTATTCATACAGAAAATAAGTTAACCAGGAGAACTAGTTACGCATGGTTCGTTATCAAACAAAGTATTTACTATTTTTCTATATAGAATATATAATATGTCTAACTCTCATGTCTCCGTAACTTCGTTAAAATTCAATATCTGTTTTAGTTCGTTCCTCTCGTACAATTATCCCTGAAAGCCTCATTTATTCCCTCCACCTTTCCTCCTTTCATTCGAACGGCTCGAACGTTCGAAGCCACCGCGATCCAGTCGCCAGAATAATTAGCTCTGTTTCGAATCGCTTAATTACCCTGGAAAAGCGCAAGGCGCGTTCCACAGAATGCCCCGTGGAGAGAAGTAGGTCGTGGAAGAGTGCTGGCCTCTTGTCGCGTCCGGGAAAACCGAAGCAAGTTCACGGTCGTGTCCCGCCTTCGTTTAACTCTGGACTTGTGTTTCTTGTTTTTTCTCTTCTCGTTTTTTGTTTTTTTTGCGTTTCTGTTTTTATTTTTTCACTCGCTCTGCGACTCTCTGGCGCAGGAAGCCGGAACGGGCTTGCATACTGAAAATGAACCGCTCCGTGTCGAAGTTTCCGTGAGTACACCTGTCCTTTTGCAGTTGTTTGCCGTGGCCCTTTCAGCGAAAGTCTGTGTGCGTATGTGCGTGTGGATTCTTGAAGAACGTCTTCTGTGTTACCAGGCGTGGTGTACAATGCAGGGTAGCTTTTCATCTTCTAATATTTACGCTGCTCCGCTCTGTATAATCAGTACCGTGACTGTTGGCCGGTTATTTGCAATAAACAACGGTAAACAATCAGCGTAGCTCGGGCAGTGCTTATCGTTTGGTATCCAGATTATTTAACTGTTTGTTCTGTGCCGAGATTTATGTTTCACCCCTGACCTGCTAATGAATTCTGTGAATGCTGAGCTACGGTGGAAGATTAAGGAAACTTCTAGGAACGGTGCAACCAGAACGTGCAATTTCACATGAAATTAACAGCTGGCGATGTTCAGTTGGCACTGGCAATGAGTGGGTGTTTTTATGTAGTAGATAATTTAATGGGATGCTAATTCAGTAGCCTGTTCATTTATTTTTATATTCAATTTCCAAAGACAGCAATTGAAACGATTGTTATTCGCGTTTATAATCAAGGAGACGCTGCAAATGGCGATTGAAATTTCATTCTTTGCTGCGAATAGTTAATACAATATATTAGCAAGCAATAATATAATGCTTGTGAAAGTTTGAAAAGGCAATCCAATTTTTGATTAATCGTGAATTAAGGTGGATTAGAGGAACAGCATTCCCCGTTACATTATATCGATTACCCGTGTCTAGCAATAATAATAAAAATCGTGTCCACTCTCTTCCCACCTGCTTCCATATCTGTTGCACGCGTAATACCTGAACGAGCAAAAAAACCCACCGAATCGCGGTCAATTAAGTTGCAATAAAGCGTATCACATGTGAGCGCGGTCGAGAGCCGCGGATTCTCAAGAAAACTGTGTACTCTTCCTCGGCAGATAATCGTGTCATAGGTCGTGGCATCTATCTAATCTCCTCCTCGCAGGGTTATGCGCCGAATAACATATATAAACCCTCCCGTGCAATGACCATACAGTCGTGATCCAATTGCCAATCGTTGAACTGTGCTCGCCGGAAAGCTTGTTCAATCTTCAACATGTTACGATCAACGCTGCGCAACCTGCCGATTCTTCTGCTGTCGTTGACAATCGTGGCATCCGCCGATGAGCTCACTTGCAAACAGATCACCGGGTACACGGTGTGCCACAAGAAGGGAACCCTGGTGGACGTAACGCAGCAGCAAAGCGAGGACAGGCTGGAGATCAACGACATGGATCTGTTGGCGATCCGCGGGAACGCTTTCAAAAATCTGACCACCACGAAACTGAGCTTCATCCTGGGGAACAGGATCTCCGTGGTGACGAGGGAATCGTTCCGAGGTCTGGAACAATTGGAGAGGCTCGACTTAGACAGCAACGTGGTGCCGCTGTCGTCGAATTTGTTTGCCGAATTGAACCAATTGCGCTCGTTGTCTTTAATCTTCAACAAAATTAACAACGTACCCAAAGACACGTTCTCCGGCCTTTCGAATTTAATGTGGCTGTACCTCGGCCACAACGACATCGAATCGCTGAATAAAGGCTCGTTCGCGGGATTAACGTCGTCGCTGATGTTTCTCTGGTTGAACGACAACAAGATTTCGAGCATAGAGGCTGGCACGTTCGGCCAGCTGCCAGAACTGAGCCGGCTTCACTTGGAGAACAATAAACTGACCTCCATTCAGCCTGGACTGTTGCGAGGGCTGCACAAGCTGGACGGGCTGTTCTTGGAGGACAATCAGCTAACTAGTATCGCGAAGGCGGATTTTAAAGGGCCGACAGATCTGAGAATACTGAACTTGCAGAACAATCGAATCGGTGTGATTGAGCAAGGCGCGTTTTCCGACCTGGCTCAGCTGGAGCAGTTGGATTTAAAGAAGAATCAATTGTCAGAGATCGACGGTGGAATGTTCGGCGGGCTGATCAGTTTGAAGAAGCTCGATTTGTCTGACAATAGAATCGCTACGGTCGTGCCGAACACTTTCGCTGGTCTCTCCGCGTTGAAGGCGTTGAAGTTTGTGAACAATAATATCACTGATGTCGATTGGAGGAAGATCGGACTGTCTGGTTCGGCTGTCTTGCATGCGTGAAGGATGAGCGAGCTTTTTGAGGGGGGGGTTTGAGTGAAATTTAGAGGGTGTAGATATTGGAAAGCGTGGGAATTGATGTTTGCAATTGTAGGTAAAATATAATTCGTTTTTATTCCCCATTCGATTGAGCATAAAGTTTATCTTGCGTTATTAATTTTCTTTTTCATGAAGAATAAATAGTAAAATGAGAATATTTCGTAATGTGGAATAAGTATATTCATTTGTACATATTTTTGCTTGCATACTAATAATAATGATGATACTCGTTTACATAAATAACCAGCTTTTTGTTACCTGCGTGAATTACGCTTCGGTTAATCAAACATCATATCTTACAATTCATATTTAGAACACTACTGTCGCTATAATACTTATAACAATTAATCTTTGTATTGGGGACATTTGTTATTTTACAAATAATACAATAAAATGATTGACCATCGATCTACACAAAATTACAAATATTCTAATGTGAAATTATCGTAATAGAAAAAATGTACTCCAACTAATATCTCGTACGAACTGAATGAGATGGAATTAAAGTGAATGGAGTGTCTATTAAAATTGCAACGAAATTTATGTTAAATTATACGACACGGATGACTATTAATATTGGCCAAAGAAATAATTTTTCGTTTCACATGATTATTCTTCACGTTGCTGGTTAACCTTAGATAAGTGAGATTTTCTGTCTGCCCTTCTTCTTTTTAAGCTTATCAACGAGTAACAAGACCGTATGACACGCATGAAACAAGTGTTGCGTTACGTGTGCACGATGTTCAGCGTAAAATAAACGCAAGAAAGAATGTCCCCGAAATTTAATTCGCCAAAAATATACGAAGTTTCTTGTTGTCGCGCGTGTAGCTTGCGAATTTCTAAACGAGCCTGGCAAATTTTGGTCGCGAATTTTTTTTACTTAAAACCGCTGCCTTTTTCTCCGTTTTTGGAGACATTTTGGTAACATTTCCAACTGATAGAGGAAATGAAACTCTTTGGCTTTGAAAATATTCAATAAACGAGAAAAATGTATAAATTGATTCTGGCTATTGTAGGTACTACCATTATTATTTTCAGTTTATTGGAAAAAATTTGGAGAAGGTTTTTATAGGAAAATATATCTATATGAAAAGCACTCCGAACAGTGAAAAAGAGAAATACTAAACAATGTTATTGAAAGTATGAAAAAAATGGAGATAAAACAAATGTTACAAATATTTGCAAATACAGAAAATGCGGATATTTAAATATTCTAAAAGTTTCCAAATAACGAAATTTACGTTATTTTAATAACGAATTTTTCCAATCAATATGTAACAAATCTAATTTCTCGTACTTATAAAAAGACAAAGGACACTTCATGCGAGGAACACTCAATTTGTCGAGACTCTGTTCTTTCAACGGAAAATCCGCTCAATCTTTATCGAGTGAAATCAATCATTCTCCAAGTTGAATGCCCACGCACATCGAACGTTGACATTTCGCTAAACGTTTCTTAGAAGATAGAGATACAGTTCCACAAAAATAACTCGCATACCAGGCATTTGCAGAGTGCCACGATGGACAATGGATGCTTGCGAAACTTTACACCAGATACAACAACTTCGAACCTCTCGAGCACAAATTGGCTGTACTAAAAAATATTATATACAGGCACAAGTCTTTCATGTAATTAAACAGCAACGTTACTACTAACAAATAAATCATCCCATAAAATATCCCAGTAGTAGAACCGAGAAATCAATAAGCACAAAGGAAATCAATAATTATTAAAAGAAAGAAAAAATTAACATTATCGACAATATAATAAAAAATTTAAATTTTTCAACTTAAACGCTTTCGAATGAAAAGCAAAAATAATCTCCCAACAAAAACCTTAATGAATCCCATTTAGTACGATACACTTTACACAACCACCCGTATATCTCGTGGCAAAGCCTATATGTATTCAAGCCACCTTTCGCTGGAGAGCATACCTCTGTAAGACCTCGTAAGCGACGGCTTCTCTAATTGTAAGCTGGGCCACGAAAAGTGTCGACATAAAATGTCCCATCCAAAACGGGACTTCATCGTGAACGCAATCGCAGGAACCACTACACTGCAATAGTCAATTAAATTACCAATTTAATTAATTAAATACGTTCTTCCGTCTTTCACAAGACACTCCCTCCACCCTCAACAATTTCATCCCTCATCTTCTCCCTACCTTTCATTTCTTTCTTCACTTTTCACTTTCATCAACTCTTCCAATCAAGTCCCACGATCGCACGTTCCAGCTACATACACATACGTATACCCTGCACTTTCTCGACGATATGCCATCCTCAACACGAGACCCGATATTTATTACAAGGCCTCGCGGCAGAGGTGTACCGGTTACCTGTGGCTATTGAATCGGCACGAGCCTCGCCGGTGAAAGTGTAGCTTTTAAGCGTGCCCCACGATACATAGAACGCGTGTACCGTTTCAGAAAGTGGATACCTGTGCGAGCACCTTCCATAGCCCGCGTGTATCCGCGAATAGGCCAACAGAGACGCTTCGAGCTTGATTTACAACGGTGGCTCCGTGACGGCACAGTTGCATTCACGATGCATTCGTGAATTCGCTCGGGAACGTGACTGGAACGTCGAGCGTCCTCGCGCATTAGTCCGTTTGAAAAGCGTGAAATTATGTATTTTCGAACGGAGCGAGTGAACGGAGAAAGAGAGCCCCGGTAGGCTTTCGATTTCGTGCGCTCAAATTCTTCGGCGTTCTTGGAATATATAATTAACCCATTCGCGTAGAGAATTTTTCACGTTAAAAGGGCTGAAATCAAATTTCATGTAAAATATGTTTGGATATTGTGCACTGAAGAGTTGTGGTATGGGAAGAGGAGAAAATTTAGCAGACTGGCTTCTTTTTAATAGAAAACGTGTTTATTCATTTATTTAATTTTTTTTGTTAAAGGGAGATGATAATGTTTAGGGAGTGTCTTATCAGAATTATTTATTTAACCGAGGACATTATTATTATACACATTTTGTTCGTACAGTGAAGGGAATTGGTTCGGGTTACAGGTTCAGAAGTATAGAAAAATATTGTATAATATTGTAGAGTACTAAACACAGTTATATTAAGAGCATATGTTCCGTAGTAATGATCGCATTCGAATATATGAATTTAAAGGGAAGAAATTATATTAAACTCGCGATATGTATGATATCGGTTTTATATTCATACGAAAAGAATTCATTTCAACGAAATTTGGTTGTACCGTGTTTCATGTAACTACAATATGAAAACCGTCGACTAGGAACTAAAATATCACAAATATTCCAGATTATTTTCCATGCCGCAGAGCCTAGTATACTCGATGCCTGGCAAATCCATAAATATTCCCACTGTTACAAAAGAATAAACTCTTCGCGGTATCTTCCAATATCTATGCACTTCAAATATCCTGGCTTCAACGCGAACAAAGAATCCCTAAGGCCGCAGTACGATAAAAAGAAAAAAACGCTGAAATGAAACTAAAAAACACACCGTCTCTTACGACACTTCCAATTAACCACGTGTCTCATTACTCATCCAGGTGTAATCCTCGCTGGATTCACCGTTTCTTACCCACTACAATACTTCACACTGATTTTCCCATGCTTCCAGGGATTATGGAGCAGACGAGCGTTTCGGTATCGTCAATTTCCACAGGAAACCGGTTGGAAAAACTTTAATTGTAGGGAAGATACGTAGAAGTTTCGCCGGTGGTTTCCTGCGATATCAGATGGTTTCGTGGAAAGTTGAAAGGAAAGAAAGGAACGTACGGAAACTGGGTATTTTTCTCGATTGGGTGCAATCCGTGTAACGTTACAGAAAACCGGTGGAGAAGAAATGGATTTCGAGACCGCGGCGCATTAGGCGTCGAAGAAATTCATAGCCACGCGCACGCATACAGGTACAGGTACATTGGAGCTTGAATGAATGCGAAATATTAGCGTGCATAGCTGCGACCTGCTCGACGAGCTAAATTCAAGGCACAAAGGGCTTTGCCCGGGAAATTGGAATATCGAGATATCGGCGAATCTGGCCAGAAACGCGGCCAATACACGGTGCTTCGTTAATTGCCGGCGTCTTAATATTTCTATACTCGAGATAGGATGGTAGAGGGAAAAAGTTGGCCGAAAGACACCCTTTGTACATTTTTCTAAAGGGGGACGCCCGGCTTTCAACCACCGGCAACGACATTTTTAATTCTTTAGATGGAACTGTGCGACGAGAGGAGTTATGTATACCTTATACATTCTTTAACTTTTGTTTCCTGTTTTTTATTTGAGTACACATTTTTGTCGAATAATTAACCAAGTTATATTTTGTTGGATATATTTATTGTTGGATACATGGAAAAGGTATATGAATAATGTTATGCTTGATATAAACTTAATGTAACTTAATATAACTAATATAAGCTTAACGTGAAGTATCCTGGGAACAGGCTCGACGCACAGCATGGCGCTGTAGTAGTGAGGGCACGAGCAAAACCCCTTCATATTTTATACGGTTCTCCCCGAAGGATCTAGTTTAGTTATTTTAATATATCTCGTTGAATCGGTATTCAACACTATAAATAATTCTACAGTAATTTTTTCTTACCAACTCCATTTTGCCTCCCCCCACCCTCTTTCTCACCCTCTCACAGATATACGTTCGAAACAAGCAAGAGACTCCGGAAGCATTAAGAAGTCTCGCGCAGGTCGTGTGTTTCGTGTCGAAGTCCCGGGTGCATTATCTTCGAGATTGAAATACAGATTACTCGAGGACTTTCGGTTGAAATGTGTCAATGGTGTCGCAGCGTTCTCAGGCGGCCACAAAGGCGCTGTTCGACGCCCAAAGAAGAAAAGGAAATTGTTCGTGTGTCTGCCTGGAGCAGTGTGTCTTCGCGTGTGCCGAATTCGAGGCACTGATGCAAGGCAACGGGGGAATGATAAAGGGAGATGGACGTATATACATTAGAACCGATGAATGAAGACGCGACTTCCTCCGCGAGATTACGACGACCTCCCCTTTATTATCGTTCCGTGAGAAACGAACGGGAGAAACATTCGAAATATTACTTGCGCCGTCGCGACGCCTTCGAATCGTGAAGGGAATTCTAAGCTCGATGATTTACATTTCTATATTTTAACCCGGTTCTTGCGTCATGAATTGGAATTGCAGCGATGAGAGTGCAGTTGAATAATTTCGATTACCATTCGTTCTTATGGATGTTATTTGTATAAGCTGCTCTGCGGATATTATTATTATTATTATTAGACTACGATTTTGGTAACCGAGGTAAATTAATTATGTATTAACTAATTACAGTGCTAATTGCATTGGTATATTGGAGACGAGACTCCGAGAATAACATAAATACGCGAGTATTTAATATTAATTTAAATTTTGCAATTCATAATTGATTCTAGGAAAGAAACAGAATTTCGTAAATTATCAGAGTAATAACTTTTAATTTTTAATCAACGAGGCGACCGATTTTTCGAGCCAAAGGAATTAACATGACCGCGCGTTTCGAAATAGAGACCACCGTACAATCCAGTTATGCTGATCGATCGGGTCGACTGTTTCACTCGCCTACTTATTACGAGGAGATGAAGTAATTGTCGTAGGTGAACGAGAGGATGGTGAAATGGAAGTTCCCCGTATATCATTGCTCTCTATCCAATCTACTTAATATTATAACGGCAGTTGAACGTTCACTGAACGCAAGTAGAAACAGACGCGATGACTTAATCCGGTTAACACAGCCCTCGTGTTTTTCGCGTCTCTTTCCCACGCTGGAGAAGACTCTTGAAATTATGCTCGTAATAGCACCTGGACAACTGCTGCGTCTATATGGTACGCGATTCGGTTTAAAATCGAAACGACGGAAACCTAGATGAAATGGAAATTCTAAAAAATTGCAGATTTCTTTCTAATCCAAAATAGTAATGTCCAGTAAAAATATGAATTATACCCAAGCTATTGAATAATATATATTAAACGCAAGATTGAAATTTGTGGAAATTGAAAGAGGGATTCGCTGGTGTTTCAAGTTTCTCGCGATAATTTCAATCGGGACGAAAGGCGAAACTGTTCGAGTTTCATCATCTTAGAATAAACGCGGCTGCCGCGACAGATTCCCGTCGTCAAACCACTGAAACGTTTTTCACCAGCGGAATAGCGGGACGGAGGAAGGAAAATAAGAATCAAAAGGGAACGGACGGTTCTGCCCGATCAATCCGATAGACTCTAAGCGTACGCTAGAGAAAAGAGGAGAAAAAAATACGCCGAGGTCTCATTTTCCACGAGACTTTAAGCACTCGGAATTGTCGATTCGAATCCTCTGCAATCCCTCTGCCCTTCGTTCTCCTTTTCACCGCCACTGTTTGAGAGATTCGAACGGCGAGGCAGCGGAAAATTGTTGAATTTATTTTCGCTCAAACGGAATCGAATATTACCTGGACGAAAGGTCGAAGAAACTCCAGAGTGATCTGTTTCGCTGTGTAGTCGTATCGAGAATGGAAAGAAATCGTCGAACGAATCGTCGAACGATTTAATCGTTCCTTTTCTCCTCTGTGTATCGCGATAATCGTTTCGCTTAAAGGGGGACAAAGAAGGTTTCACGGCACGGATTGTCGTGAATAAGTGAGTTGGCTGGCTCGAAGAGTCAATCAGTGGTTGATCGATTGTCGAATGGATTTGCTTCCCTTCCAGTGTGCTTGTCGAGCTTCCCTTGGTATTAGAAAGTAAAACTGTTTGGTTTATTAGCGACAATGGGTGGTAACAAGTAGATTGGCAAGGGTTGCAGTAAAATTATTTTCTAGGAAGGGAGTAATTATTAAGAGGCTGTAAATGAAGAGTACGGAACAAAGTGTAAAATGAAACAGTAATATTTATTCAGTAGCAGGTAGACAGTATTTGTTGTAAATTAACTGATTTGTGAGTGAATAATATGCCTTACGGTGGTGCAGAATTAAATTAACTTATTCCCTGTGTAAGGGTTAAGTAAAGTTTGCACTTGAAACTCAACTTCGTGTTTCAAGTTACCTATTACTACTTTTCATCTGCCCACGAAGAACGTGCGTTCAATTATTTTTCCACAGTTCAGTCGAACGTAATAATAATTGCGCCAGCCAAGCACGAATCACAATAAACATTGTAAACGAATATATTTTACAGCAGGTAACAACTACTTTACACCTTGAACAAGTGAAACGATCACGGACATTTTAAGATTACCGAATCTTGCACGGTTCCAAGTCTCCTCCCACATTTTACGCTGCTCGCATTGGCTGCCAAAACTTCCAGGTCCAAGAATCTTCAACTTTCGCAACAATGTTCGGACAGCTAACGTTGCAGCTGATAGGTCATCAGAACTTTCGCGAAGTTAGTTCCACTCTGCTGCAGAATTTTATTTTTAACACGCTCCAACCCCTTACGCCACCCAACAATCTATACACTTCAGCCCCTCTTTGACGGCCCTAATACCGACGCGACACAATGAGAAATCGAAAGGAATAACAGGGGACAAGGTTATCGTTCAACCTCCGCGAATCTCATTTCCCAAATGTTCCACATATCTTCCACAAATTTCCACCGATAAGATTAATACGTAAATTCCATTTCTAAAACGGATTCCATCGTCGTTGCGGCTTCTCGACACTTGCTCCCAAGTATCATATAATGTTACCATAGGAGCAGGCCGGAGAAATAAAACGTGAAAAATTACGGTGCAATCTCTGCAACGGATACGCGTGTAGGTGTAGCTTTAGATTGCGCTGCTTTCTACCGCGTTATACACGATGATGGATGTACGAACTTCCGGTGGCTGGTGAGACGTGACGGCCGCGAATTCGGAAAATAAAAGAAAAGCGGGAAATGCAGGGGAAACGAAGGGTGAGCTTTGTATCCCTGGTATCCTTTTGTCCGACGATGAAGACACATCTCTGGGGACCGAGAGTAATGTCTAAAGGTGTGTGTTTAAATGGCTGGGTTAAATGTGCGACGAGTGTAGTCGTTTTTTCGAAGAATAGAGGTTTCTTTGATTTTTTTTTTTCGTTTTTGACGGGGTTATTGTGATTCGACAGGGCTTGTGCTGTGCTTAACTGGGAATAAGGGAAAGGGAGAAACGGTGTGCGAGGATGGTTGGTCCGTGGGTGTGAATGGAGCTTGATGAGCATTGTATGCAACCGTTTAGAAAATCTGAAGCGGTTGGAAAGGTCTGAGATAGTCTTGGCCTTGACTGCTTTCTATTTCAGGGATTAGACACTGGTCGTCTATCTGTAGCCTGGAATTTTTCGAGTCGGTTCTCTGTTAGTTAAAAATGTAGGTTCACAGCTTGAACGATCTATTGGAAATCCCTTTGTACCGTAGCTTCTGTTCTATTTGCTATTGTATAATTTAAAGGGGCTGATTAAAATTGTTGTTTGACCATTGAAAGACCTTCTGTAATGTAGAATTTTCTATCTTGGTATTTTTTCCAATAATGATAATTAGAAATATACGGAAGCATGAACATGGTATTTTGAAAGTTTTACAACGGCGCTTAAATTAATAAGAGTAATCAAATTAATCAAATTAATTTTTTCCACTTCGTGCCAGCCTTCGAAATTATTTTCACTCGATCGCAGGAATGAACAAGTACGATCGTAGTTTTTGAATTAAAATCCGAAACACAAATCATTCACCAATTATCCAAATAATTTCGGTCGTCGAGAACCATTCTCCAGAAAATTCGAGGACAAACGATTTTATTGGGCTGTTCGCTACAAATCGTTGAACCGGAATCCTCTGAACCGGTTAAAAAGTATCTTCCACGATATCGAAGCTATTCTCCCTCTATAGAGGCTCGATTTAATTGGCTCTACCGGCCAGATGACCCGCAATAAATCGTAGAAAGTACGTAACAGCGAAGCGTGCTCCAGAATTGCGAAAATCGATGCAAAATCGATACCGAAACAACGAAACGCGATAAAGTATCGCGTACGATTAATCTCGTCCATCGTGGAATTAAAAATCATTTCTAAAACTTCAATTTCTCCAGTACAAATACTGCATAAATGCGTATATCAATTTCTCCAATATTAATATAATCAAAACTGTACCCATTTTGCATGCCACAAATAATCTACAGTAAAAGGACCACGACGATCTAAAATTAAAACTCATACTCCGATCTACAATATTATAATCACATACACCTAATCGCTATTTCGATACACCAAATTAACAGACAGCAATATTGCCAACCACAACTACCTTTTAAACGGAGCCAGTTGCAATTACCCGTCCATCGAAACGCCGCCAAGTATGCAGTGCGAATGAAATGAGTTCGAATTAATCGTATGGCGAAACGTAAAATTATTCGCCCGTTTGGAGCGTCTCGACGTCGAGACGAATCGTTTCAGTGAACACGATGGCAAAAGCGACAAAGCTGCCTGTTACAGAATCGTTAGGTGTCGACGACAGAGAGCCAGCAAACCGGAAACAGTTGCCTGGAAGGGTCGATGCCTTTCGATGGTAATGCTCGAAAAGACAAACGATCGACGGTGTTCTGGCCGCTCTGGATAAAATACAGCCGGGCGTCCCGTTCCTTTTTCATTGGCGATCGATCATTATGATCGACGCTCTAATACTGCTCGGAGACGGCCAACGACACCCTCGAATATTTCTTCTCGTCGTGGTAATTTACGGAGCGAAGGAATGGAAATAAGGGTGCTGTCGGGAACCATGAAAAGACGCCACTGATGAGTCGAAAAGACGAGTGTTTCGGGGCGGAGATTATTTTTATTATCGCTATTATCATTATATTATTATTACTATTATCCTTTGGTTCTGGGATTTCAAGAAATTATGAATTTTATGAATGAAAATCATGAATCGGTTGATGGGGTAAAAAAGGGCGACGTGAATCTCGACTTTTTATTCGCGTGAAATGAAGGGCGTTCTCTCTTGGGGATGAACGTGACATACCTGGTTCCTTTTTGGATTATTTTTATTCTTAGTTTTATGGAACTTTTAAATCCACCAGGGCTAATTAATCTTGTAACGAAGTATTTTAATAATTTTACAGGTATTTAATTATCTCGGTTCGATAGCTTGATGTTTCATTAAACCTCGGGCAGTTTAATATCATTGGTTACTTCGCGTGCATGCAACATTTCAAATGGTACATTCATTAATGAGAAAATGATATTCTTCAGTTAATTCCAAATGAAATTAACCTCCCCGCGTAAACCAACTAATTATTACCATCTTCTACTTTTTCATCGAACAGCGTACATCCAATTAAGATCTTTATTAATACGAATTTCAACAATGGACAGGAATAAGAATGTCTTGAGATAAGAAGGGTTATTATTTGAAAATGTCCCTCGATGCAGAATTAAGTATAATCGATATTCCTCGAAAGGGAAATAGTGAAGCGTAATAATAGATTCAATGCTAAGTGGAATTATTGTCCGTGCTCCTTTGTTACATTTTTCTTTTTGTTTTATTTTGCAAGATCGCTATCGTTAGTGCAAGAAGAATGTTATATAACAAGCACTAAAATTTTCATTTGGAAAAAAAAAGCAGAAGCTTGTTCTATATTCGTTCCAGGGCTGCGAATGGCTGCGAATAGCCAATTGAGTCGTATAAATTTGTAACTACAAATGGAAATAGTATTAAGTGACCTCGATTGACAAGAAGGTAAAAGATCCGGTACCAATTCGAGGTTAGTTACCCGGTTATTAATATACGCCAATTGCTCGCTAGAAAGTTCAGTCTTCGTGCTGTAAAAAGGTGAAACAAGTTCACGTATCGAATTCTATTTTCGTGCACCGTCTTGTGCTACATTGTGAAAACCTGTGGAGCTCCTTTGTACCAGTGCGTTCATGCTAGATCCCCCCCTTGGAAAAGTTTTCCTCTATGAAATGAGGTAAGTCAAAAAGGAGGAAGACCATTGGATTCGGGCTTCATGGTATTATGTCCCGTTCTTTTTTAATTGGACCAGATTAACCCAAAATCGAGACTATTTAATCGTTTTTTAATGCTCCATTTGAAGCACTGTTTGTCAATTAAATGTTTTAAGATAAGCGCAACAATTTTCAATTGGTTTCGTAAGAAAATAAAATAGATAATACAAGCAATCGAATGATATTATATTATAGGACACATTGCTTTATTGTTTTTAAATGCACAGGTAACAAAGGGAAATCAAATATTTCCAAGCAGACGTCAGTGAAAATGAAAATGGATTTAATTTTCCATATGCACTTGCGCAACACTGTACAGAGCATATACTAATAAGTACATTCGCAAACACGCGTGTACACGCACACACGCGTTCTGCCCACGGAGAGTAAATAGACAAACACGTGCACTCCTGTAACTACGTACACGTGTTCGTGGCAGGCAGTGCATTATGAAATCGATTGAACATATTATTGTTAAATTACCGGTCTTCACTTTCGAAGAAGCAAACAGATATCCAGCTGAGCAAATGTCCCGAAGAACCATCGTCTCTGCTCAAAGAAATCGAACAGACGTGACGTTACAAAAGAGTCTGCAAACAGTGACGATCCGTCGAGAAAGATGCCAGAAATTATCTGGCTTTCCTACGGCCAGAAAAACCAGCAAAATTTCCGTATGACATGACGGAAATGTTCCATACCGAAATATTTCTGCGCCCCGTTCTATCCATTCCTTAAATTACGGTCACGTTAAATTTCACCCTTTCTGTGTTCGGAACTCGCGCGTGAAATCCCCTTTTTAAAATTACAATGGAAAACGCGGGACAGGAGGGAACGTGTGCCACTGTTCTCCAATTTTCACAGTGTACCACCCGAAACAAAAAGAGAAAAATAGAAAAGAAAGTGAAAGATTGCACGCATTGAAAACCGTGAAATAAAATCATCGAATAATTTGCATCGGGCAGTGGACGCAAATTGTTTCCGCCGTGCTCGGAGCAAAATATATCCTCGTCGCAGTGGAAGTGGTAGTTCGTAGAAAATGAACGTGGACTCGATTTCGATAGATTTAGAAAGGTCAATAATACGAGCCATCCATGATACTTGATTAAAGTGCTCTGTATTCACGAAGACCGCCGACGGACACGTGACATTTTAATTTTCCACCGTGAAGTGAAAGCCAACCCGGGCCCCGTTCGAAATCAACGCCAAGGACGAAGAATCGGCGCGGCGGGTGCCGCGTTTCAAAATCGAAACCGAACCGGCCAGAGTAAATAAGGGAAAACGAAAGCGGCGTTAAGCTACGATACGCAAATATGAATGCAAACATTGGCCGGCTGGCTCGGAAGCGGGTAAATTAGTTTCGGAGAAGCCTCGACAAACACGAGCCGAAGAGTGTTTTCGTTCGGTGGGATTGCTTCGACTTCTGGGTAATTAGTTTTCAATCAGCCCAATGTGGAAATCCTATTTTCACCGTATTTCAGAGAAACTAAAGGTTGTCTGACTTGTTGTTTCTCACTCGATCTCTTCGAAAGCTTTGGAAATAAAGAAGACCGAAAAATGAGCAACACTCGTACTAATAGATTTCGTGCTCGATCGAAATCGAACATTGTTTCGTTTATTCGACGCCGATTGTCGCGCAATCGAGCATGGTTTGCGCGAAATTTTCCGGCGCGATAAAATTACGTTTTTCAACGCCTCGCGAGCACCACGATCTAGCGTAATTATATACGCCCTCGATGACTGCAATTACATTCTAATTTCACGCAGTCGCGAACGCGTGTCTCGAATGTATAATACAAACGTTGCCGATGAAATAGTCCAATATCGTTTCTGTACCACCTGCGCCCATGAATTGGCCCCGCAACCGCCGCCATTTAATAAAAATAAATAAAATAAAACAGAAAGTAATAAAAATTATAAATCGTCGAATTTTGTCATCTTGCACCGCTGTCCAGGTACACTCGACTTGTTCACCGTTTCACGTACAAAGCCTCTGAACAACCACTGAGGCCTCCAGCCGGCGCGTTAACCTTTAACTTCCCAATTGAATTACCCGTGCAATTCATTCCACAGAATAAACTGCTTACGATAATAACAATAATAATACAAACAATAATACCAAAGAAACGAAGGAAGTGCCAGCCGTGCCAGAGGCCTCAGACACAACGACATAACACCGTCACGCGTCCCCATCGAATTCACCACATCCTGCTTATCATCCAGCGACAAAATAATAGCCCGTGAAACGTGCACACGTCCCAAGTGCGCGCGCACTCGTCAATGCATAATTCATATAACCGAAGCGGAAACGACGCCAGACAGTCCCTTAGCATCTGGCCAGAAGGTTGGCATCAGGATGTCGAGGCTGCTTGTTCTCTCGCTGATCATCCCAGTCTCCCTGTCGACGTTGTCCGCCGTAGAAGATGTGACATGCAGAGACAGGAACGACTACACGATCTGTCGTCGGGACGACGTCCTCCTGATCGTCAGCCAACAGGGAGGCACGAGCAGCCTGAACATCCACGATCTCAGCCTGGTCGAGGTCCACGAGGACGCGTTCAAGAATCTGTCGACCAGCAGACTCAGTCTGGGCCAAGGGAACCGAATATCCAGGCTAACGAGGGAGTCGTTCCGTGGCCTGGCCAATTTGGAGGAGCTTCATCTGGAGAACAACCGAGTCACGTTGAAGCCGGGCTTGTTCTCCGAGCTGAAGGAGCTGAAGGCTCTCTACCTGAACTTCAACAGGATCGACAGTGTCCCGGAGCTCGCGTTCGACGGCCTGCCGTTCTTGAAGTGGCTGTCGCTGCGCTACAATCACCTGGACGTCGTCGACGAAGGGATGTTCGTCGGGACGACCGATTCGTTGCGGTTTCTTCGTTTGGACAACAACAGGATCGCGACGGTCGTGCCGGGCGCCTTTGAGAAGCTGCACGAGGCCACCCATCTACATTTGGAGCACAATCTTCTCGACAAGATCCTGCCCGGCACGTTTCGCGGACTCGACAGACTGACCGCTCTGTTCCTGGACTACAACTCCTTAACCACGATCACGAAGGACTATTTCGATCAGCTGGCCTCGCTGCAGATGCTCGGTTTACAGTTCAACGAAATCACCTGGATCGAGAGCGGCGCTTTCGACGGCTTGATCAGTTTAAGGAAACTGAACTTGAGGAGGAACAGATTGACGCGTATCGGCGTTGGGATCTTCGACGGGCTGCCCAAATTGGACGATCTTGACTTGTCATATAATTTTATAAACATCGTCGAGCCCGGTGCGCTCAACGGCGGCAGTATAGAGTCGTTTCATTTCATTCACAACAATCTCAGCGACATCGACGAGAGCGTCGTCGGATTGCCGCACTCGGTTATGATCTACTTGTAAATCGTACGATTATTCTGGCAGTGTTCGATCGACGGAGATTCGAAGAAGTTCGATGGAATACAGCTACGATGACTCGAGACATAGAAGAATCGGCGGCAACGTTGAAGAAGCCCGGGTCAAATGGATCGCTAGTACGACCAAGTTGAAATCGTCAGATTTCATAGTTTCGCGGATCTACTCTAATCCGTGCCACCTGGGACGCTTTGACGACCGAACGATCAGCCTAGCTTCGACATCGCCCGGGTCAGATGTAGGACCATCTGCCACTGACTGGCTGGAAGATCGATGGAACTTCGGCTTGATTCACCATTGATTCCCTAGTTAGAATTTACATGCTGAGAAATATCGATGATGGTGTTAACCGTAGTTAAGTTGTGAATTCGACACTTTTCAATTGAGAAGGTAGAGCGACTAAACAGTGGAACGATACTTGTGGATTTGTTTCTATTATGATTTATTCCTTTTGCTGGTAATGGTGTGCAGAATATTGGTGAAGTGAACTTCAAGTAAATTTTTGTAAAACGAAGATGAGACCTTTATTCAACTTTACAATTGTTTTTTATATTTCTTTTTTTTCAAGGAAAGTGTTCTATGTAGATTTAGTTCTGAAGTCTGTAAATGCTGATTAAAATTAACGCCGAATTATGAATCGCAATGGGGGATGGCTCTTAAATATAAATCATCGTTAATCATTTTGGTTATATACTAAAAAGAAGGGGGTTGATACATCGATCGGCGAATGAAGATTTAAACAGAGTCGAGTGAAAAAGTATGTTTCTCCTATCGTAATTCATGCTGGCTGGAAATTCCCAAGCGTACAGTGTCCTCGTTTGCCGAGGAATAGTAATTAATGGTGGGATTTAGTCCCTGAAATTAGAGGTGTTCAAACCGCCTAAAACAGTCTAATTATATAAACCCTAGACTTACTCGAAAATGGAGTTCTTCTGTTATCCTTCTCCCTCTTTATAAAAATTCTAATATCAATGTGATTCTACAATATTATATGAAACAATGAATTTATGCAAATCGATAAACTCTCAATCATTAATTACTTTAAAATTGAAACATCCATACCATATTTCATGCTCACAGACATCTTCAAATATCCACTTCTTTTCGTAACTTATAATAGACACTTACTGTTCTGCGACAAAATTTCTGCTCATATTAATTTCTCGTGAAATATTATAAACCCTTGAACAGTACAAAGAAACCCTGCGGATTGCCATCATTTTACCAACTACGGATATAATCTATTTAACGACCAAACCTACAATCCAGTCACAATATAGCGAAA
Source organism: Nomada ferruginata (assembly GCA_963583965.1). NCBI lineage: Eukaryota > Metazoa > Arthropoda > Insecta > Hymenoptera > Apidae > Nomada > Nomada ferruginata. The sequence continues at coordinate 3,276,218 of OY757214.1, read as the reverse complement.
TATAAGAGGAAGCGTGCCAATAAATGAAACTAATCTGAAAAGAGGGCAATAGATTAAACGTACCCCGAAAAAAATAAAAAAGTCCCAAGCCTTTTTCTCCCCAAAGATTTCTTCCCCTCCCGGGTTTGCCATCGGATAAATTCGATTCCTGTTCCCGGTGCATAACGGTCAGACTCCTGTCACTTCCCACAGACCATACATTTCCTGTTAGCCATTGTTCCAAAGGAAACCCGGTGCTTTTTATGCCCCGGCCGGTTTATGACGGAAATAAAAGCAACGTCGCGGCGCGGCGTCTGCGTGAGGGCTGGCGCTTGTTTAGCGTAGTTACGCGCACTTCGGAAGCCTTTTAGCACACTCCAGTTACTCTGTTTCCCCGCAATTAAATCTTTTCGCTGGCCGCAATTCCGCCGTGCTGCGCGATTCCCACTCGTTCCCGCGGCTACGTTTGTCTTTGAGTGCTCGCACGGATCCTGTCTCGTTTCACGGGAATAAAATGGATGCGAGGGGGCAAAGGGGACCGGTTAATTGATGGAAGCTGCGAGGCCGTTAAGATTGCGACGTGTCGTGTTCACACTCCGTTAGGACGAAAGTGAAGGTATTATGTGGGAGAACGTGTGTATGTTGAAGACAGGCGAAGTGGTAAAATATACAATGAGAAATCTAAACTACCAACAATAATAATTATGCAGCAACTCCGTTTGTAAATGTAGAATTTTATTTCAGAAATGTGTTTCTAAGTGCAGAAATTTATTTCTGAATATAGGAATTTATTTCTAAATATAGAAATGGAGGTGCTGTATAATTATTATTGTTGGTAGTTTAATTTTTATGGGTACTAGAATTTATAATTCAATCCTGTCCCTCTGTTGCAAATTAATATTTAATAGAATGCGTGATTTTTATTTAGTTGCACTGTGAATTTAAGTATTGGCAGACTTTTAGAATAATGAAAGAAATATTTGCCGCTTCAACCACTTTCCTTTTAAATACTGTAAATCCTATTTAACCAAATAAAAGTAGTCTTTGCCAGTTTCCTTTACCAATCGTGGAGCAAAAAATGTTGGTCTTACGCGACTTCTCGAGCAGAGCTAAATTCAGTTAGAATTGATCAACTGTCTGTATTGCCAAATTGCCAAATCGACCACAATTATACAATGTTGAGAAAAAATAAATATCCCACACTGTACTACGAATCGTCGACAGTATTTAAAAAAAAACAGTGATAAGCACAATCAGATGAATCGGATATTATAATACCAGTAGCGTGACAAACAAAAATCCTGTCCCATTTCGACGATCAGGCATAGTATAACTGTTTGAAAAGGTGTGATGCCTCAAACGGGACCCAACCACGTTCGGTCTCGTTAGCTCGTTCCAACCTAAATGCGCCTTTGAAGTAGATACGCAAACGCTTCCCGAAATTAGGGCCATCAGGGACTAGGAATTTCATACTATGTATATTATTAGACACTCGATGTCAAGAGCAGTGCTAATATTTGCGGTAGTTCCGGCCAACCCTTTAACAGAGTCGTCCACTCGACCGTTTCTGCTTCTGTATGCGACTATGGGCGGCCATGGCCTGTTTGCACAGAAGACACCCATGGTTTTCGAAGCGTCACACTTTCTATCCAGTAGATACAACGTCAGGCGAGCGGACTAGTGGTTCGAGTAATTTGCGGCCAGACAAGAAATACCATGTGCGCCATTTTATTCTTCGTGGATCAGTAATATGGGGGAGAAAATTTTGTTAGATATTTCCCAAGCCAAATCAATGTTCCTTGGAAATAAATTTAATGCATCATTGCATTACTTTCTTTTTTATTAATTTTATGGAGGTGTACTGAAATGCTTTTTTTTATTCAACGAGTAAATTTTCTAGGATTTAGGATGATTCTTTTTAGGGCTTTAGGAACGTTAATTTTTAATTTAACGGATGCCTGTACGGAGATACGATAATTAGTAGATTGTGCGTGGATTTAAGGTATTACCATAGCAATTGATGACCCTCGCGTCCTTAATCGTTAGGCATTAAAGGGTTGGATATCGGAAATGAATCAATTAGGCGAATGGCATTCCTTGCTGCCGTTCGGCCGTCGTTATTAAACAGATTTAATTAATTAGTCACGACTAATTACCGCAAGTGATATTAATATTCTGGAGCGCAAGTGATATTAATAATTCAATTAGATTAATCCGAAATAAACCGAGATTAACTCAAGAAATTCTTCGTGTACACCAACTTCTTGAACCTCGTATATCCCTATATTTGCATTTAACATATTTTTATCGCCACAATTGAATGCACTCAGAATTTCTGCCCGATTATTCAAACCTTCTGCGACAAGAGCCTGTCTCTGCATCGAAATTTTGAATTGCACCGGGAAATCCGGCGGTATTCAAAGGGGCTGAGCCTTTATTCTAAATTGAATGAACAACATCCTCGCGATTCCGGCGGCAACGGCGACAGGGAGGCTGCTTTCGACGGTAACACTCTGATTCTTCGGGCATCGGGTGAACTAAAGGAGAAAACAGGTTTCACGAGAGCCAATTATGGTGCGGCACTGAGCGATCCCCCGTTGCAAGTTCAATGCTCGCAGCTAAACTTTCAGCGGAAAAAGCGTGCCGGCGAGAAACGGCATTGATTAATTTTTCTCTCATTAATAACAGACTCGCGAGCCAACTTCCCTCCACTTCGTCGGTCCTTCCGCCCGGCCATTTCAAATTCAACAACATTTTCTTTCCCTGCAAGCTCGTTTCCCCCTTCGCGGCAAACAAGACACGAGGCGAATCGGGAAAATTTACAAGCGCGAAAATTAATTCAACGGAAAATATTCGCGGGGATAAAAACCGTTCCGCACAATGAATACATTCGCGAAAAGTGAAAAGGAGAAAATGGAATCCGTGAAACTGGGCGCAGAATGCGGCCACGTTCGCGTAGAAGAAAGGGCGGGAAATTTTTAATCCCTCTTTAAACGCGGAGCCGCGCGTAAGTTGGCGCGAAGCAGCGGGAGAAAGAGAGGGAGATGGGGAGAAAAAAGAAGAGGGATATATTATAAAAGGGAAGAAAAGAAGGCAGAGTGGAGAAGGACGTGAAGGGTGTTTTATTTGCGCGGCTTAATATTCGAAGAAGTTGGAACCAATCCAGATTAAAAGGTACAGCCCCCGTTGGATTGTTATTAAAAGTCGCGCTGCAATTTCCTCGACCAGACTGTTCTGCCTGCTGGGAAAGTCTGCTAGACAGACAGACAGACAGATAGACAGACGTATATTATTATGCTAATTTATGGTTAATTTTATTCAGCGAGCTCCAATGATAGTTCCATTATTCTTTTTGCTCCAGAGGAGAAAAATACTTAACTTCTTCTTCTTTTCCTTTCTGTGTTTTCTCTTTTTGTCGGCAAGCTCGTGTGCCCGTGGAATCTCTACGAATTACAAAATGAACTCGTTCAGGAACGATCGACGAGCCCCCCGCGGCAATTTAATATTCAGCGAATCTGGAACTAATCCAGGGTGCCAGGTTCCGCGTGGCATTTTTGCAAAACGTGACTCTGCAATTTCCTTCGTGGGCACGATGCCGAGCATCCGACGCCTTAGCCCAATTTCCCTTTTCTCTAGTCTGGACATGGTGAATCCCGGACGAACGATTCTTTTTTCTCGGTTGGGATTTCTCGAACGATCTGTGGAGACGTCTTACCTTGATGATGGATCGATACGAGACTTTGAGGATTATTGATTTGTTAGATTGAATCGGTATTGGATATCTCTTTTATTTATTTTCGAAAAAGGTACATTAAAAAGTTGTGTGGAACAAAGACGGTCAAGTTTAACGGAATAATAATAATAATAATTATAATAATAATGGTACTATTTTGTTAGTATAATAATTGCAGCATCGTAATGGCAAATCTTGCCATAATGTTGTTAATTCTGTTCGATTCTAGAACGCAGAATTTGGGAATCGTAAATGGGTGAATAAATTGATTTGTGGGCCGAATTTGTGAGGGAATCGATTTCAAATTACTGCGCTTCGGTTTATAACAGCAATTAAGTTAATAACATATGTACAAATTCTTATGAACTAGTCGATTATATATTTGTGAAGCAAATAAGTTACGATAGGAATGGGAGTTTGATTTTAATTAGGAAATATCTGCGCCAAGCTGTAAGGAAAAATTTCATTCGAATTAACTAACGAAGTGAACATTAACTTCGTTTGCACGTTCGATATTAATTGGCCGGTTCGATGGAATCCCGATACTTTCACCTAGAGTTATCCTTCGATTTAACAGTGCCAGGTTGAAATTGATAACTTCCATCGTGAATAATTTTCAACCACGAGAGATGGTACAGCATTTGTATCGATAAATAATCAGGATACACACGATACTCCATTTGCTAACAAGAAGAACAAAAATATCAAAACGTCTATGACTTCGAGGCCTATAAAAAAATTATTACCGAGAACAGAACCGTCCTTCAAATTAAACTCTTTATCACAAGCACAATTATTAGATATTTCCTGAATTTATTGCACCCTGAAAAATATCCTGAAAACAAGCAAGGGCGTGATAAGGAACAAAAATTGCAGTGTACTAAGGGTAGTACATGAACCAGAAAATCTTGAGAATCCCCCACCCCATTTAATGAACATTATTCTAAAGAACATAATTCTGAAAAAAATCTCTCTCTCCCTCCCTTCCCTTCTTAACGATACCACATAAATTTCTCGTCTTTACATCGCGCAGTTAATTAAAAAAAAATGTACAAAAAAAGTAACCGTGCGAAGAAGACGAAATGAACTAACCGAAGAATCGTGCCTCCGCGGAAGAAATTAATAAAACACGAAACGAAGGAGGGGTTGGTTCCGCTGGTTCGTTCAGTGAATGCGACGGGAAGACAATGGCGGACGAAGAAAGGAAAAAGTGGTCGCCGATTAAGCTGACTACTGATAACGCTGCCAACCGAGGGAAGTCGCGTGGGAAATTGTGCATTTCAACCCCGAATGATTTAAACCTCGTTTAAAAGGTTTTAAGCGGTTTCATCAAATACGCGAGATAAATTACAACGTCGTCGTCGTCGTTGTGTTGACAGGATGCTGAAAATGAGAGAGGGGAAGGGTGAAGGTATCCGTCGAAGGGAGGGAGATGAAAAGGAGAAAAAAGTGTGGGTGGCTGGGCGGTGTATTGTCTGCGAATGCAATTGGAGGCTGTAAGATCGATTCGTGCCGGCGTAATATCTGCTTGGCGTGTAACAGAACGGGCACTGACACTAGTGTTGGCTCTTCCTTAACCCTTCAGGTAACACCGACCACTGTGTCGGATTTTTCGATTGTTTTCTTCCTTTTTTGTTCCGAATGAAATGGTAATATGGAGACTTTGCGAGTTTCTTTAGAAAAGTGGTTCCCAACCTGTGGATCGCGGAGCAGTTTCTGCGGGACTGCGTTTATTGCTTTTTTGTTGACGAATTTTTTAATAAATCAGTTAAATACGAGTATACTCGTATATTCAATATTTGTAAGCTAAGAATTTAATTCTGAAATATCTATAATACTTTTAATGCGATTCCATTACCTTATTTTTAGATTTCGCGAATATTACAAAACGGCGTAAGGGTTGAAAAAATGGTTACCGAACACCGCTTTGGAAAAAAATGAGACTTTTGATCGAAATGTTAATACAGTCGGACGTTTAGTTTTTAATTATTTGTTGGTCCTTGCGTAGAACGGCGCACCTTTGTATCCGACGCAGTTGCAATTAAAGGGTTGGGCGGTTCTGGCGCAGCTTAATTTATTTACAATTTATTTCTGAAGCTTCTAATTGACATTCGTGCAGAAATTTTCAGCGGGATGGACAAAAAACTGCGCAATGTGAAGCTCGTAACGCACAAGTGGTTATTAAAATTGGAAATAATAAATAGCCAGTGACCCATTAAGTGCTGCAGTATTATTGCATCGATATGACTCACGATATTGATAATTTCAAAGGAATCCGTGAATTGGCCGTGAATTCGTGGAATTACAAGGCGTATGTTTCAATACGAGGCAGATTATTGAAATTCATGGTGTGCTCGTTTTAATTGGCCGTTATTAAAAATCTCCATTGAATCGATATAGGAGAATGGAGCAGCTGGTACGAGAGCCTATTCATCCTATAGTGTGTATATCGCAACGAGAACGAAGAGGAAAATACACGTAACAGAATATTTATTCTGTGTTGCATTATTCTTGGTTTACGCAGCCTCGTCGAAGAAGACCATTATCGAAATCACGTGGCAACAGTTCTACATTCGGATCTAAAATCGATTAAAAAATACGTCTCAATTGTAAAAGCGAAACGCAGCATTATTCCCTATTTATTCTAATCCGAAATTGTGGGAAAAATTTGTATCAAATCAGGTGCAAGGGCTACTTTGTCGAAAGTTTAATCTATTATATTATAAATTATATCTAATATCGTCCAAATAATATTCCGCGGCTCCATCAATTTTACATGCACGATAATTGAATTCGAAAAGCCCCGTAAAAAGTAATGCAGAATCTATTTATTACATTACGTTTTAGCCCCCAAAAAAGGCTTCGAATTTCCCAACGCTGTTCTTGCAACCCAGCAATGCAATTACAAATAAATCTCGCTGAAAAAATGAACGAGTTACACAACTGGTCGCCGTATTACTGCACAGAGAGAGAGGGAATATTCTCAATTCGCATCAGCAGCGTGTTGAGGAATTAGAGGCAGACGCGGCGTAATAACAGGTTCATTCGAGATTCAAATTTCATCCGGGCTCCTCGACGCCGATTATATTCTGATCTCACGGAAACGCCGACAATTTAGACTATCCCAGCGTATTCAACGGTGGGCTGAGCCTCCGTTCTAAATATTCCGACAGAAATTGCTCGTAACCGAGCCGCTCTTGCACCGATACACGCGTTGCACGTCCGTGTCTATCCGTGGACTAATTAGGAACTTACATAGCCAACGCAACGACACCTGGGTCGTAGGTGAACGGGTTAAAATTATTTTTAGTTGAATTAAACAGGGGGTCCTGGTCACTGGATAGAACGATTCTCGTTGGTGATGCCCGTGCGACCGTTTTCATGGCACGAGACAGGACGACGCGTCAGGAATTTCGCGACCCCGTCGTAATTTCTATGGCGGGAAATAAATTTCGCCGTGAGGAAATTAAATTGGAAGGTCGGAATTCGACGACGCGGACATGTCTCGCCCCGGCGCTTTCAAGAACGCAATTTCGATGGCACACGGTGTACGAAAGTGTACAATACCTTTTCAGGTATGTTCACGCGATTGGTGTTAAATTTGATGAAAGAAATCGTCGCGCCCCATGGCGGGTGTCATTTTGGGAATACTGCGAGGCGCGGATGTAATTAAACTTCGAACGTAGGTATATGTGTGAAATATTTCATGCTTGAGAAAATGAAATTGCGTTACGTATTCTGAATTTCCAGTTGTTTCAGGACTATGGTCACAGTGTTGTGATCGTGCGTGTACTATTTGTGGGGCATTCGATGATATGAGCGATATTTATAAAGCTATTGTTGAACATATCGATTATATTATAACAATTTACTTAATAACGATCTGAATATACTTGTGTTTTAATGGTTTGTTGTTTGATCGATAGATTCGCAACGAGCACCTCAATATTGTTTTCCGGAATCACATATTACAGTCTTGTACTCTGCTTTAAATACTTTTGAATGTTTAAAATTGAATAATTAAAATCACGTATCGGTACCACTCTGTCTATAATGAAGTGACTCAGCCTGTATAGGGAAGTATCGTCCTACTACGATTTCTTTTTTTTTTTTTCGTATCACATAGTAGGACATTTTGGACACGAGCAAAACGTATTAAATACGTCCAAGGCGTGTTGAAATATTTATTCAGTATTGTGCACCACATTGTATGACTTACGACCAGAATCACGTATTACTACGTTCGAAGTATCATAATTTTGTATAGTCGCCAACGCTATGTTATATTAATGAGCCCCCGTTGTTCCGTGTCACGTAGGAGTACGTTTTCCATATCACGTATTACTACGTTCAAGCCGAGCTAAATTGTAACATTTTTCTAACGCCGTGCGACACATTCGTGACACGTAATTATGCAAATTCACGTGTCGCCGCGGTCAAAGTAATTACAAACGTTCCTCGATACTTTACTGTACTAATAGCAAAGAGTTCAAGTGAACTCTCCTGCCACTGGGTTTGTTTCCCTTTTTGTATATCAAAAGTTATTACTACCCTTAAACTATTACTAGTTTTCAACCAAATGAACATACGTCTCCAGTGCTGTACATATCATTCACGACGCGGATCTAAATTTTAGTCGACAGTCAACCCTTCGCATATTTTAACATATCATTACATGTATTATCACAGCAAATTATAATATGCATTATTAGTAACGCAATAAGTTATAACACACACTACGACATATCTCCATTCCCACCCCTCACAATTACCATCATTTAACCATAACAAAATCGTGACCAGACCACACCCATTTCATCTCACAATTCCCCAAAGCAATTAAAGTTTCAACAATAATCAAAAGACCGCGTAGGACAGTAAGAGAATAAAGTAGAAAAAGGCTAAAGCTCGATACAGTTGCATAATGGAAACCGATGCACCGAGCACCGGAGAATCTAGTTACTTTGCGTAACAAATTTAAATTCTCTATTGTCTCCGTATGGGCGGTAATTACCCAACGTCGACGTCTTTGCTGGACGCAAGCAATTCGTCAGGGCGGCTCGCTGTTTTATGGTCGGCTGCTCGTGCACAATGCATGCCCGCGAGCACCGGTAAATAATGCACCGGTACCACGTGCACCGGCCAGGTACTCACCGTTACGTAATTAATCGGTTTTTGTGTGCTCGGCAAGTCGGTGATATCGGTGGTACCGGATACGCCTGCGGCTACCTTCGATCGGTTTTATTCCTCCCTGGGTCATTCTTCACCTGACCGTGCGGGCGCCAAAGGCGATTTTAATCAATGAAGCTCGATAAAGGGATCGGTGCGTCGGCTGATTCGAGCATATCACGATGGGATTTATTATCGAATGATTAGACGTCGTTTCTTGGAGAATAAAATTATTTCTGTGTCATGGGAAATTACGAACTTCGGAAGAGTAATTTTAATTTTCATTTGGGAATGGAATTCGAGATTTCGAATGTTGACGACGAAAGAAAAATAATTATTTTAAATGTTCTTCAATTGGGGAATGATTGTTTGAAAAATCACCTATCGTCCACTCATTTTTGTGCCACTGATACAATACCTTTCCGACCCGATTCCCAGTGGCGATTGGTTGCGAAAGCGGAAGGTCTGCTTTGAAAAATGGAAGAACCAGCGATGCTTCATACACTTTTGTATATCAAACGGCTGTTCGAACGCGTGATAAATCCTCGCGGAGGTAACGATGGATACGACCTTACCGAAATAACGCCTCCCTTAAGGATATCTCCAGCTTTTTGCGGTAAAGTCAGACTTCGCGATCATTACAGCTTAATTTGTGCGCCCCAGATATTCAAACGCGAGCCGCCCTTTATCGCACAGTATACACACCACATTTCTAGCTGGATAAAGCATGGCGCAATTTTCTCGACATCCCTGAAGGAGCTATTAATATTTTACAGCTGCTCTCCTTTTTCTCCTTTCTTTTGGAAATGATTGATGATTATACGCTTTAACGTGAAAATGTATGGGATCCTTCTTACCGCTGTTTGAACAATGGAATATTGTATTCCATAGGAAGAGAGAAGTTGAATTCTGGAAATAAAATTCTGAAGGGACAATGGAAGAATATTTTATTAACAGCGATGAAAAGTTTCACTGTGACCAGATAAATGGCTGGTTAAATAGAAAACGTAGCAATGGATTTTTCTTCTTTAAGAAAACAACAAATTCTATCAACCTAATATCAATGCTATTTAATCGAGTATAACACGAAACATGAATTCCAATAAAAATTGCAATTGAAAAACAAAATTTCCCACCTAATTTTTCAGCAATAATTTTTGCACTGCTACTGTACTTCGATAACGAATAAATCAATTTCACGTAAAACCGACGATACTCCCAGATCCACCAAACGTACCAATTGACCCGCAGTAATACCAATTACCAAATACCATTAGAACACAGACATATGTATCCCATGGACTAACGTTCGCCTGGAACAATAACGAAGGAGTAACAAAAGCACGGGACAGGATCGAAGTTTCATCGCGAAAGTTCAGAAGAATGGAGATCCTCTCGGGGCCAGCTCGTGCGGTAATAATAATATCCGCGGAATCGTGCGGCAATGGCTTTTCACGCGGAAACTAAGAAGAGGACGAAAAGATTTCCCCGATGACGTCGCGTCGCTTAATTCTCAATGCACGAAAGATCATTCCCGGCGTCGCGTGAATGTTACACGAGAACGTATGAAGAATGGTGGTCCGTCAACGTTACCGATACCCCACGTCGAACCGACGAATATCGATCGTCCTGGATGCACAGAGAATTTCCTCGTCAAACGACGCGCTGCAACCGCACGATCACTGGACGCTTTTCGATCGGCAGAACTTCACCGTCTTCCACCGTTCTCTTCCGCGTCCACGAACTTTAGGGAGATTGAGGTATTTTAGGTAACTGCGAGTTCCACAATAGACGAAGGGGTTCGTGAAGATAGGGAGAGCGAGGGAGAGGGAGGAGGAGAGAGATTACGATGGGTGGACAGATAGCAGATAGGTCCAGGGTGAACTCTAATCGATGACGGGGTGGTCCCTTCCTGTCCACTCGACGTCGTGACGAGAATGGAAGGATTTTACGGGGAATCGAGTGAACCTTCGTTTTTTCAGACACTTAAACCTGTGCGTCGAATCTCGAATGGTAGAGTAGTTCTGCGAAATTTCTTTATTTCTTTATTTATTTATTTATCAACGGACCGAGGCCCTTTTTACATAAATGTTGACATAAAGAAGATTTTCCATAACATATAAAAGAAGAAGGGACATGCACAAATCGTCGTGATACAAAGGTATAACTTTATCCAATAATTCTGCGTAATTGACTTTTAAAAGTGAGTAAGGATCCACTGCAGATTGGCTTCCAAAGATGATAAGACATAGTTGCAATACACCGCTTGGTTTATAGATGTTGATCACTTGTTCATGAAACCATGTTGCTCTTCACATATGAACTGGTTTGTATACATCGGTCGCATCGGTAGATGGTGTAGTTATTTAAGCCTAGCTCACTGTCAGGAAAGCTATCGGTAAGCCAGGTTTGGGTTTTCGGAAATTCGGAAATTCCATGGGTGATTGATTCTTTCGAAGCTTCAAGTTATTTCGGCGTTTCATTTGGAACATTTATATCGATGGTGAAAATTGTAATTCAATGTACAATATCCTTTTTTCTTTTTGCCACGGTGAATTTGATTCGTCATAGGTACAGATTTTCGATTTCGAATGAATTACATTTGCTCTGCTGTTTCGAGCAGATTTGTAATGTTAAGTAATCTGGATTGAAAATAACTCGATCATAGTGCTATGCATGAAATGCGAATGAAATACAAGCTGGAATTACGCGAGTGGAAATAATGCATTTCCAATTATTAATTTAATAAAAAAGAAGTGGTGTACAAAACTTGATTTAAACAAATCCCCACAAAAGCATCCATTGGTTCGCGTTGGATTTTTGTACCTCGACATTCCAGCTACCTTGGCCGAACGACCGGACCGATTGAAAAATGGATACGATATCAAACATTCGGCGGTAACGAGCAAGTAATAATGTATATGTATGTGTGACTGTGTGTGTGTGGCACGTACAATCGCGACGCGTGGTTTGCACTGTGCATAGGGAACTACCGAAACAGGTCACCTGTTTCTCGATAGCTGTACGCATTTCTAGCGAACATTTTGTCATCCGAACGAGCGATTAACCCGAGCGATTCTATCGAATGAGTTTATTTCTTTTGCTTTGCTTCCCGGTTCACGGAATCGCATGGGGATAGAGAGTTGAGTTGGGAAGAAAGGGGAGACTGTTGAATCGTGGTTCATCAATTTTTCAGATTAATGCATCCGTGCGTTCAGATTAATGCAAACGTTTGCTTTGCGACCGAAATACGAGCGTGAATAATTTTTAGGGCATGACGAATGAATGGGAGGATTGTAATAATTTTTATACGCAAATACTATGAAGGTTTGAACGTTTTCGTCAGTAATAAAAAGGTTTTTCGTAGCTGATAATTTAAAAAAAATACCAATCTGCAAATGAGAAATTTACGGAAGGAGATTTCAATTAAATTCGAATGATAATCGTTGTTGCTATTCTGTGCTCGTATTTTTGTTACTCTCCTGCAGATCACGTAGTAAATACTACGTTGCTCCGTGCGTTGAGGGTTAAAGGTAACGTGCGCAATAGTTTCTTCTGTAGAATCGATCAGTGAAGGTGAACCACGTAGTATTACGTTGTCTGCGACGAAGTACGATTGCGATACTATAACTTTCTTCTATGGGGAACGATCAATGAATCATGGGACACTACGCTTCATTGATTACATTGACTGAATACTGTTCGAATCACGTAGTACACATTACGTTTTCCACAGTCGTATGATTCTCGATGTTCACCTGATTTAATAATACCATTGCACCACTTGTTATTCGAATCTAAAGGAATTATCTGAGACCACGAAGAAATCAATAACGCCGTTCAAGAATGTTTCACTTTATTGGCCCACCGTTAGTTTCGCATAGAAACCGTCAATTCATCAATTTAATGAAAATCCCACTCCGTATATTTCTCCAACGCGTCGCAGCGGCTTTACGCCTGTTGTACAAATGTAATGAAAAAGCGGCAGGTAGAAAAAAAGAAAGAAAAAGAGACAGAAATAAGAAGGAAACAAAAGAGGCTTCGGGAGTGGAAGAAGGAGCAGAAGAAGAAGCAACTTGTGCCCGTGGTCGAGGCGAACTTAGCACACACTCCATAGAGAGTGGAGCAGCGGGCAGACTGCTTCCGGTAATGAAACTCGACACGAAGAGGAAGTTCGAAAGAGAGAGGGACGCGACGGCAGGCACGCACGTGGGGACGTTGAACGGTCTAAGGGATGCTGGAGGGGATGCAGGAGGTTGAGGTCGCATTGATTTTGTCTAGACAGGGTGGAGACTAGCTGTGGTATCGTCCTTCGCTCACCGTTGATATTCCGGCATCCAGTGCGCTCGGTGCACGCATCTGCACCCTACCGAACCGCATTTCTCTTTCGGTCACAGTCGCGGCCATATTCGGTGTTGCACGCGACGACTCGTCCACCCCGTTTCGCTTTTCCGCTCTTATCCACGAATCGTTCGCCACCCCCGATCCATTTCCACCTTTCGACGACCGTTTATTGGGCGGCCCGCGAAGTGCGTCGGGGCATTATTCGCGAGTGAAAGTCGCTGCGTGAAACGCGAGTTCGATCCGTGCTGCGGAGTCCTCGCACTTTCACTTGGAAGTTCGTCGATAACATCTTTGGAAAAGTTGCGTGGAAAGGTGTGCGAGAGGAACGGTGGCCCGTCTACTGTGGGATTATGGATGTTAATTTTTTGTAAGCGGTAGGTGATAATGGGGAGCGACCTAGAGGACAGGTAATTCTCGTCTGCGTTTCAATCGTTGAGGAAACGTGAGAACGGCGTGGGTGAATATTATGCGTTTTATTTTGTTTTGTGGAAACGGACGTGCTGGTGAATAGGTGTGACTGTTGCTGAATGTAATTTAGTCAATGTTCTGTCTTCTTTCTTGTCCAGTTGAGGCAATTAGGGATTGTTTCGGTGTTTTGGTTAGTCGTCTGGTCATAATTGGCAAATAATGTGGCCAAATGTTTTGTTTAATTTTATGTTCTTTGGGTAATTTGGGTTTTTCACGAATAAAATTCACGTGAATTTCTTTCGCCAATATAAACATTGGCATGGCGCAACAAAATCTACTGATAATCTCAATATAATTTCCTATGTACTTTAGAAATGTTTGATTAAAAAATATTAATCTCTCAAATTAACAATTGATGATGAATAAGCGGTAAAAAGTGCTCTCACAGATTTTCTCGTGCAGTTTCGAATTTTTTCAATAAAAATATGAGTAACCTTGTCTTGTAATAATCAAACTGTATTAAATAGAATAAAAGAAAAAGAAACTGGGACGATTATTGAGAAAAAGATAATAGGAGACTTGAACTAAATAGATAGATCGGAAGCTTCGGGAAAAAGGGAGTAATTAAAACGAGATGTCTATCCAGATGTAGAGATATATGTACAGAATCGTAACTTGTATTTTATCATCGGCCGGCTAACGAGTTTCAGCTCGTTAAACGTCACGCTAATTGAGGACACAAAGAATCGGACGGGGCATGAGCCTGGCGGAAAAAGGAATATCATTTCTAGGAAAAGCCGCGTATTAATGCAAATTGCTGGTTTCGAGAGCATTTCCAAAAGCTACTCTCGCGACCGACGTGCATAAGTTGCCTTTAATTAAAATAACATTGCAGCTCTCCAGTAACGTATGAATGGCGATTGTGTTAATTTTAATAAATATTGTGGATACAACAAAATTGGAGTTACATTAATTAAATTTTTCAATTAACTATTTTCCTCGTGAACGAAGCAGCCCGGCGCCCTTAATTTTGCAAACGTGTATTGCATTCGACGTTTGGCAAACTATAAAAGCGATAGAAAAATATTGGGTTGAGAAACTTTCACTTGTAATTAAAATTAAAGTGATACTTGTACGGAGAATTTAACGTGTCGATATTGTTTGTTTAAAGGACAATTATGAAATCTAGAGAAGAAAATGATCTGTTTCTATTTCAATTGACGAAGCGTTCGCGCCAGAATGACTCCAATTACTCAGCCTTAAAAAGCTCGTTTCCCAGCAACGAACTTTTTCTTTGGCGGAAAAATTTTAGAGTTCATTAGTATTCATTAAAACATCGCAAGCAGCGTAAGCTCATTAAGATGTAAGTTATGAGGTTTCTCTTCCAAAGTCTCCTCCATGCTACATTCAATAATAATTATTGCGGCCCAAAGGCCGAACAGTTTCAGCCCCGTGAAAAACTTGGACTAATATCGGTCGAGTTGGAAAAGCCAAAGAAAAACGGGAACGCGAAACGAGAGCGACTAGTTTGAAATTAAAATATAAATAATATTTCTTTTCAATCGACGTGTAGAAAGATGCAATTACTCTGACGACTAATTCCGAATATTTATGTTTCTGTTACAGGGACCCCCTCGACTCCAATAATGCCAGGGGGTACACCTGGGACACCATCTTCTAAAACAAAGGTAAAAGGGCAATATTTCTTTACCGATTAAAATTCGATAGCATACCTTTCTGAATGAAATAATTAATCGAACACTTTCGTTTCGTAAATGTTAAGATATTTTTCACGAAGCTATAAATAATTTTTATGCAGAAATATTTATCAAATGATTATCGTGAAAATAAATAACAATTCATTTTCCCTTTTTTTAACTAAATCAATAATTCTTCTCAAATAAATAATACGTGTTCCAGGACAAAATAATGATGAGAACGAAGGTCGTGGTGGCTTTGTACCCTTTTCGAGCGATCGAAGGTGGCGACTTATCCCTCGAAAAGGTAAAGGAAATACGATTTCGTTTCTTCGAAAATTTATTTTAAAAAAAAAAAACAAATTACGTCCTGATTAAGAATACCAAACTATTTGTTCACTTCAAAACGAATTTCACGACGTTCCGAGCCGTGTGAAATATTTGATAAGCGATTAAACCATGGTAAAAGGATAGTAGCACATCTCGTTTAGCGAACGCTTTTACAATGCAGTTTTAATTGCATCGTAAGAAATCGGAAACCGCAATAAATCCCAGTTGAAACGGCAACTCGAATCGCAATGGAAGCAAACTGATTGTCGATATTCGATTCTGTACGGAACTTCTATATCCTTTCGTGCTTTGCAAAGGCGCGATAATTCCGTCTTTGCGAATAATCAAGTGCAAAGGAATCGAATCACATTGAATCACAGACAGCAGTAGAATTAATTAATATATTATTGATTAGTATGATTTAATATAGAGCATAGTAAGATCAAAATTTGTTTCGCCATGAGTTTAATTACCACGTTACCAAGCACTATATTATATTCCATTCGGTAGGATCAGCTATATGAAAAAGATAAGAAATAAAAGAGCTGATTATTCCAAAATTGTTGAAAAGAAATGTATCGAGGCATGAAAATATAAAAAGGTTAAAATCAAAGTAACATTCCCTTGCACGTCGTATCTAGGTAACTGTGGTACACTACGTAAATTATACCATCGAAGCAGAACCAAACTGAAGTGCACTAAATCAACCTGAATTCAATCGTATCACATAATACCATATAATATCGTGCCGAGCTATATAACACCAAAATCAATCCAAACGCACTATATCATTGGAAATCGAATCGAATCGTGCCACAGCAAACAGGCAAGTTGAGTCGCTGATATTGCACAGTATAGTAATTACAATGCAGCAATAAAATAATAATCACAACGATAGCAATAGTCTTAACAGATTAACAAAAAAAGACACGCCGTAACTTATAATAACTCGGAGTAAAAATTCGTGCAAAATGAAAAACTTTGCCTAAATATCACGGAAATTACGCCACACGCATCCACTTCGTTCCAATTTCCCCAAATCTCACCAATTTTTCTGATCCCCGAGGCTTCCACTCGAATCCACAAAAATATTGCACATAATCCGGAATATCGATCCCATTAATCTTCCAACAAGAATCCAGCCAACAGCCGCGTTTGTACATTTTCCACCTAAATTACCGCCGTACCGTTGAATACGTTTCAATTCAGCAAAGTTTAACCAGGGGATCACCCGCTTCCTAGTTCCTTTCTAATACACTCACTGGAGTGTGCGACCTTCTTAATCCTCGGTGCATGGCAACGCCGAAAGCTTCGAAACAAGCGTTATTAGATTTCCAAGTTTATGAGCGAGCTTTCGCGTGGCTGATTCCTGCGGTCGATTAACAGTCCCGATAGTGTCGCACGTCGATCACATTATCATCGACCTGGACACGGTGGCATCGTTGGAATTCCGTGGACACCGGTTATCCGCTAATATGCAGAGAAACCACCCTCGAAGCCCATTAATGCTCGAGAACGGAGAGACGGTTCGTGGCGTGTACCGTCCTCCTTAGTTAAAACGTTCTACCCAGCATATTTTTATTTTTTAGAATACGTTGACACACCTCAAGTTTCGCGAGTCTTTTAATCACTGAACAAAGTTAGAAAGCCCAGCGTGCTTCGCAGAGGTCCAAAGGCGGCCGAGGTTACTAATTTCAAAATTTTACTGTGTGTAGTGAATTGAGAATTCCCAGTTTCCCTAGCGTTCAAGTTGACGGAGAAAATATCTGACAAAATTTCCAATTTGTACAACAGAAAATAAATTAAATAATCCTCCGCTAACTATATATGATCTTTAAAAAAAAAAAAATACTATTATACCTTACCTAACCAAGTGCGCAATCTTTCGCAATGGCATCCAACATCACTAAAGAGATTTCTCGTTTAACAAATGCCTGAAATCTTATTCTGAGAAAACCTTCTTATATTTTCGTTAGGCTTTCATTCGATTGTACAATGGTCAGCCAAATCCGTGAATTATTTCGCGACAATTTGAGGAAGTGACTCGAATTCGAGTGCACAGACCTCCACAGAGAATCAAGGGACAAACAGGAGATCGACGAATAGAGATAGGAAAGGATATATCGAAATTGCGGTCCACGGTTGATGTGACGTCACTCGATTTTTGGCCGACGAGCAAAAAGCCTTTTGGAAGCTCGTCAAGGAACGCTGGAAGCTGGCGAAAATCGCTGAAAAGCTGTAGTTCCCTTGATATCGTTTCCGAATCTTCCAGGAACCACAGAAACCAGTTTCGACTTTCTTCTCTGATTGTTCGACGTTTCGAGTATTATATGTACTAGATGGAACAGCTTCGAGATTTAACTCTTTAAGCCTCTTTCCGGTTGAAAGTCGAGGATGAGAGAATAAGTTTAAAATGGTCTCATTTGCAGAATATCGTCTGCGAAACTTTTGACTCATTTTTTAACAAGTTTGTATGATAATTCATAAAAGATTTATGATAATTTCATTTTCAAGCATATCATGGAAAATTGTTTGCAGTAAAGTAGTTGGATTTATTTATAGAGAATCTCTTTCTTTTTACTATTTTATGCAGCACCGGTAAAGAGCAAATATGGCTCGATCGCTAGTTTTTTTAATATTTTCCTTCTGATGTGTGAATTTATAAAACACCATCTTCTTAACCATTTCTTCCGATAATTGAAAAACCAATTGTTTTTATATGTTTCGCAGAAGAGAGTATTTGTCTAATTATTCAGAGACTTTATCAGGATTAGGAAAGGTTCGAATCTTCAGAAGTAATCGAATCGCTCACCAACCTCCCCCTTTTTTCCTTTTTCCTTTATCTGTTGTTTCGTCCCTGGAAATCTGGACTTGAAAGCACAGTGTTCGACCGTGGGGACACCGTTCCTTTCCTCGCTTTAAATTACTTTCTTATCGTCGAAATTTTCCCCGAGTGCTCGATCCAGGGACCATCGTGCGTCGGATAGATCTCGGTCAGTGGATCCAGCAGATTAGTATCTGAATTAAACGAACCTACGGATCGGTCAGCGTTAAAATTCGCACACTTATTACTAATTCGATTCTCTGGATATTGCGATATCTTTTTTTTTTATCTCTACCTTGCCCCTCCCTTATTTAAAAGATAATTAATATCGATGGAGGATATCAAAATGAAGTTCAATTACGTTTCAGGGTGCAGAGTACGAGGTGTTGGATGATTCTCAGGAGCATTGGTGGAAAGTCAAAGATGGGCATGGGTATGTAAGAATCGAATAGAAATAAGATCAAGAGAAATGTGTTAAGTATTGAAAAACATTTCAACTTCATGCAATTCGTATACTGTGTTGATCGGGCGTATCTATAAATGATCAGGAATTAATCAAATTAACAATCCCACGACATTATTTGCACGAATCAAAGAACACAGTATCTATTTTTTCAATAAATCACTAACCATTCACGTCTTACCAAATATCAACCCCAAGCAATTCTCATCCCGAGCTATAATTCATAGCCCTACAATATATTGTACTTGCTGTTCAAATTTTGTTCGATGCATTTGAAAATTAATTAGAAAGTTAACTAATCCAGTCACACCGTTGATCAACCATGATTAATCTACAAATTTAATCTATCTTCATCAATTACAGTACCATGATTCTAACTTTGCAATTAGGATTAGCACCGTCTGAAGTCTATATTTTCTTAACAACTTGCACGTTCAGCGATCGAAAGCTTTTAAAGGCTTATGTTCGCCTCTTCGTGTTCCTTGATCGCTCCTTAGCATGGCCGAAAGCGGATCAGGTCTACGAGTTCGTTGGCCGGCAATTTCACTCGTGAACACTCTAAGAAGACACGTGCCAAAGAAATACGAGCCAAGGGGATTTGGTACAAAATCTAACACAGAATCCATACTTGTCTGACGTCTAATAAAACGTTTCAGGCTAATACATTCGTGGCATAACAGAATATAAATCACGATTTTCCTTTCAGGTCTATTGGATACATTCCCAGTAACTATGTGAAGGAAAAGGAACTGCTGGGACTTCAGAAATATGAGTGAGGACAATAAAACGAAAATTACGAAATCATTCATGGAGTTACCGGTTAATTGAAACGTGGCGTTTGTCAAATTTCAGGTGGTACGTGGGCGATATGTCCAGGCAACGCGCAGAATCATTGCTCAAACAAGAGGATAAGGAAGGGTGTTTCGTCGTTCGTAATTCGTCTACCAAAGGACTCTACACACTTTCCCTCTACACTAAAGTGTAAGAATTTCCGTGCAATCCATCAACGATTTAATTTAACATCCTGCTGTTAAAGTAATTAATAATTGTAAGAAATCCTGATATTGTTATAGGCCGCATCCACACGTAAAACATTATCACATCAAGCAGAACACCAGAGGAGAGTTTTATCTGTCCGAGAAGCATTGCTGCGGTTCGATACCAGACTTGGTGAATTATCACAGGCACAACAGCGGTGGCTTGGCCAGCCGATTGAAAACCAGTCCTTGTGATCGTCCTGTACCGCCAACTGCTGGCCTCAGTCATGGTCTGTAATTCTATATCGATGTCTATCCCTTCTGTATCAGTTTCCTGAAAGCACCTGCCGTTTCAGTTAGTCTCCAATTAACCAGAAAACGAGTTGGTGGTCCCCTTTTTAGAATACTCACGCGAGCTCTTTGATTTACAGACAAGTGGGAGATCGATCCAGCGGAGTTGCATTTCTTGGAGGAACTTGGTTCTGGACAGTTCGGGGTGGTACGAAGAGGAAAATGGCGTGGCTCGATTGACGTTGCAGTAAAAATGATGAAGGAAGGTACTATGTCTGAGGATGACTTCATAGAGGAAGCTAAAGTGATGACGTGAGTTAATAACGAAGACAAGCAATTAAAACATAAATATATCGACTACGCGGAGCGTTGGAATTGATGAAGATTGTATTGCTTTTGCGCAGGAAACTTCAGCATCAGAACTTGGTCCAGCTGTATGGTGTTTGCAGTAAGGACAGGCCAATATACATTGTCACTGAATACATGCGGCACGGATCTCTGCTCAATTACCTCCGCCGTCATGAAGCAACACTTGGTGCCAACGTTGGCCTTCTTCTAGACATGTGTATACAGGTAAAATCTATCAACGAGCATCTCACTATTCTTTATCTTAATTAATATGCTTTATAAGATTAATTTCAGCGACTGTGATTACAGGTCTGCAAAGGTATGGCTTACTTGGAGAGGCATAATTACATTCATAGAGATCTTGCAGCACGCAATTGTCTAGTGGGATCCGAGAACGTAGTGAAAGTTGCAGATTTTGGATTGGCAAGGTAAAGACCTCTTTTTTTTTAACGTTAAAAAGTTCTACTATATTCACGTGCTGTTTATAAATATTTGTTAAACTTGCCTCCAGGTATGTACTGGACGATCAGTACACAAGTAGCGGTGGCACCAAATTCCCAATCAAATGGGCCCCGCCGGAAGTGCTGAATTATACCCGCTTCAGCTCCAAATCAGATGTCTGGGCTTATGGGGTACTTATGTGGGAAGTGTTCACATGTGGAAAGATGCCTTATGGTCGCCTAAAGAATGCCGAAGTTGCAGAAAGAGTGCAACGAGGAATCATATTGGAAAGACCTAAGGCCTGCTTCAAGGAAGTCTACGAGGTTCGTCATAATTGTTCGCAATACAGTATACAAAAAATATTCGTCATACATAATCCACATTTTAATACATATTGCCAGTGTCATTGAGCGTATAAAACACACGTTAGCCTTACACAACAAAAAAAAACAATTAATTCATCTTTTTCATTTGTTCTTCAGATAATGCGAAAATGCTGGGCCCATTGCCCGGAAGTACGACCATCCTTCCGCGTACTGAAGGAACAGCTAATCAGCGTGTCTCAAGGTCTGCTCAATGATTGACTCAACCTTCTACGGTGTATGCGCCTATCGTCGCCTTCGAGCCGGTCAATGCAAGCGGCAAAGTCTCCATCGCTCGAGCGATCGCCCTCGATTTTACCATCGTCCAACTCGTCGTCGTCGTACAACTCAGCAACACTACCGTCGTCGCGTAAAACACGTGCACCAGCCTCTCTACCGCCCTCGGTCGATTTTCTACATCTCTCGTCATCCACGTGTAAATTGAAAAAAGAAGGTTCATCCTCGCCGAGTACACTCGGCCACCAACCTAGTCAACCATCATCAAGCTCGTCGAACGTTTGTGACATTTGCAGTTCCTACGGACACCCGTGGATTGAAATTTGCAAGGCGATACGAGCCACTAAAGGCAAATAGATTGTGTGTGTGTCCCGAAGTATGTGTGTCGATTTCTCAACGATTGTACTAAGGCAGCTTACAAAACGGAAGAAAGGAAACGAAAAAAAGAAAGAGAAAAGAAAAAAGAAAGCAAGAAGCATTAATACATTATTTGACCCCTGCATTACGGCAACCCTTCTCTCCGTCGACACTGTCGCGCTCTATACACCATCGTCCCCTCCCCCCTCCGACTCTTTAACAATTTTGTCTAAATTTCCTGAAACCTTAACTATAAATATTTTAGACGTTGTTTTGTTGGCGTGGAACGTAAACGATCCGAGTGCGTGATGTTATTGTGTGTTTCTCGGATGCTAAATAGTTTCTACGAATCCTCCACCCCCGAATCTCCCCCCATCCAGCAACCCTTTTAGCAATCCATCATGAGTTTCAGAGTATCTGTTCCATGCAACGATACGAATGCATTTACAAATAGAACAGTAGTATTTATTGACCGTCCTTTAAACAGGATATAACTAGTAAGTTGTGATTTTTCCGTAGAAACATATACTGTCCTTTTGTTATTGACTTTTTAACGAGTACAGTTTAAACGTAACTCCACGAACGAGAACATTATTTCTGCTTGATAAGTGAATTTAATAAATGAATGTCTCACTTGTGTATTATATACTATGACAATTTAATAAAATAGAATAAAGAAAAATAACGTGTCTGCTGTTGATGGAACTTTTTTTCCAGATTTTGGATCCCCGTGTTACAGGACGGGGGAAGCTGTGCATTAATTTGATTTATTTTTTTGATTTGATTCGAATTTTTCTCAAGATGCTGTACTGTATTACATATAATTCCATTAATTTGAATTATTTTCTCTCAAATAAATTAGTAGTCTAAATAGTAGTCTGCATGTAATCGCAAATTATTTAAATTTCGGCGCCCTCTATTTCGAGTGTCACTTGCGAGCACTTCCAAACGATAGTTCGATGTACCAGGGGTAGAGAAATATCGCTGGTCAGCACTAGCGATAGTTTCCGATATTAGTAACCATCGACCATCGATAGTTATCGATAGTGATGGAACGTGATACACATAAATACATGTAAATAGTAACAAGGATATAAAATTGTTTAAATTGCAGATTCTTGCGTACGCAAGATCACACAGAAAGTGTTTAATCACAAAATACTATCGCTATCGTCAGTTATAGAACAACTGTCTATCATGAAATTACCAAACATTTTTAAATTCGCGGCATTACGAATATCTACCCACATTTTCGATAACTATCGATAGTAAACATATATTATCGATAGTTTCCGATAGTAGCAAACATCGATAATATCGATAGTGCCATCGATATTTCTCCACGACTACACCACTACGCTGTATGCACAAGTAGAGTCGGACAGTTGTTAACCTAGAAAATTTTCGACAAACTTTACAAATTCTGTACATTTTAATATAATTAATAAACGCAATGAATATGTAATAACCAGTTGTATTCTGTAAGAATTATTATTCTCTTGCTTCAACAACACGTCATAATAAAATAAAGAAAAATTAAAGTGTTCGTATATAACAGTACACTATACTTGTTATGATCAGTTTTCAATCACGAAATGCTGTTATCTCCAAAGTAAATAAACGATAAGGATGCGTTTTCTTACCAGCTTTACTATTATTAAGTGCCAGAGGTAATAATTGTAGAAAGAACAAATCGTGCAAAATAAATCATTTTGATAAACATCATTTAATCATTATCTATTTACAATAATGTATACATTGAAAATATAGCTTCTCTCAAATAGATCTTTATCATTCTACGATATTACTTTTTTAGAGAACAGATTACAAGACATTTCTCTGCCATGGTAAATCCATTAGTCGCTGTGTGTCAAATGACATCAACTGGCGATAAAGAGAGAAATTTGCAAACTGTACGCGAACTTAGCGAGAAAGCTAAATGCAAGTCCGCTTGCGTAAGTATAAAAGTATATTCGACCGATTTGGCACAAAGATAAATCGAAATTGAACCTTCCCCGTACCTTCGCAGATTGCATTCTTTCCCGAAGCGTGCGATTATTTAGCTGATAATAAAAAAGACATAGTAGCCATGGCGCAACCATTGGATGGTTCAATAGTATCGAGCTACAAAGAAATTGCCAAAACGAATAAAATTTGGTTGTCCTTGGGCGGATTGCACGAAGCAGTAAGAAGCAACAATATTGCAATGCCTCTTGCGTCATTTATTTGTTTCTTTTTTTATTCAAATCATATTTATAGTTGAGCGATAAAGAAAATCATATAAGCAACACTCATATAGTAATAAACAGCGAAGGGGAAATGGTCGGTGCCTATCGCAAAATGCATTTATTTGATATGGACAATAAGAATACAGGAGTTAGATTGATGGAATCAGATTACGTTTTACCCGGTAACAAAATCGAACCTCCCATATCAACACCAATTGGTAAATTGGCGCTTAGCATTGTATCCTTTATATCCATTATATTATTCACGTTTAGATATAAACAAATATTTCAACTTAACAGTAGTAACTACAGTGCTACGATATGCGTTTCCCTGAACTGTCCCTTTCACTGAGAAATATGGGAGCAGAGATATTAACTTATCCATCAGCATTTACGTACCAAACAGGTGCCGCACATTGGGAAGTATTACTACGCACTAGAGCCATAGAAACACAGTGTTATGTTATAGCTGCAGCGCAGACTGGTACGCATAATAAAAAGAGAGTTAGCTGGGGTCATGCAATGGTAAATATATTTATAGAAATATACGCTATTCTTGCAATAGTAAATACAGTTATTAACGGTAGGTGTAAATATTTTGTTAGATCATCGATCCATGGGGAACAGTCGTTGCTCAATGCAGTGAGAAAACTGATATGGCTTTAGCAGAAATCGATTTAGACCTTTTGCAACAAATTCGGGCAAATATGCCGTGTGAAAATCATCGTCGTGCAGATTTGTATCCGAAAATGGAACCCTTGTAAAGATTAGCATAAATAATGCGTAGACACAATTGTATACATATATCTGTATTAAATTTTATTTACCGATCATTTTATGTTTTATACAGCAAACACTCGTGCTAAATTCAAGGTCATAACTTGCTACAAACAGAAATTGAAAATTTAACCGTATTACAGCATTTAGTATACAGATATAAAACAAGCATTTATTATAATACACTTTATTGTACATACTGTTTAATAACTTATTAATATTAAATATGAATGTCACTTTGTACCGTAAAAATATAGGATAGGTGGAAACGTATTGCTACCTAGGTGAAGAATGCTTGCACGTACGGAACTAAAAGTGTAAGCTACAGAAAAGTGGTGTTTCAAATATTCTGATAAAACGTAAAATAATATTATAAAGAATTTCATAAATAACAGATTACTCATGGTGCTAATTCGAGCTATTAATTTATTTAGTATTTTCTTTTAAAATGTCAATAATTTTTCCAAAATGGCACATGCTATATCTGTAGATATAGATGTAATATTTTTCTATTATTTGCTACCTGTAAAACAGAAACAGATTATTAAAATTGGAAAAGTAATGTGAAAATATATTGTGACAGCCAATTGTATACATACTTTCACTTAAATCTGCTCTTTGAGATCCTATAAGGTCCGATTCGACCCCTTGCAATGCCCAATGATGTTCATATATTTCCAATGCTTCCCATTCGGATTTAAAAGCAGCTTTGGGATCCGGCGGCATTGACATTGCTGCGCCTGACACTTGGTCCTGTAAAAGTCTGGACGCATCGGCAGCATTGCTTTCTCCAAGTACCAATGTATAAATGGAACGTAATCCAAACACGTTAAGGAAATACCAAGACGCAGATGACACCCATGCGGCGTCGAGAGTTACCAATTCGATACCACGTTGTAACATTGGTTTAAAACGTAAAGTCAATGGAAACGGCACTTTCGCTGTAAAAGAATAAATATATATATTCGTTTGAAAATATTAATTGATAGAAAAAGAATTCTCTTGACGCGCATAGAATGTTCTGAACACATTGTGCTCACTTGTGACAAAGCCGGAAAACATCCAATTAATCCAGCCACCTATTAACACCATCGGTAAAACATTAGTTACGTTTCCTTTTAACATATCAGTCATCATGTTGGGATCTGTCATTGGATTTTGTGACACGGGTGCACGCTTCTGTGTTTTAAAGTACCCTGTTTCTTCGTTGTTAAAAAAATGCTTCCTAATAGTAAATGCCACTTTCGGAATATATTGACCATTCTCTCGAAGAAGTCGAGAGCGTATCATCACTTGACTGAAAAGAACGGAAATGATGTATAAACTGTATGTAAACATTTTGGCTCGAAGCACAATAATTATTGAAGGAAATCAATCACCTGTCTTGCACTTGATGAACCTCGACCTTTTTCTGTGAAGCAAGTAGTATCGAAACATAATGTCGAATAATACCCACAAGGAACGTAATTACAACAATAGGCAGAAACACCCATCCACGAATGTTTGAGTCCAAAAGCAACTCTGCCATACTACTTGCCACTACACCGAAATTTACACGGAAGAAAGAAGAATGGGAAGAAAACTAAACAGCCTGAAGGATATCTTACGAAGGTGAGAATACGTGAGAATTAATGCCGATTGTATACAGGTGGAGACCTCTGCGAGACATAGTATAGAAATAGTGATTTATGTTCCGACGGTAATCAAGTGTGACGTTTGCCGGCATCGCCTTAGTTAGACGTATTGATTTAGGATCGTCGTCGGTAAAGAGAACGCCCTCCATACGTTCCTCTTCTAATTCTATTTCTAAGCGTCTGAAGTTGGTACGCAGGATTCGTACCTTGGCCACTTCCTATATACATGTATATAAGTTGCGATCCCTAAATCCTTGCGTCTGGGGCAGGAATCGACTGCAGCCCTACTGATGAATCTAGGCGGTCGATTCCGAGACGAAACGCACATTCAAATCCAAATATCCTTTTTCCTTCCTCGACATGCCTTCTCACCCCGGAGAAATTACGGTCCTTTTCAAGTTGTTGCCGCGGCGGGCCGGGTGACGTGGCAAGATCCCCCTACATTACGTCCCACCTTAGGGCCGGGACAGAACACCCTGCTTCTTATGTAGACACCCTTCTGTTTTCTGACGCTTTCCAGATAATTCATTAGTAACATAAATCATATATGTTTCGCCTAGAGAAGTACATTTTCTTATTTCTCAAGAAGCCCTCTTTTTTATATTTGAAATACCCGTGTATATATCTTTTAATTCATAAATTAATTAATATCTGTAAAGATGTACTTGAATCTACGCGGGTCTCTGCCATATCTACAGTGCCTGCTATGGTTTCGCCATCTATACAGAACTCCTTGAAACCACTCGTGCTTGCTATGGTAGTTCCATCTATACAGAACGCCTTGAAACTACTCACACCCCTTACTTACCTTAAGTGTAGATATGGCAGAGGCCCGAGTAGTTTTAGTCACATCTGTATAGATGGCGATACTAATGACTCTAGATAAAGCAGACATATATACAGTTTCGAATAGTTCTGTATAGATGGCGAAATTAAAGGCCACTTAGGGTGTAGGTAAGACAGGGCTGCGAGTGGTACATAAATATAAGCACCTGTTTGTCAATAGCGGTGCGATAAAGTTTATAAAATTTGGTTATTTATGTCTTCATTTATAAAATGAAGTTAATAATGCTCGAAAATCGTTTCGTACTCTCATTTTCATATGAATAAAGTGTTACCAAACACGGGATTACAATCTACATTAAAATTAATATGTGTAGTAACATTGTAAGTTCCATTGTTCATTTCCTTGTACGACAGTCAAGATCTTTAACAAAGGTAAATACATCTACGAATATTGTATTCCTCATTTCGGTCTCACAGCAATGAAAGTTGGGCTTAGTGTACACATAACCTATCTTTACTATACTACCTTAACTCTTGCACTGTCATCTTCCGTTTTCCTCTTCGTCTTCATACCTTCTCTGCCTTACGTATTACACTATTTCATATCTCTTATTACATTATCTCTATTACACATCTCTCCTTTTCCTCCCTGTTTCATTTTAAACTCCTAAGTTATCTTTATATCCTATTATCTCTATCTCCGTAGATCCTGTTAACAGGTTCTAACCTTCCAAATTTTGTCTGCACGGGTCACATCTTTTGTTCTTCTCCTTCTCCCAATATTTATTTCATCCTTTAATGCTTTTGCATCTATCCCCGTATTATTAATTGCCGATTGTGCCATCTTCCGTTCTTACTTAGGTACTTTTGTAATGTTGCTCTTATAATATATTCAAGCATTTCATTATATCTTGCGTCCTTTATTTTTCTGTTTCATTCCTGCTGTTGTATTTCATAGTCTCTTCGTTTAAGGCTGTGCGCTAATTCCTTTACTTCCAATTTCATTAAATTCTTTCTTACGAGACTCATTCCATTCCTTTTTAAATAATCATTTCTTTCGCTAATGCTTTTGGTTTGGCCCTCCCTTTTTCCTTCTGTTTCCTGTTACATACTTACTAATATATGTTTTGTGTGTGCAGGTGGTGGAGGCAAAGAGTAACGAGCATCGACTGGCATTTCTCGTCGTGCATAGGCGCAAGAAAGAAGATAGAAGAACTTTTGCCAGATACTTCAGTTATCCTTTAGTTATAGTAAAGCGATTTATAGAAATAGTTTGTAACTATTAGCGCATAAGCTTAATTTAGAACAATTGTGTAATTAACTGTTCTATGTAGCTAGTGTATACTTTATTTTATATTCAGTTTATTTGGTAGATCTTGTACAAACTTTAATACTACTTATATTAGTATTACAAGTTCTACTAAATATGCTAAATGTAAAATGAGAGGTATAATAAATAATTTACGTATGCACAAGCTACACAATTGCTGTAATTTAAAATGTATAAGCTTCTGCATATGAAGTATTTAATTTTAATATAAGTTCTATCTGTAAGATATATTGTAAATTAACTTCAAACAATAGCTTGTAAGTATTAGATTATTTATGTTTATAGTATTTGTTATGCTACATAAATGTTAGTTGTGACTTGATACAATATTTAGTTGTACGATCTATTGTAAATAGATATAAAAGAATAGTTCATAAGGATTAGCTTGTAAATTTGGACTACAACATTTTTGTAACTTGTATCTTCATTGATTAGTTTAAATAAATGTTCAATGAAAAGAACTCGACTGCTCTTCTTATTTTCACACCTTAACAATCCTTAAAAGAACCTAATTCCAATTCCTTATACAAGAAGTACCGTGGGCGAACTTGAAATGGAAAGTTCTAAAGCGGGAACTTGCCAAAATGGCCCTATACGTTATTAAATTTGGAAGCAGCAAATTCTAAGTCCTCACTTCTTGCAAAATTGGATAGCAGAAGTCCAAAAAATTAAGAGCTCGGAAATTCCTGGAACGTGACGTCATTTCTTAGAACTGCCGAGATCGAATACCTCCTCGCACATCATATTCTCCTGATACAAATCCACGATTTTCAGCAAGATATTTTTAGCAGAAACTCGGAAATTTCAGCGCACGGAAATTCCTGGAATGTGACGTCATTTCTGATAACGAATACCTCCTCGCATATCATATTCTCCTGATACAAATCCACGATTTTCAGCGAGATATTTTTGGCAGAATCTCGAAAATTTTGCGCTCGGAAATTCCTGGAATGTGACGTCATTTCTTAGAACGAATACCTCCTTGCATATCATATTCTCCTGATACAAATCCAAGATTTTCGGCACTTAAATTTCTACTGAAAATCGTGGATTTGTATTAGGAGAATATGATGTGCAAGGAGGTATTCGATCCCGGCAGTTCTTGGAAATGACGTCACGTTCCAGGAATTTCCGAGCGCAAAATTTCTGAGTTTCTGGCAAAAATATCTCGCCGAAAATCGTAGATTTGTATTAGGAGAATATGATGTGCGAGGAGGTATTCGACTTCACCAATTCTTGGAAATGACGTCACGTTCCAGGAATTTCCGAGCGCTTAATTTTCTAGACTTCTACCAAGATATTTTGTAATGAAGACTTTAAAAATGATGTTATTTCCACGAATTTCTTGCAGCCAAGTTTAATAACGTATAGGCAATTTTTACAAGTTTCTCGCTTGTGAACTTTGCATTTAAAGTTCGTCCACGGTACTTCTTGTGTAAGGATTTGGAATTAGGTTCTTTCAAGGATTGGTAAGGTAATATAAAAAGAGCAGTGGAATTCTTTTCATTTAAAGTTTATTTAAACTAATCAATGAAGATACAAGTTACAAAAATGTAATTCAGTTTTACAAGCTAATTCTAATGAACTATATTATATATTTATATCCTTTATATCTATTTACAATAGATCGTACAACTAAAACTAGTATTAATACTAAACTAACATTTAGGTAATATAAAAAATACTATAAACATAAATAATCTAATACTTATAAACTATTCTTTAAAGTTAATTTACAATATATCTTATAGATACAAAATATTTTTAAATTACAGCAATTGTGTAACTGGTGCATATGTAAATTATTTATTATATCTTTCATTTTATATTTAGCATATTTAGTAGAACTTGTAATACTAATATAAGTAGTATTAAAGTTTGTACAAGATCTACCAAATAAACTGAATATAAAATAAAAGATATAATAAATATACATAACAGTTAATTAGACAATTGTTCTAAATTAATCTTATGCGCTAGTAGTTACAAACTAGTTTTATAAACCAATTTACTATAACTAAAGTATGTGGCAGGAGTTATTCGCTATTCTTTCTTGCTTTTATGCATGATGAGATGCACTGGCTAATACTGCTTACTCTTTGGATGCGAAACCTGTACACACAAAAAATATATTAATAAGTGTGTAACAGGTGAAAGGAACATTGTTAAGGGATAGTTAGAAGAAAAGAAAATAGGGAAAGACCACACAAAAAGTATAAGAAAAAGGGGAGGTTATTTAAAAAGGAATGGAATGAATCAAACATGAATGAATTTGATGAAAAGAGAAGTAAAGAAAGTGATGGAGAGCCTTAAAGACTAAATGTATAATCGAAATGAAATAAGGGGATAAGTAATGAGATAATGTATAAAGTAGAGAAGGTTTGTAAGAAAGAGTGGAGGAGAGGAATGCATAAGTTAAGACATTAAACTAAAGTTGGGTTATATGTACACTAAGTCGAAATTTCATAGCTGTGAGGTCGACAAAAAAAAGGAATAACTATTGTTAGTATGTAATTATTACACGCAGGAAGATTTATTGAAAGAAAAATATATTTAGACACGTGTTACACTTACATCAGCCTTCGTTGCATACACCTTCCAATCCCACAAAACCAATTTAATATAACTGAACTATATGGCGAGAGTTATTCTTTCTTCCTCCTTCTTTTTATGCGCAATGACAATTGGCGGTCAATGCTCCTTATCTTTTGCCTACAAAATCTACGCACACAAAAAATATATTAGTAAGTACATGACAGGAGATAGAAAGATTCTTAAATGCTATTTAGTCGAAAAAGAAAGTAGGGCGGGCCAAACTAGAAGCATAAGAGAAAGAGTCTTTTAGAACGAGTGCAAGAATACTAAATTTGATAAGAACGGAACTAAAGGATCTAACGGAGAGCCTTCAAAGAAAAATACAAGAAGCAAGATATAATGAAAGGTTTAAATGTATTAAAACGGGAGCAATACGTCAGTACCAAAGTAAAGAGGGAACAGGAAAGAGTCAGCAATTAATAGCGCAGAAATGACTTAGGAATTTGTAATGAAATAGAAAGGAAATGAAAAGATGTGTAATAGACGTGCGATAAAGAGACAAGAAATAGTGCGATGCATAAGGTGGAGAAGGTATGAAAAGAAAGAGGGAAACAGAAGATGAGAGTGGAAGAGTTCATATAGTATTGCAAAGATAGGTTATATGTACACTAACCAAACTTTCATTGCTGCGAGACCGAAATAAAGAATAATACTGCTATTAGTATGCATTTATGGCCTGCTGGAAATTTGTTTAAAGAAAAATACTCACAAATGTATTTAACTTTGCTAAAGAGCTCAATTGTTGTAGACTAAAATGAACAATGGAACTTACAATGTTACCGTACATATAAATTTTAATTGAGATTGTAACACTGCGTTTGCTAACACTTTATTGATATGTAAATGAGAGTACAAAACGATTTTCGAGCATTATCAACTTCATTTTATGAATGAAAACATAAATAGCCAAATTTTATGAACTTTATCGCGCCGCTATTTATAAACAGGTGCTTGAATTTACGTACCACTCGCATCCCTGTCTTACCTACACTCAAAGTGGGCTTTAATTTCGCCATCTATACAGAACTGCTCGAAACTGTATATATGTCTACTTTATCTAGAGTCATTACTATCGCCATCTATACAGATGTGACTAAAACTATTCGGGCCTCTGCCATATCTACACTTATGGTAAGTAAGGGGTGTGAGTAGTTTCAAGGCGTCCCGTATAGATGGAACTACCATAGCAAGCGCGAGTGGTTTCAAGGAGTTCTGTATAGATGGCGAAACCATAGCAGGCACTGTAGATATGGCAGAGACCCGCGTAGATTCAAGTATATCTTTGCAGATATTAATTAATTTATGAAATAAAATATGCAGATGGGTATTTGATTTATGAAAGAGAAGGCTTCGTGGAGAATAAGAAAATGTAGTCCTCAAAGCGAAACATATATGAGTTATCTTACTAAAGAATTATCTCTAGAGCGTCAGAAAACAGAAGAATCTACATAACAAGCAGGGTAATAAATAATACAACATATTTACAGCTACAAATAATTAAATTTAGTTATTCCTGTAGTAAATTTAATTTTACTAATAATTCATTATTATTCTTTCAATAAATTTAATTTTACTAGTGATCGAATATATTCGCTATGTAGGTACAAAAATGGAACCGGGAATTCCGTTATTATAATAAATATATTAAATGATTATTCTTAATTGGCAACAGATGTTTCTTTATTTTTATTTAATATGATATACTTTATTCAATAATTAAATAATATATCACGCGTTTTTATTATATTTATTCCTTTGCGATTTTTTCTTATCTCGACCACGCGCAGCTTCTGTTATATTAATCGTTTTCACGACATCTATATTTTGATTCAACTCTTTTAATTCTTGCAAAGCTCGTTTAGCTAATTTTCCTTCCGGCGTGTCTGCGGGTTCCAATAGAAGCATTGTCAATGATTTCTTTAACAGACTTCCTGCTTCCTCATGGCGTGGGACTAATTCGACAGTAGAAATATCCCGTGCAGAATACGCACGATTTGCTAATATTACTAATGGTAAATGCATTTCGTACAACATTATTCCTAAAAAAAAAAGGAAAATTCAATGTCAATAAATAGCATTTAATGATATAGATAATTATACAAATAAAGCGAAATTAAATCAGCAACGTGCTTAAAAATCTTCTGTTTTAATATTCGAATAAACGTACCTTTCAGCCGCGATATTCCTGGCTCAACGATCTCTAAAACATTATACATTTCTTTACACATATCCAACATTCTTTGCAAAAGTTTTGTTGACGGACTCGGTGCTGCCACTTCTTTTCTATACGCGGCTAGCAATTTTTGTTTCAAGGAGAGCATTAAATAGTGATTCGGATGAAGAGATCTGGACAGTTTCTTATATAGACTCTCAGTACCCTTGAAACAAATAAATAACGATTATTGAGGAAACAATAAATGTGCAAACTTAAAAGATTAATTAACTATAGCGATTTCCAACCGGTGTGCCATGAGAGATTCACAGATATGTTCCAAATTGTTTAATACCAATTAATATGATGTGGCAGCAATAATTAGAAGTAAGTTATAAATAGTCTTGAGCACTATTGTCTTTTATTACGAAGTGTCATAAGTGAATAAGGTTTTAAAAAGGTTTTTCTTAAAAAGAAATGATGTACATATATACTTTATTGTTAGATCGCTGAAGAAATATAAATATATTCTTTCGCGCGCCTTGGAATTTTGAGAATTAGTTTATGCGCTTCGTGATATAAAAAAGGGATTGAAAATCACTTATCTTCTATCATTGGATCATCGATAAATACATACTTTAACATCTAATTCATCTAAGTCATCGGTCAATGTCCTAGTTATGCTTAAAGTAGCTTTCACAAGACGACCGCCGATGCAACTTCGGCATTTGTCACATTGCCATTTAGTGTCCTTCGCGTATGGAAGATTTGTCAAAGGATTCTGCATCCCTATGTAACCTTTCCTGCATTTTGGGCATAAAACGCTGCTCATATAAGAACCCATCTCGAAAGGATCTCTGCATAATGAACATTCGCAATCGAAGTACTTTCCTCCTCGTAAATGTTCCCTTCTACCTAAAGTTCCCTGACAATGAAATGCATAAGTAGGAAAATATAATAATATATATTATAATATGTATAAAAACATACTATATGTTATAATACCCTTATGATATTAACTAATTAACAGAAGGCTCAAAGTCGATGGATTTTACTTTGAAATATAGCAAATGGCATAGAAAAAGTTTGTACGAACCAAAAGTGACGACGTGTAATTAAAAAATATCGTTTCGCCCTGTTTGATGGGTAGACTGGCGTATATAGTGAGCTGAAAATTGTTGTCCACCGTTAGGTGGGTGTTTCCCCTGCAATCGTGAGCCATCAGGGAGGCTTCCACATATAAACCGAGTAAAAGAAGCCTATCCAGGCCTCCTGGAGATCTCAACTCGAAGGTATTCACGTCTAGAATTCCGCACAGCTGTTGTAATTGTTCTGAGACAGACGAGTCGTCTTCGGGGACTAGATGCAACGATTTCATTACCTGTTTGCAAGGAACAATATGATTTTATTGGCTGTTAATATAGTTTCTCCAGGGTTTGTTTCTCTTAATTTACTTGCATTTACGACGTTCATTTCTCTGTCCATCCAAACAGACGTGTTTCTTCTCTTATCCATGTGGGCTTCCATAGGTTCGATCCGTTTCCAGAATTCTGGATCTGTTTGTTTTAAAAGCCATAATCTTAGAGGCAATAATATTCCAATGATGTCCTCTGCATTGCTGGTTGTTAGGTTTGTAGTATTTTTTAGAATTTCACATTCGTACAGTGCGTGATGCTTCGATTGATTCTAACACAATAAATTATATGTAATTCATTATAATAGACTAAAAGCAATCAGTAATTTAGTGCGAATTGATTTTAAATAGTCTCTGATATACCTGTATCTTTACAATATTTATTCTATTAATGTTTGATATATTCTTTTATTTATTATTGAATTTATTACCTCGCACGCGGTGCCGCACAAAGGTGCAACATTGCATTTGGAGCAAACGTATTGCTTTCTCGCCTTTTCTTTCGATAATAAACGCAAACACGCGAAACAAACATAATCTTTGCTAGAAGTTATCGGGCCAACTGCAATTGGTGTTTCCCGTAGTATCACTTCTCCTGCTGATAAATTTTTGGCTGCCTGTAAATACCTTCAGGGAAAAATAATATATGACATATTACAAAATATAATGTGGTTACATGAAAAAATAAATGAAATAAAGATAAGCTTCAAAGATAAGCTTCCAGCTGGATGCTGGACAAAAGTATTGGCACAGTACATATTCAGATTTAGTATAAAAGTAATACATAATTAATAAAAGTACACGTATTATACAGGCACTATATACCTGGATAAAAATTTTCAATGAGGATATATTTAAATGTATAGTACATTTTTATTAGTTATGTGTTATCTATTTTGTTCATGAATAATAGGCAAGTAAGATAATATAAATAATGATCATTATAAAAGAAAAGGAAGAACTTTTCCCCATTACTGTATTGCTAGTTTGACAATTGCATAGATAAGTATACGATACCATTAGACGTGTTAAATGAATCCTGACGTATATAATTTTGTATGTTTATACCTGCCGAAATTCTCTGAGCGAGCAACGTTGTACTTTAACTTAGGAATCGGAGCGCTGTTCGATAATCCCTCCATCGTCATATTTCACTAATACTTTTTTTCGTGGATTACTCGAACTGAATAATACCGATTTCATAAGAAACTAGTAGCACTTATACCCGTGAGAGTATCGTGGTATCGTACATTTCTTACGGTAAGTAACTGACACCGAAATGCAGGAAGTTGAAGCGGGAGCCGTCTCTCTTTGGTACTTCAGATACGCTATATTAATAGAAGTCGTAGTGTAGCGCGTGCATGACGAGTACTCGCGACAAAACAATGCGTGGGTATTGCATTCTTTAATACGCACGTACAACATTAAATGATTATTGGTATTCTCGATAACTTTCGGTTCACGTTTGTTTCGTTTCCGTCGAAACTTTTAATCGTACAGGATTCGTGCAAATGGAAACGATCAAACGTGCAATAAGAATCATTATCGAGAAGGAAACTGTAACATTGTCATTCTCGATTTTTCTTTATATCGCGATAAGCATTCTTTTCGAATTAAATTGCATCGATCAGTGTTTATTTCGTTAATTAATTTCCTAATTTCTTACAACTAGCAGGTTGGGTTTGGTCGTTTATATATTTATTACAATTACACGTAGTCTGACGAACTATATAACACGCTTATAGAAAATATCACATATTAACAGCAAACGCTTATAATTCATTGATCGATTGTTCGAGTTGAACCAAGGATTCTTTAGCAACCAGACCTATTTCACCCTCTGGTGTATCCGGCGGTTCCAAGCACAAAATTGTTGCCGCTTCTTTCAAAATATTGAGGGCCTCGATCATTTTCGACTTTAATCCCGCCTCGTTTATTACCCCGGCGTTCCACTGTGTTTTAGCGACAAAAAGCAGGGGTGCATGGAGTTCGTATAACGCCATTCCTGTGACGACAGAAATGAAATATTGCCATTTAATGATTCAATAGAAACGTACGATAATAAATTACGAAATTATAATTACAATTATATCATATATACTATGTTATATATTGTATATAAATGATCAAGTATGACATAGACACAGGACAATAAATTATATTAAACGTTTCAAAAACAATAAAAATAGCAGGTACATATACATCATTACCTCTTATGCGAGAACAGCCAGGTTCTATGACGTCCAATACTTGTAGTAGTAACCTACACATATCGATTTTGTGCTCTAACACGATGTCCGGTAAATCGTCTAAAAGATACTCGTCGACACGCCCATACATTTGTGTCAACGAGTGTCTAAAATAAAAATTGTTATTCATTTATTATAAATAGTTGTTTGAATTGCTTGAAAGGATGGCGAATTAAGAGTCTATTAATCACGACAGTTCTTCAACACTTGATTTACCAAGTTCTGTTTGCTTGAATAAAATTAAACTTACCTCAGCATACTGAGGAAAGCATGCTGTGGATGCAAAACGGACCGATACTTTCTCATAACTGTCTCTCTTGCTTCGATGGCATCCGCACCATCGGCACCGCTGATCGTTTCCACTGCATCAACTTCCGCTTGTATAATTTGAAATACTTTTCGTACGGCTGGTCCCGTGGTTGTGAATTCACAATGCGTACATTTCCACGAACTTTCCGGATCTACGTAAAGTTACGATTAATATATTAGTAATCTTAAATTTATCAGTGCAGCTGTACGAAAATTTTCTTTTTGTGTTTGTATAGAAATAAAGTTTTCGTTTTTGTAATTATTATAGTATCAACTCTATGCATATATTTTTTCTGTAATTTTATAAGAGATTCAGAGCCCTACATTGGATAACTTTTATATTAATAATTGCATTAAAAACCCAAGAAAGATACGCAACGGAATGAAGGATACTATTAAATCATTTAA
Source organism: Nomada ferruginata (assembly GCA_963583965.1). Lineage (NCBI taxonomy): Eukaryota > Metazoa > Arthropoda > Insecta > Hymenoptera > Apidae > Nomada > Nomada ferruginata. The sequence continues at coordinate 3,238,376 of OY757214.1, read as the reverse complement.
TTACAAAATATTAATTGCTTTAATGCGAAATTGTAAATTTAGGCAGGTGGCTTTAATAATTTGAACCGCCACTCTGCACGTCGATGGCAGGTAAATTGATCTCCAAATAAATACCAAGAGAATCCAAAGATAATACGATTCCGTTGTCGCACTTGTTGCATTTCAACGAAGACATATGTGTTCCAAGTTCTGTAGGATCTGAACATCTTGGACAGGCGCAGGAAAAGTGTTTTCCTTCGCGAAGGTGTTCTCTTCTCAACATCGTCGGAAGTAGCGAATGTGCATAACTTCCGTAAAGTTCACCGCCCGCAGGTACGTGCACCGTGGTACGCAATCGCACTCTTAAAATAAAACAGAAAAATACGAAGGATAATTGATTTGAGCTTGATTAATTGTTGGACAATTTGAATATCTTCTAGAAAACAATTTATGTTTTATATCTCTACCTGTAATCAGTTGGCGAAATGCTGTGGCACGTGTTAGAGACACACGAATGATTCATTAGAGCGACTGTAGGATAAAGAGCTCTCGCGCTAAACCCTTTCGCGGTTCGAATTTCGAAAGAGTTGATTTCCAAAATTCCACAGGCTGTTTGAATTTGTTCCTCGGAGAATCTGACAACGGGGAGCATAATGATTTGATTGCGTTAGAGCGATGCAAATATAACTAATCACCTTTGCAATAAAAAATTATTAAATGACAATCACCTATTTAATTTCAATTGTTTCCTAATATAGTCCACCACGTTCGCCTGATCAGATTTCCAATGCTCCTTCTGGCATCTTATCTTATTGTGAGCTTCCATATCCTTTACCTCGTTATTCCATCTCTCAGGATTTTTCTCTGATTCTAGGAGCAATCTTAACGGCGTTATACATTCCAACTGGGGGACACCGTTCTCGTTCACTTCTTCCAAAGCAGCCTGTACGTTGAACTTCTCGTTGACTTGGGCGAATACCTACGAATAAAGCGCACGAATAGCGTAACTTGAAAAATACTTGCAAAATTATTCCTCGGTTTGCTTTCGAATTATTTTCATTCGCGTACGCGTGCGAATTGACTGTATGTATATCCATTCTTATTACAATACTATGAAATGTTTGGAGGCAAGTGCTAAATACAGAAAGTAAAAGGTACTAATTATTTCTATTTGTTTTTTATTTCGTTCATTCGTACCTGACATTCGTAATCTTTATGTTGCGGTTGGTTTTCGCATTCCGTGGAACAAACAGGCCAACCGCATCGCGAGCAAAGATATTTATCGGCCGACAGAGGCCAGGGGGTATAACAGGAAAGGCACAGGGGGTATGTAAACGACTTCGGTCCAACCACAAATGGCATCTCAGTGACGATTTCATCGCCTGCTTCCAATTCCTTGTTAGCCACCATATATCTGAAAAAATTATCGTGCAAAGTTTATTGAAATAGTTCGCGTTTCAAGTGCGAGAGAATTGATTGACGAATATTTATTTGCACTGTAACAAATGCGTTATTTTTCTTCTTCTTTTTATTTAAATATATATTAATTTTGGAGTGCAATTTGTTTTACATACCTCCCTACTTTATCGCTTTGAAGAACTTTAAACGTCGCCGTGCATTTGCCCGCTAACGTCGATGCTCCCTGTTAAAAGAAATATTCCCAATGAATTTGTAATATATTTTCGGGGTTGAAAAATTGATTTGAAGTGAAAAAAATTGCACAAGATTGTGCAGTCTGCGGTTATATACGTATGAACATAAATCAATTTAGTGCATCGATTTCGTAACACTAACATTACATATACTTCGTACTTTAGACTGCGTCCGTCTTGTTCTTTGATAATGTGCGATAAATTAATTTTATTTGACTAATTAAATGTTGCAACATACCGAGCTGTGTTGAGACATAATTGGTCAACGATCGACGGTATCAATATTGACACCTGAAGAACTTTGTCAAATTTTTCTCGTGTCGCGCGCTCTCCTCACGTTCGGGCCGAATTCCCCGATCTACGAACGCGGAAGGATGCAAACAGACTGAAAATTAAATCTATACGAACGTTTATATATATAATCGTCTTATTAAAAATATACTATCACGCGAAGACTGCCAAAAGTCTAAATGTCAATAAGATCTAGACGGTACTGGCATCGTCTTTCGTTAAGAGTTTCGGCTCGTTTAGAAATTGTATAGTCGTCTATTGCATATGGCTACCAATCTATTTTCGGGCCTCAAAACGTGCAGAAAGATCCAGCCGTTTCTGTGACTTAGCGAGATAAATTGAAAAGCAAAAAGATGAAAGTACTTCTGTAAATAACGAATAGACCAAACTGGACGTTTTAATATCTTTCCCGTTGTAGTATTGCATCGTTGGTATTTTTTTTGTATGCGATAGAAAACTACGAATTGAATCAACAATTTTTGAATGCGCTTCAATTGCAAATTTAATAAAATACGAGAAACAGACGTTTCGAGGCTAGACGTTCTTTTTACCATATCTTTGGATATTAAAGATTTAAAAGAACCTCAATTATTGTGGTGTTATAGCAATTAAAAGAAGATGTACCTTTAGTCAAAATTGATGTTTTACTGCAAAGCAATTGTAAAGCTATTGTAAAGCAAAATTTAAATCTGCAATTTAAGTCCCCTTTTTTTATTGCATGTGCTGGTTTATTCCAATACTTTTTATTTAGTTGTCAATAGAGGACCATATTTATAACGTTATTTATAATACATTTACGTTCTATTTATTCATGCGGTGAACATATATTTTTATAAATTATATATAAAATAAATGTATCTTTAAACAATCTTTAACAGTACTGTATATATAAAATTGAAATAGAAATATACTAATACGATAACGAAAGCAAGTTAATCGTTTCCCAAGTATATGATTAATCATTGGAAATATAAGGGTTTTATTAATCAATGATCTAACTACCTATGATTTTCGATTATCAATTAAACCTTTCATCCTCTTTTTCTGCATATCTAAAAAATGACGGGGGTTTCCCATTTTTTCATATTCTTATCTTTTTCTCGACGCTCAATAAACGATACCGGGTGATCGGGATATATGCAAAATCCACGCCTATGAGGGTGAACTTCAAGGTTACGTAACGTCTAAAAAACTAGATCAATAGAAGAATTAAACAACAGAACGTGCCTTGTATAATGTAAAAACAATACATCCTTGGCCGTGCAAAGCAATTTGATTTTGTACATTTTATCTAAATTTTCGCTTAAAAATAGTCTCTAGTTTTTTTCAATTTCATCTGCGCATGCGTAGGCACAGATTCGCGCAGGTTCCATCTTTCTCTCCCGGTTAGCATATCGTCGCACGTACGCAATTCCAAGGCGAAGCACGCAGTTTTCGGCACTCGTGTCTTATAACATAAAATAGTGAGTATCAACAAATTACACCAATTATACGTTGTTATACAGATGTCGAAATCTTTGTTGACACGTGCGAACCGATAATTGACACGAGATAAATTAAATGTTCGCAAAGCCGGCATGAGATACTGATAATGTCGGCTGTCGCCCAGCGATTCAAGAAACGATAATTTCGCTTAACTTTATAATGATTCGTGGATGTAATTTCGTGCTTCCTTTTATTTTTCCAAACGTTAATAATATTTTTCATTGAACAAGAATAATTCTGTTCGTAACGATACAAAATTCAAGTTATCTATACGAAAATGAAATCGCTGATTTATATGCCTTATGTAATACCTAGGCAAGTCAATACCGCACCATTTTTGCCCTATATTGTTGTTAAATTAATAATACATAATTAGTTTATATATGTCACATTTTTTTTTTTTACAAATAATTACATTCATTGATAATTCTGTAATTTACTTCCCTTTGGTATTAGTGTTATAGGAAATGTGTAAAATTCATTTATTTGACATTCATTCGTCTGCGGTTAGATATATTGTATATTACGAAATGTATTGAATAATTTTCACGAGAAATTGTTATAATTATACCGAACATTGCCGGTAGTTTTTAATTAATCGAGTGTACGATTTTTCATTTATTTTCGAAACGAATTGTTTGCCATTTTTACAATGAATTACAAATGGACACATTTTTGTTATTGATTGCAACATATTAGTTAGCTGTTCCTAAATTATGCGTCAGATTTGGATTAAGGCTCATTATTTATAGAACTTCTTACCTTGTATCCATATAAATATGTATTTTAGTGAAATATAGAACAATGTCTCTAAAAAAAACTTATTATTTCTATCTAAGTATGTGCATAATGTATAAATATATTTTTTACAAAATTAACAAATTATTCAATATAATTGTTTAATTGCTTTTTGTATTAGATCATGGCACCACCGTCGTACAGCGAATTAGGGAGCTGCGCCCGCGATTTATTCTCTAATGGATATCACTTTGGGTTAATCAAATTAGATGTGAAAACAAAAACCAAATCTGGCGTGGAATTCTCTAGTGGTGGAGTGTCGAACCAAGATAGCGGAAAAGTATTTGGTACATTGGAGACCAAGTACAAAATTGACGATTACGGATTAAAGTTCAGCGAAAAATGGAATACGGATAATACACTTGCTACCGATGTTACTTTCGCTGATAAATTGCTCAAAGGCCTGACTCTTGGTTACGGCTGCACTTTCTCGCCACAAACGGGGTAAAACATTATATCGTATAATCTTATCAGCTTCCAGGCCTTATCAAACGGTTTTCATTTATTGAAAACAAATATAAATTCTCCCAATAGCTTGTAAGAGAAAAAATGTAATTTTTTTATCATCGCAGAACCAAGACAGGGAAATTAAAGACATCTTACAAACACGATAACGTGTCCGCAGCTTCTGATTTTGATCTTAGTCTTTCCGCTGGTCCTTTGGTAAATGCATCAGCTGTTGTAGGATATCAAGGTAAATTAATATATGTATATCAAATTCATATGTAAACATGATGCACATCAGATATCGCAGGTTAATTCTGCGATATAGAAATATTAATCACATTTTATTATTTTTAGTATTGAAGTTGTGAATTTATAATATGTCTATTCTTCAGATATTTAATATTTTTCGATATGTTTCCATACATGAGATTCCTTATACTTCCACTTGAGCCTTCCTCTTTTCTATTCCTAGTATCCAAGATATTCCAGAAAAAGCAATGTAAGGGTGGTAATACATTAACCCAGTTTAAATTAAATCTTGGTTTAAATTTAAGTTGTGAAAAATGGCCCATTTAAATTTGTAGGGTGGCTGGCTGGCTATCAGGCCTGTTTCGATACACAAAGGAATAAACTGACAAAGAACAATTTTGCACTTGGATATACGGCTTCTGACTTTACTCTTCACGCAGCAGTGTATGTACATAATCGTTATAAATATTTCCGAAAGAAATAAATGAAACAGTTAAATAGTTACCATAGGTTTCTAATATTTTCTTTTTTCTTTTAGAAACAACGGCTGTGACTTTAGTGGCCTGATTTATCATAAGGTGAAACCAGAACTGGAAGGCGCGATTAATCTTGAATGGAATTCAGGAAACAATGTTACACAGTTTGGAATCGCTACAAAATATAATCTTGACCAGGATGCATCCATCAGAGCTAAAGTCAATTCCAATCTCCAAGTAGGTTTGGGATATCAACAGAAGTTGCGTGATGGTATGTTATTTTATTTCGTAGCCTAGCTAATAATAAATATATTTGCACGAGTTGTTATTCTAAGTAATTATGATAGTAGAGTGACAACATTTAATATTATAGTTTTCTATTGAATAGTCATAATATACTTATTGGATTAAATCTCAGTAACTGTTTAATCATCTACTAAAAACATTTTATATATACAAGAATTACTTGATAATCGGACTTATGGTGGTTCCTTTATTACTTTCAGGCGTGTCTCTGACCCTTTCCACAAATATTGATGGAAAGAACTTCGGCTCCGGTGGACACAAGATTGGTCTGGCATTAGATCTTCAAGCTTAAGAATGAATGATTGCAGACGCAAAAAGACTTGACTCACTGAAAGGTCATTGTATGACCATTGTGTCATAAGGGCAGTATCACAGTACATGCTTCGGATCAAGTATTGCCTATAACGTATAGATAGGTTTATCCCAAAATAGATTCCACGAAATATCATGCATCGTTTAAAAGTAGTTAAAAGGTTATTAGTTTAAAATATACACAATTATTAGTATAAACGATATGGTAACAGTATCTTATCATTAACAACACATTTTACAAACTATCGATTGAAGCAGAAAATATATTATCCTTTCCCCTTTTAATTCTCTATATTTAATACGGTGCAGCCTGTTACCAGTTCCTGTTGTACACGCAATCCAACAAAAACCAAAGATTAGACACGCTAAATTTAACCGAGAAACAGACGCGGAATAATGTTTCATTGCAAATAATCGATGAAATTAAATTAGAAAGAAAATGTGTTTAAATTTCTTTGGAAGTATATTTTTCAACTGGATAATAAATGTTACCGAGATGCGAAATAATTCTCAGCTCTTTGTTTAATTTTGAAACAAGAAGACAGAGCATGCTGCACATACATGTTCTTGTAGCTACACAAATAGAGTTAACTGGATTTATTGTAAAAATACCTGCACTTAATAATATTCTAAATAAATAGCTACGTACAGGGACTTGGGATTAAATGATGTCGAATATAAAGTATGCTCAGTTTCCATTAAAAAACAAAACAAAATGAAGATAATATTCATTCCTGCCTGCATAATTAATGTGAAACAATACTGCCAGTGTGGTTATTTTAGGGTTTAAAGCTACTGTGAAATACATTGTTTAATTACGAAGATAGTATTCCAATAATTTAAAGTCTGGCATATTAAATATATAATCCACCTTTTTAAAATAATATATATGTTATAATATATACTTTTAGTTATATATAATTCCACAGTCGTTTTATGTAGCAAGCTTATAATGCATAAGAGGTTTGTACTCATACACTTTTATTTTCCTATACATCGACGGTTGTTAAACATTGAGCAAAATCTGAATTAAGCTTTGATTAGTTCATAAAATAAAGGAAATTTTATTTTATGTTCAGTGTGAATGCTTTATTTACAAGAAAAAAATTACAATATTCCCATAATTGAAAACTGCATTGCGTGAGCTCTATAACCATAGGTGGACAATGATCTTTTTTTTAAGGGTGCTTTATTAATGGAATTTGCTACCACGTTTTATATTTATTTCGTTGAATTTTCATAAATAATCAAACTAGCTATATATGTATCTTTGTATCATGAAAAATCAAAATTTATTTGTTCGTATAAAAATTGGCTTTATGCATATTAATATAAAAATTAACGAGCATGTTAAATATTACATTGCTGGCAATGCGTAAGCTTTCCTGTAGAAATAGAATAACAATCCTTATTACCTTAAAATTTGTAGCGTGTTCTATATATCAAATAGTTGTCTAATCCTTATGTTCTGTTGTGTGTTTATTTTTTTTTTATATTAAAAAGATTTACACTAGTGCACCATCTGATCTTCGATTGCTTTTGCCATCCAATCTGGTTCTGTTTGAGCGATTTTTTCTATTATTTGGTTTACTTGGTAGCAAAGAGATTGTATTTGTTTGTCCCATGTAGGTAGAGATTCACGTGCTGTGTGCAACAGAAAAATATGATTAAAAAACATTGGTTCTGAAAGATACACAATTTACTACTTAATTTGCCTGCTTCCACCTACTTTCAAAATGTACAATAGAATCAATTTGGTCGATGTAGCCATTCATTCGGCCTTCTGTGATCATTTGGCTAGCAATTTTCTCTGCCTTTGTCGGGGGAATTTCCAACAAAGCACCTAATTCTTCAAACGTTATATTATTGTATAATTTACTAGCAGATAATAAGTTATGTTCTATAACAGCTCGGTCGAGTATAGTTGATCCTAATCCATCGATTGTACAAGCTTTTTGATGAGGTTGTAGTAAGGCTTCAAACTCTTGTAAGTCAGAGCGTCGAATAATACGATCTAAATACATTTTCTCAAGGATCGAATAAGCAGGTAGTTGTTGACAGCGTTCATCTTTAAATAAGGTAGCTAACATACGACTTCTTTGTTGACCTAATATTAAAAGAACGATTATTAATTTCGTTAGGAAAAATGAAGAATGTCGAAACAAATGTGAAATATTACCTGCAGAAGCTAGTACTGTACAAATTAGCGCATTCCTAAGTGCGGTCATACGTTCATCTTCGTGTATAATGGATCTGTACGATAGTTCATTGTATCTTTGAGCTGCTTCAATAAACTTTCTTCTATAATCTAATACTCTTGCGTAACAAACTTTGTAATAAATTTGTAACTGTTCGTTTTGCGACTCAGCCTAAAGAAAGCATAAAGATATTGATAAAAATGATTTGCGAGTAGAATACATTAGTTTTATGTTGAATATTTTCCTAGCTCTGAATATTACGCACTTGCAAAAGTGATGCTCTATTGATAAATGCTTCGGCTTGAACTGGATCATCATCTTCTAAGTACAGTCGTGCAATTTTCAGATACGTTTCAAGTTTGTAGTCCACTGTATATTGCCTGCGAATAATTATTACGATATACTTTAAATAATGGGGAATATTAAATAATTTGATAGCATATGACAACAACTTCCATACTTACTTTTGTCCCGTTTCTAACGGTATTCCAACTAAAACATTAGCCGCCTCCCTCCAGTTTTGATTACGTTCATAAATATCTGCTAGGTGTTGCCTTATACTCGCAACCTGTTCTTCAAATGAAATAACTCGTGGTTGTATCTAAAGAAGCAACGAAAAAACCTTATTGCACTATAATTTATACATAATCGCAGGGTTTAAATGTATTTACGCATTTATTAATAAAACATTACACATGCGTATGTTTCTTTTACCTTGTCCAATGTATAATGTGAAACAGCCTTCGATATTTCATCGGGTAAAAATAGCAAACGATTGCTAACGTCTGTCAAAACTTGCCTCGAGATAACTAAACTTACACATTCGTTTACAACTGCAAAAGAAAATAATTCGTAATTTAATTTACTAACGATAAGGATAAGATCGGTATTAAATTGTACGGCACAGAGTAATCTAGAAATTGTTAGCAACGAAAAAAAAAACATACATACAAACTTTTCTAATACGAGAGCACACCACTATGTAAACAATCGGATATATACCACTCGATTTAATAAACTTCGATATGCACAAACAGATATATGCATTACGAATGTTTTTACGTACACGCGTAATGATAATGTTGTTATATAAATAATAGAAAGATCTGTTTAATATATCGTAAGGTGGATCAAAGCGAACGAAAAATAACATACTCGCTTCAATGAATATCTTCAAAGCATCAACCAATTCCTCGCCGGACGACAACAGTATTGAATCCAATATCGCTCGATACCTGTAAGTACCACCGTTTGTATGGAAAATTCCAAAAACATACTTTTGATCCTATTTATACGGGCTTACTTTTCAGCTTGATCTTTATGAGAGCCACCGGAATATGCTAAATTTGTGAGCTGTTGACGCACAGAAGCTGCCGTCATTGCCATCTTTTCTACATGAATGACCAAAAATGACTTTTGCGCCTATTACGATCATGAACTATGAAATTTCGTTCACTAGAAAATGCGTTGGAAATACACAATTGTATATAACATCGAAGATATGATCGATTTAAAGCCATAATCATGAAACGAAATTCGAATCGTAACAATATTCGAGATTTGACTATTGATTATCGTTAATAAAATATAATTTATAGTGTAATCATAATTGAGGAAAAACTGTTCAATAATTTCATACTTAAAGAAATATATAATACGAAATTAAGTTGCAAGTATGTTTTGAAACTTAAAAATTAAAATAGTCACAGTAAAATGTAAAGTATAGTGTAGTGTAATGTGTAATATTTTTAAAGGTATTTATCGAACACTTTATATTAATTCGTACGAATCAGAAATATATTTTGTATTTAATTTATAGTTTCAACTTCCACGAAAATGTATATATAAATATAAAGGAAATTCTATTATATTATAATATTCCCAATATTTCGTCATATCATTCAACATATCAATCCTATCATATTTCAACCGCCAAAACTAACCATGGTTAGTTTTTAGTCGATGCATCGACGACTAAACAGAGTTTCGCCTCATTTTAATTTCAAATTTATTTAAAATAATATCTCTCTTTGTCGGGTAAAGAACATTCTATATATTTATGATTTTAAACTCAGAATTAGTTGTGTGCAAGATAATTTCGAATGTGCTTCGTTTCGATACATAATATTTAAAATTTAATATATATTATTACCATAAATAGCCATATGCCAGGAAGAATCAATTCTACTGTCATTACGTGATTAGAACGCCATGAACTATTCGATTAGTATTTCCCTGCCGATACAAGAAATGTTGCACGCGTGTTTTCCAAGTATTTATGTAATTCTCGCTATTAATATTAACACATTTATTATACAAACGAAAACGCGAGAATTGCATTTTCTTTTTACCTGAAAAAAACTGAAATCCTACAGATATTTAAATAGAACTGCGATATATCTACAACAATGTAGAAATTTTATACCGATTATCTCACATTCAAAATATTTAAGTTTTTGGAACACTTGCTTTTTTATTGGCTTAAGAGGGCGCCAAAGGGCTGACGTGTTTTTAGCCGCGGAAGGGTGAAAATGGCGAAATCGAAATTCGCAAAGTGCGCGAAAATATTGCTTAGTTACGGCGTTATTTCTGACTAATAAAAAGAACATTCTTCAGCGCCGAATTACTTATCAGAAAAAATTAACTTTATAGTGACGGTGAAGTTGCCATTCATATAACACATCGAGATTTTAATACTAAACGACCTTTGGGTCTGTTTGTACACAGCGGTGCGTAGTGCACTGTGGGACAGCAATGGTGGGCGCGTGATTTTGAACAAATTCGAGGTACCAAGGGAACACCCAGGTATGTATTAGAAATAGCATTAGTTCACTTGCAACGTAATCTAAGGAAAATTTAATTACACGGATAGAATATAAGAAACATGTTCGAATATATTATTACTATTAAAATAAGCTTCGTGGCACGCCCCCACCCAGCACTGTACGTACTTGATATGAACTGACGAGTTATAGGTTAAGTTGTATTTTACGCTATTATATGATGAAAATTGAGATATAGCCGATTTTTTAATATGATTTACAATATCGGGCGTTTAGTTTTTCGTAATGTATCAGTGTCGATTAGTTGTAAACTGCTTATTGCCGTTAAAGTGCGTGGAGAAGTTCAGTACGTGGAAAATGGCGCGTTCGAGTAATAAATGGCGCTAATGTTCCTAAGTAGAGTATCCTTCGAATTTTTCTTCATTATTCAAATTTTATCGTTCGAATTTTCGAAAATTCGAATTATACTCGACCTTTATGTCGTTGGGCGTACACGTAGAAAATCCTATTGTTCTCGGTAATTCGGAAAGTCGTATCTACTTCGTAAAGATTTGAATTTTTGAATTTTTAAATTCACACCGATTCGTTTCGTTTTCACGTCATTTCGTGAATTGTTTTGCACTTTCCCGTTGGTTTATGATATTTCTTTTTATGCATAAGTCCCATACTCTTCGAAAGTTTACGAGAAAACCGATTTACATACAATGAATTTCTAACCTGCATATTCATGAAATCCATGTTTAGGATGGAAGATATAGACATCTGGAAAAAATTTTCCACTCAGATATATTTATTTCAAGACGAAATAAATGCTCGGCAATGCATTAAATATCATTAACACAATTCGAAGTCTACAATTTTATATTCTAAAACAGCACGCAGTGTTATTCTTATAAATCTTTGCTCCGTATGTTTATTTATTTTTTTTGCTCAATTATGTAATTAACATCTAAGTTTAATTCATCCGTATTAGGTTTCCATGGGAATGATGATTTTAGGAAATATATATATATAAGAAAATGTACTTTACGAGCCTAAACATGTAATATATTCATAACTATATCATGATTAAGAAAAGTTTGCGTAATGGAAAATAGGTATTACAATTCCCAATACAGTGACCAATTATTCGATATTTTTTGTTTTAAGTTAGCGGAACTTAATTGGATAGACACATTAGAATTAACTGGGGCATATTACGCGCATATATATTTTATTTTTCAATGTGTATAAGTTTCTACAATAAGTAATGTTTTGCATAGGGACATAAACATGTCTGTAAATAAGGGACAAAATGCTAGAGCTTTGGTTGAGCCACTAGCTTTGGATTCACGTACGCTAGGTGATGCAGACTTAAGCGCACTGAGTCTGTCGCATAATAATGAACAATATTCGTCCAACGACTTTGAAGCGTTCGCAAATATCCAAGCGGAATTGGAATGCATGAATGCCGAAGAAGTTATGACAACAGACGAGGAACATATTATAATTGAACGTAATATTGAGACTGAAACAATTGTACCTGATGTGGAGATGACTGAGGTTTCCGAACACATTCAAGAGGAACATATTATCTATACAACAGCTAATCAGAATAATCAAAATATTGTATTTCAAGCGAAGCCAATGTTGCAAAGGCTTCCTGCCTCCGCTATGCAGGTACAGGGAACAAATACTTTGATCTTATTCTCCCCTTATCTTTATATTTCTAATCTTCGTTTGTTAATTTTTGTTTTTTCAACAGGTGAAACCGAATGTTGGCCAGATAACGCAAAGTCAATCTATCATGATAGTATCGCCTGCTGGAGGTCAAGGAACCAGTCAAATTTTAAAAATTTCACATCCATCGACTGCATCAGCTGGTCAATTACAATCATTAGCTCAGACTCTTATAACAGCAAAATCTGCTGACGGTAATATAGTTCAATTAAGATCAGCGCAAACTAGTAAACCTGTAATGGCGACTAGTCATTCGGGAAGTATCACGCTGGGGAATGTTCAGAGTGTAAAGACAGCTCAATCGGCTATAAAGCGGACTGCGCAGAGTACCCCTCAAAATCGAAATGTAAGATTAACAAAGAGTTCGTTATTAATTTTTTGATCGTTTATGTATGAAGTTGACAAATGTCAATTGTTGTATTGCCAATGTTACGTATAAAGTTAACAATTAGTTTTTATGTTCCCTTTTTAATTGTTCTAGGTATACACGAAAATGATATTGGCCGGTAATCAAACGCCGTCAGGCCAAGTTCTTATAACTAGTTCTCAGAGTGAAAACCAACAAACGCAAGCAATAAAATTTTTAAACAGCAGCATGTCGAGTCAGGATGTTACAAGTCCAACGAAGACAATAACATTGGCGCAGGCACAACAAATGGGTTTACTTTCTACTAGTAAAGTTCAACATATTTTACCCTCATCACCACAGAAACAAGTGAGTATTAAGAAAAAAGTAAGTATTATTTATATAATGTTGATTATATAAAGGAAGGATAGAAACGCCTCTTCCGATTCGAGATTTTTTAAAAGTTTACATTTGTTTAAAGGGAATAATCGTAAACAAATTAGTGCAATCGACAAGCTCTCAACCCTCTAAGATGACCCTAGTCTCAAGTAATACAATCAAATCACCTACAAAGATATTGCCGGCTCCGGCATTAAATACACAAGTTAAAACTTCAACAATGACAAATCAACAATCAACATTTTCGTCTTCTAATAAATCATCTGTCCAACAAAGTCCACAGAAAGTAATCATACGACAGGTTTGTTGATTGATCTTGTTAAAACTTAAAAATTTCATCGAATATAATAACATTTCATTACAATTGTACATTTTTTATAGAGCTCTTTAAAACCTGGCACAGTTCTTGGCAGCGGGCAAGTTATTAGAATACCAGCTAATCAAAATATTGTCACCGGATCGAATCAAGTACACCAAATACAAATGCCGGGACGACAAGTAATATTCTTCGATTGAAAGATTAACATGTTATACTCTTTGTTGTAATAACATTTGACGAATGAACATTTATTAACCGTATTGTCATTTCAAGGTGCAATACGTGAGATTGGTCAGTACTCCATCATCAGGCACAACTAATGTCGTTACTGTAGGTAAAACGAAATCACAAACGACTTTACAAACGGTTGGAGTTGGACAAAAGATAGGCGGGCAGCAACAAATTGTAAAGGTTCGTAGAAATCATAGAATGCATATTCATGTGGATACAGTGTTAATTCTCTTACATGCTCATTTCTTGTCTTTTTTCCAAACGAAATACAGGTAGTGCCACTAAATACGAATAATCAATCGTTAAGAACAGTCGCACCTAAGGCTACCTTAACGGGAAGTGGTCAACGATTATTAATTCCTGCAACCGCAACAGTAGGTAATCAATCGAAAAATGCAGTTGCTATTCCAGCATCTGCTTTGAGTCAATTAGCATCTGGACAGGCTGTCCTATCGACCAACTCAAACGTGGGAAATATTGTGGTTCTACCAGCTCAATATATTCAACAACAGGTTTAGTAGATTACATGTTTAACGAAATAAAGATATAATTGTAATAAAGAAATTAAATTGATTAATGGCTTACAATATTTAGGCTGCGATTTAATATATATTTGTAACAACATTAATCACTTTCTACAGTCAGCCGATGATGTAAAATTGAAACCGCAGCAAGCAACACCGAGTTTATTAGGTAATTCACAAAGTTTACAAAGTTCAGCTGGAAATTTATCTGTGGGATCTGTTGGACCTGTTATAGAGAGTAAAAGCTCTCAGAGATCCTATACCAACGTCGAACCGAATGGTATCAGGCCGAGGAAACCGTGTAACTGTACGAAATCGCAATGTCTTAAATTGTAAGTACATTACTATCACTTTCTTTTTAATTAGCTGCTGTTTATCTACAAGACTCGTTAATTGAATTTCCACCTATCAAGAGTAGCTGCAGTACAACGTAATAATTACATATATCCTACCTTAATTTTTTAAAATTATTTCAATGCTATATTGTCGAAAAGAAAGCGAGAATTGGATTTGAAAAACGGTACATTATACACGCGTTTATGTACTGCCACGTAATACTTATCCATTTATTAGAATTTCGTGTTTAAAAGCTGAACATCAGGCATTGCTCTTCATTTATTATTACATCTATCATAAAATGACAATTCACGAAGAACGATATTACAATCTGTTTTGAATTAAAACAATTCTTATTCGTGTTGTAAGAAGACATCCGGAAAATAACATATTCTAGTAATGCTTTCAATTAAATACCTATAGATTACAAATATATTTCGTTGCAGATATTGTGATTGCTTTGCGAATGGAGAATTTTGTCATATGTGTAACTGCAATAATTGTTCTAATAATCTTGGAAATGAGGAAGAGAGACAACGTGCTATTAAATCATGTTTGGAGCGGAATCCAAATGCATTTCGTCCGAAAATTGGCAAAGGACGCGAGACTGGTGATGATATACGCAGACACAACAAAGGTTGCAATTGCAAACGAAGCGGATGTTTAAAAAATTATTGTGAATGTTACGAGGTACTATCGATCATCTATTTATTTTTATACTTTACTTTAATAATTTTTCCTCGACCATAAAATGCTTTTCTCTTGTTTTAAAAGGCCAAAATTCCTTGCTCCGCTAACTGCAAGTGTATAGGATGTCGTAACGTAGAGGAAGCAAATTTGGAGAAGAAATCATTGAAAGATTTGGCAGAAGCAGCTGAAGTAAGACAACTTACGCTAAATAAAGCGAAATTACAATTGTCCGAAATGGCTTTCAGGCCACCGGCAACATCAAATACCGGTGCAAGGTTTGTTTGAACGATACCAAAGATTTCAATGGAACATTAACAATGATTTCTTTCTCACACACATATTTACTGTCTTTCTTTCTTTTTCACAGACAACCATTTAACTTTTTGACTGAGAAAGTGGTAGAAATAACATGTCAATGTTTAATGGCACAAGCTGATGAAGCAGAACGTAACATGTTCGATGATGAAACATCACAGAGACTTATAATCGAAGAATTCGGTCGATGTCTCAAGGAAATCATAGAATCAGCTCACAAGGCTGAAGCTACCTAGCAGGTACATTGTGAGAACAAATATAATGTTAGGGGTTTGCGAATATTGCGCATGTGTCCAGACGTTACGAAATTGGACACATTGTTTATTGGTACTTCTTAATCAATTAAATATCAAACGATTGGTCATGAATGCAAGTGTTACGTACCAAAAATGATGGGATGAACATTAGAACATAATACATTCAACCGTTTCATTTTTTAGCTATCATGCAGATCTATCAAAGATTTTTTATTTCGTTAAGATAAATTATGTACGTGTATTTTCAACATTGAAATTTTGTTTCTTACTAATGTAATATTTGAAGAAGCACGGCTAGACCATATATATTAGGTGATTTTTGTATCTTGAAAACTTTGTAGAAATAATTGTATATTAAATGCTGTCAATTTGTTATGTAATCAGTGGCGTAGCTACATATTCAGCGCCCTGGAGCAAGGAGGATCTGTGCGCCCTTGTTCCTCGGAAGAGGTCATTTTGTCATTTGCTCCAACTGCTCCGCGGTAGTTACACCACTGTATGTAATATAACAACGACGTAAGAAGAAACTTAGAATGAAGACGGTTGAATGCATTATGAAATTGCAAAATTTTGTAACACGAATGTATAAGATATAAAAGACGTTTATATATATATTTGTCGATCATACATTAAAAGTTAAGATTTTATTTGAAGCGAAAAGATAGAGGCTAAATTAGTAAAACCGAATTTATGTCTAAATTTGAATTCTTAATTAGTTATTTTTTATTAACATGGATATTCAGATATTTTTTTAACGAAAGAAATGCATGCACCCGTAAGGTATCAGTAATGGTTTTACGATATATCGAAAACAATTGATTTTTTTTTTGTATCGACATGCAATACGACCGACGAACGCCAAATTTGATACGTTTAAATTTAATGAAGAGGCGACTTACATCATTTCAGATTTTCATATTGCGTGTTGATATAGGATATTTATCGTAAATTGTAGAACTGATTTATCTTATTAAACAGATATCTCATCGTGTATATTTTACGTTTATGGTTTGTAAAAAAGAAATTCTAAATTTTTGAAAGGTGTAATTTAAGTCGAAAATATTATTCTCACTAAAAATATGTGAGAAGGCGGCTACGTTGTAAAAATAAGAGTTACTTAAGTCATGTGCAGATAATGCATTTTTACGATTTTTCTTCGTTGTTATTTGGTTCTTTAATTGTAACTAATATCAATAAGATTTTTTTCTTTAAAAGAATGTTAAAAAATGTTTTTTTTTTCCATTGCGTAACTTTTCTATATCTTAACTTACTTTCGAACAAAATTTTTTACTAATTACAATGGTAAATATTAGGCTCTTCGTGCAAGTGTGTTTCGTACATTTTCTAATTCTACGTTATATAATATCGCATAATTTCTAACAGTTCTAAAATAGTTGCAGTTTTATGTCATGTGTTATAAGAAATTTGTACTTTTACTTTAACTATGATTATGTATTTTGAATCATATAGATACGGTTTTGAATATTGGGAGTGTATATTAATAAAAGAGTTTGCGGTACAGTAAGAATGGCGTTGCAATGAATGGAGATATCGAGAATGAAACTGTGTAAAGTATCAGTTGAAGGTTTGACAGGCACAGGTGGATAAAATACCTTTTTATTATACACTGTTGCAGTAGTAACACTATCGGTCTGCCATTAGGGGTGATAAAAGTGTAACTTTTATGTAGGAAATTAATATAAAAGTATAGAGAGTTTATATATTATATATAGCGCAGTCTAAGGACAAATGTAATATAGATACAAATATAAATATATATTATATATTCATAAAATTCGTACTTCAAAGGACAGTGTTTATTTTATGTATGTAAATTGTACAAATTACTGACTCATTAATACAATAATGAGATGAAAATTGTGTGAATTGAATATATATATAATTTTGGGGCGACCAATTTGGATGCACATAAAATTGCAGTAGCGAACAAGATTAATCGTACGTTTTTACTTGTTATGTACCGTTTACGTAACAAGTTGAATATATATATATATATAAATTTTAAATTAAGATTAAAATTTTTGCAAGAAATAATGATGTTATATGTATAACGAACTGCTACTATGTACTATGCTCTGTACATAGGGAAGAAAAAAAATCTGATATCGCAGAATTTAATTTATTCCATTAACTTAAGAAAAATTATTTAAACAAATGAATCATTTCTTTATTAGCATTGTGCAACCGATGTGTAAAAATGCTGATTTATAAATTCGAGTATAATGTAAATAGGCAGTTATATAAATTATAATGATATTATGTCATGTTTGATATCAGATTTTTCATGATAGTAGTTTAAATAGCATTAAAGTATATATGTATATACATGTCAAACACATGTACCTTTCAATAAATCTTATGTTTACATTCGACATCTTCTTCGACTCATTCAGATATATACATTACACTAATACAATTTTACACTATGTAAAAAAATACATATTTTAACATTCAAAATGCCTCTTAAAATTTCACTACCTTCTTAATATTTTTAGTATCCTTCTCTATCTTGCCGTTCTCATTTCCTTCTAAAGATTCTAAATTACCATTTGTGATAGTACTTAGTGTAACAGTACTTTCTTCTTTCTCTTTAATTAAATCTGGACAATCTTTTTTCAAATGCGTAACATCCCCACAGACGTTGCAACCTCCTCCTTGGGGATAAATGCCTTTTGGATTATCAGGGCACTGTTTAGCAATGTGTCCCTGTTCACGACAAATAAAACAAGTTGCGTATCTGAATTCTGCCGGCTTGGAAACTTTACATTCGAAGTGGGTATGCTCCGTTGATCCGCATTTGAAACAAATTCCAGTGCCTGCTTGTTCTGCTCCAAGTTCGGGACAATCTGATAAATTATGACCAGCTTTACGACAATGGAAGCAAACACATTTCCTAATTCTTGCCAATGCCTTTTCGGCTTTTCTCCTTTCCAATTTCATTGCTGCATCTATCTCTTTTTTTGGAATACCTGCAACAAAGTACAAAATACGAAATAACGAAAATAATTAGGGACTGTAAATTGTATTATTAAAAGCTTATTCCATACTATCTACCTTTCATAATCATTTTTTTATTTAAGTCTCTTAATCTATCTGCATCTTCCTTTTTAACCGGAAACCCATCAAACTTAACAACTTCTACCTCAATGCCGTTGATCATCATTTTCAAAGAACCTATGTCCGGTTTTCTTCTCTTGTGTTCTTTGCCGTCTCTAATTTTAGGAGGCTTCCTCTTCTTCTCAGCTTCAAACTGTTTCGGACCAAAGCTTTTCGGCATATTGTTAACACCTTTCGATTTGGGCGCAGAGTTTCTATCAAACCTGTTCGTTGGTCGATTATTATCTTTGCGTTCGGTCTTGTTACTAACTCTATTATTTTGTACATTGTTATTATTTTGGGTAGCGTTTGGTAGACTTTCATTCGGGTTTTTTCTCCTCCTCATATTACGTTTCTGACGCTTGGAAAGTGTATCCTTATCATGCTGCGACTCATTAGTATTATCTAACGTTTTATTCTGATTTTCATTCGGTTGTGAAGTATTTTGCTTGTTTCTCTTTCTTTTTTTATTAACTTTATCAGTTTTCGCTTCTATCGCATTATGTTTTTTATTATCTTGCTCTTTAGGCTGATTTTCGTCTGTTTTAAGTTTCTTGCTCGTTACCTCTGCAGCAGGATTTTCAACCTCCTTTATATTCCTCTTACCGGACTTCTTTTTAGTTTTAATATTATTCTCGGGTTTGTCAGAAGAACAATCCACTTGGTTCTTTTTATCTCCATTTGGCTGCGGTTTCTCTTTTTTCTCAATTTTGTTCGGCTGTGTCTTTTGTTTCTTCACAACTTTGTTTGGCTGCGATTTTTTCTTCTTCTTATCTTTGTTTGTTTTTTTTTCAGAAATATTTTCAAATACTGCCCAACTATTCTGTGCATTCTCCGCACTAACGTCTTGTTTGGCTGCTAATAATTCTTTTGCAGATTTAGTCTTTTCTACGGGCCCTTTGCGCTTAGCTAAATTTTCTTCTAACTGTTGTTTCATTACGTGCCATGGTGTTGCTTCGTTAGGCAGTCTTTCATTCGAGGCCTTTGAACCTTTCGCTCTTGCGAACCGTGTCATTTTTCTTCGAGAGGCAAATGAAACCTGTATTTTATATAAAATAAATTACTAAAGTTCAATAGATTAATAACGTAAATAACTTATATACGCAACAAACGTAATAAAAATATTTGACCAACAATAATTTTCTGTTTTGCAATGTGGATGTTAGAATTGTATATTAAATGTGTTTACGATTGTTTGACTTGGTGTCTTACTCACTGCCTTACTTACTGTCTAATTCACTGATGTTATTTCAATACATGGTTAATTTATACTTTCAACAACTTATAATATTAGACTAAAATAATTTACCTTTCAATGTTTAGAGGAGGAAATTAGTTGTAAACAATGGGCACAATTATACGGTACACGTGAAATAACCTCACTTTACTACACGTGAGCAGAGACACTACTGATCGCGCAGCATTGAGTCGATTGTCGCGCCGCGCAAAGATCGTTCGAGATATCGAAAGTGTTTAAATTCGAATGATGTACTTTGAAGTACCCTGCATGACTAAGAAATTGTTTTTTCAGATTTTCATTTGCTATAGGAAACTAATTAAATTATTGTTTTATAGTTTGTACCGTTAAAAAATGAAGATTGCCTCTCGTTGATGTATTACAAAAAGAAAATCAGAAAATAGGATATTTAGTTAGCCGAAGGAAAGTGTAATCAATATCGTCGTATGCTTAGGTACTTTTTATTCGTTTTGAAAGTTTCACATATACACGTTAATTGTTTAACGACATAATAAACAATGACATATAGATTATTAGAATCTGAGTAGATGTCCGTATCGCGGACCGTTGCGAGAAAGAGATGTTTCATAATGCGTATCACGTAATAATTATCATCGTAATGACCATATATATATGTAACAATATTTATAGACATATACAGACGAACTTCTTTTTGTGTATATCTGTGTTTTACATAATATTTGTATTTATATATTTATGTCCATATTTATAATCATATCTATATTCATACGATATAACACCGATATGTTGTCAGTTTAGGCATGGAGTTTCTATGTGTACATTTGTATGTTCGTATCCTCCATGATAAACGCGCGTACAACATACGTCCCCTCTTTTGTTTCTTTTTCTTCCAAACAATTACATATATCCGGTCGAATTTCAATAATAATTGTGCCACGGATTTTCTCTCTTACGACGTGTCCATTATTTACCCTTAATCAAGGAGGAGATAACATATAGGTACATGGGTAGTAGTGTATCCGCGGAATTAATGCGTGTCTCTTAATTCTAATCAAATTATTTTTACGCGTTTATATGCTTGCATACTGCAGCGGGTGTCATGTGTATTACGTGTGATACGTGTCCTGCGTAGTACATCAGCGTGTACACTTAACTAACGTGAAATGGATTTAAATTAGCCTCAGACAGATAACAAAGCGGTTGGTAGAAGAGAGCACCGAGATATACATGTGTACGAGTGAAGATATTCACTGAAATTTCATACACGGACAGAGAGAAAGAGGGAGAGGAAGAAGGACAGATGAGAGCTCTATACTCTACATATGCTATCATGCAAACAGAATCATCTTAATCACTTTGTCCTCCATTTGTTTGCATTTTCTTTTTTTTCATCATTTACCTGCACACGTGTACACGTACGTCTGTATGTATGTATTTACGTCAAAGAAACGTTCTCAGAGTATCACGCGCTACAATTGAAATAAATATATATATGTATATGTATATATATATATATATCTATATTTATAATATGTCTATGGCTACGCCGCGAATGGCTCGTCGGCTGCGCCTTCAACGACCCGACCACTGTAAGACACTGTACAAAAATACCGCTTATAATAATTAGTAATAATAACAACGCAGCCGGCGAGACTAAACCTACGGCCATTAGAGATATGTCTCGACATGGTTCTTTGGGTGTCTCAGACGCGAGTACGCGCAAGCGACTAGCCCGTTTCATCGTTCTACGATCACCTAAAGACCTAAAGGGATATGTTTCGCTAAGTGAGTCAGGAGTCCCGTGTACATTCTATTTCTGATAACACGTAAACGGAAACGACAGTGCAATCGTGAGAAGATCAGTAATTACGAATACATCACTATCGAAAAATGATGTATCAACAGCAGGCTGAGGGACGACACCGGGTCACTTTCGACCCACCCTGAACGACGATCGATCTAAAACTATTCACGCGTATCAGTTTGTACTTGAACGATCGCACGCGGTAGTCTTTTCTTTTTTGCGTGCGTTTACGTTTACGTCGCGTCCACAGTGCACGAGTCACAATTGACCCGGCACGGCGGGCGAAATGTTAGTTGAATTGCTTCGACAGGAATGTATGCGTTTGAATTATTATTGTTCGGGCGAGAATGGAAAATAATAGAGAGACGGATAGTTTTCTGCAGCTTTTCTACTTCTTTCCCTTCGATTCAGTCTTTGATCTTGGGATCTAAACTCCTGCCTCACTGGATAAGTGCGTCTATGCTAACTTTACTATTTCTTTACTTTCTGCATCTACTGATATTCCTCGTAAACTAATAATCATTCGTGTTCTGTCATCCAAGCGAATGTGGCTTTAACAGATTAATTAACAGAAGAATAGGTGTACCGATAGAACGTATTTCCGATATGCCACCTGCGGATCCTAAGCTATGTTGTAGGGCCTGCAGAGAATTCCACTCGGCGTATCGGTTAAATCTAACTTAACTTTATTTCCTTTTGTTTTTTTATTCGGACACTAATTGAATTGTAACTTGTTTCTGGAGTAAATGTTATCAGAAAAAAACTGGGAAAAAAGAAAATACCATAATTAAATAATAAAAAGAACGATTTCGTAATTGAATAATTCGCTTGACAACAAACAGCACGCAAACAACAACTTCTTATCCTTATATCGATGAAACTTCTTAGAAAAAACATCCAATGCGTATATGTATATGTATATAATATATAGATATATAATATATCTTTGATGACCGTAATAATGTGTATATATGTAACGCACATATATTATATATATATATTAACAAATAAATTCTCTTAAATCTCATACGTTCACGATATGTATACGATCTTTAAAGGTTACATTAGTGAAGCCTTATATCGATATAATTAACCATTATCTTACAAGTAGAATTTTGGGCGTATAAATGATATGTGTGTGTTGTGTTACAGACACGAACCTTTCTTCCATAAATCGAGGGAGATATTTGATCAATAACATGTACCATCATCCCTTCGTTTTCGCGAATGATGCAAAAATATCTTGCAAAATAGAGACAACAGCTGACACAAGAATTTTCAATGACCCTTACCGTGTTACAAGTTAAGGTATCTATTGCATTCGGAACAAGGCATACAATTGTCTAATTACAATCATTGTCGTATAATATACATTGAAATAAACAGAAAAGGTCCTCACGATTCTCCTTCGATTGCGAACAGAATTGTGGTTCATGTCACGACGTACCTTCAATCGTTTAATCTAGCTTCGATATGCAATATTATTACTCGTAATGTCAATGCCTTAAATCTTATTACTCCCTTCCTTACTCTACTTATCGAATCATAAAACACAGTTTACTTTCCACGTGCGTAATGCTTTCACGACGATCTACGTTTCGCGGACGCATCGCCGACAATATAATTATCATGTAATATTTATAATATCCCGCGCGATGTGTACAGTCTAGCAAAAGGTGTTCGACGACAGGTATGCTGCCTCGTCAACGAATACTTGCAACAGGTTCGATCGATCGATTCCTATAATTATACGTAAATACATATACCCCTATATACTGTCTAATCTGACGTAATAACATTACGCGCACGATTTGTCATTATACTTTCCTCGTTTCGCTAAACAATCGAGTGTGTAGCGTTCGTCGAAAAATATCACAAGAGATATCTTTCACCGTGATTCCATCCATGTGTGAATTTCGAACACGTTCCTCAACCGGAAATGCAAGCATACATATTCGAACGTCACAATCGGTTATGCCATTGCAATAGAAGTCTTAACGTTATTTAAATAATAAAGGAATTGATTGGAAATTACAGATCTCGCTTCAAGATGATACAATTGTAATTATTATATTATCAGGTAAACGATCCGGTTAATCGAGGCCCTATTCAACGATCCAAAAGGAAATTCGAAGCGTGAAAACGAAATTGAAATTCGTACGGCAGAAGCGGTCGACTGCGACGTATATACACTATATACCTTTCTTTAATGTTGTATCTCGCGGCGTTACTGCAAGACGGTGTGTGTAATTTTATCACGCGATTACCAGCGTCGATGTCTAGAGAGTGAACGGTGACCACAAAACAGAAGCAACGAGCCATTTGAATGATCGCGTTCGTGCACTAACGGAATTGACAAGTGTCGGTTTCCTGTTGAGTATATTACGCCCCATCAGCAGTCGTTATTCCATTTCGACCGGTCGGTCCTTTGTGAATGGACTCAGGCATTTGAACAATCTCAAGATATCACCGGGGCGAAGACTGTGGTCTACAAAGCTCGATGGAGAAGATCGATTATAAGATTACTCGCTGCCAAATTGGTTGCAATGATAATCAACGAGCAGGCGCGAGGGGTAACTTCCAATAAACCTTTGGATAAATGAAAATAATTACTAGAAATGAAATGGATAAATGACAATAATTAAAATAATTACAATACAGTCAAACGTTGAACTGTTGAATAGTTGGCAAACTGAAGAACACCTAGGAGGGCCGAAGAGAAATGTTGTATAAATCTTTGGACAAATGGAAAAGTTAAATTGAAGGATACCTAGAAGTGTCTGAGAATAACTTTGTATATGTCTTTGAATAAATAACAGCGGTGTCAAAACAGTAAAATGTCAAACCGATCCGGGTTTAAAGAATAGTAATATTGAGGGGTAACAATGATAAAACGTAGGATAATAAAATTTGTAACTTTTCAACATCATCGACCGGCCTATGTTAATTAATATACCCGTAACATTCGCCAACAATTGCAATTAAAATGCTATTACTTATCTATCTTTTTCTTCCGATATTATGCGAGATTGTGACGTACGAAGTGCAACATCAAGAAGTATCAATGAGTTCGTCCCAAATGTTTCAGGGACGTGTTGATATGTATCAGATGAATGTCCGCGGATCATAGAATGACGGCTAAACTACAGACATTCGAATTCGCTATCGAGTTATACTACGCGTCTCGCGTGCTCGCGAGCATTAACAGACATCCAGAAAATACTTGGCAACGATCTTGATATGTAACGTTCGGTGAAATGGGCTCGCAACGATTATTCTTTAATCGGTGGGTCCTGTTTTCACCCTGGTATCGTACGTCGCTTTCGGGACATTCTCTCCCCTGTTATCGTCGTTTCGAACACTCTTCGATATTTCGCATTCGAGCACCGTCGACGAAAAATCGAGCACCACGAGCGTAATTCGATCGAGCAGGCTTTTCCCCTGGAATATTTCCCGGTATCGCGATCGATATATCGGGACACTTGTCGATTATTAATATCGATCATTAATTTCGAAACGTGCGATCGTTCTTCTTGGAAACGAAAATAAAATAGTCGAGAGCGCAAACGATTGACGTATTATCATTTAAATTAATTATTTTAGAAACACAGCTTTCGTTTTAATTTCTCAATGACGAATTTCGATCGATCGGTCCTCGATACTTTAGCCAACCGATAACGGATCGCAGAAACGAGTATTGAAAGCGTGCGCCAGACTCAT
The DNA here is from genome assembly GCA_963583965.1 of Nomada ferruginata. NCBI lineage: Eukaryota > Metazoa > Arthropoda > Insecta > Hymenoptera > Apidae > Nomada > Nomada ferruginata. The sequence continues at coordinate 3,212,404 of OY757214.1, read as the reverse complement.
AATAATTGTCGGTGAAAGTTGCACAGAAAGCAAAGACTATTGACCGCCCAATCGTGACACGTCTCCGCGATCGTGGCACGATTGCTCGACGGTGAATCAAACGCGTGAAATTCTATAAATTCGATAGCACAGCGCAAACGAAGAATAGAACAAAAAGGGAAACTATAGCAGAAAACTGCTGCCGGTAGCGGGTTATCGCATTCGTGAATCAGAGAGCGTTCAGAAAAATCGAGATCGTCGGGGGTCACGTTATTAAAGGTTCATTAAAGGTTGCAGTTAGAGGACAGCAATGGCAGCGATTAATAGCTGCAGCATCGCGTCGACGTGAATGCAACTTCTGCCAGCCGACGATGTTCTTCCAGCATTTTTCCCGGCACAACCCATTCTTTCGAGGGGTATATTCTGAACAGAGTATTCTCGGTGTTCGCTGGCCATGGTGCACACGGTGCGCTTCCTCGACATCCTCTCGTCGTCCTTATCGCGAAGATTCCCCAGCCAAACGGAGTACCATCGTAGCTCGCAGTCGCAGATCAGAGGATTGTCTGTGTAACGAATATCAAAAATGAAGAAGGAATGCGGAAATGTTAGAAAAGAAATTACTGCAGGGTGAAATGTTGATTTAGAATAATTCTAGAAAGGAAGTAGTTATTATTTCTTGAAAATTGGAGGACGTCGTTGAGCTACCGATAAAATATGGAAGAATTGTAGCTCTTAAAAAGTATTTCATCTGGCGCTGTTCTTGCCGTTAATTAATTTTACATATGCCAAGCATCCTTGGATTTTTTTGGAAATCATCGATATTTGCGTATAATAATATTTCTTTATCGTAGTCGAGACAAAGTTAGTCTAATTCAGGACTTTCAATTTTCTTTTCAATAATTTTCATTTTTTTTCAAGACCGTGGATTGTCCTCGTTAATTACGTATTTCCGTCATTTATATTTGTTTGCACAATTAAAGTACACTCTGGGAAAAACGATCTTATCAAACCGCCCATTCTACAAATAAATGAAAACGAATCGTTTACCAGTGATGTCGATGTGTCGAAGCGTGTCCACGATATTTTCAGTGACTTCCTCTGGTATCTGCGATAGCTTGTTATTCTGTAGATTCAACGCTTCCAAGGAATTCAAATTCTCGAAGACCAGTGGCGGCAGCACCTTGATTCTAAAATGAAAATCACCCAGGTAAACGATATGAAATTGCCAAGATCGAATTCGCCCGGAACGAAATTTGCTCGAGCAGAACGGTATTAGTCGGACGACGATGTATCAAAGAAATTACAAATTTTTCTGAAGGTTCAGGAACGTAATAGAGTCTCCATATCCGGTGAAGGCATCCTCCGGGAGCACGGTAATGTTATTGGCCTTCAAATCGAGGTGTCGCAATCGATGTAGACGTCGCAACGCGTCGCTCGGCACCGAGTGTAAATTATTATCGCCAAGCCGCAAATATTGCAGATTCTCTGCAATGTAATTAAAATACCATATGCATGAGCGTCGCTGACGAATAAACCCTATCGGGCTGTGCAGTACTTACGAATTAACGAGATTAACGAGATTAGTCGGGCTGGAAATTAATGGGGGCGATGCAGGTATGAAACCATGCGTGCACTACGTTGTAATACGAAATTACAGGAAATCTGATTGTCGTTGTGGCAACCAATGAAATTTTATTAACAGAGGGTAAACACTTTATTGAAAAGTTCGAAGCTTCCTGTTGCTGTTTGATTAATATAATAATGATATATGTGTTAATAATTTGCACGAAATCCTCGTACAAACGGTGATCTATAATTTAGAGGAGCAATACCAAATGCGAAGCATCGAATTATTTTGATAATGTGATTTAGATTAAACGACGTTGAAGGATATTGTAGAATTACGATTGCAATTTTTGAGTGTGCAGCCAAGTACGTTTATAATCAATGAATTTTAAATAAATTATCGATGGAAATTCGATCATGTAAATATTCATTTTTTTTATTGAAATGGTAAATTGAAATACGGTATCGTTCATTTATGCTACTGGTCGGTGTGCATGGAAGTTTTAAATTTATTGTTTATACTTCAAAGGAATGAACTTTACTGTATTTATATACAGAGCTTCGAGCGATCATCACTTTTAAAAGAGATTTTTCGACATTTTTCCAGCAGGTAAGAGAGTTTACAAAGCTCAGGGGCTTTTAAGAATTATTTTTCAAAGAACGTTCACCGTAATATATATAGACATATCAGGTGTTTGATGTGCTTTTTTCAAGTATTTTTCTTTCAACCAAAACGGTGTTGCTCTTCTGTACGTGCAGTACTTAACATCGATGTAAGTATAAAATTAATACTTATACACTTTTAATAAAATCTGAGGATGTGCAAGACATTAATTTTTTTGGGAATATTCATCGCAAGAATTACATCATAATTTATTCTATTTGGTACTCACATATTTCACTTGCAGTTACATTAATATATTTCTTAAAAGTCCAAACTAATTTCCATTAAAAGAAAATTCTTGATCTATTATCCTTTTTTAATATCATACTAATATTTACAACCATGGACAATTCATATTTATTGGTCAAAATTGATGTTACAAATGTTCAGTCTCCAATGCTTCTTCTATTGGCAAAATATTAACCATTTCATCACCAACCAAAATGTACTCGGTTGTTCTATAACATATACATGGCCCATCTGCGATCCCAAGTGTTCCGCTTGCGGCACACATTGACCTATACTACTTACAGACAATATATCTGGCCGTATCATTGGCCTGTACAGTTAAAAAAAATATATTTCTGATGATATCTTTGTCTCGTGTTGTGTAAAAAATATATCTGGCCACATTGTTGCCCGGTATTATTGCAACAAAATAGTTCTGACCATACAATCGATCTGTACTACTTAAAAGAAATATATCAGGTCACATCATTGACCTGTGCAAATTATACAAAAAATATTCCTTACCCCATCATCGTACTACTTGAAAAATAAACCCTGACCTGTATTATTAAAACAATGTATGACCGGCCACATAATCGACCTGTACTACTCGCAAGAAATGTACGCCTGCGCACATATTGATATATTCTACTTAATATCAGATTAAATAATTCACCGTGACTTCGTGCAATTATGCCCGGCTAGAACAATCTAGCCGACAAATTAATTAACCAGTTACGAAACCGCGAATCGTAGCAGCCCGGAATAATATTCTGACGTCACGGTTCACGGCAACGGATTCACGTCTTTGGAAAACGAAATCGTTGGATTTCGGGGGGCACGGTTTACTGGAAAATCGTTGGGGCAATCGGTCATTCGAGACGTGCCACGGGACGATGTAACTAATAATGTTTCGTCGTGTGTACAGTCCTCGACGATTCAAAGGAATCGTATGAAATCGTGATTACGCTTACCCTCGAGGCCTATGAACGCATCCGGATCCACGTGGGTAATTTGATTTCCGTCTAGCTCCAAGGAGTTTAATTGCGTTAAGTGGGAGAACACACGGGCCGGTACTTCGCGGAGCTGATTGTGCGCCAATCCTAACGAATCCAAGCTTTTCAGACCTGTCAACACAGAGAGGAAAATCCATTGCTTCAGAAGTGGTATGTAGGACCTTCTCTATGACCCTTCGCATGATTTTTCGTGGAATTTGTATGGATAGGATGAATGTACGTATCTTTTCATGTGGGTGAAGGATAAGGAACGAGGATGTGCGTGTGCTTGGTTCGAAATGTAATTATCTCGGTTTGTGTTAAATAAATATAAAGGTAAGATATATTTATGCTGTCTGTGTGCGATGTGTGATTTGTGCGGGATAAAAAGTATAACGATAACCCTAATTAACTAAGTATAATTAAACGATAGTACCTTCGAAATCGTTTTCCTGAATAGCGGCGATTCTATTCTCCTGCACCTCCAACTTCTTCAGCATGTCGAGGCTGTGCAACGCCTGTGTCGGCACTTTGGTCAACATATTTCCACCCAGGTTCAATCTCCTCAGCTTTCTACTACGAATCAGTGGAATTTTCGTTTGAAACATAATCTTAGATTTATTTTATTCGGGCCTTAATTGTATTACTTATGGAGTCCTTTGAAGGCGTCCTCTTCCACCGTGGAAATCTCGTTCTCGTACAGCGAAAGGATCTCAAGTGTATCGAGGCCTTCGAAGGCTTTTTTGTGAATGGCCTTAATCTTGTTGCGGTTCAGGTTCAAAATGAGAAGGTGCTGAAGATCCTTCAGTGCGCTGGACGGCACCGAAAGCAACGCGTTTTGTGATAGGTCCAGTTGCGTCAAGCCAGTTCCTAATAAACAACGCGATAAATACGAAAATTAGTTAATACTTTCTCGGTTTATATATATTTTTTATTGGGGAAATCAAATTTATCTTTATGGTTACACTATACATGTAATAATAATTATAAGAACCAAAATTTCGGTAAAAAGGAAGATCATTACTAAGTGCCTCAATAACTTATTACCTTTTACCTTATTAAAAGATATCACAGCATTGTGTAATTAAATCCGCGAAAATACTCGACGAGTCGATCGATAGGAATTCTATCCATCGATCCAGGAATTTCGAAACTCGAGGAACGAGTAAAGTAAATTAAGAAGCAGCGGGTATATAAAGAGACTCACCTATAGAACTCAAGGATGATTCCTCAAGTTTCGCCAGGCTGCTGTTATGTATAGCCAAGTGGCGGATATCCAGCCCCAAAAACACGTACGGCTGTAATTTCGGTAAACTGTTGTGCCTGAGCCTCAGGTAGAAGATCACCGTGTTCGTTTTTCCTTTCAGCGAGCTGAGGACCTTGGAAATGTGAGAGAGGTCCGTGAACTCGCATACGATGTCCAGGCCGGATTTCTTCAGGGTGCAGGAACAGGGCGAGATTTCGCTGTGCGACGGGCAGAGCTGCGATGTTTGTGCAAGGCTCATACCAATTATCACACACACTGTGCAAACCAACGACCATAAGCTGTTCTCCTTCATTTTTATTTATTTCTCTTCGTCTTTTCGTCTTTTCCTTCCCGTCCGCTGACTCGATTCTGCCGAAATTTCCCTCTCCGTCTTTCTGCCTTCTGTTCTTTCTTTTTTAACGACTTTTCGAAAGCCACACAACTTTCTGATATGTTATATCGTTTCGCACTGCTGCACCCTTTTGTCGATGTATATTTGTCCCGTTTCCACAATTCTTTGGGTCGGCTCTCTGTCTCTCTGTCTCTCTCTCTCTCTGCCTCTTTTCTCTGTTGCTTCGCCCTCTCTGTTCCTGTACCTGCAGCCTGCTACTTAGCCTCTGCTCTTCTCACATCCATTGTTCGCTCTTCCGCGGTGCACCGGTACACCGATTCTGTAAAAGAAAAAATAATCGGGCGATTAGCTAGAGTGCTGTGACATTACTTGGAAATATATAGGCGTTGATTGGCAAGACCTATATTATTGACAGAGGTAAAGGTTTGAAATAACGGCGTGATAATTTAATCGATTCAATAATATCCTGTAATTTAAGTTACAAAAATTCGATATAATTTAAATTATTGGCCGAGTGTGTACTATGTTGATCCTGTAATTTCTATCATTTTTCTTTTTGGTAAATAAAACAGGTGACATGCGATTAATTATCACCCTAGGTTTTCGAATCGGAAAAATCGAGCAAAATGACTTTGTTTCTCTAATTAAATGAAATCGTGCAACGAGAAGCTTCTTATAATTACACGTGGTATAATTAACCGGTCGGTGAGGTTCTATTGATTAACAGTGTTAATTTGACACTGCACGACGAAAGCGCAGAAGCGGAGCTTTACAGATATCGCGAGTGACGTATAAAATAAAACTGATTTGCACAGCTTCAAATGGCATTGCATAATTTTAAGCGCCAATTATGTTGCCAGCGATTGTTTTTTAAATAAAAGATTATTACAATTTGATTATTAAATAAAAGCTATATTAACAAATTTGACGGAAATTATTTATAACTCGGCCTAATAATTGAATATTTATTTTGCAGCGCTATAAAATGTGTTCTTGAATATTAATCATCGACAGTTAACAATGAAAATATACCCCCCATAAGAACGGTGATAAAACCAGAAGCTATGATATACTATATTACACAACGTAATAGCAGCACAATTTATACTCATCAATAGATTCGAATTTCTTCTGGCCCCTATTAACGTTTCGTAATAATTTTCTGCGTTGTTTCATATTGTTACGTAAATACGTGGTTATGAATCTATTGGGAACATTTATTTTCGGCCGTCTGCGTTTGCTATATTTGATCCCATTGTCACGAAAAATCGAACTCTGTCGGTTTACTCCAATTGCCATTCGCTCGATCCGATCTTGGACAATAATTTATATTCGTCCATTGTTTCCACTTTTTACCATTGTTTGCAAGCGAATGGTGCAAAAAACCGGGTATTCGTTACGAAAAAGATTCTGCACGAGTGTAATAATTTCAAGGAAAAGAATAAAAAATGATTCGAAACCGAAATGCCTTCGAAACAAAAATTCGGACAAAATTAACTACTATACTTTTGATCGGTAATTACAATTTATTATAAATTCCAACTGCGTCTGAATTTTTATCTCTATACCCTACAATTATTGTATTATCACTTGATACACTTTTTGCAGTGGATATAAATTTTTTCGAGTGCAGGTATTCGAGTCAGGTGTCGCTGCAATATTTGAAACCTACTTTTTTTTACACGTTCAAGTGTACTGGACTGACGTTCAATTCGCGTATCAAAGTGTTCGCAGGTGCAGCGTGAATTTCGTTACCTTTCACGAGGCGTATTTAGTTTCGGAAATTCGTATCGTGTGCAATTTGGTCGATATTGTGCTAGAGGAAAGTTTGCAAAAATATTTATCCCTGGATAGGCTCGACTCTCGACGCCCAAGTGTGCTATCATTTCAACCCTCTGCCGTTTTTACGAGGACCTATACTTTTTTCCACGAATAACTTCGACAGACGATCTCGTTGAGAGGGTGAGAGCGAACGTGTGTATTTAGGGTGGCTAAAGGTGAAGAGCACCAAGAGTACGGTGCTTAGCCAGAGAACAGAAAGGAAAGGATGTTAAACTAAAACGAGTGCCTCGAGGGATTATTTGATGTAATGCAATCGGCAGCATATGACAAATTTTGTCTATTCGCGCATTACAATATTCGTTTTATTTAAATCTATTTAAATTCAAACGTGTCAATGGTGGAAGTGAGGTCAGTTTTTTAAATATATAATGAAGACAGGTCTCATGAGGATCTTAGAGTGTCGAGTTCAAACGAAATTAAAGACACGTACCGATCCATGTAGATCACGCGGCGGTTTCCTTTTTTCACGCACAAAACACTTGCTACGTATCTGCGAAGCGAAACGACGACACGCGTTCGCGTGATCACTGGTCATCGCTTATTGATGTCACTGCGTATCAAGAAACTGAGTCGTTCACTCGATTAATCGAAACAGGGGTTCACGTTGAACGCAGGAGGGAGCATAACGACACACTTCTCTCTATCAACATACAACTATACGCAGTTAACTTGCTGATACCGCTCGCCTCGCGAATCAAAATCACTCGATCACCAATCCCGTCAAACGGAAAAAGGAAGACGAACCAACCCTTTCCAACCTTGTCGCACTTCCGTTCACACAAACAAAAAGAAAAAAAAACAAAAATAATATTCAATCCCACTGCGTCGTTCGAGTTCAACGAAATCACCACCGATCACCGTAAATCTTCGTAACTCAGCGTTCCTAGCCTTGATTGTATTACAACCATACAGAAACCGGTCGAAACTGGACGAATTAGGGCCGACAAAACCAACCGAACGACTCGCACCAGTTGAACGAACCGATTCAATTCGCAATCTTAAAAAGTGTCTCTGTCCATCTGGTAGGCCTCTCGGGCTTCTTAAAAGCCCGAAGAAAACCGAGAACGATCGACGAGAAATCTCGGCAGATTCGTCGATCTCTGTCCGTTGTCCCGACGGTCCCGCGGATTCTTGCGCAATGAATTAGAGAAAGGATTGACCAGTCGAGGTGCTGTGATCGTTGAGCGTCTCGACGCTCGAGCTGATCAGCGGACAAGCGAGAGCTGTGCCGGCCTCTGAACGGTACCACGGCGTCGAGCTGACCTGGGTGTCCGTTAGCATCATCATTGGTCGGTTAATGGGCGGCTTCCGTCCAGGGGATCATGAGATACACGACGAGACGGCCGCGGCAACGTGGTGTACGGCACACGTCATCGGCGATCTTACGATAATCCAAAGCGTGGATGTCACCCGGTATAATGGTGTTCGGCACTCTGCTTCGGTGCCGCTGGTCGGGAGACGAGACGGTGTTGGATGCACCATGGTGTTGGTAATTTTCGTTTGACAACGTGCTGCCTCGCGATCGTTGCAATGAAATTGGTAACGCGCGCCGGGTACATTGGGAACGGGAAGTGGACATGTGTATGGAGTATATGGATTTTTCGATTGCGCTTAAACAGCTCTCGCCTTGTGTACATTGTTGTATTTGTAGGATATTGTTGGTATATCGTTTTGCCCGCTGTAGATAGGCCGGGGAGATTTGTGCCCGATTTCAGTGCGACAGTAGTGGTAACAGTAACGATATTGATGGTGATAAATGTGGGGTTTAATTGGGATCGTGCGTTGACGTTCTGAGTAATTTGTACGGGCTTGGATTTTTGTTTGCAAATGAGTCTGAGCTCACTTTTGCGCGCTTATTTGGAAGATATATTGCAAGTCTTTCGGCTGGTATTTTTCTGCGATATTGGAACGAGATTCCGCTGTACAATAGACGATGTGCGTGTGCTAGAGATAATACGAAGTTGTTATTTTTCACGTGGAAATTATTATTTAACAAATGTGGGTACAACTTTAAAGCTGACGTAAAATAGCATTTTTTTTTATCCTATTTAAAATCAATTGTCTGGTGCGTCTCAAGGCTGTAAAATTACTGTATCCATCAATGAAAAAATTGAATAAAAGAAATCTATTGGAATACTAACGAAAATGATTAACAAAGTTCATAATTGCGAGCTAATCTTTATCCTTAATAAAACAAAATTGATGTTATCTAAAGCAAAGAAATAACAATAGTACCATCGATAGCTGTCAAATTAAACACAGGGAATAGAGAATAGAACCAAGGACCACGAAAGTCTGCAAGGGAGGGCTGTCCAGTTTTATTCGCCGGTTAATTTTCCATGCAACCCCATGCTCGCCTAATTTTCGTCACGAACACAGCCGATCTGCCGGTCGTGTCGCGTAACTCTCCTTTTATTTTCTGCTTTGCATAAAATAACCGCTTTGGAATGCCCGTCGCGCACGGTAACGAACACAAAAGGCGGATAGAAAAATGAAGTAAAAAAAGGAGAGCCCGCTAACGACACAAAGGCGAGTTTCCACGGCGTAGAAAAAGAAAAGGGAAGCATGTTATTCTTTTCTGCGGATGTTCCAGGCGTAATTGCGATTCGCACGATCGATCCATCGTCCCCGCGTGGCATTATCATGCGCCTAGCTACGTTCCTTCGGGAAAAATTCCCAGAGATAGCAGATATTCGTTTCTAATTGAATTTATAGACTCGAGGGTGGGCGGCGGGGGTAGAAAATTCGATTCGACGCGTATTTCAAGAGACCCCTTTTATCTGTGCTTGCTTACGCTTCGAATGCATTTGCTGCTCGATCAAGAGACTATCATCGAAGTATTCCACTTTGGCGGATGTTACCGGCGAAAAAGAAGGAAGCTAAGATGATAGATAAAGTTCGTGTCGAATTTCGGAGTTTTTTAATCTCTGAAGATTAGCCAATTTCGATTTCTATTAAAATTGTTTCCCTCTATCAAGTGGATCTAGAAGTTTGTTTGGAAACTTTAACGAAGATATAGTGTAGGATTGGGAATATTGCATGACTGTGTAGAATGATTCCGATGTATGAAAGGTACGTTCGGCGCTGAGTACCTGAGAAGGTCGTATGCATGGAGGGTACAGCGACCCAAGGTTTCGGGTGGTCGGGGCCGACCACCATCGAGGAATGACTGCGGGGGTGTGTCCTAAGTGAGTGAGAGCAAATGAGGAAAGAATGAAAGAGAAACTAAGAGTGAAAGAATATAAAGAATGAATGATGCGTGCAAGAGTCAGAGCTAAGGGAGAGTTAAGGGAGGATCGAAGTGAAGAGTATCGTGAGCTGAGAGTATTGTTGAAAGTATCGTGTGTGAGTCGTTGTTTGTTTGAGTAACGTCGTGTGTCGACATATTGTATAATAAAGTTAGTGTTTTATTTAGAGTAAACTGAAGTCGTACTACCCCACCTGTCCTCTATTCCAAACTACGCGAGGTTTACAAAAAACAACTTCTACAATAGGAATAGATGATATATATTTCCTTCACCAGTAGTGGAAAGGCGGAACAATTAAAGGGTTGCGGAGTGGTTAGGGAAGCTGGAGAAAAGAAAAGAGAGGGAGGCGAGAAAATGAGGTGGGTTTAAGGAAAATGAATGCACAAATGTGTAAAGCTAAGTAGGCGTAAGATTAGGTTAAAAGTATGACTGGATGTAGTCATGTAGTCATATTACAAGGCTTGTAATAAAATTGTAAGCCAAAGAATAGGAATAACAACTAGCAATAAGTTACAAGTGTTAATCGATATAAAATATATACGTGGGTACCAAAAAAAACAAATAATATATTTCCTTCACCTTGCAAGTCAAATTATTTCTAAACGATTTGTATCAGTTAAATTTGGTGATACATTTATTTATTTTTTTTGCATCTGATTATTAAGTCAATCTTTAATCGAGATGTTAGGGCACATTTTAACGAGAATTCAGGAACGATTGCTTTCTTCGAAAATGATTATTTAATACAGGTGTGTCAACGAAGAGTGGTGCCTTGCTTTAACTACACGGCACCGGGTGGCGAATCGATTCGCTTTGATTTTCGCGGCTCAGCTCGCGTTGTTTGCACGGCCGGTGACGCGAAGCGAATTGTACAATCTGCCAGAAGGAACAGTCTGTTCAATTGAGTGACGTCGATCAAGCCAGGCCGCACGCGTTTTCCACTATTTTTTCGCATCGTACACTTTATATTTGAATCGGCTGGCATGCTGCGACTCTCGCTATTCTATTCGTATATTTGAAATGCAAATGTATCGGTTGATAGAATAAAACGGAAATTAACAGTTGGTATGCCATTTGCCTTTTAAGCTGGAAAGGTAATGTCCCCGACCGTCGAAACCGTTTATGTTCACAGGTATTCAACAATGAACGTTTAGTTTGTTGTTGCGCCGCTGGTACAATTACCTCGGCAATGTTAATTGTTAACATCGCCGTGCAATTCAATTCGTTCCGTAGCATCAAATGAGATAATTCCACGTGCTGTTGGAATTATGACAATCGTGTGGTATACACTTTCAAATTCCTTCTCAAATACCACCAGCATTGTATCGAAGTACATCGTACTTGAAATATACTGCATAATTACGTTAAAAACTTTTGGTCAATTTTGTGAACACTTTAATCAACATAGTATTAATTAAAGTATTTATCGACTGCTCGAATGTTTCAAAATTTTGTTCACAGCCAATTCTTTCTAATCAAAATAATTATTGTAAATAATAAAAGGAACGGTGTACTCACATTGCTTTTAATATTTGAACTAAATGGCTGCTTGAATTATTAAACAAAAATGTTATCTAATTAATCTCAAACACTTTGTCTTACTCACGCTTCCCCTCATATTTTATTCTGTTTCACTGTATGCCATGGAACACCAATTACTTAATTCATTTCAGGTATATATCTTCGCGTGCCTGTAACTAGACGAAGGATTCATCTAGACGATTTAAAGATTCAGTAAATGAATGAAGGTTTGGAATAACGATCCAAGAGGTGGTTGCTCCAGAAACAGACGGTGACCGGTGAAACGTAACGAAGCTTTTTCCTATCGTTGCATGCAATATTTAACGAAATCGGTAAATGGCTGCAGTGGAAAAATCTTCTGGCAGAGGAACCGGACGCGGCATGAATACTTTAGTCGCATCGATCGACAACGAAGATTCCAACTTTCACGCTATATTACCTTTTCCTCGCAAAAAAAAAAGAGGAAAAGATAAAAGAAACGCTCTGCTAAATAGAAACGAGGCAGACGTAGCAATTGTGTAGACAAAAGGTTACATCTTTCGTCTACTAACAATATGTTAAATGAATTTTCTTATTGCACGATTAAACGAGAAAAGTATAGTTCAACTCGTTTTTAAATTTTTAACGTGCACATATAAACAGGTTAGTTAGAATACAAATGACTGAGTTTTGTTCATAACGTAAAATTAAATAAAATAAAATAATACGTATATAAATATACCTGCATGTTTACTTTAAATACTATACCATCATGTAATACCAGATTTCAGTAACAATTCATGCAATATACGCGGTTTTCGTGCTTCTCTATTCATTACACCGTTCGCATTATCTCGTTGCGGTTTGCGACCAGTTCGCTACCTCGTTACTAGTCAGTTGCTTAAGGTTCGCTTAAACCGCAATAAAGTTTGGCTGGCAGATCCTTAGTGAACTCGTAAAATACCTGCGGCATCCAATCACGGCTGTGGCAAATATTCAAACAGCGAAGGCTCCGCTTAATAATTATCAAAGCTGGTCGATGAGCGGGATGATTTAGTTTGCTTGAAGTAATTCTTTTTTATAATGGACACGATGCAAACAGATTTGCACGAATGCAGGCGATATATTTGAGAATAATAAATCCCTCATTGATATTATTGAAAAAACAGGGGAAAGAAAATTTTACACCCCACAACTTTTTTAGTGGAGGGATAAATTTCACAAGGGCGATTAATGATTAATCTTCAAATGATAATTCTGTAGGATTATTCACGTGTGATACTTATATCAGTGAAGGAAGCATTCAATGGTTGAAATTTTATCTTTATTCTTTATGGTCGTACTAGATTCCATTGCGTACGGAGGTATAAAATATCACGTTCGTGTCACCTGAGGATTTTAGCACAGGAAACTTTTGAATATTGTTCAGCGATGACGCTACCCTTGACCGACTAGGATTATTTGATCTTTATTGCAGGGAGAATTTTCAGAAGCTTACGAGGTTCTCACATTTCTTTATATTACAAGGAATAAGACACGTATTATAATATTACCTTTGTATACAACGTTTCATATCTTCAAATACAATGACAATTTCTTCATCTGTTGCAATCTGTTGCATCAAATATAATCAGATACGTTTTACGAGCCATAGAAACAACTATCATACATTTACTTAAATCTCCAATGAAAATTACGATTGTATTTTTTAGAGTAACAACATATTCCTAGATTCCACAAGTTTTAAACAATTACGCGACACACACCGCAATTACTTCTATTTTCTTATACTTTTCATTTAAACGAAAAGAATTTACCGTCAACATAAATTCCCTTTAGTCTGTCGTGTCCGTGGAGTTGTCTCTCGTTTAATCCACAATTTTCTGGCGCTGGAAACGTACCTAGTGGCGGGTGGAATTTAATTTCAGAGGAGTAAGATCGAGGAGGATTGCTTGGGATGCATCGATCCACAGAAACGTGATCATCCTGTTAATCGATCGATCGTGGATTATTTCGAGCGATTTAAAAACAGCTGTATTTGCATGTATTTTTTATTCATGCGAGTATCGCAGGAAGAAGCCTGTTACGCAGTTTAAATTATTCGCGAATAACTTCATTGTTCTCTGCATTTTATTCTTGCTCTCTATAAATATATCATGAACGAACAATATTATTTTCTGAGTATTTTATTTACCTTATTTATTTGATTTATTTTGGTTCGTAAGGAAATTACAAACAAATATAACGATTTACTTGAGGATCTTTTTGAGGAATTTTAAAATATAAATAATTGCAGCGACTAATTGCACAGATCTATGAGCGCGCTCTTGCTTAACAATACTCCATATGCTTTTGTTCATTAATCTTTCGCACTGTGCTGTGTAAATTCTAGTCAACGGCCGTGAATAGCTTGCAACAACCACTATTTCAAGTTAATAACTTAATCTGGCGCGTTCCATTAGAGTCGTCGACGTTATAGTGTTTAGATAACGTGATTGCCATCTATCTGTCTAGCTTGTCAACGCTGATTCTTTCAAATTGTTTTCTCTTTTTTTCTTTTTTGGATGCAAACGTCCATTCGTGTCCCGTTTGCGTATTAAAAGGTAGAAGTGCAAATAAATGCGCAGGTTTATCGTGAAATAGAATCTTGAGTACAGAATTTCGTGCACAAGTGGAGAACAAGTTGATTGATATTTTCCAGCCTGATATAGTCTCGTTTCTATAACAGTTACAATCTTTCCATTACATTAGAAAAAAGAATTAACAATAACATTGTACATCTTTTCCAATAAATTTTTGAACCTGTCATTCGAACGAAATTTTATTACATTAAGACCACGAACTTTTCGTTTACTGTTGCTTATTAAAATAAAAATAATGATCAAAATTTACCACTATTTATCACTACCTTACCTTCTTCACTATCAAACACAGGTGTGCATATTACTGAATACCTAATTTTCCTCATCAAGAAACACTGTACCTCTCGAAATCACAATTTGAACGTATCGTCCTCTCTTTATCTATGACAAATGTAAGGGCCATAGCAACTGCGTTTGCAACAGGTGCTCTAATCAGCACTTAAAAGGGGTACTTATAGGCCACTGGAAGCGAAAGGAACGCAAGCTTTCTACGAATAGGAATAGGTATCCCGAACAGTCGTGTAACAGGTTTCAAAGGGACGAATTTCACTGGGAAACGAAGCGACAGCGGCAAGATAACAACTGACAGCGAAGCAGGCATGGGGCTGGAAAGTGCACATGGGAAATACTGCGGTCGTTTCCCCCTGCTATGTACATGCATTTTCCTTGAGCTGGCCATACCTTCCGGCCCTAATTAGACTGGCTCGCTTCTAAATTAACACTTGCATTGTTTATGCGCGAGCGTGAGCAAGCAGCTATGCAATTTCTGCCAAGGCGATGCCACGAACAATTTTCTGGCCACTTTGTTCTTCGACAGTAACTTTTAATCCATTAATGAGAAATCGGTATTCGTCATTTGTTTAATTTATTTATTCATGTATTTCTCGTCGTTTAGATTGGTGAGTAAAGTGGAAGTATAATTTTTGTCTGTCTTTAATCAATAACGCAGTGTTATCCAAATTGGAAATTTTGTCCAATTCAATATTTCTCAGTGTTCAGTATTCGTATGTGAATTAATCAATTCTGCGAATAAATATTCGAATGTTTTATTTAATATCGCTGAATTCCTCAGTCAAGTAGATCGCCAGGCGTTCTGTTTCCTTTATATAATACTTCAGCGTGCTAAGGTCTGTAAAAAAATGGAAGAAAAAACCGAGTGTTCTGGGAATTGCCATGTCCCGAGGCATCAAATAGGATGCTTTGGGTATTCGAGGCTCCCCCCCGATATTTCTAACCGTTTATGTTACACGAATTTACGATTTTCATTTCACGGATGGGGGTGTTTGATCCTGCAAAAGGATAAGGGACAGATGAAAGTTCCAACGAAAGAATTCGAATCAGAGTTTCGATTTTTTACAGTGATTCATTATAGAAAGATCATCTGCGTGCGTAATATCATGCATATTTATCTACGGCGTCATTCTATATTTACCTGCCCGCAGTGTATGTTTGTTTTCAGAATATTTAATTGCTCGACGGGTTGAATATTCCGAGTGGCGTGATTTGCAAATCTAATTTTTTCAATCTGTCGATAATTTGTACTCTCGCGGTTAATGGGACAATTTATTGATATTTGATCATACACTTCAAGCTGTCTGACGAGTAAAATTGAGATTGAATTGAAACCAGACGAGTTTGCTTCATTTCTGATGTCGTTTTTCAAATAGCACAATGTAAAATTATTATGCCACTCGATGCGTAGCATCGCGTATATATTATCATTTGCTCATGCTTTTTTAGTTTCGTGTCTTCCATCTGCCGCACGATTTAATGAAACGAAATTATGGTGAAATGTTATTGGCAAATGATATATGTATATTTGTCCTCCTCTTCTTGCCACGCGAAACTTAAACCGATGCAGACGTCACGGAAAATACACGAGAATATTTCCTTTATACCCTTCATCAAATTCAACGCTACAGGGAAATAAAGTTACTCGCGATAAGATGGCGAAACCATACGTGTCCGGTTATGCGAGAATATGGGGTGCAATGTTTAAATACAATATATTTCATTGCGTATTATAGATTGTCGATTTTATAGCCGTTTTATTATCCCGTCATAAACTTCAAAACTCCTTGGTATTAGCCGATCGACCGGGGCGATGTCGTAATAAATTTCAAGGGGAGGTTTCTTTTCATAGCCTTAAAGGAATTTGTGTAAAATACTGTTTCATCGTCCCTCGAAATACAATTTATCGATGATCGACGCAATAGAACGTTTAGAAATTATCTAGACGTGCATTCCGAACGGAAGCTATTAATATCTTGAAATAATAGAGGAAAGCATTTCTTGTTTCTCTGACGTATCGTACATATGTACATCGTATCAGTAATTTTATTTTAATAACATTTTGATTGCATTCATTCCATGAATATTGGCAGATTTCATAATATTTCTCGAATAAATTAATGCAAAAGATAGACATGGAAAAAAGAAGAAGGCAAGAAGTTGAAGTTATTATCTGGTTTAAATAAAATTGATTTTCCGACAGGGAAGGGGGATGCAGTAAAGGACTTCCAATCAATCTGCTTCTACTCTGTATTATCTATGTACTAAATGGTCGGAAGAAACTGATTATAAAAGGATCAAGTTAAAATTGAACTCGTCATTGATATAGCAATTGCGAGTTCCAATTAATGGATGAAATTCAACTGGCAACCTTAGAGTGTTCTGGTGGAGACGATTGGACCAAGCAGCGTCTAAGTATAATGAAATTGCTACTTGATATTACCAGTTTCAAACTGAGAAACCATTCTTAGAAACATCAGTTTCAGGAAGGAGCGAGTCCGAGATATTATTTTCTCTGCCGCTTCCCTTAATTGATTTTGAAACCCTCAAAAGATACGCTGTCCTATGAAGATTCCAGAAAGTTCATTAATAACTTTGCCATAAATTTTATCTTGTTTCCTCCAAGTCGAGGCAATTCTTACATTGGAACTAATTGGACGTCACTACAGTGTCTGTTAGACACTGTTTAGTTAATTGCACCGAATTATTGTGCTTCAGTTTGAGAAAGAATAATTGCAGCATCTGTAATATTTATTTTTGAACCTGTCGGACCTGTCTTTCAATAAAGCTTCTGACAGTATAAGAGGACTATTTATTATAAATGATATCACACTCCAAAGGAATTCACACAATTATCAATATATTATGCTTTATAGTAATTTTGAATTATTTAAATATGTAATCATTATTTTCCAATTATTTTCACCAATTTTACTTTCGACTTGGATGATCGCATTGTTAAACAAATCGTCGTGCTTTATTTATATGCACGAACGATCA
Organism: Nomada ferruginata; assembly: GCA_963583965.1. Taxonomy (NCBI): domain Eukaryota; kingdom Metazoa; phylum Arthropoda; class Insecta; order Hymenoptera; family Apidae; genus Nomada; species Nomada ferruginata. The sequence continues at coordinate 3,194,851 of OY757214.1, read as the reverse complement.
ATATTTGCGCTTAACAACGTTGTTCTAGTAGCATAGTATTGTTCTCCTTGCCGTGCTTTGCTGTTTTTCGGCGTCTCTACAAAGCCGTGTTTGCTGTTCCAATAAGGATGCGTTGAAAATAAACAAACGAGTTTTCCGACAAAAGGTCTGTGATTCAGGATCCTCGCAGCTACGCAGGATAACACATGCTTCTCTTTGTTTTGGACGAGCAATTAAGGTTTTGTTGAAAGTGTGATTGTTGCACATGGCACCGGTTCATGTTATACTCTGCGCGTATGAGGTGAGTTGAAAGCATATAGTTTTGTGTACAGGACGCAGGAGTAGAATAGTTTTGTGTGATTTTATTTTAACTACATTTTCCCAAATTTCTCGAATAACTCGTGCGAATAGCATCGCATTGTTTCCCCCCTGTTTCTATTTTATTCTCAATGAATTACCATCGCCTTTCTACGAGCAATGGAAATCCTTTGATCAAGGGAAATGTACAGGGCGAAGGTAAAAAGAGGTGTGCCACTGCATCTGCTAATCTCTCAAAGGGAAAAGAATGTTCGTCAGTCCTGAACTCATTAATTAATGATTCGTAAAAATGTTAAACATATCTTCATTATCGTCTTCAGAATGAATAAAAAGAAAAAGGAATACGGCAAACCTGCATTTTTGGGTAAAAGGGACACGATTCGAAAAATGATTCAACCTTGACTTAATGTTACTCCTTCGAAGTAAAAGGTTGATTAAAAAACACGAATCTCGAGTTCGTATTGCTCGGATTGTTTCTATTCTCGTTTTAGAATGAAAATGCCATTTTTCAAGTACATCAGGCAATTATTTACGATTTAATTTAGAGACCCGCTGAAATCTAGTATCGATAGGTAAGCGGGCATGATTTTTTAACGGCCTGTTTGCACAATTTCGCAATTAATATTTCTTAGCGAAGTTAACTGAATGAACCGGTCTCACTGGCTTCAAATAAATTTCTTCGTTGAAATGTAATTCGCCGTGTTCCTTTCGCCCGTGGCAATATTTTACCGGCGAATGTTCCGGCCATATTATGGGAAACCTTGATTATAGAAGAATTTGCATTTATATTGTCAATTAGTTGGCGAAACACGCGCGTGTGCAGGTATACAGGCCTGGCCAATCCTGTACCGGTTGTAAATCATTGTCGAATAGCTGTTGCACATTTGAAAATAAAATGTGCAACGAATAGTATCGTACATCGAAACGTGCAGGCGTTGAACAAGAATTCTAAAAAGTATTAGGCCGTTCATTGGATTACAACAATTTTTTGGATCTGCCGAATGAAACCAAAAAAATATTAAAAACTATCCAGGACGATATTTTATTTAGGAATTGTTGCAAGCAATATCTCCTCGTTCAAATAATCCAACTACGAAGCAAAATACTCGCCGACGTCGTTAAAGTAAAATATTCAAGTAGACCAGTATTCGTCTCAATTAACCGGCAAAATAAAATACACTCCCTTTTATCCGAAACCGCATTCCACGTCCGCCACTATGCCCGTTGCATTCTGTAAGATTTTCGGGATACACGCGTTTATTTCGTTTTCGTTCGCCACTCATTCAGTAATTCCCTTTGCGGACTGAGGTTCTCTTTTTTCCTGCCTGATCCGTTCGCGTAACACCGGTTTCATATTCTCGATCAAAATCCATCAGAGCACGCGAGCTTATTTTTTCTTTCTTTCTTTATAATCCGCGATCGTTGCACATTCGTCTGTTCGCATCGACGATTTTCATCCAGAGCCCATTCAGTTCGATGATCGAGAATAGACGGCGCAAAAGTGCCGATACACGTCATGGACTGCAACGACCATGATTCCGATTTGGAATCACGTTGATAAAGAAACTCTGGAGCGTGCATTTTACTGATTAGCGTGGCCAGAGAATTCTGTTCACGATGCGCTGGTTATGATCACTCTTTTAATATAGCCGCGTTTTCAAGTTTCTTCTTTTCGAAGCTCAGCGAGAGGGAATAAAATTGGCAAAAAGTTTTTGCAACAGTGAGAGATTGTTTGTGGGCGTGTGTCTGCGATCGATTCGATCACGGCATTGCTGGAAGATTTGTAAGGGAAGCGATGGTTTATGGGGCAGCTGGTGCGCGCTGCTACGGTGATTAAAATTGGAATTTTCTATCGGAGGTGTGGCGTTTGATGGATTTTAGGTAGACTTGGATGGAATATTTTTGGGATGAGAAAGGGGAAGGAAAATAGTTGAACCAGTGTGGCGATAATTTTACTATCGTTTAATAATCGAATGGAACTTCGTCGCCAGGCACACAGTGGTTGATTTTTGGAGTTCAGGGAACATTAATTACTACGTATAGACAGGAATAATAAAACTACTAATATATTAACTATTATTAACTGATACAATTAAATATGAATGTCCGTGAAATATTAATAGTATCAAATATAGCAGTACTAATAATGCCAAATTGTACAGAAATATTCATTTTACTATTTATTTAATTTAATATGCTGCAGCTCAATTAAACTCCAAGTCAGCCACATGGTTTTTTAATTTTCAGTCCAATATTAAATCACAGACGTCAAATATTTCGAGGGGCATTGTCACTCATATTTTACACTAACTTTAGTTCCCAAGTTATCTATCTACATAAAAATGCCAAACTCCACAAATTTTCTTCATCGATTTCCACAACTTCAACTTGTGAATATTGAGATATCAACGCTTTCGCATCTCAGCAACCTTTGATAATGGGTTCCACCATCCCGAGAGTCGTCATTATCGACCATCATGATCTCACATCGTCGATGCGAGGATTTCGCTATCTCGAGGGTTGACGGTATCGCCTTCGATGACCCCAAAGTTGGGATCTTCCGCAACAACTGGCTGGCCACTGAACTTCGCGTCTCCAACGGTTGAACATCGTGGAGTTGTATGAACCCAGAGCACGTCACTGTTCGCTTGGATAGCGCCGGGGTTGTGGGCGTTGGGTTCTACGACCCTTCATTATAGGACAGTACACACTTCTTGTTACGCAGAGGTCGAAACGTGTGGGTTTTCAGGTAATTTACAAGCGTGTTTATCCATAATAACGATAAAGAACGGGTTGCTTTTTTATTTTCATAAAATATTGTTGTGCACAAAAAATTATTTCCTCTGTATATTTTGGTGGACGTATAGTCTGCATTGTATGGCATCCAAATTGTTTATTCTATCATTAGTTTTAAACAATAGATTCTTTTGTACACCCTTATATTGCTTATCCCTTTTACAATTGCCGATACGTGCATTAATTATTCATGTTTTATTCATTTACAATTCAAGCAATAATTTATTTTCACGACTACGTTTCATTTCCTGCTGTTGCATTTGTCGTCGAGTAATGGAACGGAATCGTCGCGTTACCTGTTTTATTTACACTCGTTTCGATATACGTTCGAATTAAGCCACAGGCTTCTGCAAATAATTTGCAAATTAAACTACATTCTCGTAAGTGGTACTCAATGAAAATTCGTAACGCGAAATATTGCAAACTATACAAACTATTCTTCATTTTTCATCTATTTACTTTCATCGTTTCTCTGTCGGGCAGAATGATTTATTTATACAAACTTCGACAAAAATTCGTGCCGACGAGCTTCATTGCCTAACGTGTCGTTTTTCTATTTCGCCATGGCATTGGCCGTATGGGAAAGTAGGACTATCCAATATGTTTCTTGCCTCGAGTGATTTTCAGTTCTTTTTAATTCAGTTTCCACGAATTGTTATCTAACAATATATATGTTCTCTTTGTTCATGGACGTGTCGAATCGTGGAGTATCGATCTATCATCTGCCATGGCAGTAGTCCATTTAATAATTGAAAGAATATCAGCAACGCACCTCTACCTATTATTTTTATCACTACGTTAGTATTGTCACGCGGTAAAAATAATTACGGCGATATTTTCGACACTTGTTTTTCGCAAGTTTGCTTCGTATTAATTGGAAGAAGCGTTTATTAGCGACATTCGACCGGGTTTGCAGGATTTATATATTTTTCGAAGCAATTCGGAGGCTGACTACGAATTGAACGATTTGTTAAAAATCATTTACATTCATATATTGCATTGTATGTATACTATTTTAATCAAGATATTGGATTGCATTATTAATGCCATAATTATTAGCTTTTTGTTCAAAACGACGGATGCATTGCCGTTGCAAAAATAGTGAAAACAATATTTGGCAAAGTGTAAAATTATTTGCGTTACAAATAGCGCATTGCTGTTAATATCTTTCTATGCGGCACCTACACGTAATCGAAATGACAAAAATGATAGAAATGACCAAAGTCATGGTGCAAGAAAATCCTACAATCGCAGAGATATCTATTAACAATTGTTTCCATATTCGATAAACCTGATATTCCCAAAAGAAACAATTTTGAACCCCCATTTAGACATTCACGTTGCAGACCAGTTACTGAATGTCCCAGTTTACTGGGACGTTTTTCACTAGCAGTCTAAATCTAGAATACATTTTTCACGTCTTGGGTCGCGACAACTCTTAAAAGTAAATTCCTTTTCCCGGGAACTCCTTCAATTTCGCCTTAAATCGCATTTCACTTCACGTTGAAGACGTTCGTCAACGATTCGCGACAAAATGAAAAAAAGGAAAAAACGCTCGAGAAGCTTTATCGGATTTCCCCCACTTTCCCGTTCCCTCGGGAAGGTGGCGAAAATTGCGTGACAAAAGCTCCACGGTGTAGCGCAATACCTCTCTTCTTTTTTTCCCCCCTGGAAGTCGAACGCACGTAAATCTAAGGGAAATATTTTGCACAGTCTTATAGAGACGGGAACCGTCGAACGTTCAACATGTGGCTGCCCTACTTCGTTAACCCTCGTCGCTTCCTTCTGACATCATTAGTCGAGTTTTCGAGTCGTGAAAATGTTCGGAGCCTCGCAGGGAAAACGAAAAAGAAAATGTAATGAGAGCTTTTAGCGGTAATCGGGTGCCTTGGGAGTTTCGCGTCGTTATTGTAATTTATTGGCGAACTCTTGTGTATTTATTTTCGGGGAATTACAGTTGAATGAAGATTTCTTCAATTATTTTCCAATTGATTATTTGCGGTATTTACGTGAATTATTATATAGAACTTGTTTGGAAAACACTTCTGTCCATTAATAAACATAATTGATTCTAAGAAATGAAATAACCATTTCTTTTAAAATAAATGCAATTAAAGTTGAACAGATTTTGCTGCAACACTTTACTGAAGGATCGCGGTTCTAAAGAAGCAGTCTCAAGTCGTGCAAGAAGATATGCATACAATAATTTTCATTTTCAAGTATACCCGTACACTCGAATGATTCTTCGTTGGCCCGTGTATTTGTGGACGAAATGTTTCACCGTGATCACCGTCGCATAAACTTTCCCCCCGATCACGGTACACGTTACGAAAAATACAGGAGGGGCGGCGATGGGAGGGTAGAAAAAACAACAGCGAGGATCGTGATTGAACTGCGGTGAAACAGCTCGTGGGAATCCAGACATGAGTTTGAATTGCAAAACTCGTCGCGGTGTTCACGATGAAATAATATGTACAGCATTATTGCGAGCTTTATTCGATTACCTGCAAACAGACGGGACGCGTTCAAAAATGATACACGTACGAACAGATTAAAAATGTCGCTTCACTCAATCTTCGTGGAGGAAGAAAAATACTGCTCAGTTTGGGATCGTTGGCTTTTGGATGGGAAATTTAGCGCGCTGTACAATCGTTGTTACGTTCTTGCAGAGATAAAGGCGAAAGATAATTATTTTATTGTATTTCACGGTAAACCATATTTAATGGTTTTAATTTAGTGGGAATATTGTAATAATTTTGTTGAGATTATTTCCTTTACGGATCGAAGACTGTTCGAGTAATGGGGACTTACTTCAAAAGAAGAATATTTCCTGAATTTGGGAATATTTCATAAAGCAACAATACTTGTGGAATTTTAAATATCTTACTGCAATAATATTTTGCGAGTATTCGAATACCTAAGGCTAGAATAATATTTCTCCAATTCTACTTCACCATTCGGAAATATGGGGAGTACTAGAATATTATAAAACAGATATAATATTAAGAATTAATAAGAACAAATCTCACCTCCCAGTGCAGTAACGTTTAAAATAACAAAAGAAAAATAACCAAAAAAATACCGTTCGTATCACGATAAATTCATCGACACACGATAAGAACAATCAATGAAGATAAGTTGAAGCTATTCCCTGTAAACTGTCGAATAAAGTGCATTCTCGAGAGAAATCTTTCGTCTAAATTTTCTTCACGGACCCGTCAGCCATGGTAAGTAGACAGAATTGGTGTATGCGTGTTACGGAGACGGAAACGAGGCAAGGGACAATGCCCCGACAGTTTTCCTTGCAAAAGAAAAATATATCGAGTCTAGAAAACTGTGTCTGTTTTCTACTAATGGTGTGGTCTGGCTAGGCGACAGTTCCGACAGGGTTTGGGATTCAAATGCTAACGAAGAGAAAGGACTGTGACCCTTCCTCCATTCCATTATCTTCCTTTCGTGGGAAATTTATGAGGTTCGTATGCTTCATTTCTGAAGGCAGTGTTTCCACGGTGAGCAGACAGAAATTGCTCGAAAATCTCAGTGCCATCTTATTTTCAAAGAGAACCGAACAATTCACCATCCAGACGAATTATTCGCCGAATAAGAATAATCGAAATTTTATTCAGGAAACTTTAAGCAAAAGACAATTAAAGATCAAATCAAATCCTGATCACTCGTTGCCGACGTTGCCCAAACTATCCACTAAACTATCGACCTGTCACGTAAACCGGAAGCTGCAACACCCACAGACAGCATGTTACATACATGTATAATGCAGCAGACGTTTCGAAAATCAGAAATCGAGCCATAGTTGGAATCTCTAAAAGCAGCAAGACGAAAGTATGAAAGAAAGAAGAAATCACTTCCATAAAATACTAATCGCAGCATGTTCAACAAGAAATTAACTCCTTTCCAGACAACCAGTTACACGAGTTGTCCATCTCTATACGCCCTTCAATAATTTTTTATATTCCTGATGTAATATTGCAAAACCATTCCAGATCCTCATCCCTTCGACAAGAAACATGATTTTCAATCTATGCAAAATTTGAGGCAATTAATCCTCCAACTTGTCTAACGTTTCTCGTTGTCTATACAAGGGTTGGTACGTCATCGGTACCGGAAGTTCCAGCGACAAGAATCCCTGGGCAAAGCAACGCGAACCCCGTAACCAGAGCCCATTAAGTGCTCCGCCCTTGGAGCTGACTCGGCCGGTGCAACCCTCTATCCGGACTAGGTAATTTTATATTCTCCCCTTGGACTCGTCGCGACGGTTCTTCCGTTGATGTAACTTCACCTGTTGGTTGTCCTCTGCGCCGTTCCTTTGACGGAATATTGATCGGCGTGCGGTGAACACGACGCGACAAGACCTTTGGTCGCGTATAACGTGACCTGGCTACATAATCTAGATCCTGATCACTGGAATTCATCCCTGGATTACGAGACGAAATCCGACTGGGCGATGCCCGTGGATCGAGAGTTCGTTTACTCTTTTTTTTCGTTCCTTTTACGTGGGATTCCATCTTTAGATCGTGACTGATTTCGCGCCGCCATTTAGCTAAGTATCATGGGATCGTATCGAGCTGTGGTCGCTTCTTGAGTTTTCGACGGCGTTCTGTCTCCTTTTTAATTTTTATGAGTGGAACTGTTTTGTTAATTTTTTTGTATCCACGATTAGGACGTGGCTTTCTTCTTAGAAGAAGGAGTGCATTCGACGCGCTGAATGCAATTAAAAGAAACAGTTCTTATCATTTTTATTGCAGTTATTATTCACAAGCGACCAATGCGAAAGCAAAGATAAACAGTAGCTTAATCAAAGTGAAATTGATAAATCTATTTATGTTTCCTCCCGTGCTGTTCCTTATTATGAACAGAACGAATCATATTCAAATATGTTTCTCCTGCTGGCAACTACCACTAACCCGTAACAGTTTAATTAATGAGAAATGTAATTCGAAACTCGAGCTTTAATTCTGTAATTAACAGTATAATTTCTGTTGGAGTAACATTATGAAATCATACTTTTCTCCTTTAATAAATTCTCACATTTTCTTCCCTGTATAAAATACAATTATATCAAAAGGAAATTACAACAAAGCACAGCAAAACATATTTCACGATTTCGTTGACTGGAAAATAATAATTGTTATGAAAAATTTCCATGCGTCCGAAAAATGTCAATTCTCTTTGCTTATTTCACATCGGGGCCAAAGAAATTAATAAGCTTAAACTTTTGCAAGAGGACTATCGAGAATATTATTCTGCCTTTTGATTCCGAGATTGCACTATGTTGTCAATGCGTGTCGTTCCCAAATAATGCAGCTGATTCGAATGATGGAATTTGTCCAGTGATTGATCGATGATCAAGCGATACATGGGATTGGCGCAACTTCATTAGTGGAAACGCAGGTGTTCTCTGATATGCTCGTAAATGACGAGTACCATTATAGACCACGCGTATCACACTCTGTTCGAGGTGCACAGAAGCTTAATTAACACCATTGTAGATATGATCGTTCTCCGTGCAATCCGATTTCGAGGGTCTGTCTAAGATAATTTTAGAACCTACAACGAAATACTAGAATTTCAAAATCCTAAAATCCCATCATTCGACAAACAAAACAGTGGCCATCAATTGTTTAATATAATATTAATTTTTAAGTATTTTAATATAATAAATTACCTTTATACAGATACCTCTCCGTTTTTTTTTCACTGCCATTTGTTCTTTTATTCCAGCGTTTAAATTAAAAATAGAAAAATGTGGAATGACGAGAGTTGCCCTGTTCGATATTTGCCAATTAATTTCCCTTGCCATAGCTGAGTTCTTTTTTATTACGGAAATATTTAATCAAGCGAAGATCTACAAGTACAGATATCTTCGTTCCATCCGTGCTATACAAAGATCGTTTATTTCCAGCAATATGTGTGGAGAAAAAATTGCGCAGCAAAATACGAATTCAATAAGTGGCACTCACGTGTGCACGCGTTTAGATTGTGCCTCGGTGAGTGTTATCAACGGGCGAAGAGTGCGTGGCAAATTGGAGTTTAGAGCGTACTCTCAGACTGGCTGCAGAAATTACAGGAAACGAGCTTTAATATCGCTGAACAGCCTTCGTTGAACTCCGCCATCGAAGCTACTAAACGGAAAAGCAACAAAGACCTTGTTCTTTTCCCTCGCGTTCCTCTCGCCGCGATGGCCAATAAACCACGTCGAAGGAAAATCAAATTCCCAAGCGCGAGACGATCGAGAGCAACCCCCTTTCCCTAACAACTTTACCAGGACGATTGAAAAAAAGATTCCACTCTCCCAAAGTTAAATTGCAACGGTTCCAATGAAGGACAATTACCTTGTCCAATCCGCAACGAAACTTCCCCGATATCATTATATTTAACAACTGAAATTAAATGTCGACGAATTTTGCCGCGCCGCGCCCCACGTAATAAGAACTTTCACAGCACCACCCAACACGTCCAGGCGAATAATTAAACCGCGATAAAAACACCCGCCCCACAGGCTTCACCTCCCTTTAATATATTTACCAATTCACTCACCGGGCGCATCCCGCGCAACGGTATCCTCGCGCCTCGGTTATTCCGTTCGTTCTGCTTCTTGTCCGCTCGGTGTAATTGAAAATCGCAAACAATACGCGAACGATTTCCCGACGATCGGAAAAAGGACAGACGCACACCCGTTGAACACATTACACGTATGCACGCGGGTACACGCACGCACGTATGCACGTACCATCCGCGTTGCCGGATCGTCGAATTTCCACCGGCCGGGAAAACTTCGTCCCCGTTCTCCGAGCAATTATTTACACAGATACCGTTCCGGCGCGGTTGCATAAAACGCCCGGTCGCCTCGGTTCCACGTGGAAAGGGACACGGGTATAAGCGTTCGCTGGATTTATTTCGGTCATTATCTTACCTAATTCATTCAGCAATATGCGTTTCCTGGCGCAAGGATAAATTGTTCAGTACCCCGTGAGAGAAAATGAATGCGGCCTGTATTGTCTGACGCGGCGCTCCCGTTGAATTTCCATTCAGACCGGGCACGAATCTACACGGTCTACGATAAACTATGTCTGGTGTGCCGTTGCTGCGAAATAGAGTGATACATCGCGTCTCGCGTGGAAATTGTATGTGCCGTGTTCGGGGCTGTTTCGTGCGCTGGGGGGGGGGGGTGATATGGTAGGAAGAATTTGGAAGAGCGGTGGGGCTTTTGGAAGGGTGGTTAGGAGAGAGACGCGGAGATGGATGGGATTTTTGGGGATGCTTCAGAGGGGTGGGGGACGGTGCAGGTTTCGTGGGTGTACGGATGTACGCGCACGATGGGGCTTTTGGGAGTAAAATATTTCTCGGTTTGAATAAAATCGGAAGTGGTTAAGAATAAATACGTGGACGAAGTAATAAGTTAATTCAGATCTTACTGTTGCAATGTTCAGAAGGGTAAAACGTATCTACAGCCAGTGGAAATTGTGTACAGTTACTCGTTTGTGTGGCGCGCGACTTTGAATGAAATAAATAGAAAAGGCAAACGGTGTGGAGAAAGTAAGAGAAACGATATTCCTCTCGCTTTGTTTTCAAATATTGATATACGTATATACGCGTGAAAACCAGGAATGCATCAACATATGCAGTGTCGTATTCTATTCGAAATGAAGTTAGTTTCGAAGTGGAAATGTCGGACGAAATGTTTAAAAATTTTTAGTTCGAAGAATTCGTGAACCCTCCTTCGTAATTTCATTGCTGGTTTCCCTTTCGAGATTTCGAAATGAACAAACGTGGATAAAGGTTGCCTCTCGCATGGTTAAATTATGCTTTGAAGCTTCATTTCTATCTACTGCGGTGAAATGGAATTTGCCCAGCTTCGTTTTCGAGGCCACCCTCGCGATCTCTGCGGTTTCAATTCCTTTTTAGAGATGCCGTCCCGATCGTATCATTCCTGCCATTTGTCGGTACGTATCGCACCGTTGCCATCGCCATTTGTATCTTTTGTTCGAATTGTTTCGCGATGAACTTCGTCGCAGTCGAGCAGCTTTCAACGGTAGAACGTTTCGACGAAGCTTTGTAAAATTAAGCCGGTGGCACTCGACTTCTGGAAGATGGTTAACCTTTTGCTAAAGGAGGTTCTAGCAAACGCATCGTCCGGTTCTATTGATTTTTCGCGATAATTTTTCTAAAAATCTTCGAAATATCTAACTCTCTGTAATTGATAAGTTAAATCTTCTTTCACGATTAAAATTTTATTGTCAATTTAAGCGTTCGCGTTCCTGTTGCGTGTTCTTAGCATTGGAAGGGACATTGGAAGGGATTCTGCAGAAATTTTGCTGGACAGGTGTTCTAAATTAACAATCTCAGTGGCGAAGACAAATGAGATTAATTCATGGCACTAGTTAAATATTAAGCTGCCTGCTACAGGAGCGGACTTTCTGGATTTTAATTTCAACTCGGTAGCACGGTAGACGTTGAATTTTTTAGTGAACTCAAATTAAATTTCTTTTTTTGTGCTAAGATATTATTCGATTCTCGGTATTTATTTGAGGGAATGTTATTGAGCGACGCGATACATAGTGAGTATTCGTATTTGAATGACTAGTTTAATTTATTAATCTCGTTTATTTTATCATTTTATTAAGGATCCCGTAATCGTTGCAACGAGATATCGCGTTTGTCACAGGCAGTCTGTCGATTTTCTGTGACGAAGTGTAATACCAGTGTAATGTCGAGACCCATTCAACAGCAGTTCGAGTTTCAAGTGCAATTCTGACCCTTTTTATGAATACCAATTCAATTGTGCCGCTCGTCGTTTGGTATTCCTGCCTTTGAATGCGCCATACCAGTTCAAAAGGTTGAAATAAATATTTATTGCTGCCTTCGGGAGTAATTCTGTAATGAAAGGATTGTAAGAGAATCGGAAAGAATACATTCTCGTTACGCAAAGAAATGGCGAGGTGAATTAAAAGACCACTTAATAACAATTGCGATGGAATAAGAAAAATGATTAAGAAAGATCAGTTGAAATTTTCATTGCAATAATTTTTCATTTTATGTTAATGGCGAACAGAAAATTGTCTAAAATATTAATTTCTTTTATTTAGTCATCAACGTGGTGAAAACATAAATAAATAAATATTTTTAACCCTATTTCTTAGAATAATATTATTCAGTCTCAGAGTTAAAGAGAACATCATCAACGTCGTAATACATTCACCGCATTTCCGCTGTCACATACGTGCACTTTGCATTTTGTAGGTCTTGTCCAGTTTATAGGAGTATTAAAAAAATTAGTGCACGTACTGCCTTTACGTGCTTGGCAGAAAGCAGTGCTAAAAAAATCAACCATCATTCCGTTTATGCAAATTAGGTGGAGCGAAGGAATTGTATGCAAAAAGGCGCTTCTTATTTTCCTTAAAAATATCAATAAGACATTATAAAAATTTCTCACCGAGACGATATTCGAAACAAGTAATAACAAAAATATCCAAAGAGAAAGAAAAAGAAAAGAATAAAAATACATTTCTCTGATTACTTAACTTTCACTAAAAACCGCCAACAACGACGCAACGAAATCACAAGGGAACCCTTTCAACGTAATAATGTCGGCGAAATATCGGCAATATTAATCTTAATAAGTCCGAAACTAATTCCAATGTGGTTATCATTGGAACCCATCATGCCGTGTCAATTTTCCGACGCGAAAACGCAATTACATACAGCCACGGTGTATCGTATGCAGTCGCGTAGATAAAACGAACGGACTTATCAGCTGGCTCGAAACCAGTACTGTCTCGATGGTTACCAGGACATTAACCCAAATGTCCCATGTGACGCCCATAACGGCAGCGTTCTCGGTCACAATGACGGGGTCGTGTCCACGACAGAACTCTGTTTGACACCGTACGGCACAGCTTTCAAACACCACTCTGTGTCGTGGATATTTGTGAACGGTTTAAGGTTTCTCAGCGTGGGCGCGTTCATTTGTATATGTGTGTGTATATACGTACACAGATGCAGGGCTGTTAGGTGCTTATCAGAACGATTTCGTGGGGGAGAAAAACGCGAGGGATCGTCGTGGACGGAAGAAAATATCGCGTTGACATTCGATAATGGTTTTGTTGACGTGAAAGATCTTTTGTTTGGCCCGTATAGTGAATGGTAGAATACGAGCCAATGCGAATAACCTTCCTCGTTATCCGTATCCCTCTGTTCTATTCTATTTGTCCTTCGTTTTTCTTACTTCTGTCGTTTGAGCCACGGATTTAAACGAGATTCGAGTAATTGTACAAAGAAATAATAATGGCAATGCGAGTTTTGTGTCAAATTATTTTTATATAAAAAATATAAGTATATATTTCCGATTTATAATAATTTTTTATTAGTAACGTTTCAATAGATGAGAGTGCGATAGGTGTTTCACGACTGTTGCATAATTTTCGAATAAACATTAAACAACTAAAGAAGTAAAAAACGAAGCGAATAAATATTACATTTGTTATTAAGTTTCTTGATAGCATAACAAATAAAGTATTCACTCCTGGACAATTACTTTCTCATTAACAACAAGAGAGGCCGAGGAAAAGATCCAAGATAAATCTCGGTCAATTTCCACGATATTGTTCTGAACACAGGGTAATGGTCGGCGAAGTGGCGCGTGTAATGCACAATATATATTTCCAACTGGGAAACTTTTAGGACTGCGAAAGTTTATCCAGCAATCCAAGTGACAGATATTATCCACGTGGGTGAAGGTGGATTGAAATTGGTGGGATCCCAGGGCCAGGAAGCCCATAAAATTCCTCCCAGCCGCCAGCAACGCGAACGCCTGAGAATTTCGCGTAATTTTCCGCGCGGTAATGGGAATATTATCCGGGTGGGACAGCTCGATGAATCCGTCACACCTTTTCGCCCATACGATACTTGGGCGTATGCTAATATCCCATAGTCGGGAAATCGAACCTCCGATTACCGATAAACGATCGTTCGCTCGTCAGTTCGCTTTAATGTCGAGCCGTTTTCCGTGAGTGCTGTAACGACTGATTAAAATCGACCGAACGACGATTAAAGGATAGATTCGGGGCATAAATTGCCATGTAAATCGTGTTACGTACGTCAACGTGTACGCCCGCCTTTGGAAATGCTTCTCGAATCGTTTTGCAGGTCGTTTTTGTTTTGCAAAAGTAATTTATGTTGATACGTTTTATGGCCATTTCCCTGTTTATATTAAGTTCTCATTTATGCAAACACCCGGACGTTGTGGACGGTTCGAAGAGTATTTTTAGAATTTTCACTGCGGGTGAGGAGTACTGATTATTTGATTATGTTGCATCTAGAAATACCTACACTAAATTTATAGGAACATTGGGCTCTGTTCACGAGGTCACTGTTAATTCTTCTTTTCGTACAGTTTATTGCACTCTTTTAATTACATACAATGTACAAAATTATTCAGATAATATCATGCAGAGTTAAAGCTCGTTCTCACCGTTCATTTCGTTTCATAAAAAAATATGGAACAAAAACACCCCGTCCATTATCCATAGAAACACGTAGGTACGCCTTTATAGAAATAACAACTGATAGCCTTCGTACGATCAAATAACACGTTACGGTAGTGGCCATTCGTTCCCGTCGCAGTTACCACTTTCTATCCCCTTTACGAGCCCCTGTCGCGTTAATCCTTGCATTGGAGAACTCGGTGACGATCTCGTGGCGGATAGTTTAACAACGTCAAATTACAGAGACGTACGAAGGGCGTTCGAACGACAATTACAAGCCTCCGGGTTCGTGAGGGGCGAGAACGTGTCGGCAATTTCGTGCTCTTTCGACGCGACCGTGCCGTAAAACTCATCGAATTGCGCGAAATTACAAACGTGCATCCCTCCTGGCCGACTGGCACGAAGTTTACCGTTTGTTTGTTCCCCGTTGCCGTGTATATCCTGGCTTTTTGTTTACCCTCCGCGTTAAATCCGTTTGCAATAAACTGGAGAACAAATACGCGGGACGGGTCGGCAAAAATAGAGGCCGGATAACGACAATCTCGCTGGGAGAATGCTGTGTACTTATTTCTTCGGGGATATTATTAAGATCTGAGTGCACGCAGAGCATGGGGACATGCGAAAATTATCGTCACGACGTTTGCGAGTTCGAACGGTAAATCGAGCTGCGTAATTGTAGGAGAATAATCATTTGTTATGTAATGTAATGTCGTAGAAAATTATTAGTACGAGGTATTTAACTGTAGAGACCAAAGGCACGACTGAGACATATTGTTAAATGAAAGAAATCGAGAGGGAGTTTCTATTTGTTATTAATTGACACATTGTCAGAATGACAAGTTAACTAGTTTCCATCAGAGATAAGACCTGACATTGAAGTACTTCGAAATGAAGGAAAAACACATATAAAATATTTTAATCTTAACCGACTTAATACCAAATTAAATAGTATAAATTGCTTATAAATCTATACTGAAAAATATTATTTCCGCATGGCCCGACAAGGAGAATAGTACAGGCAAGTGAAATAGGCCGGCTGTGGTCAGACGCGCGGCGCAAACTAGCAGCTGGCGTCTGGGCAGCAAAGTAGAATAGGTCTCTGACTGATCACGCAAGTAGAACAAACGCGTGCCTGCTTGCACAAGGAGAACACGTCTTGTGCGGCTAGTGGAACAAGGAGATCGGTCACTGTAGTTGGCCAGACAAGTGGAATAGCGGTCAGGTGTTTTATAACACTTGTAACAAAGCAAGTGAGAATACTGCTAATTGGACCAATATATATAACAAATGTATAAAATATTCATGTCTGATTTATCGCACGGATAATTAATATCAGCAATGTGTAATATCGAACACTGTATTATTATTAACTATTGGAGGAATACAAAAATTTTCAAACGACACTTTAGAAGAGATATTGATACTCGCAAAAAATTCCCAAAATATAATAATCATATTCTACAAATGCTTCAAACCTTTAACGGGCACAATCGTAATTAATTCGAACCCATTGCAGAACGATCACGAGCGACGCAAAGAACGGCAGGAAAAATAAATAAATAAAATAAAAGGAAGAGTCATTATCCCCGATGAAGTCATTCTACCCGTTCCACCGTGCTTTTCATGCGCTTTTCTTTCCGTTTCCACGTAATTGTTTATCGCATGGGGAACATTCAAAAGTTTGTCTGGGAAAGCAGCTCTCTCGTGGGTTATTCACCGGAAATTATATTCTCGGCTACCATTCACCAGACGTTTTTCCGTCGAGTCCCCGCGGCCTTTCGAATGCAGTTTGCATACTTAAGGAGAAGAACGTCTAGAATTTCTCGGGAGTCGGTCGACGTCTTTTGTCTTATGCGCCGTCTCGAGCGTGTACAAATGAAACGGCTGAAGGATTTGTGGGAAGGAAAAAAAAAATGTCTGACTGCCTCGACATCGACGTCGTTATGATTCACAACGTTTGATTGTGCACTCAACGAGTTCCGTTTCCGCGATATCGTGGTGCGCGCGCGACGAACGAGATCAGTCTTAATAGCTTGCAATTGAGAATTGTTTTCTACCTGAGGCACGCCTTTAAAGCCACATTCGTATGATCGCAGCGACATTCATTATTCTAGCGGTTTAACTTAAGCCTCTGTGTTACGATAGCAATCACGCTGGGAGCCGGCATGCCGGATACCGGGTGTGCAATTCGAAACGGAACGTAATATTTCGTTGAGCGGTTGGTTCGAGTCGGGACGCACCTCGCATAACAATTTTCGATTTCGCACCAGTCGACGAGGGGGGAGACGTCAACGGATTATGAAGGGGTATTTTAGGTGAACTGGTGGCGCGGTTACGTGTGGAGAGTTTAGAGTGAAAGTTCGATGCTGGTGGCGGTGATTTCGTTTGGTTTACGTTGGCAGGTTACTAGGGATTTAGGGACAGCGGTTTGTTCTGTGATACGTGGATGTAAATTTGTTGATTTCTCATTCTGAGATAGTATACATTGATTTCAATGTAGAGTGCATTAATTTTTGGTATCTATTTCATTTTAGGGAAATAATATAATCATGGAAAATACGTTGACCGTAATGTGAGATGTATTAATTTTGAAAATTTTAGATTAACGTGTAACAGGAATGGAAAATATTCTATTTTGTAATCTGGTAAAAAGACAACAAGCATGCTTTATATAGTATTTATACTACGCTATAGCTAATGCTAACGACTTTACAATTCATGCACAGTAGTCTGGTATATAATTTTAGATAACCGGAATTACTGATCGCAAATCGAATTAAATTTCTCCCATCCTAATTTCGATCCAGCTGTCTCAACTTATAAATGAAAAATTCTCAAGAATATTAACAAGTCCATAGAATATCATTTTCCATAACAATGGAAATACAGTATTGAGACTTTGCCTGCAAATTTAACGTAAGATTATCGGCAATAATTCGGAGGACCTATACACAGCATCAAGATTATTAAACACGTGCAAGGACCCCAGGATAACGTAGAACGAAATCCTGGAAACGTTCATTACTCGGCTGGTCTCGCGTCGAAGCTAGTTCACCAATCGGAAACGAATTCTAAGGGCAAACAGAAATTACTCCGTTTGTGGCTGATTGTATCGCAACCCCGGGGAGCGCCAATAACGCCGGTCAATACGCTCGTATTTCCATTTCCGCAAGGATGTTCTTACAGCAGGTTGCATTCAGTCTCGATGGAACAAGAAAACGAGAGGAAACACAAGCCGATTGAGTACAGGGACGCGAGAAAGGTAGCATTCTCGAGATTAAACGTTAAGCGCAGCCGGCGTTCTCTGGCTTTTACATTTGTTATATTGTGAACGCGGGCTGATTGACGAGAAAACTGCGAGAAATGGAAAGCCCGTGGATGAAACATGCGTTGACGGATAAAAATAGTAGCAATTGTAGTTTTGCAGCTTGGTTTGAAATATTCCACGGTGAGGTATTCTTTCTCCACGTTATCTGTCGAATTATTGCCCAACGAATCGCGGACGTTAATTAAAAATTAGAGTCCAAGGGAGTCAGTAATAATAATAATAAAACGGTTGGGTGGAGAATAGAAATTGATGGAACAGTTTTGAAATATAATAGAGCGGATGTTTTTGCTACAACCAGGTACTCCTTGCACCTGCTGAACTCGAAATTTTTAATTAAAAATTTACTTTACAGCGGAAGACGCGTATTCGCAATTCCATATATAACTAGTAATTACCTTTACGAAAGCTTGCGAATATTTCGGGAAATATAATGAGAAATGAAGCGCTACGGTACTACAGTTCTGTTGCCGGTGTTAAATTGATATTAATCCGACTGAAAAAATGATTCTTTCCGCGTTCCCTCTTATTTAACATCGATCTTCTTCATTCTCTGATAGGACAAAGTGAAACAATGTCTACAGAAATATTACACAACTCTTTCGTCCCCTGAAGTTTTCAATCAAATGATCGAACTGCACGCCGCACATTGCTATTCATATTTCCGCTGTATTCGTACACAGAAATATGTCCCGGCGGAACGGAAAATGTCGAAATAGCTTTAGAGATACGTACGAAAAGGTGACATCGCATTAAGAATGAAAGTCGAGGACTCGGTCGCGAGTCTGTCCATAGAGATAACTGCCGGGGGCAGGAAAAAATTAATGTGACCATTTCTATTCATGCTCTTTGTACGTGGCTGTCGTCCGAGCCGGGCATTTAATAAGAATGCAAATGCAACTAAGATAATGCAAGACAAACATCGTTTCCGCGAAAACGTTTGTCCGATTCAATTTGACGAGGATACGGGGACGAGCGTGCATGACAATGATGCTGTTAGACCGTGCTTGTTTTATGAATGCGCTATGAAGCTTGATTGTTACACTGACCTTATTTCGTATCGTTTCTACTATATTCTTGTAACACCTGATGACTCTTCTGGCACAGAATTAATGTCACGAATATGTCGCGTATAAAGTGTGAATTTTTGCTTCGCAATTTATCCAGTGAATAATTTCAGAAGAGAACGAAAAAGATATCCTGAATTTGCATTCTAATGTAGTAAATATTTACTATATAATTGAATGGTTAATTTTATGCGGCACGGTGCTATCTGCGAGATGTTTTTTGTCCATCGAACACATTGATAGAGTCGCGGAATCACATCGTCACTCCCTCGTGTTTTCGTATCCCTGGCCACTTTATGGGGTTGCAATTCAGTTAAGGACAGTGAACACGCAGTTATAGCGGTTCTATAATATATGTAGTGCAATATTCTCGGCTCGTTCCGTGAACGTCGATAGTTAAAGTTAACGTCGGTGTGTTTCATGGATCACCGTTAAATGGATTTTAAGGCCAGTCTTACCTGCGCGCGTGTGTACGGTATTATGTGTATATAGAACGAACACCTGCTTTCCTCGTACGATTAACAGAGCACGAGAACTATTGATTTCTATGGCTCCCTATGATTTTTTGTGCTCGCCAAGAATGAACCGCGTGCGTCACGTGCTCTAGTATAACTTAAAATAGACCGGATCGCGTGGTGTATTGTTCCTCCTTCAAGTTTTCGAAAACTTTCGCGGAACGAATTTTCCCGTACACGCGTTCGAGTATTTCTTAAGAAACGGAAAAATGAACAGACGTTCCATACATCGGAGTCGCTTCAATTCGACCTCAACTTCGCTTTGGAACTTCGGAAACAAGAAGGGAAGGGAACGAACGAATCCACCCATTCATAGCCCTTGGCGAGTGAAAAAAAATAAAAAACGTAGAAAAACAGAGCGTTTCATAAAACGCTGATGGACTTCGATATTCAATGAAATTCAACTCCCACGGCCAATTTCCGTTCGAGCGGGCCACGTGCCGAATGTCGAATTCAAGAAAAATGCCAGAAAAGCGGAAGGTGGGTGGCGTTTAACCCGTATAAATTCTATTTGAACGTGAAATACGGCAGCAATGAATTCTTCGCCCCGTCCTTCTAAATCGAGAAACGAAAGTGCCGGCACGATCGCGGTGAACTTTGTTCCTCGACAGTCGAAACGTGCGACCGCGAATAATTTTAGCAAAACTGAAACACGATTATCCTGTGCCTATATTTATGCCCGTTTACGTGGAAGTATAACGGTCACGTAACCGAACCGTTCTGGGCGAATCGAATTAACCGGCCGATTATATTCAACGAGATAATTAATTCACTTATTTCGTTTTATACGTGACTGAAGCGCGGAACGTGGCTGCACGGGCAAGGCGAATAAACGCCAGCAAGTATTTCCGACAGATTACCGGATGTCGAGCCGGAACACCAGAATTTCCAGGCAAATTTGCAGTGCTTTATAATTCTGCACACATATCTGATGGACCTCTCGTGCTATTTTCTGATTGCGGCTATTTTCACCTTTCTCTTTAATGTGGCTTTATACTTAAGAAAATAAATTAAAAGTGTAATGGACAATTAATTAAATAGTGTAATGAACATTTTTGTAAGGTTCGTGAGTTGTATGCAAATGCACGCGTTGGCGAATTACTAATTTTCTAATTTAGAATACAAATATTTTTCTGCGGCAACAGAGTGACCTTTCCTTAATTCCATCTCTTGGCAATTTTTGTAATATCTTTCTGGATATCTTGAATTATTTTCAAAAAAGAGAATTCAAGTATACCATGGGCACCAACAAATTGCTCGAGTATTATCGGTATTCCAGGTTTATTTCTATAAAGGTGGAAATTGATTTTCTGTGTAAGATGTCACTCGTAGAATTTCTCCAATGATATTTACATCTTCGATGGAAGTCGAGAAGGTCTCAAAAGTAATTCTGCCCTATCCGTGAGGGACTCGGCTATTTTTACAGCCACTGGATATCATATTCGTTAGGAAAGCTTTATCGGCGATCCTCTGAAAGGGTATTCCAGTTGAAACTCGTGATCAATTACGTTGCCGACTGTACAATTATTTGGGAACAGTGAAAGGCACACGTGACAGGACTTTATGTCGATAGTAACCACGCTTTTCCTCGCCCCCTACAATTTCACAAACGTCGATCCGATGGTTTACATGACGTGGCTAAAATACGAACGAGTACCTACACCGTTCAGCCACTTTAACGGAAACTTCACTTTCCCTCGTGGCGGGTCGAAAAATTCATTAATAGCGCGAAGTTAGACTTCCACTGTTCTGAATCGCAAAGTTTCTCGACCGAGAACTTCTGGTGTTACATTAGCGGTCTAAATAATTAATCTACCCGTGCTCATCTTCATAAAAAACAAAAATAAATAACATTAACAGTAATGGATGGTCAAAATAAAATGCATTGAAGTACACAACTCTAGTATGCGTGTAATACAAGCTTAGTAAACATTACTATCACTGAAGTCGCATAATTTAATATTTTCAATCCGATGCTCTATTAACGCGACTGTAACCGAATCAAATGTACACTCAAGAAACAATCAGATCTAACCTCCACGATGCCAAAACCGTTATCAAAAAGGCCATTGGCGAATTTTGGAACTCTCTATGGCTCAACAACTATCAAACTAAGCTCCACACGGTAAGATCTAAATGATCCTGAAAACATCCTTAACACGATAGAGTTCTACTTGATACTTTGTAATTTACAATAATCACCAAATTTTCCAAAAATGTAATGTAAATTGACGTACTTTTGATGGTGGCAACTAACGACTCTATTGTTAATGGGACCACCTCAAAATAAACTCGTAATTAAAAAAGAAAAAATGTACACTCAAGTTAGTGGAACGTTGTCTGAAAAATGTTTCGAATGAAGAATTTTCTTCCCCAAATATCAGTAGCAGAAATTATATAATCATACTATTATTGTAATGTAATTGACTATTACAACACCAAGCTATCGCCATACTACTAAGGCCCATTAGGAAAGCCGGGGTAACGAATGATTAATAAAAGGAAGTCGATAACCGCGTTTAAACGGCCTGTCGAACGACAGTTGGGGGCATTAATAAACACGCTTGTACACCGTTAGTTATCTCACGGCGAAATCGTTTCCACGACGGCGCCGTCTAATGAAACCGCTAATTGCTTCTACGCGGCCGTCGCGTCGTTTTCGCCGTAAGATAATAATAAGCCCCGGAAAATGATAGTTGACTCGGCTAAACGTATCTCGCCCCGACGGAGAAGCCATCTTCGCGGCGTTTTCCAATCTTGCGCCACGACGATACCCTGGGGGCACAATTTGCGTTGCCAGGCGCAAAAGCATCGTGTCTACGTGGAACGCGGCAACGTCCACTAAAATATTTAACGACAACCGTGGAACACATCCTGTGCGTGCACACACGACGCTATCGGTGTTAGAAAAGAAGGGGCACGGTTACAGGTGAGTGCCGTGTACGTCGGTCCACGTGACCGGACTTCGTTTTCATGGCTATCGATTTTCCGCGAATTTTCGCCACACTTTCGTCCCACTCGTTCTTCCATTGCTTCCTTCGTTATTCGAGCGACGATCAACACGGGATATGGGGCAGCTTTTGGAGTGGAATGGTTGTGGTTCGAACGAGGGTCGCGGTGGAACGGTGGATATTATTGGGGGATACTTTTAAGGGGTTGAATTAACAGTAGCGTTGGGGACTATTTTTCGTGAAGGCTTTTCGGTGGATCTTCTTCTGTTTCATTGTGCTTTATTGTTAGAGGGATAGAGATGACACTGTGTAACGCGTAGTCAAGAAGACTGTATGCAATTATATTATGGATGGAATTGACGGTCTTTTTTGTAGCGATCTTCCATGATAAAGTCTTTTATATAGAGAGAGGTTGAAAGATGTAATTATAAGGTTGAAAGGGAATCGTAGGAATATCACTTGGATTCTGAGTGCTCCTTCATTAATCACGTCACAGGTAAGAAAGTACCAATCTTCGACTGAAATATCGTGTAAGACTATTCCGCCTCTTTACTCGGCAAGAAACACTCATATTCGAGGTCTCTTGCCGTTTCATGTCGCGTCAAATTTACGACCCACTTTATATGTCCTCCACCAATAGTCTACTGGCTTTCAATTCAATATATATATATATTGTCCAGAATTGTTTTTCTCCTTATCGCCGGTCACACTCTGCCATTATATAGAACGCGATAGAAGCACGTGAATGGTTTTAAATGATTGTACCCTATTTATTTCTGCACCCTAAGAATCATGTCAAGCCAATTTTATTCTTTATGAAAAATGATATTTTATTCTAGTTGAAATCCTTTCATGATATTAATATATAAAGGCGTATCGAGAACTCTTTTTTCTTTCTAAACATTGCATTACAATTTTCCACGACTCAGTGATAGAAATGATCTCGATTTCTCACTTTTAAGATTTTTCCTCGATAGTAAAGTCAACAGAATAAATTCACAACGATTGTCTACGCATTAATTATACACCGTGTAGTCTTTTAAAACGTAAATCTACATTTTTACAATTTTTACAAATAAGGAACAAGGAAACGAGTACCCAGGTGCCCAGTGCTCGACGCGTTAAGAATGATAACGCTCTGCGCAAAAATAAAAAACTTGGAAGTATGCTCTCCGGAGGTGCCTCGGCGATTTTATCAGGTATCAGGCGACGTGTGCAGGTTTCATCGACGTCGATATCTGACCGTCGCGTCGTTTTGGTGTCGTTCGAAGTCGACGCTGGATATCAACGAACTTTACGTGCTAAGGTGAAGATTACATCTAGATTCACGTCGACCTTCTTTTTCGTTCTACTCAATGTCTTCGAATTTTATGAACGCATTGCTTCAAGTGTAACGCCCTTTGTCAGCCGGTGAACTCAGATTCCTGTAGCTGCTTCGATGAGATTTATCGAATCGAATTTGCAGCATTTCTTGGGAACAGAAAGAATCTCTGTTTGCGTTCTGCGGTGTATGTAAAGATAATTTTCCAGCGTGATTTTATTGATGTGAAAATTGTTATATTTGTGTACAAAAATGTATATTTTATACATGTATAAATTGTAGGAATTACTGTTCCAGTTTTTTTTCTTCCTCCTGTTTCACGTTCTAGCTTTTATATTTTTATATTCATGCTGCACCATTCGGTTCTTTCGTTCTACTAAATTTTCCTCCACTTTTCCCGATATTTTTTTCATTTTTTACGAGACGCTTTCAGACGGAAATTGAACATATTTTCTAAAAATATGCCCCGAAGTTGTAAAGTCATAGTACACGAAAATGTAGAAAAAGCTATAAGGTTTGAAATGTTTAACCCCTCTGTGTACAAAGGATCGTAACTTGCCTAATGACCAAAGTTAACCAATGCTGACCATGGTTAGCATCAAGGTGCACGGTTCATTGTCTAGTAATTCTCTGCTTTTATCTCATCAAATTTTAATGATTTAAAATCCACGGAAAATCATAAACCCAATCATCATTTCGATACGCAGAATAGCAAGATAAAAGTCAAGAAGCTTCTTTAAAAAATACTTAGTAAATCCCTATTCATTCACAAAATCATTCATGAAAAGATAAGTATTTAAATCGCGCAAATTAAATCCTCGTATTTAACGTAGAATAATAATAATAATTCACTGACTTGGGATTTTTCAGATCCTCGATTAATATTTAATAAACATCTCGTCTGTTTCTAATGCTTGACAGATTCCTTTTACTTTTTCATCGCCGTGCCGTTACTTCAGTGGGCTATTGCTATTTACGAGAGTAACAGTGCTGAGTGCATTGCATTTTTTATATCCATGAAAGCACCTTACGTTGAAGCATCTTATAAACCGTGTAGTTGATTTCGAACGCGACCGCAAAGCCGTGGTGCGCGAGTAATCTCTGAAATATTTAGCGAGCCAGGAAAGGAGAGCAATAACAAACATGTATATGTACTGTGCCACCAGTGCCCGGGAAAGTAGATCATTTTCCAAGAGATCTGATATTTCTTTACCTTTCATCGACATTAATTTTCGAACTGTTTAATCTAATACCCTATGATCTGATCTCGAGTCTCCATCGGAACCTGGATTTTTCTTACCTCTGCTGCCATTAGGATCTTATATATTTATATAATTCATATTATCGATGCAAATGTAGAGAAAGCAATTGAAACACCTTTAAAATACTTTTTGGACAATTAAGTAGTATAAAAAAAAATTCGTAATTAAAACACATATCAAGTACATACGTTGCACCATTAAATAAATATGCATTAAATAAAATTATAGCCAGACACTTTTCAGTAATAAATATAAGTTATAATAAATTTGAATAATAAATATAAGTTCAGTAATAAATATAATATAAATATAAATTTAGACTTAAGAACTACCTTCTTACTCTATCCCATTTTATTTTATTTCAAATGTTATTCTTTCTTTATTATTATTTTATTTTATTTCACATGTGATTCCTTTCTGTAATTCTGTTCTTTCTTTATTATTATTTTATTTTATTTCAATTGTTATTCTTTTCTGTAATTCTGTTTTTACTTTATACTGTATATGATACTACTATTCTCTGTGTGACACAAGCCCCTGTATACTAAAGGGTTCTCGAGCCCGTTGATTAATGAAATATATTATATTATAATATTATTATTATTATAAGAAACAAAAAGGAATTTGTAAATTTCCAGAAGTTTATATGCCAGTATGTATCGCCAGTCGTGGTGGCCGCGTCAAAACCTAAAATTATCTTTCTTTTATTCGTTTTTTCTTTCTTTCTAATAAGGTGAATGCATGTTGTAATTCGGCGCCCGATAAATTAACGTGGAACGTTACGTTTGGGAACGTTCGAGCGACACGTTTTAAGGATCCTGACGGGTCGTTGAATATTCATCGGGGCTTCGAAGAGCTCCGTTGGATGTGTACGTTTCAATCAAATATGTGCATAGTTGCTGGCTGAAATTGGATTCGACCCCGTGAAATTCCACGGCAATGCTTCCTCGTATTCCCTTCGCGTCACGGTGAAAGCTTAATTACGATATTAGTTATACACTAATCACGGCGAGATGCGACGTGCTCCCGTACCGTGTACCATGGAAAATAAATTCTTCAGGGTGCCATAGAGGCGGCCTGACGATGTTTTCATAACTAAGTCACGCAAGTCTCTCTAATTTTGTGCACTTTAACCAAATTTCGGGACGGCGAATTTTTTCCGCGACGGTATAGAAGAAGATTGATCAGAAGTGCAGGAAACGTAATTTTTGTGGCGAATAAAAAGATG
The DNA here is from genome assembly GCA_963583965.1 of Nomada ferruginata. NCBI lineage: Eukaryota > Metazoa > Arthropoda > Insecta > Hymenoptera > Apidae > Nomada > Nomada ferruginata. The sequence continues at coordinate 3,168,588 of OY757214.1, read as the reverse complement.
ATCCTGTAGGAAGCAACAAGATATAAAAATATATAGATATATTAATAAATAAAGCTTGCTTGAATAATATCTTTTAATAAATAAAGCTTAGGTGAACAGAAAAGGGGATGATTTAAACTTCATGTGGGACATCAACCTAATTTAATTTTTCATCGCAGCGTAAGTAATATTTTTTGAGAAACTGTCAGTACAGAAAAGTTTTCGCGATTTGCCATCGTCGATCAAAAATCATTTGATGCCCTCGACGCAATGAAAAGTGAAGAGAAAAATGTTAAGTTCGTCGAATATTCCACTCCTCTTTTATTGCCCCTCGTCTTCGGCGAAGTGTTCTTCAAAGTCGAAACAAGTTGCGTTTTTAAAACAGCTCGAGATAGAAAAGCAGGTCGGAAGAAAGAGTTTAATATTTTTTGAATATCAATTTCATACAATTGTGCACAGCTGAAAAGCGTACTTGCACTTTTCTTTCAATCGAATCATAACTTTCGTCGAAACACCAATCCACGAATACTTTCATTACCTGCAAGAAGCTCTCAACGCACCAACATCTACGAACACTGTCAGCGCAACGCAAGAACAATTCCAATGTTAACTGCACGCGAAAGAAAATATTAATGTACACCGCTGTGGCACGTGTGCCGCTTAAATTTCACCTTACCACATTTTTCCTATCCTCCGACTTATTTGAAACATGCGGCCTGGCCCAGTTCCACGGTACACTCCGTATAATTACACAATTACTTCCTGCACCGTGACTTCCGTTCCCCTTCGTATTCCAATAACCAAACATTCTGCCTCGTCTAATGATTCCGCGTATTTCCAAGCTATTCAAAGCATCTAACTAGCTACCATCTCGGGGAAACTCGCCGCGTAACTATCGCGAGTGGCTTTTCAAATAATGCCACGTAGTCCTTTGAAAGTACAATGGGATCACGTGAACCGACCCAGGTCAAACCAGCTAAGCCAAGCCGGCCACTTTGTGCATAAAGATTCGCGGCAGGTTGTGCGATCTGAAATATTTACAAATACACGGGCTACGCACGTGGAATAGAACACCGTGGTATTTCCTGGTCGTTGTTCCGATCCGCGTGATAGGCGCTACGTTCCACCCACGGCCAATCTTTTATGGTGGTTGTAACGCAACCGACAATGGCCACAGTAAAACGGATACGCCGGCATCCTGATACGCTCCATCAGGACGCGTCTTCCGGTTGGAATTGAGCTGTAAAGTGGTTAAAGTAGCGACCAATGAAGCATTGTCATCTGGCGAGACGGTAGTTGTTTATCGTCGTGAATTATTTCGAACCTTATGAGTGGGTATTATTGTTCGCTTCGCTATAAGTGTTTTTGGTTCTTCAGAATAAATTATGCAGTAGACAGACAAACTCTGCAGACTTTAAAATCGAATAATGCTATAACGAGTATTTTCGAGAGTTCATTGTTTAATCATTGCAGATATATAAACAGTATCCCTTTATACAATTTGTTTCTTCCGTGCCAAAATTACTTTCCACGGTACAATATGCAATATAAGTTCCTTCTGACTCCAGAATGAAATTCTACAATTCTACAGCAGAAACTTCATGATCCAAATTTGCTTGAGTACCAGCAGGTCTACTGAATAAAATATTCACCTGACAAATCTGATTGGGAAACCGAGACCGGTGTAAATGGTTCATTCAATTTTCTTGCACCCTTTCGTAAGCCAGACATAGCCACACAAATAAAAGTATTCTGCCTTGAATTTCACTGTACATAAGAGACAAAGGGGCCATCCCTGTTTTCATCATTCTATTCTTACGAACTGATGTACTAACTCAACTGAAATAATACTATATATACACGTGGCACATGGCAGGTACCCCTGTTCTGCTTTTCTTAGTGTAACGCTAATGCGGTTGGATAATGACTGGTCCAAGACCATTATGCTTAAACATTATCCCGCAAGTTCCCTTGTCGCGGATCATGCCGTCGCTATTAATCAGAAATTCATCAGCTGTTACATGACCGTGGTAGGCAGTGGAACGTCGATTAATTGTCCAGCCTTGCCATCGTGGTAATATTACGTTGATACACAAATACCATGGGATATTTTTATCCTTTCGCTGGAAAATTAATCAGAGAACGATCGCGTTCGCGAGCAGCTGAGAATTCGATTTTTCGTACTGTGTTTCTCGATTTCATTTGGACTGTAATTTAATCTACGAGGGTTAATTGGGAAAGCAACCCAACGCTTGATCCTTTGGTCACGGCGTGGGTGTAACAAGGTGTTCAGAAATTGAATCCTCGTTGGGCGAAAGCGTACCGAAAGAGTCCTTTACAGTGCGGAACTATTTTCATTATTTGTGATTCAAGTCACAGGGTAAATAAGGTGTGAATTTAATGAGAATAAGTAATAGTGTTCTTCTGAGGCATTTGTTTAATTGTACATGCAATTTTGTAGTATTGAACATTTTTCTTTTAATTTTATTTCTGTTGCTTTATCGAGAACAGTTTTAATTTTATAAGTGGACGTTTCTGCGAATGAATTTTAATGTTTCTGCGTATATTTCTTTTAATTTCAGTGCGCATAGCTTGCGCTCCGAGTTGTCGCCAGTCAATTGAAATGAGGAGAGTAATTGAAGGTAATTGAAGGTAAAGGTAGAACGGTCACAAATAGACGTTACTCGGAAGACAAGACTCCTATGAGGATCATTTCACGGTAGTTGCGTTACACCAAAGAGAACTAATGCCGACCGTACAGCAAGCGTTTAATATCTGCACCAAGAAACCTGAGCAATTTACGAAATTGAATCAGGGGTTTTGGAACAACTGACAGCTCTGTTGCTCGATTATTCGAAAACGATGGCGTCAGCGAATTCTATTTAACGTTTAGCAACAGGGAAGGATAAATCTGTGTATATATTCAACAAGATAATTCAACAGTATATTCAAATCATCTTTGAACAATTTAAAGCTATAAAAAATGGGCAATCATTCTTTTGATTAAATATTGAATCTATCAAAGTATTATATTTATACAATTTGTACGGTCCATTTGTTTTTATTAACAAAATTGCATGCTGCAACAGCCCACTATTTATTACAATTAATTCCCCCTGTGTAAATTGTTGAAATCCAGTATGGTTTCACACAAGAGTGAAACAAATCCATTTTTTATTTTCATTCTCTATAGTATTTATTAAATTTTTCATTTCAATCCATGCTTGGCACCAAAAACGTATAAGCATTATGTTCACAATAAAATGGCGAGTTAAAATTAATTAAACCCTTTCTGATCCTTTTTTTGCACGTTTAATACATATGTGGATGCAACCATAAAAAAAGTAATAAGTCCGGTTGCCTCGTGGAATTCACCGTCTGAAAGGTTCCAATGCAGGTGCGAATGTTGTCGCTTAAAAAAAAATAATAACCCAGTGGTTGGAAGATCTTCTGCGGGAGAGTGAGCCAAGAGGGTGAGAATGAAAGATAAGGTTCGTTAGGGGTGTGTACGATCGTCACCTAGGCTGAATGGTTACAGTGAAACCACGTGTTCGGTGTGAGGCCTTTGAACGGGTTGAAACGATGAGCGAAAAGGGGTTTGAAGTGAAAATTTAGAGGTGTTTAAAGGGAACACTGCGTGTGTTGGTGCCTCTTGCTGCTCTGAAAGTTTAAGTCAAATGGACCTCTTGAATTTTTGTCGAGTCCCGTTCGTTTTTCAAGTGGATTTGGTTGATTCATATTTTAAACCATTACGTGTTTGATAAGTGGCAGGCAAATTCAATTGTACTTGACGAATAAAAAAGTTCTTGGATATTATATTAGATACTACATTAACGTTACATAATTGTAATAAAAATGTAATATTACTACCAGAATCATTACTGCTCCTAATAATAATAATAATAGTAATGTTTCTTCTACTTTCAATCCACAAACGAATACCGACACACCTGTAACAATTAGTCGGCAACTTACAGGATGGATTGCAAAATCCTAGAAATAGGGTCAAATTCAAAACCACAATACCCAAAGTATTTTATCATTATTATTCAAACCAATTTTATTGAAACAAATTCTACTTCACCGAAATTGTAACTTTTGCAAAACAGTGCAAAACTGCAAAATGCAAAACAGTAGCCACTGACTCAACGATTTTGCTGTTTCGCAGCTGCCTATCGGATAACAACAATGGAAATCCAATTCATCCCGCGATAAAGCCTGACTTTAGCGCGAACGTATCACGGCCTGCGGTAATATCCGAATCATTGCGTGAAAATCGTCGATGCATTTGAATAAACATCCAATTAAAAGGCTGAGATTGGTGGATTCGCGTGCAGAACCAACGGTGGCCGAAAACGCGAGAACAGACGGAATTTAATATCGCGGGGGGCGTGAAAAATTACCCCCAAGGGATTCCGACTCGCGTCAAATTGAAAACGTTGCTTCGCGTCAAGCTTCGCAAGCGAGGAAAATCATTTTCAGCAAATGTACTGTGCAGATGCATAATTGCCACGATTTAATCAAATTTATTCGAATTTCTGGAGGAACCGAATTTTTTCTTCCTCGCCTGGTAGTAAGGTTAAAGAAAGTAATAATGTTCAGGAACAGATGTAAGCAAAGTAATTTCCATTAAAATAATATGCCTAGAATACATTTTGATTTACAATTATTTGAAACGACTTGGTTGACAAGATGACAAAAAATTAATTCGTTCATAATCAGACAACAATTATCAAAGCACACACTTCTCGCGCTGCATACTATTAAAATCCCCGCGAAACCGTGCACCGTTGATTGCAACCGTGTACGCCATCGTTCGCGCGCCACCATCGACGCGTCGCAAAAGGGTGCAGATTTTCAGGCAGAAACTCTGCGGCATCCGCGGGAGAAAATTCCATTATTCTTCGTTAGAGGGAAGCAAACGGAATATTGCGGTGCACTGTGCACAAAGAGCGCACCGGACGAAACGCGAGCAACGTTTGCCCTGCACCCATCAACCGCAGCCTCTGTTGAAAATTGTTTACCGGTTTTAGAAATTCTGATCTCCCACGGCTGATTGTTCCACGCTGTTCCTTCTCCATTCGTCCCTCCTTTCCTCTTTATTCATAATTTCTTCTCCCCGTTGTTGTTATTTTGTTTTTTTCGTCGAACGAACAGGCGACCCTTTCGATGATAAATCTAGCTATGGAAAAAAGGTAGCATTTTTCAAGAGAAGTGTTCCTTTAACGCGGTGCTGCGCGATTATTTTTTCTTCCCTTTTCCCGCGTGTCGCGTTGTATGATTTATTAAGCTTCCGTCATGGATGTCACGCGGAGCAACTTGGTTATATCATTTTTCAGCGTGCTGTGTTCATCTTTGAGCACCTGATTTTTTTTGTTCTTCCTTTTATCACGTTCCACGATGCCCGCTTTCTTTCCTGTCTGCATGACCGTGCACGTGATTATCCGCCAACGAAAAACGAAATTGTGCTGCGAACTTCGGTACTGTTCTTGCACGTTACTCGGATAGATTAACATGCACTTACGAATTATTTATTCCTCGCATCGTGCTTTGTCAATAGACTCGTCTACTATATTTTTCATCGACAATTAACTATCAATCGACTTACGAGACGGTCGTTGTTTTTATATTTTCCACTCGCAGTATGTGTATTTAAAATTGGAAAATGGGTATTTCGATTGTTCCCGTTTTTAAATCCGTAACATTGCTGGCGAGTGATAAATCAAAGCTGGGAAAATTTTCCAATACGTGTGTTGGCTTCTGGAAAATACACTGGGCTTAATGGGTACCAATATTGGATCGTGCGCGGTTAATAGCATGGATAGAAACGATACCATCCCTGTTTCTTTTTATGAACCTGTGTGTCATTAGTATCGAGTTTTACAGACCCGATATTTTTTTTTTTGGTTCGTTACAGAAACAAGTTAACAGGCATCTGACTTTGCAACCTGAGATTTTATACATTTGGGGCGAATATTGGTTACTTCTTGACGGAGCAAGATTTTTAGAGAAGACAATATATTACTTTATTCGTTGCATTACCGTCTATCGACACGTGGAAATAATTATTTTAAAAGGAAACATTCGAAGCAGCGGAAATTGCGAAAGGAAAAGAAATTCCTCTGATAGTGAATATTCAAATCTGCACGTCTAAATCAGTCTATAAATAAATATAAAACGTAAACGTAATTGCCCAAGTGCGCATATTAATTTCTCCAACTGAAACGACAAAGAGCGTGCACGATATAAGAAATGTAATCGACCCACGACCACTATTTCTCTTACAAACTTTCTCATCCGAAAGGGAGGAAACTTGCAAGAACGGTAAGTCCAATGCGAACAGCAAAAACTCCTGCGCATCGTCGATCGTTACCTCACCTGGGCATCCCTCGCGATATTTCTCACCTTGAGCACCGGGGAAAATCGCTATCGCTCATTTTCAACGACTATCGTGCCAGGAAATCGTCCGTGGAACGCTCGATATATCGATCACGGAAGAACGGAACCCTCAGACACATCCGACTTCTCCAAGTCGAACGAGAAAGAGGAAGCGACAGAACGAAGGAGGGAGAGACAAACAGACAGACAAGAGGGAACTCCAATCCATCTGTCCGGAGGACTTCGTTTCGTCATAAATGGGAAATGGGAAGGATGAATCGCGTGTCCAGTAAATAAATGCCTGGAATGACATCGAAGACAATTTCGTGGCGATTCTATTCCGTTTCCCCCCTTTGTTCTTTCTTGTTCCTTCGCCAATTTCTGTCGTAGTCCCGCCGTCCCCCATGGGAAATCCAAATCGTATTTTCGAGCCGGACGATAGAGGTGAACGAAATACGTAGGTACGCATGCATCCGTACGCGGCCGTCCTCGCATTCCGGAAACGGGATCGAGCACTGTTTGCAGCACCGGAAGGGGATGTAACGATCCCAGTAGAATTCTTTCGGTATACTCTGCCTAGGCCATCCCTGCCGATTATCGTAAACACCGGGACGAATTTCTACCGTTCTACGCAGAACCAATAGGATTAAAGCTTATAGAGAGTCGGGGGATTCGCTATGGTATGGGGTGCGCTTGTCGAACGATCGAGAGATTTTTATCAACGTTCGGATATTACTTTCGGGTATTTCGTATTTCGTATACAGGGTGCTTTTTGCCTCGGGCTTTTTTTCCTGGCGAAACTTGGGAAAAGATATTGCACGAAGTTTGGAAATGCACGCATAGCGATTGCTTTGTTGCAGAGGTATAATGGGACTGGCGATGTTTGTGGAAATGTAATTGTAAAATAAGAATAATATAATAATACACCTTCGTTACATATTATTGTCTTGGATTAATAACCATCAGGGATATAATAACAATGTTTATTAGTGATTTTGCTCCTCTGTCGAATTTTATGGAAACGAGAAATTATCGTGCGGTTAACGTTCAGTGATAATATTATTACGTTATGGTATTCGACTATTGAATTTCATGCATGAAAGGTAGCCATTGTTCAGTGGGAAATGGACACGTAGATCGAAGGTGTTCGCGGTAACGCCGCGGTTGAGAGAATACCCAGGATTATGCCGAGCATCAACTATGTGCCGTGTGGTCATTAGCCATGGACTTACAGTTTTAGGGGCAGCGGTGCACCATGGATGAGAGTTCCTACATGTTCTAAGCACCGTCTCGAAGTTGGTTAGTGCAATGGTTAGTATCGTCCAAGTACTAACTGTATTCAACGCGACTTAAGTCCAGCGATCAAGCGAGAACGAGATCTTTCCTCTATGGCAAAACCACCGAGGTTATTATTATGTTTAATTGTAGTTAATGAAACGTGACGCACCGAAACACCCTCGTGAATGAAAATTATATAAACGTACTACATATCTTTAACAGAAGATGTCTTTAAATTTAGCTGAATTGCCCTGCAATTTTCGGATCGTTAGCAAAATTAACGTTCTAATTGTGGTTTGTAAAATGTAACAAGACCTGGAGAGCATCCGGTATAAAATAAATTATTCCTGTTCATTTAATTAATGGCTCGTTTATTGCAATCGATTTTAGTTTCGCTGGCAGAGAATGGAATTTATTCAAAGGTATTTCAGTCACGTAGTTACGTGGAACGATAGCGGAAGCACAGATCGTGGGATCACTCGTGGCTCTTTACCGGCACATTTTCACGAGCTGCGTTGCCCTAAATATAAAATAAGGGTGTACGAACACTCGCGAGTCATTAGATCAGTGCTCTTTAATCGGTGCTTTTTGTCCTTTTAGATTAACGTATTCAGTTCTTACTGCTGTGCAATTTGCAAACTATAATTTTTGTTAAAACGTCCATACAAATTTTCCTTCGGTAATTACCGATCGCGATCGAGTCTGATAAACGAAGGTAAATCCCGAAGAAGCGATCCATCAATTTCACCTGGTCGAATCATCAGCGCTTCGGGTACAATTTACAAATGATATCCATCGAGATCACGAAAATTATCATAGATTGATAATAATAGATACCATAAAATTATTTTCGATCGTTTCACTCATTTGACTGCGTCATTCACGAAACGTCACGCTACTAAAATGAGATAACTCGAAATAGGAATAAAATTAAGAGAGACTGACTCCTGCTTCGTCATTATATAATCTACCTCGTTATTGCTTTCCAAGGTTTAAACGAACGTGGAATGAAAATAAAAGGTAAATCAAATTAATGGCACAATTAGAAGTGCAATACGATAATCGATATAGCAAATTCATTAAAGCAACCAAATTCTATCATAATTGCGCTCACTTATCCTACATTCGGCATTATGAAACATATACGTATACCAATTACCGAATTATTTTCATCATTTAACCTTATAATATAATACTACAAAACGGTGGGCACGAAACCTTAATTTAATCACGCAACTGTGCAAACAGAAAATGCGTTTATACAATTTCACCCTTCCAAAAAAAAAATCCCATGGAAGACCGAAACGAAAACTCACGAATAATTTTACAATTCACAACACTCTTATTCTCGCAAACACAATCACAACGCCGACCGGACGACGACGTTCGAGGCTCGATAACGCTGTCGCATGCCTGTCGACACATAACCAGTCACGTAGCTTCATAAAATTTTAGATTTATCGTCGGTCTCCCTTTCAAGTGGGGAGCCGTATATTTAAATCACGGCCTCGTACACGTCACTTAGCGTCGTTCGTACAGGTGAGCGAGCGTACTGCACGGTGCACGTTGAACAACCCTTCGACGCTTCGCGTCGCGACGCCCCGCACCGGCGTTAGCTCCATGAAAATGCATTCACCGACGAAATGCGCTCGTAATGAGATTATAGTCGCGCTGGCATTATGCCGCGCGTTAATGATAATTAACTATCATTAGCCGATGTGTCGCATGTTGGCCGCGAAATATACGTATACATACATAAATGTATGTATACAGTGCATACGTACATGGGGCGGCGTACACGAAGCGTCGAAAATAGATTCGCCTGTTGCGGCGCAACACGAAACGCGAATCTATCGTGCCGAGAGCGGGGATATAATAATTCAAGACAGGTTCAAATGAATGGCAAGGAAACGATGGTATCGTTACATCTGGCGCGTTAACCCTTTCAGTAGGGAGATTGTGGTTGGAAATGCAAGAGTATGGATCCGGGGGAAGGTGTACGGCGACTCATCTTTGTTTTTTTTTGTTTTAGGTACTTGCAAACTTGTTCACACGAAGGTAACACGTTTATTAGGCCGAGAAATGTATTATCGTTTATTACACGGGCAGGTGCAAGGGCTTTTTATTAAGCAATAAAAAATCAGTATGCCGAAATAAATGCTGAAATTTTAAGTTGACGTGGAGTGAAGGTAGAACGATTGCTTTTGAAACTTCAAATGATGTGAACGAATCTGTAAATCTCTCATCTGTTGAATCGAAAAATTGGTTCAATTCTTTTTGTATTTTCGTAGTTGAATTGTTTCATTGACTGTGACTGACGGCCTCGTGGAATTGAATTAAATTAAGGCAGAATGAAATGTGAGAATATGAATTGTTACTGATTTTCTTGTAATACTGAATTTATTATTTTGATTGCTATTCCCGTATTTTACGTGGCAAAAAAGATTGTGTAACAAAAAGCTAGGAACGTTCCAGTGATTTGCAAGTATTCATGGGGTGCAAAATTCGGTAAGAGCCCATGACCTGTGAGTAATGTGTTAACACACGTACAGAGTGAGCGTAGCCTCGAGCAGTCATTCAATTAAGTAATTCGGGAAAATTAATTCTTGAAATCGCTCAGCCAGCTTCTTCTGATATTACCTTTTCTTTGCTGTGTGGATTGTCTGCTCTGCTATTGAAATCGCTTCTCTAACTCTACGCGCCACTCTAACAGAGCTTCAGAAGTTTGATTAATACCACGAATCTGACGGTATCCGCCTGAGAAATGTTGGGAGTAGATATTGCAGTTCAAAATTTGGTCAAGGAACAGAAATTGAAACTAATTTAATTGAGGGTCTTTTTAATTCCAAAGATAGAATGAATATTGTATACGGAATATATGTATAGAACTTCAACAATTTCAAATATTTGTTCTGAAATTCTTTTAAATCCACTAGTTTGATTTATTTATGAGGAAACAAACTATTCCAATTTAACTTTACTCTCAGGAGATATTAAAAAATACCATGTACCAAAAATACCAAATACCATTTTTTTACGCTGCCATTCATTTCGTAATTATCTCATTAAAAACGATGGAAAGTAAAAAATCGTAACTCCAAATCGTCAAACTACTAGGACGTCCAACTGGCAGAAAACTCTGTCGAAGTCACTTGGTAAATTGGATCTCTAAAAGGGGTAATGAAACACCGGCAAAGGAACATTGAATAAACAACTATCTCCTCGAACAACCAGCAACAAACACGAGCAATGTTGCTTCCAAATTACCTCAAAGAATTTTCAATTTAATTAAAACAGAAATTGCTCGTGCATATTTAACTTCGAGTGTACACAGTTTTGTGCAATAGGTTCCATCCTAAAGTAGTAAGAAATATATTTGTTTAATTTCAGAAATGCTTCCAAGTCGTTGCTTGTATTTGGTTCATTAATTAATACATATTTCTAGTACCTACTTCAAGGTTCGATTATTTAATTTACCTCTGAAACTTGTAAAAATAACGTGACGGTGTATAATGAAATTTAGTTCACACCGTAATATAAAAATGACATTAGAGACTGTATTAGAAATAATGAGAGGCTGTCAGCACAGTAATTTTATAAATGTGCATACATTTTAATTTCTCATTCATTTCCCAAGAATCTAATAAACCGATCTGCATAAATTACACGGTCACATTCCATTACACTAACGTCAACTGTGACTTAAGAGTCTGCAAATATTTGCCTTCTCATTTCCAAAGCAAGCAAGCAAATCGATCGAACATCGTTTCTTAAATAATTGCCTATCATTACGATCGAGCCTGGATTCGAATGGAATAGCAGACGAGTCGTTTTTACAGGATGCAGTAACATTTTTTTTTTATCAACCACGAAATCGTCAGAAATTTAAAGGAAGTCCACTTCTGAGTCTGATTGCAATTTCATAAATGCCACGTGGACATACATAGCTGTAACCATATGATTTACCATTCTCCACGTTAATGATAATTAAATAGTGCCTTAATAGTTCGACGTGACAATTGCGATCGTCGCAATAATTGCAGTACAATTATTATACAGTGGAACGCAAAGTGGTCGATTATCGGAAATAGATATTAGTAAAATCTAACAATAAGAGAAGTACCTGCAAACACTGTGCACTCAGGTGAAATAATCTAGACACTATAAGGATATGCGAAAAAATAATATTGATTACTCGTCCCTTTAATACATTATCTTAACTGCAACTACAGGCAGATAATTGGAAAAACGATGGAGAATTGAGTAATTAATGTTCATGGCAGGTGTAAACGAGAAATGATGAATAATTTGAATTGCCATTTGTCTGCCCACCGATACCATCAACAAATAACGAAATAGAAACGCGTAAAATATTTAAGGGAACGTCTATAGCCAGCTACATAAACTGGTGAACACAATTTATGCAACAATGTTTTATTACACTTGGCCAAGTTATTTCGTCGTTAATTGTCACGAAATAAGATTTACGTTCGCCCAGACAGTCCCACGCTCTAGTCACGCTAATGTTGCCGATGTTTTTTCGTACTTGGTTCGCAAACTCTACCCGGAAGTTGCATAAAATTTTTCAACCCTTTAATGTCGACGAGCTCTCGACCTTCCCTCTGCAGTTTCTATATTCTTCGTTTGTTTTTTCTTTCGTTTTCACGTGGCTACCGTTATCTGGGACACGGTCGAATTCGTGGTACGTAGCAATTTTTCACGTTGCTAGTGGGTGGTCTAAAGATATAAAGATAGTGATATGTAATGTGCACGTATTCAAACGAACAGTTTAAGGAGGATTAATCCTTTTAAGTTTAGATGCAAATTTTTTAAGCGAGCGTGATTGCATTTAAACTATACTGCACATAGAGGGTGTCCGAAAAAAAAATGTGAACTAAAATTCCTATTTGCGATAGTGTTTCTTTATGTGTGCCTGTTAGCTTCGTTGTTACGTTTACTCTATTCCTTCATGAAAAAATGATTTGACGAATAAAAATTACAGCAATAATAATATTTGTTAAGTAGAATACTTTCCAACATAATAATCAACCTGTCCCCACAATCAATATTATCTGACAAGAAATATTAACGTTTTCCAAATCTGCTGAACGATCCACGAATGTTTCCATCTTTCGAAATAATGTTCACTTACCGAAACGTGATCGACCACAGCCAATTAGCAGAATACCCTCAAATGGTTCACTCGCGTGTAATACGTACCTGGGAACAAGACAAAAAATACGAGAGGCATATGAGTATATCGAATGCTTGAATGCTTGAATTTGATTTATATCATCGACGTTGAATAGGGTCGCTGTTAAAAAAGACCCTTCATCGAAAGGCGGAACCGACCCGATATAATGAAGCACGGAGGAATATATTCGCGGCACGATACTCGATACGTTTCTGTTTCTTTCTTTCACGATTTTATCTGACAAGTTTTATTCACTTTCAGTTCTAGTTCTCGTGAACTATTATTGGTAGCAATGAAAAGGTATTATGCGTGCATGATTGACAGTGGATCGTTAACAGGTACAAATTGTAAAATAATTATTCCTGCAGTTTTTGTTTGCAGAATTGGAAACAATGCAAATGGGATAATCGTTAATGAAATTGTAGAACTGTTAATTATTAATAGTAAATGTAAGGGACAATGGAACAATTGTTGCAGATTTGTTTACTCATTTATTTTGGCACCGTTTTAATTGGCGTTAAAAATTATTCCTGCGTGCAGGATTCAGGATCGGTTTTAATGATTAATTGTCTCATTGTTCGAGCAAAGCTTTATGGAGTGGAATTTAATCCTTGGATTGTAGAAAGAGACAGGCAAGTGAAAAGGGGTTTACGGGAACAAAAAGGTGGGAGATACGAGACTAGTAATTGTGAAAATTAGTGAGTTTCAAGGATAAAAGAGTCTGAGAAGTTCGTTTTGCTGAAGGAAACGCTTGATAATCTTGGCAAACGACCAAGTCGCACAGCTCGAAACAATTAAGAACCGAGATGCTGGCGGTGTTCTGCAAAATTAATTAAACAATGTGGCTGATGTTCTGGATACCTAGTACCTACAAAGATATTTTTGCTCATTGTTTAATTGTCTACAAGAGATTCTACCAACTGATTCATAATTCAATTCTTTTCGAATATACATAACTTATGGTATGGATTTATTTTCTTGCTAATAAACTGACATTTCTAATATTGCATACGATTTTGAACAAACCTCATTTCGCATTCATGTAACAAATTGAAAGTGACACGGAATAAGTTCCAATAATAGAATGGAATTTCAATAAATGTTAAAGCACGAAATATTTAAACTTCTAGACTACCAAAACATTTTATATCTCGAGCTATCAAAATATTTTAAATATACTATTCTTAACAGAAATTGAAGTAAAGCAATGATATTTTCAATTGGCCTCGACCAACGCCATTAAGGCGTTCGACTTCGAATCTTCTACGATGAAACATTCGAAACGACCACATGTTAATTGGAATCCTGTATTGCATTCGGTTTGTTCGTGGCATGTTAAATCCGTGGCTTCGAAGTGCTGGTAATTAAGCCGCCCGATTTTCGTGAGTCGGATTAACACTGCGATTGAAGCAATTAAGCTTCCGTTAATCCCCGTTCGAAATACCTACATACGATGCTTGTGTTACCGCCTGTTCAATATTTCAAAGAGATAGTACCGATTTGATTGTGCAATACGGCCAGCAATATTCTTCCATATTTGCTAGTTCTAATAACACTTCCTTTCTTTCTCACGGTGGGCGAATTTCAAAAAGTTTTACCGGGCATAAACTGGAAATGCAATTTTATGTACTTACTGAACAAGTTTGATTCATAATTAAAAATTTGACGCGGGTTGTGTCTCGTTTATGGAAAATATTTCGTCCCCGTTAAATTTGGCTTTTAATAAGGTTCAAGCGCGATCATTTGAATGATTTAGTTATAAGGAGTTTAATTCCAAAATTATTCATACGACATTCTAATGACTGAATTAATTGCAAATATAAATGGAAAATATTTCTCGCCAAGTTTTCTTCATTTACTGCTTCCTGGATGCAATGACAAAATATCTAATGAGAAGACGCGATTCATTTTTGTCTACTTCTTCCCCCAACAAAGATAAATGAACAAGAAACAGTCTTTAGAAATATTTCACGCGGACGAAATTCAATGTAACTAATTACCAGCGCCGAGGACAATTACTTCCGATTAACCTTGACGGATATTCGCATAACCGTGCTATTACGGTGGAATACTTCATCGAGAAACCAAAGTACAGAGAATTACGACCACACACCGGAAGTAATACGATTGTGAATGGGGCATTACGTATAAAATAGAAGCTATTAAAACGAAATTAATACCGCTGTTAAAATACACGCGTGTATCATCTAATCAACTTCATTTGCACGTAAACTAATTGCCCATTTGTTTCATATTTCGCTTCAATATTTCTATTTCATTTAGTTTTCCTAACAAAAAAAAATGATCCGACAAAGGCCGTACGCCGAAATGAAACAGGAAACGTTCATTACGCGCGCGCCGTAGCACAGAAGCGGCCAGGTAATACTTTTCATTAACGAGCCGTCAAGAAAGATCACCGACCTTCCCTCGAAAAGTCAACGAACAGGAAAATAACGATGGGCATTATTTTACACAGACAGATTCGGCTCGTCGTATAATTGTACGATTGTTGCAAGTCCCGCGTAACGTTATTTCGTATCGGATCGTACGGTGTGCGCTCGTGTCTCTGAGTGTTTTTTTTCTTCTATCTGGTTTGTTTTTTATTAAATTTCGCGCAGCGCCAGTGGCAGAATTTCCAAAAGGAAGAGGATAATCTCGTTCCGTCAGCGAGTTCCCGATATTTTTACGTACGTGACTAAATTTAGGTTCACACTTTTCCGATAGTTTCTAAGCGGATTAAAGCAGTTCAATTTACGCCCCGGCATGGCAGTCTCATTTGTATTCTGCTCGGGCACAACGCTGCGTGAAGACCACTTGAAATTTTTACGCCCCGGCACAGCCACGTCTGACAGGCAACTTCTATTATTATATTACAATGATTCAACCTCGTTACGTTAATTATGACGAACGTTCAACACGGTATTCAGCCCCCTGTAACAATTTTCATATTCCTCCTCCATTACGTTCGTTGAGTAATGGTCGTAAGCGTACAGGCGACAGACATTTTTTGTTCAATTCCTGCGTGGGGTCCAATTATTATACGAGTGTATACCTGTGCATATTATATGGCCAACATAGCGTCCGCGATTATTTTCCAAAGAGAAATCGAGAGAGTAAATGCGCGCTACGAAAAGATAAATGATATTAATATTATTGAATATTATTATTCATACAATATTGCCTGCAAATAATATTCAACTTGCATACCAACAGGTCTAATTAAATTAATTAAGGGGTTGATATAATCCATCGCAAAAATTGTTTACAAATATTTGTAAGAAATGCCTGTAAATGCCTGTAAAAGACAGGTGACCCACTTGCGTGCGATATATACCTACAATTACAACTCCGCGCCAATGACTCGACATCGATAAATCCAGATCGAAAAAAATCGAAACGCCCAAGTAACGTCGCACGTGAAATTTCAATACGTTCAAACATGTCGCGCATTCATCCGTCTGTCTTTCGCGCGATGAAAAAAAAAGAACGGACTCACCGACAACGCGAAATAAATCAGCTGTCTCATGGTCAAACATACCGTGCAAGAGAAACCCAATCCGCCCATCGATACCCACCCCTCGCCCCCTTCGATTGCAAATGCAATTCGGCAACCGTTCTCGAAAGCACGTACACGATTCACCAGGACTCAGCGATCGTCGTGAATTCCGTGGCAATATTCCGTGGCAATTTGCACAAGCCTGGATCCCTGTTGCTCCCATAATGACTAGCTCGCATCGTACGGTAACTACGCTCGTTACCCAATTAGCCGTGACCCAGAAAACGAAGGGATCCACCTTTCGGAGCAATCTCGAAGAAGCTCGGATCGTTTTGCACGGTTTGCAAGAAATCTCGAAAGGGATGAAGAAGGGGCGAGGCGTGTAGGTGGTAGAATGGATCGGCGGTGTTCGTTTGGGTTGGCTTGTCCTCAGCCGTGATACGATCCAGGGACTGAGGGCGGATTTACGTTATCCGTTCGCACACGAAGCGCCACTGGAACATCTCCGCGCGGGCAAACATTGTTATCAGCCGGCGGTTCGCGGACGCTTCGCGATTCTTCGTGGCCAGTTTATTGCGGAGGAATCCTCTTTTTTTTCTTCTTCATGAATTAAGCCGGGGACACGTACTGGTTACGAGGGTTGTCTCCTTCGAATTGTTTCGACGGTAGAGGATAATACTGCACGAACGTTTTTTATTTTATTGAGAGATTTTTATGAGACGGATGTATTGCAATTTTTGTACTGCTAAGGAAAGTACTGTGCTATGGAATTTCGTAATCTAGCGGACTTACGATATATTTCACTATCAGACTGAGAATATAAGACCGAAAGAAGGAAGGTATAAAAATAATAATATATAAACTATGCTTAAAACATTATATTCAGGGGCTTTTATTGAAATTAATTAAACTGAATCATTTTCATTATTATACGCAGCAGAATATTTTCATTGGGCAAAATTTGTTCTTTCGTTGATTTTAAATGTCCATTTGAACAGATGCATTTCCAATTCACTTTGTATCTGCCCCAATAATGTAAACCGTTCTTTTAAATCGTGGCAACCTGATTAACATATATTATTGAAAGAAATATAAAATAATATCATGTCTGGGATACAACCCGTGACACTAAAATTCTTGCCCCAAAACCATCACGGTCGTCTCTGAACTTCCTTCTTTACGTGAATGCGATGGGAAGACGTGTCTGCCGAAGCAACAGTCGAATCCGTAGGAGTCAGCGTTTAGACGTCGCCACGGAAATTCTGTTCGAACGTGCCACGATTCCTCCACGAGTTACGAACACGTTCGACCCCCTGTCTAAATTAACTCGTCGCTCACGAGCACGTCGAAATGGCTTGCAACGGATATTTTCGACTCCAGACGACAATTGATGGACGATTTCAACGATGGCCTTTTTAGCAGCTCGGCGGGAAATTGAATGTCCTCGATGTTCTCGATATTAAACTGTTATATAAAGAATGACGAGTTGATTCGTCGTCTGCGCGTGCAACAAATCGGTCGCAATAATTAATTTATCCGGAATTATTCTGTATATCATTTTGTCAAATAAATTTGTATTACTATTTTCTGGAATAAATCTGTATCGATGATCATTAGCCAATCGTATCGTACTCATTCAATTTAAATTTACAACTCTTTGCTAAATAGTTCCATAACATTAACTTGTACATTAAAACGCAGGACGCGCCAAATAATTTTTCGATTGTTACAACCTTTCACCTATCTTCAGCCTCGTATTTTTTCAAAAAATATTATCCATAGCCTGTTTCTCTTTTCTTCCCCCCAGAGTGCATCGTTTCCTCGTTTCCCGTTCTTTTTTTATGTGCGGTAACAATTTTACGCAAGGGTCCAGAAAAATTACAACAGGGTGGAGACCGGCGCGCAGCCATGAAAATGCTCTTGTGTGCTCCCGAAGGACGAGCATACTCGTTAAACTGGCGACTAGAAGTAGGAAAGCTAACTAGTTATGGTGTGAAACTCGAGGTGTGCCACGCAACACCCATCCAACGGGTGAGGTAGAAAAAAAAAGAGAAGAAGGAAGAAAAAGAGGTGTAAAGGTAGGATGATAGTAAAATGCACGCCTCAGCTTTTACGCCGGGACGACATTTATCTACGGAGAACACCGTTGATCGAAATTATTAAACGTGATTCGTGCAACGTGAGATCCATTCGATCGCTTCTCGCCCTGATCTACCGGATAGTTTATCTCGGGGGAAATACGTTTTATTACTGCGGGGGTTTCGCGTAACCTCGTTGGAACAATGATCGTTTCGTTAAGCCACGAATAATCGTGTTATTTTCGATGGCAAGTTTTACCTGCCCACCGAGGCGGCATGTGCTGCTGTTGGACTTGCGTGGGCGAGGTTCCACGTTCCACTTTCAATTGGCCCGCGATCGGAAAGTTTTGCAATTTGATGAGGCCAAGTTGCGCGTATTATTGTTGGTTACCTGTTGCAGGTCGGTGTTCTTCCGAATTGATGATTGGTTTCACTCGATCCATAAAATTTCTAGCTCTGTGGACTGTGGGAATGCACTGGCTACATTGATTTGGGAAAATAATTGCAAATTGTCTTATTTGTTTTGTTATTGTTTTAAGTATATCATATTATTGTAGAATGCAAGTACCCAAAGTGTAGAATCTTTATTTTGTTGTATATGGTTTTGCTGTATTTTTCTGAATTGAATGTTTGTTAGTAGAATCGGAATAAAAATGTAATTTCTACGTTTATTCTGAATAAACCACATCTTCATAGATCATTTATGCCAGGAAATCTAATCTTAACGAGTGGACTAATGTTGCACGAAAGATTTGAAATTTCACGACGTTCTTGGAGAACTACCTACAGAAAGGGAAGCCTGGCACCACCGGGACCATGGGGACACCTTGGTTGGCTTCGTGAATATTGCATACTCTTCACACAAATCTACTTTGTGTGTTGCATGCAGCTATGCAAATTGGAAACCCACTACGAGACATTAAATTCCGAGGGCCACCGTACTGTACCTTGTTCCCATTGAAATCTCGTGCTGTCGTTGCTGTACTACTTATTAATCAATTAATCAACATTTCCATTTCTCTCATTACAAATTACAATTGTCACAAAATATTCTGTCCACTGGAATACTAATAAAGAAAAAAAAGGAAGACAGAAATATCTTTAGTTCGTTAAGAAATTCATTTCCATTAACAGTATCTTTTTCTTTACACGCGGATAAGAAACGTGAGAACGAAAAAGAAAACTGCAACGAAGATGAACTGCATGTTCAATGCTTGACACGACTCTGCACACAGGGCAAATCGATGAAGCTCGTGCATAATGTACACATAAATGTGCAGTGTTACCGATGCACGACATTTCTCCATGAAGTTGTTGAACATAGACAAAATGTGATACAAAGCGATGTTTGTTTCACGTCAGGCTTGTCATACGCAATGTTCTACTTTACAAACGATGTCATTTCCAGGTTCCTTATCGCTGTCTATCTTCTGTACTCGTAGCCGTATTTCCGTGTCTAGTCTACGTTTTGTAAATTGTTTCAGTCGAGACACGTTACGGTATCGTAACGGTGCACTATGAACGTAACAGGCTTCCGTAAGAAAAATGCCAGCCTTCCTCAAGATCACACGACACGCAATGCCACGCGAGTGGATCGCGAGAGCTCCGTGAGAATTGTTCACGTTCGTGCAGGTGAGAGGTGTCGATAAAATAAAGAATTAATAGAAAAAAGGGAGAAAAAGGACAATAAACTAGAAAATTCAGTACTTCTAACAATTGCAAACCTTCGCGTCTCACAACTTAATGAAATAAATTATTTTTCTTGTTTTATTATCATTTTATTATCATAATTATTATCACGAGTGATAAAAGTGAGTACCTTATTCCACGAAAATTCTATAAACTCTAGTGAGTGTAAACAAAAATTGCTACCCGATATTATACATTTCATTGCACTATTTCAATCATTACTTTCGAATCACCGTGCTGTTTGGCCCCCTTTTGGAATATTCAACAACGCTTTTCTTACAAATCTGTCTCGACTAACGCAATCGTACCCGCTGCGACGTCGGCAAATGCGTGCTGCATCGATGAATAATGTATCGTGAACTGAGGCGGTATCTAGTCAACGGGATAACGAGGCTAGTGTTCCATGAGCGAGCGAACGCATTCGATCGGGTTCGCATCGACCATTCAAGGCATTACAACGAATAATCTTGCGTTAGGTAAACGGCGCATGGAATTCGATGCAACCGTGGTGTACAATTGTCTGTGTGCCGTAACGAGGATCCTAAATAAAGCAGCAGAAGGAAATATTTATTGGTACAATGTATTCACAGGGGCGTCCGACGAGACTACGTAATAACAGCAATAACTAATTATTTGCAACTTTTCAATGAAGAATCATTCAATGTAGATGCAAAAATTTATCGAATTAATGTTACTGGTGGAGCAACTTAAGTGGCATCAGTGGAAGCGAGCAACGATATGTCTGACGCCGGCTGTTTCAGTAGAAATGGTCGTCACAAGTCAGACGCCACAAGTTGAAATTACAGAAGCTTCTAATATCAGCGAAATAATAATGGGCATTAAACATTGGCGTGTTCTGCTGGTACAATTTATGTTTCTACAACAAAAATAAAACGAAAAGGAAAGTCAAATATAGAAGTGCGATAGAAAAGATATGCTCGTAGCACGTCAGCTGCGTCACATATTGAACAACAATTACGATAAAGCTTGCAACGTGTCGTACCTTCCAAACGTCATGCTAACGAAGCGTTCGAGTTATAAAGGGTGGGGAGGGGAAAAAAAAAATCCGCACCGAAAGCAACCGAGGCTGGCAATTTAAACGAAATCGAGATCGTGATGCGAGCGTACGTGCACAGGAAGCACTGGCAGCGCAAACCGCTGATTAGCCTCGATTAAGTTAAAAAAAGAAGCGAAATAGAAAAGGAGAGATCAGACGAAAATTTTCAGCGAGCTAATGCACGGTATTTATTTATTTATTTTCTCCTTCTTTTTTTTGCATCGAAGTATCGCGTGACACTAAACGTCCGCGGTTCCACAGGCATGTGACGTTATTATTTGTTGGAAGGGGCTTGAGAGCAGCTTTAAGTACGAGTGATCGATGACATCCTAACGTTACTATAATAGACGTTCCAGATAAGAAAAGTTTATTCTCGATCCTTCCTGCCGTGTCGTTGGCGAATCCTTCCCCCCACCTCCGTTCCTCGTCTTTCCCTGCCCGTCGCCTCAATCATTAACGTTCGTTCCATTTTCTCGATTTGCGTCATGCGACGAAACGATCGCGAATAGAAGTTATTCGAACGGGAAGATCGTTGGTTGACCTGGCTTTGCGCTCTCGGATCATTGGAACGAAAACGCAGGTGGCACGAGCGAAGAGTCGACAGTGTCTGATCGTTGAGAAGAAATCGGACGAGCTCGCAACGACGGAACTTTACGAACTATTTCACGGCACCGTTCGTGTCCTCTTCTGTTGAAAGCCGTATCGATTCGACGAAGCACACCGTTCGCGTAGACCGTCGGGCTAATTATAATTGCGGCGAACGAGAGAACTCTAAGACTCCTTTACCCGGGGCGATTGTAGCGTGAATTTTGTGGGAATCCCGGTTACCTCCTTCAGACTTCGAGCAAATGTTTCGCTATGCAACTTCGCGTCGACTGTATTTCCCGCTTCCGCCTTCAGATATGCCTATTTGATCGTAGAATGTACAGTCTGCCGTGGTGGTACAATCCTCGAAAAACAAGATGACCCGGAAGTGAAGAAAGAAGGGGAAGTATTTTGGAAATGTAATATATATATTCCGTTTGATTTCCAGTTTGTATATTATGGTAGAAAATTGTTGAAGAATAAATCGTTTTAGCAGAACAACGCTTATATGGAAGCATTTGCGATCAGAAATGAAATTTATTAACAGATATGAGATTTCCCAGCGGTTTAGTAACTGTACTTTGCTTTGCAATTCTGTATAATTTGAAATTTGCAGCCTGTTTTCCTTCTACGTGCATTATTTGTCTCCTAGTAATTCCATTTATGCGCGCCACAAAGATACGGATGTTATTAGTATTTTATAATCTACTCGAAGGAAACTACGGAAAATGTTTAGTACGCTATCGAAATATTTTCTATATTATCAGTTTCGTCTTGCTTAATATTTATATTGGAAGAATGAGAATTGTGCGCGCAATAAAGAACGGATTTGTTCTACAGCGAAACGGTAAAATAATCCCTGGAATGCACTCGTGCTAATGTACCGGCAGATTTGAAAACAGATATTAAACTACACTTTCACAGCCGTGTTTCATTTAGCAATATTCGAAATCGCCATCTCGAATACCGAATAGGTATCGACAGTTAAACCCGCTGCCTTTACGGTTATCTTTTAAAGTTGAAAGCCGTAACTCAGGCTTTCGCGTTGGCTCTCTTTTTACGCTCGCTTTGCTTATACGATTACGACGGCATAAACCGAGGTACACCTGCTCGATACACACGAAAACATTTTCAGGGAAGTACGAGCGGAATTATGTTTATCAATCAGGAACGAAGGTGCTGTTTCACGCTTGGAAGGCTGGTTTCTAATTAATTCGCTTAATTCAACATCGGCTGATAACTATTAATATTATTTTTTCGCCGAATCTATCTGCTGCGATTCGTCGCGCGTATTTCGCCGCGTAACAAAATCACCAAAGCAAGATTCGAGCGTATTGCACTCGGGGAAAATCAGGTCGCTCCCAACTTGCTCAACTTCTTGTTCGCCTCGCGACCACCGTGGATTTAAAGTTCCTCGCCGTTCTATGGGCTGAGGTTACGCACGTGGAAAACTTCTGATGGCTGATAAATCCCGTGAACGTGTATGGAAACTACGATGTGCGAATCCTTTGATCGTATGGTCTCACGAATGAATATTTAACGTGCTCCTTCCGTCATTTTAATAAGATCCTGACGAAAATTGCACGCTGTCTGTCGAGGCAGTGGATAAGAAAGCCTCTGCATGGGGAAAGAATGCCATTTTTGTTCCGATCCAATAAACTCTTTTGCCGTGAAAGTAATTTTAAATCGTCGAAGTTAAGTGTAGTAGAATAATAAATTGGAAATTAACGATGACAGCGTTCATCCATTCATCCTTCATAAATTTCTATCTCTCTGTAATCGAAGGTGGTCTTCTTTTTAAAGAGGATAGAAAAAATGCCGTGCTTATATATGCATATACAAGAGGTGAAAGAGAAAATGTCTATTAGCATAGTTGACCTCGTGACACGTCGCGAAAATTGTTCAAGCGAAAACTCGTTGCACCTCCTGACTCGGCAAACGAGTAATTTCCGCGATAGCTCATTCAAGCTTCACGTTTGCCTTCCCTTAACGTTACTACCTACGTTCGAGATTAACAAACGCCCCCCGTTTAATCGTATTACGCATTTAATCCGGACAATTTACGCCGCATCCATTCCCAACAGAGTGGGACCCGGTGCTAAAATCTGCAAATTGAAATCACTATTTGCGTTACGTTGTAAAAATCATTTCTCTGTACCGAGTACCCACAGTGGATTGTATTTCGTGCTGCATATAAAGCAGTCGTTACAGGAACACGTGTTTTCACGGCGAACTGTAATTTACGGCACAACGGAACCGTCATTAGAAACTTTAGTCCCCGTTTAATGACGTTATTAATTTCAATTGCACTGTGTTTTAGTGGGAACTATTCAGCTTGGGCTGCATTACAATTAAATTGGAAATCACGGTATTCAGCAGGCAGAGAGAGAGAGAGAGAGAGAGAGGAGGAGAAAGGACGAGGGAGGAATGATGTATTTTATTTTTGTTAAATTATTGAATTATTGATAATTTGTAAGACAGGATAAGTATCGTATTTTTAGAAAATATGATGTCTCACAGAACGGAAGTTTGGAATGAATATTATCTTGCAGCATAATGCCATTGCTGGTGAAATAAGGTGCTTGACTTTGATTAAAGGGCGAAGTTTGTTTCTGGATGTACAAAGTACATGGATGCCCGTCGTTTTTCTCTTGATCTTAACTCGAACGTTTTGCTGCTCGAGACGTGCAATCTGTAAAATAATTCTGCAAGCTCCTAGGTCTATCTTTTACTGGGTAATTCGAACAAGTTGCGCAGTATCGTGTTCTCACTGTGAACGGTAAGCCTCCGTGAATCCAACAAACGCTAATTACAGAAGTGGTTGAAAGTTTTGACCATTGCAAACAACGAACGATTCCATTGCATCCCGCGGAAAGGTAAGAAGCAAAAGGGGCAAAAGGAATTCAGATAGAAGTAAAAGAAAAAATAAGGGAAAACGGGAAAAAATGCGAAGGAAATCTTCAGGTAACCGAGGGAAAAACGTGAAGGAAAGCTTATACGGAAGCAAAATACGAACAACGAAAAAAAAAATATATGTTCACGGAATGTATTCCGAATTTAATTTCGGAAAGTTTATAGTGTAAAAAATAAACATGAACTGAATTCTGTTTAACGGCATAAGTACCAACTTATTTGGCAAGTCAACAGTTCAATTTCCAATTATATAACAAGAATTGTTTACCATTATCGCAATATAAATCGATGGAGCACGATGCAAATGAAAACCTAATTTCTGTTTACTTCACACTGAAAAAAATGCAATAAACCGAATTCATTAATTTCCAACAACACACTCTCTCCGCGCCCCAAAAATACAAAAATTAACAATACAACGCATATATCATAAAAGAAAATAAATAATATATATGATCCACTCTCGAATCGTGATCATTTCTCAGCCATAGTGAAATTCTACATTTCAAATCAGTGGCAGTGCACAATGGCGCGTCAGAATCGAGGGGTGCCTTTTCGAATCGGATCTCGGATGAATCACAAAGAATGGCACTCTCGACAATTCTTCGCGTGCATCTCCTTTATCGATCATTTTACTCGCCTCAGGGCACAAAGGAGCCGCGACGCCTTTTATATGATTTATCAGACCATGCCTTTCATTACGCACACCAGAATCGCGTTGTAATGCCGGCCCATTCAGTGTACCGAACCGCGACAATGCCATCGGAATCCCATAGTCGTCCCTCGAAGATTTCTTCGTATACCAACGAGGGACGCACGGTTCATCATTAATGAAAGCAGCAGTGCACGTGAATTCGTAGGCGGATGCGTTAGTCGTCTCGATAGATCGAACGATAACCGCACGGTCGATACGCGGCAAGTGGACAGCGGTATAAATGAACGTTCGAAATTGCTGGCCATACCACTGTACGTGTGCAATCGTGGTGGTTTTTAACTTGCAACTAATCAGCGAATAACACGCAGGGCAAAGAAGGCGAGGAAAAAAGAATGGCGGTTGAAATGATGATTTTGTAAATATTTTACAGAGGACGGAGTAATTGGAGTGGTGCTATGGAATTTGATTGCCAAAATGATCGTATAGAAAATTGGGTTGAGGTTCTCTCTTTTTTGTGCAATTAATATAATGCTCGATGCAATTTATGAAGGATTAGAAAATACGAGAGAGCGTGGATAATCTTGATTTAACGAGTACAATTACAGTTAAATATTTTCATTAGACGCTCCGCGTATTTTTTAGTTGATATGCGATCCGCGTTAGACAATTGCCGAATCTAATTTCGTTCGTCTTAATTAAAAATGCGCCGGTTAAATAATACGCAGCGCAACGAAAGTGGAAAACTACCCGCGCACGGTTCAGCGATATAAATTTTATATGAACAATATCCTTTGGTGTCGTACAAATAGAGTGTCACAGTCGCTCACGTATACGAGAAACGGACCGTTCATAAATTTCTGTTTTATGCATTTCGCATGGCTGTTTCGACAATTTGAATCCACGGCGTTTCGGACCGGCGAAAAATTCAACGCCGTGTCATTTTCTGTCCGAAAGGCCAGAAATATTATACATGAAGCTATGTTTAACCAAAGTTTCTCGTTTCGGAAACAAGTTCTCGTAATAGAATACAATGAATAATTAATTTTAATTCTAATTCAATTACAATTTCTAAATATGCGTGTAATGAGTTTTATAAATATTTCAGGACGCACGGCTTTCGCGAGCTTTCCATTAGAACAATTACGTTTCGCATTACGTTAAATTTAAAGTATTTCACCGAGACGAAGGAAGCGACAGATGTTGACGATGCTAAGGAAACCATTCTCCTAGGAGTAGCCAGTATTTGTGCTGTATGTAGTAATATTCACTGGAGACCAGAGTCGAGAGATTTGCTGTATCTCATAAACCTTGTCCATATATCAAGTTCTAAATGGAAAGGAAGCACGTCGTCTTATTCTCGGCGGCACTCTGATAATTCCAAACTTCCTCGACACAGACACAGATCTATCTTCGGCTTGATAAAACTGACAAATCACTAAAACATTGAGTCGAGGCATTTATTAGAATCGACGCTACGTAGTCGTGGAGAATTATATTTAAATCAATTCTACAATTGTTTCTTTCACCTACATTTTCATTTTCGATGACACAATTTAACTTTGACACTTATTTTTACACTCGCGTAATTCAACATTTGTAAATGGATAAGGAAGTGGTAATAAAGAATTGTCAGTGTTAAATAAATACGAAGAAAACTCGATCAGCAATTATTTCTTAGGTAATTACAGGGACGCGCATCGAGATTGTTGATAGAAGCCTTAATTCTTAGGCTGTCGAAAATGGTTAATTGCAGCAAATCTGGTAGATTCGTGACGGGATATCTGGAATCGAGATTGGATCCCTATCCTGTCTAAATGCAAGACATCGTCACGGGGAAGCAGAGTGCCAGATCATCCCATGGCAATCCCAGGTCGCCTACTTATTGCTTTTATGTTTCATCGAACCCTCCGAACAGGATTAAGCGGCAATCTTATCTCTGCTTTTATAACTCAAATTGCGCTTGGATCGCATTTTCGATCTCGCATTCTACGTTATATATTACAGTATACATATATATTGATAAGGAAATTTGAATCGTTATCATTGTACGAGATAAAAGATCACTAAAGCTCAGCAATCGAAATTTATAATCAACAAGAACTAGAATAGACGATTTCAGTAAAAAGACACAATTGTCCAAAGCCGTAGAAAACACTACTAATATTTCAATAAAATATACACCATGAAGTATAAAAACGTCTTTTTCAAAATACCAAGAAACGATCACGCCCACGTTTATTTAACCAACCTCAAAGAATTAATATTCTCCATGGTATTCACCGGTGGTCCTAAATTCATTCCATCCACCTATAATATCATAAATCGTACTACAAGGGACCGTCAGGCAATAAAGGGTCAAATGCACAAACATACGTACACACCTCCCCACATAACGATCTCTTCGTCTTCATAGAGCCAAGGGCTGACAAGATCAACAGCGTCGTATTCTAACCCGTCCCTTTCGAGCTCGCCTCCCTCACAAATCACGGGGTGCTACGCGAAGCGGACTATCCCTCCCCAGACCTCGCACGAAGAACTTCAATATGACAGGGAACACGCGGGAACCACGAACAGCGGGGTCGGAATGATACGTCTTATACCTCGGGTCGACTTTATAACGGCAGCATCAGCCGCGCAAAACTTGCCGCCCCCGTAACAGGATCAAGCGGAGGATCTTATCGCCGTTTTTACAGTCTGGAGCCGGCTCAAGCGCATTTTCTGATTTTGTCTCGGGATAAGCCTGTTCGGCGGTTTGTAACAACCGTAGGTCGAGCGGAGCGGGGCAGGGCGTCGCGTCCAAAGCTGTCCTGAGCCCGCTACAGGCGTGATTTTATAGCCGAAACTTTTGCACCTTCATTTTCCAGCGGCGTGTACGCGACCCTCGTTCTATCGATTTTACCCAGCCGCGTTCTTCCTCTCCCTCTCACCCCATCGCACTCTCTCTCTTGCTCGCCCTGTCCCTCTCACTCTTTCAACTCTCACCTCGCTCCGTTTTCCGCCAGCTCTAGACGCCTCTCTCGCTCCGCCTGTTCTCTACGCTTCGATGCCACCCCTTCTCTTTCTCTCGTCCTCTCCTCGTTGCTCTCGTTTTGGCCTGTATCGGCTGAGGTCGGCTACTTGCGATCACTAACCCCGATAGTAATGTCGAGTCGGTATTCGAACGACGAGCTTCTTGTTTCGCGACAATCCATTCCGCCAGGCGTTTGCCGTCCTTCTATGCATTACGTTGTCTTCTTGGTTTTTTTTATTTGTTTCTTTATTCTCCCCTTTGTCCGTTTCGACGGCGCTGTCCCCCGCGAAGCGGTGGGGACAAAATGAAGGAGCCCCGTCGACGAAACAATTTGTCAGGCTCTCGTCGAGCATTTCTTTGCATCCCGTTGACCCTGGGACGGCGATTTTTGTCGCGACCACCCCGACGATCTTGATACCCCGCCGCGAACACGCTTCCCACCCGTTTCACTCTCTTCTTTTGCACCGGCGTGGCAGTTTGTCAAACCGACGTCGGTGACGGCGCGTTTGATCGCCATCGATCGTCGCCGCAAACAGCACGGTTAATACCGTGCCGCTAACTAGAAGATGCGACGCATTTTTATCGGCCAGGAAGCTCGTTACCATGGTCGATTAACCGCTGTGCCGGCCACGCGGCGTTCAACGTATACACGCGCCTTTCTCACCCGGCTTTTACGTCCGATGGATTCTCTCGTGCCGCTGGAGGAAATCGCTGGAATTCTGACTGGAAGCCCGTCGCGAATGGATGTCGTTCGGCAAGCTGGTCGGGCGGCGATTGAGGATCGATGTGAACGACCCAATTCAAACGGTACCTGCCGGGAGGAAATCGTGTATTCCCGGTCGGCGAAATGTCACGGCACGTGGACGAGATTCCACCTTTCCGAGGCAACGACTTCGTTATTACGTGACATTTCTTCGAGGGGTATTAAAGCTCGCGATTCGGGTCGATTGGACGATGGAAGTGTTTCCGGAACGCGATTTTATCACGGACTGGATCGTTTCATTTTGTGAGATATTTTTTTTGAGAGGAAGGAGCAGAGTAAGTATTAAAATTGTAAATGGTTATTAATTTCTCCGTTTTTAAGAATTAAGAACTGTCTTGTTACTCTCTCCCATTTTATTTTGTTATAATCTACTTTATTTTATTTTATTCCAATTGTTATTCTTCTGTGTATTTCTGTTTCTACTTTGTACTGTATATGATGCTATTACTCTCTGTGTGACACAATCCCCTGTAAACTAAACGGTTCTCTAGCCCGTTGATTAACGAAAATATATTATTATTATTATTACTAAATGTTTGTTCGGTTATTTGTCTATGGGCGAGGATAAGGGATGCAAGCGCAAACGTATGGAACAGGGACGCGCGTAAAAGGGGGATGAACTTGCGCGAGGAAATCGCGGCGGGTACGAAACAGCATGCGAAATGAACCCTTTCTTTTTCAGATCTGGCCCGTTAAAAGAGCGAAAGGATGGATAATAACTTTGGGAGAATTTTCTCGTTACTGCTACGTCCGTGCCTCTTGTTACGTCACAGTTTAAAAGATTCAAGCGTAGTTGCCCTCTCTACGCTACGTTTCGCGCTGACCTTTGTTAGCTTGCTTTTCTCGCGATTACATTCGTTCTAACAATCAATGCGATGCTGTCCGTATAATGGGGAAAAGAATACATGGAATTGTAATAACACGCGGATTATACTTCGAATTGTATTAGTTTTTTATACCTCGTAATGGGTTGTGTCATTGTAGAGAATGGGATTTTAATTTATTCATTAAAATTCAAGCTTTCGTACTGATAAAATATATTGAGTTCGATATTATTTTTAGTTTTATTATATATAAAAATGTACCGTCTAAGGAATAAAATAAGATTGAAGTTCTGAAGATTTTTATGCAAAGATTTTGATACATTTTCCGCAGGAACTGGCCACCTGCGAGAAATGTAGGTCGTCTGCGAATTTGGGGCGCATAATCCGCGTTCCAGGATCCTTTTAGACGCAACAGCGTCACACTTCGTCGCCGATATCACGGCATTCCTCGAAGGGCAGCTGCCTCACGACGGAAGAAAGGAAATACGAGACAGGACAAGCAACAATTTCCCCTGATTTATAGGCGATGCCAAACATCATGGCATCGAAGCCGGAAACAACAACCGGCAGAAATAGTTTTGCCTCTTCTCCATTGGAAAATGATACCGATTCCCGAAATGAAAATAACAGAATCTCCGTGTTTCTTAATGCAATGAGTAAACATTTGTTTTTAATATGACGAGCAAATAATGTGCAAAGCGTTTAGTTGTAATCTATGGATAGAAATAATGAATAATCAAATTAAAAGGAGATGATGATTTTAAAAAAGTTTTCTTTACCACAAATTTTCAAATCTTTCGATAAATACGAAAAGAGACAGGTACTTGTACAAGAAAATAGAATAGGTTTACTTTTCCTATTTTATTTATATTTTCGTGCATGGAAAATCTCCCTTTTTCTGTAAAATTCTGTAAAAAGTAGTATATTGTATCGAAATTGCTCGAAAATCCAGGGATATAAATATTTGACGACGGAATAAACTGTATGGTTCAATCAAAGGCTAACTTTCGTATTGCTAGATTCACGCGTTCGTTTTAAAAGCAGCGCACACCTTAGAATCCGCCTTCGAACCCTGCTAACTATATATCTTCTGAATTCTACTGGAAAAAATAGAGGGAATGAAGAGAAGCGGCTGGCAGAAAGGGTAATACATCAGAGGTTGAGGTCGAAAACAATTTCGCCCACAAAACAAGTGCAGCTGGAAAAATGCGGCCAGAAAATATATGATAGAACAAGCCATCATTAAATCAGAAGGCTGGGAAATATGATTTTTTTTTTAGGCAAATTGAAAACGGCTGCTTAAATATTTAAGATGGTTTGAATTGTTAGAATTCTTGTTAAATATTACTAAATTGTAATTGATCTATCATTCATTTATTGAATAATCAATTGTATCATGCGACGATTATATTTACGCATCGCAAATTTTGGATTTCATATGTTAAAAATGAATTATGTACATACACGTGTATAAAGATAATAGTTGCCTCCCTTCTTGTAATAAATAAATACCTAATCAATTAATGACCTATCATTCACTGCGTATTTTTCTTTCCATTTATTTTCAATCTCGATTCAATTTTGTTAATACTTAAACAGGAAACAGTTTATCTGTCCGGATATGTGTACGATTATTTACCAAATATGAATGAAGACAGACATTATTTCTATCAATTTTGGACCACCCGCAAACCAGATTCCGGTTCGATAATAAATGGCCAGGGAACTCTATGAAAGTGTATGGCTTGCGGCGTGAGCAAACTGTGTCTTGGACGCAAGACAAATCACACGCTGGGGAAATCTAGTCTGATTTAGTTTTGAATTCTTTAAGAGAATACCTTTCCGAATTCCGGGAAACAGGCTTAATCGCCTCTCTGATATTTATCGTATAATTTAATCTTCGCCCCAAAGGTGCTATTTATCATCGATATTAATCTAGTGAATTCGAAGGTATGTTATTTATATGACCACGAATAAGAATAACTTTCTTAATTATTATAGACACCTACCCCAAGATCAAGAATCACATTACGACAAAATAAAAGTTATCGACGTTACATACATACGTATACATATATAACGTCAATAATAATCATTATCAACTCGACCAGTGTAACAATAAAATCATGTAAAAATAAATTAAATATACGCAAATTTATTTTTCTTACAATCGACACATCCATTCGTTTCAATTAAATTACATATACATCTACAATTATGATAAAGGATAAACTTGCAAGGTGCACACGACTAGAAATAAATAAAATAAATAAAAAGGATGAAAAAGAAACGAATCACTTGGCAATATAAATACATATAAAGAAGAACGGACGTCCTGGCATAGTGCAAACGGAGCGCTGTCAAACGCAGCTTGTTTCAGTGTCTGGTGAACCGAGGAACGAGCTGCTTTTCTTCCACGGAACGAAGAGATGCAGGTAAGTAGATAGACAAGAAGTTAAGAAGGTGGAAGTGGGTGGAGCGCTACTGACGAAGAAAATGGGAATTTCTAAAAGACGCGTCTTCGAGAATGTTTTCAATTTCCTTGGTTGCCAGTATTACGATCTCTTGCGTCCGTTTCTCTCCGTCTCGCACGGGACAAACGACGTCACTTTATCCTCACAGAGCTTATTCATCTACCATCGAAATGATCGCACTTCGACGAAAAATATCCTTTCGCCAAAGTGAACGAGCTATTCGTACGTCGGCATAGAACGTCAGAGAATGGCCGTAGCGTGATTATTCTGAATCAAAGCTCTCAGTTTCGATTAAAATGTAGTTGAAAGGACGCGGGAATGTGCGTATGACTCGTGCGCGCACGCGAGCGATGATTTTAAAGGGGTACGCTGACTAACTGGCTGAATTAATTATACCGGTCCAAAGCGCAGAGGGCAAAGAACGACGTGGATGGAATGAAAGAGTTGAAAAGTATTAAAATGAGGGAAATAAAGTCTTCTGTATAAACGGAATTAGTTTTAAGTACGTTTACGCCATTAGAAACGAGCCTTTTTGTATTTAAACTTTCTGTCCTCGGCGATTTTATTCGCACAAAGTTGCTCGACGGTTTTAATATAATTTTGCAATTCGATGAGAAAGCCCACTTACTGTTAAGAGTTATTTAATTTTTGTGACATCCCACGACGGATTTTCACTGTGTTTTTCAGTTCGGCCGATACTGGTAAGAAAGCTGATTAATGCTGTTACGAGTAAACGTGATGTTTAACAATTACACAAGCAAGCCAATAAATAAATAAATGGACACCGTAGCGGAAGGTTGTTATATATTTTCCAGGTTTACTCTTGGTCATTTTATTTTCTGAACATCCGGCAGGGATTCTTATATTTGCTAATGGATTGATAGCTGTATTTATTCTGAATAAGAAACGCACGATCAATAACTGTTCGATGAAATGAGATGCGATGCCACCCAAGGGATTTCCCATGTTTGCCAATATTGGAGGAGTCCTTCGAAACCTTTTTCATACGTGCATCGACGTTACAGAGTCTTTCAAAACGTTGGTAACGCTCCCCAATTTTTGCAAGGTACTTACTTGTTGCATAGAGATATACTTCGTGGCCCCATGGTACTCTTTCAATTTTTCAACAACACTTGAAACCGTTAGAAAATTTCTGGTAGCTCTATAAATCTTGTTCTGATATTACCCACAGTGATATTTGTAGAATATTATATTCAGATGGAAAAGGAGACAAGACAGTTCGACGTATATGTAGATACAGAAAGTTAAAGCAATTCAATTATGGTTTTATATAACAATTGTTTCTATTTCTGATCGTTTCATTAAGGCACCCTGTTTCGAATATGTGGGACACCTGTGCGAGGCCAACGACATTTAATCAAACAGAGGATTGGTAATATTTGTTTGTAGCTGATGTATTCCATCGATTCAGTAGGCGATTATACGATTGTGGCAAAATGATGGAAGTCCCTTCGATGAAATAAGGATGAAAGGGAATTCACTTCAAAAGGAAATCTCGTTACGCTGGTAAATATTATACGCCGGGCAAAAGGTTGTGCATTTCTGTTACAGAACGTATGCCAAAGCATTTTACGTTTCGTTCAATGCAATTCTATTGGAATATACGGCACACGTCGTCATACTATATCTTTCTGATTTTCTTGCGTCGAAGTCTAGTTTTAAATAGGGGTGCGGATGTTCATTGAATGTAACACCTGGTTTGATTCTTTTCCCGGGACCTCCGAGAAATCGTCAGAAACTTTCTTCGGGATAGAATGGAAATTGACACCGTGAAAGTGAAGACAGACGGAATTGCGAAAACTAGTCTGTCCCATTTTGAAAACACTGAACACGTAGATAGATACGTCAGGGTGGGCAATTTTATAGAAAGTTACAAACTTTAAATTTCCGAGATGAGTTCACGATGGAGTTGGGCAAACACTGTCGTCACAATACAGCGGAGAAATTGGAATCTTCAATGTGGCAATGAAAAATGCAGAAATTGTGGAAAGTGGATTGAAAAAGTACAACAGAAAACTACAGTAACAGGGGCACGTCGATTGATAGGAATTTGGTCAACTATATTTACAATAAGGACAAATATTGACTTAATCTTTTCAAGACTTACAATTATTTACACATGTATATTATGCTGACATTTGAAATTGATCTTTTCAGTTGACACAACAATTGAAAAAGTGGACGCTTGAAAATTCAAATCAGCCCGCAGAGGAAATTGAATTTTTCTGATATGAAACAATTCGGATATTAATAGTAGAAGCACAGACAGCAGTATTTATATGCGGGGAAATTCGGTTGTGTACACGCGGCCAACGTTTAATGGAAGATACGGGGGCGAGAACTTTGTACGTTGGAAATATTCACACGTGATTCGAATGTAAAGTCTCTGGGCACACAGGTTGACACGTCGAATTTACATTTTACGTCAAAGATTATTTCTTTCATTCCCCTTTTGCAGCGTACATTCATGGATACGGTTTCCTCCAGTGTACAAAATTCTAGGTCTGTGTATCAAATGTGAATCAAAAAGCATTTTAGTCAGAAAGCGAAATGTTGAAAGTAGGGCATGACATACGAGAAGTTGAAAAAGTTTTTTATTTAAACACGCCCGCAATTTAATAACAAAAGTTACACTCTCTATTGTCATTAAACATATGTGCACTGATATAATGTATGAATACATTGCATGGAAATGTTTAACAATGTCCGTCTCGATATGAACAAGTGCGGTCGTTATATTCCTTTCAAACGTTTCCACGAAATTCATTGAATTAACTCATGTATGAAATACGCGGTGGTTGTGCGAGATTTTAAAATGATTAAAATAAAGCTTTGTAATCATGCTTCTTGCAAATTGCGAATACCTGAAAGCATATTTTCCTTCTGCTGCAATATTTCGAAATACCTGTCTGTGCAGGGCGTTATACAAATCTTTGTGCAATGAAGCACGATTACGTCCCTTTGACGCCTTTTCAGTTCGAGTATGTATTTTCTATCTTTGATTAGTTGTACCACGTACTGAATATTTGCCATGCATTTAATCCAAAAATATTTCAACTACACCACTGATATTACCTTTAAAGGTTCAACTAGGAAGTAGTAGGTACGCGCGATAATTCACGGAGACAATTTGACGAGTCAGCAGTAAATTATGTAAAAAGCAGCGAATAATTGACTCTCTAGTGGCAGATAAGCTATTTGTTCTTTCCTGACGGCCGATAATTGATCCGTAAGTTACACTGGCTAAATGAAAAAGCTCCAGTAATGTGTCCCCTGTTTCCTATGGGTCCAATACACGACCAGAGGTGCAGAGTTATTCCAGTCACGTGTGCTGCAATTCTCCTTTCTACTGCTCACTCATTCCATTCGAATATATACAGGGTGGATGGTGCAAAGGGGATCACCGAAAGATCTCTGTCGCTTATGGATATGTGGCAAAACTGTTTAAGTCCATATAAATCTTTCCATACTGTACCAAAGTTTATTCCCCAAAAAAGTCCAAAAAGCAAACCGCGCAATTCCAGTAAAAGAACAAAAATTTATGTCTCGATGTCCCAAAGAGTCCGATGGTATCAATAACTACCGAATAGATTAATATAATTCCATTCACGCAGTCCACCCCGTATATTGCTACCACCCTATTCGTGAAAACGCCGCCTAGCAGTCATCCACGTGCCCCTGCCTCCAAGAAATATCGTACCTCGTAACAGTGTGTCTACCAGCTTCGAGAACAGCTATAAATATGGTCGTTAGAGTAAAGTGCGATAGGGGATAATCATTTCTGGGTAATCGTATGGCCCGACGAATTCGAAGGGAATTCGGTAATGTTCGATACGTTTGAACGCGAGCTGCAAGATAAGAATGTTACCGCTGCTAACGCTAGTCCATGGACTATTGAGTGATCGCTGTAATTACGTCAGCACGCGTCTATAGACCCGGTACATGATAGTACGTTGCCATAGATTGGGGTTGCAGAAGATGAGCGGGCTATTGATTTTGCACTTTCTGTCCGATCGGTGAGAAAGAGGGATTGCGATGTGTACTACGATGCTTGGTATTCTAGTTCTGAATTGTGTTAGCACCGTTGGTATTGAAAGAATAATGAATGCGGCAGTTGGTTAGAAAGTGGAATTTATAGTCGTTTGTAGGGTAACCTGTATGGGTTTGTTATGAGGGCAAGATGTAAGGAATACCCTGGGAGAAATTGCCTGTAAGTGATTTATGAAACTACGACGATAGGGTAAACGATCTAATAGGGTGGGGGCGAATAATCTATTCTCGCGTCCGAGAAGCATGCCAGATCTTGGGATGATAATACAATGTATAGAGCTCGTAAGTTTAGTCGGACACGCCAAAACGTGCCCCAAGATCGCTTGATATTTATACGGTGATTATAGGAAGTTTGCCGCCTCATACCTGGAAAGTCAATGTGATGTGTATTTAATTGCAATAGGATATGCATAGGTTCGTTAAAAGGTCACCTGCGGTTGAAATAGCTTTCAGGACCGTTTAGAGTAATTTCATTTATTTCCTATTCGTTTTAACCTTTGGCCACAGTTAAATATAATACGGTATTGATTTCACGGGCTCTGGATATCACAGGAGAATAGAACAATTTCTGCACTAAGAAAGAAGAATCACTCTAATTTACACATACATGTCTACTGCCAGTTACTATATGTAGGCATCGACAGTATATGTAAGCATGCGGAATTTCCGTACAACGCGGTCGAACATATTTCATATAGAAGAAACTACAGCTTCTTCGTTATTCAATCCACAGATGTGTTCCTTGGAAGCTTGCCCAGATTAAATGAAAATGACATTTCGCGATATTTCGACGTCACATGCGGAGGATCTACCAGGAACTCACGGGCGCAGAGTCATGTCTGTGACAAGAATAATGCGGAGCATTAAAGGTTTGTCGTATATCCTGTGGCATATAATTTGTTCCGCCGTGTTCGCTTTTCTATCTCACGAGACGCGATCGCTTATACGGGACATGGATTGCTGCTTCACAGCTACAGGACACGAGAGTGCTTGACGTCAAGAGACACGGTCAGAAAAATACCAACAGCATGACTCACGGCGTATACTTATAGGCGTAATCGATATTTTGATTGTACAACGTCCAAAGATAATTGCGCCAGTTGCGGTAACGAGAAATTTTATCGATTGTTCAGTTCTACTTACAATTAGACGTAATCGTCCATCCGCGCTCTCTAACAACAAACTTCTTCTCGATTTCTACGTATTCTGACCAATTTTTCATGAACCTACGACCCGGGATTTTTACACCCTGAGACCCCCCACGATGGTCTTCCTTCGTCCGTTTGGGACGGCGCGATGACCCTAGGGCCATGGCTACTGAGTTTCTCTGGATTCTCATCGGCTTTTGCTGAACCTAGTATCCCATGGAAATGCTTATTGGGCTTCTACGGGTAAAAGTCGATCAGAATCCATAGGATCCAGTAGGGATAGTTGGTCAGAACTCGTAGAAGCTCAGCTGAACCTACGATCAGGGTCGTGACCACCTTTTAGTTTAACCTACGATCTTAGGGCCCTACCTACGGGACTTCCACGGATTGTGGCCAACTTTTGGATGGACCTACGATCTTAGGACCCTACCTATTAGATTTCTACGGGTTGTGGCCAACTTTTGACTGTATCTACGATCTTAGGGCTCTACCTACTGGACTTCTAGGGGTTGTGGCCAACTTTTGGTTGAATCTCCGATCTTAGGGTCGTACTTACTGGACTTCCCTGACTCCTGACCAACTTTTGGCTGGTCTCACGCCTCTAGGTTCGTACATATCGGACTTCCACTGTTCCTGGCCGAACTTCTCGTATCTTTTTTTGTGTATTTTTCCTGTACTTCCCCCACACTTTTCCTGCATTTGTCCCTCGATTTTTTTATACTTCTCATTACGAGGGGATAATGTATGGAATCGTAATTTTAATAGATGCACAGTTACATTACTGCACTAACATAACTGTGATTGATGTATCCAGCTAATGGATGGGATTACGCGGATTATTAAATACCCTATAATTGACTTCCATTTAGCATAATATTGTGTGAGCGTTTAATAGTGACATAGATAACGGACATAATTATTATAATGCGCATGTTTACATTCAATTAATCAATGTTAAAGTAATGTAGTCAACGACGAGGATGGAATGCATGATGGTACTTACTGATGATGGACGTGGTGATGTCTAAAGTGACTTTACGGATGAGCTTATGTATGAGAACATGAGACGAGCCCAGCAAAGCACTGTTAGTCTGTTATGTAATTTCTCACGGAACCAGCTTACTTCTTATCAAGTCACTGTAACACCTAAACACATGGAAAGTCATAAATTGAAAGCTCATATAAAGAAGAAATACATATATTTTATATCGGTACACGTTACTGTCGTTGAAAATTTGTCAATGCTCTAAAATTTATCATTTATCTCTGATTGACGTGATTTCATATGAAAGAATCAATCGAGAAAATGTTTTCAATGTTTGTACAGCATAGATAATTACAAGTAATGTTATGCATTAACAATGTGTTCCAATTTGAGGTGTAAATATTGAAATTTTTATAGAAATTTCGATGCACTTCCACCGCGACAGATATCGGTGAATTTATTTGGTTGTTCGTTATGTTTGCTGCAAATATCTGGCAATAATCCAGTTGCTAGTACGTTATCATTATTAACATTAGTTTTTGCCCCCCATTCAAACGTTTACATTTCAATAATTACTATAGAACAAAATGAAATATTACTAATGAAAATTGGACGAATAATTTAGGGTACTCGTTGATGCAATATAATACAACGCACGCTACCGTATTTACAGTGTTCAATAAATTCGGAAGCCAATATTATTAACACCATACGTTAATACAGCTAAAATATTCTAGTCGTAATATAAAAGCAACATCTGTAATAATACATTGTACACTGTATGTAAGAATATACATATATTTCATAAGACATTGCCAGAAACAATTATACGAATTTATCAAATTTCCCCCTTTTTTGTCTCACATAGTTAATATTCCACTTTGCCTCGTACTATGCACGCGATATTGCTAAACGATCCTACAGTCGTACACGTATGCTCAGGTGCATAAGCGTGATCGAGTGCAAGTGATGCGATCGTATGACAAGTAGACAAGTCGTGACGTGTCAGATTAGAACACGTATATACGTGGAATTGTTTAACTAATCGTAGACGATGGTACGAGATACAATCGTCACTGGTAAATATCGATTGAACCGGCCACCGCGTAAGCCACGTAAGGTAATCAAACTGTGAACCCTTGCATCGCGGCATAGGGTGTACGCACGCGAATGCGTGGCAACGTTTTAATTTTCCTATCAACTCATTCACGGTTGATTTTCTATAAGCGCTTTTGCTCTTCCAACGTGAAAAGCTAGTCGATAGTACGTACCAATTCCTGAAATGGGCTCACAAAGGCTAGCGACCATTGCGTAAACGTAAATATATGCATATACACGACTTTCGTATAAATTTTCGTATAAAAGATTGTTAGTTATAGTATATTGTACTTTTTGTTTTATAACTAAGTATACTTGGTTCGTACAGTACTCTCGTCTGTGCAAAAATTAGTCTGACGGAAACAGTTTACTTATTCTATAGTGCAACAAACATTGCAAACATTTTATTACACAGATGTGTTTATTATTACTAATAAATATATTTGTATTCCACCATTCGACTAATATCCATACTGTAACACTTGTAATAAAAAACATTCAGTTCGACACGATATTCAAAAAACTCCCGCCTTAAAGAAAGAACAACCCCCACCACCCACCCAGCCACCCGCCAATTAGCGCAATCCATTTCAAAATCCCTCTTTCGCCCAACGGATCTCGTAGTGATTAGACGTGTTCAGAGTGTCCGTCGAATTAAGGTATGTCACATAGGCTAATATATTCTTGAAGGCAGGAAATTATATACCATTGCTTTCATTTCCCTGTCTTCCAAGTTTTCTGTAGTTTCTTTGTTAATATTAATGAATATTCTGCACGAAATTAAGACAATATTGTGCAGTGAA
This sequence comes from Nomada ferruginata, assembly GCA_963583965.1. Lineage (NCBI taxonomy): Eukaryota > Metazoa > Arthropoda > Insecta > Hymenoptera > Apidae > Nomada > Nomada ferruginata. Next base: position 3,128,110 of record OY757214.1, on the reverse strand, counting down.
TGGAATCACACCGCGCGGCGTGCATTTTCAAATCGACTCGACTATGCATATATTTATCATCTTTCACGTATGAATATACGTATTTCAGCTTTGAATTCCATTATCTTCCAATATATTCTGCAGTTCTAGCAATATCATTATAATATTAGTGACTCTGAATACATTTATCCCGAATTTCAGTTGAATTCTGTTCAATGGCGTCGCTTTCGCTTGCTTCGAGAATCGGTTCAGAATTGGCGGGAAAGCGGCGCTGACAGACGGGAATGCGCAGTAGCATAATGGCGCCAAGCCATGCCGAAGTGTCAAACGATCTGGCCGACAGGTAAGGATTTCTCAAGTTTCTTCTCGAAATAAGTAGAATTGTACAAATACTAGTGATATATCTCGATTAAATTATTATTCGTACCACGTATAAAACTTGCTCGATATACAATTCTGACGTAAGCGTGCCTGTACGTTAACAAATCGAATACTCGCGTTTGCTATAGAATTCCAGATGAATTATTGCTATACTATATCACAATTACCATTAATTTCGTGCACTTCTTTTATTGCTCTGTTATTCTTTGTCACAGAAGAACGAAGAGAGTTGATTAGACGGATCAGGGTAAGCCCATACTTCGTAACTACACCGACACGTGACAGTTCGTTCCAACCAAGGAGCATGTATGTATGCATTTTAATTACATTTCCATGTTGGTTTTGCATGATCTGTTACCGATACTAAGATGAAACAAGAATAGAGCAAATAATTGTACAGCAATATAGACAAACACCATCGCCTCCTCTGCCATTCGTTTCCTTTCAGAAAAGTTTGTGACCGCGCGCAATGCGGTCGGTAAAGTCAGTGTTTGCTCTGCAGTTTTCTACTTTTTCAGTGCAAGTGGCTCTGCCGCAATTTTTGTTTATATACATTACTACACGCGATCGTAGAGTCAGTGTTTTTCCACGTGCTAATTATTAATACTATTATCAGAGTATTAATTAAAATATTCTTTATAATTATTTTTATTTTTTTCTTATATTCGCTATCGGAAGTAGGGTCAGTGCACCACTGAAGGGGATGTTTTAGGCGACACTGATAAAGTGAGAAACGTAAGTATCTTTTAAACAATTCTCAGTTTTCTATGAAGAATTAAATTGTGTAGATTTAACAGCAGATTTTAATGTTCCTCGCGTTCTTGTTCAGTTACAGTTTGCACACGTCCTGGCGGTTGAGTTCAATTGAGCTGCCTCGGTGATGTTCCTGAAGCACTCCACGAGTACTCCCACGATTTTTGCAATCTACGGGGTGGTGAGTCGCATGCTTTTTGGTTCCTCCGGTCCCCAATCATGCCGTAGAACGATTGGTTCGAAGCGGCACTGGTGACCGGTTGTATTCTTTTAGTAATTTCCCGCGGGTGTGCTTTCCATACCCGTGAGTAGTGATGTTATTTCCCTGTATTATTTCTTAGACGAGGCTAGATCTGCCTTCTTGTACTCCCCGTTTTTTGATATAAAGGAATTCAGGATTACTGCAGTACTTCTTACATTGTATTAAATAAATGTATTAGTATATTTCCACGCAACTTTTGAACGGCCGATGAAAAGTGCACAAAGGACATTTATAAAGCTGACGTTACCGGAAGCTATTTCACAGGCGTATAAAGATTTTTACTGGTGATCAATTTGCTACGGGGAATATTATTCGCAACGAAATTAGAATTGCTCTTCCTCTTGTTGGACGAATTATTTTTTCGCAATTTATTTCCTTAAATCTGTACATATATACGTGTATATGTATAGGGAATCTCGTTTCAGTGGGCCATTATTTTGTCGTTGCTCGAAACAGGTGGCCCGTTTCAAATCTATCGGCCTTTTAGCACTCTACGTGAGTGCTGTATAGATAATACAATGCTACCTGCTGGAAATCCAGCGATCACCTTCGGGAATTCTGATTTCCTTTTGATGCCGGAGGATATCATCGTTTCCATTTTATCGAGGACCACGCGCCGGGAATTTACTTTCCCAATCACAAAATCGTTTGGCATTAGTTCCTCGTCTTGATTATTTTATGAAATAGAAAAGCTCAATATATAAATAGTAAATTGTGCGTAGCTAAATAGATTCCTCGGGATAATTATATTATAAATTCTATATAAACGATATTCTATTCAGCACCCTCCAATTGCATTATATTTAAATAGTTACCATTAGATAAAGTCGGAGTAATATATCAATGTACATATATGGTAACACCAAGCTAGAGATAAAGCACGCAATTTTCCGCAGAAATGGAAATAGAAAACGTAAGGCAACAGCATCTAACATTAAACTTACTTTTCCCCGCGCACAGCCCCATTTCTCGTCTAAAATTTCTCCTCCCTAACGTGCACGTTTATTACACGTTCAAATATTCTAGTATACGGATGATTGCGCTTTCCCTTCGCGCTAACATGAATGGTAATGGAACCAAATGGGCCACAATACTTTTCGAATGCGCTATCAAAAACACGCGATATTCCCAATCACCCTCTGCGAATAATACGAATAAAAAATTACACTTTACACTGTATCCGTGCTTCGCTACAACTCGCCCCATACGATTGCCATCCCCGAGGTATTAAAGAATTACTACCGTAACGAGATATCTCCCCCTCCTTTTCTCTCTCTCTCTATTTCTTCCCACCCCCCAAAAAAGATATTATTCTCGTCCGGTGTATAGTGTAACGACGGTATCGGAGTACGTGTTTTACGGTACACAGCCACTTAGTCTCTGTTTCAAGCTCGAGTACACCATACACAGCTGTACACGTACCACGGTATTATCGTTTTGCAGTGGCTGGCACGTTACACGATAGCTTTATTCACGTGTACATGGAGCCGGGATTCGATAAAAATGTAAATGCGCCCGGGCAGATTTACGTAGTGAATCAATCGCGCGAAAAATTTCAGCACGACCCCTTATTTCATAGGTCGTTTACCCCTTCGTGGAAATGTACGCGCGCAGGTGTAACCGTGTGTTCCGTTCAAACGAGTGGCCATTAGCCTCACGGTTAGCATAAGATGAAATTATGTCGTGCTTCTGTAAATTTAAACATTCGGTGTTCGTGATAGGCATGCGTGCATTGCATCACGTTACACGTAGATGCACCTGTATGTACACCCGTGAATGTACTTGAATTCAGCGTGTGAACTAATGAAGTTGCTGGTGGTACAGCTGAGAGAAAGAGAGAAGTGGAATGATACGATGGAGTTCTTGGAGCGTGTGAATTTTTTTGTATTATTCTTCACGAAAGACGAGTTGAAGTTAGAAGAAAGGTGAGGGGAAGGTGTGAGCTTTCTCGGATTACCGTCAATGGGGTTGGTTTCGAGTGGCAGCGAGAGATTCGATTAAATGTAAACTAGCCTCGGTTCTGCGCAGAGTCTTTTACAGATCTTTCCTTTCTCTCGCTGAAATTATAAGTCATAAATATTAAAATGGTGTTGCATAAATTCCTGTCGCACGGAATATTAGACGACTGTATTGGATGTATTCTTGGCAGCTTAAAAGCTGATATTAATTGGCTAAAGTGATTGTTTAATTTTGATGTAAATGTCTTTCCAAGATTCGATTAAGTGTGCGACAACATTCAAGTGAAATTAATTAATTCAACTTTCAATTGAATCTACTGGTAGTAATTGGTATAAATTCTGAATTTAAATAAAGAACATAAAGCGGCACTGAATGGAATGACCGCCAGTATTCATTTTGGAACATTTCTGGGAGGGGAACATTATTTTTACGACTCGAACCTATAAAAACATAGATATCTCGAGGGTTAAAACTTTCTGGTTAAAAACTTTCTCTACTCCTAATCCAAATGTGCATCGATTCTGTCCTATTCTTTCGACATTTATCTTTTATTCATCGCACTCGTGATTTTCGATTGTCGATGGCGAAGCTGATAGGAATTCGAAAGATAAAATGTCTGTAGTTTACGAATGCACCCTCTTGTAGCCGCAGGAATGAATACGGCCGTATACATCGTCGAGCTGGCAAATGATAAAACGATATGAAGTATCGACGCGTATCTTGGTGAAAAAGTGCAGGTCATTCGTTTCTGTTTACCTATTCCAGCGTATATTACAGGCATTGGAGAATTACTATTCATCGATCGCGTAAAATATATTGGAGAGATATTTCCCTCATCCGGGAGGATTGGCAAATCTTACATTGACGGTAAACCGACAAATACTGAACGTGGACAAATAAGACAATGTTATTTACGTCGAAAAAATATAAGAACAGTAATGTTTGAGGAACGTGAACGTAATTATTTGTTGATGATAGTTGAAGAGTTGGAAAGTTTTTGAAAGTTGGTTCGGTTAGGTGATAGAAAAAAGCCAAAAATAAAATATTGATATTATTATTCATTTCCTTTAAAATTGAATGTTAAAATCGTTTACAGTTTTTCGTAAATTGGTCGCGTTAACTAATAATGAAATGTTATCATACCTAATATAGATTTTGTGCAGGCAACTTATTTATTCATTTATGCAATTTGAATTACCATTTGCAATGGAATTTTTTGGTTAAAACTTGCGTGGCTCGATTGGCCTGTTTTTCTCTGGCTTAACATTCTACTGGTGTCTCTACGTAAGTGCTGTATCCAAACGTGGATATAAACCAACTCTAAGTGTCCCGTTGTATGGTATCGATCCCATCCAATTCTGGAAGGTCAGAAGTGGGGTGCACCGTTATTAATTGCACATCAGATCGCGCAACACGGTACTAATCTGGATAATTGCGTTGTACCTCGTGGATCGAACGTCCGACCCCTCCAATGAATCGCAGCTGGTCTAATTGGCGAATCAAAATATCGAAACGCCGAACAGAATAGCCTTGAGTTATCATAATTAGAAAATTACAATAAATTTTAGTTCAGTAGGAAAATAATTTCTATCGTCGATTACTGTTTAAGCTTCACTGTTCAAACTTCCAATTTGCCCAGAATACACTCGAACAATTCGTATTTCCAATTATTCCATCTTTCACACGCACACGAACAAATTCTGGGTTCTTTTTTTTAATTAGTTATTTGTCCCACGAAACTTGAACTCGAAAAAATGTGTCAACTTCATCCGCCGTCGTACATTGTTCATCAAGCATTCTAAGGATTATCGTGGCATTAACGTTTCTCTTTGGTACGGAAAAAATGTATCGAATTAGTAACAATTAAGTGTCTCTCATTTAGACCGCGCAGAGTATTAAAAGAAAGAATGGTCGAGTATACTAGGAGAGTACAAACACTCGTTGGAATAAATGAAGCTTCGTGTATAATTAACAGAGTAACAGCGATGCTGGCGGGAACCAACAGGTTTCTTGCCTGTTAATACAAATGCTGACGTTTTCTGTAGAAAAAATATCACGCCCCGTGAAAACACTTTAAACAACTCGCACAGGGAGAAACAAAAAAATCAACGAACGCAAACGTTGCACGAAAGCTCAAACATGAAATACGTGACACGACGTCGCACTTGCAAGAACTGAAATCTTACGCTGCATTCATATTCTGGAATTAATAATCGTACCATTTAAGAGACAGTTTTATGCAGTTTTCTACAATTACTGTTGGTCTTGCTATTATATGTCCCAAAACTTGCTTTTCTCTTCTACTTCCCCGCAAAGGATCGAAAGTGTCATAAGAGTGTACAATTTTTCATTGTCTATCTAAAATCCTAGGCGTGTTCGTTTGTTTCGCGAAATTCTGTGGAATTTCTTCTACTTCAGAAAACTTTGGAGTGATACATACCATTGCAATAAATTCTGCATAACTTTTGAATCCCAAGAAACGCTAAGCAACTCTTTCTACTTAAACTAAGAAACTTCGAACAATTCTTTAATAAGTTTGCTTTCTTTCTTTCTTTTTTAGCAATTCCTTCTTACTACGCCCTTCGTATTCGAATTACAAAAGCATCCGCGAACTTTTGCTTAAAAATGCTGGGAGATAATGGGCAAAGTAACCTATACGCGGCGAAAGCAAATAGTGAGCAACAGTACGCGTGCAATAAATTTCCTCGCAGTAGAAAGTTGCCGCGTCAACTTCGGTAACTGTTGCATGCACATAACGTAAACAAGTTCAACAGATAATTTCACAGGTCTGACACGATAGACGGAAGACAGAATTACTTTGGCGACTGGTTCTAGCGAAAGAGTCGTAAAGTTGCAAAGTACATAGTGTGTTTCAAAACTAAGCCCCAACTGTGTTAAGTACCCGTGGTACACTGAATGATAGCGAGTCTTTCATACGTACACTGGTGACCAAAAAGTTTTCGACCGCCAGGCGTTTCAAACAATGTAGGTAGCGCAGAAATTTTATGATCGATTATTAATTCTCCGAACCTTTTGTCAATTTTTGTTTTATCAATCGAACCTGTTTAATTGGCAGGTCCTTTCGCCGTTAGCAAAAGTGAAAAGGAATGACAGATCATTAAACGACAAATATCTGTTTGCAGACTGAGAGAATTAAGCCTTCAGCACATCTGCAGCTACAGAAATGGGCTGCTTAAATTACCCTTTCGGTTGTTTTAAGACTTCATCCCAATGATGGCACGATATAAACAGTTTGTCCTCGTTGCTATTGTTAGCCCTGCATTCGTCAGCCAGTTCTCCGTTAACGTGGTTTGGTACACAACGAGAAAGTTAATTCTGCCCATTCATCAATTGATCAAACATCTAGTGACCAAATTGAAACGTTTTCATGGCACTCTGACTCTTCCTATCTTTCTCAGCGCCACCGTTCCGTTTCTGTCGATAACGCTGTTGCATTCTGATAGTGGGCGGAAGCTTGAAAACGAGGAAGGCAAATTCTGGTCGACCGTGAGCACCGAACGCGCAATTAAGTTCTGGTCGAAAGGGAAGCTTTGTATAACATTAAATTTGCGGGTCGTGTTGCCCTTTGTTGGGGACATTTGATTCTTTGCATTGGTCCTTCGTTCTTAATTTATAAAATAATTTCGATTTCTGCAATTTTTTCCTTTTATCTTCTTCCTCCATATGTTACTCAGCGTGAATGAGAATTATTTGAAATAAACAAATTGCTGGGATTTGTTGAAGCAACAATGAGTATCTTCGTTAAAGAAATTACTATAAACAATTTGCTTCTAGAAACATGCTTAGCAGTATTAAATGAATGAATATGTATTATGGAGAATTAATAGAGTTTGCATTTATGTCTAACAAAAGAAGTTTCTAACGCGAATAATCAACATTTCAAAAGTTCCTCTGCTTACCCCAAATTGCACCTTGCATTTTATCGAACATTTCTGCATAACATATTACGAGCCACAGTAAAATATATATACTTCGTTAATTGCATGCTTTTTCTCTGTTACCGAGTGTCCCGGAAACTTTTAATGAATCAAATTATCAGATAACTAGGCACGCCGAGCACGCTCCATTATTAATAACTTGTTCGACTCCCCTTTATCATTGCGTATAGCAACGGTGTGCCGCGAGATAAGGACAAGTTTAGATTTCGCGTACAGGGTTCGGAGCTTCATATCTAGATTAGGTATACTCCACTATTCTACTGCCGTTAGGTGAAGTCCGAAGTCGACGAAACATATCGTTTCTTTTGGCCCCGTTTCGCACGAAAGATACCTCGAATTATATCGAGTTATAAAACTTCCCTCGAAGTTTGCAAACATCTAGTTGTCTATTCAACGAAATCGTCCATCCGTTGGAACGCTGCATTCGAAATTATATGAAATTGTATATCGTTTCTTCTATCGTTTCGCTGATAAAAATAAACCGGTATTTCCCCCACGAATGCACAACTGAATTCGACGTCAAGTGGCATATTAATTGAAACTCGATTTACTAGTAAAAAATAAATTGCTGAGGCAGTTCGCAAAATTTAGAAGTTTTCGAATAAAATTCAATTCACGCGACGAGGTACGGTATACCGAATTCAATGCTAAATTGTATTTCACAGCTGAAAATCTCATTGACGCAGGACAATTCATTCAATATATCACTGTTTAGTCAATTAGTAAACGTCAGCCATTGAATTTGCAATGCGGTTTCTGAATTCATAATTTGATCACCGCTGAAACCCGCGGAGAATAGAATTTCCTATCGCAACATTGAGTAGAATACACCTGTACTAAATAATACCCTTAGTGATAGTTAAAGTCCACCGTAACATTTTCGAGTCGAACCGATAATCGTGTAATTGGAAACACTTTGCGCATTAGTGTTATCGCGTCGATTCTCAGGTGGTCGATTTCATTTCACGTTGCTCGAATGGTACGTCCGGATTATAATTGCGTTTACCTTCTATTCTGTTCGAATTATATTTTTTTTTCTCCGTTACGCTGGTGAACGATAGACTCGTTCGTGGAAAGGATAATTGTGACCATTGGAAGTAAATGTCGTATCCACGCGTTGCGTGTTCGCCATAAATTCCCCCGTGACAAAGAAGATCTCGTTCAACGTTTACGCTCGCGTGAATCATATTACGATTATAGAAATGGCTGGAGAAATTCTGCCGCCACTAAAACCACCCTGTAATAGAGAGTGGTTGGGAACATTTTAATCACTAATTGTAGCCAGATGTTGAATTACCTTTGAGTTTCAATGTAATGGATTCGTTATTATCCTTGGGGCATTAACTTTTTCTGCTTCGAAATTTTTGAGGGTTTAAGAATTAACTGAATTTTTATGTATGTATACGTTTGTGTGTTTACAAAAATTTAGCAGGTTCAGTTTTTGAACGAATGCAAAATAATTCCGTGTATTATGATATGATAGCAATAAGATAGAACTTATAGTGACTCGTGGACTCGGGACATTTTATCTTCAAATGCGTAATAACGGAATGATTAATATTTTCCGAGAAAATATAGCGTTTCGTTCTGAGGATAGAATTTAGTTGAATCAGCTCTGTTATTGCAGTGCAAGGTAATTATAGTTGTACGTACTTCCTTGTTTTAGTGGCTTCTTTTACAGATATAATAACCGAGAGGGTGGCGTTTACATGAACGTAAAAGTAGAATGCAAATTCATTTTATTCTAGTTCCGCGCGGGGAGGACGGCCTTGGAGTCCTTATTGAATTCCGGGCTTTGGCGAACTAGGTTTACGATTTCAAATTATTTACAATTGCTTTGGCAATTTACTTCTCCTACCTGGCAACCTAGTTAGGTGAACGCTTGCTTAGATAAGTCAGTCGGGGCATTAAGATTATAGATTACGTGGCAGGTATGATTCCTTACTTAAGTACATACATTTGCGATCGTATTAAAACGATTTTTCGATCCAGACACAGTGGACGTAATACTTTTCGCGTCGTTTAAATGAAATAACAAACAACTGGTGTAAAATATTCATATTTTCTTTGTTTCGCTTTGTAGAGACAGAAAAATATGTTTAGTACTTTGATGGAATCTGAATCGAAATCATTAATATCTCGCACTGAAATAATTAAAATATAATATTCAAACGTAACGTTCGGAATGAAGGATTAATTGCAAGAAGGTAAACAAAAGTAAGAAACTTTTGTGAAGTTAAAAATTATATAAGAATTTTACTGTCACGATAAAAATATAGATCGTGAGGATTAAACGTTCTTTCCGTGTGTTTACTCGGGAAACAAAAACCGGATGCATAATTTTTGCATGTTCAGCAAATCCCTTCGAGTTTGATGGGCAGAGTGTAGCAGAGCGCTATTCGATTTTCACCTGCTAGACGTTGGGCTTCCACGTAGTCGTGCGCTACGTAACACCTTTGCATTGGAAATACGCTGTATCGTATGTACATATGTATATAGGGGTTGTATGCATGAGCCAATGGCACAGATGCGGCGAAACATCGATGTTGCGACGCTGAAAAGCAGGGAAAAATAAAATCGGGGAAGAAAACAGGGCAAATCTAGATGGCAATAATTTGGCTTTTTAAATTTAATTAAATTTTTATCAACGGTGCTGTTATCGCTTTACCATCATTAGTTTTAATTACGTTTCGGCGTTGTCTTGCCTAGCCACGTTATTCGTACGTCGTTGTGGCCGAGGATTTTTTGTCTACAGTGTATAAGTAAACAATAAATTTTCGTTTGATTTATTGTTTTAGTAGAAATTACACCAGATAATGGATTTCAATAGTCTTCGATTATATTAGGAAAATAGAACAGTAAACAAATTATGATATCGTGGCAGAAATAATAAAATATGAGAATAACGATGAAATTCTTTCTAATTTATTAAATATTTACGGCTTATGTTCTTCTCTAGCTAGTGAACGCCAATTAACATCAATTCAACCTCTCCCTTTGAAGATAAAAATAATTTATTATGTAAAATGTTTATTCAACAAGAGCCTGCCACGCGTTCATCTACCAAGTGTTTAGGGAGGGAAGACTGTGTTGTTATAGGGCGGCGCAGTTTTACATGCCGATAAATATTCATCTGGTGTTTGTTATTTTAACGCGTAATTTACATGAAACTATAGTTGCAAGGCGTCTACGTACACGCGAAACGAGATCTCCATTAGAAACAAAACGAATTCGAAATGCGACGGCATTGCGCCATGAATTTTGGGGCTGTAGGGTGTGTGATACATTGCAGCTGACAGAATTTCCTCCAAATTTTATGGTGTTCAATATTCTTAATTACAACCTTTCGAATCCTTTGAAAATTTTTCACTCGATGTCTCATTGTACGCGAATAGTACAAGTAACATCCAAGAGTAATTGTTTTCGTTACCTTTTTTGTTTATTTATAGAAGCACCTCTCTAAATTCAATTAGAAGTACATACTCGAATTCAAAGTAAATGTAAATGCGATTTTGTCATTTTTCATAGAACAAAACGAGCAATACCAAATTTTCCCGAATTTTCCTTGAAGTCCGAATTGCTCTTCTCGCCGATGTAAGAACGAAATTTTCGCAGTGGAAATTTCTCGTGTACTTTTATTGGATAGCAGAGAAACCCGCAGCATATTTCGAAGGGAGAGGCAATATAACATTTCATCTCGCGTGCTAAATTACGCGAACTCCTCTCTGCTAGAAGACATTACGCGTGGAGAAGTATCTGCTGATGCAAATTTTCCAGATGGATGCCTTCATAAGCTCTCTCAATTTACGTTCTGATATAAATAAACGGCTCTGCATTCTGTGCTATCCTCTAGACTTAGATTCCAGACGTCGTGGTTTTAAAGAATATTCAGAAATCGAACGTCGAGAAAATTGATTTCTTAATATCCATTCACTCGCCTGAAATGCGCCCCATCGACCATTTTATTCCGTATAGAATATTTCCGCTTACAAATGTAACCCCGTGAAATTATACACCTGACTCGGAACGATGTTCTCTGCTAGAGGCACAATACTGTTCGAATTTTAAATTCTTCAGCCCACGGATCACGTATAGTCAAGTGTGGCAAGATTAACGAAATGCTTTCAGTATATTCAACTGTAAGAAATGTGTAACTTGTAATACAAATTAATGTCCCTCAGTATATTTGAGCGTACGGCATAAAAGTTCTCTTATTTCACGAACTCGTAAATTTCGAGGGCAAGTTTCGAATAACTTCGGAAAATTATGGTTGGGAGCAGTAACAACCTAAGTGGATAATAATTATCATGTCTAGCGGTTTATCATCATCAAGCAAGATCGCCTAATGTGCAATGTGTATTCATTATATCGTCACGCAATATCAGACCCATTATTGTAATGGTGGTAATTAATTCCATAGAGGAAAATCGTGTAAGCATTTGGCAGGAAATATTTGGGAAAGTCTTGCTTGTACGAGAAAGAAAAAGAAGTAACAAAAGAATATCGAGGGTAAACTGAAAAGTAGAGAAATAAGTTTTTTTTCTGAAATAACGAGGAACAGTTAAGAGGGTTGGATGTGTGTGTTCACAGGGGTTGTTCCCTTTTATGACGTTGTTACGATATATCCAATAACCTCAAGATTTTAATGAATTAATTAACAGAAATTAAAACTGCACAGTTACAAAACAGTATAATGTAAACATTTTGTACATTTCCACTGTATTTAATTTTATATTTGAAAATTTGTTAACCATGAAGTGGTAACGATTATCGTAGGATCTATTATAATAACAAGGTATTCCATGGCTACCTTTTTCTTTTTATTAAGAGTTGATTAGTGATTAAAGCTCTAGCATTTCATTAAAAAGTTTGAAAGTTGTACGCGTTGTTGAAGTTGCACGCGTTATTAAGATTCGAGTACTTTCTGCCTGAGAAGCACCGCTATATATCTCAGAAATGTATGCAAAAGTTATTTCTGTATACTAGAATATTATTTGTTATCACGGAGCGTAAAAGTTCCACGTGAAATTAAAGTTCAAAACATTAAACTCCTTTTATCAAAATATCTTTCTTTGTTTCCGAACTTTTCAGTCCGCACACTTTATATTCGCGCACGCGAAATATCTTATTAAGCACCTACCACTTGCTCTTTTACAAGATTAGAAAGTTTGCTTCTTTTATTTACTATTTAATAAGTCTTTCGCGAGCAGTGACTCGAAGAAAATAATAATAAAGGAGATTTTCTAGTCAGCATCGCCATTCAACGTATATTACATTTCCGTAATGGTAATAATATTTGTGAATATGAAAAGCCCTTTCGATGTAATTGTATTATTCCGTGAATAACAAATATATTTCTATTCGACGCACAAAATTGTCAATCGGCGGAGAAACTTTGTATTTACACACTCGAGGAACGAAAGTAACCGCGTGAAACAGAACCATAGACGCCAAGCACCGATCGAAACAATAAATTTTATTTCAATCTGGTCAAAATTGATGAAACATTGATTGGCGTTTGTCTGTTGAATCAGGAAATCGGTCGGCCGAATTTTCCTCTATATTTAATAGGAACTTTCCGTGTGTATCCCCGCTCATTCTACCTTTCTGTGAATTCGTCGAAAAATTTGAAGCTTGTTCGCCGTTACTTTCGTATGTGCTGTGCCCGGCAGTTTCGATACATGAGCACAATTAACGTGTCTACGGAGTTAAACGTAGTTACACGGTGTAACGAGTAATTGAATATTGATTTTCAAGTTGTAACAACATTCATTCGATAACTGGAACGGCGATGTCGCTCGACCGATTTCCATAATTTACGAATTCGATTGTCCCAATACGTCGGTCGAAAAATATCGATTAACGATTGGCCCCAATAATATTGGTTGAAAGTTATTGCACAAGTTTAGTTTATTCTGTGAACGTGAAGGACCCTTGACTGAACAGTGACATACAGTTATCCAAATTTTGTAATTTCTAATTTTTCTTTCAGTATTTACCAAATGGATTTTATAAAACATTTTTATACTATTTGGGTACAACGACGGACGTAAATATTCTTCTAATTTCTTTCTCCACAAAACGCTTCTCTGCGTAGTCAGTCATCAAATTCTACACCACCGAATTATATATTTTATACAGCAAAAAATTCTTTCGACATACTCCAAATTCTAAATAATAACAAACCTGTGAAATAAACAAATGTTTTACACAAAGTAGGCACTGCATGTATCTGCTACGATCCCTAAAATTCTTTTTGCAATCAGAGAACTGACCGTTCTATTGAAACAAAATATGGAGACTGTCTAAAATATTCTTGGGTGGAAACAAGAATTTCATATTGCCCAGAATGGATCTTGACCGCGTGAACCCGGACGCGAAGTAACTTTTGCTATGCATGAAAGCATGAAAGATTGATCACGGTATTCATCTTGGCCCGGAACGATCGATATCCACCGAAACGGCACCGTGGAAATGTACAGAACGAAATATGTAGCCGGTTCGAACTTTTGTTCTTTTCCTAATTTATACATGTAATTCGTGGCTCGATAAAAATTGGACAGAGACTCACGTGCTACCTATTCATATCTCCAATTAACTTGTTAATTTGCAATAGTAAAGTCATGGAAGTCATGTCTTCATGGAAGACAGTTACAATTCATTGTACAGTATACGAAAAAGAGACTCGAACATTTTTCGAATATTTCATGAATTTAATCGCGATCGCCTGTCCGTCGTGTGAAAGTACACAGTGACGCAGATGTCGAGGGTGGATTTTAATATTCATCTATCTCACTCGTGATCAATAGTTTGAAGCAATTAGTGGTGGACAGTAGTAATGAAGAGCTGTGGGTATAGAATTCCTATTTGGGCTTTAGTTCACTTATGGTATGAATGCGTATGCTATCGATTTAGTTTTAGAATTATTTTGTACAACAGTTTCTTGTCTCTAGATTGATATTACATCAAATCAAATGCAATTAAAGTAAATCAATATTTACTTTGATGTAATATCAATTTAGAGACAAGAAACTGTCGGTTTCTTATTATTATTATTAAAACTCTCGGTTTTATTAGATAATCGGGCAATAAATGTATTACAAATGGATACAATTTCTTCGTCAATCGACATCTATAGTTTATAGATTTTATAATATAAGATAGATTATTGAATCTATATTACATTACTCCACTCAAACAATTTCACAAGTGACGAACATTTACCACGAATAAAATATATTCTGTTTAGAAATTCACGGATAGCATTGATTAATTGTCGATTGGCGAAGAAATTGTATCCATTTGTAATACATTTATTGCCCGATTATCTAATAAAACCGAGATAGCGCCTGATTACGCAAAACGTACAACATTTTCGCTCGATATAGTCAATAATATGGAGACGTGTCCCTTCGCGGGAAGAATGGGTCTAAACGAGAGCATGTGCAGAACATAAATTACGACATTCATCTTTTCTGCGTGTGCAATCGACAATGAGGAAAATGTCAACGTCGGGAAACTTCGGCGTTGAATCACACTTCTTCTGCGTGACGTGCTCCAAACCTTTTTCAGCCGACGCCTCGCTTCGCATTTACATTTGGGATTTGTCAGTGGACGAGAAAGGAAACTTAGACCGATAGAGAGGAAACTTCTGTGAAAAGTAGCGAGCGTTCCTTTCCCATTGGGAACTCGGCGATCTTCGCTCTCATCTGGCCGAGAAACTCACGCGAATCAAAGATGAGAGGATTCTGGGAGGCAGAAATCGGATTCACATAGAATTTGATGAGACGTGGACACGTTATAGTCACGAACGTCGATGAATATTTCTGCTTGAATCACTTTCGCACAGGCGGAGGAACATAATATAATATGCCAGTTACGTCTCTGCAAATAGGACATTCCTTTTTAAAAAGTACGGATAAATATTACTTTTTGTACGTATATTATTAAACAACTGATATTAAAATATCAGTTGAATTGGGCAAATGATAGCAAGAGTAATTTTAATTAAAATTTAAATAGTATGCAAGAGGAATAAAACTGAATGATAATACTGCACGTGTCAAACAATTTCTTCGTTTCTTTCAAAATCCTCACTGTAATACATATAAAATGTATTAAAAAAATCGCGCAATTCCACTCCGACAAAATAAAAACAGGGACTCGGAAATCCACTCCAGCCTCGCGATACATGGCACAGATTATCATCACAGTGAGACAGGAGCTTTCCCTTTTGTCTTACCTGGCGACGCAGAAATATTGAACATTTTTGCTCGCAATCAGTCGAGGCCCTAATAACGAGTCAGCCCGGTTCTGGAAACACTTAATTTCGCCCGATTCTGTAGTTAGCGTTTCGATTAAATCCATGTCTAAAGAAAAGAAATCTTTGGAAACTTCTTTTTACTTTTCAATCATCAATTTTCTTTTTCCCCCTTCGTTCATTCGAAAGACGATTAATTACAATTTCAATCAAAGGGGGATTTACAGGGGCGAGAAAGAAATCTTTTTCCTGACACGATTCATAAGTTGGGGTGGAAGATTTACATGCGCCCTTTGAAACGTGTAATTGGTTCAAAAGTGTACGACGAAGGTGAAGACAATTCGGTGTTTAGACTCCACGACGAGGGTACGTCTAAGTAACAAAGTTTAAACTGGGACTTGGTCGCGGTGAATTGAAAATTAAGGTTGAACTCGCGAAGAAGACGCCTGTCTGGTAAATTTGGATTGCAGTGCATAAATGTTCTATTAGAAACAATTCTCTTGCTGTTGTTCTTTTATCGAGTAATGTATGTTATTACGAGTGTAATTGGTCTCCATACGTTCTTCCATTTGCTTATTAAAATAATGATCTCGGCACATGTATATAAACAGGTATATCCCATCGATTTGAATTGCAATAATATTGAACCATTTTTATAAAATAATTGGAAATTCAGTGGTTAAATTAGTTGGCAGTTTCGTCGTTAAATAAAGTTCAGTTCCTATCTATTTCTGCACCTCTGAACAAACCCGACACGAGAAATATATGACTTTCAAGTCCATTTTTATTCTTCAGTGCATAAAAGGAAAATGTAATGTCTCGAATGTCTAATAAATTTCAGGTGACTCACGATAATCGCGACATCGTGAAAATAATCCTGCGCCGATTTCACAGAATTACAAGCGCTTCTTATTAGACACGGTCTCAGTTTCATTCATTTTAATCAACGCGCCAGGACCCGGCCTCTAAATTAATAATTGTGACGGATCCTCTTGGGTCGCGTTATGTAAAGCACGTTAAAGTTGAATTTCAACCTGAAGGAAGTTGTCGTTCCACTTGGGTCGGTCGATAGTTAAAAATCTCAAGGGAGACGTTTCTTTTTTTTGCCAGGGAAATATTGAACGGAATCGGAAGAGCGCGCACTAACGAACGTTGTTGGTGTACCTCTTCAAGTGGTTTTTAACAATCGCTCTACGGAGGTACTTTTGGGCGATCGATCGTAGAAGGACCTTCAGAATCGATTTGTCAACCACTTTTCGCGTTAACACTAATTTTTTTCTGTGGAATTAGGATTAAAGTTATGAATTTTTTCATTTGATCTTAATTATATTTATATTTATATGTATTTTTGTATTTATATTTATTTATCTCTATATTTATATTTATATTTGGTAATTCTATAGAATAGGGCTTCATCGATTTCTTATACTTGTCTGTTTACCAGATTGTGATCTCGTTTTTTGTTAATTTTAATCGACTGTGGAAGGTAAACTCGACATCAATACTATTCTATGTTTCTTTACGAACATATGGTACGTTGTTAAAAGGTAACAGGGGGTTGGTTGGTTGAATGAGTCAACCATTAATTACTCTTCTATGGATGGCTCCCTTGTTTAATTATTATCACGCACGTGATCGTATATACATTCATTTCGTGAAACATGAATTTCGGGCTTATTGATTTCCCTGTTCATTTCTGTCTCGTGAACGTGTCCCTATTTGTGATTCGACAAGGGCTAAATATTTTCTTCATACTACAATTTGTATCGGATAAGTAGCAATTGGTGAAAATTCAAAGTTTCTATTGCTTCGATTGTCGAGTCGATAATTGCGAAAATACGCCGACTAACCTATCCATCGTATGTTTGGAACGGAGGCTACGTTCGTGTTATAAAATAGCATGGTATTTTAAAATTACCGCCTCGCGCGTTAAACTTCAACGTCACGGTTCCGTTTCAACTTTAATACGAAATTTTATTTCGGGCGGCACATTTTACAGTGCTTTCTGCTGATCAGATTAATCCCCGTCGTAATTGCAACAGAACATTAAATATAGAAGATTCTTGCTGAGAATTCGAGTTGACCGTTTGACGTCCCCTGTCACGTTGCAACTTTCATTAAAAGAAAAGCAGTTCGAAAATATACACGAAGAAATCTCCAGCATCGATTTGAACCATAAACTTCGCAAGTGAACAAGAAATATGTACTCGAAACAAAATGTAGAAACGTTGAGGAACTCGATAAGAAAAAAGGAAATGACGATCTGTCTAATGGGAGAAATAATCGTTGCAAAGTATTGACCGTGTAGTGGAAATTCGCTGGAAAATAGGGAAAGATAACTGGCGATTGCCGTGTCTGTGCAGAAATCGGCAGATTTCGCGCGATAATACGTCGAATACGCCGAAATGGTTCGAGTATTATGACGCAGCCTGGGGCCGTGTCACGATATCGCCATCTGATAACAGCCGACACAGGCCTGTTGAGTCGCACAGGCTCTGGTGTATTTTCGCGACGACGGAGATTTAGGGTCGCGATTACGGATGTGGTTGCACGCGTTCCAGGCGCAAGTGCCCCACGAAATCTCTTCCCTGGAACGCAGAAAAAGATTATCTCGAAATGTAGAGACGCACAGTAAGCTATATATTTCTTTCATTCTTATTTTTTAATCCGAACTCGTGTTGTTTGAAAAGTATACTCGTTCTTGGTTAATTAAGTTACGCCATTTTCCAAGTTTTTCCACAATTTTTTAAGTCCACAATGGAATGGAAAGTGTGGAGATAATTTTATTATTGAGTATTAATATTTTTTCGCGCGTTTCATACAGTTTTGTAATATGTTAGTTATATAGATATTGAACGCGAGAGCAGATAGGCATTAATGTTGGATCAATAATAGATATTGGCAAATTGGAAACTATAATAGTTTACATCGCAAGATCATGGAGACATATTGAATCTAAATTCGTATTTCGGCGCTAAAGATTTTCAATGTTATTGATGGAACTGGTTCATCGGTATATTGGATATTAATGATCCGTCAGTTCGACTTCTAACACGTTCAATGATTATTGTAATATTAATAATATTTTCGATAAATGCTGAGGGCCTCCGACAGGCCGTCGGAAACGAGTATGTAAATGACTATATTTGATAGGTTCCATTATTTAATCAGCTTCCAGTGCTACTGTATTTAGTTATTTACAGTATTAAGACAATGAAATATAATGGAATTCTCGTAATGATATATGTGAAAGATATTCAGACATTTTCTGTTCCCTTCAAATAGAAATCCATTGCAGAGTATTGTTAAATTAAATTAAAATCATAGGAGGAAATTCTCTTTACAAATTATTGTTTCTTCGATATTGTTACAATATTATAAATAATATTATTTCTCGAACAATAGTACAATATATTTTATATTATCATTCATATTGGACTATCATTACAAAATGAATACTTTTCTTCTTATTATTATTGTTATTATTATATAGAATTCAGTAAGAGCTGGAAACAGAAATAAACAAAACTAGAATAAAACTGCGTTCCGTCCCAACTTTAGCGTGCTCTTTCGTTTAATTCGGTAGAACGTTGTTGGGGGATGAAACTGGCGGTACGAAAGCTCGTTCAGCTGACTAAAATACAATAACGATATCGATCGTGTCGCAAAGGCGATGGTGCGTTTCCGTTCGTTTGCAGGGAACAAATACTCCAACGAGAACTTACATCTGGTAAATGCCGCGGCTACGTCCGAATTTCACTTGCAGAACGGCCAAACAAGAAACGAAGTTAAGAAGAAACAAAAAGGGAAAATATAGCGAAGGTTCCCAACCATTAAAGATGGCCGAAAGCATCAAGCGTTCCTAACGAAAGCAATTTCGTAAATCGATTTCCATCCCACGAAGTTTCTATTAGTGTTGCACGGGCAAAACTTTTTCCCCAGCTAGGGGCAACGAGTAAATTCAGCGTGACGGAAGAAATTCATAGTCAGGAACAACACGAACTTGAAATCCTCGATTTTATTCATGCCGCACCTCACTCGATCCGCGAGTTTCCTTTTCCTCTTGCGAGCCGTGCTTCTTTTGTTCTGATCGAAATCGCGCATTATGAAACCAAGTTGAAGAAAATATACCAGTCCACCATAGGAACACCATAGGATCGTGTTACCTTCCGACAAAATAAAATTAATAGGAAATTTGTCAGCCGCCGAAAGAGTGATCCAAGTGCAACGTTCGAAACACCTCCATCCGAGAATTTTTCGCGTTAAAAAATGTCGAGATTCTGATGTAAACGAATATCTGGCGAACGAAAGAAACCACGAAACTGTGTTGGCTGTGCAAACAGCAAACGGTTTGCCGGGAACGTCCAGTGGTGGGGAAGGGACTTTGATAGAAGCGAAAGCAGCAAGTGACCATGTTGCGGGCCCCCCGAGGGATTAAACAAACAACCGTCGGCGAACACGCGCACTCGAATCGGACACACCCTGCACCTTTGTTTAGTTTAGCGATGTTGACGGAAATTCGGGACGTCGTTGACGACAAGGTGCACGTGAAACTGGGATGGACGTGGTTCCTTTTTTTGTTGTCGACGGGACGTCATTTAATTCCACTACGCTGTCGTACCTTTTCGTTTCAACTTCAATTCCAATCGAATTTCAATTTCCAACGCGACACAAACGAATCGGGGTAGACGATTCGCTACCAATAATTATTGTCGTTATTTATTGAAGTAATAGTAAACATTTATCACAGCGTTTTCAAATACATTAAAAAGTAATCAATTGCATTAATCCTGCTTTAAATAAATCTACAGAGAAACGATCTTTTCAGAGTGGTGTAGCGGCTGAATATTAACGTGACACGTTATGATAGATCGTTGTACCGGAGTGGGTATAGGGTATTAATTATTCTGAATCGCAAGATGAAATTGAGGGGCACGTTTAAAGGACCGTGTTTGAATAAAATATATCGTCTGGAAATTAGATTGCCTTCGTGCCGCGAGGACTATTTCACGGAAATGTGCCGCCAGGTACAAAAAGAAAGTTCTCTTAAGTGATCAACGGTACGGTTTGGGTTGGCCACCCTTGTTTTAATATGGCACGGTTGATTCCGAGGAAAGTCACGCAAAATATGTATGAGAAAAGGGGTTGGTTTTATGATAGATGGTTGGGCAGGGTTGCATATGGGTATTAAGCATTCTTAGTGCAGGGTGATATCGGGGGCAATAGGGGTTGATTTTGCTTGAATAATTTTTTTCTTCTCTTGGAGATATCGGGGATAGATTAGTACAATACTTTTGGTCACAGTTAGATCGACTTAAGCGAAGGGTGATTCCGATATGGGTAATCCGGTTTGGAGAAGGTTGAGAATTTTATCGACTTCTTTAATGCGGGAGGACGATACGAATTTGAAATAAACGGAAGGAAAATTACAATAAAATATGGTTTTGTAGGAATTCATTTAATTGGTGTCTCGTGTGTATATAAAACGAAGGCACTAGTATGATTCGTTTGTTTCTAGAGATAGTAAACGCTGGCATATCATTGCGCAGAAATTCCATTAGCGTCCAGCCATTTAATTACACGAGACGTGTAACGTAAGGCAAACCGAGCTTGCAAAAAATAGATTACAGAAAATGAAACGACAAAAGTCCAAACTAGAGGAAAAAGAAATAATAAATATAATACATAAAACAATACGATAAAATTAAACAAAAGTCTGCGCCCCGATCAACGGTATTATCAAACCAACCCTTAAACTAATCATCAAAAATGTACATCACACACACAGAACAACCGTACACGCAATTCTTTCATCAAACATAAAAACGTCGAGAAGCATGAACCGCCCCTAAAAAAAAGAAAGAAGATAAACACAGCGGCAAGAAATTCACGCGGAAGACGATCCAAGGACCAGAAGGGCGTGATGACCGTACGCACAATGGACGCCATTGTGTAACCAGCAAAATTCCTGTCTACTTGCTACGTGTCCCGATGCCAACGTTCCGTTGCACGTTTGCTGGCGCACCAGCCGTGCAACCTGTGCGTTTCACCGAACACAATGGTGGCAACCGGGAAAGGGTCAAACAGGAAGAACGTAGCCACTTGTTACGCGCGATGGAAGTTGCTCCTTCGGTTCGTCGTACGCTAGCTCGGTGAATTTCGCCGATCGATATCGTGCTCATTCTGCTCGAGTTCCCCGATCATTCTACTCGAAACAAGAAAACTCATGCAGCAAAGCACACACTGACGTTTGACGAATCATTGCTTGTGGTTCGGGACCGAGGAACGAAAGATTCTCTGAGTCGATATCACACCATGGCTACGTTCCACGTTATCGTCGCACGGACATTTCACTTTGCGAAAGCATACACGAATGTTCTTTCGTCTTATTTCCTTCTTTCTTGTTATTTCTTTTTTTTCCTCCCTGCTTTAGTTGAGGTGGTTTGACGGTGTACGCCGGCGACGATAGATATTTCATGGGTCGGACAGGAGGCACACGTAACTCTGTTGGTTTTCCGTTCGGATCGTGTGAAAATTTATTGGAAAGGGTGCGCGGTTCGCGTAGAAGTTGAGGAATTTTTGATTTCAAGGGTTTGAGCCTGGCGATCGATGAGTCCCGTTTCGAGACACTTTCATTGTGCCCTCCTCTGTAAGACGGTTCGGAAATTCTTTTGACTTCTGGACGACAGTACTCTCGCGGGAGCGGATCGTCGTTGGCAATCGTTTTCTACTTCCGCGATAGTGAATATATTTTCAGTAAAAGTTGCGTTGAATATTCGTGTCTAATGTAGGGAAAGAAGAAGAAATTTCCAGCTCGCGTTCTAGAGATTCGCGGTGATTACAGATACGTTTGAAGAGGTCGACTCGAACAACGTTTGCAACGTTATCGTTTGCAACAACGATAAAGAGATACAGAGTAAAATAAATAACAAAAGATTAGTACTTGATATAAGTAAGCAGAGATGAATGAATAAAGTAAGATTTGTTTCATACCCTCCTACAAAGTATACACATACGTTTCACGTATGTATATGCGATCGATTCCGCCCCAGATATTGTAACAACTGTTTCAAACATCTCGTTACACGCATGCACACTTGACTGAACTACATGGAGATCTTCCACGTAGCGAATTCTCGTAACCCTCGTCACCAGAACTTCGACGCCGTCGACCAGCGATTCTTGTTGAACATAGTAACAGGTGTCTGACCGCGATTCGACGGACCCGTGAACAAATAGGCGCGCGGTACATAAATTTCAATAAATACATCCGAGAAATACCCCGTTCAATGCATTAATCGTCGTTCTATCGAACTCGTCGAATGATCAAAAAAAAGAAGAAAAAAAAATAGAACGAGGCACGTTCAATCATCTAAAAGCCACGACCATCGTTCACTGTCCATTAGGAGATATCCACAAAATTCAAATCGCACAAATCTTCACTGTCTCGAGTCCGCGAAACGTACCTCGCCAAAGGTGCTCTCACTTGTTCACGGGCGTCGATCACTGGCATCGATCACTGATCCGTCGTTTCCCAAATCGAGCCTCCCTACCGATTCTTCCAGCGACTCCTCGAGGAATGCCGGAAAAGAGCGATTCACTCGAAACGAAGGGCAAACTAGCTTTTCCTTCGACGCAAGGGCGAACAGGGTCGAAGCGATTGGTGACGACGATCACGGTGACTCGATGATCCATGTATCACTGACCTTCGACCGGAAGTTGCTCTCCTAACTGACGGACGCGCGGGAACCGAGACTCATGTCAAGAGTCGTTTAAGCGACAACGGGCTACCGGCGAGCGACTTTTGCGTGATCGGACCTCGTGATCCTTTGGACTCCTGCCGCGCTCTGTGTCGTAGCGGGACCCGCGTACCTGAGCGGAGCGTCGACCACGCCGACGCCGACAGCCGACGCCGACGCTGACGACAGGAGGGCACGGTGCACCTGCGCCTTGACTACGCGTTTCGTTCCTCCGGCAGGGAGAACCTAAGCCCTGTGCCCGTTTCAAACGAATCGAGCACCTGAGCTTTTGCTCGTCGCCGCACCTGAACCACTTACCCTGCTGGATGGTCTTGTTCATTGTCAATGGGATTCTTTGAATCATGGGCGGTAGGTGTCGCGGATGGAACAGGGGGATGATGAAGGATGGTTGATTTTTTTTTTTAAGGATCGTAAGGGTTTGCTCGCTAAATGGATTGACTGGGGAAATCGGTTTGGCTGAGAATGAAGAATGGTGGGAAGGAAGTTTGAGCAAGTCGTTCATTTTTTTCCTCCTTTTTTTAGGCTTGGAATACAGGAGGGGCGGTAGTGTTGGTAGATTCATTGTGAATGGATTTTTCTATTGTGTGGATGATGGAAGGGCATACACCTGTAATTATTTTCCCATTTTTTTTGTATTTTTGGTATCCGTGTTATTCGTTCCCGGCGTTGTTAATTACTTTGAGGTACAATTTATTGATACTATAGGAACAGCTAAATATTGAAAAGGGAGAAAATAGATTTCAGACTATGAGATTCGCGTCTAATTTGGAGGCACACAGACACTGTTAATTTCTCATAAGAATAGCCGCTCCTATAATTGTATTACTTGAACTCAATGGCGAAGAATACTAAATAAATGGAACGTTTCGAGTTGAAGCGGACACGACGTTGGAGAACTCGCTTCATTTCTTAGGTAGACTCTTGGTGCTTATCCAATCTCTGACGGGAACAGATCCCTCAGTCTGTGATCATCCACCTATATGTCACAAAAGCTACTCTGCCGTTAGTTCATAAACTGATCCCACGTCAGGCATGTCAGTTACCTAAACGAATCTGTGTGCGCAGTAGGGAAGATGTCCAGGCATGTGTCATTGTTATTTCTTCGTTAGTCTGGCCTGATTGTTTGACGAGACTTATGACTTATATATTAAATCTTTCGTTACACGATTTTTCCTGCTGAAAATATACACCGGCTGGTAATCAATTTTACGCGAAATAAATACGCTCGAAAAATAATCGAACATCGTATTTATCTCATTAATTCGTATGCTGCAGATTATTAATGCAGATAATGAATGTTGACAACAATGTTCTCTTTCTTTACGTCTTTGCATTTCAACATTTCCTATTTGCTATTTTCCGTCGTACGTAATTGGATGTGGGTCACTTCGACATTCTGTTGAGCACCATTCGCGATGTTTAGTTCCAAGGGGTTCTTAAACATTGGAATTTTCGATAACGAGTCGCTCCTATAACAGAAGTTTCACTTTGTTTGTGCTTCGTTTAAGCGCGAAAGAGACCGCGACGGGAGTGGAGTGAATTTTCGTTCGTCGAACGAGCGAAAATATTTTTAAACTCAATGTTTGCCTTAAATTCCCTTGGCGGCGACGGTTACGACATTTTTCTCTGGCGAATTAACTTCATTTCCGAGCTGATCGATTTATCGTGAAAATTTTTATCGCCATTTATATCTTTCCGTTACGATACTCGTAGCATTGTTTGACTTCAGCGAATGTTTACCACGAAATACCAAACGCGATCGGGAACAAAATTTTAGAAATAAAAATTTACTTTACTTTACATTCCATCAATGGTACGCGAGTCTTTTAGTCAGCGTCCATTCAATTTCCCGGCTTTTCGTATTTCCTGTTGCCGATTTTTTTATTCATACGGTTGATCGACGAAAGGCAAATTAACGTGGACGTAATATTAACGCCGCTTCGAACGCGTACCCGTTTGTTTCATGTAATTCATTAAGTTAATTCATTACTCGCGCGTACACCTGTTCTACGCGCTGCATACTCTTTATTTGCATTACAAGAATGGACTGGATTTGTCATAATGAAAATTATATTTTCCACTGAAACACGTAGGAGCCGTATAACAAGAAGGCAAAAAATTCTAATTTTGTAAGGAAATCGTATTTGATTTCGGCGTAAATTTAATTATTCCAATCATTCAAACGCGTGCGATAATTAGATAAATTTGATTTTCAGGAGAAACGACCTGCTCGAAAAATTGAAAAAGGAAATCTTTGTGAAAATATTAACTTTGGTCGATAAAATAGCTCAGCTATCTTTCGATCGGAACTTGACGTACATTCGATATCTTTCTCATCGACAGCTTACAGCTAGCGTCTATCACTCTTGACAGTTAATAACGTTCACAAGCTTCGTGGTCGTGCTTCGCTCTTAATTAACTCGATTGTTCTGCATGCACGAGCTACGTCACGATTTGTTAGCATCGAAACAGACAAACAGGAGACAGCAATGGAGTTAGCCTAAATCGCAGCCTTGTACGTGTGCCGATTTTTAGCGCGACAATTACCAATCTATTAATGCAGACACATTTCCATAGAAGCAACTAGCATGACAGATTAATTCTGTAAAATAGATCATTCAAGGAAGTAAAGGTTTCTTATATCATTGTCCAGTTTGGCCAGTGCAAAACGTATTTGTAAATTAAAATCTGAAAATATATTTTTACGAATTAAAATCTATATATGGATCGTTTATTTTGAAAGTGGTGCAAGTCCATCTTTTTCTTTTTTTTTTACTAGTTATAAATGAAAAGTTCACGCTAAATTAATCACAAATTACGTGATACCTCGTTTTTTTAAGAAAATGGACTTACACCACTTTCAAAATAAACGGTCCATATATGGATTTTAATTCGTAGAAATATATTTACAGATTTTAATTTACAAATACGTTTTTTCTGCTTGCAAATTAAAATATGCGAGTACGTTTGTAAATTGAAATTTATTTAGATATCTTTGTTTCTGGTTCTATCCAATATAAAATAAATAGTCTACAGTATCCTCTTCGTTAATCATTTTTATTCCTTCGGTAATTGAAGTGTTAATTGCGTCCCGTTGCTACGTTACATCCGGTCTGTTTCATCTTTTTATCTCCTATTATTATATGCTCTTCGTCCATGTCATATCTCTATTCGACGTCGTCGTTCGTTCAACGTGAAGTTTTGTCTGCCAGAATGGACCGTGGCAACGAAGATAAATTATGCAACGGATTTCTGAATGGTGTTCTGTTCTCCCATAATGCAGGCACGCTCGCCGTGTAATAATTTCCAGTGTATTGCTATCAACGAGGAGAAGCTCCCTCGTTAAAGTTAACAAAAGACAACCGGGCCGGCTGCAATTATAAATATATAAATGACCGTTTAATTATAATATCGTTAATTATAATTGCCAGACGTCGTGTCGCAGGACAATGTTCGACTCGTCTTAAAACCTACCGTCTACTGTCGGTGCATTCTATAATGGGTTTACTCGCGAAGAACTTCCCTTTCATTGCTGTGAATAAGACACTTCTTCCTATTCACATTCATACGGACAATGACTGTAAAGCATTCCACGCGAGTATTTCAGACGATACAATGAATTAGATAACGTTCAGACAACACGTCGAATAAAAATCGCGTGTTTAATTATCGGGTTTCTAAATAAATAATTCATAATAACGTTGTCGTAAAGGCGCGTTAATTTTTGTCTTCTTCATCGGTACATTCATTAGCGACTCGATAAATAATGCTACCGTTGCTTTAAACAAAATCGCTGTAAATACCTAAAACATAGTTAAAATAAAATATACCTATATAAAATATAAAATATACCTAAAACCAGTACTCCGTAGCACCGTTTATATAAAACTGTATACATGCCACAATTTCTTATCGAACGTACTTATCGAAGTGCGTCTTAATTGATCGCTTATCGAGTATTCATTGCGATTAAAAAAACAATACCCTTCCAAAGCACATTGTCAATTTGCAAAAGCCCTTTCTCACGAATACAGAAAAGAATGATTTCCAAGACGATGCAAAAGGTTCGCCACGCACCGTCTACCAATCCGAGTCACGCTAATTAAACCACAAAATCTTCTGTGCATTTAATCGCCAATCTGACCGCTTTAAAACCGGGCCATCTCATCCCCTTTCAAAAAGTCCTTGAAAAGTATATAACGCAGCCGTGGAGAAGGGTGGTCCTTTGAGGAAGTCGCGTGTATTCACGCAACAATCGCCAGCAACGCTGCGTGCAGCCCCGTTTAATCGTCTATGGGGATTGCGCAACGTGACACTTTGTGCGGCTGTGCATACGCTGTGTATTACACACACACACACAGAAGCGTGCACAGAGGAACGGCGTGCTGCGTCGGTGTGGCGACTCGCGAGCACACGACTGTTAGGGGTTGAAAGAGGGTGAAGCAACAGCCAGCGCCACCAACTGGGTCAATACTGACGTCCCTGTCCTTCATCGAGCCTCACCCCCTTGTACCTGCCACCCTGGCCCGTGTTCGCGTGGCTACGGGAAAGAAAAGGCTCGTTCGTGCGTCGACTTCCGGAAACGAGAAGAGGCTCAGGCTGAGGGTCACGGAGAATAGGGATGATGCTCGTTCGTTGATCATCTGGGGCTAATTTTCTGGGTGGAATCGTCGGAAGAGTGGAAACCACTGATGATTGTAAGCCGAGGAAATGTGAAATGAGGTGCACGGAGATTGAGTGTTAAATGACGGCGATAGGTATTGCCTACGTATGCTGCAGAGATACCCTATCGTGGGGCTTCTTTTGTATTTTTTTTCTGGATTGTGTTTGTTTCATTGGATGTTTTATTTCGAAGTATGGGGTGCGAATATAATTTTCTTTCGTAATTATTTTAATGTACATTTTATTCGTATGCTTGAGAGTGGTAGGTAGAGAAACTTTTTATATTTTTTATTTCCCTGCCGTTGATTATGTTCGTTTTATTTTGTATTTTATTTCGATGTAACTTCCGCAGAGATTGTTACGTCTTGATGGGGTTCGAATATTATTTTTTAGAGTTTATCTTTTCTCTTGTATCTATGATGATGTGGTTGTTTTCATGCATATTTTATTTGAACAGTTGACAGTGTCGGGCAGAGAAACACAGAAATGATTTATGTCACAGTATGTATACAGATTATATCTATCAGATATAATTTTCAAAGTTTTTACCGAGTTTTTATGGTCGATCGTAAGTACGAATCGAAATTGTCACGCTTGAAATGTACAACTAAGCGATATTACAGAGACGGAGATAACGATCAATTCTCAACGGTTGGTATTCTCGAAAATTCATTTTACCTCGACCCACAATAGTTACGAAGCTGCTCGATTCAGTAAATTTTCACATTTATGTAAAAACATTTCACTGGCGATCGAAGTAAATCTTGCATTTACATTGTTGCAAATTACCAAGAAAAAGAAAAATGAATCGATAAAATCACGTACACACGCGAATGTAAAATTTCATTTGTAAAACCTGAGAGATAACCGCCTTAATCATCGTAACGATTCGTCGGTATTGATGCAACGTTGCAAAAAGAAAGGAGAAAAAAAGGACTGACGCATCGGTTTTCTTTGCAGAGATCGTGCAGAATTTGTTCCCTTTGCTCGGAATACTAAAAAGTATCGGAGGAGCGAAAGAAATTAATTAAACATCGTTCTTCGTAATGCTGCGTTACCTCCTTTTAATAGAAAAACAGACAAAAACGATCTAGGTAATTTAGCGAGGTAACAAGAGACGCCATGCCATGTTCACATTTTGTTTTAATTAATCCGTAATTCACAGCTGTGTACCGCGTACTTATTAAAAACCAGGTAGCTGTGTCCAGTTGAACAAGCGTTTAATCCGAGATTCTGTTTCATCTTCTTTTTTTCCCACGAATTCGTTCTTAGAACGATCGGAGAAAGGGCTGTTCGTCTGTCAATTTGCCACATTGCAGGACAAATCGAGCCTGAAAGAGAAATATAAGCACAAACAAAGAATGCGTTAGTGAAAACATTGCACAATAAATATGCAGTATTAAGAGAAATATTAATTGCCGTACAAAATGAACTGTATCTTCCTTTATTCCTGAAAATATTATTTATTCACTGAATTAATATCTACCTGTATTTCTATCTATTAAATCTTTCGTTTAATTCCCCTCGGAATTACAATCAACAAAATACGCAACCCTTTAGGAAACAGAGCCGCGTCCACCGTTTCTGCATTCGCCTGCGTACAAAGCAATCCCCTGGAAATGATTAAAGCGCCACGATATTTGTCGTAAATAAATCAAGGAATCCGCGTAATTGATTACTGCAGCATCCAGTTTTTGAGCAACGTCAGCTCGGTAAATGCTAATATTAATGATCGTAAGGGAACGATAAATCCCAAAGGATTGGTGGCGCGTTCGGATACCCTCATTACCGCGTTTACAAACATACTAGTTTCCATCCGCGTTGACACGCGATTGTTAATTGCAACGGTGCTTCTAATTCAGCGCCAGTTAAATCACCTTAATTAACTCTTTCGCCCGAGTTTTTCGAGCCTGTCGAACTCGACAGCTCGATATCCTAAAAGAAAGAGGAAAGAAAAAAGCGTATTTTTAACACGACCCGGGCGAATTCAGGCCACATACGTATTTAACTGCACGAAAAACGCGAAACTGAAATTTTCGAAGGAAACTCCGGATCGATGCTGGGCAACAAGGTTGAGAAATATGCGATCTAATTCCAGCCAGAGATAATATCGCGATGGAATGCAAACACCACGCGAATCTAGCACGAGATTCGGTCATTTTCACGCTCGACAACGTAGAGAAAACAGGGAGCACGAACGGTAGGTCGATTTCAAGGCGTTAAAACTTCGAAAGGTTCTCACGAAGATACACGTATGATGGATCGTTGATTCAATGTTCAAACGTAAACTCGAAAGTTCCTTTCCTTCTTTTATTATAACTCTGGTTCAAGTGAAATTTTTAAGCTGAAGTTTTATTGGACTTTTTCGGATCATTCATCATGTATTAAAGAAATTACCTGGGTAAATGAATGTACAAAGGTTTTTGGTTTAACGAAACATTTGATTTAATTGCCGCTTTAATTTTTTTTTTGCTTCGTTAAAATTTATTTTTGTTTTATCAAAATAGCGTGAATATGCAGCGTATGTGCTCATAAAATTTTATCTAGAAGATAGCGAGTGATAATTAATTTTTTCACGTCGGTTCTACTTTCTGTTTGCACTTTTAATGACATTTCTAAGGTCTCAATTATAACGAGGTGTCACTTTTATCGCAGTTAATCTTGCTTCGAATATGCTTGCATGTTTACAACGCATCAACCACGCGTGCACCATGTCCGGCATGTTAATTATAACCCAGTGGTTGCGCACTTAGGAGTGCGTTAAACTACTTGCTACCACGGTAGTTTACTGTTTCCTTAACCCATAGCAATAATCTATACACCGTTCATGTATGAACCGTTCACGGTTCGCAGGCCAAAGCAACCGGACTCCATTTTTTTAATTATCGCCAATTTAACTACCGTTCATTTCTCGATAATAATAGAGCTTGATAGCTGCTTAAATTTTTATATTTAAAATAAATTTCTTCCGCCCGTAATAAACGACAAAACTTTGTATGGCAGGTGATCAATAAATAATTGCCTTCAGAAGCGAGCACGGTAAATTAAATTATTATAGAAAATTCTAGTAGTAATTGCACGTTCTACAGTGTATGGCAAGAAAATGAAAAAGGTGCAATTTTCAACGTCTCAGATACTATCAACTAACAATCTGTTATCAATTGAATATTTTTAACCTATCGCACTTGGTAAAGAATTGTGTTACGTTGTTCGTAGATAGTTTATTAAGTTCGTTATTTAGTTAAGTCAATCATTCTTACGCTCAGTCTGAAACTACCGGTACACTTGGAGACACGAGTTTATCCTAAGCAACACTTCCTGCACACACACTGCAGCTTCCGCCGAAGTGGATCGCATCGTTTAACTAGTCGAAAGCCGTACTTTCGTGGTTGCTTTGAATATCAACACTGTGTCAGCAGGTTAATCGACGTTCGACGCGCTGAAAAATAAAGAGAAGACACGCGATGCAGCTGGATAAGCCACGATGCCTTGGCGAAACAGAGTGCGTACTTCGTGCCGCATTGAACTTTCTCGGTTGTGCTTGCGAGAGGTTTTAACTCGGAATACGGTGTTACTCGTGGGTGAAAGTTCCTTAGAACCAGTTGCTTCTCCTTATCTTTGAGAATTGGTGAACGCGAGTCTGCAGGATAGCTTGGGATGCGAAATAGAAATGTTTCGAGGTGGAAATATTTCTGTAACGAAAGCACGCTGTAATAATTACAGTGTGACGAATTTTTGGGGGGAGAATGGTAATCTTTGTCACGATTCTTATAGGAAGTTCGCTGGATTTGAACATTCGTATCTATTATTTTATTTTTTTTCGTTATTGTTAATTATACGTAGAAAGATCAATTGGATTACAATATTTCAATATTTAATATAGCTAATAATTAATTCTATTAAATTCAAAATACTTCCCCGTTCGTGATTAAAATCAGTTTTGCTTAATAACACCGTGGACGATATCGTACGATAGAACCCTAGCAAAAGTCTTCCGTTTAATTAGTTCCAATCTATTATAGAAACGACGAAATATTCCATTAGGTATAATTCGCAGCTCAATTCACAAGGCATCCGATTCCCTTCTCCTTTGTACTGACTACGATTTTTCCCTTTATTGAGATGTTATGAAAGCATCGGTGGACTATTATTCCCAGCGGAAGTTCTCATACGAAGTATGAGAATTATTTTGGACGTCTATCGTTCAAGACGTTGAAAGGACCACTGAGCATTAGATTAGCATTCCCGCTTGAAATCATTTATGACAAACCATACGATAGAGACAAATATTTCAACATCTATTTCATTTCATTTCATTTATAATGGAATTCCTTATTTTCAAATTATTATGGAACACACCGTGGAAAAAATATACTTATTCTTAGTCAGGTATAATGTATATAAAAAGAGTGTCGCAAATACATTGAGAAGTTCTCACGAGATCCTTACTATCAATTTTAACAACTTTGAGTTTTCCAAAATATGTTCTTCCGTTTGTTTTTTAACATTTTTTTCGGAAACAGATGCAAGTCTGACGTAGCAGTACTACTAGATATCTTATGGCGCAGAAACCACTGTGCACCTCGGTTTACATAAATCATCCACGCTCCATTCCTCACACTTTTCTACGGGTTACTAAATTTTACGCGCGTCTTATTTCTCATTTCTATTCTAACGTGTCCCACGCGAAAGCCACCATGGATAGCCGGTATTCAGACCCGTGTAACAC
This sequence comes from Nomada ferruginata, assembly GCA_963583965.1. Taxonomy (NCBI): domain Eukaryota; kingdom Metazoa; phylum Arthropoda; class Insecta; order Hymenoptera; family Apidae; genus Nomada; species Nomada ferruginata. The sequence continues at coordinate 3,095,406 of OY757214.1, read as the reverse complement.
CTTAAACAAATAACGATTATGCCGTTTAACAGCGTGATAAAGACGTAACGAGAAGATTAAGTTACCATGTACCCCGTTGGATATTGTGGAATCGAGAAAATAAAGAGGAACGAACGAAAATTGGACGGGAAAAGGGAATTATCGTTCCACGGCTGAGAGGCGATAAAGTTATGACAATATGTAAATTTACATTCTCCCCTTCACCGCTGCCCCTTCCCCCCTTTACCATGGGAGAAACCGCTTTCGTATTTCAAACACCGTCGTCGCGGGGATTTGCATGCGTCGATGATACGATTTGATGTTCCGGTGAAGAGGCTTCCAGACATTTCTCTTGCAATATAAAAAGAATAATGGTGACATCTTTACGACACGAAAATATATGTTTGTCTCTTCCACCTTGAAATCCTGCTGTTCTGGTTCGTTTTTTTTCTCGAAAAGGGTTGCGTTCCCTTTCTGCCGCGAGATTTTCGTGGCGGGTTCAGCGTTGTCGTCGAGGCGGGACAACACGTATGGAAAATCGAGGACGACGAGGAGAATCCTTGTCTCGAGTTAGCTTCTCCTCTACGTAATCGTGTTATTTTTTGTTTCGCATAAAATGACCATTCTATAATTTCTTTCTTTTTGCGCGAACATTTTTGAAGGGTTGAAGTTGCGTTATAGAGATTTGAACGTGTAAAATATTTCTGAATCATAATTGGATTGACGCTATATCAGTATAAACTGATTTATTTTTGTGTTTGATATTTTCTGTATATCCGCAAATTTTTGCTGAATTATATGACAGACTGAACATAAATGTGAAACGATTTCAATAATCATTGTACAGATTTTTTTCTCGAAACGTCAAAACTGTCGTGAAATATATGTATTACTCAAAATGTGATTTTCTTAAAAGATTTTTAGACTTTCTCGTCGAAACTCTTCGCAATGGTGGTATATTTATTTTCGATTAATTTACCTCACTAACTAAAGAATACAGTCCAAGCGAATCTCGAATACACAAACGATCCAGTTTAATAGAAACAGCGTATCGTACCAAAATATTTGTAGTTCGCAAGAAAAATCTAATCGAAACTTCACTTATCTTGTTAAAAAATATTTTGCAAACGACTGAAAGTTTATCTAGTGCGAAATATCTGTACAGTTCTCCACGAAAACAAAATCTCGAGTGTGTACATTTTATTCTTCATTTTGTCCCACAATTTTGATATCAAATCATCCCCCTTTGGTTACCACTACCAGCCATTAGACCCCCGCAAAAGTTTCCATCGTTTCCAACAAATAAATCGTACAATCCATTTAAATCAAAAACATTGCCCGCCACTATCCACCATCGATTCCTACGGTTCAGACGAAAAACTGAATATACTGCCTCGGAAGAGGACTCCGTTTGCGCCCTGTACATTTCTCGATCGTCGAAAGGGCGATAAGGAACCGGTGCACCCCTTTTGTTCCGCGACTCGCAGACTTTCGGTCCACGACCGCGACGACATTCTTCATAAATCTTCCAGTGCGATGCATGCAAATGCACGAGCCTCGACCATACCGAATCGCACGGATTCTGTCTCTGTCTAAAAGTATCTATCCTCCCTTCTCACTCTCTTATTCCACCGTTTCGCCCCTTCCACCTTGCTGTTCCTCTTATCCTCCTGTCGCGTACGCCACCCTTACCCCGATCCTCCTTCGTTTCTCTGACTTTCTTGGTCCAATTCTTTCCTTCTCTATTCCATCGGCTGTATCCCTATCCAACACGACCAGCAAAGCTCGAAGACAATATAACACACAAAAGCCTCGCTTGGCTAGTCACTTACGCTTCCTTTTCCTCCCGGAATTCTAGCCGGGAAACCCGCCACCTATTTTCCCTCTTTCCAGCATCCGCGTCTCTGCGTTCACCCATCTTCCGTTCCCCTTCGTCACGCCAGCTGGCGTGCACACCCCGTTCTACTATTATTACGTGCATCCTGTCTGCGTTGAAAGGGCCTCGATTTCTGCCCCCTTTCAGCGAACGGTTGCGCCCCGTCCTCTACTTGCGCCGACGCCGTTTATCACGATCGTGGATGAGATTTCGTTGTGATCCATGGGTGGTTTTTGCTTTCAATCCAGCCGCACGCTGTCCTGCGGATTGATTTTAGATCGACTTGGGGCTGGCGAGGATATCGTTGACTGGTGGCGAGATTAATGTCGAATGCGTTGGAAAGGTGGATTGAAAATTGTCAGGAATGGTATTGGGGTAATAACAGTAAGAGTTATATCGACGAGGTGTTACGAAATTAGAGCTGTTCACCTGGAAGACACTTTACAGTTGCAAATTTCTTGGAATGTACACGTCACTAGGTGCACGGTAGGTATCTCATTCTCGTGACGTGTACAATTATGCAAATATAGTATAGGCTTGGTGTGAATGTGCTGATGTTTACATCGAGTTAATCTTCTGTATTATGCATTCTATATTACAAGATCCTGGTCCGGTGATCAGGATAGATATGGCATTCTGTTCTAAAGAGCTGTGGGATCTGAAACATGTTCGTGATACAGATGGATCTATTTCAGTATCTTTCATTTCACCGGCATCATCAACTTCGTTATCTATGATTAGAAACGTGGTGTTCAAGCTCCCAAGAAGAATTAATTGCCGTGGTTGAACACAACTGGCTTCGAGAACAGTTGCATAATGAGTACATGTACTGTACGTACCACAGCTACTGGTTTTTTTTAGCACTTCCTGTGCTTTTAGATAATTACATAGTCGTGTAATTACGCATTCGTCTTTCACATTATTTAATCGAGGAAAGCGGGCAGTTAATAATAAAAGCAATCAAAGTAATCACAGCAGTGATAATAAGAAAAATAATAATGTTGCACAAACAGTGGATACTTCAGAATGGAAGAATTCATGCAACTTTCTCCTTTATAGATGCTAGATTTCTTTTTCTCGCACGTTCGTGACGCACGCTAGAAATTTCTCGCTCGTTTGTGCATCATTCTGTGTCGTTATCGAGTTTGCCAGCCCTGTGCGTGTCGGTGCTTTCATCCGGCTGGAAAAACTTGTAAACCACGTCTTGCCGGGACATTATATTCCCTGATAGCCATTGACGCCGATAACTTCTTAACTTGGGTCTTTGCTACGCGGTTGCATAGTAGACAATCTCACATTTCTTCGTGTTTCGTAATTCTCTATGAACCGGGCTATCAACGATTACTTGCCGACGAAGTTCGCGACGTGTTCTTCAAAACTGGCATGCTTGTGCTACGAATATTGGTTTAGTAAGTCTGCCTCGCGAGGAGTAGGTACATAGAGAGATAAGTGTACAGAGCTTTTGGAAATTCAACTTAACATCTTTCAAGGAACACGGTGTATATAGGTTGACGTTAATACAGAACTTCTGGATAACACCGTGTCTTTTTCCGATGCTGTTACGGACACCAATACAATTTCAGTGTGTGCGTAGTCAAAGGAATATTCGGGATTCTGAAACGAGTCACGATTTTAGTTAGAAGTCAAGCCGGTCTCGAATCCACGAGAAAAATGTGAAGGGATTAAAAGCTAGTTGCTGCGAATGCGCTGCTTAAAGGGAACGAATTTTTTTCCCCGCTCGACGTACAAAAGTTTTGCATAATCTTAATGGAAGGTGAGTAGATAAGATACCGGCAAGGATAAGGCGATAAAGATTACCTGGAACCTTTAGGGCGAGATCCTCTCCGGCTGCATTAACGGAGTCCAATCAAACTACCCTCTTTCCTTCCAAACAATTTCGATACGCTGGACGGATGTTTATAAAACGCTGTAGAAAGCAGCGATTCATAAATAATCAGGGACAAATTGCACGGTGAGCTGCTACCAGCCGATTAATGAGAGACCGTAAAAAAAAATAGTGGCTGTTTGCTCGTTTCAATTCACAATCGACCCTCGATCACGCGAGTACGCAATAAAAATTCCTTGCACTTCAAGCGGCACAAACGCAGTTAAAATAGTGAAACGATCGGGCATTGCATTAATTTGCATTGGTATCAGATAGTAGTTACTTAAAATTCGATAAACAACGGGACGTTGCGTTATTCCATCCGGAAGCGCTGGGAATAAATTGTAATAAATATTTTACACCGGGCCATTTTCACGGAATAACGATCCATCTTCGTACTTTATATCGGCAAATTTTATTCGCCTTTGTTTATGTATTATTTAGTTACGTTCGTCGACAGCGTAGCTCGACATTCGAATATCGCAGGAGTCCTCCCGCGGACATCCGTTCAAGTGATTCGTTTTGTTGCAAATTAGTTGGAACGGGGCGGAATTTAATTTGATTATTAATTTCGCAGTGAATCATGTCGGAAAATCATTTAATATTCAAGAATGAAAATTGAATGGTTTTTAATTGAATCACAAGTGTCGCGGCCGCGCCGGAAGTAAAACGTGACTCTGAAACTTGTTTTCGCAAAGTTAAATCCGCGACATGATGGAAACTTTCGGCTGTTAAGAGGTTCACATAAGCCGTTATGGTATTGGCTCCTTGTTTGGCGTTTCGCTGTGCCATTATGAGTTTCAAGAGCTTTACGTAGTTTCCCGGAGACACATTTTCATTTTATAATCAATCAAAGGACTCAAAACGACGCGACGTTACGTAGTCGTTGCCATATGTCTCGCTATCGAAACAATAATACTATATATTACTTACATAATATAATATTTTTCCAGAACAAAAAGGCGACGTAAATAATTATTTTTATAATTCAACCCGACAAAATAAATTTCCAATGTCCATTTTGCAAAAATTCTTATTCAAATTATAATCAAACGAGACAGAATTCCACCGTATATTAAAATTCCTTTTTCTTATCGATATACTGTAATACTTTTTGCTCAGAAGATTGCGGCAATTGATAATAATTAGTGATAATTAAATAATTACATCTTGCTTATTCCACTTCAGTGCACGTGAACATTTAGTACACCACCCTTGTTACACAACTGATAATATAATAATTGCTATTTCTCAATTGCTAATATAAATATCGTTAACTCGTCACCGCGGGATCGAGCAATTTCTCTCAAACCGATTAAAGATATCGAGCAAAGTTACGCCCATTTAAGGAAGAGAAGAAAAGAGTTCATCTCACGCCGTTTCCCGGGTAATCGCTCGGAGAAACCGGAAGAGTAATTCGCCATTTCTCCGTGGCGGACGTTGCACAATACACCAGAGTCGGCCGCAGCGTCTCCAAGTTTTAACGCAATAAAAGAAAAGTTACGATAGCTTTGAAGTTAAGGCTTAATCTAACTTAATTCCATGAAGCTCGAATAAGTGCCCGCGGCGGGAACGTTCGCTACCATTTCCGCGTTATCTTTCTATTTTAATCACGTGGATAATTAGGGAACAACACACGGCGTATACAGACGTTGCGCCACCGAACGTACATTTTCGTGTGAAACGGAATCTTTCCAGGGAGATTTATACGGTGACTCTGTGAACTGTAATCAAACTTAATTTATTTCTGGTCTAAAGGTTCTGGATAGGTTTGGAAAATTTGTTTTGTAAGTGTCGAGTGCTGAAGCGATTGTTAATTATCGAACACTGTAGAATGTTGCTAAACGTACATATCTCCCTTATGTTTTTTCGGGTGGTATTTGCTGTTTTTTTGATTGTTTCATCTACTCAGCGCAGGCATCATAGTTAATATTAATCCACTGTTACAGTGCACTGAAAAGTTTTGCAGGTTTTATTAATTTTAGAAGCTTCAAAGTTGCAATCTGTGGTCTCCTAAAGAGGGGTGGAAATTAGAACGTATAACGTCAGGGTGTACATCTTGAGAGATTTTCCAGGAAATTCATTTCGCAATATTAGTATTTAATTAATTGCCAGCTTTCATCTTGCATTTTATAATATATTTTCCGGGATGATTATTTAATCTTGAACATTAATATTATCTGGCTATTCTTCATTATCACAGAGATTTCTTCGAGCGTGACCCGACGCAGAATCACGAATAGAATATTTCTAGGTGATTCGTTCTATTCAGGGCTACGCTTCGAAAGGTTTTTTAATAGCACATAAGTCGGGGATCGATAAAAGAATTGGCAAGAAACGAACCGGTTCACCTGGAAAGGAAAACGGCGGTCCGTTCCTGCTATGCTAAGCTCAGGTAAAAGAAAAACATTGGACGGCCTCGCAATTACGGCACAACTTTTATCTAGCCTCAGTAATGAAAACCGTGAGAAGGACAGAGTGTAGAATGGAAATTTTACTTGTCGCGAGAAAGGACAAATTCTTTAAATGTCCTCGCATGCTACAATCCATAAAATAATCAGGAAAGGAAGCTTTTAGAAAACTGCATATGTAACCAACAAAATCTCGCTTCACTGTATCCCAGCATTAGAGGTTTAATTAAAAAAAAAAAAAAAATCGAGGTCATTGAAATGCATACTGTGCGCCGCATTCAATTGTTCAGAAACGTACTTTTTCGAACGAACGAACCTTCCTCGAGTAATTCATAAAAACATTTTCAACGAAAATGTTCGAAAAAAAGTAAACAAAATCGTGGCTTCGAAGTACACACAACGCACTGCAATAAATTATAGATATAATCGTGAATCGTGCGATCGTGTAATCGTAATTTTTTTCTGGAACAATGAACTTTCGTTAAGCAATTAATAATAACTTCCTCGGCGAAAAAAAAGCACGATTAAAGTCCGTGGTCGTTTTATCGGGCTTATGGAGTACGTTGTAAAACGGCAGTCGAGCGAACAGAAATAATTGCGAGTCTAATGAATTATGCAGTGCCTGCGTCGCGGTGGTAAATGAACCTTCGACGATATATATTTCATGAGGATGCATCGCGATAGGTGGTGGGTTATGACGAAAGTGGTGTCGAAGGGTTATTCTCTGGAAGATATAAAAGAGTTAAGTAGGATGGTATTCTCGTCGATTTATGATAAATCGTGTTCATGATACAACATAGACTCGAAGAAGAGCGAAGCAGATATTAATTTTGTCTGTCTTATAGAAACTGAATGTTTCTCATATTTATTGCAAATAGAATACTGGTATATATACAGTGTTTACTTTATTTTCATTTTTAACGCATTTATATATTTATTAAAAGAACGAGACGTTTCAATTATTTAATACTTGAGTCTGAAACACAGAACGTTGCAATAAAGTTAATGCAATTCCGCAAGGAAATAATTTCGAACTAATGAGTTTATAGAGATTGAAAATATATTCAAGAAAATTCTGAAATTTGTGAAGGTTTCCAGCGAGGATGGAAAAAATTATATTTTTAACGACGTCAGGTTATGAATCGGAGCTTGCTATTAACTTTCCTGAAATTTTAATTACTAAATGTTCATCGATCCATTGAATTTGGTTCTTTCAGTTCGAAAAGTGCAAAACAACGATCACAATATTCTTACAACTGTACTACAATTTTTCTAAGTTACATCTCCGAGTACCAAAAGGAACAAAATGTATTTTTCATCTGAATATACAAAGCAGTCTCGATTATTCTACCTTCACGTTCGGAAGGAATAAACCTGAAGTAACGTCGGAACGTGACGCTATTCGACAACAACTTTCCCGCAATTGGGAAAAATATCGTGCAAACATCGAGATCGCAAGAATGCACTCGAACTCGCCTTGAAGTACTCCTGAGACACGTACTGTGAACAGTTTGCAAGGAACGAACGGAACATCGATAAACGATTTACGAAGAAACGTGTTCATCGCAACGATTGCGTGTAATTATGGCCGTAGATTCCTTAATGAAACCCGATGAACCTCAGGAAAAGGAAACGTGGAAGTCGTGCAGAGATCGCAAAGAAAATTCTATGATACTCGTTTTCATTCGGATTTGATTAGGATCCTTCCCGACGGAATTACGATTCCTTCGATATTTTCTGCACACTACACGACGTTCTATTGAAAAATGAAACTTAAAAGTATTAAATTATTCAATTTTTGTGACAACTGTTTATCAGAACAATTCTTTGTAATAAAAATTAAACAATCGTCCAATTAAATCCCAAGTAAAAATGAAATAAATCTCAGTAATATCTTGTATCCAGAAAACAAAAAGAAAAAAGGGGAGAAAGTATCCAGGTAGTATAGTTATCCGTCCTAAGCGATAAGGATTGCTGAATATTTAAAGATCCCTCGGGATGGCCCCTTCTGTTGCGTTTCGAAACAAATGCGACCACGCCACACCGGGAGTGTAAAATATCGAACAGGACGAATCCACGAACTGCTTAACTAAAAGTCTTTTTCGTCGTTGAAACTTCGTCGTGTCATAATCTTCGAGATTCATGCTGGCTGTTATACGTCTAGGAAACTTGAAACACCATAAAGTAGCGAGATCAAAAGCTTGTGGAACACTGATTCATCTAAACGCTGTGTTCTCCGGTTCTTTCTGGTAGACAAATATTTCCTCGACTAAAGAATTATTCAAAGGCGAAAATGTGTTTCTTTAACGACAAGTACGAGGATGAAATAAAATATTGTATAATAAACAATAATTCGGATATAGCTATATTACTTCAAAAGCGTAATTAAAATTCATTCGGACGAATAAAATTGATTTTATCATTTCATTCGAGATTCGAGAAAATATTAAATACATTTAGATTTGTATCGATAGATTTTGTGACAGTAATGGATTGGTCAAATTGTTGATAAATACGAATTGATCGATTCCGTCCGATAATCCGTAGACTCGGTTGCGGCTGTTTGCCCATCAAGACGATCCGGGCCTTCTAACTTTTACGAACTAACTTCCTCTTCAGCTAAGCCCCGACTTCTAACTTCGTAATGAACTTTACGAGTTAGGCCTGTGTTCGCGAATGACGATAAAAGGGTGCGATGCGCGAATTTCGTTTCGACGACCGGATCGATGAGTGTTTCACTCGACCGAATTTTTTCTTTCTCGTCGGTGCAATTCGGATTCTACTGGAAATCATTCGTTATATTAAATTCCATCACAATTCCATCGAATATTCTTATTAACAAAAAAATCCAGTCATAGTTAGCATAGAATTTGCTATACTAAATATTAATAAATAATATATGTATATAAGTAGTCTGTGCAATAATAATAATGATTTGAGATTTGCGATTATTTTGGTTGGCAAATAACTTCATAATTAAAAATCCTCCATTCAACCAGAGTAAATGAAACGTTTTGCATTGCATAAGTACCTTCTTCTGACAGTCTATTTTGTTAATGAAAATCCCGACGTTCACGTTTCGTTTATGTCGGCGTTCGGATTAACGTCGAGTTAAAAAGAATAAAATAACACGTGTGCACCCATAAGTACACGCGGATACTGGAATTATGCAACATCTGTAGCATTAAGACCGTCGGGAAACAGTTGTAAATCACGTCACGTTCTCCGCGTAAGGAACAAAAATGTCTGGCTGACTTTTCGCCACCTGGTCGACCATAACGGTGCGAAAAATATAGGGCTACTTCGCCACGGATTTAAACTAGATTTCTTTCTTCGAACGGCCACCATTTTTCGGACTTCTTCGGCTGTGCGGCTCGCCGTCGAATAACTTTTACTCGAGTACCGCCACCGGTGGCACTGCACTCTGACAGAACTGAAAGACAAGTTGATTCTCACAGATTCAATTTTCAGATTCGCCGCGAACAGCCACGAACAGATTCTTATATTTCGATTATCGCCAGGAGAATGCTCCAAATTCATTCTACGAATAATTTCGTACACTTCTCGGCTTATATAATGTTACAGTTCAACTGCTGTCGGTGAAGGACCGCATATCGCGGAGAATTCGTTGCAAAATTAAATGCAAAGGAAGTGAGAGAAGTCGAGGAAATCAGATTGACCGAAGTCTGAAATAAATAAGAAACTAAATTGACGCATAAAGTATAATCAGTCGAGGATGTCGAAATCGTGCAGCATAGAATCGGACACCGTGAAACCATTTATCAATGGCGCAATTAATTTTAAAAAAGTTACGATAACGTGAAGCAATGGAATAATTAAAAAGGGTTCAATTATTATACCATCGTATAATAACAGTATAATGATAGGTACATAAAATAAGAAGATACAAATATATAGTGTTACAAATGTCTTCCTCAGACAGCCGAAACTCCCGAATTTCCTGCCAGTTGTAAAAAGTATCACGTTCAACAATATGAACACATCCTGACGAGTAAACTTGCCTTCCCCAGTTAACAGGTTAATTGAGGAGTCTCGTTCCACGATCCTCTTCCTTTCGTCATTTCGGCCAGCCAACCCCATGCCAGCAGGGGATGCTATTTTACCATGAGGGGACGAACACCTTAACTGCATTCTTTGAGAAACGTGAACTACATTACTTGAAACAGAAACACGTACAAAAGGGCGTTGTCATGGCTACGGCGAACATTTCGGGATCACGGCCCTAAAACTGCCTCTCCTACGCTCTGCGAAAACGCAAAATCCTTGTCGAACGAGCCCTGATAAAACGTGGAAACATTTTTCCTTTCAACGATCGCCGAGGAAAATTGATTTCCTGACCGCCGGAACAGTGATTATCGGTTCCCGATTTTATTCCAGTTATTTTGAAGGGCCTTCGAGAAATCGCCCTTACGGGCATACAAATATTTATCGAAACTTTCGGTTATATTTTGCTAGCGTAAATAATACGACGAAAAGAATTTCCAGGTTAACCAGAGAATTGCATGGAACTGAGAATTATGTGTTTGACAGACAAACGAAATGTTTAACCCTTTCACTGTGGCGTCAGTATTAACACTAGAACTACCAAGCCAGTCAAAATGACTGGTTTTAGATTTCTTGCTTCAGAGTTATTAACATATAGGTATTTCTGCAACAATTTATGATGAATTTCCATAAGGCCAAATGACAATTACATATCTTTATTTAATGTCCATTCAACCATTTTCGTGTTCATAATCTGTCTAACGTATACTGTCTACATAGTATCAAAACCTATCGGTAGTTCTAGTATTAATTACAGAAGCGCGTAACATCAGAGAAAAGAAATACAATATAGTATGTCGATTTAATGAAAGATTGAATACCTTGTATTGGTCGAGGGGGTTAAACGTGTATTTACCGATGATAGTAATTAATTGACACCGCATTGGCACTGCTTTAATCCTCTTCCACGTATCGTGATCCGCAAAGGGATTTGTATGATTCAATGGCCAGGTTGGACAGCGGATCGAGCGTGTCTGATGATATCTTGGTAACATATTTGTTTCTCGTGGCAGTGATTCAAGCTGATTTTGATACACAACGTATCCACAGGTGATTCGCAATCTCTATTTCACGCGACGAGGAATCATTGATTAGGAAGCTTGGCTCGCGTGACTACCTGTTCGCGTCATTTCGTTTCCACCCGTTTCATTGTCGTGTTTTCATTGTTCGATAAATCATTCCCCTCCAATCGAATGATCATTTCGAGTATTCTCTCCCTAGTGGAACATTCGTACAAAATAATCATAGCAACAGATGGCGTGTTCTTTTTTAAGTCTGATCACTTCTATGATTCACGATTCTTTCTGTCAGTTACTGTACGAGTTGCGTTAACATTTTTAATCGTCGTTGTAAAAAGTGCACCGTGGAAATGTATTATATGAAACACTTTCAGGTGCCGGGAGAAGTAAAACGTTGTTCGTCTTTGTTTCATCGAAGGTGGAAGAATTGTCTGTGAAGTTTTTACAGACTGGATATTCTTTCCCGCACTTTGATGAATTATTCCGTTTGCAACGTTCTCAAACGATTCCTCAAAAGAAGATGAAATTATTCACAATTCACTGTGAGAAATACACATCTTGTTGAAATATAGTAGAGAAACGTCATACGTATTGTATGTGTGTATGTGCGTGTACAATATCTTCGCAATTAAAACCAACGTTTCTTTTAACCAAGAAAGAATATTGGAATACCTACGTGAAAGTGTTCTTTACAAACAGAAATGTAAAATACGATTAAAAGAAAGGAATTGTATGAGATTTAGGACAGTGGTTTATAAATTCGGAATGTTTAAGAATATGTATCAGTGGTTCAATGGAAAATATTTGATTATTTGCGATTTATACTCTGTGGACACTGCTGCCAGTATAAGAATTGACAACGAGTTCCAAGGATAGCAGAATTCAATGGAATCGGTGCTTTTATTGTAAACGTAGACATTCGAAATCTCAAGAGCCACGGCTTCTGTATCTGCGACATGTTACTGCACATGATTTCCCCTAAAGCCAAGATCTCATTGTCAGTATCGAGATCAGGGTATTCTAAATGTTACATGGCTACAGCGCAAAGATTTTTCAGAACAGAGAACTACCAAGGACGAACGAAAGAACAGTTTTTTTTTAATAAAAAGGAACCGTATATTATCGATTCGTACGCTCAATTGAATTTCAAATAATTTATTTCAGTTCGTAATTAAATTTTCCATTACTAGAATTTGTAATAAAATTTCTTCTAACTATTGTTATTTTTCTTCCAATTTGTTCACTACTATTAAAGAGAAAAACCGGTGGTTTTGTTGGTTAATGAGCGCTTGAAGTTCTATGCCGCGAAAAGAATTGGGTGGCCAATTTCAAAGATGCAATTGCCTTCGATCGAACAAGTAACCCCGTTATTTCCATGTCATTCGAATGAAAACTGCATAAAACTTGATTAGCAGTTGTACGAAACTTACGAGCTGGGCAAATTGCCTGTGAACAAATGTCCAACGAACGCTTTGCAGATATACAATAAGTGAGAATCGCCAGTTGAAGGAGAAAGAAGAAGACAACAAAAGTTCTATCGAAGAAACTTCCAGATTTTACTTTTAAATATGCTTCAATAATTAAATTCAATGTTCAAGTTGCTCAGTGATAAGAAAAATAAATATCATACAGTTTCAAAGCAGAAAATAATATACTGCAAAATATTATAACGTGATTAAGTCGTACTTAAATAATATATTTAAATATAAATAAAACATTTTTTTAATAAAATTATTTTTATTTGCAAAGGAGGGGACGATATTTTGTAGATCAAAAAATTGAATTCCTTTTACCTTCATTCTTAGTGCGTAAGCCATTGTTGCAATCGAAAAAACTTTTGCAATGGAATCATAAGAGGTGTTCCAACAAATTGGTATGAGAATTAAGGGGAATGTTGCCTCGTTCGTTGAAGCTAGTTAAAAGTTTCTCTTCGATAGTTCTGTTCGTTCGTCGTGTTTGCAAACAGAACAATACAACGGCGTGAAATAGTGAACTAACAATAAGTGGTCGATCAGGCATAAATTAATTGATCATCGTACACAATTAGGCCAATGGCTTTGCCTCAGATGTTTGCCAAACGTAGTTTCGTGCTTCAGCTAGTTTCCAGTTCTAACCTGTGTCCAAGTCACACATCTGCTTCGCGATTATCTTTCTTCCTTTCGAACGTTTGAAATTCCCATAAATGTGAATATTTACACAGCTTTTCTACACTGTCCCAGTTAATCCAGAAGATTTGATAATCTCAAGTTCGCCCCAAAAGCTTCCATTTCATATTATCTCCTCGCAATTATGGACAAATCTAAGTTTAAATATACTAGAAACACTTACTACAAAATAGTATTTATGATTACTTCAAAGTACTTCAAGATAAACGTTTAAACAGCTTTTGACAATTCGGAACCAAGTATAATAACGTGCGAAGAGTATTTGCAATTATTTGCCATCAAATCTTTCATGATAAAAACAAGATTGCAAACAGAAACACAAGATACCCTCAACTGTGTGTTAAACCGAAATTCATTTGAAACCCAGTGTGAATATGTAAAAAGTCTACCTCGCATTTACAACGTGCAAGATACGACAGTCGCCAAACGTTCAAGAATCGTACTTCGAAACATAAAGAATAGGCGGCGGAATTTCAGAAAGAATGAAGAACGGGCAACGGCGATAAAGTGAAAAGGAGAGGAAAATTGAAAGCCCTGTACAGAATTTCCGATTGAATACGCTCGGTGACAAAGGTTCTACTCACGGGCACAATCAACGCGTACACCATTTGTGTAGTTTCGTTTTATTTTTATTTTTTTTGCGGATTCGTACCTTTTTTTGTTTTTGTTTTTTTGCACTGCACGCTATGCTTTTCCACAGGCTCGGCGGGATAAAGTATGCAACGTTTGACGACTGGCCGTGTCGATTTTTTTCCCAGGTGAAAATAAATTCTGGTCGGCCGTGACGCGACATTCCATCAACCTGGATGTAATTATTCGTTTGGGCGTGTCGAAATTGAAAATTTCATAAACCATGGGTCTCGAGACGATTCGATAACAAAAATTTTGTTTTTACGCTCTGAAATTTCATACAGGTATTTACAATTATGTCGCGTGTGATTGCACTATGACGCGTTACGAATATTGAAATGAAAATCGAAGTCGTTTGAAGTTAAAGTGTCGCGGTTTAATGGAATGAATTGTTGCGAATTTATTAATGGGCCATTTCGACGGCGTTGTGCTGGTAATAATTTTAATGGAATTTTTAATATCTCGAAATCAGATAGTCGTAAATTTAGATTACACTCCCTTCTCGTATCAAAATTCTTTAAAAAGAAATCGCTGTATATTACAATTACCTTTTATGGATTTTACTCACCTTCAGACTGTTGATTTATAAACCATAAATTGCATAGGTACAGTCTTACTTCTTTACTTTTCGGTGCCATTAATTAGTACGATTAGAAATCGATATCTATTCGTATTCTTCGAATTCTTAATAGACATAATTGAAATTGAACCAGAATTATCGCTACGAATTGTGCAAAGAATTATTAATTGCGAAAAGAATTCGGGTGTTAATAATGAATAATGAACATTAGTTACGTTTATTGTTTATCATTTATTCAAATACATTTGGTTTATTCGAATCGTGCAATGAACGTTTTAACGGGGGAAACTATAAATTACAAATATCAGCTAGGTCCTCGTTCTCAACGTCGACTGAACGTAGAGTGAATTTCTGTGGCTAACATTGAATTCGCTATGAGCACTCGACAATTGTCCTGCGAAATGTTCTTTTTGTTTCGTCTATACTGTAATAATCATCGTTTGACTAAATGTCGCAACTAATTGGCACCCAATGATGGTATCGATATTGTACTCAATGCTGCCACAAAATTCTGCGAGCTTTATTTTATCATAAATATTTCGTTTATAATTATTAGATAACCCGTGATGGAAGCAATTCTCTCATCAGTACGGTGAATGTTTCATCTTGATTGCAATAATATGGTCGGCAAGCTTGTTCCCGTGCATTTCATCTGCATATGGTAAATAAAGGATCGATTTTATATATCTTCGAAGCAGATCTCAAGGAAAGAAAACAGAAAAGAAAAGTAACAGATAATAGAGAGGGAAATTTTTTAAAGATAGTTGCGCCCATCGTAATTGTATTTAATCGTTTACAAAACAATACTGCTTCAAGACAGACTCCACTCCTTCGCGCTGACGTTCAACTTATAACGTTCGTATAAAATAAATCGTATCTCGGTACAGTCGTATTATTTTAGGAAACGTAATGGTCGCTGGGACAAAGTGCAAAGGGGCGTAGCTCGATTGGAAATGATATAAGAAGGTCTACTAATAAATAATTGCGCCACGAATACATTATAAACCGACGTTCTACATTGAATTATTCAGATATGATAAATTATGAAAGATACAAAAATTAATGTCTGAAAGATATCGTAAAAACCGAGTGTCCCAGTTTCTGAAAAATATTGAGAGTAGAATAAGTAATAATCAGAAACTGTAATTTCCAAAGGAATATCAAAACCTCTAGAGCGATGGAATTTTTTAAAAATGTATAAACCAACGAATGATTCCGGCACCGTTAAAAATTAAAACGATTAATCATCGACACAATACTTCATATCATCCCCATTCGCATTTCGTTTCCCTTTATCGCCAATTGATCCTATTAATCAGCTAATTCACGTTCGATAATTAATCGAGTTCGCGCGCGCGGTCGCAAGCCTCAATTCTATTGCATCGTTCTTCCTGCAACAAGCTTATCATATATGACACCGATTACGCGCACAGACGCATACTAATTTATCCAGCTAGCATGCACGTGCATACTGACACAAGAACATTGACACGCCGCTGAAACGACGCGATTCTGTTACGGTGTTTAGATCTGAACAATCGCAGGTGAGTGCGGTCACCTGTCGATTCGCACGTCGTACTATGTACTTGTCACGCAATATTCTCCGTTCAATCCGGGGGGAAATTATCAGAAGTATGTTGATTAACGTCGCGATAATTGGCTGACGTTCACCCGATGAATTGCTCTATACGCTCGACTAAATCGGTGGACCGACCAATGAAACAGATTGGACGCACGTAGATTGAAACGGTACTACGATAAACATCTGCAATGGAAAATGCTTCGGTTTATGTTGGTTTGTACAATGCTTGTGAAATACGTTCAACCACTATCTTGCTTTTTCGAATATACCGTACGATACTATGATATTCATTGTAATTTCTATTGCTATTCTAAAATAAGTAGTTTGTTACGATGGTAGCCTAGATTTTATGACTATTTAATGGTATTTGAAAAGATATTGTTGCCGAATTAAGATAGCTCCTCGTTTCGATTAATTTGTACAGTGTATAAATAATTTGCAAGTATGAAAGTGGTCGACAACTTTTATTGGAAATTCTTTTTTATGGTATCGGTATTATTAGATAGACCACTTTCATAATCACTGGTGCAATATGGTACAATGGCTTTAGTGTTAAACAGTGGAGAGCGAATAGTTCAATAGTGACTGCAAAATTTGAAGAGAACAGTGAAAATTAAATAACTATTCATTCATCTGCAGTAAAACAATATTTCGTCAAAAATCTTCAAAATATATATATATATATATCCTATATTATCTTTTCTATCTCACAACTATTAACTTTGGAATAATAATTGATACTCTTATTATGAGGATTTTGCCCAAATTTCTTAATTACTATTTTGATTCAGGGAGATACAACGGGTTCGTTGTTTCGATAAAACATTAATACGCTTTGCCTTTGATTATTCATAATAGTTTTAGTTTAACTATTTTTAATTTGAATTCCTTTGGGAAAGTGAAGGTTTCGTCGAATGAGAAATATTTGCACAGCTATATTCTCGCAATCACGTCCAGTCTTGCGTCCAATCCATTTTCACAGGCTCGAAAAATACACGCAATCCACCAAACGATCACAAAAATAAATCATCCGGTCTGTCTTCTCGGTTCGTTCGAAATTATCGTAACACGCATCATCGTGGACACTATTCAACCACGTGGTTTTGCAATATCCTTAGCTCACTATTGGAAGTATCCGCGCCGTAACAATGCGATAATAAAATATAAACAAACGTCGTATAAAGCTTTCAGACGATCTCTTAAATATCGTACAACATCAACAATTATATTAAAGCTCGCGTAAAATACAGCGCACAGCGATCACGTGTAGTTTGTAGACGATTTCAAACGACAGAACTAATGTTTAGGCCCGTTCTCGATCATGCCAACCTCGTGTTCCGAGTATCCTTATTGCTCTTGTTCGCGAATTAAATAAATCATGAATTTTCTTTCTCTTTTTTTTTCGTACTCTCTATAAATCCATCTCAACATTCTTTCGTAAAGTCGAAGTCGTCCCAAACAATATTAAGCCCGAACCTTCTCCACTTTTTTGCATTTCTCTGTTTCTGTTCTCGCAGCTACTATTAATTAATTAATTGGTCGTTCGAATTTCATTCGCACGAAATATCATAGGTACATATAATAACGCTTTGGATAATGAATATTGGATAAGCGCTTAATAACTTTAGTATTGTTTATCAATAAATTACTATGCCTATACTTGTCGTATGTATGCTCTATATCTTACAGTTTTATGAAATTTAGATTCTACGAATCGTCGCGTTGAACCACTAGAATGTGAATAATTATATTCAATTTCTTCTTTTGCTCGAAAATAAGGAGTAAATTATTGTAAATTATTAATAAGAAATTATTAAAAGGAACGTAATTTTTGTGTTCCCAACGTGAGGGCTTGTAGTATTTACGATACCAGCCGAGAATTTTATCCAGGCACGCATTCGCTATTTCAACAATTTAACGATTCGAGAAACGATCGGGTTGAAAAGTTCGATGCCGGTACGAAAATAAAAAAAGGAAATATCGAATAGAGTTTGTGCGACTGGAGACAACGATGAATTTTGTGACTGTGTCGATATTGGGGCAGAAATTTTTCTGACTGTCATTTAATTCTGACTGGGCTCTTTTTATAGCGATCGAGCTAAGAAAAGGAACTCCTCGAGTATTTCGCGGAGAAAAGTATCAGGCGTTCCTTGAATCCATCGAAAGACTCGGATACAAAAATTTCGTGCAATGTGGTCCACGCAAATCGAATCTTATAAAACTTTCGTTGAGCGGAAACCGCGTGCTATAAAATATATATTAATCTTAGGAAAATCAAATGGACGTTTTGAATCTGCGTAGAAGCTGATAAACGTAAATAGATTTGAGCGCTCGAAATATACAATAGTGAACAATTAAATTATTACAATTGAATTATCAGAGTACTCTGTTCCAATAATCGTAATTTCTTGGGGTCTTCTTTTTCATTACGTTACAACGAACTCAGAGTAAAGTACTCGAACGAAACTTTTCAGCTTCAAAACGTGCGTTCGCAAAATGTAAATATAATCTTTCTTTGAAAAATGATTTTATATCTCGCAACATTCGTCCCGAATAGCTGAATAATCATTTTTCTTTTAAGTCGCTCTTCCCTCGATTTAAATCAACCGGACTACCAACTAAAACTATGCTTCTCGTGTTAATAATCGTCTGTAGGAGCATCGCGATCGAGAATCGCGATAGAAAAATATAGACCTCTTCCACTTGTCTGCAATAGTTATCCGAAAACTAGCGTAATCTGCTATTATCGTAATATAATCTACGTTTTGCGTTTAAATCTTCTTCGCGTGTCATCTCTGTCTTCTGTTTTAATTTTTTTTTCTTTCTTTTGTCTCTAAGCAAATCTCTTTTTCGTGGTACTCTGGTATCGTTTAATATGGAAGAAACGAGGTCGGTGTTCTTGTTGCTGCAGTAACCTCGAGTTTCATCGTAGTTACGTACTGTCTAGTACTCTTTTTTTAGTGCTGCTTTCTTACATTTAGCCGAACGTTCGAGTGATCTCTTCGGAATTTCATTAGGCCAGTTAATTGAATAGAAATGCTAGATATAGAATTCAAGGGAAAAAATAGTTGATTTTAATATGAAATTTGTAATTATAATGTTCGGAATATTGTTCAAGTAATTGTAGATTCAACGCCTGTCAATATGTTAACCTGGTTTTTGTATTCGAAAGTTCTATTTGCAAGAGAAAAGTGTCACGTATAATTATTTGTTATTTAATTTTGTAATTTCATTATTTGAGAACGGTGCTGTAATTTTTAAATTACAAGCCCTTGTAGTTTTAACTGAATGAAATAGAAGTGGAGTAACGCGAAATTATTGTTATTCTTTCTCTGTGGTGTTTTTCTTTTCACTTCACATTCATTGAACAATCGTTGAAAGCAACAATGACTGACAGCTTTTTCCCCCAACAACTTTCGTAATCAACGATGAAATAAATCGAGTCCGTCAACGTTGTCCGGCCTCGTTTTCTTAAGTCCCGTTAAAAATACTATTCTTACGTTAATTACAACCTACGTTAGCGAGATACGAATCGTTTACAGCGATCATGTTTGACTGAGGAAACTGTTGTTCTTCGTAATTAAACCTGCGCTGCTTTCTGACATCGGTATCACTGCTGATTTTTCACCTTTTGGTAATTTCGGGTGCGATTTTATATTAGGCTGCAGTCCCTTCAAAATATTCTGCAAAATGTAATAATAATAATATAAATAATAATATCGGGTCGCATAAAAAGAATCGTCACAATTAAAAAATATTATACTTAAAGAATATTATTTCTCCGTATTAAACATAACACGTGCACAGTTAATTATTTCTATTTGACAACATTTCCAAAGGATTGAATCGTCCACTTAAAATGCGCGAACGGTTTTACCTCTTTAATGGATCCAGGTGTGACGAGGACGTAATAGATAGCATAACCAGGTATCCAAATCATAGATGACAAACTGAGACATATACCCACAACCTGTGCCCATGTCGGATACTCGTAATTGCTTCCATATTTCAACGGTGTGTACTGGACACATTGGAACACGAAGATGAACTACGAGAAACAGAGATGAATTGTTACAATTATTTAGAATGCGAACCGCGCGTTTGAAAAAATAATTGCGCCTCTTAAATCTGCCATAGAATTTTCACAAAAAACACAAACAAAATATGTATAAATACAAATGTACGAGGGAAATAAATGGTGAACGTGGAGCAATTTCGTCACGCTTCAGTTCTCGGGTGCGGGCATTAGGTACAGCAAATAGTATCGATCATAGCGTAGGTAGAACAAATGTGAGATATTAAGGGAAGACAGAGACAGATTGGTACGATTGTTCGTGCTCTCCGCCCACTAGGAAATTGCAATCTCGTCGGGGCTGATTGATCGCGTTATACTTCGAACAGAATGAAAAACACAAGCTCATCGTATCTTTGATAGATCGATTCTTGGAATATTGAACGTTTACCCGGAAAAAATATGTTGGAACATTCGTACGAACCATTACATTGTGTTCAGATCTGTATCCTTTGACCCTGGTTTTGCATTAGTGTTACATTTTTATTTAAAACTTGAGAGCTTCTTTATTATTGTGATTTTCAAGTACTAAAAGAAACTTTTAAATGCGAAAGTTACACTAATCTAGAAGCTAGAATTGGGTCACATGGATGAGAACACAAATGCATAATAATGGTTACCATTCTCATTGAACTTTTTGTTTTATTGCACGAAGGGATAGGCATGGATGAATTCAGGAAAATAATTAGAAAACGAACCACAAATTCTTTCTCAATATATAAGTTCCACGGATGTGTTATACTTACGGCCATAATCACTGGCGCAAATACCACCCAGCAAATGTACCAGAATTTATTCAATCGTATGCCCATCATCTGGTGAATACAGTCGCAGAATTTCTTCGCCCCAAAGATCCATGATATAGCGATCGTTTGGAAGAAACAGACCCATAAGATCGACATGCCACTCGCCGAGTAGAAATCCATTAATTGGAATATGTAAATTCCACCCTGGATTGGAAATGGGAAGATTTTATTAACAACATCGTGTTTTAAGAAATCTATAGTAATTCAAGGATAAATTTTCGAATCAAGTGTTTGATAAAAATCGATACTAACGTTGGTCACCATTGGTATGCCGAGAATAAACATAAGAACGCATATAGCGATGGTGAACTTCTTTCTGTGTGGACGAAGAAGATCGGGCCAGTTATCAACAACGCCAGTGATAAAAGATTCCACGATACAGAATTCACTATCAATTCCAAGTATCTGTTAAAAAGGAGCAAATAGAAATTTCAATTTAATCGTGCATTTCTTTCTGAACAAGATCCAACGAATTTTATGCGTTTATAATAATCAATAGATCGAAGGTGGAATCGAATAAAATGAAATATCGAATATCAAAAAGAGCTACGACAAAAAGGAAAGGCAGTCGTGCAAATTTCAGAAAGCCTTCCAATTCGACTTTAATTCATCACACGAAATTGAGAGACATTATATTTATTCTAAATAATGATAACAATCGCCAATAAAATATACAAATTTTCGCGAAAGAAGGATCGAAAAATTATTCTTTATGGATCATAGCGATAC
This sequence comes from Nomada ferruginata, assembly GCA_963583965.1. NCBI lineage: Eukaryota > Metazoa > Arthropoda > Insecta > Hymenoptera > Apidae > Nomada > Nomada ferruginata. The sequence goes on along the minus strand of OY757214.1, from coordinate 3,073,607 downwards.
AAGGCGAACTCGGAGAGAGAAGATCCATACTAAACAACTTATGGAATCTGATTAGATAGAGTTAAGTGTTCCTTACGAGCAGCATGGTGAAGAAAATTGTGGACCACATCGAGGCACCAGGTAATTTCAAAACCACTTCTGGATAGGTAAGAAAGACCAATCCTGGCCCACTTTTCACCACCTCCGACACTTCCGTTCCTTGCTCCAAAGCGATGTGACCGAGGATAGAAAACGTGACGCAACCAGCTAGTAAACATGTCAATGTGTTCACTATGCAAGTGATCAGCGCGTCTCTGAAAATGAAAATTTGTATATTAATATATTTCTAGTTGCTGTAATTTCAAACTATAACGATTGGAATTAATTTGATCGATTTATTTGGTATTGGAATTTAAACTTCATGCATATAGAACGATGCATTCTGTGGAGTTACTTTTGTAATCACAGAGGAGCATAAAAATAATAATGATACTAAAGAAAAGTATATCGAAGTTGATTAATAATTGAAAAAAGAAATTCGACAAGATTAAACGAAGAATATTTAATCAGAGAGAAATGTAGTTTTTCATAAAGAATTTTTGAATTGAAAAGAAAAATGGATTTCCCATAACGTAATATATTATTGCAGTAAACATGCCACTATTTATCATGAAAATGGCCTGCATGGAAATTAAATAATATTAAATTCACCGATTGCAAGTTACAATACTCGCCCATGCATATTCATTTAAAAAAGAAATCCGCCAATAATAATACACGATCAATACTGCCCTGCGAATGAAAAAGAAAATGCGTCAAATCTGAACAAGTACCGGGAAAGAATTTCTGATTTCTCACTTGTAGCAATTATGGTGGAACTTATTGTAAGATCCAAGCGCAGGCAGGGCGCCGGTTCCGATACTGTAAGCGAAGAAAATTTGCGTGGCGCCATCGATCCACGGGCCTGGCGATAGTAACTCGTTCCATCTCGGTGTGATGTAGTAGTGTAAGCCATTGTAGCTGCCGTCCAATGTCACCGCTCTTCCCAAAAGAATGAAAAGCACCACGTAGGGGAACAAGGCTGAAAACCAGATGATCTTACCGCTCTGATGAAGACCACGCCGGATGATAAAGTAAACGAACAGCCAGCCGATAATCAGACAGCCCAATAGCTCCCATTGCACGCCACCGACGCTTTCGATACCGGAGGTGATCCCGAGAACTCGCCGTCTAGAAGAACGAAGGTATCACGGATATTATCGTTGGGATATAATCGACGAGATGTCGAGAAACGTTGCTGGAATACTTTTTCGCTAGGCATTCGAACTATTAACAGTTGATATTGAATTATTAACAGTTGTTAATAATTCTTTCTTTTTCTTTTCACAGGAACAACATATGTATAGGGGAGTAAATTATTTTGTTATAGTTCAATCATTATCGGTTTATTATTAAATATTGTTCGCGTACTGCGAAGTCAAAATAGGGGATGGCAAATTTTTTGTTGTATTGGTTTGAAGTTTTGAATATTTTTTATTCTTATTTTTTGCCAGGTTATAAGAACTTTTTTTATCAGTAGTTTGTTCTGGGAAGAAATGAAATGAAGTTTGTCGAAGCTATACTTACTCCCAGTATTCCTCGACTGGAGTGGTGTGATGGAACGTGACGTTTTTGGTTGAACTTGTATAGTTTGCAATACTATGATTGTTCGACTGCAGGACCTCTGTAGACGCATCGTAACAATCGTCAGTGTTCCACCAATTGCCTGCAGGTTTATAAAATAATGATTGACAAAGTGAAATTTACGTAGTGTAGGAAATTTGTTATTGTTAGTTTATTGTACTAACCACAACCCTTCCAAGGTACACTTGGTATGTTGGCAAAACTACTTATAAGGTAGAAAAGTGTCCAAGCAATAATTATGCAATAATACACGTCCAGGAAGAATACTATGGTCATAGTGGCGTATCCAACACCTATAAAAATGATTAATAATATTATTAATAGTTTTTCGGTATAAAATAATACCATCATAATTGCAATCGTAATGTGCGACTACAATTTATTTGATATTAGTTCTGTATTAAATTTCTATTTAAAATTTCCTTAAGATTGTTGTTAATATAAAAGTATATTTGATGTAAAAACACCTTGGAACAAAGGACACAGTTGTCCAACCAGTGTCATCCCTCCAGCACCAAGGTATTGGCCGATAGCAACTTCTTGGAAAAATATAGGAATTCCACAGAACAGCATGGCAATTCCGTACGTGATCAGAAAAGCTCCTAAAATTGAATCGATGGAATGTTAATAAAAATACTTGATAAAAATATTTCTGTGTAGAACTGACTAAAGCGTGCATCGTACGAGCACCCTTAATTAAACAATAATTCAACGCGACAGGGTTAGAATGTGATACCATAGATACCACAGATATAATAATACGTGAATCGCATAATATTCCCCTTCAGGGATATTGCTTTCGATTGTAAACGAAATAAATTCCTATTTAAATAATTGAAACCACAGTACTCTCGTACCTGCCATACAATAATTTAAATATTTCAATTACGCGAATAAATTAAGCTCTCGGCTCACGTAAGTCTATTACGAAAATTAAACCATGGTACACATCAGCATCAATTAAGTTCTCCGATCACACGTGCAATCTGTATAAACATAATATTCATTTCACTGAGGCAAGGTGCATAAATGAAATTCATGAAACGTAAAATAGGGAAATTGGAGCCGTGCAAAGTGAATTGCCAATTAAACTTAATACGTTCAATATTTATATGTTATCTACAAATCAATATCTGAAGTTATTAATTTTTCTAAACGATTTCGGGTTCCCCAAATAAAAGAGGAACAGCAGATTCCCTTCGAGAATAACTACAGTAATTAATTATTCGACAAAAATATCGTCTTTCTCAAACGAATAAAAATTTCTCAGTCGACTACTATATGAAACACTAAAATACAGACACATTTTATACGGTTGTAAACTGACCTCCGCCGTTCTTGTAACAGAGATACGGGAATCTCCACACATTTCCAAGCCCAACGGAGACGCTGATGCAGGAAAACAGAAAGTCGAGCTTATTGTCCCATCCGCCTCGTTCAGTATCTTCCTCTCTGTTCCCAACTTCCGTCACTTTCCCTTGCGGGGAGGAAACGGTCATCTTCGGGGCAGCTCTCGACGATTCCCTTCTTCTGTCCGAGGCAACCGACTTTGCCTTGAACTCTATAAAATTCTCATCCGGATCCACTTGGTCCTTCTCCTCTCCCCAGTAATACATTTTCTCCGCCATAATTTCTGGAATCACGCGAGAAATTTTCCCCTTTGACTTCTCGTGACCGTGAACGCGGTTCCACGCGCCATACCAATACCACGTAATCGATTATAATTAGGATGAAGTTACATAAAAGTGTCCTGCATGCGCGGGGCCATCTTGCAGGAGGATTGCACGCGATGCTTGAGGAACATCGCGAATTACGATGAATAATTGGACGATGGTTTAGCGTGGAAATTGCTTTAGTAAACTGTGTCCTGTAAGTTATTCTGTATAATTCGTGTGGTAAATTGATTAACTGTATAAAATTATAAGTAGAGGGAATAGATATGTTTAACATTCCGGGGTAAAATATATGTTTAAGTATATGTACATTCGTAGAATGTATTAATGTCCATGTAACTTTTATGTTGCGACTAGAATTTTGTCATTTTAATTTAATTAATCATTTGAATAAGTGGTGAATTTAATATCGAGAAAGTTTTTGACAAATTTCGGCATTTTTTAATCAATCATTCGGCGACTTTAGCGTTGAAAGGGATTCCCACAATGTTTCCTTTGTTTCTGAGTAAATCACGTCATGGAGACTTTTAAGTAGAACACAGGATTTCCGGGGCTCTCGTGTAATATTTTCACTGGCTTCTTTTACTTTGCTTTTATAAGTAGACAAGGGTATTAGTCGAGCTTTGCTTCTACATTTACAAAAGGCAGACGATGTCACGTCTGGTATCCACATTTGCAACGATGTCTCAGTAGCCCCATTGTATAATCGATTCGACTTTTTTGCATCAACGAAGGCAAAATCAATTTTCTGCAAAATAGACAATGGAAAAACGTTGAGAAAACCGCGACGTTTCTGTAAAAATGACCTCTAATGGATAGGGAGATCCCTATCTTTCAGCGTGAATTCTACGTTTGCTGTCGTGTGAATAAATAAAGACCACGATGCAATATTTATTAAGCAATTTTCGAAGAATTGTGAATCATACTTTCTGCGATAACAATTTACGTTTATTTGTGTGTCAGAATCGAGACAATGGATCTAATCGTTTCACCTGCATCGTATTATGACAGGTTTGCAGCAGTCGCGTATGTATGTGCATCAGAATGTAGGTAAGTACTATTGCACCATCTTATACAGAGCTTGCTAACATGCACGAGCAATTTAGTCCATCGCATTCTAGACTTTGTTATTTCGTTTGATTAATGTGGGACAATATTTTTTATGAAGATTTCGTCGACAGTCGATAATATTTGATTGAAATTCTTAAAAATAAGAATTAATTCAATTGAATTCGTTGTTTAAGCAACGAAGTATATTTATTTCAGTCGAAATAAAATAAATTGGAGTAAGATTAGGAAAGTGTCGCAATTAAATTGTCTCCTTTTCTCGTGTAGCTTGAAGGTAAACAATAATTATCGGGAGAACCCTAATTGACTGCCAAGCCGGCAGAGCTAATTTCATTTATTCATCGGCGTAATCGTGAGTATTTGTCGATTCGAAATATTTCGTGGAACTTCGTACCAGCAAGCAGAAAAACGTCATACTATAACAATAAATTTAATTACCGCCAAGCTGCTTACTGCACGATACTGTATCCTGGGTTTCGACGACATGCAACGCATGGATTTAATTCCTGTATTACTGTCACGCGTTTCTCATTAAAGTTTCTCATAACAATTTTTCTCATTAAATCAAAACGAACTTTCCTTTCTCTCTTTTTTTCTCTTTGCGTTTGTTTTCGGGATGCACGTGTGGTGTACTTTACTGGGTGGTAAAAGTAGTGTTAATAATTCTATTGTTAATAATCGTAGGAGAGAGACAAGATACAAAGAGTTTATAGAAGTTTAATAAATAAATTATTTTCTACTTTCATTATGGTACCATCTGCAGGACGATGATTATACATGGTACATGAAGGTTCGCTAATTTGATTACTGAAATAATATTTCTGCCACGTACCCTGAGTGGGCGTGTTCGCTTTAAATACCCCCAGGAAACTAATTACGTGCGAAATATCGTATTACGTTAAGTGCACAATTTACGTTAGAAGGCAATATTAATATAATAAAATAAGCGAAAACATGTTTCTCTGATTCTCTCGCGTAAAATATATTTCTCTAAAAATCCAGGGTACTCTAGTTATCAAAAATCGCATTATACATCAATCCCCCATTGAATATCAATCAAATTCAAAATACCTCCGCGAATAGAAAAATTCATCCGACCTAAACCAATGAAAAGAAAATCATTAAAAAATAACAACCACCTTAAATTACCTCGACAATTAACTACACCTTCTCAACTTACATTTGCGACCGCCCGCCCTGCGGATCAAAATTATTCCACCCAATTCGTCACCCACGATCCAACCCACCCTCGAATGAAAATAAGAGAGAAAGAAGATTCCAAAGAAGAAGAAGGAGGAACACTTGTTCCCCAAGCTAAAGTCGTGTGCTCAAACCCTCCACTACTTTCCGCCGTCGACCGACCCTGCTCACCCTTCGCCGATATTTCCGCGACGATTTCAAAGCATTATTTATAATCCGATCTCTCGTTGACGCTCGTGAAAAATCAAAAGAAAAGAGCCGGCTCTCGGTCAATGAAAAAGTCCCCTCCTTTGGTACGGTTCGTTCCCGCGTGATGCGCTACCCTGCTACCCTTATTATTGTGCAAACGATTCATGCACACGGCAACGGCACAGGGCCAGAACGAGAGAGACAGAGAGCACGTGTCCGCTTCCGCGTTCACGTGTGTATGCACCTGTTCGTCTGTGTTCGTGCACACGAGCACACAACTAACCCCTATCTCTCTCCCTCACCCCTCTCACTCTCTCTCTCTCTCTCTCTCTCTCTCTCTCTCTCTCTCTCTCTCACGTTCCTATGTTCGCGCAAACGTGCACACGTAACACACGTGTAGGTGCACGCACGCGCTTCCACCTCTGCTTGTATACAAATACGTACTCGTGCGCGCGCTACGGATGCTGAACGCAAAATCAATAGCAAGGACTTTTGTGGCACGTTTACGATGTGCACGTGGACCAGTGTTTTCTATCTTCTCCTTTTTTTAATCACGGGAAGCTTCCCGACAGAGAAACGGAACGAGCAGGACCGGGACGAGTAGTGAATATACTGGAATTAAGTAAATTGCTTCGAATAAGGGGTGAGGTGGTGGGGGGTATGAGAGGACGGTAGATTACTGACAATTCCGTTGGAAATAATAATAACAATAATAATAACAATAGCTTCTATTAAAGAGTAAAAATTCGAGCTCGTCGATTCGCCGGAAGAATATTCCTGAAATCGATATTCGTGTTCATCTTACCGACTTTGGATCCCAAATACGGCGAGCGCCTTCGATCACAGGTCCCTCAGAAACGAAAACTGGCGAGTTTCTCGTGAAACTGGATTCTTGTTTACACCAACAAGACGAGTCCCCCGGTTCTGTTGCTCCTGCGCTTCCGGAGAACTGCGTAGACCCGGGCAACGGCGTCCACGGAGAATAACAATAATTCGTTCACGCCCGATCTCCCAAGCGTCGTTGCACCACAGACTCCTTGTTATCTTCTTGCCCGATTGTTCAATTGTTTCCAGGGGTACGGTTCGCGATCGTTATCAGTCGAGATGGATCGTATACGATACTGGCGACACAATTAACGCACTTCCGGCCCGAAATTTGCCTTTATTGCGTGTCGAATGAACGTTGCGCCTCGCGTCGACCTACCCTACGAGGGATGTCGTTACAGAATAATGTTTCCCCGCGAGGCGAGGAGCGTTACGCTTTTCGGGGCGCGTGCGCAGCAGCTGGCAACCCCCTCCAGAGGAGTGGAACGATGTTGCCCCGGGGTTGAACCTTCGGGACTCTCTGCTTCGATAAATAATTGAAAGGGTGACAGAAACGTTGGATGATGTAGGTTCAACGAGGCTGCGTTTGAGCCTCTCGTTGCGTAGGACGTGTATGCACGTCTTCGGATATTTAGCAGTCCTTTGGTAAAAATTTATGGAAACGTTCTCCGCAACGGTGTATCGTTATTTAATTCTCTTTGCGTAAATTATACCTGGGTGATCGAACAGAGTATCTAAGTGTTCGTAGATATAGCTCTTTGATGATAAGAAAATCTGTACTGTTGCGGCGCATCGGGGATGCATTTCTATTTTCGATGGTAACGTAGCGAAAGGGTTGACGTGACTGGAATTACGCGTGAGAATGGTTCCTTTGCCTCTTCTTACGCATCGATCGTTTTGAATTAAACGAAAGAAACGCGACGAGGTGTCGCGTGGGCGGTCTACGCGAGAGGACTTTTACTTCGTCAGCTAAGAAGGGAAACACACGTTTTAGTGGGGTTGGCATTGGTTGAAGGGTGTATAGGTTCAAGGTCGCGGTGGTCCCTTCCGACGAAGGGATGGTAAAGATTAGAGCTGTGAACGCGGAGGGGTTGGCTCCAGTGAATTGGATTACCGAATGAATTAGGACGTTGGATACTGTGGAAGGGATGAAATTAACCCTTTGGTTATGATCTTCTTGATGTGTGGATTTGGTTAATTTACACTTGAATTTTTTTATTGATAGTGGCGAAATGTGATTGGGAAAAATTGGGTTATAATATTTTTTTAGAATATTAGGTCTACAGGAGAGTTCTGTCCGATAATGTCATCTCAAGTTTCAACATATGGACCGTTTATTTTGACAGTGGTGTAAGTCCATTCTTTTTTTGTTTTTTTTTACTAGTTATAAATGAAAAGTTTACACTAAGTTTATCACAAATTATGTGATATCTCATTTTTTGTAAAAAATGGACTTACACCACTTTCAAAATAAACGGTCCATATATAACTTTTTACCATTGTATTTCTACATATGTGCTTTTCTAAGTTACATTAGTAACGATGGAAATTATATTGTTCAGTAAATATTAATGGGTGATTTTCTTTGAATTTAAAAACGGACAGAACTTTCCGTCAAATCAAATTCTCACAATAAGAATCGCATAAGAAAGTCTTCCTCCTACTGATTGATCTCGCATAATCAAAATTTTGTATATAAATGTGTCTACTGGAAAGTTCTGTCCGTTTTTGAATTGAAAGAAAATAATATATTTATTAATATGTACTGAACAATATAATTTCCATCGTTACTAATGTAATTTAGAGGAGCACGCACTTAGAAGTACAATGTTAAAAAGAGCCAGCCATAGGAATGGTGAAACTTGAGGTGACATTATCGGACAGAACTTTCCTGCAGACCTAATATTTCTTATAAAAATTGAGTATGACATGTTTCGATTACATTTGCTACATTTCTACGTCGCTAGTAAAACGATTCTTTCATATCGATTATTTGAAGGGAAGAGGGGAATGTGGTTGAAAAGAATTATATTTAAAAAAAAAATATAATTTATAAGCTTAGCTACAATGTGTAAGATACAATACAAAAGTCTCCACAATTTCATACTTATATTACTCTATCTGTATCGCTTTGGGCGCAGGCAATTTCTGGCGGATTTAAAATTCCCCCCCGTTCCTCGTGACACTCCACTCCGATAAAAGATCTTCTATTGTATTTCCCCCCCCCCCCCCTATCTGAATCAAGAAACGTTCGTCCACGCCATTCCTCGAACACTTTTAATACAGTTATTCTCCACGCATCAATTTCTCTCACGTATTTCCAAGTACCTCCGACGATGGCCCTAGAAACTGTACCCAACCCTGTCCGCCAATTTATACGTACACTCCAAACTAGGTCGCCCTGTATACTATTCTAAAAGCAGAATCACAGCGCGATTCAGACGTTTCGCTCGCGAAAAATCGCGAATCGGCCGTGCCGCGTTCGACACGCGAACTTTTCACAAATCCACCCCTTTGTTCGTCACGCCTACGCCTTAATAGCCGCGGGCACGAGCAGAGCCCCTTCGTTTTCGCCAGAGGAATCAATGTCACCGTTCGAACTTCCATCGCAGCGCAGCGTGACCCAGAAGAATCGATCGATCGAAATATTGTCCGCGCCAAGTCGGAATTAATTTACCAATAGCTATCTCATCCTATAGATATCAGCGTGCATCCTCCGAGCGTGCGTATCAAGTAAAACTCTCTTCGGTGTCTTCAACACCCGGTCGATTGGTCGCTCGAATTGCTCGGTATCACCGTGTGGCAACCGCGTTTGTAACGCAACTGCCGGGGCGATAAATCGTCGGAGTGGTGGATATCGTTGACCACGGCCACCGTGTGCATCGACTTCATCGAACCCTTCCTTTGACCGTCCCTGAAGCCGGTGAAATTCGGTTTCGGCATCCAGTTGGTGCCGTACGATATGGGTCGAACCTCCCGTTGAGATTTATTGGTCACGTCGCTGGAGATTTCAGATCGGCACTCGTCGCAGATGGAACTTGCTTCGCTGTCGTTCACTGGCTCGTTGTTTTTGATTTCGACTACTAAGGGCTCCTCTTGCGGCCAGTATGGTTGTATTATGGATGTCAAAATTCTGAGTGTAGAAATGGGACAGGGTTATGTATTTGTTTTATTTTTTTTTGGGCGACTTGCACGCATTTATGGAAACAGCGTTTGGCATAATGACCTGTTAAAATACGAATTTATGAGAGACTTGATTTGTACGAGTCCTTGCTTAGCTTTGGCGAAAGATTCCAGGACAAAGTTCCGTACTCGATTCGTGGAAACAGAGCAGGCTAGAGCAGTTGTAGCGACAGACATTGATACGAGCCAACTGATAAGCGCAGCTGACATTGCCGGGGGTTGCAAGGGTTGGGGATAGTAGGAAGACCAGACTCGTTGCCACCATTGGTAAGGGGAATCGGGATATTCAGATTCCTGTAGGGAGAAAAGATTTTTCTGTGCGAAATTAATTTTTAAGGAAGAATTGTTGGCAATTTTTGTTAGGCTACACGACAACGAGACGGTGATAAAAATAAAACATTGGGATAAAAGTGACAATAAATTCCATGAAACGGAAATAGAAAAGGTTGCCAAAGACGTGGATCGTGATGGCAGAAAATAATGAACGCAGTTCATTTAATATTTAATAAATAGGACACATTCCGGGTTTGTTATGGAAACGATGTTGCTTATAAAATAATTTGTACATCAAAGGGAACAATTAACGCGGCAATTAAAATCATCAAAACTGCCGTGTTTCACGCGATATCGTAATCGTATCCCAAAGGGAATCAACGCAACAAGTTTCATTGAACTCGAAATATACGCCCGCACGCGACGCGTACTCTACGTTTGAAATATATTTTCTATTCTTGCAAAGGGTTAAATACAAGGAGTTAAAAAAACCAACTCAATAAAGTAGAATAATCTCCTTCCACTCACGTAACTCCACGCTGTCCACACGCAGCAATACAGCAATCTCTGCAACATCAGCCACATCCAAAGTACGGCGATGCCAACGACCCAACTGACCAGCAGCTTCAAAGGCGAACACACTTACCGTTACCCCTAATTCAATCCATGGCAAACGTCAATCTAGAGCCCCCGGCGATCGAGTTAGGACCACATGCGAATATTTCACTTTTCTAGCTGTGACGCTGTTACACGAACGACAAATTCTTCTTAGCCGGCCAAATTATTATTATTAAATACAGACGCGACGTATTTTCGTGTTGGGATTTATTTTATCAAAGCGTGTTTCTCGTACAATAAATACTATGATTATTATTATTATTACTACTGTGCAATTCCATTCTCGTGGTCAGGAAATTTAGATGCCTCGAATACTATCAATCCTTGCGTGGGCAACCAAAGAAGTCAATAAGTTTGAAGCTTGGTTGCTGAAAATATTTTGCATAAATTTTTTTCGCGAAAGGTGAATCGACGTAACAGTGTCCAAAGAGTGGCTCTGCAATATCTTGTCAAAAACAGCAATTATTAAAGGAAATTTAGAAACGGGTAGCCGGTTGCCAACTCAAGTGTTGAGAATGTCTGCTCGTCACCTGTCACCGGACTTGGACACCAAAGTTCTAGGTACTTCACAAAATAATGAGGACACGCGGAATACAGTGACGAAGTGTACATACGCGAAGCAAACAACCAACGAACGAAACACAAGATATTAACGCGTGTGTGGTGTTTAAGATTCGGAATATTAACAAACGTCACTGTTACTGTTCGTTCAGTTCCCTCGAATTCACCGAGAGCAAAAGGAACGCCGCAAAAATTTTGCATGGTCCTAACTCGATGCCCAGGTGCTGGAATACCTGCAGGCCCCTGTACAGAAACGTGGAGGCCATCGCATGGGCCAATCCGTTGCAGGACGGTGGATTTTTCCACAAAATGATCGCCATCGACGTTAAGATCAGAAAGGATGGCAGTGTGTGTATGAAGTCCGGTCCAACGGCGACTTTCGCATACTCTCGGAACACCTTGTGCTGTAGGAAGAGGACTTCGTGCGGCACAGAGAGCAGAGTGACGATCTGCGAATCCAGAGCAGTCAGACAGGTCATAGCGGCGAGGCTGTGCACCAGCCTGATTATTCTATTACGACAGCATCCAGATAGCGCAGTAACGATGGTTAGAGTTCATGACTTGTGGAACGTGACGTTGCAGTTGAAATGAACCGCGGTGTCGGCGTTTCGTTGTTTTTATTCGAGCTTTCTCGTCGATTCGACATTTCGACGACGACGATCGAGATTTCCATGGCCGAGGGAAAATAGGGCGACAGGTGAATGCGGTTCTTGAGATCGTGGAGAGATATTGCGGTCTTGCGGGGAGTTTAATTGGAGGAAGATAATTTGAAAATTGTGAAATGGTGAAAGTGGTTTTAGATGTAGCTCGAATTTGAGGTAATGAAGTAATACAGGGACGAGTATAAGTATGGCAGGATTTGTGAATTAGGTAAAAAATTTAACGTAGATATGGGTTTTAATTTTTTTTTTTTAGCAATGGTACAGTTTTCTAAAATACGTTTTCTAAAAGTGGTTACTTCCTTTTTACTAAATATCGAACGAATGTGAAATTAGAAAAGCTTGTATACACAGGTGCGTCAATAAATAACGCAATGCAAAAATAATGCAATCCAATATAACATTCGAAATGATATTTATTCAATTACATAAGTTGACAAAAAAATGTTAACCGAGAGAACGATGCGGGCTCGATTATTTTATCAATTGAATGTAAAAGTAAATAAAAGTGGAATAAGCTACAAAGTCTGTGACTTAGTCTGTATGCTTTCAGTCTCTACGCAACTATTTACAATTATATACACGCCAGATACAATTATTATTACGGGAACTAACAGTCTATATGAGGAAGTAATCGGGTCCAACGAAGGATCCACACTTGGGGAAGTCCTGTGGACCAACCGCCATATCACTCGCCTCGCCAACCTGAAGGATCACATCTAAACCACGCGTCCAATCAGTGGCGTGCTCGTCCCGAAGCATCCAGTAACCTGAACAATTTCATTCGTTTAGAATGCATTTGCAATGACAGAGTCGAGAGGCAAATAAAGTAATAAAGAAAGATGAAACGAAATTGCCAGCTAATAAGGAAAAGGTCGACTTGTTTTAAAAACGGGAAATTTTATTCGTAAATACCTGGATTATCCGCTTTAAACCGAATGGCAACCGCGCCGAATTTCGGTACGACGACAGTGTCTTTGGCCACGGTGCAGTCCAAATTCCTGGGGAACAGTTGACCCTTGTTGTCCAGATTTTTCAATTCCTCCAGAGGCACGCTGCGACCGAATTTTCTAGCGCCTACCACGTAAAAACTGTACCCGTGCAGGTGGTAAACCAAATCGTCCAGGCCACCTTAAAAAGGGAAGGAAATAAAATAAAATATTGATCTGGAATTTATTTTCCCCAATTGAGGTCCTATGGCATAAAAATTCCATAGTCTTGAAAATTATTTGTCAATTTAAACGCAACTGGTTCGGCCATTATCATCTGAATATTTTTCTTCTTATTTTACCAATGCAGTCTTTTTCCATTTTAATTTTGTACAGTCCAGTTCGATGTTTGATTTCTTACGAACTTCTACATTATTTCTTAGATAATATATCGAGTGTCTGGTGTATTCCGTTTCCTGGTAGGAACAATTCCAGCAGATGGATTAAAGTAGCGATCAATATTTCCAGCCTCCGCTGGTTACAAAAATATAGATCACAGTTCTTAAGTCAAGGCTATCCTATTGTGTGTATGTAATTATATACAATAATGCAATGGTTTAATCAGTTAATCAGAATTCCCAAATTCGTCATTCTTCTGAAAAAGTATTTAAAATGAAACTCACTATCAGATTGCCTTTCAACGAAATTTTGAAATTATAAAGAAAATTCTGTTAACTATGTATCACGTTCGGTGAGAATAATTTTTATTCAAATAATTAATCAATTTCAATAATGATAAATCTGTCGACGAACAAAGATTCGTCAGAGACGTCTGAATCGTCGATCACTTATGCTTTGACGATTATTACGTGTTTGCAATGACGATAATTGAAAATCTAATTTCTCGTTTCATTTCATCACGAACGAAGCCACACGAGGTTACACATATGAGGTATCTTAAGGCAGACGAGCTAAGATGTCAGTTTGGTAAATGTTAATTTAGCCTGTGGGGTTTTATAAGATATTGTGGACAGTATTATAATAAATGCGTGGGTTTGTGCTTATTTTTTTAATTCGGTAGTTTCTGAATGTTTCTTTTAGTATTTATTTAGTGGATAATGAATGCCAAGTGATTAGTAACCCAAGGCTAATGTCGAAAAGAGGCAACGATTGCATTTATAGATTTTACTTATTGCTTCATCCTTGTGATTCAATATTACTTTGCGAAGAAATGAAAATCGAATATATTGCACCATTGTGTTGTGCCCATAATAGTTTCATTTAGATTCTAATCCAATTAATACAAAATTATCGTTTCATTAATTATCAGACCTTGACATATGAAAAATCAATAACAAGTTCCTCTATGTATGTATTCACAGTTTAATTCACAAAAGCAAGCTCTGTGTTAGCTATAATTGATCAATATTACGCAACATTTAAAAAATAGAAAAGAGTATATACCATCGATTTTCTGTAGTGGATTAATAATTTGTATTAATTAGTATTCACTTATATTAATAATCAATTAATAATTTAGAAAAAACAAAGAGTCCCAAGGTCTATTATGATTGAAAATAAAATTCAGGCAGAAAGTGCATTAAATATTTTACCCTATCTGTACATTTCAATCGAAGACCATTCTATCATCTATAATTTAACGAATATTAAATTGAAAGTTCATTACCTTGATCGAAGAGAATGATCTCGACAGTTGCTCCAAGAGGTATATGTCTCACATGAACACACTCGCAAACATCTGTATCGGCACCATCACCGCGAAGACATCGTCGCGACGACGACAACGACGACGACAACGACGACGACGACGTGGTTTCGTTGTTTTCGTTACGAGAGTCGTCATCGTCCGAATTGGAAGAGCACAAAGTTTCTTCGGACACGTCTGTGCCCTGAGTCAACAATGGGGATGATGGATAAGTGAAAGTGACGTTATTCACGTTAAAAACTTTCATCTCTACCCCACTGTTCCCTGAAACAAAAAAGAACAAACGTTTCTGCCTATGTTTTTGTTGTCGTTGCAATAACTTCATAGAATAATTCAAATATTGCTGGGTAAAATATTATAAAATTTATTTCCTTGTTCCTTTAAAGAAGAATAGGAAGCATATTCGTTGTTTCACTTGGAAATTAATTTTCAAATATATTCTGTTCGGTAATTTTGATTAAGGTTACAATATACAGTACGGTTGCTTAAGGTGCAATATTTTCTTTCTGTGATTTACGAAACTTTTCTAAATGCAAATATTGAGTTAATTACTTCAGGTCGCTCACTTTTCGATTCTTTCGTCATCGTATGAAAAAGGCTAATTAACGCAAATGTCTCTGTTAGTAATTACAACTTTCTAATCGATCTTATCGCAACTGTACAATCTATATCTGGTAATCCTTGTTTTAATAACGGTAATACTAGGGAACGGAACGCTGTGGCGAAAGTGAAATAAGATGGGCAGAGCCGGACATAAATGCTGGGCGTTAAGTAGTCGTGGACGTTGAAAGACAGACGGGCCGTAATGAATCGCGATTGACTGTCCTCGTTCTTACATAATTTCGATGATATTAACTTTCCTCTGCTTCTCATATTATCCTTGTTTTCTAAATAATCAAATAAAAAGGTAACGCTCTTGCAATTAGAACGAGATTTGGAGAAACTGAGGAAACTAGTGTTGGTTTCAAATATTCCAAAGAACATATACAAATACAAAGCGTTAAAAAATTGCACGTCAATAACCGATTTGTGTTTAATGAAAATTATCACTTACCTACGATGTCGTTCGTCTGTAGCTTGTAATTGATAGGCAAACGTATCGTGACGTCAGTTTTTGGTTTCGTCAAAGCAGCTGGTAGTTTCTTCAATCCATGCACTTCCGTCATGCATAGACTATCGAAATTCCCACATTTCTCCGCTGGATTGGTGGTCATCGCCAAACGACCCGACATTTCCTCAACTTCCGGTTGATCAGTGGCTTCCGTCGCGGACAGTAGATCCTCTGTCGAGCTTCCTTTGTAATTCAAGATCGCGGCACCGTTTATAGAGTTTGTTCCACATTCTTTGGATGTGTGCACGTTCATCCAATAGGGAGCCACGCGTTTGTTTGCCTTCAGGATAAAATCAGCCCTTTCCCCTGAAAACAAACCGCATTATATTTATTTAACTGGTGATTAGTAATAGTTTATTCTTCTAGTTGTATTAGAATATTCAATATTACTAATGATAAGAGAAAGTTTGGATTCATATTCCGTTTTGTTTTTAAGTCACATAATTCTAAGATATATGTGATACAAAATCTAACGATTCATCGATTCGTATTTAATATTACAGAAACGATTATTTAGTCAAGTTTATTTCCATATCCTCTATCTTGGATGCGATGTTAAATTTTCAACTCGCAATTATTACCCAGTCAGAAAATCTGTACAACATGAACCGCCCAGTGATCTCTTACTTTTCGCCAGCGGGGTACATAAATGTCTAATACTGTTACTTTGAAAGTAAATCCCAGTACGCTCTCTATCCCCTTCGAAAAACAGAATGCCGTCGCGCATGCTTCCTCTTTCCATGTTCTTTTTAGTCGCTACCTGGTTACAACACCTAAACTTGCTCGAAAAGCATGATGGAATAAAACGTCTGCTATCTATCTGTGTCGCGCTGCCAAGTTCGATCAGAAAATTTCTCCGTCGTATCGGCCTACATTACGTTAATCGTACACGTGCCAGCACAAACCTTTCGCCAAAGTAATCGATGTAACTTGTCGTGGTTCCACCGGATGACCATCCAGGGCAATCAGAAGAAGAGGGTGAGCATTCACAGAGATCGTTATTGGACAGGATCCAGCACCGCCAGCGTTCGCGACTCGAAATCTGTGACGTCGTCCAGGGATAACAGTGAAGTTCGTCAATGGAACATTTGGCCCGTTCGGTTGACGTCCTTTGCCGTTCACCAAGAGGATCGCCGGTTTCGCGTGGCCCTCCGTGAACGTCATTTCCATGGAATGTTGCCATTGGCTAATTAGTATTACATGATTTGGATCGTCGATATCGTAAAGGCCCCGATGTGGATCCCTTATGTCTGCTTGTTTGACGATTAACGCACCGAAAATTCCATTGGTGACGTCAGCTCCTGTATGTTTCGGAAATTTCTTCAGTTTTGTTAATTTTGCAAATTTGTTATTTTCGTAAATTTCGTTTTATTAATATTGATAAATTGTTGCGTTTCGATTTCTACTGAGATGCATTGAATTTATATTTTAAGGAAGGGTTTTCAATTCAATCACTTATAGACTGTCTTAACGAAGAATCTAGGTGTTTTTGTTTTTCAGTATCGTTAATAATACTAAGGATAACGTCGATGATAATCATTTTCCGACGGTCACTCGCTCGAGGACTGTTTGCAACTAAATTTTACCAGCCACTCTAAGCAACTAGCTCTCGTGTATCTAAGAAAGCACGGACAGATAGGAAAAAGGAACTAACAGAAAAGTTATGATGCCTGGAGAAAACATGCGATGAAATTTCGCGTAGAAACTTCGAATAAAAACACTCGCAACCAGTCCTTCCATCTAGTCGGTAGCTCTAGCGTTAATGATTGCAGTTGAACGATGTTAGTTGGATCAATTTATCAATACATAAACTAGCAGAAGAGCAGAGAAAAGGCGACGAGAGAATGACACTTGAAATAACAGAAATTTCACCAATCTATTTCTGCGTACGTTGATTGATAGTAAAACTTGGAATAACGGCTGTAACTGTGTCATTAAAAAATATGACTTACCAGCGTGAGCGTGCCACAAATGAGTGCCAGCTGCAGAGGCACGGAATTTGTACTGGAACGTGGTGTAACTCGGTATTGGACACTGAGTGACCAAAGGAGCACCGTCCATAAACGGCGTCTCGATCTGAGACTGGCCACGCCAATGCATCGCGGCAGGTTTACCGGGAAGTCGATTAATCACGTCGACCACCAGGATGTCGTTTTCGCAAACCTGAAAGACCAAACACTCTGGCTGACGATAGTTTAATTGCACATACAGATCCTGCTCGTTATCTTTGGCTTTCTTTTGCCCGTTCAGAGGAGTTCTCTGTTAGGACGCTTATCTAAGTTCTGCTCGCATGACGCGGCAAAGTGTGCAGGGTGTAAGAAAAATCACACGTCACGGGTATAACAAATCGATTTTGCGCTTTTGACTCGATGGAAGTAAATGTAAGGAAATTTATTTTATTTACTATAGATTTCATTTATTATAAGATTTGTTCACTAAACTTGTTAGTTCGACGGACTAGCGTTGCTTTGCCTATGCAATTCGAGTTGAAATGTGTAGAATATGTATGTATATGGATGGAAGATATTGAAGCAAAGTTAATTATTACCAGCGCGTTATTATTATAATTCGTTTACGTGCTAGAAGAAATCGTAATTCTTATTTCGAGACGATTGTAGACGAGGCGAGAGTGATGGCATGAAAATATAATAATAAAACTATTAAGAAGATAAGAATAAAAACCGTGCGACCTCGGCCTGGTCCATTTCGAAATTGAAAGACCTTGACCGCGCGGCAGACCAGGTCCGGTTCTTGTCTCACGCACCTTGAACAGTGTCCAAACTGGATTCCTCAACCCAGAGATAATCTTACGCGAAGAATCGCCTCTCTGGGCGTGGACCAAACGGAATGATTCAACCTCACCACGCTCCCTATCCAGATCTCTTAATTTCATAATTTCACCCCGCCAAATAATTATCCAACTAACTACTCGCTACCTCGGAACTGGTCCTAACCGAATCTTCGCCGCCTCCGAATAGTTCGAAGCAAGTTCCAAAACTACCCGAGTTATTCCAAACGCGTTCCAAGACCTTGGGATAACCGAGCCGGGGTCTATATTTCTCGGCTTTTGACAGACTTTGGGGTGGCCTGAAACGCGCGCCAAGACCCGAGGACGATCCAGGCCAAGGTCTCCCTATATCGTGATAATTCAGACCAATATCACTCCACCTTAACGTACTTCCGATTGTATCCTTCAACCCCTAAATGATCCGGATCCTGTCTCGCATCCCTGGAACAGCCCAGGGCCGTTCTTTCGAACCGAATGTGCTCCCCAAAATGTATACACGCTGTGGTAGTACCTGAATAGTCGGTCCTGGCATCCGACGATTCGACGTCAGGATCCTGCGTCGTTGTCCATCCGCGGATATGCAATGATCGGCGGAACATGCAGTCTCATTTTGCGGACAGTCACCGCACGATCTACGCAGGATAATATAAGTAAGAAAAAGGATCATTTGTTAGCAGGATGACGGTGGAAGGGTGAGTGTGCAATAGGATAATGCGGCGTGACGTGGCTCGCAGGACTTCCGCATTTCGGTGCTCGCGAAATTGCATAACGGCCGTTGCAACGGGCAACTAGACTGATGACTTCGATGGAATGAACTGAACGCGAGCATCCTTGCCGATTTGATGCTACGAAGTGTACCGTGAACTTCGATACGTAACGATGACGAAGAGTCCTGTGTATTTGTTAATTGTATTTTTGTGGTTGGAACGATTGGGTGATTTATTTCTGGGGATGAATTATGTTGGTTTGCCTTTTTTATTGGTGGATTGTTATTAGATTAATGCATTGCTGATCGGCCATGAGTATATTCGTGTTAGCGTATGCATTAGTTCATGCAATTATAATCGGGAGATAGAAAAATAATTTTCATGAGGCGGATATATTTAGATGAGCTCTTAGTATTTTTATAATTATCGTTTGCTGGTGTCAATAAAATTACATACTGTTCATGTTACATGAGGATTGTTTCATTTTTTTTTAAAGAAATATCGATATTGCCAGAAGTATTACCACTTGTATGTACATGAATGGGCACATTAAGGATGATAGACAAAAGATAGAAATCGTATAATTTCTTGTGTATACGTATGTGTTACCACATCCTTCGTTCAAGTAGCGCAGTAGAACTATCGTAATATGAACAGTGAGTCAGTAGTAAAAAAGGAAAGTAAACGTATAAAGCACGGTTTACATTACGGACAGTTACGGGTAACGAACATTAAAGTTAGGTAATGATCTTACTTGCTGAGCGACTGGAACACTTCCAGAGTGAGCTTCACTCGACAAATCATTGGCCAGTCCAAATGATGGCATGGTCTGTCGCAGGAGAGAAATATTTGTTCTACAAGCAACAAACACACAACATAATTAAACGCATTAATACCAACGAAACAAATCGATTTACTACTATTCAAAACACTTCAAATTGCATCGAAATTGTGTTCAATTCAAGGCCGTAAAATATTTCCCAATTTCTAAAACTCTCTCAAATGAACAAATAAATGATAATAATAATATATCGTGCACATAATTCTCTTGAACGATACAGAATTCTCTACAGGAACACGATCCACGATATTCCTCTCGAATGTCACAGAGACAGCAAATATTTTCAGCAATTTTCATTAAGCAATAAATACTCGACGAAAATTCTACTCGATATCGGCAAAGTTCTTTAAACTCCGCTCACAACGAAATAAAAAAAAAAGAAAAAAAAAGATAAGCAAGAAAAATATAATTTCAACTCTTCCTCGCATTATTTTATCCACAATGTCACGTGAAACGTGAACTTACTGGGCCGATAATTGTTCACGTGCAAAAACGTGGCCGCGGCCGCGATCATGAAGACGACCACGAGAAATCGTAGACCGTAGGTGGCCAGCGTCATCGTGTAGTCCGTACTCTTCGAGGTTTTCATCGTCTACCCGGCTTGTTATGCAACGATAACAGTAGGTGACTGCATTCTCCGCGTGATCATTTAACTCAGAAAGTCTCCGAAGCAACCGACAGTTGCTTAGACCTCCGAGAATGGCGGTCGAGTCCGTTCTGGTTACGGCGTGCGGAAGAAAATGATTAAGAAGAAAAAAAGAAAGAAAAGATAGATAGGAATGAGAGGTGAAACTGATGGACAGAGAATGGAAGGCAAGTGCGATGTTGAAGAGCAAAGTCGCGGTAGATTGATTTATCGGGGCGGTGATCCCTTGAAGGCGACGGAAGGATGACGGTAAACCGATAGTCAGCCACGAAATTCTGAAGTCAGCGAGTGAAGGGAATTCTGCGGGGAAGAAAATAGTAAAGCGAAAGGAATTCTGGTGAAGATGATAACCCATAACTGTCTGGCAGCGAACGCTTGGCTAAGCAAATATTTGAGCGTATAATTTGTATACGAAAGCGGTGCAATATTGTTTTCAACTCTAATCCCTCGTTGCTACAAATATTTTCAAGGAGATAAGACTGCAGTGTAAGAAAATTTTGTTGCACATCCTTGTAGAACGAAAATCTGTACTTCACAGAAAGATTATCCGATTAGTTAATTACGTACAAGTTGAGTGCTACGTTTTCGTCGTCACTATTAAATCACTCTTAAAGAATCAGCAGTGCCTGCCAAGGTGAAACGAATTTTTCACCGAGAAAAGGGTATAGCATTTCTGAGTAATCACCAGGTAGATGATGTAATTTAATGAGTTTTTCCCATGGCCACGACGCTATCACGGACGAAAGCACAAAGAGACGTTGAATAATGTCTTGGGGAGATGCATCAGGGCCGTCTAATCGCATTTCTACCCCCGATTGGACCGTCTTATGGTTCATTAACATTACGTAAAAACTTGTATAACCTTCGCATGCTACACCCCCCTAGCGTGATTCGATCATGTGTCTGGGACAGAGTTGGGTCTGCCCTCAACGTCGCCGGTCATCTACGTAATTAGCATTTAATTGAAACTGCTGCGCGGTATGCACACAACGGTCACAATTAAGATTGGATTTAAAAAAGAAAGCTGAACAGTAGAATACACGAAGTTTGAAATAGAAAATAATCAAACAGCCGTGGCATTCTATCCACAATGATCCATGAAAGCAATTAATGAGTACTCACAATAGGCGGGCTAAGATATATTCAAATTTTTGCTAGCATTTCTGCGAATGATGTTTGATATTCTCTGTAGGTTCGTCTGTCTACAGCGACAGGTGTTTGAAATGCAAACGAGTTCCTGAAGAACGGTGAAACAAAATTAAACTCGTGTAACTGACCACGGGCTATCCAGTTAAGGTTAACTTAATGGCCTCCTCACTATTGCCGAACTGGCGAATACTATTAGCTGAACACATACTACTTAACTAGCGGTCAATTTCTTGTCTTTGTTTCAACCGCGCCACTAATAAGAGAAGGATCCATAGTCGTGTCATCTACGTTTGCTTTCGATTGCAATATTTTTCTTTAATTTAAAAACTTTAAATAGAAATCAAAACTGACAAGACCTGGCGCACTCGTTGAATGTTCACAAGATTCCAAAGTTGCGAATTGAAAGGTTTTTAACAGAAATGTTATGCTAACGCAAAAAGAAAATTGGGTTACCTATATTGATTAGAAGACAATGATAAGGACTAACTGAATTTCATTTGGAGAAGAACGGGATGATTTCAATACGAAGGAAGCTTAGTGATGATTAAGTGATAGTATGATTAGACAGAGCCCTGTTATCGAACCTGAACCCGGTACACGTGAACTCGTGAACAACGTTACACCTTCTCGCGAAGAACTGAGCGACCGAATTTTCGTAGCTAGAACCAAACGTGGTCCTCTCTCTTTCTTTCCCTTTCCCTTTCTCTTTTTGCTTCTTTGCTCACGCGACCTGGTACACCTTGGAGATCGGTCATCGAAAGTCTTTTTTGCCGGCAAGGGAACACGAAATGAAATCGACCGAATTCCACTTCATTTCCAACGACACTAGTTTTTCTACTGTGGCGATCGTGTAAATGGTTTCGTTCCCTTTTCTTTTTGCGATTGCTTAAGCGATTGGCTGTGTATTTGGGTGATTGATGAATGAAATTGGAGAGGGATTACGGTTTTATAACAGCTGCGATAGAATCTTCTTCTGTTTTTTCCTTTCTTTTGTGAAGGATATAAAAATTGAATTGTTGGTTTAATTATTGGTATTGTTATAGCCTACAATTGTTGAGCTATTACTGCAATTACTATTACTTAGCGTCATCGGTGGCGATTTTTTTGATGGAAAAATTAGGAAGGAATATTTTGTTGTGAAATATTTCATCGCGTTCATTTGTTGCACGGCCCGATATAAAATGCAATAATTGTTTTGTTCCTTTTCTCATAGACAGAATTGAAATTTAAATTAAGAATGGATATTACTTTTATTCTGAATCTTTAGTTGCTATCAATTTAACTTCGTGCCTCACTAGCGAATTACACTTATCACATACAATTCAGTATGCCGCAGTGAATTTTATGATCAATTATTAAATTCGTCTTTCACCTGGCAACAAAGTTCTAACAGGCCCCCCCCCCCCCGAACGATTCAGTTCCATACAATAATTGAATGAAAGTCTGCGGCTAATTAGGTAACAATAGCAGCAATCGAAACTAGCGCAGCAATTACCGATTGTGAGTTTTACTTAAACAAGTCTGGCAGTATTTGGTTCGCTTCACGCGTGTCGATTACGTCTTGCGTAACATTAGCTCCATTTTGCAAACAAAGTAAAATATTGAAATTGAATTACATTCACAATTGCAATTCTTCTAGACCGTGAATAATTCAGTTGCGGCAGTTGAATTATTCAAACATTTCTGGCTTTTCATAACCATAATTCTGTATTTAAACCTCTCGGCTACCGGAAAACTTTCCACGCGGCGGTGTCTCCGTACAGCAATGTTCAACGGGGACTGCACATAAACATTATAGCAGCTTTTCACTGTGAAACTGCATTAAAATACAATTACCGATGAATAAATTATCATTTTCTCGTGCATTTTCATTTGAAGAATTTGAAAGAAATATAATAAGATAATATGAACACGTTGAAAGATAATGTACGCGAAAGCTACGATGGAAAGCCTCTATGGCGCACAGTAGCTAAAAGAATTTCGTATCAATTCTCAATTTCGAATTACACAAAACATTTATACTGTATTCCAAAAGTTCTTCAGTCCGCGTTCCACAACTAAGACGCAACCACAAGCATTCCTTCGATTTAAAAAAAGTGTCGTTGCACCTGCATCTAAATAGATTAATACTGAAAAACTGATTTCACCTTCGTTAATTTTCAACTCTGTGTGCAAAGATAAACAGGGGCCAACTAAGAATTCGAAAAGCTGTCTTTAAACCGCAAGTTCACTTTCGCCGTTTGCAGGTGTAATAGAAACTCCATCGCCCCCTAACAATTAATTCCAACGCCGAGCCATGCGATGAAACGCGATGAAAGCTACAAAGAAAAGAAGCGTTGCGAAGTAATAATTCCAGCGACGAAGGTGAACGTAAAAATCACCAAGCGGCACCAAAACAGTTTAAAAAAAAACAAAAAACGGAAGAAGAGGAAAAGTGGCAGACAATAGTTTCACTTCACGAGTACCATTTAACAGGGGGAACTCGGAACAAAAGAGGAAGGACGACACTGTCGCGGTTTCCGTGGACAAACTGATGAGCAGCCAACAGTTTTGGCCGAAATTTCGTTGCCAGAACTGGAGGTAACACTTTCCCCTCTCTATCTAACCATCCCTCCTACGATATCTCGTAGAATCTCGTCTGCTGCATTTCGGACGCTTCCGTTTTCCCAATTTTTCCTTCTTCGTTCGTCGACGATGAACGACAGGTTTCGATGATGAGACTGAGGTAAAAGATGATCTCTCTCTCTCTTTCTCTCCCGCTCTCTGCGCTCATATGCAGCACAACCATCTCTGGAAGGAATATGTGTCACAGACGGCGAAACAGCAAGTGAAAGTTCGCCTGAAGGGAGCTAGACGTAGTATACAACACACCCGTTTATGTCTCATTTCTTCTTTTGCTCTTTAGTTGTGTCCGTAAGCCACACTTTCAACTCTCATTTCTCTGGATTAGTCTTCGCCCGTTTACCGTGTCCCATTCGTTCGTTTATCGCGCATTCAATTTCGTTCACTTTACTTATGCATTTCAAAAATCATACGCCTTCTTCTTTTTTTCAATATATTGCATGTTAGAGGTGTAGGCAATTACCTGTGTAAAATTGACTTATATTTTGTTAAATAAAATGGTACATTTTTGTACCTTTAACTTAACCCTTTGAATAAACAGTTAAAGCAACGAAGAGAAAAATAAAGTGCAGATGCGAACTGCATGATTTCTTAATTTATTACAATTTACAATAATAATAATCTATTTTATTTAATTGTATTCGTTTTATTAAGATAGCTGATTAACTAAAACTGACTAACTGTAACTAATTAACCCCATATTTTCTATCTCCACCTTTATATTAATATCTATACATATAATTCTGTAGTTACACCTTCATGCATATATTCATTTCTATCCACACAAACACGTACATCTTTCTACGTTCAGCCTCTTTCACTGGCCCGTTAAGCAAATCGCCAACGGGACCAGCAGATTTCGATTTCGCTTTCGCTGATGCTCGCGGTGGGAATTCCAAGATGCTCATCTTCTCCGTTCGAGACACAGGTGCCGTTTCAGCGAGAATTACGAAGCTCTATACTTATTTCATCGCGTCTTTCATCCAATAATTAATATCTAAATCTCTCAATCGCAGCTCGCAATATTATAGCGTTAGCTTGCATCTAAATTCCCCGTCTTTATTGCAAAAGAAATGAGTGATCGTGTTCTCTATTGAATTTATTATGAGAAACGCGTTCAGAAGTGAGACGATTAAAGTCTAAAACGTTTTCTGGAATCTCGATGTACAACACGCAAGTGTCTGATCATAAACAGGTGTTTAATATAAATTTCGTGAAACGTGTAACGTTTTGTTCTGCTTAACTATTATTTTGTATTATTTTTGTTTTACGAGAAGGGAACGCGAGTAATTTCATTATTTCGTAAGAATTCTTCGACACTGTCGCGTTACAATTTTCATATAACTTTTGAATCTATGCAAAACGAGTAATAAAAATGTATAATGAGAATATTATTGTTCAATATATATAGATAACGTAATACGTATTGTATACAAAAGAGAATCCACAAAATGCAAAAGGAAAGCGAATATTTATAACGTAACAAATTTAGCCGGTTAATTAAATCAACAGACGATTAAAAATATAATTAATTTCTCTTTCAGCAATGATTTGACCGTGTTAAAGAAGCTATTTAGGTTTTCCGACCAAAACCTACTCTACTTCTTAAGTAGAATAGCCCCAACCATGAATTTCTATACCGTCACTAATCTTGCTTTTTTTCTTACAAAACAAAAAACCGTAATATTCTACAAAAAAAAAAGAAGAAAATACCATCGGTCTTTAAACATCGAATCAATCGTTCGAAAATAATTCCAAATACTTTTTCTCCAATTGTCAAACAAGAATTCGACAAAACCTTGCTTTCTCACGGCCAATAACAGAAAACAAACAGATAAAACGAAAAACTTTCAACAATGTAACAAACCAACACGGAAATCCGCAAGGACAAGTATTTCCTATTCTCCCTGTGTAATGTTATCTCGTTTCCACGACGTTAGAAAGCCGATTGACGAAATGCAAACCGTCTACTCGTTGTTTGCGAGCGTCAAGTTTCACCGTGGATACCTTAACGCCTCCTCGATTCGTGCCCAACGGCAGTAAAAGATAAAGGGTCGAGCAATTTCCCATCACCGGTAGAAATCAGAAGCAACAAAATCGACAAAGAGACAAACGAGAATGACAAAAGCAAAATCCGTTCTAACGAGAGGAATAATGGTACAATCGAACGTTTGTACGCCTGCTCTATTGAAAGTTCGAGGTGAATACGCTTAAATATTCGCCAGCTTTCACTTTCCATTGGAGGGGTGAATGGGCACCATTTTATTTCTTGCTACCCGTAGTTTCTTCCACCCATAAACTCTTGGTTTCCACGAGGCCTGCCTCTGAGCGCCGCAATTCCGTATCGATGGGCAGCGTTCTTCGAACGCGATGCCAAGTTCGAGCCAACAATTGATCAGCCGAAACAAAAGCGACACTTTCCATTTCGGCGGGTTACGCAACCCTCCGATGCGTTGCTTTCTTTCGCGCGCATAAAATACACGTTCCAAGTAGTTTCTAGTCCCGTGATTAATAGGTCTCCAATTATATCGCTGAGACTGTTCGTTTCATCGATGAGGAGGGACCACGCGGTGCGTGATTTACCGTTCGATATTTAGGAATCCCTCCATTACCATGCGAAACGGCCTTTCTAATTTTCACAGGTATGCATAGCAGGTTACACATTGGGTGGGATGTGGTAGAACAAGTTTATATAGGCACTCTCGAATTTTTCCTGAAAGTTTTGATATCACTGGAAGAGGGTGAAAGTCTGCTTGTTACCGGACTGTGATCTCGCGTGTGTAGGTAGTCGTAGGTGTATTGGTAGTAGGGATAAAGGTGGTCCAGGTTGGTGATCGAACAATTAACGCGAAACAGAAGAAGGGCCAGATCTTTGAAGGAGGCTGTGACCGGCGTCAGAAGTCGAGGAAAGTAGCGTATGACGTTACCTGTGCACGCGAATAGACACAATACCTGTGCGCTTTCACGCGCAACTTTCGTCTGGCATTTAATGTCTGGATGAATATACGCGCGAACATGTTTAAAGTGCAAACGCTATAGCTTGTTTGGATGCGTCAATGGCGAACGCATCTTTACCAGCGTTTGTTGACTCGTAAATCAATTGGAACTTTTAGTTGCCAGGTTTGCGTCGAAGCAAGCAACTCGAATGTGATAATCAGAATGCATCGAGGGGATTCATAGACTTTATTGTTAATTGAATATTTTAATATTACGATGTTTCATCGTGAAATTTTTTCCGGTAGTTTCTTGTTTATTTATCGTTTTGGAATTTTATATTCTTCAAGAGATGTTTAATGAGTCTGTAAATTAGCTATCTCATCTTTTAATTGGATCTATAATGTTGTCTGCTTAGTTGTGCATTATGTATTCATGTCCAAGACGAAGAAATTAAATTTAATTTAATTTAATTACGGGTTTGTTTGAGTTTCATAGAACGAATCGGGCTGACTAATGGCTAGATACGAAGGATGAGTCGCACCTGGTACACATAACGGTCCTTGCATCTTCGATAATAAAATCTCTTCACCGTGATATTTCTTAGTGGCGCACAATCTTCAATCAAGTTCGTTTACCTTAACCACATAGACTATAGAGGCATCATATATTATATATCGAATTATCTTTTCACGTGAAGAATCATTTAATTAAGAAAGAAAGTCAAATGAAAAATATTTCTAAATACGTCCGAAATTATTTCCAATTTTAATTGAAATAGAAAAGAGCAGCATACACTAAACAATATACAGATCACTCAAACGGTATTATATATTACATGCAATTAGCATACCGTTTAAAAGACAATTACAATTTTCATTGGCAATGCAATTTTAACAAAATTAACTTCACCAGTACATCGCAATAACACAAAAATCAAATAACAAACATCGAAGTAACAATACGATGGACGAAAGGAGAATAATGTTAACGAATAATTCACATTAAATAGTACCACGGTCTGCGCACATCGCATCGAGAACTCGAATTGCCCGGTACAAATAGTAATAGTGCTTTTAACAGTTCAACAATCCATCAAAGAACGAAACTGACCTGGTATTGGCGTCAAGTAGATAATTGTCGCGACGACGGAGGTGAGGCCAACGAATATCGCGAACCTGAAGAACATTGCTGAGATATCGCCGTCGACTCGTGGTTCACGTTCGATGTCCAACGACGATGAACACTTTTAAGCTTAATGCCAAAGGAGAAACGAAACGATCAGCGGCTCGAACTGGCCGGTTTCGTAGCCGCGGGTACACTAGCAAGATAGTGGCAAGTTCATTGCCAGAGAGAGAGTTGTTTCCCGATGAAAAAAGAAAGATCCTTCAAACTACGGAAACGCTTGCTCACGCGCGCGCAATATGCGATGTTTCTTGTTATTTTTGTCTCCTACTTATACTCCTTTTTTCTTCTTGCAAATGCGTGTCCGACGAATCACGCGAGAACTGTCAGCATTTGATACCTGACACAGCCGAGTACACGCGGACAACTACATACACTCATTGCCGAACGGAAACGCGTTGCACTCGTGCATTGGAATGGGAAAGGTTCTCTTGGGGGAAGGAATGTTGCTGGAAATGCCTCTATTACGACGGTTGCAATTTTATTTTAGATGCGATTGTGTTTTTATTTCATATTTTGTTTTTTGTCGCTTAGCAATTTTCTGCGAATGAATTGTATCGATATTTGTTGAAGAAATTTCTTTATTCTTATTCGATGACATGCTGCCCGGTTGAATAGGTGACATTTATGGTAGTAAAAAATGTTTTGCGAAACTTGTTTCACTTGGTTCTCGTTGATACGTTATGTAACAAGCAGGAAGTTGTGTCTTTTAATAAACGCACTGCGGGAAAGTTTGAGCAAAAAGCAAATGTTCGATGGAGTTTTAGAAACTTATCTGTGCATATAGCTCAGCTTGTTTCGAACGAAATTCGTGTTATCTGTTAGAAAATTTATAAGTGGTCACTATAAGTTAATATTAGTTTTATTTGAGAAAGTGTTCTGAATTGTTTGAAATTTATTTAGTTTTATTTTTTGTTAAATTAAGGTCCGATTAACTTATTTATTCGCTTTACAAATATTCTTCTCAATGCAATTACTGTTCCCCTTTAGTTATATTTGAAGCGTGATTTGTACGCGCGCAATATGTACACGTGATGTCTTATCAAATTCTATCGATTTGAATTTTGAAACATAATCAATTTCCAAAATGATTGTTTCTGGCAGTATTTTCTAAACAATTAATAGGAAGATTATGGTGAAATAATTTTGTAAAAGCATTTGCATTTTAATGTGTTTACTGTTTCGCACTTGTGCATAAGTATGACATATGTACATGCGCATGTGGGATGTTACATGACATGTGTGGTTGTGAACACGTTTGATTTCGCGATTTCAAATAGGACAATGTTTTGTATCGATTAATACTTATAGTGTATAAACATAATTTTGAATAAACAAACGCAAATGGTATTTAAGTGTAAGATCTATTCTCTATGACAAAACTGTATACTGTCGTGGTTTATGATCATTTTTCAAATTGCATTCTTCTAGGTTACATTCGCACGACTGTTTGAGGTTAAGAATACAGTGCATATAAATAATTACAATTTACTATGAATGATGTTACGGACAAAAGCTTCTGGAATGTATATCCGAAGTTAGAAACTGCTATAAATAATGCCTCGTTCATCGCTATAGACGCGGAATTCACCGGTATACATTCGGGGGAATCTGTTAAATTTAGGTTAGGTTCATCGCAAATATTACACGTTGCAATGAAATCGTAATTTGTATTAAAGGTAAAGTACATTGTATCATTTTTTTTACAGTCTCTTCGATTTACTGAGCCATCGTTATAGTATCCTCAGAGATAACATTCAACCTTTTAAAATAGTACAGTTTGGCATTGCTGTCTTTCAACGTAATCTCGATGAGAACACGTACACAGCGGAGTGTTTCAACTTTTACTTATTTCCGAAACCAGTGCCATTCAAAAACAGACAATTATCATGGCAAGTGACTGCTTTAGAGTTCCTATATAAACATAATTTCGAGTTCAACAAGGTACGTGTTGGAACACATTTCCCGATCAGTTTCTTTAACCCCGCTCGTTCCAGACGATTGCCCATTGACGATGTCAAGGGACCAGTCAACTAAAGAACTACGGAATATAGAAATGTTAATTTACTTTCCAGTTTATAAACGAAGGTATTTCGTTCCTCGATGAAATAGATGAGCAATTATTAAGGGACTATGTGAATCAAGAAAATTTAATAAACAAGTTAGAACAATTATCATACGAAGAAGAGGATGATGTCAAACTCTGCAAGAGTAAAATTTCCGGTTGGATCAAGAAGGGCTCGAAAGAACCTCTATTTAAGTTGGAAACGTCCAGCCCTATTGTACAGTATCTAATACAGAAGGAGTTAAGGACCAAGTTTAAAAACATTTGGACTACACCGGGATTTAAATCGGCATGTAAATGTTATTTTCGTTGTCCACATTTCAATACTACTGAAGTAACGCATATAATTATTTATGTTGTCCAGGTAGATGTTATACAGGTAACAAACGACATGCGCAAACTTTTAGAAAGTGAAGAGAATAATCGTTTGGAAAATGCGCTGATTGATTCGTACGTAGGATTTTCTGCAGTATTTCGACTTCTGTCCTCCTCTAACAAACCAATAATAGGGCACAACATACTTTTGGATTTAATGTTCATGCATCAACAATTTTACAGACCACTGCCGGGTATTGTCAAGTATAATATATTCGACCGGTATAATCCAGTTTTTAAACATCAAATAATTAAAGTTTGTACATATTTTAGAACAGTACAAGGAATTCAAAAGTAATATACATCGTTTATTTCCACAAATCTACGACA
Organism: Nomada ferruginata; assembly: GCA_963583965.1. NCBI lineage: Eukaryota > Metazoa > Arthropoda > Insecta > Hymenoptera > Apidae > Nomada > Nomada ferruginata. Next base: position 3,042,288 of record OY757214.1, on the reverse strand, counting down.
CGAAATTCTTAAGCTTTGAATTAAAAAAGTTATTTGGCAGGGACGAAGGTAAAGAACACGGAGAAAAACATGTGAAATATAGGTGAATGGTATTAAAGTTAATATAAACATTATGATACATTTCTTTTTCAAGTAAATTGGAGAATAAATTCTCTGAGCGCTTTGTATGAATACTTCACGTCGAAGAAAGGTGCCTGTTTAGCATTCAATTCGCCAAAAGTTACCTTAAATGGAGAATCAGGTAATAACTTTTATGATAATAACTACTCCTTCCTTCTTGGTTTTTTTTATATGAAATTTTGTTAGTGGATGAAAAGAATTATCACAACGCTGTGTGGGATGCTTACTTTGCTGGACATATATTTATAAAAATGGCACACATATTTTGCATTAAAAAATACGGACCGTACGTTCAGCGTTTAATATATTTTAATAGAAAAAATATTCCGTATATACATATACTCAATAACCATAAACTTTGTTATTTTTAGAGGTATAGAACAAAGAGCAGTAACGCATTCAGAATTAATGAGCAGCGTAAAACAGTTCGCCAATTCCGTGAATATAACAAGAGGGAATGAGGTGTATATGGTGAGAGTGATAAAAATATGTATACATAGAAACAACAATCTAGAATATAACGCAATATTTTAACTAAACCATACATATTTCAGAAATTCGATGGAACAGATCCAGCCTTGTCAAGACCGGAATGGCTTCACGTTCAATTAAAATCATCATCTATAGATACGAGACAGGTATATATCTTGAAACACGAACTTGCATCTCGAAAATTAAACTTGAAAATTATTTCCCCCGCCACGAATTTGTCCTTTAGCTGGTCGATAGATTCTCAACGTTCGGCCAGGTGGACGTAATGCCTTTTGCGCGAAAGCGCGTTTTAGTCGCAGTCGCTAATCACAAAAGGTCAGTGAAAATTTGAATCCACTCATTCTATGTTTTATCATTCATATTTTACTTCACAGAAATAATTGTAGAAACCAACGAATTTTAGCTCATCTTACGAAATAATGAAATGGTTCATCTAGATAGAATACAATTCACTATTAGCGCTTTAAAGCTGCATGCAATTTCGACCATTCTAAGTAATCTCCAACGGGGGCGTAAACGCGTTAATCAATCAACTCTCGTTCGATGTGAAACAAATTCAAACACTCTTGTCGTCCCGCATAAATATTAGCGGTCTATCGTCAAAAGGATGACACGGTGCAGGCTTGTACCTGATCGTATTTAACGTTTCGCACATCACGGTATTCGGGTTAACAAAGCAAAGACTCGAGATTAAAGGAAACGGACGAATACGTCTATTCCTTCCAAAGTTCCTAACGGCAAATTCCACTTCCAGTTCGATGTCCGTAGAAAAGATAATAAAGTCTAATAGGACACCCTTATTTCCACCTTTACATTTTACCTCACGCACGAGGCAAATATAATTAGGTATTAAGTACGCAGTTGGTATTTTAGTATGAAGCTGCTTCGAAGTAAGGTGCCGGAACAATTTTGGATCTTATCCAAGGGCAACCGCGTATACTCATCATCGCACTTATCTGTGTGATATCGATGCACGTGATTTTATATGACGTAACCGCGTTTTCGTTTTGCCAAAATTTGTCGTAGTTAGTGCAACCTTGATATTTTCGACTCGTATTGTCCCTGGTGAATTACGTCCCGGTTATTATGTATAGACCGTATTCCTTTTTGTTCTCCCCGGTCGTTCGTGAAACGGTGAACGAAAAGCTTGTCCGCTTTGTTGGTTTAAATGGAGTGCCAGCAGACGCACGGAATCTCGGTACACCGTTGCCCCGTTGTCGAAACGTAACGAGACTAATATAGCATTACCAGGAAACAGATTAATTATAATCGTACGTGTTGTCAGTAGAGCATCAGTGGGAAAACTATAAATATCAGCGTAGAAGGTGAACGAACTATGGTCCCTTGAAGATCGCTCGAATCACGGTGGTGTTCTGTACGTGAACGACAATTTCAAATGCATAACGCTCTTTCGATTAAAAGGGATGTGTTTAGCAAAAATTAGATTCATCACAAGAATCGAAACTTGCCGATTTATTTCGTTAAGCATGTTACATTTTGCGAGAATCGCGGACTTAGCCAGGTGCAACTATTTTTGTTGCACGAATTAAAACTGCATACTGTAATGTTCACAGCTATTTTCTTCCTCTCTCTTTTTTTTGAACAGAACGGTGTTGTAAAAGACAAATGCACGATCTAAAAATTCTTTAGTTGAGAGCCTCGCGCGAAAAACATCGTTTTCACTGTTTCATAATAATACCACGATGAAACACGACGTGACACAAATAATGTGACAGAAGCTAAACACAGTTAGAGAATGCAATAAACAAACGTTTCGGTACATTCAACGATAGTCTATATAATTTACGACAAGTCAATATTACGCGTTGGTCGATGAATCGGTTTATGCAGCAACGCAATATCGTCCCGGTTCTAAAACAGCACCAACAACTCTTTCGGCCAGTTTATTTTCACCGACCGTCTCGCATGAACAATCAATCGAATTTTCTTAATTCAAGATAGCTTGAAACCACAAATCCGCCGTCAGCTTCGATAATATCGTAGTCGGGGCGAATCCATTAAATGTCGGTTTACTTTCCGTTCACTGAGCTGTCGAAACAATGAGCACTTACGTAAGTGAACCGGCGCGGCTGAAAATTTGTTGCGCCCCACAGTTTTGAAGCGTAAATTTCGACCGTGTCTTGACGTTTATTGTTCCATTTTGCCACTTAACGACGATTCTCCACAGAATTCGCAGAAATCAACCGAACGCTGCAACAATCTGTTTGTTTCGATGAAAGTTGGCCACTTGTATCTCCCCCATTTACCGATCGTGAATAATTTTGCATTGTAATTAATTAAACGTATAAATATACACAGCAGTGCCATACGCGACAGAAATATGACAAGAAAGCTGATAAAATGTTGAATTTTATCATTAATATTATTATTGCGATTTAAGTCTACAGTGAATTGCTACCAAGTTAACAGATTTTAAGGCAAAATGAAATGGCAAGGGGTAAAAGTAAGAAATCGTAAGAAACATGCGAGGTAAGTTTAGTCAAGATAATACAGTTGCATTTTATTGCCATCTCCGAATAGAAATATATTTGCTCCCGCTTGAAGGAAATTTGTTCAGCGGAACGATACTCGAATATCTTGTTGCGCGTTGAAGAAACGACGAAGGCGAAACACGCGGGACCGTGGAACAATAACTTTGGTCGGAGGATGAAACGGAACAGTCGTGGCTGCCTTAATGCTCGTCACGCGAATCGGGGGTGCTCGCCGATCAGCTGACTTCACCGGTACCGAATTTAGAAACGAAATGAATTATCTGCTGCAACGCTATCAAGTATGCGTTTTCACGAGGGCCGTTGCATATTCTTTTCGAATCGTTTAAGCGTCCAGCACAATTCACTCGGCGCTAGGAACCGAGCGTTCGTATATTACAAGCGTCAGAGTTTCCACGTCGCTGGCATTGTTCCAGGGGTAATTATGTGTGCGTGCATGTCTTTCTTACCGTCGAACTTTCGCATCGACGTGTAGTGCATCGAATTGTTCGACCTATGCGAACCACCACTCTGAGACTATGAACGATTAACCCTTTCGACTAGACTTTTTTTCTTTTATTTGGTATTCGTTCAAGTGTTGTGGACAAATTGGCAATAGTTGGATGCGGTACTTTGTTGGAGAAAAATGGGGGTTGAAGAACGGGGCGGTTAATATGAAAGGGTTAAATTGAATGGGGGAATTCTTGATGGTCGCAATTTGAAAATAAAATTATGGTAATGTTCAGACAGTAGAATATTGAAGAAGTAAAACACAAGATTATCAGAATGCTTTGGAGATTTTATTTATTTAGGTGACACGTTGAAACAAAAGTTAATTAGTTCGTAATTTTACTTTATTATTTATTAACTTGTCGAATAATAATCAGGAGGGCAGTAGAATCGAAATGTAATTAGATTTACTTATTTATCAATTTCAATCAACCGCCGCCGGGACGCTTTGCGACGCTTGCCGAGCAGGCCAGGTTGCACGGTGTAATCGATACGAAATTATTTTTACCCATGTATTATTAATGCGTTATAAATTGTGGTCGGTTGGAAAAATTCTGTTGCAGCGCGCAACACATACTGCAGCATTTTCAGAGCAGCAAAGAATTCCAGGTGGCCAGGTACAGTCGCATTAGGCACGCGGCACCCACCACCATATGCTTGTGGTACGTCTGAAAAATTTATTATCACTATTATTATTACATGTATCCGTATATGATTCCCTGAAAATTCCAAAGGTCTACTAATCCTCCAAACTAGACTAATTATTTTTTAAACAATCGTAACTTTGAGCTTCCCCGTGCGAAGGACAAAATTTATTCAAAATCCCGCCATGTACAGGGAGCTATTAATAGCAAAAAAATCTTTGTAAACTTCGCGTGACAAACGTGTCGTAACTCGCTTCGAAATGTTCTCCTTTTCACGGATAAGTAAAGTTGCGCAGCTGTACGAACAGATAGATCCAAAGATATTCTGCTTTAAAGTCTTTCAAATAAAAACAGGTAAAGCACAGAGCACGGCCTGCCCTCGGGCAGTCGATTGGCCGGGTCGTTCGTGGCCGTTTTCGGATTTTCACGAATTCGGCGGGCTTCTGCACAGCCGTGACTCGATCGCGATCGAAATTCGGTCTCTGCGCCGGAGAGCCCTAAATTCGATCGTCCTGTTTCAGCTTGTTCGGGGCTATCCGCGTTGCGTCAAACAAATTAATGGCCCTTCCCCCGGGTCCGTGGCTCGCCCGTAAAATCTCTAATTAGCACGAGGATTGCCGTAGATGCATAAGTGGCGATCGCAGTTGCCAATTGTTGCGAAGCTTAGAATCCGCGACACCCGGCTGAAACGGTGAGATCCACGGATTCGATCCGTCTCTTCTCTTCGATGCCCATTCAGGCGATTTCGAAACGATCGTTGTCGTTACGCAATGGAACGTCGATGATTGTTCATTACCTGGCATAATTTTCGAGCCTTCGATCGAACTCCAGTGTAATGATTTATGGAACGACGATTGTTAAACCCTTTCGTGTCAGAATTATCATTTTCTCAAACCTATGTTAATCTATCAAATGTCGAGGTCTGTAATGGATATTAAATTTAGATAAGTTTTTGTTCGAACACATTGGCCGCGAAAGGGTTAAGGAACTATATTTCTTGTTTGTCTAGTTGATTGTCATTATCAATTGTTATTGGAAGTAGTAATAGCAGTACAGTCGTGATATCATTATTATTATTTTGGTTATTAATTTGACGTTGGTTAATACGAGATATTTTTATACAAATTAATTTTTGGACTTTCCTTAAATTGATATGGTTTTAATGCGTGTGAAATGAAATCGAAGAACGTAGACAACATTTTGTCCAGTTTGTATGATATATTGCATGATTTTTAGGGATTAATTGTTTTTCATTACAGGGGCGGCGTCATCTTTTCTGGAGGTATGTTCGCCTGGATGTTTAATAGAGTGTTTTTAAAGTCCACGTGATTCGAACAATCTTGAAGCACTATGTACTTGAGTACTCGTCACTGTTTTGGATTGATGTGCGAGCATAAAATTATTATTAATCCAATGATTTCTTTGATCACGGTGACAATGGCAAATGCTGTGTAAATAAGTATATCATAGGAATCGTGCTATTGCATAATATTATTAGACAACGTTTGAACTGATTGATCGCTGCATTGTTGACAATGCAGGAACGCGGTTAATTGTGTATCACTGTACAGAAACTAGGCGACGATTTAACAGTAAAACATAAATTGCATAATTGCGGTAGACAGTTTACGTTCATTGTAATGTCCTGGTAATGAAAACGAAATGAATTTAAGTTAGAAGCTCGGAGATGCTTGTTACTGGCGAATATTTGTTGATTCCATCGCAATTCACAATGAAGCCTTGTATACTTTCCGCATTAATAATTCTTCGTTCAAAAGATGGATTTATTCTCGAAAACTTCGATACGCAATGAAGGAACAGAGATCAGATATATTTGTACGCATAATGTGAGCAGTGTTGCAAATTGTTGCGCATTCTAGCCGACTAGATTGCTCATTGTATATAAACATTATTCGTTCAAGAATCAGGCATACGCTTCGCGAAATAAAATCTATGTCTAAAAAAAGAAACACGTCTCCTTTAGTTTATCAATATATCTGAAAAATCTGTCTGCTGACAGAATCATTGCAGGTAATTAAAATTAACAAAATATTTCATATTCCTGACACCTCGATCTCCTTTATACATTTACCCAATTCTCAATGCATTTCTTCGAAACCTATATTTTTATTCCAACCGAGAACCACGCTTACCCAACTTCGTAAGTTATAACTCCCATGAATCACGACGTTGCCCCATGGCACCCGGGAAGCGTGTCTGAAGAAAAATAAATCAGAAAAAAAACAAAAGGGAAATGAAAAGGTGAGAATGTTAAACAAACTTCGCTACGATTTCCGCCAGACAACCCAGAAAGAGTATCCCCGCCCCTCTATTCCCCTCCCCACGTTTGTTCAGGAACACCAGCCGCAGAATCTATTTAAATGTTAGATCGAAATCACTAGTGGAATCTTTGCGTAAGCTGTTATTATTATTTCTCGTTCTGGTTTGTCGACTGGTGGTCGGGCCGGGGCTCGTTCTCGTCGAGGAAGCGTCCCGTCGTTGCCAAAGCACTTGTGCCCTTGCGAAAAATCCAATTATCTCTGTCCACGGTGTCGCATCGATCGTCCCGCACGTTTATCTGTCGTTCTTCTTCTCCTCCCCCTCCTCTTTCTTCTTTCTTCCTTCTTTTCGGCGTTCTGTTTATCCTAGACGAGCAAATATAGAAAGCTTTTTGCCTTTCGTCGACCACGTCACGTTCGGCCGTTGCCAAATAACTCGAGACACCAGTGACGACACGGACGACGAAAATTTGGAAACGTAACCTTTGGAAAGTTTCTTTGCCCGTGCGTGCTGCACAACGTTACATCCTGGCACGTTTTCGACAGGTGTGTACCGCTCATCTCGTTATTAAGCACGAGATGATTTAGTGCCGGGGACAGCTAGCGATTCTCTAAAGGGGAGAGATTTCGTGGACTTTAAATCGGGGATAGCTGGTATTCGCGAGGCGAATTAGAGTGGAAAGTGGTATGAAATTTTTCAGCGGACGGGTATTGGCAATTATTCAATTGGACTATTTAGAAAAGGAAAACGAGGCCGTTCTTAGTTCACTGATTTATTAAATTCATTTTAACTGTATTACTTACCTCTGTGGTTCTTATTATTATTGCGTTTAACGAATTATCGTGAGGTGATTTGATAGTAGACATATAGTTGTCTTTGGTTTGTCAAATAAGTTCTAACATTCTTTTTTATTCTATTGTTATATAAATATTCCAAGTTTTCTGTAAAACAATATTTAGTTTGTGCACTCATAATATCCTTGTCTTTCATAAATTCCAACGTCGAATCCCAGGATTCGATTTTGCTATAATATCGTTGTAATTCGTATAAATAAACAGAAAGGGCGCCAGGTGTACCAGTAATCTCATCAATTTGTCTACCTGTTGTGCCCAAAACAGTGATCGCATTGTCCCTACCCCTTCATGCAACATGTACGACAGTAAATAATTAACGACAAATACAGTTCATCGAAGAATCGAGCGTGCGCCTGAAAAGTTTCCCAGCTGGCCCGGGCGAATTTACAGAAAGCGGCAAGAAAATATTAAAAAAAAAATAAAACGGTTGACAATGATGTTCTCGATAAGAGTATATTAACCCGGGACGGAATGTCGTTCTCCGCGCGAGCTCGTTGCAGCAGCTACACGCTGGCCACCCTGTGCCACTCTTGCCCCTTATCTGAAAATTCTGATGGCCGAGGAAGAGGTTCCAAGCGTTCTCCGATATTTCAAAAGTTTTCTCTGGCCGCCACCCAAGGCTAAAACACTCGAAATAACGCAGTAGCAATTCGTGTAGGCGTGATGTGGCCGTACTGTGTAGCCTGGTCACACCGGTGTCCGGTGGCAGGTGGAGGAGCTTTCGTGGTGGATACGTCTCTCTGTCTCCGCGGTGTTCGGCTGAACCAGCGACAGATGGAAAGGTCGCGAGTGCCGGGAACTGGGTTAACCAAATTCGCTATTTTATCGTCCGGCCGCCCGACGTTTTTATAGCCAAGCACTCTAGCTTGTTGCTCCGCTCGAAATTTCTTCATCCCCAAGGCCGATTCTTTGTTCATTCTGCTAGTGCAGAAGTACTGGTAGCCTCAGATCCGTGACAAATAGACCGGTGATTTGCAGCCAATTTGCATAGAACAGGAGGGGTGGTTGCAAGTATGAGTATCGGGTGGAGGGCTTGCACGGCGACCTTGAGCGGCTGACTGATTTCGTACGGACTGTAGCGTAACACTGTAGCCCATAAATCCGGGAATTTTTATTATCTTCAAACAGAATGCCTGCACAAACAGTTTAGTGCAGAGACGTTCCTCGATACGCGATATTAATAGCCCGCTCTTTGTGTTAATAACCTGTGCCCCAGTAAAAATCGAGCAGAATGCCGTTAAGAATGAAATTCAGGTTAACGAATCGGTTACGAAAGACGGCGATAAATAGGAAGACGATTGTTAACCGTCGAGGCAGATAATGGCTTTCGATTGCACGTGCACGGCGTGGAAGAAAAGTCATTTATCGCATCGTCGACCCCAAAAATACGTCGAGGGGCGACTCGACTCGACACGATCGCCTTCACCTATCGGTCCGGCCAGGACTCCCGAACGGATTGCCAGCAAAAAGAAGCGACGATTGAAAATACCCACGTCGGTCGGTTCTGGTCTCACCGTTTCGAAATCTGTGCAGCCGAGAATTGTAGTTGTTCCACGGGTACATAGGGGCCGGGCTGCACTTTTGCTTGGCATGGGCCGAGCACCTGTCGCGCCTCGCCGACAGTGAAAATAGCCGTTTTCAACGAGAAGAAACGCGACTCGTCGGTGCCCGCTGACAGAGAGTAACGCGATTACGTGGGTGAGACGAGATTAATCGCTTGCACCAATTACTGTGCGAACGGTAAACGGTTTCGGCTACCCGCAATACCCGGCATAATTAAGTCGTGATTGCGCCACGATATTTTTTCTTTTCTTGTGTTGGTTTTTTTACAAAACTCCACGATATAGATTGCCTGGTCTTTGTTGCTGACGCGGCGTTGGTCGAATTGTCTGGGAGACATTGAAACCGCTTTGAGAATAGTTTTGGGGAATTATTTTAACAATAATTATGTGATAATATTGCGACAACATCGTGACTAATTTGAACAGTTTTAGGGGGTAGTAATGTAGAGGGTTTTTTTTTAATAATACTTTTATGATAATATTGCGATAACATAGTGCCAGCTGAAATGGTGTCAAACGAGTGATTGAACGAGGAATGTTTGCATTCATGTGTAGGAATGTGTAGATATATGCGACGCTGAATATTAATTAGTTGTTTGAGAAATCTTTTGCAGAAATATTTGCTTTATTTCTTCCCACGTGCTAGGCAATTCATATAAATTAGAGACACGATATTTGATATATAAAATGTGAAAGAAACTGGCGATTATTCAATAAAATATCCCAAGAATCTTTCCCTCGTATATGCACTACTCGATATGCATTCGTTCCATCCCCGTATTAATTTTTTAATACGGCACGTGAAAAATGACGTGGCGATTTTCGTTTGTCGAGTTATCAGTTAAAAGTGTACGGTTAATACAAATGGTCGACGCGATAGGGTTGAAGAGGCAGCGCTGAAGTGGCGGAAGCACGAGAATCGTCTTTCTCCGCGGAGGGACACGAGAGGTCCCAGCGACTTCTAGTTCGAAAGCTCTCTAGGACTATTTTTGTCCATAAGCTGAATAGCGGAAATAGCCTAGCCTAGCCCCTGGCCTAGAGCGTAGGCTTGACCGGCCATAATAGCGCCTCTTTCAAGGATGTATCGTGACGTCACCATTTCTTTCCGAGAGGAGAAATCGGACGTCATTGAATACACGAAATGACGTGACCGTTCCGTTTAGATTCTTGCGACGTTATCGAATGGAATAAAGTGTAATGCGATTTTCCTATTCGATGTGCAATTGGAACAAGCTCTTTTCTCTTTCATTTTTGAAACGCTATTTTGTATGTACGTCGGGTCGTCTCGCAGATGGCCGGCATATTTATTGCCCTCCAAATATATACCGCAAGTGGAATAATTTACTTAAAGCGCGACGATCGTCGATCAATTTTTCTTGTTGCTTACAAGCGATCTCCATTTGCCTGTTAACCTTTGCAGCGGTACACGCGACAGATTTGTCTGTCTCATCGGGCCCGATAATTATTCACGAGCGTGTCGCGCACGTTTTACGGTCCTTATTAATGTCAAAGCGTGAATATTGTACCGAAGACTTCCGAGCACGTTGTTCCTCTTGGGACAGCAGACGTTACGTCTTCCCTCGTCACTGAAAGCGCACAAAAATAATCCGACGGTTTAAAGTAGCGTGGAATTATAAATACCACCGAGCACATTCGTCTTGCTCAAACATGCTCCGCGTCGCGTTCAGTCAATGAACACTTTGTTACGGAAGAGATTGTACAATCTATAAAACTCTATAAAAAAATCTATAAAATTGATCCTACAATATTATTTTTCTTGTCGTATTTACGACATCCTTTAGGCTTTAGTATATTTTCTGCCTGTGGTTTTTGAATAAAATACGTTTAACGAAATGCAAAGATTCTCTGTGTTTAATAGACGAAATTTTCGATTATTTCAGAGAACTGTTTGCAAAAATATAGTACAGTGTACTGTACTTATCTTTTATTTCACCTGAGCGAACTAACGCACATGTTCACCTCCACGACCTGAAAATACCTAATTCCTGCTTCGAACATCTCCTGAGTAGAGTTCACCGGTTCCTAATACCACTTGCAAGTTCAGACTACGTTGCGTGAACTGACGGATAAATTGAGCAACTTCAGGGGTAAGTCGAACACGAATATTTGAAATAGATCTCGTTTCGAAGTTATTTAATAGCTATTTAATAATTTTCCTTTCACGATGCTCTTTAAAAACTTATCTGATTTAATTGAAAATTCTATATCTTATCTGTGGCATTTTATACATTTATAAGTTCAATTATAACATTTTATAAATTGTTTCATTATTTCAATTAGAGTGATTCTTGTATAGCAATTTTTAAATCAATATTTTAATATCCATTTTATGCTACAATTAGCAAATCATTTATAGAATGAATGAAAGTGAAGAACAATCTGATATAAAATTCGATCCTTAAATTAGAACTCATTTTATGTATTCTGTTAACTGAAAATCTCATCGTACCATGTTAACAAACAATTACTATTGTCGATCTCGTAAAGTTCGTACGTGAACATTAGACTTGGCCAACGTGTCGTTCGACAAATTATATCGTATCTAGGTGCACGTGTACTGATGTGTATTATGGCCTTCCTGGCAACCAATCATGGTGCAACAAATTACCAGCTCTATCATACCATAATTTATACGCACACCTTAACGAATTCAGAGAATTATTTTCCATACATCCCATGCGAAATTCCATCAAACCAAATTCAATTAAAAAATAGCAATGAAAAATTTCCCCTCTATAATTCCATCGCTATCAATTCATCCAGCGATCAAATAAAAAAAAAGGACTTAATATTCCATAATTCTAAACCTACGAAACTCCGCATCATCTTCAATTAATCTAATAGTACAATTGAAAAACGAATATCCGATATTCCACGTCCCCCCTCAATTTGTCCAACGGTAAAACTAAATGAAAATATTTCCCACTAACAAGTGTCAAACTTCTAAAATCACGAAGTCTCGAGTCGCGGGGACGTTTCTAAATTCTCGTACTCCTCGACTTTCGAATTCCTTTCGCACGACGCTATCACAATGACCGACGTACAGCAACCCCATCGGCACGCTCGGACGACGTCACTCGATCATGGTGACGACGCCGTACGTCAGCTTCTTTACGCGACGAAAGCACGCGCAACCCCCTTTTTACCCGCATCCCGTCCACGTTCCCGCCAAGTCCGACCTCGGTGTATCCTTGCAACTATTTTCGCGCGTAACGCGTTTCGACATGATAGATGAGAGTTTTCTGTGTTTCCTCGACATCGTCGTTTGCCCGAGATCTGCCAAAGCCTCCCGTACGTAACCGGTGGCATAGGAACGTCGAATAATTTACAACCGCGGACAATACCTGTCGTTTCGTTATAATAGATCGCCGGGGTTCGATCTTCGTGCACGTTTCCTCGTGTCCAACCTCGACGAACATTACGTTCACGGTTCTTCAATGTTGATTGCCGATTGTCGTTGGATTCGGTCGATTTCGTTTCAATACCGTTGTATGGATAGTTTAGAAAGTAACAAATGTTGAAAAATTAATTATTTCGATGTACTTTCGGCGTTGTAATTACAATTTTCGTTGCCGTTCTATTTTGTATATTGACGCGTTGGAAATATTGGGTTGGACAGACGGTGAAGATGGATTTTTATGGCGGATGATTCTTTTGCCTTTTCTTTTTCTCAGAATAAAGACAATTATTGGAAGATGGAATCATTCGATATAATTGAATCAATTAATTAATTAATTTAAGTGGACAAAGATTGTCTAACCGAATTCCCTTGCAATTAACAACAATGTGACTACTGTTTTTTACCAAAAATTCCAGCATTACCTTTTCGCAAATCCAATAAAACAGTCGGTCAACAATGTTTTAATCGAATGAGAATGGGTGGTTTGACCTAAGGGCGGATGTGGCTTCTCCAGTTGCCACGTGGCTGATTTGCAGACGGTTTTCTTCGGGATGTATAAATAGAGCTGATCGGTGCTTTCCTCGTGCACTAACCACGTGTAATGAAAGGCAACGAATGATTTCGTCTTGACCCCTTGTTCTTTCTTTTCTCCTCTATTATTTATTTTATTTATTTCATTTATTTCATTTACTTGATTTATTTTATTTATTGTTTACTAAGAACCACAGAGTTTTCGTTTAAATAATTCATGGATTAAAAGGAATTAATCATTTTGAATACATTGGAATACATATATAATTTTTTGTTTAAACTAACAAATAGCTGAACCCTCGTCAACTGCTTTACGTTGACTACCCTTCATCTCGTGTCACGACCCTCTGTTTTGCTTATACTGTGCGTCAACCGCCGACCAGGTGGGATTCGTCAAATTGTCGTAATACTTCTGTTCTCTCGTTTTCCCTTTTTCACTGCTTGGCAGACGAGCATAAAGAGCAGTACCGCACGATTTTACTGACAGCGAAAAATGGTCTGAACCGAATTTCGAAAGAATTATCACGGTGCACATTCTAAGCTAGTTATTCAGCACAAAGTCAATAAACATTCTCTTAGATAATTCTCGTTCTTTATAACCCCTTATAAATATTGTTTTAACGCCCATCTATTATTAACGTCCTCTGTTAATTATTTCTTCTTCAACATCTTTAATATGTTCCTTTGCCAATTCCCATTGAATTTTCTTCTTTCTTTCTTTTTACCCCTTTATTCTATTCTAATAATCGTTACGTTCACTCTAATATTGTACGTGAAAATAACACATGAAATACAAAGTTGGTTTCTTCTACATGTTTTTTGTTCAAGCCTGATTTTCCAATACCCTTGACAATATACATATCAGGTGAGAGAAAAAAAACTCGTATCCCAGGGCAGGTGTGCATATATAAAATTCACGTGTTATTTATATTGGATTTTCCTTGAGAATCAACCCTACTGCCTCCCCCGTCGCGCCCCTTTACATCGGTTCACCGATGTCACAAGAGAGAATACGTGTTCACCTGTAAATCGAGGTGTTTGATGGAAACGTCCACGACCACTTTCAGTATGTCATCATCTGTCAATATCAACGTACAAACAATCGCTTGCTATTTATTTATAACCCTTCCACGTGTCGTCGTGGATCGAATTAAAACGAACGTAGGATAGTGTAGGATTTTTGGCAACGTTCAGACATGAGAAGTGACTGCTAACGAAAATCGCGAAATCAAGTTCCTGGCTGGTGTTCGTATCGGTTAGATCTTTTGAAAAATTGACTCGTCGACAGCCATCGATACGTACTTCCAATCGGACGAACTAATTTTAAACTTTGAGGAATCCTGCGAGCTCGTAATTCTGGCTTTCAATTATTAATGAAATATTATTAAAAATGGGTAATGAAAATTCAGTGTACAAATCTTGTACCCTATTGTTTTGTAATATTGGTCACTGATTCTATAAATGTTTCTATAAATTTACAAGCATTAGTAAATACACTCTGTAACATTAAAGGATCAGTAAATTTGAATCGAGAAATGTACAATTATTTTTCAAATTACGTAAACTACTTCTTCTCAACAAAAAAAAAACAATCAATTAAGTAAATACTGCTAATACCCGGTTCTCAATGGTAAACAAATTAAGCCAGAGCCAGAGTTCAAAGGAAAATTCCACAGATACTCAACGTTTGTTCGCTGACCTTAAAAATTGTCTTCTTCACGAAGACCTGACAATCCACTTTAAAAATAAGAACCACAAGATAAACGTAGCAAACCGAACACTTCGCGCATTCCAGCCCTGCTGTCATTTTCAAATTCAAAGCTTCAACTCCATCGAAGTTGAATACAAAACTTAGTAGCTGCCAGCAAACCTTATTCACCCAAAATAAACCATTGCGACCTCTCGTCCTGCCCACCAAATTCAGATTAGTATTTCCAATGTGAATGGTACCATTCGTTGAATGCAGGACAGTGAACGCTGTCGCAAGATCTCCGAACACGAATTGGTTTCCAAAAAAGGTCCTAATCAAACTGCAAAAGAAATTCTGATTTCACTTCTTCGTATCTCGGCCCTAAAAATGCGTCTCGTCGATGTCACAACTGTTATGAAAAATTGATCTGCCGTCGACAAACCGTATTTTTCGTTAAAGGTGCCAAGCTTTATACCATTGGGAAAGTTCTGAAATTAGTGACCCATTTTCCTCTGAGCCAGTTTGAAACAATTTTATTAACTACACACTATAATTATTAGAACACACGATTTTTTTATATTATTATTATCAAACCCTTCAGAAAACGAAGCAGAAATTCATTCTGTTCAGCAACTTAATAAGGTCGTGAAAACGAAACCAACATTTCATTCACTTCCTAGATCGTTAAAAAATAATTCAAAATACTCAAAAACAATTCTACCAGTTGGGTTATTTCCCCAACAAAATTGACATCGAATTATGTACAAAAACGGAAGAGACTTATACACCATCGGGACAGTCGCTATAAAAAGAAGTCCGTCGACTATCTTCGGTTTCAATCATCCCCAAAAATAAGCCATCGCGCCCCCATCCAATCTCCCTCGGCGTCCACCAAATTCGCCAACACGATTTCTGTCCAATATAGGACAGGGCGGATCCACCGTGCGCGAAATCCTCGCGTATCAAAATTAGCCCGCGCAAAAAACCGAGGATCAAGCAGCGTTCGCGATCCAAACGATAGGCATGTCATTAGGGAATCGTGGTGACAGCCGCTATTATACTCTCGCTTGTCTTCTACGTGGCCGCGGATGCCAACTATCGGCACCCCTCCGTCCGTATGTACAGATGTCGGACTATATTTGGGACGTTGAGCTACGGTTACTTCACTGGCCCAGTTGGCCGTTGATCGGACCCCCCGCGTATTTTTAGTGTAGGTCGGTAAGCACCTCTAGCACACCAGGATCATCCTCTACATCGCAAATTACTCTCTGACTGCGGCGTACGCTCTAGCAGGTAATGAACGCGTTCGTACATGCTACGGCACCAGGCCTGACTGCCGTGTTTATTATTAGAATCGCCAATGTTACTCGTACAACATTTTACATAAGCGGCACCGATATTCCACTCACTGGGTGTTAACCCTGAAAATTCGACGACGAAGGGGGGTCGAAACGGCGGCCGGGGGGACGGGGATGTTCGAGAGGGCAAGAGAGACAGAATTGGGACCGGTAAGTCGCGGAGGGCTGATCGAAGCTCGATTCGCGATTGTCACGGCAGACTTGACAGACGCGTCGACTGCGGACAGTAGATTTCCGGTGGGAAAGAATGCGTCGACGTGACGTAACCAGCACGAGGCAAAGACCCGTTGTTGTGCTTCGACGCGTGCGACAGAGTACAATCGTCCCTTCTGACGACGATCGAGATTTTTTTTTCGTTTCGTTTGAATGGGGCTGGAGGAGGTTCGTGGGGTAATCGGGGATGGACCGTTAAAGGGGTGGCTGAGTTGTAATATTTTGTTTGTGCTGGGTGTCTCTTACCTCTAAGAATTTCTTTTGCCTTTTGTTTCGTTCGAGTGGGGTAGGTTTGTTAGATGATTTGGGGATGTGGAAGGGATGATCGAGTTGATGTTATTTCTTTTAGCCTTTTCTTCAGTTCTCGATAAATATGCAATTTTCAAATTTGAATTAATACTCTGAAAAGTGTAAAAGAGTCTTGGACTAATTTCCACATTGCAATTTCATAAAATAATTTTCCACAAATTACTTCATCGTACATTTCAATAAGTATTCCGAATAAAAGATTCATTGGGATTCAACGAATTTCACGTGCTGAGTTACATGAGACAAGCAACGATGTGTTTCGTTGAGAGTTACTCGCGACAAATATATTTAATGAACGGCTATGTACAAGCAGTACATCAAAAGCAAGCGGTGATTTTGTAGTCCGATTGTCTCTAAGTCAAGTCATCAGAAGCAAAAGGACTGTCACTCATTTTCAGCTAGACAAAGTGACTTCACCCGACTGTTCTCTATCGTTCACTTGGCCGACTGCTAACCACTGAAACGTGCAACAGCTACACCCATCAACGCGTTTAACAAGCGACACCTTTCTCTACTGCACGCCATGTCGGGCCGCGTAACAGACTCGTCGCGCGTAAATCGACACAATCTACTTAATTCCAAGATTAAGTGGAATGAAATGAAAAGAAATCCACAGCCAGCAACAATTCTGTTGCTCTTCAACGATACCTTGGTTTCTTAATTATTAACTCAGGGATCTTGCTTTATTCTAAATTAGACGAAATCAAAAGGCCTGCATCTTTTATTGCATATTTGAACAAAATTTTGGAACGTCCAACACCTTTATATTTCAAATGAATAACATTTTTAAATGCCGATTAATTTCAAATTCAATTCGTGAATCCTCTTCTATGAACATGATCATGTTCATAACTATTATAATATCCGATCATTTGCCAAAGTGATTAACACCACAAAAACGAAAAGTAGATACAATTGTTAAACTCATACGCATTGATCTCTGAAATAAAATGTAAATATTTTAAGGTAAAATGTATTATTACAGACATCTCTTTATGATACGACCGGAATTTTCTTAAAAGGTATTCTTCACATTCGTAAATTATTTATTAATCAGCTGCCATACAAGAAAATGTGCCATACATAGAAAGTAGACCTAAATTCACGTACACCCCACACATGCAGGTTCGCATAAACGTTCCACTGCGGTAGTCACGAAAGGGTTAATCGGTCTCGTCCACCATCCGACGTTCCCGCGACTCACGCCACGAGATTTCCCGCTTCCTAGTGAAAAAGTGAACGCACCCAGGCGTCCGACGCATATTTTTAGGCGACCGGCAGGATAACACGAATTTAGAACGGTCCGGCCTTTGTACGAATCGCGTCATTAGTTGTTTGCGGTGCTATGCCGCGCGTGTTACACCCGATCCATTCGCAGTCCCTGGGAGGCATCATTGTTGCCAGAATCCAGAATAGAAGTATCCCTCGCGCTCCACCCCTCGTAACCCCTATCTGTCATCCGAAGTCTCAACTTTGATCCTACCAATGCTCGCCTGTAAATCTTCATGGGCCGTGTTTCGAGCGTTCCACGTGATTTGTTGGCCGATCCGCAACGGCCTCAGTTCAGCATCGTGCTTTCTACTCGCAACGCCTCGTGGCTCATTTCGCCTTGCCATAATCCCCTGCTTGATAGACCATCGCGATGATTCATCCGGTACTCTTGGAGAGAGTTTCCTGAATATTTATCTCCCGTTCCCGGAAGGAGCTCGAGTTTGGGCTTGAATTTATTTATTTCTATGCGGGATTTTGTGGATTCTTCTATGATTAATTTACTAAGTTGCTGTTGCGTTAAAGTTATTACGATTACTTTCGTTTTCTTTCTCTGTAGGCGTTAATTAATAGTTTCGCGTTAGGTAGACACGATATCGAAATTATCTTGGGGCTCGTTCTAGACTATCTAATTTCTGTATTTTGTATTATGGCGAAAGCAGTGTATCTGTCCGTATCGTTCGATAGTTTAACCTGGACATGGACTTATTCATCGCTCGAGATCTGTCATGCTGTCTCATCACGGATGTTTAGCACTTCATTTATAAAAACGTCCGTAAATAAAATAAGATCCTGCTCGCGGGGCAGCTAGCGCGCGTCCGACGCTCTATTTTCAGGGTTCGCCCGGTGAAATTCACGTTAGCGTGGAATATCAAAGTTTCGGGAACACGTGTTCCACTTAATGGAGCGTCGTTAAAAGAAAATTCGTGCGCGGTATTAAAATTCGGTCATAAACATTGATACGTCGGATGTACAAAGAGGACGATTAGCCTCTCGAATGAAAAATCCTGCGACAATCAATTCTCATTAACACGCGTTAAACGAACCCGAATTTATTCTCGACCGCAAATATTGAACCCTTAACTCCCTTAATAATCGCTGTGCCGAGTATTTTTGTTCGATTATTGCAAACATTCCATCGGACGATAATATCGAATTATTGTCACGTCGATGACATTTGAAATTTCACTACGATTTCGAAGTTAGAACTGCTGATTGATGGCTTCGTGACCGAGAAGCTCTTGCATGTCGAAATCAACGGAAGAAAAGAAGACAGCGGATTCGTGTAATGACGTCCCGAAACTTTGGTACACTGCTCGACTTTTACGTAACACTTCATGTTTTACCTAAAAATAACAGCATCCTTTGAACGGCGTATTCAAGTAAGCGATGAAATAACGACGTCTATTTTTGTACGCCATAATGAGAGAGTACCGATGGCCCGTGTACCTTTCACGGGACTTATTAACGGATGGTCACTTTGCTGGCACCCTCGACATCGAACCCAGGTTTTACGAAAACGTACCTGTACGTGTGCTGAAGAATTTTCAAATTATTTAACTCACCTGACTTTCGTGTCATATTTTCCGTGCAGTCGATTCGTTTCAGTAATCAATGGAACTAATATTTCGACAGAAACTTGATTTCTCCACTCTTGCAATTGCGATAGACAAGGGTTAACTGTGCAATTTCATTCCTATTCTTCGTTCAATTGTCCCGCCAGACTACGATACAATTAATCCTCCCGAAATCTCTGCCCCACAAAATTTCGCCTCGCCGTGCACGCGACCGACCACGCTTTTCCCTGCTCGACCCGTTCTCTTTAAACTCGCAAGATCTTCGATCCATCGACGGTATTCCCCCGAAAATCGACGCCGATGTATATTCCGCGTTCGCTTCGTTGCGCGACGCTTATTTTTAATCCGCCGCTAATATATTTATTTCCGATTTTCACGCCCCCGCCGCGATCAGCTGGCCTGGATGGAACGGATTTAACGCCGGCCACGTTTTCACTTTCATGGACGGCGAACGCGACGCGGCCCGTATATTAAAATGTATTTAGAATACATACGTGCAAGAAGCAGAACATTGACCGTTCTTCTTCCCTTCCCTCTTCTTCCGTTTCAGCCCCCGTCTGCGTTGCCGCGCGAACGACTTTCCTCCTCTTTACACTTGAACCGTTCAGACGCCGCTCCCGCGTCGTCGCGTGGGCGCCTAATGCTTCTTTTCTGCTACTATTTATGAATAATGTTCCTGTTGCGCTGCGGGCGTGAAACGCGCGGCATAGAAATCAACGTGACTCCCGGGTGAGTTAGGGGGTGGGCTTGATTCATTTGCTTGATGGACGAAACTGGTAACTGGCCGACGACAGGTTGATAGAGGGTGGCAGATCGGTCGGTGGCGTGGCGGTAATTAATGTTTTATTTATCGAATCTTTTTTCATCGTCCTGAGAGTTGTACAGGCGCGCACAGTGGTCCGGATTGGGGTTAAGTGTGCATTATGACCAAAAAATGAAGTTTCATATATCGATATTTTTTGAATATATACTACTTCCGAAATGTGCAGCAGTCTCAAAAACGAAAACATTTACATAATTTAATGCCACTTTGTAGTAGAAATGACAACTTAAAGTTGAACTTTCTAAGGACAGTGTTTTTCATCGAAAAAACGCGTAGTATTCTTTTGGGTATGGAGGTCCCAATTCTACATGTATTTAGTTCATTCTTTTTTTGCAGTAAAGGGTATTCTTCCGTGATATCAATTCACTCGTCGTATTAATAATTACCATATAAAGTTTATTAAAAAATACTGTCGAATGAACTATTACAAATTCTCGAAATGTTTTGTGTTTGAGAAGAAATATCTTGCAAGTCCCAAAGAATCCCGCAATGTAGCAACGTGGAACATGTTCCGGACACCTTCCTCTAAATAACTATGAAAAAATCTGTTCCCCCTTCGTCCCCCTACGCAGGCTATGATTTTTATTATATCGCCTCTTTCTGACATCAGATCCATACATGAGCACTATTAGAATAAAATCGGTACTAAAAAAGTTAAGGAATTAGATCCAGAAGCTCCAGAATTAATAATTAAATGGCAGGAAGTGATAATACTAATAATAATAATAATAATAATTTTTTTCTTCTTGACCAATACTTAAATTGACATTACTACATTGTCCAGTCCAAGTTTCGCGTTTATACCTTTTACGAATAAAAAGTTATAAGGCAAATGCACACTTAACCCCAATCCGGACCACTGTGTAGGCGGTGGGAATTTAGACATATTCTTTTTAGGGTAGAATTTCATCTCCCTAAATTAATTAGGTGCGCGGATAAGTCTCGGTTGATGCGTTGTTCGATTTGGCGCGAATTTTAAAATGATACCGGGTCGCATTTAATGCGAACAAAGGTTCAATTGGTGCGAGGTTCGCGAGGCTCCTTTTATTCCGTACAATTGTGGAAAATTTTAGTCATCTGTTTTAGCGGTCTTCAAACTTCTTCTGTTTCGCAGAAACGATGCGTAAACCGTCTCTGAACTTCTTCTGTTACACAGTCACGAGGTGTATAACGTGTCGAACTGCTTATTCTGCATGTGCGGCGGATTTTTAGTTTTAATTTCTTTTAATAGCTTTAGTGCAAATATAGCGGTGCATCAGCATGCTTATGCCACTATAATTTGATAAGATACGTATGAAAAGGTGTATTTAAAAATTTGTACTGTATCTTCTCTTTAAATTAGTACCAATTACTGTATTCCTCAAATTTATTGCTCGCACTAGTCGAGGCCAATCTGTATCAGATTATTTTTTCGTTACGAAAATGATTAGTATTTCTTGTCGTTAAAAATCAGAGCGAGTCCATCTGTACAGTAGAAGGTTTTTTTAATTTTTTTAATTCTTGATTAATAATAACGTTCCTCTGTGGACACAGTGGAGTCCAAACAATAATATTGAAAACAAAGCGATAATATTTATTGCATCAAAACCAGCAGATAACGATCACCGATTTTCTACATAAAGTTTTAGGTCGCCTAAATTTGAAGCGCAACACGTTTTCACAAAATGACCAAACTTCACTTTTCTTCGCCGAAAAATTGTATTTCTGTTCCGCGACGGTTCGTTGCCCTCGCGTTTCTTGCAAAGGCCAGGCAAATTCGCAGCCTCGGGAAACGGGAAAAGTGTTGCTGCTATAAGCGGAGGAAAGAAATCCGCTAAATAACAAGTGCAGCGTCCCTTGCGTCTTAATCGGAAAAGAATGTCGTCGTTAAAACGCCGCGCGGAGCAGCCAGACAATTTTGTTACCCCTGCCCACGGTTTTATCCTTGAAATTCGACGTTCGCAACGTTGAATCATTCTGTGATACGTCAAACAATCCGAATCGATCGTTCGTCGGATGGGGAAGATTTCGCTGAAAACGACAAGGACGTTGAACGTTGGCTGCCATTTCCATTTCAAAGGCTGCTCGACGTCTCGAAGCAACGAGCCTCCGAAGGCGAAATTAGCGAGGAACAATTACAGAAACGACGATCTTATTTTAAGTTTGAACATAATTACATAACGGCTCAGGGTTTTCGCGACAGAGGCTAGGAAGATTCGTCGAACTGGCATTTTTATTTTATTCTTTCGTCTCACTTTCTTTCTTGAAATTATGAGTGTACCCGATGGGGAAAATTGATCAATTTATCAGCACGTTCGGTGATCAACGATCGAGAATCGTCGTTGAATAATGGTAAAATAAAACGACTTTTCGCGCAGCTTCTATCTCTGGGGATCGTGGTCCATATATTGTCTTCGAGGCAGTAGCTGATATCGCATTTGGATATACGCCAATCACCTATTTTCGATCTTGGGAAAAATGCGTACCTTGAACGTTTCCAATAAGATCATTGTGTGATGGAAAATTAGGTAAACGCTTGTTGAAATCCACTTGATCTTGTGTATAACATCGATAAGTGAAGTCTTCGATGTTTCACGAAATACAGTTCAAATAGTTGTTTATTTATTAAGATATTTATTTTGAGCAGTACATAATATATATACATGGTTTTACAAATACTTCAACGTTGCTTGATATATGAAATAACACGTAAATTATTGGTGCAATTTTGATTGCTTGATACAAAAGGAGATTTCAAAGAATTTACAGATCGCTGAATGCATTTTATAGTAATTAGCCTACTCTGATGAAAATTTGAAACTGACGCCTATGAGACCTTGATCCCCTTCGACAGTACTCTATTCGGGGTCGTTGAATTCCTCTTCCTTACATCACGCTTAACAAAGGAATACCTTGAAACTGACCTTGAAACCATGTTCGGAATAAAAAAGAATCACTCGCTCAACCTCCTTATCTTTACTTCGCACGGCAAATAAATAAAAACGCACAGTGATTCGAATTTCCATTACGCGCCAAAAAGTAAAGAAAAGAAGGGAATGAAAACTAGCACAATACTCCACGCAAGAGAATTCGTAGCAGCAACTCAGAGATTCGACTGGGAGACTTTAACGTGCAGGACACGAACAATCATGGCCGCGTGTCCTGGTACCGGAAGTGGCCGGCGCAACTCCATCGGTAGCACGGTGCAGCACAATTCCTTGCGAACTAATAACTCGTGTCAGCATAACATAGCTGGTTCCGATTCTCGATGAGTGTGTGCTAGTCGAATTCGAAGGTTAAATGGAAAAAACTGCAACGAACAGGCGAACCGGGAGGCTGTGCGACCGCAGCCGGGACCACTGGCTTCCGGCCAGAGTTTTCCCTCGTTCTGTGTCTCGCCGCCAGGTAGCGACGCCTACGGACTATTTAAATGAATTTCGGCGAGGTTCGTCGCTTCGTTTCGTTCAGCAGCGCAGGCGTTGCCCTTTGAATGTTTGTTTGTTTTCGACCTCGACACCCTTCATGTAAAGAGCAAACCATAGGAATAGAGGAAACCGCGCGTTCTCACGATACGATGTTCAGGGAGGAGTAGCGTGTCTGCACGGGATCGTCGTATCAACGAAGAGGCCTCACAAGTTGCCGCAGTGTGACACATTCTACGCTTTTCCTTTTTTTTTTCTGTTCGTTCCGTTTTGCAACGAGGAAACTC
Source organism: Nomada ferruginata (assembly GCA_963583965.1). Taxonomy (NCBI): domain Eukaryota; kingdom Metazoa; phylum Arthropoda; class Insecta; order Hymenoptera; family Apidae; genus Nomada; species Nomada ferruginata. The sequence goes on along the minus strand of OY757214.1, from coordinate 3,018,458 downwards.
GGGGATATCGTAAGATCGTCAAAGTGTAGAACCGGGACCAGCCCGTGACGGTGCCGGTTTCCTAAGGGACGGATCTGGTGAAAGAAGAAGAAGAAGAAGGAGGAGAAGGAGAGCAAGAAGCATTGGTAAGTCTGCTTGAGGCGCTTGCACCATCAGCAGGTGTGAACACGGGACAATTCTCGAGACGCCTGTTAATAGTGTTTCTGTGACGACGAGATGGTACATATATATTATATACACAAGTGTGGCATTCACTGCAACGGTAGAAATATGGACCATCATCCGCGGAAGTGTTCTGTGACTTGGGAGAGCTAATGGGGATTAAATGAATGGGACTATGGAAACGTATCGTTGTGGATCCATCGATAGACAGTTTGAGAGATCGTACCTTGGTTCATTTCGTGGAGGAGATCGTATGTGCTCAGTTCAGTGATCTTACGTATTTGAACGGACAGATTCGAAGGATCGGGAGAATTTCGGAATTTAATGTTGGAAAATAAATTGCTCGGGTATCGTGAGGATTTGGCTGGTATCGTTTTAAGAAATGCTGCGACTCGGGTTTAGAGATGGGTTCCGTCCAGGGGAATATGATAGATTAGCTCTGGCGAATAGTTTCGTGCAGCGGGGAGAAGTTTTAGTAACGTTTGTCTGTGCGCGTCAAAGAGTACATACTGAGAATCATTCGAGGAACGATCGTTCGTCACGTTCCACGGTCGATTTCGCGTTGTCAGAAGTACCATTTAGTGATGCATATTAAATCAACATCCAACGGGACGTTAGTTACAGCAAAGTGTATCACTGGCCTAAGCAGCCAGCCAAACTAACATAGAGTATATTGCTTCATCGGACGTGTCGATGTGAGGCTCATGTTACATACAAACACGACCTCTACTTGTTTGCCAACAAACGTACTACATTTCCTATCTTTATAACCCGTCCACCGTGTTGCATCTCATCTTCAAATAGAAACCATTCCGCCACGCCGCTAACCATCCCGAATATTATATCACCGTCCGTCTATTACCTAACACCATTATGCCATTAACGTTTCAACCCATTTTAATCTTAAATGACTCACCCCACTCCTCTGCTCGTATCTATCCCCCCCTGTTACTATTGCATCCCACCAGGCATAAAATAGAAAAAAGGGAAACAAAATTAGAAATAGGCCCGTGTGATCGAGATTATTAGTATTACCTGATCTAAATAACCAAGGAGAGCCAATTAGATCATCTTCCCCAAAAACCACGGTTGCCCAGCAGAATCGAATACAAGGTCGAACACCTAAAAGTAGAAACTAACAAATCCCAGTTAAAAGCATATTGGTCAAAAAACATACATATATATATATACTTATATATATATTATTTAACATATAATACATATAATTGTGAAGAAAGAAAAAAAATAAAAGGTTGAGGATAGAAGTAAGTAGATAAGGAGTAGGGAGATCCCAGTTGGAGGAACAGGGACAGGGGTAGCTCGAGACTTAGTCAGGGAGGTTAGCCTGCGGAGGGGTAGGGAAATCAGAGTGGCTGCTGGCCATCTCTGCCAAAATAATTAGGAAGTCGTCGTCAGAGACGTGCTAAAATCGTCCGCTGGTGCACGCGCGATTTGGCCGGCTAGTCGCGTCCCGGGCGTTTAAGCGAGCTGGTCGTCCGGACGGTGTTTCGGACCGGTTCCCAAGTGTTCCGCAGTCCCGTGCGACCAATCGACCAGCCTGAACCAACTGTTCTCTCTGTCTTCGCCGTTGAATCATTGCCGCGACACTTTTCCAACACCGGCCTTCCAACCGCGTCGTTCCTGATATGATCCACGTCGACACACATTTCTGGATACCGCAGGACGATTGTTCGCGTTAGCATCGCGTGGAACGGTTAGTTCGAGGGAGCTCTCTTTCCCTTTCGAATATTTTCGTGTTTCCATTCGCGTCTGTAGGCGGATGGACAAAAAGGAAAGCGACAAAGGGGGAAAGGAAAGGAACGGAAGGGCGTTCATATTTTATTTTTGATTTTATTTACGGAATGTTAAATAAAGATTTCTGTTTGTTGAACCTGCGAGTACGGTCGGGCGACACCTTGATGGCGGATTCCAAAGACGCGGTGTGGCCGGTGACCGATTCCCCGACGACCGTAACCCCGATCGACTTTCCCGGCCACCGTTGCACTTCCATTCACGCTTAAGTTTAGCGCTAACCTTGGCTTCGACGTTTGCCGCAGCCTGTTTGCGACCTTTGCACTCGGTTCGTGGGTTTGAGTTGTCGTTGACCTTGAGGGTGGAACGGTCCAGGGACATCGGAGAAACTTGTTACCAAAATGGCTACCGAGCGTGGACATTGGTGCCAACGTCTGGTTTAGTTCGCTGGATGAAAGGAAACGGCTTCGTTTTCTTTCTGTCTCTTATTTTGTCTTTTTTGTTTTTCGTTTCCTCTTCTACTTTTGTTCTCGTCGATGTTTTCATTGGACCATAAATTTAGACGGTTGGTGTAAGATCGTCGGCTGGAAGTGTCGAATATTATTGTTACGCAGATCGGTTAATAAAACTGTCCTTTTTTTAAAGTAGCTGTTCAAGTTCGTGCCGAAATGACTGTGTTGTCGCTACCCGAGTTGTGCAAGCCAGCTGGTTTACGATGTTTAGAACGGCCCAATGTGCTTGGCTGAGTTTTATAACTAAACACAGGACGGACTGCAGCAGTTTCAGTAACCGTGAAAGCAATAAACTCAATTTTAGATACTGCCGCGAGCATTGCGCAGTGTGCGACTCGATACTTTGAATCTATTACATAACGCAATCTTTTAAATAAAAAAAAAAGAGGCGATAATCCGAGTGACACGAAACAGCACACACAAAGGAAAACAATTAAATGAATCCTAATGTGTTCCAACTGTTCTAGCTCAAATTGAAAGATTCTTTTTATACGATTCCTTCATCGTTACATAACAAGTTCAAAACATTTCATACAGTTTACAGGCCAAGGGTTGAATTATTACATAACGATGCAACTGTAACGATAGTTCACTCAATTGCTATACTATTCTATATTTCTATGAAAGTAGTCCGTCCAACGATAATCAGACCTCCGATCGCGAATGATTCAAAGGAGCCCCCGAAATGAAATTACAAGAGTAATCGTTATATAACGACAATATAGCGATGTCCTTTGAATGTCTTAAAATACGCGCCAAGGAAATAGACTAGCAGAAGACTGAAAATAGCTGAGTGCGTCATACTTGACGAGCGCTGTTCAGCCAATGGTGTCGCTCCACATGCTCGGTTCATTCGACTCGCACGCATTTTCCTGCGGGCACGGTTCGCGCCGTTTCAATTTTTCCTAAATACAACAGCGAAGGTATCGCAATAATAATCGTAGAAATTACGCGAGCAATAAATAATAAACGTGCAACGCCAACGAGTGCACGTATATGCGATCGGGCGGCTCGATTATTCGCGTTCGACGGAATTGGAAAGGGCGCGCTGTCTGCTACGCTCCAACTTGTTAATGGCGCATTCCGCGAGGTGGCGGACGTGTACAATGATTTGCCGTTCGCTGTGTCAGTCTCACGGAAGAGGAGGTTCGCTTAGCATTTAGGGAAAATATATCGTTAAGAAAATGATGTGCGTCTCAAGTTTCTGTGCCCGTGTATCGTGATACGTTGTGCTCCGTTAACAGAACGTTCCCCCTTTAGTGTCCCGGCGAGATTTCTCTACGATAATTGTTCGTTCCGTTCTTTTCCTCTGTCCGTCTTACTCTTTCTCTGTGTACTCGAGTGCATCTTTTAGGGACCTGTAGCTAACCTAAATATTCGACAGCCGTAACGTAATTACTCAGTGACACGTCGCCAGCGAATACTCCGTGCTCGTTTCCCGGTGAGTTTCCTCTTGTTATTTAACCACCCGGGGCATTCGGGGCCTGAACGATTACGGATAATCGAGGCCCGTGCACGCTGATACCGTTTCGGAGCACGACCGCGATTTAACCTGAAACGGTATACAACGCGATCGTGTGGCGTGTGCACGCGCGTGCTTTATCTGAGGTAGCTTTTCCTTCTTCGAATAGGTTTTATTTCGACGCGGTGATCTATCCCGCGATATTCCGAGAAGGATATTCTGTTGTTCGTTTTTGGAGCAGTGTTGTATAGGTTTTAGAACCTTTTGGGTTTTGTTGGTTATCTTTTCAATTTTGTAAGGGGACCGCAAGTAAAACGCGTTCTTATTTAATCTCCGTATATCTGTTTCGTAATTTCGATCTTTCTTTTGATATATATATTAATTTATCTTTTGCAATGCCTTTGTTACTCGTGTCCTCGATAGCGTTTCTAATTATGAATGCTAAGTTGTTTGCGCGAACACGTAGACCCCCTCATTATTTATTATAAGTGGTAAACAATTAATTGCTAATCTGGAGTCGTTTTTGTATTACAGAAAAACTGCAGTGTGAATGAACGTGGACAACCACTGAACAGATAAGATTAGTGACGTACTAATACAGAGGTAACCATGGAGGACGCCCATAGCAAAACAGTGGACGAGGTGTTAAGTTATTTTAACGTAGATTCTGACAAAGGATTATCCATTGATCAGGTGAAAAGGAACCAGGAGAAATATGGTCTTAACGGTGAGTAATCACAATTCTTTATAAACGTTTAACGTAACATTGTGACGTCGCAAGTTCGTACGTGCAGTACCCCATGCCTTTATTACAAAATCGAGCTTACGTTCCTAGGTATAAAAAATTGAGCGCGATGTATCATTTACCGTATCTCTGTATTAGAAACATTTTATTATTTCTATCGCGTGGTGAATGATTTTGCAGTATTGCAAGACATCGCACTAAATTATTCATTGCTATGAATTTTACTCGTGCGTCATTTATTGCAAACGAAGTATTTAAGAGGCGATGCTTTATACTTATTTAGAAGCAACGTCACGCACTTAGGGATTAGCGTATCGCGAGCTGTTTACCTGGCTAAGTCGGGTAACCGTAGTAAAAGTAACTTTACGGAGCTACCTGCCTGCATTCGTCCGTGGACGATGTGCGATTCTTATCCCCTCCACTAGCCACTGTTCCACTGCCATTTCTTTGGTACACGTGTTCGTAGCTACCTGAGTAGCCCGTATGCACGAAACACTCCGAACGCACCTGGCGTCCCTTAAAATTCATCTATTATCTATTTCTATGGGGAAAGTTTCGACCGATGCATTGAAAGCACGCATACACTCGCGCATTCAATTATTGAAAGTAAAGTGACCATTCGGGTAGCAAACAACCCCGAATGTAGTACAAAGAAATTGAACGGTAATAAATAGAAACTGTATTCAACGAATTTAGAAATTATATTCTCTAACGAAATATGTAGAAATTGAATGGTCGCTATTGAACAACTTTATTGCTCTACATTAAATGCCCCTTTTTAGTGGATCAGCGAAATTCTTGCATGAAAAATCGATTCTTCTTGCCGAATTAGAAGTGTTCTGATTTTTTTTCTTAGTGGTTGCGAAGAGAGGAACCGCAGGGTTGCGCGTAACTGCATTTGGAACTAATAATAACAGGTCGTGGATTGTCAATAGCGGCCTTGAATCATTAGTACCGCGGCATTCACGCATTCACGGACGACCAGTCGGAAGATATGCGTTGCACCTTTTCTGTAGCAGGCTGGTTATACTTGTTAGTTGACAGAAAATCGATTCGAGGCTTGTTTAACAAACGACCGCGCGTGGTTTAATATTGTTTTCTCGGTGAAAACCTTTCATAGATTAGAAGTATATTATTCGCAGAAAGAATTCGTTTCGTTAGACGCTTTTTGTCCGCCCGACCTGGTTTGGCATTGTTTCATTTATAGTAGGTTTTAATGAAAATTCAATACGTTAGTTAAGCGTTGGGTAGATAATTTTTTGTTGGTTGAGTTAACGTGCAACGATTTTAAATTATGCGATCGTAGCTGTGTATCTGAAGACCCTTGTGAACCATGAACTTTTGCGTGTCGTTGAACTATGAACAACGAGTGTCAGAGGAGCAATTGCGAATTGTTTCTCGAATAATCTTTCTGCTGAAAACGCAGTGGATTTTGGCTGAGTTTCAGCGGTGCAAGGAATAGGAATTGTTTTTCAACTTTTTGTTTTAGCAACTTGAACGTAACTGATCGAGTAATGCCAGTAAATTAGCATCTTTTTATTGAGGCATTAAAGTACGTTGAAGTCATTATAGATGAAATTGAATCGAAATACGTCAGATGACTGGAAAAACTGCGCATCAATTATATTCACTACTTAAGAGCAGCAATATCTTTTCCTTGTTACTGAAACGTTACTCGATCTTGACTTCAGCTGTTTCCCATCTCACATACATACGTTCAATTCTTCTCTGCAAGCATTTTACTCAATTTTATTCTAACAAGTTTGGTAAATATAAATATTTTGTTTAAAATAATAACAGCTCCACGATATCTCCATTTTGTTTCAAACGATTCTTTATAATAATAATAATAATAATACTCTTTACTCGCGAGACAGAACAATTTGGTCGCACCAGAGAAAATCACAGATACCATCTATCTCGATAACGAAACTAGTCGACGTAGCATCAATGTAAATCGATTCTACCATCCATGAATGACCAATTCACGCTCGAACAAAAAATTTTGTTTGTCGCGAACCACAGAAAGGAGCACCGTCGCATCAACCATTAGCCTTTCCCTTTGTTGCTCTTCTCTCTTTTCTCGTTTTCATCAATAATCCCAAAGTCGAATTAATCGAAGCGAGCAATCGCACGTGGCATCCGCGATTTATTTTCGCAGAAGGCCCGTTCAGTTGGTTAAACATCGACTGCCAGATATTCTTCTCTCGCTTCTTGTAGATCCTCGATAAATAATCCCGATGATTTAGACGGATCTAAAAACGATTTTGGTACCACTCGATCCGTGGAACTCGAGGATTACGCGATTCGAGTACCTCGAAACATTCGATCACCTGATACTTTGAAATCTAAGAACTCTACGTACCTGGGTGCTCCAAAAACTCTCCAGGTCGATTACCCTCGAGTTCACGAACTTTGAGAGTTGGAGAATTCGGTTATTGAGGGACTCGCAAACGCAGTAATATTGAATTCTACGCGGTACGAGGATACGATAAGTCGAACAATCAGCAATTGTTTTTTTTTTAATATAACAACTCGAGGAATCGAAGAACCTTGGTGGTCGACAGAAGAATACGACAAATGTATGAGGTTCGTCGTTCTTGTGCAACGTCGATCCGTTTGCAAGTGAGAAAGCCGGAATTTCGAAATTCCACTGGCGACGGACACATATTACACGTTTGCCAATTTGCGTTATTCGCGCCGACGTAATCGTACACGTCGCTCGCACGACCGGATTGAAATTGTTGGCGATTATTGCGTTATCAGTAGCTGATTTGCTGCCGCGAACGTCGATTACTGGCTACGCACTTCTCTGTTTGCATTCTGCAAGTCACCGGCTCGTGTCGATTCTATCGCATCGTTGATCGATCCGAGGTGTTAATGTCTCGATTCCGTTGAATGGAACGGCGCGGAGTGGTGGGGCACATTGAATTTCTAATTTCCGCGCAGACCGTTAGGTATTTTTCTTCCTTCGTGCTTGTGCAATCATGATTTGCGTCTCAATGTTCGCCCTCGTAGCATAAGTGCATACAAACATTTCCATATATCGTATTACGAAAATGGAATACAGGGAGCAACAAGTCAGCCTGCGCAAGTTTCCTTCTCTTATAGTCTCGCGTGCGTTTCCACGTGGTTGATACATAGTTGGTTGAACAAGACCCTCTGATTCGTCTATCGACCGTGAAACCTTGCGAATCGCCGCATTAATCGAACAGACAGACTATACACACTTTCGTTACGTTGCTCAGAGCACGATCCTTCGCATACATATGTACCTCTAGAGAAAACGAACGTCTGGAAATGTTGCTTTCTAAAATTGGATCTGTACGGATTGTATTTGATTTGAAATTAATTGAAGCCGATTAGCCAAATCCTTTTGGGAAGATGAGCTTGTTCTCCACGAATCGATGCAGTGGTTATTTATAAATAATATCAATGCATGTGCAGTTCGTGTGCAATTTATTAAATTTATTAAGGACGAATGTCTGCAATTATTTATATTGCCACGTGGCTTTTGGGAAATCCTGCAATTAATATGATATTATTCATCTTTACGATTTCGAATATTATATAATTATAATATATATACATCTTCTTGGTTTTTATGCTATGTTATTGTATTTTAATTTTCCAAACTTTCGTGGTAATCATTCTTGTTAAATATTTGGCAGAATTTTTGTATGCGTTTATTTTATTTATTTATATCGAGGCTACATGCAGGAACGAGTGATAATAATTTCGCATTTCCTTTTTAATTGAATAATTTTGAAATCCGCAAGAATCGCTGGATCTTACACCCACGTGCGCTCGGCACATATCGATTATCGTGAAAACACGATAAAACGATATCGTAACGCAACAACCGAGGTTAATACACCGCGCTCCGTTTGAATAATATCGGCAATCGTCGTTCGATTCGCTTTGTCGTTCGTTTAATTAACATTTCGTTTAATTCCCGGCACATCAAGAATTAAATATTCAATTTTGTTCCGCAACATTCGGAGGTAGAATAAAATGTACTAGTAGTAACAAAATATAATATCAGTATCGATAAAATTGAAAACAGGAGTACATGGAATAATTTAATTGATTGATAATTAATTTTACGTTCATTCATTTCGTTTTATTTTCTTCTTCTTTTTTTTAAAACAACCAGATATTCAGAATTTTCTGGCGCCGGCGTAAATGTGTAATTATTATACATGCGCCGCGTGTGTATTTGCGCGGCGTGTGCGTCGTTTATTCCGTTCCAGAAATATTCGAACGCGGACGTCGACACGTATCTAGATGTTCGTAAAACGCTTTGCTTCGTTTCGAGTTATAAGCGACCCTTAATTCCTGCTTGAAAGCACGCCAACGGCAGTAAACTCGCGGAGATACGATGCAAATAAGAACTGAACTGCCTTTTCCCGAAAGGATAAATCGCGAGCGTACCGGGACGCGAATCGAAATAACGTGGAAATAAAAGATCGCGAATTTTGTTCGGTGGTAAATCGGCCATTATACCACGGCACAGTTTGCGAAATCCGGAATTAAAGTAAACTCTTCGCTGTTAAATATAATCCTCGATTAATTCACTACGGGAGATACGACGGATGGACAATGTCTTTTTAATGTGTTCTTTTAAACGGGAATTTATTTTGTCATGCCTCGGTTACGCGGAAGAAAACTGTTATGCATGAATGCATTTTGTTAAACAACACTGCAGTTCCATGCAATTACCAACATTTTTCGTTTCGTCGATGTCAGACGAATTTCAGGAATGGTTATTCATAACTGTTTATTAAAATATAGAATTACGTAACTAAAGAAGCAATGCACGATAATTGGTTGATAATATCTATCGAAGTTTCTAATACTTAATGGTATAATTATAATAATCCAAACTTAATACCAGCCGATACAAATCTCATCTTTTAACAATTTCTACATGCAATCATATTTCTTTCGCCCCGAACATTCAATTGATTAATACTTCACGGAATATACACCAATTTCTATAAGAAACATCGATTCGCTTTTTCAGTCGCAGCGAAATACAAATGTTGTCTCAGGGCCGACGTTTCGAAAATGGCACTCAATTTCACTAATCATAAAACGGAAACGAATGTGCGTACGTAATTATGCATCGCTCTATTTTATCGTGCACTGTTGCGTGCACACGCGATTGATAACGAAATTACGCTTTAAAATAGGACAGAACGGCCTTTAAATCTACGGTGGTGTAACGCGCCGCCGCGTAAATATTAATTAACAACGTTTCGCGTGCAGAGAAATCTGTCATTAAACGTGTACGTCGTCCCGTTTGCGTTTAAAGTGTTCTATCGTGTTAAGCCGGGCTGCCACGTTCGTAATTTAACCAGCTCCTCGACCAACTCACCGAAATATCTTGCGCTGCAATTTTTCACGTTTTTCATTCGCGACGACGTAGGTTAAATTAAAAATATTGATTCACTAGTAATTAAAATTCGATTACACTCTTGGCCACTGGAACATTTTGGGTCACGGTTGCTTTCAAGGCCTATTGGAACATTAATTATCGCCTCTTTTGTCTGCGATTTATTTAACGTTCAATCGTGGCTCACATGCCGCGATATGGTACGAAATATTTTTATTAATGTGGAAGTGCAGTGATGCGACATTGAAATTGAATATCTTCGTAATCACCTCTAGTCTGCGAATGCATGGCAATTGCATTGCGAATGGATAATAACACTTTTTACCTGCAAGATACTCTTGCATCGGATATCACGACAATTTGCTTTCCGAAGGGAATAATATATTTCTGTTTTATCTCGCATTTCGCAGGATTTACATTCCACCAATATCGCTGTATCTTCTCCATTCTTCCGCAAAAATAAATTCTACAAATTTGTGTTTCTTGTATATTTTCATACAAGAACTCGCGAATCATGTAGTTGTTACATACCCGCCGGTTGCATTTAACCGAACTATTATATATTATTGTTCGAACGGAAAATAAGCTCGAGATATCGTGGGTGTACGAGGAAAATTCTCTGCGCCCATAAAATTGATTTTTCAGGAAAACAAATTGTTACCTTCCCGCAGGAAATGTAAAACACAAATCCTCGTTATTGCTCTGCTCTTTCTTTAAAACGTTTTATTTCCGATGGTACGGCGTTCATAAATATAGTTGGAACGTATTAGACGGTCTTGAATTTCGTAAATCCAGAAAGCCACAGAGTGATATATTGATCACACGATTCTTAATTTTAATTTCGCGCGAAACCCATTTCGCATCGACGGTACTGGATGCAATGTTGAAGAAGAAACAATTGCACTGGCTTGCAGAGCTTAGCTTTTCCTTTGTCCGATAGAAATGCTCGAGGAAATGTCTGCTGTTTAGACAAGAGACGAGAGTTCTTTTGGAGCACGTTGGAACAAGTTCGCTGGCTACTTTTCTTTTTTTTTAGACCATCCGCTAGAATGTGGAACACGGTAACGAGTCGTGTTAAAATTCTGCATGTTCGATCTGAGAACTTTTTTCCGTTGATAATAGTATTATTATTCGTAATTTATCCGGTAGGAAAAATATACTCTCGGGCAAGGTAAATTGAATTAATCTGCATTTGAAGTCTGTTTGCGTATCGATGAAATTCTTCCAAAAATTTCTCGACGTGAACGAGGTAGAGGCTCGTTCAATCGAAATAATAACAAATTCTAAAATTCACGCTGTTTCCGTGAATCATTCGCTTAGAGTTATCGCGCTATGTTCTAGGAAATGTTTAGTCGCGAGTGCGGTAGTACATTGACTTTTAGTTATGTTGTTTGTAGATCGTAATATTTGTTTAAGCACTCGTTTATCGATATTGTATGTGCGCCGAGTAATTAAATTAGTACACCTCTTGCAGAGGAGATAATTAATATCAATTGTAGTATTACTTAACTGCGATAAGAAAGTATTGTTGAAAATCGACTTAACTGAAAATTAAATATAGCCTTATGAATAGCGTGAAGAAAGGAATGAAAAGGGAATAGAATATAGTGTAACAGAAGAATTTAAAATGAATTTAAAGTAAGCGTTGCACTTAAACAAATAAGGGTACAAAACGACAGAGACACGAATCAAGTAATCACAATTAAAATTTACTTGCTACAATTTTCCTATAAGAAAAAAACATTTAAAAGCTGCAACAAGAATATACAGTAAACCTGAAGACATTTTCAGAAACAAATTAACACGAGTTCCCTTGCAACTTACTATATAAATAAAATGCGGTTCTTGAAATTCTTCAAATGATTTGAATCACCAAGTTAATTTCATCGTCAGCCTCGTGGGCAATTATTTATAGAATTGTCTCAATCGACGTTCGATAATCGCAATTGGCTTGTAATTTTATCTTCCATCAGAGTTCATTATACTTTGAAATGCGTGCAGAAAGAATGGTGTTCGACGTTTTTTTTTTTACTTTTCCCCTTTTTTTACTCATGGAAACGTTACTCGAGTGCGCAGTGAAGATGGTAAACAGTTTTCATGTCTCCCTTAATGCGTAATAAAAGCGCTTTGGAAATTCACTGACGCGATATCACGGACTATCTCGAAAGATTCTAATCTGGCGGGTGTCTTTTAATCAGGAACTGTAGCAGCACGATTGTACAATTATCTGCCTTTGTAAGATGTCAGGTGGAAGCGGTCTTCTCGTTCAGAATGATGGATTAAAAGTATGAGTAATATCTCCACCCGTTTTTTGTTCTGTACTTTTTAATACGAAAGAGGAATATCGATTAATCGCTGAAATTGGGAAATACAATTTTTACTCGCACTGGATAAACTAATATGACATTCAGTGTTTTATAAATTTGTAGAATATTGTAGATTTTTATTAGAGAAATAATGCGTTTCGTTTTAAACAATATTTTCTCAATGCCTTGCCACAGAAAGTTAACAAAAAGCATTGTTAATACATTTGCTTCCAAAGTACGAATATTATTCTACAGAAAATATTTGATTTCTATGATTAAATTAATCCCATTTTGTAGAATACTATGTTCCTTATCATAGTTGTCACTTTATTTTTTCACACGAATTGTTTTCTTATCGCGCAACACTTATTTTGACCGGTCGAGAATAATTAAAATGCGGCAACGGGACAATATACATAAATGGAACGGTGTGGTGCAGGTTTTTACGGTCGATTAGATGAGAGGGATAACAGGTGAGAGGCACTGTGCGAAACGTTATCTCCGCTAGCATTATCGCAAATGTTCGCCGTTATTACTATTCCATATGTAAATTACTTGTCGGGTAGAGTACTCACCGTAAACACAGTATCATCGAAATATATAACACATTTCTTATCTCTGTTACCACTCTTGGTTCAAGCTTTGCGTGTTAATTCTGCTCTATTTTCCATTTTCTCGCCAGTCTTTATTACTCTTTAATTGTTATCAATTTTAAGTATAATATTAATCGCCGTGAAATTAGATATCTACGATACGGTAGGCGAACTTTTTCTTTCAACTTTCGTTTACAACAGTATTTACTTTGGTTAATGAAATATTCACACGCGTTTCACGGTACGATTAATTCATTGAAGAATCTCTGTAGATTACTAAATGATCATTGAATGAAAAATATAGGAAGCGAGATTTATTGATATTGGTTATTCTAATTTTTATATTTAGTACTGAAGGGATTCCGGGAGGAAGTAATAAGAAATTCTTGAAACTTCCTCTCAATACGATAAATATAGTTTCGAATCGAAATAGAATCGGAGTACACGTATCTTGGCTTCCTTATGGCTGCAGATAAACGATAGTATTAGCCCCTGTTGCACACAGCCTAAATACCATGGCTCTGTTGCCACGAAATACGACGAAAATCGCGTTAAAAACCACTTTTACGACGTATCTAAAGGCTGGATTAGTAATGGCTGCAGAGACGTGAAAGAAATAGCGGGCTTGGTAAAAGAAAAATGTATCTTCGATGCTACGAAATTTACACGTTCCCTGAGAACAAACCGGAACAAGAGATATGACTGTAAAATATCGTGGTAATATCTTTCTGAGGAAGGTACATCATAAATTTTCCACGATTTTTATTTAAACAGAATCGAGGGGTAAAGTTAAATTGTCAAAGTAGAAAATTATTATCGTTTTCAAAGCTTATCAACAATCAAAATTTGTTCTTACAATTTTATGTAGATAATCTATGAAATATTATATAGGAAATATACGATACATGATAGTGATTCTCTACGCGTTAAATTCTACTACATAATAAAAACAAAAATCACGAAGTTAGAAAGTTACACGTGAAGTGAATATTTAAAAAGAAAACTGTGTCGGGAGTATTTGAACAAATACTCACCGTGTCTATTTGAACATATCCTCCAATAAAATCGTCCAGAATAAATCGTCCAGTCATCAATTTCTCAGTGGAAAATGAGAGATCTGTTCGTTTTCTCTTATTCTTTTTAAGCTTGAAAATTAAAATCATTACGAGTGGAGAAACAAACAAACGCGAGGCGAAACAGAAGGGAAATTTATATTATACCCGGTGGAATCACGCGTCAGGAATCCCGAGTATCTCGCTATTGGTTCTTCGTAGTTCTTTAGCCGAGACAGTCATACACCTGACGTGGTCGAGTTCGAGCGTAAGCAAAACCACGTCAGAGTAACTCGCCGTCTGTTTCATTATTAATAAGCAGCACGAGGAGAAAACGTCCGTCGTGCTACGCATAGACTTTTAATCGAACTATAGACACCGTGTGTTCACTCGCAAATAACGATGAAAAATAATAATAAATGCAGTTGCAAAAATCGAACGGGATAGTAAATCGTTTTCGATGAAACATTTATTCATTTCGATTATTAGCAGGAGACGTGAAAGTTTTCTACTTCAGTGGATAATTGTGAATTTCAAAGAATATTATAGTAGTAATGATTGAAGAGCGATATCGAAGTTTTAGATTTAAGTATAAAATAAATAATCTAGATTGAATATTTTTGTATTACCATTCAGCGGAGGTTGCAGTATTTATTATAGAGAATTATTTATTTTAATTAGCATGAAAAGATGTAGAAATTTTACATTTAATAAGAGACTCTGGTGTGAAATTGATTTTCAAAGCGATGTATTCTTCTTTTTTTCTCAACTGGAAGTGGACGTTAGGAGAGTAAAAATCAGCCTGCTCAATAAATCCCTAGTTCTACGGTAAAATTGCATTAGGAATTATTGCAGCAAATGGGGTTAATTCGTTTTAAGGCCGCTCTTCAATGTTACGACTCATCGTGGAATTTAGCTACTCCCTTTGGCTGCTGCTGTTTTTCATTGATGTCTGTTAGGCGAACTCGTTAACAATAAGTGGAAGCATTTCAATTATGACATAATAAAAAGCGATAACAAATTATTGTAAAGGTGGCATCTATTATCTCGTTGCTCTATGATATCTATTTGATCGTAATGAGATTAAACAGCAGGATAGCTTTTTAACTGCTTTGGTTTGTCTGTTAGGTTTGTACTTAGGTGTTAAGGTGATTAGAGATATCATCATCATATCATACTTTATTACTTTGTGAAGTAGTTTCGTTGAGTATATTAACCATAGAGTGGTGCGTATTTATTAACAAATTTTGTATTACTTGAGTTGCTTCCATCCATCCATAGAGGAAAACTTTTTTCATTATGGAGATAATGGTGACGTAAAATTAAAATATGATTCTTTTTGCGCGCAGAATTAAAGGGTCTCTTGATTGAACGAAATGGAAATCTGGCAAAAATATTGTACTTTGTTTAATACTATGGAAGTATTAAGGAAATCCTATATTTTTTAAATCGTTCAAGTCTGTCTATTAAATAGAAATATAAAAATGGCAATAAAATGTTCTATTGCCAATAAAACAGTTTGCATTCCAAGTTGTCTTCTTGCAATGCTGTTGTATCTGTTCTACCGAATACTTTTTCTGAAATTATCAACTTAAGAAGATCATAAAACAGCTGTAAAACAGAGAAATAGAATTTCTTCTTTAACGTTAGGGAATGATGTTTAATTCGAGCGTCCTTTTATCACCAGTGCATACAGAGATTATCGTTCGCGGATCGTTTGAGGAATGGCTATGAATAATAATTTTATTGAGAAAGCAGAAAGCATGAAAAATGAGGTGCTCCCGTTGGAACAGGATTCTGGCATGAAAACGGTTTCGCGCGCGCTGTTTTCGTGATTGTTCCAACTTTGTTACAACGGCGTGGTTGTTCATCGTCTTAGCAGCACTGTTCCCAGAAGATGAATGCAGGTTTTAAAGCTGCAGAAATAGATCGGATGAGATTTATCGTATCTTTATTAGAACGGAAGTTAGTTCGTTGACTGTTCAAATGGTCTAATATATCCGTTTAAATGTGTGTTGGTACAGTTGCTAGAAAGCATTTAATTACAATCAGTATAATTAATGCAAAAAGATCGTAGGTGTACTTGTTTATTTAAATTGAACGTATAAACGTATAATAGTTTATGCTACAATTAATGTCATATGTTTTAAAATAGATTAATATTATTTCTCTTTACCAAATTGAAATTAATTTAACTCCTCTGTTCTTTAATTGAGGCAACGACGAATTTCAAAAAGTGTTCAAGTGAATAACACTGTCAAGCCTTTTGTATAATTATTCTAAGCCGATACGTCTTCGGAATAGTTGCAAATAGAAATGTGTACATGATATTCTCTCCTTTAATTCTATGTCCAATATGGCAGGCAAAATTAATATAGAAACCTTGAATAATTGTACGCACGCATGGTAACGTAAACGTGCGAATTTCGTTATGCAATTTCGACATGCAATTTAGGAGGCCATTGTCATCAGATTTAGCAGGGACGTCGAGATTCAAAACTGAAATAGAAACGTGTCCGCATTTATCTGCTGGGGACAGTAATTGATTGTCACCAGGCTTAGCAATTCAAGCTTCATGGATTTCTAGATTTAAATATAGCAACGGCTAGTATATTATAAGACATTTCATTATCGTTATTCATACGCTTGTAATTGGGCCGAAAAATATATGCAGGTGATCCTGCGTTCATGATGCATATGCACTAGAAACGATGTTTTGTGTCCTTTGAAAGGCTGATAAATTGTGACACGTGCAGAATAATGTAGCACGACAAGAAATAAGTAATAACCTGTTACTGTGTATCCTAGCGTAAAATGAGACAGGGATTGGCAACTGGTTTACCAGTCTGGAAAATACCAGACTTGATACCAAATAAATGTCGCGATTATCGAATCAGATATAAAAGTTTTACTAATATATGTTTGATAGACAGTTTAAAATTGGTTACTATTTTATAAACCTTCGAGATTTAATTTCATATATTCAATGTTGGATCAATTTCGATGAACTTATTCTATACAAAACATTTCATTCTGCAATTTTTAATTGTTCGAGGTTTGCATTACGCCGCAATACAATATTTAAAAATGGTTACTTACTTTGTTTTTTATTTTCATTTGAAATATTCTGGAAGTAAGTGTCACCAGAATTCTTTTACTATTAGTTCCAACTGAATGCTTCATTCTTAATTAAACAAAATTTTGTTATCGCATCTCGGTCTTCTTCCACCTTTGAAACTTAGAATTTTAATTTAGCAATGCAAATTCTTTCGTGTACGACCTATTTTTATCCAGTGTTGCAGAATTTGTGTAACACTGGAACGGTGCGATCAAAGATTACTTTGCAATTATTATTATATAATGTCGAAGTTTCACTGAAAAGCAGCTGCACAAGTGTGCTGAAAAGTATCGTGCCTTCAAAAACACGCGTGTCGTTGATTTAGTCTACGAGGTGTTAAACTATTTCGGTTTGCATAGGTCTTTAATAACTTCCACGAATCTACTTCGTAACGTTAAAACAAGTTGAAAGAAAAGAATTGCCTGGCGCGCGTCAAATATGTACAATAGTACAATCGTCTCTCTGCTTCACACTCTGGAAACTTAATTTCGTTAAAGCAGATCCAATTAACATTTTGCCTGAGGAACGTCGACACGCGAATCGACGAGCTTCTCTCTACAACTAATAAAACTATGATTTCGCAATTTCGAGAGAAAACGTTTTATTGTACAGAGTGATCCGCGTATGGTACTCAAGCTTACATTCAAAAAAAGTTGGACAACGCTAAATATATAAAATAAGGCATTTCTATATAATATTGAATAATATTAAATTCCGTAAAAATATATAACAGTATTTCAATCCAATAAAAATAAATGATCACTGGGAATAAAATGGTACGATATTTATAGGGGTTGTTCTCTTTCGGAATACCTTCGCTCGACCCTTAAAGTTTTACGATTTCCCAATTTGGTTGGGTGGATGCGTGAGTTGTCTTATTATAACGAATTGCACCATTCACATTCTAATTATAATGCCATAAATTATGATTATGTTGCGAGCGCGCGTTAATAAATAACAATACGCGCGGGGCTCTGTTTTCCCAACGCAAATAGATCCACCTCGACGCACTTGCCAAAACTTACGTAATCTTTTATCAGATACTTGCATTCGCTGGCATTCCGTAACCTACATTTCAAAAATATACAATCAGATTTCAGAAGCGGGCATAGAAGCCCGTGAAATGCTTGCCGATATTTATATCCGGCCAGAGTTTCGTTATATTTTCGAAATTTCCTCCACCGCGACCTCGTAGAAAAGTTTCTATTTTTCCTTCCTCCCACCCCACTTCTTTTCTTTTTTTTTTTTTTTGGTGAAACCATAATCGTTTTTCACGATGCGCTTCGTTTCGACATCGTTGAAGTTCGTTAAATGTCAGGCTTTAATGTACCAGCAATTTTTTTTTCATCGGCGTAAGATAATGAAGAAATCATTATGAACAAATATTTTTCCCTTAGCCCTCTATATACACTTCTCGATACACATTTTTCCTACACTTTTAGTGCTACAAAAATGTTCTAAATCGATTAATCACGGAGTAGAAAATATATTAATGTTCCTCAAGCGAATGCAATTGAATGACCACCACGCTCTCGCGAGCTATAGCTCGAATCAAATATGCATGCACTCAAGGACTCCCGTCCACCACCCCATACAATTTCCACAATTATCCGAATGACCACGAAGGCGCCAACAAAAGGGCTGGTAAATAAATAAAATATCAGTCAAGGTCCTGGTAAATTAAAATTATCCAACGCAATTCGAAACTTTGAAATCTGTTCGTCGCCCTGCCCCACCGCCAAAACTGAACCAAACACCATGCCTCCAAGCGAAAGTATCAGACGATCCTGATAGACCCCACGGCCAGCACATCCAGTGGCAAGTAATGAATTTTCCGCGCTTATTGTCACACCCAGTGGCCTTTGTGCCACGTCTACCTTAGCGTAGACGTTTAGGGAAGCATCAATCGCGGTCACGCACACTTATCGCGTACACGGCACACCGTACACGTGAGAATAATGCTGCACCGTCGTCGGCGTGTTTCACGCGAATAGAGACAGCTGGTGAACGAAGGGAGCACGGGGACGTGGAGAAAAAGAGAAAGAACGAACAAAAAAATCGAGTTGTGCCGTTGTTGGAGCGTCACGGTTACGGATTAATCACGCGACGTTGCATCGATGGTACACGGTGCACCATCGGGGCCACGGAGCAGCTACGAGCATCGTACGGGAGGGTTGTTCTATGGTGGCAGATTGAGCGCAAGAGACATGGGCTCGGGTTGGTTAGAAATAAATGGCTCGCTGAATGGTGCTTGAATTTGGTTCGTTGGTATTTTCATCAATGGTTGTTGTTTCCATTATGTTCGGAGGATTAGATCGGTGCGACGAAGCCGTGTGACGTTGCTTGTTCTTGCGAGTTTTTATTTTATTATTGATTGTATTTCAAGTAGCGTTGCGGTAGATTAATTCTTTAACGTTGAAGTTATTATTTGTTGTCTTTATCTGATACATTTTACATTTTCAATAGGCAGTGGTGTAGATGATAAATTGAATGGTAGAGCATTTACTTGAAACGAGTATTTTGTTGCTCTGCTTTCTAAGTGAGGTTGAACTGCAGTTCAGAAGTTCAGTTTGAACGCAGTAGTACTGTTCGTGTTTCAAACTGCGTGGATGGCAAACAACAATCTACCCTTATTCCCCCAAATGCCTAGGACCATGGCAAATAATATGACAGCCCTACTCTATGAGGGTCCGCTACCCCATGCAGCTTCGGGACTCGAAAAGGCACAAACATACGGGGATGAAGCATTTTGGGGGATTCGGGGCACGATAGAATTATCTACATTGTGAATTTTACACAATAGGCCTCCCACGCTCTGTGACGCTCTGAGAAAACAACTCACTTCCTCTATTTCATTATTATTTTCGTTTCTTGGAATGGCTGTCGCATGAAGTGGCTGCAGAAAAATACGTATCAAATATATATTATCAAAAATTGAAAGTATATTAGATAACAAGCTGTTCTATAAACAGATTAAAATTTGGTAAATGATTGAATGGATTACCTGCTGTATGATTGGCTTTCCTTGCGGTATCTTGCTCATTATTGCATTACGATTAACATATAGAATTGTTGTTCAACCGCGGCAACAAACCGCGAAACGTAGTTCACGCGTGTGCAAGCTGTTAGGCGTTCGGGTAATCCAATATCGAGTCGGTTAAATTCGCATTCCAATCGGTGCGACACGATGGGGGATGAAATTAATATGCCCATGGTCAATATTGGATTCAGGCTTTCCGCGCAAATTCTCCCCAGTATAGCATTAACAAGCAGGCCAGGATTTGTAGTATTTGTTATTCTTGGTATGGAACAATCGAGCCATAGAAGTGAAAAGTAATAAATATATCTTTCATTTCGTAAACTTTATAAAGTATTAAATTTATCAATTTTATCATTAGCAGTGTGCAATGTGTATTTAAGAAAATGGGGGTTGAAGTTGTTTCGTTTTAATGGAATTATTTAATTAGCTGTTGAACGAATTTACTATCGAATGTACCGGATTATTTTTCTATCGCAAAAGGAACTTAAGCATTGATAATTTAATAACGTCGTTAAGGATGATTCCCTTCAGCTTAACAAGATTCTGTTTGCAAAAATTGCAAATCGTCTCCGTGGCTACGTTTCACGAGGGTAGCGACATTGAATACCTGCAATCACGATTTGCTTGTGCCAGTTAAAAGAACTCGCTGTGATTGTACTCTAAGTCAGCAGGTAATTGTTGGAAAAAGCACACCGTGTGTTTCTTTACACGACGCATTGATCCTTGTACGACATCGCAAGCATACATTATGAAGCTGTTGCTTCCGAAGGAACGTAATACAACTCTCAATTGGAGTGTAGATAAAGCTGTTGAAGCTTCGAATGTTAATATTCATGTGAAAGAAAAAGGCGAAGGACGTGCCCCGCGATAAATTAATAAGAATTATAATACAATCATCAGTGAAGGTTAATTTGTAAGATTTACAAATATTATTATTACCATTTCATTTCACCTTGTTACATTTTCTATTCGACCAAATGAAAACGAAATTCCACCCATTTATACAGCATAAACAATTTCCACTATTTTTACCTAAGAAATTATTATTCAAACGTCAAGAACAGCTTAGCCATTCCTCTTCCTGCAAACGTATAGAATCCAGTTGTCATACATTCCACCTCGACAAATATATCATCCGCAAAAACCAAGCAACACATTAACTTGGCTGTACGCCATTTCCTCGTGCGAAAATTCGTAACGCCTACATTTCACCCTCTTTCTTTTGTATACACATATGTGTATGCCTATAATATTAAAAAAACAAAAGCAAACAATCTTTCTAGCTTATCAGTTCTTTCTCATTTTTTGAATTACCGTCGTTCAGAGCAAAGCCTACCAAAAAATGATCTATAATATACGAAGAGGGACGAAAGGATCGTAAGCACGTCGATCCATTTCAAAGCTTCCGAATTGAAAGATCTCGACAGATGATTCAGAGGTTCTAGAACGTTTGCGTAAACGGTCCACGTGCGAGAGAAACTTGCGTAAGACTCTCTTCTATCGAGACATTAGATCCATTAGCATCGCGAGCATCGAATTCTACGATAGCAATAGTGCAGACGAATGCCGGACGGTGGCTCGCGAACACTTTGAAGGTTTCCAAGTTATTTTAAGTGCTTCGAGATGTGCCGATCGATGACGACGTGTCTTTAGCGAAATAATTAGTGACGTAGCTACGTCGCGATTGAATGTGAATAATCTTCGCATATTTTTTGTCTCTTTGTTTTTGTTCTGTTTACCTTATACGCACCTTTATAGCCGTCTTTTCTTTATTCTTCGTACACGTTTTACTTGACGATTTTTTGTTTTGTTTTAGTAGAAAGATTGAATTATGAATGAGTTTGTTACGAATGTTAGAAAATTTGAGGTAAAGTGGAAGTTATAGGAGAGAAGAGGATTCTTGGTTTGCATAATTTTTTTCTATTGTTTATAAGTTTTAGTGCTTCCGTAAATTTCGAAAGTTTCCCTGTTTGGAATGGAAAGTGTCTAGTGTTTGATTTTCGCGTGGATTACCTGGGGCAGGAGTTTTCTGTCCCCGTGGTCGATAAAAAACAAGGGTTCGCCCCTATTTTGCGGTACATTACCTGGGGAACCTAGCCGAAAGCTGTAGAATCGAGTGCACCTCTCAGTTCCGACGTAAATGGTGCCAGGAAATTCCGTTTCTTCCATCTGTGCCTTCGAAGTCCGTTTCATCTCCTGTCCATCTTACATTTCGCTTCCTTTAGTAATCCTCTCCATTAAAGTAATAATTTGTAACTTAGAAATGACAAAAAATGGCATTCAAAAAACTTGCTTCTTTGGAGAAAGTTTGATATAATAGTAACGTTTTGGAAAAGAATGCTTGAATATATTTTTCGTGTTTAATAAAACTCTTGCGAAGGATGCACTAAAAATTTAGTTTCCACAGGTTCTGATTTATCGTGCTGAATTAAAAATACTATCGAATCACGCTGAACACTTAAACGATTGTAAGATAATGTCTCTTATAACCACACCAATATGAACTTGGAATCGCTCGTTCGTGCTAGTTTAAGCCCGAGTAAAATCCAGTCTGCTGGAAAGCCTATAAACCACGTAATAATAATAAGGAAAATAATAATGAAATTTTGCACAATTAATCAACGTCTGGACGCCTTACAAATCTCCTGAAGTATGTCAGATCCGGCGAATGTGAAATTGAAAGATTCGAATCCGTTTCTTCGTTGAAATCCCGGGGGATTTTTTTTCTTTTTGCATTTTTATTCTCTCTGGTGCTGGCGAGTTTTTATCGGTTGTCATGGGGACACTCGTCGATGGGCCGTCACCGTGTAAGGGCATTCATTATCGACGAGGAAAACGTTGTTTGCGATGTCAGTACAGGAACGGTGCTTCAGCAGTTCAATGTAGGCCAGCTTAAAGGAGATCCCAGCGAGTTAAACTAGCTTGCGCCATTGAGATTGCACGTACGAGCCGTTGTGTCGTTCTTTGTTTTATGAGTAATTAAGCGAACGTTTGTTTCATATTTTACTGTTTCAATTGAGAAATGCGTTACTTATGATTGTTATTTGTCTGTTACAGAATTGCCAGCCGAGGAAGGTAAGTCTTTTTGCAGTAAAAGGTTTCCCTCCTCTGTGACGATCGACACGGTGAACCCTTATGCTAACAAATTGGCATTGATTTTACATATACATACAGAGATTATGCAGGGATTAGTATTGTATGAAGAGTCGGTTTGCTTCATAATTTTGCCAATTAATAATGGGATGAATACTTGTGACTTGTGAATTAATTTTCAATTCATTAATTCTTGTACAATTTGATTCCCAATAAGAACGGGAATAACATTGTGACAAGTGTTAATTAAATTTTGGTATACACTCTCAGTTAGATCGTGGTACTAAAGGGATTTTATAATTTCCATGAATTTTCTATCGATACAGGGAATGTTCTTACAATTAAAAATCTGTGCAATGTTCATGGCCATTTAATTGCAACCCGAGACCATAAATAAATGGCTTCTCACTTTGTTTCGCAGTTTTTAATTTCGTGTTTCACTGCATCAATCGATATCGAATACAGACAAAATCAGAGTCAGCGAAATAATATTGGACATCTCGTGAAATCTCTCGCAAAAAGGAAAATTAATTAATAATTAATAAACTAGTAGTATAATTAATTTCATTTATATAATGTATAACATAATTTCATTTTTCCACTTTCCAGACCTAATTTCTGAAACGTTAAAATACTTTCACAGAGTCCCATCCGATCTGCAGAATGATTAATTAAGGTGTCACAAGGAACAAATCTTATCGCGAGTCACTCCACAAACGACCCGCGTCAATCGGCGTCATTTCTACGTCATTACTGACGTTTCGCGATCGAGTAACTCCCTTCTGGCTTCGCGAACGCGCGTCACGCAGCACGATGACGCATAAATATCGTGACGAACCTGCATATAATTCCAAACCTCTGGGCAGTCATAGGTTCCTGAAAAGGTTTCAGATCACGCGAAATTGATGCTTCTCTTTATTCTTTGTTTACTTGATGCACAAATCTGTGCCGCTCCTCCCCACAACCCCTTGAAATAGACGCACTTGTACGTAGCCGCGTACCTGGCTAACCAATCGAATTCCTGGCTAATTATTGTTAGCGATTCGTTCCTCCCCATCAGGCAAAGTTCATCCAGTTAGCCTTTCGTGGTTGTCGTTAAACAGCTTCGAGGGGTTCTAAAGTAATTTCTACGCTGCAAACTAGATACCAGGCTCGTTCCGGACACGATCTTTTTCTTCTGCTGTGCACGAGGAAAGGGTGAAACGGTTCCACGCGAAGTGGATATTAAATGCTTCGGGGAATTAAGGACCGTTTAGTTTTAAAAGGAATCGACGTCTCCTTGGGAAATAATTTTGTATGGAGGATTTATTTATTATATGGTTCGTTGGCGAGCGAATTCTTTGCTTTCCAGGTCGAGTGTCGTTGTTCCTTTATTTCATTTTGCCGTGGAATTATAATTGGAGAATTTTTATTTTACGACTTGTCGTGATACAGAAAATACGCGGTCGGAGAAAAAGTTGTACAGGAATATTGTTCAAGAGTTGACTTTATGCTTGGGATTTAATCAAGATAGCAAAAAGGATGTTAAATATAGCACGCTAGTAATAAGATAACGGGAAACACGTAACGATAACAATCGAACAGCGTTTATTCAGCATCAAAATAGTTATGAATAGTAAACGCAATAAGCGTGATAAATAATTATCTTAAATAAACCACGAGTTACAATCTCCTGCTTCCACAGTAGTTTCGTTTAATAAATCATCCAAAACATTTAATTGTAACGTAATTTACTCGCCACGTGATTTATCGACTGGAAGACATTCACTATACGAATGAAAAGATACTCGCAGCCAAACAAAACATATAAAACAAGATTTAATACCCCATAAATTTAACATACGACATTCACCCTTCGTTTAAATATTCATACATGCTAAGGCAACTGTTTTAAAGTATATCCAAAATTCCCGATGTGACCCAAATTACCCCTTAATACACACGAGTTTCATTATCGTTTCCCCGGGGATGATTAAGGACCCGGCAGCTGTGAGCGACGCCAAAGGACCAATCGACGGAGACACTCAAAGACGTGTGGTATCTTCGCAAATGCGGAACGTGGTAATAACGTGCACTTAGGTTAGCACGTGAAGTCTCGTGGAGAAGACAGATGATAGAAGGCGTAACTATCAAAGCAGGCCAGACCTCGTTGAACATTGCATTACCATTTCACGTGTTCACGCGTGACTGTGTAAGAAAAAGGGGGTAGGGGGATAGTAAAGCTGAGATTCCCAGTCTTGATATACTAAAAGTTTAAGCAAGTATCCTTAGGTGTTCAGTAGTAATTAATAATTGCTGGGTTAACGATGGAGTACTTAAATTGTGGATGCCTTTCTATAATGCTTTAACTATGTATTTCTTGAACTAATTGGAATTAATGTGCTCGAATTTATGGTTAGGGAATTTATTTTTTCTTCTATTACCCAATATTACTGTAGTTAGACAGTGTGCCTCGATAAGGGTGGAAGAATTTAAAATAGGGGGAGGCAAGAAATGAATGAACGAATCAGTGAAATTAATTGATAATTGGAAAAAGACAGATTTATATTTCAATGGGTCAAGAACAACGAAAAGATGTGAGTGTGCTCTGACAGTAATTAGTTCTCCATATTAAATTGTTATTATTACTGTGTCAATCGTTATTGTAAATGCGTCAAGATGCTTGTGACGTGAGCCTTCCAAGTAAGTTTGACTTTTGGTCTATCTGAACTACTTGGCCTCACTTTCCCTTTATGTCACGAAGCGAAAACTTTGATATGACATTTTCGATTTCCAATTCGCATTGCCAAGAAACTAAGTTCCACAGTAATGCAGAAATACATCTTCTTCCTTGCAATTCAAAATTCATGGGTGGTATATATTTCTTTGTAACATATTTAACAAATTGATATTACATTTTATAAAAACTGTTATACCATATTCATAGAAGCATTTCGTTTAAAATTATGTTTATTATAATCATCTTAAAACCCCGCTCTTGAAATAAAAACAATTCTTCAGTACACAAATGAAGGCACTTTTATCAAATATACATTTAATAAATTTCTATACAAAAATGATGTACAGAAATAATTAAGAACCGCTTATATACATTCTCAGTGAATTATATACAAACCTCTTTTTTCTCCGTGAAAAAAAGGCGAGAAAGATAACAATGAGAACAATGAATTATAGTAATCGTAGCTTCGTCCTTTGTTATCGGGGAAACGTTCGGAAGTTACGTGTTCTCCGCGCCTCATTATTTTCCTTTTCACGTAACCACGCACTTCCGTTCTCCCTAATTTCGTGTCGCACCGTATGATACTCCCCCGACTACGAGGGACGGGGCGAGGCCGCATTAACGAGGTTTCCTTTCGCAATTTAATGGTATTCTTGGCCGGCGAAACCAACATTGAACATCTCTTCTCGCTTTCTGTCCGTGAAAATTGTTTGTTTCGCGTCCGGCCGTCACCGATCGACTAACAATATCCGTATTGCGTGGAAAAATTTCGATGATGAAACTGATTCTTGCACAAGAGCGGTCGAAAGGGACGCCGACGGCTACGTTGCCGTCGCGGAATCGCGTTCTGTCGCGTCACCTTTATTGCCAAGCGATAAGAATCTTGCGAACGAATTGCTATTTGCGTTCGAAGCTTCGTTTCTTGTGCAATGTTAATCAAATTACACGGAGTGTTCCGTTCCGTGCAGTTTATCTCATTTAATTTCTTCAAACGAACGTGCATATTATCAGAGTACTTGTTTCAAAATACGAACACGAAAAATTGGTGCATAAATGGTGCATCATGATGTTCATTTTCAGTAAACGTTCAAAGAAAGCCATTTACATGCAGGGTGGTTCTTGACGACAAACTCGCTCTTGTCGAAAACGAAAAGGTATGTTTCAGAAAGCTTGCTTTTTTTCTGTAAAAAATCTCCACCTTCTGAATTACGGTGCCACTAACAATTCACCACTCTGCGAACGTTAAAACGCCCTCGGTGTGCAGAGAAGCAACAGGGTGACCGGAAGCACGGTGGACATGGGTGACGGGGTTGGAAGCGTGTTCCCTATAATTGGTCGGCAATTGGATTTTCACTCGTCTCTAGTCGCAGATTACAATTAATGAAATCGTCGACCGTAGAGCACGTTGGAGCGACATGACGTCAATCGCACGCTGGCAAAAGGCACTTGCTATAAAGGACACCAGGATCTGCCCTCGATTACTCTTGGTTCCGCCATCCTGTTCCCATTTTCTTTTTTCCTTCTTTCAATTTTCCGCGCGTGTCAACAGGTCGCGATTTTATTTTCAATTCAGCGACCTGAGGTGGTCACAGTTTGATTAGGTGCAATTTTAATCATCAAAGTGTGCCACCAGTTACATTTCCTATTTTGTGTTTCAATTAGTTCCGTTTTTTATTCTGGTCTGTCTGTTTCGGATATTGAAGATTCCCTTATTTTTCTTCTTTGTAATTATACTCCGTTCGCCCTGTTATTAATTTATTTCAAGTTGGAAAGAAGAAGTGTTACTTGATACTGGGGATATTTAAGTGGTACTGTAATTTCTGTTTTCAATATTCGTTGTCGATAGAACTAGAATACGTGGATCTATGAATTGTACTTTTTTTTTATTTTTTTATTACGATTTCAACTGTGCAGAAATTTGGAGCAGTCTCATTGAAATTAATTCAACAGGTAGATTCTTGTCTACTATCTGACGCATTGATACATCATCCTTGATCGTATAACAAAGGAAAAAATGTGGTAAATTTTAGGGACGTTATCGTGATCCGACGCAAAGTGGAGTGGCTTGTTATGAGCTTCCAAGAATTCGCTAAATGTCGATACCGCAGAATTCAATTACCCAAGAAGTCTACTCTA
Organism: Nomada ferruginata; assembly: GCA_963583965.1. Taxonomy (NCBI): domain Eukaryota; kingdom Metazoa; phylum Arthropoda; class Insecta; order Hymenoptera; family Apidae; genus Nomada; species Nomada ferruginata. The sequence goes on along the minus strand of OY757214.1, from coordinate 2,990,370 downwards.
TTTTAATAATAATAAACTAGCGTAGACGAAGCAGTGAAAAAATACCAACTCTCACAGGAAAAGAAATATGTATAGAATATGCCAATTTGTTTCAGTATATATCATCGAGAAATTCTTTCCCCGTGTCACATATTATTTAGTCAGTTATTATTGACAGTGGCGGAATTTTTTTTATTGAAATACCTGGAATGCAGGTCGCTGCTGTATATTAATCTTAATGCTTTCGAACCTACATATATATCCAAATAGTAGTAGAAAAATAAAAGTAGGGGAAGGAAGAAAATGTTCAACCCGTTCATCGAGTTGATCGTTCACAGTGCGTTTAAACGAATTGTGCATAGAAATTCAGGAAATCTAATATTCTTTCGATTTTTGATTTCAGGAAAGTCCATATGGCAACTCGTTCTGGAGCAATTCGACGACCTTCTAGTTAAGATTCTTCTATTAGCTGCTATTATTTCTTTTGTACGTATTACCATACAATTACTCTATAAAACTTCCTTCCTTAGCACAAAAATTTCCACGGAGCTTAAGCTTAATTTATCGCCTCTGATGATCCATCGATATCCAACGAATTTCACAAGACTTCGACTCGATCCCAAGACAGATATATTTTCTGAAGATACAGATTTCCATTGATTATGATAATTTTATATTCTCGTTATCTAAATTACTTCAGTTATGACGATCCTGTCTCATTGATTAATGTAACGAAAAGCGAGAAAAACATATCCATCTCCACATTTTTCTTTTGCTTCTTGAAAAATATATCGAATCCAAGTCGAAAAACGTTGAACCGTTGTTTTTATCGGGGACATATGATCGAATGCAACTGGCTATTCTTTATTTTTAAACGTGACGCGATACGACGGTAATTAATAAAATCGAAGCGGTGCATTATGCTCGTCCGCGAGCCGCTAAGTACATAATTATTAGTTAGCTTCGAAGTCGTACTATGTTTACGTCGGGGTTCAAGGCTCATTCATTATAAATACATCTGCTTTGAAAGGTGAAAAAATAGCGCATCGATCTCTCGCTGCTAGCGACAAGAGTATCGTTATCCTTACGCACGTGTAGAAAATTCATGATGGATGCTGAGAATACATGGTGTAGTTCCACGCGTGTAAAAATAAGAACAAAACGCGAGGAGAAAAGGAAGGAAAAAGCTTATGAATCCCTAAACATTCGAAAGAAGAAAAAGGGGTAGATGTGGAGAATTAAAGAAAGATGAATTAAAGTTCCTTTCATGTATACATATATAAATTATATTATATTATATGTTGGTTACGCTAGTATCGCGATGTGTGTACGTACGTGTACGTGTAGGAGAACTTTTTGAAATTCAAAAAACTGACGAAGTTCAAATGTAAAGTAAATTATTAAACGACGTTAAAAAGTTTATGGAAAGTAAACTTTTGACTTGATTTTCTCGTAACCGTGGTTCTCAAACGAGCAGTTTGAGGGAACCTGAACAGAAATTCAGTAAAAATGAATACGAAAATGAAATCTTTCTTTTTAAGTAGGGCAAAAAGGTATTCTCATCATTAACTAGTCGTAAATTATTTCTTTTGCAAAAATTCCTAGATGTATCTTACATCGTTCGCGTTTGTTTTAATTTTGTTGCTTTGATTTAAATAATCTTGAATTGTTCACTGTGTCGGAAGAGTCAACTGTTTATAAAAGCTTGACGATCGAATCTGCTGATCAAATTAATTATCAAATATTTATACTTTGATAACGAGTTATGCAACATCTCGATTATTAATGATACCGGTAACGATTACATTGATCGCGTTGGATAATTTCGTTTAGTGAATACCCGTTAGATAAACAGATTAGATAAATGGTCTTCTACCTGTTCTATGCCTGGAATGTATCGACAACAACCTGCTTCTTACTTTGTTTGCCTAATGTTCTTCTTATCACTTTTTATTATTAAACAACATCTTACGTAAACGTGATATCCTTTTCTTATAATACTTATAGGACAGTAATATAATTTACTAGCATAGATTCGAACTTTAAACTTCTGCTTCTTTTTATGCCATCAACTTAACAGGATTGCTTAAACAAAGTTAAAAACTAAATTAATTAATTCTGCGATCGACATACACTTCTTGGAGTAATCTGAATTTCAAATAAAAAAATAGACAAAAAATACCACGTAACTATTTCATTCTAATCATTCTACAGGTAATCGATGAAGTCCAAAAAAATAATAATACATGTTTCACTATAATACTATTTACGCTATTTTCTTAATAATAACAATAATAATAATGCATATGTATATCTCGTCTATTCCAAATTTCCGACCTTAACAAAAAGAAAAAAATGAAATGATGATAACTTTCACTAAAAATTCGAAGTTCCCTAATCGTCGACTTTCATTGTCTTTTAGGTATTAGCTTTATTTGAAGAGCACGAAGATGCGTTCACGGCCTTCGTCGAGCCCTTCGTCATTTTGCTCATCCTCATCGCCAACGCCGTGGTCGGTGTCTGGCAAGAACGTAACGCTGAGTCCGCGATCGAAGCGTTGAAGGAGTACGAGCCCGAGATGGGTAAGGTCTTGCGAACGGACAAGGCCGGTATCCAGAGGATTCGTGCCAAGGAGATCGTTCCCGGCGACATTGTTGAAGTGTCTGTCGGTGACAAGATCCCCGCTGATATCCGTCTCACCAAGATCTTCTCGACCACCCTCAGGATCGATCAATCTATCCTGACCGGTGAATCAATCTCGGTGATCAAGCACACCGATCCTGTGCCTGACCCACGTGCCGTCAACCAGGTTCGTAGAATAATTATAACTTACACTTTCCTTTTTTCTTTTTTTTTCATTTGCTTAAATTCTTATTTTCTCCCGGAATGTGAATCTTTCGAATATCGTTCTGTATTGAACCCTTTTCAGTTCAAAGAATTTTAAAGAAGCTAGAATTTGGCTAATTGGTAGTTTTTTAATCCAGAAAATTTTAATGCAGGGAAAGAAAATTGTGCAATGAATTGTCTTATACATTACTGAATAGATTGAAAAAGAAATTATCCACACTGTAAAAATCACAACAGAAGCATTCCCCTTTTAGTATTCTAATCGTATTTTTTTCTGTCGCACAGGACAAGAAAAACATCCTGTTCTCCGGTACCAACGTAGCCGCAGGTAAGGCTCGCGGTGTCGTTATTGGAACCGGCTTGAACACGGCCATCGGTAAGATCCGTACCGAGATGTCCGAGACCGAGGAGATCAAGACACCGCTGCAACAGAAATTGGACGAATTCGGTGAACAATTGTCGAAAGTCATCTCTGTGATCTGCGTCGCTGTCTGGGCCATCAATATTGGACACTTCAACGACCCGGCTCATGGTGGATCATGGATCAAGGGAGCCATCTATTATTTCAAGATCGCCGTTGCTCTTGCCGTAGCCGCTATTCCTGAAGGTTTGCCAGCTGTAATTACCACTTGCTTGGCTTTGGGTACCCGTCGTATGGCTAAGAAAAACGCCATCGTACGATCGTTGCCGTCCGTCGAGACCCTTGGTTGCACTTCTGTCATCTGCTCGGACAAGACTGGTACCTTGACCACCAACCAGATGTCTGTTAGCCGGTAAGTAGTGTTAATACATTTAATTAACCAGTGGATGTTGAAATGGTTTCTTGAACTTGATCTTTAAATCGAATGGTAGATTATAAAGATCTTCGAATTGTACAGCGATTAAAAGTGCTCTTTAAAAATTGCAAAACGTCCTCTGGAAAGTGGAGAAGTTTAATTTGAACAGCACTGTCTTTGTATCGTCGCACTGTTTTGAGATTTCTATGTTTTGTAATATTGCAACATCTGCAGTCTTACTCGTGTTCGTTCTCTAAAATATTCTCGAAAAATCCTTCCAGAATGTTCATCTTCGACAAGGTCGAGGGCAACGACAGCAGCTTCCACGAGTTCGAGATCACCGGCTCCACATACGAGCCCATCGGTGACGTTTATCTGAGGGGCCAGAAGATCCGTGGCCAGGACTACGAGACACTCAACGAGATCGGTACTATCTGTATCATGTGCAACGACTCCGCCATCGATTTCAACGAATTCAAGCAAGCATTCGAAAAGGTCGGCGAGGCAACAGAGACCGCTCTGATCGTGCTTGCCGAGAAGGTCAATCCCAACGGTGTGTCCAAGAGCGGACTGGACAGGCGTAACGCCGCCATCGCTGCCAGACAAGACATGGAGACCAAATGGAAGAAGGAGTTCACCTTGGAGTTCTCTCGCGATCGTAAATCAATGTCGTCCTACTGTATACCTCTGAAACCAACTAGACTGGGAACCGGACCGAAACTCTTCGTTAAGGGAGCACCAGAAGGTGTTTTGGACAGGTGCACGCATGCACGTGTTGGCACTAACAAGGTTCCCCTCACCTCTACGCTGAAGAACCGCATCCTGGACCTCACTCGCCAATACGGTACTGGACGAGACACTCTGCGTTGCCTTGGTCTTGCCACTGCTGATCACCCAATGAAGCCTGACGATATGGATCTTGGAGATTCCACCAAGTTCTATACATATGAAAAGGACCTCACCTTCATTGGAGTCGTTGGTATGCTCGACCCGCCTCGCAAAGAGGTGTTCGACTCCATTGCTAGGTGCCGTGACGCCGGTATCCGTGTAATCGTAATTACCGGAGACAACAAGGCAACCGCTGAAGCCATCTGCAGACGTATCGGTGTGTTCGGCGAGGATGAAGACACTACTGGGAAATCGTACTCTGGACGTGAGTTCGATGATCTGTCCCCGTCTGAACAGAAGTCTGCCTGCGCTAGGTCTCGTCTATTCTCACGTGTGGAGCCCGCCCATAAATCCAAGATCGTTGAATATTTGCAAAGCATGAACGAAATCTCTGCTATGGTAAGTTGCTGCGAATCAATTTATACCGTGCACTACGTTGACCACGGCGTAAATTACGATATGTATGTTGACTGACTGAAAAGTACTAAAATTTGATGTATAATATTTATCGACTTCGTTGGTTTTTGTAGACTGGCGATGGTGTAAATGACGCCCCTGCCTTGAAGAAAGCTGAAATTGGTATCGCCATGGGATCTGGAACCGCAGTAGCGAAATCTGCCTCTGAGATGGTACTGGCTGACGATAATTTCTCATCCATCGTCGCGGCTGTTGAGGAAGGACGCGCCATTTACAACAACATGAAACAATTCATTCGTTACTTGATTTCTTCCAACATTGGTGAAGTCGTAAGGTATGCGCATACATGGGGGCTACCACTATTTATGTATTTCTTAGCGCGACTCTAATTAATCGAAAAATCAATCAACTATAATTATTCCAATTTATTAATTCCAGTATATTCTTGACTGCCGCCCTTGGTCTTCCCGAAGCTTTGATCCCCGTGCAACTTCTGTGGGTGAACTTGGTCACTGACGGTCTTCCAGCCACTGCTCTTGGTTTCAACCCCCCTGATTTGGACATCATGAGCAAGGTAACGTTTCCAATGCATCAATTTTATTTAAATATCGACACGAGAAGATGAAAAATTAATCATTTAATTGTAACGTTACAGCCTCCACGTAAAGCCGACGAATCTCTTATCTCTGGGTGGTTGTTCTTCCGCTATCTGGCTATTGGTGGATACGTAGGTGCTGCAACTGTTGGATCGGCTTGTTGGTGGTTCTTGTATAGCCCGAATGGTCCACAGTTGAACTACTACCAATTGGTATTAATGAGATTTTATTAATATTCGAACTGTTAGGGTTCTGCATTTTATTATTATCATGATTTAATTCTAATGACCATTTAATTACGCATTAATCCCATAATTTACAGACTCATCACTTGGCGTGTTTGGGTGGTGGCGACGAATTCAAGGGCGTCAACTGCAAGATCTTCACGGATCCCCATCCCATGACGATGGCTCTGTCTGTACTCGTAACCATTGAAATGTTGAATGCCATGAACAGGTAATAGTCGTACAAGCGAACGTCTTCTCGTAAACTTTTAAGCTCGTATTAATTTATACTTTATTTCTGTTTGTCTCCTTTCAGTTTATCTGAGAATCAGTCTCTCATCACTATGCCGCCCTGGTCTAATATGTGGCTCATTGCCTCTATGGCTCTTTCTTTCACACTCCACTTTGTCATCCTTTACGTCGATGTTCTTTCGGTATACAACGATACAATAAGGGCTTCCTGCTCGCCTTTTTCCCGACTGTTCCATGCATTTATTATTATAACTGCTCTTGTTCTACGTTTGTTTCAGTCTGTATTCCAAGTTACCCCCCTGTCGATCGAGGAGTGGATGACCGTTATGAAGTTCTCCATTCCAGTGGTACTTCTCGACGAAACGCTGAAGTTCGTTGCCAGAAAGTTCGCAGATGGTGAGAATCCAATTTACACAGTGCATTGGATCGTTCTAATGTGGGCTGTGTTCTTTGGACTATTAAGTATTTGCCCCATATAGAACGTCCGTGACAACAAACATTTATAGTCTAACAGACAATGTCTTTCCCATGGGAAACATTTTTTGCAACTGAGTTCTCGGACTTGCAATTGCATTTAAAACAAAACAAAAAAACATAAAAAAAGAATGAAACCGAAGTTCTTCCCCGTTGCCCGGGAAGCATCGAAGATAAGTTATTAATTGAAGTGCGTTTAAGTGAGATTTTAACCAGTTTGACTGTTGTGCATGGTGTTAGTACAACCAATACAGATATGCCACCAAGGCCCACCATGCCCGCATCACACCGTACCCTGACGTCGCTCTGCAATCATATTACGGGTTCCAGTGGCTTCGAGTGATTTAAAACAAAACAAAAAAAAAAGAAAGAAAGAGACCCATCGCAACCAAAACAATTGTGATTGTTAAATTATTTTCAACGAGTGCCTTTCAAACATTAACTTTTCCTTCACAACAAAACAGCACCCATCGATGTTTTTTCTAACCCTGGTACATTTATACACCTTTCCTCTTAGATCCTTCGGGCACGTGTAGAATATACTTGCATGTACCTTTCGAACACAATGTAATTTTCAAACGCTAATTTCTATCCAAAAGTGTTTTGATGGTAATCTATTTAATTGTTAACGATCACACTTTGTCGTTCTCATATCTGACGATGTCTTAGCAAGTGTATCGGGAAAATAGCGTATTCAAAACGGTTTTGAATACTTTTTTGTCCCCCGTTTTTTTTTTACATCAGATCCCATTTCAGTACAGTACTATAGCAGTAGATCGTTGTAAGTATAATTGAATACCAAAAGTTATCCAAGAATTAGTTAAAACATCGACAGTATCTTAGAGAGAGCATGTTGCATCACACTTTGCGGTAGTTCTATTTCTTTTGGGGCACTTAACTTTTCTTTTAACGCACACGTACAGCAGCTCACACTATGTTTTTTAGCTAATTCGAAAAACACCGTTATAAATTTCAACTTTCTCCCCTTCTAATTTATTTCTCACATTCGTCTTTCTCTCACACGCATACCCTCTCTATCTCACCCTTACACACTGTAACTTTAAGTCCTGCCGCTTTCGTTGTTTGCTTATTTTTAAAAAACTGGTTACCATTGGTTAATCCCCAGCATCAAGAGTGTCTGCTTCGATCAAGACGTCGAAACTGGAACTGCCTGATCCGTTGCTGAAATGTCAACGCAGGGATTGTGCATGAAGTTCGGAAATTAATGGATCTCATTTTTGTTTTTTTCATTTCGTTGGTGTTGTAACCGTCTATTATCGCGTCTTCCTTCCTTCACTAGATGAGTAATTGCATGCACAACTTTCTACTACCGTTAGTTTGGTACATCCTAGCTGAAAACAGAAACAAACGAAAACCGATTATTCACCCCGTAGAAACGATCACTGTGAATTGTTAGTAAATCCTGCTGTGCTTGACGTTACATACATTGTCCATGTCTCACAACATCTCGACTGCACAGTGCTCTGCGATCTTGCTAATTAATTGTTCAACATTTAGCCCGGTTCATGTAAAAACTCGTTGTCTGTTACAACCACGTGCAGGTAATCCAAATGAATTCATCTTACATCACGATGTATGTATCGTTAAATTGTATCGGCACGGCAGGACCATTCTAACTTCTGTGCACTGTCCATTGCATCCACCTCTGTTACCTTTTAACGTGTACCTCACTGGGTGTGATTTACGTGAAATGTCTGAACGATTGATGCCACGCAAGTACATTTGTAACATCACTAATTCTCAAGGGCGCGGATTGCCGAGATTTCGTCTTCGTAGATTAGTGAAAAAGTCGAGGAAGAATGAACAAAACGAATGGAGGCTCCGAACAGAATCAATGATCTCTGGCAGTTCGCGTCCGGACATGTTAATTACCTGTCTCCCTCGGTATGGTGGTCTGAACACGAGATCCTCGATCTTGCATCTCCGTTCCTATTAGCAATAACGGCTGGTACTTTGGTTTCAGAGGAACCGAGGCATTCAAGTCTCTGCTTAACTGTTTCGTTGCGAGACTTGAGTGCAATGAATGTAGAAAACACTTTGGATTAATTTCGATGGAATAGAAAAAGGCACTGTTGCTGGACTAGTGAAAGATCCTCGGTCGATTTCCAGTAACAAATAAAATAACAGTTGCACGATATAACGGAATACACTGCCTCGTGCATCCAAATTAGACACACTATTGTACATCATCTCAGACAATGAACCCGCTAATTATATTTAATTAAAACTTAGCTTTCTTCCTCACTCGTCGAACGGAAACGTATCTATTACCAGATTTCTTAAGCGAAACGTTCCAGCCAGTAAATATCCGAGAGTAACTATATTCAACCTAATAATTTCATTACCTGTTCACGTACTTGTTCCTGTTGCACACACCCCGGTACACGTAACATCTATGTCACATAACGATGTTCGACGTATCGAGAACGATATCGCGTTCAGACCAGCCAATACTGTAGACACTTGCGAAAACGGAAGATCCGGTGTCGTCACGAGTATACGTGGGCCTTTTAACGCATCTAACTCCTGTCTTTTAGTCATTTTGTCTCATTCGGGGTTTTATAAATCGTACGATGTTTAGGCGACACGCGATAAATACCGGCGTACCGAGTGCCGTGTTCTTCTCAATTCTGCGTGAAAGCTAAAGGGCGAAGAGTATACAAAATGAAAGCAAAAAGAAAATGGAACCGGCGCACCGTTCCTCGGCCACGTGCAAACGCAACAAGACTGACGATGTGGCCAATCGAGGAATGGTTTTGTGTACTTTTTGCGTTCAGAGAATACGTGAACGTTCTCTCTTTTTTATCCGTCGTTCGTCCGTGCGTTCGTTCGTTTGTTTGTTCAACGCGACGAGTGCATAATAAAAATTAATTTAATTCTGCGCGAAGCAGCGTCGTCCGAAGCGTTACGACTAGTGTAATATATATAAATGCATATACACGTATATATATATATGTATGCTGGCATATAGTATCGGCCATAAGTAAATTTAACGGTTCCGCGGCGTTTATTTATTTTTATTTTAAATAAGGTAATTTATCTTTTTGCAGTGATCGACGAGAAAGAAAATTACTTTTTCTTATATATATATTATAGACAATTACGGCATTCCAATAGAAAGAATTGAAAATACTTCGATCGCCTTGTAACAGACTTGTGGCCGGTACTGTATATATATATATATATATATATATATTAATTACCGGTTAGGGCGTGATACTACTTTGGTATGGGCATAACTAAACTTAATCAGACCCGTCGAGTAAAGAAAACGAAAAACCCGTAGAGAAAATGGAAAAATGATTTTTCTGTGAACGCGTATATGTACAATATGTATATACACAGTGGGCTAAAAAAGTATTCATACAGTGCAATAGTTTCACTTGCAGCTTCATTATTTTCGTGTTCGGACAATTACTCCTAAAACAATATGCATGGATATGAAGCACATCGATTACACTTTTACAGATGTGCCTCATATCCCTGCGTATTGTTTTAGGAGTAATTGTCTTAACACGAAAATAATGAAGCTGCAAGTGAAACTATTGCACTTTATGAATAATTTTTTAGCCCACGGTGTATATACATAAACGTGCACGGGGTGCGATGTTGAGTTGCGCACGCGTGCCCTATACAATGCTTTCGTTTTAATTTCATGCTTTTCTTTTCGTACTTCTGAGACGCGTCTGAGAACTATGACTAACTTGTGTGTTTCTGTTCGAAGTAACGTAAAAAACCTACCTTTTCTACGTCGAAGTATCGTTCAGCACGTACCGACACGATCTTCTTCGATTCGTCTATGCGATCGTGGAACCGGAAGTTGCGCCGGAGGTCGATGTAGAACGTTAGAATAATTTCACGCGAACAATACCTTCCTGTTATTCTGGCATTTAATTGAACGCGGTTGAAGTGTGTTACGTATTTTTTTTTATTCGTTCTTATATCGGCATGGAAATACTCGGGAAGATGTCGGTACGGGAAATAAGGAAAACGGTAATGAAAGATAACGAAAACTAGAAAGAAAGGAATTAGAACGGTCTGGCAGCGCTTCATCGACGCTCCATAAAGCTTGACAAGAGAAATTTCGTTCTTTCTTGCGTTCACACTTCTTTTCGAACGTTCTGTAAGTACTTGAATATTGTGTGGATTGTGTTTTATTCTGGGTTTTTTTTTCCTTTTGCTTCGTCTCTTTTCGACAAGAACAAAAAAAAAATGAACAAAATACGTAAAAAAAACAACAACCGACGAGGTATAAGAGTGTGCCATCGACGAAAGAGAGAGAGAGAGAGAGAGAGAGAGAGCAACGTAGCGTTTGGCAAGGAAATTCGACCCGCTATTCGTCTTTTGGAAACGAAGATTCGCAGCTTTTCGAGCGCATATCTCCTTCGACCGTCGATCGAAAGAGAAATTATTTTGAAAATTCATCGGGAATATCTATTTTCACCTACCCTCGCCCCTTAGAACCCGTTCACCCTCCTCTAACATCTGAAGAAGATATCACTCGAAACGAATGAATCGATTATTTAAAAATAATAATAATAATAATGAAATGTTACCAAAAAAGATTCACGTTTCTATGAAATGGATCGCGAAAGTACCTTGCCTCACGCTTCGTTTCACCTAATCTAGTACGATAGAAAAACTACGGCGATGAGACCACGGTCCCATCCTACCAGGAAGTACCTATTTCTAATGATAATAAGATGATAATAATAATATTAATATTAATAATAATTAATAACTTATAATAGAGAGTACGATTACATGGAATGAGTTTTTAATGCATACTATATCATCGCCACGAACGCACGTTGTGGCGAGACACGGTGTGATGATCCTAATTAATTAGAACCGAGAACATACACGGTCTAACTAGTAACCAAGACGATTCGATTATGTGTTACATAAAAATATATAACTGTATATATATATACAGGACGGGAAACGAATGAGATAAAGATTAAAGTAAAAAAGGCGAGATCACTATTGAATTCTCGCCGGATTGCAACAATGGATACGATTTATTATATAACACATAACAGAAATCGCGAATTGTTAATTACAATACAAATTATTACGCATCACACGCAACGTCGATTTATATATAATATACGATAGATCGTTTTGATCGGTCGTTAGTTAAAAAAAAGCAAACAAACAAATGAAATGAATAGGAAGAAAATCTATTTATCTTTTTGTTTTATTTATCTTTTCTCTGTACATTCGTATACTTACACATGCATATACATATACACGGATACACAGAGATTCGAGTCGAGACCGGATAACGTAAATGAAATTAAACTAGTGAAAGTATAAATTATCGCATCGCGGCTACGATTTATCTCGATACGACGACTAGTGACGATCCGACTTAGTGCATTACTTGTTATATTTAAAATGGAATACGACGAGAGAAATGAAATGGAAGAGTATAGGACGAGCATATGGAATGATGTGTTACTAATTGCGTGTTCGAATTTTAATTAATCGGCCTACTATTGTTACGAGTTAAAAGTCACTCGATTAACAGTACGGTATTTAAAGCTCGCGAGTGGCATCTGCCGCGTGTACGAACATCGAACACTTAATACAATGTGAACTGTAATAAGTGTTTACCTTTCCAATTTGTTACCAACCCTTTGAACAGCCCTTTATTTAATTGTCACGCGTGTCACTTTCCTCTGTTTCCCTTTCTTTTCTTTTTTATCTCTCACTGTTATATCTTGTTCTTTATTAAAATACGGTAATCCTTAGATTACGGTTGAAATTGTTGGAGGTTTCTGAATTTAATTGTTTCTGGCATATATGTTTGTTCGGTGTAGAATAATATTCATTGTTTAAGGGAGAAGGCGTTACGTATAGTATTCCTTTGAATCAAGATTTTCAATACTAGGATAAACTTTATTGCTATCATTTCAAATTGTTAATAGGACACCTCAGTGTGTCATTAATTATTGTCACCTTCTTTTATTTATCTAACTAAAGTACTGCAACATTTGTAAAACGGTGCCATTAAAATCGGAGACGTCTAGCATTCTTAATTAACGAAATTATCGACTCATTAAGTCTTATTAGCCGTGCGAAAGATCATCGAAAGGACTTGGAGTTCGTCAGCGTTCCATCGTGGAACCGGAAGTGGACCAACATTTAAACATATTCATTCGCGACATGGAATCGCGAACAAACCATTAACCATTTCGTGTTCTTGTTATATATCATCACGATCACGGCCATTTTGTGTTCCCCAGAATTGTTGTTTGAATTTTTTGCATGCATGCTCTGGATCGATGAAAACGACACTTAAAAACCCAAAAAGAGGAGAGACCTAAACGGGGCTACAAATTACAAACTACCAATGTAACTGTCGTGTCGGCCTGGAATGATTTAAAAAAAAATATATATATATACTGCTCCTAATCGAAGAAATTACCCCCGTGATGTGTAATCTTTTTGCTAACTCCTGCCTGCTGGTGTGTGAAAACTATTCAGTCACGAAACAAAACCGACGTGACCGACGGAGAAGCTGTCTTCGTACGTGAAGAATTCAGGTAAAGGTTTGATTTTCGTAATACTTTGTTCCCTTTATCGGTTAATGTTTTTTATAATGTACCCCTCTCTCAGCCTTGAAAACACTTTGATGTACGATACAATGTTTGAGACGGTACTGTGACACAGGTGAAAAATGCAGGATCCCCTCAGATATTCAATATTTAATGTAAATATTTATTATAATATCAGAAAGCATTCCACTATTTACGATTATTATTCAATTATTATTTCAGATAAATTGATGCAATTTCAGTTTTACACCTTACGTATACGTGATACGTATTCACTATCATTATTATTATTATTCTGTACAGTCATACTTTATTATATTGATTTGAAACGTTGAATTAGCTGAGGCGAAGTATTGTTTCAAATTTTTCTGCAATTTTTTATTTATATATAATTAATTAATAGCAAGCGTAGAATGTCTGTGACCCTTCATCGATGTATTCCAGATTGTCGATCCCAGTAATTACTGTTGTTGAAGGAAAGCAATACGGAAAATCATACAAATATCAATTTTCACTTTTATATTGCTCAATTTAACCAGAAACTAGTCGAACAATCAAATCTCTCGTGCGTCATCGAAAAATTAAAAAGACGATCGAATCATTCAGTCAATCTCCAATAACTACATCTCTTCGCAATTTTCAAATCAAACTGGATGGCCAACAATCATCCAAGACGAAACGCAAATACGATAACCACGAAAGCGTGCATCATCGTTCAATGTACGGGGGACAATGTTCTCCTCTACGTATCTAAAAAAAATTATTCCCACTAATCGTAATTACGTGTAATTTGTTCCCAGTGGCACCTCCAGTGACGCCGCCGAAATAAAGCTCGAGAACGCGATCGGACGAACATCGACACCAGTCCGAACACAGAGAAAAATCGTCAGTATGGCACTTGAACAACACCCACCCAACCAACAACCCGCAAGCTGACCGATGGGATCGAGCCAACAGAAATCTTACGGGACGAGAAAAAACAAAAAAAACACCATATCGACACGTATACACGCACATACACACACAATTAAAAAAAAGCAGAACAAACAACAACACTGGTATACACATACAGACGGGACACGTACATGCACACGAGTACACGGAAAAAAAAAAAAATATAGAGAAAAGTATATAGAAGAAAGATCAGAGACAAACGAAACTGCGAAACGGAGGGGGTGCACGTGTCTCTTTCGTTACCTGCGTGCTTGGTAGAACGAGTACGGCGAGTTTCGACGAAACTGCATGGGGTTTATATCGAAATGAGGGAGAGGAAGGGAAAAGAACGTTGGGGGGGAGGGGCTCGTTCGAGGTATCGAACAATTTCGCAGGTGTCAATTATTTAGAATATTTATTTCGTCTCTCTTTCGATCAAACAAAGGGGATATTAGTATATATTTATTTTGAGTGATTTTTAACTTGAAGAGTACTATCATTTGCGAATATTCGTTCCTTTGTTTGAATCCACCTCGGTGTATGCTGACGTGCACGCGTTTTTAGACGATTTCACTTTTGAAACAATTCTTGCAACCCCTCGTCACACGGATATCACTGTGTTACCAATGAAACACGATACAAAAGAACGTTCTGGTTATTTGCTCGAGATACTAGACACTCGATAGACACTTGAAATATAAGTAGCGATATTTCGTGATTAAAAAAGTTCGGAAATTATAAATTAAACAACTCGCCATACTCGTTCCACCACCTGTGCTCAACATAGCGACGTCGCCCTGGTAGAGAGGGATGTTCAAGGAAGTTCACATTCGAGCTGACAAGGGAGGGGGTGGGGGGTGGACCCGTCGTTCACGGTGGTGCGAGCGTTTTCTCAAAACGTAACTAGAAACACAGTAATAATCGTAGAGCCTTAAACAATAATAAAACGAAAACAAAAAGAAATACAAAAAAACCGATTGGTACATACTTTGGATCCGAACTTCGAGCATCTTGAGAGTGGAAGAAGAAGATGCAAAGGCTCGAATCTTCGAGCCCGTTTCAACTTCGAAGCTTGCCACATTTACCTGGCTCGTCCGTTCAACAGATCGCTGAAGGATCGAAGAGTTCTCGGAACGATTGAAAGGGGAAATCATGGGGATGAAGATTCGAAACGAAAAACCAGTGGATCGAACTAATCTGTGCGCCTGTGTTATGTTGCAGTAAGCGAAACGGTCGTCGGCAAGTGGGTTTTTAGCCTTGTCTCGTTGTTCACACAATGAACAGATTCCTCTGCCGAGCACAAACGGAATAAATGGAAAATAATAGTAACGAGAAACGGATCGTAACGACGACGATAATATAGTAATGTAACGATTGTAGGAGAGGCATACAGAAAGGGAAATGAACCATGCTCAGTGTCGATGGCGAGAATAAGACAAAAGACAGAACGCAGAAACGTGAGTGGAGAAATTGGCGGGACTCGTGCGATCATTCGAACGTCCACGATTGTTTTTATCGACGATGCGAAAATGTAAGAGAACGATGAGAATTGAAATTCTGCATTGAAAATTCTAGCGGCGATTCAAGTGCCCTGAAAGTACACGCTAGAATCGACGTCGACGATAGAATGGGGGGATGATAAGTCACCCTTTCGACCACCATGCTCTTCACCGATCCCCTTCTCTGATTCAATTTTCAGGCTGGCTATCGCGCCACGCACTGCCGCTGCTTTTTCTTCCCGTCGTATTTGCGAGACCGGAAGGCTATCTTTTTTCGCGTGTTTCTCGTTCCTCGCGTATGGAGATTTTTATCGTTGCTGTATCGTGTTACCCGGCTGAGGCGAGGAATGATTTATTGTTGAATGATTTCGAAGAATAAACAAAAAAGCAAGATAAACGAAAGAATGAAAGAAAGGGATATGGAAAGTACGACTCCCCACGAGGGAGCCTTAGGTTTTGAAATCGTGCAGTACGATTTTTCAAGTTGTATTAAATATGTCGGAGTCTTGCGGAAGCAACGATCGTTAGAAGCAATTATATGATTAGTTTAACCAACGATTTGTGTCGGCGGTTGTCTCTGTAACGCGGACACTCTAATTTTTCTTTTATCGCAGTTCCTTTTTGATTTTCATGATTTTGTTATTATGAGTTGACGAGTAATTACAGAATCGTTGATTCGTTAATCGAGCAAGGGGAAAGTAATCTGACGAATATCTCTCTCACCCCTCTCCTTCGTATCTTTATTTCTTCCGTTCTTTTACTATTTATCTTCTTCATCCTAGATCCTTTTTCATCTATTTCTCTGAAACGCTGTACTCCTTCTCTATGCAATTTCGTTTCCCTTTCGTTTCGCGACTTTCACCCTCTACTCTTAACAATACTGTCTACTTTCCATTTAAAAAAACTGATCTCTGTTCACCTAGAAGAAAAAAAAGAAGAAATCTTCCCTCGAAACATCTCCCTCTGTACACCTCGACTAAATGAATTACTTGATAGCCAAACTCTCAAAAAAGATCTTCACACCGGTCGTTGCATCTTCAGGGCATCTTCAGGGCATCTTCAGGGCATCTTCAGGGTAATCCTCGAATGCTTTCTGTCGAATTAAGATTTAAGGTAGGGCGAATCGCAGACGTTTGTATAGAGGAAGGAAGCACGACTCCGATGTGTGAGGGGGACGATTGCACGAGTCCAGACGGGTTCGACGATGGCTGTGGCGCAGATCGATGCCGAAGACGAGCCACGTAGAGACGAAATCGACGGCGGAAACCGGGTGAAAAAGCAGTGAAACTCGAAGAAGCGTTACCTCCCTTTTGTCGTTGGATCGAGTGGTACACGTTTTAGGACGAACAAAAAAAGAAACAAAATAAATAATTAAATAAATACAAAGATAGTGTATTCTGATCGGTGACGTAACTTTCAACGGAGGCTTCCGGTTGAACAATCATTGATCTACAATCGGCAATGGTCGTTCGTTCTTTACAGTGAAGAATTATCGTGGAAGCTTCCTGACGCTTACGAAACTTACGCCACCAAAAAAAAAATATTATAATTATAATAATAATAATAAAAACGAGGAGAACAAAAATCGATGATGCTCGCGAGATTTAACCATTGTACATAAAGGAGAAAAAGAAACAGACACGTTATCACGCGCGATGTTTAAAGAGAAATTATTATATATATACATATACTACGATTAAGAGACATTAAAAATATATATATATATTTTTCTTCGTGAAGAAAACGCACAGACAGCCGCAACCGGAGCACTTGAGAAGGAAATAAGTGTCGAACGGACGCCTCTCGAGCGAGAAGGATTCGAATCGACGAAAATAAAACCTGCACCTGTGCTGTTTTTCTTTCTTAACATTCGTTTCCTTGGTTTGATTTATTTTTTTGTTCTTTTTCTTCCTTTTTCGGGGTTGGGGAGTTAATATTCAGAGGGAATTAACACGTCGGTGAATATTCCGATTGTTGGGGAAAATCGTCTTTCTTGAACCTTGATCCTTTTTTTGAGAGAGATAGAGAGAGAGTTTATTTCCATTTTTATCCCGTATCGAGACTGACGAAAGGCTCTGCAGTTGAAATAGTTAGCACGGTAACAGCGTTGAATAGTTTCACGATATTGTGGATATATTTTTAATTATTTTTATTCTTTCCTTCCTTTTGTCTGTTCTTCATCCGTTTGAATCCCTGGTACCCTTATCGCGGAGACGTTCGTGGATCTTGGTGAAAGTGGAATGCAACGTAGAATTAGAATCGAATTACTTTCACCGTCTGTAACAACGGTGACCTGTAGTCGCTGTTAATTTTTTTACTCGAAACACTATGAAGAACTAACGGCCATGCTCGGCCCCCGGCGAAAGTACATTGTTTTTGGAAGGTTTAGTAATTATAAGCAACAAGACGTAGTGGATTTCATTGTTGTAACGTTTAAAACGTGACGAAAAATGTTACAAACGAAAATATATAGAACCGTTGGTTACTACGAAATCATGCAGTAACTGTACATTTTACGAGAACTATAATATTGTCTGTAGGAGGGGATGATGCACTTCGTGTGAGACGCTGTTCTGGATTTTTTTTAAATAATAAATCTTAATCAACAAATTCCAAGTATTAAACACACCATAAGATATATTTGCAAAGTTGGGTGGTTCTACATTTTTGGCCAATAATGCGGACAAATTCACCCCGAAATCTTGATACACCCTTCCCTCGGAACGAATCGTTGGATATTTAAATGAAAAGAAAAGAAGACGTGCAACGATACTATTTTACAAAGTAATCGATTCCTCGTTTGAAATTCTTCAATCGTTATACAACTTCTTCTGAACTCTCGTATCTATTCTACATTTCTATGTAATAACTTTTACAGATCGTCACCTATTATTACAATACTTCTAACTAACTATTAAAGCTTTCGAAGATCTTCCATGAATTTCCTTAGCAACTTTAATATGAAGTAAGTTAAGCCCACTATTAAAAAAGTTAATATTAAAAAGAAAAAAAAGAGTGTGAAACAAGGTCGGCCCGACCACGGTGTACGATAATTATTACACGAGACGCGAATGGATATATTATACTAAGGGGATGGACGTTGGTCGTCCGCGTTCGTTCTTGTGCAAAGTTAAAAGGACGTTTTCTAATCATTCTCGCTCGAACAGTCCAGGTCATAGTGCACGTCGCGGAACGAACCTCGTTATGTTCTTCTGAAAACGACGACAAGCCTTGCGTTGCTTTTAATGCTGTACGTGAACAACTCTGTACGAATAAAGGTTTGAAAGTGACGAAGTCCGAGGTCTACACTGGCAATTTCAATCTCCCTAGCAATCTATAAATTGTTTAATAGAGTAAGTAGTACAATAAAAGCCAAGATTGGTGTGAACTCATACATAACGCGTGCAATTTCAAATGTTATAATTTTCTAACTTTATCTTAGATTTGAATATACTTTAAATATCTATTTTATGTTTTATAAATATTCAGCTCATGTTTTCTAAATATTTATTTCATATTTCTTGTACATGTGTACAATATCAGATCCAATATTTCTTCCATCTTAAAATGTGTGGCTTAAAAAATATTTATCCAATGTTTTTGTGCTACTAGGGTACAGTTGCACAATTAACACTTCAGTGAAACGAATGCATCGAATTTTATAAAAATCTTTTTATTTCTAACATCCTATGGAGATATCACGTTGTACACATTTGTTTTTCGTTTCGTTTCTTCGCATTAGATTACACTCTTCAATTTTCATACACTCTCTTCACGTACACTTTGAATAAAACTTACAAACTATACAATGGTCGTTCGCAATGCCTGTACAGCTGCGTGTGATAAATAATTACAGGGTGAGACATCCAACCAGGTTCTCCAATATGGATTCACTTGTCAGAGAACGAAATCTCGAAACGGGATGGGAGTAATCGTTAACTTGTCGGTATCTCCTTGATGATGTCCTTTATTCTTTGATTGAATAATTCACGAACTTCGCGGATGGGCTTCACGAGATAAATTGGCACGTCGTCGTCTCGCCTCTGTAATTAATCATATTAATAACAATGAATAATTACAAATAAATTCCATTCGCGGAAAAATTCAATTGTATACAGATGAAACATTTTTCTCCTCCTTACTGGCGTGTAATACTATCAAATGAATGAATGAGAAAAGTTTCTACGAGCCATAGTAACAAAATTAGTAAAACAATGAGAGGAAAGAAGCTATAAGAGATTGTATTTTTATTTGTGAAATTGATATTTCCACAAATACTATTATATATGTAATAAATTAATTACCAGTAACTTTCCAATATTTATCACTTGTAGCTCCGAAAATGCACGACACTTTAAGACAGTTTATTAAAAGAACATTGAACAGAATATAAAATCAGTTCGAATCAATGAAGGGAGATTTAAAAAATTAACAGGTTGTCGTTATTAAATGTTTATGTACCTGAAACAGTACTTCTCCCTCGAAGTCGATGATCTTCTGCTTTCTGGCTCTTAGTAAAAGGCCTACGCATTTGTCACTGATGTGGGTGTAAAGGTTGAACAGGTCACCAAATGTGATCGCGGTGATCTCTGGATGGTCCCGACACGGCGTGCCTTCTTGATAAATGATCTCGCAGAGTTCGAGCACCTCTTTGAGAATGTGTGCCGTGGCTTTGCGGCCACGAATGTCTGTCAAAGAGCCAGCTATTGGTCTAAAATTAATCAAATATTAATTAGTTACATTGAAGTGTCGTCTGGAAATTTGCATAGATTATTTTGTATTTATTATTTACTGGCCATTCGAAATTCAATGAATCTTTTATTCAAATGCTGATTCAGTTGTAAGCATTAACTCTTTCTCCTTTTTTAGACATTTAATGGAAACTCACCTGCCATATTCCTCCTTCGACAATTTCCCTTTCTCGATATTCAAGCCGGATGTGAACGGATTTTTACTTTGACCGGCTTTGTGTTTGTCGGCATATTGGTCGAACATCGCCACTTTTTTGCTGAGTGATTCCTGAGACGCAAAACCATTTGTTAAACTTTGCACATCATAAATTCGTTTAATGTTGATGAGAAAAATTATGAATATTTTTTACAATATTTTTTTATATCCATGAAAATTCACTTCGATCGGTCATCGCGTGTAGATTAACTTCGAACTACTATTATATTTATTTTTAATTACATTACTATAGTTCAGAATTAATATAATAACTGATGTTTAATATCATTATTGTATTAGTAACAAAAATTGCAACATCACTCGAAGTGTTAAAGGGAAAATAATAAACGATTAACATATTAATAAAAGTTTGAGTTGAAAAAAATGGAAGCACCTCGGCAATCAAATAATATTAGTTAGTAAAGGTTTACAGATCTTAGGAACTGAGTGTAGAAACGTCTGCAGAAAGAACACAATGTGCAGTCGATCGAGAACTGACATCGTGTTGTTGGAAGCGATGCTAAGGCTTCTAATCCCCGAATAATTTAGCTGAGAAAGCATTCGTCACACGTAATCGTGAAAGCAGCTTGTAAATACTCGTACGCAGTTCTGTATTAAATTTTTGCAATGCATTTTCTTTTGTTCTTAAGGCGAATTGTTGAAGAAGATATTCTTTATCGCAGCAACATTATCACGATAAAAATAAAGACCACTTGGAAATTAAATGAGAAACAGTGAATCGAATTTTAAAGAAATTCTTCTTCGAAATCGTATAAATTCAAAATAAAATTTCGCGCAGACTAACAACCAAAATATGCAAGGGCGGTTTATATTATATAAAAGTTCAAAATTTATATATATCCACGGCGAACCTTTATATTAATTCAATTTTACTTTGAAACAAAAATAGAAATAAATACAGGCACCGTTGACAGATAATTTTCGTACTAACTTCACCCACAAACACTTTGTCAAAAAACACCACTCACATCCATAAGATGTGACAACTATTTGAATGTTACGAAGAAAACCTTTTAAATAATCATATCTTGCAACAATTCCTTGCCTTTGTTAGAAAGTATGAATAAATATGAAGGACTAGAGACAAGAGTTTAAAGAGACTGCAGTGTCAATGCGACTAATCAACGACGTCTGGTGATGGAATTTTGGACGATGGCCAGGTTGGACCATTTAAAGAGCAGCTCTGGCCATAAAAGACACCTGGATGGCATCCTGACAAAATTTCCACCACCTCGATCTTATAAAGTCGACACGTGTACCAATCTTGTAAGTGGGGAGAAAATATTACACAGGACTGTATACGAATTTTGTCTATGATATTTAAAGAATACACTGACTCTAGCGTGACGCGTAGTAATAATTCGTTCGCCAATTTATTTAGAAATGATTCAGAATATTATTTCGCAATTATATGTAGAAAAAATGTATGGAATAGCCAGACTAAATTATTTATTGTTCGCTACTACTATTTTCTTTTACAATTAGCATGCCGCGTAAAAAAATAATAAACTTCAAATATAAAAGATAGAAAAATATAAGAACGATGAAGCATCGAATACTCTGTTCTCCAGTCACAAAGTATATAGAAATATTTGGCAATCTTAGTTCATTGCGATTAAATTTTATATGCACAGAAATGAAAGGGAACGTGAATGAACAAAAGTCAGCTTACATTTTCCACTTGCAAAGTGAACTAAGATAATATAATAATTGAATTGAAACGGATTAGAAAAGCATATACATATAAAATTCCCTGAATAAGAATGTAGTAAAAGCTGCACGATAAAATACCAAAATTGCATCTTCGATTTAAGCAGCCACAGTAATTTAATCATCAAACCAGCACCCACTAAGATCCACCAAAGTCTAACTCAATACACGCGAGGAACCAGCCAGATCAGTAGAGCAGACCCATCTTAGCCAGCCAGCGCAATCAAGTTCACTGTCAAGGCCAAACCGCGACTACTGCACTGTTCACCGTGCTACCAAGCTCGAATAAAGCCAAGCCAATGAAAAATAGGCACCGTTTCCCAAATAAATACTCACAAGCATCACCGAAGACATCGTTTCACCGTGTAGTGTAATACTCAACAAACACGAACAAATATCAACAACGATATTGATAACGAAAACAAGTGGACGACAAACGAATGAGCGAAGAAAATTCGAATTAAATGATCAACAATACCGTTCGGTACGATCGCCCGAAAATCGATTTCCAATGATCGCGAAGTGGTTCACGACTATTCGTCTCTCGTGTGAATGCAGCGTCGCGACGCCACCCGTCTTTTTATACGATGCCAGCTACGTCAAAAATCTCCCACCAAGAAATTCCATCGGTCGAAATATTTGCCGCGTTTACGAGCCAATTTCACGAGGATTCGCCACGCCAGCCGTGTGCCAGCACCGGAAATGATAATTCTTCGGCATCGACCGCTGCAGGCGTTGCTTACTGGCTGACCAGTTCATTCATTAGCTACTGCCAGTTCGGCCTGCGCCAGTCTTTTATGTAGTTACTGTATGTATTTAGATCGTAGATGAGTCTGGTCTGTTTGGAATGAAAGCTCCTGGATGATTGAGACTTTAGAGGCAACGGTCGAAAGATCGTGGCAGAGTAATTATTATTTAAGATAATAGACTAATAATAGGGGCAATGGGGATACGTGTGTACAGGAAAACTTATGGCTTGCACGAGGTGGCGTTAGACAGATCGGTATCTTGCGAGAGTTATATGATGGGTGCTGAAATTAGTCGAGAATTCGTGGTAGTTTTTTGAGGAGAAATTTGTAAAACATGGGGAAATGAGAATCGTTATGGCGTTGGCTTAAAGAACGATACGATGCTGGGAAATGTTTTTTTTGTTATCGATTAGTAATATGAATAATAGACAGAAGTGGTTTGTATGTGGAAAAATGTGTTTGACAATTCTCTTAAAATTAGTCTGAAAATTTTGTACTAAAATTACACAGGTTTTATTATATTCAAGTTTTTCAGGTAGAACAGAGAATAATCATATTTTGAATATCTTTAATCAAATACATTTGCGTATTGAACATTGACGCGCGTACCACAAATATTATCACAAAGATTCATGATTTATCCTAGGTTTCTGTTGCATAATAATAAATGAATCATATAAATCGTCTAATAAATAGAAAGAATTAGAGATTTGAATCGGAATTAAAATAGTTCTTCGGCCATGTTTCAAGGAACCTCGAGATATTCGTGCGAAAGAGGAAATATAGAGTAAACGTTGAATCGGAGCTTTATTTGAACTTACACGAACGAATCATTCGCATTCCATGCTAATTTTAAATGCGACCATCTTCCGATGAAATTCCAGTCCTTGCACATGGCCATCGTTCATAACAGTTTATAGCCAAATTGGTCGTTGAACACACAGTTCATTTTTAGCTGAAGTCACTGAATGATTGATAGGGCGGATATTTAAGTATTTTATTAGTTGTCCACTTTCTTTTACTCGTCATTTGTTACTTGTAATTTGTTGTTTAGGGAACAGTTTCTCCAAAAGTAGTACCCCATAATTGTTGTTTAAATTTTGTTGTATTCAGTATTTTCTATTCATTATCCATCCTATATTCTAATTATATTCCGCGTTTTCTATTCCGCATTATCCATTGCTTATATTTTGCTCACTTTTTAATTCAGTAATCATTATTTGGTATTTTAAACAAAAATTCACAGTCAAACAAGAATCCCTTATTTAAACCTGTGTCTACCTCTAACAATACTTAATATTTGTCTGTCCATTCATTAAGTGCCTGTTTAATTTTTAATTACGTAAAATAGAGACTCCAGAATTGTACTTGTCATCGAAACGAATATCACATAGAAAAGTAGATTCGCCTGGAACGATCGCAGGAATATCGATAAAAATTCTCGCAAGTTCGAAATCAATGAAATGACGCGTGATCTGATTTATATTCGCTTTGGGCCTGATTTATACCCACATTCCCCTGTCTAATCCAGCTCGTAAATTGCAGTTCTGTCAGTGACAAACTGTTTCTAGTGCGAAGTTAATTTGGGAGATAGGCGACAGCGTGCTCCTGCTCGTTAAGAGGAACCAGTACCCATACTCGTTCCTGTAACTCTTTGGCAACGATTCCAAGTCTAATATTTCCTAAATTGTCACGCGAACGTCACGTGGACCGGAAGAATTTCATGTACGATGTTCCGGTATAGTAATGGGAACGGAACCGGCATCGACTCGGTTCCTATGGAACTTGTATATTCCAACGAACAGATCCTTCAGCAATATTCTTGATCTCAGCGTAACGCACGGTTTCTGAATTGTCTACAGATATTTTCGTACGGATTCGCCGATATTTTGAGATTTCAATACTTAGATTCCAATAATTAGACACTTTCATACAGGTTTATTTAATTTTGCTTTTGGACTTTCGACAATTTATTAAAACCCGTCTGCCACATAAACGAAATATCAGTACACGTATGTCCAAAGCATCGACTCCCAAAAATATTACTTTCCTTATCTATATAATCGGTGTAACCCAAATTCCAAACTTTGCCATCACTGACCCACGCAACAAGACACGCTAACCCCGTCGTTTACGATGAATCACAAATCCGTATCTAAACACTACCCACATACGCAGGCCACGTACACCACCGTCCAAAAGTTAAGTAACACCAGACATTGGAAGGTCTAAATAAATGTTATAATTAATCAATCATTTCAAGTAAGAAACGTTGTGGTACCATTCCAAACTAAAATATATCTTTATTCCCAACAATGTCAATATCATTTACATAAATTTCCATTCGCGTTTCGCGGGTCGCCGACGTTCCACGTTTCCCCATTCATTGTACATATTCACAACAATCGGAAGAACACCTTACGATATTAATTTCGAACTAGCACGTTCACCACGAGACCAAATTCGCATAAATTTCCATTCACGTTTCTCCATTTATCACACATACATATTTACAAGGCGGCACCTTACATTATTCATAAAGCCACAAAATATTACAATATTTTATAACAATGTTATCGATAGAAAATTCAGCGATTCACGGCGTCCAACGTGTCAATAAGTGGACAACGAGAAGCGTAATATTTGTAAGGTCCAATTAATTGGTTTCCAAACTTTTGTTCATCAGTGTACATAGTTAGACGTCTCTATTGAAAAACCGAGAATCCTGACGCATCGTTGGTAAATTTAGTGCAACGTCCTCGGTAGAACGCGGCGTGCCATTCGACCAAGGAATTCGTTCAGTTTAGAATCGCGTACAGTTCAGCGTTATAGGCACATACGTGAACTGACGTAGCTGTTCATTGATCGAATTCGGGCGACGCAAAATCGTTTCTAATTCCGGTTTCCGGCCGGCGAACGGGGATGCTCCTTTTACGGTTCCACGCTCGGCCATCGTCCACTTGAAAGGCGTGCTAGAATATGTGCGTACGTCACGCTGAAAGAAGAACGAGGAAAAGATTATTTGATGTGACGGGCGTGTACTATTGGAATCTACGTTCATTCTTGGCGAAACGTTGTTTATGCGCCGGGACGACTTGTGCGAATTTTCGTTCAATTTTTCTCTTTATCCGGTTTTATACACGTGTATTATGTTCTATTATGTAGTATATTGTTCTTTTTTTTAGTGGAGAGGAATTGTATTACCAAGGGGAAATTTTTGAAGAATTCTTCAATCCAATTTTTATACCATGCAATTATTTCAAGCTAACTAATTACTCAATTAATAATCGTAACTTTTATACGTATATGTACAGTCAGACTCACGAGTGTTGTAAGCATGTGGGGAGAAAAAAGAAATTGTCTACTATAAATGAACGTACATCTGCAAGAAATTTATTTAGACCAAATGTTAACAGAATTCAGCAACTAATAATAAGGATAAATGAATTTCAATCGATGTTTCAACATTTAATTTTAACATATACTCTTCTATAGACAGCGAGGGTACGAATATTTATGGCCTGACCGTATGTATAGAGCACGCATGGGTTTAAGTGAAAGTGTCCGACATAAGTCAGACGCGTTTCAGCGCCCGTCTATATTATACAGTTTTTAACCTCTTACTGTCTGCTTGATTATTTTCAGCAAAGTAATTAACAAGAGGAACGTTCTTAGAGATCTGTTGCTTTCTTTAGATCCATGAGCACGTTAATTGCTCGCGAGAACGCTTTCGCTTAAACGCGCTTAATACGAAGGTGTCACGGTTCTTCGCACAGTTCTTCTACGATGCAACAATATAATGAATGAGTCGAAAGTGCAAGTTATATTCGTAACACCTGATCAAAACACTTTATGACGTCCATGCTTACACTTTTTAATGCCAATCACTGGCACACATTTTGATAAGAAGCATCGCTTGCAAACACTGCGACACCTTTCCCCTGTCGTCATTGCAAAATCTCGTAGCATCGTTGCGTGTAAATATTTATGAGCCGCTGAATGCAATTGAAAGCAACGAATGTGAATATTTATAGAAATTAGAGAACATGTTAATAATACGTTCGAATATTTATTTGTATTATTTGTATTTATTTGTATTTAACAAGAAATGATTCGTTGCTTTGTCGATAGGAAACTTTTAAGAGATACAGACTTATTTATCAAATTCGCTAAACTTATACAATACAAATCAGAATTGAGAAATGAAAGTGCAACGATTAAGAGTCGTACCCCCAACCATCCTATGATTATTCAAAGTATAGAAAAAATTAAAACGTCGTTCAGAAATATAAATCCACCCCTTTCGAAGTCTGCCTCTATTCTTTTTAATCATTTTTGTTCGCGACTTAAGGAATTGTATATATCATGCATTTTTGTCGACGTGTTTCTCCAGGAAATTCTTGGAGGCAATTCTTGGACTTTTAGATAAACCTTCAAACCGCCCCCCCCCCCTATCTTCTTTCGCCTGGCTGTGACCAAGACAAAAGTATGAATAATGCAAGAATACAAATCTGGATATATATGTTAACCTAACGTAACTCGTGGGATCAGTTCTCGAGTACGTGTAAGATATAAATAATTCCAGAAGATACGCGGGCTCGTGCAACCTTCCGCCACGTTTCAATGAAGGTAATACGCGTGTCTTTATAAACCAGATGCCAAGAACTTTGAATTAATTCCTATTTGGCAGCGTAGGTGTATAAAGAATTGCATAAGTAAACATATAGAAAGTCTGTTACACCATATACATACATATCTGTCTTTAGAGAAGAAAGATATCCAATGTATCTTATCTTATTTCACTTAACTTTACACGTGTTAATATTTTCCTTCTCTACTTCCACGTTCTTACAGTCTTAAGCTAGTCAATTGTCCCGATAAAAATTCTGACAAATATATAACGTTTAGTCGAAGTGTATTGTACATACATTGTACAGATCGCCAGTGCTATTTTGTGCAAAATAAAAAGTAAAATATGAAAGGTACCAACGAATAAATAAGTAGTCTGCTTCGCTGTCCAAATATACTAAACAGATAGCGAAATTCGAAGTCGAATTTCTAATAAACAAAGTATAATCATAATTTACAATTTCCTTCGCTTACCATTCGCTCATCTGTCCATACAATATGATGCTCATCGAGCCAAGAATAAAACTGACGATTAATTTATAATCGAATCAACGACAGATCTTCGCCGTCACGAAACAGCTTCTCGATTTCACGAATTGCGCAGCGGATTCGATACCGCCTGGCACCCGGTACCGAGTCTCGAAGTAATTAGGCGAATCCGCGTCAAGTTGGTTACATAATCGTGACGCTTTTCAGACATAAAATTCACGAAATGACACACGGTTCTATCTCGAATGGCGAAACAAGCGAAAACGCACGCGAGACCGCCGAATTCCTTTGTGAAAAGGGGCTATTAATAAATAAATCTCTCGTGGGGCACGAGATATTTCGTAGAAAAATTTCAAGCATCCATCCGCGATAAGAAATATAGCTGTCCAACAATGTTCACGTGGCCCTCTGCATAACAATCGTTATTTATAGTTAATGGTATTTGTTTAGGGAAAGAAAAAGATCAACAGAGATATTCCGATTAAGTCGCGACTAGAATACTGCGAGTGTTATTATTTATGAAAAAGAGACATTCGAGGATTAGAATTCGTGATTTTATTGGAAAATCGTTAAGCTTGAATTATGAGAATCGTTAAACTATTAATATTTTTCAGAAGAAACTATAATAAAACAGCGGTTTCGAAAAGGAGACAGATGAAAACAAATTTACGTTTTTCTTTTCTAATTAATTTAGAATTTGTTCGCTAATTAATATTTTGGGGGGGGGGGGCGATATGATGAATTGAAGTAATGTACCTGTAGGAAAATATTTATTAAAAATCTGTACGTCTCGTAAAAGTAAATCGATCGTTTCTAGTCGATAAAAAGAAGAAGTTATGCGCTCTGTCTGGAGAAGGTCGGCCACTGGCGCCTCACCAAGATCACGGGTACGAGGAATTTACGACCTTCTGAATGTTCGACGACCCTCTTTTGTATCCCTTGCTTGAAATATCTTCGATATACTGAACCTCTCCACGGCACTGTACGCCTAGTAATTTGGAAGCTCCATTGTCACATGTTGAACCAAAATTGAAGGTAGTGAATTATAAATTTTATTCATGAAGTGATCTAATGTAAGCGCA
Organism: Nomada ferruginata; assembly: GCA_963583965.1. Classification (NCBI taxonomy): domain Eukaryota; kingdom Metazoa; phylum Arthropoda; class Insecta; order Hymenoptera; family Apidae; genus Nomada; species Nomada ferruginata. Next base: position 2,961,274 of record OY757214.1, on the reverse strand, counting down.
AACAATTTTTTCGTTTGAAATGCATTTTACGGCCCTTTAAGTTAATTTCATTTGCGAAGAATTTGTTTCAATTTTTTCCGTATGAATCGTCAAATTTTGAACAAGTTCTTTTTAGAAATTTACGTGTCCAACGAAAAGATGAATAAAGTGCAGCAGGTGAATCGTGTTCTAATAAATGAGTAACTAAATGGCCCGTGTCCAGGTGAGGGTTAATCACGAATATCGTTTGTGACTAATACATTTACGAGTGCCAAATACCTGAGTTCACTATGTTACACAGAAAATCATCGAATCTCGATGGATAAGCCGTGTGTCGTTGAACCGGTTTTCTATTGCAAAACTGTTGTTTCGAATTCATCGAGCTCGTAAGTATTCCCACGTTTGCGTTCGCGATCATCCAACTGATAGAAATTATAAGCAACACAGGGTGTGAACATGGAACGTGCACCGATTTGTAAAAATACAATTTTATGCACCCACGTGCAGTTATGGAAACGGAGATTGATTTGGAGTAATATTCAGTGAGAGCATTGTCATGAAAGGAGAGTTTATTTTAGTCTTATCTCATGATTCCATTTGTTAATATTCTGCGATTTTTCCTTGGATACTGCGATTTCATGGTCTCGAAGTTGTTAAATTCTGAAGTTTTAAATCTTTAAAATATTTAAATGAATAAAAGTGTAAAAAGTTTTTGGTATTGATAAGTTAAAAATTCTTCAGTTTACAGATTTGGAAATGTTGACACATAAATGTAGAAAACTTTATATTTGGGTATCCGTTTCAATTTTGAGAAATTGAAATTTATAATTTTAGGAAGTCAATAATATTGACTCACTAAAATATAGAAATGAAAATATCTTGAAACGTTAAAGTACTGAATTATGTATTAAAATTTTGAATTTTTATACTATTTGAATACTACTCGCATAACTTCAATTTTGCTCCTAGTATTATTCCAAAATTCAACAACACGTCTGACGCAAAATTCTTATCCTTATCTATAGAGAGACAGTCACAAAGAAAAACAACAAAGAGTAGTTACGAAATTCCGTTGTTGTTAAAACTATATATTTACAAAAATATTAACGACACGTCAAATGTGAACGATTTCGTCAAAATAGAAGATGAATCGCGGACTAAACGCGAAGAGACGAATACACGTCGTGCAAACACGGAAATCACGACGCCCAGCGTCTCCTATTTTAAGATCTCACGCGATATTTTCGCTCTTCCACGTTCTTTAGCTTCTACGAGACGCCTAATCGATGAGCATTCGTCTTTGACCCGTACCATACTCCTTTCACGGATATCCGGCCGAAGTGATAAATAACCAAATTATTTCTGGAGGAATCAAGGAAACTTATAAAAAAAAATCATACCATTAAAAGGTGCTTCCACGAAAGTATTTATTTATTTAAACTGGTGAAATAAAGAAAGTATTCAATTTTTAAATGTTGCAAATTACAATACTTTGCATCTAATTTTCTTGTAGCATAGAATGCGGCAGAATGTGAACAATTTTTTAAGAGACACATTCTTCTAATAAACGAGTTCCACGCAATACGGTGGAGTCCCGGAGGGTCCTCCTGACCCTCCCGAGGATGGGGCTGTAATGGCCGGGCGTGGGGAGGCACCGGAAGCTGTCTCCAATTCTTGGATCTGCTCAGATGAATCGCGGATAGAACGGGCATCCGAGTTATTTTAACTTTTAATCAACAATGGGACAACAGTTCCTGGAAAGTCACATCCCCGGATAGTTTTCGGTAGATAGCCCCTAACCAGCGAACATTAAGTGGGCATTGGTTACTGTACTCATTTAAGTGAACAGAATCTCAAGTTCTTATTATAATTACATTAGAATTCTCGTTTCTATTTTTGTATCTACATATTTGTAGTTTTAAATAATATGTATTATTTACTCTCGCTCTAGAGATAATTCTTTAGTAACATAATTCATATATGTTTCGCCTTGAAAATTACATTTTCTTATTCCTCAAGTTTTTTTGAAATGGAAGTACCCATGTATATATTTTAATTCATAAATTGATTAATATGTGAAATATGTGTTTGAAACTACGCGGGTCTCTGTTATATCTACAGTGCCTGCTATGGTATCGCCATCTCCACGAAGCTCCTTGAAACTACTCGCACCTGCTATGGTTTCGCCATCTCTACGAAACTGTTTGAAACTACTCGTGCCTCTTACTTACCATTCGTGTAGATACGGCAGAGGGCCGAATAGTTTCAAGACGTTCTGTCACAGACGAGATATAACAATAGACAAGACATCTTATGGACTTTCGTGGCCCAACGTGACTGTCATACCGACTCAGAAATCCCACGCTGATTTGAGCGTCCTCTGCTCATGGGCAGTGATCACTTGAAGAACTATTATTTACTAAAGACGTGGGGACGGGATTCATGCGATTGTGTGAATATATGTAAATGCTTTGAGGGGATCAGGACAGCTTTTTCTCGAGCAACGTTTCGGTAGAAAAATTGAGCTACGGTGCCTGGTCGCGCGATGCACTTCGGCTCGGCTCGAGTTGAGTCGAAACCACATTTCGATGCATCGGGGCAATGAAATTGACAGTGTCACGTCAAGCGTCCCGCCTGTGCTGTCCCGCTTTCATTGCGCAGCAAATAACAAAAGAATTCTTTAACGAGGATCGTAGGTCCAGCTAGAACTTAATCAGAACCCGCAGAAGTTCAATAGGCACGACCCTAGAGTCGTAGGTCCGGCTAAAAGTTGGTCAGAAAACGTAAAAGTCCAGTAGGTACAACTCTGGGATCGTAGGTTCAGCTATAAGTCGGTCAGAACCCGAAGAAGTACAATAGACACGATCCTAGAGCCGTCGGTCCGGCTAAAAGTTGGTCAGAAAACGTAAAGTCCAGTAGGTATAACCCTAGGATCGTAGGTTCAGCTAAAAGTTGTTCAGAAGCCGGTAAAGTCCAGTAGGGACGACCCTAGAGTCGTAGGTCCGGCTAAAAGTTGGTCAGAAAACGTAAAAGTCCAGTAGGTACAACCCTAGGATCGTAGGTTTAGCTAAAAATTGGTCAGAAGTCGAAAAAGTTCAGTACGTATGACCTTAGTACAGTAGTAAGCACGACCGCGATCGGAGACCTTCGAAGAGTTCGAAAATTGCGAATACCACCGAGCGCGACCGAGCGTTACCGACGCGCCGGCGCGTCGCGGAGTGGGGATGCCGGTGCGCGGCGCACGCGGTGTCACTATCAGTTCAAGCGTCGTACCCTACGGGTCGTCTATGCTGTCGAAGGTTAGCGACATATGTACATCAGCTTACAACACAATAGCATCTCGGGGTTTACTTTATCACCGCATACGCTTGTCTATTACCTTCTATTAATTAATACATGTTTATTTAACAATCGTTTGACTATCGTGGATATCCATTAAACTCTTTCTCGAGTCTCTTTTGCTGGACGCTTGACCGGTCATCCGGTACCACCGATTTTTTGATTCGCGATAACTAGTCGTTTATTAAAATATCGGGTTAATTAATTTATTAGTTTAAACGGTTCTTTGAATATTTATTATATTTTATTACACGATTATTCGGATTCGATGCGGTGTTAAGGTTGCGTTTATTTTCTTTGCAATGTCACTTACATACTCAGTTACACATGTCCTTTCGCGAGTTCGGGCATTCATCCATCAACTCGAAGAGTAAGTATCTCTGTATTTCTTTAATCTTATTTTACAATGGTCTTTGATAATTATCATGATCGAAAAGTACTCAAAACGCAAAGATTTCAATGTTGTCTGTTCTTTTGAATGTTTCAGAAGCTGCCATGGGCTCAATTGTATCACCATAACGATATTGTTGACCGCGCGCAATGCGGTTGGTAGAGTCAGTGCTTGTTCCGTCAAAGTTCTTTTTATTATTTTTTGAGCGCAGCCGCTCTTAATAATAATTCAACATAAATAACAGTAAAGGGACGCGAAATTAGAGTCAGTGTTTGCTCCGAAATAATACTCTCGCGAAAAATAGAGTCACTTTGTTCGTCGATCACAATTATTCCGTTTCCTTTTCCGTTCTCGGCTCGGAGGACTGATGGTTAGGGACTTAGTGTCAGCGAGTTACGATGTGCGGGGGCGTGATTGTGGTTCTGGACCCTGGTCACGAGGCCCTCTGTTAGACCACATATAATCTCTAATTTGGGTAGGTCATCCACCATTCTGGAATCGTGGTCGCGGTTCTTGCAATATCCGGGTTGCAGTGTCATCGGGGGGCGGTGTGTGGGGCTGTGATTGCTTTTCTGGACACTTTGGCCCGCCTAGTAGGAAATTCCTATGTGTTAGACCACGCCAAGCACACCTTGGGGTGGCAGAAGGCATACGGGTCATAATCTAGAATCGTGGTTGTGGTTTTGCATATCCGTGCCTTAATGATTTCTGTGGCTCGGAATCGAAACTGGTCTCGATGCTAAGTCGTTTTACTGTCCAGACTCTGAGCCGAGGACTCGCGGGCTGCTCGGTAGCAGTCACAAAAACAGTAGAAATACTGTCGCGAAATTAGAATCACTTTGTTCGTCAATCATAAGTGTTCCATTAGAGTCAGTGTCCTGTTCAGCGAGTTCGGGCTTTCAGCCATCAATTTGACGAGTAAGTATCTCATTATTTCTTTAATCTTGTATTGCAATAATCATTGATAATTAACACATTCCAAAAGTACTGAAAATACATAGATTTTAATGTTGTTTGCTCTTTTTGAATGTTTCAGCAGCTTCCATGGCTTCGATGGCGACGAGCTTGACCGCACACCTAGTGAGTCTGCAACCGGTGAGTGGCATGCTTTAAAGTTCCTCTGGTCACTCAATCATGTCGCAGGACGAAAGGTCCGAACCGACACGGGTGACTGGTTGTAATTACGTAGATTTCTCTGGCAAGCACTGTGACCATGGGTATATGGAAATATACTCATGAGTAGTAACTTCTTTACTGCTTTATATTATGTGAGGATAGGTCTTCTTGTACAACGCGTTTTTAAATAGCTTGATAATTTTAAAACAGATCATATTTAGTACAAAATATATCACTATATATCTTTTTATAATAGAGTATTTAATTGAATACCTATGAAACGATATTTAAATAGTTATTAATTATTGAATGAATATAAAGTAACGTCCAGTATTCTACGTGCATTAGTTTGTAGTGGAGAAGTCGAATACCATTCGACTTCGTTTACTTGTCAATTGCAATGACTGCACAGTTAGAATAAATTGCATAATTATTGCTGTTAGTAAGAGTGTAGTATTTCATCTTTTTCTACTTTGATAATATATAAAGCGAAGGTACTCATTTACCTTATCAATTTGTTGGAACTATCGAATAATTTTATTATTCGATATCCATATTAGTCTTTAGCGTTTAAAGATATCGATACGTTCATTGTTTCCGTACAAAATGTTAATTAAACCTGAATGTACAAGAAGACAATACGCGAACGGGTAGTTTTCGAAATCAAGGCAATCAACTTTTAAAGCAATCTTGCGTTTTAGAATCAATGCTTTGATAACGGGAACGCCCGAGGATGTTTCAATTTAATTCAAAGTATATTAAAGTAGAGTCTTTGAATAATTTTTCTAATAAAGTAGAGTCATTTAATTTTCTCTTCAATAAAATAGAATCATATATAGATCTGTTGTACATATATATGTATTTTAGCCCGTTAGAAAATCAGTATGTCCTTATCATCTTTTTAGACGAGGATTTTCAGGTTTAACCCTTTCCGTGTTCACTGCCCGGATCCCACTCACGTGCCCCGGTGCTACTTGGGTGGGAAAACGGTGGTAGAGCACGATGATATTTTTTAGTTTATAAGCCATAAAATGATTTATTGTTGGCGACTGACAGTGCGTTGGTGTATCGTGCACGACGTAATATCCGCATTGTGTGTGTGGTTAGGCTGTGGATTTGCGTCGTTCCGTATTAAAATGTAGCTATTATGACCAAGATAAGATGTCCATGAATTTAAAACAGAGACATCATTTTTAGTATTATTTGCTTCAATAATTCCTACTATATTTGGGCACGAAGTTTTTGTCATTTAAGATGACAGAGGCCAAATGCCAAAAAGAATTGAATATACTTATCAATTGCTATCAAGTACCTCTTGTATCGGTGCTATTTAATTATTTTATTAAATATCTATTAAATATCTCAACCGCGACGTGGTTTTTTCCACGTGAACGCAGAGATCCCAGCCACTGTCAGTCGATTTCAGAAAAATGGTACGTACATTAGAGTGTGCAAGTTGTGTGACAGCACTTGGGTGTCGGGGGTGTCCCGGGACGCCTCCCTAGTGTAGGCTTTTGCGCCCAAGTGTTTGACTGAGAACCGTGGAGTGTCGTGTGTTGGTGTGTTTGTTTGCCATTTTTTAAATATAGGTCCAGGTAGGATAGGTAGCATACTTTCTGGTGTGATTGATAGACATAAGTAGGTAGGGCCGGGCAGGTTGACACAGTCTCCGATCGGGTAGGCACTATTTCGCGTGTTCAACCTGTTTCAGGAAATCTGATTTGAAAAGTCGACGGTGAAGCTGTGGCGCGAACGAAAATGCGTTCGCCTCTGGCTTTGCCTATCGATTTTTCGAATCCTTCGCGGTCGTGGTCGCGATTTAGGCTCCGAAACGAAACGCGTTACATTATGCTCGAGGCTGCACGTGTGAACGAAGAACGGTTACAATTTTAATCGTAATCTATGTGATTTTCCGTAATCACAATTTTACGATTTTATTTGATCGCCATTCGGCCACGTGTGTTCCATTTAGCTCCGCGATTCAAACTCTTTATTTCACCTTTATAAGTTTTTCCTTGGTTTCCGATTAGAGTCTCGAGCCTAGTTTAAGTTTCAGCTGACCCTTGGGTCCGACGAAATGGAGAGGCTATATGCCGAAGAGGCCCGACAAACTGTCACTCAAGAGGGCAACTACTAATGGCTCCCCATTCTTTTTAAGAATGGGGAATCATTCTGTGTTACTACTTTGTCACTGTGCTTGCATTTTCATTTGTAGAATTTTTATTTGTACTTGGCCGATGCACATTCCGGCCCAACGATACAGCCCTCCCAAAAATATCGCGTTGCTTTAGAGTTGCGAAAAACTTGCGAACGGGTCGAGTTGGAGTTGCGTTGAATGCCACTTATTGCTATTCTTATTGCTAGTTAAATTGTAGTATTTTATAATACACTTTACATTTGAGCTTCTAGTGTTGCGGAAATTGTTTTCGCGTATTGGAACTTTCAGTTCATTTTTCAGAGGATCTTCAATTTGCTTAATTTTGGATAGTACATATAATTTACTGTTTGCTTTCTATTAGTCTTAATAAATAGTGTTGCGAAATGATTGTATCGCGAGTTCCAGTTAGCGTTGCGTTGATTAAAGATCGCGTTTTTAAGTAGAGTTGCGACTACTGGTCCCCATTTGCTTCCAATTGGAAGCCTGTTCCTGAACCAGGAACTTTTTATTTTCAGCGTTTTATATTTGCCTTTCTTTTTATTTTATTTTTCTTAATAACTATACTACCTGGAATGTCTGTTGATGGAAGTACTGCTAAAAATTTGCATACAGATTAGTAAATTACTGTGTGAACGAAATGAAAAGAAATGAAAAAGAAAATAAATGAAAGAGAAAGGAAAGAAAAAAGAAAAGAAAAAGAACAAAGAAATGAAAAGAAAAGGAAAGAAAGAAGAAGAAAAGAAAAAGAGCAAAGTAAAAAACAGATATAATTTGCAGAATCTTTGATAAATTTATAATAATTCTAGATAGTAGATTTAAATTAGAGTTAATACTAGTGACTGTTCATTATTGGAGTTTAACTCTTAAATATTTCCTCTTAATTGTTGCAATTCTATCTTAACCTTTTTTTTAGTAGAGCCAATTTTTATAACTTTTCGAGCTTGCTTTGTAGAAATTGAAATTCACTCGCGATATCCGTAAATGTTTAAACAAAAATCCTTGCACGAAAAACGTTATTGGCAGTAGTTGGGTCTCGGCATGGTGATAGTTGAAGTTTGATATTTTTCTTCCGAATAATCGTTTGTCGCTTCTTTCTTGAAGCAAAATAGAATCAATTGTAGTGAAATGTGACTACTTCATTTTGGAGTTTTTAATGAACGTGATACCACCATTCAGTTTGATCTAGAACGTACAAAGAATATATCACTTTGGCCGAAATCCAATTAACTATTGTTATCAAAAAATAGCAGCATTCTGATTTATTAACTGCGCTAAAATTCAGTTATTCCGAATTAAAAGCAGCTTCATTTCGATATAAAATGGGGAGGCTTGGGGATGTCACTAATCCAATGCTTGAGATTGTTACAGATTCACAGATGAACCCAAATATGCTATATTAAACAAACATAAGTACATACGTCAGAGGCTCAAGGGTGGAATATATGGAATACAGATCCAGAAATATTATCAAAGACTCGATTGGAATCTTTAAAATTAAAGAGCCAGCCGCGTCGATCCAATTTGTGAGTTTAATTCATTCTTATAATGCTTTACTAATTATTTCGAGTTTGTGCATGTTTCAGAAGCATTGAAAAGAAGAGGATTCATGAAACAATGTATAATACGAGCACACCCTCACCCCATCCCTGCCCCAAACCCCTGTCCTTATTAACTAATTACAGGTGTTAGACAATTAATTAGGCAGGCCCAAATATAAATCGAACAATACTTTTAGCTCTTTATGTAGGTAGGATTTGTCTGAACACACAATCTTAGATCTTTATACTGGCAGGTTTTACACGAATTGAAATTATTAGACTTTTAATTAGGCAGGGTGTATAAAACCAAATATTGTTGGCAGGTGCTGCAATTTTTTGGTTCGAGTTTCTGTCTGTTCTTGGACACCATGGACCACATGATTAATATGGACGAATTGAAGAGGAATTAAACATATACGTACTTATACCTATATGAGTTTGGTAAACTATCTTTTATATTCCTATGTAGGTAGGATATTATTGAAATTATTCTTTTAATTGAACTCTTAGATGTTATACTAGGTATAACATCTATGCCTACCCGGTGATTCTAGTCTTAAGTTAGCTCTTTAGTCAGGCAGGGCGTATTCGAAACTAATCTAAAATTTAAGAAAGTAGGGTTTATTTTTAAGTTATGTCTTAGCTTTTAAGCCCGCAGTGTTCACCACTGCAAATAATATTTCGTTGTCTAGTTTTTAAGATCATATGATATATTTTTAAGAAAGTTCTATTTCAGGAAATTGAATTCTCTTGCAGATTTTCTTTCAGGTTTCCTTCTGATATTCAATTTAGCTTTCGGTCGTAAATTTTCCAAGTTACTCCTCTTGTTGTCTTACTTGTACTACGATCAATTAATGAACGTTCTACAAATTGACAATAATAGGAGATTTTTCTTTCTCACATGTTATATTAGAATTAGTTTTCGCGTAATTGGAGGGTGGAAGGGCCGTGGCTAGGGTGGGTCTCCTTTCGCAGTAACCTCCACGTGGTGAGACCCGGGCAATCAATTATTTATCGTATAATTATTAAACGTTTAAGAGACGTTTAATAATTATGTGGAAAATAATTCGAGCGAATTGACTGCGTATTTTACTTAGGATACAATGTACAATAATGGCCACTCAATGTTCGTTCATTTCCCCAATTAATGCTCGCCGAGAGATCGCCACCAATCCTTGGACCTACTCCGGATCGGAGTATAAAGTATACTCCAATTATTAATTTGGTATTATATATTTTCAGAAAAATCTCGATTAGTGCACTTCGATTGGGACCGAAGGCGAACACTAATCGTTTGCAGACACGTTTATCGCTGGAATTGCCTTATATTAGTAAATGAGATACTTTGTCATTGTTATTAGTTGAATATTAATAAGAAATTGCGTGTTTCATTAACGATAAAATTGCTCCAATGAAAAAGAGAATTAAAGAATTTGTCTAGTAACTATACAATTAACAATTGTAGTATACAATTATCGTCACTATCTTTTCCATTGTGGCAACTTTATTGTTTGGGTGTTAAAAAAATATACATCTCTTAGCTCAATTTTTTTTGGTAATTTATCAGAAAATAATGTAAAGTATAACTTTAAAAATTATTTCATTTAGTGATAGTACAATTGAAATAAGAAAACTTGTTATCATGTGTTTCTTTAATTAAAAGATTTTTAATTAACATTAAATGTTTCATATCCTTCGTTGCCTTTCATTGCGACAAAGAACAAAAGAATTCTTTAAAATTATTTAATTTTCGCATCGTTTTCTATAATCTGTGGGTAACATTGCGAGTGACACGGAAATGGTAATGGGTCCCCGGGACCCAGAAATCGTGGCCGAAAAAATACATTGCATGTCTTGTCTATTCCTTTATCTCGTCGGTGCTACTACTCTGCCATATCTACAGTGCTTGCTATGGTTCTGCCATCTATACAGAGCTCCTTGAAACTACTCGCACCCGCTATGGTGTTGCCATCTATACAGAAGTCCTTGAAACTAGTCACGCCTCTTACTTACCTTACGTGTAGATATGGCAGAGGCCCGAGTAGTTACCAGGAGTTCTTTATAGATGGCGAAACTGAAGCCCACTTTGGGTGTAGGTAAGACAGGGATGTGAGTGGTACGTAAATTCGGACACCTGTTTATAAGTAGCGGTGCGATAATGTTCATAAAATTTGGTTATTTATGTCTCCATTCATCAAATTGAGTTAATAATTCTCGAAAACCGTTTTGTACACTCATTTACAGATCAATAAAGTGTTAGCAAACACCGTGTTACAGTCTACATAAAATTTAATATGTACGGTAACATTGCAATTTCCATTGTACATTTTATTCTACAACAATCAAGCTCTTTAGCACAGGTAAATGCATTTGTGAATATTTTTTCCTTTAAATAAATTTTCCGGCACGTAATAAATACATACTAATAGTAGTAGGATTCTTTATTTCGGCCTCGAAGCAATGAAAGTTTGGTTAGTTTACATATAACCTATCTTTGCATTACTATATGGACTCTTGCACTTTCATCTTCTGTTTCGCTCTTACTTTTCATACTTTCTCCACCTTATGCATCGCACTATTTCTTGTCTCTTTATCGCACGTCTATTACACATCCTTTCATTTCCTCTCTGTTTCATTACAAATTCCTAGGCAAAGGAGTTTTTGTAGTTTTGTAGGCAAATGACAAGGGGCATTGATCGCTAATTCTCATTGTGCATAAAAAGAAGGAAGAAGAAAGAATAACCATCGCCATATACATACTTCAGTAATATTAAATTGGTTTTGTGGGATTGGAAGGTGTATGCAACGAAGGCTGATGTAAGTGTAATACGTCTCTAAATATCTTTTTCTTTCATTAAATCTTCCTGTGTGTAATAATTACATACTAGCAATAGTTATTCCTTTTTATGTCGGCCTCGCAGCTATGAATTCTTCTCCTTCACTCTTTCTTGCAAACCATCTCTACTTTACACATTATCCCATTACTTACAACCTTATTTCATTTCGATTATACATTTAGTCTTTAAGGCTCCCCATCACTTTCTTTACTTCTCTTCTCATCAAAATCATTCGTGTTTGATTCATTCCATTCCTTTCTAAATAATCCTCCCCTTTTCTTATACTTATAGTGTGGTCTTTCCCCATTTCATTTTCTTCTAACTATCCCTTAACAATGTTTCTTTCACCTGTTACATACTTACTAATATATTTTTTGTGTGTTTGCAGGTTTCGCATCCAAAGTGTAAGGAACATTGACCGGTGTATCTCATCATGCATAAAAGCAAGAATGAAGAAAGAATAACTCCTGCCACATACTTTAGTTATATTAAATTGGTTTATACAAATAGTTTGTAACTGTTAGAGCATAAGAGTAATTTAGAACAATTGTGTAATTCACTATAATGTATATTTATTATATCTTTTATTTTATATTCAGTTTATTCGGTAGATCTTGTATAAACTTTAATACTACTTATAATAGTATTACAAGTTCTACTAAATATGCTAAATATAAAATGAAAGATGTAATAAATAATTTACATATGCATCAGTTACACAATTGCGTTAATTTAATAATAAGTTTTATCTATAAGATATATTGTAAATTAACTTTAAAGAATAGTTTACTTAATAGTGAGCATGTCCAATGTAGTTATTTGAGCGGAGAGAATCTTAAGTTCTTATTGCAATTACTTTTGAGTTCTCGTTTCTATCTTTGTATCTATCTGCAGCTGTAAATATTGTGTATTATTTATTGCCCTGCTTCTTATGTAGACCCTTCTGTTTTCTGACGCTTTCGAGATAATTCATTAGTAACATAAATCATATATGTTTCGCCTAGAGAATTGCATTTTATTATTCCTCAAGAAGCCTTCTTTTTTATAATTGAAATACCCGTGTATATATCTTTTAATTCATAAATTGAGTAATATCTGGAAAGATATACTTGAATCTACGCGGGTCCCTGCCATATCTACGGTGCCAGCTTTGGTTTCGCCATCTATACAGAACTTCGCGAAACTACTCGCGGCCCTTACTTACCTTAAGTGTAGGTATGGCAGAGGCCCGGTAGTTTCATTCTGATCTGTATAGATGGCGATACTGATGACTCTAGATAAAACAGACACATACGTAGCTTCGAGCACTACTTTATAGATGGCGAAACTGAAGCCACTTTGGGTGTAGATAAGACAGGGATGCGAGTGGTACGAAATTTCAAGCACTTGTTTATAAATAGCGGTGCGATAAGCTTTGATTATTTCTGTCTTCATTTATTAAATTAAGTTAATAATGCTCGCAAATCGTTTCGTACTATCATTTACATGTCGATAAAGTGTTAGCAAACACGGTATTACAATCTACATTAAGGTTAATACGTGTAGTAACATTGCCAGTTCCACTGTTCACTTTATTTTTACAACAATCAAGCTCTTTAGCATAGGTAAATACATTTGTGAATATTTCTTTCTTTCCACAAATTTTCCAGCATGTGATAAATACATACTAGTAGCGGTATTATTCTTTATTTCGGTCTCGCAGCAATGAAAGTTTGGTTAGTGTACATATAACCTATCTTTGCAATACTATATGAACTCTTGCACTCCCATCTTCTGTTTCGCTCTTACTTTTCATACTTTCTCCACCTTATGCATCGCACTATTTCTTGTCTCTTTATCGCATGTCTATTACACATCCTTTCATTTCCTCTCTGTTTCATTACAAATTCCTAAGTCATTTCTGCGCTATTAATTGCTGACTCTTTCCTGTCCCCTCTTTACTTTGGTACTGACGTATTGCTCCCGTTGTAATACATTTAAACCTTTCATTATATCTTGCTTCTTGTATTTTTCTTGAAGGCTCTTTGTTGGATCCTTTAGTTCCGTTCTTATCAAATTTAATATCCTCGCACTCGTTTCATTCGTTCTAAAAGACCCTTTCTCTTATGCTTCTAGTTAGGCCTGCCGTACTTTCTTTTACGACTAAATATCCTTTAACAATCTTTCTATCTCCTGTTATATACTTACTAATATATTTTTTTGTGTGCGTACGTTTTGTAGGCTAAGGACAAGGGGCATTGATCGCTAATTCTCATTGTGCATAAAAAGAAGGAAGAAGAAAGAATAACCATCGCCATATACATACTTCAGTAATATTAAATTGGTTTTGTGGGATTTGAAGGTGTATGCAACGAAGGCTGATGTAAGTGTAATACGTCTCTAAATATCTTTTTCTTTCATTAAATCTTCCTGTGTGTAATAATTACATACCAGCAATAGTTATTCCTTTTTATGTCGGCCTCGCAGCTATGAAATTTCGACTTAGTGTACATATAACATAACTTTAGATTACTTGTTCACTTATGCATCCTACTCCTCCACTCTTTCTTGCCACCCTTCTCTACTTTACACATTATCCCATTAGTTATCCCCTTATTTCATTTTGATTATACATTTGGTGTTTAAGACTCTCCATCACTTTCTTTACTTCTCTTTTCATCAAATTGATTCATGTTTGATTCATTCCATTCGTTTTTAAATAATCTCCCCCCCCTTTTTCTTAAACTTCTTGTGTGGTCTTTTCCTATTTTCTTTTCTTCTAACTATCCCTTAACCATGTTTCTTTCGCCTGTTACATGCTTACTAATATATTCTTTGTGTGTGCAGGTTTCGCATCCAAAGAGTGAGGAACATTGCCCGGTGCATCTCATCATGCATAAAAGCAAGAAAGAAGAAAGAATACAGAATAACTCCTGCTACATACTTTAGTTAAAGTAAATTGGTTTATAAAAATAGTTTGTAACTATTAGAGCATAAGATTAATTTAGAACAATTGTGTAATTAACTGTTATGTATATCTATTATATGTATATTTTATTTTATATTCAGCTTATTCGGTAGATCTTATATAAACTTTAATAGTACGTTTACTACAAGTTCTACTGAATGTGCTAAATGTATAATGATGTATAATGAAATGTATAATGAAAGATATAATAAACAATTTACATATGCACAAGTTACACAATTGTTGTAATTTAAAAGAAGCTTTAGCATATAAAGTATGTACGTACATTTTAGTATAAGTTTTATCTGTAAGGTATATTGTATATTATCTTCAAGGAATAGTTTATAAGTATTAGATTATTTATGTTTATAGTATTTGTTATGCTACATAAATGTTAGTTTAGTATTGATACAATATTTAGTTGTACGATCTATTGTAAATAGATATAAAAGAATAGTTCATAAGGATTAGCTTGTAAGTGTGGACTACAACATTTTTGTAACTTGTATCTTCATTGATTAGTTTAAATAAATGTTCAATGAAAAGGACTCGACTGCTCTTCTTATTTTCACACCTTAACAATCCTTAAAAGAACCTAATTCCAATTCCTTATACAAGAAGTACCGTGGGCGAACTTGAAATGGAAAGTTCTAAAGCGGGAAACTTGTAAAAATGGCCCTATTCGTTATTAAATTTGGAAGCAGCAAATTCTAAGTCCTCACTTCTTGCAAAATTGGATAGCAGAAGTCCAAAAAATTAAGAGCTCGGAAATTCCTGGTACGTGACGTCATTTCCAAGAATTGCTGCGATGAAAGACCTCCTCGCATATCATATTCTCCTGATACAAATCCACGATTTTCAGCGAGTTATTTTTGCCAGAATCTCAGAAATTTTGAGCTCGGAAATTCCTGGAACGTGACGTCATTTCCAAGAATTGCTGCGATGAAAGACCTCCTCGCATATCATATTCTCCTGATACAAATCCACGATTTTCAGCGAGATATTTTTGCCAGAAACTCAGAAATTTTGCGCTCGGAAATTCCTGGAATGTGACGTCATTTGTGAGAACGAATACCTCCTTGCATATCATATTCTCCTGATACAAATCCAAGATTTTCGGCACTTAAATTTCTACTGAAAATCGTGGATTTGTATCAGGAGAATATGATATGCAAGGAGGTATTCGTTCTCACAAATGACGTCACGTTCCAGGAATTTCCGAGCGCAAAATTTCCGACTTTCTGGCAAAAGTACCTCGCCGAAAATCCTGGATTTGTATCAGGAGAATATGATACGCAAGGAGGTATTCGTTCTCAGAACTGACGTCACATTCCAGGAATTTCCGAGCGCAAAATTTCTGAGTTTCTGGCAAAAATATCTCGCCGAAAATCGTGGATTTGTATCAGGAGAATATGATATGCAAGGAGGTATTCGTTCTCAGAAATGTCGTCACATTCCAGGAATTTCCGAGCGATGAAATTTCCGAGTTTCTGCCAAAAATATCTCGCTGAAAATCGTGGATTTGTATTAGGAGAATATGATATGCGAGGAGGTATTCGACTTCACCAATTCTTGGAAATGACGTCACGTTCCAAGAATTTCCGAGAATTTAAATTTGAAGAGCACCCATCAAGACGTATTAATTCCTTAACAATTAGCGCCAACGTTAATAATGTTCAGGTCTATTTTTACAAGTTTCTCGCTTTAGGACTTTGCATTTAAAGTCCGTCCACGGTACTTCTTGTTTAAGGAAGTGGAATCAGGTCTTTTCAAGGATAGGTAAGGTGTTAAAATAAAGAGAGCAGTGCAATTCCTTTCATTGAAGATTTATTAAATTAATTAATGAAGATACAAGTTACAAGAATGTTGTAATTCAAATTTACAAGCTAATACTTATGAACTATTCTTATATGTATATCAATTTACAATTAATCGTAAAAGTAAATCTTGTATCAATTCTAAACTAACATTTATATAATATAAAGAATATTATAAATATAAAAAATGATCTAATACTTATAAACTATTCTTTGAAGTTAAATTACAATACATATTCTTACAGATAAAACTTATACTAAAATTTACAACAGTTTACATGCAGAAGCTTATAAATTTAAATTGCAGCAATTGTATAACTGGTGCATATGCAAATTATTTATTATATCTTTCATTTTACATTTAGCACATTCAGTAGAACTTATAGTAAACGTACTATTAAAGTTTATATAAGATCTACCGAATAAACTGAATATAAAATAAAATATATAATAGATATACATAACAGTTAATTACACACGTGTTCTAAACTAATCTTATGCGCTAATAGTTACAAACTATTTTTATAAACCAATTTACTATAACTAAAGGACAACTAAAGAATGTGGCAAGGGTTATTCTTTCTTCTTTCTTGCTTTTATCCATGATGAGATGCACTGGTTAATGCTCCTTACTCCTTGGATGCAAAACCTGTACACACAAAAGATATATTAGTAAATATGTAACAGGTGAAAGAAACATTGTTAAAGGATAGTTAGAAGAAAAGAAAATAGGGAAAGACCACACAAGAAGTATAATAAAAAGAGGGGGATTATTTAGAAAGGAATGGAATGAATCAAACATGAATGAATTTGATGAAAGGAGAAGTAAAGAAAGTGATGGAGAGTCTTAAAGACCAAATGTATAATCGAAATGAAATAAGGGGATAAGTAATGGGATAATGTGTAAAGTAGAGAAGGTTGGCAAGAAAGAGTGGAGAAGGATGCATAAGTTAAAATAGTAATCTAAAGTTATGTTATATGTACACTAAGTCGAAATTTCATAGCTCTGAGGCCGACATAAAAAGGAATACTATTGTTAGTATGTAATTATTACACGCAGGAAGATTTATTGAAAGAAAAGGATATTTAGACACGTATTACACTTACATCAGCCTTCGTTGCATACACCTTCCAATCCCACAAAACCAATTTAATATAACTGAAGTATATGGCGAGAGTTATTCTTTCTTCCTCCTTCTTTTTATGCGCAATGACAATTGACGGTCAATGCTCCTTATCTTTTGCCTACAAAATCTACGCACACAAAAAATATATTAGTAAGTACAAGACAGTAGATAGAAAGATTGTTAAATGATATTTAGTCGAAAAAGAAAGTAGGGCGGGCATAAGAGAAAGAGTCTTTTAAAACGAATGGAATGAGTGTGACAATACTAAATTTGATAAGAAAGGAACAAAAGGATCTAACGGATAGCCTTCAAAGAAAAATAAACGAAGCAAGATATAATGAAAGGTTTGAATGTATTAAAACAGGAGCAATACGACATGTACCAAAGTAAAGAGGAAACAGGAAAGGGTCAGCAACTAGTATCGCGAAAATGACTTAGGAATTTGAAATGAAACATAGAGGAAATGGAAAGATGTATAATACATGTGCAATAAAGAGATAAGAATAATGTGATACCTAAGGTAGAGAAGGTTTTAAAAGGAAGAGAGAAATAGATGATGACAATGCAAGAGTTAAGATAGTATTGCAAAGATAGGTTAAATGTACACTAACCAAACTTTCATTGCTACGAGACCGAAATAAAGAATAATACCGCTACTAGTATGTATTTATCACATGCTGGAAAATTTGTGGAAAGAAAGAAATATTCACAAATGTATTTACCTATGCTAAAGAGCTTGATTGTTGTAAAAATAAAGTGAACAGTGGAACTGGCAATGTTACTACACGTATTAACCTTAATGTAGATTGTAATACCGTGTTTGCTAACACTTTATCGACATGTAAATGATAGTACGAAACGATTTGCGAGCATTATTAACTTAATTTAATAAATGAAGACAGAAATAATCAAAGCTTATCGCACCGCTATTTATAAACAAGTGCTTGAAATTTCGTACCACTCGCATCCCTGTCTTATCTACACCCAAAGTGGCTTCAGTTTCGCCATCTATAAAGTAGTGCTCGAAGCTACGTATGTGTCTGTTTTATCTAGAGTCATCAGTATCGCCATCTATACAGATCAGAATGAAACTACCGGGCCTCTGCCATACCTACACTTAAGGTAAGTAAGGGCCGCGAGTAGTTTCGCGAAGTTCTGTATAGATGGCGAAACCAAAGCTGGCACCGTAGATATGGCAGGGACCCGCGTAGATTCAAGTATATCTTTCCAGATATTACTCAATTTATGAATTAAAAGATATATACACGGGTATTTCAATTATAAAAAAGAAGGCTTCTTGAGGAATAATAAAATGCAATTCTCTAGGCGAAACATATATGATTTATGTTACTAATGAATTATCTCGAAAGCGTCAGAAAACAGAAGGGTCTACATAAGAAGCAGGGCAATAAATAATACACAATATTTACAGCTGCAGATAGATACAAAGATAGAAACGAGAACTCAAAAGTAATTGCAATAAGAACTTAAGATTCTCTCCGCTCAAATAACTACATTGGACATGCTCACTATTAAGTAAACTATTCTTTAAAGTTAATTTACAATATATCTTATAGATAAAACTTATTATTAAATTAACGCAATTGTGTAACTGATGCATATGTAAATTATTTATTACATCTTTCATTTTATATTTAGCATATTTAGTAGAACTTGTAATACTATTATAAGTAGTATTAAAGTTTATACAAGATCTACCGAATAAACTGAATATAAAATAAAAGATATAATAAATATACATTATAGTGAATTACACAATTGTTCTAAATTACTCTTATGCTCTAACAGTTACAAACTATTTGTATAAACCAATTTAATATAACTAAAGTATGTGGCAGGAGTTATTCTTTCTTCATTCTTGCTTTTATGCATGATGAGATACACCGGTCAATGTTCCTTACACTTTGGATGCGAAACCTGCAAACACACAAAAAATATATTAGTAAGTATGTAACAGGTGAAAGAAACATTGTTAAGGGATAGTTAGAAGAAAATGAAATGGGGAAAGACCACACTATAAGTATAAGAAAAGGGGAGGATTATTTAGAAAGGAATGGAATGAATCAAACACGAATGATTTTGATGAGAAGAGAAGTAAAGAAAGTGATGGGGAGCCTTAAAGACTAAATGTATAATCGAAATGAAATAAGGTTGTAAGTAATGGGATAATGTGTAAAGTAGAGATGGTTTGCAAGAAAGAGTGAAGGAGAAGAATTCATAGCTGCGAGGCCGACATAAAAAGGAATAACTATTGCTAGTATGTAATTATTACACACAGGAAGATTTAATGAAAGAAAAAGATATTTAGAGACGTATTACACTTACATCAGCCTTCGTTGCATACACCTTCCAATCCCACAAAACCAATTTAATATTACTGAAGTATGTATATGGCGATGGTTATTCTTTCTTCTTCCTTCTTTTTATGCACAATGAGAATTAGCGATCAATGCCCCTTGTCATTTGCCTACAAAACTACAAAAACTCCTTTGCCTAGGAATTTGTAATGAAACAGAGAGGAAATGAAAGGATGTGTAATAGACGTGCGATAAAGAGACAAGAAATAGTGCGATGCATAAGGTGGAGAAAGTATGAAAAGTAAGAGCGAAACAGAAGATGAAAGTGCAAGAGTCCATATAGTAATGCAAAGATAGGTTATATGTAAACTAACCAAACTTTCATTGCTTCGAGGCCGAAATAAAGAATCCTACTACTATTAGTATGTATTTATTACGTGCCGGAAAATTTATTTAAAGGAAAAAATATTCACAAATGCATTTACCTGTGCTAAAGAGCTTGATTGTTGTAGAATAAAATGTACAATGGAAATTGCAATGTTACCGTACATATTAAATTTTATGTAGACTGTAACACGGTGTTTGCTAACACTTTATTGATCTGTAAATGAGTGTACAAAACGGTTTTCGAGAATTATTAACTCAATTTGATGAATGGAGACATAAATAACCAAATTTTATGAACATTATCGCACCGCTACTTATAAACAGGTGTCCGAATTTACGTACCACTCACATCCCTGTCTTACCTACACCCAAAGTGGGCTTCAGTTTCGCCATCTATAAAGAACTCCTGGTAACTACTCGGGCCTCTGCCATATCTACACGTAAGGTAAGTAAGAGGCGTGACTAGTTTCAAGGACTTCTGTATAGATGGCAACACCATAGCGGGTGCGAGTAGTTTCAAGGAGCTCTGTATAGATGGCAGAACCATAGCAAGCACTGTAGATATGGCAGAGTAGTAGCACCGACGAGATAAAGGAATAGACAAGACATGCAATGTATTTTTTCGGCCACGATTTCTGGGTCCCGGGGACCCATTACCATTTCCGTGTCACTCGCAATGTTACCCACAGATTATAGAAAACGATGCGAAAATTAAATAATTTTAAAGAATTCTTTTGTTCTTTGTCGCAATGAAAGGCAACGAAGGATATGAAACATTTAATGTTAATTAAAAATCTTTTAATTAAAGAAACACATGATAACAAGTTTTCTTATTTCAATTGTACTATCACTAAATGAAATAATTTTTAAAGTTATACTTTACATTATTTTCTGATAAATTACAAAAAAAAAATTGAGCTAAGAGATGTATATTGTTTTAACACCCAAACAATAAAGTTGCTACAATGAAAAAGATAATGACGATAATTGTATACTACAATTGTTAATTGTATAATTACTAGACAAATTCTTTAATTCTCTTTTTCATTGGAGCAATTTTATCGTTAATGAAACACGCAATTTCTTATTAATATTCAACTAATAACAATGACAAAGTATCTCATTTACTAATATAAGACAATTCCTGGGATAAACGTGTCTGCAAACGATTAGTGTTCGTATTCGGTCCCGAGCGAAGTGTACTAATCGAGATTTTTCTGAAAATATATAATACCAAATTAATAATTGGAGTAAAATTTATACTCCGATTCGGAGTAGGTCCAAGGATTGGTGGCGATGTCTCGGCAAGCATTAATTGGGGATATGAACGAACACTGAGCGGCCATTATTGTACATTGTATCCTAAGTACAATACGCAGTCAATTCGCTCGAATTATTTTCCACATAATTATCAAACATCTCTTAAACGTTTAATAATTATACGATAAATAATTGATTGCCCGGGTCTCACCACGTGGAGGTTACTGCGCATGGAGACCCACCCTAGCCACGGCCCTTCCACCCTCCAATTACGCGAAAACTAATTCTAATATAACATGTGACAAAGAAAAATCTCCTATTATTGTCAATTTGTAGAACGTTCAGTAATTGATCGTAGTACAAGTAAGACAACAAGAGGAGTAGTTGGAAAATTCACGACCGAAAGCTAAGTGGAATATCAGAAGGAAACCTGAAAGAAAATCTGCAAGAGAATTCACGTTCCTGAAATAAAACTGTCTTAAAAACATATCCTATGATCTAGAAAACTAGACAACGAAATATTATTGCAGTGGTGAACATTGCGGGCTTAAAAGCTAAGACATAACTTAAAAATAAACCCTACTTTCTTAAATTTTAGATTAGATTCGAATACGCCCTGCCTGACTAAAGAGCTAACTTAAGACTAGAATCACCCTACATAGTATAACATCTAACAGATCGAATAAAAGAACAAATTCAATAATATCCTATCTACATAGGACTGTAATAGATACTATCCCATACTCATGTAGGTATGAGTATACATATACTTAAATCCTCTTCGGTTAGTCCGTATTAATCTCTCGTGGTCCATGGTGTCCTAGAACAGACAGAAACCCGAACCAAAAAATTGCAGCACCTGCCAACAATATTTGGTTTTATAAACCCTGCCTAATTAAAACTCTAATAATTTCAATTCGTGTAAAACCTGCCTGTATAAAGTTCTAAGGTTGTGTGTTGAGACAAATCCTACCTACATAAAGAGCTAAAAGTATTGTTCGATTTATATTTGGGCCTGCCTAATTAATTGTCTAACACCTGTAATTAGTTAATAAGGACAGGGGTTAGGGGCAGGGATGGGGTGAGGGTGTGTTCGTATTATACATTGTTTCATGAATCCTCTTCTTTTCAATGCTTCTGAAACATGCACAAACTCGAAATAATTAGTAAAGCATTATAAGAATGAATTCTTAAACTCACAAATTGAATCGACGAGGCTGGCTCTTTAATTTTAAAGTTTCCAATCGTGTCTTTGATAATATTTCTGGATCTGTATTCTATATATTCCACTCTTGAGCCTCTGACGTATGTACTTATGTTTGTTTAATATAGCATATTTGGGTTCATCTGTGAATCTGTAACAATCTCAAGCATTGGATTAGTGACATCCCCAAGCCTCCCCATTTTATATCGAAATGAATCTGCTTTTAATTCGTAATAACTGAATTTTAGCGCAGTTAATAAATCAGAATTGATATGAAAAATGCTGCTATTTTTTGTTAACAATAGTTAATTGGATTTCGTCCAAAGTGATATATTCTTTTGTACGTTCTAGATCAAACTGAATGGTGGTACCACGTTCATTAAAAACTCCAAAATGAAGTAGTCACATTTCACTACAATTGATTCTATTTTGCTTCAAGAAAGAAGCGACAAACGATTATTCGGAAGAAAAATATCAAACTTCAACTATCACCATGCCGAGACCCAACTACTGCCAATAACGTTTTTCGTGCAAGGATTTTTGTTTAAACATTTACGGATATCGCGAGTGAATTTTAATTTCTACAAAGCAAGCTCGAACAGTTATAAAAATTGGCTCTACTAAAAAAAAGGTTAAGATAGAATTGCAACAATTAAGAGGAAATATTTAAGAGTTAAACTCCAATAATGAACAGTCACTAGTATTAACTCTAATTTAAATCTACTATCTAGAATTATTATAAATTTATCAAAGATTCTGCAAATTATATCTGTTTTTTACTTTGCTCTTTTTCTTTTCTTCTTCTTTCTTTCCTTTTCTTTTCATTTCTTTGTTCTTTTTCTTTTCTTTTTTCTTTCCTTTCTCTTTCATTTATTTTCTTTTTCATTTCTTTTCATTTCGTTCACACAGTAATTTACTAATCTGTATGCAAATTTTTAGCAGTACTTCCATCAACAGACATTCCAGGTAGTATAGTTATTAAGAAAAATAAAATAAAAAGAAAGGCAAATATAAAACGCTGAAAATAAAAAGTTCCTGGTTCAGGAACAGGCTTCCAATTGGAAGCAAATGGGGACCAGTAGTCGCAACTCTACTTAAAAACGCGATCTTTAATCAACGCAACGCTAACTGGAACTCGCGATACAATCATTTCGCAACACTATTTATTAAGACTAATAGAAAGCAAACAGTAAATTATATGTACTATCCAAAATTAAGCAAATTGAAGATCCTCTGAAAAATGAACTGAAAGTTCCAATACGCGAAAACAATTTCCGCAACACTAGAAGCTCAAATGTAAAGTGTATTATAAAATACTACAATTTAACTAGCAATAAGAATAGCAATAAGTGGCATTCAACGCAACTCCAACTCGACCCGTTCGCAAGTTTTTCGCAACTCTAAAGCAACGCGATATTTTTGGGAGGGCTGTATCGTTGGGCCGGAATGTGCATCGGCCAAGTACAAATAAAAATTCTACAAATGAAAATGCAAGCACAGTGACAAAGTAGTAACACAGAATGATTCCCCATTCTTAAAAAGAATGGGGAGCCATTAGTAGTTGCCCTCTTGAGTGACAGTTTGTCGGGCCTCTTCGGCATATAGCCTCTCCATTTCGTCGGACCCAAGGGTCAGCTGAAACTTAAACTAGGCTCGAGACTCTAATCGGAAACCAAGGAAAAACTTATAAAGGTGAAATAAAGAGTTTGAATCGCGGAGCTAAATGGAACACACGTGGCCGAATGGCGATCAAATAAAATCGTAAAATTGTGATTACGGAAAATCACATAGATTACGATTAAAATTGTAATCGTTCTTCGTTCACACGTGCAGCCTCGAGCATAATGTAACGCGTTTCGTTTCGGAGCCTAAATCGCGACCACGACCGCGAAGGATTCGAAAAATAGATAGGCAAAGCCAGAGGCGAACGCATTTTCGTTCGCGCCACAGCTTCACCGTCGACTTTTCAAATCAGATTTCCTGAAACAGGTTGAACACGCGAAATAGTGCCTACCCGATCGGAGACTGTGTCAACCTGCCCGGCCCTACCTACTTATGTCTATCAATCACACCAGAAAGTATGCTACCTATCCTACCTGGACCTATATTTAAAAAATGGCAAACAAACACACCAACACACGACACTCCACGGTTCTCAGTCAAACACTTGGGCGCAAAAGCCTACACTAGGGAGGCGTCCCGGGACACCCCCGACACCCAAGTGCTGTCACACAACTTGCACACTCTAATGTACGTACCATTTTTCTGAAATCGACTGACAGTGGCTGGGATCTCTGCGTTCACGTGGAAAAAACCACGTCGCGGTTGAGATATTTAATAGATATTTAATAAAATAATTAAATAGCACCGATACAAGAGGTACTTGATAGCAATTGATAAGTATATTCAATTCTTTTTGGCATTTGGCCTCTGTCATCTTAAATGACAAAAACTTCGTGCCCAAATATAGTAGGAATTATTGAAGCAAATAATACTAAAAATGATGTCTCTGTTTTAAATTCATGGACATCTTATCTTGGTCATAATAGCTACATTTTAATACGGAACGACGCAAATCCACAGCCTAACCACACACACAATGCGGATATTACGTCGTGCACGATACACCAACGCACTGTCAGTCGCCAACAATAAATCATTTTATGGCTTATAAACTAAAAAATATCATCGTGCTCTACCACCGTTTTCCCACCCAAGTAGCACCGGGGCACGTGAGTGGGATCCGGGCAGTGAACACGGAAAGGGTTAAACCTGAAAATCCTCGTCTAAAAAGATGATAAGGACATACTGATTTTCTAACGGGCTAAAATACATATATATGTACAACAGATCTATATATGATTCTATTTTATTGAAGAGAAAATTAAATGACTCTACTTTATTAGAAAAATTGTGCAACGACTCTACTATATTAGAAAAATTATGCAGTGACTCTACTTTATTAGAAAAATTATTCAAAGACTCTACGTTAATAGAGAAATTATTCAACGACTCTACTTTAATATACTTTGAATTAAATTGAAACATCCTCGGGCGTTCCCGTTATCAAAGCATTGATTCTAAAACGCAAGATTGCTTTAAAAGTTGATTGCCTTGATTTCGAAAACTACCCGTTCGCGTATTGTCTTCTTGTACATTCAGGTTTAATTAACATTTTGTACGGAAACAATGAACGTATCGATATCTTTAAACGCTAAAGACTAATATGGATATCGAATAATAAAATTATTCGATAGTTCCAACAAATTGATAAGGTAAATGAGTACCTTCACTTTATATATTATCAAAGTAGAAAAAGATGAAATACTACACTCTTACTAACAGCAATAATTGTGCAATTTATTCTAACTGTGCAGTCATTGCAATTGACAAGTAAACGAAGTCGAATGGTATTCGACTTCTCCACTACAAACTAATGCACGTAGAATACTGGACGTTACTTTATATTCATTCAATAATTAATAACTATTTAAATATCGTTTCATAGGTATTCAATTAAATACTCTATTATAAAAAGATATATAGTGATATATTTTGTACTAAATATGATCTGTTTTAAAATTATCAAGCTATTTAAAAACGCGTTGTACAAGAAGACCTATCCTCACATAATATAAAGCAGTAAAGAAGTTACTACTCATGAGTATATTTCCATATACCCATGGTCACAGTGCTTGCCAGAAAAATCTACGTAATTACAACCAGTCACCCGTGTCGGTTCGGACCTTTCGTCCTGCGACATGATTGAGTGACCAGAGGAACTTTAAAGCATGCCACTCACCGGTTGCAGACTCACCAGGTGTGCGGTCAAGCTCGTCGCCATCGAAGCCATGGAAGCTGCTGAAACATTCAAAAAGAGCAAACAACATTAAAATCTATGTATTTTCAGTACTTTTGGAATGTGTTAATTATCAATGATTATTGCAATAGAAGATTAAAGAACGAAGGAGATACTTACTCGTCAAATTGATGGCTGAAAGCCCGAACTCGCTGAACAGGACACTGACTCTAATGGAACACTTATGATTGACGAACAAAGTGATTCTAATTTCGCGACAGTATTTCTACTGTTTTTGTGACTGCTACCGAGCAGCCCGCGAGTCCTCGGCTCAGAGTCTGGACAGTAAAACGACTTAGCATCGAGACCAGTTTCGATTCCGAGCCACAGAAATCATTAAGGCACGGATATGCAAAACCACAACCACGATTCTAGATTATGACCCGTATGCCTTCTGCCACCCCAAGGTGTGCTTGGCGTGGTCTAACACATAGGAATTTCCTACTAGGCGGGCCAAAGTGTCCAGAAAAGCAATCACAGCCCCACACACCGCCCCCCGATGACACTGCAACCCGGATATTGCACGAACCGCGACCACGATTCCAGAATGGTGGATGACCTACCCAAATTAGAGATTATATGTGGTCTAACAGAGGGCCTCGTGACCAGGGTCCAGAACCACAATCACGCCCCCGCACATCGTAACTCGCTGACACTAAGTCCCTAACCATCAGTCCTCCGAGCCGAGAACGGAAAAGGAAACGGAATAATTGTGATCGACGAACAAAGTGACTCTATTTTTCGCGAGAGTATTATTTCGGAGCAAACACTGACTCTAATTTCGCGTCCCTTTACTGTTATTTATGTTGAATTATTATTAAGAGCGGCTGCGCTCAAAAAATAATAAAAAGAACTTTGACGGAACAAGCACTGACTCTACCAACCGCATTGCGCGCGGCCAACAATATCGTTATGGTGATACAATTGAGCCCATGGCAGCTTCTGAAACATTCAAAAGAACAGACAACATTGAAATCTTTGCGTTTTGAGTACTTTTCGATCATGATAATTATCAAAGACCATTGTAAAATAAGATTAAAGAAATACAGAGATACTTACTCTTCGAGTTGATGGATGAGTGCCCGAACTCGCCGAACTGCATCGGTGCTGACTCTAATACCGGAATACTTATTGCGAAAGAAAAAAAAATAAAATAAAAGACTACTATCGCGCACGTCAATTGTGATCGACGAACAAAGTGACTCTAATTTCGCGAGAGCAATATTTCGAAGCAAACACTGACTCTACTTTCGCGTATCTTTACTGTTATTTATATTTAGTTATAATTATTATGAGCGGTTTCGCTCTAAAAACAATAAAAAGAACTTTGACGGAGCAAGCACTGACTCTACTGACCGCATTGCGCGCGGTCATCAAAATTTTCTGAAAGAGAATCTGTACAAGTTAGTAAATAGGGTGAGGAGGTAGAAATTGAAGCAATACACATTTGATTTTATTTATCTCATTCTTATTTCTTCATCCTGTCAAACGTCTGTTGAGGAAATACTGCTTTGTTTTAATAAAGTACTACCGTATTATTATTCTGATTTAATTACTGTTAATTGTCTATTCAAGATATACTATTATAGATTAATATAAATGATTTATCAAAAGCATACTGTGACTGTTCTTTGTCCGAGTTTTAAAGGTGATCATGATCTTAGTTAGTAAGCAATATCGCGCATTTATAAGTTCTCGTAGCTGCTTGTAGAAATCAAGACTCGAAACTATTTATCATGCTTTAAGGGCATGGCAATAAATACGTAAGTACGCGGGCAATCCTGCATCGAAAATTCAATTTGACCGTACTTGTGCCAAGTCACAGAGATAATAAAAGTGTCAACAAGAACACTAGTGAAGCTATAATAGAAATCGCGACCGATATGCAGCGAAACATGAACGTCGTTCAATTTTTCGTTTAGAAGTAATGAAATTTACTGACTCTAGTTTCAATCGCGAATGATATATTGTAAATTCTATTTGAAATGTTTTCATTATTTAATGAACATGGATATACGAATAGAGGGAAGTAAGTATTGAAATCTATTTACAATAACGAAATTGTTCAATAACTTTCAATCGAAATCCAATCGCCAGATACCAAGAAATATACATAAACTGTTGGGATAATAAGTTAAATGTTACCAATCCTTCATCTTAGGTCATCGGACTTATTGTTATGCATCGCAGTAATTGTATCTCAATACTCCATTCTTGCAGCTTCGATATATTATTCTTTACCAACCAATCGTCCATTGTACCTGCAACAAAAAGAAAAGCAACGTGATAAACCTGTGCTAAAATCAGAATGGAATGCAAAGTTGCGAAAGGACATATGTAACTGGGTATGTAAGTGACATTGCAAAGAAAATAAACGCAACCTTAACACCGCATTGAATCCGAGTAATCGTTAATAAAATATAATAATGATTCGAAAAACCGTTCAAACTAATGAATTAGTTAATCCGATATTTTAATAAACGACTAGTTACCGCGTATCAAAGAATCGATGGTACCGGATGACCGGTCAAGCGTCCAGCAAAAGAGACTCGATAAAGACTTTAATGTACATCCGCGATAGTCAAATGATTGTTAAATAAACGCGTATTAATTAATAGAAGCTGATAGACAAGCGTATGCGGTGGTAAAGTAAACCCCGATATGCTATTGTATTGTAAGGTGATGTATGTCGCTAACCTTCGACAGCATAGACGACCCGTACGGTACGACGCTTGAACTGATAGTGACACCGCGTGCGCCGCGCATCGTCATCCCCACTCCGCGCCGCGCCGGCGCGTCGGTAGCGCTCGCTCGCGCTCGATGGGATTCGCAATTTCCGAACTCTACGAAGGTCTTCGACCGCGGTCGTGCGTACTAGTGTACTAAGATCATACGTACTGAACTTTTACGTTTTCTGACCAACTTGTAGCCGGACCCACGACTCCAGGGTCGTGTCTACTGTACTGCTTTGGGTTCTGACCGACCTATAGTTGAACCTACGATCCTAGGGTTATACCTACTGGACTTTTACGTTTTCTGACCAACTTTTAGCCGGACCTACGGCTCTAGGATCGTGTCTATTGTACTTCTTCGGGTTCTGACCGACTTATAGCTGAACCTACGATCCCAGAGTTGCACCTACTGGACTTTTACGTTTTCTGACCAACTTTTAGCCGGACCTACGGCTCTAGGATCGTGTCTATTGTACTTCTTCGGGTTCTGACTGACTTATAGCTGAACCTACGATCCCAGAGTTGTACCTACTGGACTTTTACGTTTTCTGACCAACTTTTAGCCGAACCTACGACTCTAGGGTCGTTCCTACTGGACTTTCGCGGCTTCTGAACAACTTTTAGCTGAACCTACGATCCTAGGGTTATACCTACTGGACTTTTACGTTTTCTGACCAACTTTTAGCCGGACCTACGGCTCTAGGATCGTGTCTATTGTACTTCTTTGGGTTCTGACCGACTTATAGCTGAACCTACGATCCCAGAGTTGCACCTACTGGACTTTTACGTTTTCTGACCAACTTTTAGCCGGACCTACGGCTCTAGGGTCGTGCCTATTGAACTTGTGCGGGTTCTGACTAAGTTTTAGCTGGACCTACGATCCTCGTAAAAGAATTCTTTCGTTCTTTGCCGCGCAATGAAAGCGGGACAGCACAGGCGGCACGTGACACTGTCAATTTCATTGCCCCGATGCATCGCGATGTGGTTTCGACTCAACTCGAGCCGAACCGAAGGGCATCGCGCGACCAGGCACCCTAGCTCAATTTTTCTACCGAAACGTTGCTCGAGAAATAGCTGTCCTGATGCCCCCAAAGTATTTACATATATTCACACAATCGTATGAGTCCTGCCCCAACACTACTTCAGTAAATAATAGTTCTTGAAGTGATCACTGTTCATGAGCAGGGGACGCTCAAAACAGTGTCGGATTGCTGAGTCGGTATAGCTGTCACGGTGGGGCACGAAAGTCCATAAGATGTCCTGTCTATTCCTATATCTCGTCAGTGGTCTTGTCTATTCTTATATCTGGTCGGTGGTATCACCATCTATGCGGAACTCCTTGCAACTACTCGGGCCTCTACCATATCTGGACTCAAGGTAAGTAAGAGGCGGGAGTAGTTTCAAGGACTGCTGCATAGATGGCAATATCATAGCACGCAATGTAGATATGGCAGAGACCCGCGTAGTTTCAAGCACATGTTTACAGATATTAATTTAATTTATGAATTAAAATATATACATGGGCATCTCGTTTATAGAAAAGATGGTTTCTTGAGAAATAAGAAAATGTAATTCCCAAGGCGAAATAAATATTATCTTGCAAACGAATTATCTCTAGTGCTTCAGCACACAGAAGAATCTACATAAGATGCAGGATAAAAAGTAATACATAATATTTGTGACTACAAATAGATACAACAATGAAAACGAGAACTCACACGTAATTGCAATAAGAACTTAAGCCTCTGTCCATTTAAAGAACTACAGTGGGCAGTAATGCCCACTCAATGTTCGCTAGTTCGGGACTGCCTAACGAACCCTATCCGAAGATGTGCTTACCAGTAATTACCAGTTCATGCTCATAGCTTTTCGGCATGCTCGGTTTAGAGAACATGTGAGAAAGAAAAATCTCCTATTATTGTCAATTTGTAGAACGTTCATTAATTGATCGTAGTACAAGTAGGACCACAAGAGGAGTATGTACTTGGAAAATTCACGACCGAAAGCTAAATTGAATATTAGAAGGAATCCTGAAAGAAAATCTGCAAGAGAATTCAATTTCCTGAAATAAAACATTCTTAAAAATATATTCTATGATCTTAAAAACTAGACAATGAAATATTATTGCAGTGGTGAACACTGCTGCCTTAAAAACTAAGACACAGCTTAAAAATAAATCCTCCCTTCTTAAATACTAGATTAGATTGAAATGCGCCCTGCCTGACTAAACATCTAACTTAAAACTAGATTCACCCTACCTAATATAACATCTAAGAGTTCAATTAAAAGAACAATTTCAATAATATCCTACCTACATAGGACTGTAATTGATACTTCCCCATACTCATGTAGGTATAAGTATGCATATATTTAGTATGGAGTAATTGAAGAGGAATTAATTTCGTGCCCCATGGTGTCCTACTACAGACTGAATCAATTTTTAATTTCATAAACCCTGCCTAATTAAATGTTTAATAATTTCAATTCGTGTAAATTTCCAATTTTGGTACTATTCGGATAGCATACGTCCGACAGATTGTGAACACGAAAATCGTTGAATGGACATTAAATAGAGATATATAATTGTCTTTCTGTCTTATTAAAACTCATCATAAATTGCTACAACGATACCTATATATTAATAATTGTAAAGCAAGAAATTTGAAACAAATCATTCTGACTTGCTTGGTAGTTGTATTGTTAAAACACCTCCCTAACGCACTACTTAATTGCACACGAACCTCAGCTGAATCCTTGCCTCCTTCCTGTTATAATAACATAGAATAAAGTCGAAGGCATCAAGTGGTTGACCTTATCACGGATGCAATTTCATTGATCTCGTTTTAAATACATTCCTAAATGAAAAAAAAAAATCGCCGCAAGATCTTGTCAACGTATAAGGTCGAATAGCGCACGTCGTGGAGCTCGGATACCAGTGAAAGTACTACGATATATCTGTGTACCCCACCTCAACCATAGCTAGATCGGAACTCGTGCACACGTGCAAGAGGAAGGGGTACGAGCGTGGTGTATAGGCATCGGTAACACCAAGTTACCCACGTTGCTAGGTAAGTCGTCGCGCGTAAAATCGCCTGGGTCAAACCCGGACGGAATCTGGACCCAACGACGCGGTACACATATATACGAGTGACACTGGCGGTGACTAAGTTATCACCAGTCACACTCAACGGTTCAAGTGTGTTGTACACTGTTGTGCTGTTTGCAATCAGTCCTCCATGTGAACTCGACTGTCACTCTTGTTTGTCGTCCACTTGTTCGGTTGTCGCGATTGTTCGAACCTTCATACATATTTGTACATACAAACACTTGTGCTCCTGTTTCCAGTGATTCACCATTTGATTGTACGGTTTGTACAGACGTCTCTGCAAATTTTCGCACGGAATTTGCAGTTAGGAAGAGTATACCTTTGTAATCGTCCACGCGACGAAGCGTAAAGGTTCACGGCCAACAATTCCTGTCAATATTCGCGCCACGCATGAGTCGATTATTGCAAACCAGCGTTTCCGTAATCGGTTTAG
Organism: Nomada ferruginata; assembly: GCA_963583965.1. Lineage (NCBI taxonomy): Eukaryota > Metazoa > Arthropoda > Insecta > Hymenoptera > Apidae > Nomada > Nomada ferruginata. The sequence goes on along the minus strand of OY757214.1, from coordinate 2,928,726 downwards.
CTTCCGAACCGCATCCGCGGATAGCACGTGCTCCATTGAACGGATAATCGTTTATCGGGTTATAGTGAACCGTCTGATGTCAATTATGTGATTTGGTTTCCGGCAAGACTGCAACCCTCGCGAAAGGTATACCGGTCGCGGTGTGGTTTGAGATTGTTGTACGGGTGGTGATTTTGTTTGATCTCGGTGCAGTGTTTTTTTTATTGAATTTTTCGTGATGTCTGTTGCGGTGACGGGATGCGGCTGGATTTTAACTGCACTGATAGTTGTAAGTGAAAATAAACATTTGTCTCACTTCTTTTTTCTGATTAAAAGAAATGACAGATATAAATTTTATTAGAAAAGTATCCACGAAATGATGACTCGATTAAGGGGTATATTAAAAAGAACGTTTAAAATATAATCGGCTTGCGTGACAGTCTGAAGCCTATACTTGCGTCACTTCTTGTTTCAATCCGTTCAGCGATCCTAGGGATTAAGAACACGCACTACTCCGGCGCGTGGTGCACGAAAGCGTGTGTGTATCTCACGATCGAAATGAAAGTTCTATTTAAACCCAACGTGGTTAGAAACGATAAGGATAACTCGTATAACTTTCTATCCCGCCAGTGAATCAAACGACTCTGAAACCTGCGATTGTCCCAAATCTCGTTCCATTGTTGCAACGAAAAATTCGCGAGATGTATATGCAACGTACCGAATACTACACTATAACACGTATTATAAAGAAATCCATATACGTAGAAACTTTTAATTCATGAAACGGCATTACGTACATAAGCATTTTCATTGATCTGTTGTGTATGAAAGTACGATTCATTCTAGACGAACATTACTCCCTTTCTTAGCTGCTACGTTACATATTATAGGATACAAATTAAACAATTTGCAAGAAACACCCCCCGGACATTATTACTGTTATAATAATTCTTGAATGTACAGAAACTTCGCACCCCCTTGCCAAATTCCTCAATGTCATACGCAAATAACTGTGTGCATGACCAAATGCATAAAATGACTAGAACCCTGCAGAATAAAGAAGTTCTTGCGGTCTGAAAGCCACTAGTGAAATGTAATGCTTCCAAGACCGATGTTACATCGTAATATCTGGCGTAAGACACTCTACATTTTGTAAGATCTTGTCTGTACTTGATTTCAAGCTTTTTGCAATACCGGATGCACACTTCGGTGAAAATAAAAGAACGATTAATTATAGTAGGTGGGTAATCATAAAATAGGCACTTCCGAACACGCTGGCGCTGATCACAGTGCCGGCGGAATATACAGGGTGAGTCGTTCCGATTGATCGTAATGAAAATGAATTAACTTTCTCTTCATCATCGACGTTAAGTCGATTCACCGCGCATAAATTTGAACTGTATCAATTGTCGAAAAACTATATTGCCTTCTGATTGCCCACGGGATCATTCATTGGTTATTAATCATTCATGACCTCGCTGTGTTTTGTTGTCGAAACGAAAGTTGCTTCGCGGTATTCGAACGACTTCCAACGTGATCCGGGGATCGATAAAAAGTAGCACCGACTGTGTCATGCGATGAGTCAATTGAAAGTGGCATAAGAAAGCTCTTAAATGGCGTTGCACCAGGATATTACATCAGATTTAAATCCGCTTCGATTGCTCCAGCTGATAATAAGGACAGCTTCTAAATTTCTGGCTTGACACATTGTATAATACATGTTATATCAACGAAAGAAAATTTATGAATGACAAACGTATCTCGTCTTCTCACGTGAAAATTGCACAATTTTGAATATCAAAATTATGGGCCAGGAATAGATTGCTAGGCAAGATTGTTTCCCTTTAATTGAAGAAAGGGAATGTATTATATGTGATGGTGTTTATTATTTCTATACGGTTATAAAATTCCGTGCGCCGACGAAACCATTTCAGAGAAGCATGATTCACTGGGGTTCCGCAATAACCGAGCTAAAGATTTCTCCTAATAATCTTCACAGAAATTTTGTAGGAATAACGATCTAGGTGCGTTCATCTCGGCAGTATTGTTTCGTTGTAAAAGCGTTCATACTATTATATGAAACATTGACACGAATAGATCGTTTAATATTAAATCATATTCACAATTAATAATTTTGATATACGTATACTATGGTCTAATCGAATTTCCGTGCAACTGAAATAATAATTGCATGGAGTAAAATTTTGAAGTATTTAATAAGAGAGTGTAGAAATTATTTGATGAAAGAAAATGTACAAACTATAGTACTGAATTAAATTTCACCTGACAATTTAGTAGCATTTATGGAGTTCTTTCGTCGCAACCTAAAAAGGCGACAGTTTTCGTTCGGTTAAACCTGCTGCACTTAATCGTCTTCTTAATAGTAACATGAAGGTTCTCAGAACGTTACTCTCGTTTTGGTTTCAGACATCCTTGGTGAACGCTCACAGCCAGCCTTGCCTCGAGTACGGATGTCCAGGTCGACCACTCTACGAACCTTTTGTACCTGCACCTCCGGGGCATACACCAAATTGCGCAAAGCCCGGGCAAACGTTTTGTGAAAGTCTCGATCGTTATCCCCGGTAAGAAGTTGAATTCGTTTAATTGAACTGCAAATTTGTAGATCGTGAGCTATAAGATGAAGATAACTTAGAACGATAACTTGGAACGAATTAATACTATTCATTTATTTATATTTTGTTCGCCTAGTTCAAGATTATTTCTTGGAGTACTAAAATATCTATAATAATCGTGTTAAACTTTGAATGAACCCAGAGATTGTCATCTGATAAGATATATTTTGGTATATTCAAATCGAATAGAAAAAGTTCTGCATTTAAACGCGTTTCACGTAGAAAATGGTCCTAAAAAATTGTTCTCCATTAAATATTATCTCCATTAAATAAATGTGTAAACCGGATATGTGTGTGTGTGTGTGTATGTTTTTGAGTTTCGTGAAAAAGAGACAACATTGCAATGTGCTACTTAACGCACAGACAATGCTCGTGGGATACCGCATGGCAGATCTATGATGTCAGATCTATTATCGCATTTGCATGATAATGCTACCTTTTAACAGCGGCATGAAAACGAGACATGGTCGTTTCAAGGTATCGGTCGTTTGTTGTCTGTCCTCGGTTAACTAATCGTGCGAAACAATCGAAGGAATTAGATCATTCGTCGCGTATCATGAATGAAACTCGGCAAGAAGTACAATTACTTCCGTGAGCCGCTAGGATGTTCGCTTCAGTCATACGAAGTCTAATAGATTGACTACATTCCTCAGAAAGAATAAAGATATTTAATTCATTTATAATAGTTGAAACTCGATGACAAATTTCAAAATGTTTTTAGTCAATATTTTTGTACAGTATTTAACGAGACAATTGGGATACTGAATTGGTCGTTATTTAATATGCACTACGTGTGAATATTACGTTCAATACATTAATGAGTAGAGTTAATTTAAGTCATTAAACTGTTACAGGGATTTAGAGTGCTTAATTGTAGTAAGCACTTGAGATATTCAATTTGTGCGAGCACTTGAATTACCCGAGTTATTTGGTACTTAATCAGTAGTCAGCAGTAGATGGCAATCGGTAAAAGTGAATTCTTAAGCTACTGGACTGATATGGGTGCTTAATGTATGTACTCAATAGAATTAATCACTTAAAATGCCCAATGAGTAGAACTGCTTGCAACACTAAACGAAAGTGTTTATAAATCATTCTGATTACTATAAAATGAGAGTAATCGATCGGGACACTCATTGGAACACTTGCCACCTAATTTTAATTCGAACGAAGCTCTATGAATTTTAAGTAGCAGAAGGGAAAAGAAACTAGAATTGTCGTTTTGAGTATCGAACCTAATTTCGACGCCGAATCGACTCCCTTCCTTGAGTTTTCAAAAGAATCCTGCGTCTATAGAATTTGTAGAAATACGGTTCCGCGTCACACTATTAATATTCCCGGCGTTGCGACGCCCCTGTTTCTGCATACGAATCAGCTGATCGTGCGTGTCGAGACAAATTTCGGGAAGGGAAAGTTCCAAGATAGTGAACTTGCTCGCAATTGCCTCGACGATATCCTGGAAATTGTCGCGTCTTGCATTGCCCAGCTTACATTCCGTTCCAACTCCATCGAGAATGACTGTAGCTGAATCCTGGAAGGGTGCCGAAATTGTCTAAAGCTTCAGAATATTCGAAACTTCTATATTTGTTTAATTCGGCAAGAAAATTCCACGAGCGAATTATAAATTGAACAAATTTTTAGCGCTGAATAACAACATGTGACTAGAAAATTAACTAGATTTCTAAATTGATGCAACAAAAAATCGTTGTTTAGAATTCACTGGTGCTTATCATTTTTCGATTGTGATAAACGATTAGATAAAACAGATGTCTCTTCGATACGTTCAATTTCTCGACCAGTTTAACGTGACCATGGCCTTGATACGGTTATACCCTGCTAGATAATTATCGAAATCGTTATGGATCGCGTAGATAATGTTGCGATTAAAGTTCCACCTATGCATCGTTAGATCGTTCGTGTAACATAACAAATTTATCGCGACTATCAATCGTTCCTAATCGACGCTACGAATTTCCATACATGTACATATGTATGTAGTATTGTTCCGTACGGCTATTTTTGTTACAACTCTGCTTCTACGCTGATAGCTGTACCTGACGAATTTTACACCTGATCGTTTTATTTCCCTGAACTTTCATGGGGTGGCAGAATTGATAATACCATTGCGTCAATATTTTTATTTGTTCATCTACCGCAATGTAATATCTTGCTCTAATCCTGTACCAAACTTTCATTTGACCATCGTGTCCAAAAAGAATGAAGAAATTGGCGCGAAGTATTGTATTCATATGTCGGCGGGGCTAAATGCAAATCGTCCGGTATTTGCAAGTGTTAAACAGCTTGAACAAATTGAAGACTCTTGTTACGACGTGAAAGGAATCCCATGCATTTCCGACTGGATTGAGCAAACGCGCGAAAACACGTATTTAAGCGAGCCGGGGTCGTTTTGAGAACTTTCTATTGAATGTACACTTTGTACATTTCGAGGCTTCTGTACAAATTGTGCAATTGTTAAACTAGAAAGTTTAAGTGCTTCTCGATTAACATATTCTTCTGGATTTTACAAACGTGCAGAACTTCTGAAGCCGAAAATCCTTCACGTTCCTACTGATTGCCCTCGACTAATGGCATTTACCAGGAGCAATAAATTGAACAACCTTTCGAAAGAAGAACACAGAAAATATCGCAGCCATGCTTTTACCAAAATATGAAAGAAAAATAAGTATCGGCATATTTCTTCGTCCAAAATCAGAATCAGAAGCGTCGGAGAAAGATGTACAAGATAGAAACGGTCGTAAATACATTGGTCGAACATAACGGTGAGACGGTGAGTTAATGTGTCGTCTCCGTATTCGAGGTCAATCCCTGTCTTCTCTGATCCCTGTCTTCCATTGGCAAATCATGCTTGGTTAAAAGTCGGTCGAGCCAGGGAAGCGTACCACTCGATCGTGATGCAGCATGCGCTATGCTGACGGTGGGTCCGCGAGAAAACGACTTTTAGGCGTGGACCATGAATTAAACATCGGGACACATCTTCCAGCCGGCGTCTTTCACCGTTGGAGAAAGTTCTGAGATGCGGGCGTACATGGCCACGCGTGAAATTTAGGCGCGTGTTCGATCCAGACGGTTGTCACGTAATTGTGGTTCGTTGAACGAGATCGGTCCTCGTCCATTTAATGGCGAACGATAATGATTTGGCCACACGCTGCATTTTGCATCATCATTTTTCTCATTGTCGATAGCGTTTGGAGTTGGTCAGTTGGTTTTTAGAAAATTTATTAAGCAATTTTAATTTCCATAAGAGTATTATTTTAGAAAAGTATTTTATGTTATATTACAGTTTTTCTCCGTCCCTTCATTTATCGTAGGCACGTATATAAATAGTTTCGGGGTACAATTTTGAACCTGCAACTTTGTATTTCTTTGCACGTTCTATGAAAGCAAAATTGGAGCGGTGTTGCATAAAAGAGTGCAAGAAATATTTCTTGCTTTTTGTGATGGAACGAATATAAATATTCAATTGTCCAATTGTGCTCGCAATCGACTGTAAATAAAGGGAACGTCTGCGGGTCATGGAACCAGACTTCCGCGAGCTTATAAATAAAACATGGAATAGATAAGCAATTTTTTATTCACCTTTGAAACGATGCCATTAAAGTTATGTCAAGAAATCGCGTGCGACAGCCGGTTCAGTAGAGTGTCAAATGTCGACGTTCATTTGCATCGAGCTATTTCAGGACGAATATGACCTCGAGAATGCATTAAATAAAGGAATCCATATCACTCTCTTGCTTTTCTTTTCATCGATGAACATATCTTTTTGGTTTTTTTACAGGCAGTTGATCCAATTTCTCGTGGATAAATGCAGCTTCGACTTCAGTTCCGTACTGAGGGACGAATCTAAAGACGATTTCAATGTTTACAGGTATAGTGCATAACATACAGTACAATTACTCTTACTCAGTGCGTTATACCTATACATACTTCGTCATTTCAACATTTATATTTTAATTTGAATCTGAAACAAGTCTTGAGAAATTTTCCGAAATTCGTGTACCAAAATCATCTGGTCGCGTGTAACATTGAATTGTGAATTTCCCGAATTTATTTAGTCACAAATTCGTGGGATTAGCATAAAAGGGATATTGACGGTCATAAACTCAGAAATACACCATAATTCCCTTCGCGATCCCGTAACCATATTTACCAAGGGTCAAAGACCTCGAAACGTCTCAACGCAAACTGGTTCAAGGTCGATCCCCGATTACTCCGGAGGTTATGATTATCCAGCGCACGGAGAGGACCAGTTCCACTCGTTACCGTTCTTGCCCCCGGCTCAGTATCCCGTTCGAGGACGGCCGACACTCGTTTACGGATCCCCGTCGAACGATACTCAACAGAATGGGTAATTTTAATACTAGATAGTCGCGAGAAAAATTACTCGTTCTAGGTCGACCGAGCGATATGCTAGAATTTTCTGCTTCGTAGCTATAGATACACCACGCCAAAACAGGGAAATCCATTTTTGGGAGATGGTACGACGCCTGTCAACTATCATCCCGCTGGACAAGGAAGGATAACAGATCCCCCTGCTCACCCTCAGGTCCAGGCATTGAACACTTTTGGGCCGGGACAAGGCTGGTGGTCGAACAGGTGATTATTGGGACTCATCGAGTCTCCGAGCGGTGATAATGTTTCGTGCGATAGGGTTTAGTGATTGCGACTGGATGCGAGGAGTCTTGGGTACATATTTCCATTAATTGATATACTTCTCCCGTACGGGTAATGAATAATTGTATTTATCATTCACACTTCATATTTTGCGCGTCGAAGATAATTTATCCGACTGTTCTCAGCAATAGATCAAGTTTGTAATTAATTAAACAGTGGAGTGGCAGCTGGTTCATTATTTCATAAAAAAGTAAATGAACTTATTTTCATCTGTTTAGATACGAACGGAACAGCAAAATTGCCCCACGTACCACGTACGAAAATCCTTTATTGAAGTACAGTAAATTAAACAAGGATCGCAAGAAGAGGCAGTCGAATCTAGATGTGATTCCACTTTGTCCAACACAGGCACAGTACATCACTCCGAGAGCGGCATTGAACAATCAAGGGAACTGGATGTACGTGGTGAATCTTCAGGACACGAATCAAAAATATTCGCAGGTGGTGAAAAGCGAGAGATGCACGTAAGTAATATTACGTTTAATTTCTTTGTATACGTAATTCATTTGCAGTCAAAATAAACGAAATGTGAAATGGAAATGTTTCGATAGAATCACCTGACCTAATACTTTGAAACACTATGCGCATTCTATATCGATGTCTACAACGAACGTGACACCGTTTCTCTTATGAATTTTGTCAGGGTATAATTATCCCGGGTTCAGACCTAAAGCTGTATCGTCAATGTCATACTCTGATTGTGAGTACAGTAATAAGCAGAATGACTTCCATGTGGCGTTAATTATTAGCTACAGATGATGACTCTATTTTTTGAATCAAAGAATAAAAAAGTTGTAAATAATATGTGTGAGGTACTTTTTTTAATAGTATATCATTAAAATTTTAAGTCGTTTGAAATTGCATATTGATTTTGCACAGAATGAACGTCTGCAATGGTATCTGTTCCGTTCCTGCGGGATACACCAGCAGATGTCAGCAGCAGTACGTCCAAAAACGTTTGGTGGCGCTGGAAGGAAGCGGAAACCAGCTGTACACAGATGTATTTTGGTTCCCACACGGCTGCTCCTGTCAGATTATCGTGAATTATTGAAATAACGGGCCAAATAAATTACGAAGTTGGGAAGAAATTTCACTCGGGTGGTAAACCTGGGGTGTATCTAATTATCCGTGAATGACGTAGTATTATAAAGTTATAACGATACACCTTCGGGGAGCGAATAATGTTGCCACCCTTTGGAATTGGAAAGCGGAAGTTGTGTGATAAGGATAAGCAACGGCAGAGAGATCAACAGAAAGGGAACTCCTGAAGATGCATGATTTTAGGATTTCTACATAAATGAAGATCTAGGATGGAGATTTAGATTTGGATATTTAAATGATTTTTACTTACTTTTACTTATTTAGTTATTATTTTTAATTTTACTTTCACCATTGCGCTTAAAAAAGAATATTGTTAATACGAGTAATTTAACACTACCTAAAACACTGCGAATATTTGTCAATCGATTGCACTTACGAAACATTATTACCGATCAATCGTTAACTTGCGCTAGTTTTTCTATGGTTGGTAACGTAGCCTGACATGCGTAAAATATTTTATAGTGCATTGCGAATTTGCAATGATAAATGTTACGAAAATAAATATTTATTAGTAATATTCGAAGATACGGAGATAGAGGAACCAAGTTGTAACTTGGAAACGGCAAGTTTAGTACCTCTCTTCGATCAAGGGTGCCGCCACTTACCTCGAAATTTAAATCCCCGCTCGAAAGGCTATAAATCTTTGGATCTCAAAAGCATTAAATATCCCATACGACAAATAAATTCCTCCCGCACTGTCATTTACAATTTATCTTTATCTCAATATCGATCTCTGTAATTAATAATCGACGATACAAACGTGCGATGAAATAAGACTGCGAACCGTTTCGTGAGTTCATGGACAATCGATCGTCGCTGAACTCATGGAAACAGTTCCTAAAATGCAGCATCGCTCCAACAAGGACACTGTGCATCAGTTATCCCCCAAAAACACCTTCCAAATATTCAGAAAAATCCGACGCGTGTACAATCAAAAACTCGAACGACGTTCTTTCATTTTTCAAATCCACCGATATGCGTTTCTACGAAGAAAAAAATGACCAGCACAGCAATCGATCGTTCCACAACAAAATTTCACGTCCGTCCCCTGTGAAACGGAGCGAAGCCCGATCGAAATTCCCAATTCGCACGCGATAGACGGGCCTCCTCGTTCGTGAATATCGTGCAAGCTACGATTCATGGCCGATCGTAACTGTTCATCAAGGACAGAGGGCGATATAGGTTAAGCCGCGCGTATCGTTGTGAAACACGGATGCGAGACCTCGTATGCGATGAAATAAAAGTATCTCGATTCACGTAGCCGCGATAAAGAAGGACTAAAAAGAGGAGGACAGGGATGGGGGCGGTGAGGTTGGAAAAGGGTGGAGGGGAAATAACTGGCAGGAGGTCAGACACGCGCAGGATGCGCGGAATTTTCTCGCCACGAGACTACGCACACCCTTCGTTTTACGCAGCTTTTACGATCGCTCGGCTTTTCAACCCTCCGTGGTTCCGCGGCTCGCCCCGTTCGATTTTCGTGCCCCTTTTCCGTGCTGCCAGCGAAGTCTTCTGGATACATTATCTGTTTCTTCGAAATGGCAAGGCTCGTTCTCGGATAGTAGGTACGGCGAACGGAAGTTGGAAGTTAACTGGGTGATCGCAAAGAGATGGACGGCGCTTCAAATGATAGACAAGAGTTGTTCTTTTTAGATCGGTGGATTATTAGTTCCGACGAGGGGTTGAAAATCTACAGGCATAGAAAATCACGTTAGATTGAGCAATCCAAATGGCAGACGCACACGCGTCTGGAATACATATTTTCAGCGCGGGGCGAACCTCGCACTTCCGGCGCTCCGTCCGGTTCGTCGAATCACAATAACGATTTGCAGCGAAGATTCGAAGGATCGCGGTGAATTCTCGATTGATCGAAATTCAAAAACCATTGAGCGCGGTGTGATATTAAAAATTCCTGCGTTCCATCAATGTAAGGGGGAAGGGTCGTGTTTCGTTCATGGAAGAAAGATATCGAGGTGGTTTAGGTGTGAACTTTCAATTATGCCACGGTATGTCTGAAAAGTTCATGGAGCTGATTTATGTGAAAAAAAATTTAGATACATATTTCATTAAATATGCAGACTTTCTAGATTCGTCACAAATTCAGTAACACTGAGAGATTCGAAATAGAGAAACGGAATTCCCCGCGTCAGTTCTAACGAAGCATTACACACCACCCACATTCAGCTACCTTTTTACGTTAAATATGAAATATTTCCCTCGACATAGTATCAGTGAATAATCGTTCAAAGTTTCATAAAAATTCCTATGCAACACATGGCGAACACCGCCTGCTAGCCAAGAAACAACCAAACAATTTCCACTTGCACATACGCTCTATCATTGCACTAGCAATTCAAGCAAATAACAAGTATAAAATTCTGCAGTCTCTAACGCTCTAATCAAAGGAGCTAGACTACGCCCCTGGAGGACGTGTATTCTCTCGCGAGAATCCCGGCTTCCGGCAGGTCGCGGAGGCAGCAGGAAAAATTGAAAGCTCTCCCCATATCACCATCCCTTTCTTTTTCCTCTCTCTTTTCTCCCTTTCCTCTCCCTTCCGCTCCCGTTGGCGGTGTCCTCGGGGTGCGGCGGTCGCGTTCGCGTACGCGTGCACGCATATACAACCGCGTAAGTGCGTGCTATAGATTTCGTTCCACTCTCTGCGAAACGTGTGTGTACGCATATGTATACACTTGTGCGTGCCGTTTCTGTGTGCCATATTCACTCTCGAGATCTCCCTCTCCGTCGCCCGACCGTCCTATCCCGTCGCCACTACCAGAGGGAAAGAACGAGAGAGGGAGAGAGCAGAAAAAAAGGGGTGAATTTCTAGGCACGTAAGCGCTTGTGCAACGCACCTAACATCGACTATCTGCGTGCACTTGTGCTCTACGCGCTTCCCACCCCTTCCAACTGCGACTAGCGACGGGCTCAAGACGCCGCCGCGCCGCGGCGTGCATCCCCGGCGGTGTTTCTGCCGGGATTGGAACCAGAGAGTTCGATGCCGGAGAGAATTCAACGAGGAATAGTATTTTCAACGAGCTTCCGTGTACAGACGTGGGAAGTTCGAACGGGGTGGAATACGGAAATTGATTTGCTTTGGTATTTAGAGGTCGTACAGCAAGGTGGTCAGGAATTTTCGGAGATATTGAACGACTGAAGCGCACAGAAGCTCTTGAACGGAGTTAATTCGGATTCCGAAATTTGTACGGTTCATTGAAATAGTTTAATAAATCGTGTGATATCTTTCTTTTATTTGTACGCGATGTATGATGCATCATATACGAATTAATCTTCCAAACATTTGCCCACATTTTTCGAATTCCGCCTGGATGAAACTGATATTGCTTTCGACGCGCGAACGGTGCGGAAAAAGGGCTAAAACTTTTGCGTACCTCCAATGCGTATTTCAATTAAGAAATTAAAATGGAATCGAACACACGTCGTCGACCGTCGACGTGCACTATCGCCGCCGAGGCAGCTCTTGCCATGCCACCCCTGACCGCCCCCCTGCCCCTCCACTCGCAGTAATCCAGGAGTGCGTATTGAGGGGGTACACGCACACGAGGTGGATGGCAACGCGGGTACCGAGGCTACTTGAAGGGTTTCCATTTATATGCGCGTACGCACCCCGCGTCGAGGGGTGCGCGCGTTCGCGCACGGAACCCTAAGGCCGAGAGAAACAGAAAACCGAGAACAGAGCAGGACGAACTTAGAGGGATGAAGTCGCCTCCCAGAGAAAACTGTATATTACATTCCCTCTCTTTCTCGCTCTCTCTCTATTTCCCTCTTGCTCTATGGTGGTAATAGGCCATCCGTGTGCCAGCGCACGCAATTATCCTGCGCGCCTTTTCATTGGCCGGGCAGAACATTGTGAATTTTTTTATTTTTAGTATCGATCGTGGCGCAGTAGTTACGAGAAATCTGTTTCCGTGTTCTTTGTGTTTAATTTTTGAATACTTGTTAGGTGAAGTAATAGGAATCGGATCGAATGGAGTAGCTTGTTTCGGGGGATGAAAATTGAGACACGCGGAATAGAGTTGCTGCATCGGGTGTAGTCCAGGATAATTCGTGAAATTGTGTTCGTTGCGTTTGAGGGTGGTATACATGAACGGCAGGGTGAAAGGTGAGAGATGCCAGTGGACACCTGTTTCGACGCTCCTTTTGGGGTAGCTATCGGAGGGTAGCTTCAGGTTCTTTCGCTGCTGGGGCCACTGCAACAGGGGTTTTGAGTTTGTGCTTGTTTGCGTTTACTATTTTTTCGAGGGTTAAATGGTGAAGATGAATCGGATAGATCAAGTGCTGTCTAATCGTGTTGCGTTTAGAACATATGCCGAATATAACGTTTCAGTTGATGTAACAATATCCATAGTTTCTTTTGTTTTCAACGATCATCAGATTGGATAATTCTAAATCAAAATGTATTGAGCGTTAAAAAATTTAATTACTCTACTCTTGCGTCTACCCCCAACCCCGATTCATCTGTGCATTCGAATGCAAACTCTCCCATCCATTTTTCCAAGATTTGCTAACAAGCCAATCGACCAACGAATTTAATTCGCTCGACGAGCAACGAATTAAGAAATTCAATTTCTTCCCCATCTCTTCGTCTGCCGTTAGTCGTCAATTACTCATGCCATTTATTACCCGGTTCCACTTTTTCCCCAACATTTGCTCGCTGCCGCGCAATCAAAGAAACGTTGAGAAAGAAAATCCCGCAACGCAGCTCGAGTTCTGTCCTTCCTCTTCTCCAGCCCGCGCGCTCTGGAACTCCCTTCCAGTTCTCGCCATCGTTTTTTTTTTCATTTTTCCCCTCTGGACTCGATTGTTCCCCGAACGTCGCGGGAGGAAAGTAAGATGTACAGTTATTCTCAGCATCCAGAGAAGGTATGAACCGCGTGGTATTAAACTCTACGCGGCGGAAATTCTATCCAACGATTTTTATAGCCGAACTTCCGGGCGAGCTCCTCGCGTTTGGCTTTTATCGAACGGCCACCGGTTCTCTTCGTCGTCGACTCGAAAACAACGAATCCCCTTTCTACATAAACGTTCTCCAGCGTTTCAAAAAAATATTTGTCGCGAGGGAAACGTAGAAAACTTCGGTGGAGTATAAAATCTTATCAGCCATAGAGGAAATATGAAAGGAGTTCGCATGTTTATAAAGTTTGGATTTTCCTTGGAAATTTTCTTTTCTGCTTCAAACTGCCCCGTAAATATACGACCTTATGTGCGACCTTTTTTTTCTTTGGATAAAACAAAGTTAGAATTAAATGACGAACTAGCTAGAATTATTAATCGTTAGTTGTTCCGCCACTGTCAACGAGAGAATTACACCGTTTCTTAAACGGCGTTCGAAACAATAATCTCAACCATTAAATTAACAAGCACTCGCAAACCTGCTACTTGTTTCACAAATCTCCATCAAAAGAACCGTTCCCCAATGACAGCGTAATAATAGGATTCTCAGAGCAACAGTAACATCGGCGAACGCTCCGCTTCCGGAAACCACCCCTGCGTCAGTACCAAGCTCGATCGCATAAAACCCCTTTCCCGATCGAAGTAACAAGCGAAGTAGAACGTATCCGTCAACAATCTCCAACTTCGCACTCCGTCCTCCAAACCTTTCCATTTCTTTGTTATATTATAGAAAGATCTCATTCTCCTCGTTCTCTATACTCGCAAAAATAAAAAATCTCTAATAAATAATAGCATTAACAGTAATAACAAAATATCGACACGCTGTTCGACTAGTTACACGTTCGTCCAACTTCACTGATGATTTCTGATTAAATCGAGTGCCTTCTTTCGCTCGCTCTTATCACCTATCCCTGTCGATCGACGGTCAGAGCAGAACGGAGCGGAACGAAGCGGACGGCACGGCCCCGGCCCAGCGATGTTGAGCGCTGGGATAAAGTCACGAGCAGTAATTATGAACGATAGCAGGGGAGAGAGAGGATATAATTGTGATTGATAGAGAGACAAGGGGGGAGGGACAGGGTGGGGCAGAGGGGGTGACTTCCTTTTAATCTCGAAGCTCTAACCCTTTCGTTCTCCCATTGCCGCTTCTGTCGGCGTGGCGACGCGCCGACTTTATTACCTTCAACCAGATTTTTCCGGAAACGGAATTTCGTGCCGAAGCGCGGATCGATTTTCAGTAATTTCCATCGATTTTCTTTGCGGCGTTTCGACGGTAGTGCTCGATGGTTTTTCGTATGCTGTTTTATGGGCATAGAAAGGGTGCCGACGATTTTCTGTGACAATTTTTGGCGCTTGAAACATGTGCGATTTTTGGAGGATATTTTTTTATGCACAAAATTTGTATTTACAAAAATTGTCGGGCCTCGATACAGAGCACATCCGAATGGGTGGCAATTCTCACGATTTATATGTAGTTCTATGAACGAAAATGTTTTTGAAAACATATCTTTACAGGGTAGAGGGGGTTGTGGGCAAAGGGAACTGGCCCCTCAAGGTTCTGCCTCGTAAATTGATCTCAGTTGCCACTAGGTTGAAGCATGATGAGTAACACATTTACAACGTAACACGTTTATTACACTCACGTACGCGTAATAAATTACGTCTCCGTTCCGTAGAAACCTTGCGGAAGCACGGACGAAAAGTTTCATTGCATAAATGAATATACGACGCTCTCGTACCTGAATCCCCAATGAGAATCCTCAATTTCGCCGATATAAATGCACCCAAACCAAATTTCGCAACGGAGCACAGGGCCCGTTATTGTGCGAATGCAACAACGCGAGCGATTCCACGGGGGGTGAGAAATTTCGGCGCTGCGCGTACACAAACCGCACGGGTATCGGTGTCGGCACAGTTTCGTTAATATTTAATTTGACCCACTTCCGCTTGCCTGACGCCGCTGCACAATGTCCTAAACGCGTGGTCAGATAGGTCAAGTTTACGGGGCACCCCAATTGTCCATAAACCCTTTCCGCTTAGCCGAAACATCCCGCGTTCTTGTGTTTTGCTTTAGGTAGGGTCCTCTCCGCCTCTTGTTCGCCGCCACCGACGTTAGCCCTCCGACGGAGACCCTTCCGTTGCATGCCATTTCAGTCCTTCCACGTGAACACCGTCTGCACCGAGCGTTTCGACTGACATCGTGGTCATTCCGCACCCCCTGGCTCCCTTCTCGATCGTTTTTTCGCGCGTTTATACAAAAAGAACGAGCTGGTGACGTTGTGTTTTGTTGTGGTGTTCGATTTTGTCAGCCGAGCGGTATTTGACCGATTTTGGAATTAGGATTAGCGAATTGGGAAATGTTGTTACGTTAACTGTTCTCGATCTAAATGATTTGCAACTGAATGATTCGACCTGATCCCATGACGACTGAAACGATAATTGAGCCGTTTATTTTGAAAGGTGGAAATCATAGACCATAAATTCTTAGTATCAGGACATTCGTTTTTACCAAATGATAGAGATTTTGGCGTCGTAGAAATGTCAGAAAAATAATTTACTGTTTGTCCCCCAAGATTATTATAATGTTATTAAAAAGTGCCGGAAAGGTAGTAACTTTATTCTAAATGAAATGAAACAAGAGGATTTCATATCAACAAAATTTTTGAAGGACGCAGTTTTTAAAAGGGTAAAGAATTTTAACGGAGAAACAATAAATTGGTTAAAAAAATGCTGGATGCGTTTTTTGAGAAATGAACCATATAAAATTTTCTATAAGATATCAATGGATGAGAATGCAGAGTTTAAAATCCTGGATGTATTACCACGTCGGGGTAGACCAAGAAAGTTTGAAAATATTGTACTGACACCACTTTATAAAAATATAAGACAAATTACAACAGCGAAATGCAAGGACACGATAGACTTACTACGATATATACCACAGGAGCACCATGACTTCTTTAAATCCCTCCCGCATACACAAAATGTAGATGAGTAATTTATGTAGTTAGAAAATTTAATAAATTGAGTATTAGTTTTCCAATTCGAAGCATTTTAAATTATGTCGAACGGACTTGGGCTCTTTTAAATTTAAAACGAATCTGGTTGTTAACTTTGAAAGTGGCTTAAGTCCATTTTTGGCAAGAAAACACATATTATTCACTTAATAATTGTTATTAGTTTAATAGGAATTGTAAATTTAACTCTTTTAGATACACTTCCTATATCCTATACGTATATTTTTAATTTTATTGAAACGCAAACTCTTAAATATCTCAATTCAAGTATAAATGGACTTAGGCCACTTTCAAAATAAACGGCTCAATTATTCCTTCCTTTAGTTATCTACACTATTCTACGGCATTACCAAATTTTAAATTTGACAACGTCCCTTTCTACCCTCGAATCATCTCCGCCGTCGTTCCCTCATTTTTCCCATCCTACGTCTAAAATCTTTATTTACGAAAGATCGTATCCTCTTCCTAGCTGCATCGTCTCTGCCACACGCATGCCCATACCCTGCAGGCCGCGTTCCCCTTCCAAAACGAAAATTCAAGTTGCCAGTGTTTCCGAAGAACGAAACCTCCGCTAAAATTCGCGCATCCCACGCCAAGTATCCAGAACCCGGAAGCTGTGCAGACCCCTGGCCTCTCTCTCCCTGTCTCTTCCCCTTTTTTCCACGGCCGCGCGGAGGTGTGTACGCTCGGCAATATATATAGAGCACGTACACAAATGCCACGTGCTCGTTGCCGCGCGCTCTGCCTCGAAGTTAGCGGGGCATCGATCGTTGCTGCTTCGTCCGGCGTATACACGCGGTCCTATGCGACTTTCCTCGTGGGCCCTGGCACTTCTGCGTGTGCGTGTCCCGTACGCTTCGCGCTTGGTGCTTACGCACGTGCACGCCTACAATCCTACGCGAGCTAGCGTATATAGGGGTGTGTGTGTGTGTGCGTCGTGGCGTTTCACGCGTGCCGAAAAGGGAGGACTCGTGTTTCTCTTCATTGTTATTTTCTTCTTTTTTTTTCATTTATAGCATCCAGTCATCGAATGGCGTGTCAAGACAGAGTTAGAACTGTGGACTGAGATTCCTGATTTCGAATTTGGAAACTTGTGTGTCTGGAATGTTATATTTCTTTATTGGGGATCGCTGTATACGACTGCTTCGATAACGATGTATTTTTTAACAGTATTTGGTTGCCACAAAATTCAAGGAGCACTGCGATTAAATGTTGTGCATTGATGGGAGGGCTTGAATTAGAGGATACTGTGATACTGTATTTCAATTTATATTCTCATGTACGCTTCCGTTTGTTCGGGGGTGTTGCTTTTGCCAGCTCGCCCCGGTAACAAGTAGCTGGAATTAAACGGGGTACGAAATATATTGAATTAAAATTCTCGAGTAAAATGTAAATGATTTAGGTAGCTATGCGTATCAAGTTTTATTCAACTGCAATTTCGCAAACTCGATGATATCTGCAGGAGGATGTGCTTAGAGGGCGACATTGTGCGTCACTTTTCGAATAAGACATTTCATCGAAAGTGTACCATCCAATGTGAACGGGGATCGTAAATAGCTAGGTGCAATTTCCCGATATGAGGGTATACGTGGCGTTATATTCCATATTTCTGCGCGTTCGCTCTTCGTGATAAGCATGCATTTCATCGCTCGGTAAAGGAAAAATTGTAGCCCCGGTTGGACGATTGCCCCAACGCTGCAAACAGTGTCCATTGCTACGGATAATGCAATACCGAACATATATCATTTACCCTTGCGCCGTACTTATCCTCGCATTCGCGTACAACGAAACGATCATTACAGTATCAATAAAATATCGGAATTAATTCTTAGAATCCTCATCGCTCTCCCTCCGCGTGTAAAACACAGCAAATTCCCTAACAAATGCCCCCATGCTGCCATAACGTCGCACAGCAGAAAAAACAAAACACCTACCACGATACCAGTTCCCTCGGTCAACCGATCGATCCATAGGGCCGTAACCGATGGTCTCGAGTAATTCGTAAAACGCCAAGTAATTCCTAGAGAGCCAGAAGACCCATCGTCCTATCCTCCCCATTCATTTCTACCCCTTGGAAAAACAGTCTCCGGAAAACCACCCTCCGTTCTATAAATTCCTAAACTATCATCCCCGTCGCCTCCCCGTGCGCGTCGCTTCGCCGCAAGATACACCTGCACCATCGTTCGCCGGCAGCGTTGGCGAAAACGAAAATCGCCGCGGCGAAGTTCGATACGGGAAACGGGTCTCCCATGGCGCCCGTCGCGACGCCACCTACAACCTCGTCGAGTGCGTTTCTAAAAATCTCAAGCTGGATCCTTACGCGCACGGCGCGCCTAACAACGCGGCGCGGCTCGGCTCGTGCCCCCGCGGATACGGGAACGGGAGAACTCGCACGCACTCACACGTAACCACCCTTAGGTGGTGCGCGAGCGCGCAAGGGGGTAGCGGGGCTACGCGAGCACGCACTTACGCACGATCGAGGCGGATCGTCCGCTCGCTGTGCGTGGCGCGCACCGTTGCCATGACGACGGGTGCCAGTGCCACGCATTGATCGCAGACTCCCGCTCGACGGTGCGTCGAGTCGAGTGCGTAGAGACGAACCTCCCGACGGAGAAGAAGGGACGTAGGAGCGGCGCGCGCGAGCGCACGCACGTACGCACGCACGGGAAAAGAGGTGAGCGCTTGGGGATGATGTAGCGCGACTTGCCTACTAGCTGCCCGGCTACTGTGCAACCCGACTTTTCGCCACTTCCACTTCCCCTTTCGGGTAGATGGATCGCTTTTTTTTCCCTTATTTTCTTCGCTGCTATTGATACCGTCGGGGTGAATTTGTCTTCGACAAATGGAGCGTCGTTTCGGGTTGAAGGAAATTCAGCAATCGATTCTGGGGACGATTTTGAAAAGGTGCCTTGCAGGGAGATCGTCGATACTGTTATTGTTTTGGCGATTTCGAGAGGAGCAGGGGGTTAATAGTTGATTTCGTGACGTTTCTCGCAGGGGAATATATGGAGGGCTCGGAAGGCAATCGGTGAAAGCCCAACTTTCCCTGAACGCGAGTTACGTAGTTCAAAAACCTCTTTATTGTTACAACCTTCAGTTGATAAGTCGATTAAGTCGCTATTTTATCTTATCCTCGTCTTATCCTTATTTCATATCGGTTTTAATGCTAATGGACTTACACTGATTGACTTCTGAACCCTCCATATGTATTACGTAGGTACGGAAAGGTGAAAATGAAGGAAGGGAAGATGTAAATCGTGAGACTTGCCTTAAAACAAAGTTTCTGTGTACGTGATACACAGCAAATAAAAGTTATACCTGAACATTGTGAAACTTATTAACCCTGAACTTCTACAGATGTATCCACGAGAAATTATACGATTTTCCATGTCCTAAAACCATTTTAGATATTATGTTTGCGCAAGATTGCGGCGTTCGAAAAAATCCAATCAAGTACACTAAACGGGTGTTCCAAATTTTATTCCTTCGATCGCACATCGGCATCGAAAATTGATCGCCGCGTTTCTCCGCTCACTGCAGCATCGGAAGAGATACGCGTGCGTAAGTACGAACGTTTCTGCCGATTAATTTATTTCGGTTTCCTGGAACGGGGCACGTTCATCGGGCCGCGAAAGGTTAATATCTATATTTCACGGGAAATGGGCAGGGGTGCGAACGGCGGTGGAAAGTCTTGCGTCGATTTCCAACCCCCGCGTGGGCTTTTCTGTGACACCGCGTACAGTTAAATTCAGGCACACGATTCGCCGCAAGATCGCTCGAGCCCATCATTTTGAGACTCAACAAGTTACGCCATCCCTCCCAGCTTTCGTTGCATCCTTCAATTTCGATTCCTCGGGTACAATCGAAATTTATCCTCGATCAATTTCACGAATCGAATCACGCTGATCCTCGATTAACCATTGCGATTATCGCACGCCGAATAAACCGTCAGGGGAAACGCATGGCAAACGGATATCCATGGTGCAACGTTCTACTTCGGGGCAATAATTCACCCGACGTGACTACCTCGCATCTGCGCTCTCTCCTATCGAAACAAGACTCTATGGCCCGTGATCGGTAGCGGTCCCGGCCGATCCATTCGTTGCACAGTATCCAGATGTCACGTCGCTCCAATGGAAAACGTAATCCTGAACTAATAGAAAAAGAAAGAAGGCGGAAAAGGAGTCGTGAAGAACAGGACGGCCGATGATTCCCAGACGAGGAGCCGAGGATTTCCTCGTCTGCGGCGGTCAGCTTTCGCCGGAGCGGGCGCGTGCCCGGTCTTAGAAGTGGGGCGTTTTTTGGGCGGGAAAAATCAAACGGCAGTCAAAAAGGCAACAGAGTAGGGAAATTTCGAACAGCTGTTAACACACCGGGAACCCTGGAAAAAAATCAACGACCTCTGCCCCCTCTAGCAGGCTAATTTCCTCGGATACCTGCCGGTCGCAGGCGTGCGTGTGTATGTGTGTGTAATTTGGATGAAAATGGGAGTGAAAAACCAGTTTTCCCGGCCACGAAGGAAGAGTCGAATGTTCAATTATTATACCCATTCGTTCCTGAACTTTCAAATTTGTATGCATAAATGATTTCGTTCTAGACTGTGTTAATCACAGAATTCCTTTCCGCAAGAAATATTGCTGGCTTTCTACGCGAAGATTATAGCAATTGCACCTTTGAAATGAATTCTGTCAGTTTTTACAAATAACGTGATAATTTAAAACGTTCAATTTGTCTATTTTAATAACACATCGGACAATTTTCCCATAAAAAGCAAACTGCTTGTGCATCTGTCTAAGAAATTGCACAAGTACATTAAAATTTATACTTTATGCAGAATCCTCGTGGAGAATCTTCGTTTAGCAGTTCACCTTGCCGCACAGGTAGCCAAGGCACGATAAGAATCGAATTTTAAGGTCGTTGCACGGAACGTTGATAAACGAAGGCACAGAGGCGAAGACGGGCATCAATCGAAGGTGGAACAATGCACAGAAGTTGTCCGAGCGGCCTTAAGGCGGCCGGGGTGCATGTGGCCCATGGTTACGGGCACGGCAGATGTTCCCGATGAACGATGAGCCGGCCTAAGTATGAGAAAATATTGATCGTGATACTTCGGGCCGGCGGCATTAATTGTAACCTGAAATGTGGCGACGCCAGATTCGGCTATTCTTCATGGATCCTGAGAATATATACGTGCCGGCATTCAGACGAGAAGAGAAAAGAATGTTAGGGTTACTTTTGACTGCGCTTATTATAATATTTGGACAATAGAAGCGTCCTTGCGTTCGCCATACGATATAGAAGTTCTTTTCATTTCGCGTTGTAGGTACTATCACATTTTATATTGAATCTGTCTTCTTCGGATGCACGGTCAGACGTGGATAAAAACTGAGCACGTAAATCATCTACTTATGGAATAAATGAATTGCTGGATTGGAAGAGTGAGGAAGTTCGGATAAAGTTCGATGCTCCTTAATCTCGAAATAATTGTTTCTATCGTCCCTGTTCGATTCCACCAATTGGAATATTCATCGCGATCGCGTTTTACCCTTTCCAGCATCGCCAAGAGTTAATCGAGCATGCACAATGGTAACATTCTTCGTTAATACGTCGGGATGACATCGAGTGGAGGCACCTTGCGACAAGGGGTGAAAAAAGGGGTGTCGTGACCGATGAAAAGTCAGTGAATTCGTCCACGGAGTATCCCCGATGCGAGGGTGCAGGGGTTGCTTTAGGTGTTACGCCCGAAACGGGGCCCCGTGGCTCCCGGATAGCTAGCGCGTGCCCTCTTCACTGGAGTAGCCTGCCTCTGAATTACCGCGGTGCCCTATCAGAAAGGGGTTAAATGCTCTTTTCTTCCAGCAACGAGCCGTTGACCACCCTTTGCGGTGGAAAATCAACCGGAGGGTTAGGTGAAACGAGCGCGACCGTCGACTCGATCGCGGTTACCTCGCTCTTGTCACCCGGTCATATCGGTTCGCCGCGTATCCGACGAGTTTATTCCAGCAGTTTCATTCTGCGCATCTTTCCGGTTAATGGCACTGTGCTCGTTTATTTTCACAGGGGCTCTGAACGAAGTTTTCAGACGATTCTTTTTAGCCATAGCGGAGGAAACATCGGGAGGTCGTGGCTCGATCGGTGGCTGAAAGGATTGGGTAGTTTTAGCATTTCTGTTCGTACGAATGATAGGGGAGTTTCGTGGACAAATTTTGTGAGATTAATCTGAATGAAGAATGATATTAATAGGATGGAATTGTTCCAAGATTTCGATAATATTTCGACAATCCGATAATATTACGTAATATAATAATTGATTCGAACAAATTTAATGAACAGCCTCCGATTCGACGATTACACAAAACTGAATAGAAATCGGACAGAAACTCCGGGACGATTCGAACGGTGACGCAGGCAGTTCGAACACAATACAGGGACAAAAATATCCTCCTCTTCCGGGAGTTCGCCATCGCTCAGGTTTTCCCGAATACGCACTTTATGCCGTGGTCCAGGTGAACATCCCTGTATCGGTTGGGCCAGCCAAAAAGGGCAAGGACGCCGGAGTGGGGAGGCAATTTTTCATGTCTCGATGCCACGGAACGCCGACAATAGACGCGTGTCACGATGTTGCAGCTGCTTTTGCCACCGCTTCGTGCACATGGCACGCGGGACCCTGGCCAAGCCTCGCAACATCCAAACGAGCAGCATCGGCTGCAGCAAATTAAGAGCCGAAGAGATTTGGCTGGATTTTCACAGAGGGGACAGGAAGTATTCTGTGTAAACTCCGAACTCGGTAATTTCAATGCCTCGCAGGGAGTATTTCCTCCTATGAGAATGACAGAAGACGATTTTGGGATGACATTGAAAGAATGTTTTCACACAGGACGTTATTATTCTTTGGCCGGTCGCACAAAGTTATTGCGCCATTTTTTCAATTAACTTATCAATTAGAAAACTTTCTCGCTTATTGTAGAGGAACATCGTGCATCCTTAATTTTGCCCGATAATTAGTTAAGGAACTTTCTTCCGATACATAAACCGCAGATAACCGGAAAATTACGAAGGTTTCATTTCTTCAATTTCCCTGTCGATTTTCAACATTGTCTTTTCTATATATATACATATATAGTTCGAGGTAGTTCGATATCAGTAATTGTACAGAAGAAAGCACAGAGATTAGAGGACTCAAGATCATTGGTTATTGTGCTGCTTTCTAACTTATTAAATGATACTCGATCTTAATGAAGTTTGCGACGAGCTCAGCAGCTGCTGCTCCACGACCCGTTGGGATCGATATTGGAAAGAATCCAGGGGACAGATAAAATCTCTCCGGAGGATTTTATCCTACGACGAATATCAGACTAGTCGGAGCTAAATGTCAGGTAGCCAGGCACGCTCGTAGTCTGCACAGTCAGGGCTTCTCCCAGTACCATTAAAAAGGAAAAACCAAATCAATCTGTCTAACTTCAACGAAGTGCGCAAAATCGTCACTCGAACACCCCTTTACGTTTCATTTCCCATAGTCATGATAACTACAAAAAAAACCCGACGTATTCCGACTCAACAATCGAAGACTTTACATACAGCCGCTCAATCACCATTTCATCCTGCGCCGGGATGATACGCAAGAGAAACATTCGCGTGCGACGTCTTTAGCGTAAAGTAGCATTTCGAAGGAGACAAAAAAGAAAAAAGAAACAATCCCTTTGGGGCAAATGCGTCGTATATAAAGTTCTCCATCGAAGAGGCAGAAGCTCGCGCGTACACTTACAAAGGAACGCTTTTAAGATGCGCCGTGCATTTGTCATGCGTCAAAACTTCCGTTCCTCCTCCCTTTCATTATTATTATTTTTTATTTCCCTTCCTTTCCTTCGTCCACGTCGAATCACGAGACGACTGAGAGTCACTGATCAGGGCGCAACACACAATGCCTCGTAGACCACTGTAGGTACAGCCGAAAGTTCCCACCTACCTGGTCTCGATAAACTGATTTATTTCGACATCATTGTGCCGGTCCCGGAGTCGCATCTGTTCCAGCGAATTTCGTAGCCGAGAGAAGTCCATGATTTTCGATGCCATTGGCGAAACCACTCCGATGAAATACACACACCGTGGCCCCGAACTTTCTCGTCCTTCTTTCTGTTCTTCCGTCTGAATCTTTTAATCTTTTGTTTTTTTTTGTTGCTTTTTTCATATGGTGATATGGCGAGCAAAGGGGCACCGCGGCGAGGCGGGCTCCTTTTTCCTATCGTAACATAAATAACAGTAACAAGTTTCTTTTCTCTTTGCACCGTGGATGTTGTGCAAGGGAATATCTGCTTTCCGTTGTGTATAGGCTGCAAGTAGCGAAAGGGTTCTGATAAACGTGATTCCTAAAGGTATAAGGATTGAAATATTATCACTTTCAGCTGAAACCTTGGACACGTTATCGTAAAAGTATTGTATATGTACGGTATAGTGATTCGGGAATTTTGTGCACGCTTTATAAATAAAATTTATCGCGTCGATGTCTTCATCTGCTAAGAAAGCAAAGTAATAACAAATTACAGTCGTAGTGGTCACATTCCAGAAGTTTTCTAGAGGAAATAGTTTTATCTTCGAAAATTGTATCACGATATTGTATAGTAGTAAAATATATATGCATATCATTTCATTACTGCCTGCAATATAATGAATTTCCCCCATTGTCGTTGTCTATCTTGCCACTAGGATAAGGATGCACCTCCTGTCAGCTGGTGAAACCAGCGTGTCGTCGACCCTCCCTACAAGTATACGCATTAATTTATATCTACATACTCTAAGTATTATTATGTTAATTTCACAGGGTGCCATCGTCGAACGCGAACAAACGTTTTGCGTGTCGTCTTCGCGTACCTGAAGTAATCTCGATTAAATACGTTCCTCCTTTTTGCATGGGAAAACCATTGGAAATAGCCTTGCAGCGAAAGTATACATATACGTATTATAAATGTAACAGGGTAAACGGTCTTTCCTTAGCTGTCTTCATTTTTAGAGGGTCTCCTCGGGGTAAAAGAGATTCAACCCTATCCAGTTTCGATGGTTCCACGTTATCTCTGCTCGAAGGGACAAGTCTGATAATTGAGCGTGTCATAATTACTGTCACGTGACCGTTTATTAGTTGAACGAAGTTTGAAAGCCGAAAATGGGAGGGAGGAACTTGTAATACCCAGCAAGTTATATTATAGTGTTTTTAACGAATTTGTAAAGGTTCAGTAAAATTTAAATTAATGTTTTACAAATCCAGAAAGACCTTTATCTTTATAGAGAAGCTGTTCTCATAAAGATTCGTGTTTGACCAAAGTATGTATGCATATACTACACTGTGCGTTCGAATCAAACGACTCTCTCAAGCATCGCGCTTAAAAGTCCCTGAATATACCCGCACCCATCACGAGTCACGGGGTATTTGATAGAGGAGGAAAAAAGAAGTCAGCCCGTATCCGCGACCTGTTCTGCATCGACACCTTGGAGAAACATCCAACTGCTTCGCAGTTACCCTCATGAACCGTTTATCAAGAATGTCCAAGCCAACAATTCTCACTAACTAAAAAGAAGAAGAAAGGAAGAAGCAGGGAAAATATTCAAAGAGAATTTGCGAATGCGCTCTTCTTCGATCGAGTTCCAAGAAGCACCTCTGGATCGGGACATTTTCCGTGGAATTAGACATCAATTTGTAAGCTACCGAGCTTCTTTTTTCCGGGAGGAACTCGTAAAGAAAGCTCGTAAAACCTGGCCTCGCAACCCCGATCAATCCCAGCGACGAGATACTACGCTCTTCCTTTGTTTCCCCTTTCTAGTCGCTAACGATTTATTTCGACGAGCCTCAAGGATTCGATATCAACGACTTTTCGGCCCTCCGGCCCAAGCCACTACAACCCTTCTTCTCTGTGTCTGGCTGTGCCCTGTTGCACGGTGCGGCGGTGGTCGAAATCACGAATGCAAAGGAGGTGTCGCGCGAACGACACGCGGCCATCCTGTCCTTTTCGTTTGCTTTGTGGCTGGGCGTTCGTTCTGAAATTTGGCTTAGCAAACCCCGATTAACCTTTGGCGAGATTTCCTCGAGCGTAAGAACGGACGCACCGGCATTGTGTATTGAAGGAGTTAATACTGTCTGGATAAATGGAAAGTGGATAAAGAAATAGGGGATGGGTATTTATTGGAATGAAAGAATTCTGTAAATCGAGTATCTTTCCCTTCGAGAAAATTTGCATTGCAAATTAGATTGCATCGCATTATAAATGTGGTGGAAAATTATTTTGCAGGATTTTCAACGTTAATTGAAAATCGTTACGCAATCACGATCAGACGGAAGGGGAGGAAAGGAAAGAAATGTTACTAGGAAAACGAAGCGCGAAGGAATAGGAGGAAGCAAAAGAAGCAGACGAAAGCTAAGCTTTCGCTCGAAGCAGGTTCGCAGCATCCCCTTGTTGCTTGGGCATCATGCGAGGGGTTGCAGCCTCGTCTATTGCGCCTGCGTGCGCTCTCATCACCCCTCCACTCCGGCCGATCTCTCCCCACTCCAGAAACGCATCCAAATCTTTCGTACTTCGTCTGTACTCGGTCAACTAACTCGCTCGCCTCTCCTTCTGATTCGCTCTCTTTTTCTTTCTTCGTCGCTATTTTGTTCGCCTTTTCTCGCGTACACGTCGAAAGAGAGAATCGGAGAGAATGAGAGAGAAATGGCAAAGGGGGAAGGGAGCGTAAGAGCGTGCACGAGCGTACGCTCGAGTTCCCCTTTCCCTTTTCCCTTTCCCTTTCCACCGATGGTCCTGGGTATATCCTGGGTTCCCGCCATGACGAACGGGATGACACCCGAGAATTACCGAACAGGCCCGAATCGCGACCGACGGCCGAAACGCGGGCAGCTGCGACTCCGACGGACAAAGAATACTCTTGGAGCATACAGTCACCGCGCGGCGAGCACACTCACCACGGGGCAGTCCGGCGAACCAAAGGTACAGTGTTTTGATGCGTCGTCGACGAGAAACGGGCCGACGTTTCGTCTTGTAAACGTGTGGCGTGTTTCTCGCCAGAAAGTACATACTATTGACGGAGTGCACAGGGATAGTGTAGCTTCGTACGTACGAACGGGGGAGCGCGAGAGGAAACGAAAGAAAGCGCGTGCGAGTGAGTGAGCTAGAGAAAGGGAGAAAGAAAAAAAGGTAGAGGGGATATACGGTGTGCGTGGTTGCTTGGTGTGTGCGTACGCGAGCGTGCGTGAGATAGGAGCAGGAATATTAAAAAGACGACGGTGGCTCTAGGTGATTCTTGATCGACGCGTGACGGTTTTCTCGTGTGACTGAACGGTGTTCAGGCATGAACAACAACGGTGCTGCTACTGTTGAAACTAAACAAACGGACACGTTTTCCAAACGGCTCTTGTAAACGCACGTGTATGCCTCACTCGTGGTTCGTGGAGTCGATCCGAGTGTATTGTCGATAAAGAGGGGTGGCAAGAAGGTGACCGGAGGGTATATGTATACGTACGGTGATACGAAACGAAGAAACAGTGGGGAAAAAGAGCGAAAGCTCACAGTGAAAGCGAATCGAAGGGATAGCATAGGGTTGCGGGTATCCGGAAAAACGACATCAGAGACAGTGTCAAACGGTTTCCGCGACCAGGATTCCTCCGTTCAGTCGTGTCTGTATGACCGGTGATCGTGGATAAACGTTTGTTTTTGGCTTGTCAGTCGCTGACGTAGTGGCGACCGATAGGTGAAAAATTTGGAATGTAACATCTGCAGAGCTGAAGTACGACAACGATAGTGGCAGTAGTGAATTCGCAGCTACGACAGCTCCAACGGCAACGGCAACGGCAACGGCAACGACGGCGACAGGGCGACCGGACGGGTGGAGTGTGCAGCAAGAGGGAGAGAGCGCGGAGGATCACTCTCGCTTTCGTTCGGCTCTCCCTCTCTATCTTTCCTTCCCTCCTCTGTCACTCTCTCCCTCCCTCTCTTTCTGCTTCTCTCTTTTCTCTCCCTTACTCGTGCGGCTGCTGCTGCTCGTCGACTACTAGGAGAACAGAGAGAGAAAGAGAAAACAAGAAAGAGAGCGAGAGAGCGCCGGAGGAAGAGAAGCGTCGCGCGGAAGACAGAGTTGGAGCGTGTACCGGTGGTGTGAGAAAGAGAGAAACAGCTCGTCCAACCGTAGGAATCGAGGAGAAGGAGAAGGGTAAGTGCGCGAGCCAGCTAACGTTTCCACAGATCTACCAATGCAGCCGATACGAATTCGTTTGCAATCGCTTTCACTGTTACTTTCTTATCAATCGGTCTGCTACATATTATGTTATTATTTCTTTTAACGTTGGGATATTTCGAGTAAATGTATACATTGTCGGGTATACACAGAAGCTTCGCTAAACAAACGGTTGAACGAAAGCGAAGTGCATACAATATCCAAGGTAAATCCCCTACTACAAGGTAAATCTGTAAATGAGCATGCGGAAGTTTGCACCCGCGACACGTTTCCGTCGTCCTGGCCTCTGCTCTACGTTCGCCTATCATCACCACCGCCATCACCATCGGCACCACCTCTACCACAATCTCACCACCACCACCATCACCATCGCCACCACCACCTCTACCACCGTCACGAGCACCACCACCACCGTCGCAGACGCCACCACCACCACCACCACCAGCACCACTACCACCGCTGCCACCACTACCATTGCCGTCAACGCCTCCTGCTAGCCGGCGGCGATGCACGG
Organism: Nomada ferruginata; assembly: GCA_963583965.1. Taxonomy (NCBI): domain Eukaryota; kingdom Metazoa; phylum Arthropoda; class Insecta; order Hymenoptera; family Apidae; genus Nomada; species Nomada ferruginata. The sequence continues at coordinate 2,899,669 of OY757214.1, read as the reverse complement.
TAGTGTCCTCGAGCACGGCGTGCACGCATCGTGCTGCGAATGTTTCACGAGTTTCGCGCGGTGCGTCAAGCAAAAACGCGTTGTGTCGTCGTGAGACGAGTGACGGGCCAAAGTGCATCCCTTCGAGATTCCCGGTGTTTTCGAGGCTCGGCTCCGACGCTTCGTCGAAGCCACGCGTAGTGTATGGGAAACAGGTTCTTAACACTCATTCTTCTTCTTCTATATAAACCCCTCGTGCACACTACGTCCTATACGGTTACACCGTAGAACAACGTAGAAAAAGCGAGATCCTTTTATTTTGTTTTTCGCCGGAATTGCGCGTGAAGCTAGCCTAACGTGGCTGAGAAGAAAAGCCGCTTTTGGTAAACAGCATTTATCGACTACGCACAGAGTGTCGTTCGTCGAACGTGTAGAGTTTTGTTGGTGCCGGCTGGTCTGTGTGGTGAATGAAACGTAAAAACGAAAGAAAAGAGGGACAAAGGATTGATTTGTTGGTACGATTCGGGAATCACGTCCGCGTGTTTCCCGATACACCTACGATTATATAGTGTTTTAGTACGTTGCGTATATACATATGTATACGTCGTGTGTTTCGATATCCGGAGAGGTGTTCGTCGTTATCAAATAAACCGCGTGGTGCGACGCACGGTTCTCATGAATTTTCATCGTATCCCGTGTACGAAATTTGTATCCGCGACATCCGTTCTTTGGCTCCAGCAGTGGCATCGGAAGTTGGATATTGTGTGGCAACGGCTTGAGTACATCGCGAGGATCAGGCACGAACAATTTGACCCTGATGTATATAGACGTGTATGGTACAGAGAAAAACGCGGACCGGTAATAACGTGGCATTTGTAGTTTATGCGATAATAATCGACGCGTATAAGCACGCGATCGGCTTCGGGATCGTTTAAGGGTTGTCTAAGCATCTACGCCGAATTAATCCACGTCTCGAAATTGAAAAGATTCTATATACCGTTCCGACAGTATACGCATCTACTCCATTTTTCGATGCTTTCCTAACGCGCGGATCCAGGAACGATCCTTCGAAATCGAAATTAACGGCGCGTTTCTAACGAGAAGAATGCAAAGTAGCGAAGAGAGGAGAGAGTTCTCTCTCTTTCACCGTCGCGAATACGATCAATTCCCGTTTCTCCCTCGCTCTATTCCTGTCTCCTTCCTTTTTTACTCCGGTTCCCTTTCCTGTGGGTATTCCTTCTTTTTTGTGTCGGCGAGCCGCGTTACGAGGGAGCGGGGGCGGTGGAGGCGGCAGAGCTAGGGGACGGGGCGAATTTCGGCCTACTCGCTTCACGGAACGGCGGAACGGATCGGTACGAACAAGGAACCAACGTCGTGGACCGCGAGAACAACGGGCGCCAAGAGATTTACGGGCACGCACAGTATCCCTTTTACCCGTTCCACGGATTCGTTTCCCTTTTCTTCTTCTTTTTATTCCTCCGTTCGTATCCCTTTCTCCGCCCGATTTTTCTCCTACGCGCTCCAGTACTCGGTGATAGTTGCGTTTCGCTTCTCGTCGGCAGACTCCAAAGGGGTTGGCCAGGCAAGTTGACCGCGAACGTTTAGATACAGTCGATCGAATGCTGAATTCGCGAGTGTCCGAAGAGTCGATCCGCGACGGAACGTTCGAGAAACAGTCGGCTGTTTTGCTCACGCGGTGCATACGAAATAGAGAACTCTTTTATCGGGTATTTTTCTTTGCGCGCTTTCTCGATAAATGTATTATTAGCCGGGCTGTTGATATCGGAATCTCTATTAGACCTGGCAATCTATTCGTTGCTCTTTTACGTCTAACACCTCGTTTCGCACTGAAAAATGCCACGTCGCGGCAAGTTTGACACTCCTGCTGAAATTCACCCCCTTTCGTATCGAATTCGCGCGCGTAAAATTTGTGCATTAACGGCCAGGATAGACCCCGCGATCTAGTCGCGCGTAAAGTGGATCGACGGAAGGGTGAAACAGTTGTACGGAATATCGAACGATGCTGATAAAGAAACAAAATATACGCGATGCTCGCAGCCGTGCATGCGAACACCTGTCCGACATAGAAACAGGTATCGACGCCGAAACGTTTCCGAAGGATACACGCGCATTTCGGGCCTAAGCTAAGCGTACGCGTGCAATACGTTGTTGTTTTTTTCCCACTCTTTCGTGGTGCGTTCTTTTTCGAGGCCCGCTCTCTGCGTGGGCTGTCGGACGTCGTTGCGCGCATTAATCCGTGGTTTAGCGAACCAATTTAAATATCAGCGGCGCGCTCGACGCAATTTTATATCATTTCCGATATCATGTGCTTGTGTGGGTGTGTTTAACAGTGCGCCCGCCCCTCTTACTCCCACTATGCCGCTCTACCTCGACGGACCGTTACGTACATACCTCTTTGCACGAGGTTAGCTTCGTCGTCGTCGTTTTTTTTATGCATCTCCTTCGTCGTCGATGCCATCGATGTCGTCGACAGCATACGTACCCTCGTTACCCCGTGATCGTTCTGTTTTTCTCCTTCGTTTCCATTTGTCTTATTTTCTATCGTTACCTCGCGCGCACGACGAGCCGGTGTACATATGTACATACATACGTGGTGCGTCTCGTCTTCACGACGCACGTTTACTACCGTTCATATCGCGAAAGTGCACCAGCGCAGGCGTACGTCCGTGTTGCGCGTACTCGCGCACGCACGTGCGTACTATACGCGTATGTATGTACGTGCCGTATGAATACAACTCCGTATTCGTGCACGGTGCAACGCCAGCTGTGCTCCGTTTTACACGCGTACACAGAGGCGCACTCGCGCGAATCAGTGCGCGCTTCGAGCGCGTTCGTTGCTGTTGAACACCGTACGCAGTGCCGTAAAAGCGTCGCTCGCACGATGGACGATCCCGCGTCCCGTTCGAGCGATTTCGACGCCGGTGCACGCCAGCAACAAGTGACCCCCGCTCGTTCCTCGGATCTTCGTTCACGACGATCACGTCGTTTATTCGTGTCTGTTGCTTCGCTTTTTCTTTTGCATTCCCTTCCGAGCAATGCTCAATACTTCTCACGATATGATTTATTGGACGTTCCGCTGCGAGTGACTGTATTCGATCGCGAGGAAACTGTGATAGGGTTGAGTTGAGGTGTCTTAGAATTTTGGGAAGGGTGAGTTAGGGTGGACGGCGCGCATGTTCGTTATAGATGGATAATCGACGAAAGTCGATTAACGGCGTGGCTCAGCACCGAATGCATTCGCATCAAAGAAAGGTTATCAATGGCGTAATATGCGTGGCCGTAGGTTTGAGCGAATGAATAAGTGATATATGTACATATTCCCAGCGACGCGACGCTAGTACTCACCGCTACAAAAACAGTATTGTTATGACTCGAGTAAGTGGCTGACGTCAGTTATCAGTGTTATCACGGCCTCTTTCTTCGCTATTTATTGCTACTTAACGCTGGAGTAAATACTGTCTTACGATGGCCCGGAGCTACGATTTTTCTTTCGAGAATTATTGCTCCGTTTTTCTTCTGCTCGTTCCAGACCGGCATCCGTTACATTGGATACATGTGTCCGCATACTTGCTCCGAACCGCATTCTGTCCATTCGAAATCGATTCGCAGTCGACAGTCACAGAGTCAGAATCAGCGCAGACATCGGGCTAATATTTATCGTCCTTCCGATCCAGATAAACTTCCCCCAAGCTCGACCACGACGCGCGAATCTTATCGAAACCTCGCGCGACGTTAATGCTCGACTTGGTCCCCTCGATCTGCGCTCCACCCCCATTGATTCATCGTTCTATATCTTCGTTAAATTGCATTCCCTTAGAATCTGACGGTCGTATAGCCGTTCTTTAAGTTTTACGATCCTCCGTGATCGTGATTTTTCAAGTCCATCGATACTTTGGGACATGGTCGTTTCAAGTTAAGGTTTGGTGTCCGCTTGGCTTATTCTTCTGCCCTCCAATCTATCCTGACGTTTCTCAGTCGTCCAACATAATTCTCAATCAATTTCCTCATTCCTAGACGAACAAACCCTCCGCTGCTCCAATCTAATTCCATTTTACCTACCTTTGGAGCCCATCGAAGCACTCGTCCTTCAATTTCGGTTACCAGTACAACCGCCCATACCTTTCACACCTTCTTCGCCCTAACCTTTTCCAACCCACTTCCAACCACACCCCCGACCCGTCTCGTGGTCCCATTTCGCGGGGCACCAGGTTGGCTGGACACGCCGTTGGCGGCATACGGTCCCTACGAACGCATGCATATTCGTGAGCGGGTGTGCACAGATCCGACGTGGTTGTGCGTGTGCGTGGGACCTTGAATCAAGCAGCCTTTGTCGTGAGAGTCGGCGGGCGCGGGTGCGCGCGCTCGCCACCACGAGGTCGGCGAAAGTGTACCCAGAGCTTTTTTGCTCCAAGCCGCAGCGAGAGAGGAGGGCTCGTCTTTCTTCTTTTTTCCCTTTTTCTTCCTTCCTTCGCCTTTCCTTTTTTCGGGCTCTAGCGGAGAACGGAACGGTCCGCCATTTTTGCTGCTCGCAGTAATGCCGGAATTAGCGGCCTGCACGTCTCGCGGAAAAGCGACCTTATCGCCGCGGATTTACGCCTGCGGAAACGAAGATAAGCGGCACCAGGCCCGAATAATAATCGTACCCCCCGCTGACTCTCGCTGGTTCACCTTAAAGCTCTTCCTGCTTCGCGATTTCGCGGGGTAGATTGCCAGTCGTGGTGTTTCTAATGGACTTCCGATTCGCTGGATTTTACTGCACGATCTGCCGTTGCGGAAGCTGACGTTGAATAGAGTTATTATGGTTTAGAATGGCAGATATTGAATTGCAATGTTGCTCGATTCGAGTAGGACGAACGGTGGGCACAATGTAGGCGTTGATTATTTGGAGTAGTTTAATCTTAGTGAAGATAGAACTGTCAGGGTGAATGGGATACCGCGTGTCACGCGATAGCTGAGTTATGTAAGCTGTCGGAGCTTTTGGAGTATCGGACACCTCCGTAGGCGATAAGATCGTCGGAGCTGTTGATCTTGTTATTCCAGACAATTTATACGTATCCTCGGTATCTTTAGCGCTCTTCCTGATTGCGCGTTTCGCTTTTAACTTCTGCAACGAAGTTTACTCCAAAAGTAGTCTGCTCCAAAATGATCTGAAACTTTCAGCATTGTCCTCGTTTCCATGGAATTGTCTGTTATTTAAGGGTTGCTTTTCTTCCAAGAGATAATACACCTGCGCAACAACAATAAATCATAGTATCCTTATTCGAAGCCCGACAATTCTAAAGTCTACTCCGAAAATATTCTGATCTTCGGATGACAACTTCCACCTGCATTCAACGTCTCGGGGCAGAAATATTCTATTCACGCAACCACGTTTGAAGAAAATAAGACCAAACGATTGGATCGAATCGGTCGCAACAATTCTGCTCCGAAACCTTTCAACCAAAAAATGTTTCTGAAGAAATTGTACATCAGAAAGAAGACACGAGTTTCTTGGTCGAATGCACGATTCCACGCGCGTCTTTTCACCGCGTGCAAAATCGTCGAGGCGAAATTCGCCCGCGTCACGATAACGCGGCACGACGCCGCCGCGCCGTGGCCGAGTGAAACAAAGGAGTTCGAGCCAGCCGTAACTACTCGATACGGGCACACGATAATAACGAAACGGGACGCGCAGAATTCCGCGGCGTCGTTTCTCGTAAAAAAGGAACACGCCACGGCCGCACGAGTAGGTGCACACGAACGTGTCGCCAGCAATTATCCTTCGCTCGATGTACAGGGTGCGACGTAATACACAGTCGCGATCGATCTTTCCTCTTTTGGTTTTTACGATAAAATGTACCGAAAGTGTAGTATACACTGTTCCTCGCGGAAATCGTGTGAAATCACAGTTAGGGTTGCGACGATTGTACCAGAAGCTTATGGTCCTACAGGTTGCCCAACTTTGAACACCTTTTAACACCGTCTTCAACTTTAATCTCAACTTGGACGCCGAACTAAATGTCCGCTTACTACAGAAATATTGTCGCCCACCGCAGTGTCTGCCTCCCGAAATCACTTATCATCATCCCCCAAACCATTTTTCAATTATTTCAACCACCCCCCTGCGCGTTTTACAAGCGGACCAAGAAATTTGCCCTCCAACTATCTCATCCCTTCGAGCCGCATTCAAACGCAGCCACGCTTCAACCCCGCGTCATCCGTGCGCGATTTACAAAACATATCCCCGTTTCAACCCCGCGACCAAGAAGACCTCGGCTGTTGGCTCCTGTCGCCGAGTTCCACCGTGTATATCCCGCTCAGCCCAAGAATATTTCGCGCGCACAAAGGCCCAGGCGACGAGCAGCAGCACCGCAGGTTTCGTTAGCTCGGTTTTTTCGATGGCGCGCACTCGTCGCCGTCTAATATTAATTCCAAGCGCGCGGAATCTCCGATCTCTCTTTCTGTTGGCCAGCTGGTCCGCGCCGCGTTGCGTTGCGTTGCGTTTCTGGGAAGCCGCGTCCTGCGTGCCGACGTCGGGATATATCGCTCGGTGTCGCTACGCTCGCGCGACCAGCTCGCTATTGAATTTTTCCTAGCGCGTTGTGCACAGAGGCCAACAGAAGACCCTCTCCGTTACACGGTCGATTCGACGAGAGTGCAACGGGAACAGGCGCCGGCTGTGCCTCCTTGTCCTCCACCTCCACCTCCGCCGCCGCCGCCGCCACCCTTTTCGAAATTTCGTCTCGCCATCCCGTCCCGTCTTCCGCCGTCGCGTCGCGGCGCGGCGTCGCTTCCGCCACGAGCGGCTATCGATCTGCTGCTTGGACAGGTCGATGTAGCTTTCGCGTGGATCAAACTGTGTTGCTGTGAGCATTTATTTTTTTTGTTTTCGAAGGGGCCAGAGGGTGTAAGCAGGAGGTGGTGGAAATAATTAATTTCGATTGCGCGTCGGCTGAATTTATTTTGCAAATATTTCACTCGCAAGAAGGATTATTGATTATTCTAGAGTTTCTCGCTTTAATTATTGGGGCTGATTGAGTCGTTGAAGGGTCGAATTTTTGTTTCCTTTTTTCTATATACTTCGCAAGAGAATTTGTTTATTTATTTATCACGAGTTCGATTATGCAACTAGCTGCCGTAAATATCTTGATGCGCGATATTTTGGCATTTAGAATATCTTCGACACTTCCAGCATGCACTCAGTTTGTAATTCCCCTACGAAGTCCAAACGCATCAACTAAATCTATATCGCGTATATCCCACCGAACCCGCCCGCTTCCCCAAATAAGTATATATCACTCTACTTGCCACGGAAATCGAAATCCATCCAGGAGATAGCTTTAATTTATACCAATCGTACGGCCAGAGGAGCCGGAGGAACGATAAAATATCTCGTGGAAGCTTGGAGGAAAGTTTTGCCCGAAGACAGACGCCGATACCAGCACGAATCGATTTCCGAACGGCTGCAGCAATTTATATTCTTCCAGTTCGAACGTATTGCCCTGTCACGGATGATTATCAGCTTCTTTCGAAATTCTTCTCTTCTCGATACGACGTTTCCCTTGGCCGTTCGAAAGGAAGAAACGCGATCGTGCACGCAGAAGCTGGCACTATCAGCCCGGCGAGTTTCGCGACCTTTAAAGACTAAAGTTCGCGGTATTCAGTCTAGACTAGATTTATAGTCAGACGGGAAAGTTCAATCGCCTATGGTCTGCGCGCTGATCTTCGTACAGGTGTTTCGACATCGGGTACAAATGTTGCCACTTCTTTAAAATAGTCCAAATAAAAGCTTCGGGGATAACTCCAGTCGGTCCGTCAAAATGTCGATTGCCAATAGTTTATCGAGGTGTTTATTGATATTTTCGTGGTTAAATTTTGCGGGGCTTTTATCAATGATCTGTGAATTGGATTCTGGTCTTCGTTAATATTCAATAAGTGACACCCAGTGGATTTGACGTCTTCGCGAAGCTCGTTCAATTGCCGGTATTTCTGAAGCACAGCGGCTCGTTCAGGACAATTCGTGGAACTGTTCGATTCTTCGTTAATTCGACCCAACTGGTCGAATTTGTCTTTGTCCCTCGTCACGTGTTGACGTATGAAGCCACATGGTATGCACAGCGTGCTGGAATGCCTGGAGGAGATCGTTGCCAATGAAAATAGAAACGAAAATGTTCCTTCTAAAAATTATCCAGTTTTCACCGATATTACAGTACTTTTGTATAGCACGCAGAAATACAAATCTCTTCGCAGGAGTTGCAACCCTAACATACAGATAATCACATCGATAATGATCTTTACTAAAGCCTGCTCTAAAAATTAAAACTCCCCGCTCATAACGCAAGCTACAAACATATGCCACAAAAGAGAAGCAATTTCATCCCCCAAGTCGAAAAACGAAATAACATCCAACGCGGGACAAGCAACGAGACCATATCTACCCCCCAAAAAAACTTCAGACATTGAACAAAAAATCACGTGCATGTTCGTCGCGAAATAAACAACGGAATCGGTACGAATGAAAAATCGCGGGTACAGTTCGAACAGCGTCGCGACGTGACTGGCGGCTTAATTCGCGCGGCAAGCGAAAGTGCAGAGTCAAACGACAGTGCAAGTTTCCAACGATAGCGAAAGCTCCGACGGCCACAGCTGTAAAGCTATTAGAGAGAGTTTTGCGGCGAAAGTGGCGTGGTGCGCTGGAAAAGCGGCCGTGAGATAACGACAGAGCTATTGCTCTCTCTATGTATGTATATACCAGCCATTATGTGCATCCGAGGGCCGTGCAAAAGCCGACCGTGCGCGCGCTTCTGCACGCATACACGCGAATTCACGGGTGCGATGCTCCTCGTGTGTACGTGCATTGTGTGCTGCCGCGAACAAGAGAGAGAGAGAGAGAAACGGTTGAACCGAGAGGGGGCTAAATGGCGGTCGATATCTCACGGAGGACCAACATCGCTTCGGTTTTCGACGATGCGATGGCTTGGAACCGCTTGCGAACGCGTTTGTCGAATTTTCGGAGCACACTTTCATTCTTTGGTATGGTGCGGCAATTTTCCACTGGAATGCCGCGAAAGGTCCACAGGTGTGCTCCAAATTGTTTAGTAGAAGTTACTGCTGTGCGGTAGCAATGATTAGAAATAATATCGAAGTAATTTGGAGTGCTGTTTGTTGTTTGTTTTAACTGGGAAGTATTATAAATAAATGCGGTTTTGAAAAGACTTTTTGTTAAGAATGCATACTTTTTTGTTAGATCGACCAGGAAGTGTAATGCACCTTTCGTGTGCCGTGAAATAAAACATGGGTGGAAATCGCCGATATACTGGAATGTATAGTTTCGTTGCTGGAAATACTTATCGCAGAACATAAATGCTTGGTTCTCTTTTTTGCTTCAGTGTTAATTAATGCTGGTATTAGGGAGGACTGTGAGGCGGGTTGTCTTGTTAAATATTCTGCGGATTTATCGGTCACAATAAGTTCAGTACTTTCTGGTTAGCTCGTGGATTATGCTGTTGGATTTATGGAACTTATATGGAATGATAGGATACATGCGGGACAATTGTCGCAATTTATAATTTCGATATTTCACGGTATTTGCATCTGCCCCAATATTAATTTTACTTCCGATAAATTAATTTCGTTGCCAGTCATTTTATTAAATACTCCGAAAGTTGCGTTTCCTCGCACGCAAGAACATACGTGCACAAACGTTCTCCAATAGCTGTTATCCAAGCACAATAGAAATTATCCCATTCATCGGGTGTAAATGAACGAAAACGATTGTCTGCTTTATTACACAATGAAAGATGAAACGCGAAGAGCTCGTAGCCACCGTCAGCTGTCTAAGCAACGTGAATGAACTGTCCGGGGACTAGGGCACAACATTCGCGAGTATCAAAGCGAGCGAGTAGGTGTGCAGACACGCCGAACGTAATAGTAACCTTGGCTTAGCGATGGTCACGTTATGGTAACGTCTATGACACGTTCCCACGTAGTCGCGTGTCACGTTCTCGCTTACGATCGCCTCACGTGACTACGGAGAAAGGGGAAGGCTCAATGAGCCTTGTCGTCGGGCTTTTTTATCTCGAAACGCTCCGTTTTTTCTCAGCTGGCTTTTTCTCGACTTGCCGCGACGCTTACGCTGGATCTCGATGCACTGCGAACTTACTTTTCTGTCATTTTTTTATTACTCTCCTTTTATTCTTTTGCTTCCTTATTCATAAGTACCTGAGAGATTAAGAGCGTTCTCGAAGTTCCTTTTTGTTTATTCCACGGACGCGTTTCCTTGTTTATGTGTTTTGGTATCGTTATTATTTTTCGTCTTCTGTTTCGATTATGTGAATGCACGATTGGACGGTGAAAACGAACGGACGTGTGCTGTATTGTGCGCGAATGGGAACGAACGAAGACACGAGAGTGAAATAATATTTTTCAATCGATGCGAATTTAAATGGATCGACCTTAATGTTTTGTTCTATGCTTCTGTTACAGATCGTACAAATCAACCGCCTTCTAACAAGCCACATTAACCTCAAGTGATTTCTATTTTCTTACGAAGCGCGAAAGAAGTAATTAGTGTGTTTATATCGACGTGAAAAGAAAAGAAGAAGAAAACGAGGAAAAAAGAAGAATATTCCAAGAGCTTAAGTTCAGGTGAAGAAGACAAAGAGCATTAAGAGCTATAGTATCTAATTAGTGTACAAAGTATATCTGAAAGAAGAATAAAAAGTCCGCCAGTGCCAAATCTAAAAACAAACAAAAAAAACGGAACAAAAAAGGAATAATAAGAAGCAAAGAGGGGGAACAAAAGTAAAATTGTAGTATAACAAAAAAAAGTACATATTGCGCGAAGTAAAATAAAACAGACAAAAAGGAAAGGAGAAGGAAAAACCGTAAACCAAAGAATCTACCATTTCTTTTTTCTACTAATCACTCAGCGAACTAACGATATACTCACTAACCAGCGAGATCTCTTCGCGAACAGTTTTAATTAAAAAGACAGAAGTAAGACGAACAGGAAAGAAGCAAATGTAAGGGAAAAATACGATCGACAAAGTTTTCTATATGCTTATCATAGAAGTTTCTACGTGTAATTAGCAAAGTAAAATTAAGGGTAACGTTCTCTTTTTTTTCACACTCGCGAGAGTACCTAATTAAGAAAAGGAGTCCCATCCAAAGCAAGAGAGAAAGACAGACGGAGAGAACGCAGTCCGCCCCATAATATCCAGAAAAAAGGGGGTTCGCGTATAATTATTCCCAGAGAAACCGATCTACTTCAGTTCGTAGCCTAAACCTGTTGAGTACAAACGACAGACATAGAGTTATAGAGGTAGAGAGAGAGAGAGAGAGAGAGAGAGAGAGAACGAAAGAAAGAAAGAGAGAGAGAGCAAGTACGAGTGAGAGCGCGCAAGAGAAGAGGAAAGAAGAAGTCTCTAAGCTAGACAAAAAACAATCCAGGAACAGAAGCACACGTATACACCGATAAATACATTATCAAGCACGTACACGCTAAATCGGAAGAAATTTAAGCACAAGGAAGGCTAGATTCCGCGAGGAACCAACTCGTGGGTCACAGCGGATAATTAAATCCATTCTCTGCCATACGAAAACTAAAAATCACGGCCAAAAGCATCCGGGGAACATCGACTCGCCCCAGTTCGCCGAATCGCGACCGCAGCGATCCTCCCCGATTCTTCCACAAACTTCCTAACGACGAAATCATAGTATTCACCGGAAGAGTTACAACAACGCGACCTCCTGCTCGCAGGGGGCAATCGTCGAGATGACGTGGCGGGGAAGATGAGCGCCGAGGTAACGAAGGAGGTCGTCGCCACCGAGAGGGTAGCAGGCAGCCCTCCGGCGGCGGTCGCGACCTCGCCGAACTCGGTGGGTCCAGGTGATCCGGCGCGTCACCTGCCGCCGTTCAGCAGCTTCGCCGGGGACAACGGCATGGATAGCTCGACGACATTGACCACCCTCCACCCCCACGACATCGGGCTAGGCCTGACGTCCTCGTGGGACTACTACGAAGGTTTAACAGGTCGACTGATCGACTCTCGGGGCGAAGTAGTACTAGCTAGCCAATACAGGCCATGGGAGTCGAAGCACGCCATTGGAGGTGGTCCACCGACCGCCGCCTCCATCGCTGAAGGTTTGCCAAGTTTCGCCAGCCAATTCACGGCTCCCAGCGAAGCGGAGCCGCAATTGACCGCGCTCACGCCATTATCACCAGCCTCGATATCACATTCACCACCTGTCACGTCTGCAGTAGGCCTGCCTAGTTTCCATACGCTTGGTACACCGTTACCGGCCCCTCATCCTCACAGAGGCAGCGTTGGATACCCTTTGGTACCTGCCCCTGTTCAGGCTAGAGAGGTACCTGCTTTGCAACAGCAGTTGCTGGACGAGAGACATATACAACTACTGGGATCCAGCCCGGTCCAGGCGTTTCCGCCACCTCCACCTGGTCATCCCCATCACACGGTGTTGACTGTGGTGAAGTCCGAGTATCCACAGTTGCACCACGCCAACTTCCAAAACCCGATGTCCACGGTGCTGGATTCGACGCCTACTACCAGGCCGATCGGCATCGATGGTAGGAAAAAGGAGCGGAGAAAAATAAGGGCCGGCTCGATGGAGTCCGAGGACAGTGTTGGAGGCGGGAACGTGGAGAGTTCGGGACAAGTGGCCGCAGTTTCTTCTACGGCGAACCGTGGACCTCATCACATGGGAGGTGGCATGACCGACACCGACGGCGACGGCGGACTCAGCGACAAGCCGGCTAAGAAGAAGCGCAAAAGGTGCGGGGAATGCATCGGTTGCCAGCGGAAGGACAATTGCGGGGACTGTGCACCCTGCAGGAACGACAAGAGCCATCAGATCTGTAAGATGAGGCGGTGCGAGAAGCTCACCGAGAAAAAGGTCAGTTCATCTTGTTTATTATCGACGGGACTCGGTTTCGGTGGGTGGGGCAATATTAAATCGCGGAACAAAGACATTACTTCACCTCAATTAAGTTCAACATGTCATTAATATTAAAAGGAAACTTTCCATATTGACAACGTTAACATACTCGAGCTTCCTCTTTAAAAGACGAAAAAACCAGCGTCACCCTGGATTCGCTTTCGTTCGAAAGAGCAACCCTGTTGCGCCACGCGTTCCTATCCGTAACTGGAGCAGTTCCGCGAGAACGAGCGGATCGAAGCTGAAACGGCCGCGTAAACGAAGGTGGTAGCCATGCGACATCCGGGTGAGGGGGTTGTTGTCCCGCGTTTCTCTGGAAATTCGTGAAAATCCAGGTGCACGGTGGCCCGCTGGGAGTAAAGGGTTGGCGTGCGGATGCCAGGGTAGGATAAACACTGGCACACAGCCGCGTGTTATAGAACGGCCGTGTATATATAGATGGAGGCTGAACTTGGCCCCGATGCCGAGAATCCCAGAGGGAAATACAGAAATACAGATAACCGAGGTGGTTTATTATTGTAGCGACATTGAATAGGGGGTTGGTGGGTTGTCTGGCTGGCTGTTTGGCTGCTCGGTTGCGTTACCTAGCGAGGTATTCGAGTCGTGTTCAAACGTAACGCAGAATTGTTCCAAATTTGATCCCATCGAGGAATATTTTGCTACTGCATTAATCTAGATAGGATATTATTAAGGGCATCGAGTTGTCCTCGGCTGTTCGCCGACTATGTTACAACTTCGATCAATTTGCAGAACTGTTTTCAAGTATAGGCACGAAAGATCGGGGATTGGGCAGAGTCGTATTTTCTGGTGGCGAACAAATATTTTTTCCCGCGACTTTTTTGTCGCAGCAATACAAGTGATTTACTTCCTTTAATTTATCAACGCTGCGTCGCAAGTAGGGGTTATCGCTAATTATGCATTTGCAATGCCGTGGTTCAATTGTTCCACGCGGAGAATATATGTATGGGCATAGAAAAACAAGCATATAGCGTTTGATTACATTGCTCATCTTGCAATAACAGAGAATCACGTGCGACGAAGCATTTGTTGTTCTTGGTAAATGTTTGTAGAAATCTCGTCGACAGGATAAGAAAGTTCTTTCGAATTGCATTTTTCCATAATACGCACCGTCTTGTTCCTAGGTCTCTCCGAAGGCTGCAATTATTCAATTACGAACGCCCCATTTTCTTGAAATTAACAAAAATATATATACGTGTATCCCCTTGGAAGTCTTCGATCCCCCTCGACTTTGCCTATTATGAAAGTTACGGCATCGCGCTCGCGCTCGCGGTTCGTTTTGAAAAGTCGACTGGATGGGTTCATTGTACCCCGACGCGAGTCAATTTAACAGCAAAGTCGCGGGCGGCGTGTGCAGAGCGGTGTGCAACAAACAGCCGCGGCGTCGCCGGCTCGTAAGCAGCTCCGCTTATCGTAGGGCAAGTTCAAGGCTCGTCGCGGGTCATAATAATCGCGTATCGAACTCCGACTCGTTCAGAAACAAACGTGTTGTTTGCCGTCGATACTGCCTAACACTTCTCTCGTTTTCCTTTTCTGTTTCACTCCGCCCCTGTTGCCCGTTGTTCGGGTCGCGCGATAAACGCCTGCTTCTAACAATTAAAACGAATCGATTCGTTCCTCTGGTCCGCCAAGATTTCCCGTGGCTATCGCGCCTTCGCTTTTCAATTATTTCATTTCCCTTTTTTTTTTCGTTGCTGTTCCGCGCACTCGCTTTACTTTTACTTTGCTGTGGTTGCGGGAACGATAAGGGGGGAATGCCGAACGACGCTAAACGGGTTCGTCAACTGTTTACTATTTTCCATCGAATCATTCACGATAAGCAATATTTATTTGATTGTACATTTTTAAGTGCTGCAATATTGCAATGTGCTTCTGTGCGGCGCACGCTTACTGCGATATCAGAAGATGATAGACATTTTACACAGGAAGCGTAGGGTTAAGAGTTGAATCGTTCTTGAATGAATATAAAACGACGAGCATAAATTGATATCAAGTTGCGAGATTTTCGTTGAGAGGCCGACGAGGTCCATGAGGATTTTCACGAGTCGTCGACTTGTCGTTGCTTCTTGTCTTTATCGTGCCACTTTCCAAGAGCTGACCTTAAGTGAGTCACTGACAGCTATTATCGTGACTTTCACGGGCAGCCGTGCGTAGGCAGAGCGCATCTCGTGATGAGCCGCGATTAAACGAGAAAATTGTTGTTCCGCTCGATGATAGCCTGTCGAGTGCAAATAATATGCGATTCTCGAAGTCGATCGCCGCGAGTCCCCTGCCAGAAGATTGGCTCACGTCGAACGTTCCACTCTATTGCAATCCTGACGGTCGATTATGTTAAATCCACCTGACTTTTACGCTTTATTAGAACGAAGGACCGACGTCTCGGGCCTCGGGCATTTAGCAATCACGGTGGCAAGCGGAAACGACAACGTATACGATATATTGGACAGACTTTATTTAAATATCTACAAAATCTGAGTACGGTATTATAAAATTGGAAGGGCGAGAAATTCGGTTTAATTGGGAAAGCTTCGATGTTAGAGAAGCCAAAAAATTCAGGTCTGTATTCATAGGCAGAAAAATTCTGAATTCACACGTTCAGGAACGAAGAAGAGTCGCAGAATATCTAAATAGGCCGCAGGCAAAAATATTAATCAAACAGTAGCATTCGATTACCGGCACAGTGTGTTTCTCGATGTACAAGTATATTGCATGAAACAAGTAACACGTGTAACACCTTATAAATACGTTCCACACTCCCCCAACGCGGTGCGTTCTAAGCGGGAGGGCGTGCGCGACAAAGGAGGAACGAAAAGAAAGAAAAGAAGGAAAAGAAAAAAAAGAAACAGGAAGAGATGCTCGGATGATAGATGGGCAGCGGCACGAGTCGAAGGCACCGACCGGTATACAGGCTCGCCGTCACAACAACCCACACCCTCGCGGATCTTAACACCCTCTTTATCCCGAGGGAAGGTTCGACCCCCGGTGTCTTTCTGCTCGTGAAACAGGAGGCCACCCTCGGGTTCATCGTACACCTGGCTGCCGTCGAGAGGCCATCCGCGATGCCCCAATTTTTATCGTCTTTCTCGCTGTTTTGACCCGCTTCCCAGCGAGAAGGGAAACGATTTCAACCCCTCGTCGATCGCTCGACGACCCATCCTTCTTTCTATCTTTATCCACCTTTCTTCGTTCGATACGTTTCCCGTTCGTCTCGATGAAAACGTCTCCGTTCGTCGGGACGAAGCGGGAGCCTCGTGAAAATAATTTTGCAGCAGAGTTGGAGGGCAAAGTCGAAGATGAACTCGCGATCTTGCAATTGCCAGCCTCGCCCTCCGACATCGTTCGACCCTTGAAAACGTTTACCACTTGCCGGGTTTCGCCGCAATTGGATCGATACGCACGCTCTCTGGACGAGGAGAAGCATACCTTCGCGCGGACCAGTTAATTGGCTGCATTGTCGCCTTTTCATGCCAAGGTTGGAACGAACAGTTGTATGGGGAGGTGGGTGGAGCGAGTATCGATTTTTTCCAGACGTGGAAAATGTTTCTTTTTTATCTCCGATGAAGATCTCACTTGCTATGTATTTTCAATTTTGAGGGCGCAGACTGGCAAACAATTTGTATACATAGATTAGTTGTCGAGGGTAGAAAAGTTCTAGAAATTTCGGAATAGAATTGTGCACGGAATTTGTATGGTGTAATGCAAAGGCAGGATGTTTCATTTTAAATTGCGTTAGCGTGTTCGATAAGACGCTACTGTAGTAGCAAGTGAAACGCTGACTAAGGTGAAGCGTCGACGCCCACACACTGTTGCGTTATGTTGTGTCGCCTGAAGCTGCGATTCACACGTGCTGATCGTGGATTACGCAGTGGAACGTCGTAATGATATTTTCTTCGGAGGTTGCATCGGTGCGCATTATCTGTGGCGCATTTTCATGCAAGTCAAGGTCGCGTGGAAAATCCTCCCCATTCGATCGACGTGCGATTGTGTTGCGATGCACAAATAATTGGGACGATTGTTAAATCTGCCGAGCGTGACGTTCCACGCGATTGAATCGGTTATTTCATTATACCGATGACTAGAACTGTGGACGCAAATTAGAATAACTGAATTAGATTGGTGAACTTAGTATTTGGAATTTGTAATATCGATTCGGCTGACATTGCAGGTATTCTTGGTAGCCCGAAGAATATTTATGGCCAGTTAAATTGGCACTAAATTTATGACGCTGTGGGGTTCTATATTATTAGTTGCTCACAGCCTTCGTTATAAATAATACAACATTGTACAATAATCCTGCCGGGTTACATATACCCATCACGTCATCAGAATCATAGCGATCAATCAGTGGCGCGCGAAGCATTTCAACCGGAGCAACTTAATTTACAATCCTCCAGCCGAATTCATCGGTCCACTATGATACACCGTTCGTCAGTTCCAGCAACGCGGAAACCGTATTCCCACATTAACGAAACCCACGGGGGTGTGTCATCAATCACCCTCCATGCTCCATTAGAAACGTACAAAAGCGTACCCCTAAAATCGCACGGTGTCGAAACTAATTCTTCCACTGTTTAATTATGCCCAACTATCCTACCGTCTATCATCTTCGTCGCTTCGTGCAGAGCGCAGTTTATTCCCACGTGAACCGTTTTCCCTTTACAAGGTCGCGGGAAAATGAATGAACCTTTCTAGTCGAGCTTCCCGAGGCAGAGCAACGACAGGGTTGATTGGCCTGATGCAAGATAACCCTGAAGCAATTGCAGCCGGTTATCGGCGCGGTTATCGGTTTTGCGAGTGACGCGAGTGAATCGTCGAACGCCACGCTACTCCGTAACCGAACACTCGGCGGACGCCGCGCCGGTCGGATCCTCTTTCTCTCGTCTTCGCTACAGTTGGCGGGCTTCGTACAGTTTCGATTTATCGAGAAACCGGAACCGAAAAGCCCGCCCTATGCCGATTATTCGGTTCGCGTTCGAACTGGGGGAGAATTTCCCTCCCCCGCGAATCGATCGCGGCGAATCGAGACCTTTTCCAGGCGGAATGCTATTTTACACTGCTGCGTTCGTTTGCTGTTTTGTTTGTGATTTCACTTGTCACGCGTATTGGTACGCGTTGAGTATAATTTCGAGACGAAAGAAAGGTGTTACTGTTATCATTGTTGAGATGCGCTGACATTTACAGAATTTGCCTGAATGTATCCCGACTGGGACCTTCGTAATATTTAATTTTGTAGGATTATAATTCGGTGGTTTCGTTTTCTTCTGTTTCGAAATTTGTAATAGAAGTCAGAGCTTTTAGTTCTACTTTTATTTCTATTTCTACAAGGGGTAAATCGATCACGTTACGACCTCAGACGGTTCCTCGAATCTCGTTGCGAGGCGAAAAGTCGATGCTGAAGAGCAAATTCAATTCGTCCCGTGGACTGCGGAGCAAATGAAGCGGACGATTAAAACGCGTTTCGATTTGACGTCGATGCCACCGCGTTTTTGCCACTTTTTTTTCGCCCCGGCAGAAGGGAAGCTCGCCAAGGTGCGCCCGCGCGCTTATTTTCGTCGCAATAATGGATATTGAGAGTCTGCCAGGGCACGAGGGATCGATCGAGCCGCGGAAGTCGAAAAATTCGTCCCACTTCCTGACCGCCTCTCGCTGAAACGTCTCGCAATCGTGGAACGTCCTTGCCCTTGCCTTTATTGGAGTTCCCTTTCACGCTTTTCAGAACACCGCTTTTTATTTGCTTCTCTTACAAAACGTTTCGATACTATTACTATTATTATTATTATTATGTCTACTCCAGGGTACTTGTTTGGGCAGTTTCGTTTCTTAAATTGATCTTCAATTTATTATCACGTTTTAGATTAGTCGAAGTTTAATAGAAGCTTCATGATAATAGGAGAATTTTATTCAAAAATTTAGCATTTTCGTTATAACTGAAAGGTTTCATCATTATATTAAAACAAAAATTAGTCCCACAGAAGACAACCATATCTGTTACAATTAAAAAATATTACTTCCCGTACGTCTTTCACCGAAAAAAAATATTTCGTATCTCCGACCGCAACCACTGTGGGACCCAAAAACCGTGCTGAAATTCAATGCATTCCGGCAGTCTCGCGAAACGAAAAATAGATTAACCGTCTCCCGGACAATTGACTCGATTAAGATCCACGGACTTAACATCCAGATAAATTAACACAACCGCCATCTTTCTTCGTTCCTCCGCTCCTATCGGTTTCTGCCCCGGTAAAAGGTTTCGCCCAGAGGGAAAGCGGCGAAAACTCGATCTTCCCGAAGGAGAGACGCGCGCGAAGACGTCGCGACAAGGAAATCGCGCGAGTAACGATCGACCCGGCCACCTTGCCGAGGGAATTTCGCCCTTGGTACACGGCCTTCATCAGCCAAGTGTGAAATCCACTTTTCGTGGTCGTTAGCCGTGGTTCGTCGAGCCATCTCAGCGACAGAGATACGTTCAGACGAATTTTAGAAGGTTCCACGCGATTTACTTACCTTACTTACCCTCGCGCGACGACAAACCGTGTTTCGCCGCGAAATTTCACGTCTGGGGTAGGAGAGAAAAAAAATACGAAACGACGCGACGGGCAAAATTGTGCTGCAAACATAGGTGCGACGGACGATTCTTCGGTAGAATATTACGGAATGACGAGGGCCAAGATACCGGCGAAAATAGTAATAATACGGTGCGCAGGTTTATGAAACGATGGGCCGGCAAAGTTTGGCTAAACTTGAAGTCGAGTTGGCAGTTGGGAATACGGCGTGGTTGGTAATGGCGTCTGGTTGTCAGTGATTTAGAATGATTTCTGCGTGGAAACAGTATTATACTTGAGAACGATTTTCCGTTCCCATTGAACGTAATAGGACGATGATTGTACAGTTGTTGGTGCATGATTTCAATGTCTATAATTTTGCAATATACGATGTCAAGCACTGATCCGCGACTCGCGCTGAGCCTCGAAATGAATTCGAAATGAAGGATAAGTTTCATACGAAAATCCCAGCGAGCCTTGATGAAAGAAGATGGTCGTGTATCGAAGGCAATCGTTCGCCGGATAATCGATATTCGTCAAGCGAAACTCGATTCACCGAAATCCAACGAAACGACCGAGCTTTCAATCAGATTGCCCGAATCGTCAAGCCCAATCTCGCATTACGAGAATCTAATTACTCGCACAAGGCAGATGGCGTTTCGAGTTTCGCCCGGCAGAATCGCCTTTCGAAAATCTCGCGGGCCAGATCTGCTTTTCTTCGCTTGTCCGCCATCTGCCGACCGGCGTCCTATTTGCAAAACTGGTTAACGTCAATAGATCGTCCTTGCACGTATTCGGCTCGACATGGTTTAATTTTAGCTAATCCTGAAATACACACGCACGTGTGTGTATACGTACACACGTCTGTGCCCACCATATATACATACATGCAGTATGTGCACAGGAAGCACGAGGCGAGTATCGATCGAACGACCACTGTTTTTCGACTCGTCGAAGCACAAACCCTCTGAATCCCAGGCAGCGTGTTCGACACCAGAACGAATTCGCGGCGACGCACGGCCATTTCTCGCATTGCCTCTATAGCATCTGTCGCTTTAAGTACATCTGCTCGCATTTAAATGGAGCGTTTCCCGATAATCCTTGTGCGCCTCGCAGAGGAGCCGCGGCGCGAATTTCACTGTTGCTCCTCTACCCGGCGACCTGTGCGACGCCTTTTGGTCGTCGACGATTGGCGGAGGTTGTGCGGTGAAAAACGGAGCGACCGGATGTCGACGTATCGAGATCGCGTGCTGGTCGCTCCGAATTGGAAATTGGGGGTAGTCCTCGAATCGGAGGATGACTTGAGAATTACGGAATTTGATGGTTCGTGACATTTTATTCGCGAAATTAACAACGAGAAGAGGAGAATCCATGGGAATCGCGGTAAAATAATTGCGCCGTCCGATCGACAGCAGTGGATCTATAATGAAAACGCGGCGTACCCCGCAATTATCGTTCAACTCGGCTCTGTTGCTCGAACAAATCTCAATTATCATTATTCAGAGCGACATCTCATTCTTCTCGGAACGGATTTTAATTATCGCCCGTCAAGAACGTTATTTTTCTTCCCTTTCGAAAATTCCGTGACAATTATTTTCTCAAATCCAAGCCGAACTGGGGGCGGAAGAAAAATGGCCCAAGTGAGAACCTCTGGTCCAGCAGGCAGCACAATAAGTTCCGTCCTAATGCTATTCAGGAATCCAATTTTAAAGGACGCAGTCATTGCGCGGCGCGCCCGCGCACACCGTCGAAACGAATCGAATTCGCGTCGGTTTTCCCCCCGAAAAGTTGCTTCGAAGTCGAACGAGAACAGTCTGGTGACGACGTCCGCGAATCGATAGGCCGCAGTCGAAAAACGGGAAAAAGCTTTCTCTCTACCCCGTACACCGGATGTTCTCAACGTGCCCCTTCTGACGTCATCGCGCCATCTCGTAGCAGGTTCGGCGTGACGCGTTCGCCAAAACGAATGTCACTTCCCTGGATTATTATACGTGGACAGGTCGCGTGCACACAAGCCTCTGGCTGAATTGTTGCGACTCGCGAATCGAGACGATACGGCTTCTGGAGCGTTCAGAATCGATTTTCCCTGTAGTCGTAGCTCGACCAATGAAAAATAACTTTTAGGCCGTATTATTCGGAATGCTCGGGTTCACGCGAATGTTAGAAATACTTTGGAAAATTCTCTCAGCATGTGTGTACTGCAGTTTAAAATAGTAACTTTCTTTCTTCGTGTCGGCGCGAGAAATTCCCTAAACTCGGTGGCGACAAAAAACCACCCCCAGAATAGAGAACATCTATGGCAACGAGATTCCTCGTTCCTTTCGTCGCTGAAAGCGAACGGAATTTACAGTTTTGCGCGCATTTGTTCCCCGGCCACGGTGAAGACTGTGCCTCCATCGTGGGACAGAGAGGAGAGGGCAGACAGAGAGAGAAGAGAGGAAAAGAGGACCTTGAATCTACGCAGTCCTGCTAGCGGCAGGAACGTTTCTCGAGTCGATATATCGATCCCCGCCCCCACTCGCTGCTTCCTGCCACGGGAACAGGACTCGCTCTCTCCCCCATCCTCTCCCACGTCTCCTTCTCTTTCTCCCTCTCCCGCAGGATGAGTCACAGCCTCCCCGTAACACACCGGCAGCCACAGTGGCACGAGAGTACGCGCGCGCACGCACGCACAATCGCGCGTTGGTGCACAACGTAGATCGACAAATACTATTTTCTTTCCTTTTTTTTCTAATCTCTTTTCTACTTCATCCTTTCTCGATAACTATTCTCATTATTTGCCATTAAATACTGCTCTGCCATTGTCCTTAAAATCTTGGAAATCATTAATTACATGTACACGTTCGTTACATGCGCAGCATCCTGAAAAATATATCAGCGTACACAAATTGTAATGCTTGATTCGAAAAATAGCCGTGCGCACGGTAGAGGCGAGTAAGCTGCTGTATTCATAGTTATATTTATTGCTTCCAACCCTGTGCTTTCACACCCCCGTAAGCTGACTTTCCTGATGATTCCTGATACACAGTATGCTTATTCATTTTGGAAAATTGATATTCCACAATCGGCGGAAAATTGTTCAACTCGAACTCGATTACTTTGCTCACTGTACAGCTATAGGTGGGTGAAGAATCGTGATCTCGGTACGTAGCACCTTGCTTCCTCCGGTTTCCGTCTCCTATGTGCCGTTTGCCACCCCGTTACGCTGCGCCCGTGTTCCCGTTCCTCTCTGTACTCGCCCACCACCCTCCCCGGCGACTGTCCTGCGCTCGTCACTTTCACCGTTTCCCTTTTGTTTCCGCGCTCGATTTCGCCGCCTGTCGCCGGGACACTTATCGGAAAACCTCGACCGACCGTTTCCGGTCCGCGCTCGCAATCGGAACGCTCCTCCTCGAGGTGTATCCGCAAGGATCGAAGGTCTGCCCTCCCTCGTGTTGCTGCAAGAATTGCTCCGAGTACCGTCATTTGTTTTGCTGCAATTTTTTATTTCATTTCACAACGGGCAACGACGCGGAAGCGTGAAGAAAATTCCTTGGCGCGTCAGACATTTCAGAACAGTCGACGTGGTTCTTGGAGTTGAGAATTTTCATTTAAGGGATGGTTACTAATTTAGCGCCTTCAACTTGAATTTGTAGTTGTTCGTTATTAAAAGAACCATTTAGAGTTTCCTGTACAGTTTTAGCTTCCATGGGTGTTTTACGAATTTCATCGTGAAGAATCGCAGTTATTTTTCTGCGGGAAGAATTGTGGTACACAGTCGATCTAATCCTCGGAGTTTCAGTCAAATCGCTTCTCATTGCGAAATTCCCTGACTGCGGGCAAAATTGAACGCGCTTTCATTAATTCTCCGTAATTTCACATGTCCATAATCGATCTTCTGGATTCCCCGCATACTTTCAGCTACCGTGCGTTAGGAATTCGTTGCTTCGCCGCAAATTATACTTGCATTACGACCGCGGCTACCTGATTCCACGCGAATATCTTGAACGATACCGTGGCCGCACGATCCCACCAGCAACTTCATTTCGTTTATCGCAACGGCGACCAGATTTTTCTCCTGATCACGGGTTAGCGTAGCGAGAACTGAACAAGGGGGTGGAGAGTGTGCGAAGTCGAGAACATTGCCCTGAACCGGACACGCCAGCGATACGTGTGCACGTGCAACCGTTCACGTGCACCTAATGACAAGGTGGGACACCCCAATGCGCAATTACAGCTGAAAAATGCAAAATACTTCGGCCTGCGACGATTGCCATATACATAGATTCGGGGGCTGATGCAGGAAGGGGGAGGCTTCTCTTGCTTCTTCTCTGAAACGACGCTGTCGACAGGTTGCTCGAGCCTTATCTTCGGTTCATCAATACGAATCGCGACTCATCTCTTGCATGATTACAATCTCCACCAATTCTCCGCATCCATCTGGCCCACATTCAGCAATCTTCCAAATAGTTCAATCTCGATGTCGATGTTCAGCAACACTCCGAGGACACTTTAGTATATTTAAAGCGGATATTCAATGCACGTACATTTCAATCGTCGAAGCGAGTCGCAAAAACTTCCAACCCCCCACGATCGAGAGGCCCATTAAACCATATCGCCAGCATTATCGTTTATTCCCACGCGAATTCCGAAACGATAGAATCGAACCATCGACACTGTTCTCATCCGCGGCGAGGACAATCGTAGTCGAGGAACAATGCCAAATGTCATCCCGCGGGCCAAACTGCGGCCACGATTTATCTGGGATTACGAGCATTGCGCGAAGCCCTGTGAACGATATAATCCGGCTAGATTCGCCATATCGATTTTGAGCGGTGCACGGCTCTAATGCGTCAGGCACGCGTCTCTCTCTCCGGCTGCCTTTCAGCGTGCGTGCACGCACACCGTGGACGCGCGCGTATTTCAAACGAGTCGTGTGACTCATGCCGTCGTACGTACACATGCATGTATGTATGGTTACATGCGCTTACGAATACATGCGAGGGTTGGAAACGAGAGTGCGCGGACGCACGTTTGTGCGTGTGCATCGTGCGTACGGATCGTGCGACCTTGCGCACGCATTATATGCGTGCTTACACGCTCCCACGGTGGCGGCGAGGATCCGCCGCGACGCGACCCGACGCCGCGTATTTTCCACGATTTTTCGATTTCGATCAAACCATTAACTGTCCTTTCATTTTTTTTCTTGCTTGTCTTTTGACGCAGGGGAGAGGTCGTGGAGGTCGGTTCACAGAGTAATGTTTTTTTGTGTGATTTAACCGATGTACATAGTGGCTCGCGATGATTTTTTGCAGGGAGCGAATTATTGATTTTGAGATGAAAATGTGAGGATGTCTAATCCGGGCAGATTAGGTAATTCCGGAAGGAGAATTCATCTTTCTCGTTGTAAATCTAAAGCGTGTTTATTGAATGATATTTCGCACCTGTGCTTCTAACGAGGCACACTAGAATTGCTGGTGTTACTGTGGGGGCTTCATGAAATTGTACAGAAACGCCGTAAATGGAACAGTTTACAGTGTAACGCGAACAGATCCGCGATAACGAGGACGATCCTGTAATGTGTCTATCAAAAACGTAACGAACGGAAATTCTGATATGCTAGATGCATGTTCTGCTCGGGGAAGAAATAGATAAACCAGTCAGTCGTACCTACGAGCGGTGAGTCTCCATGCTTTTTAAGAAACGGTATGGTTATTCATTTCTGTTTTTCGAGCACGAGGTTTCATTTTCACGTCAGATAAATATGGCCGATGTTAAAGCGTACACACACTTCCCCGTTGGAAATGGCAATAAATATTCCATGGGACTAAAACAAAATGAGCGCGGTGTAGTGTGCATAATTGGAAAAAATAAAGATCTTCGTTAATTACGTGTTACGACACCCTGCAGTCATTAAATTTATCAGTGGCAATTATCTGGCTCGCATTAAAATAAAAAACGTATCGCAATTCACGAAAAACGAATAACGACAGGCACAGGTAAATAAATCGCGAACCAATTAATTGGTGAAATTTACCGATCACTGTTTCGAACGGACACCCGTGACGGTAAGAGAAAAATTCCTTCGATGACGTGAAAATCAAAGGCTGCACCGAATTTTCCGCTTCCGCCACGATTTCTTTTCTCATCTTTGTTCATATTTGTTGTTCCCCGAATTTTTGCCGGCGTCGCGAGACGCGGGTGCCTAATTTCGCCTCTTGCATTCACCTTTTCGCTCGGTTTTGCGTTTGCGTCGAAGATACTACATCCGGCAGCCAGTCGGATCGATACAAGCGTGCTAGAAAGAGAGAGCGAGAGAGAAACGCAGAGAGGCTACATCTCTCCCTCTCTCTTCCTTTCTCTCTTCCTCTCTGTTTCGCACTCTACCAGGCCGTGGCACCGACCCTGAAGCCAAGGCAAGACCTTGAGTTCGCGCGTCAATCCCGTGAAAGCGAAACTGAAGACACCCTGTCACACGAAATTCTTCGGGAATTCGCTGGATAATAGTGGACAAAAACGCGACTACCCTTTAGAACTGCCACGTGGAGGCCATTGGTTCCTTGACCAATTTGTCGGCCAATGGGGATGCCCCGTTTGTGCCCGTACTTGGCTGGATGTCTCGTAGTTGAAAAATTGTCAGCATAGTACGTAGCGGAGGCCTCTTGCAATGGACATTTTTAATCTATTATCCGGGTAGTTTCTCACTTGGGAGTTTCGTTCAGGTATAAAGTGGGAAACTAGCAATGGTCTCGAGAAAGTGGACAGGTATCCGATTTTAATCTCTGACAGTACAGCGCTACGAGTGGAATTTTTTTGGCAATTGTTCGTATTATCTGGTTCTAGGTCTAGCTGTGCGTTTTGCCAATGAAACATTATTCCATTCGAAAATATTTGAACAAGATTCGGTGTTCCTCAAAATTCATCGATCTAATTCTAGCAAGAGACTAAACTAAACATATAATGTTTCTCTAAATAGTAATTGACGTACCAATTACACGAGTAGAAATAGTTACTCGTACGCTACACTCAGAAACAACAATTACACATTTACCTTCCCATCCTTTCCTCCCCAAGAAAAACGATCCCTTCAAACCAACCAACCCCCCCTTCTCCACACCGTCATAATCATCGCGGTGGCCCGCAAATTTACCTGTTCAAAGAACCAAACTGCCAATACCATGTTACATACCACGTCGTCGATAAACCTCTCGAGACACGGGGCGTTTATTATTTCTTTCTTTCTTTTGGTGGTCGCACGATTTGCACGTGCTGCTCATCGTCGCCGTTCCCTACGTGGCCTCTGTACACTTTTGCCCGATACTCCCCACCGATGTTCCGCCACTTTTCGATTCTTTTTTTGCTCGTGGATGCGCCATGCTGCCGGACTCCGTTGTACGCACGCTGGATGAAGCAGGTAAAAAGGCCCTTACAGCTGTCTGACAGCTGCCGTCCTCTGTCCTATATACATACGTGATGAACACACTCTCGACACACGTGCACACAGGCGTACGCCATGGTACACACGCATACCACGCGGGACCAGTGAATCGCTCGTCGAGTCGAAACGCATTTTCTGTTTGGTGCACGTGCAACGCGTACAATGCGTGACGAACGGGGCAGAGGATCGATCACGGGCATAACGGAATTAGTGGCGCATCATTTCATCCCTTTTCTACGATTCTGCGATCCCCCCTGCTGCGAATCTCGTTACATTTGCCCCGTGCCGGAGTACGTATCCGCTCGTTGGTCGGTCGGTCGGATCCGAGTTCGTTCGAATTGTCGATTCGTAGCTTGGACGTTCTCCGAACGTCTCTGCGGATCCACAGAGAAACTTGCACGCATAAATATTCGATTGTCCGTCGAAACGAGGCTTGGAACTGGTTTTCTGTTCCCGAGACGGCCACCGATTCCGCGGTCGGGCTTGTCCAAAGTCGAAATGTCGAGAAAAGAGGGAGGCTTATAAGAAGTGAGTGAGGTTCTTAGGTATTGAAGTATTTCGGGAATGGAAGAGGGTTGGAATTGCTGGTGGAAGATTTGGTAATTGATACCTGGTTTAATTGGTTGGTTTATTCGGGATTCTCGGGGGTTTC
This sequence comes from Nomada ferruginata, assembly GCA_963583965.1. Classification (NCBI taxonomy): domain Eukaryota; kingdom Metazoa; phylum Arthropoda; class Insecta; order Hymenoptera; family Apidae; genus Nomada; species Nomada ferruginata. The sequence continues at coordinate 2,872,104 of OY757214.1, read as the reverse complement.
GTATTTATACGTGAATAGTGTATTGGCTTCGTAATGATAACAGAACGAGTCTTTTATTGAACTGACAATATCTGTCCTGAGGTATACGATAATACATGAAGAAAATTTCCCTCGTATATCGCAAAGCAAATAGCAATATAATATAAACCCCTGTATGCTAGAGAGGAGCAACAGAAACGGGAAGTCTATTTTTGTGCTTGAATTAAACATGCTTCACTCATTCAAGTCGCATCTGTACTTGGGAGTGTATACATACATGGTTACACCAATACTCAGGCAAAGAAGTGAACCACTATAGATATTTCTTGGCCGTGCAACCCTTTTGTCCCAAACGAAAATTCGCAGCGACACTTTCTCTGAAATTTGCCAGGCAAAAAATCTGAACCTTGGGCAAGAAGGGTCGTGGAAAAGGCGATCCTAAAAGTCGAGTAGAAGGCACGTAAGACTGTCCTGCGGCGTGATCGGAAGGATCCTTTCGCTGAGACAGCTGCTCCTTTGTCACGGGCCAAGTAACATCGACGCGACGAAAAGAAGAAGACGAAGAGGAGGAAAAGTCGAAGGGAGCAGGGCGAACAATGGTGCTGGATCAAGTGAGACAACGGTACGGGAATTATGTCGACAATGCTGCTGATTGCTGGTTCATTATGACGTCATAAAAGCGAATCTAGTTGGTACGGTATGTACCTAGCGCCGACGATGAAGGATAATCGGTGTCGAGGCGACGCAAGCCTTCTACGCTTCGACCAAGTTCACCTTAAACGAGAAGCTTTTGCTTGGAAAGTTTGAAGGGTTTGAGGGGTTGACGATAACGACACGTTAATAGGAGACAGTAGAAATTGGCACGATGGTGCTTGAAACAAATTAAGAATTATATGCGACCTTCTCATATCGGGCAATATTGGAGTGTTCAGAATTAATACGAAAAAATTGCCAGAGGTTAAAGAAAGACAACTTAATTTCAACCCCAAGAATTTTTGATTGAACGCCAATGTTATATAGAATTTGTTAACCGTTCCAAATCTTTGCACTTTTTCATTACTGCTACCATCTGTTGTCCGATAAATTATTTCATACATTTGTCTCGGCCCAAACGCCATGGAGGGTATACTAATATTTTACCATTGGGCCAAAGAATCGCTGACAATAAGACTGGCTTGCCAAGGGAACAAGGGATTAATTTCCACGTTTCCCGATTGCACAGACGACCGGCTGCGCGGTAACGTGCGAGCACACTTACGTGTGATTTATTTGCGCTATGGGACACCATGGCACCGAGCAGCGGCTGGCGCACTCAACTCGAAATTGCTCGCGCGAAAATGGAAGGGCCTTTGAATCGCTACTCTTAATTGACCCAATTGGTTCGGCAGAACGATGATTAGAGACATTGGTGCCGGTGCGTCGAACGTGACCACCGTTTTCCATGGAACCGACTAATTATCATTTACTCTAGCCGGTGAACTCGATCGTTTCCCATAGGGTTCGGCCCTTGCGGTTCGATCATTGCACTTGGAGCGAAAAATATAGACTCGAGTAGACAGGTGGAAGAATAAGAAATTTTGTATGCACTTTAGAAAGTTCCAATTTCTGCGTGTTTTAATTGCAGTATGAAATAATATATTTTATTTTTGGATTTATAAACTACTGTTACTAACTCTTAGGTATTAGATGCTTACTTACAGAGTATGAAAATATTTTATACCTGTCCTGGGAATTTCTGAATAATTCTAGATTTTGCGTTTATATTTCTTCACTGTGTGTCACGTTTTCTTTAAAATATACAATACTGAAATTGATGGGTTCGGTGCGAAATACTTTGAAGAATTCTTATTAATAGTAATATTTCATGCTGAGCCATTGAAATGTGTTTCGAGCGAAATGGGTCCAATTCTCATATAAAGTCCGCCTATACAATAGCGAATTTATTGCATTGTGTCTCCCTGTTAGTCACAATCTCTGAAACGATAGTAGCTACAATATGGAGGTACATGGCAGTGAGTTCATCGGTTGGGGTCACCGATGACTCAGATACAGGAAAATCGTTAGGCAATATACATTTACAGAAAAATAATTGCGACGCATTTGGAAGAGTATCGAGAAGAATTCATTGAGGAAACAAAATTTCAACGACACACGTTTGCACCACGTACCCCGAGACTTACTAAATGGAAAGAGAATCGTGCAAAATATAAAACAATTCTCATAATCACAATTTAGTAAATTTTCCATCATTGCGCTTTAGGAAAAGTTCCATTAAAATCTTGACAAAAATATCCACTGATTCCACGCGATAGAAATATCAAATTCCACGTTACACTGATATATTTCTGCCACAAGAATTCTTCGTGATTAATTATAGCTCACGTAATTATCAATTATCCTCCAAATCGCCTCTTCAGCCCTCTTAAGATCCAGCTTGTAAGATCGTTCATCAAGCAGCCCCCACGTCCCCGTACATTCGACCAGCGAGTCTATCAATCTGACCATAGAATTTGACAGTGAAATCCCATGTAATATCTCGCAGCCCGCCAAAGGGAGCGATGCATCGACCTAGCTCGATCTTAACCCTCCACGATCGTGCAGTGGCGATTTTAATTTCGTCTAAGCCGACGGTTACACCCCTGGCGGCACAATAAGCCGCAGCTAATTCCAATTACGGATGGCCATTAGTTTTGTTCCGAAAGAAAATCGGGTCAAAAGCTCCGCCGCGTTTTCCACCCCCTCGTCGTCTAACAGGCCGCCTCCCGGTCGATTCACCCTTCGAGCGATAATCGATCGTGCCCCGCCGTTGCCTTGATTTATGTTGCACGCTAATTACGCTCATTTACATGAGGATAGATCAAGCTCGCTCCAATTAGATTCACCGCGGCGATTGACGCGGGCACACGATCTGTGATCAGCTGTGATAATCTCCGCGCGTTCAGCATTCGATGCTTGAAACAATTGCGATATATTGGAATTTCAGTGACAGGAATTTTCATATTATTATGATTATTGTTGCAAGTCCTGTGCCCGAAATCTCGAAATCTCCCAAACGTTCCGAATTGTATCTTCGAACCGCTGCACAAGAAATCTTACCTCTTTCGTTGCAGTCTATACATATTTCTCTACGCACCACTATCAAATTACACAAAACCCAGTACACCGACAATTCGACTCGGAAAAAATACGGCAAACAGTAACAGAAGGAGCGCAAAGGAGGGAAAATGAATTCTTCCTCCGAGGGAAAAGAGAGACAGAGGGAGAGAGAAGGAGAAAGAGAGGCAGGCACACAGAGGGTGATCGATTTTTCTCCACAAGACGTCTTTCGACCTCGGACTCTGCGTCCCGATGCAGGCCTAGAAACTAGATCCTCGCAGCTGTCGTGGCGAAACCGGAAGCTGGTCGGCCATCGTGTTTGTACTGTTACTATGGTTACCATGGGAGACGCTTTTCTCCGGGATGCACGGGGTTACAGTCACGCTTTTGGAGACACCACGGGGGTTTTCCCGTGCTTAATGCGCACATTGTGGTGAACTCGAACTCTCGGTTTTAGATTTCTGAAATTTATGAGCCAGCCTCTAACGTCCCATGCGTTACAGTTCCAGCCCTTTTACTTCTTACGGGGGGAACAATTATCGCGATCGATACGTTTGATCGGCGCCCGTAGTAGTTGTAACACTTGCGTTATCCTGCCGGGCTAGAATTATGGGGAATAATAAATTCTGCGGCGGAGTTGGGGTTAACGTTGGCGAGATTCCAGAATGGGGTTGGGATTATTAAAATATTTACACCCAGTTTAACAGCGGGGGTACATCTCGTTGTCCTCGCAACTATTGGGCCTCTGATTTACTTTAACAACTGTGGAGAATAGAGACTGAAGATTCCATGGGGTGGTGTTTGTTGAGGGTTCGCTGAAGTATTCAGACCTCGTTTGGCACTTTGGAGATGGGGATGAAAAATATTTGGTAGCGTGTATTGCATTGATGAAGCTATCCGACGAATGAACACTGTTGCTTATGCGTGCGGTGAAAAGCTGCATATAAACGGAAACGAGAGAGTCCTTCGCTGGACAATTTTTATTTGGATCCCCGTGTATTCCTTAGGGAAACGTACAAGTTTTACGAGGGGTGGTCGAGATAAACGTCTTCGGGTCATCGACCGACTTACGTTTCTGTCCACGGAATTTCGCAACAAGAACCGTGTGCATATATACTACGTTTCATACCATTCCTTCCCTCTATATACTACTGCCATGCTATCATTCATTTTATTGTATCCATACTGCACCTTCGTTAAATTTCATCAACCTGCACACAGTTCACGAATGTTTCTAAAATTCTTCGAAGCAATTGAACAACAGCAAACACTAGCGAACGCAAAAAGGAGCGGATACACAAGGGGTGCAGCAATGGCGTCCAAATAGACGCCATCTTTCCTAGAAATGGCTGGCACATCTGGTCGCAGGGTTCCCTCGTTAATCCTCGTCGCTAGTCCTCGATGATTTATCAGTATCAGCGATCACAGCCGCGATATTAATTTGCGCGATCCAAATCGGCCGTCGTACGGATGGTTCCGTTTTCTGTAGGCCGAGTAATAATCGTAATGGTCGAATGGCCGTATAGGCGGCCGACAACTGTTCACACTCACGGACAGATGTTCTCCGTTTCGTGAGCTTTCTGCCTCTAGGAGGCTGTGCGACCTGAAACGGGGAGCACGTGTTGAGGAAATCCATTTCCTTTTACGGTGGAAAACGACAAGGGAAACGCAGATGCCGTAGGATGTTTATTTCGATGGACAGAATTCTTGGACACGAACGAGAACGAAGCTGCTTTAATTTCACGTTTTGTGACCGAGGGTAATTTATTCGTAGTTCATTGCTTCTTTGAACTTGCACCTTCTGCCGAGTTTTTCCTCTTTTTACGAACTCACTTATGACTGAATATTTCAGTCATTTACGTCAAGTAATTTCAATGCTTTTATTCAAGTATCTTATTCGTAATTGTACGCCCTCGGTGCATACCATTTTAAAGCTACTCAGAAAATTGCTCTCTCCTTTTCGCCACCTTCGACAAAAATCTCTTTTTCTTCCCTACCAATTACATACATTAGTACCCGAGATATTCATAGAAGTCGCAGAATATTCCTACAAATTCTCTTTCACGAGTGTTCATCGCGATGTCCGCGTAAAAATACCGAATCATTTTTCCCGACAAAAAAGCTTCACGAAAACTAAGTGTCTCCGCAGAGCGCGAACAGTCGAATTCTTGAATGATTACGTTCGCACGAACGTGAATGAGCGACTAGCCGGAGGAAGTTGCGCGAGCAGAGTAATTTGGAGATGAAAATAAATAATCCAAATCGGTGTAGACCATAGGCCAACGTTGCGTACAATTTAGCACGGGTGTCAGGAGCACGATCCTCTCCCAGCGCCACAGCAGCTGTCTACAATTATTATATTTCTGACCTGGCACACTCTATCTCTCTCTTTCTCTTTCTCGTTAGCCCCTCCCATCACGATTACCGGAGATATACCTGGCCTTTTGTTGTTCCCGCGTGTGCATTTTGGCCCAGAATCGATGACGCGCATCGTAGTACTCGTCCTCTTTGTCATGTTAAACGGATTAGATGCATCCTGCGTCGCCTTGCTCTCTCGCTTTTCTCCTCTTTTTTTCTTTAATCGCCAAATCGTCGCTGATGGTCTCCCATTCACGTCTTATTCTTCGGGGCAACGTGTTGCGCAACTTGTTACGTAGACATTTGCCGCGACTAGGGGTAGGTCGAGGGCATTCAGAAAATCAGTATCTACCATCAGTATTGTTAATAATCGTCGTCAGTTATTTCATCGCTAATTCTATATCACTATTACAAATTATTACACAAAAGGGAAATTCTATGCGAGCAACTGACTCATCGCCCGCTGAACTTTATGTACATAGGAATAGATTATACGCCGCAAGGTTCTCGGATCGACCACGGTTGATAACGAAAATTTATCCGCGCTTTAATTAAACTCGTAGGGCGGTCGAACGTACCGAACACCTCTTAGTCAACCCTGTATATGTATACCGGAGCACTCCACCCTGTCGCAATGTCTCGGGCACGAATTCCTCCGGATTTACTTATCAATGATCGCGTAAAATCGACGGTCGATCTTTTATTTTGCTCTTCTCGCCAAGTCGCGACGCCGACGTGCATCTGCGAGCTGCGAAACAAAAAGAGGAGAAAAAACGAAACAGAAAATCGGGGGTCAAAGCGGAGAAGAGAAAGCCGGGCGTGAAAGGAGGAGAAATGAGAGGAAAAAAAGAAACGTTTCGGTGGCTGGAGCACATAGACCGTTACGGGCTCGGGCATCCCAGACAATGCCGGATATTTTTATAGCGATTCGCGACGGCAGCTACATCAACACGACCGGTTTTCCACTCTGCGTTTGAACATCTGCCGCCTGTAAACGAGTCGCGCATGCGCGCGTCAATGCACGCAACATTTCTCGTCGTGTGCAGCTTTGGATGGGAGACGCGATCGGGTAACGAGAAATCGGGGAAAAGCCATTGTCGATGGTGGTGGCGAACCGGATGCTGCGACAATTCCAATCTAAATGGCGACCGGACGGATTTCTTGTAGTGGACAGAGTGGAAATTGTTGAATTAAATGAATACCCTTACGGGGGAAAACAGTTAGGTGGGCTGACTGATTGAGGGTAAAACGGATGGGCGGGTTGAAATCTAACTAAAGGTTGAAAAAAATGGGGGAAAAATTTGTGGGATCGGTGTTGTCATCGCAAGGGCTGCTTTTAAGAATAATTCAGACGAACGTGAGAAAGATGACAGCGGCAGAGATTGCGATTGCTTTTTATGCTATTTGATTCTCGGTTTGAAAAACGGAGATGACGAAAGTGAATAGAGATTTCCTATATCTGCACGTGTCACTGTAATTTAATTTTCAAATCTGAATAGGGGAAGCGCAAATGGGGTGGTTTTCGTGTTGCAATTGAAATTCGTTCCTGATAAAACGAAGGACAGTTCTTTCGTTCTACCTTCCAAAAAACGCAATCGTTTGCAGTGATTCTAGAATCTAGGCTATCTAAAGAAAGTAGCGTCAATATTTACCAAAAAACGCCATTATTTCTTCAACTTCGATAAAAATTAATTCGTCTCCAATAACAATAACTCCGCGCGCAATTATCGGTCGTTTTATCAAACGTGGAAAGGATTGAACAATGCGTGCCGTTTGGAAAAAACAAAAGAAAAATTCGCGCCGATAGTCACGGTCAGGGACATTTCACGACGAACGATTCGTTATCATTGTGTCGTTTTCGCGACAGACGCAAACGCGCGCGGTTCGGCTTGTACGAGGTTGAAACGAAACAGCCAATCAATCAATTCTCTGCCGGTACAATTCACCCAATGAGATCTGAGTGAATTGCATTAACCTACAGACATACATTACGCGCGTTTGTGCGCGAGCGCCCGAAGGATTGACGATGATGATTATGATGATGATGACGCCGTAACGTTAGTCAAGCACAGGTTCCACTGTCTCACGTTCATCTTTGCATTTTCCATAGCCAATAGCTGCGTCGTTCGTTCGTGACGAATTTCGCGCGTCGTGGAAACTTTCCTTTCATTTTCCTTCGTTCCGTGCGACGGGAAACGATAGTTCACCTTTTTTCCCCTCGCCTTATCGGTTCGAGGAAAAAGGAAACTTTGGTTCCGTGTGTGCCGGAGTACTTTGGTAGAATCGCTTCGAAAATTGTAATTCCTTTTATTTGCTCTGTCGTTTGCGATAAAGTTTTAGATTCTAGATGTTTGGAAGTTCGAGAGATCGAGAATTATAGAATGTAGACGACACATTTGAGGAGTTTAATTAGTTCGAAGATCGAGGAACTGGAAGATTGCAATAATTTTTCTCTCCATTATTTCTACATTTTCTTAACACGATTTCGCACCGTGTAAATTGTTTCTTTTTTCTACATTTAAAGGATGTAGGGTCGGCCGCGATTATTTCTTCCACTTTCCTGCTAGTGCCGCAGGAGGGTGCAGCGATTATAATTTCAAATCGTTTTCCCTGTCTGTACGCGATTTCCCTCTTTAAAGCGTTAAAATGTGACTCACGAGATCTCGGAACTGATGAATTCAATGCACAATTAAAGGGCCCGAAGCGAAGGGGAACGTCGAGTGTCTAATAACTACACACGTTAGAATGTTTTATTCATACACCTTAACCTTCTATCATTTTTCGCTACTCCCACGAGCAAAGAAGGACAATTAAATCTTCAACGCTAGAATCACCAATGTGTTTCGGTATGTTCAGGTGTAGGCCGGACGGATTATGAAAATGATTGGTGGTTGAACGCAAATCAAATGGGGATATAAAACTGTTGCTCCGTGCGTTAAAAGTCATCATAAATTCCTACAAAAATGCATGCATGCATATGATGTTAATAATTTTGAAGCAAGAAATTCGAAAACCGTGTCGAAGTTCTAGTACCGAAGAAACATATCCATAACAGTGCCATAACATTCCAAATAAAAATTCTCCAAATCGAACTCTTGAAATCCATTCAACGAACGAACGGCGACAAACGGACGAGCGTGTTCGTTAAAATGATGGACTCTTAGAAAATTGCCGGCACTTCCGTCTCCACGTCGAATTACCCAATGACGAATCACGTCAGGCATCGCCCCGATCGAAGAACACACTGTGCATTATGCTCATATGCATACGAGCCATGCGTATACGAGCTTTCGTATCACGTGGATCCTCGATTCCCGTAAGAACGTCTCGTTGAAACGAATCGTCCATCACCCAAACTGACCTCGGTCCACCGTACTCGACACCCTTCAGAAACAGACCTGGAATTCCATGGAGGGGTCTATTTGCGTTTGGTACCCACACGCACATGCACGGTTACATCTAGATTTTTCTGGGTCTGTTATGTAAACTTCGCTTGGCTGTTTCTGTTAAATTATCCTCGTTGAAAATTCTTCAACAGATAAAGTGCATGCGAGTATGGAGTAAATTGGATCGAAGAATGAAAAAAACCAATTACAAAGTTACGGGGGAATTCTGAAGAAATTCTGGAGAAAAGAGAATGATCGTATTCGGAAGGCTGGAATTGATTTATTTAAAAAAATGGTTAATTTAAAATTTCCTATGGAGTAGTATCTGTTTTACTGACTGTACCCGTCGTTCTATATCGGCAGTTCCGTTTCTCAGCTTTGCTCAGCGATAAAAGGGAAAGAAAGCGTAGAATGTCTTATCTGTTGTGCATAAACTTATCTAGTACAGTTCGTGACTATTCATCGCGGGCCATAGGTGATTCTCGATAAATAGGGACACGGGTATGTTCGTGTCAGGTAAGAGGGTCGTGCATAAATATTTGTCGCGATAGAGCGCTTGAAATTTCGATATCCTCCAGTAAAAATGCCGCTATGGGACACGTGTCCGGGCGTGTTAGAGATCGTCGCCAAACTGAACAGAGCATTCGGGATCAATATTTTAGTACAGCCTTTACAGGACAAAAAATGAGAGAGGTGTATATTTACTGAAATGAAATTATCTTTGAAAGGTGCACGCGACGAATTTCTTTTCTAGGCTTTTTTCATGCTAACGCTTTATGGCATATTATCGAACAAATCTATTGCCACTAAAAATTTTAAGAAAAAAAATACACACTTATTGTATTACGTGTATCTGGTTTTATAATGTTCCCTTTAAATATATCTCACAATTATAGTCTGTTTAAATCACTTGTCTATCAGTGAACAGACTCTGAAATTAATTAATCGATACGTATCGTAAACCTTCATTATTCTTCGCCTAAAAACAAATTGCACAGCTATAAAGTATAGCACCATTGAAGATGCGCAGCAGTGCGTCATCCTTTTAGCCATCCTAATATCAATATAAAATATCGGCCAACAAATTATTAAAAGAATCCCTGTTTTTATAAACCAGACAGACCAGAAAACATAAAATTCAGGGTAATTTCTCGAGAATCGTTCAAGAGCGATGGCGGCGCTCGATATTCCTGTCGGTCGTCCCATTGTTCGCCGGATTTAATTAAAATCGCCAGGATTCCCGCGAACGTTGTGCACCGCCTCAAGAATTTCTTCATAACCTCATGCAAATGTCGCCGTGCAACGGATTCCAAACGATGGCTGTTGCGTGTAGTTTGGGCCCCAGTTCGTCGTCGATTTGTCTCGCGTGTCGATCATTTGTACAACGAATACTTTCCCTTCAACAGGACGAATTCTTACGACGCCCCTTCTTCCGGTATAGGCATTCTGGTCGTGCAAAGATCAAATCGGAACTTCCCATAATCGCTGACAATGGCCATAGCTTTTGTTATATTGGAGTAATAAAATAATTTCCAAAGTCTTCGAGTATAGTACTATCGATTATTATATGTTATGTAGACCATGATTCATTTTTCTTTCTTTCGTATCAGGCAATTTTCGGTTGCTGAGTATATTATCTTATTTTGTTATTATCTAATTTTGTTCATTCGAAAGGTATTCTATTTCTCGCTAGACTATTACACACGGGACAATCGTTATTACCTTTCTTGCCTGAAGTTACTTAAGCATAGAAATGTTACCGCTTTGGAGCGGCTCTGACAGAAGAAACATCTTATAATTTTTTGTATCAAAGCAAACAAGTTCCACTTGTCCAAGTATTACGAAATTCCGCGAAAAACGATTATCGAATTTCCAGGCACAGTTGCTTCCATTGAAGTAATTACTTAAATGCTATACTTTGCCGAGACGAGATAAGAAAAAAGGAATGATTAAAAAACGAATGAACTGTATAAAATGGTTCAAAGTTCTCGCTGGTGTGCCAGCAGAGGCCCCCGGTCGATTAAAATTTACAACATGTACATACACGTTTATTTCGATGCTCGTTAAATGTGACATGTGTGCGTGACATATGCACCATACTTCGATCAGATACACATACACATTAACACACTTATAGCCGTTGTGGCGGTATAAAATTGCGTTTCGAGGCCGGTAATTACTTTGTCAGTGAAATTTATCTGCCTTCCCGTCGATGATCTTGCCTTTACTTTCCTGGTGACGCGAAATTGCAGCCTCGTACTCATTAATACATTAATTACCACTTTATGCGGTCGCCGTGTATTAACGTATTAATTAACATAATTACAAGATCTCCTCGTCCCTCCCTGTTGCAGTTATACTTGCGATATAAAGTTTATACCGTGGCAGAGGCGTACAAAAGGAACGTAATTAGAAGTCAGGACCAGAGCTCGTAATACACATCGTTTAGGGTAAAGCAATTAATTGGGACGTATAGTGAATGGGGTAGCGTAGTGGTTGAAGCTTTCCACTTTGAAGCAGAAACGTTGGGTAGTGTTCGAATTTTCAGGTGAAAAGGTTTTGGACCGATCAATATCGAAATTAAGTAAGTAGTTTTGTGGATTGTGCATAGAAATTCAACGATGTTCATCATATTGGAGCACTTAAACCATAGAAAGTTGAAATTTCGCGACCAAATTTGACGAAAATAAAAATTCTTTAGCAATTAAATTCGATGAAGTTCCTATTCTCAGTTACTCAAACTGAATATATCAGAATATTTGAAATATTCCACCTACTGTACTTTCCATTAAAAAAAATATACATAAAAATATTCAGCAAAAAGGAAACCGATACAACAAACCGAACGATCGGTTGCGTAAAGAGAAGCGTAAAGGAAGATCAAGAGAATTAGGTCAGGCTTTAAAACGAGCCTGTCGTTCTTGTTGTTTTGCTCCAGGAAGGTGGTACAGTTTATTTCCGGGGCGTGCTCGAGCGCAAACGAGCTTGTTCGCGCAGGTGAATCCTTATCAGGCAGAGCGGGCCGATAAATTAGAGGATGAAAACGGTTTCACGGGTTGACGAAGGCCACCGGTAGCAAAACCAGATCCTGTCTCTCGAGGATGAAGCGGGACGTATCGAAGGCCTCTCCCTCTGCTCATTGAAGATGAAACGCTACTGCTGCACCCTCGGCGAGATAAGAAAGCGATGACACATTCGTATACACATACTACGTATCTCGTTTCTTCCAGTGGGTAAATCATTTCGCGTTAAACGGAGGGTGAAATACGACCTAATGAATTGTATGAATATTTCCGTTCCTAATTTATTTCGATAATGAAATCGTATACCTTTTTCCATTACACGCGATTCTGGATTCGATTTTTGTACCAATTTTTTGATCACTGATTTTATTGTTAATTTGAATCGGAGTCTTCGGCGTTTGTTTAATTACTCGCACGAAAACCATTCTGCACATTTTCTTTCTGCGACGAGCAAGTAATATTATGTTCCATATTCATGCAATTAATTCTTCCCTTGGAAAATAATGTTTCGCCACAACGTCTCAGTTTATAGACGCATTTTCTTACCCTTTACACGAGTACAATATAATGCAATTCCTTTTCCCGTAAATTGTAACGCGGAACAATTTCTATTTGTATGTCGAATCTATCCCGTGTAGGAATAAAAACAATTTCTGTAAATCATTACTGAACTTCAAGGAAAACTATACAACTGACTGCTCCTCGAACACCATAGCCGCACCATATTCAAACCGGCGTATACGTACGGTACATTTCAACGCATCAGAAACGTCTACCGTACCACTCTACGCACTCTGATCACCCCGTTACCCTTTAACCACTCGAAGAATCGTCCCTTCAACCCCAAACTTGAACGCCGCCGTTGCGCGTCAACGTCATAACTGTCGAACGACAAGTTCGCCGTAAGTCGGGGGCTGATCTTGAACCGTAGCCCTCTGATACGATACTCGGGCGCAGCTATCGCGTAATCATCGTTACTTTTATGAATCTATAGCGCGTAGAACGGAAGTGTGACAGCGTCGACGGCATTCCAACATCTCTGTTCCTCTCCTCATTCCCAACAATCCCTGTCTCGCTCCCACGCGTCCAGCAATTCATCGTGCCCGCGTCTCATTTTCTCTCGTCCCGATAAAACGACGCTGGACAAGGACGAAATGTATACGGGCGAGAGGCGGAGAGAGAAAATCGAGCGCGAGAGTGAAAGAGAGGCGGAGTTGTACGCGTATGTAACGCAACGATATAAATTGATTAGGTTGAAGCGAGGATGGCCGGTAGTTTGGTTCGAGCCAGCTCGGCTACGATCGTGGATAGAAAAATCCTGGGAACGAGACCCTCGCCAACAACGGGCCCGAGAGCGAGCCAATGAAAATAAAAAGGATGTCAGATTGCCGCGGCGTCGGAAGTTACGGATTAAGTTAGGAAGTAGACAGTTAATGTCGCCACGGAGAGAGACGGACGGACGGGCGGGCGGGCGGAGAGAAAAGGAGAGATAGCATGGATCGTTCAGCGTGTGTTGGATGAACACGTTGGATGAACCGCGTGCACGGGCGTCCGTTCATTGGTTCGATTGCTGGCAATGTCGGTGAAAAAAATTGTGTCTCGTTGATTGAGTAGCGAAAGCGATTTTTTTTTCTTCTTGTCCGGCCGTCCGGCGTCGTCGTCGTGGAGCGTTGCTGTTTCGTTCCTTGGGGGTAACTGAGTTTCGTGTACCACGGGGGGTTGATAATGGACGAGTGGCCGACGATTATGGTGATCGTTTGTATTTGATGGTCGATTGAGACGGATATTCGGTGATTTCGCATTTCTTCGTTGGTTAATATCTTTCAGAATTTCCTTGACGCAAATGTTCTTAAAGTCGCAATGAATTATTGTCGTTGTCGAACACGCAGGGAAAGTGTCTTAACAGCGGAGAAGAAAGTTGGAAGACGGGTAACTTCGCATCGCGAACATCGTATTCGACTTCAGTAGTGGGCGTCATTGACCCCTAGAGGGTCGGTGAGACGGCGATGTATTAAGCCTGAGAGATGAAACCTTGACCCTATGGCTTAGGCTGTTTGGGTTGGCAGGTCCGACATCGGTCATTTCCGCGTTCCATTCCATTCTACCGTTTCTATTACCTAAAACTCGTGAACGAACCCCCAACCGCGATTGATTAACGCAAATTCCCCTTCGTCGCCGTATTTCGAAAATCCTCCAATACTCTAGAAGCGTTGTCGAATTATTTAAATTCGTCAGAGTCGTGAAAATTCCAGCGACTCCGTTTGCTTTATAATCTTTTCACTTTTCACCTCGTAATTTTGTAAGCCGATAGGAGCGAGAAAAATGAGAAATAAGGGAAAGTCGAGAGGGTCGATGGGACATTCATGGTCCCGTTGACTCGAATTTCTCTGGTTCGATGGTTTTTTGTACGGTACCACTGCCTCGTCCTGACGTAGAGCTGATTTACACAGCACCCTAAGGGATCCTTTCCAACGATCTCGCATTCTAATGTCGGATCATTGTTCCGCTGAAACAATGTTTTAAAAGCTGCAGCCGCGCACAACTTCTCGCTGCCGACGTCGCTTCAATCCTCTTGATTAGAATCGCTTTTTTTGCTACGCCATTGTCGGCGAACAAGGAGCGTTGCGTATGATGTTCTTTGGTTACTGATCGGGCCCGTAGAAACTGTTGGTAGGTTAACGAGGAACTATTGTTCGGTTTAAATACACTGTCTCCTAGGCGAATCATGGGATTAACTGTTGAGGAGTAGTTTTGCTTATTACGGATTAGATGTTGATTCGGTTAAGGGGTTGATAGCAGAGGTGGTTCGAAATTGTATTGTAATGTAGAACAGCAATTTTAATGTTCGAATTCAGCATTAATATAGTTAGTATAGTACAGGTAGTCTAGTATGTACAGAAATTCTTATTCCAGTAATCTGACTGATCTAAATGGAAGAGCACTGTGAAATTGCCTTATAATTTAACGCATGTGTCGCATGGGACCCACAGGTTTGCCTGCACCTTCGTAGAAAAGAAAGGTGAGGGTGAAAGAAGGAGGGAATAGAGGCGAGGACTGGCGACAGAACGAAACCGTGATAAAGTAGAACCCTCGATTGTGGAGGGGCCCTCTCTCCGAATGGAGGCGACCATTGCAAGGGTGGTGTTACGATTGTTGGCTGGGTCGGGGACACGACAGTCTGCGTCAGAGAAATTCATTCCATTTCCAATATCAAGGTCATAAGACCAAAGCAAATCGACCCTCCGTGCTCCCTTTAAAGATATTCATTTCCAGTAACTTATACAAATCGCAAGACATTCGGCGATCCTGGTTAACAGTAAGAAGTATTGCATTGCCCGTTACTTTTCTTAACTAAACAGTTACGATAAATCGACAGTATGAAAAGAATAAAAATTCTGGAATGGAAAAGATAGAAACGCCTAACACTTTTAACGTGACTAATACGTCTGCATGAAAAAGTCTCAACTGATCACTCGCAGATTGCCGCTTCTCAAACACAAAGTTAACCTTCCAAAACAACCACTTTAGGGACTGTACAATATACATGTACATGTGTATGTATATAGCACGCCAAAGGCTTGTGTGCCCAAAACACAGTCGGGCCCCTTGGAACATCTTGCCCGAACCACCCTAAAATGTATATACACACCTGTCTTCGCACCTCATCGTCTCGAAATCCTCGTATCGTAACGGCAACTCTATCCAGCAGGCAAGAGGGCCGTGGACGAAAGGGATAGCCTCGAATCGAGTCAGAAGGGACGGTAACTGACCTAGGCCTGGCAAAACAGCGCCGCTTAAGTAGAAATGCAACGCGAGGGCGTCGTCCCTTCTTCCCTCTTTGTCCCGCTTTCGTGTGTTTCCGCGCATCCCTGCGTATTAAGATATCAAATGGCCAAATCCGAAGTGCCTCTCCCCTATATAGTTCTCAGTTCTCTCTTACTCCAGATGTCATGTGCTCATGGCTGGTGAGCACGAGCCAGCAGGAGGAAAGACACGGAGTCACGGCTACCCTTTTCTGCCTGTAATGTATCGCTTGCCCTCACAGCCCCTGGAGAAACTCAGGGATACACTCGGGGGTGGGTTTCGGGATCATGAATGAAATCCCTCCTGGAGGGTCGGCTCTGGGGTGTCTGACCCTCCGTACCTATAGCCCGAACGCGTTTGGCCCAGGAGAGAATCACCACCTCGAAATAATAACATGACCACGTGGGCCGTGACCACGTGCCTCGTCGACAGGTCGTGCTGAATAGTTTTGGTGGATGGTTTCACGGGGGTTGTGGAGGACAGGGAGGAGGGTAGACTGGGAAGGTTGCTGAGCGTTGATTAGGTGGATAGACGAGGGTGATATAGGATGAGGGTTGATTTCATGAGGGTGGCAAGATTGTCACTTGTTTTTTAACGATAAGATGGCTGATTGCTCTTGGCCGTGTACAGGTGACTATTGGGATGCATTTGTTTTGATTACCGTTTTGATTTTTAGTAATCGAACGGCACAATACGATGCTACGTGCACCGGATGACGCGGGAGGATATTCTTGTACTTTTAATTTGCAGAATTCAATTTTCCACGACACTTCGTAACACATTATAAATAGAGAATGGGAAGATATTTAATTGCCTTTATTTGATATAAAGGTATTTATTCGTGCGAATGAAATGCTTATTCAAGTTAGACATTTATTCATTCTTGCAGTACAATACTTATTATGACGATTTTAACTCGTAGATGGGTATGTTTGATAGCTTTTATTTAAATGATTCAAATGCACCAACCGATAGGGTTACATAAATCCTAATGAGATTATCAGTGTTACGTAAAATTGTAATGAAAAGGAAATCCCTGGGATGAGCCAGGGGATTTCGTAATAAACACTACTTATCGTGTGCTAATAAATGACCCTTTCCTATCAATCGTGCCTTTCGTGTCCGTCTCTATTACGTAATATAATAATAAAAATGTGACTCAGAGCTATAACAGAATCTGAAATAATATTGCGTGCCATCCACTGAACAATGAAAAACATTTTTCCAAAAATAATAATTCACGTGCACTCGATAAATGCCCAACTAAATCTAGATGACCCTCCAATAAATATAATTCCAATTAAAAAGAAGAAATATATAAAATGGAAACTTCTGCAGCCCTCAACGATCACTCGAATAAAGGAATTACACAGGCCCTGCAGTCCACGGTTGTACGTGATACGCGGTGTTAAAAAATGCGTATTAAGTATTCCCCTGCTGTTTTAAAAGCACGTCACATCCATTAGTTACACCTGCTCGTAGCGTCGCGCGTAGGTTCTGTCGTTTCCATGGGATCCGCCACAGTGAAAATGCCGCCCTGTTTATTCCAAGCCCGAGAAGAAGTAGAAGACGCGTAAATCGCTTCATTACGTCATCTATTTTCGGGATGAAACGCGGGAAACACGGAAGAATGGGGAACTGTGTTCCCGAGCAGAGGGTTGTTTTGATACCAGAATAGAAACGAGTCGGAGGACCGACCACGCACAGTCGTCTTCGACGTCGACTGAATCGAGGGTGAATTCCATGCAAGGTCGGTCCAAAAATCTTGCGAATGTGCCACCATTTTTATTTTTTAATGCGGCACAGAGTAAAGGTTGATGCACAGAGAAACGAAAGCAAAAAAAAAGAAGAAAAAAAGAAAATTAATCATTGTACCTTCAATAATTGGAATAATCTTTTCGAAGCAAACATAATAATTTAAAAAAAAGCAATAATTTTAGTCTCGAAATAATTTCTTCTTATTATTTACTCCTGTATGACAGTAATAAATATACTCTGACACAAACCTACGCATTTCCTTTAAAGAAGAATTTCCTTGCTTCGCGTTGCATTCGCAATTCCATTAATAAATTAAAGTCTACACGCGTGCAATATTTTCCAGAGCACTCTAACGCTGTATATTGGATCCAATAAAATTCAGAATCACTAATATCCGCGTGTGTAACTAGTTTTACCTAACTTAACCCTTAACTCTAGCCATCAAACGGGTGGCGATTTTCTTGTCTACCCTGTTAATCACGTTTCTATGAGGTCGGCACAGTTTTCTCAAGAGTTGCCTACAATGCTCGGCTATCTGGACAGCTTATTTTCCCATGAACAAGGTTGGAAGGTCGAGGAGGGCTTGTTACATATCCGACCGCTTATTAATCCACTCCGTAAACAGACAGTCTTTTCAACTCGAAGCTCCCCTATCCACGAGACACGGAATTTTCGCTGAATTACCCAGCGAATCGTTGAAATCGCAGATTGAAAACGATAACCGCGATTCCGTGTCTACGTCTACGCGATGGACACTGAATCCACGATGGACGCAGTCCCATTTATTATACCAACCATTCCTTCGCGATTTCTATGTTTCCATGATCTACCTCGAAACGTTTCCTAAAACTTCTTACACGTTCGAGCTGTTCTTCGATTGAAATCTAATTTACAATAGGAAAGCATTAAATTTCGTTAGAATAGGGGTCGATTAAAGAGAAGAAAAATTGAGAACACACTTCGAAATTGATTTTTACAGAAAGGGAAACAAATTCCTGGATATTAATTCGTATCTTGCAAAATGTTATTACGGTTTCAATGAAGAGAAGTGCTTGTTAAGATGGTTCTCATGAGTTACTTGAAATTCTTGGTTAACTCCTGAGGATCGTGTGCTAAGTGTATAAAAATTAATTATAACAGAGAAACGGCGTGGACTATATTACAGAAACGAGCTATACATTTCGCCGTGCAATTGAAAGCAAAAAAAAAAACTTCGCAACCCTTGTTCCAAGCCGCGCGTTGCATCGTATATACCCGTTCAAACGGTGGCAACAATTTATATCCCCGCAATTATATATTGATTATCTCGGACCTCGCACGTGTCCCAACTGTTAAACAATAATATAAATAACCGTGTACTGTTTGCAACAACAAAACACAGAATACAGTGCTCCAACGAGTGACCATTAAAAATACAGAAAAGGGGCTGTTTACAAGGAAACCAGCACGCCGGCAAGGGCGAAAGCGAAGCAGAGACTTCGATCAAGTGGAAGGTTCGAGTAAATAAAATGAGCCAGAAAGAAGGGGTGGGGGCGGGGAGGAGTGGACAGAAGTTTGTTGGAAAATGGTGTGCATACATATATCATGCGTGTCACGGGAGCGTAGCCGCAATTTCAGGCTCTTAGTCCGTGAATCGTCGGTTCGTGTACCGACGCGGCGGCACCCTAGTACACGGTGTCACGGGGTTGCATGGAAAGGCAGCTGCAAGCCGGCCAACCGAGACGGACCTAAGGTGGCCGTATACTCGGAAACGTTGTAAAAATAATTATTAAAGCCGTTACCGTTGGCGTGCCGCGCGTTTGCACGATCCACGCATGCAAAATATCGGAGAGCGTCCTCCTTTTTGCGGAAAAACAAACGCGAAGACTCGGTGGGTTTGCAAGTGTTATTTTTTTTTTTCCATGGGATATTACTTGTTTTTTAATTGCACACCGCGTGGCGAACATGGACGGTGTTTGTTGCGAGGCGTTTCGATTTTTCTTAAGGGGATGGTATTCAATGTTGGATAAATGGATTTTGGTTTGCAAAGGGGTTGATCGATATCGATCGATTCAAATTGCGTTGCAATGAATTGCTGCTTCGAACGATCATGTTTCGAGAGTTGGCAAAATTTGGAGGATTAATTGAAGAGAAATGAAAGTTGCGCAGGGTGTTATCTGGTTCTTAGGCAAAATTGGTAACGCGTTTAGGATGCAACTGCGATCCTGCACGATGCAGAGTTGATCAAGGGGTGACTGCTGCTTCGCGACACATTTGCAACGCGTTCACATGAATTGGCACTACGACAGCGCGGCTGCAATTGCTGTGACGCGATGTACTTGCAACTCGTTAAAGTGTTTAAACGCGTTGAAGTCGCGGAAGTCATTTTTTAAAGCGGCCATAACCGATCGAACAATTTGAAAAGCTGAAAACGCGTCAATGCGATGATGCCAAACGTTCTGTATTTTCATAAATTTTATTACTATTATACTGCTGTAACGTAGCGCAGCCTGCAATTGCATTACTGCGAGGTTCGTTGCAACTGTGATTCCTTCAGGCAAATACGATTACAATTGACACGCTCAGAAGTTACTACAATTACAACGTTACAGATGCAAGTGCAGCTGCTATATTCTTATTCTTCGGCACTTTCATTGAATATTCTTTGATGCAAACGCAGGCTGCATTAAATACGTTCTTGAATACAAATTCAATTGTGATCCCAATATGTCATTTGATTTATACTATTATAATTTCACCTTCGATGAAAGATTCTCGGACAATTCATTTCAAAGGGCAATTTACATTGCTTTCAATGAATTAATTTTAAACGAGTAAGAACTTTTTCTCATAATTGCAATCTCACCAACATTTGTTTAACAAAATTCTCCAATACAACCGCGACACAAATCCTTGCAGTCCACTTGCATTCATTATAACCACACCGTCAGTAATAATCAATTATCTCGTCGGAACTTTACTTCTCATCCATCTTCCTTCGAAAATTTCGTTCCATCATAGAAAGGAAAATTACTTTCTCGGCGTCTTTTAATTATCCCATATCAGGTATCGGACTCGTTTTCAGACTACGTGTATACAACCCTTAATTCCTCCCCAGCCACGATGGCGCACGCATGTTGCGCCTTCGAAAGTCATCGATTTCGACCAACGACGCGGAATTAATTCGAAATTATTATTATTTCTTTTCTCCTAGCTGAACGTTTCGAATCGTTCAGAATGGTTGGCCAGCTTAATTCACTGCACGAAAAATAGACTCCCCTATTGCTCGCGTTTCCTATTGGTTTATAATGTTCCGTAATATCATCTATTTGTATCGTGAAACCATTGGATGATCGAATTTAATCGATACGATGCTTCGACGGCTTACGTAAGAAGCTTCCACATAATTTCATTCGTTTTATGGTCAGATGGTAAGAAGCTTCTACGTCGCGAATTTCTATAAATATATTCTTTTCAGGGAATCGTAGAATTTTTATAGATTTTCATATTTCTTCCTACCCTCCTTTGAACATTTAATTTGCCGTTGTAATAATGAAATATCGGTTCCAATCGTAATTGTAATTAATGTAGTTCCTTTTTACAAATGAAATAAGGGCGGAGGTAAGAAGGAGAACGAAACATTGGTAATGCTCCTATAATTTACCTCCAATACCAATTAAATAACAATTCCATAGCAACTGGTCGCGTGTTCGCCTACGTCGCCGCGTTTCTGCGTACGTATTTCGTATTTACCACGATCAATATTTCGTGTTTATTGCGAGCAACGCCAATTTAAACTGCCGCGGCAGTGCCTCGACAGAAAAATTATATCCCCCGAACAATTATCATTCAACGTACGAAATCGACAAATAGTTCGTACCTGGCCGAATTTCATTCGCAGATCGATAATACGATCAGAGAAAAAAAAAATTTCATCCACGCTTCGACCACCACGTCCAAGCGTGCGATGAGATTATTTCTGTTTTCCTTTCGTCCTACCTGAATCGTAATTATAATAATAATAATAATGATAATAATAATCGTAATCGTAATTTACAAGGAGGTAAAGAAAAGGGGAAACCGGTGGCACGAATGACACGGTTTCGCGAGAATATCGCGAGCGGACACGCGAAAGCAGACAGAAAGAGAATGCACACGCGGTTCGCAAGAGGAGAGTGCACATGGTACGCTCGATAACCTGTCCTTCGGACGTACCTACCATTTTTAACCGTCGCACTTCTAATGGGTGCAACGGCTCTTTCGAACGGCGCGCCGACCATCTGTCGCCCGCTGGATACGCTTTGACGAAATTAAAGTCAGCTGACCGAGAAAGCGGACGTTTTTAACTATCACGGGAATTTCGACAGCCTTTTTTCTCCTTCCGCTCACCGACTTCTGCGTTGTTGTTTTTTTATCTTTATCTTTCCATTTGTTCCCCTAATCACGACGGGTTAACGACGGAAAATCGTTAGATGCGTCTGTTAGGAAGAAACGGAATGATTATAAGTGATCGAGAACTGTTTTAAAACTTCAGCGATCAGACGCGGTAGAACGAAATGCTTGGATATTGAACATTTCTTTTGTCGCTGTAAGGAAGATGAGCCCGCTCGTCTTTCGAGTTTACGAAAATAACAATTTCACGCATCGCTCACGGAGGATGGAATGAAATTTTTCCCAATCGCATCCCAGCGAAAGTGATATAAATTCTAGGGAACTTTTACAATGGTTATTGTTCGGGTTTCTCCGCGAACATCGAGGGGACGATATTTCGGAGTAAACAGACGCGTCTTCTCAGACGGAATTCAGTCGTTTTTGCGTGCACCGCGTTTCGAGGACATGCATGCAACGCTGCCATTGAAATGGACGTTTTGGGGAACGCGTCGCGACGCATTCAACACTTTTATCGCGAATACCCTCGAGTGTGCGCGACACTTTCACAGAATCGCGTATACGTCGAAGAGAATGGAAAGTGCAAACAAAGGGACGCGCGGGGGATCTCGATGTCGAATTCTTTCATTAGCCGAAGGACCAGTCACGGAAATCCGGGATTCCGGTTCCGTTGTGTCTCGTTCGCTCAGTCCATAGCCATTTTCATTTCACTTTTGTCCTTTCTTTCTTCTTTCTTTTTTTTTCCTTTTTTGTTTGCTTTCTCATTTCGTTCATACTGTTAGCCTCTTATTCACAGATATACGTGGATTGAGATGTTAACGGCAATAATAATAATAACGAGTAGAAGCTGGATATATTATTTTGAAATTGATTAATTTCTTGTTATGTCTTTGGAGCTAGAATATTTCTTAAGTCCACTGGAGATATTGGCAATCGCCTTTCTGAAATTCTGCTGCTCTATATCTTGCAATTCGCCAGGGCAATCAAATTTCCGTAATTATTTCACGGACAGATATAAGGTGTCGCATTTGGAACTAGTTGAGCAATGAAAATGGCAAAAGAAGGAGAGTGTACCTATAACGTGGATCATTTTGACGCTCTGCGAGAAATCTGAATTTACTGTTTCCTCGCAACGTTCACTGTCAACAGAAGCAGATGTCTCGAGCACTAATCATTTCATCTGAACTGGCCCGTGTTTGGTTATAATACCATCTTCCTGGGCAAATGTTCAGTGTCGACGGAACTTCAGACAAATACAAGGGCCGGCTGCCACCGTGCTGCTTCCTTTCCTTCGTTGTTTAGAGACTCGAAAAGTATATACGTACTCATTTTTCTACGTTTCGACTTAAATAGCCAGGCGATGCCTGAGAATCGTTTTAAATTTCGAGGAATCTTCGTTGTTCGCTGATAAAAAAAATCTAATGATGAGTATGAGAAATAGAAACTCATAAGAATTGACAAAAGTAAACGTATTTCAATGATTTGCACATTTTAAAATAATTAAGGGTATCGTCTGTAAAGATGTTTAAATCCCGAAAATGATACGAAATTTTTGTGATTTGTTCAAAGGAATAAATTTTGGTAGACCGTTGTAGAGCCTGCTAAAATTTTGCCTTGCAACAACTCGACGTACAACACATAACTGGGGTGTTTTAAAAAAGGGAAAAAAGTTAAAATCTCACTATATCGAAGGGCGACGCGTGTTTCTTATCAAGGGCCGTGCATCTGTCGACTCAAGATATAAGGAAACGTATTTGTGAAGTATTTTAATTAGCTTATCATCGAATCGATGACAGATGTCGACGGTGCGCGTGCTCCTAATTGCCGATCTAGAATCCAGATGACGATCGTGGTCCCTTTTATCCCTTTCCATCGATCCTTTCTTTGCCATTGCGTTAATCATAAAATCTTTATAGCCGCGGGCGTTCTTTCTTCGATGGATCTTGAAGAAAATATTTCGTCGCTTCTCTTTTAGCCCCTTTCAATTTTTCATGAACGATTTCACCGTAGAAATGGGTTGAATCCCGTTTACTTTATTTCTTGCAACGGATGTTTACCCGATAAACGCAATGGACGAGCAATTAAAAAATTTCATTTCAAACGATTTCCAAGATCGAAAAGTGACGCAAGTTACGTTGAGAAGGTGAAAGAAGCGCATAATGGCGCGGGTTATTAAAATTATAACTTATCTCTGGTGATGTTACGGTGAAGTGCGTTACGCATTCATCTCGTGAGACTAATATGCTAATTATAATGCTGTCAAACACGTGCTTTCTCGTGCATCCATCTCGTTTAACTTCTAAGGAAAGCATCGAACCGAACTTGAAACGTGGGAAAAGTGCGGACCCGGGAGAATCTTGAGGGATATCTTTGATAAATATCGGTCAATAAAGTTGCTCGTTCTTCGTGATATTCGATTAAAAAAGAAAGGGGTTACATGGAAAAACGAACGACCCTTTTTCCAAGACCTCGTTAAATCGTTACGAAATGAAACGCAAGAATTATCGCTACTAGCAACAGCACGCAATTTTCTCGAAATTACGATCGATGTATCGTAATGGTCAGCTATATTTTAATAATCAAGCAACGAATATAGCAAGCAATCAGAGACAGAAGTTCGTCTCGCAAAAATTATTTTCAAGGAATGCGAAAAAAAAGTCCGCGTATTCGATCGTGCTTCACAAGTGAATACAATATACACGCGTATCCCTCTATTTTATCGCATCAATGTAGTGGCTCAAACTCTTGTTTTAATTGTTGTTGTGTTAACTCATTGTCGGTCGGGAACTCAACTACATTAAATATGTTACCCGCAATTAGCAGCGATCAAGTCTCGAACACCCGCCGCGATCGGTCCATAAACGTCAAGCAACGAACCACCCCTCGAAGCCTACAGCAAACCGTGAACATCGGTGGTAGAAAAAATTGCTCGAAGGAAGCCGATTTACCACGAAATCGCCTCAACCAAGAACCATTACACACGATTCGCGCATCAGTACCGCGACAGAGGTGGGGTTGAAAGGGGTGGGGGTTGAACGCGGGTCGGGGACAGGACAAAGAGAGAATTTCTTTGCTTGGACGATTAATTACGCCCTCATTCCCGCCCCAAGTGCGGCTCTCTTGGTGATGCATCGTCGATATTGACATTTGCCTTGCTTCCCTTACTCTTACCCCCACCGCGCGTGCTATACACTCTTCTCCGGCTTTCACCCTTCTTCCTCGATCCATCTCTGTTCCGCCAGCGGTCATCCGCGGTTTCATCCACGCGTGCACGGCTAACGTGAACGCAAATTCAGCGGTGTGCGTGCACGCATCCACGCATTCCGCGTGTACCTGCGCGTTTGTCCCCCTTTGCCCGCTCCTGTTTACCGAGAAACCGCGATATTTACGCGAGAGAAAGGGGCTGAGGAGGTGCAGCGAGTTGTTGAGGCCGCGGAGATCGGTGAGCGGAAAAAGCGGTGAAAGAGGAGAGAGGGAGAGGAACGGAGAGCGCGGCGTGGAAAGAAAGCGACGAATCGAAGGGAGGTCGTCGAGTGATGAGGACAGAGACAGAGGGAGGTGCGTAGAGATAGTCAGATATAGAAAGAGAGAATGAGAGAGAGAGAGGTGAACGGCGGTGGATCGATGGGAGGAGAGAGAAAGAAACAGGGTGAAAAGTGCATGGCACGGTCGCAGAAGAGGAGGCGACGGAGATAGAAGAAGAGAGGAAAATCGAGGGAGAAAGAGGGTGAGAATGGGGAGAGAGAGAGTAAGAGAGATATAGAATTAAGGGGACACACCCCTATCTTTCGAGCGTACGCTTATCGAATGCACCGACAGCTACGCTTTTCCTCATTCGCTTACCAAGACGGCTCTCTGCCATGCGAGGTATCCAGGTAGGTTGGTAGGTAAGCTAGGTAGGTTGGTGGGAATGCGCGTACAAGGGAATTAGACCATAATCGTCCACGCGTGTGCCGCGCGAAGGGGACATTTTCCGCCTGCCTCGGACCTCGATGTTCACTCGCGCGACGTGGATCTGCTCTTCGAGTGTGCACCTTACGTGCGTCGACCGCCTTGTCGGGCCTGTTCTACTCTTGCGCGCCGCACTGTCTCCCTTCTTCGTTGGAAACTTAACTAGCAACCCCCTCGATTGCCTTCCCTTCTATCTTGGACCCGCGGCGGAACGCTCTCGGCGATTCTGCTCACGATCGAGCTGACTTAGGGTTGGCTGTTGAGACACGTCGTGTGCGATTTGGTGTCGCGCTCGATTATTAATTTGCCGGGTATTCTAGCTGGCGAGTGGATTAATTGGGGATGCTCGTTTTACTCGTTGTTATCGATCCACTTTATTGAGATTTTTTATTAATTTATTGTACTTTTATCTTCGTGCCTAATTGTTCGTTCTTGATGAGGGAGCGGATGCTAGAATTGGAAATGATGGTTTACGAATATCGCTGTAGTTGTTGGTCAATATTAACGCCAATTGCAGTCGAGGATTTGTTATTATTGTATAAGTAGCTAAAAATGTCTGAAACCTAATCGCCTTCGTAAACCGCGCCTACGAAACGGGATTTCCAATCTTCCCGCGTCGCGTCGGTAGAGAAGGTACGTTAGTCCCGGTGGAACTACTGCGAACGCCATCTATGAATGCACTCTCGAAACTGGACCGTTTCCTATCGCATGGTAACACGGATCTCTGCATTGAGCGGCTGATGACAAGTACTGAGCGGCAAACACGAAAATGTACAAAACGCGAGAAAATGGACAACGGAATATAAAATACTTTTGTACTCCGATTTGTACTCTTGTGTCTATTAATAAACCATTGTTAACAAAGGTGTTCGACGAACCGTCAGCAATATTTTACCGATCGTCGAATCGATCTTACGTTATCTATTGCACGACGAAAATCCGGAATCTTGTATCGTAGTTGCAGCAATAATTTAAAAGTCTTGGATTCAGAACTCTGCTACTGAATTACCTTGCAGGCTAAACTATGACATTTTCGTATAAACAATTTTCACCGTCGTTACACCACATCGTAATTACCCGTTCCAATTAAACCGTACAGGCCGGTTCATTTCCATCGAACGCTTATTCGGCCCGCGGCCGGCCACTTTCGCAGTCTTTCGCCCCGAAATAATCCAAACCGTTTTGTCGTCGTGAATCTAATCTAATACCGCTGGCCCTGGAAGGTTATACTTTTATTAGCTCGTCTATTGGGCTTAACGAGGTCAATTGAGGTGATACGGTTGCCTTGATTTTACGATAGTCCATCGCCGTAACGATAACGATCCCAAAGCTGTCAGGGCCCGCGGTCTCGCGATTTAAACACGGCGAAATCGATCCACGGTATACGCGTGCGATCGATAGTGGATAGCAATGGTGCTTTCTTTTCTTTAACAGGAGTATCGAATGTGTGTTTCAGCACCTGTACCATTTGCAAACGGGCGAGGGTTCGTTCAGAGAGAGGGGTAGAGGCCGTGGCAAAGGTGCAACCAGGGTGAGTAGACGTTTTCAAACGTTTCAATTGTTTCGTTAAAAATGTTATTCCAAAATTCGATAAGAAAGCGGGCCGAATGAAATCCGCGAGCACGAACGAGATAATACTTCACTGTTTTGTTATTGCGTTCACAAAAAGCGAAGATTTCAAAAGTACGAGTGCACGCGCCGGCATCGTCGAGATTTAGACGAGAAAACACGACAAGCCGAGCAAATGGATGGGTAGCTTTTTTCCCCCGCGGTTCGTAATCCGGCCTTCTTTCTCTATAGTACGAGATTTCAAAGGGAGGAACCGGCTGGCATGTATTTCGAGCACGATGTCGCAATTACACCGTATTCGCGGTGCATCTCGTTTCCGGTTCTAACGTTAATTTCCTGCTTTTTTTTTACTGTCTTTTTTATTTCCTCTTTTTAATGTATATCACTTTCTTTTTTTCGTCTTCGTCCTCCGTGTTCCATTTCGTCGAGCACTCTACTTTTTTCGAGTGCACTCGGCTCGCCACTTATTTGTCACGTCTCTAATTCTAGAAACGTGGTAATGTGCGAGAAAACGAGCTGCTCGTTGCCACTCACGTTTGGAGTTTTCGAAATTCTGGCCAACCCATTGAGATTTGTCATCGATCATTGAATATTTTCGTCGGTTCATTAACTCTTGAATTTTTCTTATCAATATTTTTCTCTTGGATTACTTACGGGGCAGCCCAACTGATTACATTTCTATTTCAAAGGAAAATATATTCTTTCTTCGCAGCTGAATAAAGTATGCTACAGAAAAGGAGACACTTAAAAATGCGAATAAAAAAGTTATTCAAAAATCCAAGCAGAGTTATGTTCTCGTTTTCTAAATTAAAAGATCTATCGATCCGCTTATTATTCTCAATCGGTAGGAACTCCAATCACCCTTACCGTCCTAATAAAAATGGATCCCCTAAATTTCTCTTTTCTCCTTCAATTCTGCACCGAAGGATGGAGAACGGGAAACGTTTGAAATAAATTCCTTGCCAGTCACCGAGCAGCACTGTGTTTGAGAACTGACATTAAGCAACGTGCTGTAGTAGGGTATTGATCGACATGGGGCACGCGTGTGCGCGCTACACCACCATGTTTAAAACGTGTTTCAGCTGCAAGCGTAATTCTGGTCGTCGTTGCATTTCACTATAACAAGAGGAACCCGCCAGATACGTCTTCGTAACGCTTTTCCACTGTTCCCCGTAGATGTTATCCATGCGCCATTTATCCGGGACCGATCCGCAACGGAACGCAATCGCATTTCTTCGCGCCCTTCGAAAGTTTCACGCAAACCCGCGCCATCCATTTTTCAACGCCTGTTTCCGGCGAAACAATTTGCCGAACTTCCCTTGCCGGAATCGTCGATCCTTCTACGGAAATCGTTCCGAGAAGGGTTTTTAATGGTTCTGCATCTGGGGTAACATTGATAGACGGGCTTCTTGTCCAATATCGGGAAAATCGATGGACGCATTAGGGTTGCTGGAAAATATTTGACACGTGAAAAAAAAATCCGGGGAAATTGGTTACATTTTGTTTCTGTAATATATCGACGAGGCCGAGATTTCGTTCCTTTTGATGACCCATGAATTCGTGGCTCTTTTAGTTATAGTATTCAATCTGAACAAAATTTAATTTAAATTGTACTTCTTATTTGGGATACTGTTTGTTATTTTGTAATCTCATATACATTTGTAGATACTCGTGAATTCATTTTCGTTTGTTTTCCATATTTTCCTGTACTGTTTTTTCCCCTTTTAGATTGCAATAATCGTTGATGTTTAGTGCTTCATTTACGGAAAGTTAATAATAGAACTGATTCCATGAAACTAGTTTACGAGCCGTACTTCGATATCTCATACGTGGCCTCGATGAGCGTTCTGTAAATGTTGTTTCGTTGTACCCTATGAGTCATTAAAAGTTCTTTCGATAAGTTCGTCACGTATCTCGAAACTCTCCGCTGCAATTTCCAAGCATCTTCGCTCACTGTGATAGCGGAATCTCGTTCGATCCTTTCCTTATTGATCAAACGCAAAACTCTGGACGGTTTAATTCAGCTACAACTGCATCGATCCAGCCAACTTTGATTGCTTCTCAATTGTAAATCTGTTTCCGAACTCCCAAGTCTACTCTGGACGGTGGAATTGATATTTCCAACCGTTTGCCAGTTTTTTAATTACTGAACAGTGGTGCAGTGCACTTTCGGACATTGTCTGAGATATTAAAAATATTATTATTATTATACCGATTTAAAAGGTCCAGTATAATAATACATTGATAAATATCAATTATTAAAAGTGCCGAAGGAATGGAAAGAATTTCTGAAATGACTAAAATAATTCGTGTAAAAAGAAAATTGCAATTATATTTTGATAAAGTTGTAAAAATTGTAAAAATGTAGCACATGTAAAAAAGGTTCAAGTAGCACTTTGTAACTGTTATCCTTTACCAAAATTGCATTGGTCTCGGGGCAATAATTGACGCGGTACACAAAGTTCCTTGAAGCGTCCGCGATACGGAGAGGCGTCGCGACGCCGTTGGTCACCACGCGTTTTCCTATTGGAACGTGCACAAGTGCATAGTTTCGCGACTGATTTATATCGCTCCACGTTCGACGAGCTTTTGATATCTTTGTGACGGCGGGCCGGTATCGATCGGCCAAATAGAGCGGTGCACACGTGTACCGGCACCTGTGCCGACGCAACGTCTTCGTGACAGAACGCAATTCCGCTTTTTCGCTGTTTCAAAATTATACAGTCGTCGCACGATCGATGGCCGCCGCTCGAAACCGCCGAGTACGCTCGTTCGACAACTTTTGACCCTAGCATTTCACTGTCACGTCCCTGGAAATCGTTTTTCAACCCCTTGTTATATAATAAACAGAGTTGGATTCGACAATAGAAGAATTGATTCCGTTACTCTATATTTTAAGTGATTTAATCCTTTCTTCAATTTCATATTTACGATTTGATATTTTACTTGGTATATTTAACTCGAGCCTTTATATTCTGTTTTATATATTTCATATTCCCTGTGCACTATCACTGGTACTTTCTCTGACTTCACTTTATACGATACACCTGGTTATCGTGTTCATATTGTGTTATTATTATCATTATTACGAGATGGAGAGATATGTCAAGTACGAATTATCGTCGAATAGTTTGGAACGTAAGTTGCACACGCGACAACATTCATCGCGATTACAGCTTGTTAATTTCGTTTAAACTTTTATAATTGATCGCCGGAAAAATTACAAACAGCAGTGCAATCTATCATACCAAGATTTATCTACAGCAACAATGAGATCGCAAATCGCATCGGAAGGCGATTATTCCAAAAATTCATCCGCGGAACCACATCCTCCCGAATTACATACTTCGCGAAATCGTGCACCGAGCGATTTGACTTTCAACCCCGTAGTCGAGGGTCGATCGTGCCTCGAATTCTCCCGGTTTCCAAACGATTTAATCCAAAATCAATGGCAGTTCGCAATCCATGAATTTCGGCCGGCAAGTACGAAGATCGGGGCACGGATATCCTAGGTGAAATAATTAGCGGTCTTCCACCACCGACCACCACCCTCTGTTCCTCTCTTTTCCCTCTTCAACCCCTTCCCGCGAGACCCATATCCCTATCTCCACTCACCCCTTTCTCCCTGAATACCCTCCTCCATCCACTCCTTTCGTCGACGCTGGCTAAATTGCATTAGGTCGACGAAACGGTGGGGGCTTCGAATGGAGAGGGGTGTGTTGTTGGCAGCACTGGCGGCTGCAGAGGTGTCGGTGCACGCCATCTTGAATTCGCGAACAATGCGTCGGCTCCAAAGGTTCCGACCGGCAGAAAACGAAGACGAACCTGCCCGCGAATATCGATCGGTCCCGCCACGAATAAAATGCTAATTCTTCTCCCTCTTTTGTTCACCCGGTTCGAGGGTGTATTCATCTATTTTTCTTTCTATATATATATATATATATGTATTCCATTTAATGCTACTTTTTCTTTTCCGCTCCGTTCCCATTCCGGGTCTTCGGTGTACCGCTGTAATTGAACAGTACGGAATCGCGATTTTATCCGGGGTTTATTTAGTATGATTTTTTTAGGGGAAGATGTGTTAAGATCGTAATTTCCGTTGCTAATATTTCGGATAAGATGATTGGCAATCTGGTTGAGGATTTTCTGTTTTTCTAGTAAACTGATTTCGAATGATTTCTGGATCCACGACGATTTTATCGTGGATCATTGTCATCACGGCCAACATTCTTTTGCTTTTCTACGCCGTGCAAACAGGAGAAGAGAAGGAACGAAGCGATCAAGGCGGAGGAAGACCCTCAAAAGAGCGGCGAAACTCGAGGGGGTAGAACGCCGCGTAAATTTTTTTCTTTGATAGATGCCTGTGCGAGCGAAAGTACTGTTTATTGGAAAAGAAAATGGAATCGAATAGGTCTCGAGTTGGTTTCGTCGAGTAAACATGCTTTCCCCCTTGAATTCTTTATTTGCATTACGTTATTGTCTTCGGATCTTAAAAGATCCAGAAGCATTTGTAACATTATTGCCCGCAGCTGAAATTAAAAATTGGAAATAAATTGATCGCGCTACGATGTCCTGGAGAATCGATCGTGCAATAAAATGGGAGGGTTAATAATTGAACGTCATGGGGAAGGAAAGAAAGAGAGCGAGAATTTCAAGGATTGATGAATAGAAGCGAACCAGTTGGCAGCATGCCCGCCACGAACTGGATCACTATACGTATAGTATAACGCAGACGAAATCGAGATTTTATCCATAAATGTGCAAGATGGACAGATTTCCCGTTAACATTTTATATAGAGTTTGAAGCATTGAAAATTTTGTACACACAGAAATAACGGATTCCGTAAAACATATTTAATATGTTTTATTAATAATAACGCTTATTTCGATTTCATTGCTACACAATTGAATGAAATATGGTTAAACGAAAAATATTATACAATTTTTACCATATTCCTCGTTATTCAATTATGCACAGCTTCATTTATCAGAGCTGGTAATTTATTCAGTCTGTGACGACAGTTCTAATACGGAATTGTAATTAAAATTCTATCGTGCTTTCGAATTTCCCTCTACTATCTCCACACAGATATATATAATGCAAAGTTGAATTCGCAAAAACGTTTAAATAATTGCGGAGAAAGCATTCTACACCATCCGAAACGCGACGTTATTTACGACCACTTCTTGTGGTGTGGAGGGCCATTAACTACTGGCCACGACTTAATGGAACCGTGGCGAACTCTTGCCTATAATTTTCTTGATTAGGATAATTAAGTTCTTCGGCGAGGGAAATAATCGAGTAAGAACTAACGGTGACATTATTTATGGCTGGTCCACACGAACTTTCCGCCATCCCTCGAATTTGTATGCTCAACCACGATTATTCCTCCCTCTCTTTCCGTCATTCTTTTCTAATATTTTCAACTCAACCATTTACTGGTTGCGAATTTTTTCCCTCGATAGAAACCCTGTCTGTACCATTAACGAGATTTTAATTGGCATTTGACGACCACCCCTTTACGTGTCTTTGATCATCGTCGAAGATTTCATTGCACGATGCGGTTAAGAAATTTTAATTGGGTTTTACAGCGATTTATCGAGAATTCTTTGTCGCATTAATGCAATTTCGTTGAAGTTTAAGAATGACTGCAGCAACCGGATAATTTATTCGACGTTGATTTTATTCGATCCTCCCTATCGATTCGTTTAATCATTATTTGGAAGTATTGCAATTTATTATACAACTCATTATTGGCAAACAATTAATCGACAAGCATGTATATATGTACGTGGAGGAGGTAATTGGGCCACGATTTCCGTTCTGGGTCTCGACTGGGCCTTCCTCTTGTCTTATCTGGGCTCGTGGATAAGATAATACGGCCCTCATATTTTCCACTGGACGTTTCACGATAACGACACCCATTATTCATGCGGTCTGAAAAAATCTTTTACGCGCAACGAAAATCAACAACCATTCTTCAAAAGTGTCCTCGGGTTAATCAATCATCTTTTCCATATTTAACAGAAGTGAATCATTTTACTTGAGAAATTTCAAACGTGGATTTATCTTAAAGGTGTAGCTTTTTTCTCCTCAAACACAGTCCAGATAACCTTGACATCTTTAAGGCATTTCCAGCCGTACCAGAGCATTCCGTCGACAAGACGGCTCGCAAACTCGAACTTGGTACGAAATTGCGGCGGTGTTAAATTTAATAGCGAACGTCTGTAGCGAATCTCGTTCATTACGGTAGTTTCTCGAACGTTTCGCCCGAAGG
The DNA here is from genome assembly GCA_963583965.1 of Nomada ferruginata. Lineage (NCBI taxonomy): Eukaryota > Metazoa > Arthropoda > Insecta > Hymenoptera > Apidae > Nomada > Nomada ferruginata. Next base: position 2,838,534 of record OY757214.1, on the reverse strand, counting down.
AAGATTCCAGGAGAACGATGATCGATGCGACGTTACGATTCCTCCAGTTATCAGTGGTTAAACCGTGCACCAACGACACGAATAAATATTTACCGTGAGATAGGAACGAAATAAAAGTTGCGGCGTTATGTTTAGATTATTACACAAATCTGGTTGGCATCGTGGAAATGTAATTTCTGTAAAAATCTTGTAATTTTGCTCCAGTAATTATTACGTTGATCGTTATTTTACTGCTCACTGTATTTCTTGCGGTTAGAATGGCATGGCCCCTGTTTCAAGTTTAATTACATTTAACGAGCATCTCATAGGCGACGAATATCTCTCTTTCCGCGAATCTTGTGCGACAAGAGGGTTCCTTTTATATTCCATTTCTATTTGAAAGTGAAAGAAACGTCGGCGCAAAAGCTGACTAATTGCCGACGAACTTATCTTAAAATCTCTGATATCGCCTAACACTTTTTTTCCCCAATAAAACAATATAATTGCAATTATAAAATTTGTCCCCAGAATCAACCTGTACAGTTAGACCCTCGAAATATCTCGTAGAAAATGTCGCTTATCGGTCTCGAAACGATAATTGAATCTTCGTCCCACGGGGCTGATGATTAACAACAGTCCATCTTGCCCGGCCATCCATCGACTCGCCGTTCATAATCACGAGCGATTAATCAATCGCTCGGAGCCCCGTGCGACTCGACGATGAAAATTAAACGAAAAGTTGATCGACGCTCGTAAACGCTGCCCTCGATTAGGTTTCTCGAGCGGCCTGCAAACAGCCTCGAAGGATATCGAGTCGTTCCGCGGCTTCGTTTCCACGCGGAACGTGCAGGTACGCACGTGTATGCCGATATAACATCGACGGTGATCGAGAAAACTCGCGATTTCGAGCTGCGTGACCGCGATGAATCATGAGAGCCACCGAGTGGACGCTCCATTTTACCTAGAACGCTGACACACGGAAGAGAAAACCTTTGCACCTGCATAAGATTCTCATTTGTGGACCAGTGTGATGTACACGCGATTGATGATTCAGAAGATTAAATTTTAGTGCAGCGTTACACTTTCACGGGTTTTTTTGTTCCCTTTCATGGGTGCAATTATTATTTCCGCGAAAATCGATGCTTCGAATAGTCTTCTCGTTTAATGTTGTCCTCTCGGTGTTATCCAATTTCTCGGCGTAATTACTTTCGTTCAGAATTTTCGTATTTAATTGAATCGGGGAACGCACCACAGTGGGTAGGCCGAGGCTAAATTCCCTTCGGACTATATCTTCTTAAAATCCAATTCTTCTACTAACACGTGATGCCTGGGGATATTTAAAACGTGACCGTAACTGCGACTCGGGCACTGATTCACGCTTCCGACTTCATACCCCGCGACCATCTATTTCACATCGTAATACCAAGCCTGACGAAACCTGAGAAATAGCCTCGAATACCGTCACGAGCTTGCAAAATAATTATTACAATCACTCCCAGCGTTCCCTGATGAAACAGATAACAATTGTACAACACCCTCTGCGCGACAAATATGCAACAACCTCATAGAACCAACCACCCTATTGGCACTTTCCCAGAAGCAACAAGCAACTACCGTCCGTGGCCAGTGAAAAGGACAGTATTTTCGCGTCATCCCCTCGTACACAGCCCCGTTATCACTATTGCTTCATGCGTTTCGAGTAGCAACCCTCGGCCAGAGCGTGTTAACCGAGGACAACCGGCAATCGAGGGTGTCTCGTAGGCCAACCGCGATTACCTCGAGTGGCAGAAGCGATTTGGCAAAGGCGGAAGCTCGGTCGCAGCGGTGGAATGGGTTTCCTTGAAAGGAACGACGCGGACAGGGAAGCTTCCAGAGAGGTCAGAAGGGTGTTATTCAACGGCGGCAACGCGCTCAGCAACAAGTTGCAGCGACGTTAATAAACGAACCCTCTAGCTGGCGTTTTAGCCATATATATATATCTGTACATATACATACATAGTTGGCTTGCACGATACGGCGAGCTTGTACAATCGGTGGCCTTCCAAAGTGCACGTGTTTCAGGCGTAGGAAGTGTAGGAACGAAACGTGTGCACCGACGGAAACGTATGGGGGTGGAACTGGATGAAGTGTAATTGTCTTTAAGAAAATTGGTTAAGTAATTCGGTTAGTTGTATAGGCTTTCACGTTGGAAGGCTTCGAATATTGTGAACGCTGGTTGATAGGGCGTTGTAATTGAATTGTAACGGGTTATCGAATTATTGTATAATAAGGGTTAAAGAATTGTATTATTAATGAATCGTACTTTTGAGTCCAAAGTAAATGAAATGTTGTCATTGATGGATTGCTTGCCTTTTAACGACTCCATTTGATTAATTAAAATATAGCATCTACAAATAATAATGCAAATCGTACCTGATACGTATCGTAGAGAATGGAAATACAGTAAACACATCGTCCAAAATTAATTGCGTCCCAAAATATCGCATTTAACGTTAGACCAAGAAGCAAAGTATTATTTCTCTACAGTGAAAGAGTTAAGAAATACAATATACCCTCTCTGGTCCTCTTCAACTCCAAATTGAACCTCGATTTCATCTGTTAAAAAAATTCTCACTCCCGAAATGTACTTCGTCGTCGTCGTTGAAGCGACACAACTTGTTATGCATTCACGGCTGGATATCCTCTGGCGGAAAAAAAGCCGCCGGAAAGATTGTTGAAGGAGTCAATAGAGCGTCAGGAAATCGCAAACGCGACTCGACGAGGCATGCCAGGGGAACGGAGGAAAGTTGCACAGCTAATTGAGTGTTATGGCACACGATCGCTGATGCAAGCGAATCGAAAATATCGATATCGCGAAAGGGAGGCCCGGTTGCATTTTATTTCCTCGCACTGCGACGCGGCGAACAATGGCCTGGTTAACTGGTTAACCGACTGCTACGACGTACTCTTCGTCCCTTGGGCCAATCTTTCCGTTTTTGATGCACAAATCTCAAGTGGTTGCGTAACATTGAGCTTTAATTGGAAAATATGTGAGGGTATTTTCGGAAGCGTTCCGAAAATCCCTTTTACAAATTTCGGGAGGAATTTCAACATTTGTGTACAAAATTGTCGGGGTGAAAAAGGAAGCTGGATCTTTTGCTGCTACTGAATATTGCTATGGCTACCTGCTCCCGGTGGTCCACAATGAGGATGATAATAGAGATGAAGAGACTGTAGCTCAGAGAATACGAGAGAGGAGGATTTCGAACGTATCGTCTTAACTGATGGTGGCTGTTCAGTGGGGGGTCGTCAGGCTCGAGGGTTCATGGGGTGTATGATTGTGGATGAGTTGCTACGTCCCGTGTATCGGAAGGAATAACAAGGGGAGGACAGGGTTGGAACGGTAGCGAAAGGTAGCTTGGGGATCAATTCTATTGACACTCGAATTTCTTTTTTAATTAGAAAACTGGGGATCCTCTTTAAAAAAATATATAGAGAATCGTTAAAATATGTAGATGATTCGGGAGAAATTTTTTATGTGATTCTTAACAAGTAGAGAAGAAATAATATTGCTTTCAACCCTACGAGGGGGGAAAATGTATTAAAAATTGACAGTACTAATTGTAGAGATAATAATTGGCATTGAAATCAATCGCTGTGTGTCGAGCTATGCTGCAGAAGAAATACAGTACAGAAAGTTTTTGTACCGTATCTTTGCATGTCCACAATCAGTTTTCTAATTTTAAAACTCTGTGGGGGTTCGCGTACGACACTCCAATGATATTTAATGGCTGGCTATGCTAAGGCCACTAAAACATTCTCTCCCTTTCTCCTGCACTCTGCATTCTTAAAGGCAAATTTCAATAATTCTCCAAAATACGAACTCACGGCAATTTCTTACAAGATTCAATATCCTATATCAAACCTGGTGAAAAAAGGAAACGCAGAGCGAGGAAATTTGTAAGAGCATCGTATCCGTCGCTAGAGCTCTCCACGTTGGTACGATTGGGAAGAGTTCTCGTATGAGGACGAAGTAAAGGGGGTAAAAGGGAGAAGAGGCGGAAAGTGGGCGAGGAACAGAGAGAAGTGCAGAAACGCGCGTAGGGAGAATATCGAATCGCGGGTGGCGAAGGAAAGGGGGAGAAAACGAAGCGAAAACAAAAAGAGATGGAAACGGAGAAATAACTGGGCGGGAGAGAGGGTGGCACAAGTAGTAGGGAGAAATGGAAATACGTGGAGGAGAGGAGAAGAACGCGAGTAGATCGAAACGAGAAGAAAAGCACGCGTCGAATGAATCAGAGAAAGGGACAGATATATAGAAGCGGCGCTGCGATGAACAGTGTGAAAGAGGAGAATAATAAAGGAGGGAGTGAAGCGGAAAGGAGGGATCGCGAAAGCGGAGCGACACGAAAAGGCACGAACCCTTCCGAGCGACATGTGACGAGAGAGTTAACAGCGAAGAAACAGCGGAGGCGCGCACTTGACATGCTGCTGAGCCGACTCCGAACATTGACAGCCTGGGCCAATGAACGTCTGCAGAGATCTTCAAAGACCTCCTGGCTTGTTAAACTAAACTACCATGCATCTCTCCACCCCCCCCCCCCCCCAAAAAAAAGCATGCATCACGTATGAGTATCTGAAAATAAAATCAAGCGAGAGACGCATCGAGAAATGTAAAAATAAAATAAACGCTGAAGAAGGGCGAACATGATATGACGACGATGTACCATAATCCATGGAAGAAGCATCGATCGATAATCGTAATACAACAAATTGTAATTATGAAATCCGACAAGATCACGGATCGCCTACACGATCTCTCACCACCTGCCTCTTCCTTCCACCCCGTAGTTGCTCCGAGGTGTGGCGTCGACAAAGCCACGACCGTGATATCTCGACCATCGTGCACGCGCTTTTAATAGCCCGCGACAAGCTGTTACCAGTGTTATGACACCGCGGTACCAGTGTCGGGTTCACGAAGCCGGTGTCGCCGGCCGTGCCGTCGGAATTCGTGATAGCGCGCCACGATAAGAGCAACGGAGATAAACGTTCACCGTAAACAGAGACAGAGTTTGTATCATCTCCTAGAAGGAGACGGAACGAAGTGAACTCTTTAACCAGAAAGGGAGCCTCGAAGCTGTGGGGAAACAGAGCGAGAGAGAGATAAAGAGGGACAGAATATCAGTGTGCACGAGTGTACAGTCTCGAGCACATTGCCGTGCACACAAAACTCACACAGAGGGAACAACGTACTCTGTGAGAGGGAGGGAAAGTGGGAGGAAGTTGGTGGTGGTGGAGAAGAAGACAGCGAACAAGCGTCAAGAGGGGATGGCAGCACGAAGGGTGGAGGGAGGAGTGCACGAGAGAGGGAGAACAAGCGAGGAGGGCTGCAGAGGGCGGAGAAGCGTCCCACGGGAGTTTTTCGGCGGATCGCTGCGCGTCTAGTGTGATCTCTCGCGAGTAGTGGACTCGATCGATCTTATTGGCGGTAGCGAGCGAGCGAGCGACGAGCAGTCAGTGCACGGTGAGAGCTCCGCTTGGAGGATCGCACGAGAGCTCTCTCTATTTCTTCGTTTCTCTGTGTGTATGCCTGTGATTTATTCCACGTTGGTGTTGTTTCGCGATTGATGTTCGACGAGAAACCGGATTACTGGATACAATTGTTAACAGGGACTCGTTTGGTGTTGTCGTCGAGACGCGTTTCAGTGATCCACAGAGTCCTATCAGCCTCGCTCAGCATCGAGACATGTTCACTGATTTTTCTTGTTAGTCTCGCAGTTAGTCTCGCGGGAAGAGAACGATTCTTGTGCGAGTGTGTGTGCGCGAGTGATCGAGCGTGATCGTGCAGTCTACAGTTTCTCTCGAGGGCGAAATTGAGGGAAGTGAAGTAGTAGAAGAGAACCGTGGTTTACGTTCGTGGAGCAGTCTACAGGAACAGTGAGTTTCCCGCTCTTTGGCCGCACAATATTTCACAGTGGACAGGCGAACGTTCCCTGCGAGCCGGTACTCGAGATCGTATGTACGTACAGCGTGTTTCGTATCGTTTCAATTGCAGTCCTTGGACCCTCAAGGCAACCTAGAGAGATGGTAGACGCGCGATAAACCTTTGCACGGCTACGTGCACACCGCCACGATTTCCTTGTCGAAAACTTATACTCCGCTGTCCGATTTATTCGTGCCGAGTAAAACGATAACTAGATTCGATTACTACTCCTTTTTAATTTTCCTGTTTTTCTTTTTGTCGTTCGAGGACCAACGAAACCGGAACTCCAATTGGAAATATGTGCACGCTTCCCTTTCCACCCCTTACTGACAGTTGACTTTCGGAGCACAGTTTCGGCGTACCGCAAGTTTAAACAAGTTTCCGTCGAACGGCCTTCGAATTCAATCGTATCTCCGGGACGCGCTATCGCACGCCCGCTGAAAGAACAGTGGTACAAACTGAAACGATTGGGCAGACATCGCGTTGGCGTTCAGATATAGCCACGACGAAATGATTATGAGAGCCGTCGCATCCTTGGCGGATATCTGTCCAACCCTTTTTTTTCCCGATCCAAGGACCAACGCGAAGCGCGAAACGATCGGTTCACGCTTGTGCGTGTTACGCAACACGTTCAGTTCTATCGTTCTAATGGTATTCAGGTCAAGCGTCGTGTGTCCTATGCGCTAGCTCGTCTCTCTGCGAACCATCGATTCTTCTTCCTTCGTGGCTCGCGGCGACCGCGAGAAGAACGGATGGAAAAGGGCAAGCAGCGCGATTGGAAACGAATCCTATTAAATGGAAAACGAAACACCGTGGTCGAGAGTTGGTCGTAAACAACGATGCAATAACGATAGTTATCGTTACCCCGCTGCAAGGATTACTTTATGCTCCTCGTAATAAATTCAAGAGAGCATAACAGAAGGCTAGATACGATCAGCTCCTCCCACTCTGTTTCGATGAGCAAATGCCTTGGAGCGAGAAACGCGCGATCCATCGTGAAATAGGCGGGAATCGATGGCAGGGCCGCATTGTCCGCATTGTCAACGGTTCCAAATAAATGAATTTTTTGTAGATTTGTTATTTGAATATTGCGTCACGTTTACCCCCGTCGCGAATAAATAATAATTTGTCCGATGCACGTCATGGGATTTCGGAGCACGTTTCGAAAGGGTGACATTTGCACGATTGACAGTGGATTCATTTTCATCTCGCGAGGTTCGCTCGAGCACCTGGCTGTTTCGTTTGGCTTAGATCGTCGAAGAGTGGAATGGCCGCGGTTCGAAGCGGTCATTGGCCACGCGTTTCACCACGTGGGTTGACAGATTTTCATTCAGTCGCCTTTTTTCGAGAAATAACCGGTTCGAATGAATGAAACCGCGCATTCCGTGATTGTAGCTTGAAATCGTGGACAATTTTTGTTTTCCAAGACACGCGAAGCGACGTTGGCTTTCGGGGATCGCGTTTCCCGTCACGCCGTCTTTGATCGTTTTGGAGCGTCAGGGTAGGAGGGTGACTGTTCTTATCGAGACTGACGGTGTCCTCGAGGGTAAAGAAAGTCACGGGGACGAGTATCTCTGTGAATGGAAGTGACTTATCAGATTGTCGGTGTGATTGATTGTAGGGGCTTATAAGAGACATTCATCGTGACTGATAAGAGAGTAAGATGAGTGCGACTCGTTAGGATTCTGATAAATCCATTGCAGAGTTTTCAAAAATTTAATTTCACACCTTTCGAACAGTCCACGGTGAAAATTTTACAATTCTGCGAAACTCTCGGACTGGCTAATTGAATTCAATAAAATATAATCTCGAGATATAATAATTCTCTCCAATTTCACTTTCTCGTTCGCTAAACTGTGCTGCGCTGCGCAATATTGTACCGGGTGGCTCGTTAAAGAAGGACGCGATAAAATGAAACGAAGAGGGACATAAAAATCTCTGAAAGGGGTTCGAAAATCGAAATCGACGGTGCGTGGCGCAACGAGAACAGAGCGTGACCGATCGAAAGTAGAATTTCGCGGTGCCAATAAACGGCCACGTGTTCGAACACGTGGTACGCTATACGCGTTGTAGCCCCCCTGGTTGAAATCGCGACCCTAACGATGACTGGGTATAAGTAGACGGTGCAGTCCAGGTGGTCTCTACCCTCGGGGCCATTTTCGGAGAGGCTAAACGAGCCGCGGAAGACCGAGACCGAGTTCCCTTCCCTAATCGATGATTGACGTTTAAATAGACCCGTCATAATCATCATTTTTACCGATAAAAGACTTCTTGCGTTCTTTTCTTCTTTCCCGTCTTTTCCTTCGTTCTTTCCAAACTTCTTTCGCCTCTTTCGAAATGATCCACCGAGCGTATTCAATTTGCCATGTATAAACAGCGTATAAAAGAAGGGCCAACGATTGTTGCGTTCCTGGTTGATGTGTATACCTGCGCGGCCAAACTTCCGGCGCAATTGGTAATAAAAGAGGCAGAATCAGTTGGAGTAATAATATAAAGCTACGGTACGCTCGTATAACTCGAACATAAATTTCTCCGGCTGGCCTGGATAGATACGCGAACAACGCTACTTGTGCTTGAACTCGATGCATGTATCCTTTCTTTATCTTTCTTCATTTTTCCTCGTTTTTCTTCACGATAGACATACGAGTTCGTCTTTGGGTACAGCAGTACAGATACTGCGAGCAACGTTTCTTTACGCATTATGCGTGAGCATAATTGGCGTATTTGAAGGTATTTCTAATATGTTGCATCGCTTTGCATACATGGTAATGGTATCTTCAGCATGTATATCGCGGCACATATTTTTGTGTCGCCGGCGTTTAATGTGCAGCGCTTAAAAGCCTATTTCTATGTCTTCGACATTTCACGAGCAGACAGCAAGGGCCATATTTTCATGTGTTAATTGCTGTTTATCGATACGTACATGAATAAACGTAGTTTCGTATCAGGTTGCATAAGAACATTAAACGAATCGGTCGAAGTAGAATGTATATACAAGTTTTACTTTCTGAGTCATGGTCGACCTGAGTACACCGTGCTCGATCTGATCTGGCCTGGTATTACTGGTTCACTTTTACTCGTCGGACTAAAGAAAATAGACTGTGCAGCTGGGGAAGTAAGCGTTCTGCGACTGCTCGTGTAGCTTTTTTATCGTTTTGCATACGTTACTTATGCTCCATGTAGATTTTCTGTCGTGTTTCCCCATGGACAACGATTTGATACATTGAAATCAGCTGCGAGCGTCTAAGACGCATTATCTAAATTTCATATATTAAAATTCCTTACGGGCCTTAAGGTTTCTTCCAGCCACTTTATGGAAACGAAAGGATTTTTCAATTAGAACGAGAAACGTTTCGGTGCATTCCGCCGTACAATAATCGAACGCACACAGCTCCTTGGAAACTTTACAAACCGACTGTACTTACGAAAGCAGATTGGAGCAATGCACAGTTTACGTTGCAAAAACTCAACTCCGCTTTCGAGATGTCGGATTAATTTAATACTCGATCTGCGCTCTCGGTACGCCGAAACCGTCGCCGCAGGATACTTCCAAGGAAAAATGGGTCGAATAACAAGAGATGACAAAACCGGGCGCATTAAAATTCTTTCGAATCGGGCGGTACAATGAATCAAGTAGAGAAAAACGATCGGAGGCAAGAAGAGCTGCGCGAAGTCCGGATCTACGAAATTCATGGACGCTTGGATCATTGAATCTCGCCCCCTCCGCCCCTCCTTTAATGAATTTCCGTGCTCAGTTTCAGTCGTTAAGGGCAGGATGCGCTTTTACTTATACCCGTCATTAAAAAGCCTCGCTACGTAGCGCAGATAAAGGGAGAACGTCGTTCGCCTCTTTTTCTTCGCTCTTCTCCTTCTTTCTCTTTCACTCGTTCTTTTCCCCATCTTTTTTTTTCATTACCAGCTGCGGCCTGTTCCGTGGCTCAGGGCAGATTTATTTCCGACGAGATAGCCGGAAAAATGAGCTCACGAACAGAGAGATGCAAATGCGCTTCTGATACACCGGAGTGCCGTTAGAAAAATGAATTCTGGCTGGGGCTCTTTTCTCCGGGAACGAGTCGACGCGACTCTTTGAAGTGGCTCGTCAATCTCCCTTTTCCACGTTCGATCAAGACTGATGGAAAATTGTTCGTTGAACGCGCAGAGTCCTCGTCGGGATATTTTCATTCTGGATACTGGAAATACTAGATCGTCGCGCGAGACACGCACAGAATGATAATAATTATTTGGTAATGTCGACGCGCATTTAAGAAGGAAATCAGACGGAGAAGCAGTCGGAGCTGGTTATTACGCAAATTCAATAAAAATAGTACTATTAGCGTTGTTTACAGCTTATGTATTAGTCATACATTTTATCTCACAACTGTTACGAAAATAGATTATTCCACGTGAATGCGTACTACGTGGTCGCGTAGTTTCCTAGCAATTATCATGATTTTAAAATATGTATATTTCTATTCAAGCAAGAGCGCTTATTATACGTTATTTGTGAACATTGCCGGAAAACTAATACTTGCTCGAAAAATTCCAGTATTCCGCGATAATTTAAATAACAGAAATTTCCGGCTAAAAGATTTCTGTATCATTACCATCCGACCAGTTTGAAATATTAAACACCGTATCTCCCTGATAAATGTCTACCGACAAAATCGCATTCTATTACTCCACGCGTGTAAATAAAAATTCCATCAACGTGACACCGCACCGGGACAAAAGGGAATCCCAAAACTTTTCGCATTTTCACAAAATCAGATTTCACCGCGGCAGAAGGCTGCGTCGAAATTTCCGCCCACGAGCAACGATAAAACACGCGAGACTCGCCTTCGCGTGGCCAGGTATTACAATTAGGAACTTTTAATTGGACGGAGGATTTACGCGATTAAAATCGAAACAAATTACACGGGCAGAAGATGGCCGTTCGATGGTTTCGCGTCGCGTTCAACGGCACACCGGTGAAATAATAAAATAGCGGCTCCTCGTGGATGGTGGGCCTGGTTTACGAGCGTTACCACGGTCGACGTTGTTAACGGCATCGCGAAACTCATCTTCGACGACGATCGACGAGCACTTAAAAGCTCTCGGGGAGCTTTCACGTGCACGCAACGATTGTACGCGTGTGCGTGTAAAATACGATACCATTTGTACCTGCCGGCCATTGTGCCCGTTCGTTCTCCTTTTACAGCGTGTGTCGCGAATTGTAAATCAGGGTGCAGGTCGGCGATTTGATAAAAATGCGAACGGCCGGCGAGAGGCACGGCAAAAAACCCGATGTGACAGAAGATGCTTCGTATTTTAATAGGCTAAGTGTTTGTATTGCGAAGGATAAAGGGGGACACGAGAGTGTGTGAGTGGTTGGTTCGCGAAATCATACGGAATAATTAGGCGACTGGCCTCGAGTTGTATTGTTACGTGACTCATTCTTTCTGCAAATTAACGAGCACTCCGCTTGGGAATGGAGAACGCTCGTCCTCGATTGTATTGGATAATGATTCGAAATTTGACAGAAAAATTTCGGACGCGGTATTCGGGCTTTATTGAAATTGCTTTTCGCGCGGTTATTTTTATCGACTAATGATCGGTATTATAAGGCACTTCAAATTGTAATGCCTTTTTAATTCGGAAAGATTGAACGTTTCAGAATGCAACATTATCAGCACAGTTTCTTTTTAATTGAAATTGATTAAATTATTACCGAAACGTTATTAAAATAATATGTGCGAGTCGTGTAATTTCCAGCTTAATGAAGTTGTCGAATTACCTAGTCTCCAGCCTGCTGATAACTACGATTCTGGATGCAAAAGAAAGAAAAAAAACACCTCCGCTGATTGCACGGATCAAAGTGTGTCAGACGATATTCCATAAAGTGGCGGTAACGCGATACAGCTGCGTTTCCCGCGATACCAGTGTCGCTTTTCGAACAAACGACAGGTCTGCACGCCGATAAAACGCGCTTCTCATTGCTCGCGTCCGTAGCTGACCACGATACCTGTGCAAAGATAAACCTGTGCGAAGATTTATGAAACCTCCAGGGGTGTAACCTTGAAGAGTGGAAGAGGAGTCTGTAGACCAGTGACGACTCGTTCGACGCTAGACTCTCTTTCGAACATTTCATTTTTCTGTACCTCGTTGATTTCTTGAAACATTGAGCATCGTCGATGAGAGTAAAACAGTCTTCACAATTCTACTCCTCCCTCGAGTCATCACTAACACACGTAACTAGTATGTATGTAGTTTTGACATGGTAATGAACAGCTTCTGCTTCTCGCTGTTCAAAGCAGAAGCGTAGTTTCCGAATGGTCATCCTGTCGCTCTTGAATGAAGCTCGAGCTCCTAATCTCCCCCTGGATCGTCTCAAATTTCGGTTCCGATACTCGAAACACGTGTAATTTAACGCATCGCTGATCTTACAGCCTGTCTCTATCGCGCCAGCTACTGTGCAGCGAAAATAAACGGTTCTTCAATGAACATCGTATTCATTGCCAGAATTGTTTGAACGCTGTGTGTTCAATATTGTATATTCTCCAAACCTGTCGCACGCAAACAAAACGTTCTCCAACCATTCATGAGAAAACTATTCAAATATAGTTTTCTCTTCGCACCAGCATTCTGATGTTTCATAACAGGATCATCCCGCGTCACAATTGCTATATACGTTGCCGTCTGCAAGTCATGTTTCCGTTACCAATACGTCCCTCCGTACCACGTTCTCGCGGCACGCATCTCTGCTGGGATCCTCCGTCTGTTTAATAAAAAAAAGAAGAGAGAGAGAAAGAACCCATTAATCTCGAGGTAGGAGGAAACGAGACGGGTTATCTCAGCGGGTGTGACGAGACATTCAGCGTGGAGCAAACGCACTCTAGCCTTTGGCTTAGCGTGGGCCCGAGACCTTGTCTATTTATAAAGTAACCGCGTATATGCATGCACGTGACAACGTAACGTGTCGCGATTCCAGCGATGCCGGGCAGGTAGCGCGGAAAATTGAGGAGCCTGGTAAATCGACGCTCGTATCGATACACCGCTGGTAATATCAAACCGTTCCGCAAGGTTGTCGATGCTTGGTTCTCTGGTCAGCTCGTGGTTTACGGTTTAGGTTTGATATTTTTTTTTTATCGCTAGTGGAAAACGGATGCACATCTACGCCTTTGGCTTGACGAACCATGTATTATGGAAGAAGTGTTGTTTTAAGGTCAGACAAAATTTATAATCACGATGCATTTTTCGGGAATGCAATTAATGGGTTTGAATGCACTTGGGAACTTGGCGATAACGAAGAATTATTATGGGTATTAAGTGCTATACGTAGGTTGCTGTTTATTCTGGGAATACTAGGTACTAATGAATGACGATATTTATGGAGCGAAATAATTTCGAACCTCTAGCCACGAGTGTAATGGAAAGATTGTTCCTGCTGGGGTTCTATTAATGAAATCTGTTTCTTTTCGTTTGAGATTGCATTCATAGTTGTTCGAGCTCCAATTTAAATTTCCGTGTCTTTGGTAATAATTGATTGCAGAAAGGCGTTTTATTGTTCAATAACGTTCTTAACAAGATCAGATCTGAGCAGGTAATCCAAATGTAAGAAATCAGTATCCACGATTACTCAGGCTTATTACGTTATCTCCATTTCCCATTGTTTCGCGAAATAGAATCTTCTGCCGAAAGCCACGGTGCCACGATCCTCGCGATACGCGTGAATTATTTGCAGAAGATCATCCAACTGCCGTTTCACGTTGACGAGCAATGATGATCAGGATTATAAAGTGCTGCTTGTTTATTCGTGGCGGCCGCAGGTTGCCGCAACCGCGTCGCGGCCAGTACCCGTCATAAATGTAAATTGAATTCCGTCGCATAAATTTGCTGTGCACACCGTCCCCAATAAATTCATTGTCCGATACAATCACTAATATTCTGTAACGGTCGTCGATAGAATTACGAAACTCTTTTCCTGGCTGTGTACAACTGCCTCTTGATTCTATATTCCTCGAAACAAGTCATTAGCATAATTGTAACAAATAATACGCTTGCTCGTGCATAAGTGTATAGCGGAAGAACGCTTGATTTCATAATCCGTCCGAAACTAGTTTAACACTCCAGGTTATATCTGCACTATTTACTTGAACATTTTTCATGCGATAAAAGAGGAATTATTTGCATAATTGCACGAAACACATTGTATATCGTAAATTTCGATTCTGCAAATAATTGCACCTGCTCGAACACCCAATGAATTTCCTCTGCTTAAATTATACAGCAACAGATTAATTCATCCACCGTAACTATACAACCACCCTTAGCCAATCATTCAATTGATCTACCAAAGGACTATTTACCAAAGTGTATCTTAACACGATATTCTTTCTACCCAGACACTAACGATCGAAGCTACAGCAAGTCTCGTGTATCGTTTGAGCAGGAATAATTATCGTACCACGAGCCACCGAAAGTCAACAGGACTGATAAAACGTCGCTACTGGGACGTCGTAATAATTGATCAAGTTCGCGATTACAGCGAAAGGATAGGGTCTGGCTATAGCTGTCGGCCAGTAACGCTTGTTGAACTATGGAAACCGTTTCAGTCAGCTCGGCCTACTTCGGCCACCTTGGTATTTTTAGCATTAGGGTCACACCGGCGTACGGTCGACTACCGTGCCGCACACCATCCTGCCTTCCTTCCTTCCTCCGTTTCAAAAGCCACGGCTCGTCTCTTTATCACGGCTCGCGACGTGTTGCTCGTTGCGTGGGTGATCGAACGTGAAGGTGGAGAAAACGGTTCAGAGAGGACCGTACTAGAAACCGCGTGTCGTTCAACCCCCATCCTCGGCCTCTACTCGAGAATAAAAGTTACTGGATAATGGGCGGCGGGGCAACGCGCTCGTTTCTGTCGCGTAAATTCAACCCTCGGGAATTCTTCTGCCGTTTTATCGCCGGTCCGGACGTGGACCAGCTTTTTCGACGCACAATTTACGCCGATCGTGATAGTTTCTTGCGCTGCGCCGTTGAGTATGATCGCGCGAACGGGACAGAGCGTTATTCAGATTGAATCGCGAAATTAAAGTCGTTGGAGCTGTGTATCTTTCTTCGATACGGAGGGAGGACTGTTGAGTACGGTTTGTTGCAGATGTGATTCAATTTCGGCGATTATATTGGTATCAGGTACTCGTTGCATGTTTCGTTAATACTTCGATTGTGAGCCATTTAATTTACCCGTTAAAACCTGAATTGTGTTGTCGGTATTTATCTCTAATCGCCATTCCGATTGTGGATTCCTTAAGGGGATGAAATGGGGCGCGTCAGGATTGCAAATATTTTTCGCGAACGTTTCATAATAAATCGGTATCATGTCATGTAAGTAAGCGTTACCGTAAAGTACCGTCGGGCAATGTAAATTGCGAATATTCCCTTGGTTTTAAATAGACCGCAGCGAAACAAATTATTATCCAATGGTCACTAATTTATTAAGCAACGTTTCTATTATCCTATTTCTTGACGAAACCGTGTTTTAATGGCAGATCATCTTTCGCATTTCAGAGTTATAGAAAAATTGCCCGGCAAGTCAGCACACCTGACAGCGCGCCAGCAGGCTTAGGCAGTCCACAGGCTGGAATAGGCGGGCTGCAACAACATCAGCAACAATCGCAACAGCAAGCACAACAAACGCTTCATCAGCCGGATCCCATGCAGCAGTCCAAGGACAATCTGAATCCCGCGGCGAACCAGCAAACCGGGGCACTTAGGAACGGAAATCCTCCGCCTCCTGTAGTTTCTATGGTGAGTAGAAGCTCGGCTTCCTCTTCGACATTCCACAGGATCCCCGCTACAATGCCGTGCGCTCCAATAGCTGTTAAACGTTCTCCTATTTTTCTTCTCGGCCAATTGTTGCTTCGAGGAACCGTTTTCTTCGTGGCTTCATTTATTTACAAACAGGCGTACGGAAATCGAGCTTATCGAAAATTAACTTCCGCCGTTCTCGATTCGAAAAATTTATTGCTGGAAAAAATCGGAAGAATTTGTTGCTCGAAAAAAATGAGCGAATTCCTGTTCCAACCGTTGGAACCGTAGCTGATCGTCAGGCACGGTATCAAATGGAGTTGAAAATCCTGGATGAGATTACCAGGGACGCCTTTGTCCCCAAGGATACCATCGATCCCTTCCTGCTTAGCCACTCCCCTCTCGTAATCTGGCAGGGTATATCGGCATCTAACACGTAGCACACTTGAGGGAATAAACAGTGCCTTATCGGTGTTCCCCTTCGTGTATTTCGTGTATACCGATGTTGAAGCCCAGACCAAGGACCTTGACCTAGACCATTGCGGCTCATTACTTCAATCTGTCTTCACCCTCCAAGGGAATACGCTTGCTCCTTCCTTGCTGCGTGCCACGGTTTACCTTTCATTCATTGAACCGTGCTACCGTGTTGCAGTAATTCATCGTCTGCTAAGCGTGGAGGGATAAAAGTTTGGCCAATTTAAATGAACGTCGCTATCTTACGCGAATAGAAAATATATCGACCCGGAATGTTTTATTTCTGGACAGAACCGCGAATAAGTTAAAACTAATAAGACAATCAAAATCCTTGAAGTTACGCCGTTCGGATCAATAAAATGAAAATAAATTGAGAATATCCATCGCCGTTCTAAAGTCATAACAAGTTTGAAGTCCCCGCTTCACAGTGCATACGAAATAATCCAATGCTATTTCCAGTGCATCTCAACTCTAGAATCCTCGATCGTGCAATACCGGGTGGGCAAAGAATAAAAGTATAAAATAAATAATATGTAAGAGAAAACTGAAGAAAGGGAACTTCCGGCGGACCAGCGCCTCGACGAACGATCTCGCGCATCCAACTGTCGCTTTCAACGTGGCCAAGAGGAAGAGGAAAGTCGATCGAGGAGGAGTTGAAACGTCGGAAGGAATGCGGTTCTTCGCTGTTCGTTTCTCTCGATCCTCTTGGCCGACGCGAGGTTACTGGGCAAACCAGTCTGTGCGCCGAGCACACGGTGTCTCTGTTTTCTGCTGCAAGCACGTGTGAACACGTGTGAAGATAAACCGTGTGTAAAAGTACGCGTGTTAAGCCCGCGGTGTCTGTTGCCGTGACGAGGTTCCAACTCGTCTGCGACTCCTCCGGTCATCGGCTACCGTCAAGGCCGTCCCGTGTAACCCTGAATTCGATCCACTCCTCCGGAGGGAAATGCGTTCCCCGAACGGGCCAAACCGACTGAAGCTCACTGCTCCGTTACTGGTCCACGTAATGGAACTTCTTTTTCTCCGTATATTCATTCACATATTTTCGAACATTGACCGACACTTTTCTGTTCGGAGTCTCTGTTCGATTTGTCCAAGACGCGAATCGTGCGAGGTCTTGTAATCGATGAATTTGAGTAGATTGAGGGATTTGGTTATTAGAAAGAGATATTATAGTTGTCCCTTTTCCGAACGAATTACAGAATGTCAACTACTGGTGCGCTGTTTGCCCAGGAAATTCGATCTAGTTGTACCTTCCGACTCCTCCGTGCCGTTCTTCCACCGCCAATTAATCCGAGAATGAAGTTTCCTACGAAAACGCGTTACTGTGCATCCCCCTGATAGTTTCACACGTCATCGTGACCCTGCTACCTGTACCACCGTTCCAGACGTTTTCAATGACACGTCCCATCATGAAGCTATCCGAAATCCACCGAAAAATCCTCCTGTTCCCATCGCGTCGCTACAACAGAACAACCCAATCGCAACATCCTCGCCCAACCGAATCGACGCACCAAATACATAAAACCTCCCCAGAAAAGACCCCTCAGCCAGAGTGTCCAGTTCACTCCTATATAACATCCTATTACGTACAGCGAACCTCTAGTCACCGCCAACCTAGAATCACCCTTCCTCGGTCGCCTTCGTCGATTCGAGAGTCAACGAAACAGCCGGGGCGAGGTGCGTGTCCCCTTTGACGTTTCTCCGGATCTCGGGGATAAAAACGAAATACAGAACACAGTGTGACGGCGCATCCGCAGAAGGAATCGTGGAAACGAAGGTAGACAGGTATCGGCACTTTACTCCGCGCCGTTTGCACCCCGTCGACGTGCCAGGCTTGTTCCTCTCCGCCCGTCATTCTCCGCCTCCGCTGCCTCTGCCGTCTCTTGCTCCTCTTGATATTGCTCCCTTTTCCTTCCCTCCACGGTTCTCTGCCATTGCCTCTGGGACCTTCCCTCCTTTCTATCTCTCTCTCACTCTCTTTCCTTCTATCTCCCTCTATCCCTCTCTGTCCGTTCCTGTCTCTCTCGCTAGGTCGGTGGTTCCTGTTCCTGCGGGTATTGATTCGCGTTGGCGGGCGGTCACCGCCCCCATAGTCGCTGTCTGCCGGTAGTCTACCCTTGCCCCGACGTTATGCTGTTATTTCGGCGGCCGATCTCCTCGCAGCCCTTGTCGCGAGGGAAAAAGCCGCGAAAACACGACTGCCGACACGCGACAACAAGTGCTCGGGGCCGGATCGACGCGTAACATCGGTAAGAGCCATCGCTCTTCTCGCGGCACTTTCGTTTTCTTGCTTTTCCGCGCGTCCACGGGGAGAATTGTTGTGGAGTGATTGTAGGGTTGTCCGGTCTTTTTTTTCTTTCTCTATTTTTTTGTTCAGTCGAAACTTTGCAACGTTTTCGCTCGCACGGTGACACGAGTGGAATTATCGTACGGACGATGGTTCTTTGAAGCTTGGATTACTATTGGATACGCCTGTTGTTTGAATGACACGTATTTCTTAACTTGGATTTAGAGGCACCAGGTAGTAATGGGCGAGAGCTCAGAAATTGTGTCTGGAAAACTGTATTAGAGATAGTAATAGTCGAGGTGCCTTGTCGTTTCGGAATCTGATACTACTAAGGATACTAATGATATCTATTGTTAGTTCAATTCATACATACTCTTATTACGAAGCAGAGAAAAGTTGCACAGTGCAATCATATTATAATACATTACCACGGAAGACTGTAACTGAGAAAATTGAGAGAAAGAATTTCCCGTCTTCGGTACCATGCGGAAAAATTATACTCCACCTATAATAAAAAGAAAAGAAAATCTTCCACCCCATCCGCATTAAATGAATTAAATTTTCATCTCGACTGTTCCACGAGTTTTCCACATCTATTCAGACGACGATTGACACGGTCGCGCCGCGGTCTGCCACTCCAGTATACTCGCGGCGAATCGACGGACGACGATCGGCACAGTACGCATTCGAGGGAACATTTGTTCCCGAGCAGAAAGGCAGAGTGGCGCGATAAAGAGCCGGTTTCCATGGGACACGTGTTCAGAGGCGTACCCCAGCGTACACGGTTTCGTATGAACGGCGGGTCGCCGCGTTAATCGCGCGTTTCCCAGCGTTAAACGGGGCTATCTGCACGCGTAAACGCGGTCAGCCCTGCGATACGGTAATTGGCAATATCGTCGCCGATAAAGGAATCAACGTTACAGGCAGCCGCGCACAATTATGCAGTAAACCGAAACCGCGAAACATGGCACGCTCGTTGCACGAATTGCGTCCGACCGCGAAGCACGTGCGGTTTTCGCCCCTGTCGCGATCTACACGCGCGTGTACACTCTCGTTGCTCCTGACCGGATACGTACCCGGGAATATACACATATTGTGAGATTGTGCGGTTGAAAATTGACGAGTGCGAGTTTGGGTTTAGGAGTGGACCACGGAGTGGAGAGATTGTTTGACCGGACGAATTTTGAAGAACTCTCTCGAGTCGAATCTGGAAAGGAGTGTTCAGCGTTTCAGAAGGAAGTAATGGAATTGCTTGAAATCAGCTTCAGTCGAGATACAAATCTCGAGTTGAACGCGTTTCAATTTCAAGATCGGTGGATTAATTTTGTAGGATTGGAAATACGGCGTGAATGTTGAGTACTTGAGAAGGTCGTGCGCATGGAGGGTACAGCGGCCCAAGGGTTCGGGTGGTCGGGACCGACCATCACCGAGGAATGACTGGGGGGTGTGTCCTGAATGAGTGAGCGCAAATGAGGAATAGAATGAAAGAGAAACTAAGAGTGAAAGAATATAACGAATGAACGATGCGTGCAAGAGGCAGATCTAGGAGAGAATTTGAACAGAGCTAGTGAAGAGTATTGTTGAAAGTGAAAAGTATCGTGAGTGAGTCGTGTGTTTGAGTGATGTCGTGTGTCGACATATCCTTATAATAAAGTTAGTGTCTCTATGTGAGTAACTGAAGTCTTATTACACCACCTGTCCTCTATTCCCAAAACTACGTGAGGTTTACAGAAAATAACTTCTACAATTTGGCCTGAGTACAAATACACCCTTGACAAAACTACCCTTAGTACTCGCAGTCAACGGTAAATCGAAAAGTTTCGCAGCACAAATTAAAAATTGTACGAAAAGATCTGCCGCAAATAGATACAATATTCAAAGGAGTAGATTGAATTCCTTCGGTGCTCGTCGCTCTCGATGTCACCCCCCAAGACAGTAGTCCACCGTCGCGAGCGAAAAGCATTCGAGCTCGCGTTCCCGGGAGAAAAAGCTTGAAAGGTGTAAGCCACGGCTTTGTTCCACGATTTTTTCTCGCTCTCCTTTTTCTCCTCCGCGGAATCGTTTGAGGCGCATTGTTTTCGCCAAAAGCGAGCCAGTCGTGAATAAAACCGTCGACTAAGATGTAGATAGCACTGGATACCCATTTCTTCTGTCCCCCTGCTTGCCGATTCTTTTTCGCTGGCTCGATTTAAACGCGCCACCGTGGACGCGTATAAATCCTCCAGCCCGTTTGCGGGAAGTAAAGCGACAGAGTCAGTAAGCAGGACCGAGATTTCGTCGAGAAGCTGTCGTTGTACACAACCTGACGAAATTTTATGATACTAGCTGAATTTGTCGTCTGTTCATTTTGGAACAGAAAGTATATTGTATCGAACGACGCGGAAGAAACACAATAAAAGGGAAACAAATTTTTAAGATCGACTGTCAAGAAACACCCTGGTTGGAATAATTGGTACCCCGGAGAACCTCGGGATTTTTTAACAAACATTCCACGAATAATATAAAAAGAAAAATTACTATCCTCGCACGTAACTCGTCCCCGACAATCGTCGGAACAATTAATGGGCTCAAAGAAAATGAACGTTCACCGCGATGCATTCTACATACAAACAGAAACTATTTCCCAATACCTCCTGTCCTATCATCAGTCTGCTGCAATTAAACAGACAATAGCACGCATCGTTTCCAATATTCGCATTATCATACTGAAGACCATTAATTCATACGCGAACTAATTAACCGCAGATCCCACAGAATTTACAACGAGCCATACCTTTCTTCCTTCGTTTCGCATTGTCTTCGTGAAAAGAACGTCGAACGTATCGAAGCCTGTGGTTAACGTACCCGTGTCCCGGTACATAAACAGCGCTATAAAAGCTATTTTACCGCGCAAACGATTTCGTTTTATCGGTTTTAACCGCGAGCGTGCTGCACGATCGGCGGCTACCGGCGAGGAGGGAAAAAAGAGAAATAAAAACGTGAACTCGATCGCTTGGCTGGAGAGGTACAAAATCGTTTCGCACCGCTATCTATCGCGCTTGGGACTGGGGGTTGGAGGGGGATGCATCGAGCACATCGCGTTGATAAATGAATTTTCGTTGCGTCAGGGGTCCTAGCGGGCACGCGACGGGACGCTTAATGAAATAAACGTATCGATGCGGGACTGATTGCTGTGGCTAATTCGTCGATAAATTTGCAACCCCTCTTGTTTGAGCCCGGAGGCTGGCCGAAGGGGTGGAGCGACGGAAGGAGTGGGGAAGCTGACCGACAGCGAACGACGAAATTAATTTCTGGCTCGATTTTTAAAGCGGTTTAAATTCGGCTCGGCTGCAACTCGTTTCGAACAGACTACTACAATTAATCGAATATCGGTCGATCCGCGCCTGTGACCCCCCTAGCGATCGTTAGAGAAACAGGTGGGGACAGGAGGTAATTGTTCGTTGCGAGGGGTAAGAGCTGGCTAGGTTGGAAGAGAGGTGATCTTTTTTGTTATTGGGGGATAGAGTGAGATAATTACGAGGCTGCATTAAATCAATATTGAGAAACTTATTTGTGGTCAGTCAAACTTTCTACCCACTTGTCAGCTTGGTATAATTACGTTTTAATAATGTAATTAATAGAAGTCTAATATTAATATGAATTTTGAATTAAAAAGTTAAAGATTGAACATTAATGTAGAGTAAAGCACTAGTAAAATTGATAGTAGTATTGATATTTAATAGTACTGAACGATCGAATTAATATCACCCAAATTACTTAATCTACTCGATGTGCTCCCAATGCGTCTTCTTGCGTTTGCTCCTTTCCACGTAATCGATTCTTACCATTACGAAAATTCTTACCATGGTTACTCCGTTAATGGAAAATATTCACTGTCGACAAAACGATAGAGCAATGCTTCAATTCCTACGTGACGTATATATTCAAAAGGTTGAAAGCTTTCGTTTGATTAATTCGCGAAATAGTTGGCAGCGACGAATGGGAGAACGATGCGTGTAAAACACGATTCTCTACGTTCTGGCGTGAATAGAGCCGTTGTTTCTGGCCGTGAGCACTACAAATCTGGAAGCTGTAATGGGGGTTTAAATTATACGGTGTCTTACGGTGAACTAAACGAGCTCGTTGTAAACGCGTCGTATTGTTCAAGTGAACAGCTTTATCGCCACGAAGACAACTACATATGTACCCCTTCCCTCGATAAAGCAGTTTACAGAATTCTACCACCGTCTTCCAGAGGGATTCGATCAATTGACCTCTATCATTCACACCACTTGAAAACTTCATACAGACTTCCCTTTACAGCAATCAATCAGACAAATGCTATAATTAAAATGCAATCCCCAAAACCTTTCATTATTGAATGAATCGAACGTTACACCAAATTGCTCGTTGTTGTAAATGAATATCGTCAAAAGTTTCGCGTTAAACAAAAATAGAAGAATCATCGCGATTCCTGTTACGAAAATCGTACCTACCTAAATGGAGCCAATTAGTCACTCAACCAGCCGACTTCCATCCCCCATCCGTAACTACACCCTCTGGTGTCAGCGCACCGTCGCGCAAGGAACGCCAGTTATTCCGTGAATCATCGCGAGAAGTCCAGGAACCAGTCAGTGGAAAAAACGAGAGAAAAGAAAGAGAGGTGCCGGAACGGAAGGGGTCGAGGTCAATGAACATCTCCACCTGAAGTTCCTTCCAACCTCTCAAGTGAGACTGTTAGAGTAAATGCGACCCACAAGCTGTGCAAGGGGGTGATAGAGGGAGAGGGAGAGGGCGAAAGGGTGAGACAGAAGCAGACAAAGGGGGAGAGGCTTGGCTCCTCAGGGTTATGTTTGGGTGCTGTCGCGGCACATCTCGTTTTATCACGCCTCGGGTTTACGTTGCCCTAGGTCACGCTGTCAAGAGAACGGAAGGATTTTCCCCCTGAGAGACCGCTGCCGACAGCGACTCTCTCTCTCTCTTCCTCTCGCAACGAAGGAGATAGAGAGAGCGGCAGAAGAGGAAAGGAGGAAAACACGAAGGAGAAGCCGAGGGAGGCGATCTGAGGGATCGCTGACTCGCTTGGCGAGACGCCCGGCTCTTCGATGCTATCAACCTCGACCACAAACACCGATTCACGGCCACTTTGGGGGTTCCCGGAGTTTCTCGGCCCGCCAACACCTTTCACGCTCTCCTGGACCACTCCACGCGACCCACTTCTTCAAGCTCCACCGACGGCGACGACTCGACAACCCCCCACAGACCGCAGGATCCCGCGTGGTTCTTGTATATACCTCTCTCTCTCTCTCTCCTCTTTTTTACGACCATTTATGGATACTTTCGCAGTTTACGTTTAATGCGAAAGGATTACGAAGATTGACGGATATACGCGACGCTAATTATCGTAAAAGCACCCCCCCCCCCCTTGTTTTATTACCCCGCTGCAGTGCGAGGGGAGAACGCTCTGTGTACGTAGTATGTATGTACATGCAATACGTATGGAGGGGAATGGATTTGGACGTGGTATTAGTCGCAGCCATTTGAAAGCCACGTGTTTTACTTTTATTAGAACGCTGGGTTCGTTGTATATGTGTTAATGGACTTGTATCGCTTATTCGTTTTAATATAGCCAGGAATTAGTGGACGACGAAGTAAAGAATAAGAGGGGTGGGCACTAATTTTTCTTGAATGGACGAACGTTATTCGAATCTACGGAAACGAACAAACGTTGAATAATACCGAAATCGTTGGCGTTAAATCTTATTCAATGAGATGTTTCTTGTCTTATTTTCTGACAAGTTTATATTTATCCCAAAAGGTATACGACTCACGGTTTCGGTCTCGGTTTCGAGGAAACCGTGCTCAATTTCGCAAGGAAGTTTCACTTCCCCGGTCACGGGCAATGGGATTAGCGTCGTAACTCAGTTAATTGTACTGTACCGTGTAACAAGGGTAATAACCCGCGGAACGGTTTGGAGCAGACGTCCAGCAGCAGATAAACACGAAATAAACACGTGGCCACGATGCCATGCACGCGATATGTACAAGTTTTATTCGATCGGTCGATTAATTGTCACGCGTGAAAACTGTCGTTGGGCGTGCACTTTCGAGTTTTGGCTGTGGAACGCGATTATCCGGAACGTTCACTCACACCGTGTAATTTTACGCCCCCGAGCCTCGATAACTTCGATGGAACTTCGACGAGACCGTGGAAAATGTGCAGAGTGTTTCAAAATATATCTGGTGAAATGTTGATCAATCTACCATTTATTCAATGCAAGGAAACGTTTATTTAAAGAACAATTGTTTCAAATAGGGGTTGAAATAATTGAAAAAAAGAGTAAAAAATTTGTTCCCCTCAAATCGGCTCACAAGAATTGGATGTTCCGAGATGGACTCTTTAATAATTAAAAGAAACACTTCTCAATAAAAATCCGACATGAAGACCCCTGTCGACACAGTTATTTTGGAACTGTCTAATTCAAAAACAAAGCGCCAGGCAACCTCTACCTATACACTTTTTCGTTCGCGCAATTAGCAAACCGTGTCCACACGATTCCGGGTGATATTTCTTTTTTTTCAAATTCTCTGATACGTGTCAACAGGATTTTACTAATTGAAACGTTAAATAGCCCCCTCCCTCAAAAGTACTAATACTTTCGCACATGCATTCGTCAACATTGCCTCCCACCAAGCTATCCACGAACGCTTCTCCGTACTTCAAACATTCTGAGACAGCCTGTATAACACCGTTTCAACACCGAGAAAAGAAATTCGCCCGTGCAGACGAACGAACCCGTTGAATATTTCATCGTTTGCACGATGATGACCGGCCAAGAAATATCGAACGACAGAAGAAAGAAGACCAACAAGAACGAGAGAAGAGGAACATGGCGATGAAGAAATTCTCAAACTACACGGTGGAACATCTTTTATTTAAACGAGCATGTACGAACGGTGTCGACTTTGGGAAATCGATCGACGAAACGTGAAACCCCGGTGAAAGTGATGTGGAACGACAAAGCTCGTCGGTGGTATACGAACGACCAAACTGTACGTTCGTGCTCGTCGCTTTCGTTTTGCGCCAAGTTTTATAGTCCGGTTGCGAGTTTGCCAGTTCTTTCCCTTCGTTCCCTCCGACCTTTTTTAGCCCCGTCCTTCTCCACCCTTTTTCCCCCAGATCTATTTGCGGCTCTGCTCATCCTTGTTCCGTCTTATTCGTATCGTTCTTATTCCCCGCCAATGAGGTCCTCTCTGTCTTCTTTGCTCTGTATGTTCGCGAGAGAGCTCGCGGAACACAGACAGACACGACACAACAACGGACACACGCGGATCGAAGCTCCACGAGCAAGCGGGAGGCAATATAGCGATGGCCGCGACACGGAATTTCAGCTCGCGAGTCGAGCAACCTTGATGGAAGCTGAGGATTCTGTTGTTTCGGTGATTAAATCGTGGACAAAGGTTTGGAGATTGTTGGAAGGAAGTTGATTTTCTTCGATGTTTCGGTGCTCCAATCGGACTGGATCATTGGATGGAAATGAAATTTTTGAGTATCTTCTGTGGTTGAATAGGTCTGAGTTAGAGATGGTTAGATAGAATTGGAATTTCGAATGATTTGAATGATCGAATAGGTACGAATTGAGGATTACTGGATGGAAGTTAAATTTTGACTGATTTCACTAAATGAATGAACCTGGTTTATTAAGGCGGCTTTGATTCAGATCTTGAAGAATCAACAGAAATTTAGGCACAATGGATGAGGGTAGAGAAGAGGGTATTCATATGAATTAAGGATATGAATATTGAGAAATGGGGAATCAAGTTGGATTTTCTTCGTGATGTCTGAAAGATTGAAACGGTTGAAAATATCCTGCCAGGGATTCGATAATTGGACACCGTTCTGTATTATATTCTAGAATGATAAGTGGTTGTAACGTCCTGACGTTCGCAGAAATACTCAGATAGAATATGATTTGAAAAATCTGACGTCTTGCACGGAGTAAAATTATCCCCTGCAATATTTCGAACGATTCAAACGGTTCGAATAAACGTCAATTAAGCGATCATCATTCAAATATAATGGACTGCTCCAATCTCACGGAGAAACTACAAATTTGTACGGATTTAAAGTGCATATATCACAGTTAGAAGCAATGTGAAGTGGACGAGACGTGAAAATGATTAAAATAACAAATTCAATCGAATCAACGCCACTTGTGCCGACTTGCGCCAATCACTGCAGCTTCGATTAAAATTAGACAACCCTAATAATTTTCTATGCCTGTCCCTTCAATTCTGAACCCGACTGTATTCTCGATTCGAACGCGCGTTCCATTCCTATCGCCAGACATTGTTGAAATTCCAGCGATTCCACGACCGAACTAAAAATTCCTTCCACTACGAATAACATTCCAATTACACTCAATAATCCTGGCGAAGCGGCTGAAGGATTCTTGAAGCCATCGCTGACCCCGGGCATCGACGAAAATAAACGAAAGTGCATCAACGCCAGGTATACAGGTATAGTCCTTCGTACGTGGCGATTCCATTGTACTCTATCGCGGGTCCTCCGAGTGAAAGCACGAAACGCCATCGTCGATCGTTTATCAATCACAAAAGCTGCGAATTTTCTCCTTTAACCGCACCGTTTATCCGTATCGACGAATTCACCGCAAAATTCCCCGCGTTCCGCGGCGATTCACTTCGTTTCCACGTTGATCTTCGACCCCGTGCACAAGACTCGACACGGAAAGGGTTAAACGTGGCATCGAGTCACGCGACCGGTCCGTCTTTGTTCGTGAGATTGATAGCTGTACGAGCTTTGAGAGCTGGTGAAGCAACTTTTGACCATGAGAACGCGAGAAGGAATACAGAAAACGATATCACGGTACACGTGAAACTATCATTCATAATGATTAATCGCTTTATTAGCACCTTGTTTGGAGTTCCTTATTTGATTGTAACGGAAGCTTGTATAGGTACGGTGGGTGGTTGAAAGTTTGGAGTAGTATATAGAGATGCGGCTGAGTATGTATAGTGAATGTTCGTGATATTGGGAACCACTGAGCCGTGCATAGTTAAAGAAGCATTGCTGACGAATGGCTATACCCCTGCTATGCGGCTGAGAGTGGCTATCAACCTTGTAAAACTGGGAAATAATATTTGTTTGATAGACTGATAATGGTCTTCCCATGGATAATAGCAAATTATACAATAATACTTGGGAAATACATTTTTGACCCTAGTCGAAGTAAAAAAAATTGTTTTATATTGAATTTTATAATTTTATAAGTTCGAGGTAAAATGAAAATTTGTTTTTATGTTTCTGCACAGTCACCCGGTGTAATGCCGTTCTACGGGGATTCTGGCGCCGGTTTCCGGCCAGCAGCTGGTTTTGGAAATACTGTTTGGCACCAAGGAGTTACTCCCGTTGGAACAGTTGCGGTTGAAACGTCAGCAGCACCATGGCCACCTCAGCAGTTCATTCAACAAATTCCTGCTCCGAATCAGCTCGAGGAGCTGAGGTATCATACCCAATACACCGCTGCAGCGCCATATCATCCACAAACAGGTAATTGAAGACTACATAGATTTCCAGAAATTCACATTTATCCTTTCTCTTAATATTATGGGAAAATGAAAGATTTATTTTTCTAAGAAATCCTGCAACTTTTTATACCAACATCTCTTATGACTGATTAAATATTATATTTCTGTATCAATCGTAGTTGTAAGATGTGAAAGAGGTTGTATGAAAAACAATGCATCAGTTCACATCTTCGATTTCGTTAATTTTTTCTGATCATTTTTAATGAACCGAACGAAAATAGAATGCAAAGTGTGCAACTATCCAGGTCTTTTTCCCACGTATTTGCCCTATGTTTCCGCGGAATCAGCACGTGAACTTTCTGATTACAGTCGCATATCAGCAGCAGACTTTCATTACTACGGATCAGTCGGCATTTCAACGAGCCGGGGCGCCAGGACAATACACAATCACCGGGCAACCCTCGCCCTTGCCGCCAGTCGCCCCACAAACGGTACCATCGACAGCTCAGAGGCCACTAAACGGTCAATTCATGGATCCCGCTGCTACTGCGACCCAATCAGTTGGTTATGAAAGGCAGGATTACGTCAATGGTTACCAACAACAGGTACAATTAGAAATGAATCGCTACTAATTAAAAATATCCTGGATCAATGCTTTCCGAAATACAAAACTAAGAAAATGTTCACACGAGACAATTTTGTAGACTCCCCAGAATTTAAATAAAAAGTCTTAGACAACAAACAGTGACAAGATATTTCTGAAAGAACACAGATATAAAAATCTCTCTGTCTCAAAACGAAGTATAAGAATAGTAGTACGTAGATAAAATTTAGCAATGATTTCGACAATCAAAAACGATTCACGATATCCCCAAACGTTTTTAAGTTATAGATGGAATGCCTTTTTCTAGGACGTGACGATGGCGCCGCCGCCTTCTACCACCCCCACTAGTCGTAGCAGCTCGGTGCATATGGACACCCAGCAGCAGGCCTCCCAGCAACCGCCATCGCAGCCCCAACCACCCCCCACGGATACACAGGTGAAAGGTTTCGCGACAATTGCAGCCAGCAACGTGTCGGGAAACGAGATGCCTGGGTATCCACTTCAACCGGGCCCACAGAGTTTACACAACTCTAACGGATATCCAGGCTATGTGGAAATGGGTCAGCAACAAATACAGAACCAATGGCAACAGCAGCAGCAGGTGGCTCAGCAACAGCCGCATCTACAACAACAGCACATGCAACGACAACACACGGTACCTGACGGTAGTCAGCGACACGTATGGTCCGACACCAGTACAGGTACAAAGATGAACAGCAACATGAGCTGGTCTGACGCTACGATGCAGCAGCAGCAGCAACAGCAGCAGCAGCAACAACAACAACAACAACAACAGCATCAGCAACAACAAAAACCACCACAGCAGCAGCAACAACCGGGTATGCAGAGCAACAGCATGAAAATTCAACAAGAGCAGCAACAAAGTATGCAGATGCAGGGTCAACAGGAATTACCTAGGCCAGCCAGTCATATGAGTTGGGAAAATGGTAGCGTGAAAGAGACCCCGCAAACTCCACAATCGTGGACAGACAATACAGACAACAATCAGCAGCAACAAACTCAGGGAAACTGGTCTCGACAGAGTCCGAAGCTGAGGGACGCGCAGAATCCAAGATTGACACCGTCTAGTCAACAACAGCAGCCCCAGCACCAAGGCTGGCTGCAGCACTCTCCGAAATTGTCAGACCACCAACAGAATCAGTCTCACCAGAGCGCCAGGATGACGCCTTCTGGTCAGCACAGCTGGCAGCAGAGCAGTCCGGAGATGCAGCAAAACTCGAGTCAACAACAGAATCCAAGGTTAACACCGTCTGGACAACAGATGCAGCAGCCGCAAACGCAACCACAGCCGCAGCAACAGCAGCAGCAACAGTGGTCGCAGCAGACCAAACTCGAGAAGAGTCCCAGACTCACTCCGTCTAATCAGATGTCCTGGCCAGATACTCCAACTAGTCAACCGAATTGGTCGCCGAATAGTATAAAGAGCGATAGTAGTCAGCAACCGCAGCAACAGTGGCCAGACTCGCAGCCTAGTCCGAGGAGAACTCCTGGCCACCAGCCTGCAGCGTGGCAGCCTCAGCCATCCGCGCAGGATAACAAAATGGAGAGCCAAATGTCTTGGTCACCGAACTCCGTGGCGGAGAATCAGCCGACATGGGGGCAACAGGCGACTAAACAAGACATGCAGAACTCCGGTGAAAGAGTGCTTTGGCAGCAACAGGACACCGGGAAGCCGAACGGTTTCACAGATAATCAGGATGCTCAGGAAAATAACGTATTTGCTCAATCCAATCGCGTGAACCTGAACAGCAGACTGAAATCGATGATACTGAACAAACAACAACAGCAGCAGCAGCAGCAGCAGCAGATGCAACATCAGCAGCTTCAGCAACAGCAACAGCAGCAAGCTCAGCACCAAATGGGACATCAAGAGCAACAACATCACAATCAGATGCACCATCAAATGCAGTCTCAGCATGTGAACAGCAACAGCGGAGCAAACGGAGAGTATCGTACAGAAGACAACAGGATACGAGAAAGTCACGAGAATGCAGATAAACTGCAGGAGAAACAGGCGGACCAGTATTTGAACCAGTCGAACATCATGTCCATGGCGCAATCAAACGAATCCTTGACCGGTAATTTTTTATTGCATAGCCACCACCCTCGGGTCGATAGTTTGCCCGATGGTGGTGGCTTATGGGAATGGTCAGGAGGAGGTAACAACGCGTTGAACAACGGTAACGTGCTACCGGAGACCGGAATTACGGTTATCGAGAGTTTCATGAAGTTCGGTTCAGAGGACAAGACCGATATAGAAAAACCTTGTGAGAAAGAGCAATCACAGGAACAACAATCGCAATACAATAAGCAACAACACGAGCATCAACAATTGTGGAAAGAAGAGAGCGAGAGCCAACACGACAATCAAAACGTCGACGATAAATCGTTTCAAAGGAGCTTGTGCATCGAACAGACCAACGAAAGAACGTTCGAGCAGAGCAACGCAGACAGCGGGAAGAAGGAAACAGGGAACAACGTTACGTTTCCAGAAACTGAACAACTAAATTTAGTAGGCGAAAATGATAGATCTACCTACGCAGAGAGCAGTGAAAAATCTACATCCACGGAACCGACCGACATCTCCAACTGCGGTACTTCTCAAGTTATCAAGCAGGAAAACGTAGGGGAGTACGGTTGCTCCAGTACTGACTGTGCCCCATCGCCCACAACCTCGTCGAAGAGCGAAGGTTCAGCGTCCAAGAAGATCAAGAGTGAGCCGGATCAAAGATCACAGGAAGACAACGATTACATGTTTCGTGGCGACGGTGGTCCCGCGAGAATGTCACCAGGTATCGGTTCGTGGTGTTGTCGAAGAGGTGGTACAGAGCAACCGACTCCCGAACACCTACGTGAAGGTTGTTGCCAGGGTTTGCAAACAAGGGACGAGGTCCTTGCCGATTCAGCTGAGAAGTCCGACGTAAAGAACGAAGACGCTCAGAGCCCTCGAAACGCTAGCGTACCATCCACCACAAAATTGCAAGATCATTTGGACAAGCTGAAGAACAATGCGAGGAGCGAAGTGCCGGACTGCAACTGCTTTCCCGCCGACAAATGTGAGTTGCTATTGCGTATTCAGCACGACACTAACATTGAGAGAACACACTAACCACAACTATTACGTTCACACGAAAAAAAAGAAAAATAATTCTCTTAAAGAAAGTAAAAAAAAATCTGTACTACTACTATCTCTACTACTACTACTACTACTACTAGTACTAATATTACCGGCCAACAAAAATACACCGATCATGCGCCTTGATTCAGTGACCCAAAGAAGAATGCACGTACCTAAATTAACCCCTTTCCCAGGGGGCATACCTACTACATACGTGGCATAAATGTTTCCGCTTCTGTTGCTTCCTTTCCGTTGAAACGTCCAGTTTCGTAAGTAAAATGAGGTTCAACCACAAGGTCCACCAGAGCCCGGCTCGTACTACACTCATCTTGGGGCGGCTGCAAGCCTGCCTGACCTACGGAACGATCTCGAAAGAAGAACCGGCCTTAAGGGAAACGCCATTAGATTCGAAAAGGTCATCTACACTGGAAAAGAGGGGAAAACTACTCAGGGATGTCCGATGGCTAAGTGGGTAAGCAAAATTGCAATTGATTGAAGAATTTTATTTCTATTCAAATTTCGCTCTGAAATATTAAGCTGAGTAATAAGTTCGTTCATCTCTCATGTGTTGTCTAGCTGTTTATTACTCTGGTTTAAGGTGCACATTTCTTTAATCAATTTTCGGAATGAAAAGCTGAGAAAAATGTTAAAATGAATTTGTAACATGTAGAATTAATAATTAGAAGAAAAGGAAAGCAGATTTTTTTCAATGTTCAGTAAAATATCAAGATAAATGAAAATAACAATCTGTATACACAAATTGGAAGATTAAGATAAGTAGGCAATTAGTATGAAATGTTTTAAACGTTCATACTATTTTCAAAACATGTTAGGTAGTCGAAATGTGATTAAGCTTGTTACTCAATTTAATAAAATAAAAATTTCCTTGTACTGCGTTCGTGATGGGATTGTAATATCAGTGATTCGTTAGATAATTCGACGATCCGGCCTCGAAGAAAAGATCCTGACCATCGTGAAACACCGACAAGGGCACAAATGTCCAACAGCATGGATCGTCGTAGCCATGGTTGCTTGGGAAGGTGTCCCAACTCACGAAGCCGATCGGATCTATTCCCTTTTGAGTCACAAACTGAATCGATTTGGTCTTCCAACAACTAGAAGATGTGGTACGAACGAACCAAGAACTTGTGCCTGCCAAGGCCTCGATCCTGATACATGTGGTGCAAGCTTTTCCTTCGGATGTTCCTGGTCTATGTATTATAATGGTTGCAAATATGCCAGAAGCAAAACCGTCCGTAAATTTCGATTGTCAGTTCGATCAGAGGTGAGGCATTATTACTTCTATTGTCTAATATTCTACATTTTTGTACACGATTTTTTTTTATGTGACATTTAATTCAAAATTCCAGGAGCAAGAAGTCGAAGAGAGAATGCATGTCCTAGCAACACTGTTGTCGCCATTATACCTCAGCCTTGCACCGGAAGCCTTCAACAATCAGACACAATTCGAACGAGAAGCTAGCGAGTGCCGTTTAGGATTTAAGCCTGGCAGACCTTTCTCTGGTGTCACTGCCTGCATTGACTTTTGTGCTCATTCTCATCGTGATCTTCACAATATGAACAACGGTTGTACTGTGGTGAGTATTTTGAAACGATAGAACAACGTCTGAAAGGTGTCAGAAAGTCAGGATAAAACGACGAAGTACATGAAACAAATTAATATAATTTATAGGTGGTCACGATGACGAAGCATCGAGCTCTATCGAAAGCTGATGACGAACAACTGCACATACTTCCGCTTTACATCATGGACACCACGGACGAGTATGGGTCGAAGGAGGGACAGGATGAGAAAGTTCGCGCCGGGGCACTTGAAGTTTTGAGCAAGTAAGAGATACTTTCATTCTTTGGAATTATTGAAAAATTCGGAAAAAAACGACCGTTAAAAATTTTCCCGTCATTTTATTTTACAATGTGCATATTATTTGATCTTAGATATCCATGTGAAGTGAGAGTCCGATCAGTTCCACTTCAACCCTGCAGACGCCATGGAAAGAAAAGGAAAGAGGACGAACCAGACACAGTAAGCAACAAGAAAGACGGTTCCAAGAACACAACCGACAAAATGGCAGAGGCTGGCCGTGTCCCTGGACACCAAGACCTAGCCAGACCTCAAATGAGGGACTCTCAACTGTCCCTAGAAATGGCATCAATGTTCGAAGGAATGGACGCGCAACTGCAAAGCTCTCAAGTCTCATCCACCGTTCTAGACAGTCCAGTGTCCATGTATCAAGGCTGGGGTTACCAGAACGAGCAGCAATGGGGCAGAAATGGTTGGCTCGATCAGCGAAAGAACAATTGGTTGAATCCTTGGAGAGAATATTCGTTCGGTGGCCTTGATAGAGACGCAAAAGTAGACCCAGACAGTACAAGTTTAGACGATATCAGACCTAGAAGCGCCATTTCTCAAGATGAGCACCGACCAGGTTCACGAAATTTACCCAATTCGACCATGGACTCGCCAAGAAATTGCTATCCACATTCGCCAAGGGGTCATCCCATTTCACCAAGAAGTTCTCATACAGGAACACCCGTGGATGCTGGTTACTCTGTGTCTCCTAGAGGATGCCCAGGAACACCTCAAGATCAAAAGATGGCTTCTCCAAGGAGCGCTGGGTATCCTGATACAGTCTACGGTCAGTCGAATTCCAGAAATTTTTCCAACATGTACGACGCTAGACAGGGCAGCGCATCGCCGCAGACAAACTGTGCAAACTGTCCCCCTCATTTGGACCAAAGGAACGTGGTACTCAATAGATCAAATCACCAGTCGCATAACAATGTTCGAAACGTCGGCCAGAACTGCGACCAGTCGAAATTGCCGTTCTCGAAACCTGCGCAAGATTCTAGTCAACAAAAGTACCCTACCACGCAGAATTACTTAGAGGCTCAGAAGTCGCAGATCGAGCAGCCGTTCGTGAACAGGATACAAGGCCACTATCATCCCTCTCACCCCGTACAGGCCATGAAAAATCTTCCGTATCAAGGCCAGCACGAATCGAACGCGGACATGTACTCGGGCCTATCGGTGTCTCCCTGCATGGACAACGCTAGTCACAGAGCATTCAGTACCACGAATCCGGATCTGTTGCTCCACGGCAATTTAGGATCCGTCGATCAAAGGAAATACCGAATGCACAAAGGTCCAGAACAAAAGGCACCAGGTGTAAATCATATGTCTCCGGTTCCATCGGATCAGGTGGGAAGCTGGAACATGCTAGGTTCTTGGTACCCCGACCAAAGCAAACCGTACGATCAGCAACAGGTTTGTAACAACCAAGTCGGCCCTGATAGGAACCATCAACAGCCTATGGATCATCAAAAACCATTTACTTGGAACGACAGAATACCACATCCGGATCAGACTAAAACACCTTGCTGGGAAACGCCCTCAGATCCCTCTCCGTTCAGAGTTCCGAAGGGCAGGCCTCCATCGAGGACAGCGTCGAACCAGAATCCAAATACAGACAATACATATCAAAATACTTCCAACAGAACGTTCCTTAAGCCCCAGGAGCCTCCGCGAAGCGGAGTCTACGCGGATAGTCCTAGCAACAACGCGGTGCAAAACAGTGGAACGCATCAGGTTAATCAACGAAGACCAGAGTGGACGGATGATAAGATCAAGGAGAGCTTTCACGATTCTCGACAGAACATATCGAATCCGAATTCAAATTGCTTCCCCTGGCCAGAAGAAGTGAAGCAAGTGCAAGACTTCCATACGGTGCCAGGATTGGGACATCCTCACGCTTCCTTTCCTCAATACGGATTGTATCCAACCTACCCTGTCTTCGAGAAGCCATATTCCAATTCTTGGGAAGGTTACAATTATCACCAACCATATTCTCATCCCCAAACACCGGAGTATCCGCCACAATTTTATCAACAACCAAAGCGGGAAGCCTGCTTCCCTTCAGCACAATACCCCTATCAAGGAGTGCCGCCGTATCAAGGTTTAAATCCCAGCTGGACCAGGTGGGACACTCCTCGATGGGACATCTATGGACCACCACCCTATTTCCCAGTGCTACCAGAACCACCACCAAAAGCGGAACCACTCGGCGAGATAGCGGACTATTCAGACAATGAAGAATGCTTCAAGGATTCGCAAATGGGAGGAATAGCCATAGCGCTGAGCCACGGGAGCGTACTTTTCGAGTGTGCCAAGCATGAAATGCACGCAACCACGGCCCTGAAGAAACCTAATCGTCTTAACCCGACCAGGATAAGCCTGGTCTTCTATCAACATCGTAATCTAAATAGACCAAAACACGGCTGGGACGAATGGGAAGAGAAAATGCGACTGAGAAAATTAGGTGTAGCGACTACAACCACTACTACAACTAATTCGACAACAACAACTTCTCAACCATTGTCCACGCCATCCACTCCAACCAGCCCAGCCAGTGCACCCACCATCGAAAAATCCTCGTCCACCCCGCTTCCACATATACCAAGTGTACCCAGTTCTCAGTTCATGATGAGATCACCAACTTACACCACAATGACCTGGACTACTCTGTTCCCCATGCATCCGTGTATGATAACTGGTCCGTATCAAGAAGGCGGGGCAATTGGATGAGTGACCGTCGGTGGGTACGGTTCCAACCAACGATGACCAAGAACCGTGCCTGGAGTCGATCTAACGATCTCGTCGGGCTGATCGAGCAAAGAAAATGGGATACTAGAGGCACGCATGAACCGTGGCTGAACGTAAGTTCGAAATGAGGTACGTGAAACGGACTCACGGGTACAAAATGAAAATAAGAAATAGACCAGCGAGACGAAGTTATTGCCGAGGTGGAATCAACGAGAGTAAAACGAGATAAAACCTTCAAATAGCGAGGAACTGTCTGTCATAGTTCTATCGTCATTGTCCTAGATGTGTATAGTTGTTTACTGACGAGGAGTAAAAAAAAAGAAATGAAGAAACCACACGTTTGCACTGCCATTTTTCTATTTCACGTTTTATCTGGGAAACGTAACGAAGTAACATACACACAGGGGTAAAAGGAAGAAGGGAGACAATGAAAATAAGTGGAAACAGGTTCGCAGAGCACAGATACGACAATTGGATTAAATTTTAATCGGGGCTTCCCTTTTTATATCGATCTTTTACACGAATCATGAGGACGAAGATTGGAAAAGTATATGAATGAAGATCAAGATTGGCAGCTGTTCAACAGATGCGTGTCGCGCGCTAGGAATACTGATTGATCGCAATCGAGGCTGATTTTCACGGTAACTGGATTTAAAAAACACCATCACAACCTGTAGCGATCGGTTACGTTCTTTTGTCGCGCGGACAAGACAACTCCGATCCGATACATGTAGATACATAATATAATAGTTTAGACTGAAATGAATGAACGACAGTGGAGAAAGACAAAGTGAAAAAGATAAAAGCGACATAAAAAAAAGGAAGAAAGAATGAAACAAACAAAGAAAGAAGAATGAAACGTATCCGATTGTCAATTTATTTTATCTTTTTCTAAACGTTCTCGTGTTCTGGTAGAATCGTAATCGTATTTAGCTAGTCCAAGCCTAGACACGGATATTTCACTCGCGTGCTTTCCAAACACGTTCACGACACGTGTGCGCCTGCTACGATCTTTTTGTACAAATTCGGGATCACTTTTTGATGTATCGGAGAGTCGATCTTAGCCATTTTTTTTGTCCCCCGCGGTATCCTTTTATTTTGTGACATGTGTATTAGCCCGTTGTTGTTGTTGTTGTTCTTGTTGTTGCTACATCGAGAAAAAAGAAAACTCACACGAACAGGTCCCCCTGTTCAATTAATCGACGCCATTCGTAGTAGACTTGTCCAGCCATTGAAAAGCATCTAATCCAAACCGCCCCATATCGAGCAGCGTTTATTAGTTTCGTATCGATCCTTTTGATCAAAGTTTGTCTGCTGAATCTCGTTACCGTACGGGACAGAGCTCACACGTATTAGACACACGTACATACACGCGTATATACATATAGAAACACGAAAATGATCTCAAGTTGTTAAGCTAATTAATTAAACGATAAATGTCAGCGTTTAATCTTTTTCTTTTTCTCTCTTTCTTTTCTCTCATAAGCAAACTTATTACTCTCTATTGCCTATTCTATCTATCTACCTATCCCTTCTCTGCTTTCTCTTCCGTTCTTATTCGCCAATTGTACATTGAGCTTCTTAATCATCGTATTTATTTCGTAATCAATTGCACGTGTTTGCACCCGTAGATCTATTTTTTACCGTAATTCCCACACGTTCTACCAAGCTTCGAGTAAGAACGATCGAACGGAGAATCACGTGCCCGCGATCCGGATTGCTTTTGTCCATTAAAAATAATTCCAGTACAAATGCGAGCACAATTCGAACACCGTACACCGAGAATTCATCAAATCATTCGAGTATATTATTGTCTGCGAGCGAGATGCAAAACGCGTCGATCGTCGTGGTGTGCCGTCTTCTTCGTCAGCTACGTTCTTCCGACTAATTTCTTCTTTTTTTTATTTTCCATTCAATTGTTTCCAAGCCCTTTAGAGTCTAATCGCCGATTCCCAATGAAATCTACAGGGATCACGATATTCGAGCCTTTCGTGGGGCGACCTTTTTAATGCGAGGAGGGCACGCGCACGTGAAGATCTATAATTTCACGATAGATCACGATACCAGCCGACGAGGTTCGACGTAACAAAGTGCCAGTGTTCGAGGACGAGTCGGATAGTTAAACAAAAAAAAAGAAAAGGACAGACGAGACCCTGTGTCATTCGCGTCGTTCGAACCGATCCCCGTGTTTTCTGTATTATACATAGTCTGGCGTAGCTACCTCGAAATACGTCCATCGCCACTTCCGGCTGGACCCGCTGCCTTTCCTTCGATCGCGTTGTTTTACCTTGTTCTTCGATCGTTCGAGGCTCGATCGATGGATGATTAATACGTAGAAATGAAGGAATCGATGCAGCACTGTGTTATCGAACCTACAGAATAGGAAATGAAAAAGGTACAGGTTGCCCTTTTTCATTGGGAAAGATCTGAACCAGTAGCCAAAAGCGAGTATTATGGAAAGATTATGGCGTCCGATTTTCAGCTTCGATTTTTTCGATTTTTGTTTTCTACCTTTCGATGCACCTGAACCGGAAGCTCGATTTGCGCGAATCACGCGCGTACACGTGGTTGCATTTGGGTTTGAGGGGTCGAGAAGAGGATCGAAGAAGCGGAGGAAATCGTGGTTGTTCGAGGTCGATGGATCGTAAGGATGATCGACAATGAGACGGTATTATTGTAGAAGGGGGGTGAAAAGACACGTCCAACCCTCGCCCATTGGAGTATTATAAGAATCATTAATATATTATCATTCATTCTTATCATAATGTAGTAGTAATAATAATTATTAGCGGCAAACAGTAATAATTAGTAATATAATCTAATTTAATCGATTATTTATTAATTAAGTTTTTTGACGAAACGCGTTGCTGTATTTTATTATTGTATTTTTTTTCTATTTTGCTGTCTTTCTTCTTTTTTCTTACTTCTTTACATTTCGAGAGATCGAACGATTTTACCGAGTGCACACAGCCGATCCGTTTCTTCTTTTAACGTGTATACATTCTTGTTTTCTTACTCCTTTTTTATCACCTAGCTTTTATGTAGCCTCTAATTTTTGTATCTTTGTTCCTCCTTTTCTTTATTTTGTACAAAATTATTTTGCACGAGCGCGGATGACATCTCTATTGAATAATCCGCGCCCCTTGAACGCTAGTCGTCCCTTCTATTTTCTTTTTCATTTCTTTTTTAATTATCTTTGCTCTCTTCTTGGTACCGTTCTTCGCTTTACAGTACGTCGAACTTTATTCGCATATAACGTTTAGAACCTGAAGACCCTAGGTTCTAAACAGCAAAATTAAATATCGAATAGAAAGAATAATGATGAATATCGACGATCGATCTTTGGTAGGCACTATTTTTCGATTCGATGGATATCGTTTCTCCATTAAATTCCCCAAGAACGAGGACCGATCTCAGCCAGTCATTTATGAATCCGTAAGGAACAAACTTAAAAGGGAAAATATAAAACCGAAACTTTCACGCCGTAATCGCAGAATCGCGTTTCTATTTTTTCTAACCGTCTAAAAGATCCCCCTAAAATAATAAGCTAGGTTTGTCATCCATTTCTTTCTTCTTGCTAGCAAACGTTTAGATCGCAACACTTTTCTGGTTTCTTGCGAACGATTTGTCGACGACGGACGCGTGGACCCGTTTTCGACGATGGCTTCCATTTCGATATCGTCGTCGACACGGTTCTCCAAAGCTTTCGATCGCTCGAATCACAATTAGTGTCCGAATGAAATTGTTTTCTAAATCCTTTGAATAGCAGTGTGAAATAGTATGTATAAAATGAAAATTGTACGTGAATCCGCTAACGATAATCAAATTGCTGAGATTGAATTAGAAAAAGTAAAATAGATATGTGGAATTAACGAAAGATCAATGTTTCCATTGGAAGCATCATTATCGTATGATCGTCAGCTAAGGAAAAATCGTCGTTCGAGACGCTCGTGTTCCCTTCACATTCGCACACGTTTCTTTCCTCGATCGCGATCCATGGATCCGCGTATAAAATGATCCATACGAGGCACACATGCAAAGGTTTTTTTTTCTCTCTCGTCGACTTCCGATTGACGCTCAATTGAGTGCGTGAGAACGAATGTTTTGAAATGAACAAGATTCGTCGCACGATTCTCAGGAATATTAATATCGCCCGTGAAAATTGTACGACGGTCCGAACGAACTTCCAGTTACAAATCGTACGAATGGAAAGAATAAAAAGAAGGTAACGAACGGAAACGGAAATCGGCTAATTTGTCGTTGCCGTTTTATCGTACAGAGTGCGAGGAACGAAAGAAAATATAAAATTGTATCGTCACGATGCCAAAATAGTATTAATGCGGTAATAATTAGAGGAATCGCCGTTGGCGGTGGTTGTATTGAATGGATGTCGTGTATAAAACAAAATGAAAAGAAGATATGAGGAGGATATGCACGGTGTAGTAGAATGAGACGCGCGGGAATGAATTTTGCCAATTCGTTAGATTTTTCTTGAAAAAAAAGTGCGAATAGGGCGGTTCGAGAGATGGTCGAAAGAGATAGAGAGGAGAAAAGAATCGAAGGTGATGATCTCAGAGTCGATCCACGGCATGACGGAACGAAGGGAAATGAGAGAAGGAAAGAGGTCGAAAACTGTATTTTTTCTTCCAATACCAAAAAGATGCCATTATGTTTTGTACGACAAAACCTACGAGAAACAAAAAGAAAGACGATGCGAAGAAGGTATGATGACGGAGTGTAAGAATTAATAATAATAACGACAGGAAGTTGTAGCGAAACGGGGGTGAACAAATTTTTTAAATAGTATGTAGCGAGCGTATGTAATTGTAATAATGACGCAGAAACAAAATACAGAGAAGCAAACAAAAAAAAAATAATAATAATAATAATACAACAAATATACTTGATGTATATCTGTCTCGTGAGATGAATAAATAATAATAATAAATGAATAAAAGTAAATAAAAAAAACCACTTGTCCGCCTTATGAAGCCAGAATACAATAGACGATTGATTCATAAGAATCGACAAAACAAATAAAAAGTAAAGTTAAATTAAAGTAATGGATAATTAACGATAATGAGTTCATCGTAGTGTGCAGTTATGCAAGAGTTCGAGAATGGAATCCTGGTGAGAGATGAACGGAAATCGGAAATCGGAAATAAAATAGTAGACTGTAACGAGTATACTATACCTAAGGTGCGAAAATCGTGAGACATTCGCCACGTATTTATATCTCTTGCTTATCCGCGTATATATAGAAAGAGAGACAGAGAGAAAGAAAGAAAATATATATATGTGTGTATATATATATATATATATATATATATATATATATATATATATATATATATAAATAAAAGAACGAATACGTGTGTATCATTGAAAACAAAAAAACAATGAATAAGCCTGTTCGAAGGGCGTAAATAAAAAGGGGATGATCGCTCACGATTTTCGCACTTTGGTACCAATAAACAATATCCTCTGGGTCCCACGAAATAGGGCATACGAATATAGCGCTACGTATACACCGGTTACATATGTGTACATATATTTTTGGATAAAGGACTCTGATGAAATGAAAAATTTTAAATCGAAATTCGGGCCTCTGACGCAGGATACGATGTTGCCTCGATGGATCGTTTTCTCAGCGTCGAGACACGTTAACGAAGAACGAACGGCAAAGAAAAAAATGGCAAATATTAAATTGGAAAAATTGGAGAAATTGGGAAGATTAAGCACGTAATACAATCGAGACGTAAACGTGTCTTCTCTTCTTTTCCTTTATTGCAATTTTATCAGCGTTCTTCGTTTTGCAATATCGTATTCGTTCGAATTCAATCGACAAACGAGAAACTCCGTATCCCTCGACCGGGAACGATCGTGTTTTCGAGAACGGGGGAAACAAGAAATAATTAGTGGAAAAAGATATATGTAAATGGTACATAAAAGGAGAGGGTCGGGAGAAATTGTAAACGTAGTCCATCGAGGGAGCAATCCAGCGTGCGTCGTGCTCTAAAAAAATGTATTTATGAATATTTATTTACGCGAGATTAAACGAAAGATGAAAAATGATGAAAATGATGAATGGAAGAAAATCTAATATATTGACGATTTAATAAAATAGATGGTCGTAAGTTTAAGATGTAAGTTTTATAATGAATGTATATGCATACATGTATATATACATATTTATACGTTTGTACGTGTACATGTATGTATGTACAAATATTTACTTGTAAAGCGTTTTATTGCCTTTCGCCTGGCTCGATCGCGCCAAAAGGAGCCGATCGAGCGAAAGGAATAGCGAAGCAATTGGCGAGCGAAAGAAAAATGAGATGGGTAAAAGACTCATTCTCGACTCGAAAGAAATTTAAGGAAAGATGAATATGATTGATCAACGATGAGCGAATGGACGAGCGAACGTGCATGTTCGTGAAGAAAAAGAATTAATAAATTAAATGTCGAAGTGTGTTCTTCGTTTTTATCGTACCATCGTGAACGTTGACAATGTAACTTATTATTATTATTATTATTACTATTATTATTAATATTATTATTACTATTATTATTATATTATTCTTGTTTTTTTTTCACTCCATGTTTTTTAGTTCTCGGTATTACGTTTAGAGAGGCGACAACAAAGAGAAGTGTGACGAACGATAAAATGTTTTATTGATCGACATGCATTCCGATTTCGATCGATTGATGGAAATGCGAGGACGAAATGCACGTGGATTAAAAACGAGTAATAAATCGAAAACGCGGGTGTGCTTTTTGAGCAATGAAATTCACACGTACACACACACAGAGAACACACGCGCACAAAAAACACACATACAGAGGACACGGATACATAAACACAGGACATACGGTATGCTTAGTGTTTAGTAGCGATTTATAGACGATAAGCGATAGAGTAATTTAAACTGATCATTGCTATCGATGACTATTATTGGCATAAGAGTACATTTAGACGAAGAATATGTTATTAAATAAGATGTAATTGTCCTTTGTGAATATACATAAGAGAGAAATGAGAAATACAAGAAACTTTTATGATAAAACAAGGCTTAATCAATTTTTTTATATCCATGCATTAATCCTGAATAAACCGTAATAATTAATGGCAAATCAGGCAATGTATTTTTTCGGCCCGGATTTCCGGAGATCCGAAAACATTATATCAACGGATTGCAGAAAACAATGTTAACGCTCTCTATCGTAGACATTGAAATTAAATAATTGTAAAAATATGCTTTTGCTCTTTGCTGCAATGAAAGACATTAACACGTCGACTGCGGGACAGCAGAGACTAGAAAGGACATCAAAAGCTCCTCTAATACATATATCGATCCCGCAGTGACTGTGTTAATAAAAAAAACACATTACAGCAAGTGTTCTTATATACTTCAATTGTAGTGTCAAGAAAGGAAATAATGTTGAGAGTTATACTTTACATTGTTTTCTGGTAAATAACAGAAAGTATGTACAGCTACTCACAAAATTGTACACTATAATTGTTAATTGTATAGTTTGCTATACAAGTGAAGTAATCACCTTATACAGCTTTAATAGCTGTCTTTGGTGACT
This sequence comes from Nomada ferruginata, assembly GCA_963583965.1. Taxonomy (NCBI): domain Eukaryota; kingdom Metazoa; phylum Arthropoda; class Insecta; order Hymenoptera; family Apidae; genus Nomada; species Nomada ferruginata. The sequence continues at coordinate 2,794,561 of OY757214.1, read as the reverse complement.
CAGGAACAAGGGGCATTTCATTGTGTTCGCAACGCTACATAAAAACCGCGATCATTTATCATCGCAACACTATAGGGAAATTTAAGAAAAGAATTTGCGATAGAACAATATCGCACAACTGCAAATGCTAATTAAAAACTGTGTAGAAAAGGAACACGAAAATTGTTATCGCAACGCTAAAAGAAAGAACATGTCACAAATATAATTTAATATAAAAGTGCAATGAACATTCGCGCTCTTGTTATTCGCACCTCTAATGCAAACCGTATGTAATCAATCGAACGCGACACTAATAAAAATCGCGGTTTGCCCAATATGATGACAGTGAGCCAGCAATAGTGCTAACCAAACAATAAACTACAACTACGGCATACAAAAGCGAGCATAGTGACAAAATAGTAAGAAAGAATGGCTCTCCATCCAAAGGATGCAGAGCCATTGGTAGTTGCCCTCTTGAGCGACAGTTTGTCGGGCCTCTTCGGCTCTTGGCCTCTTCTTTTCTTCGAGCGCAATGCCCGCTGAAACTTAGCCTAGGCTCGAGACTCTATTCGCAAACAAACAAAAAAATTAAATAAAAATCTAAACCGCGTAGCTAAATGGAACACACGTGGACGAATCGCGACTAAATATAATCGTAAAAATTGCGATTATGGAAAATCGTAAAGATTACGATCAAAACTGTAGTCGGTCATCGCCTACACGTGCTGCCTCGAGCATAATGTAACACGTTTCGTTTCGGGGCCTAAATCGCGACCACGACCGCGAGGAATTCGAAAAATCGATAGGCAAAGCCAGAGGCGAACGCATCTTCGTTCGCGCCAGAGCTTGACCGTCGGCTTTTCAAATCAGATTTCCTGAAACAGGTTGAACACACGAAATGTTGCCTACCCGAACAGAGACTGTGTCAACCTGCCCGGCCCTACCTACTTATATCTATCAGGCACACCAGAAGGTATACTACCTATCCTACCTAGACATATATTTAAAAAATGGCAAAGCATTCACACAAACACACCTCGTTCCACGTTTCTCATTCAAACACTCGGGTGCAAGAGCCTACACTAGAGAGACGTCCCGGGACGCCTCCGACACCCGAGCTTGGCATACAATCATTCACACTCTAAGGGTACGTACCAATTCCTGAAATCGGCTGACAAAGGCTAGCGACCATTGCGTAAATGTGCGGAAACGTATATGCTTGTGCATTACCTTCGTATAAAATATTGATTGTTAAAATATATTGTACAGTTTCTTTCAACTGAGTACACTTGGTTTATATAGCACTCTATTCGATGCTATATGTTCATAATTCGTTATGGTATTCAATGTGTATTTGCTATTGTAAAACATATTGCCATTCATGAAATCGTAGTATCGGTATTGGAATAAATACATTTATAATTTGTTATGAAATTCCCGAGCCGACGCAATTCCACAGCCTAACCACATACACACACAATGTGGAAAATACGTCGTGCACGGTGCACTAGCAAATGTCAGCCGCCAAACATTGTTACAGATTTAAAAACTAAATGGTCATCATGCCCATTGCCTTTCACTCACCCAAGTAGCACCTGGGCACGTGAGTGAGTTCCTGACAATGAACACGGAAGGGGTTAAACCTGAAAATCCTGATCTAAAAACATGATTAGTACACGTAAAATTGCAATAGCTAATAGTATTTTATTATCAATCTCTCTAAAAATGACTCGACTTTTTAATTTATGAAAAATCAATAAAAACTCGGAAATGACTGATAAATAATTTATTTATTAAGGAAACTGACTGTCATTGAAACTGAATTTACTAGAATGTGTAATGCAATTAAGAAATAAATGCAATGAAATATTTATTTGAAAAATTGACAAGCTATTAAATAAGCCTCAGGTGATTCCTTAATCGAAGTAAATTGTTCAAGTTAATTACTTCGATTTGAAAATCTGCCCGTATACAAAGCGCCTTCTTGTACATAATGTGTAATAAATTTCATACGAAAGGGACTCGACTATAGCAGATAAAACTTAATATTAAATGCTATCATTGGCTATGCATTTTAATGCTGATTTTAATCTACGTATCGTTATACTTATTTATTTTAATACGTGATTACTATAATCACGAAACACTTACAGTAACGAAGTCGGAGGGTATCCGACTTCTGCACTGCTTAACAGTGAAAATCAATTTCAATTGATCATAAATGCAATTATAAATTTAATATACAATGTCCTCAATATATATACATTTGTTCAATCTATTGATTAATATCATCATATATTTTTATCGAAATAGAGGAACTTACATGAACAGTGCTTATTTGATCAAATATTTATTTAAATAAGAAATATTTGTATGGTTCTCAATTTTATATATTAACAATCGCGGTGTACAAGAAGGCAGATCTAACCTCATATAAGAAATAATACACAAGAAAATAATGACGGTCACTATGCTCGCAAAGCTACTAAATAATACAACCAGTCACCCGTGCCGCTTTGGACCATTCGTCCTACGACATGATTGGGGACCGGAGGAACCAAAACGCATGCGACTCACCACCCCGTAGATTGCAAAAATAAAGGAAGTACTCGTGGAAGACATCAGGAACATCACCGTGTCGCCCAAAACATCCCCTTCAGTGATGCACTGACTCTACTTCCGATAGCAAATATAAGAAAAAAATGAAAGACTATGCACGCGAGCTCAAATTATATCGGCGAACAAATTAAGATGCTACTTTCGCGATTGAAATAATTGAAAAGGAGGGCCGGTGCTCTGATAATAGTACGTATTAATAACTAGTACGTGAAAAACACTGACTCTACAATAGCGTGTAGCTAAAGTGTAAACGAAAATTTAAGCAGAGCCACTTGCTCTGGAAATACTAGAAAACTGCGGAGCAAACACTGACTCTACCGACCGCATTGCGCGCGGTCACAAAGTTTTCTGAAAGAAAACATGTTGCAAACAAATATGCACGAAAAAAATGTAAATATGCATTAAAAATGTGTAAGCATGTATGAAAAATATGTAAATATGTAAATATGCATTAAAAATCTGTAAGTATGCATGAAAAATATGTAAATATGCATTAAAAATATGTAAATACGCAATAAAAATATGTAAATATGCATTAAAAATATGTAAATACGCAATAAAAATATGTAAATATGCATTAAAAAAATGTAAATATGCATTATGAAAATATTCAAGGAAAATATACAAGATTAACAATACATTTAGCGATTGTTGTGACATACCAGAAGAAAGACATGTATAGGAAAAATAACATATGCAATAAGTTATTGCATATGTTTTTATGTTTTATATTTAAAAACATAAAAACATATACATGTTTTATATTTAAAAACATAAAAACATATACATGTTTTATATTTAAAAACATAAAAACATATGCATTATGCAAAAAGTGCAAAATATTTACTATAAAAATATGCATTTGTACAAAAATTCCAAGTCTAGTTGTCAGGTTAGCACCATTAACAAAACATTCCAATCCCAATAACTCAATTGTAATTGATATAGAAAATTGAATTGTTTTTGTCATTATTTTAACTGTCGTTGTTTCATCTTAGTATTTGTCTCAGATCATATAAAAGCAATATGGAAATATAATTAAAACGCTCACATACATACTCCTTGCTTGTAATTAACTATTACGTGTCAGTGCAGGTACGAAGTATGGACTTACTCTGATCCGTCTAATCATCTCTCTTCATTCTCCTGTGACACATAATAACAAATCAATAAAAGAAGTGCAGGAAATTAATGATAATTGTGATATAGTAAAGTAAATAATTCATCTGGAATTCTATAGCAAACGTGAGTATTCGATTTGAAAACATATAGGCACGCTTACGACACAATTGTATATCGTGTAAGATTTATACGTGGTACGAATAATAATTTAATCGAGAAATATCACTAGTATTTGTACAATTCTACTTATTTCTAGAAGAAATTTGAGAAATCCTTACCTGTCAACCAGATCGTTTGACACTTCTGCATGACTTGGCGCCATTATGCTACTGCGCCTTCCCGCCGGTCAACGCCGCTTTCGCGCCAATTCTGATTCGAATATCGAGGCAAGCGAAAGAGACGCCATTGTACAGAATCCAACTGAAATCAGAGATAAATGCATTAGGAATCACCAATATTATAATGATATTGCTAGAAACTGCAGAATATATTGCAGGTTAATGGAACTCAGAGCTGAAATACGTATACGCATACGTAAAAGATGATACGTATGTATATGCATACTCGAGTCGATTTGAAAATGCACGCCGCGCGGTGTGATTCCGTTCACTGCACAATATTGTCTTAATCTCTTGCAAAATATTCATTAATATTAACAAAGAAACTACAGAAAACATGGAAGACAGGGAAATGCCAACAATGTATATAATTTACTGTCTTCAAGAATATATTAGGCTATGTGACATACCTTAATTGGACCGACACTCTGAACACGTCTAATCACTACGAGATCCGTTGGGCGAAAGAGTGAGATTTTTGAAATGGATTGCGCTAATTGGCGGGTGGCTGAGTGGGTGGTGGGGGTGGTGTCCTTTCCTTAAGCGCGGGGTTTTTTGAATATTGTGTCGAACTGAATATTTTTCATTACAAGCGTTACAGTATGAATATTAGTCGAATAGTGGAATACAAATATATTTATTAGTAATAATAAACACATCTGTGCAATAAAATGTTTGCAATGTTTGTTGCACTATAGAATAAGTAAACTATTTCCGTCAAGCTAATATTTGTCTTGCCTTAACTTTATTTAAATTACAATTCCTTCCGTAATGATCGTTAAGATCGTTTTTCAGAATCTTTTGACACAGAAGCCGACGAAATATAACAGTTCATATTGTATTACGAAATATCAAATCGTCGATACTAATCAAAAGATTCGTGTCGCTGTGCATGTGGCTGACACGAAAGAAGGTATAACAGTTTTAGGGATAACGCAAAGATTATTGTAGGAAATTCTATATTACGATTTACATCAATACAATAAACGTTACATAAATTGAATGGAATTTGTTTTATTGTAATAAAGTTTGTTGTATTCATAGTAATGGCAGTTTCTATGCTGCTCATATTTTGTATATTTGCATAATAGATTCACAATTCTGCAAGTAATAAAATCCATGAATATTCGCGAATATAAAACAAGATAAATTTATTTGATACACGAATATTGCTCGGTGGATAAAAATAGTATTATACTACAAAGCAATTTATATGTATATACAAGGAAGTTTCTTTCAAGCAATTTTCATTCATTCCTTTTGTCCGACTGACATTAAATGTGGTTCTGAGTTTTGACAATGCATTCCACTTGAATTTTGCATTTTACTCTTCAATTCTAAAATGATGTGCCTAATACCAGGTATCCATGTACTGCATAGACTAGCATGCTGCATCATTAACGCAATATGTATTTTGTCTGCTTTTTCACCATTTCCTTCTTGCAGAGCTAAAACAAATTTCTATTAATTCATCCCTCTAGAACTAAAAAGGAAAATGAAAATCTAGGCAGTTCTTTATCATAAAACAAACCTATGGATAGATCTGCAATACTTTTATATATCACATTGTTCAATTTATCATCAAGCCAAGCAGCTTTCATTATATTTAGTCTCTTCCTTACTTCCTCTGCTTTACTTTTCTCCGATATATGCTCATTTATTGTGTTCTCTAAGCTTCTTAAAACGGTATTCAATATCTGCTGTTTATCAATTTCCATCTCACTTTCCGTTACTCCTGTATCTTTATTTGAAGTGTGTACAAGCGGAGAATGCGATGCTATACTCATATTTGTAGAAAATTGTGCCGATGGTGGCATGTTTAAAGCTTTGTTCGAAGAAGGCTCTTTGTCCGTAGCTTGCGGAGATCCCAAAGGAAAAGCTACCCTTTTGTTCAATACTCGTTTAGTAGGAGTTACAGAGCTTTGTATACCCGTGTACGCCCATTTCGGAGGATCATTCCATCCAGCATCGTGGCCAGACGATAAAACCTTTTGCGTGGAGAGATTCTTATCTGTAGAATAAAATATTATACGTGTTTTATTACGATACCTGTTACTAGATCACATGCCTTATTCTTACATATGTATGTATATTCATTACGATAAGAGAAAACAGATGAATAAATATATATAAAAATATTGACATTACTTGTTTCCTCTTCATTCATTTTCTATCGCGATCTTTTATTAAATTTGCGATGTTAAACGAGCAAAAAGCAGATAATAAGTAGAATAAACTTGACGAGGATTTGGAATTGACTTTACTTTTGACAGACACATCTATGATCGCATTTATTTATACAGTATAATCTTGTAAACATATTAAACAACTACATATGTTCGAATAACAATTTCCCTAGATGGGGAATCACAATTTTCCAGGGTCAACAACTTTGATAACAAAAATTTCCAAAACCTTATAATTTATTAACTAGCGAATGAATGACATGCGCGAATATTCATTTGATTAGAATTAATTGCGCAAAAAAAATTATTTAACACAATTACGCATTGTATTTGTTTGATTGTAGCATAAATACTTGAATTATTTATTTGATATAAAATGTATACAATATACAACAGTAATGTAATACTATCGAGCTATTAAGAAATATAAATTATATATAACACATTGGAACACGTGTAATAAGGTTTTTCATTAATTATGCAATATTGCTGCTTGACATGCACATGAATTTATTGACAATTTTAGTTTATAAAACATAATATGAGACGTAGTTCAAATATACTTATGCATAGTTGTAACTATTGGCGCGAAAGGGTGTAGTCATGAAGCTGTTTCACCCTTCTAATATTTACGAAGAATCTTGGCTATTGCTTGGTGTGACAAAGCTTTTAGGTAAAATATTAATTTGAAAAATTAACCGAAATAGATATAATTGATGAACATGATATAATCTTTGGTGTGAATATTTTCTTTTTCAGGCATATACCCTATCAAATTTTTTAGGGCCACGTGTATAAATTACATATACGTAACGGCTTTAATAATAAGTTTCTTTGGTCTTCATTCATATGTAATAATTTATACGATTACACTGGTCCAAACTTTTCTCGACATAAATGAATCATTTATAACTCGAAGAATTCGTTACCTTATAAATATGTATTTGTTTCCAGTAATAATTATTTCAAGCGTGCGCCAAAGCTCGACGATAAGAAAAGTATTGGAACAAATAGATACAGTTGACAAAACTATAAAATATTTAAATACAGAAATTGATCATACCTTATGCATGAAAAATGATATTGTTAATATTACTACCGTTATATTTATTGTAACATTATCTAATTTAATGGATTACTATGGGTTACTAGACAACGATAAAGACTACGTGTACTTTTTTATGTGGATGCTTGATCGAATACCCGACTTTATCAATGTCGTAGTAATATGTTCATTTGGCGTGTTTATTAACAAAATTAAATTTAGGTTTGTCAAAATAAACGCAATGCTAAATACTATTACAAATGGCAAACATTTTGTTTCCATCTCCGAGACATCTGACAGGAATAATTGTATGTTGTTTTCATACATATTCATGGAAATCGTTTTAAATATTAAATATAATTCTCGATATGGAAATTTAAGTTTTCAGATACAGATTATTAAAATTGCTTCATCTCGAATTATGTAAAACAGTATCTCTCGTAAACGAAGCTTATGGATTTCGGTGTAAGATCTTATCAATGGTATATATTACGTATGCATCGTTACAGATATGTATTATCTACGCACACTCTAACAATTCTTTATATGTGGTTGATGTATTACTGGCTTTTACATGGGGTACTCTCGATATAATCAAACTGGCCTACTTAATTCATTTATATCACAGTTTAACAATAGAGGTAATTTCTTAAATACCATTTAAATAATAGTATTTTTTATATGTAACTCAATAATACCTTCTCATTATATTTCGATTTTACAGTATACCTAAACAATTGCAAGCGTTAGATGTATTTCAAACAATTAAAACAATTAAATAATCTCAGCAAACAATTAAATAATATTTAAGTGCTTCGTATAATATGTTGCAATCTTATAATCACTTTAAAAAATGCGCTCGTGTAAGCTACCAACCGAGCAACTATAAAGTTGTAACACGAAACCCCGTTTCCTTCAATATACATTTAAATATTCTGTCGATTGATCATAATTCGCATCTTCTCCAACATTCCAATAATTCCAATTTTCAGTAATAAATATCTATCGATAGCAAAATGCACTTACGCCCTTACTTCAATTTCCCATGTACAATGTTCTAATTTTTTATCATGACGTGTCTCGTCAGCGTGCATCGAGCGCATGCGCAATGCCACCTTACGTGGCATCGGCAGCAGTCACTATTGCAGCGAAATACATTTTCTTCATTTAGTGTAAACATTTGTGGAAATATTAACTTTTGTTATGGTTCAAATACGTTTAACAACACAACGTGAGTAGTTTGGATTGCATAATTATTTCCTGATCTTCTTATTCTTATGGCACGTTTGTAGTCATATTACTGTATGCAAAATGGCTTATTCTTTTTTACTATTCTAAGGAAACATATAATGATAATTCACTACAGCGACAAAGGTTCTTAATTAATTGTCATATTAACTTCACGCTAATTCAACAGTTTATACAATAAATAATAGTCGTCTTAGTTTATGTCGTATAGGTTATCTTACGTCTGTCAATGTGTAGCATATTTTGAATGTCCACTTCTAATTTATAAAAATATAAACGAGCTAGTGAGCATGCCTCGCGACAATTTTATGCAAACGTCATTTACAAATTAAAGGTATCCATCTCAATTAATAACCGTGCATATTTATTTTTAATCCACATAATTCTGTATGTGCAGTTTACAAGAAAGCATTGAATACAAATTTAATTGCTTTTCGAATAATTTTATATCGCCCGTATGTATTTTTAAAAATGTCAGGTTATTCGAGATAAACGAAGTTATATAATGAAGATTTCTTGAAATTAAATGATTTAATGCTTCTTTTTGCTAGGATAAAAAAATGAATCCTCAATATATACAACAGCAACAACAACAACAACATTCTCAACAACAATCTGGCTATTTCCCTGCTCCTCCAACTTCGCCTCCATATGGAGAAGTAAATTCTAACGTATCACCAAATATGTTAAAAGGATCCCCAATAAATTCCCAAACATATGCTGCTCAGAAACCGATGCAAGGACCTCCCCTTTCTAATTTAAATCAATCTCAAGCACCATATTATGTGAATAATATACACACGCAAGGTAGTATAATCTATTGCCTTTGCTTTCTTGAAATATTCTGGTCCATAATCATTGTAATATTTTTTTTTTTTTTCAGGAAATACTCAGTATGATTCCTCTACAAATAATTTGCATATGATACCACCACCTCCAACAAGTCAAAATAATCTAGTTAATCAAATGTCAAACATGGCTTTGGGTGATCAGCAAAGACCACCATCTACGGTAATTAAAATTATATGGGTGTAATAGTACTACCATGATTCATATATGTAATCATCGTGTATATAATTTACAGAGTGTCTTACGTATTAATTTCTTTTATGTATGTTCTGTAGCAAAGTTTTCCTCCGCCGCCCCTTCCTGGAAGAAGCACCCCAACGTTACCTACACCTTCAAATATAAATGGCTACAATAATACCATAGAAACAACATCATCAGGTACGTGTGAGTGTGGAGAAATTCGGCTAAGAATTATTCTAATTAGTCAAGTAAATTTCATTAAAAGGTTCTATCGGACAAACTGATCCGGGTGGAAAATCTGGACCACCTCTTCCTGGGCCGAATGCGCCTGAGAAAAATGCTGGTTCAAAAACTTCTACACCGCAACCTACTGGTCTTCCACATTCAGGACATCCCGCAGGGACTACACCAGGCCACTATTATGCAGGTCAAACATTATCAGCTGAACAAGCGTTCAGTGCAGGATTGCCTCCGCCAAGCCAGCATCAACCTGGTCAACTTAATGTTACTGACACGTCTGGCCAGGCAAACTTTCCAAGGCCTCCAATGGCACAAAGATCTACAGCCCTGCCATTACCGGGGCAGCAAAACGTGTCTAATTCACCTTTACCTGGCCCGCCAAGTTTCTCTAATCTACCAATGCCAGGGCAAGCAAATTTATCTGGCCCCCCATTACCAAACCAGCAAGGCCAGAACAGTACATCTATGCAAGGAATGCACGGCCAGCAGAATTTAATTGGATCAACGTTATCTAAACAGAACTTGTCTGGCCTGCCCTTGCAAGCGCAGCCACATTTGCCTGGCCCACCATTGCCAGCACAGCCAAATTTGCCTGGCCCACCATTGCAGACGCAGCCAAATTTGCCTGGCCCACCCTTGCAAACGCAGCCTAACTTGTCTGGACCACCCTTGCAAACGCACCCAAACTTGTCTGGACCACCCTTGCAAACACAACCGAACTTGTCTGGTCCAGCACTTCCAGGACCACGTTTACCAAGCCAACAATATTCTCCATTACAAGGACAGCAAAAGCCCGGTCATTCCTATCCAGAACCAACAAACATGTCGATGCCTAATTTACATGGTCCACCAAATTTATCCGGTCCTCCATTAATGAATCAACAAAACATACATCCACCTCCAATGTCTGGACAACAAAATGTTGCACCGCCTCCTTTACCAAATCAACAGAGCTTCAATAGACCTCCACTATTAGGGCAGCAAGGTCTGTCCAATTCGCAAATGCCACCACTGCCAGGTCAACCAGTGGAACAAATGGGACAGATAAATTCTGGTACAAACTTACCACAATCTGGTCAAAGACCGTACACAACCGGACCTCCTATGCAAGGACAAAATATGAGGAATCCTATGGGAACTGGCCGTAGTCCACAAGGTGGAATGTCAAATTACCAACCTGCAGGATATCAGGGCTATAATAATGTATGCTTACCTTTAAAGTTATTAACATAATTTGATCGAATTTGAGAAACGTAACTCGTCATAAACATATTTTTTTAAGGACGCATATAATGCTCAAAGGGGTTCATATCAAGCTGGTGCACCAGGTGCTACGGGTGGATATCAGCCGAGTGTTCAAGAACAGCAAACTAGACATTTAGACCCTGAACAAATGCCCAGTCCAGTATGAGATTTTGTTAAAAGTAACTTATAGTTTGCGATACTTTTACATCGATTTAAAATATAATTATTGTTTAAGATTCAAGCGATACAGGATGATCAGCGTGTTAGAGGCGGTGTGTTCGTTACAAATCAAAAGGGATTGGTTCCGCCATTAGTAACTACGAAATTTTTGACGCAAGATCAAGGAAACGCATCCCCAAGATACATCAGGTCTACTATGTACACTGTTCCCACCACGGCAGATATTATAAAACAAGTAAATTCTGTACTACATATTTGCTGCACCGTGCTATCAATTTGATATCATACGAATTTGCGTAATAATTTCTGTTCTCAGACGAGTGTTCCATTTGGTCTAATAATAAGTCCCATGGCACGTGTAGTAGAAGGAGAATACGAGCCACCAATTGTAGATATGGGTGAAATTGGCCCGGTTCGTTGTATACGTTGTAAAGCATACATGAGCCCGTTTATGCAATTTATCGACGCGGGCAGAAGATTCCAATGCATGTTCTGTAAAGCAACCACGGAAGGTAAACATTTACCTTTTTTAAGAATTTCTTTCCAGCAATTGCAATTGTTATATCTCTTTCGTTTTTAAATATAGTTCCAGCAGAGTATTTTCAACATTTGGATCACACTGGTCAACGTATGGATCGCTATGAGAGACCAGAGTTGATGCTGGGAACGTATGAATATATCGCTACTAAGGATTATTGCAGAGTAAGATATAAGGAATACAAACAAAATCATTGAATTATAACAATCACAGTTATATTTATTTTGGTAAATATTTCTTTCAGAATAATACTTTCCCAAAACCACCAGCTATTGTGTTCGTGATCGATGTATCATACAACACAGTTAAATCTGGTTTAATTAATCTACTATGTATGCAAATGAAGTCAATCTTGCGACATTTACCCGTCGACGCTGGCCAATCGAAAACGAACATGAAAGTAGGATTTATAACGTACAATAATACGGTGCACTTTTACAACATTAATTCTTGCCTCGCCCAACCACAAATGATGGTTGTGGGGGACATACAAGACGTTTTTATGCCACTCCTTGATGGATTTTTATGCGATGTTGAAGACAGCGAGGCTGTTATTGACGGTCTGATGACACAAATACCAGCAATGTTTGCGGATACTCGAGAAACAGAAACGATTCTTGCACCGGCTATACAAGCTGGATTAGAAGCATTAAAGGTGTTTATAATAAATAACATGAGATAAAAAGAGATTTGAAACATGTAATATGTAACATTAATATTGTATTCGATATTCAAGGCTTCAGATTGTCCTGGAAAATTGATAGTTTTCCATTCTTCTCTGCCCATTGCTGAGGCACCCGGAAAATTGAAAAATCGCGACGATCGTAAAGTTCTCGGAACGGAGAAAGAGAAAACTGTATTAGGTAAATTATTCAAACTCGCATTACTTATAAATATGTATATTTTCGATCATACGTAATTAACTTTTCATTTCAGCTCCACAAAATAACGTTTACAACAATCTGGGCCAAGAATGCGTTAGTGCAGGATGTTCTGTAGATTTATTTGTTTTCAATAATTCGTATGTAGACATTGCGACAATAGGACAAGTTGCCAGGTTAACTGGTGGAGAAGTTTACAAATACACCTACTTCCAAGTAACAGATAAAACATTAACTCAATGAATGCAATTGAAAATGACCGAACAAACATTTTTTAACATCTGTGATATTTCTTTTCGTTTTAGGCTGAGATCGATGGTGACCGTTTAATTGCGGATGTCATTAATAACATTAGTAGACCAATTGCATTTGATAGCATTATGCGTGTACGTACATCTACTGGGGTTCGAGCAACAGATTTCTACGGACATTTCTTTATGTCGAATACCACAGACATGGAATTAGCTAGTATAGATTGTAATAAGGTAACACTACATCACAATCGAAACCTTTCTTTTATTGTACGCTTTAAACAAATTACAGCAATGCTTGTGTTTATTATTTTAAGGCAATTGCCATAGAAGTGAAACATGACGATAAATTAACAGACGATGAAGGTGTATATATTCAAGCTGCTTTATTGTACACTTCCTGCAGTGGAGTCAGAAGATTACGTATTATTAATCTTAGTTTACAAACTTCGTCTCAACTCGCAGAATTGTACCGATCGTGTGACCTAGATGCTATCATAAATTACTTCTCCAAGCAAAGTAAGACGAATCGTACTATTAAAACATCAAAAATGCTGAAGATCCTAAGTCTAACAAATGATTTTCTTTTTCATAGGTGTTTTCAAATTAATCGAATCAAGTCCAAAAACTGTAAAGGATAATTTAATTGCGAGATGTGCAAACATGTTGGCTGCATACCGAAAACACTGTGCGTCTCCATCCAACGCTGGTCAATTAATATTACCAGAGTGTATGAAATTACTCCCACTTTATATTAACTCGTTGTTGAAGAGCGACGCATTGTCCGGAGGTATATTTATTTTTTCGTGTATTTTTGTGCCACGATAGTGCATCCTATTATCATAGTTAATGTAATATTACAAATTTAATTTTTCAGGTGCTGATATGACTATTGATGATAGATCTTTCGTTATGCAAGCAGTTGCAACTATGCCCATTTCGATATCAGTCGTGTACACTTACCCAAGATTAATTACTTTACACAACGTTGACCCACAAGATACAGAATTACCACAGATGTTGCGCTGTTCTCTTGACAAATTCACGGATGACGGCGCGTACTTACTTGGTATAGTGTTATTTATTATTTTCTGCATAATTTAAAATTTTCATTACAATCATGTACATTTGTTTCTTTTCATTCGTTTCTTTAGAAAATAGTATCCACATGTTCCTGTGGCTAGGGTTGTCACTTTCTCCTCAATGGGTACAGGCAGTCTTCGGTGTTCCATCTGTCGTTCAAGTTGATACAGATTGTACTGCACTGCCAGTATTAGACACTCCACTAAATAATCGAATTAACGATATTATAAATCGTATTCGATTGGAAAGGCATCGTTGCATGAGGGTAAATCAATTTATACTGTTTATGTATATGTGAAATGCGTTTGATATATTGTGAGACTCATTCTGTGAAATCTTTTCAGTTAACCATCGTGAGACAACGTGAGAAGCTTGAAATGGTGATGCGTCATTTCTTGATCGAAGATAGAGGAACCGATGGAAGTCCAAATTACGTTGATTTCCTTTGCCATATGCACAAAGAAATAAGAACACTCCTTAGCCAATAAAATGAATCTTAAAGCAATCAGTTACCTTACGTTGAAATCCTAGCTTGCTACGTGTTTGTGACTGTCGTCACATTATGCCAAGGATCAGTTGTTAGATTAACAAACGGAATTCATTAAAAGCTCAATGGGGAGCATTGGTTGTCCGTGCGTTCACACGCTCTATGGAATAAGTATGAGAAGTAAAACTAACAGATTTCTAACACAGTACCTATTGGAGGGCAATGAACTTTACGAAATAACTAATCATTCCGCGGGGAAATAAAAACAAATACGGCGCATGCGAAAGGAAACATCTGAATGCACTCACACAGTGATTTATACACAAATTGTAAACGTAAAATTGTATTATTACTTTTTATTTTAACTAGCTCATTAATGTTATTATTATGCTAAATTAAATAATAAAAATGTATTAAATCATTATAAATTTATATATTAAAACGATATATTGTGTTAATTGAATAGTACTTCCGCAATGAGAATTATATATACGTTAATGTTATTTTACTGCTTTATATTTTATAACATCAGAACTCTTTTATATTTGATTTCGTATAAAACAGTTCTAACACCGTTTTTATTATATTTTAATCCTCATTTTTAATATAGCGCTGTTGTGATTTATGACTAATAAATTTCATATATGCATTATTAACGAATTTTATTGAATTATTTGATCAGTTGAATCAATAAGTATGTACACCTAAGATAATAAAATGAATACATATTGATAAAAACATCTGTGAATCCTAGGATACAAATAAAGCTTCCTTAGACATTCTATGTACAACTCATACATTGAACATCATAAATTAATAGTAGGAAGTCATTAATTAATAAACAATAATAGTGGGCATTTCTAACATGTGTTGTAGATATACATACATATATCTTGTGTGCGTGCAATTGAACAATCGTTTGTTTTAAATAAAATCCCATGAAAATTATTATGGGAACTTAGCTTGGGGTCTAAATAAAAAGAAACAATCATAAAAGTTCATATAAAATTTTATTTAATAAATCTTATTTTTATTAAATCTTATTATTTATTTAATAAATAAATAATAATTAAAAAATAAATATTAAATAAATTTAATAAAATCATATTTTAATTCTCTAAGTACATTTTTTTTGCTTTTGAAAAATTGTTTGATTTATGGATCACGATACAATTTAAACAACAATTAATTGTTTAATTTGACATCTAATTTATTAAACAATTTTCTCTTTCTAGCAAAGACCTCCACCCGCATTCTGTATTCCTATTACCATTCGAGTATTTTCGGCAAGCTCTCAATAGATGGCGTCACATAAGGTGGATAAGGTAGAACTATTCTATATCTTGTCTGTGGTATAAACCGAATAAACCCACGTGTAATGGTTATGTGCATAGTGTACACGTGCTATATCGAGTAAAACAATAAATATATCCGTGAAAAATTATATTTACACGTTAGTTTAATATGATACACGTGTCTCGCTTTAAACACGTTTAATGCAACAGGTAATTATACAAATTATCTCTTCATTAATTTTTGATATCTTATAGGTTATATTGTTCGATTGATCAGACGAACAAATTTATTTCACCATATATGCACACTAGTAAAAGTAAACATTGCTTTCAGGTCGAAAAATTAAATACTTCTTTATGAAATGGCAAAACGTAAAATTAAGTCTGATCCTGAATCAGAAGTAAAGAAAACTAAAACAGAAAATAGTGTTGGAAGTACGAAAAATGACACCGAACACACTAAGCATGATAAATCGAAAAGTAAAAAAGAAAAGCAAGGCAAGTATGAGAAGCCTTTAGTGAATGATGGAAAGCAAAACCAGAAACACAATATTACAGCTACAAAAGAAAAGGTGAAAACAGGGAATAATGTTACTACAGAAAAGCCCGATTGGTTGGAATTTAAGAAACAGAAGAAGGAGCTTAAAGAGAAATATAAAGCGAAACGATTTAGTAATGTTTACGATATATCAATCGCGGCTAAGCAGATCGGCGAAAAGTTACGTAGATCGGATTGTTCAATGCTGGAACGCAAAAAGTTAATATTAAAAGGGCACGACTTATTAAAAACGCATTACAATAGAATAATTCTTACGCACGATATGTCTCGCATTGTCCAATGGATACTGAAATATTGTGAAGCAGATATTCGGCAAGATATCTATCAAGAAATAAAGCCTTCGCTTCTATCTATGATCGAGTCAAAATACGCGAAGAATTGTGTCAAAGTTATGTTGAAAAATGGAACAAAAGAGTTGAGGCACGAGATTATTTCTGCCTGTTATGGTAACATAGTGAAATTTATGAGCCATTCTGTATCTGCATCGTTATTAGAACTTATGTATTCAACATGGGCAACGGATTTAGAGAAGACACATTTCAAACAGGAATTTTATGGCGATATGTATAAACATGCTAAAGATAAAAACATTGAGACTTTATCTGACACATTTAAAGCTGCGGGAGATATGAAGACTGCAACATTGTCTGCTATAAAAGGCAATCTAACGAGGATATTGAATAAGAAATTTTTCAATTCCACATTGGTGCATTCTGTACTTCTAGAATTTTTGAATAATTGTTCTCTAGAGGACAGAGCAGAAATGATAGTAACGTTAAGAAGCTCGATAGTAGAATTATCTCAAACAAAACTTGGTTCAAAAGTTGCTGTAATTTGCATATGGCACGGTACAAACAAAGATAGGAAAATTATTATGAAATCCCTTAAAGAACACATTAAGACTGTTGCGATATCTGAGCACGGATATTTAGTACTATTAGCATTATTCGATTCAGTTGATGATACTGTTCTCTTGAAGAAGATTATCTTCTCAGAAATACAAAATGATCTGACAGATATAGCATTAAATGATAATGGAAAGCATGTAATTTTGTATTTAGTAGCCAGAAGGAACTCTCATTATTTCCCGCCAAGTATAGTGAAGTATTTGGAACAAGGGGATAACAATGCAGCCAGCAAAAAACCAGCCAATGTAAGAGAAACAGAAATTGTTGAAATAGTTTCTGATTCACTTCTTGAAGCTGTAACCACAGACACCCCAATTTGGATGTCTAATAGTTCTATCGCAATGGTAACTTTAGCGATACTGAAAGTAGGTGCTAAAGAAAAGTTGAAAAAAGCTTTTGAATCTATTTCCGAATTTATCACAAACCCAGAATCGCGAATTAATGAAGGAGAAAATAAGCATAAACCAGTAGAACATGCTGGTTTGCATATGATGCTGAAAAAGCTGATACAAAATGATAAAGAATTGCAAGAAAAGAATGAAAGCGGATTCGGAGAAGTGTTAGTTAATCACTTACAAACGAATATTATAGAAGAGTGGATAGAATGTAACAGGGGATGCTTTTTATTAGTATTGTTACTAGAAAATGAAACGACATCGACTATAAATACTTTGCTTTCTAAATCAAAGCCAATGATGAATGCTCTAAAATTAAAAACGAATCCAGGAGCTAAAATTTTGTTAAAGAAGTTGAAATAAATGTCCATTTGTATAAATTACGCGCAACAAGTTATAAATATTTATCCCGATTCCTTCTCACGATGTTGACCTAAGAAGAACTTGTATTGCAGTACTTGCAAGTACAAAATGTATTTACTGCAATTTATTTGTAACATAAATAATTACAATTACGTCCTTTATCTTTCAAATTTATTATCGCATATAAAAATAAGTTTTTATATAAAAATGATGTGAGACAATATTTAGATATAATTATTAATTGTATACTGCATATAATTTTATTGTACTTACCTACAGATATGTGAAAATATGCAGAAACCCTCCTCCTTTAAATATGAATAAAATATTTTATAATTTCCCCCACAAATTTAAAGTTTTTATCAGCGTTAACATATCAATATGTTTGCGAATTTTTATTCCCTGATTAAAAATATTTTCCTGACTTCTTCTACAATTCAATGTAAAAAAATTTCGATACAAATCATGTCAATAAATTTTTATATTACTACATAATTATTGTTCTTAGCTACATTTATAATAAAGTGTTATTAAATAAATAGTCATTGCTCAACACTGTATGTTCCCAGCATTCTTCGTTTAAATGACTGAACACAAAGTTATTAATTTCAGGATACGCAACATCTATTAAGAAAATATTAAAATAAATTAGTATCTCAAATCTTTAGCATCTCCTTGATATCGATAATTCTGGTTCGAATTTCTGGTTCATTATCTTGTGTTAATTCTGGTAGTGCTTCTTGAATTATTAAAATCATTTTATCGAATTGTTCATTATTATTTGTATAACGTAATTTTCTACCAAGAGACAGCGCTATATTTAAGGCTTCTTTTCTTATCCTGGTATACGAAATACCTGTAAAGAACATGTAAGTTCATAGCAATTTTATATAGCATACATTATATTTCATTCGTATTTCAAGAATGATAAAATACATACCCAAACAGTGCCTTAGTATTTTATTAAACGTGTCACAAACTAAGTTTAACATTTCTTTATCTTGAACAGTCATTTGTGAACCATTTATTTTGAGTAAAGCAAGTTTATCCACAAACAAGTTAAGCGTTAATAGCATCGATACTTGTATAGTTGTAGATTGAACAGGAAACATTGCACCATAATGAGTTATAAATGCTACACAATATTGATCTGGAAGAGACAGTAGATCTTATTATTAATATTCAATATGTATTAATGTTGTTCCATTTTTAAGCGAAAATAATTTACCTTGAGTTTCTTTACCAACTGGCCAAACTTTACCAAGAGTTCCATAAACAGTTTCGTACAATTTCACTATTTCATTATTTCTTTTAATCCTCTCCTCAATGGCCAAATATTCGTTGCTTTCATTTGTCTTTGGCAACTAAAGTATACCAGACACATATGTAAAAAATCACTTAGATTGATCGTATTAATTTTTTATAGCCAATACATACCTCTGTCCAAATTTCTTGAGCAATATCGTACACCTCCTTAAATTTATCAATACCCAGTTCTTGCAAGACTGTGCCAAACGCGTCTAAAGCGTGTCGGCGATACACTAAAGCTTCTTTTTTACTTTCTCTATGCAATATTTCGACTATATCTGCACATATTTCATTATTCATCTTGAGAACATCCCTGCAGAACATAAACACATTAAAATACTGAAGAATGAGACGAACAAAATTTGATATTCTTGAATATCAAGTAGTATGTACACAAGAATTTTTAGTTTCATACTTGCTATTGCATGCTAGTGTAGCCAGAGCATTAAGTAGACGATCCTTTCCTTCCCAAGTTCTGCCTCGCAAACCATCCATCAAAACCTTTAACAAAGTATTCCTTATGGTCGTATCAATATTGCTACCTAGTTTTTCTGCTAACGTATGAACTGCATTTGCAGCTTGTGCTTTTGTATTCCACGATGACGATTCCAGGGACGTCCGCAAAATATTTGTTATTGGTTCTAAATTTTGCTTGATACCAGCCTCGGTTCCTGGTGTGATCTCGTTCCATAAATCAGTCCACAGGTCGACCAAACTTTGATTCTCTGTTCAAAAAGACTGAATAAATAAAGATGCTACTTTTAAATTGAATTTCTATAGTTAAGTCCGAACCTGATGTTTTTTGTAAATGCATTCCAAAGAAGGTGAGTGGTATAACGATGTTTGAATACTTTCGCAATACATCCTGATTATAATTGTTTATAGCTTGTAACGTATGCCCAATTGTTAATTTAGTTGAATCGTCTAAAATTAATAATTAATTATAATATATACATCGCATTATATGGATACAATTTTTTAATGCAAATGTTACAAAATATACCTCGTTCCATGTACCATACATGTAATGTTTTAAATAATTTCTCCAAACTTGATTCTTTCGCTGATCCAACTACGTGTCCAATAGCGACAGCATTATTTTTCCGAACGACAGTATTGCGATCCGACAATCCATTCATTAACGCGTTTAAGACTTTACCTGTATGAGCAATCAATCGTAGTAATTATTCATTAAGTTATTTCTTAAACTGAACACATTATAATAATACATATTGCTACTAACCACTGTACGGTTGTAATTCGTGTTTACACTGAGTACTTAAAAGAATAATGAAATGCGAACACGTAATTTTTGTTCCAAAACCGATACTAGATTTGATTAGATCTATCACCTTCGGCATCAACTCCCTTAAAATTTCTGCGTCGATGTACTGTATACACTGTATTAGAAAAATAATAACGATTAATGTAATATAACTCTAACAAAGTTATAATATTGTTGCATTACACAGCTTACCTTTGTCATCGTTTCAGTCGCATAATGTTCCTTAGCAACACTAGCTCTAATGTTATCGATAGCGTCTCGTGTATCTGTCGTTGCTTCGCATACATTACTTAAATATGAAAAATTCGGATTTTCGGACTCGCCAATTGTAGACAAAAGAGCAGGGATTAAAGTAATCAATGATGGTTTAAGTAAAGTGCCCGCTCTCGAAACCAACTGAGACACTGTTTGCAAAGATGCTGCTCTTACACTTCTTACAACATTAGTAACGCCAATATCTAACAATACTGGTAAAATTGCTTGTAGAACTTCCTCTCCATCTTTGCCATAAGTAGCATCGCAATATCGAACGCAAACCTATATTATTATTAATGTATATATTTATATTGATGCAAAAAAAGACTTCTTTCCATAATAAATACATAACTTCGATATTTAAACTTACTCTACTTAAAGCTTTTGTTGTACTTGTAGCAGCTAATCGTGTACCCTCGTGAATATCGTCCATTACACGGAACAATTTCTTCAACAATTCCGGGGCGCATTGTGCTAAATTTATGCGAACGTTCGCTCTTAGTAAATCTGTAAGAGCGTTGCAACAACTGATTCTCACTCGCCACTCATGATGCGTTAAATTATTAGTTATGTCGTCCAATATTTCTTTATGGTATTGCTCGATCTATTAGGATATAATATATTATTGTAAACAACCATTGTAAATTCACAAATATTTTCAAGTAGCATTACTTACGGCTTTACTAGTTGAAGGGACGATTGTGCGCCAAATACTGGACATACTGAGTTGAATTTTAGGAGTCGGATCAAACTGATATCTGTATAAACGGGGTATTATGGTAGGTAAATATTTATTTAACTCTTCATTTGCTATTTTAGCTATTGCAGCGAATCCAAATGCTGCACCCTTTTTAGATGTCCATACCGCGTTATGATTCGCCAAGTGCATGAAATAATAAACCAAGTCGGGCTTTTGTAATTCTGTGGCCAGAGAGCAAAGTTCTTTGTATGTCGACAAGTTGCCACTGTAAACAGGAAATTCTTTATGAAATTGAACGAAGCATATTAGATTCAGGGTATAATGATTTATAACTATATAATGTTTTCGTACTTTGTTGGAGACTTTCCTAATTGGCCTTCCTCGAATAGTTTTGTATCAGGTGTGACTTGTTGCACAGTTTTACGTCCCTGTGTAAACTGTTCTAATATTCTCGCAACTAAAGCCTCCCTTTCCTCTTTATTACTATTAATATGTATCAAACTAAGCGCTTTCGCCGACATATCTTGTACTATATCTACAGTAAAAAAAAAAGGTGATTTAATAATAAGAAAAGAAAAAATTTGGTTCTTTTTTGTCTAAAAATAATACTTACCATTGTCATCTGAAAGGAATTCCATGAATGCATGATGCAACGACGAAAATTTCTCTTTAATACATTCCCTTTGGATATTATATTTTAAAAGTGCTAACAACCACACACAGACGGCCTTATAACAAATATTTTTAATAAAGAGAATGAAGAAACTGTATACTTAAGGATTATACTAAGAATATACCTGTCTTAAATTTGGATGTGGATCTTTATATATTCGAAGTAATTCATCTAATGTATGCATCAATAATTCTGTACTGGCGTTGCTGTAAGGTACTTTATGTTCACTTGGTAATATTGTCCATGAATCCAGTCTTTCTGGTGATGCTTCACCTTGAACGCAGCAAACTAATGCTTCTCCCATAATCATATGTATTTCGATGTCTTTCGTCTGTAATAGATACAAACATAAATCTAAATTTCTTTTCATTTTGTCTTTTGAAACATTTAGTTCCAACTCTGCCTCTTTAATACCTCTTTAACAGTTTCAATTATTTTCTTCACTATGTACGATGTGTGTGGAAAATTTTCTCCCACACACAAATATCCTAATGAAAGTGCAGCTTTTTCTTTTATCTACAAATATTAAGTTTAAGTTAGTTTTGTATGTGATAAACCAAGCAAGTTCAATGATTATATTACAAAGCGAACCTTAGTATTCATTTTCGCGTTACTCAGCGTCGAAAATAATATTTCTACGATTGCTTTCTTATTAAATTCATCTTCACCGTCATCTGGTAACGGCAGGCCGTACGTTCTCCCCAAAATGCCAATACTTTGAATTGCGCCATCGATTAATAAGATCGTATTATTACGAAGGAAACTGCCTACAAAAAGGATTTTCAAAATCAGGATTAAAAAATACATGCACGTGCGATTCTAAAAATATACGCGTACATATCACTTTTAAGACATTAACGTAAAGGCCCCAGTTAAAGAAATCATTGTTCATGTGATCTCTGCTAAAAGTTAATCTTCTCTCCATCATATACGTTAATGCTAGTAAGGATCCATGCTGTGCTTCCACATTCTTCTTCTCAACGATATTCATGATCTCCGAAATTCGTGCTTCGAAATCATTATTTGGAAGCTGTGCAGTTATTATGCCGTAAATTTGAGCAACCAGTTGCCTTACGTCTACTTTCGTAGATGCCAGCAAATTACGAAGCCATGTTAAATCTTCTTCATAAATCTTCTTCCCATACTGTGAGACAGAACCAACCACTTCCAACAAAGCTTGCAGCGATATCTGATCTATAGTTCATAATAATTTGTACATTGTACCTTGCATACATGATTTACAAATACCACGATATTTATGATATATTAATGAATCTTATACCTGCACAAGCGTGACTAAAAATCGAAATCATTTCGAAATAATTATGCAAAGCATCTGGTTGTTGTTTATGCAGATTTTCCAAGTATCGAACAAGCAACGGTGTACTTTCGCAAGGATGTTGCAGTGGTTCGTCGCATACAGTAATATTAGCGCTTTTTGCTAAACAAATACGGAGGTACGTTATTATCTGGAAAGAAAGAAGCAAGTGATTAAATTCTCTGATCAATGAGGAAAAATTGATTAGTTTTCTCTGTATAATTCATTACCTCTGTGAATACGCCGTTAGTATAAGGGAGAACCTTATTATCTGTATTATTCTTTTCATTACTTGCGGCCAACATTCTTTTTTGCATCTTTGAATGAATATGACTAACAAGTTTTTGGAAATCAGGCAGCACCAACTGCTTAATTTCTTGCTTATTGCTCTCGGACTTATGCTGAGTGCCATATAAAACTTTCGTTGCTTCCGTGCTTATCTCATGTTTCTCGTCCCCGGATGCTAGCAATAAAAGATAACGAGAAGGTGCATCATCGGGAGGAAATACATTAGCAGCATAATGCATAGCCACAAATCTGTTTTTAAAATAATACAACTTTAATCAATAATAAAGCACACTGGTGTTCTCAAAAATATTATATGATTTAGTCAATTTATATGCACATGCCTGACGTTAGATTCCGGTGACTCAATATAGGTAGACAATAATTCATTCATGAGAGATATGTTGGTATCATCGTCCTTATTAAGTACAAATGCAGATGTTATAGAAATCAATGTATCTCGTACTGTTCTTCGCAATTCACCATCCGTCTTAAACACCGCGAGAAGATCAACACAATATAAAATGCTGCTGAACATACTTCTGAACTACTACTTCTGTATTTCATTACTTACGGATACTAGAGTATCAAATAGATGGCACAACAAGTTTGAATTCTTATTTATCACTGATGGAATTCTTTGTCCCAGTTGTCCAACAACAATGTATGCCATCATCTTGTGGGTATTGTCACCCTCAAAAATCAGTTTTACCATTCGATTTAAAATAATTCCAGCTATGCGGGACAATGGAGCAAGGCTGCATCTTAAAATATAAGATACATTATTAAATTAACGTCAGTGACATAATTTGAACAAAATTGATTAGAGTTCGCAATATATTGCATTTACTGTTGAACAATATTTGATGTAAACTTCAATGCCAGCGATTTCAATTTAGCATTCGTAGACTTTCCATCCTCTTCTTCCAATGAATGAAAGACCACCTGCAAATTTATTGGAATTTATTGAAATCGATTATTAAATATGAAGTGTTATGGTGGGGCAAAATTGCACAGCATACCTGAATGCATGGTAGTATAATAAAACCGTTTTTAGTAACCCGACAAAGATAATGCAGCAATTTCAAACGAATTCGTATACACGCAGGCAACCGTTTCATTTCTTGCTTAACATCTTTTTGTATACCTAGGGCATCAGTGCCCAAGAATAATGTATAAAGCGGCGCTGCTAATTGCATCGAGGACCAGTCCAATGTGCTTGAATATTTACAGAACAGTTTCGTTATTAAACAAATTCTTGAATGCGATCTATAGAAATACATTTCAATATCTACCCGACAATTTTTTTCAGTTCCAAGTCTGCCAGATTGGCAACGCTAAATCTGGTGTCCGCAGCAGCTACTATCAAGTGTACGAGAATATCTGACTCAAGAAAAAATCCTGTGCCAAGAAATTTAACAACACCTAACTTCATTTGTTCAAGTTGTTCTGCTGTCGGCGGTGTTTCGCCAATTACTCGTTTAAATGCATATTCACTTAGCCCCTGCGGTACGCGAAATCGCGACCAATCAATAGCCTGATCTGCTGGTTGATCTTTTATTTGCCCGACAGATCTATAATAATTTTAAAGTGTAAAGTATTTGCTTCGATTCATTTAATAATATCAGCATGTAAATTGGACAATCAATGATCTTACCCATACGGTAATAGTAGAACGTCGAGCATAAAATTAAGCAACTGTTTTGATACATGAGGTTTGTCTTGCAAACCAAGAAGGGATGCCCGTTTTTCTGCGTCCATGGGGGCACTGATATGGCCTAATGCAGGTATAACTATGAGTAGTAAGCTGAAATATGGTAGTTAACTTTATTTATGTTTCTTCTTTTGATTCAATTTTACTTATTATAAATCAATAACAAGCAAACAGACCTGTCTTGATGAGACAATGGCTTTCCTTCAATGGCGTGTAATACGCTTGGAACTAATTCAGCTTGCTTCTGTATATCCATTCTGGGGAATCCTAATTTGATGTATATTATTGTAAAATTCTGTAAATAGAAAAAATTCTATAGTTTTTATCCATCAAAAACATCTTAACACATTGGCGTCGAGGCATACTATTTTATTTCGTGAACGAGCTGCAATGGCATTCTGTAGAGAAATTGAGCCATTTAGAGAGTTTTATAAATTTATTTTGCAACATATGTGAAAATCTCAATCATGTATTTCCGGAAACCTAAACGATGGATATGTGCGTCATCCGATGCCAACGTGTTAATGTAATTCTTCCCATTTTCAACATACAATTACAAATGAACTGGCCGACGGATCTTGATATTGTACCAAAAGTGCTTCAACTGGTAGCTGCACCAGTGGCCTACTTTTTATCCTTTTATTTATATGAATTAATAATTCCATGACTTTCTTCCTGACTCCCTCTTGGGCACTGGATAGCTTGAGTAAAACGGGTGGCAAAAATTTGCAAACGGCTGATTGAAGTTGTTCATCGCTCTCCGCAGCACCCAAACGGAGAAACACTCGTTCGAGCAAAACTTTCGTGAAACAATAAATAACGTATACAATGATTATTCGGCGAATTTATGTGCGATTACTGTGAACAGTTTAAATAAATTACTCAATTAACATGGAAGGATATTATCTATCATGAAACATTTTTACCAACAGCATTCATTCTCAGCATACTTAGGAATTCGTTTTCCATTAACGAAATATTGTGATCGAGTGTAGAGAAATAAATTTCATGTTTGTAACGTTTAAAGCATAGATGGACGTGCACCTAAGTAACATAATAAATGTTGAAATATTTAACAAATTCACTTGACAAAACGAAATTAATAATGCAAGTATCTTTTCGTATTATACTTTTATTTGACAAAAGCATATATTTCGCTGAAAACAAAATAATAACATGCGAAGAAATAGACTGTTGCTTTTGTGTAATATTCGATTTGAATACAAATTGCAATGGGAAAAAAGGAAGAACAAAAATTATATATTTGAAGTTGTCTTCTGTTACACAGCATGACAATTGACTTTCTTCTTAGAAGTTCCGATGACTTTAACGGGCTGTTATTAATCGTAATAATTCTCTTGTTGAAAGAAAAACGCTACAGTTAATTGTACAACTCGTGTCATTATCGAAATAATTTAATTTCGTGGCAAATAAATTCATTTCTTTGTGATTACTTACTCAGTTCATCTGTAGCGGCTGCCATTTTGAATTAATATACAATAAGAGAAAGCTAATGACAAACAGCGGGAAAAAATATCTTTGGTTTCTAATTGTTAGTACTCTGTACAGTATGTTTCGTATTGTATAGATGGTACTCAGTTTGAGAAGTTATAAAAGTTTACTTTCCGATACAAAGATAAAAGACAGTAATGAATTATAGAGACCACGTCAAATAATAATATTTTGATCATTGAAAACGCTCAAGTTAGACAAAGTTCACGATATATACATAAGGTGGGTATTGTTAAACCATTTTCTTAATATCCCTCATTAATAAGACGTTTTAAACTATTTAATAGAAACGAAAATAACATTTTTTCTTGTTATTTCAAATTACAACGCACATTCACAAAACAGATTACAAATCCTCTACTATACATATACGTAAATTCTTGCTACAAAAAGTATGTAAATTGGTATACAAGTATGTCTAAGAATAATAGAATAAATACCAATTTGATTGTATATGCTAAGAATATTTAATTGTACGGTCTATAATTACGTATACAAATGTGCAAATATTTGAAAGTATAACTTGAAGTTGTCGCGCATAATTGTCCAATCACGTGTTTGAATTTGCCATCACCAGCAACCAGTCGTCTGCTTCTTTAACTCTTTACCTTGTACCATGCTCCCGTTTTTCGTGACCTTCAGAGATTGCCTTTAATAATAGAGGTCAAATTCGAACAAAAGAAGTTAATCTTGATTTATTTTTAAGATATTACATAGTGAAACATATTAGCCTGTCCGTTCTTTTAAAAAAAATAAAAGCAGAACAACAATACGTTAGGTTCTATTCTTGTGGTCCAGCAACCTGTTCAATGTTATTTCGTTTACATTTTTCTCCTGTTACCCTTTGATTAAGGGCATGAGACTGTAGTGTCAAGAATTACAATTTTCCCAGTCTAGTCAGGTATGATAAAAAAAAAAGAGATTAAATGATATCTTCAGGAGAAAATTGTAATGTGTTTTCTAAGAAGTCGTCATTTTTAAACTGCATGCTTTACTTCTACGAAGTAAACAATTAATCGTGATTTTATTTGCCTTTATTAACCTTTTATATATGTACGTACATACATGTATAATGCATTATTTGAGGACAATCTCATTATGATAGATCCATTAATTTCTAATAGTTATAGCTATATCGTAATAACTTTAAATGTACTTGCTTAAGCTTAAATAATAATTATTATTTTTCGTGATTATGTAGACAAGCAGTAATATATGTATGTAAGTACGCGTGTCTTCAATTTTTGATTCATATTAATTGTATTTAACTAATAATAATTCAGTTTAAACCTTTTTTTCTACAATCGTGGCACTTTTACTCAAAGATATAATTAAGCAACAATAAGTAGTAATACTTTGTAAAGAATATTATACTTATGCATAAATAACTTGTATCTTTAACTGTATATAATTATTATGTATTTTGTATTTTAAGTAATTGAATAAAACATTTTTCAGACATAACATTTGTTTTAATACACAATTTGTACATTTGTAAGCGTTTTATAATTATAATTACGTCTTATTCAATTTGTCTTATCGTCTTGCGTCTTGTATAATTTATATTGAAAGTTTAACTGAATATTTGTTATAGGAAATACAAACAAAACTGGTCCTTGCTTAAACAAAAACAATATGCGTAATGTAAATGCTATTATTAACACAATTAATTGAAAGAAAGGACTTCATCCCAAATTTTTCTACCCGTATGAGCTTTTGTAAAAATGGCTTGTATGCGTACAATCGGCTGTTTTTTTTATGACGCAATAAAGGCGTTTATAAGGCATATTAAGACCATTCTTCGACATCTTTGCAATTGCAGCTATTTAGAATGTCTTTGCTATTATGTAAGTGCAGAGATATGACAACAATACTTCTCGATAACCCTTTGAATTTATACATTTAGAGTGATAAGAATACAGTGATCAATTACCAGTTGAATGATTTATTTTTCTAATGTGTCTTTATAACATTTGTTTAATATAACTAAAACCATCTAATCGAATGGTTTTGTTTTTTAAATTTAAAGTACCATAAGTAGCAAAAAAATTCCAATGGTAATTTTATAATATTTTACATTCCAAGCTAATGTTTGAATGTTAAAACTATGGAAAATAATATGTCTGTTCAATTTGATAGAAATGTAATAACAGTAGTAAATAGATAGATTAGGTGATAGTAATATAAAAACACAATTGATGTTACATAGTACAAAGTCTGCCTTATGTTTATATTATTACAAAGCTGTAATCCAAGCATGTAGGATGAGAATATCTCTGGGTTTTATGCATGTTCATGCAGCATAACTTAGTAATCCAATATCATGCCTTTCGCACGCTTGGTAACTGCTTTGTGCTCATAGCTTATATTAAGGGAATTGTGGGCTAAGTATTTATCCATTTACCACATTTCGCGTGTAAGTAACAAGCCTCTTAAGAGAGTAATTAGTACACTGTAAGTACACCTTGTTAACGTTAAGAGTCACATTTCTCTTTGGCAAATGATTTCTTTCGTGTTGAATTATTTATAAACTGAAAGATATGTCTTTTGAATAATTTGTTTCTTTTGACCTATCACTGTTTAATCGTACAAAAAGTGTTATTAACTATTAAAAATCGAGACAATATTTTGTGACAATAATAATATTATTTTTCGTTTCTAGGCAGTGCTTGAAAACATGACAGAACACATGTCGGCAAGTGAGAGTCTGGACTCTGAACAAATAAGGGTCTTAACTTTGAATAATGGAGAACATCTTGACGGTATATTATACAAATTAAAAAAAGGTATGCAGCTTTTATTTTACTCACAATTCTAATACAAGACATTTTAAGCATCATTTAATATTGATATAATTTTTAATAGGATGGCGAGTAGAATTTAGATTAGGTGCTTCCCTTCTTGGGAAGTCGCTCGATCTTTTTATAAATTACCCTTTGGGGGATAATCAAAAATTTGCGAGACATACATATTATCCACTGGAATGGATTAACGAGACGGCTAATGTATGTTTATCTTTGGCTGGTTCATTTCATTATTATGTCACAGATCCAAAGTAAGTAACAAAATATTGAATGCGTTTGTAAGACCACAATTGTAAATACATGAAACTTTTCAGTTCCGAAGGTACAAAGCCTATTGCATCAGGATATCTATTGGTAGACCCAGAACTAAAAGTAGGAGAGGACGGAGATGATTTGCCATTAGATTGTATTCAATGCCAAACTGTTCTGGCAAAATGCTTGGGCCCTTTTTCTACTTGGGAAGACAAATTACTGGTCGCAAGAAATTCTGGATACAATGTGATTCATTTCACACCGATTCAAGTAATGCCTTTGGTTTATTGGATAATACTCCGAACTGATATATTCAATTTCTGTAGAATGTGCAGCGTGCATTATAATGTTTGCCCTATTTTTTAGGAATTGGGAGCCTCCAAATCCTCTTACAGTCTTAGCGATCAATTAAAATTAAATCCATCTTTCAATGATGATGATGATAAACCAATTACATATGATGACGTCGAAGGGCTCACTAATAAAATGCGTAATGAATGGAATGTAAGTTATTTCAATTTTTCGTTTATTATTATATTATTCGTTAATATTTTCTTACGCTTATTGTCTATTCTAGATGTTGAGCATGTGTGACATTGTTTTAAATCATACTGCAAATGAAAGTTCTTTCTTGGTATCTCATCCAGAGTGTACATTCAATTGTTTAAATAGTCCTCATTTACGTCCTGCATATATTTTGGATGCTGCATTATCCGAATTGACAGTGCAAGTGGAACGTGGAGATTGGGAGTTTAAAGGTATTCCTACGGTAGTTGATACTGAAGAACATTTGAATGTAAGAAAATTATATCATGTTAATATTTAATAACTATTGAACAATATTGTTTTACAATATTTCTTCTCACTTTCAGTCAATTCGTCATGCACTTCATACATATTTTCTGCCCCTTGTGAAAATACATGAATTGTATATATTAGACATCAATGAAACCATTGCTGAGTTTTTGAATTTAGCACGAAATCAGATACCTAAAGATAATATGGAGTCAACACTTGAAGATGTTGAAATAATAAAAGATCCGAAATTCCGCAGATTAAAAGCAACTATAAATATGAAACTCGCATTAGAAAAATATAATGTGTACAGGTAAATCGTATACAAACTGTATAAAATAGTTTCAGTATTAATTTAGGAAAACTTGACGTTTTTATACTTTGGTTTTATTATAGAGCCGATTCGTTCGATGAAGAGACTCGTTTGAAACGTTGCGCAGAAGATTTAAGGACAAAATTGCAAGAACTGAACAACGTAATCGTTAATGAGGTACAAAATCATTTAAATGCCGCAATCGAGAATACTATTTCTGGTATAAGATATTTTAGAGTACAAGCGGATGGTCCAAGACTAAAGGAATTAAGCGAAAGAAACCCACTAGTTCCTAGGTCATTATATCATCTAAAATACGAGTACTCTGAAGTGTAAGAAGATGCACTATAATTGCAATTTGCGATTTTCAGATATTTTACTGATTACGGAGCGCCTCGAACATTATCCGAAAGGGAAGCAACAATGTACTCAGATGGTGGATGTTATTTGATGGCGCACAATGGATGGGTGATGAATGGCGACCCACTAAAAAATTTCGCAGACCCCGATTCTAATGTTTACATAAGAAGAGAACTTATAGCTTGGGGCGATAGTGTAAAATTAAGGTACAGACTTTAAAATAGCCTTCATTTATCTTATAATAATAATAAAAATAACAATAATAATTTGATTTTAATAGTGTTACATATTTGTTCCAGATACGGGGACAAACCAGAAGACTGTCCATTTTTGTGGCAGCATATTACTACTTATGTGGAACAGACAGCTAAACTTTTCGATGGTATTCGTTTAGACAATTGCCATTCAACGCCTATTCCAGTGGCCGAGGTATATTTTTAGTTTGCTAAAATATTCAAGCATACAGATCTGGATCTACATATACTTATATGCTATCGCATTTAACAAATTTTCAGTACATGCTGGATGCTGCTCGTCGAATCCGGCCAGATTTATATGTTGTTGCCGAATTATTTACAAATTCCGATCAGAAAGATAATATATTTGTCAATCGACTTGGCATTACATCACTCATTCGAGGTATATATATGTATAATATTTATTTTATTACATTATATAGAATGCAACTTTTCGGTAATGTCCAATTGCTTCTTTTAATAAATAGAAGCTATGTCTGCTTGGGATAGCCATGAAGAGGGACGACTGGTGTATCGATATGGAGGAGAACCAGTCGGGGCATTTTTGCAACCACGTAAAAGGCCTATGGTTCCAAGCATTGCACATGCACTTTTCTTAGACTTAACGCATGATAATCCTAGCCCCGTGGAGAAACGTAGCGTGTTCGACTTACTACCCAGTGCTGCTCTCGTGTCAATGGCAGCGTGTGCTAGTGGTAGTAATCGTGGATATGACGAATTGGTTCCTCATCATGTAAGATTTACTTCGATTGCATTCTGTCTTTAATTGGGATATTATCTAATTGGAGTAAAATGTCTTTTACAGATACATGTTGTGGATGAAGCAAGGCAATATTCTTCTTGGACCGATGACGACTGTATGATAGATGGTGTCAAACTTATAGGATGTGGAAGCAGTATAATTGCAGCAAAGAAAGCGTTAAACGATCTGCATTACACTCTTGGTCGACAAAAGTTTTCCCAAGTATGTTATTACAATAAATAATATTAAAAAGAAAAGTTTGTTCTTAGTTTTATCCAACATTTACAAAAATTACAGGTATTTGTTGATCAAATGGACACTGATGTGGTAGCCGTAACGAGACACTCTCCAACAACTCACGATAGTGTTATTTTGGTTGCCTTTACAGCTTTTAAGCATCCTGATTCTAATGCTACTGATTTAAGAAGACACGTGAAGCCATTGCGGGTAGAAGGAGTGATGGAAGAGATTATTTTGGAAGCATCCTTATCTCATGTGGATGCGCAGTAAGAAATTAAATTAATATTATTATCGTTTACGTTTGTCATTACGTATTTTATATTTTATTCAAATATTTCATTTAGGACTGGCACATCACCCTTTCAACATCCAAATAAATATGTATGCGATGATGGTTACATAAACGGTCTCGCGGAATATGTTTTAAAACTAAAAGAGCACATACAAGTTTGTGACTCAGAAATCTTGGAGAAAGTTGACTCTGGCGATCCGAAAATAACACAGCTCAATTTTGTAAACTTTCAACCTGGTTCTGTTGTTGCTATTCGGTAATATTTATTTGCACATATTATGCAAAACAATATATCTTTATTAACGAATGGATAATAAATATTGTAACGTTCAATTTCAGTGTATCTCTTCATGCGAATATAAAACCTGCTCTCGCAAAATTGCATAACACCATTTCGTTAATTACATCACAGATGAGTTCAGATCTACGTGTTATTGCTTCTCGCATGGACTTAGAAAATTTAAATAAGGCTTTATATAGATGCGATCAGGAGGAACGTGATGAAACATCGAATCGATTTGGTGTGTACGATATTCCCGGTTATGGGCCCCTTGTTTATGCTGGATTGCAAGGTAAACAAATCGTTTTCTTCAGTATTGTACACGATTATTTTATGCGCTTACTTATTTAATATGTTGTATCTATTTTTTGTATGTTTAGGTGTAATTTCTTTATTGGCGGATATTCGTCCCAACAATGATCTGGGCCACCCTATGTGCACTAATCTTAGACAGGGTAATTGGCTGATAGGTGAGTACCTGAACGAGGAAAATATTTTAAACACTTTTTACTAAATAACGTATAAGTAATGAGATACAGTATTTAAACAATTTATATAGAATATACATGGCAACGACTGAAACAGCAAGAAGGAACCAAAGCCTTAGGAGAATGGCTGGAAGAGGCTACCGAACCATTTAAATTAATACCTCGCTATTTAATTCCTAGTTATTTCGACGTTATAATTGTGAACGTTTACATGATTCTGCTCGAGCAGTGTTATAGTTTAATGTCAAGGTATTTTACATTAAACACATATATTAATGGTTCTTATAATACGTATATACAATAATTAATTCATTATTGTTTAACAGCTTTGTGAAAGAAGGTTCTACTTTTATCAAAATTCTATCTCTGGTTTCGATACAAATGGGAGGAACGGTGAAGTCGTCTCCATTACCAGATTTGTCACCAGATTTGGATCCTCCTAAACCAACTATCAAGCAATACAATGGGGAAACCGAACAAATATGTATGACACTGTCTGCTGGTTTGCCACACTTTACAACAGGATATATGAGAAATTGGGGAAGGGACACCTTCATCGCCTTAAGAGGACTACTTATACTAACAGGCAGATATACGGAAGCACGATTTATTATTCTTGGCTACGGCGGTACCTTGCGACATGGTCTCATACCAAATTTACTTGATAAAGGAAAAAATGCCAGGTGAGGGATTCGAAATTTCTATACACCTTTACTTTTAATTGTCCTTGCATTTCTAAAACAGTCAAGCAATTATTTTTAGATACAACTGCCG
This sequence comes from Nomada ferruginata, assembly GCA_963583965.1. NCBI lineage: Eukaryota > Metazoa > Arthropoda > Insecta > Hymenoptera > Apidae > Nomada > Nomada ferruginata. The sequence continues at coordinate 2,759,923 of OY757214.1, read as the reverse complement.
AGATTCTTTATGGTGGTGGTTGTATACAATTCAATGCTACATACAAGAAGTGCCGAATGGTTTGAAACTTTTAACCGATAAAATTTCAAGACTGTTTCCAACCGATGACTCTCCACCGCTACCTGCAGGCGAAAACGTACGTGCAAAACATCCGCAGAAAATAAATAAATGTATATCAATTCCCCTACACTGGAGAGATAATTTGTATATTTTCCAATATATCCAATATATCCATCAGGATCAACCATTGCACGATGTTATCCAAGAAGCCCTATTGGTACACTTTCAAGGGCTTTGCTTCAGAGAAAGAAATGCTGGAAGACAGATCGACGAACATATGACAGATCGTGGCTTTAACAATCAAATGGGTGTACATCCAGAAACAGGATTTGTATTTGGTGGGAATGATGCAAATTGTGGTACATGGATGGACAAAATGGGATCTTCCGAGAAGGCTGGAAATAAGGGGAAACCTGCTACTCCAAGAGATGGGTCGGCAGTAGAAATAGTGGGGCTTAGCAAGAGTATCCTTAGCTTCCTGGCCGAATTGTATAAGCAAAATCTCTTCCCCTATGGCAGCGTGCAGAGAAAAAATCGGGACGGTAAAATGAATTTTTATTGCGTGCATTTCTAAATTTACTTTAATTTGTTTTTACTACAATGAACGTTTATCACAGGTTCTGTTGTAACATGGAGCTATAAGCAATGGGCAGACAAGATTTCATTAAATTTTGAGAAATATTTCTACGTTAATGGGATGCCTACAGAGGGAGAGTTAAAGCCGGAACTTATCCATCGTCGTGGAATATTCAAAGACACTCATGACGCTACACAACCATGGGCCGATTATCAACTGCGACCCAATTTTCCAGTTGCGATGGTTGTTGTAAGTGGTTTATTTAGCACTTTACTTTTTGTAAAACATATCACAGTTAGAACAACACGATACTATCAGTAACATTGTTTTCAAAGGCACCAGAGTTGTTTAATCCGGAGCATGCATGGGCAGCATTAAAGAAGGTAGAGGAAATTTTATTAGGACCACTTGGATTGAAAACATTAGATCCTGCTGATTGGGCGTACAATGGATATTACGATAATTCTAATGATAGTGGGGACCCGAAGTTGGCCCATGGTTGGAACTACCATCAGGGGCCTGTATGAAATAATTTTTTCATAACTTCGTATTAAATGCCATAAAACAGAAATAATGTAATGTCATGTCCAACAGGAATGGGTTTGGCCGATAGGATACTTCCTTCGTGCCCGACTGTATTTTGCTCCGTTAGTCGGAGGCAAAGAAGAGTTACGTCGAACGATCGAATCAACTGAAACGATTATTTCTCGACATTTCATAGAAGCATCCACCAACCATTGGAGAGGTCTCCCCGAGCTTACCAATAAGGATGGAGAATATTGCAAGGATAGCTGCAGGACTCAAGCTTGGAGCGCTTCTTCTATATTGGAGGTTTATATTCATCCCTTCAATGTACGCTAAATAATATTTCACTTCATTGTAATTTAACTCAATTGCTCTGTATTTCCAATATTAGGTTCTTTATGACTTGAACAAGATTAAACGGGTGTTACGATGCGAAGGGACCGAACGAACGAATTGATATAATTTTGCGTGTGTTCACCACCGCCAATTACACTTAGAACATTTGCAACTAGAAAAAGAACGTAGCATTAGAAACAGAGATCAGGATAACAAATTCCATATATTCAACACAGCTATAGAAATACCAAGCACGGAGACACACGCATTTGGTACCTTGCACGTAGAGAGAGCCAATATATCACCGTGCGAATTGATTAATGCCGAAGCAATACCTGCAACTGATGACTTTTTCTCCATACAACAATTGCCAGAAGATGGAAGTGAAAAAGATATTAAACCCGATTATCTAGCTCCTATTACTATCAGCAATTTAGGAAGGAATGAAACAACGTCCAATACTACTGAATTATTAATGACTTCGGAGAAGGAAGTGCATAAATCGGGATCGCTAGCGTATAGAAACGAAGCTATCAAATATTTGAGCAAGCCATTAAGTAAATTTAAAAGCAACGTGCTCGAACAAACTCATACGCATAAGAAGCAGAATATTGATGATAGTAACGCGCTAACAAAATATTCATCGATAGTGGATCACGTTTATGAAGAGGTCAACGCCCTCGAATGTGATATTATGGACTACTATGAAAAGTATAGCCCCACGACCGCAAAAACTTTGATAAACACGTTATTTCTTCCCCGGCATAAAATTTGCAAACAATGCGCCAAGCTACAAGGTAGTCCAGTATATTCTGACCGTTTAATATATGCAAAGGAACCACTATATGCAAGGGAAGTAGATTTTTCTCAACAAAATGACACCTTATATTTTAGATATTGTCCAGACAATAATGGTAAATATGACAGTCCGCTATTTTTGCAATACGATAATGTTCAACATTGCTTGCTAGTTCATAATTATTTAAAAACTAATGCCTCTGGTATATTCTATTCTTATGGGCCACTCCGAGATCGTTTTGATTTGAAAACAGTACTAAAACCAAATATTATTCTTATAAGTAGCGAAACGAGAGAAGTAGTGAATACAGAGCTGTACCACCGCTGCGCAAGTAACTTTTACGCAAGGGTATCAAACAATGGCATTGCACCAACAACGTTTTCTATGAATCATAACAATATTTTGAGCTCTATAAAACACATTGGATACGATACTGATTTGCAAAATTGGATGAATTATCGTAACGATGTGTTCCGATCTCATAATGTCAAACAAGATGATACTATCGATCCCCGTGCAAATAGATCCAGTTTGTTACTGTTGGAACCCCTATTATTAATGCCAGAATTGAGGAATTCGGGATATAGGCATGCAAAGAATCGTATTTCACAGTCGGAACACGTAAAGATAATAAAAATAGTGATTGCATATACTCTCTCCTTTTTCATTTTAGCAACAATAACATTTTATGTAGTTTATTTTACATAATGAAACATGTCGAAACACGAGCTCCAAAAAGTTACGGTGAAAAACTGTTGTTTACTACTTCAAGTTTATTTAAAGCACAATACTCTTTAGCGCTAAGTACAGTTACGAAATTGAATATTACCGAATTTATACTTTTACCTGAAACTTGCAAAATGTATTCCGGCGTAGTTTTACTTACCTTGAAACAAAAGTATTGAATTATTGAAATTCGTTACTTCAAATTTTCTATTAAATGTATACCAATTTTATGAGACTTTCACTCAACAAAATTCAACGTAAGATGTTTTAATATTTTTTTGTTAATTGTTGTATTACTTATCACGATTTTACTTATAATTTATTAAACTTTGTTAATGCAGTTTGTATAATTATATAAGGAATGTTTATATTGTGTTATAAAATTGCGTTTGCGCGAGATATTGTTGAAAATATAATATAAAGTATAGAAATTTTACACTTAAACCTTCTAATTTCGATTTGTTAAAAATATATTGGCTAGTGACATAGCGTACGCTATGTTACAAAAATTTGAAATAACGTGATTAAGCGAAACTCAACAAGATTTTTTAAAGCTATTACTTCTTATGAATACATTAAATCTTTATTAGCGGATACTATTATTATTGCACGTATATTTTAAACCACACAATATTCTTTTAACTGTTTCCATACCTGTATGAAATATTTGCAATAAAATTGATATACATATTTCATTTTGCACAATAAAGATAATGTTATTACTTCTCCTTTGTAAAATCTGCATGTTACCTCCTTTTACTCATTTCAGGATACAAAATAAATTACTCTTCCTAGCAATATACATAGAACTTACAATATTAAATAAACTTCGCTTTAAGTTAACGAATTAACTAATACAAACACTTTCTATTGATAAATTCAATCAAGAGTTTTTCACACGGACAAAAATGTACATGCATAACATTTCTAAAACGTTATCAGAAGCATCTTCTTAAAACAGATTTTCACATAACACAAACAGAAACACATTTTGAATATAATTCTATACTGCAATAAAAATTGTAAAAGTTCGATCTTATATTATATTAATATAATTAACTGTTTGAAATATAATGAATCAGTAATGAATTAGTCGTATTTTTCTGATGTGCAATACAAGTTCGTTCACGAAGATTTAAAATCCTACTTTGATTTTATTGTGTCGCGATCAAGCATCCCGGCCTATATTTATCCCTTTCTATTATCTGATTTATGTGCTTCTGTTCCTTTAAATGAAATGCATTAATAACATGCTGTTAATTGATATTAAAGTCGAAATAAAAATACAAAATTTACTTATCTATTTGGAATTCACTCAACACTTCTAATTTGTAAAATCTACATCTGTTACTTCTATTTTATCCTCTACGTTACTATTATATATCTTCTAAAATATAGTATGCATACGCTGTTAAAAATATATAAAATATTGTACAAATTCAATATTTTATATTACATTTCATATTAATTGAAACTACAATGCTTTCATTATTGGATTAATGTTTTATAAATTGTAAAAATACAAATGTACAAATTTAAATAAAATAACTTAAATCCCTAAAAGTTTTATCCTCCGAAATATAGTAAGCAATAAAAATGCGCGAAACAAAAATCCTTTAACCACATTCTTTAATTCATACTTCAACTGACACCGTGTTAATTGTAACAGTATTTATTATGATTCTTATCTGTCAAAAGCAGAATGGAATTATATCCAACTTCAGCATTCCAAAGATGCTATCATATATTAAGAGTGAATAGATCAAGTATGAGTATTTAATATAAATTTACCTGCTTCATAATTATTTTTTAAATGTCGTGAGCAAATTCTATGTATTGGTGAGCGCTACTTAAATGTCATCGAATAGCCCTCTCGGTGGAGGGCCGACTCGATTCGTATTCGCACTAAATGTACTGGCATTATTCATACGTTCTTCATAAAAATCATCCGCCTGATAATCTCTATCAAAACTATTATTTGCACCATAACTTTCGACCCCAGATGACATACCAATGTAATATTCTGAGGGATCAAAATCGCGTAATAATCCAGCTCTTGCAGATTCCACCGATTCATCACGTTTCAATGGCCGCACTGTAATTCAGTTGAATAGGACAACAAAGTTGACAACGTTTTAATATAAATTTTATTAAACCAAAAACATGTATGTATACCTGTATCGGTACTTTGACGTGATGTTCTATAGCGTGATGTACCAGTTGCGCCGCTAAACCTTTCTTGAAGTTCGCGTCTTCTGCACATCGAATCTTCTGCTCTTTGTCGTTTCCGCCTCTCTACAAGCAACAGACATAATTATGTAAAAGATACTGCGCAATATAACAGTTTAATAATGTTTAATTATTAAATAAATATATTTCTACCTCGCTTTATTAATTCTTGACCTTCTTCAACAAGATCTATTGCAAACTCATCATCATCGAGAAATTGTTGAAAACCTAACATAGAAAGCAATCTACTTCCTAAACTAAAATATGTTGCTAGACAAAATGCTAGAATGGCCATTGGAAAATACACATTAAATCCATCAGACGTGATGGAAATAAGATCCATATGTCCCATTACCTGAATGAATAAATTACGAATGATTAATTTCACTATGAGTGCTTAGTAAGTGCAGTAACATATCACTCATATATTTACCTGTGTATAATGAGTTTCCAATATGTGAGTTTTTATAATATGCGAATCCATGTGTATAAGACCCAGAAAGTTTAAACACATAGGTGGTGTAAGGCGACATAACATCATGCCACTAAATATTAAACTATACTCATTAGTTTGATGATGCGGCGCCAGATAATATAAATTCAAAACACGAATTTTTAAAACAGTCGAGTAAGCACAGTAACAGAGATATGCAATTATTAGCATTGACAGTAACTAGAACAGAAGTTTTTGTTATACTTCAAGCCAAATACTTTACTAAAATTCCAATTCAGTCATTCGAAAACAGTTAACTCAAGCACGTACCTCAATTGTAAAATAATCGTAATTTACCCTAGCTAGATTTAAGAACTGTGCAAACAATGATAACACGGGAGATTTATTAAAAAACGTTACTTCAGACCATACTACGGCTGCCGAAAGACAACCAGCACAAACGGCTGCAGCCTTTTGTACATAACTTTTTATAACACATTTCCAGTACCACTCTGAAAGTTGTTAAGCAGAATAATTAAGCGATATTCCATATACTTGTAGATTTATTAATATTCGATACTTACCAATAACAGGATTGTAAACAAGTCGAAGTGGAAATGATCGATGCCTCGGGAAAGTTGATTTAAATCGTCTATCATCGCTCACTTGATTCTTGGCTATATCTTCTAAACCAATTATTTTGTCAACCAAAATGCCCCACTGTGTTTCTGTACGTTGTAAAGTTTGCAACGCTTTTATAGTCTAACAGAAAAATAAATCGCTCGTTATTGTTACAGATATTATCACGTTCTATACATATACTGTACTTTATATATTTAACACACTTGTCTATGTAGACGAATTAAGGCTTTTTCAGAAGGTGTAACGGTTGGAGTATCATCCGGTAACTGCCGTCTATTCATCCTATCTTTTAATTCAGCAGAAATCTTTTGAAAAATGGTTTCCAAATTGCAGTGAAAAGGATGCCCCGGTCCGATAGATACTGTAGCAGCTTGTAAAGACTAAACAACAAATTAAACATAAGAGGGCGATAAAAATTACTTATTATAATTATTAGACTATACAAGATTAAATTACCTCAAGGATATCATCTACTGTTTCTTCAGCTTCGCATTTATCTAGGCTTAATTTAGCTACTTTAAAATAACTGTAATTTAAGGTATATCCAGGTTTGCTAGCATTCCATAATCCACGTGGAACTTCTACAAGTGCGTATCCAAGAAGTAACACCAGTAAAAACAAACCCCATGTGTTTGATGCAGAGGATGCTATAGCTTTCAACTTCTGACTACAAAATATAAATACATTATCGCTTAACATACATAAATACTTGTAATGTACGACGTAACAATGCGTCTCACTTACCCATCAAGATCGAAACCTGGCTTTAAGGCTATATATATTAACAGAACACCACATATGAACAAATAACTTCCATAATATATAGCATTATCTATCAGGGCAGATTTCAATTTTCCTTGTACAGTGAAATCCCCTGCCTTTATATATGACTGCATAAGTGGTAGTATCAACCATGTTAAACACTGAGAAGTCCAATACACAATTCTCCACAAATTTGGAAATATATGTTCTGGTACGTTAGGCCATGGTTCTTTGCAAATGTGAAATGGTATCGCTGTTGTTCCGTCGTAGTTTGCTTTAGTGTTATTATGAATATTTTGTTCAACGCATTGCCTAAACACGGTCTGCAAAAAAGTAATATAATTAGGAAAGCTACTCATGATGCTATCGATATGCTCGCGATATTACAAACATCATTCCGCGCTTGCTTACCGACGAAACATCCAATGGTAATATAAATATTATCAACAGCGAAAAGTACCACGCTATCAGTACAGAAATAGTAACAATTATATGGTGTCGAAAAATATTCCCATATTTGTATAATAATGTTGCGGCAAGGCAAAACGCTACCACAATTTCTGTCAAGAATATCCCAAGAACCATGTTGTTAAATTGACCTTTTATTTCACCATAACTTTATTGTTTATTATTATATCGTTCGCTGTCGGCTTGTTTACAGTTTATTTATTATCGGTCGCTTTAATATTTTCATCGGCTGCTTCTTGAATCTTTAACTCTGCATCCTTTTGCATTTTCTCTAACTTTTCCAAAGTAACCGATTTTAGCGGTATTAATTTGGGTTTACAGAGAATATAATCCAAATTTTCTTCCTGATATAGAAAGCCTTGCCTGGGAAGGATTATGTCAATCTTTTCTGGAGACTTATCCGTCAACTCTGACATTTTTGCTAAAATCAAAGAAAATCAATGAATTATATACACAGACGACACATAACACATATATGTATATATATATACATCGTTCGTCAAATATTTTAACGAACACTTAGGCAAGTAGGCATATAAAATATTTTTATAACCTAGCTTATATAAGTCCAGATTTGAAAGTGTAATTGAACTACGTACAACAATTTATCCTCTAGAACAATCGCTATAACACGTTACAGGAAATAAAAGATATAAGCATAACATGACAGTAGAACCAATCAAAAAATACCAAGAAGAAGATTAACAGACGGTAATAATTTACAATTACATTTCGCGTGTCTACATAGACGACTTCCAATGTTTAGTTTTTCGCACTGTCTACGTGTACATTATAACATACTTTTATCATTGAAAATTGCAGTAAATCCATCTCTTTTGTATGCAAAAGATCGCTACACATACATCGTAGGATACAGTAAAAAGTATCGACGTCAGATGCACATCGTGAAATTGTATCATTTACGAACAGAGGTGTCAGAGATATCCCTACGCGTGTAGGCACAAGGTGACGTCACATGCAGCTGCATAGCACTAATTGTAAATGCATATTTAATATTTACATATAGTGTTACGCTGCTGCGTGAAGTTCATTGTAATACCGACATAATGTTATAATGCGAAATCTCCTTTAGTACAGGTGCGTCGTAAGGTGGCTCCCCGTAGTGAAGATTCTGGCGGTAAATATAATCGCACTGTAGTGTAATGGAGGAATTGAAAAGGATTTTAATTAATTGATTCCTTTCAGGAATTCTGCGAAAAATATAGTTCGAAGTAGAATGTTTTGGTAAAGAAAATAAATACTGCAGTTAAACAGTTTTATGTAAAAAACATAATTACTGAAAACATGATGACAAAACAAGTAGATAATGCTACATGTAGCATGTAGCATATACTACCAGTGCACTGGTAGTATATTAGCAAGAAGGAAGCAAGGAGAATGTATAACATTCTTATCTAGATAAAGTACTCTGTTTCCGTACTGTAAACAGTATCACGTGACAATGATAAGGATAATATTTTGTCTTCTGTCCTAACAGTATCCTTGTACGTATACGATGGCTAAACTGTTCAAACTTTTTATTAAATGGGATCCCCATACCCGGGATGTATCGTAAAATCGGATGTGTTATATTAAAATTTGATAAATCAAAGAAAGATTTAGAATATTAACGTACTATTTTCACTATACTTTGATAGTATATTTTATTTATTACATATACGTTAATAACAATTTTACGTAAGGAAAAACTGTGTCGCATACTTTAATTATTCCGTAAAATTTCATATTATATTAAGGATGTTAATATAATAGTTTACTTTTATATGTTTAAGGTAAGTCGGAAACTCTGTTGTTGGGCAAAACCAAATTGTCAAGCATGGTGAACAATGGAAGTAAAGAGAAAAAAGTCCGTATAGGACAAAGCACGTAAGCACTTTAACATTGTAGTAGAGCAAATGGTTGTAATGCCTATTCTCTAAGATTAATAAAATCTATTTGTAACTCTTATTTTAGACATTGCACAAGCTACGGCATTTCTAGACAAATTTCATTAAAAACCTTCAAACCACCACTGGCCTTAGAAAATGCTTTAAAGAATTCTTTGATAGAACGCCCAGACGATAGTCAGTTGTGTAGAAATTATGTCAAGCTGATTAATGATCTTCATAAAATAGAAAGAATGAAACCTGAGTATTACCTCACGCTGTTTAAAATTTTGTTATACATGGAAGATTTTGAAATTCAATTACTCGCATCAAAACATAATTTGAAATCTCAGGATGTTAAAGAAGTGGACGATATGATTGAAGTCATAGTACCTACTTTAGATGATGAAGATCCGTACATTGGAACTGGAGACAAAGCTATTTTTAAGGGCACAAACTCAAAATTTAGATATACCGGTACAATAAAAGATATAATAGGGAAAAAGGTATATGTATCTGCATATAAGAAGTAAGTATTTTTAAATAGAACCCCTGGGCATAGAAACAAAACACTAGTCCCAATGCGTCCCAAAATTACTATTCAATTTCACTGAACTGAACATGTATTAAAAATTGAAAACAGAACAAAATATTGACATTACTAAATATCACTTGAGAAGCTTGTACTTTTGCAATAATTGAAGACAGTGTCAACGGTCTGGGAGACGTCAAAGTCTAATATGACATATAAAACAATTGGCGTCTGTCAGACGTTATTGTATGCCAAGGGGTTAATTTGTGAAGAGAATATACAATTTGGATATCTCTTAGAAGCAGCGATGGTTATTTATTTTTTTAAACCATTCAGATCTGTTATAAAGAAACTCTTAGGTCAGAAGTTGGATGTATACTTTCAAGTTATAAATTGGCCAATTATGTGCTCTCATTATGTTCTGCACATTATCTTTAAGTATAATTTGTGCAGTTTAGTATATCCGACGATCAGTCAAAATTCGTATAGTTTTCCAGACGTGTAAGTTCTTCCGTTTCTTCTTTTTTAAATGTGAACTGCATTTAGTATTTGTGTTATATATTTATTTATTAGTACAATGATACAGCGATCTAGATTGGGTTCATAAATCTGTAGCAGAGAACCCGGAGCAAAAAACAGCGGTGATTAATATTTTGAACAGTTCAGCTTATCCTGCGCCATACATTTTGTTTGGCCCTCCTGGTACTGGAAAAACAACAACATTAGTTGAAGCCATTTGTCAGGTACAATCTCATATATGTACTTTATAACGCGAAGTAAATGTGCACTTATTATTCGAAATTAAAATTTGTTTTATTTCCTAGATTAGGAAACAGCATATGTCCAATAGTATTTTAATATGTGCATCATCAAATGCAGCAGCAGATGAAATTGCAAAGAGATTATTACTTGTACGTCCTTCTAGAGATATATTTCGGATGTATGCAGCATCCAAGCAGTGGTAAGCTGTTCTCTCTTCATACCAAAAGAATTAGTTTATTACCGATATTATTATTATTATTATTATTTTCAATGTATAGGAGTAGTGTAGATCCTAAAATTAATTCCTGTTCAAATTTTATTGACGACACAGTCCTTTATTTGCCAAAAGAAATTTTTATTTTAAAAAAGATTGTTATTACCACATTAGTAACGTGTATAAGGTATGTTTTTTCACTTTTTCCGTATAACTTTTTCAACAATAATAATTACATTCGTAATAACGTTTATGATCTGTTAACTACAGATTGACAAAACTGAAGTTACGAAATGACCATTTTTCGCACATATTTATTGATGAGGCCAGCCAGAGCACAGAGCTAGAAACGTTGATTCCACTCGCAGTTACGAGCTTGCGAGATAAATCATCCGGAGAGAAATTATCTGCCCAAATTGTTATAGCTGGCGATCCTTATCAACTAGGGCCCATCGTTAAATGCAAAAAAATCGAACACTTGCTTGGTAATTATAATTTCGCAGTGCATAAACCTTGGACCAACATTTCTTTTAATCCATGTGAAATTCTCCTTATATTTTTAGGTCAGTCTTTGTTAGAAAGATTACTGGAATGTGAGCCATATCAAAAAGTAAACGATAAATATAATCCTCGTTACATAACAAAATTACTTCGGAATTACCGTAGTCGTGATGCTATTTTGCATATATCAAATAAATTTTTCTATGGCGGTGAGTTGTTGTGTTGCAGTGACAAAAAGTTAAGCACAGTAACTTCAAATTGGTTGGCATTATCGCAGAGAACCTTTCCAATTATATTCTTTGTTGTCAAAGGTGAAGAAATAAGAACACCAAGTATGAGGTAATTGTATACTTTTTTTTGATTGCTTAGGAGCATAATTACTATTCATAAGTGGACCGAATGTTCGAAGTTGGAAGCTGTTAACACAATACTAATTAAAATCAATGATATTTCAGTGTTTATAATAAACAAGAAATTGCAGTTGTAATAGAGTGTACAAGAAAATTGATGTGTGCCAAAATTGGCACTCAACAAGTTGTGCAAGAAAATATTGGTATTGTAACGCCATTCAAGCAACAGAAGCTTTTGATCGAAAAGAAGTTAATCGAGTATAAATTAAACAAAATTAAGGTCGGGACGGTAGAAACATTTCAGGGACAGGAGAAAGAAATTATGCTTTTAACAACAGTACGTACGCAATCCTTTAAAAAGAATCGTACAGAACACATCGGTTTCTTGTCTAATCCAAAGGTATGACGACTTCAGATTGGTGATACTTGTTAGGTATTTAAGGTACAACGATAAATATTCCATTCTGTTTGCTTTATCTTCCAGAGGTTTAATGTTGCTCTGACGAGAGCAAAAAATCTTTTAATAGTAATAGGAAACCCACTTGTCCTTTGCAAAGACAAACACTGGAATGCTTTATGGCAATATTGTACAGCAAACAAGGCCTGTAATTACGATATGGAATTTTTGGCCTAAAAATTATTTGTTGGATATAATTCAAAATATTTATTTTCATTAAAGAAAAATTATTGCTCAATGTAGAAAAGAATGCCATCGAAGTATTATTTTCGAACATGAATTAAGGGGCTATCTTTTTACGAGAAGCATAGTCTATTACTGTATGAAAAAAAAATGTTGTCCTGTTTAGATTTTTATATTTGATGGTGGTATTTAAATCAACTTATTTAAATATCAACTTGTTTAAGCATTATCTTTAGTGTAAGTATTTATACAGTTAAAACGAAATAAAGTAAAGAGAGGAATAAATTTTTACTTTCCTTTTTTTTTATCCATACCATCTTGTTATGAGGAATAGTATCTAGAGACTGTGCGATATACCATCTAATAATGTCATAATTAAAAAAATTAACTTTCATTTAAAACAATAGCCGTTCTTAACTTTGAAACTGCAAGTTTAATACTAAATTTCGATTTGATACAAAATTTTATAAAATACAATTTTATTCTAAAAGTAAGTTCACTGTGCTTGCACTAACATCCTTATTAACACCATGGCGAATAGCGAACTCATGTTTTACGCTCGCAAAAAGGATGTCTGTTAGTAAAAAAATTTGTGCTATTGCAAATGCCAATGTTACACCGAAGTAAAAGTTTGCATTAGCTGATCTGGAATAAATCCACAGATACCAAACTGTTGGTGCAAAAATTGTGCAAAATAGCATAAAACAGCCTACAATAAATCCCTGTTGTGTATCTGTAACGAAATAATTTTTTATAATAACATCATGATACTTTATATCAAATAAACGAGAAACTGAAAAATGTAGTACTTACATTGGAATAAATGCTTCCAGAGAGGCAAAAGGGACATATAAAACCCAACATCTCCTATACAAGGGTAAGATTTAAAGATGGCAGCGATTGCCAAATAAGAAAATGCTAGAAGCATTGGATCGTGGCGTAATCTCAACGCTAATGGTACTATATACAATAAACTAACATTTATTTGAAAAGAAGCAATGAAAAGCCACCTAAAGTGTTCGAATACTTCTGTAAAAAAGTACCAATAAACGCCTACGTTCGGACGCAAGTCGGGAACAGTTAAAGTAAAGCCGAGTGTACTCCAAATGAACGACCAGCTTCCCATGATGTAATAGGAAATGCAAAACAATGCCGTTAACATGCATACAAATACTGTGACAAAGATTAAGATATTCCTTCTTCGTTTCGTACTACTTGACCGAGCGATATAAATCATTGTTGGTACTATGAGCGAAACAGGATACAGTCCGTGTAATGTTAATAACGAAATTGATAGACAACTCCAAAATATGGAAGACTTTGTCATTGAAATCAATGCTATGGAGTACAATAAGTTTGTAAATACTGTTGTTGTGTGCCCAACACAATTGAGAATTATGTATGGATTGAATAAATATCCGCCAGAGACATACATCATTGAAGTGTACACTGTTGAAGTATTGTCATGACATGTTTCGTTTTCACTGCTCTCTTTTTCTTCCTTTTTCTTAGCCTGTAATTAAAATAATTCCATCATAATTAAACTAGAATAATTACTTAATTCTGTTATATAAATTAGGACTAACCCGTTCAGTCGCATATTCCTTTGCTGTTAATCCGAGCAGTAACGCTGTTAATAAATCGATGCAGACAAATAGGCAAAGTAAACCCCAGCGTGGCAAATGCTGTTGTATGAAATTAAAAAAATATAAACCAATAGGTGTTTCGTGAAAAACATCGCCTACATAAGGATCAATGCGAGAATTATATAAATACACTCCTTCGGTAACTGAAAAGAAATGCAAGCACATTGTAATTACTAATTTCTTACATATTCTAATGACCATTCAAGTGCATAAATATTATTTATTTATTTTCATAAGCCCTAGGTTTAATAACAAAATTATACATAAACGAAGATATAACAGTATATATACCAAAAATATTTACGTCAATACGAAAAAATAGTACAGTGACATATAGTAAATTTTCATCGATATATTTCATTAAAATAAAACGAAAAACCAAATGACATTTATACTAACCTCTTTTCCAAGAATTTATTGCAGTAGAGACTTCCACGCGATCACTAATAATCTTTTGGTACCCGGAATTCATTAATAGAAATCTAATAGCACTGGCTAATACAAAATTCGATAACCATTGTTTCATCATTTTTTAAATAAATTGTAAATCACTAAGGTATCCCAACTCTGTACACTTTGTTTATCATATAGCCGGTATTTAAATGAACATGTTACACCCTCTTAGATTCTTTATTTAAATAGCGATTTTATGATCCATTCCGTCTTTCAGATAGCAATTTTCAACAGCACCATCTTTTGCTATTTAATATTATTAAACGAAGTTACAATTAATTACATATTCCTTCCCCAAGAAATCAAACGATTGTATGTATGCATACAATCGTATGCCTGTGATACTATCTGCTGTATTCCTATAGGTTACTTCTGTCCGTCAGAACATATAAACTTATTCAAAGTACGGTAATATTTCCCTTACAGCAGAAGAATGATCCTTACTTTCAAATATCTTTATAAAAAAGATAAATGGTATTACTTTAATACAGGAACAAGATCTGTATACATATACATGTATGTGTACGAACTTATTTAATTCTTCATATCGTATGCTACAAAGTGGCAATATATTCATTAGTGTCCGTAGTACATTCCATTTTATGTATCCCCTCGATATTGAAAAAAAACAATTGTTTTAAATCGCACATTAATTATTATTGATGATAAAATCGTGTTCTAAGGAACAATGGCAAAAAATGTGGAACGCTTCACGATTTTGCGTGTCATCCTTGCGCAGGGGCCATGCTAATCTTCTCTGTATCGTTCCAATTTTAGTATATGTACTGCCGAAGCAAGTACATCTGTTAATTCTTTGATCTTATATATAAAGAAACAACATAAGTTCTGACAACTAGCGAGAAAATCAGAAACAGGTATTTAATCCAGCCATCTAGCGGCGAACGATTCTAATATCCAATTACTATACCGTTGGTGATATTACCCATTCAATATTTAAGATAGAAGGTGAAGAATATGTAAAATATTATTTATTGTGTTGAAATGTACTTTCAGTATTTTTAATTGATTATTGTTATTTAATATTATGCAAATTCGTTATTGAAAAATTTTGAAGGTAATACATGATTGAACACGAATGTGATTATCGGAAAGGAAGTTCAGGTTATCTTTCTTGACATATATCATACGAAATTATAGTGAAACGCAATAAAAGTATTTATAATTTATTAGGGTATACTTGAACATCATAGTTATAATGTTCTAACCAAATTGTTTTCACCCGATGCCAAATTAGTAATAAATGTATAAGCAGCTAGTTTAGCTCTTCCATTCTTTATTTTTCAGGAGAAATGCGATTGACGGGTTGGCGGTACGGTGTATTCATAGGAACATTTGTGGGATCTATAGGATTATTCTCCTATTTTTCAATGATAAGCCCTATGCTTAATCCAGAACCATATAGTATGTACATATTATAAACTAACAAATAATTATACAATTGTTCCTTATATTTAATCGAGTATAATCATTCTAGAATTAATGCAAGAAGAAGCAATAAAGTATCAGCGGAGAACATAAACAAACCTACTACAGAAACAATGTGTATGTCAATATCAATAATGGGGAGAAAGAATTTTGCGGGAAAGTAGAAGGCTAGAAGAGACATATATTGTAGAAAATTAATATTTATTATGTATGACAGTTGGGCACTTGTCACTAAGATGTCGGTGCATATAAAATAGATTGAAGAACATTTAGTACATAGTAGTTAAAAAATCAATAAATGTATAGCGAACTTGTACTCTTTTTACAATTATTAATATCATTATGTTACTGTACAGAGATCCGCTGCAAGAAGTTTCTTATTTAAGATGACTAGAAACTCTCCTACAGACATAACATCTTATTAACATGATATACAATCTGTGTTAAAAATCATCATGATCACACACATCCAGGAAGACATCGAATGCCTCACGGTTACAATTCCCATCGGCAGTGAAAACATATTTATGAAACGTTCCATCCATACAAATAGCTATAAATAGTGTAAAAAAAGGGAAATTAAAGTGGAATCTAAGATTCTTATGTTACTTTAACGTTGAATACTCTTGTTATGCAATATACATACCTATAACAGAACACCTTGTACCAAACGCGCATACACAGGCACATTCCGGCGGTACTGTAAACGTTGCCAGTGCCCACTGGCTCTCAACATAATTTCCCAAAAATCCCATTTTTGAGAAACTATAAATATATTCAAGATTAGTCTTAATGCAATTAATCAGTCAGGACATATGTCTATGTTTACATACGTCGATCTGCGATTTAATTGCGTATCTTTCAACGCAAATATATGTACTGTCCCCTTATCGCTGGAAGCACATAGAAACTCTGAGTCCCTACTAAATGTAATACTGAAACACACATTGTAACAAGAAGTTGTTTTAGACCTAAAATACTGTTCGGTAATATTCACTTGTACAAAAAGTACATTTACCAATATAATGTTGCAGGATCAGCACCTCTTCTCAATTCCACTAATAAATGTCTACGTATACTGTCCCATACTCTAACTAAAGTGCCTTGCGTAGATGCAGTGGCTATCATTGTTCCACTACTGTTAACTGCGAGACAAGCTAATGCACCCTAGGAGTATTATTTGTAAATATAGGAAAATGCTACAAGAGAATACATTGTAATAAAAAATCAATATTTTATTTAAAAGCATCTGCCATAACACATATGTACCTGATGTGCTGCGAGAGTTGCAGGTGCGCTGGAACTACCAGCTTCTGTAGCGGCAAGATCAACTAATTGTACGCTGCCCTGTTTGTGACCGGGGAAAGCAAGAAGTTGTTTTTGCGCGGTAGCCAATGTCGCAACTTCGATCAAGCCTCTCGGATTATCTCTGGTTTCTAATGTCAGTAGTCTTCGTGTCGGCATAGGAAATGAGAAGACATGTATTTCGTGTTGTAGGGCCACTATCATTCTGTTGTGCAAAATTATTCCTATGTAAATGTAACATTGATATTGAATAATGATAAATAATTTCTTTAATTAGAAAACATACTTATCTCTACGCAATCTTACAGCCTTAATAGGGCTGGTAAATGTGACCTCCACTATAAACTTCTTAGACAAATCGTCATAAATAAGTACTGTATTTTCTGCAAACTTAGGTCTTGTACCGCCGCCCACAACCGCAATAATGTTTGTTCTCCAGAGCATTTCGGCAATTGCGATACTTCCCATTACATCGTTCTCCAAATGCGCTTTCTCCACAAGCGGTTCTACATTGTATACCCTAAGGCCGGATTCCATACAGCATGTGAAACATCCTGAAAAATAATAAGCAGTAAAGGATGATACTTAATTTTGATGAGAATCGGCAATAATGTAAATAACTATTGTTTAAATAGTAATTATGAATATAGACTACTATAAAACGTTTGTTGTACACAAAGCAGATTTTTCATTGTGTCGCATTTTTTCTAAAACGAAATTTACTTCTCTAATCTGTCTAGTTCTGGTGCAATAAAAAACAGATATTACGTATTATAATAATAAAAGAAAAAACAGTCAAATTCATTCTAATACTCAGACATTCAAGTGATAAACAGCAAATGGTATAATCAACAGTTTACCTTGATCCTGATTAAAACGTAAACTAAGGATATTTCGTTCCCCAGCCATTTGGTGTTACATTAAATCGAACAAAAGTTTCTTCTCGGGAAGTCGAATTTTTTTCCTCGAATGACTATACTACGTGTTTTTGTTTACATTCTTCTTTCACAATCAGCTGTGACACAATGGCTAGAACAGCATTTTTATTCCTTGCGAGTATAGTATGTATATGTATAATGTATAATATAGCATCATACAAGGATAGGGCGCATTTTCACTTTCCATATGGAAATGTTTATGTGCACAATAATAAATTAAATCCTCTTCTATGCAAATATTTGCAAATGTAGTCATCATTCACCGTTGTCAAGTCATATTTAACAGATAGTAAAATGATGCGGCACTATTAGAATTGGAAACATTAAAATTTAGTAATTTCTCGAAGAAATTCTATTTACAATTCTTATCGAATAATAACGAACGTTTCAATCGTATGATGTTCATTACATAGCTTTGTGCAATTAACAAACATAAATAATTGTTTCCAAAAGTAATAGATTGTGTCCACGTCAAAAAAAGTCTCTAGCAAGGAAAAGTGTTCAATACTTTGCGGCCTCATAATTTGGCTGCAGTGATAGTACTAATTTCCTGCATTGCAGGTTCCATACTGTGTAGGGGCCTTCGTGCATAAAATTCTGTCAAAAAATGTCAGCAATGGTAAGCTTTAATCGAAAAATTGCTTGTTATTTCGTTTTACTTTTCATCTTATTACATTTTCTGCAATATATGCAAAGTATTTAATTCGAAGTAAATTTGCATATGACTTATACTATATCCCCTCCTTGCTTCAAGTTTCATCAATACTTGTGCTTGGGGAATGCTATATACTTTCGATAAATATTATTCACATTTTCAACAGTAGAACATATTTTATTTTTCACAGAGAATGAAAGCAGTGAGATGCCCTACTGATGAACTCAGTATTACGAATTGCGCTATAATTAATCCAGATGACTTTCCAGATGATGTCAGGTAAAGATATCATCTTATGGTTAATTCATTGATTCGGTACCTGTAATAAGATTTAAAGCTTAAACGACTATATAAATTCTGCGGATTTCATTAAGGCTTTAGACTAGTTAAGTTACAATTTACTGACAATTAAGGAGGATAATTAAATAATTTGTGACGCTTAATGAATATGTTTTATCATAGAAAATCAATGATTTATGACATTTCTTTTTTTCGTTAATATATCTTCATAAATGGTACTAGAAAATGTATGAACTGTTTCGTATCTCTTTTAGGCACATCGAAGTTACCACTGCACCGAACCATCATTTTGTGTTTACCGTAAAAAGACATCATGAAGTACCGAGTAGAACCGTGGGATTTAGTTTACCGCAAAGAAAATGGGCAACCCTATCTCTCAATCAAGAAATTGAAGTCCGGCAGTATCATTTTAATCCTACATCGAGCACAGAATGTTTGTGCACTATTGTGTTGGAAGCCGATTTTCTACAAAAGAAATCGTACGTATAGTATGCAAAAGATATAAGCAAATGTATATATTCTTGTTATTGTAAATGTTAACGTGTGCAGCCCAAGCATATTATTGTCTCTATCGTTATTATGAGTACAATGTTTACGAACATAATGCTATGGTAAAATTTATTTTTAGGACAAGTTTGGAGCCGTACAATACAGACGAAATGGCGAAAGATTTCTTGTTACAATTTTCTGGACAGGCATTCACCGTCAGTCAGCAGTTAGTGTTCCAATTTAGGGATAAGAAAATGCTCGGCCTTGTAGTGAAAAGTTTAGAAGCCGCTGACCTATCCGCCATAAGTTCTGGTCAAACTAACATGCCTAAAAAGACTCAAATGGGTCGTTGTTTAGGCGATTCTGTAATACAATTTCAGAAAGCAGATAATTCAAGCTTAAATCTTGTCGGTAAAGCGAAGGGAACTGTTGTTCGCCAGTCAATCATTAATCCAGATTGGGATTTCCAAAAAATGGGAATCGGTGGGCTGGATAAAGAATTTAGCGCTATTTTCCGAAGAGCATTCGCATCCCGAGTCTTTCCGCCAGAGATTGTTACACAACTGGGATGTAAGCATGTGAAAGGAATTTTACTTTACGGCCCACCGGGTACAGGTAAAACGTTAATGGCACGACAGATTGGGACTATGTTAAATGCTAGGGAACCTAAAATCGTCAATGGCCCTCAGATTTTGGATAAATATGTTGGAGAAAGTGAAGCTAATATTAGGAGATTATTTGCCGATGCCGAGGATGAAGAGAAGAGGGTACAAAATTATATTTCGATTTTTATTCGTTTATTTTATTAAGATTTCATCGATACGGTAATAAGTAAACTTTAATTACAGCTTGGGCCAAACAGTGGATTGCATATAATCATATTCGACGAGATTGATGCTATTTGTAAATCTCGCGGTAGCGTTGCCGGGAATACAGGAGTTCACGATACTGTAGTGAATCAATTGCTTGCAAAAATTGATGGTGTAGAGCAATTAAATAATATTCTTGTTATTGGTATGACTAATAGAAGAGACATGATCGATGAAGCCTTATTACGACCTGGCAGATTAGAGGTATTATTTTCAATAATATTCAGTATTGTGTTATGTACATTGTTTAATACGTATTTCCAAGTGATCATTACTTATGTTAAACTTTTGGAACATTTAAAGGTGCAAATGGAAATCAGTTTACCAGATGAACATGGCAGACATCAAATTCTGAATATTCATACAAGTAGAATGAGGGATTATAAAAAAATAGCACCCGATTGCGATTTAAATGAGTTGGCCGGATTGACGAAAAATTTCAGTGGCGCAGAATTAGAAGGTTTAGTTAGGGCTGCTCAAAGTACAGCTATGAATAGATTAATTAAAGCTTCTAGTAAGGTAGAAGTGGATCCAGCTGCAATGGAAAAGTTAATGGTTTCCAAAATGGATTTTATGCACGCCTTGGAGAACGATGTTAAGCCTGTGAGTAATTTCGAATCATTCAAATATTTTTACCCGCATATAACAGGGTGTGCAGTTTAAACGATTGTACAATGTATTGGATATTATAGGCATTCGGTACAAGTGGAGAAGCATTAGACGATCTTCTTATCCGTGGAATTATTAATTGGGGCAAACCAGTGGGAGAAATTCTGGCTGACGGTAATTTGTACATTCAAGAAGCTCGTTCTACCGAAGCCTCTGGAGTTGTATCAGTTCTCTTAGAAGGACCACCAAACAGTGGAAAGACAGCCCTTGCTGCTCAAATAGCTAAGAATTCCGATTTTCCATTTGTCAAAGTGTGCACTCCAGAAGATATGGTCGGTTTTACGGAATCAGCAAAATGTCTTTCAATTCGAAAGGTGGGTATAAAATTAATACGAATTCGGATTTCGAAACTTTCGCCTCAGAATTCTCGAACAATTCTTATTGTAAATGTATCCGAACTCTCCTAAAATTAAGAGTTTCTATTTAATTAAATCAAGTCAAAATAAAAATATGAACAAGTACTGTAAATATATATATTTTTTTTTAGATATTCGACGATGCATATCGTTCACAACTCAGTTGCATCTTGGTTGACAATATCGAGCGTTTGTTAGATTACGGCCCAATTGGGCCACGGTACTCTAACTTGACTTTGCAAGCATTATTAGTTTTACTGAAAAAACAACCACCTCGTGGTCGTAAATTGTTAATACTCTGCACTACGAGCCGCAGGTAAAATATAAAATTTAATATGTATAATATTCTATTACGATGACGATCTAGCCATTTTTTTGTATTAATATGTTTAATATATATTTCCAATAGGCAAGTTTTGGATGATATGGAAATGTTATCAGCATTTACTACAACTCTACATGTACCTAACTTGTCAGCCCCTGACCATCTTTTGAGCGTTCTAGAGGAAGTAGAGCTATTTTCTAAAGAACAGCTGGTATCTTTGCATGCAAAACTTCAAGGAAAACGGTATATTATTATTATAAATCAATAAGTGCCAGCTTATATTTAACTATGTGTGTAAATATCAAATGAATAATTTATATATTTTTGTTGCAGAGTATTTATTGGTATAAAGAAGTTGCTATGCTTAATAGATATGGCACGTCAGGTTGAACCAACTTACAGGGTGCCGAAATTCCTTTCTAAACTAGAAGAGGAAGGAGGTCTAGAATAATGAGTATTTAAAGGTGTAATTATTTATGTAGAAATGAACTAGATGTCATTTACGGAATCGTAATACGTGATACGTACGTAATAAACAGATTTGCATTTAAATGCATATTAAATAATATAAATTAGGTGAAAACAAAAAAATTAGAAACAATTGTTTTGACTAGGCACATACTCGAACCGCGACGTAAAGACAGTATACCTCGTAATCGTAGTACTTTTACAAACTTATCACAATATAATTATTCACTTTCTATGTTTGTAGGATTTATTTACTATTCTTGACGAGATGCTATTATAATTTAGTCCGATCCTTACCTTTCATCTTTTCAAACTTTTCTGAATTTTTTAAGCGATTGAAAATTATGTTATCTAATTTTCTGTATTTTCATCATTTTTTACTTTTGTATCACACTTGATTCTGCTTAATGTATGAAACATTTATAATAGCTTTGCACTTTACGATAATTTTACGACTTTTACGATATTTATACAGTGTGATATCTTTTTGTCGCAGTGTGTATGTGTCGTACAAAACATTTAAGTAAAGCATTTAAATTATATATCAAATTTATTGCATATAATTTATTTAATGATTGCATTTTCTGTTATCTGTTTTTAAATGACTCTGCCAAATATACAGTATTCATAATTCTTTTAATTACTGTTATGTATGCCCGCACAGTAATCGTTCATTTTAAATTATAGATTCAGTAATTCAACAAAATTATGTTGCAAATGTACAGTTGAACTGTAAAAAGACACAAAAGATAAGATATAATCACAGAGAGGTAAAGCTTTTGTTAGACGGTAACAAAATTAAAGAAATTAGTAATAGATTATTACATAAATTCCAAATTACTGGCCTGTTATAGAAGCTTTGAAAGATTAACTTATATCGAACATAATAGTTGTATATGAAATAGATACTCTGCGTTTATTATATCTGTATAAGAATGACATTTATCTATGTTACAGTTACGTAAAATTAGTCAAATAAATTTATTCCATATTGGTGACAAATATTTTTAACAATTACTATAGCAATATTTATTAGAAGAATTTGTAATGCGTATCGTAAGCGAATATTTCCATGTCTCCATTTGTATGTAATGTATATTCATTAACAATTTATTGTGTGTCTACTATTAGTTCAAAGTTTGTTGCAATTCTGATTGCAAATGTATGTACGGAATTTGTGACTGACATGTATTTATAATTGCTGATCAATACTTATTTGAAGTAAAACCATTCCAAGGGCATAATATTTTACACATATTAATTTTTTTTATGACAATTATAAAGAGGAAGCATATGTTTCGCATATGTAACTGTTTTGATTTCATTGCAAATTAATGTATGAATTTATTTTTCTTTTACATGTTACAAATAGCTACTTGTGCTTTAATTCGTTTAAATAATTTCTTTAGTGGCAATTAATCATATTTGTTGTATGTATATAAAGATAAAACCTCTAGGGAAAAAGCTGTGTATCATATTATATTTCGTGTTATTCTTGATAAATACTGTAATATGAACCATATCTCTGTGTTTATGAAGACTATCTATGGTCTAATATACTGCAATAATAAACTTATGGCTGTACCTATGTAATATGTGTATAAAAGTTAAATAAAATTGACTTAAATATAGAATGGTAAAAGAAAATTATTTTACCCAATATGATGAAATTAATAACATATACGTTAAAAATGAGATACACTAAGGTGTTGCATGTGACGTTATTATTATTTTCTTTCCGTAGTTTTTGTATAAATAAGATTATATTACAGTTCAACATTACAAACTACTTATATTAATATGTATAATTTTTTTCGCCATTTCTTTAGCCTTTATACAGATAGCATTCAAATTTTACAATATTTTGTAATAATACAATTACAATTTTACATACAATCGTTTTCGAGAGCAATTCGCTACCTCGATATAAATCTACAAATTGTTTTCCTATTAATGATTAGAATGATGAATATAATTAGCACTTTTAGTTCAAACCATTTTTAGAAAAATATCAGAAATTAGATAAATGGTTTAAACTGTTTAAAGTTATTAAATCGCATTCGTCATGCAATTTTTAGGTGCGTCAAACGTATTGTTAATTGTTAGTAATACTTTGATCATTGGACAAGTTTAAAAGAACAAAATATGAACTTTAGTATTTTCCTTATTTTTTCAGCCACAACTTTTTGCATCAATATTAAAACAATAAATTGGCAATAGTAGTAACAAAGTATAATATTAAGTAATGTACACTTGAAAAATGGCAACATAATGTACTCTTGCTATACAAAAAATAGTACACACAATTTTTTTCTGTGTGCTCTACGATTAAATATACAATCATTGTTCATTTTGTTTTGCATATTTCTGAGTTTAAAAAATGTAAGTCGATTAACAAAGTGATTAATTAAAAAGAATTGACAGAGTAGCGTACATACTTGTTTCCGTTATCGATGAACATACCCTACCTCGTCGTATAATTATTATCGTACACTTCTTTGCTTATACTACCCCATTAGTTTTTGAACAATAGCAGATACAATGTACAGTGGGAATAATTTTAAATAAAAGTACAGGATTTGTTATCACACAAATTTAATATATAATCCCACCCTTTAATAATTTTACTTTTCATTCTTTGTTGTGTAACTAAATATGCATAATTGCAGTCACTTGCTACTTATTGGCAATTTATACGATAGTGGAGATAATATATGTATAATATGTACAATCAGAAAAAGTATAACTATTTTTCATGTGCTTTCACTACTTGGCAGTATATAGGCACCTTAATTCCATCAAGGAAAGAACAATTTATATTTATAGTCTCTATAATTTCAATTTATACGTAATACGTAATATTATAACATTTCATTATATAATAATTTTGATTTTGTACAAAATTACATAGACGAAATAAGCATATTGCGAAATAACATGGATATCGATGTCATTGTTCTTCACTTATTTCAAAAAGAATATTTTTACATTATTCTTTGATAATAAAAAATATCCTTTGCAAACTAAACGAGAAAATTGGTTCAATGGCGTATTGAATATTACATGATACATTTGTTCCAAACTGATCGCACACATTTCAACTGGAAAATTTACAATTTTTGTTTCAAAGTATGTATACGTATGTAACGTGTTTATGTACAAAAACATAATGCATGTCAAGTTTATCGGTACTCCATTAAAAATACCTTGTAGAAGAGTAAAAGCATGTTAATATGAGATTTAAAAACAAACATATAAATCAACAATATTGTATTTATTCTTAATGATACTCAAGTACGATTCGATAATATCTATTGTAAGTATGCGTGAAACAATCCTCGCAATCTTGTATTGTAGAAGAATCAATATCTGTTGTGTATTAAATTAAGTCATATTACAAACATTGCGTTAAGTGTTTACAAGTCATTTCACGATGATAATACTATAATATATACGCAGTCTACAAGCACAGATCATTATTTTCTAAATAACAATTATAAAATATTTTTAACGTATACATATATTGGAGGAGAGTTTCATTATCAATTAAAAACAGTGTTTGTGATGCGTGCTTGATATTAGTCAGCACGAGGCGCATTTAATACTCGAACAATCTGTGTCTTATCCTCCATTATAACATCGATTATAGAATTTTTATATTACAAATAGCTTGTTAATTCAGTACATAAGAAATCTGTTAATAAACAAACGTTCTAGTTTTACCAAGAAAATAAATGGTATACAAACGCTTTTAATTAATAGAGTCAAAGTTAATAAAAAAAAAAGAATAGCTAATTCTACTCGCATATTTCATTCTGAGTGTTACATGTTTCGTGTTTTCTGGACGCAGAAATTCTATTTGATCAATGAAATAATGACTAATGAAAAAAACGTTACGAAAAGAAGTCTTCTGTGCTTGCCATTTCACCCTTTTATCATCCAAGTTAACAATATACAAAAGCAGTTACAAATGAACGAGTTTAACAACAGATATCTTTAATAATTTTAACTTGATTATGGCACATGAAAGAAAATCACTTTATTCAAATGTCGAGTCGTTAAACTTCATAATTTATAGAGCATGATGAATTATCTACTATATGACTATTTAATATTAATATCACAAATGTTTATATTTAATGTTTTTCAATTAGTTCAAATTTCATACTCAATTCGAGCTATTATTAGCTAGATAGCCGCTCTAGCATTTAACCATTTATGTAACTTTCAATCATCTCCACTACAGAGAAACATTGCGTCTGACACCACAGTCAGTGAAATATATAATAAAAAAAAAAAGAAGCGTGACGACGAATCAAATCACGATGGCTTACAGGATGGGAATTTCTTAACGTTAATACACGAAATTGGTTTACGCCATCTTCGTTTACTTTGATGCGAATTTGGTTTGCTGTTGTGACTATTCCAAGTAGCTTTTTGGTCTTCACTGGCTCTATCCATTTCTTGAAGCCGTTTTTCTTCTGCGTGATGAAAAATTTCATTATTGTTTCTCTAGACTCACACACGTTTCAAGGATTAATTCTACCTTAATATTCTAGCATTAATAATATAATGATTATAATTGAACATGCAATAATTATAATATTATACTACACACATTTTAAAATATTCATGACACATTGCAAAAGCTAATACAGTGGACTGTTTCAAAAGACTGATCAGTTAAAAAGTTCAATACTATATTTAATTCATATATAAAATTAAATGGTACAAGATGCAAAAGGACAAAAAAACAGGGTATACACTATATAGAGAGTACCCGTTTATATCAGCTCGCAACATCGTAGGTAGATATAAGCGTGTCATTGTTACAGAATGGTGCATGTCTTTGATAAGAATACTAGTAGTCGATTTGAAAAAGATTGTTCAGTATTCCGTTTAGAATCTGAAAAGCAAAAGCTATATTTTATTGAAGTGCTTATGTATTCTTTTCTTTTATAATTATTATTTTGTACGCGTTTCTTTTTTCAGAGATATTTTCCTTTCATTTCTTATATACATATGTTTATGTTTTCAATGAAAAATTGTTTTTAGACTTCGATATAAAAAAAAATCTGCGACAGTCGTTAAAACTAAAATATTCATCTAGAAACAAATGCATGCAAGTATATTATGTTACTTTTATGCTCGATATTTGTGAATAAAAAAAATAATTATCTTTGTCAGAATAAACTGTTACACAAGTGCTATTTATATGCTACGATATATGAAGCCACAAACGTATTGATGCGTGGTCCTTATATTTTTTTTAAGTTGCATACTCATGCGTACAAGTTCTAATATGTTTGTCTTACCTCTTTGTGTTAGTTGTGAATAAATTAATAATATTGAGTAGTATGGCAACAAAAATTCCAAGCTTGAATATGTAAATATTTTAACACGCAGCACAATGCAAAGTATAAATATATAAGAAAATGCATACCATTTAGCTGATGTTCTGTATAATACATAGGATTTTCGTCACTTCCGTAGTGATATTCCATCAGGTACGGTAATACAGTCATACTGTGCCATTTGTGTCCTTTAAGAGGAGGTATAGGCACTTCTTCTTGTGTTCTAGGATGCCGGCACTTCGTCCACGGATGTTTTTTCACTTGTTGCAAACAAAAGCGTTTATCTGCATCCTTTTGTAACATTCCTTCTATAAGAGATCTTAACGGTTCTTCTACTTCTTCAGGTATTGTATATTCACCTTTTCCTATATTCTCATATAATTTATAAATATTATCGCCTTGAAAAGGATATTGACCCGTGATTATATTGTACCTATAAAATATTTAAAACTTCATTAAAGCATGTATATATAATTGTCTTATTCTATGAACATTAATATTTCAAATTTTAACTCGCCAATTTGTAGAGGATTTACAGTTATAAAAATAAATACTACTCGCTGAGAAATATGCTTACAATGTAACACCGCTGCTCCAGATGTCTACTTTGAAACCGGAAAATGTTTCACAGCCATTGGCAATTTCAGGCGGCTGAAATGCCGGCGAACCTTGTCCCATTTTACATGTATCATCTTCGGAGAACATATCCAATGCCTAACAAAAGTACAAAATGTTCCTAAAATATTGCATTTTATCACAAAATCAATGTTTTGAAAATTCAACCCATTTTGTAATATCAATGAAACTTCAACATCGGATTAATATAATAGAAGATAGTGAATTTTGATAAATACCTCTGCAACACCGAAATCGCTAATCTTTAATGTACCATCTAAAGCTAATAATAAATTTCCTGGTTTTATATCTTTGTGTACTATCCCTTTGCTGTACAGGTATTCCAAACCATCCAATAACTGACAGAAATATTCATGCGCTTGCCAAAGTGGAAGTTTTTTGAGTGGCGCACTTCCCAACATATCCTGTAAAAAATCTAATAAATAGAAATCTAATTGTTGTTAATGCCATGCAACAGTCTGTTATAATATAGAATTCGCATGAATACAGCAGATTTCTTTAAAAGGCATACAATTATTATGCTGGATTGTATAAGAAATATATTTTATAAAACTTAATGCGATGAAAATATTAACTTTTCTATTACTCTTCGCAGATGCTTATTAGAGAATAATATTCAACGAGACTCTTCTTTTTACTGTTTTTATTAAGTGTATAAAAGATAAATGGGTATTAAATATTGTTAAAAGTATACATGGCAAATATATTTACAAATCTTCATAAAAGCATCACAAACGTTTACAAACACGTTGTATTAATTTTCACGCATATTGCATCAGAAACTTTAAATACGCTGAAGTATTAATTCATAAAGGTATATGCGTGTATCACATTTGTTTTTTAAATAAACCATATAAGACTTTTAAACTTTACCTGTAATCCACATACACAAAATTCCATAACTAGGTACATCTTCTCCTTTTCATCATTATATAAAACATCTACAAGGTTAATTACATTCTTATGTTTTAATATCCTTAATAGTCTTATTTCCCTGTTAACGAATGCGAACAAATAGTATTTAGAATTCTAGAAAGTAATAGCATGTATGACTTAAAAAGAAAAAGGTACATGTTATTTTTATATATACACACATATATATGTATATATGTAATATCATTGTAATCTTTTCAAGAAGAAAAGAAATGTGTTAATCATAAGAACATAAAATACGACACGCAAAATGTGAAAGCAAATTTTAGATTTATGTATTTATATCGCTCATGGAAATTAACATTAAGTAATAAATATATATATATAACACGCGCAGAGCTTGAATTTGCGTACGTATGTTGAAAATAATTGTTATACATATGTTTTATAATAAATCATTCGTTGATTGTAAAACTATGCGGATGTTTACATCGTGTTTACATCGCCACCTCTACAAACATTCATGTTATATCAATGCGAACAACTGTAAAAGTAAACAACTATGACTTTGTTTTCCTTGTAAGTAATAAAGAATACTTTATAATATTACATAAACCATGTGATATTATATATACAAGGTTTATCGAACTATGTATTGTATGTAACACCAGCAATTAAAAATGCTTTTACTTGGGGTTTCATATGACAGATGAAGAAAAACATATATAAATGGAAATATTAATATTTGTTCATCGTACCGTTGGACATTAAGCTCTCCGTTTGGGATTCTACGAAGTTTCTTCCTTTTTAAGATTTTCACGGCTCTTCGACAAAGTGTCTCTGAGTCCAACACTTCTTTCACCTTTCCGTAACTACCTTCACCAAGAACATCACCCATAACATATTTACCGATAAATTTACATTTTTTCTTTTTTTCTTCGTATATAATCTGATCTGAATCCACCCTATGGAAGAACATGTTGATTTCGTCCAAATCATAGTTCGGATCATTGTTAATCGACGTAATATCTTCAATATCCCCAAATAATTCATTGTTTAGTTCTTCTTCGTCCGGGTCACATATTGTGATCCTATTGTCCATTTTCTCACAATGCTAATTGGACTAAATTTATTGAAAACCTCGCAACTTTAACCTAAAACACAACCGGCACCACCATTGTTGTGAATTACAGCTGTATATGCCACCACCACGGCTTATAACAATAAAGGATACCATCATCACTATCAATTCCGGAACACATGTACTACTAGCTATACTAGCGCCCAAATTCAAACTTCTTGATTCCCTATATGCATTTTTTATATATACAGGGTGTCCTGTAAATGGTTATCTACAAAAGAGAAATGTTGTTCAGAACACCTCGGTAATCGCTCTATTTACGAGACACTCTGTATATGATTTGTATGCCTGTGAGATTTTTTATTTATGTAAAAAAATTTCTTTTAATTTCTTAATAGGTAGTCTATTTTTTTCCTTTTTACGAGAAAGACGCAAAAAATTGAAGCAAGTTTTGTTCAAACGCAAAGGAGTAATTACATTAATTAAAAGAAATGCGTTTTACGGAAAGTTGCTTGTACGGCGAATGTCGCACTTCGTGAAACCTAATTTCTTTGCAAATAATATTATATGTATGTGATGTAAATAATGAAATTAATTTTTTCTTTATTATTTCATTTTATACTTATAAAATAGAAGGCAGTTTGCATAAATTTTGTATTAGAAAAAAAAGAAACATCCAGGTCTTACAGAGACTACAATTTTTATGTAATATTTAAAATAAAAGGAATAATATGAATATTCATAAATGCATGTGTATATATATTATTGCTCAGGTACCGCCAAGTTAAATTACAAAGCATTCATTTGTATCATACACTTTGAAAAATACGATATAATGGAATGGAGCGATACAAAAAGAAAGGAGTGCGAACGTCTTTTTGTACAAAATGATTCATTTACCAATAAATAATAACATTTGCGTAATTTCATTATAAAAATGGAAACAGAATTCAGAATAATTTTGTTACTTTACATAACTATGAATCCTATACGTTTATCTCGAAAATTTATACAAATGTATATAGTAACTATGATATGCCCTTTCTACAATTATGTACAGTACATAAATGCATCTCTCGAACACTATTAAAACCTATTTATCTGAATTGACAAACTTTCCATTTGTCACTTCATGATTGCGCATAAAAATCATGTAGTGTATTAAAAAATTATACCCTTTCAATATGGGGAGGATCTTTTATATTACAGAATGTGAAAAAACAAATGTATTTCTTGCGTGATATTTTGTCAATGATGATGACCAGTTGTAATTAATGCTGGTAAAAATGAGCCAACTATTAACGCTAATATCTCTTTAACTTTAAGACCAGAAGGAGCCGCTGTAACATTTTCGGCAGTCGGTAGATGCGCGTAGTTCTTGCTACTTCTTGTCATTAGTTCTGGTAGGACATGCACAGTTGCAACGTATAGAAATGTGCCTGCGCTGAATAACATTGCTACGCCAGTTGCGTTAACATTGGTAAGTGTTTCTTTTCCCTCCTAAAAAAGAAAACATTAATGTTACATCTGTATTTCAGGGAATACTAAATAACGGAAGAAGGATATATGTATATAATTTCGCCGTTTGATCTGAAATTTACCTTCCCAATGCCAAAATATGTTAGGAGGGCAAGAATAGGCGCAGCTAAAGAAAATACTAAAAGATGTCTGCCAATTTTTTTTCTATCTACTCCTTCGTGTAGCAAGAATGATACTAAGCCGAATGCTGCAGGTGCCTATGGAAAATTGTTTTCATTGTTTGAATTAATATTTCCAATAATCTATAATATCTGTGTCCCTAAGACATTCAAATACTATGTAATTTATTTCCTACCTTGTGCAGCATTATTGCTAAAAACACAATTAATTCTACATCAGCCTGTGATGTAGTTGCAGCAGCTCCTAATGCTACACCATCGGCTGCTGCATGAACTACAAGGCCCAAGGTAGCGGTTACGCTCCTTTCTCTTCCACCACTTCTTCTAGCTGAACACTGATCAACCAGAAGCATAAATACAAAACCAAGTATTAAACTAATGCCTATTAAGGAGTGAGGATCATCTAAAAAAAAAAATAAAGATCAAGAATAGTAAGTTACAGTTAAATGAAAGCAGATTAAATCTAAAGATTTAAAATATATCAATAATAAAGCTGCTACAAAGTTTTTGCATAATTTCTCATACAAAATTTAAAGAAACCAAAAGCATGAAACAGTATTGTAATCCCTTCATTAAAATGTAAATGAGCACGTACTTCTTTTACGTTATACGAGTAATATGAGAGAAAAAAATGTTACGTCTACAAAACATAATAAACTTTAGTCTTGTCTCGAAACGTCGCTGTAATTTCTTTTCTTTTTTAAATTATCAGAAAATACTAACTGTGTACTCCTTGATCGCTATTGCTTCCGTTGGTAAACAATGCTCTTATACCTTCGGGTATAATTACAGCTAGCGCAGTGCCTACAAGAAGTCCGGCACCAAGTATCGAAACCAGTTGTAATTTATCCTAGAAATATTAAAGGTTCATGATGTTCATGATCATGGAGTTCTTTGTAGAATCTGTAATCAGTAGTTTAAGTATATGACAATCAGGGAAAATGATAGATAAAAAAATGTCTTGTCCTTTCATCTATCGTCAAATGAAAAAGGCATTACCTCCGATAAATTCATGACTAACGGCAACGAACCAGCTATGCAGGAACCAATTAACATTACCAGCGAAAGCATCCACAATACCGTACTTTCTTCCATATTTTTAACGCTTCTAAGTTTCTGTTATAAATAAATATTGTTCACTTTATTCGATTAATATTTTTACATTGCCGTTCAACATTGAGTAAGCATTTGCGTTGCGCACGTTGAAATATATTGAATAATTTCTTTCACTACCGTATCATAATTGAAATAAAATTCGTGACAGCGCTTAACAATCTGTTTTCGTCTACGTAGCAATTTTCGCGGTGAATACTGTGAGTATAGAAACGGTATGTAATAGCAACCTATACATTTTACAACCATAGAAGAGGCGAAGTTTGATATAGTAAAGTACACGATACAATAAACGTGGCTAAGTTTCCATTAATTTTTTTTCATTGAGAATCAACAGTTAAAGTTTGTTACAGTTCTTATCGGAGTTAGGAAAAGTAACCGCGAGCGTAGAAGTTTGTAATAAAATCAGCATCAGTTTATTTTACAAAAGAAATGAGTCTTTACATAACGATGCTGTACAAGAACGATAAAATAGGAGCCGACGAAATATGTACATTCAATGCATAAACTTGAGGAAAAAGTATCGACGAAACGATATCTATACACAGTTTATTTTCAATGGACAATGTTTGCTTGTGTAGATGGCGTATAAAAATTTGTCTCGTGACTGTGTAAGTTATAAGTAAACAAACAATATTTGATCAACAATTAACGGGATTTAATCAGCATCACTTAATGATTCGATTTGCTGAATATTGTATATCGTTTCGCGTAATATGCGATATACATTAAATTTAGCAGCGATACATCATTTCTTTGGATTTTTAATTTGAATTACTTTACTAGATGGCGGTGATGTTGTTTGCCTGTGGCACCTCTGGCGGACACATCATTGAACTAAGCAGTAAGTGATTGGTAACGAGTTGAGCGAGGCAAGTGATTAAAAAATGGCATCCGCGACGACGTCGCACAATGAGGTTTCGCAGGAATTTTCTGTCAACAAACTTATTCGTGTCGGTTATTACGAATTGGAAAAGACTATTGGCAAGGGAAATTTCGCCGTTGTTAAAATGGCCACCCACGTTGTAACGAAATCGAAGGTGAGACCATTGTTTAAGACATTTTTCTCACAAACACGGAACCCGTACTTTTGTCGCTATATCTTTGGATGACGGCGTGGACACAAGAGTTTCCTTCGTATTTCACACTTTACGAAACACTTTCTGTGTAACAACAATATGTCACAGCATGATGAGAAGTAATAACTTGAAAGAATGTTTCACGTACCGATATTACCAACAGACACTATTACATCGATTGAAATATGTCCCTTAAATGTTTTTCAAATCATTGCCAATGATAATAGATCGGGAAACACTGTAAAAATAACAGTAAAAATGAATGTATCTGGCATTGTTCCTTATACAAAGATTTATTATACAGTAACATATACTTGCGCATGGACTTTTTTTTCACTTGTATTCATTTTGCCTTGGTTTCCTTGTTTTGAATGTTTGTGACGGTTCAATTTTCTGCATTTGGTGTCCTTTTTTTTATCAATAACACAATACAATTAATTTGTATAACGAAGTGAGAGTCGTGAGAGTAATGCAAACAATTTTCGATGCATTTGTTGTGTATTCTGTAACATTTATTAACATATTATCTCTTTAATTATTCAAGTATCGTTAACGATTATGTTCTTTGAGTGTCATTCTCTTGGGTTTTACCGAAAAAAAATGACAATTTCACATGTTTTATTGATGTAACATTTGAGACGGAAGCAACAAAATATTTTGCCGTTATAAGTTTGGCTATTAATCGTGTATTATTTTTCTTCTATAGGTTGCTATTAAAATAATAGATAAGACAAAATTAAACGAAGAAAATTTAGCTAAAATTTTTCGTGAAGTGCACATAATGAAAAGATTAAGGCATCCGCATATTATAAGATTATATCAAGTGATGGAAACGGAAAAAATGATATATTTAGTTACCGAATATGCTCCGGGTGGAGAAATTTTTGACCATCTTGTGCGGAATGGAAGAATGCCTGAACCAGAGGCGAGAAGAATTTTTCGTCAGATTGTTCTTGCTGTTCGTTATCTTCACCAACAGAGAGTTGTTCATCGAGATCTTAAGGTTTAAATGCACAATTGTTTTTTGGTCTTAAACATTTCTAAAAAATCGTAACAAGGATAAAGAATATAATATAATTAATATCTATACAACAAATTATTATGTATATTATTATTTTAGGCTGAGAATTTACTACTTGACGCAGACAATAATATAAAACTTGCAGACTTTGGATTTAGTAATGAATATACACCAGGTGTCCCGCTCAGCACTTGGTGCGGTTCACCACCATACGCTGCGCCAGAAATTTTTGAGGGAAGACATTACGATGGTCCAAGAGCGGATGTATGGGTACGTCATATATTCGTTCGCTATATATTGCGATAATTTTAAAGTGCTAAACCTTTTTACTCCAGCTCCTATAGAAGTTTCTCACTTGACATTATTACTTTTAGAGTCTCGGTGTTGTTTTGTACGTGTTGGTGTGCGGAGCATTGCCATTCGATGGGCCGACAATGCAGCTACTACGTTCGGTAGTAATCTCAGGGAAATTCAGAATACCATTTTTTATGTCTGCAGGTATAAAATGTACAAATTTATATAATTAAGTTCTCCTGTGTCATTCCCTCGTGCATATGTTATTAATATATTTATTTTTATAGAATGCGAAAAACTCATTAGACATATGTTGGTAGTAGAACCAGAGCGTCGTTTAAGTATCTCACAAATTTTAGCACACTCTTGGATGGGTGGAGGTGGCGTAACAGAACCCGAACCGGGAGGGTAATATGCGAGCACTAATAACAAGATTTACATAGAATATTTGTAATTAACAAATTGACAATGTATTATTCTTCATTCTTAGGTGTAGTGCTGAAACTGTGGCCCCGCAGTTAAATCAAGTAGTGATAGAAAATATGTTAAGATTACCCGGACTTAGCGCAGAGACATTATTAAAAGCGGTTCAAGGAAATGCATTCGATCATGTGTCGGCGATATATAATCTGCTTGTGGATCGATTGGAGCCAACTATGCCTAGTTTACCTAGTATTCAAAGTATGCCAGGAGATTATGCTCCTGACGGTGCACATCAGTTGGAGAAAGTAAATATTAAATTTGATCATATCACGCAAACAGAGTATACTTTTCAATTACATTCCTCTCGTTTTTCCTCGCAAAGTTCGGCGATACAGAAGCGGAATCGGAAGAAAGAAGTGGAATGCAACTTACACCAGGAACGCCCTACCATACAACAAGAAGACACACAGTCGGACCTGGTGATACGGCGCATCAGCCACCAACATCATATCCTTATAATTATAATCATACGACGGGCGATCCGACGTTGCGGCTCCTTCCTATATTACAGTGTAACAACACTGATCCTCAAGTGTTACCTCATACAAATTTGCCATTGAACCTTCCTTTGGTTCAACATCAACCGCCTCAGAATTTCCAAATCAAAGATCAACATTTACTAAAGCCTCCACCTGTTATGGGAGCAAGTAAGTAATTGCAATAGATCGCTTCGAAGGATTCGTTTTACATCGATCATTCCGATGTTTAATAAGTATTTTATTAATTATAGCGGGGAGTTTTGGAAGAAGGGCATCCGATGGTGGAGCTAATCTTCATGTTTTTTATCAACAACATGGCAGTAATTCCGGTGCTGCCGAAGATGGAGGAGGATGGAGTCAACCTGGGAGTAGAGAACATTTACAACCTGTATGAAAAATACTACAAAACATTTGCATTTTTTTTCCATTTCTTTCGATAAGTTATTTGTGTTGTTTGTTACAAATGTTTTTATAATGCATTTAGATACCAAGTGGAAGTCCGACACTGGTACAATGTGCTCAGTCACTAAATGTAGGAGTTAATACCGGTAATGGAGATGCGAATGGCAATAATAGTGGAAGCGGAAATGGAGGCAGCGATAGAAGAAGGCGAAGTGGTCTCACTGCCGTCATGCAAAGACCAGGTACTGTGGATTATATTTTTCAGATATTTGTGTGCACACATCTTCAATGCACTTATTACCACTCGTGTTTCATATCACCTCATCGAGAATTGATTACTATGATTTGCTATATCAGTTAGTTTATAAAAGCTTGCTATATTTCTTCATTTTAGAAATTGTAAGTATTGATTATTATACGCTCTGTTTACATCTTTGCTTCAGCAATATTTGCATATTGGTATGTTTCTGTATGTTTCCTCTTTTTAATAATTGTATATTGCATGATAACTGTTTAAAATATACATATACTCTGCTGTTAAAGCGAAAGTATAAGTTATATAACAATATAACATCTGAAAAATATCTTTATATCTACAAGTATTGTAATTGTTATATTATGCAGATTATTCACTAAATGTTAATATACAACGTCCGTTTACTACATACTATATGTAAATATAGTTGAAACTGTTTACATTTTAAATTCACAGATAATTTTTCTTAGCTATACACACGTGCACTTCATTTGCCAAGCTCTTGTTAATATTCTTTTGATTTTAGCATCTATAATATTATAGTTTGCTCATTCGATTTTATTTTTGATTTTGCATGGTTTTTTTGTGTCCACTGCACTACCATGCCTCGTTGGTTGGTAATATGCATGTAGTTATAAATCCGGAAATGGTATTGGAGGTGGAAGCTAGGATGAATAGAGCTTACCTCCCATCACGGCTGTTACCGACTCATCTTAGAGGAACGACACTTCCGCATCACAGGAAGACTTCTTTGTACCATACTAGCACTGGTAATTTTTGTGTGGTTTTTTTTTTTTAATTTTGTATAGACAAAAGGTATTTAGCTTTTAAATATTGTATAGTTATCAATATCGCACAGTTACACATATGTGCACAGTGTAAACTGTATGTGTAACTGCAGTTTATATATAATCTTGATAAACAACTGAAAGAATATTTTATTTTCTCGTTTCTTAGTAGGGAATAGAGATACTTATAAGGAACCAAGCACTCACGTTTCTACGGAAAGATATTCGCCTGTTCGAAGAGCATCCGAAGGTTCTGGTCCACCTGGGCCTGGAATTCAGGCACTTCAGCAAGAATATCAGCAATTACAAAGGCTAGCATCTCCATCGCATAGTCCTGCAAGTATTCCTGGATCGCCCGTTCATGAGAGAGGGGTAGCAGCAATCACGCAAGGTACTTATTTCTTGCACTATATATAAACTTGAAATGTGAAACATTAGAAATCGAAGTATAAATTCTTTCATTCGATAGGTTTAAGCGGATTAACCACAGCAGCAGTACAGGGTAGCATAGTTCATGGTACTCCAACACAACCGCCAGCAACACCATTAGATTTAAGTCCACTGAGACATCATAGATCGCCAGCTACTACACCAGTTAGCTATTCACCTAGTAACAGTCCAGCATTAGATATGATTCAAGAGGAACATCCTGTAGAAATACCAAGGGTAAGTAACATATCATCGTATATCAATGAAATACTTTATGCAATACAAAATCATAGTTTTATATACTGTACAACAATTTTTATGAAAATAATTATCATGGTATGATCGTTCAATCTAGGTGCCGCCTCAAATATCTGTGACAGATCTTGGGGGACAAGTAACACTTATCAGTTGTTCGCCATCGCCATCTCCATCGCCTGATTCGCTGGAAGATACATCGCCACATTACAATCCTCTTCCGAGCTTCATCATTTCTGAACCATGTGATCCGTCGAGACCCAGTATCACGCGTGGTATCGGCAGGCCATTGAACACATCAATACCAACAGAAGTTGAAGTCACTTTATCGGATGAATCAAGTCGATTGAATTCCGAAGCTATACTAGGCCGTGTGAAACAAATTATTGACGCAAGAGCACCTCCGAAGGGATTTGTTTTCTCTAGAGAAGAAGTGAAAGGTGGCGGGCTTAGTTTAGAATATCCAGGTGGTGTTCAAATTGAACTTAGAGTATGTGAGTCTGAAGAAAAGGAAGTAAAAGGCATTAAGATGCGAAGAATTAGTGGGGACCAATTGCAGTACAGTCAACTTTGCCAGCAGCTGATTTCGTGTATTACCGTTTGACGACAACCAGCACATAATACAATGGTTTTTCTTATATATTACGTTACATTCCTGGTGCCACACACACACCACTCATTACAGTATTGCACATGCATGCTGCATACGTACGAGCGGTACATTAAGCATACCATTCTTTACATTGATACATTCATATATGTAACATTCAGTGTGCTTCAATATTTCAATGTTCTTTTTTTCTTTTCTGTTTCGACTGTATAGATTTGAACGAAAGAAAAGAAGTTACGTGAATTGCGCATAATACGAAGTTAGGACAAGAAAAAACATTATGATGATAATCCTTGAAAGTTTTCGTTTGAAGACTATAAAAGGTATACAGATATACATACGTGCTTTTATGGAAGCAAGACGTCGTTTTGCTACTACTAAACGATCTAAGTATTAACAAACCAGAACGATTTTCATAAAGATTTAATCGTTAATGTACATCACACACCATTCCTTTTTGTAGAATATTTGTCTTCATGTTAGAAGTTTCTTAGGTAGTAAATCAATATTTTACCGTTCGAATCATCATCAGGTGCCCTTTTTAGCTTAGGCGACGAGAAATGCGTCTTTTGTACCGGATTAAAAGGCAAAATGTAAGCATTTTCATGATATATATGTCTTTCTAATATAATAGTGATGTTTTATATGAACTTTACTATAATCAATCGATTGCCATTGCAAACAGTTTTAATTTCATAATATGTACTCCATGTTTGTAAATATTCGTTTTATGGATACTGTAATCATTTTCTATTATGTTATTGGGACTGGAAGAATTGCCTTCTTGTTTCTGGTACAAATATCACTTTGTTGGATAACATAATTTTAGTAGGTAGAAACATATACATGTTTTCTATAGTGCAAATGCATAATAATGCATTATGGTTTGTAGTTCGAAAACTACACAGATTGAGTTACGATTGCATATATATTTCTCTTTTAAAAATGTATGCTACGTTCATCGTATTGGTCGTAATCTAAATGAACATTTCATGAAAAAATGTAATCATTAATTTTATTAATTTTCGAATAGCTTTAAACCATTGATATTTTGATAGTGTTTTATTCATCTTTTTAACTTGTGGAGCACTTAATTTGTACCATTTAAAAAGAGGAGTTTGCAACGTAGCTCTACTTGTGTAACCAAAGAATTGAATTGCTTTTTGTATTATCGAATAAGAACGGTACATCTTTTATTATTCGTATTCTAACAATAAAAAGGAGATATAAATATCCATGGTAATCGCTGATTAATGTTAAATGAAATTGTAACTAGGCTGGCACGTCTTTTTATTATTATGTTGCAATTATTAGGTAAAAGACATTATATTAGTGTCGTGTATGGATGAAATAGAAGATTCAATTCACTTAATATAAGCGAACTATTTTTCTAAATTCATTTGTTTATGAACTTTAATGTGTAAGAAAAAATGTTTTTGTTGTTTACAATACAATCTACAATAAGTGTGTTTTTTTTACAGAATGCAACTTGGATAGATTTACTCCAAATCGTTTTTTTTCTTTTGTATTCTTATATCTATGCTTAATTATTTTATTTAGAACACGTCAATATGATAATATTTGTATTTCTTTAATAGACCCGAGAATAATGTTTTAATTATGGGATCTTTAAAAAAATCTGTATGATTATTTGTGGAAATTGTATAATTCAAACAATGTTTTTACTATATACAAGTTGTATTTTGAAAATTGAATCACAATGCATTGTATTTCATATATTAACACATTTTTGTTGGACTATTCGACTTTGAAGGTGGGTCGATATACGTTTATTAGAAGTAATGGTACTTCTATGTTTCTGTAAATACCGAAGTTTGAATGTACATATATGATACATGCTAATAGACATTTTTAAGATGTACATTATACAGGCTATTCTGTTTGGGCTAACTATTTCTAATCCTTCATTGGAATTCTGTTAGTGTACAATTGTTGTCGCAATATATTTAGCTATAAATTTTCTAAGAAATTGTAAATATATATATTAACATTATATTCAAATAACATTACGACGGCTTTAAAAAAATCACGAATGTGTTGTTGCAATATCATAGGTGAATTTATATCTTTTTTTTCTGTAGAATTTTTTCATTTCGTTAGTTAGCCACATGAGAGTAGCCTTTTAAAACTGTGTAATGCCCAATTTCCATCAAATGATTAATAGTTTGTTAATTTACCGTTCTCGAGGTTTATATTGAAACATTATAATTAAAATGGAAGTCTTATACATGTGGAGAGGTGTATCAGATTCATATTGAATGTGTACCATTAAGATATTATTGAACTAATATTATTGAACTGGCAATACACATCAATTTATAAATGGCATATTTCATTAAACATTATTGTCGAGAAAACTTTGTGAATAATTCTTAATACATATACTAAATACTAGAAATATAAAAGTATATCTACTGCTGCATAAAAAAAAAGAATATTTCGAGTACACTAAATGGAAATGATTATACTCTTGACATGTATTTGCAAGAACAGCCTGAAGCAATAATTTATTTTTACAAAACACGTTATGTGGAAAATAGTTTCCACGTTTTTTTTTTTATTACAATGCTGCTTTTGTGTCTTCCTTACAAATGAAAATTCGTTTGGTAAATAAGAACATACATGTTTTACAAGCATCGAATTCTTTAGTGCATTAAAACGAAACATTTAGTAAAACTCTTATTGAAGTTGCTCTGCAAGTCATATTAAATTTGATAGACATTTTTATTTTATCTTCTATTGGCTACTAAATTAAATACATATTATCAGACATTAAAGAACATTGGGTCGTTTGACTTTGTTATTCTAGCCGAATTTTTCTATTGTACGATTGAAGATGCACTTGTTTGTAAATAAATTGTATACTGGTGGAAAATGGGCAAATGATACCACAAATTACGCACAACAGTGAAAGTGTAGGTCAGCATAATCCAATGTATTGTAAATAATACACTATACAGAATTATTCATTTAAGAACATACAACTTGTATGTATGCAGAAGCAAACTATGTACATTGTAAACATTTACTATAACGGATAGGATACAGATAGTATTTTCTGCTGTCAATTCTTCAACTAAGACTGTGATTTTTAAATATACTAATGGCTAGGTAGATACAATACATATTGATTGAATATGATAAAATAAAAATAACAGAAATATTCAAGATATCTGCATTTTTATTCATTCTATTCCAATCGGGGATGTGCCAATCAAATAGATTTGTCGGCTTAATATATTTTTGTACTGTTTTATGATTATAATGAATTATAAACTCCCTCATTATAGTGTACATTAGAAATTTCTATTTTCTTTTGAATTTTATCTTATTTTTCCCGCTGCAATTTTTCC
This sequence comes from Nomada ferruginata, assembly GCA_963583965.1. Taxonomy (NCBI): domain Eukaryota; kingdom Metazoa; phylum Arthropoda; class Insecta; order Hymenoptera; family Apidae; genus Nomada; species Nomada ferruginata. Next base: position 2,717,377 of record OY757214.1, on the reverse strand, counting down.
GATAGGTGGCACTAGTTTGATCGGATCTTGTGTATTGTTTGCGGATGTAAATATAAACTAAAATGTTGATATATTATTATAAATCTTTGATAGTTTTCTAAATGTTCATAATACAAGCATAGACAAAAAGAAGAAATAAATGTATAGAGTTTTTCCCACACGAAACATAGACGATACAAGTATTTTTATATAAAATAAAATAGAAACTGTTTGAATGTCACTCAGGTATGGACATATGTATGTATTACATTAAACTAAATTTTACTGTCTAGCTGATAGAAATTACTTTAATTTATTACGAATATAGAAGCATATTTGTCCTTATAAATAATCTTGAATGTTTAAGACAACTTGAAAGAAAATTATTCATTTAATTTGCCTACTTAACCTATGCGAGATTTTATTCATAAGTAAACAAGTACTTATTTTTGTCTGTATTACTCAGCTGTTAGGAAATTGTACCTGTCTTCTTCTCAATTGAAGAAAAAATGGAGATTATCGAGCTTGTTTCCGACGATGAAACATCGGAAGAGAAAATGAAAGAAAGTAAAGAGTCAAAAATTTGTAACAGTAATTGTATAAACTTTAAGTGTACCTCTGGTATGGATATGAAACATGCGCCTTCTTTTTCGTGCGCTTTTTACGGTGTAAATATGGAGAAAAAGAAGAAGCGTATGATATGCACCAAGTGTTTCAATGCTGCGTGGGAACACCAACAGGTTGGGGAAATGTGGCATATTTATTTCGAACCAGTCTAATATTGGACAATTGTCAAATTTCATCTACGTCTTTACATTTATGATATCACTTTTCATAGGAATTAGTGACAGCTTTGGTAGAGCGTAAACCATTACTGGAATGCAAATTTCCAGATCATACGATGGAGGTAGAAATTTCTGATAGCGATGACTCGGAAGAAGAGAAAAAGAAAGAAGGACAGGCCGATGGTGAAATTTAATTATTCTCGCTGTGTGTTAACCCTTTGCGGTCCGGACATTTCACTGTTGGGAGTACCAGCAGGTCCGCGCAAATTTAGCTTTTTGCAGTTACTTTTCACTACTGAATCATACATTGAATCGTTCATGTTTTCGCCAGGCGATCATGAATGACATCATGCTGCCACAGTGGCGGCACAGACTTCTACGACGACTTGCGATTGCCGCCACTGTGGCGGCATGGACCGCAAAGGGTTAATTTAGTTTAAATGTACGAGTAGGATGTTTAAAGTTATTTTGTTACGTTTTAGAAAAGTATTTACCAGAAGAGATGCTCGTGGGTGTGGAGGAAATGATAGACGAGACATTAAACAATATTATTAAAAAATACGATGTGGATTATCAAATTAAGCAAGCACAGATAATATTACAAAATCAATGGAATAACATAGATGGTAGACGATTGTCTTTAAAAATATATTTGACATAGATTTGTTGTACATGCGTGTATAGGATCCCATCGTTTTTCTTTTTAAATAGACGGGAATGAAATACTGAACAGAAGGCTGAAAAACTTGATGCATACTATGGACACATTGCGTAATAATTTGTACGATGAATTCAAGCCACAAATACAAACACTCCCGGAGCTTCAAATTGAAGACGGTTTCATAGACAACACTTTTTATCCATTAGTAGCCACAAAGAAGGTTACACAAATAAAAGTTCCATCTTCCACATTATTACAAGATGCTCAGCAAGATAATCCTGAAATTTTACCAATTGAACAAGACAACAAACAAGTTGTGGTTTTGGATTTACCCCCGGTTGGTCCAGTTGTGAAGCAACAAATTGATGTGGATAGTATTGTATACATTATGAAGCATCCTCTTATGCCATGGATTAAAGGGAAGGTTGTTATGTTTATTATGTATATCGTTCTTATACGTATACACATTTTACTTGGAATTTTTACTAAAAGATTCACTGATCGATTTGCCAGGTGCAAACTGTAACATCGAGGTCTCCCCTGCAATGTCGTGTAAGATTATTACAGAAGAAATTTAATGCTGTTGTCAAGTCAGTCTCTGGCAAGCAAATCGCACCCGCTGTAACAAGTCAAGTAATAATACCAGTTAGGACCAGAGTTGTTGCGATATTCAAAGACGTGTCCTCTAGTAATTTTTACAGTGGAGTTATAGCCGAGCCACCGAAAGCCACTAATAAATATAGGTATATATATTCTTACATGAAATTGACAAAATGAAAAGTAATACTGGAACTGTCTTCGTTTGTAGATATTTGATATTTTTTGACGACGGTTATGCTCAATATGTCGAGCATAAATATATCTATTTAGTCGCTGAATCTGCCAACAAGGTTTGGGAAGATATACCCCATGAATCACGAGAGTTTGTGAAGAAATATATTGAAACGTATCCTGAAAGACCAATGGTTAAATTGCAAACGGGACAAGTAGTAAAAACTGAATGGAATGGCAAATGGTGGATCGCTAGGGTAGTTCAAGTTGATGCAAGCTTGGTGCAAATGCATTTCGATGCCGACGGTAGAACAGAATGGATCTATAGAGGCTCTGCTAGATTAGGGCCATTATATCTTGAACTTCTGAAAGCCAGTGCCAGGCAGCAAGGGCATCATGCGTCTCTCAATACGCCGAGTCGACATCGGCTACCAGCAATATCTAATGTACGTATTATATAGAGCTGAATAGAAGTCTGGCGGTACTTAACAGACTTATTAACGTTGCAGAAGAGCAATTTGCCTTACGTAGAATATACGTGTAATATAGAGTCGGAGGAAGAAAAAATTTCTCAGTTGGAAAAGGAACAAAAGGCAATAAGCGAAAATGCTGTCGTAGTTACGGCAAGTGCGCCACCGCAATCGCGTGCTGTTGCCAGGAAAAGTACCAGTAAGAAACAACCCGTTGTAGAAACGACTACCTATACTCCTACTACAGAGACAAAACCCTCTCACAGCATAGTTGTAAGTGCAATGCATGAACCAATTACAATTCTATTGTAATATTGAGACAAAAATTTCACCATTTCATTTCAGTATTATCAAACGCAGAACAAAATTCAGACGAAAAAATTTGTTCCGCATAAATGTGGCCCTCAATGTGTTCAGGGTATCTCCTTTACACCTGACGATTTAAGAGGATATTCGCCTCTGTCGATACCGTTACTTTGTGGTTGGAACAGACAGCTTTGTAAATATCCCAAGGGTAAGAAAATGACATTATATCAAGCACCCTGTGGAGTCAGATTACGAAATATGGAAGAACTCCACCAGTATCTCCGTAAAACTGGTAGCCCAATGTCCGTTGATTTATTTGACTTCGATTACTGGGTACATTGTTTAGCAGAATTTGTCTTGGACAAGTGTTTCATTAATATAAAGGTAAACGGAATCTCAATATTATTATAACTACTTACCCCCTGCTTTATCATTTAAATTCTCCATTTTTAATTTCAAGGATCTAAGTTATGGCGCGGAAAATGTTCCAATACCGTGTGTCAATGAATTAGATCATACACAACCAGATACTATTAGGTACAGTACTCAAAGAGAGCCAACAGAAGGTGTAAATCTTAATTTAGATCCAAACTTCTTGTGCAGTTGCGATTGCGAAGACGATTGTCAAGTAAAAGTTTTGATTTTTAAGATAGTATAAATTATTGAATAATATATTAGCTTATAGATAAATCAATAACTGAGAAAATTATTTTACAGGATAAAACGAAATGCCAATGCTGGCAGTTAACAATACGAGGCGCAACTCTTGGAGGTAGAGTACCAAACACATCTGTCGGTTATATGTACAAACGTTTACCAGAACCAGTTACTACTGGAATATATGAGTGTAATTCTGGATGTAAATGTGCTGTGAAAACTTGTTTGAATAGGGTAGTTCAACATCCATTAACATTAAAATTGCAAGTATTTAAAACCGCGCCGCGTGGCTGGGGCATACGATGTCTGAATGATATTCCCCTTGGATCTTTTATTTGTATATACGCTGGCAGATTACTTACGGAACAGGTATAAAAATTGTAGAAACTTTCTGTTATTAACAGTGCGAGATAAACTAAATTTACTCATTTCTCTTTCGCTAACTCACAAGGGTGCCAATGAAGGCGGTAAAAATTATGGAGATGAATATCTCGCGGAGTTGGATTATGTTGAAGTAGTAGAAGGTATTAAGGAGGGGTATGAAAGTGATGTCCTTGAACCGGAAATGCCGCCATCTGCATCGAAAGGTAAAAATAAATCTGCAACCAGCGACGACGAAGATGATTCAAAGACAAACGCAGATTCGGACGAAGACTACAACATTAGTAAATATGTAAACTTCGATGTAGATTCTATATCACCGTCTTCCATTAGGTAACGAAAAACAAACAGATTATTAATATAAAAATGATCCAATTCACATTAACATCAATATATGAATATATAGCAAGCGTCTTAGAAAACGAAAGCGAGATGAGAGTAGTAATCAAGATGGATCTGAAGAAAATAGTGAGGATGGAATCGGTGTTAAGATTCAGGAAAATGTACCGAAATCTTCCATTAATGATAATCGTTCAGCTGAGCAAGATGCGATAACTATAAGCGACGAAGAAGAAAACCGAAATGGTAGACGGGAACCAAGCAGGTTTGATCCAACAGTGGAACCAATGCAGATAGAAAGACCTCAATTTAAATCGGTGAGAGATTTCTATGGAGAAGATGAGGCTGTTTATATAATGGACGCCAAAACAACTGGAAATATCGGCCGTTATTTAAATGTAAGTCCTGTTTTAAATCACACTCTTCTAACAATGATTTGAATGCTTAATATATTCTTCTTACAACCATTTATGTTTTAAATACAATTGTTGATCATTTTTTCAGCATTCGTGCGATCCGAATGTTTTTGTGCAAAACGTGTTTGTCGATACGCACGACGTGAGATTTCCATGGGTAGCATTTTTTGCTTTAAACTACATAAGAGCCGGACAAGAATTAACATGGAATTATAGTTACGATGTTGGAAGTATACCTGGTAAAGTTATAATATGTAAATGCGGTGCATCTAATTGCAGAGGTCGACTTCTATAATATGTATACAATGTTTTATGCGGGACAAATAAAATTCGATTAATAACCATGATTCCGTTTAGTTTTTATTTCGTAGTCCATTACTTTATATTACAAAATACTTATATAAAGTGTAGTAGACCAGGTAAATTAGGAGTAGAAGGGCAAATTGTATTGTATTTCACAAACGTAACATTTCTTCCTGAGACGTTTAATACGTTATTACAATACATTTAATATATAGCTATGATGAACGTAAGGTTTTAGCAAAGATATATGTATATTATACTGACTATAAAAGATACAATCTTGGCATTTTCATTAATTGACATTTGATAAAGTAAATTTTAACATACAGGAAGTCTTTTACTAATATATTTAATCTATGTTAGCATACTTAATAAATAGCGAGTGATAAATAAATGATAAATATGGGTTCTCAATAAACGTACAACGATATACATAACAATGATGCATTGGCTTATTATTTCTGATTATTGTACACCTTTAAAAAACCATCGTAAGACATGTCAAGTAATTAGTACCATAAAGATAGCTCTTTAATTTCCTTCCATTATTTATACACGTCTTTCTTTTTAGAAACTTGGTTAAATTATATATATCTCAAAACGAGCATTCTGCATTTTTTTCATATTCTACAACTCTTTCTCGCAATAGTATGAAACTAAAGCAGGATCGTGGTTTCTGTAGGCATGTCGTTAAAAAAATAAAAAAAGAACGTATAAAAGAAAGTTGTAACATTTATAAATTAATAACAAATATTTAAAACACGATGCTGCTTCTTACAAATGTATCAAAATATCCTTTGCTATGTAATGGTTTACATGCTTAAAAAATAAATTTGTTTCTGTTGTTAGTTTCACAAAACAACCTGTACGATATACTATTTAGTTTAAAGCTTAAATTATAATGTACTTTATATCCCTAAGAGTAACCATATAAGAATATGAGTTCATGATTATACGCTCCAGATGTGCAATATATTATTATTACGAAACTACATCTGTGTACTTATATTTTTTCTTTTTCGTTTCTTTCCCATTAATTTAAAGTGCCAAAATACGATAGTGAAGCTTAAGCAGCTGTTTGATTTCATCCTTCTCGGCAGCGTCCAAATAACTGGTCCCGTCTGGAGTTAATCCATCCGGTTTAGCACCCTTCTCTAATAATAATTTCACGCAATTCGTATGTCCTTCCCAAATGGCTGCCAATAACGTCGTTATTCCGTGTTTGTCTGTAGCCTGTAAATCAATACGATACGTACATATATATATAATTTTTCTTTATAATTCCTTTACGTTTGTAGCGACGTTCGAAAAATACTTATACATACAAAGCGGCGAGAAAAGAACAATAAATAATAAGATCTGTATATAGTATATTGCTTTGGTACCTTCGCTTATGGGTACTAATATTTATACATTTTATAACATATTTACATTTGCATTTGCACCCTTCTCCAAAAGGTATCTGACTACTTCGTTCTGACCATAATCGGCTGCGTAATGCAGCGGTGTCCTTCCATCAATCATTCGATTAACGTCGATATTCTATCGAACAGAAATACATTTCTGTAATTCAATATGCATTCACTAACTTGTTATTAAAAAATTAGGAACAGAAAAAATATACGAAATTGAAAAAAGGAAATATAAATCATTTTTAATAGCAATCAAGTTTAAGCGGCTAGTAACTGGGTTCACGTATACGCATAGAAGCATGGATATCAAAATTTCGAAAAAACGAGTGCCCACTTTGACGTTTGAGATTAGCGGTTATCAAAAAGCGCCGGAAGAAAAGGTTGATTTAACGTTTCATATATTTGCCTTGTTTTCAACGATATCCCGCACTTGCTCCAAATCACCATTTTTTATCCCCCACACGAGTTCACTCATTTTCGTTGTACGTTATTTGGAACAATTTAATATCTAACACACACAGTCCGCCGAATTTGCACGTCTATCCTAATCAATTCACGTTCGCAATCACGTCCATTAAATTTGGTTAAATAGCGAATATCGCTGGAGCAGTCCTTTATGGGCTGCCAACACATATGGCGGTAAAGCGAAATATTCATTCATGGTAGCTGGAGTACCAACATGAAGTATATAATACGACGAAATCTTCGCATCGTTCTCTTGCGGCAGGAAATAATCGTTCCAATTAAATAACATTATCTGTTCTACGAAGAATCTAACATTTTAATAGTCAAGAGTTTTCGCTTCCACTGTCATCTTTGCACCAAACTTTCTGCACTTGTGTAATAAATATAAATAGCGGGACGGAAATTTCAAATTCCTTGATTATGCAAAATTTCTGCAGCGCTTTTTTTAACGCAAGGTAATTTATTTCCATCTGAATTATTTTTAATCTATTTTGACAAGTTACTTTCGAGGTATTTCATTTCAATTTAGAAAAGAATATAAAAAATAAGAAAAAAATAAATAAACGGGAAAAAGAATTAGTTCTTCAAACTATTTCAAATTTATCAGCTCGGCTGTAGAGTATTGGTTTAACACAGGTATAGATATAGGAACTGAGGGGTGAACAATGTGCACGATGTATAAGATATTGAATTAAATAGGTATTAATTTAATCACATATAATTACAATCACACATGTTTTTATATTAGGTACGCAGAACTTTCAACTTCGGAGGAAAGATAGAAGAAAAGCATAAGTTCTCTACGAGGCAATTATATTCATATGGAATTACAAAACGGGCAGGAGCATCTAAGTCTTGTGTCCGGGACTAGGAGACTGAAGAAATTCAACGTTTGAAACGAATGTCGAATTGGTAAACATCTACCAAACGTATCCTTTGCAATTTCATATTGCCGTGAAAAGAATGCAAATAACACGTGATTCATGTACAGGGTGTAATTCTCAATCTCGCGTTAAGTCGAATTGCGCTTGAAGGATAGCATGAAGTTGCAGCGTGGTGTCTCTGTGACGTAATGGCGCGCATTGATGCGCGAATTCAAAAGTATATTATACGTAACTCTATTTTATGGATACGAATACAATTTTTCTTGTTTCTTACAATATTGTTCACTCTTTCGATCGAAGATCATAATTCACGTCACATTTGGTGTTTTACAGGAGAAAATTGCCCCAGGATACGACGATACATCGATCACGGGAGGAAAAGGATACAAAATTCTTCATATTATAAACGACAAAGATCCTCAGTTTTTATTGCTCAATCGGTCGCCAAATGTAATTTAGTAAATGCCACGATCCGCGCGTTTTTGGAATTTAGTTGTCCGCCCCAGTTTTCTCCACCTCTACGACATCCACGGGTGGTGCCAGAGTTGGGATTTCTGGATATTCGAGTTTTGCTCCCTCCTCGCATTCGAAGACGGGACAACAGTCTGGGAAGGAGGCGGTCTTGTTAGTCTGGTCCGAGAGTTTGCATTTAGGGTTGGCTTTTGGCAATGGTCCACAGTCTTCGACGAGTTCGAAAAGTCGACCAGAGTTGTCATCGGCCGGCACGCAAGTAGATCGGCCACAAAATGGTGACAAATCCCAGGATTTCGTTGGTTCAATGGTTGCGCATTTTGTCGAGGCGAAACACATGCCGGGGAAATCTACGAACAGAAAATTCATGCAAAACTTTTATAGATTTGCCAAGTTACGAAACTAATTCTTAGCAGTAGGAAATTAAAGTTACCCACGGTTTTTTCTATATATATAAATACGTAATATTCCAATAAAATTAATGATCAATTTATTGCTATTGTATATGCTAGGAATTACGAGCAATTAAATAGAATTGCACTTTGAATGATCGCTGATAATATTCGCGCAGTATAGCGCGCGGAATATACAGGCTTTTCGAATTACATAAATATATTACATAAAGCAGGTATTGGAATGATATTATGTTGCATTAACTGGAACAACCAGATTTCATTATGTAACAGAATAGTCCTTTATGCAAGAAAACGTGGTCTTTCTTTGTAGAGAAAGGTGCCCATATTGTTTCACTCTATCGTGGAGAATAACAGGCATCTTCTACCCGGAAGATGCAGCGAAATCGATTTTTTCAGAAACAAGAGGCAAGATCCTATTAATCCTCATGTGCAACAGGTGTGTATTTTCATTGGAATATATAATATTAAATTATAACCATTGATTTAATTTTGATTCTATGCAAATATATATTTTGATATAAATGAGTGAAAGTTAATTATAGTGATTCGTTGAAATTTTTTTTACTATTTCAGGTGTATCACCAACGATTACTCATCGGGTATAACTGATGCAAAAAAAGATCTTGTGCTATATATGTATGCAACTCGAAATGCGGGCAACTGCAGGATTCTTCCACAAAGTTTCGTATTTGATTACTTGCACACCTGCGAAGCGCGCCGTTACTTTCTAACGTGCAACTCTTTTTTTTTAATGAAAAAGAACGCGCCTTTTGAACTCATACAAACATGCGCCCACAGTGTTCCATTGTAATGCGTCTCCGTGCGCTGCAAATATGCACGACAGGCGTGTTTCGTTGCCGGTGACCACGCTAGAAACTTCAAGGAGAAACACTTTCTCTGTCACGATGTATTACCACTTGTGTAATTATTGTGAACTCTAATTGTAAGTCGATTATCGTTATTCGCCTACTTTCCTTTTGTTGTAACACTGTGGTCACCAGTGTGCAATTAAGGAAACTGATACAATTCAGATATCACTCGAACGATGATTCCCTTATCGTCGAAGAAAAAAATATAATGCATTCTATGATTTAAAAAAATTCGAAGAATTGAACGTTTGATGTAACAGCATGTACCCACCATTGAAATATAAGTTGAGAACTGTTTGAGAGCAAAAGGTACCTATATAACATTTCACGCATCTATAAACGATTATTTTGAACCGTCCTAATTATGCTAAAAGATTTATAACATACTTCAAATTGTTTCCAGCAGTACAGTTTAAAGTATTCAGTTTAAAATATAAAAGGAGACCATCCAGGTGCAAAGGGAACAGAATAAATAGCAAGTAGAAAAAAAGGAAGGATGCTACGTGCTCGATCACGAGATACCCGTTACCTTCTACGACGGCGATTTATTTAAATAATGACGTGTCTGTTACCGTTTTCTCAATGCCAGTTTCGTTACATCGAAGGCTTAAACGTTGTGGACGTTCGCGCTACACGCTGATCCATGAGTTTCCTTATCAATTGTTCGCGATTATCGTGATACGATGTCGCAGTATCACAATATCGAAAAACTGCAGTGCATCCTGAGACATCATCTTTGGCGACTTACACAAATTTTATAGGCTGACTGATGTAAAATTATCCATGGAATATGAATACATTACGAAAATCATTATACAGGTGAGAATTTTGCTTTTTATCCGATACTAAATATTATTGAATTTTTCCCCCCAAAATATCTGACACTATCGAGTCATGATTGTGTACGGCTAATCGATCTATGGAATTGCAGGTACAAAAGGAGGAAGAGGTAACATACTGTATTATTATACGCGCAAAGAAATATTTCTAAAGGAGAAAGGGATGGATAGTCGACTTCACGGTTCGCCGTGCAATTTCGTTAATAATATTGTACAATTTCCCACCGCAAAGAAACTCAATCGAGTGCCATAAACATGGTAAAAGGCAACAATTTCAACCGATAAATCACGTTACGGTGGCGCGGTTTTTATCTCTGCTGCATGTTGCGTGCACAGATTTATTTGAAGGGGATTTGCGGCACTGGTGCACTGCTTGCAAATTAATTTGTAATACTCGCGAAACAAGCAACGCTTCATGTTGCTTCCGCGGCGAACCGTTTAAGGAAGAGGTAGAGCATGATTTACAGTGGACGTCCCTAGACTTTCACCGACATTAAGATTCGTCTGCCTGCAAGGGTCAGCTTTCATGTTAGGTGTTGTTACTTTACGTTCACTCGCTTCATCCTTTATTTTTTTTTGGTCCTCTCTCTTCGCGACCGACTACGCTTTTATTCATCGAAGTGAACGCACGGTCTGTGTTAACATTCGCTGATTACTTCGATGAATATCAAGATCCATATAATACAAATTACAATATTTACTTCTGTTCAGAATAAATTAACGAGTACTGTCTGGCTATGCTGGTTAACGCTAATTGAGAAGGATATCAATAGAAGAATTGATTTGCAAGTTCTGTCCATTATTTAATCTTTTAACAAATCGCCAATACCGCCGCCATGTAATGGCACGTTATTTGTTGCATTATAACTCACTGATACGTGCCCCGCTTAGAGATAGCTTCCGTGAGCACTGAATTAATATGTGAATACAGGCTTTCAATGATAAATTGCGCGACGGGACCATAGTCGACGGATGACAATTCTGTATGAAAGTTTATCGGAGAAAAAGAGAACACGAGACGAACAGCCTCTTCCTTCACGAGATTTCGTTCGAGTCCCGCTTTCGTCGCCAACGACCAAGCCCAGGTCCTACTTTCTGTAATCGTCCTGTTTCGAAACGGTTACACCCGGACCCCGGTGTTCGTGACTGAGAAGCTTAACATCAACGGGACCACGATTCCACATAACTGTATCAGAATGGATCTTACTCTTTTCTTTATCGTTTATTGTCTGCTATTCTTTAATACTCATTCTCAAGCGTTCCCTTCTTTTTCTCCACTTTGCATAAAGAAATGCTTCAGCGATTAAGTGAATTCATTAAAAAAGAAACTTCTGCAAGTTCAGCAATAATATCAAATTATTTTCGCACTTTTTTACATCTTGTTCAATTAATAAAATTTCGATTTTGCAGGTATCCAAGCACGAGCTCCGACGTGTACTTTCATTCCATCAGCGAATTAGTTGAGCATAAAATGTTCTGGCGATTATGAAACCGGTGAATTAGTCGGTGGTTCGTTTTTCCATACAAAATTTCGTAACACCGTCCGAACTCATTATCCTTATTCCGCTGATCTGTAAATGGAGTGTCCTTAATGTCCTAGCAAACACCCGAGACACTGTGCATAGATATGTGTAAGACACCGTGTTCGGTGTCCGCCCGAAGCGATTCGTGAGCAATTCGATTATTCATCGGAATCCAGGTCTGGAGAGAAGAATACGGGATATCCAGGCCATGGTGTGTCGCGTGAATCAACGAGGACACCCATAAGAACGGCCTCTAATCATGAATTATTAAAATCATGAACGACAAGAGATAAGTTCTGCATGAACGATAATTGCTCGAGATAAGTGGTCGGGTCTCGTGTGCCTGAACAGCGGTTTCCGCGTGATAAAAGCTCACCGATTCTCTTCCTATATTATTTGTACGTGTGCTGGCTTACATTCGTCGCTATCATGCATGCTTAAACGCGCTTGGTTACATGCTATTAACGCGCTCCCTTCGTAGAATCGCAATTGACACATGCTGCAGACGAGTGCTGACTGATTTGACACCATATTTTTTTTGCTTTTTTTCAGGCAGCCTTTGTGGACGAAACAATGTTGTCATTGAGGAGATGAACGAATGGAGCTGACGCAGAATCTCTTATACAGAAGTAAAGGATCTTATTAATCTTATTAAGAATAGAAATTTTCTACAGAAAATCATTGATCAGATCAAGATGGGAAAGAATAATAGTATTGCTTTATTTGCAGGGTCTGAAGTACATTATGCAAAACGCTGTTTCACCTTGCAATAGAAACTCTACTCGATCGACACGCCGTATAAAGAAGAGACGTGGAAACGAAATGAATCAGATTAGAAGATCGATCAGAGAAGAAGAACGATCCTTACACCAAGAAGGCTTTCACGCGATCTCGACAACGATATTGCTACCGTTTCCCATTCTCCTGCTCGTGTACGTTACCGGCGTAAATAGCCAGACAAGCGTGTACGAGGATCTATACGTATGCGAATCGATGGACACGCCTATTTCCACGAATAGTTGTCGCCTCGTTTCTTTTTTTAAACAGGAAAAGGTATCCGTCTGTCTTCAGCGTTGTGAAAAAAACTCGTTACGGTACGCTGAATAGTGCAGGAGAATAAGACGGCAACAACAATGGTAGGGTGGAAAGAGCGTCGCTTCAAGGTCTTGTTTTGATTCGAGAAGGGAAAGTCGAAGAAGCAGGAATCGATGGACGAAACCGTGTTCTATGACCATTTTTGCGAACCCGACGTTGGTGATCGCGTTTTCTGATTGGGAATGCGACGATCACAGGTGGAGGATTGAGAGGGAAATGTTGTTGGTCGATTACAACAGGTGGTTACATGCGTTCACGAGACTTTCAATCGCTTCTTCTGCTGCCATTTAAACAACCAAGGTAACGCCAATGTGTCGAGCACGCTGTTAGTCATTTTCCAAACAGTTTCACTTTGGGGGGGGGACGTTTATTATATTCGAACAAGAATTCTGCGAGTGAACAAATTGCGTCCCACTTACAAGTCACGTATGCACTTGGTCACGACCGTCGTTTCAGGGGGAACCATTGGCATACTGACACACGTTTTCGTGCCGAAATATTATGCAAGTGAGAAGGGAAAAGTCAAGTTTCCATTGAGCAGCGTCTAATTTCGTTAAAGTACTTTCGTTTAATTTTTATAAAACAGAATACGGGGGTGAAAGCTGAAATAACTTTTATACACTATAATTACTTAACCACCCCTACAATTATGGCGCGCTCTATGTATCGGCTGAATCGCTTACCGAGCACAAAGATTAACGAAAAAGATTTACAACAAATTGCATCGTGTTTCAGGAGATTAGGAGAATGAGCAACTATACCAATCAACGCCTTGCACAGTCAGAATCGGCGATCGAATCCTCCTACAAACTTCTGACAGAAAGCATGAAGAGTAGAGGATGCTATACTGTACCACAGTTCTATCCTGCCCCCATTTTTCTACACCCACAAGGATAACGACAACAAACGTCTACAAAGGGTACGTATCTCTAAAATGTTCAATAGCAAACGGAACGATGCTAATAATCGAAGAACTCACCGCGAAGAACGTCTGCAGGGATGAGCCTTCTGAACGTTTTAGGACGTTCTTCTTTTTTATCCTCTGCGGCGAACACTATCGCCACGACGAGCAACAGAATCGGTAGCAGCTTCATGTTCTCGGAGGTGACACGAAGACAGGAAGAGAGATAGAAGTGCAGGCCGTGTATGTCCGATGAGGTAAGAAAAAAAATGATCCTCGTTTACCGATTAAGACTGGTTGGGTCCGATTCTCGTACCGGCATTTTATAGCTGTCCATGGGGCGGGGTCCTGTCGTCCCCACCAAACATTATGGTCTCTCACCTCTTGAACCACCAGTCACTAAAGAATCGTTTGCGTCCTCCGATGCTCGAACGTGTATTAGCTCCACTCTCGAGCGACGAGCTCCCATGTGCATAGGTATCGACGTTTGATCGGTGCACATAGTGTGCACCACCGTACATTGCCGTGCCATCGAAATACGCAAATGAAATCGAATCCAGAATCGACGCGATTCACTGTACGCGCAATACGCGCGACAAAACGGGTTGCGATTTCAGAGGCGTCTATATTCTTCCTTTTTTTTTTATCTTCTTGCGTGTCCTTCGGATCTGCCGTCTTTTATCTGTCGGTTAGCAGATGCTCGATCGTTGCTTATTGATATATCAGTGGAAGTATTTCTATTTCGATGGATGGGAAATTTCGCGATCGTTTGTTATCTATTTTACAGCAACGAACAAAGGTGAGGAACAGGTGTATTCGGGGCCACGTCACGTGTCGCGAAATCGTTATTATAATCGAGGAAAAGAGGCTGGACGAGCTCGTGTTCTCCTTTCCATCCTCGTTTTTTCAGCCACGATGCGCTCTCATTCCCCTGCAGTCTAAAATCATCGAATCTTTCACAAAAAAAATCGCTTGCATATACGTGCCTCGAAATCTCTCTGTTGCAAAAGCTTGTAAGAGCGTATCGCGATGGCCAAGCAATAATAATTGCCAGTAATTACAATGCACGTGTGCCATCACCTGGGGTTAATGGTGAATTAGTAACAAATGTTGCCCGGTTTCGTTGAAGACGCATCTCCAAGCCTATGCTGTATAAGTAACCGAGCATTCTTCGCTCTGAGAGCAATAAAATCGATTGCACGTAATAATTGGCAATAAAGTATTCTCGTTCGGGTCGTTTGAGGTAACTGGTGGCGAGGGATCGAGATTAGACACCTAGTGGTTAATAACGCTTATATAACGAAACCGTGGAAGAACCGGTAGGAAAAGTAGACGATACTAATATTATCTTTCGCTGTCCTTTATCAACAGATTCATTTACTAACGAATTAATAATGATCGCGACGCTTGAAGAATCTGTGGCGATCGATTAACAGGATGAAATTATACATGTGGAGTGATCGTGGTGTAAAATCGAGCGACGTCGCGGGAGAAAATTAAAGGAGAAAGGGAAAGTTGCCCACTGGCATCGTTGTTCCGAGTGAGGAGACTGTAACCTTCTGAATCACCGGCTCGGACCAAGTTCGTGGTATTTTCAAGCGTTAGAGGCTGTCATATACCATGGGATCACCTTTTGCGAACAGGTATTATAATCACGCTGAATCTTGTATGAATAAACGACTGATCAACGCACGTATGCGTTTCGTGGTAGGATCTTCGAACGCATTAATTATTCCCACATCCTTTTTAGGAATCGCCTTGCGCTCGCCAAATCAGTCCGGCAATCGTTTGACATTTATTTCCATGTGATCGCGAATCATCAGTTTCGGGAATTCGAAGAGAAAGTCACGTGCGAGGAATCACAGGCAACCGCTTGCCGCAGTTTAATGATGCCTTCAACAATATGACTAAGTATAATTTCTTATCGCACAAATGATCGCTGACAGTCTGCCATATTTATTTCAATAGAAATGATTAGCTTACAGATACTCTGAATGATTAGACTGTAAATCATTTGATCATTTTAATCGTCCTCTTTAATATGCCAGCTTTATCAGGAAGTAACGCGGTCTCTGCCTGCATGGAGGCATCCACTTCCGCTTTAGGAATGGCGTCCACAGGTAGCTGCAACGTCAGCTATAATTCTAAGTTTCCATCTGTATAGCATTTGCAGTCTTCGACTTCCGCTTTTATTACCACCTCGAAGACCTTCGGAACAACTTCCGTCGCTCTATCCATAGCCGCAGACTTAATCTGTCGTTCAGCCAATGCTGCCAGCCCCAGATCGCGCCAGTTCATTCGCTTTCACTAATTGCACAGCTGCAGCACTTGTCCCACGAACTTCCGCTCTTTCCTCGGCTGCCTTGACATTGACCACAGTTTCCGTCGATTCTTCGACCACCCCTGCGGCAGAGCAATCTCGCCTCCATGCGCGTTTGTTATATCGAATACGCTTTCACTTGCGTCATCGTCGACGTAGAAACTGAATCGTAAGCTTCCGCCAATAATTTTGGCCAGAGTTTATAGTGGTTTACGATATAACTTTGTCACTCCGTTTAGCTCTTTATATTTCGTCTCTGCTGTCTCTTCGTCTCAAAGTGTTCCAAAGCGAATTTCGGCACCGCCTCGGGGAATATCGATCTTTTTCTTCTGCCCCCGAAGCTTGCTCCCGTTTCATACATCGCATTGGCGTTGGATTTCACCTTGGTGAACGTTCTCACCTCGGCCAGAGCTTCCTCTAAAGCACCTCCTCCCGTTTGTCGCGACGCTTTCTCTTCCGCTCGCGACTCTCCCACGACGTCGAATTTCACGCCAGTGGCAGATGACGCCGCGTGTGCAGATCCTGTCCTCGCGGAAGAACCGGAGGAACTCGTCGCAGATTGCGTCCAAAGTTCCCAACCGTGGACTGATATTCGCCTATGTTTCCACAGTTTTCGCGAATCTCAATCGGAGGAGAAATTTCGCCAACGCAATAGTAATCGGAAGAGAGTTCACACGGGTGGATTCTAAATTTTTCAACGTCCAAGTAAACAATCGTGATCCGTATGATCGCGAGACTATCATTTTCAAGTGGGTATTATATTGGAAAAGAATAGAATGCCGAATTAGGGATCTTTGGTCAGGTGAAACTGGATTTAATCGTTTACAAATGTTTTGTAGGAAATAAAACTTGGATATGCTAAAAGGTTGGAAAAATTGTAACAGTGTTATGTTTTCGACGTATTGCAAATTTGTTCGATTATTAGGAGAATCGTTTCGTATGTTAGAATTCAGTGTATTGATTCTATTCATTGGAGTCGTTCCACGAAGATTCTTCACGAATGGTACACGTTGAGAGGGTTTGCTGCTGCGTCAGCGTGGGGACTTGTGATTAGCCGTTTATAGCTTGAAGAGTTTTAGAGGGAAAAGTTTGTACGTGCTTTATCGACCGTTGTCTTGAAATCTTACGCTTTCTTATATAAAGCACATTGTTGTAACAACACGTTCAGACATTTTCACTCCACTATTATGATCTCTTGTTATTATTTTTCATGTTCCTGATATCCGTGTTTTGCATACTTTGTCGCCTTCGTTTCGTTCACCTTGGATACCTTTTTAAACACGACAATAAGCGTGGACCTTTCGAAGCGAAAGAAATTTTGCATAAAAATAAAATTCACTCCCGTAGTCGCGCCATGAGATTCTAAGGTTTTATTTAACCACATTATTATATAAACGTTACGGTTCGTATAGGAAAGGAGTGTTTTGTCAGAGACATTGCCATTCTTATCAGATGGCAAGAAAACCGGAACTGGAGTCGCAATCTTACCGTTCACGTCACTTGTGTACATTCATGTCGTTTCCTTTCAACTTAGGTGTGGGAGTACCTTTCTTCAATTTATCGATTTATACTTCTGAACGTTTATTGCAAAAGAAAAGAAGAATCCATCCTTTTTTGTTACATCTGTTCGAACTCTAGACTCGACATTAAATTCAATATAATCTTGTAATAAATGTAAGTTTCCGTTCTTCTAGAAGGTGATACCATAGGATCTCCATTAAAAAAAAAAGAAAGAAGAAAAGCACAGGTAGCTTGAATCACCATAATGACCCACGCGGCACGAAACATTGTCATAAATCTAGAATGTCACGTTCAACGGGTGTTGTAACCGGTTATCTGTCACGGATTTAGTAACATCAGCATAAGACCGCCAGGTATTCCAGGGGAACGTTGGCTGTCGCCGAAGGCTGAATTGAAAAATCGAATTAGTCCGCATTGTCGATCAGGATTTATTAGGTAGACTCTAATCACGCCCATCGTTGCCATTGTGAAATTGAAACGCGAAGATAAACGCACCTATGTACCTACTTTACAGCTATAAAACCCTTTCGAAACTATTCCCAACATTACCAAACAAACTGGACACATTTTTATTTGGACGAATACTAAATCGAACTTTCCAATTTTGTGAAAATTCTACTATCTTTACGAGACGGCGCGATATAATTGGCGGCAAGGTGTTTGCCAATGTTTCGTTAATAATATAGTAAGGAAAAGAAAGTCGAATAATTTTGGTTAAAAAGGGCTTCAAATTAATTCAGCCCGGCGCTATTTTTGTACACCCGATTCGTGGTTAAAAAATAATTGCGAAAGAGTACCGCCGGCCCAAATTACACTACAAGCAAAATATATGTACATATCTACCTGCTTTCGTGCCGGATATATGCGAATGATGTAATTTTTAACCGTCCAGTATAACCGGATATCGTTACATTATGGCATATGTATTCTGCATATGTGCGAACTGCGCTCCGTTCTAGTTTGAATTCTACCTGTACACAGGTGCGCAGGAGAGCTGCAGAATTTTTCATCCCGCACGATATTATGCTTACACACGGGTACACACCTGTGCAATACGTTGTCTGATCTGTACACATAGACGAATGTCTCGTCGGTGAAAGCAAACTGCCCACCGGATTTGTCTGGTACAAATTGTCGAATTTATGCGAAATTTTTGTGTCAACGATTCACTCGATTCAATGTTTATCATATCCGACAAATAACTTGTTTTCGTGCGGATGTTTTTAAGGACCGAAAACAATGAAGAATTTAGTGATACATGCAAACGTAAAAGATAATGGTGACACCAAAGAAGTCTTTTGTTTCGTTGGAATACAAGTACAAAGGAATGTCGTTTTACTTTAGAATTGGCCATTGAATGATGGCTGCCTGAGAGTCTGAAGAAAAACCTTTCCATTATCATCTGAGTCGTAAATAATTTTTCATATTTGCCTCATTATCCATCGTATATGGAGTTCCTTTCTTCCACGTCACATTCTGTCCCCGAATGACTAAAAGTTAAAAGAAAAGTTCACGAACGCCCACGTTTATTGATATTCCTTAGACTTGTTCGTCTTCAAACTCCAATCTGAATCATCCTTCATAAATATCTGACGAATAACAACGTACAAGAGAAAACGAACACATGGAATATGCATTATTGATTAAGAAACAAGCAAGTTAATAGGATCTCGAGCAATCGATTCTATCAAGAAAATGTACTATGTATTGAACAAGTTATTTCTTGTTACAGGGCACGAAGATCTTATCGCCAGAAGTGAAACTGGGACAACCGCTATGCTTTATCTAACCAGGCGAGGAGCCTCCTCAAATCTCCTTGCCGTGCCCAGAATTTTACGTTTGCGTTATTTACGGTCTGCCTGTCGCCATTGATCATGAAAAGGTGAGGGCAGATCGTGTGGAATAATCTTCGAATAAAGGAAAGTTTTCTCTTGTTCCTTTTCTCGCATATCGAGGGAATTCAATTTTGCAATACACGTTGCACCGAATCAATCCATCCTCTGATGGATAATAATAATATTCGCCAATTTTTTCAAACTTTGGTATGCCTATATTCGGATGCAAATATTTATTTAATACTACTTTATTGAAGAATATATTACGCTTGAAATAATCCATATTTAAATGTCAGCTGACGTTTTATTGGAAAAATTTATGCGAATATAGAATTGAAGTTGGAATTAGTATCTATAAAATTTGTTCTTACTCCGTGTTGCGTCGTTTAACAAAAAAAAAGGGACACGTCATTGTTGGGACAAGACAAAGATGGCATTCAATGAATCATGGTGCTCAACGGGATTTGGAAACTTTGGGGCTAAAAATATTGAAACGGCTAATAATATATTTTGTAATAGCCGATATATATTTTTATTTGATAACGTTATTTGAAAATTCCTCTGCACCGAGAGCTTCCCTCGAAAGAAATATGCTTCGGTACATTCTTGCGGAAAAAATTAATAAATACGGTATATCGTACATACGTACATACAATTGACTAGCACTTCATAAAATTACTTACAGTTCCTTGTTTGTTAATCCTACATACATTTATCATGCACTAAAAATATTCAACCAATAAGAAGAAAACCGTGTTGCGTTACAAAAAATTATTTGTACGGGTAACAAGCAGTATGCGCTCTTTGAACCGGTCCTTTAAAGAGGAAACATATTCCCCGACGAAAATAGAGATATGATACAAAAGTGATTCAAAAGCAATAATATCGACAGTCAAAGGCAAAGTAAAAAAAATGCACGACGAAAATGAAGAAGTAAAAAATCTCGTCGATGCATTTTATCTTTTTTCTCACGAGTTTCGTCAGTATGATTATTCACTATTAGTAACGTTAATTGCGTTAACGCAAGGAATAAAAAATAATCACACTAATTCAGTGGCACGATGCCGAGGAGCAATCAGTGGACAATTTCACAATCTTGCAATTCGCCATTCGGCGAAGGACCGTCGATTTGTCAACTTTGTGTCAACAACACCATGCATCTAGAAACCTAGTGTCGCAAGAATTTCATGTTGCAGCTGTTTCTATTGCGCCAGCCATCCAGTTAAAATCGCGCCCATCCTCTTCCGGTTCACCTTCTCCCAGGCGCACTTTTCACTGCAAATGTTCGGCCATTTCCTGGACAATGATAGATATATTGTTGCAATTCGTTGCAAACCCGTCGCTACAATGCTCAGTCGTGTAAATTATTGAAAAATGGTATTGATACTAATGGTAGGGGGTATTAATTGTAGAAGAGTCTTTCTTTGTATATTTATATTTTACTAATTTTTTTATCCGACATTAGTAACTAAGGGTGGACGAAATTTATGGTAGTAGATACTTATTATCATAAAAATGGTATTTCGCATTTGTTCTTTATACCTCTGGCGTATTTAAACATAAATGTGTATTAGTAATGTTTGTTCAGATAACAATCTTTTCGAAGTAGAAGTCCGAAGAGTCCGAGAACAAATTCCAGCGCAAATTCAATACTAATTAAAAGTCCATACGCGGTATAAGAAGTAGAACGTGCATTCCGTTATTCCAATGTTCATTCATTTCTCGACCACGAAATCATCCAATTATTTCGAGCAACAAATTACATTACTATCAGGAGTTTCTTCGTTACATCACATGCACTGCAGTTCCTGTACGAGTCGACGAAAGCGCATGAAAAATCAAAATATCTAATGCTGTGATCGCAGTAAAATTTTTGCGGAACCGAATTATGATTCATCAAATCGTATACGGAACGATGCACCATCGAATAAAGCGATTTTTCAGGAATATATGATAATTATAGGGAAACTAATATTCGTAGAGTAATTAAATATAATTCGGTATCTTTCAGGGATATTCTTTAAATATGATAAGGAAATTTTTGTTGAGGCAGAGAACCAATAACATCGAATTTTTCCCACGTGTTTTTGATGTTGAAACATGAATTAATTATTTGACTGAAAATTCTTCCATTCTACCATTTTTTCGTCTGCGTTTTTCATAATAAATGCCTTGCACAGATTTCTTTTATCGCGACCAATTAATTCAGTCTGCCTTCATGCAATGCAAAATTCCCCTGCAATATCTGATTACAGGAAAATAATGATCCCGTTGATTTTGTTGAATACTTTCTTTACATACATTTACATTCAGTGAAAGTTTCTCCGTTAGTACGTACCAAAAAAATAATCTGCAGAAATGCTCGACATGTTTCGAGGGAAAATCTATAAATATAAATACGTTCAAATAGAAAATAAATTAGTTTTCTCTCAAGCTGAACTCGGACATAGTTGAAATTTTATTGAAGGGCTTTATGGACCATCACGGTTGCCCGTAAAGTTTCACTATTGTTAAAGACACCCATCATGTCCATTCTTCTGGAGCCGATGGTCCCATGTCGAAACGACATTGTTCTTCAAAATGAATCAGCAGGTGGATAATTAAGGGGTACAGGATCCATAACTACAATGTTAGTTTTCTGGCCAACAATCGAGCACTCTCAATCATGTAACTTGCCCTTGGCATAATTCGGATTGTGTTATTACATTCATTGTTGGTCTCTGAGAAACTTCTCAAGTTACTCATGACAGGAAAATTAATAGTGTGACAGAAGCATCGTAAGCCTTTAAATTCTTCTTTCATCGTCGCGTGATTAAACAATACTTTCAAAATAGTGTTCCTTTAGTGACGGTAAGACGTGTATCCCGAATGCAATGTTGAATAATCGTTCGTTGAATTCTTGAATGATACCTTATAAATGATTACTCTACTTTCACAGATGAGGCGACTTCTTTTCACGGTGCTCGACGAATGTTAATTTCGAATCACGAAATGTTAGTTGACGTTATTTGCCTGTATTAATTGATATCCTGTTTCCAGTGAAAGTTACTTTTACCGAAGAGGTGTTGGAAATTTCTTGATGACTGGACGTTTTGTAAGCCATTATTAAAGAGATTAATACATTTATTCAATAGAATATATACATATGTATATATATGTGTGTACATATTTATATACTAGATACATACACATTGTTACTCTGGTTTCCAAAGTGAAAATACTATTCTAGTTTTCCTTAAAAAAAATTAGATATATGCGACTATGTACGCGGGATATAATATTTGCTTTCTCATTGTTACAGATTGCGAATGAGAGCATGGTAGTATATAATATGGTACTGGAGAAAAGAACTTGTTAAATAAGTGCAAATAAAGCAGATTATAATTTAATTATACGATTTATCATACAGCGTCACATATATCACCGATCATTATATTTACACGTAGAGTAATCCCTAATCGATTAAACATTCACTTTGTACACGGCAAGTTTGGCAAGAACGATTCACCTCTGTCCGTTTATCCGCGCCAAGTATCATGAAACGTTCGTGCTTTAATAGAAATCTATATATCATTAATCTTTATACAAACCACTAATGTTAAAAAGAAAAAAAAATTATGTTCATTAGATATGATAACAAAAATATATATTATTTACACAAGTATGTAATCGAACGTAAACGACACATAGGTATATCCTTTATAAATATATTAAATTCATATCAATATGTGACGCTTTACATTTTATCTCACATACATATAAATACATATGATACTAGGTCATGATAAAAGCTGAAGTAAAACTTACTTTCAATCACAATAATCAATTTCAATAACTGTGTGTTATTGTTTACTTTCCTAGGTATTTTAGTATCGTAGCTGTGGGTGATTTCAAACGCTTCGCTTAGATTCGTGTATTAAAATGTGTACGTACTTCGTAATTCCATTGTTGATAATGTGATAAGAAATATTACGAATTCTATATAAAATAATTGCAGGGAAGAAGAGACGATGTATCGTGAAAAAAAAGAAGCTTGAATAATTAGTAACTTCCAACAAACCATTTTTCTTTTTCTAGCAGAAAACACTGATATTTACATTTACTGACTAGTGCATTATTTACACCATATATATGTGTGCGTACGTGTGTTATCCTATGCTAGAAAACTATTTTCAATATCTGTTTCACAAAGAACATTGTGACAAGTATTTAGTACAAAATGTTTTTCTGTTTATGTGCGATGTAACTTTTTTTGTTCCCGTATTTTCATATTTACAATAGTACATTGCATACGAATTAAATTAGGTAATTCAACATCAGGTTCTCATCGAGAACTCATTTTCTTTTAATAAAATATTCTCAATGTTATAATTATTAATACCGCCATTTACCCCACGATTTTTAAAAAATACGTACTTTGATGTTTGCAACTGCATGTATAATTGCGTCACCTAATTTAATTTATGCGAAGTACCAAATCTAGCATTCGTCAATATACTTACACACAACAGATTACAGCAGAATTTGAAGCTTACTATTCTATTAGTTTCTAAGAAAAACAAGTATTGTATACCAATTGATTACAGCACAAATAACAAACAATTTATTTGCGCTACTAATGAACATCCTACGCTATTTATTCACAGCCTATTCCGTCATCCTGGAAGACTTATTCTTATTATACATATTCTCTTGCACCGTAATACATCATCTCTTCTCCTGTACCATGTGATAATAGTATTTCCAATGATTCGGTTACCTTAGTGGGACGGTCGAAATGATTTTTATTCTGTACGTGCAAACCGTTCCTGCCAAATATGAGTTCTATGTTGCACAGTTAACACTGGATTAAGAACACGTGCTATACAATTTATACGGCCCTTGAACCGTTCTCTATCTCTAGCCATTTCCTCCCATGGACCTTTACGTGCTGCGCGATACGCATAATCCCATTGCACCATTACATGAATCTCAGGATTCAAATTAAATTTTACCTAGAATAAAATCCTCATTGATAATTACCAGAGAATTGTTATAATCAAGTATATGTATTAAGCGATTAATTACTTTTTGAACAGGAGACACAACATTTCCTTCTCTATATGTGTCGTCGTCGTCGCTCGTTTGATCTATATCGCTCTCCTCGCTTTCTTCAAGGTCACTTGTGTAAGCTACTTCTGTGCCAGCATCAAATACTATACAGTAACTATCTTCCGAATCAATAGAACTTTCTGATATTAAGCGTGGCCGAAACGGATTCTTATAGAAACTATATCTGTTTTCGTGATAGTCTTGGCCAAAAGATCTCGTATCCGCTGTGCATTCGGGAATACTTCTCATTTTTGCGGAGAATTGACATATTCCCGAGTCCATATTTCTGCGTCCCCTTGGCTTTTGAATTGTAGGTTTTATATCAGCGATTGTATACATCACAGAGTTCACTGTTTCTTCTACAACATACTGCATATCATCTAATCCATCTATTGTATCCTCATCTAAGCTAAAACAGTCTTCTGATTCTTTATTTTCTCCTGTATGATACATTTCAAGATCTTGCCAGCTTTTAAAGTCACTTTCCATGTCTACCGCAATGTCGTGCTTAGAGCGTTCCTTTCTATGTCTCGTCTGGCTAACTCCAGAACGTCTGAGCTGCGATCTTCCACGCCCTCGGCCTCTACCCTTTGCCACGGTGTTAAGTTTTCTACGTTGTTTCGGTGAAAACGATCGTTTCATTGTCACATCTGGTTCAATAGATTCTATTCCACAAAATCGATCTGCCACGCCGCCAAACACTCTTTGGAACATGTTTGTGAACAAGTTTGACACTGTAGATTTTTGCGCTGGATTTAGGCTTGATGTGTTACTACTTTGTGTTGAAAAGGACGATGTTTCCATACACATAATCGATTTATTATCGACACCAGCTGTAGTACAGCCGGAAAATTGTTCTTTATTAGGAGTACCCTTGCCGTACATATCCTCGATGTTATAACAATTTTTCCCAGCGTACAGTTTTTCCGAGTTTGCATCCAAACAGATGTATTCAAACAATTCCTCTTCACTAATTTTGTTCGAGTTATGAATGCACGTTAAGACATTACAATTAGTTGTGTTGCAGTCAAAGTTTTCCTCGATGTTCGATTCCATCTTACCAGATCTTGTATCCTTGTTCTTGCTGTCAGTGTATTCGCAGTTAAAATTTAAACAATCTTTTGTACCTTCGTTAAAAATTTCACTCATACAAGGTTTCTTTCCGTTAAATACATTGTTCTGAATACTTTCAACGATATTTAAAGACTCTTTCATTTTAACATCAAGAACAAATACGTTATCGGCACCGCATAACGGCTCCTTTTTACTTGTCAAATTTTTAAAAAAATCATGTGGAATTATACCTTCGTTGTTCAGAACTGTTACAGATAATGGATAATTAATGCTTGCTATGAATGAAGCAGGAACTTTAGAGCATTGTTCCCAAAATATATTCAAGGCATTGAACACGCCGTGGAACATGTTTTTCTTCTTTGGGTTCGACATGTTTGGTTCCCCGTTCATTGAATCGTTTATCAAATACATTTCCTCCATTGTTGCTTTTGCAGGTGAACTCTGCAAAGAATACATATCTAACGAGGCATTAAATGTACTGTAAAATAAAAGAATAAATTATTACAAATATTATATAAACTATAAAAGTAGATCTAGCGTAGAAAAAAGTACACGGCTTTGGGTTCGCGTACATACATTATTCAACAAACTGGTACTCCTCTACGACCTCTTTTAGTTCTCATAAGTCCTCTCTGATTACCTGCGATGCAAAATTTAACAGATAAGACCCAACAATCGAAAAATAAGTTTAATGTTAGCTACAATATGAAAAGAACATCATGGGAATGAAATTAATTTATGTATCCACGAAATCATTAAAGTAAACAGGATCTTTGCACCTTTCCTCGATAAAGCAAAACCGATGTGCATAATTTGTCGAAGGGAACTTTTTTTTTCTTATCGTGCAGCGTTATAATTCCGTGATTGCATACGTAAATAAATAACGAACTCCGCTGGTCTCCATTTCTGCATTTACGAAAATACGCTGCTGTGTGATCGATATAACATTTACAGCCACGATTCGGCCATCCCCGCGGATTTATCGCACATACTCCAGAGACTACTTAATATGAAAAACTCGCGGATAAAACATTGCAAATTTATTTATCGTTATGTTACGGCATGATTACGATTTGATATCAAACGCAATAATATAATAACTGAAGGCGATAATGGTTTTTTTTACGCATATACATGCTGTATACGTACAACAAAAATATCCTCCACAGCCGTGACAACTATAATCACGTAGGATATCTTGCTCGGAACACGACAACTGATTCTTCGCTGTACCACACTTGCTATGTTTCAACAACGGGTTTTCGACTTCAGGCACAATATTTCGCTTAGATTCTTCTATAATATCGAAGGATTCCATTGTAAAATGACACATTATCGTAGCAGACATTTTTAACGATTACTTTTAAGCGGCCATTTTCAACTAGTTGAGGAGGGATCACTTCTGTATAGTTAATATACAGGGTCTACCATTTAACGTGCAACCCATGCGCGTCGAACTTGTGTAAATGGCAACGCCGCAATGTATATGTCGCAGAGGCGCTGATGTAACGTCGATTCACATTTAGGCTAGATAAAAGATAGAATGGATAGTAACGATGTATGATTACCTTTGTAATATACTTATCATTGGAAAACAATATCGTTCCTTACTAGGAAAAGAAAAGACAAATAACGTACTGTATATGTATCATTTTTAATAAATCAAGAAATATAATCATGTATGGTACATACGCATACTTACTCGATTCTGCATGCACACATGCGAAAATAAAATACAGTCACATTATACAATTGTTTAAAACCCAGCCCGCTAAGCGCTAATAATCTGAATCATACTTCGACTGATGAAATATCTTACTTACCGAAGAAATTCTTACATGTCGCGTATGATGCAAAGTCTAAAATAGATATATTTACTCTGTTTGTAAAATTTCTTATGGAACAAGATTGAAAAAAACATCAACTCATGATATAGAATTTCCAGCAGCTTTTATTTGGAAATGTTGTTTCGACGCTTATTTCTAACAACAGAATGTACATTCGTAAGAATAATAAATTTATAATTGTAATTTATTTTACAATAAATACGTGCGATCCACATAAAAATAATACAAGATGTATAATTTACTACCCCCGAACAAAGGAATTATTTATAAGTATTGTAGCCCAATGCCGAATTGAAACTGTTTCAATACATCGCTTCTGAGGAATAACAAAGGCATAACGAGATTTAATTCTACTCTCGCTACGTTCCCGAGTTTCATCGCAATACCTCCGCCAACAGCGCAACGTACATTCTCTGTAAAGATTTTCATATGTTCTTGATAATCGTTGCCTGAAAATAACGATAATGTTAGTTTTTTTTATTGAACATTAACAGTTGAAAAAAATTAATTGAATCCTCAAGTGTACGTATTGTATTACACTCGTACACTGAAGAGCTAAGGAATAAAAAAGTACCTAATTTTGAAAATACACATCCACCATTGATGAATCCATGCAATTTGAATAAATCACCGAAACCATTGCGGCCAGGTCTAAATGGCAACGGCGTGTACAAATGTAACGCAAGTGCCCAATATGCATCTCCGCCTAGTGAATTGCCATCCTGGCGAGGCCCGCAACCTCTCATGTCAAAACCTCTAAGATTCAACGGTCCACCCAAAAAGAATCGATCGGCAATATTTATTTTCATATCATTGCTGATACCGGCAAGGAATCCAGATTGAAAACCCAACTGGAAGGTCTAATTAAATTTCTATAATCACATAAATTGTACAGAATTTGAATAAGTAAACAAACTCGTGTATTTTCATATCGAGAGATACTTGCAAGGCATTCGTGCGGTGTCCAATTTGTTTGCATAGTAAACTCATTCTTTACTAAACCAATATCTCCTCCAAGCCCGGCAACTTCCGTGGAAAATTGTGCAAGACCCCCCGTTGTAGGAAATATCATCGAGTCCCTTGAGTCGATAGAAAGAATATATCGCAGTGCAGATTTTAAATTTGGGCCGCATTGTTCGCGAACACAAAACGAGGATTGCTTGCAAGGAATAATTTCTCTATACGTTGCTTCGTACTGTAAATTATGCTTCAGTGTGCCCACCCCATCTGGATTGAGTGTAACATCTAGCAAAAGACCTTTGTCATTTTGATTAAAACCGGACCACGGGAACTTATTAGACGTGTTAAACACGCTACCCGTTAATCTATAAAGAAAGAAAAGTTTTATTGTATGCAGCCAATCTCGTAATTTCAGTTCGATAGATAGAACTTAAACTTGATTGCAGCAGTATTACGTACACTGTGTGTAGCCAGCTATCTACAAATGGTTTAGCAGCGGATATACTTATATTTGTAGAATTCTTTGAACCACAAGAGTATTCCATCTGGAGACGTTCTCCTCTTCCAAAAAGATTAGGCGCTTTTGCCTGCACGATCACTGACCCTTCGTTATTACCGACCATAGTGCTAATTCCGCCGGTCATGCGCCTCATTTCGCGGACAGTAAAGGTGACCTGAAAACGATTGTGTCTTACAGTTTCTCACAAGTATATATACTAATTTCTAAACAGATCGTTAATCAATGAACTGAAAAGAATTAAATCTGAGAAATTACTTATTTTTTGCTGAATAATTGTGTAATTATATAGACCCACTTCAACACCTTCTGGACTGGCATGAGGACCTTGACTGGTATCAATGTATATTCCAACATTTCCAAAACATCCTAAACCCTGCAGCTTTTGTCTGACTTTATAGGCGCGTAGTATAACATCATAAAAATCTGTGGCTTTAAAAAGCTCTGTTACTTGGGATTTTACTATGTCGTCCTTTGTCCTTGTAAGTCCATCTACATGTATCCTATCGACTCTTGCCTAATTTCCAAAGGAAAAGATCCATTATCACAAAGATTCATAAAAAAAAAGAAGGATAACATTTACATAAATATACGTTAACACTTAATTTGCGGGCCACAGAATAATCTATTCTCTGTTGCCTATGAGCTATCCCCTAAGCGAGTAAAGTTGTTCGCTTTAGGCAAAAGGTTTGCACACAACTGGGCCGCACATTAAGTGTTAATAAATATACCTTGACTGTATGAAGATCAACGGGTTCTTCTTTCCTCTTTTCGAATAAATTCAGCTTTTCTTGAAAATGTGATTGCTAAAAATGAAAAATTATTATGCTACCCAATGTGAATGAATCCTTAATTAATTTTTTACCCGAAAACGATTGATTAAAAATAAAATGACACTAAACACGCGTTACTCACGGAATCATTGTCCCTGAAATTTTGTTTCTGTGTACTTTCGCCCGGAGTTTGATTTATATGTTTGGGCATATTTGATTCCTGAAACGAAGAAAAACACGTGAAACCGTAACGGGAATATGTTCAATTTCGAATAGCATTAAACGTTACGAAAATATAATAAATATAAGATGACAACGGAAGCAGCGTAGAGAAAAATGCTTAAAATGAAATGGTCTAATAATATTGTTGACTTCAAATTACCAGTGATACGAATTATTATTAGGGATTACTCATGGTGTAAATTGATGATCCTGTTTCTAGGTTATACCGTAATTTTTCTAATAATAAGCACATACCTTTGCATGAACGGTTCCCATTTTTTTTCTAAATTTGTTTCTATTGTTTTAGTAGGAGATCACATTAAAATATTATACGAAGTTTTGTCGGGTTTTTAAGGCTTGACAAAAAAATGGTATAAATTTTTTAAATCAAATATTTGGAATGACTGAGACCGAGCAGTAGGCATTCCCACAACGCTTCTATCTATTATATCGCCCTCTGCAATAGAGTGTATTAGTCGAATTAGTCGAGATTTCAAGCTAAGCCTACGAAATTTGAAATTCTAACGTGTTGGGAGCAATAATAATAATTCTTTTATCGAATGATACATTTAATATTTTTTTATAATCTTTTATTTTTAGTATCAGTTACGTATAACATATGTATAGGAAATTGCTGATAGACCATTAATTCCATAAAAATAATATATCTGTATTCATCAGATTATGGCATTTAAATGTACCAGAATAAATTATAATATTATATGAATTAAATATTACAATTATCGTAAATATTAAGAAAAATGTTACAGACTTTATCAAAGTTGCTAATAGGTAGAAATTTGTCATTGTTTCATGTATAATGGAGGTAGATCTTACTGTGACGTTAGTATAAATACATGTCGTTAAACTGTAAACCAAAAAAAAAACGAACTGGCTGTTACACAATAATAATAATTAATTGCCATACTCCGTGAAAGTGTAACAATATCATATTAACAAGATATAATATATATTCACGCCTGAAAATTAGGCCCCCGTTTCAAAATAATTACTTACAGGAACTTTTAAACGAGGAAGACTTATGAATTACATTTACAAAACTAAACTCTACAGCGATGCAAAAATAGTCGCGACTTACTATAGACGCAATAATATTTGAATAATGTAATTGTGTCATGGCTATTATTGATATTTCAGTAATGAAACCTGTTGCGAGAGGTTCGAAATATGTATAAAATGATATACGTTCGTATATCATTTTAACCATTACCTAAACCATAACTTTTGCCAACAAGAAACAGTGCTGTATCGTTTGTGTGCGTAAACATATTTTTCTCATTGTAACATTATAACAAACTGTACTGAGAGTACTTCCTCCTTTTTAAATAATTGGTCATAAAAATATATGACTATTGCAGCGTATGCTTAAATGGCGCATTACCTTTGTTACTTTCACATTAATAATATCGATAGTTAGTAGTTTCGTAAATTCTTTCTCAATCAATTTTCAAATCACACATTCGTCTGAAAAATTAGCAATTTAACTGACATAAATAAGCGTGACTAGCATCACAGTTACAACACTCTATAAGTCCTTCCATTTATTTGGTCCGTAATGATCACAGAGCGGCAGGTCCGACTCTTGTATGCGTATTAGCCGGCGACACAGGACTGCCATGTACTTCTAAATCGAATTCAGAATTAGATAAGCTATTTCTCATGACTCTATTCCACCGATTCGCCGTTTCGTTCAATACGTTCACATGTCGACTCGTTTCTACAGCGTCGGCAGATCTTTCGGAAGCGCGCAGCGCTTCTTGTTGAATTATTATTTCGTTAGTTATGTATGCTTCCCGACGAATTCTATCTCGTAACGTTGGATTCATATCGGGGATACACCATCGAACAAGTATCATGACAAGAGCAACAATATTCTGCGGGGAACAAAATTTGATTGATTATTAAATTTGCCTCTTCCATTTGAAGATTATGCTTATAAGATAACGTTACCTCAAATACAACGATAAAAGCCAATCTTGCAGCCAGCACATGCCAAAACATAATTGTATATTGATATTTGTTTGGCGAATCGGGTGGTTCTCTGTAGTCCGGGTATCTGCATATTTCAACCCGTTCGTGTGGAGGTACAGGAAATGGTTCAGTGCCATTTTGCAAATCGCTTGTATTGAACTTTGAAAGACTGTGTCCTAAAAATCCCTCTAGAGAGTAATTATCAGAGACAGTTATTCTATAAACTAATCTTGGTATAAAGTTCGAAGTAAAAGCTATGATGAATCCCTGAAAAAAATTACAATGTACACGATATTATAATTGCATAAAGGATATAATGTTTATAAGATACCAAACGTACATTCGTTATGACCGATAACTTGGAAATAGAATCAAGAATGCGATACCATATGCCTATGTCTATAACACGTTGTCCCACTGGCCTTCTATACATTATCAACAACTTTTTTGCGTCTAATCGCATTTCAAAAACGTTATTCAATAATGCAAAAAACGGTGCTAATGGAAATGCAGCGACAAATATAGTAACGAATCCATATTGTAATACTGGAATAAAGTTATGTTCGAAAGTTAAGCTCGATACCAAGTTCCATTTACAAATATTATAACAAATTTAATATCATTACCCATTTCTAAATACTCCGGAAATAAACTTCTTGGACCCCATTCCACTAATTTATAATCTTTAATCCACTGAAGATATTTCCTGGCAGATGTCTTTTTGTGCCCATCCGTTGTTCTCATACCGACATGTACTTTCAATGTATTTAACCATTTGTAAAATAACGGGAACAACATTTCCAATATTGTATTCATAGCCTGTTTACCGATCATAATAATGCTTAACTGTATGCATAACTCCATAAGGCAACCACCCGGACCGCATTCTTCTTGTCGATAATTATAAAAGCGTTTGTAATTTCCAGGGTAACCGACAAATTTTCCCTTAAAAAATGCTATGTAAAATATAGACGCATAATAATTAACAAATTCAAGGAGGTATATTTTCAATGTTAAGCTATCGTCAAATTCGGTTTGCGTTCGAAGGAGTTCTATCTGTAACAACAAAAATGTTTTTAAAAAAAATGTTCGTAAGAAGGTATGTTATTATTATTATATTAATATTCTTATTACAAACACCTCTGTTAAATATTCAGCAAGCCAGACGTAAACCCAGTTAAATACTATAATACAGCACAAATTAATACTGGCTGCAGTAGCTGTTGTGAACAGTATTGCGTAACTTGTTACCATTGGATGCCCGTAAACACTTAATGCAGTTAAAACAGACATTCTGTACAAAACAACTCCAAGCACAGCGGCCATCGCTATTGCAATCTGCAAATACAAGTTATAAATAAGATACATTTCTAAAGTGTACAGAGACGCGTAATTAGATTATCTATTTAATTAATATTAATATTAACGAACCAGTAATAAAACAACGGAAAAGCTGAGAATCGTGGCAGGAACTCTCATTTTCCAAAATGGAACTTTTGGCTCCTCGGTATTTGTAATAATATTGAGCGACCTTTTCTTGATATGCGCTAAACGCGCTAAGTACTGAGGTCGAGGGTGTTCCTCTTGAGCATCCAAGCCAGTCAAATCCCATCTATGAGTTATTTCTGCAGAGTATCTTTTCCACAATTCCAAAAACAATGTTGCTATTAAAGACATATGAACAAAAAATGAACGACTAACTAACGTACTAAATATGTAAAAATTAATATAAATAAAATCGGATTATAATTTACCCCATAATGACATAAATATAGAAAAAAAAACAGTCGATGGATTGTCGAATAAATAAGTGATTCTTGCGTGTAGGCAAGTTTCTTTCAGATCCCAATACCCACAAAAATGATCGCACAATGGACACATTTCGATGGTACCCTCGCCGTTGCATATATCTTCGCTCGGTTCGTTTGAATATAATGTGGCACAGCTGTATATAAAACATAAAAGGCCAACGATGCTTGCTGGTATCAACATGTGCGTATAAAATCCAAGCCAAGCGAAATAAAGTCCGATCTTTACACCGAAATATTCCTTAACATAATCCAATGGTTGATAATGAAGACATTTTCTTAGGCTTGCCCATTCTTTGTACAGAAGATATCTCATAGAATCCGGTGCTTGCAAATCACCCTAAAAATAAATAAAAAGAATTAGTTCTTAACGAGGATGGGATATCAGAAGGAGTGATCAGGTAATGAAATATTTCTTAAATGCCCCTTTTCTATTTTAAAGTCCCGATTTCTCAATAATATATCTACTTCGAGGCCCACTTTATGACTAGGATTACTATAAACCTCGATGGTCTTTGCAAACCCTTACTTTCGAAGAGTACTAACGGCATATTCCTCAATTATTCAGGTATAAGGGACTAGATAAATATTAAGGGGACACAGGTATACATATTGTCAAGCCCTACCTTCGGAGGCGCGAGCACACCGCATTTCTCGCTTTGTTTCCGATGGTCTTTGAAAAATGATATTGCCATAAAATTTACGATACTGTTGTTCCTCATGCATAATAAAATGAGAAACTTTAATAGGATCCTTTTTTCTTTTACAAAAAAGAAAAGAAGTGAAACTTCTTTCATTCTACATTTTAGGACTACAATACTATATAGTATTATAGTTTGTACATTTCTCAGTATTCTTTTCTATCCTTTCTATACAATTGTATAATTTGCAAATTAAACTTTGCAGTTATAAATACTATACTTATACTCGTTTCCTTACTCGTTCTACAGCCTACGTTCAAGAAACCACAAATGTAGGAAAAAGTATTTTTCCATACAGTTGTATAATTTGTAAATTAAACCTTTACATAGTGTTTCTTAGGAACAATATAAAACTAACAAGAAGAGTGTCGATACACTTTTGGGTAGTTATCGGAAAGCTCATAACAGGTCGAAACATAAAATCGCAGGATCCACAAATGATACTATTCATATATTCCTACAATTTCTCCCCGGCAATGTGTTTTTCTGCATTTGTAAAGGAGGCTCATTTATAGCTAAATTAAGTGACCAATTCCAATTGTATTGTCCTCGGTATGTTAAGGACGGACCGATGAAAGAAAGGGTAATAAAAGACCAGGTGGCCGTATTGAACGCATACCTGAGTGTCCTGCTTGATAACTGTACCCTATCTATCTGAATAAGCATATAATACTGGATCGGGGCGGGACACAAAAATCCTATAAGCCGTATTGTGTTCAATAGAAAGTCAAGCAGGGTGGCTATATTCAAAGACGAGAGGATTGTAACCGCTGAATTACGATATATCCTCCTACGAAAATCACTTAACGGATTATCGATTGTTTAGAAGGTGCGAGCAGAGGTACATTGCGGGTGAGAGTAAAACAATACAACGTTGTACATTACGGTACATCGTACATACCTACTTCCTAGAAGAGATCAAACTTTTAAGGAGTGTACTACTCGTTGCATACGAATAGCTTATGTGAAATTTGGTTTAGATCTTTCGCATGCACGATTTATTGTAGCACTTGTGTAACTGGTTCAAACGATTTGTGGCATTCACGCAATGTAGTTACTATAAAAAAAAAACGATTGAAGCTTACATCGTGTAGTGGATATGCAGCAACGTATGCTCTGTCCGATATCAATCTATCTATTCCAAATGCAAAATCGTCGTTCTTGCTTTCAGTAAATCTCGTTCTATCTAGGATAAACTGAACAATTCTGGCACGCGTTGAGGCAGTAAAGAAGTTTGGCGATTCTAAATCGAATAGGTATTCCTTATCACGGCTGTATACCGCTGTGAAATTGTGCTTTAATGTTGGAAAAATTGTTTGGTCGACGTAATATTTCTCCATGATTCTCTTAAACAACGAGTTGACCTCTTCAATCAATGTGTTACTACGATTTTCAGGAATCGCCATGCCAGGTAATTCCTTCATCGGCAGTCTGAGTTTCAATATTTCAGCATACCGTCTTAATACTTCTCGAGTTGCATGTATTTTTATGAAATGTAATCCGTTCGGTTCTGCTTGCTCGTATTCCAATTGCAAGCCCTCTTTCTCCAAGTTCTTTTCAAACACCTAAGAATCAGTAACATGTATTAACTGAAAGTACTTTATCCTGCCGTATTCGTATACTTACACGTCTATATTCGGTACAACGATACGATTGGGCTTCTGTATTATATTCATCCCAGACAAGTACGAAGTCGACTGTACGAATTTCATCTCGAAAGTATAAACTAAATACAGCACGACACTTGGAAACCTAAAAAAAGAAGGTAATCAGTCTTCCATAAATAATAGCTCTTTACTATAATTTACAGTGGTAATATAATTATTAGTTTTGCATTTACCAATGAACCCTCTCTGTCGTTTCGTAAATCTGTGCAACTACCATCAACGATAGTTTCATTGGGATCGTTATTAAGTGTTGATAAATCATCGTTATACGATTCTCGAATATCTTCCATGGAGATTGCACTATGCAAACTATTTAAACTGCTCATGCTTCCAACATCGTTTGAAAATGTATTACGGACACTTTGGTACAAAGTTTGCTCAGATCCTTTGTTCAAATGACTTTGTACCGATTGATAAAGACTCACTCCGGACGTACTACTTCGATGGTTTTTTATACACGGTACGGAAACGTCGTCATCTTCCTCTTCCATTTTTTAATCGAATTTATCAGTATTCAAACCTTACTTATTTGCTTCAAACAAAGTATACTACATGCAATTCAAATAAAAGGAACTTATAGAATCAATAAAAGAAAATACTACGGCACAGAAATTATGAATGCTATTCATTCAGTACAAGAAATGAAACATAACAATTTTCTTTGGCAACATAAATAAATGGATATCACAATGTAAAACAATATCTTTAATGCAAGCAATTTAAAAGCGAGTAACGATATCAATATAATATTTCATTGCTGCAAATAATAACCGCGAGACAAAGTCGTTTTCAATGTAAAAAAATAATTCTATAGGAAATAAATAACGTTGAGCTTTCTATGTAAACAGCGATAATTAAAATGTGCAATATCCTTACAGAATCGTCATATTCCCTTCGAAAATGTTTAATTCCGGATGCTGGCCAGATATGGAGCAGGAAGCTGTCACATATCTGAACTGAAATATTTCATTTGTACACGAGATTTTAACCTTTACTTTTCGTACGGCACATGTGTTTTGCCTTCTTATTTGAGTAATTCATTTAATTCAATTTTCGTGTATGTATAGAAAATACTTAAAATTATTGAACTCCATTGTATGGATAAATGCAACAACAAAAAATGCATCTGATGATGAAGATGTAGTGTACCCAGTGAATCATATTACATACTACGTACTACATACATAGTAACACAGTAAACACACAGCAATATACTAAACGATCTCGCGGTTGATATAAATTAGGCCCACTTATTCAATTGTTCACAATTTTGATACAAATATTTAAGCAAGTCGAATAAAAAAAAAAATAGTTAATCAAATGCATTATAAACAGATTTTTGTAAGATGTAAAATTATTATAATCAAGTGTAGAATTTTTTTTATATTCAATATGAGATATTGAATAGTAAATTCATTCTTGTGAATATGGGTGAATGGGAATATTGTAACATTCATAAAAACACACTTAATACAAATAATTCAATGCTTTTATTTATTTTCAATTGTAGACATAAATATTTTTTACAACGTATGAGAAATTGTATGAAATTATTCTTTGGTACTTTTGTACACAAATAGTAGATACAATTCGTCCCTTCTATATACATACGCATATATATTATTTAATGTAATTTCTGTCTTAGATTAATATTAAGATACATGTATTATATATTTTCTAACTGTGTGTTGTATAATCATTTTAGCAATTCAAGGTTTTATATAAACATGTAAAACTTTGTATTATCCGCATGTTATATAAATTTTGATATTATCTTATAATGCACCTATTGTAAAACAAATCACACTTCTTGCATAACTAAAGAATTCAGTTCATCTTCTCCTGGACATAATACAGAGTCAATGTTGTAGAACGCTGCATGCAAAGTGATTAAAAACCACGAGACACCTGAAACAAAGTATATCAATGTTGCGTTTAAATCTTACGCTCTACTTAATTGCAATACATTTAATTTATTCATTTACCAAGAACCCAGAAAAGGGCTGCACCAGCGCCGACTAAATAAAACACTGGTAGCGAACATATTCCAACCAAACTGTAAACTTGAGCTAGCGTTAATTTATGGTTTAATATCGAAAGTTCCTGTTTGGCGTGGCGTTGTGAAATTTTATAACAAGTTCCAAGAGATGCAACGACGGCCAACAGCAACAACGGAGATGTGACCCTAATGTTTGAATGTTTATTTTAATATCGAGAACTAATATGTACAGCGGGAAAAATAAATTCAACGAAACAAATCTTACAAGCAGTATATAACTAATCCGACAAACACAAATAAATAATTGCTCTGGAAATACTCAATGTTTCTCACAATTCTTTTACTTAATCGGGGTAAACTAGGCGGTGGTCTTATATTACTTGTGTTAACAAACAAAGACCATGGCCTTACATTGGCCTTTCTATGTTCAATCCATTCGTGTGCTTGTGGATATCCTATATTACTAAGCGGAATCTGTGGTATCTGTAGGAAATCAAGCCTAAACAAAAAAAATGGGTTATGTTAAAAAATATCTTCTTATCGTGACGATAAACAATGTCTTAAATAAATTATTGTGCAGTAGTGCGTTGAAAATACTTAATAATCAATGTATTAGGTGTCAGGAAATATGATTAAAATGCAATATCAACGAAAAATATGGTACGTCGACACAATTAACCAAGAACTATCAACAAAGATGTCAGTGTCATTCTCATGATAAATATCGCTGTGGATTAGATAAGAAATTATGTTGCATTTGACATCCAGTTTCCAATCATTGACCCCACAAATATCGTGTGCATACTCAAAAATTACCCAGTGCCAGATATTTGTTTTTGCTGGGGTATTTGCATATCACCCGCGACCTCGATCTGTACGTCTGCCATTCTCCTCTTTCAATGTTCGAACTTTCAGAAATGAGCCGCGCGACAAAGAAACCACCATATGCCTCTCTGTTTTACTTTTTGGCCTGGAGCCTCGCATCCCCACCACGAGGTGTCTGCAGCCTCGTTTTAGAAAAAACCCGTCGTAGGCAGTAAAATTCCCATCATATCGCACATCGAACTACTATGTTACCCCTACTACCAGGTACCACTAACACTACCTAAGCAGGAGAGCTCACGCATACAAACGCTACAGGTTGCAGCTGCTCGATAAAAATTCTTTCACTGCCTCTCCGTAAAACTTCTTTCACGAAAAGGGCTCTTTGTCTGAGTAAGGTAAAGACGCGACAGATTTTCCCTTTCTTGTACGTGAGTTTTGGATGCTTTCGGCTGGCAGGCGTAAAAAAATATTTCTCTTTCTTTGTTCGTGCATCACAGCATATGTGTATGTACGTCCACTGCATGTTATTTTCTTTTTTCTTTCTTTCATCGAATCTTGCTTTTAAATTGAACTTTTCACTTTCATCTGTATGTTCCGAGAAATCGGATTACGCATCGCTTGGCCCGGATTTTCTGAAGCATACGGGTATTATGTTGGGGAGAAATATTACGAAATAAATATTGAAACCTTTATTTTATTTTTAAAAAGGCAACGAATCCACGATTGTAACAAACAATTTTACACGATTAATTTCGTTTACACACAGCGTATGTATGTATATAAATATTTGCTGCGTATTATTTCACGAGTCTATTAAAATTTAAATACAATTTAAAAGCAAGCACCACGTATAGTCTATCGTTTTTACATTTTATTAATTCATAGATATGTAATTTATTAATAATGTCGGAACATGTGATATAATTTTTGTTACAGGGGGATAGAAAATATTTTAAAGCGGCAAGTGAGATCATCAGCCGAGAGGCGAAAGTTGTTTTTGCCCGTCATCATTCGTCCAGAAATCATTTAAAGTGACCTTCGATTTCGTACGAAACATTCAAAAAATATAGTGTACGGGACGAAGATTTAGAATTTTAGCCAGAGAGTGGTTTTACCCTCGAAAGTATGGGCAGATGACGCTACTATGTATTACCATTGTGAGTGAGGGTAGCCAATAGGAAGACGCGTTACAACGAATTCAATAGACCCCGTATACCTAAGGACGTCTCTGATTGGTTGCCCCTAATTTCCAAAGTAACATCGGGCCACCCGCCATAACGAACGCAGCGTGGTACGTGCGATTGTTTGAATGAACGTGTTCAAACGTAATTGACAAGCTTTTATAATTAGTACCGACTCTAGTTTAGCATACGCAGTGTACACGGGACAGTTGCATGCAGAACAACTTATGGTGACATACTAAAGTTATGGAAGTCGCACAGAAATTGCATTTCGACGCATGCGACATACAGGACGAGGAGCTGAACATCAGCTGTCGTACGAATAGCTCCGGATGTGATGTTGACGATATATTAGACTCATCGGCCGAGGATCTTGGATGTTCGCCTCCACTTCAACCGAGAAAATTATCCTTTAGTAATACAATGGACTGTAGTGACAGTGAAAGTAACCAATCTGTGTCAAATAATAATAATAAGACGCCACTCAGTAATGTGACAGGTTAGTATCATTTTTAAAGTTTTATCCATCTTTCGATCTATTTTCTCTCGATGTTTTTTATACTATTGTATATCGAAATATATATCTTATTGTAATTTCGATTTTTCTTGTGAATTATTTTGATGGAAAAATCGATACATTGTTTTGAACGTCGTTCTTTGTCGTCGCATCTCTTAGACTTTTAAAACATTTGGTACTGCATGATGTTGCCTTTCGAAATATCTCGAGTATCTGCTGCACTTTTTATTTGTTTCTTACAAGCTTCAGAATCTTTCATTTCATCTATATCATTTGTTTTTAATTAGATAGAATAAAGTTAATTATTTCTTTGCGTTGCGTTTATTTTTGAAAAGTGTGCTTATTATACTCTGGGTACTTACTGATGCTGTTAAACGTTTTGTTGTTTTGATCATTTAATTTTACGAGTTTATGGAATGAAGATATATGTCTTTTCAAATACATGATTTATAATTAATTGTAGTTACGCATGATGTAGAAAAATTTATATATTTTTTGAGCAATTGTTTTGCATCATGTATACATCAGGTATCTTTAAGAAATGATTGCGAAGTAGTCAGTAACAACAATATGGGCTGTGTACTGGATTGCTTCTGGTTTAAAAATTATATATACATTTTTCATATATTTAATTCGCAAATACAAATTTTCCTATGTGTGCATATTATATTATGTTAAATGCAAACACTCATTTATAGCGCTCTTCTAAATCAACATTTCTCGTAAACAATAAGCAACTTCAATTTTATAAATAATATTTTCGTAAATAATTTCTGTTAATACATGTAACAAATAACTACACTGATAGCTTAAGCATCACCCATATAATTTATACTATTTTTTAAAACTAAATTTTTATAAAATAACAATGTTTTAAAAAAGCTAACAAAAAGAATGCCTAAGTAATTTTGAAGTGAAACAGTAATAATTTAAAGCGATATAATAATTAGAAGAAAATATGTATACCCTTCTTGGAAAATATGAAACATACACAATCTAAAAATCTGTATTCAGAAAGCGTTAGTCGCATAACTTATTGTATTGCAACAGAGGGCTTGTCAATTATAATAAATGATTGTAATAATACTTATTGCAGGTACATCTAGGATTAGGATTCCTCCTCGTGAAAGTACATGTACCCAAAAAATCTCAATGGCTTGTAGTCCGCCATACAAACGTGTGAGAGCTTTACGTCTTTTTGACTCACCCGCCACTCCAAAAACGTTAATGGAGAAAAGTGCAATGCATACTCCATTTCCTTCCAAGTGTACTAGACTGTTTACATTGGATAAACCTAGACCTTGTAATTATCAAAACAAAACTGAGAAACCGGCTGCAAATGTGAATCCTTTCACACCTAACGGAATGTTGTTAACCGCAAGGAAACGTACTAGATCTAAACGTAGTCTCAACGGGTAGGTGTATTAAAAAAGCAACCAAAAAATAAATACCTAAAAAAGTCCACAATGCTGGCGATACTTAACACATTCAACTCGGTGCTCGTGTTCGCAACTCTCTGCTAATAAATTGATATGCAATCATATCATACTTATTATGCTAGGCATTTAGATACATTTTAGCTTAATTATATTGTTAGAAATTTATTATTGAAAACGTGGTAGGTAGGTAGTTACCTGAGCCTACTTTGTTTCATGATGTTAATAATAACGTATGGCAATCACGTCAACCGAAAAAGTGGTCCCACCCGCGGACAGCACTAACGAACTCCATTTAAGACCTTTTACATAGCCGCGCGGAGAATTCGGTATTTCTTTTATAAATTTTAGACAGTTATGCGTTGCGAACGTGGATGACACTCCGCGTGGTTCGAGTAACGGATCTAAAAAGAAGTAATGCTCACGTTCCATATGATGGGTCACGCCGCGTTGAACGTGTTAAAAAATTGAAAATTTTATAATCGTTGTGAAAGATATTAATTGTGTCTTGTTGCATTTCTTGTCCCCATTAGATCTCCAGACATACAAATTCCAAAGTTCGATCTTGCGGATTCCGACGACTCTGACAATGAGGAAGTAGAACAAGCTACAAAACGTGTAGCATTGCAAGATTCCAATATTCCTCGATATCATCAAGAGTTCCATGAACTGGGTTTAATCGGAACTGGTGAATTTGGCTCGGTTTATAAATGCATCAATCGATTAGATGGGTGCACTTATGCTATTAAGAAAAGTATTAAACCTGTGGCTGGGAGTATTAATGAGAAGAACGCCTTGAACGAAGTATATGCGCATGCTGTGCTTGGGAAACACCAACACGTCGTGAGATATTACTCTGCATGGGCAGAAGATAATCATATGATTATACAGAACGAGTATTGTAATGGTGGTAGTCTGGCGGACGCGATTATTAACTTAGAAAAAGATAAGAAACATTTGACCGAAGCGGAGGTGCGACAATTATTGTTGCATGTCGCGGAAGGCTTGAGATACATCCATAGCATGCAGTTAGTACATATGGATATCAAGCCTGGAAATATTTTTATCTCGAAAGAGAAGAGGTTACTCGCAGTTAATTACGATTCTGCCGATGACGGTTTTGACGAAGAAGAAACGGTGGAAGAAGAGATAACGTATAAAATCGGTGATTTAGGCCACGTTACATCTGTTAATAATCCTCAAGTTGAAGAAGGGGATTGTAGATATCTTCCAACAGAAATTTTACGCGAAGATTTCAGCCATTTATCAAAGGCTGATATCTTTGCCTTGGGCTTAACTGTTTATGAAGCAGGTGGTGGCGGCCCGTTACCTAAAAATGGACCCGAGTGGCACGATATTAGAAACGGCAATTTGA
Organism: Nomada ferruginata; assembly: GCA_963583965.1. Taxonomy (NCBI): domain Eukaryota; kingdom Metazoa; phylum Arthropoda; class Insecta; order Hymenoptera; family Apidae; genus Nomada; species Nomada ferruginata. Next base: position 2,673,773 of record OY757214.1, on the reverse strand, counting down.
AGGAACTGCCGCATTATAGTCGGGATCTGAATGAATTACTTAAGGTAAATTTAATTTTCAGTGGATTATTTTTATTTTAAAGATACAATAACATATCTGAGTAATTCGAATTATTTTTATTCACTTTTGTTTTTCCCTTTACAGTTAATGGTTCATACAAATCCAGAGATGAGGCCATCAGCGATAAGTCTCATACAACATAGAGTATTGTGTCCGTTTGGAAACAAAACGAAGGCGCAACTTCGGCGAGAATTAAATGCGGAAAAGCTAAAGAATGAAATTTTATCCAAACAGTTACAAGAAGCAGCAAAGTGTTTAAAAACTATTGCTCCAAATGTAGCTGCTATTAATAATAATATGAACGCAGGGGGATACAAATTGAGACCCACGCCAACTAGGACATCGTCTCGAGTATTGGGTAAAAAAGTTAATCGAAGCAATAGCACTACAAACTTTTAAATGTTCTGTGTTATATTTGTGTCAGACTAAAGGAGAGAGGTAAAGGTGCTTAAGGAAAAACATAATTTTTTTAAGTGCCTTGACATTGTGATATGAATTAACTTTAGCTTATAAGTAAAACAGCGATCAATATTTGATAGTATCAGAATACAATAGTACACAGAGTGGAATTGTACAATAGCCAACGGGTATACCCTTGCCGCGATGAAGGTATTGTACTAATTAAATGGGCTTGAAATTTCAGGTAACATTTATTAGCAGGTAACAAACTTTACAAGGCTCTATATATATATATACATATATATATATTTTACAGCATAGCGCTGGTTAAATTTATTGATGGATAATACAGTAACATTAATATTCATTTGTGTATATTACGTTTGATTTTTTTTTATATATATATAAAATTAAAAGTAGATACTTAAGATTTAAAAGAAATCCAATTATTGCCAGTGTTTATCATTAGTCTGTTTATCTTGAAAGATATGAAATATAACAAAATCTATTGATTTATATAGAACAATGATAATTTTATTAAACATTTTCTCATGTGCATTTAATATTCTCATTAAAAGTTTTTACTTGCTACTTTGTACAATTACAGTATACATTCATTTTTACAATATTAATATTCTTTTTAATCTAATCAAGCAGTATTATAAAAAAAAAAGAATTATTCAAAGAGAGGTATGAAAATGTTTTTAACACCAGTTAGTGGTTAATGTTTTGACATATCATTGCGTGATATTTCCGTTTCTTCCATTTTCGTTCGAGAGTAATCGTAGTAATTAATTGAGAGTACTAACAATGGACTGTGACAAATTGTTTTGTTACAAATGCATTGTATTTTTATATATAGATATTTTACATATAATAATGGTTCGGTGTTCTGTATTGTTTAGTGTTTAATTATCTCTGTATTATCCATCGTTTTGTTACTATCGAATTGTTGTAAAAACTATTATTCAAATGCCTTGTTTATTCTTTGTTTGCTGGAATTTTCATACTCAGGCAAAAGACTGCTTCTTTACACATATTAAATAATTTTTATATATTTTCATAACTTAAACATAATACCTTTTAATAATATGTATACATATTTTCTTAAAATTGGGGATGGATAACCAGCATTATAAGTGCCTTACTTTTATTACGAACGGTTATTGCATCTATGGAACTTCATCTAAGCATAATTCCTAGCCCAAAAACTTACAATTTCATTCTGTGTATTCTTTATATAAGAGGATAGCAACTCTTAGTATCATAACTAATTGAAAAGTAAATCTTTCAACGTAAAATGTTTTAAGTTTAAATTATTTTTATATTTTTTTATAGTCCTATTGTCTTTGGCATGCTCTGGAATTCGTATTATACAATTTTCCCTTGTGTTTTTATTATATATATATATTGGATAAATACTGATGTATAATAATCCACGTTTCTAGCGTAGGTGGTTCTACTGATTAGGTATTCCGCATTTTATTTACTAATACAAAAATTCATTAAAAAAAATGTATTCATTTCGTTATCGAATACTTATCCAACTTAAAGGTACAACGAAGTTTTCCCTGTTGAACAACTTGACGAATTTTTCTATTCCTTTTGTTTCCTTCTTTTTTTTTCTTATCATATGTTGATGTTTCTTGATCGGGAACAACAACAACTAATGTTTTATCACGAAACAGTGAATTCAAAGGCCTGTATCATATAAACGCATTTAGTGAATATCTTTGTTCCTCCAAGTCACATCGATTAGATGTCTTATGTACAATTACTTGGCTCCTAGCTAATAAACAAATCAAAGCCTGTGTACCTTGATTTTATATTCTCGCGTCGCTGAGCATGCTAATATGTGATTTCTTTTATATTTGAGTTACTAAAGCATTTCAATGTTTATATTGAAAAAAAGTATGTACAGCATGTGTAATGCATTGCATTACTGTTTGCAAAAATTAAGAGATCTGGCTTGCAGTTCTTTATATCATGTTTTTTTGTTGTAGCTTGTGATACAAACTACTTGCGCTTATTTACGTGTCATACGAATTCGGTCCTCAAGCAAGCTTCATTGAAATATTAAAATTTCGTGTTATTTTTGTCAAGGTGTTGCATGGTAATGCGATTGAAATATTGTTTCCCTTGAATGTGTAACCTCGTTTACAAACCAATGTTATCTATTATAGCCTTAGGCCGTGCTATGTATGAAAGTTACGAAGTATTGTAAGAAAAATGTGAATAATTGATAGAGGAGCTGTTTAAGCATCAAACTTTGTGCCAGGAAGGGTAGACCCCGACTTATGGCATTATAATATTGTGGTAATATGTCACAATTACATGCACTGTGAACTGTTGTTTCAATAATCTTATTATATTATTATTAATATTATTGTATTATTATTATTATTATTATTATTAATATTATTATAATAAATAATAATGAATGGAATTACCCTACTTATTTATTGTCACCTATTAAAAAATGAAAATATTGTTAACAGGCCAATTATAAAATAATGTAAGTCATCTAGCTGTGGAACTCCTCACGCGCAGTAAGATGCCTCAATACTATGTAAACTGTCGGTATAAAAGTGTGTATGTTCCAATCTATTGTAATACAATATAGCATATAAAATTGTTTAATCTGAAGTTAAATAACTGTTGATTGATTGAACAAGGAGTTAGATGAGCCTTCATCAGTGATACAAGGCAAGAGTATTAAAAATAATAATTATTAAATATTATTTATTTCAGAAAACATATAAATATAAAAATATTTAAAGCTAAGAATAGCAATTCAGATGTTGCCTGCTCTAAGATTGAATGATGAGTGACGTTATGAAGTTTAATTTATTCTAAAATAAATTATTAATAAAGTTATAACGTGTATTTATTTGTTCTACAAAGTCCAAGGATTACATTGGTGAAAAATGTATGGTTTGTATTCGTATGACAAGACGTGCCAAGTTGCATTGGGGTCATTGTGTTGTTATAAATAATTAAAGAATTTAAATAATAGTTGCGGGGAACTGAATAGTCTCATACTTAATTACCAAGCTGCAATCTTATATATTTAAATATACAAAGAATAATAGAAACAACGACGTAACTAACTGATTTTCAGATTATATTAACTACATTTTATAAATAAAAATGCAAACAGTTTTTTTTAAAGAACCGCCATCTGTAAAGAAGTGCTTGAAACTACTCGTGCCCCAACTTTACCTATACCACTGACGAGATATAGGAATAGACAGGACATCTTATGGACTTTCGTGGCCCACCGTGACGGCCATACCGACTCAGAAATCCGACACTGATTTGAGCGACCCCTACTCATGAACAGTGGTCACTTGAAGAACTATTATTTACTGAAGTAATGTTGGGGCAGGACTCATACGATTGTGTGAATATATGTAAATGCTTTGGGGGGATCAGGACAGTTATTTCTCGAGCAACGTTTCGATAGAAAAATTGAGCTACGGTGCCTGGTCGCGCGATGACTTTGGGTCGGCTCGAGTTGAGTCGAAACCAAATCGCGATGCATCGGGGCGATGAAATTGGCAGTGTCACGTCAAGCGTCCCGCCTGTGCTGTCCCGCTTTCATTGCGCGGCAAAGAACGAAAGAATTCTTTAACGAGGATCGTAGGTCCAGCTAAAACTTAATCAGAACCCGCAGAAGTTCAATAGGCACGACCCTAGAGCCGTCGGTCCGGCTAAAAGTTGGTCAGAAAACGTAAAAGTCCAGTAGGTATAACCCTAGGATCGTAGGTTCAGCTAAAAGCTGTTCAGAAGCCGCGAAAGTCCGGAAGGAACGAGCCTAGAGACGTAGGTCCGGCTAAAAGTTGGTCAGAAAACGTAGAAGTTCAGTAGGTATAACCCTAGGATCGTAGATTCAACTATAGGTCGGTCAGAACTCAAAGAAGTACAGTAGATACGACCCTGGAGACGTAGGTCCGGCTACAAGTTGGTCAGAAAACGTAAAAGTTCAGTAAGTATAACCGTAGGATCGAAGGTTCGGCTAAAAATTGATCGGAAGGCCCAAAAGTTCAGTACGTATGACCTTAGTACAGTAGTATGCACGACCGCGGTCGGAGACCTTCGAAAAGTTCGGAAATTGCGAATACCACCGAGCGCTACCGACGCGCCGGCGCGTCGCGGAGTGGTGATGACGGTGCGCGGCGCACGCGGTGTCACTATCAGTTCAAGCGTCGTACCATACGGGTTGTCTATGCTGTCGAAGGTTAGCGACATACATAACCTTACAATACAATAGCAACTCGGGGTTTACTTTACCACCGCATACGCTTGTCTATTAGCTTCTATTAACTAATACGCGTTTATTTAACAATCGTTTGACTATCGCGGATGTACATTAAAGTCTTTATCGAGTCCCTTTTGCTGGTCGCTTGACCGGTCATCCGGTACCATCGATTCTTTGATACGCGGTAACTAGTCGTTTATTAAAATATCGGATTAATTAATTTATTAGTTTGAACGGTTTTTGGATTCACTATTATATTTTATTAACGATTACTCGGATTCAAAGCGGTGTTAAGGTTGCGCTTATTTTGTTTGTAATGTCACTTACATACCCATTTACATATGTCTTTCGCGACTTCGAATTCGATTCTGATTTTGGAACAGGTCTATCACGTTGCTTTTCTTTTTGTTGCAGATACAATGGATGATTGGTTGGTGGAGGATAATATATTGAGGCTGCAGGAATGGAGTATTGAGATACAATTACTGCGATGCATAACAATCAGTCCGATGACGTATGATGAAGGATTGGTAACATTTAACTTATTATCCCAACGGTTTACGTATATTTCTTGTTATCTGGCGATTGGATTTTGGCTCAAGTTCTTTTCTTTCGGTTGAAAGTTATTGAGCAGTTTAAACATTTTAAGTAGGACTTACAATATGCCACTCGCGATTGAAACTAGAGTCAGTAAATTTCATTAATTCTAAACGAAAAATTGAAATACTTTCATGTTTCGCTGCATATCGGTCGCGATTTCTATTATAGCTTCACTAGTGTTTATTTAAACACTTTCATTATCTCTGTGACCTCGGCACAAGTACAGTCAAATTGTATTTTCGATGCAGGATTGGCCGCGTACTTACGTATTTGTAGCCATGCCCTTAGAGCGTGATAAATAGTTTCGAGTCTTGATTTCTACAAGCAGCTACGAGAATTTATAAATGCGCGATATTGCTTACTAGGGTCATGATCACTTTTAAAACTCTGACATAGAACAGTCACAGTACGCTTTTGATAAATCATTTATATTAATCTATAATAGTATATCTTGAATAGACAATTAACAGTAATTAAATCAGAATAATAATACGGTAGTACTTTATTAAAACAAAGCAGTATTTCCTCAACAGACGTTTGACAGGATGAAGAAATAAGAAAGAGATAAATAAAATCAAATGTGTATTGCTTCAATTTCTACCTCCTCACCCTATTTACTAACTTGTACAGATTCTCTTTCAGAAAATTTTGATGACCGCGCGCAATGCGGTCAGTAGAGTCAGTGCTTGCTCCGTCAAAGTTCTTTTTATTGTTTTTAGAGCGAAACCGCTCATAATAATTATAACTAAATATAAATAACAGTAAAGATACGCCAAAGTAGAGTCAGTGTTTGCTTCGAAATATTGCTCTCGCGAAATTAGAGTCACTTTGTTCGTCGATCACAATTATTCCTTTTCCGTTCTCGGCTCGGAGGACTGATGGTTAGGGACTTAGTGTCAGCGAGTTACGATGTGCGGGGGCGTGATTGTGGTTCTGGACCCTGGTCACGAGGCCCTCTGTTAGACCACATATAATCTCTAATTTGGGTAGGTCATCCACCATTCTGGAATCGTGGTCGCGGTTCTTGCAATATCCGAGTTGCAGTGTCATCGGGGGGCGGTGTGTGGGGCTGTGATTGCTTTTCTGGACACTTTGGCCCGCCTAGTAGGAAATTCTTATGTGTTAGACCACGCCAAGCACACCTTGGGGTGGCAGAAGGCATACGGGTCATAATCTAGAATCGTGGTTGTGGTTTTGCATATCCGTGCCTTAATGATTTCTGTGGCTCGGAATCGAAACTGGTGTCGATGCTAAGTCGTTTTACTGTCCAGACTCTGAGCCGAGGGCACGCGGGCTGCTCGGTAGCAGTCACGAAAACAGTAGCAATACTGTCGCGAAATTAGAATCACTTTGTTCGTCAATCATAAGTGTTCCATTAGAGTCAGTGTCCTGTTCGGCGAGTTCGGGCTTTCAGCCATCAATTTGACGAGTAAGTATCTCCTTCGTTCTTTAATCTTGTATTGCAATAATTATTGATAATTAACACATTCCAAAAGTACGGAAAATACATAGATTTTAATGTTGTTTGCTCTTTTTGAATGTTTCAGCAGCTTCCATGGCTTCGATGGCGACGAGCTTGACCGCACACCTGGTGAGTCTGCAACCGGTGAGTGGCATGCTTTAAAGTTCCTCTGGTCACTCAATCATGTCGCAGGACGAAAGGTCCGAACCGACACGGGTGACTGGTTGTAATTACGTAGATTTTTCTGGCAAGCACTGTGACCATGGGTATATGGAAATATACTCATGAGTAGTAACTTCTTTACTGCTTTATATTATGTGAGGATAGGTCTTCTTGTACAACGCGTTTTTAAATAGCTTGATAATTTTAAAACAGATCATATTTAGTACAAAATATATCACTATATATCTTTTTATAATAGAGTATTTAATTGAATACCTATGAAACGATATTTAAATAGTTATTAATTATTGAATGAATATAAAGTAACGTCCAGTATTCTACGTGCATTAGTTTGTAGTGGAGAAGTCGAATACCATTCGACTTCGTTTATTTGTCAATTGCAATTAGTGCACAGTTATAATAAATTGTTAGTAAGAGTATAGTCGTTCCACTTTTTTACTAGTTTGATTATGTATAAAGTAAAGGTACTTACTTACCTTGCCAATTTGTTTAGAGATATCAATAGTTTCTTCTTTTCCGTACAAGATATTAATTAAACCTGAATGTACAAGAAGACAATACGCGAACGGGTAGATCTCGAAATCAAAGCAATCTACTTTAAATCCAACCTTGCGTTTTAGAAGCAATGCTTTGATGACAGGAACATCCGAGGATGTTTCGATTTCATTCAAAGTATATTAAAGTATAGTCATTGAATATTTTTTCTAATAAAGTAGAGTCATTGCACAATTTTTCTAATAAAGTAGAGTCTTTGCACAATTCTTTTAATAAACTAGAGTCATTGCATAATTTTTCTAATAAAGTAGAGTCATTTCATTTTCTCTTCAATAAAATAAAATCATATACTAATAAAATTATATATTTAGCCCGTTAGAAAATCAGTATGTCTTTATCATCTTTATAGACGAGGGTTTCCAGGTTTAACCCTTTCCGTGTTCACTGCCCGGATCCCACTCACGTGCCCCGGTGCTACTTGGGTGGGAAAACGGTGGTAGAGCACGATGATATTTATTTAGTTTATAATGATTTATTGTGGGCGACAGACAGTGCGTTTGGTGTATCGTGCACGACGTAATATCCACATTGTGTGTGTGGTTAGGCTGTGGATTTGCGTCGTTCCGTACCAAAATGTAGCTATTATGACCAAGATAAGATGTCCATTAAGTTAAAACAGAGACATCATTTTTATTATTAATTATCCGTACTATACTGAGGCACGATGTTTTGCCATTTAAGATTACAAAGGCCAAATGCCAAAGAGAATCGAATATACCTATTAATTGCTGTCAAGTACCTCTTGTATCGGTGCTATTTAATTATTCTATTAAATATCTACCGCGGCGTGGTCTTTTTCCACGCGAACGCAAAGATCCCAGCCACTGTCAGTCGATTTCAGAAAAATGGTACGTACATTAGAGTGTGCAAGTTGTGTGACAACACTTGGGTGTCGGGGGTGTCCCGGGACGCCTCCCTAGTGTAGGCTTTTGCGCCCAAGTGTTTGACTGAGAACCGTGGAGTGTCGTGTGTTGGTGTGTCTGTTTGCCATTTTTTAAATATAGGTCCAGGTAGGATAGGTAGCATACTTTCTGGTGTGATTGATAGATATAAGTAGGTAGGGCCGGGCAGGTTGACACAGTCTCTGATCGGGTAGGCACTATTTCGCGTGTTCATCCTGTTTCAGGAAATCTGATTTGAAAAGTCGACGGTGAAGCTGTGGCGCGAACGAAAATGCGTTCGTCTCTGGCTTGGCCTATCGATTTTTCGAATTCTTCGCGGTCGTGGTCGCGATTTAGGATCCGAAACGAAACGTGTTACATTATGCTCGAGGCTGCACGTGTGAACGAAGAACGATTACAATTTTAATCGTAATCTATGCGATTTTCCGTAATCACAATTTTACGATTTTATTTGGTCGTGATTCGGCCACGTGTGTTCCATTTAGCTCCGCGATTCAAACTTCTTATTTCACCTTTATAAGTTTTTCTTTGGTTTTCGATTAGAGCCTCGAGCCTAGATTAAGTTTCAGCTGGCCCTTGGGTCCAACGAAATGGAGAGGCTATATGCCGAAGAGGCCCGACAAACTGTCACTCAAGAGGGCAACTACTAATGGTACCCCATTCTTTTTAAGAATGGGGAATCATTCTTTGTTACTACTTTGTCACTGTGCTTGCATTTTCATTTGTAGAATTTTTATTTGTACTTGGCCGATGCACATTCCGGCCCAACGATACAGCCCTCCCAAAAATATCGCGTTGCTTTAGAGTTGCGAAAAACTTGCGAACGGGTCGAGTTAGAGTTACGTTAAATGCCACTTATTGCTATTCTTATTGTTAGTTAAATTGTAGTATTTTATAATATACTTTACATGTGAGCTTCTAGTGTTGCGGAAATAGCTTTCGCGTATTGGAACTTTCAGTTCATTTTTCAGAGGATCTTCAATTTGCTTAATTTTGGATATTACAAATAATTTACTGTTCGCTTTCTATCAGTCTTAATAAATAGTGTTGCGAAATGATTGGATCGCGAGTTCCAGTTAGCGTTGCGTTGATTAAAGATCGCGTTTTTAAGTAGAGTTGCGAGTACTAGTCCCCATCTGCTTCCGATTGGAAGCCTGTTCCTGAACCAGGAACTTTTTCTTTTCAGCGTTTTATATTTGCCTTTCTTCTTATTTTTTTTTCCTTAATAATTATACCACCTGGAATGTCTGTTGATGGAAGTACTGCTAATTTGCACACATATTACTAAATTACTGTGTGAACGAAATGAAAAGAAATGAAAAAGAAAATAAAAGAAAGAGAAAGAAAAGAAAAGAGAAAAGAAAGAAAAAGAAAAGAAAAGAGAAAAGAAAGAAAAAGAAAAGAGAAAAGAAAGAAAAGAAAAGAGAAAAGAAAGAAAAATAAAAGAAAAGAGAAAAGAAAGAAAAAGAACAAAGAAAAAAAAAGATCTAGTTTGCAGAATCTTTGATAAATTCATAATAATTCTAGATAGTAGATTTCAATTAGAGCTAATACTAGTGACTGTTCATTATTGGAGTTTAACTCTTAAATATTTTCTCTTAATTGTTGCAATTCTATCTTAACCTTTTTTTTTAGTACAGCCAATTTTTATAACTTTTCGAGCTTGCTTTGTAGAAATTGAAATTCACTCGCGATATCCGTAAATGTTTAAACAAAAATCCTTGCGCGAAAAATGTACTTGGCTGTAGCTGGACCTCGGCATGGTGATAGTGGAAGTTTGATATTTTGCTTCCGAATAATCGTTTGTTGCTTCTTTGTTGAAGCAAAATAGAATCAATTGTAGTGAAATGTGACTTCATTTTGGAGTTTTTAATGAACGTGATACCACCATTCAGTTTGATCTAGAACGTAGAGAAGAATATATCACTTTGGCCGAAATCTAATTACCTATTGCCATTAAAAAATAGCTGCATTTTTCATATAGATTGTGATTTGCTATCCTCGGTAAAATTCAGTTATTACGAATTAAAAGCAGCTTTATTCCACCATAAAATGGAGGGGCTTGGGGATGTCACTAATCCAATGCCTGAGATTGTTACAGATTCACAGATGAATGCAAATATGGTATATTAAACAAATGTAAGTACATACGTCAGAGGCTCAAAAGTGGAATATATACAATACAGATCCAGAAATACTATCAAAGGCACAATTGGAAACTATAAAATTAAAGAGCCAGCCTCGTCGATTTAATTTCTGAGTTTAAGAATTCATTTTTATAATACTTTATTAATTATTTCGTGTCTGTGTTTGTTTCAGAAGCATTGAAAATAATCAGCTAAAGAAGAAGATTCATGATAATACATACGTATAATATGACCACATCCCCGCTCTGCCCCTGCCCCTACCCCAGCCCTTTTAACTCACTACATTTATCAGATAATTAATTAGGTAGGCCCAATTATGATCGATCAATACGTTTAGCTCTTTATGTAGGCACGATTTGTTCGAACACACAATCTTAGAACTTTATACAAGCAGGTTTTACACGAATTGAAAATATTAGACTTTTAACTAGGCAGGGTTAAGAAAACCAAAAATTGTTGGCAGGTGCTGCAATTTTTTGGTGTGTGTTTCAGTCTGTTCTAGGACACCATGGACCACGTGATTGATATGGACGAATTGAAGAGGAATTAAACATATACGTACTTATACCTATATGAGTTTGGTAAAGTATCTTTTACATTCCTACGTAGGTAGGATATTATTGAAATTATTCTTTTAATTGAACTCTTAGATGTTATACTAGGTAGGGTGATTCTAGTCTTAAGTTAGCTCTTTAGTCAGGCAGGGCGTATTCGAAACTAATCTAAAATTTAAGAAAGTAAGGTTTATTTTTAAGTTATGTCTTAGCTTTTAAGCCCGCAGTGTTCACCACTGCAATAATATTTCGTTGTCTAGTTTTTAAGATCATATGATATATTTTTAAGAAAGTTCTATTTCAGGAAATTGAATTCTCTTGCAGATTTTCTTTCAGGTTTCCTTCTGATATTCAATTTAGCTTTCGGTCGTGAATTTTCCAAGTTACTCCTCTGGTTGTCTTACTTGTACTACGATCAATTAATGAACGTTCTACAAATTGACAATAACAGGAGATTTTTCTTTCTCACATGTTATATTAGAATTAGTTTTCGCGTAATTGGAGGGTGGAAGGGCCGTGGCTAGGGTGGGTCTCCATGCGCAGTAACCTCCACGTGGTGAGACCTGGGCAATCAATTGTTTATCGTATAATTATTAAACGTTTAACAAACGTTTGATAATTATGTGGAAAATAATTCGAGCTAATTGACTGCGTATTGCACTTAGGATACAATGTACAATAATGGCCGCTTAATGTTCGTTTTTTTCCACAATTAATGTTCGCGGACTCATCCCTACCGATTTTTGGACCTGCTCCGATGTATCGAGGATGTAGGTTGCGCCCGAGTTATCTCCACTTGTCATCAGCAATGCCCTTAACACGTTGAGTGCCACGCCGGTTTTGCCACGCTTTCCGTTTAGGCCACACGGCGCGACATGCGCGACGGTGCGCCGCGGCGTAGCTTAACACTGTGATACCCCGACGCCTCAACGAAAAGTTGATTGTCAGTCACCGATGACTGACGCGGCCTGAACGGAAAGTTGATTGTCAGTCACCGATGACTGACGCGGCCTGAACGGAAACTTGAGTGTCAGTCACTGAACGGAAAGTTGATTGTCAGTCACCTATGACTGACGCGGCCTGAACGGAAAGATGAGTGTCAGTCACTGAACGGAAAGTTGATTGTCAGTCACTGAACGGAAAGTTGATTGTCAGTCACCGATGACTGACGCGGCCTGAACGGAAAGTTTAGAGTCAGTCACCGATGACTGACGCGGCCTGAACGGAAAGTTTAGAGTCAGTCACTAAACGGAAAGTTGATTGTCAGTCACTGAACGGAAAGTTGATTGTCAGTCACCAATGACTGACGCGGCCTGAACGGAAAGTTTAGAGTCAGTCACCAATGACTGACGCGGCCTGAACGGAAAGTTTAGAGTCAGTCACTGAACGGAAAGTTGATTGTCAGTCACCAATGACTGACGCGGCCTGAACGGAAAGTTGATTGTCAGTCACCGATGACTGACGCGGCCTGAACGGAAAGTTTAGAGTCAATCACTGAACGGAAAGTTTAGAGTCAGTCACTGAACGGAAAGTTGATTGTCAGTCACCGATGACTGACGCGGCCTGAACGGAAAGGTTAGAGTCATTCACTGAACGGAAAGTTGATTGTCAGTCACCGATGACTGACGCGGCCTGAACGGAAAGTTTAGAGTCAGTCACTGAACGGAAAGTTGATTGTCAGTCACCGATGACTGACGCGGCCTGAACGGAAAGTTTAGAGTCAGTCACTGAACGGAAAGTTGATTGTCAGTCACCGATGACTGACGCGGCCTGAACGGAAAGTTTAGAGTCAATCACTGAACGGAAAGTTGATTGTCAGTCACCGATGACTGACGCGGCCTGAATGTAAAGGTTAGAGTCAGTCACTGAACGGAAAGTTGATTGTCAGTCACCGATGACTGACGCGGCCTGAACGGAAAGTTGATTGTCAGTCACCGATGACTGACGCGGCCTGAACGGAAAGTTTAGAGTCAGTCACTGAACGGAAAGTTGATTGTCAGTCACCGATGACTGACGCGGCCTGAACGGAAAGTTTAGAGTCAGTCACTGAACGGAAAGTTGATTGTCAGTCACCGATGACTGACGCGGCCTGAACGGAAACTTGAGTGTCAGTCACTGAACGGAAAGTTGATTGTCAGTCACCTATGACTGACGCGGCCTGAACGGAAAGATGAGTGTCAGTCACTGAACGGAAAGTTGATTGTCAGTCACTGAACGGAAAGTTGATTGTCAGTCACCGATGACTGACGCGGCCTGAACGGAAAGTTTAGAGTCAGTCACCGATGACTGACGCGGCCTGAACGGAAAGTTTAGAGTCAGTCACTAAACGGAAAGTTGATTGTCAGTCACTGAACGGAAAGTTGATTGTCAGTCACCAATGACTTTTTTTTTTTTTTTTTTTTGTCCCACCACCTCCCTCAACAAACCCTCGCACCCGTGACCAGTATTGATCCTATAGGCGGTCATTGAATTTGCCAAGCTCTGAGAATCCTCGCTTGGATGGGCAAACCCTACATCCAGTCCGGGTTCAAGTGTAACCCAGAGCCTGGTTCAGGACCCTGCCAGATGCCAACACAGAAGGTGCAGACACCCGACACACCCACCCAGTAGCTTGATTTTACTTTCCTCAAAAAACTTTTACACACGTCCCAAAATACCGCCCCTGTCCTAAGAACAGTTAAGCATCTGCAAATTTGGAGTGAGAACTCCTGCTCGTCTAAACTATTTATACACGCCCCTGGTGGATGTCGGACAGACAGACATAACTCCAATCCGCTGCCAACACCCACCTGATGTGCGGGGCATACTCCAATACCGGGACCGCCACACTACCATTGTCATGATTGAAATGGCTACAGCTGCCGCCCCGGAACCCTACTGTTGTCCCTTGCCAGGAACTGTCAGCAACTAGACCCCATTTTAAACCGACTCTCATACAAACCCAGCATGGCGACAAAGCACGCACACTGGTGCAATGTTTATCTAGCGCTCCCTCATTCATAATCAATATCGTCAACTGAGTAGCTAAAATTGATTGCACCTTCCCAAGAAAGGCGCCTCCCTCGCCCCATCATGTACACAAGCATACATGCACACACCATTCATACCATCTGTTTATTTAAACCTCACACATACTTATAAAAATTCACAGTAACGTTGGATAGCCCCAAACCACACATCGGGCCACCTACATGCACGCACATTCACTCTAAATTGATTGAGAGATCAATAGGACACCATACACCATTACATGCTACAGCCTTAACATTATGTAACCCCATACACAATCGTGGGTGACACACACATACCCCAAACTGGACAAGGTAAACTAGTCAGGACTAGTACCCGCCAACACACATCCTTCGCACCAAAGAAATGGAACAAATTCGCCGCCCTCGCACCAGTCACCAATGACTGACGCGGCCTGAACGGAAAGTTTAGAGTCAGTCACCAATGACTGACGCGGCCTGAACGGAAAGTTTAGAGTCAGTCACTGAACGGAAAGTTGATTGTCAGTCACCAATGACTGACGCGGCCTGAACGGAAAGTTGATTGTCAGTCACCGATGACTGACGCGGCCTGAACGGAAAGTTTAGAGTCAATCACTGAACGGAAAGTTTAGAGTCAGTCACTGAACGGAAAGTTGATTGTCAGTCACCGATGACTGACGCGGCCTGAACGGAAAGGTTAGAGTCATTCACTGAACGGAAAGTTGATTGTCAGTCACCGATGACTGACGCGGCCTGAACGGAAAGTTTAGAGTCAGTCACTGAACGGAAAGTTGATTGTCAGTCACCGATGACTGACGCGGCCTGAACGTAAAGGTTAGAGTCAGTCACTGAACGGAAAGTTGATTGTCAGTCACCGATGACTGACGCGGCCTGAACGGAAAGGTTAGAGTCAGTCACTGAACGGAAAGTTGATTGTCAGTCACCGATGACTGACGCGGCCTGAACGGAAAGGTTAGAGTCAGTCACTGAACGGAAAGTTGATTGTCAGTCACCGATGACTGACGCGGCCTGAACGGAAAGTTTAGAGTCAGTCACTGAACGGAAAGTTGATTGTCAGTCACCGATGACTGACGCGGCCTGAACGGAAAGTTGAGTGTCAGTTACTGAACGGAAAGTTGATTGTCAGTCACCGATGACTGACGCGGCCTGAACGGAAAGTTTAGAGTCAGTCACTGAACGGAAAGTTAATTGTCAGTCACCGATGACTGACGCGGCCTGAACGGAAAGTTTAGAATCAGTCACTGAACGGAAAGTTGATTGTCAGTCACCGATGACTGACGCGGCCTGAGCGGAATGTTTAGTATCAGACACCGATGCCTGACGTGGCACTCAACGTGTTAAATATATCTCACGCTGGTTCTCAGTACATCTCAATCCACTCCCAACACAGCCTAAACCGAGCGTGCCGAAAAGTGATAAGCATGAACAATTCCTTATAAATCACATCCCTGGATAGTGTTCGCTAGACAGCTTCGAAGCAGCGAACATTAAGTGGGCATTACTGTCCACTGTAGTTATTTGAGCGGAGAGAATCTTAAGTTCTTATTGCAATTATTTTTGAGTTCTCGTTTCTATCGTTGTATCTATCTGCAGCTGTAAATATTGTGTATTATTTATTGCCCTGCTTCTTATGTAGACTCTTCTGTTTTCTGACGCTTTCGAGATAATTCATTAGTAACATAAATCATATATGTTTCGCCTAGAGAATTACATTTTCTTATTTCTCAAGAAGCCTTCTTTTTTATAATTGAAATACCCGTGTATATATCATTTAATTCATAAATTAATTAATATCTGCAAAGATATACTTGAATCTACGCGGGTCTCTGCCATATCTACAGTGCCTGCTATGGTTTCGCCATCTATACAGAACTCCTTGAAACCACTCGCGCTTGCTATGGTAGTTCCATCTATGCAGATAGCATTGGAACTACTCACACCCCTTACTTACCATAAGTGTAGATATGGCAGAGGCTCGAGTAGTTTGAGTCACGTCTGTATAGATGGCGATACTAATGACTCGAGATAAAGCAGACATATATACAGTTTCGAGCAGTTCTGTATAGATGGCGAAATTAAAACCCACTTTGAGTGTAGGTAAGACAGGGATGCGACTGGTACGTAAATTCAAGCACTTGTTTATAAGTAGCGGTGCGATAATGTTCATAAAATTTGGTTATTTATGTCTTCATTCATCCAATTAAGTTAATAATCCTCGAAAACCGTTTCGTACACTCTTTTACATATCAATAAAGTGTCAGCAAACACAGTGTTTCAATCTACATAAAAATTAATATGTACGGTAACATTGCAAGTTCCATTCATTATATTCTACAACAATCAAGCACTCTTTAGCACGGGTAAATGTATTTGTGAATATTTTTTCCTTTAAATAAATTTTTCAGGACTTAATAAATACATACTTTTAGTGGTATTATTCTTTATTTCGGTCTCACAGGAATGAAAGTTTGGTTAGTGTACATATAACCTATCTTTACAATACTATCTCCTGCACTCTCATCTTCTGTTCCGCTCTTCCTTTTCATACCTTCTCTGCCTTACGTATTACACTATTTCTTATCTCTTTATCGCACATCTATTATAAATCTTTTCCGTTCCTTCCTGTTTAATGGCAAATTCCTAAGTTATTTTTATGTCTTATTGTATCTTTTTCCGTACATTTTGTTAGCAGGTGCTCTGTCGTTCCAAATTTTTGTATGCACAGGTCACATCTTTTATCCTTTTTCTTCTCCCAATATTTATTTCATCCTTTAATGCTTTTGGATCTCGCACCTGCGTTGTTAATTGTCAATTGCGCCCTCGTCCATTTTTATTTAAGTACCATAGTAGTGTTGATGTTCTATTATATTTAAACGTATCATTGTATCTTGCTTTCCTTATTCTTCTGCCTTGTTCCTGCTGTTGCATTTGATTGACTCTACTTTTGAGGATCTCCGTCAATTCCATTACTTCCGCTTTTGTCAAAGTCACTCATACTTGACGCATTCCATTCCTTTTCAAATAATCCTCTCCTTTTTGGAATGCTACTGGCTTGCCCCTCCTTTCTTTCTTCTTCCTCTAAATATCTCTTAATAATGTTTCTCCTGTTACATACTTATTAATGTATTTTTTCTGTGTGCAGGTTTCACAGGCAAAGAGTAAGGAACATTGCCTGGCACTTCTCATCGTGTATAAATGCAAGAAAGAAGGTAGAAGAACTTGTGCAACATACTTTAGTTATCCTTTAGTTATAGTAAATTGGTTTATAAAAATAGTTTGTATCTATTAGGCCGTAAGTTTATTTTAGGGCAATTGTGTAATTAACTGTTATGTTATCTATTATATGCTTTATTTTATATTCAGTTTATTCGGTAGATCTTATATGAACTTTAATATTACTTATAACTATTACAAGTTCTACTGAATGTGCTAAATGTAAAATGAAAGATATAATAAATAATTGACATATTCACAAGTTACACAATTCCTGTAATTTAAATTTTATATGCTTCTACGGATGAAGTACGTAAATTTTAGTGTATGATTTATCTGTTAGATATATTGTAAATTAACTTCAAAGAATAGTTTATAAGTATTAGATTATTTACGTTTATAGTGTTAGTTATATTACATAAATGTTGGTTTAGAATTGGTACAAGATTTAGTTGTACGAGGTAATGTAAATAGATATAAAAGAATAGTTAATAAGTATCTGTTTGTAAATTTAATTACAACATTTTTGTAACTTGTTTATTCATTGATTAATTTAAATAAATTTGCAATGAAAAGAATTCCAGTGCTCTTTTTACTTTCATACCTTACCAATCCTTGAAAGAACCTAATTCCGATTCCTTATACAAGAAGTACCGTGGACGAACTTTAAATGCAAAGTCCTAAAGCGAGAAACTTGTCAAAATGGCCCTATACGTTATTAAAATAAGCACTGAGAAATTCCTGGAACGTGACGTCATTTCCAAGAACTGATGCTATGAAAGACCTCCTCGCATATCATATTCTCCTGATACAAATCCACGATTTTCAGCGAGTTATTTTTGCCAGAATCTCAGAAATTTTGCGCTCGGAAATTCCTGGAACGTGACGTCATTTCCAAGAATTGCTTCGATGAAAGACCTCCTTGCACATCATATTCTCCTAATACAAATTCACGATTTTCAGAAGAAATTTAAGTGCTGAAAATCGAGGATTTGTATCAGGAGAATATGATGTGCAAGGAGGTATCCGACCCAGGCAGTTCTTGGAAATGACGTCACGTTCCAGGAATTTCCGAGCGTCAAATTTCTGAGATTCTGGCAAAAATATCTCGCTGAAAATCGTGGATTTGTATCAGGAGAATATGATATGCGAGGAGGTCTTTCATAGCATCAGTTCTTGGAAATGACGTCACGTTCCAGGAATTTCTCAGTGCTCAAAATTTCTAAGATTCTGGCAAAAATAACTCGCTGAAAATCGTGGATTTGTATCAGGAGAATATGATATGCGAGGAGGTCTTTCATCGCAGCAATTCTTGGAAATGACGTCACGTTCCAGGAATTTCCGAGCTCAAAATTTCCGAGATTCTGGCAAAAATAACTCGCTGAAAATCGTGGATTTGTATCAGGAGAATATGATATGCGAGGAGGTATCCGACATCAGCAGTTCTTGGAAATGACGTCATATTCCAAGAATTTCCGAGCGCTTAATTTTCTAGACTTCTGCCATCAAATGTTGCAAGAAATGAAGACCGAAAATGATGTCGTTTCCACAATTTCCTTCTTTTATATTTAATAACGTATAGGGCCATTTTTACAAGTTTCTCGCTTCAGGACTTTGCATTTAAAGTTCGTCTACGGTACTTCTTGTGTAAGGAATTGGAATTAGGTTCTTTCAAGGATTGTTAAGGTGTGAAAATAAAGGAAGAGTGGAATTCTTTTAATTTAACATTTATTTAAACTAATGAATGAAGATACAAGTCACAAAAAGGTTCAAATTACAAGCTAATACTTATGGACTACTCTTTTATATCTATTTACAATACATCGTACAACTAAAGCATGTATTAATTCTAAACTAACATTTATGTAATATGAAAAATACATTAAACTTAAATAATCCAATAGTTATAAACTATTCTTTAAAGTCAATTTACAATATATAGCTTACAGATAAAGCTTATACTAAAAATTATGTACTTCATATGCAGAAGCTTATAAAATTTAAATTACAGCATTTGTGTAAACTTGAGCATACATACATTATTTATTATATCTTTTATTTTACATTTAGCACATTCAGTAGAACTTGTTTTAGTAATATATAAGTAATATCAGAGTTTATGTAAGATCTACCGAATGATCTGAATATAAAATAAAGTATATAATAGATATTATACAGAACAGTTAACTACACAATTGTTCTGAATTAAGCTTATGCGCTAACAGTTGCAAACTATTTTCATAAATCAATTTACTATAATTAATGGATAAGTAAAGTATGTGGCACAAGTTCTTCTATTTTCTTTCTTGCTCCTATGCATGATGGGATGTGTCAGTCAATGTTCGCTACTCTTTGCCTCCAAACCTGCACACATAAAACATATATTAGTAAGTATGTAAAAGGAGACCGCAGAAAGAAAGGAGGGCCAAACCAGAAGCATTAAAGAAGGAGAGGATTATTTGAGAATGGGTCTCTTAAGAGAGAATTTAATTAGATCGGAAGTAAAGGAATTGTCGCAGACCCTTAAAAGAATAGACTATGAAATACAACATCAGGAACGAAACATAAAAATTAAATAAGCGAGATATAATGGACGGTGTAAATATATTGGAACAGCAACGCTAATAGAATACCAAAGCAAGAATGGAATAGGCCATAATCATCAGTTAATAGCACAGGTAAGATGCAAAAGCATTAAAGGATTAAATAAATATTAGGAGGAGAAAAAGAAAAAAGGATCTGACCTGTGCACACAAAAATTTGGAACGTTAAAACACCTCTTAACAGAATGTATGGAAAAAGATACAATGGTGTATAAACATGACATAGGATTTTGTAATTAAACAAGAAGGAATGGAAAAGATTTATAATAGATACGCGATTAAGAGGTAAGAAATAATGTAATACGTAAGGCAGAGAAGGTATGAAAACGAACAGCGAAACGGAAGATGAGAGTGCAAGAGTTAAGATAGTATTGTAAAGATAGGTTATATGTACACTAACCAAACTTTCATTCCTGTGAGACCGAAATAAAGAATAATACCACTATTAGTATGTATTTATTAAGTCCTGGAAAATTTATTTAAAGGAAAAAATATTCACAAATACATTTACCCGTGCTAAAGAGTGCTTGATTGTTGTAGAATATAATGAACAATGGAACTTGCAATGTTACCGTACATATTAATTTTTATGTAGATTGAAACACTGTGTTTGCTGACACTTTATTGATATGTAAAAGAGTGTACGAAACGGTTTTCGAGGATTATTAACTTAATTGGATGAATGAAGACATAAATAACCAAATTTTATGAACATTATCGCACCGCTACTTATAAACAAGTGCTTGAATTTACGTACCAGTCGCATCCCTGTCTTACCTACACTCAAAGTGGGCTTTAATTTCGCCATCTATACAGAACTGCTCGAAACTGTATATATGTCTGCTTTATCTCGAGTCATTAGTATCGCCATCTATACAGATGTGACTAAAACTATTCGGGCCTCTGCCATATCTACACTTATGGTAAGTAAGGGGTGTGAGTAGTTTCAATGCGTTCTGTATAGATGGGACTACCATAGCAAGCGCGAGTGGTTTCAAGGAGTTCCGCATAGATGTCGATACCATAGCAGGCACTGTAAAGATGGCAGACACCCGCGTAGTTTGAAGCACATCTTTACAGATAATAAGTAATTTATGAATTAAAATATATGCATGGGTATTTCTATTATCCTGTTGTTTTTTATTAAATGGAGTGTCAAATGAAAGCCAAACGAATAAGCTACGCGAAGAAATACCCCGTTGCTGTAACTATATGCAGTTGGCCGTAATAACAATTTTAATTCTTCAATTGTTTATAACAAATGATCTTCACATGGAATAATGTTCGCACCTATTGGAGATGGTTGCCTTTACCTCTGACGAATGAAAGTTGTACTTTGTAATTGAAGAGCAACATTAAATTATAATTTACAAATGAGAGGCAGAAAGCAAGTGCTATTAGCGATTAATAGCTTCCCTATCACACATGTGTGATATTTTTAACAATATTGTTATAAATCATTGCTATCTAATAATTCATAGCGTCCTAACGTTTCACGTTTTCATGACAAACGTGGCCGCGGTTGCGAATATCGGAGGGTACTGAGGAAAATATATTAAATATAACATTAACTTCAAGTGATACAGTTGAAATGCTCAATTTATATGCTCCTGTATAATTGCTAAGGGAATAAAAAAGTTGCATAACAAAATTGAAATGATCAAACACCTAGTATTGGATATATGTTTGTTCATTAATCTCAAGCGAGCGTATAATATGATATAATCTATTAGTAAAAATGGCTATTTTATTCGTGTCTAATATATAATACCAGTAAAATTATTTATTTTTATCACGCATGCGTAAGAAAATCAAAACGGATATTCTGAATCCCTTTTACATCTCGCATTTTGGTTGCATACATATGTAATATGTATATACAACATATATCTCAATGCATACAATGCAGTAAGAATCGTTAGAATATTTATTATTGAAATAGATGAACGTAACAATAGACAAACGTTTGTCGAAATTAATTAATACGTATGCATTGCTATTGTTTCTGAAGTATCAAAGAATAAAGTAATATCAATGGACCGTTACGGATAAATATTTTATATTTACTTTTCGTGATCATGTGACAATTTTCCCCTTATTTTCGTCCAATTTTTAACATTCAACATCTCTCAACGTTACAACGTGTAATTACAACATATATGGCTATATTTCATTTATTATAAGGCACTATTTTTCTATTTCATATAGCATAACAATCACGAAAGATTAATGATATGAATTCTAGTCATAGGAGTCACATTATTAAAATAAACATCATTGCATCTTTTTATTATAACTTATGCAACTGTTGCTTCAACTTAGATGCATCTATCTTTCAATTGATATTAAACATACATTTTATACTACAGCTATATATTAAATAAAAACTTTTACAGAGACTTTTATGGTATTAAAAAGAAACAAGGTATTATAGCATAAAATAGTACATAAGAGAATGATTCTAGATATTATATTATTATTAAGTACTCGAAAAAGTTTGTACAGTACCGGTTTTGTATTTGTTCCATCAGCAAGGAATTGAAAATATCTCGCAAACTTTTTCCGGTACCACTTAATATATTGTAGGCAATACGAAATGCTTGCTTCTTTTAATTATAATACTTCAAGCATGTTTAAATAGGATATAGTACGTATAGTATTTTATCCAAAGCGTGCACGCACAAAATCTTTTAAAGGAGACCGCGCATGAATTTCTCTGAAAGAAGATCCAGCAAAACTCTACAATGGTCGAACCTGCTCTTAGTCAGAAGTACCCTAATTCTTACAAAAATGGTTTGGACCTTCTCTATTCTTATTCACACTATTCTTTCATCATACAAATCATATTTCCTTCGCTCCTATTACATATTACTCTAATATGGTAAAACTTTGTACAATGAACACACATTAGTGTATTATAAATATTGCAGATGCACGCCAAGTTAAACAAAGATGCAACAGAATTATATACAGGAGGGCAAACAAAAGAAAAAGCAAAGCGATCTTTTGTACAAATATGGATACTTTTTATCAATGCTTTTATGCATGATGCTTGCGTCTGTCAAACCGCACATTGGTAAAACGAATGGTAATTATGACGAAATAATTATGCCCAAGTAACCGTTGTCTACCAATTTAATTAATCATATATATTGTGTATTACAGGTGTCCTCAATGGAAATATTATTATCCGTTACTTTGCCGTTCCTTTAACATATCTAGAAGCAGGCCTATTGTGCGATCCTAAGACGCTTCGCTCGACGTTAAGCAATGGCTCTCTCTTAGTATTTACAATGATTTTTATATACGTTTTAATGCCTTTTTTGATGAGACTCGGAGTATGTTTATTAACTTACGCCAATGTCAATGTATGGCTACTAAAAGGAATGGAAGTAATAAAATAGGACAAAAATATTCTTAATACAATAGTGTAGATCGTGTGTATATACAGTGGAGAGTATCAATTATAATTCTGCTTATTTTAGGTACTGTATTGTATGCCACCACCATTTAATACAAGTTTTGTTCTATGCCGTTTGGCGCAAGCAGATTTATCAACGAGTATTGTGATAACTTTGGTGTCTCATTTCGGAGGGTTATTCATTTCTCCTATACTACTCTACTTTGTGGTAAATCAAATGCTGTTTGTTAATTGTTAAAATTTCAGCTATTGTCTGTTCCAACGTTTTGCAAAGGTTGAAATTGTTTTCAGTTGGGCGCGTCGACGCCTCCTCTAGTAGGTGTAAACGTAAAGGAAACCATTTACAGCACAATTGTACCATTAGTCATTGGTGTTGTGATTCAAATTATCCTTGTAAAGTATGATTTTTGCCCTAAAATTAAGTCCCCATGGTTTTCTCAGGGGCTTCTTTTAGCTACAGCTTATCATTGGTTTTGCGATGCTGTGTTAGTAGACGCATCATCTTTGCAAGCCACTGATGTGTTATTGTGTGTATTACTTGGTAAGTATGTCTGCTATTGTTGTGCGTATCATAAAAATAAATTGAATAGTAACTGTTGTAATAAAATTTTGTGTGATTTACTGCACGTATGTAAGAAATTGAAAAAATACGAACTTCCATTGAGTTAAATTAAGTTTAGGATAAGGCATGTCTGTTTTGATTATTTCACTGTAATCTTATGTTCAAGCTTGCGTGGGACAACTGTTTGTTAGCTGCTTGTGTTGGATCTTGTGTTCCCGATGGTTACCACGGAATATCTTGCTAGCTGCACTTTTTACGAGTACTCACAAATCGGTTGGTCTTGGCAGCTGGGTTTTACGTGGTGCTTACCATGGTTCAGCTCATGGTCCAGCAGTGAATTTACCATTATCTGTACTACCAGTTGCACAATTATTGTTAGGTAGTTTGCTAGCAAGTTGGTTGTCTCCTTAAATGTGAAATATGTGGTGCGAGTAATCTGTGATTCTTATTTAAAGTTGCACGCTTGTATGACTTGGTTTTTTTGTATGATGTATACCGCGTAATATATACGTATTTTAGTAAAAATATTTTATTTTTATTTGTGCCGCAATGTCTGGACTAAGACACTATAAGCTATTTCCATTTGATATTCAAATAATTTAATTTGTTATAAAACAAAAGTATCTTAGTTAATAATTTGTATTCGAAGTTTGAATTAAGGATAATGAAATCTTAAGTAAATGAAGAATGTACAATTTAATATTCAAAGAAGAATTGTATCAAAACCGTTGGTATAATTGGTTGAACAAAACATTGGGTAGGATTTTACTCAGAATTGTTTTTAAAATGTATCAAATAAGTTTATTCATATGTATAAGGGAATGCCACGGGCGTTGAAACATATTCTGTGATTTTCATTTTCTTTAAATTTTTCCACGCAGCGTGTAGACGAGCTTTATTTATTGCGAAATTTGATACTTACCTTGTAAAGTAATTTTAAGAATTCGTATGTAACAATTGTAGATTATTTTTTTTGTTAGTATATATTGAAACAACTAGTGTAAAATTATGCACGAATAAGTTTTTTTTCGATTCTAATCAACTTAGTTTCATTGACATTTGATAAAATGAAATCATGACAATTATACATTACACTGTACATCATTACAGGAACAATTTTAAATAGTACATTAAGTGAAAGTAAAAAAAAGAAAAACCAATTACACTACTTCGAAGCGTTGTACGCTATACCTTATGTAGTAATTATATAATAAATTGTATTTGTATCTTACAAGTTATAAATATAGTTTCCTCACTTTCGATTGTAAAATTTCTGAAAATTATAAGTATCTACTTATATCTAGAGGTCTGACTACTGTTTATCATAGATATATCTCGAAAGAAATAACAAGAGACAATTCACAATTCTACACACGAAAGAAAAGGGCTTTGAATTCAGAATAAGGTGTTTTTTTTTCTTCCCATACAAAACATAGCGATTTTATTCTACAAATAATGGGATAAATTTGGTTAGATTTTTTTTTTTCTTGTTGCTGGAAACTTGCATATTGGTTTTCTATTTCGCACCGCGCAGTTTGATACGGTATATTCCTTTATGATACCGTTATAACGCGCACGCGTATATATTTAATAATATTAACAAATAGTGTAACACTCATGATAACATGTATGAGCTCGTAACCTGATTTTTTCGTGAAAATCATGGCATTTGATGCATCAAACGATGGTGCAGCAATGGCGCAAGTGCTGGGTATATATTGATTTGCCCAGATCATCACAAAGTCATTGTAGCTGATGCCAAGTGTTTGTCACAAATAACGCTGACGCTGCTATCGCCGCCAGCTTCGCGATTCACCGTCCTCATCTTCCTCCTCTTCGTTTTCTTCGAGAAGTAATGCTTCAGCGGTACCCTATTACAGATAAACATTTACATAATAGAAATACCATACAAGATATGGTATATATATATATATATATATATATGTCATTTATACTCGTGTTGAATAAAAAAACGCAGCGGGAGCTCCCATTAGTTTGGAGTAAAATTTCGTAGCAACTCACTTCTAAGTCAATATCTTCGTCGGTAGTAGGTGGTGCTTGTTCGGAACGCGAGGAAAGTTGTACGGATGCATTCGTATTACTTCCACCGCCTCCACGATGTAGGTGATGACCCGAGACCCATGTTATTGATAATAATCTATCCTGAAATGTGCGTCCTTTCACTAAAGCTACTTCAGCCTCTTTCCTTGATTTAAAATTGATTACAATTGAAGGCGTTGCATCATCTACTATTTGATTTACTATTTCCCCAAATTGCTGAAAAATAAACGATGCAAACATTAACGATAGAAAAGAAAAGGCAAATATATGAAACACGTATGCGTGAAAATAAAAATTAGTCAATTCTTACTTGAAAATGCGCTAAAACCTCAGCCTTTTCTTCGGTTTCGTAACCAGAGACTAGAAGACTTGTGGGTCTATGATCTACCGAAACATGGGCAAAACTTCCTCTACCGCGACCTCTATACGATATTGCGTGACTACCTCGTATAACTCTGCTGGATCTTGTACCTCTGCCAACAGCAGGACTTGCGTTTAAACCTAACGCAGCAGCCTGGGCTCGTAGCTCGTTTAATCTCTTTTGTAATTCTCCAGCGTCCTGACCTTCTTGTTGCGCGGTCATTAAATCTAATTCTGCGTCCAATATCTCTTTTTGAGTTTGTTCTCTAGATTTCACTTGTGCCTTATTACCACCGATTTGACCGTTCGCAGCTAAATCTTTACGCAGATTGTCGATAGATTGCTGCATTGTTTTAATCGTTGCCATAATGGCATCTTTTTGTTCTGGATTTTTCTCAGCCTTTTCGATCAATGCTCGGATTTCTATCAAATGTTTATCTAACAATTCTTGTTTTCTTTTACGTAGATCGGCGGTCAATTTTATCGCCTCTTTACGCTTCTCCTCCTGTTTTTTCTTCAATGTTTCTTTAGCCGCCAGTATCTCTTGTGTCTTTTTTATTGCAAGAACTTTGTCTTCCCGTGTGGGAGCCGTAGCTGCTTTTGGCGATGTTGGAACTACAGTCTGTTGTACTTGTTCATCGGTTGAACGACGCGTGGGAATATATTCGTTCTCCTCGGTTTTTGCTGGCGTGGTTACAGCAGCACCTAATCGTTCTTTCACAGACGGACGGCATCCTGAATGAAATGACGTGTTAAATTGAATTATCGCGTTCTTTAAAATATATTAACGATTGATAAATAATAATAATAGTATCACGTTACCTGGTGGTACGTTTTCTATTGCACCAGCAGCTGCATTGTTGTTAACATTATTATGCCAAAAAACTTTGATAAATCTATTATTCAACACAGCCTCTGTACTTCTGTATGCAGCTTTCGCTTCAGCTGGTAGCTGGAAGGTGACCAACGCCCCCTCCGGATCTCCGCCAAAATTAACTTGGATATTTACAATTTTACCAAATTTCGAAAAATGATTATTCAACTGAGTTATGTTGTTCATGCTGCGGGGAACTTTTTTCAATTCTAGAGAACAATTAGCCGGATTATGTACCACTCGTTGCTTTGGTCCAAGACGATTGAAATCGAATGCTTGTTTCCGTTTTAGTGGATTCGTTTGTGTATGAGTTATCTCAGATGAGTTTGTATGTGGAATTACTGGCACACTAATTAATTCCCGTTGTCCCCGTCCGTAAATTCCAGGTCCCGGTTGGGGATGTCTTCCCCATGGCATGCGAGGCTCCATACTTGGTGCATCTGGATTATATTCCGCGAAAGCATCTGTCAACATGTTTTTTTTCATTCGAATAATTTTACTACAAACTCGATGTTAAGATAGAAAAACAACAAATAATCACCCATGTTAGAATGGTGTTGATTCCTTAAATGCGGTGGAGGTAAACTAGCTAGAGGGAGGTGCTGCGGTGGAGCATTTCCATTAGGACCCGGAGGTGGTTCTGGTACTGCTGTTACAGGTACTGTTCCTGGTGCCTGAGCACTGTGCGGACCAAACGTCAGAACACGACTTAAAGCTACGTCTTCTAATACAACTGGATCTGTACCATGATCATAGGGACAAAGATCACCCCTCATGCAGTATCCTTTTTCTGCAAATATTCATTATTCTTATTTACAAATTCTTCGCAATCGTTGGTTAAACAGACAAATATGTCGGAAATACAAACCATCAAAGTCTCGGCACCTCCTTTTCGCTTGGAAACCTGGTTGATTATTTGGAACACTAGAAGCAACTGCGACAACGCTTTGAATTGATTGACTAGTAGTAGACAACCTCATGTCTACATCCCCGTGATTACTATCCTGCGTGGGAGTACCTCCGCCAGGACTCCCTTCGATTCTCTCAGTTCTGTCTATGTCCATTCTTTCAGAGCGGTCTATTTTCTTACGATCCAATGACCTTGATCGCGATCTAGACCGAAGGGGTGTCGGTGATCTGTTTCTAAATCGTGCCCTATGATCACGATTGTCAGGACCATCTCGTATTCTTGGTCGTATCGGTGATGTACTACGACTTCTGCTACGTCTATAAAAGAAATTAAATAGCGTATAGAATAAGGCAGATTTCTATCGTATTTTTCATTTTTTCGAACAAATTCTGTTTTGAACGAACCTTCTATCATGCCGTCTTGTATTTGGTGGCGACTCGTTTCTCCACGGTCGACTTCTATCACGTTCTCTATCACGACGAATATGTTCCCTGCTCCTTGACCTACGCCTATCTCTTTCCCATGAACGTGAACGCGATCTTGTTCTAGATCGCATACGACCACTTCTAAATACAATATGAATTATGTTTTACCATCGAAACATATTACACAAGTGTTGTAATAATTTTCCAAGGATAATTATTAATTAGTTCCTAAACTTACCGACTTCTAGAACGCTTTTCCTTCTCTTTGTCAACTTTCTCAGAGTCTGATTTCCTAGTTTCACGTTTACCTACTGCCAGAGGCGCGGAACCGTTCATTTGTAGCGGAGCAGGGGGGTTTGTGTTCACAGAAGGTATTGGAATTGTACTTTCGGTTACTTTTTCCGTTGTTAATGCAGCAGGTGGCGGCGGATTCACACCTGGCGGTGTCCCACCACCGTCTGGATCAGTTTTCGGAGGCGGAAGTACATACTCCTGAGTCTCCAATGTTTTAAATAGCAATTCCACAAAATTCTTTGTTTCTATAACGAGAATAATATATAATAATCTCATAAAAGAATAGAAATTAAATAATTCAGTTAATCCTGCATAAATGTGCTAATGTAATGCTACCTTGCTGTAAAAATACATCGAGCTGTTCAACCATACCACCTCGCAACTCGTCCAATGTTTTGTCCTTCTTAACGAGAGCGTACACATATTTTGCTAACGCTGCTGGATCTGCATCGCAACTGTGAAATTATATTCGCATTAATGTGTTGCAAGTAGCAATTGAAAACCAAGCGAATCTTATTAGAGAACTTTAAATGCTTTTAAGCAAATTATAGACTCCAATATAATAAACATTCCTAAATGCCTATGCAATTATACAAATTACGAATAATTGTTGAAACATAATAATAATCAGCTACGTAGCTAATTATTATTATTATTAATAATAGTCAGTTTATACTATATTACCCGGGATACAATGCAATGTTTACAGGTTATAAAGTGCAAAACAAAAAGTTACATTTCACTAAATCAATAAATTACAAATGAATAAATGAAGTTAGTTACACGTTTGTAATTAACCTATTACAAAACAATAATAAATTACTTTTTAGAATATATACATAAAAATTATGTATATATATATATGTATATATACATATATAACAACATATGTTTGGAATTAAATTTATGCAACACTTCTACAGTTTCCTATCTATCTGAAACATAATGTCTATTAGACCGCTGTTAAGATGATCATGGTGAAAGTGAGCACAGAAGAAACAGTTATTTTGAGTATTGATTGCTCAGCAGGGGAGAAATGATGTTTTAATTAAGCATTGCTGTCAACAAATCATTATGAAATAAGCCATTCCCATAAGTTGTTTATATGTGGTAAAATGAGTAAAATTTTATGTATATTAGGATAATTCGATGCGACGTAAATAGGTCTAAAGTATGGAATTTCACTGAAAAATGCAATGGAACAAAATATCTTGCGTTCAATTATTCGAAATGCGTTTGCAGCAAAATACACGGCTGAAACATACACGGTGTACGGGCAAGATCTTTATTTGCCTAGATGTTGTTGGGGCTGTAATATAAATTTCACGTGCAAATGCTGCGCGTAATGATTTATCGACAATCATTTCGAACCAGAACGAATAATACATGTAAATATAATTCTGCATAGAGTGTAAAGCATAGCACATGTACGGCCATTTACAACATCAAATGCATACACATACAACTGAAAACTTTACTTGGGGACAAGCTGGCCTACTTACAGTGGCTCCAAAACGGCAGTGAGCCACGCCTTGAATTGATCCGGATTCTCTATTATCATTTTCAGTTAATACGCGACGAAAAACACATGGAACTTCTCAAAGACACACGCTAATTACACAATTTCTGGGCGGGAATAAGTACTCTCCTAAGTAAAGACAGTCGCCATTCTGAAATCTCTCTCCTATACATGCAGTATTCACATAGATAGAAGCTACATTTCTAGAAAATGTCACAGGAGTCGCTGTAGGAGCACGTCAGGTAGGTTAGGTTTTGCTCCTTAATTTATTAGCATAGAGTGCACTGCGTATATAGTTCTGCTTACTTTGCCGGGTTAGATTTCGATGCGTTCGTTAACACTGTAAATATTTTTATATAACAGTGGAACCCCTTTCGTCTTACGATTAATCGCCACTTTATACTTATTCGTTACTTCGTAGTCAGGAGAAATAATACAATACAGTTCATTGCTAAAATAGTTATGAATATTATAATAATTATTAAAGTTACAGACTGCTCAAAGTGTCACTAAATCGTTAAATCCGTGTCAGTTGGTAACACTGTTTTCTCGCAGAATTCGAATTTCATCGATGAAAAATTCGCGCTACTTTTGTACGTAGTACGTTAGAATTCAAAAAGTAGCTTCCAAACGAAACAAAAAAAAAACAAAGTGCGAAACGGTTTTGTATTGTTTTGTAGTAATATTCCTGGTACGAACTACAAATTGAAATTAATTTAATAAAGAATAAAAGATGAACGTTGTTTATAAATGTACATATGTATTTTCAACCTGATTGATGATCAATTTCTATACAATTTTAGCTTAATGCGTCGTCGTGGTATATAACTCCATTTCCTCAGGTATAGAATTCGGATTATTTTTTTTGTAATAATGAGCTATGATACCAGCACCTAAAGCATCGGCAATGATGTTCAACGTGGTCCTAAAACGATCTCTGAAAAGCAATATTGTTATTTGTAATTTCGAATTAATTGTTATTAGCATCATTCGAATGGAAACACTGATTCTTACACAAACCAATCGATGGCGATAATTAACGAAACATCTTCTACTGGTACTCCCACGGAGTTTAATACCATAATTAACATTACATAACCGCCACTAGGTAAGCCAGCAGCACCAATGCACGATACAGTGCAAGTTATACTATATTTGTCAAATATATGATTATTATTATTAACAATACTGTATAAAAGTAAGATCGATGAATCTCGTGATACAGACCTAATTATTACAAGCTTGATGAAAGAGAATTGCAGTCCGTGTAATTGAATGATAAAAATTGCTCCAATACTTTCGTACAATGCTATGCCATCCATATTAATTGTAGCACCAATCGGTACGATAAATCTAGATATTTTGGATGGTATGCCAATGCGCTCCAAGCACGATATTGTTACCGGTACCGTAGCTGTACTAAAGTATAACTATTAAATATTTACAATTGTATTTGATCGAATGTAAATTTTTAAATGGCCCACTCATTAAACATTTGTTTCTTTTATAACGAATTACCTCGAAGATGTACCAAACGCAGTTACAAAAGCTGGTCCAAGTTTTAGTATTATGTTGTACGGAGATCGACGAGTGCATACAAAATAAACTAATGGGAGCAGGATTAAACCTTGTATAAGCAAACCGCTGAACACTGTTAAGATGTAAATTCCCAGGCGCTTCATCAAGCTGTCAAGGTCTTCCACTTCAACAATTTTTCCAGATATTAGAAAGTAAGCGCTTATCGGTACCAACATTATTGCCCAATTCATGATCTTCATTATTGCATCCGACAGGGAGCGAAAAAAGTTTGCCAAAGGTTCTCCTTTTGTATCTATATCTCCAATCGCAAGTCCAAGAACTAAACTAAAGAATACTAATCCCAAGACGTTTGTCCCCGCTATGTTTGTATGGTCTATATTCCGTATCTCAATTGGAACTGTAAAACAACAATCACATTTCATTTTCTACATCTGTCGACTTAATTTCACTTTGTTATTACGTACCCAATTCATTGTCCGGTTTCTCTAATACAGTTTGATACTGAAACATTGTTTTTTTTGTTTGTTTTGTAGTCGGGCAAAAATTAATCATAGTTCGGGCATAGGATAGTTATAAAATTTTGTTACCTGAAATAAGCATGCGCCGACTATGTTTTCTGGTATAAGATTTCTGTAATAGAAGCAAAGTATACATAGAATGATTAAAAAAAATGTAGAGACGAAGCCGGATTATAATTTTACGCATAAAAATACCGAAGTAAATCTAAGATTGTATCCGCTGTCATGATAGACCTAGTTGCATTTTGTGATACAATATTTTGATTCTTAAGTAATTCTCCTGGTTTTATTGTTTGAACAAGTATAATGCTTAATATTATGCCAAGCAACGTTGTTGTAGTATAGTAATATAACGCCATTATTCCAATCTGACCTGTGCATTGGACAATATCAACGTGAAACAACAAATTATTATTTGACAGCAGTACTATGAATCGTTGTGTATTTACCTGATTTCTTCAGGTTGCACGTAGCGCTCACAATGCTAGATGTTACAAGAGGTAATATTAAGCAATTTACCAATCTCATGAATAGCTCTCCAGGAAATTTCAGATACATTACGTCTCGTTTAGACCATGGTTGAGGAGTGAACGTTTTGAGAATCAGTCCTGATGCAATTCCGGCGCACACACCGATAACAGTTCTCAAAATTAACTTTTGCCTGAGTATTCTTTTTAACGTAATCATTGTGCAAGTGCAAGAGAAGAAATTAATATTCGTCACTAAATTATAGTGTACCAGTACATCCAACACACTTTTATAACTTATAATAAAAGTATCAAGTTATAATTTTGTTGCACTTTGATAACAAAATCTTAGATTATTTTATATGTATTGATGACGAGCATTCTTATCTAAAAGTATGATAAAAGGAAGTTTCCTTTTCGTTCAAAAGTTTCCTACAAAAGAGAAGACAAAAAATTACTTCTCACGAAATCTGCAGCCTTACCGAAAGTTAGAACTACGAATGGAAGATTATTTAAAAATCGGGAACATCACCTTGAGAATGATATTTTGCCACATTGGATGTATTTATGACCCTTTTACAATCATGCTAGAACCTCCGAAGTAGTTCTACTCGTATCTGTTACAACTATACTAGTCTCAGGTGTAATTTGCCGAATGAATTATTGTCATATCGCTTCGTCGAAAAATGTACTCCTATTACAATCGGTAAATAAATAACTAACGTCGGTATTTTGCTTTTTATTTATTTTGAATCTATTACAATATAATAAATATGATCGTGCACAATACATGAAGAATGTGTATTTACACACTTTTTTTTTTAAATTCATTTTCAGGCCATAATTTTACGTATTTGCAACTGAATTCGCATTATCATGGTATATATATATTTATATATTTCTAATCGCTTAATATAATTTATACATATCTTTACAATTCTGTATCGTCCGTCGAGTTAAATCATTAAAACATCACAATTATGCATTTTCAATCTGCATCCAGTCTTCTGAAGGAAAGATCTCATGATAATCCTCATTAAAATCATGACTATTAATGCTTAAAGGTTTCAATAATTAGTTCACTTTTCGTTTACATGAAGTATTAGTGAGATCAGTAAAGAATTTTATTAACGTTACATTTATACAAAGTCATGTTTCTTCGTAAAGTTTACATATCTAGATCTACATTATTCTCTATGTGGTTTAATATTTGGTTTTTTTTTGTATAGTACGCAATCCTTCGTCTTCCCGTTTTTTTCTCTCTTTAAATCGTAATTCGTACGGGTCATGCTCCGTTCATTTTTTCATGTGAGGTAATTTGATTTTGCTCAAATAAAAGGAGAAAAATTTATTTATTGACTTCCGTTTTTTGGTGATTACGATACGCCAGCCGCAATAACGGATTCCGGTGTCCCGCCGAGGTGTTTCAGATAATACAACCTACATCACAGAAATTAAGATTCCAATTAGACCGTTATCTCCTTCTCATACACGTTTTATCGTTAATTATTACGCAAATAATAAATAAACTCGACACAACACAAACACACTTAAGCGCGTAGATTAGTTGGAACCAGTTATTCTGAAAAGATTAGAACATTAAAACTTTTTAAAGTTCACGTCTGCTGAGTTTCTAATCGTATTGCAAGATCTAATATTATGTATAGTTATATCTTGATCATGCAAAAAGTTATGATTTATTCAGAAAGGAATACAAAATTCTACTGATACCACTTCCAAAATTGGACACTGCAATTACAGTGCATAAGGAGCAGCTACTTCTATGTATTTGTTTCCTTGTTTATTATTTTTTAATTAATCGAATATGTATCATACAAATATTGCAAATGTTCGAACTAAAGAAACTTAGGAGCTTATCATTCAATAATATCTAAATTAAAACTGAGAACTGAATTAAACGAAATTTCAAGGGATGAGAATATCTGAGTTCTAATGCTAGTAAGGGTAAGACTGAACATGGAAATTGTTGTTATAAACATATAGTCATAAGGTATCAATGATATTATATGCAGTGCATTGTAAAGAAAAATACAATAAATACATTGCTCTAATCATTTGTACAACCCTATTATGAGTGGAGTACTTTGTTAAGTGTCTTGTGATTTATTTTTTCTTTACAGCTATTCAAAATACATTTATTTATGGGATACATCGTTTTTTATGATTACATCATAGACGTTCTTTCATTTTTGCGACCTTCATAAATTAAACTGTATTAATACCTGTCCCTACAAAGGTGTTTCCTTTCTTGCCTCCGCTTTCCACTGAAATCCATTTACACGCGTTGTTATAGGTTTATTTCTATTAGTTGCGTTCTCAATTCCATTCCTAACACCTGCTACTAATCTCATGGCTGGGTTGGAAACCAAGCCATTCCGCTTTGGTTTTGCATTACTCGCACTGCAAGCAAATATTCGAATTAATTAAACTATTTCTTTTCAAATACACTCTACGCACTCTTATACAGTGTGCTAGAAAAGTTGCATCAATTAGTTTCTCAAATGATCAGATATCAACGCAGTGGAGTGGTTATCTAATACTCTACTGTAATTATAAGTCATAAAACGAAGATAATATTATCATTGCAAAACTATTCCAGCACTCTACACACATCTTATTTCACTTGTATCGCAATCTTACCTAGCAGGTGTATGGTCAGAGGTATGTTTCACGCTCCTACCAACACCAGCACCGCTGTTCCCCAATATTATCCTCATATGGGTGTCCCTAGTGAAATGAGTATCAGCCGAGTTTCTTTTTTCCTCAAGCGCATTCTTCTTGTCCTTCGTAACGCTTAAACCTAACATCTCGTTCGTCAATTCGAACGGTTTGCTGATGTCGTTCTTGTCTATAATCTCTGTCTTTATGTTAATCGGTTCGTAAATGGCGGCCGTATGATTGTAACCCCCGATCTGGGCTTTGTATGATATATTTTGATTTCCCGATAGCAAAGACACACCCAGCTGACTCTGTATCACGTTCGCCGCTATTTGGGCACTTGGCGGACTAGTGTTTGTCGGTGAATAAGGTATCAGACTGTCACTCAACGGCGAATGAGGCGGCGAAGCGTAGATCGGACTCTGTGGTTCGCTTTTCAATGGTGACAAAAGTTTGCTGAGCGGACGACTCTTCGCTCCCCTCGAGCATTGTTGCAGTTGTTGCGTGAAAGATAATGGTGTCTAAAATTATAGTAGTCAGATAACGCGTGCTTTCCATGGTTATTAAAATCATAGCGTGTATAGATCGAGTTGGCTACTATGCATATTTAAGGGGTGATCGATTGAATGATTCAAATGTACAGCCTCGAGTTAGTAACTGAACAGAATGGTCGTGTGTGACGGTGGTATTGTTAAACGATCTGTACACGGGCGCATCGAACAGAATGAACAAAAACATGCAGCCAGAGAGGTGATGAAACGTGGCGGATGATAAACGATTGGAAGTGGTATCTAAGAGTCCAAATACGGCTCCTCAAGTTATACAAGAGTTAATTCGAGGAGAGCATTAGAAATAACATTGTTGTACCTACTTTTATTACCTGATTCACCATCGAGTTCTGATTGAATTTCCCTTGATCGCTCTTCGTGCTGCCTGTCAGGTTGCTGCTTGACTTGCTGTTACTGGAATTGTTACCCAGGGACACGCAGCTTCTTCGTTTCGTTGAATCCGGCGACTCTGCAGGACTGTATTGCGTCGACAGAGGATTCAGTATCGCCGACGATGGTTTCGTTTCGGCTGTCGAGTTTGATGTTACTGAAGTGGCGCTACTACTTCCACCTATTTTTTTGTTGAAATAAAGACATTAGAATGAATTTAAAAATAACACACTGTGTTTGAATAAAAAGACGAACCTCCGTTAATGCCGGGTCTTAGACTTCTCTGGTTAGCTGAATGTTCCTCGAGTAGCCTGACCACTGTATCGTGGCCACTTTTGGCAGCAACTTTGATAGCGTTTCGCCCACAATGGTCAGAGTGACTGGGATCAGCACCATGATTTAGGAGAGCTCGTACGCAATGCTCGTGGCCTTCCTGTGCCGCGATACCTGATAAAAATCAATTCATTTAATTAATTGATTGAACCGCTTCATTTATTATTTGCAATGTCTTACCCAGAGCTGTCGCGCCTTGATTGCATGTATGATCAGGGGTAGCTCCATGTTCAAGGAGTAGTCTGACAATAGCGGCGTGACCCTGCCATGCAGCAGAGTGTAGAGGAGTCCTGTTCTCGTTGTCACAGGCATTCACTCCGGCACTACCCTCTGTTAGTAACAAAGCAACCATCTCGACGTGGCCTTGCCAAGCACTCACGTGTAGGGGTGTTCTACCCTGGAAAATTAAATGATACAGAGTTAAATATATAAAGGTATTGAAATTTCATTAACACATTCTTACACCGACGCGAATAAAACATACTTCTCATAGGATATAGGACCTACAGAATAATTTAACATCGAGTTTTCACTTACTTCTGAATCTCTACTTTCAACATCGGCACGCGCGTGTTCCAATAAAAATCGCGCCATCGCCAATCTGTTCTCCAGGGCAAGAATATAGAGAGTACTCCTTCCATCAGCGTCTTTCGCGTTTACATCTGCGTTATGGGTCAACAGCACTCTCACGGTATCGTAGTGTCCTTCCAAAGCTGCGAGCCTATAATTATTTTTACCATTAACATAAACTCGTTTTATGGAAATAAAGCATGACTCATAGGGCATTTTGAATAGTATTATTGTTACCTGAGAGCAGTTTTCCCATCGTGTGCGTGCTGATCGATCGGTGCACTATGTTGCCCCAGTAATCTTTCAACCAACGTGGCGTGTCCCTCTTGCGCAGCCAGCATAAGAGCACCTTTTCCATCATTATCTGTTTCGTCAATTTTCGCACCAGCCTCTAGCAATGCTTCGCAAACATCGATATGGCCTTCGAATGCTGCATAGTGCAATGGTGTCCAGCCTGAATTGTCCCTATGTTGCTCGTCCAAGCCTGATGCGTATTTATGTCAAAAAATAATAATATTGCGTGTTACTCATTGGAATTCATGTGGTTTTAATAAAAATATATCATTTGATTTTGTATTTCAATGAATATACCTCTGTCCAATAATTGTTTCACGACGTCTGTGCCACCTTGCGCAGCGGCCACGCTCAAAACTGTCCTACCCTCGTTATCGATACTATCAACGTAACATCCCCAGAACAAGAGAAGTGCTACCACTGATCCATGACCCATGCTGGCAGCTGCCCACAAAGGTGTACGTCCAGTGGCATCGCAATGATCTACGTCTGCCTCGTATTCCAACAGCAATTCGCAAACATCCCTGTGTCCCTCAAACGCTGCCACCAACAATGGAGTCATGCCATCCTTATCCTGGTGATCAACTGCGGCACCTCTCTCCAGGAGAATTGTAACCACCTGTAGCAACAGATTAAGCTCGTTCAATGAACAGAACACGAGTTGCTAAGAATATGAATAACTTAGACTTTTGCCCTAGTTTGTAGCGATACTTGAATTTGTCATGAATCCGTTCGTCAAATGTACGGTATATATTTAATATATTTTTATCCAATAATTTTTCCCCGTCATATCAAAGAATAATGGCAGCAATGAAATAATGAAAGTCTAAGGGTTGTTGCATTTAATTCAATGTTTTCATGGATTTTCGCTATGCTAGCTGAAACTTGCGTGGTAAAACTCGGTCACTAGTTTCTCCCTTTCTTCTATTTTATAATGCTTCCTAAGATACAAGCCGCCCTTTTCTTTTATCTCGATAAAAAGCAACATACAATGAGTGAGTAAATTAAACCAGAGGAATAGAAATTTGTCTACAAAAATCCATCCGATGAGAAACGACATAACATCACTGTCCATTCTGCCCTTATAAAACAGTAAATCTTCGAATCATCTTGTCCTCGTTCATCGCCCAATTTCCCTTCATCCTGAGCATATATATTTTATCTTCCGAGACACCTACGAAACAAGGATCGGAACTAACTTTTGCATAGCCATGATTGGAGGGGACACAGAGAGCGGCGACGCTCAGGGCAGTCCTTCCATCGCTATCAGCGTGATCGATCTCTGCACCGAAGTCTAGAAGGTGTTCGACAATCTCGCTGTGTCCCATGTAGGCAGCGGCAATTAAAGCGGTTCTGCCCTCGTCATCCGTTCTGTTGACGTCGGCGCCGTGCTGCAGAAGCGCTTTAACGATGTCCTCGTGGCCACCCCACGCAGCTGCTCTTAGAGCTGTTCGTTGATCCCAGTCGGCGCAATCCACCATTGCTCCATGCTCCAACAGCATTTCAACTACCTATGTATTTCATTCAGCCATTTATATTTCACTTACTTTGCGGAATGACTATTTTGCTACTTGAATATTACAAACACTTGCGAAACGTTGGGCTGCTTAGGTGTTTTGAAGCTACAATATTTTCGTTTGTTTCTGCTTATGGTTTTATATATATGTATATATACAATTACCTGAGTATGTCCACCCCAGGCAGCAGCTCTGAGGGCTGTCCATCCATCGCAGTCTGCATGGTCCGCACAGGCTCCAGCAGCCAGGAGGACACGTACCACGTCTGCATAGCCATGTCTGGCTGCTAAGTTTAAGGGTGTTTGACCATGACGATCTGTGGCTTCCAATTTTGCCTGCAGGATTAGACAGTGTTTAGTATGTTGTTTTAATAAAGCACAGATTATGTATAGGATGGTTTCTTTGTTGTTAATAACGGGAGCTATCAGCGTGTGTTACTTCCACATTTCAACGATCTTGTGCAAGCTTGTAGAGATATGTTTGGATTGAATACATCGGTACCTCCGCATTTGTATACACATTTTCAGTTCTTTTTTAAATTAGTTTTGAGATTGCTTAAGCTTTTCTTGCTTTAGCTGTATTTTTTATTCGTTTGTTTTACTCTCCTTCGGTTACTTCGTTTGCATACGGTTCTTCTTGTTTGGCTTCCTTCATTCTCGGTTCTATTATTGATATTTGGCTAGCTGCTGTTTGAAGTAGACACTGGCGTAATCGGACAGACGGTCTCTACAAACGTGCAAAGATTGACTGAAAGTGAGAGTAACACTGGAGTAACTCATCTAGAAAGCTCAAGTTCCATCGGATTATCGTGGAAAATTATGTAAATCCAGGCACACACGTTAAACCATTGACTTTCACAAAAATATAGCGACGAGCCTGACTGGCAACTTGAAAGAAAGATTAATCGGCGTCTCAGGGGAATCATTATTGAACTGTTATAAATTAAGATGTTACTCTTCAAAAGTAGAGATGCTCACCTGAGGACACGTAGCTAGAGCTAGCTCCAGCAGAGATGCATTACCGTCTGCGGCAAGCGTGTGCAGCACTGTTCGTCCGCAAGAATCCGCTTGATTGATGTCTCCGCTCTCACCGAGCAGTTCCGTTAATGGTTCGCTAGGAGATTCATCCATAGGGCTTACATCTTGCGAGACCTTTTTGAAAATCCATCGTTACAGTCATACAAATTCTGTTTGCATCCCTGGATCTTTGTGCAATCGCGAATGAAAATCTTTTGTCTATAGCTTTGTAATGATTGTAAATCGGAAATACGATACAATGTATCCTGGTTCAATAGTGCTACAAATATACTAGAGGGATCAAACTGACAGGACATTCAACTTGTTATTCAATAATGAAATAATTTGCTTCTAAATTTCAATTCATCAATTCTCTATAAACTCCATTGTCTGTAAATCCAAGTGAATCACCTGACTAGAAGAAACAGCATCTTTGCCAGCATCATCCTCAACAACCTTTTCCGATGGTTTGGCACCGGCGTCGATCAACAATTTCAGCAGCTTCACCTCTTGCCTGGGCCAGAGTATACATTCCGAGCTGTCCAGGTAACATTCTTCAATCGGTGCTCCGCTACCGATCATCCAGAGCACCTGAAGCGTATGCACATCCAAGTTGCAATTTGTCGTGGCCACGCTAGTTATAGCCCTTTGCAAGTGTTGTCCGAGCACACAAATCTCGTCGGGGTTCAGTTCTCGGCCGCGAAGAGTGTAATAAGCGGTTAGCATAGCGTGGCCTTCTATAGCAGAGCATAAGTACTTCTGTGTACAGTGTTTCACATCTAGCAACCATTCAGCGAAACTGTGATGGAATAGCATCAGTGCTCCGGCACGCGAGACAGAGATCACTCTGCGTAGAAGATGTAAACGTCGATTGAAGTCTTCTATGGTGATGGTGGTGCAGGCGGTTTTCACGCACTTGTAGAGGATCTCTTGAGTGATTGGTAATTTCGCGGCCAGGATCACGTTTAACAGGGGTTGAACTTTGGCAAATTGCTTTCGGCTGAATAGCCTTTGACACAGCCACAGGTAGAGACCGTTTAAGGTGCCTGGTATCTCGCGGACCTCGCGTAAAACGATGAAGTTCTCGGCCACGCCGTCGAGAACCTTCTCCAGGTACAGGAAACAGCCGTTGCTCTTGATGTGCAGCTGGTTCAACATCTCGGCTGTATCGCGCGAGATGTGCTGCCTGGATAAGACATATAAATTGCTCTTAGTGTTTATACGGATATATTTATTAGCTATCTTGTACGAGTAGTAGCGAAATGCGAATGCTAGAATTTCTTGTGACAATGAATTATATGAACAACAGATGACACAAAATATTGAAATCTCTGGATGCATCTGCAATATTAACAAATACACACCTGAGCGCATCTTCTTGATCTAACCGTGCGAGGATGTACTGTTGAACGTCCCTCACAACTTGCGACTTCCTCAGATCGTCCAAAGAGATCTTCCGGAATCCGGTGAACATCCGCGAGATAGTTTTGCTTTGGCGCCGAGCAGTACAGACCAGTAGTAACCATTGAGGGAACAGATGATGATGATTGGCCAATAATTCGGCAATCGTCCTGCTAACATTTTCATTTTCCCTCCTCGAGTCTCTGGTTCCAGTTTGCGGAGGATTCAAGGACTGTCCCTCGTCGATGGAATCGACCAACAAGAATAGACAGCTTTTTGGTGGCTCCACCTCCAACAGGGGAAACAGCAGAGCCTTCTTGAAAGCGTCATCGGGATCTCTGTCGAGAACATCCGGCTGCAGGGCTGCCTGTATCTCCGGATCGGTTCTAAGTTTCTCCGCGTAGGCTTCTGCGACTGCCTCCCTCGAAGTTAGAGGCACTGTCGTTGTGTTGGTCGTCGTGGTCGTGGTCGTGGTGGTGCTGCTTGGCGTTGGAGAACTTGGCGAAGCTCTGTGAAACGTTTAAAACGGGATGCTCTTTAACATGATCGATGCACAGGTTGTACAGTCGGGGACAAAATTGTACGAATGAGAAATGAAGGTGCTAATTCGTCAAGTTTAATAATAAAAAACAAGGAACACTATTACTGGTATCGCTCTAAACATTACTTCACAATTTATTCACGGGGAAATTCAATTTAAATCAATTAATAGAGCTACTCTGATTAAACTCGAAGGACATCCACTTTCATTATTCCTGCTCGTCCAAATGATTTTTTCTATAAATAACAGCTGGCAATAAAAATAACAAGAACCAACATCTTTTCGTCCTGCATTCGAGGGAGCCACGAATTAATCAAGGTGCTCCCAACATCGTTCACCGACCTTCCGCCGTCTATTAAACACCTTCATCGTACAATCGACCTATTCTACTGCAAATTTAATCTACCATCGCCACCAACCTGTGAATTCCATCAGAGCTAGCCTGCAGAAGCTGTGCCACCAGAGACCTCACGAACTGAGCCGGCGACAAGGAGGCCTCGCTCCTAGCCTGACAGAAGTGTCTGGCGAGTAATCTTCTGTTCAAGGACCTCTGATGTCTAGCGTTCGCGCCGGTCGATGGCCAAGCTAACTCGGCGCAGAGCGCGGTCTTACCGCTTCCTGGACCACCGACTATCAGTGCGCCACAGGTCTTCGACGCGGGTCTCTGCTCCAGGCAATGGGACAATTTAATGAACGCCCATTCGCGGCAGAAGAACCGCTTCTTCTCGATCACCGGCGCTGCCATCCTTTCTCCTATACCCTTCTTTCCTTCCGTTTCTAAACGATAAAATCGAACGTTTCTACGCTCGATTACGCTTCGTTGCTCGACAATACTGTACGCTCTTGCGCCGTCGATCGACCCCCGCTTCGGGATCCACTGTCATAATTAAATACAACTCTGTCGTTCGTAGAAGCTTGTGCGTCTGTACGGGAAGAGTATCAGGCCGTGTTGGAGGATGAATAAAGATATAGTAGAGAGAAAGGAGTCGATCGTTGGAATGATATAATTGTCTAGGCTGAGCGGTGTAGCCAGCCGGTCACCACCCCTTTTGT
Source organism: Nomada ferruginata (assembly GCA_963583965.1). NCBI lineage: Eukaryota > Metazoa > Arthropoda > Insecta > Hymenoptera > Apidae > Nomada > Nomada ferruginata. The sequence goes on along the minus strand of OY757214.1, from coordinate 2,630,531 downwards.
TTCAGTGAACTTCAACTTTGCGAAACGTGAATCCTTCGAACGTTCCCTCGAAACGTACCGGTGGTTTCTTTCTTTACTTTAGTTCGTTGGTTCGGCTATTTTACGGCGACTCTCGGCTCCGCTCTATCGCGGAACTAGCGAGGTGTCGGTTTGTCTAGATTGGCCGCAAAGCACGACTACGGTTCATCTCGTTGCATTCTGACGAGGGAACATTGGTCGGAGCCCCAGGGGGCTCTGAGGCTTCCTCGGCCTCCATTCAGCCTTCTCATCGCCTCGTCGCGGACGAGCACCGCGTTTCGTATCGCCGCATTCTACACCTGAAACATGAAGAAGATTTGCTGATTTACTTCACTGAACGTGAGCCGCGCAATAAGTGGCTGGTAATTAATCGTCATTCAATTAACGAAATCAGCTTCGTCTCATTATTATACGCCTGCAAGTTTGATATAGCTTATTCACTCGTGCTCCTCTTTTCTTGAGAAGTTAATTGTCTTTGGCAATTAAGTGGAACTCTCCTCGTGTCGCCGGATGTGGCGTTATAAATATTTTAATGAATGATCGCGTTCGAATAACCCGTTCTTCGTTTCCTCCCCTTTTCTTCGGCTGTTTCCTGGAATTGCTTCGCGATATTGAGGATCCGATTCGTTAGCGGTTTAATTAATTTGCCACGTTCTCGCGGCGATAATTATTTCGTGCGCTATTATAAAGAGGGGGGCGCAGGATGCTCCGTTATCCGTATAATCGAAACGGCCATCGCCTATTTCATTAACCGTCCATAGAACAGCAAAGTTTAACGATACTATGGAACGATTATCACTGCGCATACGATTATCTGCGTACAGTCGATATAATTATTCCGTACATAACTACAGTTGTTTGCTGCACGCGTGGAAATTCGCCAGAACATTAAACAACGATTAAGGCTGGTTTAATAGATGATACTGATGATACTCAATAAAAGATGATACTGATTTCTGTAATTTAATTAAGTCTTCGAGCAGCCTCTATGGTATGAAACGAAATATTTTTCCACTTTTCTCTCCCTCGACACCGACAAGGTAATTTTCATTTCAAATCCAATCGAATCGTCCACCTGCTATTTTAGCGTTCTTAAGCAATATTATTTGAACTAAAAAAAGAATACAAAAACTATGGATCAAATTATTATAAATTTGGTTCATTATTGTATACCCTGCAAGCTTTACAAGTAACGTAACGTAAAACAAGGGTGGTTTCGGTGCAATTTGTTGAAGGAAAACGCGTGGAAATCCTGTCGCGTCTAATGAAAAGCTTCGTTCCTCGGCCGTCGTTGCACAGAGAACGATTCGAAATTCGCATTAAACGGCTATGATAATTGTCTGTTCACGGGAGACAGGTGAGTTGGAATTACGGGCGAGCGCTCGGGACGAGCGAAAATGTGGATGGCCAATGACAAACTAGTTACACTAATGAGAAGGAAGATACGCGGATACCTCGACGTCTGACTTTTCTAATTATTACCCGGCGTATTTTCACTTGTTGAGACTTTTATGCGAATAGGTAAAACCATGGATGTTTGTACCCGAAAAAAAGCACGGTGAATTTTCGCGATGCGGCGTCGAACGCTTCGATAATACGATTGAAAATTCCACTGCCGAAATTGTATTGAAAAAATGCAAAATATTGCAGGATTTTTAAATTTAAATTTTTTTAAAAATATTCCATTTTAGGGCGATCAATAATTTTGTCTCTCCGATATTATTTTTTTCGATATTAGTACTTTTAGTCGTTACTATTCTGTAAGTTCTATAATGGTGTTAATGGAACGTGATCAGTGTTATGCAGTGGTTTCAATATTATTGAGCGGGTATCCAGAATAGTGCTTCGTGAAAATTTAATATTAGCGCCGGGAAACATAGTCGAAAGGAATTCTCATTGTTACTGCTGCGGTTCTTCGAATGTTCAGCCGCAAACTTCCGACGAAACGAGGTCGTATCTTTTGTGGACTCGAATCGCCATGACTCGTTATTACACGCCTTTCAAATCGTCTGTGTAATGTCCGATTCATCGACACGCTTATTCATTCCACAGGAAAAGGATTGCAATGCTTTTCCTTTTTTTTTGAATGCTGCACGCCATTCATTGAGTTGGCAATAATATCTGTGTTGTCACATTGACGATTCATCGGACCTCAGTGTACAAGGATTTCGTAAAAAAATTAAATGACGCCTTCTTAATATGTTAAACAATATTACTGTAATACAAATTCCGTATTTTAATTTTTGCGACAACTAATTATTTTTGTAATGTAATAATACGTAATTTTATCCCTCTAGCTTTTTCGTCGCCGTTGAATCTATGAGTTGCCCATCACTGTAATAATGCAGGCCAGAATTTTAACAAATGTCAAGTAAGCGCAGCATGAATTTTGGAGTTCTAATATCCACACAATTAAAACTGCTGTTCCACAGTTGGATTGTGCGAGTAACCAGTGTCTGGGCAGCGTAACGGGGCTTAAATGACCCAGCTGCGTGCTGTTTAAAATTCATACAAAGCGAAGCCAAGGCAGTCTTGACCCACTTAAATCTGCCACCCTCCGTATTTGGACAGTAACGAGAGTCTAGCCGCCGATGTTCATTAAATTCATGACGGATAGACGACGACGGCGACCTCGGGGATTCGATTCAAGCCCGATCTTGACGTTGCTCCGTCGCTGGAGTGTTTGAGCTTATCATCTGGCACGGATAACTAGGGAATGTTATCCCCGATTCGATTCTTCGATACATAGATCAGTTGACTGTGAGAGACCGGGGATTCTCCGAGGATAAACGCTAGAATATATCACAATTTTTCCACGTGAAATAGGAATTTCCTTGAGCCAGAATGTGTTCAAATAGAGATCACTGTGACTATTGCTGGATCTGTATCGGATCATACATTCCGATGCCGAAGACCTGTTTCGAATGCATGTTCTATTCGTCGATCGACAATGTTTCTTCGGCGGAATATTAAAAGAATAATATAGAAGGCTATTATTTAATATTGATCTAATATATAGCTATGCGAATACATTAAATAGAAGAATACCATACGCAGTGCGCTAATTTTCGAAGTGCAATCTCAACAAAAGGAGGTAAAGGAGTAAAACAGAAAGCCTTCTATTATTTAATATTGATCTAACACGACTATGTTCAATTATTCTCGAATATATTAAACGGAAGAATGCCATACTCGGTGCGCTAATTTCCGAAGTGCAATCTCAACGAAAAACAACCGTATCGTTTGCAACATTGTTCCCACAAACATTACTCCCCAGCAGCAAATGAAATTTCTACAAAAGAAGAATGATCGTAGACCTTGTAGGAAATAAATCTTTAATTTAAAATTTAATTGCTAATAACACTTCATACGCGATTCCCTTATCACGCGAACACTACTACCATTCATGCAGATAGCATAACGAATAAATTACAGTAGACAGCGTTATTATTTATTCCGCCAACAATCTTAGTATTAATTTGTCCGTACTGGTATCCCCGAGTCAGCGTCACGACGACACTGTTCCACAGATAAAACCGGGTAGCATAAACGTCGACAATGGTCGTTGCGGTACGCTCGTGTCAAGGTTTATCGTTGCAGTTGATAGCCGTGGGGCAGGTCCGGGCACGTAACGCTGCAACGCGGGGAAATTTCGAAAATTCGCTATCAGTGATCCGACGTGCGCGATAAGGGAAGCATGCCGGCATTGCCTGGATGGCCGGCAGTGAATTTTCAACGAGACATTTGATACGTTCGTGTAGGCGCCAGAGGAAACCACCCTGGAAGAACTTTCGAACTTTCGAACTTTCGAACTTTATATTTATCGTCGGGCAGCTAATAGCGAGGTTAAAGTCGCCTCGAAAATAGCCGCCGATAAGAAAAACATGGAATGAAATGTCGCGATAAGAGAATCGTTGGTCCGTTTATACGAAACGATGCTCATTGGTGTGAAAAGATTCATTGAAAGCTGACACCGGACAATAATAATTAAACGTTTAATTAATTTAGTGTAATATGTTTTAATGAATTAATTGCACGATTTACGAACGACCAACGTGGCCGGTGTTTTCAAAGGAGTTGAATAATTTAATATCCAATCGCGGTGGCGAACTTGAATGGCAAATTAATTTTACACGAGTCAGGGCATCTATGCAAAGAAAAGCCTGCGAGGTTCGGCTGTTTATTGAATTAATTTCATCCGAGTATTGTTTTCTTGAAACTTGCCGCGGCATATATATTTGTGAATGTTCACTGTCCTGCGCGAAAAGCGATTATCCTTGCGTGGAGCAGAACGATCCGGGTATCTTAATTGCGTTTCGGAACGCAGTTAGAGAGAAGGGAGAGAACAATTGATCGTCGCGAGGGAAGGAAGCCGGAGGGAAAGCGTACTTTCGCGTTTTCGCAGAGCTCTCACCGCCGACGTGGGACAGATTTACAGCAATTAAAACGTGCGAGAATCCGTGGAAACTTCTGCAACGAAGGATCGCGGTATAGCTTCGTCAAAATCATCCTGGAAATCAGCAATGCACGGGTCGTGCCAGAGCCTTCCCAGATGATTTCGAAAGGGATACTGCGAGTTCAGCCGCTGCATTCCCTGGCAAATAGTTGCTCGTCGAATGCTGGCAATTAATACTTAACCCTTTGAGCATCGTCGACGGTATAGACACGCGTACGCGAAAAGAAATTCATTCTGGCTAGACGCAGGCCTGTTTCTTCGTTGCGCCCTTCTGCGCCGAAAGGGTTTAAGAAACCGTCGAACAGTGTTTCGGGAGAGTTTCATTAGAAAACACGGATATACTATAATTTCGAAACGTATGGTGTTATATCATCGTTTTGGAATATTGCAAACCGCAAAGTAATCATGGATTTGTCGCTAACGAAGATTATTATAATCCACTTGGAAAGAGATGTCCATCGTAATTGCTACAACCGTTACGACCGATCTCGTCGAAGCGTCTGGCGCAATTAATTGTTACGTAGAAATTCTTGTTGCGAAAGGGTTGAAATAAACTCACCCCCTTCGCAGAAACTCATTTCACGGCTACCCTCCTCCCGCCTCGTCTTCACAGCCGAGCTACGATAATCGTAAATTACTTCACGTTCGATTCAACGTGAGCATATTCAATACGCAGACGAATAACGCAAACAACGGCACCGCCGTGCTCAGTAATTAACCGAGCATTATACTATCTGGAAACGCGCGAACGCCGTGAAATAATACAATAGAGTGGCGCAGGACAAGCAGCAAACGAGGCGTCGAGCATTCGAATTCACCGGTGCCAGGAAGGCCAGAGTAATTAGGTGACCCGACTCTCAAACGTCGATGTCATTATCCGCGCGAATCGCGTCGGTGACAAGCGTGAATACTCTCGCACGCGATTCATAATTATCGTGGACCCGTTTTTTTTCTCCCCTCTCTTATTCCCCTTTCTGCCCCCCCGTCTACAAACTCTATTTCTCCGACTCTCCTTTTTTCATTCCTTTTCTTTATTCTTCACCGGCGCAACGTGAATGGAGCCGGCGAATTAACTAGACTGCCTGTGTAATTAAAGCAATTTGTCAGGTAACACCAACGCGACGATGCAAATTGCCGGGCGACGCTTTCAAGAGATGGCTTGTCATACCGATGCAATTCTCGCAAACACGAAAGTTGACGATTGCAGACGGCGGGATTCGTTTTATTTTAAACGAAATGGTATGTTTAATACAATGTTCGATGATTAAGGGGTTCGTTGGAGGGGGCGAGTAAAGTAATGTTTTCTATTTCTCTACAATTCGATGTTGTTGTGCTCGAAAGCATCAAAGAATTATTATTAAATTTATATAATTGAGAAAAAATCATGAGAACTAATAAGTTTTAATTACTCCATTTCCAAATTCCTGAACGTCCATCAATCGTCGAAGCAATAGTAACAGAAAACACTAATAATAATAACAATTTCTCAGCACGCGGTTCAATTAATTTAATTCTCCTTCGTCAATAAAAATCACGAATCAGCGATTCTACAATCCTTTTAACTGCAGGAGGCTAGTAGCGCATAGAACGAAAAAGAGAAATCTTCCTGTGTCATCAAAGATAGTTCACCTTGCTCACTGCGACTGTACGCGGCGATAACGAGTGAACCTTCAAAGGGGGCGTAGATGAAATGAGAAGAGGGGGCAGAAAGATGCTTAATGGAGTAGCAGAGGGTGGTGTGGAAGGGTGGAACGTTTCGAACAATGAGGATCAAACCATAGCGGAGAAGGAAATCGAGACGAAGTTACTTCGTTGCCAGAATCACAATGCTCGTTCTACTTCGGTTACGAATTCGCTGTTTAATAAAGCGTCACATTCACCTGCTTGGAGAGCGGGCAAATTGAGACGTCTCACCTGAATGGGAACTAAGGGAGACCAGGTACGAGCCGGGACACTATTGTAACGAAGGTAGATGGAATGGAGTAATTAAATTTTACAGTAAACTGATGGAAAATCGATTTCATTGTTAACCACGTTCGCGGACAGTAAGGATTTCAATGAGATACAAAAATAGATGCATGATTCAATATTAGCTTATTATTACTTTTTTTTCACATTTCGAAAAATTAAAGCTGTGTAGAATAGAATGCATGACAATGCGGCTTATAAAGAATGTTATGGCATTCACGTCGACGAACGTGTTAAGAGTTGTCAACCCTTTAGTTGCAACACAGATTTAACTTATGTTATAGTTAGAGCTATAGAAATAAGTACGATTTTTTTCTGATGCGATAGAAATACTTGTATAAACACCTTGTGCATTCTATTTATTTTATCTGCTTCGTTAATTTTATTTAATTGTATATTTCGTTTCGTTTTTAATTTTAAATGTATCATATTTACTGAATAGAATAAAATAAAGACAATAAAAATCATATACTTTCGATACAAAATAATAATTTATATGCCTTAAATCCATTCCCCACTTCCTTATTTCTTCTAAAAAAACAAACAAACAAAATTCAGCCTGTGTTTTCTCTTCGCACTCCAAATTCTATACCTATACCGTTGAAACGTTTCTCATACCTGACAGGTATTCAATAAAGTCCAGCTGAAAGAGTCCCGTAGCTTTAATTCCAAAAGCAAACAGAACAAAGAATCGAAACCCGTCACCAGAAAACTTCAATTCCATCGTTCGAGCCCGTTCGTGTCCTCTCTTGAAACGATGCGTCAAGGGAGCCCAGAAGCCATGCGAACCGATTCGTTTCGTATCCAACGATCGAGTCTCGTTCCTTAACGAGAAAACTTCTCGTTCACGACGCGACGGTGTCCATTAAAACTGAACTGAAACGCAATAGCTGTGTACCGTCCTGTTACGCATTATACGCGGCGAAATAAAATCGAGATGCTCGTGCAAGACGCTAGATCGTCCAATTAGCGAGACAATTATACCGGCGACACCTTCCGGGGAGGTTGGTCTGCGTCGATCGATTCATCGTGGCTAATTAAACCCGAACGACAAAGGAAAGGGTTGGACGATATCGCGTAACCGGCAGCGTCACAGAATTTCAACAGGATAAGAAGGGGGCAAGAGGAGGCTTTTATCTTCTTGGATCTTAGATGTACACGAGATCGTTAATACGTTCGTGGTTGGCCATATTTGGTTGATTGAGCAACGGCCCCGTTCTAGACAGGTCGAGACACGGGCGATCTTGTCTCGGTATTGCAGGTAAGTATGTACTACTGTGTTCCTGGGGTCTGCCTTAACCGGCTGTCGTTCCCGTGTCGCGATCGATTTAATTATAGCAGCATCGGAGATTGAAACGTTCAGGTCTGAATCGACGACTACGATGCTGGTGGTGATTTGAAATGATTGGAGTTCGAAGGAATTGGGATAGATTTGTTTAGGGACAATTACATTGAAATCGGTTCGATGCTTCTCTCGTTACATTAGAGTTTAGAGTGTTCGTTCGGTTTCTATTGTTTCTCGGATCGCAACGATTTATATTTGAAGCTTTACTGTTTATGCGACTTTATATGGCGAACATTGGGAATAGAAATGTATTCGTTGCAATCGCATTGAATATATGCGAGAATGAAAAATATTCTAAAACCAGAAGCCCAGTTTTTGCTAATTAAACTCTAAGGCTAAATAAGTATCTCGAATATATTAAATCACTAGCTTTTCTCCCGAAAATAATAGCAATTTACGTGCCCAGATCACGGCAGAGAGAAAAATCGCGATGCTTTGAACGGAAATAAGATCGGTAGCGAAAGAGTTCTTCGCAACGAGATCGAGTCCCATCACGTTTGGAACGATCTCTATCGTTGGTAGCATCAAACTGTCGAAAGCTGGCCCTGAAATATTTATAAGTTGTACACGCTCGTAAATTACAGCGGATTGAGACGGAAAGCTTTTCACGGATATCATGTTCGCCGGTTTAATTTTTCATGGACAGACTCGGGACGAAGGACAGAGGCGAGTGGCCGCTAAATAAACGCGTGATTAGAATCTTTTAGTGAAACGTCACACCTGTGCTCTCGTCTTGCTTGCGTTTCGTCGTTTTTGCTTCCTTTTCCAAAGGGGGTGTGTATCGTAACTCTGAAAGGACGCGAGCCGTTGGAGCGGAAAAACTGTTCTGACCCAGTTTCCCAGTTTATGGCAGAACTTAGAGCATCCTTTCGCATTTTGGCGGGCCACGCGAAATGGCCAATACTTCCTTCACGTTGGAACACACGCGATGATTAAGTGCGGCCGTCCAAGTAAATTGAAAAATAGGGGTAGATGAAAATATTTGTAAAATAATACGGTTGCAATTATTGTACGCTATTCTTTTAATATCAGTTCTATAACAGTTTCTTCAATTTGTTAACTGCAGCAATTCTTTGATTTATATTCGTGTTATTTCCTTCCTCTCGCGAGAGGATTAAAAAAAACATCGCCTTTTTACGTACGGTAATTTCGGCAGTATTTTACACTAATTTCGGCAGTGAAAAATTGATACTTCAGAGCAGTGAAAATAATGATAAAAATCAATCACTGTTAATACTTCCTTTCCATCATGTTATTCACCTTAAAAAGCTCGTCGGTGAATCGAGGGTAGTGTTCAGTGTAAATAACACGCACGCGCCGTTCGTCGATTTCAGCTATAATGAAGCGATTCATGTCAGATTTACGGTTTTAATGAAAAAACCGCGCGACAGACGGATGCGCAAATAAAAAAGGAAGGAAGAAATGCATAAATCCATAGAATTCAGTACTGCGGGCGAATTTATCATCCTCCGACAGCGTTGCTTACGAACGCAGGCTGGAGCAGTTATTAAAAAAAATTTCCATAATACGCTTCACCATTTGGAATTTACGTTTTGCTCGCTATTAAATCTCGCCTCGCGTCTAATAGTGATCAAACAAACGGCGGGCCAAAGGACGAGGGGGAAAAAGAAAGGAAATACGGGGGAAGAGCGGGTTAATTAACGAGTTTCGAAATATTAGACTGATTGCAGCACGACGGTCGAAAGAGAGAAGGAACCGACAATTGAATACAATGCCTTCGTTTTCGCAATTCAATCGGATTGGTTAGTTACTCTGAAATTTTTTTATTTCATTTCAAGCGAAAGGAAGAGGAGACCCGAGGGTTACGACAGTGGAAGAATTTTTTTCGACCAGCCTCAATTGCGACGGTAGGCTCGATTCATTTGATCGAACAGGTGGCAAATTGAAGTACAGTTTGGCCAAGTTAAACAAAAGTGATTTTGTTGTTGCTTTATTGTTCGGCTACGGGAATAATAATTGCAATCGAGCTTGCTTGGGAATTTTTAAATTGGATTGAAAATTCGAACCGCACTTGTTGACTATTTATTGGATCCCATGATAGGATATAATGGTTGGGGAGTATACAGTGGTATTGTTCGGGACGCTAAAGGCGAGTAATACGCTTCTGGAAGGTGATACGATACAGTGAACTGCCCTTAGGCTTCCGGCGAGACTGAAGTTTTAATGAGACAGGAAGATCGTTTTCTAAAGGGACACGATGCACCAAGAAGTCTCCAAGTGGTAACAGAGTAGATAATAAATTGCCCAGAGAAAGTGTAGCAATGCTGTGTTGATAATCCAGCAGAGTAGCTGTTAATAAATTAGCAGTCTATAATAATCGCACCCGTAAAAAGAATTTTCAATCTAGTTAAAAATTCTGGACAACCATAAACATAAAAATCATTTATGCAGCACATCAATTATGCTAAAATTTTTCAGTTTCACGAATTTCAATCAAAGTTGATAAACATTAAATGGAAATACAATACGTATTACTTTTGAAATGGAACATTCTATTTCGAATCCAGAGATTTGTTTTGATTTATCTAATCAGAGTGATTAATCGTAAAATGAAGTAGCTTCCGTGTAATCGTATTGTGAACGAATAATCTGTGAATTGAAAATGATAGAAGCGTCGAATCGATACGCTGCAATCTACATTACTCCATGACAAGTGGAACGACACGTGTTCGATAAATTTTGGATCGATTGCAGGCCGGATGTCGCGTCAAATATTTACCGTATACCTGTTGAAGTTCCGATTTTATTTTCCGATCCACGTTCATTCGCTCGACGCGTAATTCTGCCAGTCATTTGGACCAGAATTAGTTAAAATCGGCGGCTCGACGACTAATTGCATTCCCATGTCAATTCTCATTTCAGTAAAAAAAATTTGCAATACCACAAACTCGCAAAATCTGCACATTTAATCGCAACAGAATATCGAACGTTTAATACGAATGACGAATCACAACGATTAATCAGAAAATGAATTAACTTCCAGATATGTGCATGCTTAAATTCTCTGAAAATTCACGACAGTCGAAATTAGTTACAGCGCAGTCTGATTAGGATAACAGGCACGGGGTCATTCATGGCGAAGTTTCAGGTTGAGCGAAACGAAGTCCGGGGACGTAGCGCGACATAGCTATTAGCGAAGAATTGGAGGCTTTGGTGCTAATAGAAATTGATACACGATGGATAAACGATCGGATTCGATGTTCGTGCTGCGAATTGGTTACTTGTCATCTTTAAAAAATCATCAGGATTTATGCGAGTCGCTTAACGTGTCCACATTTGTCTCGCGCAGCACGTGCGGTATTTCATCTGTCTCGGGCAAGGGTCAACCGAACGGAATGCGCGGGGTCAACTGAGACCCAGATACGTTTCGAACGTCGAGTTCGCCATGAATCGAGATGTCTTCCTCTTGTATCTCTATTCGTTGGCAATAGAGCAATTGGAACGGATATATTCGACAAATAAATACGTGGGTATATGCAACAGGTGTAAGTTCGCATAGTAATTGGAGCAATGTGAGAAAAGTCTACTTTGGATTCGATTATTTGTACCGTAGTGCTTGGAACTATTAGATAATTCGATATTTGGAAACAGAGGGTTAGCATTTTTTTGGTGCACTTTGTGGACAATTAGCGAATAAAGATAGATATTGTACGAGTAATGAAACAGGTATTAAAAAATCTGTGCTTCATCAAATCACTGATAATACAAAATCAGTGACCCGAGAACTATGGATTCTAGTATGATTTATCGGCTATACCAGCAATCGAAACTTGGAATTTAGCATTTGCATTCGTCGATTAATACGAAACGGAGCACGGAATAATAGACCTCGTCCTTCGATGCAAGTTGTATGATCGAAGACTTATTAATTCTATTGCCTCTGGGTCTACGTAATCCTGTTCAACTCCAATCGACAGCCATTCAACGATTCGATCTTCCCGATAATTTATTTCAAAGAAAGAAATCCACATTATTCATATTTTACACCTCCTTGGCCAGCATTCCTTCACAGATAGATTCAAATTGAGTGTCAATAATTTGTAGACATAATGGGCCATTCTAAAAGTAAGTTATTTAAAAAAAACCCCACAAAATATTCTACAGAGTGTAACTAAGATTTTTAATATTTTTAGTAGGTGTGATCAACACGTTAAAAATCATGTAAATTGTGCAAGAAAATTCAGTTTTGTGAGTCATTGTTCAGAACGAACACTGGGCAATGATTTGCAGCTAAAAGAAAGTCTACTTTAATTTGTAAAATAAGGTATATAATAATTGCCACGTATTATTGCATATCTATTAATCGACCAGCTGGCAAAAACATTTCACAAGTGGAGCAGTATCTTCTCACAGCGAGCGCAGTCGACTTTACTTCTCAGCATTGTTCCATGCCACAGGTGTACCGTCAATTTTAATAGTTACCTTTCTCACGAATAATCGCGTCGAGCAACGGGGAACACGTTCGTTTCATCGACGGGGCCACGCGTGTGTTTGCATTTCGATCTAGAGTTTCCATTAATCCCACTTGCCATTCTCGAGTTCAGCGCAAATTAGTCGACCATTAATATTAATCTCCCGAAAACAAATTTCGTCTGCTGGCAACTTCAATGAAGTAAAAAGACGAGTTGCCATTTGAGCCGCGCATTAGTCAAAATCGGTGAACTCCACAAAACCAAAAAGTGGAGAAAAGTGTTTCAATAGTATATGTAAAATCCCCTTTTAAACAGAAAATCGAATAAACCTTATAGAATGTATTATTGTTATTACTATTGTAGAAATACATTATCCCTTTTAAACGTTTTGTATAAGCGCATGGAATGAATCACACTGGCTTCTGAAATAAATTGTCCATTACATTGTGGCCAAACGAATTTTTGTTACTTCGTGACATTAAACTCAATAATAAGGAAATTTAATTTAGATATAAAAAGCTAAGAGTCCATCGAGCGCTTTGACGATAAAATTGAAAAAAATTCTAAAAGCGCAGTTAACCGATTTGGCTAATGGGCGGTTTCCATTTAACGATCGGACTGTAACCAGTCACCCTCAATTGCTTTTGGTACAATATTTCTTTTTCGCCAATAATGGCATGCTAATCAGAACGCCATTAATTGCCCCTTTATTCTATTTTCTTTCTTTGCCAAGGCATTCAGAGTACGAGGGTGTACCTGGCGGACAGGCATTTTGTACCCCATAAATTCGTTTATCGCGCCAGGGTGCGATCAGATTTTTTTTGCCTTCTTTCGTTTTTTCCACTATCCAGAGACCGATTAACGCCGTTATCACCGCGACGATTACTATTACACGCGTACTCGTTCAAGAGAGAACCACCGCCAGAATTTATGCTCCTTGACGCGGCGGCTTTCACGGAAATTTGTGATTATCCTCTGACCCTGCTCATTTGGGAAATTGGTCTGTAGGAAAATGTATGAAGCTGCCGGACGAGTAAAAGTGGTTTTAAAAGATGCAGTATCGGTGAACGAACGAAATTGTATTTTTAATTAACCGACGATTCGGTAGTGGGTCTTTGAATTTTTCAGTGAAATAAAATATAGCGCGCGTACCAGTGAGATTGTGAAGCGAACGAGGAGAAGCTTTATCGCGAGAAGGCGAATCAAAGAGAATAAGATTGAAGAATGAAGAGGGATAATTAGCTAGGGCAGGAACGACGATGAGGTTGGAAATTGTTTCCAGCGAAGAATATTATTTATGGGTTGATTAACGGGACGATGGAAAGGGATGGAAAGCGGCCAATGGATAACAGAGGCTAATGAAATTCGTAGAAATTGGCCGAGAAAAGAGTGGAGGCATCGCGGCGGAAGTTTTAAGTTTCGTTCATTCAACTTTTTCAATTTTCGAGCAGAGTGCAGAGCTGTGTCCGATGTATCGTCCCTCAGACTGTCGAAGCGGGTACGCCTCGAAGAACTTTTACCGTATTTTTTTGTTCTCCTCCTCGAAACAGGGCTGAAACGTTTGTTCTTTGCTAGTCTCACGGGAATGCAAAGTATTACCTAGGGAGGAAACTTCGTAGCCTTTCGCTATATGTATGTATCTTGTATTCTCTGCTCGTTCGTGTCTCTCCTTGTTTCGCGACAAGATACCGACGATTAAAGTACGCGAAGAAATTCTGCCTCAGCTATCATTACTCGACTTATCGGTGAATTAGCTTAAACAATTTTACGGACACAGCAGTCTCGGAAATATTAATCCCAATGACCCCAACGGTGCACCAAACCTTAGAAGAAAATCGTTGGCAAAAATTTAACCCTGACACTCATCCCATCGCCAAAAACCTCGAAATCTCTCGAGTGTAAAAATGGTCTTTAATTTAAAACAGTCTCTCGAGACTTAAAACTTTTTTCCCCTCAGAGGCCTCGGTTTTGCATGTTCCCTGAAAAATCATAAATTATAATACTCCCCATTCCCTTCAGGGTGTCCTAAAATTTTAGTGCCCGTAATATTTTAAGAACAACAGCACTTCTTCCTGGGGAAAAAACAGCAACGGATCAAAGTGGATCAATGAAGAAGCTCGGTTGAACAATATCAACAGGGAGGTCCGCGAAACCAATAATTCACCGTCTGCCGGTACTCGACGAGATAGATTTATCACGCGGTCCGGATCGGATGCGACCGGCGGCCGTTTTATCATTTATTATTGGAAATTCTGTCGCCCCTAACGGGCCAGTTCCCGGTTCGAAGAAGCAACCCTGCCACTTTATTCAACCGAGTCGACTTAAAGCCGAGAGTCCGCTTCGCTTCTTTATTAAAGCAATCTTCGCGGCCGTGCCACCTCGTCCAGCTGGTATCACTTATTGAAATTTCCGCGGAGAATTCGCAACTACCATCGAGAAGAGAAAGGGGACAAGGAAGTGAACGTAAAAGCTACTCAGAAGATTGAGCGTACGGTGAGAAGAAATGAAATAATTGACGCAATGAGAGATAGGTAGTATAATTGTCAATTGTACAATTGCTGTACAACTTGTTTAACCCTCATCCTGGTAATGTTATCATTTGCATGTTAAAAGATATACTTTTCTACTGTGGGTTGAATTTTGCGGGTGGCTCTCTCTTTGCTCCATTTTCCTTCGTTTCTTACGACGATTTCCACGTTCCACTTACGTCAACAAGAGGGCTCGAAACCCGCAACGATTACGTCAGTTAATTATCCGACAGTCGGGTTTATAACGTGGCTTAATGAGACATCATTCATGTAATTATCGAGGTTGCGTGATAACGACCGTACGAAATCGCGGGGAATCTAGAACGAGAGGGACCTTTGGATTTTTGCACAGCAGCCCTGATTAATTGGCAATTATTTCTCTAATTGCGCAGTGCTTTATCCAGGCACCACCGACGTATTTTTTCCTATTTCGTATTACGTCGCAGACCGGAGTTATGTAATTGGGAGAACCACATTACGAGCCTGGCTGTACGTCTTTCTTAACGTTGCTGGGCGTTTCAAGTTTTGCCTGTGTACGGAGTTGATCTTTGTGAATCGGTCGCGCCGGTGGATGTAATTAATTGTAACAGGTGCCAGTTGATATAAGAAAATATGGAATCGTGTACGAGATCCCATGAGCGAATTTAATAGTCGAAATTTCAAATTTAATTTAGCAGATATACGATTTTCTTCTCCTTTAGATTCAGTCTTCTTATATTCAGAGGATGCGAGGGTTTGTGTTTCTCAATTGCTTTCGGTTTCATTGAAATATTATGAAGCTGCTAGTAATTTTAGCATCGAGGGAACTATGGAATGGAGAGGGAGTGTTTATTCTTTCCCTAATTATCCTCGGCGGAAGGTCGATGCAAATATAGCCGGAGTTAATTTTATTAACAGAAATCGATGCGGGGATTTTAATCGATACGTCATCCCTTGACCTATAGCAAGTCAGCCGTTGAAGTAGCCATAAAGAAAAGAAAACGAAGGCCCTCGAGGTCGAAGAAAATCTCTACGTCGGCGTCGATATAAAAGCTCCTCATAAAGTGAGCAGCCGCCAAGCCAAGCAGAAGGGTAATCCCTGAAGAAAGACCACCTACAATAATATCCCAGATTATCGACCAATACCATTCGTCAACAGAGGTCTTCGAATACCTGTGTTCAACGATATCCATTGTAAGGGACGGAAATATTAGGAATGTTTACTGGAATCCGAAAGAAAGTTTGCCCAATTGAAAGGGAGAGATTTCAAGTATAAAACAAGATTAAGAGGAAGAAAATATTGTGACATCAACGAGTATAAACTAATACAAATTCCACGCAGTAAATTTCTTACTGTCCACTTAAACCCCACTCTTTTTCCTGCTCAAATTATTTATATATATATTTACAAAACTCCAGAAATCCATATTCCGAAATATTCACACGATATTAAAAATATAAAGAGAAAATAGAAAGCTATTAGACGAAGATAAAATTTTCGAAAAATTCAACGAACAATTACACACGCATCAGCGTTTATCGACACGTTGAAAAAATCAGTGCACCCCTTTGTCACTCCCCTCTACCTGTACCAATTTAGATTCGCCCTCTTTTTCAAACTCGAACGCAGGTAGGGATGAAAACAGGTGATCGACCATCAAAATTATGCCACTCCCTCCCTCTCTCTCCCCCACCCTCTCGACCCTTCCATCACCGGTTCCTTTTTGACTGTTCTTTCTACTTGCAAATGGGAACACGGGCACCCTCGAACCAATCACGCTGTATTTCCGATACAGGTGGATCGCGCGTGTCACCGTAGATTAACGATTCAGCCCGGCACGTGCATGACCTATCGGCTTCCGGCGACGGTGACTTCGTGTCACGACGTGCAGCCTACCCACGGACGCGTTGTTAATTAATTTCACAAGTGGTTAGTGGAGGCAGGGGGGAAATGAGTCGACGTCGAGAAAAAGAGATCGAGACGAATACTCGAGGACGGTACGCTGCTTGTCTCGATCTTTGTGGTCGATGAACCGTGCTTGGGCGGATTTACATTCTGAAGACTTTATGCTGCGGATTCAAGTTGTTTTTATTAAAATTTGTTCTCGGAACGCGTTTTTGGGTTACGTACTTGGGAATTAATTTTCAAGGAATTATTAGTATTAGTTTTTAAGGTGATTCTTCTTTTTTATGAAATGTATTCGAGCCGATTTTTCATTGGGATTCGCCGGTGAATTGAATATTCGCGTTGATTCTGAATTGATGGGGGACGATTGGAGTGCTTTACATTATTTATGAAAGATGAGATGTCTGTTGACGTAGAATGATTGAAAACAGGCGACTGGCAAGTAGGTCAGTCTGGGTGCCTAGGTGGCACGGCAGAAGATGAAAAGATAGTTGGCGAGTGTATTCAACTATGCATTCGAAATGATGGACGAGATTCAAAGAAGAGTTAAAAGCGGTGGACTTAAAAGTCAAACGTCAAGATATAAAGGAGAAACGTTCAGAGTCTTGAGAACACTTTACACTTTCAAGACCGATGACGTGGTATTTGTTAAGTTTGATAGAACGTCGAACCCGACAATCATCGGCAACTAAACTGCTGTGTCTATTCACAAGATAAAGTACCTGTTACTTAACGACGTAATGCTATGCTCCTTCGAAAACTGTGCCCGGCTATTCCCGACTTAATACTAAAATTTATTTTTTGGAATTAAAATGTCTAACGCCTAGTTAGAATAGAATTTTACACAAAATGAATTCAAAAATAAACTTTAATCAAATTTAACGTATCGCTACATATATTCCCCAAAAAGTTAGAAGCAAGTAAAATCACTGATACAATGCAGCTTATAAAAAAAATAATCTGAAAATTAATATTTCTCGTTTATTTCTCAATGGCGTAGTTCTAAAATTTCTCACACACCGCGCAATGCAAATAATTATTCAAGCATCCTACTAATCCGTTGCAATAAAAATTGAGGCAAAAATTCTGTATCTCATCGTTTCGTTTCATTTACACCTGATCCCGTGCAGAAAACGTGCGCCCAATGCGGTTGTCACGAGATTAACTTTAACAGCCGGCGCGCTTGCATAAAGAGAGTTCTCAGTTTTATCCGGTTAACCGTTTCTGTCTTTCTTAAAGAGCTTTAGACCGCAGGCAGCTCGGTGGAAACAAAGTAAATGAAATCGAAAATCCGTACAGGGGTTGTACGTGCATCTGCAATGCGGCCTGGAGCTTGGCAAGAGTCAAAGCCCATCTGACCAACCGTTACCCACCCACACCCCTTTTGCGCCCTTACACCACTCCACCCCTGCATCTGCCTCCTCGTCTCTGTCTCGTGAGATGAAGGAGGGAAAAGGGAAAAGAAAAAGGATAATTATCAGCCGGGTCCCCGAGGTAGCAGAGAAAATTGGTCGAAAATGCTTTCTGATCGTTCGCGGAGAGACACGAGGTAACCCAGAGACTTCTGGCAAAGGAGTCTTCCTCCAGATGCAATTTATCCTGATGCTCGTGACGTTACTATGCTCCTCCGTATCTACGAAATTTATATTATGTGCGCGATAGTATTTATTTTCTAATATAGCCGGTATTTCTTCTCCCTCGTTTATCCTTACTGTGATTTTGCTTCCGATGTATCTGTGGAATTTATTGTTTGATTTTCTGTTATACTTCTTAAGCTTTTCTTCGTCTTATCTCATTCCCAATTTATTTTCCAGCCTGTCTTTTATCATTTCTGTGCATTGAATTTTATACAAAATATTGTGTACAAGAAGTAGAGTCATAACTGTTTAAGAAGAAATCGTGGTTTCACTTTTAAGCGAAAATACGTCAATACGATTAAGTAAAGAAACACAGTGACGATAATCGTGGGCACTCTACCATAATTCTCTCTTTCTGTACAAATTATTTGCATTTCATCTCTGTTTTCGCCGCGGATATTCGGAATTAACTGATAGCGCGTAGCGGTACCACTGTGGCGCACACATTTGTGCCCACAGTTAGAAACGCGCGTCATTTTCGTCGTGAGTAAGCACAGTAAATTACACGTACGCGATTCACCTGCCGTGATTCACGTTTCCAGAGAAACAACCGTACTGACTCGTAAATCTTGCGCGCCACTAGTACCATCACTCGAAAGAACGAATCTTTACATACGCAAAACCCGCAGCAACAAGTGTCAGAATTTTGAAAGGAGGAATTGTTGGATTTTCCATATTTTTTTTTTCTTTTCCCCTTTGTCTCGTTTCACGCAGCAAGACTTCGTCACAATTTGCCCGACGTCCGAGAAAGAACGTACAGAGTGCGCTCTATGAATTCCGTGGACGATCTCTTAATTTACAATTGCAGGAGACTTTCATTGACTGAGTCAAGTGAATGACTCACCGCGGTCTACGAGATATTAATTAATCATGCTACTTCTCGCCCGGGGAATCTGCCTTCTTTACTTTACAGCACTTCGTCCCGTGTTGCACGGGGCAGACGTGTCTCTGTAAACGGGGGTTTTGCTTAATTGCG
Source organism: Nomada ferruginata (assembly GCA_963583965.1). NCBI lineage: Eukaryota > Metazoa > Arthropoda > Insecta > Hymenoptera > Apidae > Nomada > Nomada ferruginata. The sequence continues at coordinate 2,611,285 of OY757214.1, read as the reverse complement.
CAACGTTCACTTGGAAATCAACGAGCTGGAAGAGGCGGTTACGTAAGATGTGCAATAATGTTGATAGAAAGAGACGCGAAGATGTTGGTAACATAAACGAGGAAGTCAACGCACTGAACGTTTGTTATGTGAACATGAGTACATACTCGATGAACGCCCACGACGCAGCAAACGTTTTTACTTTTGGAAAGCGACATTCTGATTCAATACTTGTATTTATTAAATCGATTGCATCAAGATCTCGTAATAGTTCGAGTTCTCCGGTAATTACATTCGCCATGGCTGATATTATCCTCTGCAAACATTTACAGTGGACTTGAAATTAAATTAGCTTAAACTGGTAGACTACTGGTGTACACTCTGTTGCGCATACATGTACGCTAAATTCCAGACTTACTCTACTAATAAAGCTAAATTTTCCCGTATGCACAACGATGCAAAAATAATCGTACTACATTCCCCAAAATATATCTGCACGGTTCACCTTCTAAAACCTACGTCTTCCTAATCATCCACCTCACAGAAAAAATCAATAAAACTAATTTCCCCTCCTCGCTAAAAAAAACCAACCTCTTACGAGTATATTATTAAAGGATCAGCGAATATGCGGTCCTCCGCGCACGAGAACCAGCACTCAAATACAGCATAACAAGCCAACAAAATCTTCCTCAAAGTACGATACTTGCCCCGCAGAATATTCCCCGGGCAGATCCGCGAACGTGGACACGACGAGGAAAAGCGATTTCCCAGAAGGCAGCGTTTACCAGAGAGAACACGATGTCAAAGTCGAAGATATATTGTTAGGAAGAATTCAAGGCTGCACCGGTTTATTGCCTTAATATTAAAGTTAGCCCCCTTTATCTTCTTCCTCTCGTTGCGCGGCCAGGGCAGAAACAGGTAGACTACCCACCGGCGTATGGGGTGAAAGACTGAAACCATCCGATCCCACCCCCCTTCATTTCTTCACCCGTTACCGGAGGTTCGCTGGAAATCTTGACTCGCCGTGCGAAAGCCACTTCAGAGATTTACAACTTGCACACCACGGAAGCGAACCTTTCCACGGCAGTATTACCGTCGGAGTTGGAGCCGGGAAAGTATTCGACTTTATTCGAAAATTATGCGAAAACTTCGCCGAGGATGCGCAGCGTTGATATACGCGCGTGCAAGTGATCTCGCGGAGAGTCTCTGTCGTTCGGTATATTAATGCGAGCCGCCGTATAATTTGGACAGGTGGGCGCCGCAGTGTTACAAAGCTAATGAGTTATTCGTCTCATCATCGTCAAGGCGTGCCACGCGTGCTCTCCGTTCCGTCGCGCTGTTTACCTGGCCGTCGCCGGCATAAGCCTGTTATTAGGACGCGGAAGTACCGCGGAAGTACCGCGGAAGCTACTAAATTGCTCCACGAATGGCAGAAGTTTTGTATTGCGGCAGTAAATGGGAGAAAAAGTTGCGGGAAGTAAATGCATAGTTTCCGACTGGTGCTGTTTTTTCGGGGAATCTCATTCCTCCCGAGGGAAGAAGCTCGATGCATCGAGAATTAACGCTCATGTTACCGCAGGAATACAATATTCTTTTCCGGTTTTTAATACGAACGTTATCCCGATTTTACGGCCGTGTAAATTGAAGAAACGATATTAGTATACCCGTAAATAATTTATGCAATTCCAGTGTTCGTCCGAAACAATTTTTCTTCCCTTCGACATACTGATTTCCGAAGAACGCGAATAGAAATAATATACCGCAAAGATAGCGTAGGATTGGAAATATTGCATGACTGTGTAGAATGATTCCGATGTATGAAAGATACGTTCGGCGCTGAGGAATAGATGCTCGGCAAATGAGGAATAGAATGAAAGAGAAACTAAGAGTGAAAGAATATAAAGAATGAATGATGCGTGCAAGAGTCAGATTGAAGGGAGAGTTTGAACAGAGTTAAGGGAGGATCGAAGTGAAGAGTATCGTGAGCTGAGAGTATTGTTGAGAGTGTTGAAAGTATCGTGTGTGAGTCGTGTGTTTCGATAACGTCGTGTGTCGACGTATTATTATAATAAAGCTAGCGTTTTAATGAGAGTAACTGAAGTCTTATTACACCACCTGTGCTCTATTCCAATCTACGTGAGGTTTACAAAAAATAACTTCTACAATAGTGAAGCCTACAATTTTCTCGAAACGTGTGAAAATATATTCGGACGCGAGATGAATATTTGCCACAAAGAGGGTAGTGGGCAAATTCTTTGGGGAAGCAGTTAAAATATATATAATGTGATTGCACAGCGGACGGTGTGCGGTAGGAAATCAAGGTAAATTGTTTGCGGATAACAACGAACCAGTTGTACCTGGCGCATAGGTCGTGATCGATGCACGGTACTGATTATTGGCGCAAACGGTAACTAACCAATTGCTGCATCGGTCAGACATCTGATTACCAACAGTAATTAGTGGCGGATTGGTACACCCGTGTTGACTGCCACTGAACGAGTAAACTTTGTCTCTGGTGACGCATAAATGCTACGGTGCAACGGAACTTTATGGAACCGCGATACTGGCCGCAGATTTTTTTAACTTCTTTCCAACCTTTCCCGACGATTTCTGTCGCTCTGTACTAACAGGACTTGAGGAACAACGATCTGGACAATTGTACAGTGATGTCGAAAAATAATAGCGGAAACATTATCGTAGCATAGTTTTCAATAAAACGCGAGCTACTTTGCAAAGACGATGTTAATAATAATTATTATTATTGAATATATAATGAAATCTAACCAATAACCATTATTATTAAATTATTATTATTATTAAAGCAGGTGGTGCTCGAGAAATTATGCATTTAAATAATATAAAAGCTTTAATGGTTTTTGTCGCGATGAGCAATGACACCCGCACGGTAGATCTAATTATTCAAACACTAAAATATCTGAACTCGAGTTTCGCCTGGTAAAATTGTATTTCGCTAAAGTTTCACCGCGTTAATTATTCGAACCGGACAGCTTCCCGATGTTTTCGTTAAAGCAACAAAGACTGCCCGTGATTACCGCGTTATTAGAGCAGGATATAAATCGACGTTGCGTTAATAGGTACACGGTCCTCGAGTTGCGACGCCAGGCGTCCCTGGGCTAAAACAATCTCCCCGATGAAATTCGATTAAAACGAAACGAGGGACTTCCTAGATTTCGCGGTCAGATTTTAAATTCTCTGCTGGTCTTATCTCGCGCGGTTCACTTTGGCTAGTTAATTTTCAGCTACCAACGTTCATCTGTTGCCCCCTTAATTAATACCCGGGTGGAACAAAAATTCGACTAAAATATGAAATATGTATAAATAAGAAATTTTCTATGCCGAGAACAGTGCTGAGTTCGACCCTTGTTAATCGAAATAAAATTAAACTATATTTCATATTATTCTGTTTAAAAAAGAAACCTCTCTGTCCCGAAATAGGAATTGATTTCCCAATTACGTAGAATTTTAAGAAATAATAAATCTTTGGTCAAATTGCCATTGCAGATCGCCTATTCACAAGTGAGGCTCGTAGGTCCCATTGTGGGAATGTTTGCCCTGCAATTTGTTTCGCTGGCCCAATACCAGTCGCGTTCCGCTAACAGCGTGGAATTAATGGGCGTCGGTGTGGCGCGTATGAAATAATGCGTATTAAATAACCACGGACAAATTGAACAGCCGCGACAGATCGTTAACTCGTGGTGCCCGTGAGCGTCGAAATAATTTCCCGGGGCCTCTTATAATTGCCGGGACACCGCTGTTTGAACGTTTTAACGACGCTCTATTTTAACTCGGCTCCCCTCTTGGTAAATTAATAATTAATAGATAAACACCGGTGTGAACGGTGATTACACCGCGGAGCCGCGGTGGACCGGTTCGACCTGATAATGTAACAGGCCGTCGATAATTTAATCCCACCGTCACGAGAAATCTGTGGTTTCTTTTGTTCTGTTCGATTCCATCGTCACGATGTATAACACGTACTACCCCAAGCGTCTAAGGGTTGAGACGAGTTGAACTTGCACCTGTATAATTTCTAAATAAGTCGCATACTCGGTATTGTATTATACATTCTCTACGTCTTAATTAATTTCGTCTTTCAATTGATATCGCAAAGTATTTTGCAGCTGTAGACGTAACATCTACTCAGAGGGTTTAGAGAGGAATCAGAGGGTTGAATTCAATTTTTCCATTTCTAGTCCACCGTTGGAAAGTTTAGATAACCCTTCGACTGCTAAAGATTCCCCGCCGAGGTGATCGAAGTGACTAAACTTTCGTACCTAGGTGTATAAGATAACAATTGCAAAACTCACATGTGCGTTCATGGGAACATCGATATCCTTCAGATGAACGCGCATAGGCGTTGCTTTTCTATTTCATTACCGCTGACGCGTGCTAACGCGAACGAAAAAAAAGAAACAGACCAAAAAAAAAAGAGGGTCGTAAAATACGCTCGTTAAGAAAATTAGAGAAGGAGGGGAAAGGGTTGTAGAGAGGGTGGCGAAATTGCGAATGCACCGCTCGAGTGCTGTGCAGCAGCAACGACGACAATCGGTAAGCATTCGAGCGAGCAGCACGTGACCGAATCGGAAATTCCGTGAATGGAATTGGCCGGCGCTCGGTTACGCGATTATTTCGGGGCACGTACGAACATTGGACTTTTAGCCACGGCTTGGAAATGTCGAGGAGTGTTTCGATGTCGAACGGCCGCGGGAAAACATGATCCGTTCGTTATGGGGCTAACGTTTCCTGAAAAGGAGACGCGACTTTGAGTTCTACGGGGTAAAACTGTTCCCCGTTGCTGGAAATCGTTAACACGTTCGAGTAATCGCGACTGTGATAGATAAAATCAGAAAAGGGGGTGCTATATGAATCTGTACTGCGAACGTGGAGAATTCAAGTGGGTGCAATCGGTTTTGAGGGGGTGGAATGTTTGATAGTCTGCGAGAGAATATTTTTCAATATGCAAGCAACTATCTGATGAGATTAAGTGAGAAATTAATTTCATTTTTTTTTCTGCTACGATTAGTTAATTATTTTACTGTCTCTATTAGAATTTCTGATAATAAATATTATAACACGTCTGCTGATTACTGTATTTCTGTATCTTGTCCACGATAAAAGGCAATATCTTTGAAACAAATTTGTCATTAACCGAGAGATACTTGTATGTTGATAAAAAAAACGTTTACATTAGAATCCCCCCCTGTAGAAACCAATAATATATCTATACATAATTCATCGGATTAAATTTCCATATTTTACCAGCAAAGAGTTACATTACTTAACGAAAATCAGCTCCAACTACAAACAGAGATACCCCACAAAAAAAATTCGGCTCATTAAAATACACTGAAAATTGCATCAACTACGAACGAATAAACCGGAAACTTCAATCATCTATTTTCTACCGTCCAATATTTTTCCCAATTATTACCTCAAATACTAATTTCGCCTCGCTCCAACCCCCTATTACAACCATCCACTTATTCGCCAATTAAACTCGCGCCAGTTAGCATTCAAACCATCTGCAGCCCCAAAAACTGGAACCGTACCGTCTGTTTGGCCTCGCAGACACTAGTTAAAAAAAAAAACCACGCGAAAAAGAATAAATCGCAGACAAGATGGTCGCGAGGGCGAGGCTAATAAACGGCTGGTTCCGGGCGACGTCGCGCGTATATTAATTACCGAAATTGTGGCCGACGCGTTAATTCTCCGCCTTGGTGAACGGAAGTCCGTCGTCTTAAGTTAATATCGCCGCGGCGTGGCCGCAGGGCGCGTCGGAAATTGCGGCCAGAAGTTGGCCAGAGACGAGAGGAATGATTAAAGTCTCGCGAAGATTACCGGCCCACGAATCAATTAGTCCGGCCGACGGCTGACGGGCTAATTGCGCGGCTGGGAAGCTGGAAAAAATGCCGACGAGTAGCCCTTTGGCGAGGGTGGTGAGACGCAGGTGGATTCGGGGGAATTTCAATATCGTTCGGGGCCGAGACAAAGAAATTCCACGATCGACTACGGACGACACGTGTCGTCGGCTTTGACGTTGCTGCTTTTTTGCCTTTTGGTTGTTCTTAGGGAAAGGCAGCGCTATGCGAGCGATAGAAATTTTTTGTTGCAGAGGCATTACTGCGATGTCAGAGATATCTGGGGAGATATTTGTTCACTCTGTCGGGTAACGAACAAAGCGTAAGATAGAGGGTGGAGAATTGATAAAAGAAAAGAAAGTTACCAGTTTCCTAGCACAGGTTAGATTGTTAGATAGATTCAGAATATGGAGGTCGTTGAATGAACATTTAATAGAGATATACAATTGCGGTTCTGTCTTATTAAAAGTTATCATAAATTGCCACAACGATACCTGTATATTAATAATTTTAAAGCACAAAATCTGAAGCGAGTCAGTTCGACTTGCTTGCTTGTTCTAGTGTTCAAATGAATGAAATGAAATAAATGAGCCACTATAAAGCACAAGCTTTACAGTCTCGTCGTTATAATAAGAGCAACAATAAAAGCGTTTTAACACTAGAACTACCGATAGATTTTGGTACCATTTAGATAGCATACGTTAGACAGATTAAGAACACGAAAGTCGTTGAATGAACAATTAATAGAGATATACAATTGGCATTCCGTCTTATTAAAAGTTATCATAAATTGCCACAACGATACCTGTATATTAATAATTTTAAAGCAAAAAATCTGAGGCGAGTCAGTTCGACTTGCTTGGTAGTTCCAGTGTTAATTAAATTCCAATTAATACACACTCGATACACGGAATCGGAGCAACATCAATTCCGATTAACCAGATATCAAGAGCCACCTTATTAACAAACAATTTCCAACCGTATTTACTCTTACGTTATCACCTTAATCGCACTTCCTCGTGGTCAATTAGCATCAGCTGAATGGATCGCATAGGAAACGCAATTTGCTGTAAATTCAACCCCCTCGTACAGTGTATTAATTCCAACACTGTTTCTCGAATAAAAAATTCCAAACATTCGAAGAACACCATTTGCTCACCGCAGAACACCGGGCACGATATTCCACCGTTACGAAATCAATTTTGCAATATCCTCAGGTGTCTTAATTGCTCGTCGTCGTATAGACAGAGGCAATTAGTCGTTTGGGCCAATTAGACAGACGAAAGGAGAAACCAGCGGACCTCTGTACACAGTTATCGTTGATGAATCGCTACGAAACACTTTTCACGGTCCTTAAACGGCCACGATTCGACATAATTAATTACTTATGGCACGCAAACGGTCGAATTGATCACCGCGTATCGGTTTCGAACGACTTGTCTTGGCATTCCACGCGTTCCGGAACGGCACGATCATTTATTCAGTAGTATTAGCCACGCGTCCTCGTGGCAGCCGTTCGTAAACGAGCTTCTGCGTTCAAATACATCTCCACTTTGCTCTGATATGTGTCCTTTATAGTGTTCGATGAAACGTGTCCTCTTTGTACACAACGGTCGCACGCGGATATTGCTTGGCTCCGTTGGACATTATTGTTGGAAAGGTAAACGAATGCCCGATTTACACGGGACGAAGGATTGGAGAGTTTTGTCGAAGAACTGCTTGGATTGTAGGGAAGGTTATCGGGAAGGTATGAAGATATATTCCCCTATGTTCATCCACATCATTGTTTAGTTTAGAAATTAATTAATAATCGATCGATGGTAACTCTGTTCGGTACAGTGTTTTCCTTGGAAACTAGTATACTTTTTAACTGAGAAGATTTTTTATTCGATACTCGGAGGCGGTATAATAAATGTCTACTAATATTGTGGGAAAAAGATTGGCCAACAAACCTGAGTTATAATTACCATTAATTTGAAATGAAGAAGAACGAAAGTTTTGACGAAGTTCCGACTCAGCAATGAAAATGAAATGTATTAGAATTAATGCCTGAATGCCCCCTTATATTTGAACGCAAGGAAATTGTACAAGTTTGGAATTTAAAACTCGAAAATCCTGAATTGTGTTCTAATAATAAAATACAGTAACATTGCCCCGATTGTCGCGATTTATTATTCCATTAAGAACGGCGAGAGTTAAGATGGTCTCGCGTAAGGCAGTCTAATTAACAATTATTCGGCAAGTCAATGGAAGGTACCTAATAGAAGGGACAGGTAAATCTAGACGCTGAAACGCGTTCGAAGGTGCTTCGACCATCCTTGCTAAACGGCCTTGCTGTTAATGTACGAATCCACTTAGGCGCGCCCTGCCACGTCTGATTAGATTAATTTTAAGAAGCCTTCCCCTGGCTGCCTGTCTGCCCCCTCTCGATACTGCGTTCCATGCCTCGTGCTACGTTTTTTTGCAAGCTTGAAATCGATGGAGCACGAAACATACCTGAGCTCCAGTAAACAATAATCTTTCAGACATTTTATTGATCAGAGCTTTTTATGCGACTGCATTTCTCCATTGTAATATTCTAATTTTAAGAAATGCTCTATAATATAAAATTATAAAAGATGTTGACAAAAGTGACTGAATAACTTATTACTCCCACTATCATTAACTCTCAAAGATAAATATAATTAATCTTTAACCAACGATAGTAAAAATCACCCACGAATTTATAAAAACAATCAAACCACTTAATATAGAGGCGATCAGTCGCGAATTTGCACGATAATGAAAAATGGCACGGTAGCGATACAGGTGGCTCCGTGTCACGTTTCAAAAATGTATCGTCGCTGGAAATATCAGCGCTACCAGCTGTTGATTCCGGCGAATTACAATACCGAATCCAGGCAGGAGATAGCAGAGTCTTTATAGCCGGCGCCAATTTTCCTAAGGAAGTCAGCGCTGTACAGCGTGGTAAATGGTAAATGGCAGACACGTGGGTTGACTGGTGGAACACGAACGTGCCACGTAACGACAAGATTTCAACGCCCACCAGGGCCTGGATTAAAAGTGGCCCACTATTCCAGCCAACCTGCAGCCACCGGTTCGCAGGTACCTCTCATCTATCAGCTCTGACTTTTTGTCGCTTCAGCGAAACAGCGAAACGGTATTTGGTTTTGTATTTCTGCTGTGGCAAGTTGAATCGGAGACGAAAATTTCTCTATATGCTACGTCGTTGCATTCCCGTTCGGCGAGCGTCGATTTGAAATGCAATTGTGCAGTTCGATTATTTGATAAGAACAAACAAGTCAGAATAATTTCAAATTTAGTACATACATTTATGTATATGGAGATCAAGTGTACGAAATTTTGAATGTTTTTAAATTTTTAGCGTTGCAATTAAATCACAAACGCAAGCTCTGCTTTCCTCTCTGCATTGACTCTTTCTTACTCGACCCTGATATCAAAGTTCTGAAGCACATTTACAATTTTTTAAAGCAATGCTCTGTAGGAATTTAATTTAGTTGAATACTATGTGTTACAAATACTTCTTGCAAAACCACTTACTAAAACTTAAAAGGTCTGTACGATTCAAAATATATTTATGCACAAATAATATGTAACACATTGTAAATATTTGCAATATAAACCATAACTGATTTAAAGCGATTTGATTAAATAAATAAAATAAAATACAAAAATGGTCCTATGCTTTGCATTCGGTATAAAAATATCTATCCTCTAAAAGTTCTCTGTATATCGTGGTCTAATTGAACAAATTAAATTTCCTTATCAATACTATTCTGCGTGAAAATTCCTCTACTATCTCGTTCTCGTAGTTCCCTTATTGTCCCACCATAAATAAATAATCAAAACATAATCAGAAAAATAATTGGAACTCGACTGTACGTATCGAAGACTAATCAACCCCGCACCTGACCACTTGCGTTTTACAATTTCTCTATTCTACAGAAGATTCGGATATTTCTGACTGATCAACGTCGCAACATTGCTCCTTTATATTACAAATAACCCATACACTGAACACGATAAACTACGCGACGCACAACACGAATACCCTCGCGAGCGAACCAACGCCTTCCAATTTACTCGCAACAATTGCTCAAATTGATTTAGACAGTTTTGAATATACCATGTGTCAGCCGTTCACACGCAGGACTCACGGTATCAGGCAAATACGATCTAGCCGACGAACGACTAGTGACTTTCCGTCCGGCTGGTAATAATCGCCGGTAGTCCATCTATTTCCATAGTAATTTCTCAGCCGTGATAACTTTGCTTAACTATACGCCTGACCAGCGAATTCCGCGGATATTATGCGTATGAATTACGTTTCATATCTATCTATATTGTATGCATGCATGTATGTATTATACTACTTGCATCGTTGCGCGTTTCTACGTCAGGTGAACGGACTTCCAGTCCAGGGTCCATGAATTAATTGGTCCGTGAACGCCGCCATGCAATATGTTCGCGTTGGCTATCCGTTTTAGGACAGTCGAGTGAAACGTGGCGCCGTTACGTTACCTTGTAGGATTTTCACTTGAAAGGGACCAGGATGTGGATATTATATTTAATCAAGCAGTTGTGAAATCATTATTTAAGCAAGATAATATCTAATTTATGCGGGAATTGTTTCAGCAGACTTATACGTTACTTTTCTTGAACGGGCAAACGATTTTTGTTTGTTTGAGGATTGTTTAGGGATTAATTCTTGGTTTTATGTAGTTCGGTAATTTTCACTTTTAATCTAGATAGTTTTCGTATTTCGTTCGTAATTGTATGAAAGATTTTAATTCATTCGTCGTTTTCGATATTATATTTTCTTTGGCGTTTCGAATAATTCCTTGCCAAATGTAGCAGATGTATACGTACATGCGTGGTAGAAATACTACGCTGCTGGTTTCATTTGCGGTCGTTCCGATTGCGGTTTCAGAGAAATCGGTTCCATTTGCGGTTAAGTGCGGACCATGGCGGAGTCTAATCTGTATTCCTTGTAATTATTTCGTTTGTATTTAAATGCGCTTTAAATTGCCTCTGACAGTTTCATTCGAAAATTAAATTACGAAAATTCGCCCAATTTGAAATCAACAGGAACATACCTGCAATTTCGTCTTTACCGAATTAAACAAAAATACGTCGTTTATACATTATATTCTTCTATCAATTTACAAGACGTTTCATTTTCAATTAGATTCTCAAGATCGACGACTAGAAAAAACAAGAATGTACTTTAGCAACTGATCCATAGCTACATTATCTATTCTCCTCCCGCAAAAAACAAAGAACTTGGTTCTACCCCTATGATCCAACGCCTGCCCCCCCCCCCCATTATCTCTGGCAATTCTTCAAAGACCTCATCAATGCTGCTTCAGCATTAAAATCTGCCGCTCGAGGGGCCAACAAAAAGGAGGGGAAAAAATACCCTTTATAGTCGCCTCGCTTTCCTCGCGAAGAAGCAAATTACACGCCACCCCTTTATCAGAAACCTGAAAAGAAGAACCCTTTGAATACCTACGCAGCGCACCAAACCGAAGAACACGTCGGCTGTCGTTCATTTCTCATCACATTAGCGTGTGATTTCGTAAAAGTCGTGTTCGTAACCCTTTTCACGCCATCCCACACCCTTTGGTTCGCTCGAATTACTATCCCATTCTACGTCGCTCGAGGAGAAACGGCTCTGTCGCAGTCCCACAGGATAAACAGCTCCCTTCTTCTACCGGCGGTAGCCGGGTACTTTATAAACCGAATATCCCCCCTACGGAGAGGGAGAAACATGAGACCATCATGAATTGCAAACGTTCGTGGCGCACACCTTCCGAATTACACGGCGATTCATCGTCGTCGCGTTTCAACGATGGCTCGGCTAAAATGGCCACTAATTACTGAGACGCGTACGGTATTCGGGGTTTGTTAATACGCGGAAGTGCCGGCTGGGGAAGATCGAAGACTACGGAATAGTGGAATGCGAGTGAGGGACGATTATTGAAAGGGTTAGTCTGCACTTACCCCCGTGGTGTGAAAAGGGGATCATTTTTATTATTTTATATTTAATTTTATATTTAAAGAAATATGCGAGAGGAATTTATAAAATTTTTCTTGATATATATTTTTATATCTTTGGAATTTTTCAGTGATTTAATGTATGTATATATTTTACTGAACAATTCAATAATATTGTCATTTTCAGAGAAATTCAATTCGTTGAAATGTAAGAAGAGATTATTCGCGCAACTCAGGAACTGATTCTACTTTTTAGGAACATCCTTTGATGCTTGCAATTTACGTATAAAGGTGGATATATATTTTTAATTGTATTTTTATCATTTGAACCTTTCACTGAGTCGATTTTACGCAGATTGTAATTAAACATACCAGATATACTTTTGCGTCCAACACAGTTTCAAACGTGTCGTTCGTTCGAAGGGAGAATGGTCGTCTAACCCCTTGAAGTTTCTTGGATTAACGAGAAGGGTCGGCAGTTTTTAGATGAGACTGTTTCTGCGGGCACATTGTGCGTGACGTCTCGTGAAACATTCTTGTTCCGGGGACCTGGAGTTTGACAGTTTGGCAGAAGGAAATTAATTCGTTCTGTAGTGTGTCTTCGTAAGAGAACTGTGGGTGGCCCGTGAAAAAAAGGTCAAGGGGTTGCCGAACATTTGGAGATTAAACTGGTGCCATTTTCTATTCACGTTATTTCTACGCAAGTTCACTTTTTTATTCTAATTTTCTGTAGAATAAATAAAAAGAAATAATTTAAATAGAAAATTATATACGTACAACAATTTTGAATATCCTAACACTAGAACTAACAAGCTAGTCGAAATGACTTGTTTCAAAATCATTAACGTTGCAGCAATTTATGATGACTCTTAATAAGACAGAACGACAATTATATATCTTCATTTAATTCCCATTCAACGACTATCGTGTTCATAATCTGTCTAACGTATGCTATCTAAATAGTACAAAGATCTATCGGTAGTTTTAGTGTTAATAAATGAACATTTGAATCTTAGGAATTTCGTTAACCCTTTCATGGTCACGAAGGAGTAGCGTTCAATTTTTCCACCGCAGTATATCGTACATACGCATTTGACATACAACTTGAAGTGCTCGATAACTCATCATCATTCGTAATAGCAACCGAGTAAATAATATCAAAGTATACAGAGTGTTCTCGTTACTCTCGACGTACACACCATGGACACGCGTACAGTATCGATCGGTTCTCATGACACAAATATGGAATTCCCATTATTCCCGTGTATTACAGCGTACACGTGTGGCAGCCGATAAAAAGTACAAAACTATTTACGGAACGAAATATGTGCATACTTCGTTTCACCGAAGCTATGCCGTAACAACAACCTTTTATCCAATATACAAAGTATATTTCGCAAACAGAGTTACTAGACTAATGAACGCTGCGTGTATTCCTCTCTCTCTCTGTCTATCTCACCCTCTATTCACCTTTTTCAATCTGTTTTACTATCCAGCGTGTTCCATACTCATCATCATCGTCGACCTCTTAATTAAGCCTCTATAAACGTGGAAAGGATATCAGCCGTATGAAACTCCAGCTTTGGCTATTTTTCTTTGATCTCTTCGTGTAATTGAATTTTTTCATCGGCCCCGTTTTATCTCTTGCCCCTTTTAAATATTACCGAATGCGATTCATACGTCTATTGCGCCAGCTTGGAAACCACCTCTGCCTTCCGATTTAATTCCCCTTAGGAATTAGTCTGGCTATTTCAACGTTAGACCGCGATACCTTGGACTTTCCTGATACATATATCTTCAGTGATTTTATAAGAGGATTTCAGGGCCCTGTTGTGTTTCGTTGCTTCCAAAAAGTTTCCAAGGATTTACGAGTCTCGCGACATTTTCTGGGTAAAATATGTCGATGACATTTCCGTGTGAAATGGAAAAAAATATTCTCGCCTATTCGCATTACGTGAAAACTATTTTCTGCATCATCACAATTCGCCGAGATATTTAGACGGCCTCACTATGTATTTATTATTGTTGCATCAAGCTACGTATTAATAAAAGTTGTCAAATATTTTAAACAGCGGTTCACCGTGTTCAATGTAATTTCGGCCACTGTGGCTTGCTTCAGTCCGCTGTGTACCGAAATTAGCACAGTATTTTACGGTGAACAGGAAGCGGCCGTTCTATCTATCCTGTCAGGTATATCCTGGCCACTTTGTAGGCGAACACCCTAGCAGGGCTGCGATGAAACACGAGTCGCGGTGAATTGCAACGCCATCCCGTATAGAAGCCACCTTGTGATACATATTGGTCCACGGCCAGCAAACGCTCCGTGGCGAGGTAAGAGACCAAGAGTTACGAGGAACATGGAAGGGAACCCTTTCCAGGAGAAACAGGGACCCCGTGGTCCCTTTATTTATTAAGTGGACTTCAAAGAACCGGAAGTAAGGAGGAACAAGTGAAACCCAAGCACCAAGGACCCCGCCATGGTGTATCGTACGAGAGTTCCGGGTGGAACGTGCACTTCTGAGGGAAGCTTTTTTTATGATACGCAAGTTGATTATTTAGAAGTAATGCGAGCGTTGCATTTTGTTTTCAATTAATTTGCAGCGCTGATTAGGTTACGGCTGGTACAAAATTATTTGAAACATTAGGAGGTAGGAGATTGGTGATTTTAATGTAGGTACATGGTGTATGTTTCATTTATAATTATTTGATATTTCTTTTTTGTGTGCAGTTTGATGTACAGTGCAGTAGGGGTAGAGCGAATGAGATCTGCAATATTTGGTAAAATTGAATACCCACAAATGTCAGTACCTACAAGAATGAATCATCCGTACTCTAAATAAAATTCTTCCATTAAATTCGTAATTTTCAGCGAGGAATACAATTGCTGATACAGCGAATTCCTATACTAGCTGCACGAAAAATGAATGCTGAAGAATTTTAATCTTACGCCTACATTGGCATCAATACCTTTCAAACTTCGATCCTCGAAAAATATTTGAAAAATGTTCAGCAACATTATAACTGTCACCCGTTCGAAAAATCGCTTGAGAAATATATCTTTGCTCGATTCGGCCAATAAGTCTGTCACTTCCACGCTCCCTTAACCCTTAAATCGACCCTTATCCAAACTATCCCCAGGAATTCACGAAGCTCCTCTGCTTCTGACAAGCTAGATCCACGCGCGCGAGAGACTACAAACCACCACCACTCAAGGATCCTAAGAACCCCTCGACTATGCCAATTCCCAAATACCGAACATGCCGGCAGTTTCAAATGAAAAATTGATCCAATCTCTATATAATCAATACTCAACACATTCGACCATCGAAATACCACCTAACCGTTCTACAAACGCTAACTCTCACTTACGAGTCCGTCTCTGTAATCCACCCTGCCAGCCAATTCACCCCATCGATAACACCCGTCGCCCTGCAACCACCGATTTGTACGTTTAATCAAACTCTACCATTGCATCTCGTTCTCCGCGGAACAATCCCGAGCGTGTACTAAACGAACGGACATACTGTTGGAAAGCTGACAATTCAGTGGAACGACGCGAAGAACACCAAGGAAGAAGAAGAAGAAGAAGAAGATCGAGAGGAACGAGACCAAGGTGTGTCGTTAGCCGCGGGAAGAGCAACTTAATCTGACCACAGGTTGTTTCATTAGCGGTCGCGGCGTTGTTAATCCCAGTAAGACTTAGTAGAGGGGGGAATGGGTTGTAGCAGACAGCGATAGTAAGTTTTAGGACGCAGGGAAGAAGGAAGGGAGACAGAGGGAGACAGAGGACAAAGCTTCCTCTATATCAGCACGCGTTACCTGAGATGAAATTGCCTTGGTCTGTGTGTTGGCCGGGGCCAACCGAGGGCACACCTCGTGGAAATAATAAAGCGAGAAAATAAATTTCCTTGGTCCAAATTTCGACGGTTTCACGTATGTACATACGTATACACGAAGCACTTTCATTTCTCCGTGTCGGTTGGCCGTGAAGGATTTTGGGGCTCAAGTTTTGCCCACTGCGGGCAATCAAATTGGACAACGATTATTCGAATTTTTATCTTCTTGGTGTAGTTTCAGGTACGAATAGTGACGCGACGGGGATCTGTCCCGATGGAAATACACAATTCATTTATTATGGTTAAGTTCTGTTCGAATTATTTTCAATCGTTATTATTTCATAAGAATTAGTTTTTCTTATTTCTGTTTTTATCGAATGGACTATCGAAGTGAAATATTTCCTCGCCGCCCTTAATTATTTTTAAACACCCAGTGCAAATATTTCGAAATTTCGAACGCCTATTTTAGAGGAAATGATTGGAAAGTAACATTTCTTTTTTCTCTGAATTTTTCTCTGCGAACAGCCAGACACGTAGGCAACATATTGACGGTCTTTTCTCATTAACGACAAAATGATGATCACGTAGTAGTACGTGGCAAGTGTTTCGCAGCTGCCTGTTCAGAGCGACACAGATTGCTTCTTCGTGGATTATATCGCCGATGTACTTTCCAAACTTACTAAAAAGCAATTTTCTTGCCCGTCGAGATCCATCGTTCGCAAAGAGGACACGGTGGAAAGAGGTTACTAAGGGTAGAGTATCTGACCAACTGTGTTTCGTGCAACTTATGCAGTGACGAACGAGGCCAGAGTCCGCTGGACTGGGCACAGTTTCAAATTCTTGCCTTCGTTCTTTGGCCGAAATTTAAGTCAAGGAGTTTGTAACAGATGCGCCGTTTACTTTACGCTCTTTTCTCCGTCTCTCAAATCAAATTCCTCAATCTTTAACTTTCAAACGTATCGCCTTTAAATTTTCGCTACGTTTCCCACGTTAAGAATATGTCGTTTATTTCTTTTCATTTCCATTCATCCCTAATTTCCTTTGTATTATTATCTAAACTGTATTTCTATTGTTTCAAAAATAAATACTTTTAGAAATAAATCCTCCCAATTTAAATATCGCCACATTTTGATAAAGCCCGAAAGGGAACGCCGAAATAAAAGTGGAAACAATCACGTCGAAAATTTATCGCCACCGATCCTTTCTCTCCGCTTATAACTCACTGATCGTTGCAACAGTATATACGGGGCAATTGTCCGTGGGCCTCGCGTTTTTTCTGTTCCCCAGGGTCATTTCGTTGGCTGTTTCCTTATGTCTAATCGGGACTATCGGAACAAAGTTATTAAACTCGCTCGAAGGGCGAAAATTCTCAATGGTATGCCATTTCACCGGTTCCCGCGACTGATTGTCTCTTATACGACAGATAAACGTGGATTTATCGCGGCAGTTTCGCAGGCGAGTTGGATTTGCGGTCCGAGCCACCTATATTATCGAAGCAGGCCGGTCGATCTTTAGCCCGCGCCCCTTGTGGAAATTTATCGTGTCGCCTACGCGCGACACTTGGATTTGTGGCTTTCAACGAAACGGTTCGGCCTCGTCCCCGGTTTTCATCGATTCCCTAGGATCGTTATAGTAAGGCTGACTATGTAAGGCATAGTAAGGTATAGACAGGTATAGTAAGGCTTATTATGACGGAAGAATATTGTTGCAGACACGCGTACGCTTCTGGTTAAAGTCTCGAGGTGTACAGAGAAATTTCTATGGCTGATTGATTATTTTTTGATTAATTGTAGAATTATTTCCGCGGTAACAATAGTACAGAATTGATTACTTTAGTTCACTGATATTAGTTTCAGAATATTGGCAGTTTACTTTTGAATCATTAGTTAGCACCAGTATTAGTGTGAGTGCATATACGTACAAGAAATTGATCAAGATTTCTAAGTCAGAAATAATGGAACACGAAACCGAAAAGATACGAATATTTATTTCGATTTTCCGTATATCTTTGCTGACCTAATACCGGTATCAAATCTCCGATATAACGTCGCGCAAAAAGAAAGAAAAAGTCGCTCGACTTTTAAAATTACCCAATAAATCCAGGTACAAAGGGTTCGAAAGGCGACCAGTCGTCGAAACAAAACGCACCCCGTTCCACGTGTCGCAGGCAATAAAGTTGGAAACTGTGCCGATTCCTGAGAGCATTCATTCGTTCCACCACGTGTCACGCCTCGGACAGCTCGTGGATGAGGTTGTGGCGTATTATGCAAGCGATATGTGCGACAACTTCGCCCATGCAAAACCCTGCGCACGTACTGTGTACACGTATAGCCGGTGGCATGAGCGTTCGTGTTCGTGTTCGATGCATCGGTAGATGGTTGCGCGTTCGACCCATTTTCCAACAATGCTCGACCCGTTTATTATTAGATGCAGAGACTCAGATAGAGCCTGTCGGCCGAGCCAGCTGAATAAAGACGACACGACGAACGGCCGTACCGTATCTCGCACTTCGACACGCTCACGTGTACGGATCACAGCAGCGGATGCATTCGGTGGATCGTGCATTCCGTCTTGACGATTTCAATGATTCAGGAACCGTTTCCGTCGTGCACGCGAACGAGCCCAATGGGGGACGATAGTTCTGTTCGTTTTCTGATTCGATTCGCGATTAGGAAACGCGGCCAGGCGATTCAGGCACTTCGGTGCATCACGAAAGAGATAGCGAAGCGATTCGCTGTGATATCTGTTTGGATTTTGGGCGAATTTTTTTGTAGAGATGGTTACTTTATAAATTGTAAATAAAATATTAAAAACGAACGAGCTTTCTATTTCGAAGTGCCACCCCTAATTATAACTTAACCAGACCACTGATACCACGAAAGTCCGAAAACTCTGCGTCAGTGATCTTCAATAATAATGATAACGATTCAACGCTGTCAGGGGTTGAAACAGTGGCGAATTCGCGAGCAAAGTCGCGCGTTATGCAACCGGAAGTGGGTGCAGAACCCGCGTCAGTGAATTCGGGGAGGTTCTGTTTACAGAAGACGGACGACGGGGAGGAATAAGCCGTCGGCAAACACGTGGGTTCAGCGAAAAGGCATGTCATAAGCGAAATTCCGTTTGAGTTTGTTAGACCCGTCTTTCCTCGACGGATACGAGAGTTATCTCCTGCCCGTGGAAATTCTTTAAAATGCACTCAACGTTGCGCACTCACCTTTCGAATCAGGCCGCTGCACCTGCCCTCTGTGCCGTCTTGTAGAATTTCCGCTTCTGCGACCACCGTTTACGCTTTCCTGAAAAACAAACGAGAATCCGGGGTTAAACACGGCAGAAAATATTACGATTACCGTGCAACAGTTTGACAAAATTTTCAGCATGCACTTCGTTCTGGCCTTATGCAATAATAATAACGATAATAAACAGTAAATATAAATCATACGAGTAACACCCTTCAAAGGTAATGCTTTAACTGTATACGTATCCACATGTTTATAAAACAACCCTCGCAGCAAAGAAGAAACACCACTAAAACCCAATTCACCACTCCATCCCTCAATTTTCTTAAAGCAACAATAAAAAAAATCACCAAAGCACCGATGGTGTATCAATCGCGAGCCCAAGGGCAATTTCGCAATCTCCATCGACGGAACGAGGCAACAAGAAGTATGGAAAGCCGAGGAAAGGGAACGGAAAGGAGAAAACGAAGCTCAATTTCAGCCGAAGCAACCGAGTCGTCCTCCCGGCGAAACAATTGCCTCCAATTTCACCATCGAACGAATTCACGTCGTCATAGATCACCTGCAGCCGAACGCAATATCGAGTGTCTGCGGCTCGAGAGGATCGCGGGGGTGGCGGGAGGGGAGGGAAGAGCAAGACAGGATCATCTGGATGGAATCCTCGCGGGGCCTCTCGCGGAAAGTCGATCGTCGCTCGTCGAGGCACAGAGGTTCAACGAGCTGGCTAATCGAAACCGCTTCCCAGCTACCAACCACTTAACTCGAGAGAGAGAGAGAAAGAAAGGGGTATATTCGTGAGAAGGTCCATCATCATCTGCTCTCGTTTTCTTCCTTCGCGCCTCTCTACATCCACTTTTGATATTGTTCTTCCGCCACTGAATCCGATCACCGACTTGTCCTTGCACGTATGTGTCACGAAACACATTTGTTTTGGCCGCGCGAAATTTTGTTTTTGTGTGTACAAGCTGGAAATATTTAAAAGTCGAGTACACGTGTTATGAAAATGAGGGGAATTAAAATACGGATGGAATACGTACGAAGGCAGAAATATTGAATTTCAATGCTATAATGAAAGTTTAAAATAATATTTCTCGTTCTGGAATTAATGAAATATTTGCTCTCTAATTTCGCTCTGTGTAATGGTGAAACTTGATATAAACATGTATTTTCATATTATTAGCACAATTAAAAATAATAACGGAATGTTTCTCTTATTTTGCCACATTTCTTTTTCAGTGGATGTTGAAGAAATTCTAGCCGCCACGCTCGGTTTACAGATTGAAAAATACGCAGCATATTTTTGTTGGTTATTAATTAAGGGACGAGCGCGTGGAATATCTGATTTGGCAGAAAAAATGGGTCACTTCTCTCTTCTTTTAGAGGTGGAAACTTGAAATTCAGCGGGCCGTGACTGCGAATGGCTGCACGCTTCGACGAGAATTGTATCGGGGGAGACAAGACCTTTTTACGGGGACGAAGATGAATTTAATGGATGTACCCGCCACTTGAATCCCCTTTCTACCTCTTCATTCCTTCAATTTTCTACATTTTGAAGAATGCAAGAGGGTCCTAACATAATTGCACGACCCGTAACGAGGTCGAGCGACACTTGTGCCTGTTTTACTTCATAATGAATACGTCCCTCGATAAATCGTTCCTTCTTTCAAGCATAATGTGTTAATTAATCTATCTATGCACTCATTATCGTAATTCCGCTTATATTTTTTATTATTTTAAAATTATGTATATCCTAAGTTTCGGTTTCTTTATTTTACTGATCGCCTACCTTTGTAATTGATTACTATCATTTTCTCTAGGTTACTACAATTCTTTACAATTCTTTCAATTATTTACTGTCCCTTTTATTTTCATACTTTTTTTCGTCCGCATTTTTTGATTTGCTTTATATTATTGGGCTTGATTATTATTTCATTATTATTATTATTATTGACCTTTATTCCGAATATTCTGTTAACATTTTTTGCTCAAGTGCTAGGCTTGAAATCGTTCGAATGTTTTTAACCCCAACGCTCATACCTTCCTCCGAGATGCGATTAAAAAAGCGTATCGAGCGAAGGAAGTACAGGACGAAGACGTATGTGTTCATTCGTTAAACTCAACAACTGGCTCGACACGAATAACGAATTTAACGCGTCTGCTAGTCGCGTGACAATAAAACGGTCTCGCTTTATTTTTCTCTTTAGACTTGATGGATTATTACACGAGGTGATGCATTAGCTGCTATCGCCTGATACTTACACTTCTTTATCGTCACTGGATAAACAGAGAGAACACGCGAAGAAAAGAGGAATAAATAGTTGTAAAAAGATTTTCTTCGTTCAATTATTTGCGGTTACATTAATTTGGAATAAAGTTTAGAATCAGTTAACGCGAAGTTCGAGTTGCATATAGAAAAGTAAAAATGGTAATTTTAACGGGAATAAAAATTCACATAACAGCGAATATAATTTCGCAAACATAATTATTCAACAGTTAAAAATATTTTACTCGCCTATCTTGCCACGCGATACAGATTCATATTTTTCTATTGTTTTTACAGAAGCACATAACACATAGCTAGTTCCCTTGTATGTGGCCGATAGGCAATATGTAAATATGTATATGTATTTCCGTGCTTATCCTTATCGGCGTGATCAAAGTTTTCGATCAATGCCAGTTACCTGGCTTGTTGAGTTTGTAACGTGTTCATTCAAAACGTGTTCGCGTGTCACACTTTCGTGACGCATAATCTGATAGGACATCTATTTACACGGCTGATTAAACGATCCTTCCAAGTGGCAAAATCTACAGAACGCTAATTTT
The DNA here is from genome assembly GCA_963583965.1 of Nomada ferruginata. Classification (NCBI taxonomy): domain Eukaryota; kingdom Metazoa; phylum Arthropoda; class Insecta; order Hymenoptera; family Apidae; genus Nomada; species Nomada ferruginata. The sequence goes on along the minus strand of OY757214.1, from coordinate 2,589,514 downwards.
CTCCCCGATCGTGGATTATTCTATTCCAAGTCTCACAATCAAGATCTTTCTTCGTTTCATCACAATAAAAAACGAAATGAATTAACGAACAGAATTAATTTGGGGATATGTAACTATTTGCAAGGAAAAAAATTGTATTTAAATAATGTACGACATTGATATTATTAATTTCATTTAATTTGATCAACCCTATATTTATTTAAAAATTGTATCAATAATTCGAAAATTCGTCCCAGTGTCGGCTGCAACGATATTAAGTCAAAAATATATATACTACCGTTCGCAAAAATCAAGGTGTCGTTGGCTTTTTATTAAAGGAGCAAATTGAGATAAATTTTCACTGCAATTTGTAGCGAAAAGTTCAGGCTGATTAACTTTTGTTTCAAACATCATTTTGTGAGATTATTGCGTATACTGCGTATCTGCATATATTAATAATTAATTAATAATATATTTCCCAAATTTCCCATTACTTATAAATATATATATAATATTGAAATGCTATTATAATACCATAGTACCACTATGAATTTTACACATTCAAATGAACGTAGCCAAGAACTTAAAAACGATACAGACGATCCATACAGCAAATTGCTACGAGCTAACAGCGTCGTCTAAGGTTCACATAACCTGAACGTGTGTACACACGAATTTCACAAAATCCATAAAACTTTGAACATCACTTCCAGCTGTTCACGCGAGAGCCGAGCTATATGCGCATACGTGTTTCCTTGCTTGGAACGATGGCCTATTAATTATTCTAGGCTACAGGCGGACGAGTTTTCCCAAGTATGCGAGCAAGTTACCTGCCGTCTTGGCACTGGCAAGCGCTTCCGGCCGATTTCTGTTAACTCGGATAAATCAACGACTCGAGTTTCCCTACGGCCGCGTGTGTTTTAGTAACCTGCAGGTGCTTCGTCACGTTTCGTCCAGCCACGAATTCACTACACGTCTAATAATTTCTCTTTGATAAGTTTGGATCTTGGTATCGCCAAGATCGTGGATACAAATCACTGAATTAACGAAAGACAGATTGTAGGAAAATGAATAATATTTTGAGTCATTCAAGATTTCCAGATAATTTAATTATAGAATTTTCCCACAGAAAGCAGAGGACGAAATTGCAATAAAATTCTTATTAATATAAATGCAGATAACTGCGATTATAACAGAAACTGTGAGCGATAGTATAATAGAATTATGTCCACCTAATTTATTTTACTTGTAATTACAATATATCATTGAAATGTTTTATTTTTATATACCTCTGCTTCGATAATTTTTTTTTTTTCTGAAGAAAATATTAACGGTATTAAAAATATTAGTGAAGAATATTATTAGCAATGAAATATATGTATATTTCGTAGCCATTCTCGATTGCAGCGCGTTTAGTATCGATTTAAGCAGAACGCAATGTTTCCAGCTACTCTCGTGTGTGTTTAAAGGTGGACATGGGTGGCGCGGCCACAAAGTGTCATAAATAACATTTCCCACATACTGAACATTCAGAGAGTTAATGCAGACTCCTGCTAGCTAATCTCCAAACTAACTAACTTAATTAGCCTGCCACCGACCGGCCACTTAACTTCATCAAGCTGCACTGTTGATCTGCGGACTTCTGCACCTAACCCCGGGCGAAACTGCCTCATTGTTGTCGTTGGACCTTATCCGGACATATTTTAGGCTTGTTTCACTTAATTGCAATGCCGGTTAGTCGTCACGAACTTGTCAAATACCCCGAGTCGTAAATACAGAATATTGTTTGAGTTAATAATAATTTCGATAGCATACCCAGATCGTCCAATTAATAATTTCTTTCATTCAACCATAATTTAAATTACCCCTGAGATTTTTTATCGTGGCTTCTGTTTTAATTGAGAGTGGAAACAAATATGGAATCGATTATTCATTGGTGCTGTATTTAATTTTGTATGAAACAGAGTGTATTGTATATTTATTCGGTTCGAATGAATAGAATTGAAAATCGATTTCTTAATTTTTGTATTATTCAAGTAAACCGTAATGTCTTCAGTTATTTTTTGCAATAATATGTTTTTACGTTGTTTATAGCTGGTGGACCAGGCGCGGATCTGAGCAGGGCAGCTCTGAAGTGCAATTTCTTGTTCAAGTAGGTTTATAGTCTCCCCAAAATCAATTGATCGTTCGAGGCCTCTTCTCTCCACTTTGACTGACGTCACGGGTGACCCTCCTACAATATCACTATATGCGGGCACACATTTTTTCGACAAATTTAACCTCTCGCGAGATATTACACCGCTTGCCAGTTAAACGGAACACCCTGTATAATTGCAATCTAGAATATTCTGCTCCCGTTGACTGTGCAGTCGGTGATGTTCAGTTGAACCAGCATTTTGAATCGCCTCGCGCAAAGTCGCCCAGGAATAACGCTTCTTTCCCCGCGAGTACTGCTTGAAAAAGCATTTCCCAAGATGAGCAGCCTCGAAGTACTTATCGCGAGGCGAGCAACGTGCACGAGAAAAGGGACGCGAGGAAAAGTCTCTCTTTTCATTTCCGGCGAACATTATGCACGAAAGCGGCGAGGCGGTGGCGCTATATCGGAATACGATTATTTTACATGGGAATGGTATTGTTGCATCGCTTTCCCCGAGCTATCTCTAGAATTCGCAGGAAATACCCCCGGTATTATCTTTCCCGGCAAAGAATCGTCTCTACTTCGCCGACGGTGGGGGTGGAAAATATAGGCTATGGTAATTCTGCACGATATTCGGTGGAATATGAAATTCTCCTGGAATATAGAATTTCGGGTATTTAAATTCAATTGTGTTTCAGTTAGCGATTATCGAAAAGTACGATCATTGAAAAGCATTCAACTCTTATTTAATTGGAGTTAATAAAATGTAATTGTATCGTCGGGAATTCGTGGTGGTGCTATTGTAGTATTTTTATGTAATGTATTGTACATTTGGGATTATTATTCGAAGGGTATTCTATTGCGATTATTCATTACTTTAATTAATAGTTATTGCATGCGTTGGGAAATAATTCGTTGTTATTAAATGTGCGTATACAAAAATGATTTTTCTAATGTGTATTCGGCGTATGTGGTTAATTTCTTTAAGCGACTTCTTCCCCTTATGTGAAATGAAAAATAGGGTGGAGAAAAGTTCACCTCCAATTTCTTTCTATCGAAACAGATTTCACTACAGTTTCCGCCGCAAAACTCCGCCTATAATATTTGTTTACAACCCCAGTACACCAATGCGTCCATAAAAAACACCATCAGTACCCTATATACAAAAAGAAATAGATTCATGAATGAAAAATATCTTGGCGCCGATGTAGGATATCATCGAACCCACGAAAAAGGTTGTTCATGTTTTCTTGTTCAGAGAATGAGTTCCATGGTATTTGTTAAATCGTAAAATTTGTGTGAAAGCTTTTCTAACATCTTAATAATAAATAGTAATCTAAGAATAATAACAATAACTCTTTCTTAACTATTACAATATTTCCATACTTGTAATTACTTTACAGGTCTACACAAGTTGCGCAACAGGTGGAAATATTGCGAAAATAAATATTTCTTTAAGAAAGGACAATTATTTTCCCCTTTTTTGTTAACAGTAACAGTGTTAAAATGTTCTACGGATTTTTGTAAGTGAAAGGGTTGAAACGTTATATGGCTTTTCGCAAGCGAAAGGGTTAAAACGTTCTATGGCTTTTTGTAACTGAAAGGGTTGAAACGAGTCGAGAAGATTACGTGGATGCAACAGGATTCAATCAACTGATATCGCTGTGACGGTTCGACGTGCGGCAGAAAATAAAGAAAAAAGAAAGCACGAGAGAAAAGGAAGGATAGGAAAAGCAGGCTCGGCCAATTCAAGTTCACGTACGACGCTATCGTATGCCACGGAGCCCACCGGAAACGAAGAATATCTGGCCCGCTTCCGACCGTATTTCTTCGAATAGAGAGCAACGTATCTCCGTCGATTTATCTGACAACCGCGATTTCCCTTCCGTTCCTCGATTTCTCGAGGCCTCTTCTTCTTCGTATCTACTTCTGCCTGGATTCTGAACTTTGATTGTACCATTGAAGACGGACATGAAATATGTGGTTCACTAGACTATATTTTACGAACATTTATTGTATATATATTCTTGTTTCTTTCTTTCTATGTCTGTTTTTCAGGTTGCACTAATTTTAATATACAAAGGATGTTCACCATGACTATGTAAAAGATAATAAAACAGGATGTTACACACGTAATAAATAATACAAAATATCAACCACAAGAATTTCCCTCTGGCCCCTAGCCAAGTGTAAAAAATTGTGAGAAGCAGCCGAAAAACCAAGAGAAATCAAACTAAATACTTGAAACAAACGAAAGACTGGAAAAGACTATAAGATAACTTTACACAAAATTTATCAAAATAATACTCTACTATTTCCACCCACGTTGACGCTATCCTGCTGCTTAATTAGCGACAGGTATCGTGCTCGATACTTGACGTCTGTCCTCGGGCGATTAGAAGCAACCGGTAGACAGCTTTTTCAACGAGGCAGCCACGATTTCACGAAAATTAGCCCTAAGCTCGAGGATCCTTCCAACAATAAGGAAAGGAGGCGACGACTTTTCTGGACGCGGCGCGATCCATTCTACAGTCTAGACGAACTTTTGTAATATCGAGATAGTCTCGTCGTCCCTTATACATCGAAGAGGAGGCGAGATCGTTTGTTCCTCCGACCGGAAACGCGCTCTTTCATCTCTCCATCCGCGCGATGAAAAATAAAGCGGCCGTTCGCAAGCGTTCCACGAATCGACCCTGGAATTCCGTGCTTGATGGGATCGTCTGAAACTTGCTCGAATGAATTTGGAAATTGTGCAACGGCGAGGGGTTCGAAAAATTGGGGAATGACGCTGATATATGTATGTGCACAGGGGGCGAAGAACAGTAGAATTTGTTGGGAATTTTTAGTCACGAATTTTGAAGATATTCTTTTAGATAATGGATTTCATTTGTCTTTGAAATTTATTTGTAAAAATCTTCTTTGCTAGTCGTACAGATATATATTGGTCAACTGTTTGATCGTTCTTCTTACCAATCGCTTATTATATTGCTTTGGCACAATTTTCGTCCAATGACTTTGAAATCTGCACAGGTACGAAAAATTGAAACGTTAATTTTAAAAAGCACAGTCGTCGCGGATTTTGTAATTAATTTTGAACAATATTTCAGTAGATATTTTGCCACGCGGCGAACAATTTTCGCAATGAACCAATCAAATAATTGTTTGCATTATGTATTGGAAAAAAATTGATGATCAAAGCAATTGCAAAATTCTTCGTTCCCATTCCCCATTGGCAACCCCTGTTTGTACACCAATCAAACTTTCCATTTCTCACCCCAAATTTGGTGCATAATCAACATGAAGATCCACTTAATTCAGAACGCGACCGAAATTCAGTCACAAACTAAACATCGCGAGACAAACCGAGCCCTCAACCACAGACGCCACTTTATACCATCGTTTCCGCCACAACCCACGTGTCACTTTGATCCTCCACCAACTGCTTTCACCATCTTTAACACCCTGAATCATACTCGAGCAAACACAACCGCGTCTTCAGCCCCGTAATCCAGCTAAAAGTTCACTTGTTCACTACAGCACTCTCTTCAGTCCTTTAAGAACAGCCACTCGATCCCTTTCAACCTGTTCCAAAAGCTCTATATTCGCTTCCAAGTCGAGTAGAACATAGCAGTCATATAAATTTCCTCTGAATACACGTTCTTTGATCTAATAAAAAAAGCCACGTTTCACGGACCACGATAAGCTGATTGGTATGAAGAGATGAGGGTTTTTTTTATGTATATGAATAATTGAGAAATTCTGTCGTTTTGGTCATGGAGTAGACTTCCATAGTAGTACATAATAAATTAAATGTTATATATATTATTATTATTATTATTATTAATTATTAAATACGTAGACAAACGCATACACAAACATATACGTATATGGCTGCCTACGTATTTAACAATTACTAATAATTTGCCCACTTAACAGCATTTTGTCGTTTATCCCATAGCGTTATAAATAGAAGAATAAAATTTTTGCCCGTGGCTCTAGTTCAACGGCCAGAGGCTGTAGTGTCACTAACAGGTGAACCAAATGATATTACTAACAGGTGAATCACACCAAGGGTTACGGAATCTACGAAAACATGACGATATGAAAAATCGTGGACTTGTAACGGATGAAACGCTTCGATCAGAATAAGCATAAAGTAGGCGCAATGATTTCGTCCAGAAAAACCATAAGCGAACCAGTCTGCTCGCCATAACTGTACTGCTCACGGATGCAACGCGAAATCGAGTTCCAGAGGTCACAGAATTCTTTATACGTACACGTATATACGTATGTGTACATACGCAAGGAAACGGTGCTTGGTAACCTTTCAGCTTTCAAGCAAAATTGCTTAATGCCGGCTACACACGCTGGCTGTGAGATCCTAGCTACGTGATTACGCGTGGATAGAGAAGCTTTGGAGAGTTTTCTGCGAAGGAAGAAGTTGATTAACATTTGCCTCGCGGCAGTGGAGATACGATTTCGGTGGAAATTCTGGTTTATGTGTAATAATTGATTGCACTTGAGGTAAAGTAGATATCGAATTTATCTTAAATGTATCTGATACCTTTGGAAAGATTTTGGAACGTTTAGAAACGTGTCTAAAGAATAACTAAATTAGGTACCTACTCCTCTTTACAATAATATGAATAAAATTAACCAATTAATTATATTCAGACAGAATTTCTTTTAACAACGTTATTCTACCTCCTTTCTATTCATACAGAAATAACACTTCAATATCCATAAGTCTCCAGCATCAAATCGATTTCATTCAACGCCCTGTGCATCGAGGCAAATGCAGCCAGTCTTCAAATTTGCTAATCTTCTAAAAATTATTCTTCATCTACAAAAATTTGAACTATTCTGCGAAACGTCTAGTCGAATATGCTGCGACTCAGCCAGCATCTCCTTTTTCACCTATCGTCGATCTCTAACGTCGGTAACTAAATTCTTTTCGCCGGGCTCAAGCGGTCCACCCACGTGTCCAGGTAATCAGCCTTCCGCCATTCTACGCGGGGTACCGGTTCTCTAATTGGAAAACAAGGGAACCGTGGTTTCTATCCGTGTTTGAAGCGCAGACATCGACGATCTACTCCTCCCCGACTGTATTCCCAGACTGCTTCAAAGGTAGGCGTTGCGTGTGCTCGTCAGTTTAGAGACGATCTGCTCCACCCTGTGTTTGACGAGCAACCCTACACACACGGCTTGGGACAAAGGCAACTAGTTCCAATTCTAACCGAGGATTGTTTATCGTGCACGGTGTGTATGGTGTTCATGATAGATTATTCGATTCTGCTGAAAAACGAGAAGCGAGGAGGTTGGTTTCGTTTGTTGGATACTTTAGGCGTCTAAGAAATCGGTGGGATATTCGAAATTGGCTCAATTGACGTGAAGAAGTAGAACGGAAGTGGCAGAATAATATATTTTATAGGAGAGTTGAGATAATAGAAAATTGTGATACAGTTTGTTTTTTAAATGGGAAGAAATTTGTATTGCGTGCGGAATTTTCTAATTTTGATTTGTGCAAGTTATTTTCTGAGGGTAATACTACTTGGAAAATTGTATCGTGATTATTGGAACACCCTGTATAGTGTACAATGTACTTTTTCCCGCGATCAACCAACGCTTGCGGATTCGAAGCAAGGGGAAATGGTGGCCACTTTGGTCAGCAGCATTTTGCTACGCCGATGAACGAAGGAATTTGGCGTGGTAGTTGCATTGGAGAATGGCTGGGTGATTTTTAGGGTCGAAAATCGGTTTCCGATGGATCAAGAAATAAAGGTTCTGATCAAACCTTCATTTTAAAGAACGTTTCCACAATAGTGGTCTCTGAAAATAAATGAATAGAAGTTTGTTCTATTTAGCAAATATAAAAGCATAGTTACTACTTTTACTACAGGGACAATTACATTGACAGTATTTGCGCAGTCGATACAGTTCTCAATAATAAACTAGTAAATATGTTTTTGCGTTGGTAAAAATGATACAATAAATCAAATAAAAGCGGTACAAAAATTCTTTCTAATACCGTATCCAAAAGGGATAAATAAATAACGAGATCCTAAAGTTCACATACTGAATGTTTGTACTACACCGATATTTTTGATCTAATATTTGCCCGCACACTACACACTGTTTACGTAACTCAATGTTTACCCAATTTCTATGCACGTTGAACATTTTCCAACCAACAATTCCACAAACAGTTCCCGAAACTTTCGCCACTGGTGAAGTGTCGAATAATAAATCAGAAATGCTCAAATAATTTCTCAATCCAGGCGAGAGGCAATTACACCATCTCGGGCACAGGTAAAACGGTGAATCTTCGCCTTCGTAAATTTCACACCGCGACAGGAGATTAACGCCCACGCGTGTCGATTCTTTTTCGTCAACCCAATGAATTTGCAATGAGGAAAGGGGCGGCCATTTAACTCAACGACGAATTTATCCGCGAGGGAACACATTTTCGCCGGCGTCGATAAATCTTTCGTCGTGATACTGTACGGAGACACGTGTGCAAGTGACAGTGTCGTTTCACGTGGGCCCACGAGCCACGAGACGATGGATACGCGTGGTGCACCACGTCGTCGATACGTGTTTATTCATAGGCGTATGCAACATCGTCGAGTCGTAATTGCACTGCACGCTAGAAGTCCAGATTCAATGTTTTACGGCTGTGTTTGTTAAACATGCCAATGGTGGCCCGTGAGAAAGACAGATCGGAGTTTGCAGTAATTATTTTAAAGTTACATTTGTTATACCTGTGCTGTCGTATATTTCAGAGGGAAATGAAATAAATGTATTATTTAATGACATTATCGTGTACTATAACTAGAATATAGATTAGATTGCATCTATTGACAAAATGTTAAACGAGTTTATTCCATCATTTAATTCATTGCGTTTTAAGCTACGGTATGGTTCAAATAATTTTTTGATCGAATTTACGAAAGGTTGTGATAATATATTAATTAAAAAATAATAATAATAACTAAAAATAAATAAATGAAACAAAAATAACTGAATCAGGATAAAGTACCGATGAAATTGAAATCGAGGACCTCTTTTCACCTAAAAAAAGTAGCTAATTAAACAGGACTAAAGCAGAATTAATGAAAACTACAACTCGGCCGGAAAGTATCGAAAGAGGACAAATAGCTGAGGCCTGCAATTCCGCGAAAGAATACGAGATTTCGAGATTGAATAAACGTGCGCGCCGTTTATATTTCATCCCTTCTAATATTCTACGCTCGGCGACCGAGTTTCCCCACGGTGTTCCCTCCTTTGTTCGGTGCAGAATTTTCTGAATGCAACGGCAGCTGCGTTTATCGCCAACGAAATTGAAGTTTACCGTGCACAGAGAGTTACATCACTTTTCGCACAATTTCCAGCGAACGCTTTGTGCAATTACTCCGAGCGTACCCTACGCCTGCGTGTGTCTCGGCAACTTCACTAATTAAACAGTGTTCGCAACGACTGGCGACATCATCGTATTGTCGTTGATTGTGTTGGTAAAAATCTCGCCAATTTTCTCCACTATACTGTATGTATATCATATAGGTACTCGGTGCAACGCGTTGCAATCAATTTTCTTTCTACACACGCATATCCTTGTTTATTATTTCTCTTCGATTTACAGACGTCAAACTTTCCAATAATTCGCTAAATTTCTTTCGCAATTTAACTAGTACAACTGTGATTCTTTTATCAGAGGTTGTAGGTCGTTTCTGTTTTACTAAATTATTTTAATTATACTACCACAATATCTAAAAAAAGAATATATACTTTTACATTTCTCTTTTCTGTCGACACAAATAGTCTGACTATTATTCTTATTTTATTCAACTTCGTCAACACTCTGATTAAACAATTTTCTGTAAATTGTCTTCTAAAAAGAATTACGTTGAACAAATAAATTTATCCAATGTAAAAATTCAAAGAACTGAGCGAAGAGTAATAATTTGACAATTATACAAATTCAACTATCGATCATCGGTTTGTTCCGTCAGAATGGTCTCAGTGAACTTGTGGCGCGATCTTCTCTCCCCGTGTTAGGGCAACCGATTTTAAATCAATTTCCCCGCGTAATTGCACAGAAGCGGTCGGATCGTTTGATTACGGAAGGAAAAGGCGATGGAAATTATCCCAGAGTCTGCACGCTCGCTTTTGAACACGCGCGCACGAATAAATATACACGCACACACGCACACTATGCAGGACAATTTCAATTTCAACCCTTTCGCCGCTTTCTACTTGGCGGCTTCATTTTCGTTACATTCGCAACGTGTGCTCGAACACAACGGAAACTCCGGCCGGTGTTCACCTTATCCTTTCATTAAATTGAAAAGCCCTTCCCGGTGGCTTTTTAATTTGCGGGAAATATTTTTGGCTGGCGCATTACGGTCTGGCGAATTTTTAACGATAAATTGTTTCAGAAGGTGGGGGTTGTTTCAGTTCAGGGTAAAGGGTTTGCGGGTTCGAAGAGACATGTGTGTCAGCAAACCTGTTTGAAATTATTCTTAGCTGTGGAGATTTATTTTAAATATTTATTTATGATTTTTAATTAATTTCAGCAATTCTATTTTGTACTAGTGCTGAAAATGTCGATTGCAACTTTTGATGAATAACTTGAGGAATGTATGGAAATGAATTTATTTGCGAGGTATATATGTATATTTTTAATTAATATCTCTATCTTTCAATATATATTTTTTTAGGTAATTTTCAGAACACCGATGATCCATTTTCGTGAATGATGTTAAAATTTAATGGAAATGCGGTACATTATAATGATGAAATAATTTATTTACCAGGAAAATCTCAATTTAATAAAGCCCGTTAATTTTAATACAATTAAAGGGGTGAATAAATTCTCCAAGCGTCTACATATATAACCAAACCCGAGTCGATTCGCGAACCAAAAATATCTTCCATTTAATAAAAGGATGAAAGGGAAACGTAACCGAGGAGGATCCGTAGTGAAATTCAATTCTCGATCCGTTCGACACACGACGCTCTTCTTCTTTCCCATCTGGAAAAAATTCCCCGATAAGATTGGGATTGCGGTTACATCTTGGATTCTTGTTTCCCGTAACGCGATCCTTGATGCACCAGCTTTGCAACCAAGCTTCTGCACGAGCTGGATGCACTGGTGCCAAAGAAGGCGTGAAAGTGACACCTGCGCGCGTACATTTTACACCGGCGCGGGTTTTCATCGAGGTATAGGTGTGTACATTGGCAAACGGGCAATCGATAATAAATTAGCATTATCGATACGAACGGTGCATAATACCCCTCGCGCTGGGGAAGAAAAACTGGTCCTCTAGCTGTATTTAGACGTGAGCGTGAAATTATTGCAGGTGAGGAAATGTACTGGAAACTGGAGATACTCGCTGGTTTTTTTTTCCTTTCCCTTTTATCTTTGTACGTATATACCGTGAACAACTTATTTGGAACGCGGGTGTATAAGTAGTTGATGAATAAATTAGGGAACATTTATTTCCTGGGTGAAATTGAATAGGAATACATGTACAGCATATACTTTCGATCGAAAATTGATGATATCTGAACTGCTGTAACTTTGTGGGAAAAAATCGTACGACAGTCCACCAAGGCTCGTTTTAAAGGGTGAAATCTCTACTTTAACGCCTCCCCAGTTCATTTTTTCTCACGATTTTCGTTGCACCGTGCAGGCGATGCGAAAGTGTAGGTAGTTTTCTGCGAGTTTTGTATTAATTTCAATCGTCGGTAATTTAAATGCCTTAACTGATGCAGAAAATACTCTTGCTATTATTATTGCGTTTCCACGCGAATGCCGAATAATTTCAATGCGAACAATATTCATTTAATTGCAGGTACGAAACGTCCAACAAGTCGATCCTCCAACGTTATCATCGATTCTCAATCGAATCCCGTTTTTTATTTACCCGCGTCACAGAGAGCAGACGTTCCGCGGCGTGGAAACGATTTCCTTAATTATAACCGCCACGGTCAGGTGCAAACCAGGAAGTCGTGGACGTACAACTTTCCTCGCGGTCGCCAGGAAGATTCATAGTTGCGTGTGCACACGCGTTCAAACGCCCGAACACACGTGGACACAGGAGGAAGATTGGTTCCGTAGATACACAACAAGCTTCCTCCTGAACTCCCCTATGCACGGGTCTTTATTTCGCACACGTGGTCTATGCACGAGTGCCGGTGAAATGCATACACGAACCGAAGGAAATAATTTGCTTCTCCACCGCGGCTGACGTTTACCTGGACTTTCAATTTCTGTTATTCAACGTTCGAGGCGAATTAATCATTCTCAATCATTCTAATGGTTGTGTAACAATAGTTTCCTCGAGGATGGAAAGGAAAACTCTAGGCGTTGCTAGGCTCGTTAAATAGTTGCAAAGAGTTGCGGCCTTTTAATTGTCATGTTGGTTGAAGTTTGAGAACAGAATACACGTGCAGATGAACACAGGTAGATCTTGTACAACAGGAGTTAGATTCTAAATAAAATGTCGCGTCATTTCAAATTCGTATTAAGTGACGTGGAGGTGCGTGGCGAAAAATTGTATTCCTTCGCGAAATATTTTCTGCCATCCCATCAAGTAAAGAAAAATAGAAAACAGGAAATTATTTCTAGCCAGTCCAGAAAATCGTATCCACCAAACCTCATGCATCACAAAGCAAAAACTAATAAAATAAATGTCAAATAGGAAATCTATTAATTTTTCCAACAACAACAAAAACACGCACATCCCGTTATACAAAGCTCACCTGTACCACATAGGTACTTCTACCCCAGAAAATACGATCCCCTCAAAAAAATGACCCGAATAATTCGACCTGCCTGCGATTTCATCAAAATTAATAGAAATTCACAAGAATTCATCAAACACATTGACATACAGCTCCAATAATATCCAAGCAAAGAAATATTCACTCGCGTGCATCGTCGCACGAATCGTCCCGCGATCGATGCATTTTTCAAATGAACTGCAAGTAACACGACGCGATCGAGGAGGAATTGTTCGAGGAAAAGTTGAGCGTAATTAATGCGAGCCCTCTTTGTAGCGGGGCATGTCGACGGTGCATCGGGACGTATACATAAATTGAACATACGGTGCGCGTCCTACGTCGCGTCGTACACGGAGCCATGGAACCGGTTCTCGGTGGCATTTTAGTGGCTACGTCCTGGCTGCACACGGTCGCAGGATCGGCTCGGGTAAGTTACAACAAATTAACAGGTCGTTTATCGACTTCTTTCCACCGTGCCGGGGCACGCAGCCCGCGCCGTGGAAATAATCGAACTAAAAGCCGCAATTAATGACCCGGCTGCCATGTAGACAATAAAGTTGGCCGGACACCGATCACGATCGTAAATAAACTCCTGTGTTACCGAAACACTTTTGCCCGATTTTTCGTGCGTTTTCGGCGCGGTCGTTGGAACAAGGGACACGGTTGTCGCGGTTTCGTTTTTTCTTGTTACAATGCTTGCTTGGTGGTTCTTGGAGGCGTCCGGTTTTACGATGGGACGAAGGAAGGAAGTGTGCTCACCGAGTGGGAGGAAATCAGTTTGGTTGAGGGTACTCGAGAATTGAAATGATAAAGAATTGAAGCAACGAGGATACGATAAATTAGATGGTTGAAGAATGGTGAAATTGAGAGACGAAAGGATTGAAAGGCCGAAGCGTTGACACACTAGAGTGTTCGTGTATTACAGAATTGATATTTGAAATGATTGGAATATTGAGGAATCGAATAGTAGGGAAATTGACAAATGGAAGGATGAAATAATAAGAAAGTCAACAAATTGGAGAATTAAGGAGCCGAAAATTCAATAACTGAAATACTGAAAGATTGCAGCGCTGCGAGATAAAAAAAGCCGACGGCTTAAAAAATTAATAAATTAAGTTAAAAATATTCCCACACCGGTTAAAAAATTCTATTCCACGATCCTTCGCTGCAACGTGCCCTTAAATTCGAAGAAAATGTTGAACACGACACGTGTATGTGTATACATACTTATGCATGTATGTATACCTATCGTTGACGGCGAAGCTCGTTAACGCAGTCTGAAAACGCCTGCACGTCGGTTATTTCCAACGCATTCAACATTCTTTTTCTTCCTTTTTTACGCGTGTACGTTTCCTGAAAGGGTTATTAAGAGAAACGTCTGTTCGGGCGAGGAAGCAACTTGCACGGAACTTGGAACGCTCGTTCTGAAAGAATTTTAATTCTCCCCCTTTCTAGTATGAAAACATGCAGGAGAATAATGCGAGCAGGTGGTAAATGTCACTTTCTCCTGTGTGCGGCGTTAACGAGAGGTAAGCGACGATCTTAGAACGGTTTAAAGTGACCACGTGGTGCTACGTGATGAATGGTTGCTGCAGTCTTGTAATAGGAATGAATATGTTCGTTTTACAATGTTTCTCATGGCTGTAGCAATTTTAGCGAAGTATGTCTCTGCTGACTTGATTTTGATTTTTTTCTATTTTTCTCTCTTTAGTATCACGTAGTGTTATGCAGTATCATCGATGGTTACAAGTACTTGAATAGGTGCGGGTTATTGATTTTTTAAATAGTATTTTGTTTTATACCGTTGGGTTGTAGAACGAAATTTTTTGATAAATCAATTGAATCAATTTATGATATGAGTTTGATGGAAACACGAATTAAAATTGAATAGGGGTTGCAAACTGGTAGCGCCATGAAAAGTTGTAAAGAAATAAAATGGTCGACATATGGATTCTTTGATCATTACCAAACAGTCGAACATATTTTATTTGCACTTCTTTAATTAATTTCTTGGAAGGGTAATTCTTGTCTACCTTTTTTTCGTACTAACATTTCACGTATTGTCTATTCCAAAGGAATTCTGTTTAAAAATTGTCTCGGAAATGCAAGCATGCTTGTTTTCTTCGAAGATTGTGGATTTCATCGGGTTTCCACTTATTGTTCTAAGTTTAATTTTATTTTTATCAGAGAGACTTTAGCGAACATGAAAATGGAATGGTATTGGACACTTACCGGAGCTGCTGGCGAATAGAAGTCGAATTATTCCCAGCGTATATTGTGCAATTCTCTGTTATTTTTGTGAAAGCTGGATCCTGGAACAGAATTAGAAGATTGCGTTTTTAGTGCAATGGAAGATTGTATTGGCTTTCAGAATAATTGTGAATGGTTCGTACAAAAAAAAGAATTACAGTTCGAAGTTATGGGGGTTTTTAAATGTTGTCCCATTAATGAATACCTAAAATTTCTAACACTTTTATTTAATGATATGTGTGAAAGAATTATTCTACAATAAATTATTGTATCGTATTATTTGCTCCAGTTATTTATCAGCAACTGTGATACGAATTAATTATCTAAGCTTTCCAAATTTTTCTGAATTCTAAATCCACGAACTCTTCAATTTTTAACCTGTTAAAATGCCCAGAAATAATACAGGCAACTACAGCACTCAGTCAGCATTTAATTTTATCTCGTATCCAGGGTTTGCAGGGCACACTATATTTTCCACGTAACACAAGGGTAATAGGAGCGTGAATGCAATTTCACTGGCTTTCTTTTGACTGCTGTAACCCCTGCAAATAGGTTTTTTGTCGTTTAGATCTGAATAGTCTGATAGGACGCGTGTCCTTTGAATTTCTGTTGCGTTTGCCTTGAACACGAAAAACAAATTTAACTCTTTTCCTCGCGAATTTAGTAGCACGATAATTCGTCTGGTACGTGGAAGGAAAAGTTATTTCGACTAAAAAAATCGGTGGCCGTGGAATGACTCGAGAACAGCCGTGGAACAGAGAGAGAGAAGAAACGAAAGAAAGAAGAGTCAGAGCAAAGAGGGAGAATAACAAGAATGGTAGAAATGGTATGCATTCTATTCTACCAGCGGACTCATTACTAACTTTGCTTGGTGTTGCCCAAACCATGAAAAAGAAAGATGTTGCATTAGACAAAGAAGAAACGGCTGAAAAGGCGACAACGAAGCACGAATCTCCTAAAAAAGACTTCAAAGTTTAATCCAAGAATTCCAAAATCGAACATTCAACAACTAAGAAGAACGTAGGTTAAAAAATGAAAAAATTTAACAAAATCAAATACTGAAAGATTCGAAGATTCAGAGATACTTTATTATTTTCAGTAGAAAATCTACCAAAGTATAAATACAATATACAGTGGCAGAAAAAAGCATTCATACAGTTCATTAGTTTCACTCAACAACTTCATTATTTTGGAATTAAGATTAAGACAATTATTTCTAAAGCAATGTACATGCATACGAAGCACATCCATTAAACAATTGTCTTAACAGCAACATTTTGGTCACACCAAAATAATGAAGGTGCAAGTGAAACTAATGCACTATATGAATACTTCTTCCGCCCACTGTATAGAAGCCGTATCACAACAGATAGGAAAAATCGGATATTTCTTTGCAATCTGTATTACGTAGTACTTCGACCAGAATAGAATACGTTTTTAAGCGATCGTTTCGTTCAGGAAGCAATCGTCGACGCACGTGTGCATTTGGTGTTGCAAGCTGCACTTGTTTTGCCTGACGCAATGCGGCTGGAGTCGTGGCATATACAAGTTGAAAACGTGTAAGCCGTGACAGAGGATTCTTGTTTTATTGTTCTGCTGCTAGCATCCGAAGATTCAGCCATCCAAAATAAAATACATACATACACCTTTTGTTCCATCGAACGATTATCGGTTTTGTCAACGGAACTGAAAACAGCCATGCATACATGCGTGTACATCTTTCTTTCCCGCCGTTTAATATTGATAACAACAATTGTTTCGTATACTTCTCATATTCGAGTGCAATGAATTTATTTTACTGTCCTATTTTTGTACCAAACATAATCGCTATTATTTTCTAATTTAACAAGTAATCCGTGATTTTTTGATCGTTCACTCAATTTTCGTAGAAAATGATTTTTAGAATATAATAAAATCTGGATCAAACAATGATTACAGTAAATTCAACTGTGTCATCTAATGGATTAATAATTCGAAACCATAATTAAAACCAAATGGAGCACAGTTGTCCCATAATATTGCATATAAGAATCTGAGACAAAATGAAACGACCAAAAGACTTATTCACACGTCTCTGGGCTCAGTACAAAAGGAGCCTGTTAGGAAAAAAAAATATTACACGAGCTTCCAGTGTCCGTCAGCGGGTTACCAGCTTTGAATTAAAACGTAATTTCACCGGCAAGGATAAAGAGAGTGACGCGTGTCTAGCGAAACGCGGAAAATCCGCGTGGAAATGAAAAGCCTCGTGAAACGGAACATTGTACGTACAAATGGCGGCGGTAATAGATGGTACAAGCAGAGAAAATGTCACTAGGCCGCAGTTATCCAAATGTTTTTCGCCCTATCCGCCCGGAACGCGACTCTTAATGACCGACGAAACACTTTTACTTAGCGTTACGTTGCGAATCCATGGCAGAATTGTTTTCTTTTTTTGTTTTTTCCACTTTAATCCCGGTCGCTTCTTTCATTTATTTAGATTATTTTTTTTCCTGATTTTCCACGGAGGCATTTTTGCAGTGAATTTGAATGGCGCGGTCTGGCGACGCGAGAGTATTTACAGCTTCCTGTTTGTTCCAAATTTTTCCTGCATCCACTGTTTAGCTGCGTTTCTGGGTTAAAGAAGAATAATGTAAAGTGTTTCGTAGAAGGCTGCGACTTTCGTTCCTGGGCTTTTAATGATCAAAATGTGGTGTATATCATTTTTCGTTTATATGTCGACAATTATGTTCGACGAAATAAAAGGATCGTTGATCGCATAAAATTCTTCGTTTGGAAAAATCAGCTTTTAAACTGATTGGAATATTTTTCATTTGATTACTTAACTATGTTTTGTGGAATCTGTTCGTATTTTAAAAATATTCTGGATATTATATTTCGGGGAAAAATGATTCAGTGTTAATAGCTTTTATTTCTGTATCTTTTTTTAGAGAACTATAAATACCCGTAATTGGAACTCCGACATTTCTCATTCTAAAAATTCATCCCGCGTCATTAATCTTTACTGTGGCCCCCCTAAAATTGCTCCATTCTTTATCGCACGATTGCTAAAAAAAATGCTACTACTAAATTTCGTCTTGGCTTTTATAGAGAATCAACCCGCTGGAAAAGCAGTGGAATGGCCAATTTTTCGACAGAAAGTGCACTCGAGGAGGAAGTGGAGGAAAAGCGAAAGGGATAAATAAGTGCTGTTGGCGATGCAAAAGCTGGGAAAAACGTTTAATGGCCTTTCTCCTCCTTACTCTTCTATCACGAGAAATAAAAAATTCATACCCGAGGAAGTAATTATAATCCGTTAACTGTTTCGTTAGGAAAATTGAAAATACCTCCGCGTACTTTACAGAACGTCTACATCCACCAATTTAACGTGGCAATTAATTTATTAGAATTCGCACATTGGAAAGATAAAAATTAAATTCTATGCGTAAGCAGTTCGTTTATCGTGAAACGCGTTGGCTGTTACTCCCGTGAAGATGTTCGACTCGACGAAACGATTTCAGGACGCGGGAGAGCGATCAGATGTTCAACAGCAATGCAGAGACCACCCGTGAATTCTTAGATACTCCATAGTTACTCCTTAAAAACTTGTCGACACTTGGACTCGAAAATTTCCAATGTACACAATATGCTGATACAACAAATAATTAATTATATTTACGACCCATTGAGTTTCGCACCCCTCTTTCTCACCCGACGTAACCAATTCACTTATTATTATTATTTATTAATCAAACAATCTTAATAGCTCCGTTCAAAAAGTAGCTCCAAAAAATATTTCGACAAAATTATTTAATTCTCCTCACCAAATTTCCAATGCAACCCTTCCGACCTATTAATTATAACTTAAGCATAATAAATAAACCCCCCAACCTCGCATTGTCCAGCGTGCGGAGAATCAGTCCAAAGATAAATCTCCATTGGTGGTCGCCAGTTTGTTTGTTCGAGGCTTTGTTCGACACGCTGCAGACCAGAGGAGCGACAAGGGTTTCTTGTTACGTCTTTTCGAGGCAAGGCGTTGCCATCGGTTTCTTGTACGGCTGTAAAACACGGTGATTCCCGCACAGCGACGCGACGCGACGCCGTGTAATTCCGACGACGTTGCCCTGAGACTTTTTCCCTGGCACGCGTTAATGAAGAAACATTGCGAAAACTGCAGTTACTTCGCGCTCGTAACACTGCTGCGTTGATTAATTGGAGGATCATTCGTTTGGTGCATGAAAGAATGCATATATACTTGTTAGGGAATGCCTGCTGATTAGGCTGGGTAATATGCATCTGCTTTTAGTTGGACTTGACATTATTAAATTAGTATTACGACGTTTTGTTGTTTTGCGAAAATCAAATATTTCAACTTTCATTTTGTAAAAGTTTTTAAACCATCGGAACTCCGCCTATTTCTTCATAGGGATGATTATGTGATTACATATAGGACTATGAAAATAATAAAATTATCATAAAATTTTAATGAAACAAATTTTGTTTAGGTACCTATTATAGAACACCAAAATAGAGATTCTGCATTACAACATTCAGAATAATTTTATGAAATTTTCAATGATCCTAACACACTATGCGCTGCAACGCAAATCGACGCCTCGACTCTGGTTTTTCCTGAACGGGACGTGTCTTGTCGCACGTTTGTCCCCAGGTTAAAAATATATTCGCGACCAACGAATACGAAAATTCACCGAAGAAACGGCATCGTTCGATACGGCCTGGCGGCGTCGTAACGCTCGTAAATCAGGCTTATCGTCAAGATTCTGAATCCTTGAAGCTTAGGTAATACAAAGTATGGTTTATTACCGGGGCTAAGCTCACTGCATAATTGTAGCTGGACGCGTTTTCCCATTACGAAAGCCTGGGCGAACGATAAATCATACAGTGGGTGGAGATCGTTCTATGGGGAGGACGCGCTTCATCGATTTTTCTGTCTTTTTCCTTAATTTTTATTTTTGCTGTCGGGCGAATGTTTAAATGAAAGGATTTCGTTTTTAATCACGTTCTGCAAGGGAAACTTGCGGGAAAAGAATTTTATGTTGTACAGTGACTGGGAGAATTCATGTTGACTTGGAATTCGTAATGTATACACATAATTGAAACAATTGTTGGTTGAACATTTAGCATTTATCTTGCCCTTTCTTAGATTTTTTTTTACCACAGATATTCTTACCGCGATAGAATTATCGGGACGTCTATGAATAATAAGGGAGACGTTTGAAGAAATCGGCAATTTTATATTATTCATACTATTAATTAAACACTTTCTGGCATTCTGTTTAATGTAAGACGAAAGATAAATGGTGGATAATATTTTCGGTGTCAAAAGATTCTGTCGTTATTCTATGACCTTTTCACGAAGCGGAAATTATGTACTTGAATCGCGAGAGATATTTTAAATTAATCTCCTCCGATTTCATTAAACCAACCATTAATAAAACAAAAGGAGCCTACGGTTTACTCAACGACGGTAAAATTCCACGGCCGCGTTTGAGAAGGAAGTGCAGCTTAGCTTACCAGCACCGGAAATAAATAAGAGAGAACGCAAGCACGTGTTGTGCGCCGGGTCAGCCAGCGGAAATACAAAACCGACGTGGAAAACTTATCGACGAGACCGTTGTCCTTTCTCCGTCGACGAGATGACACGTGTTTCTCGGGCAGAAAGAAATTACAGATTTTAAGAGAATCTTCCCCGTCGTTTACCAACCGGGCACATCGAGGGGGCAGGTGTATACGGGGGTAGAGGTTGAAGGGAAGAGGCGACAGAAAGCTTTCACGGAAGGGAACAAAGGAGAACTCGTAACTGTGTCACCTTATTTATGTTTCTATAGACCTGGCGGATGGAAAGATTCACGATACGACGATGTTTCTTAGCCTCCTTTCAGACGAGACATTCTGCGTGGACACTTTGTGTTGCCACTCGTGTGTCCCGCGAGAAAGCTTACACAGAAATCAGTGCACCGCTTTCGTAATCCATCGTGGGACACCATGGCACCAGTTTTCGGCGACGGGCGTCCGTACGAAAGACACCCCCATAAGCGGCAATGTTTTCCTCGATAAGCTGCGCCATAAAAAGGGTCTCGTCAGAAAAGGCTGCTGCATCGTGTGTCTGTATGGTACAGAATATGATGTATCGATGTTCTGAGAGAATTATTTTAAGAAGAATGCTTGGAAATAATTGGGTTAATCATTAAGTTTTTATATTAATATTTGAAATACTATTATTCTCTTTTTAAGCCACATTGTGTACAATGAATTAAATATTCGACTTCTCATTTTAGAATGAGTGTTTAAAATGACTGAAAAAATATAGTTTCCCTATTGCTTTTCTCATTTGAAAAATTGTGGAACGTAAGATTATAGTCTGCATAAAGATATCTGTGTTTCAACCAAGTTCAAAATGCACTTGAATCTCTTAAATAATTAAAAAATTATATCACAATGATTTCTATACTCTAGCCCACGAAAATGAGGATACAATCCAATATAGCATCCCTTCACAGGTTTCTCTAAAATTTTCACCACTTCCTGAATAGAAGTATTTAATTAGAATTCTAATTGCATCAGCCATGTGAAGAGATCGGGCCACCGCATTTACTGGAACAGCTGATTCACGAGAGAGAATATCTCTCGACAATGTCCACAAATGGCGGTGCAGTTTCAACAAAAGCTCGACGTAGCGGAATCGCGACGCTGCAATTACGGTCATCGTGTCGTCATCGAGTCGCAACAATGACGAGCGTAAAAAGCGACGGCACAGTAATCATCGGAGGCAGAGTCCAGCTAAAGCATCGCCTCGATTCGACGGCCAGTTAATTTCCCGATCGAGATGCCGCCTTTCCACGGAGAACAGTCGATTTCGTGAAAATTTATTCGAGATAGATGGGGGGACGATTTGATTAGTCGACTATCCGTCAGCAAGGAGGAATCATCGAATCCATGGGGAAATATCATCCATCAATCTCGTCGTTCAACCGCGAGACATTAATCTTCCGTTTATGTTACCGATGTGAAATGTTCGATTGATAAGCCTCGGACAGAACTATCCTTCTGTCGTCGTTGATAATTATTGATCATTTACGTCGAACATTGAATGAAACATGATCTTCGAAATTGTACAAGTGAAAGGAATCTTGTTTTTCCAATTATTCAGGAAAGACTAATTGAAGAATATTAAATAATAGTTTTGTTTTCAATTGTAATTATAAATTAAGTTTCCCTCGTTCTTCGTAATTTTTAAATAGTGAGCATTATATTTTCATAATATCTGGGGTGAAATAGACAAATTTTACAAGTATTTCCTAAAATGTTTAGTAGAAACATTTTAAATACTTCGACCATTATAATAAACAAGTCTCTCACCCTTCGCAACAGAATTTCAGATCAAGTCCACCTAATCAACTAATATTTCTATCAATGTGCAATGCAATCTACGTCAGAATAAATCTCAGGAGAGCCGTATAAAAATATTACGAGCTCTCAAGCTCGCCTCCAAACAATATAACCCCCTTATCGCCGTTACTCATTGCCACCGTCTACAAATATCCCCCGAACGGAGCAATCCTTTTACCGAAATTGGCATGTTCGCGCATAGAATTGCTACTCGGGAGATGAAGATTTCACTTTCGACGAGGTTCACGAAGGCTCCGATTCAAAGAGTCCGCCGCCGTCGACAACGTCATTTTATACGTAGACGCGAGAACGAATTCGCAGGGGGCAGAGAATCGACGGGCATTCCCTTGCCCAACGTTGCATGAATGCATACAGAGACACTTTCTAAAAGGCAGCCGCTATTATTTAAATGCATCCACGCCGATTGCATAATAATCGCGACCCGAATAAAAATTCTTTTCCGAGAACCGAGGAACCAGCCCGTTGAAAACGCGCCCGACCTGTTTGCGAAACGTTTCAAGGTGAACCGTTTTATGCAGGCCACGAATTATATGCACAAGAGCGACGAGTCCTTAATTAATATACTTCTTGCTTTTCTTTCTTTTTTTTGTTTGCTTTTCTTTTTTCGACGATCGTCTCGACCACTGACGTAGCATTAATTTGCGAACGGCTCAATTGGAACTCGAAGAACGAGGATCACTTGTTGAGGAGGTACGGACGACTGGGATTAAAACAATTTGCACCGCTTTCTTTCAGCGAAGCGGACAAAAGTGTACGCTTCTTTCGCAACGAAGGCTGGCTCTTTAACGTTGATTTTGCGACCGGGATGATTCTTATTGTGGGACGGTACAAAAATCTGTTGACGTGGTTGAAGTGGCCCTCGCTTGCAGAATGTCTGATACTATAAAGGGGTGTCTGCCTCCTCTTCCTGAGCGTTCTTTACGGGGATAAATGTTTCCACGCAAATGTGAACAATGCGAAAGTAATTTGCTAATCGAAGTTTCGACAATTCAGGCATTAACCGAGCCGCCTGGGAAACACGAAGGACAATGATATTACTATATGTAATTTTTATATCGTTTTCCCCGTTCGACCTCACGCGCTCGAAACATCATACTCGAACACCTAAGATTTGAAACGCCACGGGAAGGGCCACAGGACGAAGAAAATTTCGAGCCACGTACGCAGAATATCCCCGGGCAACGGCGATTCCAGAAAAATGAGTACGCAAAGTGAACGGCAGACGGTCGAAACGAGCATCTCGCCAACGAATACATTATCGATACCGCAGATATATGGGCCGATTTCGTGCCGGCCGTTGCTCGAACGATCCGATAAGTTTCGCAGTTGAATCTGCGAAGTTAAGCGGATTGGGAGAGCCGGGAAAGGATTGCACGCCACACGCCCCAAACCTAACTTTCGGGCCCGTCGAGCTCAATCTGTAATCCGATATCGATTGAATTCCCCTTCGATTTTTTTCTTTTTACATTTTTACATTTTTTTCTTTTACCCACTCGTTGCACTCTTCCTTTTATTTTTCACCTTTCTCGCATTTTCTCTCTGTCCCTTTCATTCTCACTCCCCCCCCCCCCCCCCACCCTCTGTCTCTCCCTATATTTTTGTCTCACCTCTGGTTCGAGCAGCGCAGTTGAATGACCCCTAGGTGCAGTGTCGCCAGCAGCATCGAACCTCGAACGCGAAACGAATTTCGTTTCGTCTTGTTGCGACAGCTGTTCCGTTGCCTGGAATCGAATCGAGTCGGACCGCACCGAATCGAACCGTTGAGAGTCGCGTTACGAGGGTGAATTTAATTGATACATGGCTGGGAAGCGCGAACCGATTCGATCGTGTGCAAGGATTGTCGATCGTGGACATGCCTTACGCGGAATTAATGGCGGAGTGTACGCCACTAGATTGATATGATGGAGGGAAAATTGGGAGGTTGAATTTTCACGCATTTTTGATTCCTCATGAACCAGATCGAAGCTAGAGTGGTCACGGCAAAACGCCTTAAAAGAACGCCGATATCTCTTTTGTTTATTCATACTTCTCATTGAAAAAATTACTACGATTACTTTGAAATATTGTATACCGTTGGATATGGAAATAGATCTTAAAAAGTTGCTCCAGTTTTTACCAGAAAAAATCCCAAAGATACACAGCTTTTCTCGACCTCACAAGTAGATATAACCCCTAATTCATTTTCTACATCATTGTAATTAATTTTCAAATACTTTACGATTATTTTCGTCGTACTATATAAATGTTGCAGACCTTTCCTTGCACACTTCGGCCCCACACTTTCGATCCGCCCTTGTAACGTATTCCACTTTTAATCGTGTCGATAAGCAATTGTCTAATAAATATCACGGGCAAACACACCCTTCAAAGTATTTACGGAAGAATATAAAATTGCTTCGCGTTTTAACAAAGCTCGACGCGTATCAAACGAAAGTCACCAAGAGTCTGTCCATTCGCGCGGAGCCGCTTTGTTCTCCGTTTCGATGTCGGGGGTGCCGGGAGTAACCTTTACTTCTCTGCGACGAAAGCGACGTTTCCATAGAAAACGTTTGGATTAGCCGGATTTCTTGGACAAAAGTCCGTGACGCCTGGGCGTTCTTATCGTTCCGACGCCGTCGGAACAGCTGGAAGAATTCTATGCAGATTGGCATCTCGGATGCAGGGAATCGTGGTAGCCGAGGCCCTTTTAACCGATCGCAACGAGCTAGTGCTTTTCGCGTGTAATCCAGCGGCGTGGACGCTTGAAAATGTACAGCACGGGGCACAAAAAAATAAAAAAAACGGTGAACCTTCGTCGTTCGGGGTTGCAACAGCGGAGAGGGCAATTAGAAATGCAAAGGCGAACGGAAGCGATTCAACTTGTCGGGTTGCATGACTGAATTGACCTGTATTTCCAACGATGAAGTATTCTCAGTTGTTGTTTTTTTACTGTTACCGAAAGTGAAGGTATTCAAATCGATTGAGTGGAGTGTTTTATTTGCCGGGTTTTCTAGTTCGTACATTTCTTTTGTGGATAATAAAATATTATTCCTAATGCATCAATTCTGTGTTGAAATATTATTTCGGTTTTATCATGCTTTTGCTTGTATTCATTTTGGGATCCTCAATTCTCCGAGCTTATTTAATCAACTTATTCTTGGAGATATTCTAATTTTGCTTTGTTTGTATGTTTCGGTTTCGCCAGAAGAACACACGAGCACGAAGATAGCGTTGATAGTATCGACCGCGACAAAGGAAATTCGTTCTGTCGAAAAAGAATGAAGTCATCAAGGGACGACCGCATCGTGATCTCTACGACAATTGTTCTTTCCCCTCGTTCAGACGATACGATCTTTCCCTCCCAACTATTTCTACCCACGTTCGAAACGTATCGATTCTAATTCGATCAGGACAGAACCCGCGTAATGACGTTACTCGTCGAATTAATCCCGTTTTATGATGTTCGTCGAATCTCCTTTGTGATTCCACTGTGCCGAACCGATCTCGAATAACAGTTTTTACTTCTCCCGCTGGTTGACTACCAATATATCTGAAGCGTTAACTCTGTACGTTAAATCCGAAATCAATGATATAGAGCTGATGCAGAGCTGAATTGAAACGATTTCGATTATAGGCAGAGATTTGGTACGATAAAATAATTCATAGGAAAACTGATTGGATATAAAGATGATCTAAAATTAAATTTCCATTAAAAGCAAACTAAGCCCACTTGGCAAACTAAGCAAACTAAGGCTAAGTGAAAAGAAAAGTTGAAATTGCACCATACTAAACTAATAAGCCACAACAGATTGTCAGGTTCAAAGTATCTAGAATGGCAAAAGTAAACGTGAAATAAGCCCAACTCACCTACACAACAACCACCTCGACTTATCACCTCGATTCCCGATTATTTCCTGAAAGTATCGCCAAAAGTGTCGCATCAATGCAAATCGCAATTTCTTCTACTTCAGACCACTCTCACTATTATCAGCCTAAAGGTACTCGACCCAAACGCGACGTAGCAATTGCGAAAAATCGTCGGGCAAGCTTTTAAAAGCTCGAAAAGCGAACGTGGGCAACGGTGCCCGCCCGTAAGGAGGAATCCTTCTGTGTAACGATGCGACGTTCCCCAGGTCGTATTTTCTCGCGAAACCCTTTTCTTCGTCGGTCGGTCGGGCACGTGGCCGCGGTGTTTAATGCAATTTCCAGCGACCTTATCTCTTCTTTGGCCTCTCGTCTGGCGGCGGCCGCCCCTTTCCACGGGGAAAAGGTCTCGCCGTATACCTAGGGGGCAATAAATTGGCGCTACTCGAATCAACTTTTGAATTACGGCTCGAGAGAGCTCGTTACGAGCGGCCGGTGAAATCCTGTTAGCCGCATTGCAACCGTAATGAACTCGTCGCCCGCGAAAACGAACATTGCCACGGACGGAAGTCGATCTTTGCTACGATTTACCGCGGACAGAGAGACGCTGGAGATGTCTGGGACGATTGTAATTAAATGGAAAAAACGGGCGATACGACCCTCTGGCCCCGACGTAAGATTTAACGATCGTCTGGTCGGTTAAAATCCTTTTTGCATTGGCTGGTGTTTTACAGGTGAGAATAGGGGTGCAATTGTGTAATTGGCGTGGTGTGAAATTTGATGAAAATTTATCGGGGCACGGGAAGAGTGTTAACCCTTTGACTGCGCTGGGTTGTACCGGAGAATGAATGATTGTCAAAAACGTTTGGTCGGATAAAATCCTTTCTGCATTGGCTGGTGTTTTACAGGTGATGATAGGGGAGCAATTGTGGAATTGTTGTGCTGGGAAATTTGATGAAAATTTATCGGGGCAGGGGAAGAGTGTTAAAAGAATATTGAAAACGCCGATTAACACGTTATTTAGCCGAGTACAAATTACCGAATCGTCAATTAATTAAAAACAATCGAACCGTGAACTACCAAGGAATATTATTCGTATCGTGAATTAATCTCCCTAAAGTTCCCGTGTCGTCAATTAATCAAAGTCGTCCGGCGTTTCCAACTAGAAACACCGCGACGAATGTTCAGCCGTGTTCGCCGAAGGGCATGAAAGGTAGCAAGGTGTTAAACTCGCAGTGCATTATTGGCGTTTAATTTGATTGGAACAGCACGTAGCGCAATCCAGTCATGCACGATAACTCAATTTCCTTCGCGTCGCCTCGTAGCGGCGATTGTTCGCTTTTAATTTCAACTCTATTCTCCGCCCACGCGATAGCAGTAGCAGGCGAGTTACGGCATCGTTGTCCCCGTAAATTTTTCGTTCTAGCCGCAGGTAAAATTGATTCGGAGGCCGACTATAATCGTGTCTCGTTCTACGGATCGATCCAATGAGAATCGAATGGACACATTTGAGTTTCGTCGCTTGCGTGCGCAATATAAATCAGGAATAATTCAATGGAGAAGTCTTGGGCTTCGTAACTGATAACGAATAATCGACACGAGTGTTGAGGTAAGTAAATATAACTGATCTTGTCGACGAATTGACAGGGTCAAGTATAGAATTAATCATGATAAAGTAATCGATTTACAGAAGAGTCATCTACCTGTTCACGTGTAGCTAAATCTGAATTATAGTAGAAGTTCAGAGCATCTAAATTTCTATTACTGTTCCACTGCACTGTCTAATCAAATCGCATTCCTATATCATAATACAGCAAAAGAAAACAGAAAAAGTTTATACACAGCAAATAACACTTTTCTATTCAACAAATACACCACTGCATCTAGCATACCATAAATATACACCATGATTGCAGCGTTGCGAAAGTTCAATCACAGCTACGAATCGACCATCAAAAATACAATCACCGTCCATCGCAAACAGAAACTACCCCAACCGGTAATCCATAGAGGTCCCCTTGGACCCAAAAGGGCGACGAGTCGACGCCCCGCATAAAAAGGCAGGCCAGGCGGAACAGCAAGAACCACAGAATAAAAAGTCCGAGCACCGCTACCGAATCGCCCCCTCCCTTGAAAAAAAAAGCTCAAGGAAGGGTACCGGGAACGATTCGAACTACCAATGGCCTGGTAAGGGCTGACATTTAACCATCCACGCAGCACGTGATCGCCCGTGTGGGTGCGTCTAACAGGATTTTACGACTTCGAGGGTGTGCTCTCGGGGAGAAGGGTACTTTCAGCTCGCAGCCACCGTTTCTTCCCCGCTGAAGCCTTTTCCTCCGAGCAACGTTCTGTTCTTCCCGTCGTCACCCCCCGTGTCGGGCTATTCCGTTAGGCTTTCTTCGTGGGCGTTTTTCGCTGTCGCTAAAAAGTTTGATACCTTCTCGGAAGGGGCGGTATTGTTTCCAGCCGTGGAACGGGCGAGAATCGTTGGCTAAAGAGGGTCGAGATAAGCCGGGAAGGGGGTGGAAAACGACCGCCACGCCGGCGTACCGTTGCCGATAAGAGCAATCCTGAGGGCGCGTTCACACCGAACTTAGGCTTAGTCACGAAGGTAAGACCGGCGGGACCGGTAAATTTCGCGGCCAGATAGCGATCCTGGAGGATAGGTTAAGAATAAGAATACCTGCGGTTATCCGAAGGACGAGGGCGGGTTTAACTTATGTGGACGTCCGCACATGGGAGGAATTCCGAAGGTGGCGGAGAGGACGCAAAGTTGGGGTGGTCGGGGGAAAAAGTTGGCGCGGTGAGATTGAGGCATTAACGTCGCGACGCGTCTAATATTTTTGCTTTTTATTTGGTTTTTTTTAAGAGGGTAAAGTCAAATATTTTGACGCATCTTTTTTTTAGGTATAGGCGTATGTATGTATTTTGTCTTTTGCATTATTGTCGTCGATTATATTATTTTGTATGTTTCATATATTTTCGATGAGTTATTTGGAAAATGTTAATGTGATCGTGTTCCGTTGATACAGAGATTCAATTACAGAAAAAGAGAATTAACTTGGATAAAATTTAATTAATATATGATTATGATTGTCAAGACTTATGTATATTTGACGTTGATATGAACAAAAAGTATACAATTCATCTATTTTTATAAACTGATAATATTGGAACAAACTATGTCAATATTATTTGCTTTCATTTATTTTTATAAACTGATAATATTGGAGCAAACTGTGTGATTATTATTTGCGTTCAATTATTTCGCACTTGGACGCGAGTGAATAATATCGGAAACGAAGACAGAACAAGGAATTGAAAGGAGACAGCTGGCCGATTACAGTCTCGAATTGAAAAGCGCAACGAAAGAAGGAATTAAGTAATTTTCAAGCAGTTCTAGCAAACCAGCCCCGATTCCTCTTGCGCCACCACTTTGCCCACAATCAACCACTTCGAGTGCACACGAGCAATTCCTCGCCTCTAAGTGATTCTCGTATCTCGTCGTGATCGCTTTCCGCGAACGAAAGGGGTTGGGTGCTGATTCGAAACGAGCGCCACTTTCGGTTATCTCTTCGTGCCCCGAGAAATAGCTTGTATTACCAATATTATTAACGACCTGCACTCCACGATAATGCCTAGCGGCTATTTTAGCCCTGGCCTTGGCCATTTATCTTCGGTTCTTACTATACGACTTGGGCTTAACACCCTATGACGCCACTTTATGTTCTAATTACTGCACGTAAGATCGCTTTACTTTATTATAATGGCACAGTAGAAAGATGTTTGTATTGTATATTCATTTTCCCGAATGGCAATGAAATTGGAAATAAAGATCAATTTCTCTACGCGAAGGCCTTGAGATGAGTAATGAAATAGACGAACAATAAATCAAATTAATTGAAGATAATTGTTAATAAACAATAATACCGTAATAAATTTCGACAACGAAAATAATGTTGAATTGGATGAAACGAGAAGACTTTCTAGGATAGAAAAATCGAAGGACCGTGGAAACCACCTACAATGCAATTTCGGTACCACGATTCCACATTCCACCAGCCCTGTACAGCCCCAGCTAATTTTACTTTTCACAGGAAGGAAATTCAATTATTGGAAATTGGATTCTCAGCGACAATAAAATTCCACTGCAAAAATGAACAAACATTGTTTCACAATACATACACCGTGGGCCGGCGAGGCACAAAGTGGCGAGAAGCCGATTGCGCCGATTGAAGAGCAGACAGTCCAGTGACGGTAGAAACTGGCTGTAACACAGAAATGGGGCCCGCAGAGGTGCGCACAAAGAGGAGAACGGAAACGCAAAAGAAAGGAAAACGCGCTCGTATCAGCGCGACAGATGGAAAAAAGAGTACGAAAGAAAGCTGGCAAAGGGAAGAGGGCACGGGCCGCGCGACAGGCGAATAAATGAACGAAAGGGAAAGAGAGATAAAGGGTGGGCCGCAGTGAAAGAAATGGAAATGAACGCACGGGGGCCCGCGGAAAGATAGATACATACATAGATGGGCGGTCGGATGCAGAAACAGGCTCGACGGAGTCAGAGATAAAATAGAAACTGAGAACATCCTGTGACGCAGAGACAAAGTTTTTCCCCCACAGAATTTCTATTCGCCTCTTTATTCCGATAAGACGATTAATGAAAAATGTTGGACATTATTTGAACCGCGATATAAAAATGTCGAATCTAGATCCGTTCTTCTTCAAACTGTTAAAAGTAAGACCCAATTAATTTATACAGTATTCAGAAAGTTACAAGTGCAAAGATGCGAGCAATTCATTGGCAAATAATTGCAACGAGATTCGCCCCTGTAAATTCCTACGCACACAACACGGACCACTTACCCTAGAAAGAGAAAAAGAAGACAGACTATACGCGTCTGCTTGTAATGAACGACGGGCGCATATCGGAACGGATGTCCGGTAGAGAAAAGGATCGCAGATGATATCGAAACGAGGTTCGCGGCAGCAGAAATATAAATACAGAGCTTGTATTGTATTCCACGGCCATTGTCTGCGGCGTGTACCCCTTTCTGTCTCTCCTTAAAACAAAGCCCCTCTAAACAGGCCTGCCAACGCAACAGGGGAACCCGCAATCACATACACGGCCGCCCGCTACTCTCCAGACTCTGTCCTAAGAAGCTTTAATTAACGGGGAACCTGTCGTGCCGCGGTGAAAAGTGATCGACCAACTAACACTAACTACGTTACCCTTCATCGGTGATATTTTACTCGCCAATACCGCTGAAAGTCTCGTCGCGAGGGACGCTTGCCATCGAATTCCGCGTCAACGATTCCGTGGGATCCTTTCGAGAATCGAGAATCGGTCGCAATTATTCGACGCGTCGACGTTCGACCCCCTTGGTCGGATTAACGGGTGCCGTCGACCACCCTTATCGTTCGTTACGCGTCGCTCTCCAACGATTCTTACGCTCCTGTTCATAATTATTCGAACGATAAGGGTGGTAGGTTTTTCTCTCCTTTTATTGCGGCTTCTCCTGGGTGTTATTTGTTTTCGGGGTTTTTGACTTTGGTAGTTGGCTGGCGTTTATATGTAAGTGTGTATATGTTTGTTAATTGGTGGCTTTTTGTATTCTCTGTGGGATAATTGTAATTAAATATTGGTAGGAGTGTTCTTGTTGATCTTGGTTTAAATGGGACGTGGAGAATTGCCACAGAGAGTAAGAAAACTTTGAACTAGAATTCTGTATCAGAGAAAATACAACACTCTACAGGATTAATCGGAAGTGTATAAACATCGATTTACTATTATCGAAGGTGAAGTTATATCAAATCAAGGATAGAAAAATTCTATCATCCTTATCATAGTTCCATCGATGGTTAATGAAAGCGACTAATTATTTTCTACGGTGAAAAATGATATATGGCGTTCATCTTACGGCGAATCGTATCAACGTATCACCGTAACTCGATGACACCGGGGAATCTTAGCCCAATGATGCATGCAACATAATTCTGTCCGTAGCAATGCTTGATCTGTACCGATTCACCTCGATCAAACGGACGCTACGATTCAGGCATGGTGTATATTAGAGCATCTGTCAGAAACAAGGTTCTAACGTGAATCATTTGGCCATGCATATACTTGAGTGCACGACGTTGATCGTTAAGGTACCCGGAAACAGGTGTCGACGATGACGTTACATCTCTATGGTGTCTGAAGAGCACGTGAGCATCAGTTTAATTGACGTGCCACCTTTTGTTGCAGTGCGAATTCAAATGAGAAATTAAAGTATGTTCAGGTATAGAGAATCTGCATAGGTGTATAGGTAAAAATGGAGCGCATATGTATGTATATTGGGTACAAGAATGTAGTACAGGAATACAGTGGCGCAGAGAGGCACGAGGGTGCAATAAATG
This sequence comes from Nomada ferruginata, assembly GCA_963583965.1. NCBI lineage: Eukaryota > Metazoa > Arthropoda > Insecta > Hymenoptera > Apidae > Nomada > Nomada ferruginata. Next base: position 2,556,714 of record OY757214.1, on the reverse strand, counting down.
TCAATAAAAAATTATAAAAAAATATATATATTACAATACTTACTTTTATATATTGTTAATAATTTGTAAATTATATTTAATGACATGCAATTTATATATCAATACTTGTACTATATAATAAAACTAAATAACACTAAATATAGCAACGAATATTGCCTATATTCAATTTTACTGCAGCGATTAATTTCCATAATCCAGCCATATAAAGTTGAGACACAAATTCTATACCGACAAATATATTCCCTACACGATTTCCGCCGTGGAAATATATTCCAATCGCTTCTTCACGCCATTCCCCGGCATAAACAGTGCAACACTTTCGCGTTAATTCCACTAAATTTCCCATCAATCACGCGAGCGCGATTTCGTTACCATCCACCAGAAAAAGATCTCGTTCTCGTGTAAACGAGTCGAATATGGGAACAACGTGTCGCGAGCCAGTGAGTAAAACGCGATGCGAGAGCGGAAGCGTAAAATTTAATGCTCGCGTGTATTTGCCCCCGCGATAAACGCGCATACATATTTCACTGCTCACGCGTCTCGACGTGGAAATTTTCTACGGGAGAACGGCCACTTTGTCGCAATGGTATTTGGGACGTTACGTATTTCAACGTATATTACGACAGAGGATCACGGAGGATTCGACGTCGCCTGACGTTTCGTCTGGGTTTCGAATAACAGCGCGGACTGCGAACAGACGAAGACAAGGAGCGTGCAATGGTCGTTATTCAGAAGAGTGTACATTATTAACGTGCATATACGTCGCGTCGACCGACAGAGGCGAGGGCCTTTAACGAGTTCCGGCGATTGTTCCCACCCGATAGAAGGAACGACAAAAACCTACAACGTGGCGTCACCCTTGGGGGAACCTGGACCAACCAGCGATTGTTACCGCGCCCAAAATGTTCCATTGCCCCCCCATTTTTTTTTTTTTTCCCCACCTTGATTTCTACGCTGGTATTCCAATTATAGAAACGATGATTTAGATCAATTTTTCTCGGAGGCAAGAGTTCGAGTAAATGGGGCGAAATCGCGGTGCACGTTATTTGCACGACCTGTGACGCGTGTGTAAATGGAATTCTGGTGTTGGCAGGTTTTTAAAAGTTCGCGAAACGTGGCTCAGAGTTTACGAGTTCTGGCATGCTTAGCAATACCGAGTACACGTCTTGCAGCCGCGAGAGGAACGAATTTATTGCATTTATTGTTAACGATCTGTCAGAAATGTAATTAAAATTCGGTACAAGCAGTGCCACGTTATTAGCCGCGACACTGTGTTCGCGAAACCGTACCACATTTGTCATCCTTTCCGAGTTCGACGTTCCACGGCGTTCAGAAGCGAAATCCGAAAGATATGAATCGATTTCGCGTGTTCGGGTTAGGGGCGAGCATAAATTGGCAAATGAAGAAGGAAAGAAGAAGAATAGAAGAAAAAGGGGGGGGGGGATACGAACGCAAGGTGATACGGGTCGTAAATAAATTGCTAGCGTTATTCACGGTTCGCTCGTTATTCTTCTCTCTGTCCCTCTGGCGCCGCTTTTCGCACCAGCCCTTTTTTTATTTCATCCCTTCGTTCTCCCGCGCATCACGTCGCGATTGAGTCAGCGAATATACCTTTGGAAAATAACCAATCCAAACAATTCAATCTATGCCTCGTAATTCTGACGTTCACCTTCACCTCTTCCTCCGGGGGAAATAAAAAATTATATCGAATATTGGTCGATTGCCAAAGATCTGTTTTTTCATGAACTCTTTCTATAATAAATAATTATATATTATGTTATAAATAATTTCTCGAATGCTACCAGTATGAAACAATAATAATAACAACGATACAAATTAGCATTCCTTCGATGATACAATTCTTTTTACAATTCTTTCCCAAAATACTAGCTAAATAAACCGACCGATTATTTCCCACTTTTCAATTACCCCTCCGCATTTCTCAACGACACCAATGTATCTATCCCAATTCCGCCCCAAAAAATATTCTACCCCTGTCCTCCGCGAAAAAGCGGTACACCAGGGCGTGTCATGCATCCCTAATCGTTAAACATTTCTGTGCCAATCGTTTATCGTGCGCGCAGAGCGCAGATCATACGACGTTAGGTTTGTTGCACAAGAAAGAAGAAGCTCCCACGACCAGTCGTTCAGAGTTTGGAAAATCGTCCAGCTACTCCCCCTAGTCTGGTGTCCAAGAAAGGTCGAACGTGACGGCGCAACGACCCCGTATATACCATCGGGCTCGTTTTCGCAGTAGCTTCACGTACGACACCATAGACGCACACTTGACACTGTCGACGAATTCACACGTGACGGTGTTCACGGAATACCAAGAGACGGGGGAACGAGATATACCTGACAACGATGCTTTCGTTTCGATCTACCCGAACGATTCACTCGAGAGAGATTACGCGTGGAAAATGAGACGAGCAGGTTTAATGGCGTGGGAGGTCGTTCCTCGGAGAACACGGTGGATTTCGCGTAGGCCGTTCGAAAATTGTCGAACAGATACGAAGAGGGGATCATTGATGTTGTCTATATAAAATATGTAATATCTTTGTCTGTTCAAGGGCTATTAACCCTTTGGCACTCGAGGGGTGACTCTCGCGCACCATTCGGTTTGACGCGATACGTTTGAGTTGTAAAGATACAAGCATTAAAATATGGAAATTTTGTACATTAATTTGGATGTGTAATCATTCTAAGTTGGAGGTAAGCAATTCTCTCCACCAAACATGCGGCGAAACGTCTGGAATTGCTGGTTCGCCCCGGCAAAAAAGGCCTCGAGCGAAAAGGGTTAAAAGTTGTAGAGTTTTATGATTTTAAATAATAGTTTCGTTTTACTAGCAGGTAAGCGCAAGTGCCAAAAGGTTTTGATATTGAAATTCTTGTTATTCTTAATTATCTTTCGGCAAATCTGTTGCCTAGAAATATGGAGAAGCGTTAAACAGTAAATCAAAAATATTAACGTCCAGTTAAGCGATAAACTTGGTGCACGAGTGACCTAGATTAGCGTGATATTCTTGCGCAGAGTGTACACAGCGACGAGGAGATTCGATCTACAATAACACCAGACATCGAAGAACCTACCCCTGAACAATGATTTCCCTTGATTAATAATAACAAGAGCCACTCAACTCTCTTCCCACATATTTGTGGGGAAATTTTCCCCCACGGGTCAACGAGAATAACGATTCGTCTCCTTCCTCTTCTTAGCCAAGGAAGATCGTTCTACAGAAATATTTGCCTACGTCGAAACAAGAAGAGATTCCACTTCCTTCCCTCCCTGGATCTAGGGACGAAGGAAGTATTTTTAGAGTGTATGCTTCCACTACGCTTATTGGTATTAGTATGGGACGAATTCCTTCGCCACTGCGCGCTGCAGCGTGCACACGAATATTCTAGTCGCGAATCCAGCCGTTCGAGGATCCTACTCCGTCGATCGCAAGAGTACTCGCGAGAATGGGCGAAGGCCCAAGCTCTCTACCCGACAAAGTATCGTCCTGGGATGCGACCGAAGGGCGTGTAACGTATTCCAGATACGTAGAGGAACCCGAGGCAAAAGAGACGCACAGTTCTGCGTGTGTCTCTGAAAAGCTATCAGAACAGCCCATCTAATATTTGCGCCGATACGCGAACGCATAAAGAAGAATTCTATTTGCTGCCGTCCCGGGACTTCCCCACGACCGATTCCCCGTAGAAAAGGGAAAACTTGTAAGTGGATTACAGGGCGAAGGGACGCCGAATGGAAGTTCGAAGAACGATTTTTTTTTTCACCGTTTTTTTTTGTCCCTTTCTTTCGTCGACCTGGAATCCGTGGAGGGAAACAGAGGAGACGTTCACCCACGTCGCCTCGCATAAATTCTGTTCCCGTGGATATTGAACATTTCTGAGCACTAGAGCACGCCGTTGTGCGCGCGCTATTTTTCTCGAATTTCTTTTTTAAAGCATGGGTTTGCGTCTCGGGGAAGTGGAGAAATGGCTGGGCTGCTGATAGGTGGTAACTTGGAAGATTGTTAGAGCGCGGTCATTTTTATTGGAAATTTTTTGACTCAAGGGTTTCGGTGCTTTTGTAATTTTTTTAGTGGCGGCATTTGAGTAGATTTTATGGATGCACCTAGACTGTGTAGGTGGTTATTCTTTTTGCATGTTTACGATCGGATTCTTGGTAAGCTTTTGCTAATTTCGAGGAATTTATTGGAGTCTTGGAAATTTATTAATTGGCAACATTCCAGATTTGCCAAGAAATTTTATATAACCCCTATTAAGTATTCTCCTCGGCAATAACTTGTCTAATATGCCATGTCCAATGAAATAACATGAATCTCTACTTCTTTCATTATTAATTCCCAGGTGTTCTATCTTCAATACTTTTCCAATCTATGTTCCCAGATATCTTGAATAACACCTGTCGCTCGTAATAATTACTCGACACTGTTATTCCTCGAGAAATGTAGTCACAGGTGGACGATAACTTTTTTTCCTTCGCGTAGAGTTAATCACTAATTACTTTACAGGACATCGACAGTTTACAGTTACGTGTCCTCGAGGTTTGCACGCGAACAGGCGAGAAGAAAAGAAACTAATGCATATCGTTGGTCGGTCTTTCGCATGAGTTTCACCAGCGGGTGTTAACCTAATAGGATTCAGCAAATTACTTACCAACTAGCCCTGCGGTGTGCACTCCAATTCCCCCTGGATTCGTTGACCTGATGGGAAAAGAACGATAAATTAGTACGCTTCTACAAATTAATAATCGCACGAACGATTAGCAATTATTGCGAAGGTAATGCTTATACGGTTAAAATAGTTAGAAAAATTATTACTGCAACATGTGTACTCAATTTAATCGCTCAGCTTTGTTTTCTTAGGCATACGTGTCCCCCTCTACGAATTATTTGCGTTACAGAATAATAGTACAATTAAAATAATATTTTTACATTTCTCTTTGTATATATAGTGTTAGAATACAAATTGAAAAAATTCTTTTCATGCGTTAAGTTAAGATACAAAGTACAAAGTAACCCCCTTAATACATTCATATCGCGCAACGTCTATTTTCATGCCTGTCTATCAAATAATTTAGAAACTCTATTCAATTCCTGAGGAACCGCAGGATATATCCCCAAATCATAATAATATCGCCGAGTCCAAAAATATAAATTCCTCCTTCATGAATAGCTCGTGCAGGAAAATTCGATCTGGCATACTTCTCCGCGAAATCACCGTCCATCAACGAGCCAATTCCCCAAAGGTTCGAACAAGTCCAAACAATTATCCAATCAGTCTAAAACTTGGCTGTCTTAAATCGACGAGTAAAAAGTAATCCACCGTACGCGAAGTTTCACTTTAAACTACTTGGCGGAATCTTTCTTCCGAAAGTTCCAGGAATATAAAGAGTGGTCGAATGAAAGAAGAGAAGCGAAAAAGAAGAAAAGGAGAAAACAAACGAAAGGATGGTAAGCATGAAGCAAAGCGTGATGGTAATTAGGAAGCCTTCCGGTTTCGCCACGAAAAGCGAACTCCATCGATCATCGACACCGACTATGCTAATCTTGTCGATGGGAACACGCCCGTCTGGTTTTTTTTCTGCTCGTTGAAATTGATGATCGACAAGTTCAGCTCGAGCGTCGTTAGCACCGGAAGCGTTTCCAGTGGTCGCAGAAATTGACTCCTCCATGTGAACGAATCTGTCGTCGTCGGTTATCTTCGAGCAGAAAATTTCGACTGGGTTTTCCGTTTCCTTTTCTTTTTTAACGCGACAGACAATTTTCTCATCAATAAATTGATGCACTGAATTCAATATTCCATTCGTTTCGATGCGTTAATTAATAGACACAAATATTTGAAACAATATAAATTATTTAACTCTTAAAGAAAAAAATGCTACCGTCAAACTTTGAAAGACGATAGAGAAGAAAGATGTTGGTTAATTCTTCGACAATAAAATCGAGTAATCTGCATGATTTAAAAGAAGGAAACGATACTGTTGCTCGCTGCTAAAAAATCAATTACCTCGTCGTAAAACTCCAATGAAAATTTCTCATATCTGTCCAACAATTCGTTACCCCTTTCACATTTGTCATATCTTGTCAACGATTTATGTTTCTCTGAGTGGCAGAGGCTTCGCGTGTGTACTTCAAAGCTCGCGGCGTTTCAGAGCCCGTCGAGATGAGAATTGGCATCGTTTGGGGTCAAGGGAGAGACGCAAGAGAGACTTTATGACAGCGTTGGTCCAGAGCTAAGCCTCGGAGCTTAGGGACCTTTCCTCATCCCGCTACAACGTTCTATGGCACAGAAACACTGGCTGATAACCTGAACTCGGTATCGTCCGTGAGAAACAGATATTAACGGGCATGATTTGTTCCCATGAGAATCTGTTCGTTTCGAACTCTTAGAGCTGCCGCGTGTATAAATGGTAACGAGGCCGTGCCGGGGTCGTCGCGTGCGTACAACTTCGCGCACAGTGGCATTCGCAACATTGGAACACCGATTAAGTGTGAACGCAATGGCGATCCTAGTACTTGTCGTTTGGAGAGCCTTTGGACCGACTCCATTATCGTTCTGCGTCTAATTTTATCCCGCGGACTCCATTTTCCGTTAGCAAGTGGATGCACCTAATGTGTAAAATTAGTCGGACAAAGTTGGAAATAGATTAGATTTGTAATCCAGTGGAGATTTAGGGTAAAGTGTGTTGCTTATGTTTGTCTCACGTATGGGGACTATATTTGCCCAGGCTTGATCCGAGGATCCTCGTAATTCCTTGCTGGTCGAATGGAGGTTTCTGAGGTGGTTGGAATCGTTCTGAGAACAGTTGTTAAAATTCTGTCGACTAATTTCACGTTTCAGAGAGGGAACTGGGTCGGACGAGTTAATTAAATGAAACAACTAATCGTCTATTCCGTTTGAAGTGACTAAATATAGTAATCTACATCGCACAGAAAATAAATTATAAATTGTGATATTCAAAAGCTGTTTATTATTTGACTAAGAAATAGAAATAAATTTTCAAGTAAAGTGAATTATATTTCTGTGCATAGAAAATAGAAATTATTTATAATTCCTTTAAGGGACAACATTTTCTATTAACGCAACGATGCCCAACATTCTCAACCACTGGCCTGGAAGGGGACCCTGCTTGGAATTAACGATATTCTGAATGTAAAGGGGCCAAAGAGCGACAGATCATATGTAGAACGTCAGTCGAGGACGAAATTAGCAACATGTGCAACCAGTTGTACGAACAACTGACAGCCACTGACAGAAAAGCCAAAGGCTGTGCGTAAAATTAACAGCGTTCCCAAACCCGCCCAACGAAACAGAATAAATTCCATGCCGTGCGTTATTAATTATTAATATGAAACGGGTTACCGAGGGAAATTAGTTTCGACAGCGGGTTCGGCTAGTTGCAAATAATGGTTCACCTAACAGGTATCTAGTATAGGTATTAAACCGCATTAAAAATTGTTTTCCCTGCAAAAAAATATATTTCCCAACGATCCTATTTATATCACTCGCAATACCATGCCTTATTCTTATAATAATTACCTGTATAACAAATGGACAATGTACAGAATACGATGATTCAACGCTTTTCGATGATTCAACACGAAACGTTTCTGCAATAATCGCAAATCCATTCTCGAATTCCAACACTGCCATTCTAATCTCTCTTTGGCAATCTCGTCGCGTAACCCCTTCCAAGAAATCACCCATAAAATCACGAATTTCCACGCATCGATGGGAAACAAACGAGATATAATACCTGTGACGTCCCCTGGACGGGTTATGCCTCGCGAAAATGCCATTAAATTAGGTTGAAGCATACGAGCATGGTCGTGTAACATCGTGGAATCATACGTTCGTCGAGGGAGATCCGTATTGACCTCGAAAAAGCATTTCGCAGCTTTACGATGCACTGGCAACCGTTGCACCAGGTGGATTAAGTCGCGAACTTCGTGGCCATTTCGCCGACGAAACTTTATATCACGCCTTGGGGACTTTTAGAATTACACGGGGTCGAACTGTTACTGTAAAAATGTCATTATCAAACGTCTAGACTGCAGGTGTGCATTACGGGTCAGCATCGTTGCGTGTTCTATGTACAGACGTTGGCCTGTTGCGTGCCAATTCTTCTCTTGTTAATTCGTTTCAGGGGCAACAATCACGACGATTGTTAAGGTCAGTCATATTTGGAAGAAATAATAATATATGCGGAAATTAATTTTTGATTTCCTTAAGATCTGACTTTTTCTTGCCGATTCGGCGATTACTAATATTTGCATGTTTTATAAAGATTGCGTAAAGTGTTTATAAAATATTGTTCCTCTTAATTAGTTATAGTATCTATGCTTCCGAAAGGCTGTACATAATTTTTAACACGATCCCTCGTGAGGTGGTGTCGTTTCGTTAACAAATTTGAAAAGTAATTAAAATTGTAAAGTAAATAAAAATGAACTTATATATTTGGAAACTTGTTTCGTATTATGTAGAATACGGAAGTTTTAATTATTCGATGCAAATGATAGATGACTCGAAGCGAAGGAGTAAATGTGTGTTGAATGAAACAGTTGATAGATCGAACTTGGAAGTTTATGAAAACAGTAACAAATTCGCTATCTCTGGTCGAGTGGAAAACGGGTTGGAAACAGTATTATTCGACCCGTGTCAATGTTTAATGAACTCAGCCACTGGGCGACGCGTGATGATAAATAATCAAATCTACAATCCACCGTGTATATATGTACACGTTCAGCCACGGCGAGCAACAAACAAGCTGCTTTGAAAAGGGGATCGAGTAAAATAATAATTCAAGTGGCGCAAACGAAGCATTGTCCCCGGAGGTATGCGGCACTATGTCAAACGTGAGTTTTACGTGTTTCCATTCGAAATTCCGCACGGCTGGTGATTTTTATATTTCGGCAGATTGACGAATTGTTTTTTATTTGACAGTGCGATTAACTGGTGACTGGCGAAACGAACCGTGTCTGGCAAATGAATACAATTTGGTAATTGCAAACGACGGGGCCTCTGGAGCATCGGACTCCCCAAACATCAGAATTGTCAATTGAACAATGTCAACATTTCAAAACAGCAATTGTTTACCATTATATAATTATACAATTCGAAAATGTGACAAATTTAAATAATGCTTTGCGAATTAGTATTTTTGAAACTTGATAACTCATAAAATTTTAATCTAAGAGAAGAAAATAATTTTCGAGACGTTGAAACTCACATAAATATCTAAAATTAATTTCTTTCCTTTCAATCGATTTTATATAAAAAAAAATCATTAAATAATTTATCTATTACCGAGTTCCCTAAAAATCACGAATAAACCAGCTTGTTTCAAATAATCCAGGAAGGTCTGATTCGAAGTTAGTACAAATCTGGATAGCTGTAATTAATCAAGTCTGACAATGAGACCAGGCCAGTGGAGATTTCACCCAAAATCGGCTATCCATTTGGGAGAAGCCATTAATCAAGGCCGGTGCGAATGGAGAACGGCCAGGATTCACGATCTGAATTTCCAGCCACTTTCGTCGTTTCTCCACATTGTCGTGAAACGTCGCCACTGTGTTGTATACTTACTTAGTAAGTGTCTATGATGATAAAATATTTAAGTTCAATGAGTAACAGCAAGACCAAAACGTAAAATGAATAATTAAATTTGCCATGGTATTATTTGAAGTACGCCCCTATCGGAATTTCTTCGTTTCCAAAAATTAAACATTTCCTACCCTGCAACGCTTGAAACGTGTCAACTCCACCAAAACTAACAAAAATAAATAAGAATAAATAAAACGATCGCCAACGAAATACCCACGCGACGCCAACGCGTCTAACTTCGTTCCAGCGAGCAACTAACTGCTATTCCGTTCGCCAATTTTTCCACAATCCCGACGAACGCCCACGCGAGCCGTTAACGAAGAGGAAAAGCACAAATCGAGCGCGAACGGTGTCCCGCGGAAAATGTTAAGACCTTCCCAGAAAACGGCGCTATCGATCGTCGGATAAGCGAACGAACACGCCGACTGTCAGCGTCGCCAAACTGGGCGGAAAAAGGAGTTCTGCCTTTTCTTCTAACGAGTTCCATGTTCCTCGACTCGTTTCCGCGTCCAGCGAGCGAATCGTCGTCGTTCAACGGGAGCAAGGTCTCCACCGAGATTAATTATCGAGTCCGATTGGGACTCAGAAACGAATCGGGGGATGGTTCAGCTTGATACTGATAAGACGAAATATATTTTTGTATGAATTTTTCGGCCCTTTCGCGTCGGTGTGATAAAATGATGGGCAGTATTGGATAATTAGGTAAATCTTGATATAGGTTCTAAAGGAACGAATTGGAAGGTGTATTTTGCGAACCAATTTGGGGTTACTTAAAGGGGAAGCTTTTAATAGAATGTTTATTATGGAGAGGAGTATTTAAGATAATTGTTGTGTACGATTTTGTTAGGACTTGATTACTAGATTGCGTTATAAAATGTAAAATGTAAACGTTCCTCAGCGATGGAGTGGGCTGAACGTCTTTTATCGATGAGAAGTTACTTTAGGATTGAACAGATCGTGAGGGAGGTAAATCACGAGGGAATTCTGAACATTTCCATGTTCAGGATGACCCGATTATGTTTTACATTCAATGAGTTTCCGTTTTCCATCATTCGACGCAAGACGGCTGATATCATTTATTAATTTCATATTAAGTTGCCACCTGAGAAACTATGAATAAGTATATTCCTATAATTCGAATAATACCCCATAAAATCTGAATCTGCAGAACCGAAGAAAATTCAGAGAACTGGAAAATACATCGTACAACATTTCCCAACGATTCACGCAAATAAATTTCCCCTACTTTTAACAGCACTATAAAATGCATTCGTACATTTCAATTTACGAGACGACAATAATGTAGCATAAACATCTAATAATTCCGCTTCAGTCTCTCCCTGAAAATCGTTTTTTCATTTCAACTCGTGTTGTATTCATATCGTCGCTTTTTCTCCCCGTCGCAAATGAATTGTGCACAAAGTGTTGCATATCGTTTTAGGAATACAGTAACCCGTAATTTTGGGACTCCATTACACGGATAACGAGTTTTCAAAATCGATCGACCATTCTGGTACATAGGCAGCGCAAGTAGGGACAATTGCTTATTCAATAGCCGCTCGTTGCACGGCCATTCACAGCAATCCTCCGAGTATATAATTCCTGTTCTAGTAATTCAGACGCACAACACAGTGGCGGGAGGTGCGAGCGGCTCGTTAAACTTGGAAAAATAAACGCGACACAGACCGCAACAACGTCTTCGCAACGCTTCTTCCGCCGTTCCCGTTTCTTTCAGGAAGCGGTACATAATCGGGGTCGAATATCGTTTCCAGACACGGTGAAATCGGTGTCGTATATTTTTCTGCTAAACACAGGCGTACACGTGGATCTTCTTTTCTTTTTTTCTTTCTCGAGAAAGGCAAGTGAATTTCATCGATCACGGCGAAGAAATATTAAACAAAAATATCCTGTACTTTTTGTAAATTGCATTTGAATAAAATTATACACCTAAATATATTTTAATTTTTACTCGTTCGATTTTTAATAAATGCTTCTCTCATTAGTATTTTTTTTCGTCCGAATCTTTCAGGAAAGCAAGCTCTTTATTTTAAGTCTACCAAATCCTCTGTGCGATGTACGGATTAAGAAATCAAGGGGTTAATGTTTTACGGGTTATCTGCTCTGATACGAATAATCCAGCGTATATAATGGAGTGAAGAGGAATCGACATAGATTATTTCATAACTCTCGTTCACCATGTTAGTCTCGATTTCTAATTCGAGCTTCCATTAAAACCATTTTCTCCATTTAATCAGCCACTTTGAGTCAGCAAATTCCACGCTCCTCCCTTCAATAATCCACCCCAATAAATCACTCAAAAACCTTTCCAGGATCTCCTGCGCCCCCAAAGAGTCCGACCCGGATGACTCATTCCACCCCTCATGCCGTGCATAATATTCCCGTTGACGAGGATCTGCAATTTCTCGCAAGGGAAGATTACGATTTCCCGTGGCGAACGATTACCCTACGTCCACCGAATTAAAAACCCTCCTCTATTCTAATAAAATCGTGCCGGCTCAAATGACACGTACGGGGTGCTCGAAAAGTGCGGGCAAAAAATTGTATAGGCTGTGTCGTTGATTGTTACTCGGGGGATTAACAATGTTTCCAATCCTTTCAATATAATTAAAGCAAAAAAAACAATCGCTCTCTACCCGGAAGATAAGTGATAATGGAAAGTAATGAAATAGTAACGAAGACTGATAAAATACCAACGAAAACTAATACAATAGAAACTGAATAGTTCTGACCGCAAATATACTCCAACAAAGTACTCAAAAAAGGTTAACTAATGCTTCTAACATCCCGACACGCACTCACAACAAAACGCCTCGCGACCAGAACAAAATCAGCAACGAAACCTAACAGAATAATAAAATAATGACCGCCGCGGACACTCATCCTCGACCCAACAATACATTCGCCAATAGCACTCAAAGGGTTAAGTCACTTAACGTGAGAGCGTCTACCGACGGAGCATGTTGCTCGCACATGGCGTTCACCTAAGTCCAGCCATGTTCAGGCGAATATCCTATCCGTGGAACCGTAATGACGCACGCACTGTTTCACGCATATTGTGCGTGCACGCCTCTGTGTATATTACTGTGCCATGCATACATGCATTTACGCCTCTGTGTATATTACTGTGCTACGCATACATATATTAATGCGTGTATGTGTGTGCGTGTGTGCGTGCGCGTGGGCGCGAAACGCAGCGAAGTGCAGGCCGCTTTCGTCGGGGACATCGTGCGCAGCTCGAGACATCCGGTACAATACCCTCCGGTTATAATGGGCCGCTAGTTCCTCGCATTGTTCGAAGGCAACATTATACACCCGTAGACCCTATGATGACTTGCGTGCACTCAAACAGTTCCACATGTGTGGGAATATATGCACAGGGTGTCCCGTTTGAATCGTCGAAAGTGGACGATATCGCGGGTCGTGGATGGTATCAGTATATCGCCTAAATATAGGCCACCGCATCATTCATTAATGCTGTGCCATGCGAGAGCTCGATTCCGTTGCGACGCGATGGAAAACTCGGGAAATGTCCTTCGCTCTGCCACCCTGGTAACACGGGGTGCGTTTGGCCCTTGGCCGTATTTCGACGAGTCTAACTCGTTAGACAAATTTCGGGCCGAACATGAGTATCACGAGTCCGACTCGTGGTATCAAATGCGGGCCATATTGTAGAGATTATCTTCTGCAAATCTCACGTGAGTGGAATGGGGGACAGGTACTCCTACCGGTTGGGCCCGGATTTCGTCGAGCTAAATGGTACGGCGAGGGGTTAAAGTTTCGATAAAATACGCAGGAATAAAGTGATTTTATAAAATCGTTCAACGATGGACACAGTTTATATTATTTATAGTACCGGTAATTTGCGATGACGCGATAATTGATGCGGCAGTTGACCCTTAATTATTTGCTCAATGATATACTGCAAAGTTAATTTTAATTGAATCGATATTTATTACCAGCGGGTACTTTAAGAGCAATTTAAATTGAATTTATAAGAAATTTCCTGTATATTCGTAATAACTATCTGATGCAGGACGATTGTAATTAATCCTTAGATTTTTTTGAAATCAAAGCATTGCGAGTTACTTGACCCATCCTGTATATGCTCGTCTCTATACATATAGGCATAGGTATTAGGTAGGTGCGTGTAGATTTGTATTGTGCAGGAACTTGTGTGGGGGCGATTCAGCAACAGATTGCGTATTATGAAGAGATTGTGTCGGGTTGTTGTTGCATCTCGTTGTTATTGTCTGGGCGTAGTATTGGCCATCTCCGGAGGCACGACGCAAATTACGATTATTTTGATCGAAAATTAAACCTTGCAGACTGCTAGAGAACATCAATAGAAGAGTCAGTCTTTTTTTTTGCTAATAATTTTGTATGCTATAGGGTGCAACTATTCTCTAAATGTTAATGTATGTTCTCCTATGTTATTCCTTTATGCTTCCCCTATATTAATTATTTCTACACGTATCTTTTTGGAGACAGTAAGTAGAAATAAAAAAAAGAAGATTGAAATGGCAATGTGCAGTGAAATTGATAAAAATGTTTAATTTAAACAAAATAAAAAACGTCCATCATCAGTTCATCCATTACCGTAAAAATAATTCATGAATAATTAATGTATTAATACTACTTATATGAATATATTAATTTACTAAATTCTATTCAATTTACGATTAATAAACTTGCGTGCTGGTGAAGCGGTAATGAACAACATTTCTCCGCTTAAGCCACTAAATGAATAATTCCAATACGAGGTAATAATCAGTTCATCTGATTCATTATTTAAATACATTATATAAATTACAAATTTACACTTTACAAAAATCCAACCGATATACAATAACCACACCGTTCGTCCCATTGAACTATCCCATTGGACATAAATTCGAGACAGAGGACTACATATGTATAATAGGTGTTATATCTAACGACGAGTCGATTCGTTTTTCGCGCACCAAAAAAGTTATCAGATTAATATAGCGAACCGTAGTAGCATCGCGGCGTTATCGCCAATTGAATTAGATAACCCGGTCCAGATTTCAGCCGGTGTCTGATGGGCCGAAAATGAACGTTCAGTCGATTGGTCTCGAAATTGCATCGATGAAGAACTTTCATGCGCATTTCCAGCTGTCGGCGTCTGCCCCCCTTTAATATCACTTATTATCGATCCACTGGCCCCCGATCGATACACGACGGCTGGTGGTTACGGTGTAACGTGTATTCCGTGAACACGAGACCGTATTTGCCAGTGGAAACACACGGGGACCGGACAAAAGACGCGATACAATCGAGGGACTACCGAGTTGTTTGGAAGCAGAAGTAGGTCGAGATTGTTCAATGAAATCTGTGGTACTGTGTGTGGCCAAGAATGGAGTTGCTTCTGCTTTTATTCGCAGGATTCTAGAATTATTGGAAAATTGGATTTCAGGGTAGCCTAGGTCTTTTTCGGTTTTTTTCCTTTTTTTTAGGGGAGAATTGGAACAGAGTGTCTAGTTGTGGTGCTACAATAGCAACGTAATTATTATCATCATCGTAATAGTAATATGTAGTTATTATTCTTGTTAGGTTTTCTATTTTTATTTGTATTTATTTTATTTGTTGTATTGGAACTTATTGTTAATTATATTGGAACTATGTTTCAAGAGATACAATAAAATATAAATATAAAGAGGAACATTAGGATTTTAAACAAATTGTATACTTTTTAAACGTGGAAAATATAATTAAATCTATAAATTAATTCTAAAAAATGTTCTCTTCAATACACTTTTCTTCTCTTCTAACTAGCATCAATATGTACAACTGTAAAAATCATTTTCGAGGATACAGCTGGATAGTTTCTCTATAAATGTTTGACGTGCGAAGCAAACCACCGTTTGCAATAATTCATCGTGAAATTAAATATTGATCGTCTGGGGCCCGTTTTACACTTCGCACACAGGATATCGAATGATCAGAGGAAAGGATGGTAACAAAGGAGGCGAAAGAATTGATTGTCGAAAACGAAACACAAGCCGAGAATCCACGGCCAATTAGGCTGATTTATTATTTTAATTGGCCCGTTTAATTGGCCATCCGATTATTCGCGAGCAGACGTGATTCGAAAGTAACGGGGAACCTGATTCGAACCTTCTAATCGATACGTCCATACGGTTGCACCTATCCAGACAGCCTACACGCTTGCGTACTTCCGGTTTCGTACATGTGTAATTCGTTCGCACAATTCGTAACTAATTATGTACTCGTCATTTTAATGAAACTCCCCCCTCCATCAAAATATCCCACATTACTTTATTATAATATTTGCGTTCGATTTTATAATTTATCGTTCGCGAATTATCTGTTACAACATTAATCAAACGTGAATTCTGAAATTAATTTTTTTAAATGAATTGAATATTATACTGTACAATTCAATATTATAACATATATTGTTCGCAAATTACCTGGAACTACGAGCAAAAGAATGTTGTAAATTCTGGAAACGAAGAATGCAAGGTCAACCGTTCGAAAGCAAATATCGCCTGGTAAAAGTGAACAGAATCGACTGGATGGACTAATAAGGAGACAAAAGTTGGTGGCATTTGTTAGAGGAAGTCGGCGAGAGTTACAAAGGCGCGAGCAAGTTTTCCTTGACACTCGCGACAAGCAGAGAATAGATAAACACTTGAACATTAGTATGGTTAAAAGCCAGCTGTGATAGCGTTGTATCTAAAAAAATTGAATTGGCTGTATTCTAGGGAAGGAAAATCGCAAAGGATTGCTCATGTGAAATTGCAACATCGACGGAACGAGACCTTGCGCTTATAGGTAACAGACAAAGAATAGACAAAGAATCGATAAATTATCGATAAATGCTTGCCTTCTATAGCCATTCACGCAGAGACGTTTATTGCATTACGAAATGGTTCAAGATAAACTTTCATAAAACTAATCGATCCAAACGAAGAAACCGCTCCTTTTAATAAATTCTCACGTTTCGATAAAAATCGTCCATCAATCCTCGCGCAATATTATCCAGAATCCCAATACGTGTATCCCGATCGAGCAGAAATAAAACATCCAACAAACCAGCCAGACTCCAAAATAAATTACCGCGATGAACGACAACAGTTCGCTTACGTTTCAACCCTTTCCCCTAATTCAATTCCATCCCCCCTTCGACAATGGGTGCGGACAATAGCACAGACGTCGTACAAGTACGTCGTGCGTCTCGAGTGGATCATTCGTAGCCGCGTACGCACGTGTATGTAGTCAAGCCGACAAGCAAAGATACGCCCGATGCAAATGATCAATTTATGCGAAGCATGCCTCAACGTCGACGTGTAAAACGTGAAACTGTTGTGGTGTCCAAACCATTTGTCGTGTCGGGGGTCCAAAACTGTGACGCAATCGAGGGACAGAGAACGTGGCCACGCGAGCTACGTTAAATAAGGAAGTTCATTGACGGGAGTTAACGACTGTATTATGACGACGATGGTTTGCACCAGACGGTGTACGTACACCGTCATTTCAACGAAAAATCGAAAACCGTGACGAGCTATGGGAAAGAGCGTGGAGTATGAATTTCGCCTCTTGTTTCCGCCGCGAGTAAGTAATCTTTCGAGTTAACGACGTGTCGCGGGAATACATCTGGCGAGGGGACGACGTTTATTGTATGTACAGAGTGAAATTAAAGTACAGGACTGGGAAGCTCCCTTCTTTTTTTTTCTTTTTTTTCATTTCGAACAATGGCAGATATAATTGTATATCACTGACGAGTCGGACGTGTGGTGTTGTGAGCTGTAGCGGTGTGTTAACGTTCAGTGAGGTTAATTAAACAGGCGACATTTTTTAGGAAAAGTTTTATATACCGTGGGTTAAAAAAGAATTCATACAGTGCATTAGTTTCACTTGCGACCTCGTGTAAAAACAATGTACATTATTTTTAAGTGTAATAGATGTGTTTCATATCCATGTACGTACATACATATATTGTTTGAGTGAGTTAGTATGAATACCTTTTTGGCCCACTGCAGGTGCGGGAACAGTAAATTGATGGCCTGGGAAATCTGTTCTTTTTATTGCAACGAGCAATGGGCAATTGAATAATATATCACTGGCGAATGAAAATATAACAAATTATATACGCTGCATTTTCCAACCGATTTTCTGATCAATTCTAATTTACCCCAGGCTCCAGGAATATTATTACGAAAAGATCAAATCATAAAAAAAAACCTTCATCTCTCCATACCAGTTCATAAGAATAAATTCCAATATTCTAAAAAATCTACCACCATCGCGCCAATTCGTTGGCTCGTTCGCTCGTCTGCCAATCGAACCCTCCGCCAGCAATGCAGCACGGGGGAAAATGTGTTTAAATCAGCAACAAAACTTCCCATTCGCGAATCGTCAATTATACCGCCGTCGAACGAAACGTCGAACTCGCGTAGCCGTTGAAAAGCCGAACAGCCCCCGTTTAATCGCGGAAACGTCTCCAACGACGACAGGTATAGAAAGGGGGGCAGAGGCTTTTAACGTAATAATTCACCGACGAGCACGAGACCCGCTCGCGGGGATTAATTATCGCGTGTGTACAGCGCAAAGTATAATAGAAGCGGCGAATAAACGAGTCGTGGAACTCGGATTGCTCTTGCTACGCAGGATCGTCCTTACGCGGACCGGAACAACGGTAATGAAGCACCACGATATCTCGACGTCCATTACGTTCCTAATGAAAAGGGTCCAGATGGTGGCCACTAGGCGTTTTCTCGAATCCTCCAAGGCCAAGTCCGAATCGGTTTAGCTATCTGCACAACCATGCAGGTTCGAAAGCTCGCATTTAGCAAATCTTATCTTATTCTAATAAATAATTTATCAGAATATTCCGCGTATCATTTTATTGCAATTAATTTTCTAGGGGAGCGTTCGAATTAATTAACCGACCTGCGCAGACATTTGTAAGCGTTCGTTCTGTTAGATCATTCTTGGGAGCATTTTGCAACTGTTCGAATTAATTTTCAATGGCCAAGCTCGAATTGGTATCGCCCCATGTAACTTTGGAGTTACATACTCGACGTTAGTACATATTTGTCAATATTGTCCCATTTAATGAAATAATTTTGTGGACCATCTTGCACCCGCATCATTTTATTGCTGTTAATTTTCTAAGGCAAAGAAATGGTGATGTACTTATTAATGCCCTTAATAAATTGTTTCATCATTTTTCTTCTATTAATAAATCAAAAGAGAAAATCGATGGTGAGAATAAATGAAATTTCCGATTCGCTTGCAAATGATCGTAAAGTCCGAGGCTCTTATTACGTCAGAATATCAAGTTTTTTTTATCCCTCTTTTTTTTAGACTTACCAAGCGTAAATCTTGATCCAAGCCTATTCTAAGAGTAACGAGACCGTATTTGTCAAAAGCTTCTGTGCGTCACGCTTTTAATAACAAAGATGATCCCGTTAAAAATAGTTCCCGTGGGCAGGGACAAACGAATGGGTACATTTGTCACATTTCTTGAAACATTGCTGGCCATCTTTATTTCTCCAGCTATTCTCGCATGGTCGAACGGATACTTTTCGTATTCTCAACTGAATGAAAATAGCAATCGTGTAAATAAGCTGCATATTGGCCAAATCGGTTAACCCCGCAAAACAAAAATATGGCAATTTATTTTAAGTATAGAAAGTTAAGAGCCAACGAAGCGCTTCGGCAATAAAATTTAAAAACCTTCAAAAAGTGGAGTTAACTGAGTTATTTAATGTGCGGCTCAAATAACAATCGAGTTACGCAAGAAAAAAAATTTACACTAACCCAGATCTCGGGAAGAAAAATAGCTAATATAGCATAATCATATTATACTAATAGTATACTTATTCACAAAAAAATCATACAAAATTTTTCTACGTTTTGCAAAAGGGAATCACTTACAAATTGCCTGTATCTCAGAAGAATCAACTTACCGAAAACAAAGTACAATGAACAAAATTGGCAAAAAAATTGCTACACCAAATACATACCATTATTTATAAATTTAGTATTCCTACGTCAGAAACGATTAAACGATACAAATATGTATGTGGCTTTTCAAATTCAACAGCGTATGCGATTCGAGATACCTCTACAGTTTATGTTCAACATTCAACGGAGCTAAAATTCATCGTTTTACTTTTAATCCATTTCGTGCGTCGGTTTTGCGACAACACTGAAATGTACATATGTATACGTATATACGTGGGGCGAGAGTCTTTCGAAGCCCTCCGTCAGAATTCTCTTTAGTAATGAGAGCACCACGTAACTGTTGCGCGAGAAAAAGACGTTTCTGTAATTCACACGCGGCGCAGGCCACTTTTTCATCGGTCTCCCTCGAGAGCAATAAAACGGACGACAGACAGTGGGATACTAAATATATATCCAGGATACCCTTTGCACAAGAGGCGTGGAGCCTTCGAACGGCGAAATTATGACCACTCCGATGGTCTGAAATATTCTTCGCAGCAAGAAGATTTCTACAGAAACTCGTTTAAGACGATGGAAAATTTTTCTTTAATTCTCCTTTAATTAGTTACCTATCAAACTTATTTCCTTTTTTCGTTCAGTTCTGTTAATGTCACTATTAAATCCGTTCATCTGCCTCTATAAATTCCTATTGCCTAAACCACCAGTTTCTCGTTACTTTCCACCACATTTATTTACCACAAACACTTGTGCACTTTTTCATAATAAAAAAAGACCTCCTCTGTCGAAGAAAAATCTGAAACACGCCGTTACACGGTACGTAACGTTGCGTTGTCGCGAACAAACGGTCAGTCACGAGTGAACACACGTTCGTCAAACATTTGTTTTACGCGCGAGCAAAATTCACTGGATCCAGGACAAAAAGGTGGCACGATTAAACCGGACGGATTCGGGAAGGTGGAAAAACGAAGCGCGGTTCGACGTGTCCGCGGATCCATCGTCTCTCTATCTACGGTAACAAATCAACCGGGCAGAAGCTTGAAGGGAGGGCAGAGAGAGAGAGGGTGCAGATAAAAACGAAATCGCCGGTGGATTGTCGGTGGTGGTTAGAATTCGGGGAAACGGCCCTTGTCCATAAATATCGAGTTCGATGGTAATTGGTGGAGGGCCGATAACAAGCCAGCGGTTGCTTCATCGCGGCTCGTAAATACGACCGTCGAATATATTTACACGGGAGCGAGGAGTAGCGCCAGGTTAAACGTCACGGTTTCCCGTGATCGTGATGGGGATCGGTGAAACGTCGAACCGTGGGCTTTATGGCGATCAGAGGCTGGAAAAACGCGGGCTCTGAAGCGTTACTTTTTTCGAAGAGAATTTTCATTGGAAACCTGTTTTGTTGCTTGTTATGCATATATTTATATATATATGTTTTATTATTAAAAAATAATATAAGTTTAATGCACCACTTAATGTTTCTTCTCTTTTTCGAATAATTTGCAAATATTGCCTCGTATCTGTGCAAGTAATAAAATCACACCGTCCTACTTTTTCTACCTAGTATAAATTAATATGAATATAATTATAGCATATCAAATATTCCACTCCATCTAGCCTTCATAACCGTTGCACGGTTTTTCATTGAAGTGAAGAAGACTGTTTCATTTCTATAGATACGAGCACGTTAGTTTTAATCCACGTTTCCAGGGTGAACGAACTGAAACGGCTTGAAAAGAGTAACAGCAATGTAATACCGGCGTGGTGTACATATAGTGAATTGCGACAGATTTTCGATAATGTTCGCAATGGCACGTATATCGTGCGCATCAGACCGGTATACGCACGCGTCCGTATGTTTAATTCATGACGATGCATTACTCATTCATTCATGCGATCATGCAGAAGCCACTTCCGAGAAGAATGTCGTAACAAGTTTCTGGAAGAGGCACTGTCCCCTTTTCTCTTCCTGGTGTTCCACGGATTCGCCATGCACGAAGCCTTGAAATGGCGCTAATAGGATGAAGATCTACGGCGAATCTCGAAATAAACCAACGAAATAAAAACGTGGAAACGGTCTGCGAGTACAGGCGTGCAACGTTGTTTAAATATCGGTGCTTCTTTAATTGACGAGGGAAAAGATCGGTTCGAACTTCGAAGATCGCAGTAATTATTATTCGAACGAGAAGAAGAATTTGTTTAAATTCAGTGCATTTACGATTTAACCGTTCTTACTGTCACTCACGCAATACTGCTATGTTATTTCACAGTTTCACGTCAAAGTCACACGATAGTATAATTTTTTGTCGCGATAAATTGCAGCTTTTTTTTCTTGTACGTCTCTCTACGCTTTAGACTCTACGATAAATCACGTGGTGCAACGTTGTCTAGTACCGTGACTAAATACTACTCACGTACTATGTACCTGCTAGTTGTTCTTCTGGAATTAGTCATAAATTGTATAATATACAAATGTACTTCCCTTCGTTGGCGACAAAATTATAAAGGTCACGCAGTGTTCTTTGAATAGTATGTATTACGTGTGTTAATTACACGACAGAGGATTATTTGAAATCTTGCGTGGTTCGTCAAAATGGTTAGAAATTGTGCAATTTAAATAGTAAAGAATGCAAGTGCGAAAATATGTTGAAAGATATTCTTTTAACTCGCTTCATATACCATTTGAACTCCTCAATTACATGTACTCGTCACTGTATTACACTCGCAATTAGTGTACACTTTCTTTACTTCGCGAGTGCACTACGTAATCTTTGATAGACGTACAGTACCCACTGGCTTGTAATATATGACTATACCGTGCAGAGTACACGGTCCAATCTTTAATTCCAAACGAACATTACCTACTTCAAATGCAATGAACTGTCAGTCACGTAGTACTACGGTTGCATTCAATCCCCCGATGTCTTTCATAATACACGTACTCGAGTTGCACAATATGTACGCAATCCCTTCGAGTGCTTTCTCTAAGCTGTGCTCTTGCTTGTCATACGTTTCACTATTGAATTAGTAATTTGTTATTGACGAGGAAATATTAATTCGGTGAAGCCTATTCTTTCCTTTTCACGTTCACAGAGCACGTCTAAAGCTCGTTTCAAACGAGACACTTTTTGTCTTCGAATAGATTGGATTAACCCTTTCGTAAAAGAATTATTCTTATTTTTTCAGAGTTGGGAAATGGTCAGATGTGTCCGAGTGATGGAACGAAGTGTCTCATTCGAACTGGACTAAAAGGTTTATAATATTGCGTAATACGATACACGAATATTTTATTACTGCCCCGTAGAAATGTTATTTATCTCTTGCGTCTATGTACGAGTAATCATGAATATTCATAAGAGCCAAGGGAATTCGGAGCACAGGGGCAAATATGTAATTATTTTCTTCGTCCGGCGTTATCAGAATTTGTTACGTTGCACGCGAAATTCGAATTCCAGTGCTATAAATGTTCGATCACCACTTTGCCAAGGGACCATTAAACTCGGTGATCGCAAAAAGAAATATATATATTACGCCGATAAGCACTCTCCGCTGCTGCATACGATTAATTTGATCTTTTAAATACCTTGCTCCATTAAGCTGTTCATTTCTAGTAAATGAATTTCATATACGCGATAGTTTCACGCATGTAAAAATACATTTAAAAAAAAAACGCGAGGAACCTAAGTTTATCAATTGCTTTGAAATTACCAATTTATTTGCAGAAAGAAATCTATCTCATTTTCAAATATTCTTTTTATTTGAACATTAAAATGCATTTCTCTATTTCTTTTATAATACTAGAAAAAAACAAAACAGAAAAAATTCTCTTCATTTGACCATTCTGAAAAATTATATTGCCATTAAAAAAGAAATGTATCCCTGCAATAAACACACGTCCCACAAATACACGTATGTTCCATATTAAAACAGCATAGATACACATACAGTGGGACAAAAACGTATTCATACAGTGCCTATTTATTCCTAATTATTCCTAAAACAATATTCATGGAGTTGAAGCACATCTGTTACACATTAACATAATGTATATCGTTTTAATAATAATTGTGCCAGCGCCAACCATTTTGGTGACACCAAAATAATGAAGTTGCAAGTAACACTAATGCACTGTATGAATACTTGTTTGGCCACTGTATTTCCAAATGGCAACGCCTGTGCATTCACGGGGTTAAATTACCCACCCCAATTATAGACACCTGAACTGTCACGTATAATCGAAACCGTTTTCCATCGATCTTTGGCAGTCGAATTCTCCAGTGTCCTGCCATTGTACACGTGTCTCGCAGACGGTCGATCGGTCGTATCAATTGCATTCCACAGGCAGAATGCAATCGAACCAGATCCAACCTTTGATACACGCCGATAGCAATCGCCGTCCAAGTGTGCGCCAGTCGTAAGCCCGTCGATTCGATACGATTCGAAAGGGGGGACGTTCAACGACTGCTAAAGGGTAAAAAGCTGCAAAGTGGAGCAACCGTGCTGTCCTTTGATTTCACACGCCACTCTTCAGCCCCGTACGAACAACCAACACCGATAAGTACCCACTGTATGCACACCTATAGCACGTTCTAAAATTGCACGTTTCTCGTACACCGGTGAATTCAGAGAACCCGGTCCTCGCGAGTTACGTCGTGCCTGTAACCGGAGGCTGCGCGAGGGTGATATTTTTAAGTCTGCGAGAGGCGGCCACCTTGAGAATTGAATCGAGAATTCGGACAAGATAGAGCTCCCGCGGGGGATATACGCGCCGTCGTAGCTGAATCAAGCTGTTATTGGACAATTGAAATTGCTTATTCACGGTTAATCTGAATGTTAACAGGCCCCGTGAACACGGATGGTTTATGGCAGTGCGGTGAAACTTTTGCGAAAGTTTCCAGGGAAATTGAGCGCCTCGTGTTTCAGCTAAGAGAGTGGCTAGTGTTGAGTCTTCAACTCTCGACGTACATGGCAGACTGTAATGATACAACGGGTGGAGAAGATTGTGCGAATGTTATCTTCACTGTAGACTGATCCATAAATTTTGTCAAATGTTTGGGAAATATTATTTCTATCGTGCAGTGCATTACTTTAATGCTAATTATTTGCTCGCTTTCGTTGGGACCGAGTCGAGCGTCCCTAAAATATTAACATTTGGTAAATCTCGTGATATTATGTAATTGGTTTTTCACATCAAGATATTTCACAATAAATGTGAGGCAGAAGCGAAAATATTCGAAAATTATCTTTCATTTTTCTTGCCACGTACACTCTTTACTTTTCACAAAATCCGGAGGAAAGTTTCCATGAATATCAGTAAGTCGATGAGAAATAAGAAATAAGAGAATGTTATTCCCGATCCGATTTTTAAATCGATCCAATTTCCACGAAACAGCTAATCCGCCACTAACAAGAAAACGAAATCGTCTCGCGACAAGGAATGATAATAAAACCAGCCCCGTTGCTTCGCACGACCCACGAATCGATCGACACCAAGAGATCTTCGTCCAGGTTCCCAGACCCGGGCGGCTTGCATTAACGAAAATGAACGAAAGACGTGAGAGGAAAGAGTGTATCGCGAAATGAACCGTGGTGAATCGTCGGCCCGTGTAATTAAAATTTAATGCGAATTTCGCAGATTATGCAGCTTGCATTTTCAACGCGACACACGTCTTGCGAAGCAGTACGTCCCACTTTCGTGACGATCCACCGGGGATCACGTAACACCGAACAGGTGACGTACTTACTATTCCCCACTTTATTCGAGGCAAAGAAATTGCATCGTTCACCTCGCCGAATCTCACGTAAAACGATATAGTTATGTAATTCGACGTAGCACGCAAATTTATGGATCTATTAAAAGCGACTTGGACGGCACCGTAATTATTATTTTACAATGGCTCCGATGGACAGGTTAATTCTGACGGACAGAAAGATTCTTTGCAGGGGGTATAACAGAATTTTCTGTGAGCATACTTTCAATATTACGATGAAAATAAATGCAGATCATTTTGAGAACCAGGACTGAATTATAAACAGGACAAATAACGAAGAACTATTTTCTTAAAATGGTCATGGTAAATAATACTTTTTTTAGGAAGTATAAGAATTGTTTTACGTTTTCCCCGATCTCACTAGTTAAATTATTGTTGCTAACTAAAATCAGTGTGTCGCAACAAATAAGGCAATCAAATAAAATATAACGTCTTGCAATATACTATTATTTACAATCGTGCCAGTTAGCTGCGATCAATAAAATCATATTTTATATGGAAGGGAACAGTTGTTGTATTTCGAGATCGAAAAGAATTTTCTCTCACGAACGATTTCCCCGAGATCGATCGCCAGGCGAGCGATTTTAGAGAGCACGATACTTTCACCTAATCGATCTCGAGAGTTCGTGATTTATAACGATATTAAAATGGTCACGTCGATTCTGCATTCTATGGCGACCACGAACGCCGCGTTTCTTAACGTTTTATCGTCCTTATTTATGAAGCGGAGGAAATGACACTTCCGGTCAGAACGCTGCTGCTGGTCTATCTCGACCTAGTATACTATTATACGTAATAACATCGACCATTTCGATTAAACCCAAGACGATTTTGTAAACAAAATTGATAGGCCTGTTTGGCTGCAAACAGTTCTAAACAAATGAAATATAATATAATGATCGCGTAACAAGCAACGTATAATACAATTATATCTAGATCTTTCTCCTTTTTATCTGAGAAGTTGTAACAGTTATTCTTAAATTATCAGAAATGCACGTGTCTCTAATGGAAGACAATCCAAAAATCATTGTCTTTAATGGAAGACCAATGCTGCAAATAATTCTCAATATCTACTCACGAAAGGAGCTTTTAACCCTTTCGTGACTGAATTATTATTATAACTAGTATTATTATGATTACCTTTATTTATTCACTACTTAATACCATTATTTTTATTTTCAGTATCAATTGTATTACTAAATCTGTGAACCTATCACCGCGTCATAAGTGAATGCAAAATCCAGACGAATCTTCGTCAGTATATTTAAATACTATTCATATGATACGTACATGTACGTTCCACTGCTCGCGAAAGAGTTAAGAAGCAAATGGAGCCAACGTGACTATGGCCCAGTCGCGTTTCAAGATTACGTGCACGTTCTGAAAACGCTCTGGAAACGTTCTTAAAACGTTCTTAAAACGTTCTGAGCCAGAGAGTAAGGAGCACAGACAAGTTCTTGACGAGCGAAATATTTCAGCAATGAGCCGCCTTCTTTATTATCTCGAGATCAAAAGCCACGGTCGTTAAACGTAACGGGATCGGACGCGCGATCGCGATTCCATGGCGAGGGTGTCGCAATCGCACGAGAACTTCCTTCTTAGGTCGAAACCGATCGGCAATTACTGGCCACCGGTATTCTTAGAGCCACGGTAATAGGGCAACTACGTTCCTTTGTGAGAATCGTGAGGCAGAGAGAGTGAGTCTACAGTATCTACTGGTAAAAGAATGCAAGTACCTTTTGGAGATTACTTTTGCATCAGTTCTACGAGATATTTCGTTGGATACTTTTGAGGCAGTTGATTAATTGATGGGTGGGTAAAAAACAATTGATTTGGTTTCACGACGAAGGAGATTAATGAAGGGAGAGAGAGAGAGGGAGGACTTTTTGTAACCGCCATGTTAATATGTTCAGAATTCCTGTTAAAATTATTTATGATCCTTTGCAGGCAATTCGTAGTCAGTTTTCCAGCAATTAACCCTTTCAAGAAATATAATTCATCTAAATATTTCATTTTTAAACATCCATGCAACAATTTGTTGAACATCTCGCCCAATGATATTCCAACAATTTAATCTTACTTCCCTCTTCAGCAGAATAATTCGATTCATAAATCGAGGAACAAGAAACAAATTACTGTCATCTCCGTTCCAAGGGTTAAAGCCAAAAATATGTTATCCATAATCTGTCACAAGAACCAAGCGTCCCACATTTTATCGTAAGTTACAGTACTTTGATTCTCCACTCGGTCGAGCATCCATTCTACGTCACCTGAAATTACACCTGCTATCAGACTTTTCAACGAAACGTGTCCGTGCACCCGCCAGTCTACTAGTACAATTTCCTCGATTTCAGGAACACCCTCGAACGACGAAAGCGAATTGTTCAAGCGACAGACACACTAACGTACATGGCGAGATATCGAACGATCGCGACAGAAACGATCACAAAGGGGCTCTCGATTCAAGGGGGATGTTTTATCTGTGCATATCTGTGGTTGTCTTCCAACTACATATCTGGAACACCGTGTATACGCACACAAAGTTCTCTGCTCGTACGTTAACTGGGCCAACGAGTGTCGACGTTGTTTTTGTTAATTCGCTGGTGGAAACGAGCCGAAAGTTGCGGATAAAAAAGTTTATTAGGACGCCAACCCCTCGCCACCCCTTTTACTCGTTGGTCTGCTCGAGGAAATTTTCTAGCGTCCCGCTGTACCTAGCCGTTGTTTCGTAGGTTGTATACCGGTTCGGGCGTTGTTATCGTTACTGCTAACGATACTTTTCCATCTCCTTCCGCGAGAAAATTTGTGCGCTTGTTTTTCGTGGGATATATTTCTTTCCCTCTTTCTTTTCCCTCGGCTGGCGGAGCAGACCGAGGGTGAGTAATTTCCAAGTTGTTTCGAAGACAATATCTTTCGGTTTATTATTATTAATGGACCCTTTTTTGACCGCGGAAACTTTTTAATTTTAATTACGCAGTGCACGAATGAGTGAGATAATTTTACAAGGTTCGCCTGTATTCGCTCCCTTATTGTTCCGGTGAAAATTGGACGTAATTTCGATGCAGCGTTATTTCTTTCTGCCCTCCGTTTAAAACAGGGAATGATCGTAAGAAATACGGTAAATATGGTAAATAGAACGCGCATTCCGTCACGAATTTTCGTGGACGTTTTACGACGCGTCATCTCGTTACTGCTGAATTGACAAAAATTGCTTAATCCTCTCACGACGATTTAAATGTTACACCGAGTGAAAAACGGAAATCCAATTAATGGCCACGCTATATTCCTGGGAAAACTATTCCGGCAATATTTGCATGGTGGAATCACCATTTCGACAGAATCGACCGGCACTGGCAGAAACAGATTTCCAGCTCGATAATTTTGCTATCGAGAGAGCATACCTGGAATTTATTATCAGCCAGAAACTCGTGGAGACCGACCAAACGTGTGCCAGTCTCGAGAGTCGATTTATTATGTTAGATTACAAAATTCTGCTCTCAATTTGCCCTAGTAAATCGAGCATAATCGAAATATCGTGGAATTACCATCAGCATCGTGGGAATCGTGATTATCAGTAAATTGAATTTTAAATTTTCATCGAATGTTTTTTGTTTGTGTGTTGAATGTTTGAATGTTTCTTAGTAATATTGGAAGTTTATCAACTTTTCATTTTACGTGATTCTGTGATAATCTTGGTTCGTTCTTACAGAAATTGAAGTTTGTGATTTGTTTCACTTCGAGCAACTTGCAAAGCCTGACTTCTGTTCCTGGACAGCCTTCGATTTTCTTGGAAAACAAACTTCGAGCAAACAATTATCTTCCTGTTTACATTATAAAGTTTCCATCTTTTGTCTGAAATAATCATTGAAAAGACGAACGAAAGCAACGAGTGAAATTTATATTGAAGAACGAGCTCAACGAGTTTTGGAAGTAGAAGATATTACGTTTTGTCTTGATCATTTTAATGAAACGAATTTAGGGGAACAATTTTAGATTAACAATCCGAGGCAGGAAATATGAAAAAACCTACTGCAACTAATATTACTGAAAACTATGCAAAATTACTGCGAATCGAACCAGGAGCCATCAAACTTCGATGAATAAATTCTCATTCAATTAATCAATCAAAGCATATATGTATAATTTCCATCAAACATAACTTCGTTTACTCTTTCCTTTCAAATAAATGATTTATTTTAACAAACGCCAAGCTGTCCAAACATTTCGCGCGATCCCTTCAACATTTAATATAAAACATTCTCAACACTGTACGTAAAATAAACAATCGCATCCCCGATGAAACTTCCGTTTACCTACCGAAAGCAATCAAAAGACATCGTCGCAAACACTCCACCAACAGTGCACTGCAATTCCAAATTAATTCTGGGCCATGAAAACCAAATTCCCCAAATTCCTCCAGCCATCAGGAACAGCACGAAGCAAACCAGATCGACGCGTTTCCTTCCGAAGAAACAAACCAAAAAGAGAACAAAACAACAACAAAAAGAAACGGAGTCGTTTGCCTCGCGGAAACGGTCCAGATAAAAATGGTCGTAACTCGTGCGCAGTCAGCGTTCTTACCCCTGTAAATAGCATCCCTCCTCGAATGGTTATTTCGATTCTGCCGGCTATAATATGTAAAGAGATTCACTGCCATCCAGCACGATTTCCCTCCAAAGTGCCGCGTCGATTTGGGGAATCGCAAAGGCGCTATTCCGTCCCCGGTATCGAGAACGAGTAAATTATGCACGAATTATACCCGTTCTCGCCGACTCTATATACGAGCTGCACGTACACGCGTTATTTATCGCGTCTCTTATCCGTAATTATGGCCGTGGGATAGTAAGTGGCGTGAAACATCTAACACGATCCCTCGTTATTATATACCGTGGAAAATTATACCGTAGTTTATTGTAAACCCCGTTCGATTTGCCTGTCGCGGTGGCGGGACGAAACGGAGTGTGTCGAACGAAAACGCGACACGGAAATTCTATCCGCCTGGACAGTTTTATTTATAGAAAAAGGGTAGCCGTTGGAAAATCACTTCGCCGCGATACGCGCGTAAATACCGTCTACAAATCGCCCGATTGACCAAGGCGCGTTCCGTTCAATAGGATTGGCCTGTCGATGGATATATAAGTAGGAATTGGCCGTGTCGTTATCGTGATACATAAAGCAGTGAACTGGGGAAACAGCTACTGGTGTAGGTACTGGTGGGCCGAGAAACGTGCCCGTTAACGACTGAAAGGAAAATGGGATACCTGTGCATCGAGTGGTGTTACATACAGGCGCTATCAATTGTGAATTGAATGTTGCACGGCGTTGTTGAAAATTTCGGATGATCGACGATATTTGGAGGGCTCAGAGGCTAATCGGTGTAAGTCCAACTTTCTCTGAACATGGATTTCATAGTTCGAAAACTTCTTTATTGCAAAAACTTTCAGTTGATAAATCAATTAAGTTTTTTTATACGTAAGCTTTTTTTTTTAAGTAATTATTAAGAACCTTATTTATCTCGGTTTGAATGCTGATGGACTTACACTGATTGGCTTCTGAACCCTTCATTTAGTGCGCGGCAAACGTGTTGCTATCGGTAATGCTGTTTTTAGACGTCTTGTTAACAGCGTTTTATTATAACTGTTACCGTTATTTTGCTACCATCGTGAATATAATAGTATTTTTATATAAATTCTATCTTTCTTATTATCACAGCGTAGCAGCAGGGTAATTCCCTCGTTTGCAGATAAATTAAGCAACGCAGTTATTCAAATAGAAAATGATATGATTCGTCGTTAGAGTATAGTTAATATATCTTGCATAATATTCATTCGATCTTCCTACCAAGAATTCCCCAAGATTTCCTATACTTTGATCACAATTATTGTACTCTACCTACAAATTTTCTACAATAAAATAACGCGCAGCAAAGAGCCACTGATTAGCCACAGCTTTGCATAAAATACATGGCCGTTAATATTCATATTCTATCATTTGTTTCCTTTTAACCACAACGAAGTCGAAGACGCGGGGATACTTCCGTGCGTCGCTGTATCTATCTCTAAAGTCTAAAGCATGGTTTCCCCAGTGGAGGCGCTATGAATAATATTTAATGAGGGCAGAGTCCGCGAGCAGCTTGCAGCGTATACGAGACACGAATACGCCTAGGGAAATTAGAGTAGCTAGAGGAATGGCCAGTCTTGAGTATCCTATGGTGCATCGCGAACACAGGTGACTGTGACAGAAGCACGAGTGCACGGACGAGCTATCGTAAACGTGCCGTTAGACCTCTTTCACACGGCGATACCTGTATACGATACTGTTACACACAGTGGTATGTGTGCGTGTGCGATGCTAGTGTCGAGATAGTGGCATGATGGTTACCGAAAATTTCATCAAATGAAGAATTCCAATGCGAACGCTCCGATTAACCCTTTGAATGTACAGCGACACAGAAATCTGTTCACAACAACTGATGCACAAATATTTTTTATCCTCGCTTGTTGCAGGAGTGAAGTCGTTGCGCTTCAAAATTACAGGCAAAGAAAAAAAATGATACGTCACTACTATCACATCGATTCTATGCTACTGCTTTGGTAGAAGTTGACGTAACGGAGGAACGAAATCTGTGATAATTATAATATACCGAAAGTACGCCATTTATCGTACTGTTTATATTGTACTGCGTTATATCGCAATGTATTACCATAATACATTACGTTATATTAGATTATATTATAGAAGGAAAAACTACGAACTAACAATTTGTGTATCGCACTGGAGAACACGCGGTAAAAAAAAACCAAGGTAAGTACACTCGCGTTGCCCTCAGGCCAGACGCGCGCACACAAATGGCGGGAAGAGCAAAGTGCATAGCTCCATATACAATTTTTCTACACCCCGTACCCTGTACCATTATATGTACAAACATCACACGTGTATGACGATACATGCATCGTCGTCTAAAAGAGATTTTCCTGTGCCGCTAGTGTAAATCAAGCTTTAGTAGGCAAGCGACTCCTTTGACCTTAATAAAACGAGCCTCGAGTACGAACGGTGGAGTTAATGGCGAAACGGCTAGCAATCTTTCACGCATAATAAACGGATCGCAAAAAGCAACTCGCGAATCGCTGCGATTCGGTATCCTGAACGAGATGAAACCACTTATCAAGCGAGGTTTCTGCTGTTGATCAATGAATCGGTTTGATATCGGTGTTTGTAAAACGAGAAGGAAGAGTGGTGTACAGGTGAGAACGTTCTTGGGGGTGGAACGAATTTTCGAGGAAATTCGAATTTCATTTGAAGCTCGCCAGAATTAATCAAAGGGAAAATGTATAATACATAGAACCACTCAATGCGAAACAAATAGGTACTATGTTCGAGCGTCTCCAAGCTTCCAAAGGAATTCGTCAAAGTCAATTATTACAGTACTATACTACAAAGTGTATGAAAAAAATGTGGAACAATTTCCAGATGGCTGGAAAACTCATCCGTCAAGCTTCCAAAGGCGAAAAGTTCGCGGGACAACGAGGAAACGTAGTGAACTACGGCGAGACGAGATCGGAGGGAAGAAACTTGAAAAATTCATAAATCTTATCGTTAACATCTGCGCGTGACGCGTTCAGGCTCGTTCGTCTTGACTTTCCTCTTATTTCTTTATGCCCTACGTCCCTGCCATTTTTCCCGTTGATACCTGAACCTTACTTCCTCCCGTCTAGCATCCGGTCCTTTTTATCCGACGGAAAATGAGGGATTACAATGAACGGTTTACGTTCGTGACAGCAGGTGCGAACTGTCTTCGGCCTAGGTTGAAATCGAATAATATCATCGGAAAGTTTGTGGAGCAACGAGCAGATAGACTTGCACGATGTTTGGGCTAGCGTGAAACAGTAGGCACGTGGAGTAACAATTTATATTTCTGAATTGTTTATTGGACGTAATCAGATACTAAAAATCTAGTTGATATTCCAAGAGTATACTACCTTTCCGGGAAGCAGTTTATCGTTTTTATTTTTTTCTTTTTTTAAAGAATAACTGACTAGTTTCAAGTAAGGTGCTCCAATATTTTGAACGACTGGAAAATTAATATATCAAAGCAGAGAAATAATTTGTGTAAGTTTAAATGTAACTGATATTAATTATTGCGTTAACTACAGATTATGCACAATCTGTGACCAGCACTTTAATTAAAAGTTTACCTATATTGTAGCTAGTAATTTTAGATTTATATTTCGTCGCTTTTAAGCGCAATATGAATTTTATTACAATACTGTTAAAGGTCACGATATTTATGGGACGAAATTTGATTTGTTTTATTAAAGCTGAACGAGAGTTTCCCGCAGCGAACGGTTATTCAATTTTCGTTGCAGTAATAATTAACTTCCGTATGAGCTTGCCAAAAATTTCCGTGCAATTTTTGTACAACTATTTCGTTGATAAATTAATCAACAATGCAAATAAATAATATTATTCGCTCCTATTTTCGATATAAATCCTGCGAAAAATAAATATTTTGAAATATCACTCACAATGCGATGGAAGAGTATCCGCAGAGGCGATGAATTTATTTATCCTCAATTGCAAAGCTGGAATCCCGGATGCTGCAATAACAAATCCTCGTTTCATTCCAAGCAGAGAATTCATTGTAATCATTGAAAACAAACAACTTTATAATAACAGCAAATTCCTTCTTTTTTTATTTCAAAAATCAAATCGAATTCACTCATTCGAACTACATTTTCGCGTGAATTGAAATCCAGCATTGAAAATATCGCCCACACAATAAATGAATTAATGTGGAAAAATACGAGAATGCAAAATAATCCGTAAATGTAGGAATTTCTGACAAACATTTTCACGTCAATGTTAGTTTACACGCTAAACATTGACCAACCACGATCAACGGTGAAGCACGATCTAGCCAAGCACTGCCAACAAATTGTACAAGCATGAAAATGAATGATTGCTGACATTGAGCATACATGCATACGCATTCGGTTTGACGAAAACGCCTGCAGCGGTGCGATTTAACAAGGACGTTAAAATTACGCGGTTAACATTGAACAAATCAGTTGTCCGATAGCCTGAAGCTCGTTTCGGTGAAATTATATCACGCGCGGCCTTTCCATTCGAGCAATAATTCATAAGGCTGTCGAGCGGTGATGTGGTGGAACGTGACGGTGAAGTATTTTAATAGCTCTATCAAACGTTCCCCAGGAATTCGATATCGCGACGATTACGTAGAAACGGGGTGAATCGCGCTGCGCAGAGTACCTTTTCAGGGAAAAAGAAGTTAATTGTGAAGTATCGAAAAAGGTTCGCGGTACTGGCGAAATCGAGAGCGGTTTATGTAACTGTGATGTTTTGTAATTGGCTTGGAGGATCTGGTGGAGTGGCTTGATAAGTGATTTAGAACGACTGAAGTAATATACATACGTAGCGGGATCGAGGAATGTGTTTTCATTCGTGGATTGAATAAACTTGAAACTCTGGAGACCCTGAATTATTGAGTTGGGTAGTTGAATAGTACGATTCTTCAGTGTATGAATTTTTGAATGCAAGAATGTTTGAATGTCGGAAAAATATGCAATGCCACATTTATACGTAGAAATGTCAAACTTCCAGGCTGGTAAAGCACATTTAGCTTTTGAAAATGTATATTTAATGAACGGTCAACTTCCATTTGTTTCCACCATATTTCTAGGACAGCAGAGAAGCACTAACCATTATCGACCATTAGGACCAAAGGATTCACAGTTTTAGATGGAACTGTAACTACCGATGACGTCAACAACAGGCAAACTTTCTAGATGTGCCATTAAACATTAGACCGCCCACTTAGAAATTTGCTGCACTCAACGCGATTTAACTTCAGCAATTAGACCCATGATTATTTCCCCCCCAAACAACATCGGAAAATAATATTCGAATTCTATGATACTATCAAAACAAATATAAACAATTTCTCAAAATGATTAATTACTTCCCCCACTTTATTTTCACATGATTGCGTGATTCGATCGATCGATCGATTAATCGCGGCATAACTCGCCCCTCGGTCGGCCCATACATCGAAGAGACCTGTCGCCGGGAAAAGGCTTAATTAGCATCGAATCAATTAGCGGCGATTAGCATTCTCTCGAATTAATTAGCACTAATTAACACCTCGCCAGAGTCCACGAATGCCGGGCAAGGAAATCGCGACTCGTGTCGCCTTTATCGCGGCACCACGCGTTATTATCGACCCTGCATTCAACGAGAACCACGACAAACGACTACGTTTCCCTTCGGGATCGTTTTACCCTTTCATTCGCTTTCCCAGGGACCGTTTTGTGAATGAAACGAGCTTTGGAAAATTTTATCGCTTTTCCTTTTTCGTCGAGCAAGGAAAAAATTCTTTTTGTAATGCGAAAACAATTTTTGCACGTTACGCAATTAATCATCGTGGAATTCTTCAAAGGATTGAGGTGGAACCTGAGCAATTATTGAATGGTGAAAAATATATAAATTATTCGAGTAGAATACATAGCTTCAATTGCTGCAAATGTCAATTATTCCACGCAACGCAAAAGTATTTTTATGTTAGAATTTATTCATTATTCTATGCGAATACTAGAAAAATTGAATATTATTCAGATAAAAAATTAATTCGCTTCTATCAAAGTAGGTGTAAGTATGTTTTACTCAAGCTTAGGCAAAGAAAATAAATAAATAAATGAAGGATAGAACACGTAATTCGAAAAAGTTATATCATCAATTTGAAGAGTCTGGGAGCTACTTGTTCACGTTCATTGGAGGTCAAATGTTCTCTTGGGTTTACGATACATCAGCTACTGCGAAGAAGCAAGGGGAAAACTGCAACTCTGCCAAGTTTTAATTAGAAATTCGAACTTTTTCCCTGGTTGAGATCAAACAGCACAGCGAGCTCAAGGAATGAACGAAAAAGTCACGATCGCCCCATAAATTCAGCAATTACTTTTACAAATCCCTCACACTAAACCAATTTATCTTCTTTGTACGCTAAACGCACAGTGTATTGATTATTTATTAAACAAAAAATAATCAATTTCACCTGAGATTTCAACCCAAGGTGCTCCAAATATCATTTACAACCATTCTAAACCCTTTCTTCCATCTCATTGAAACAACGAATCAACTAAACTGAATAAACAGAGAAAAAGAAATTAATATGGAAACACATTTAAATATCCCCGCCTAGAGAAATTCTGACGTCGTTCCAATAACGATGTGACAATAGGTGGCTCGCGACAAAATTAGTAGAAAAGGCAGGAAAAGTAAAAGAAGTAGAAAAGAGAGGAAAAGCCTGACCCACGATGGAACCGGATGCAACGTTAATCATCGCGATCTGTCGCGGAATTAATACGTGCTTCAACTGCGAGAGAACGAGCGGATAAAAAAGAAAAGAGAGATTAGATAGGGTATACGAGTCCCCTTATCAAGCAGGAAGCTATTAACCCGGTAAAACTTACTTTTCCTAAAACTGGGTTAATCATCTGTTCCGCGAGCCGAGCGGAATTATCCGATCTCCTCTGCGTCCTAAATCCCGAATTCCGGCGTGCAACGAGCACGCCTGTTCCATGCCGCTCTGTAATTAGACGTTAATTGGCCGACCGAATGGATTTTCCGATTCTATCGATCGTACGAATTGTTTCGACTATCGTTTGAGGAAATAGATATCAGGCCTGTCGGAAAGTTACTTTTTATTCCTTTTTTTTTTTAGTGCTAAATATTTCTTTTAATTTGCAATTTTATTGTTATTATTGTGTATGCGCGTGCTGTATTTCTCTGGCAATTTAGCCAATTCTTTTTTTTCATTTTTTTCAGTGCTAAATATTTGTTTAAATTTGCAATTTTATTGTTATTATTGTGTATTCGCATGCTGTATGTTTCTGGCAATTTTGTCAGTCCATTTTGCACTGAAATATTTTACTGTATGGAAAATATTATTTTCTATCTTTTTTTAGATGTTTTATATTTTTCTTTCTTTCCTAACTAGTATAACCTTCTTCCTATCGTTTTAGCTCGAAGTTTATTCCTCTCATTTCGCTTCAATTCTACCTCTCTCTCTCTTTCTCTCGCCAGCTAATTTGGGATATGACTGGAATGACGCAGTACGAAGTCTTTTCGTCAAACCTACCCTTTCCTCGTGTTATCGCCGAGCAAAGAATGTGCAGGTTTTTTTGGAGCGTAATGAAATTTGCAATTAGAGACACGCTACGTGTTCAACGCTACAACGGAACATTAAATGTCATTCCATGATACTAAACATAGTTCTGCACAAGTTTGGAAGTTAAAAATATCCCATGAATACGAGTAACTGAGCCTTGTAGAAAGGCTCCTTGTAGAAAAAAATGTAATAAAAAGATATAGAAGATAAGCTCATGGTAAGTTAAGATTTATGCATAATAGAAATATATACCTACTACCTGTATATATACCATATATACCATAATAAAAAAAAGTAAACTATTAAACCGCACAAAAAATAATTAATATATGTATAAATTCATAAACTTATTTTGGTCACTTTCCAAATTAACCTCGGCCAAAAAAAAGCTTCGACATAAAAACAATGGCAATATTAAATAAAACAGTACATTAAACTCCAGATCATTATCTGAATTTATTCTCTGAAAATTCCAACCTTCACGTTTCACCCGTGCCATCGATTCCTCACCGTTCGACAAAATAATCCCAGAATATCGAAACCCCTGTTCAGAGATTAGGAAACCCTCCCACAGCTCGAACACCCCATAACACACTCCCCGTAACCCAACACCGACCGGAACCATCCACGCCAAAACCTTTCATTTCCATTATGCGTACACACACGTCTATATATTCACAATATATATATATATACACACAATTCACCGATCCCTTAAACCATCACGAAGAACGTGTATCCGCCAGGTAACAGGAGCAACGATTCAATTATCCTTCGTTTCCCCAACGAACGAATTAACGAACTAACCGGTCAGGTCCTACGGAATCAAATATTTACCAGCCACGCTGTTACTACCCTACCGGCCTGTAAAATCGCTTCGAACCAACCACCACCCATCCACCAGCGCCCTTAGCCGCTCACGAAACCAGGTAATTAAGTTTCCTGAGGATACGAGGTGGAATCGAGTCGAAAGACGGAACTGGGTTAGCCAGCCCGCGAGTGTAAAAGGGTTCCCAGTGGCCGGAACTCACGAACGACCGGGGGTCGCCTTTTAATTTCACTCGGTGGATTTCCACGACAAACGTGAGGTCGAGGGCACTTTTCACGGTCGAGGAGTTCGAATTTCGTGGACGAAACGGTGTCACGGTCGGGCAGGGTCGACACACGATACGTTCGAGGGGATTCACGAGAGGTTCGTCGACCTTCGACCTGCTACCAAGTTCGCGGTGAAACGACGGTGGTTTGAGTATTCGATCTCCTGTGGGCAATCGGTGCGGTGCGGTGATCGGGGACTCGCTTTGGTTTGATTTTTTTTTAACGCGGAAGTGGAACACGGAGCAGAGCGGGACTGCTGGAGCATCGGTTGCGTGGATGTGCGTTTTGTTTCAATGTTTTAGTAATTATGGGAAACGATAAATGGTAATGAATTGATGAAATATTGAAAGTGATAGAATGTGACACATATTATGTGGATAGTAGGCTGTATACGACGTATGTTCTTGTCGTTAGAAATCATAATTTAGATGTAATGAAATGTGTAATGTACTACGAGGGAGAGAAACGTTCGTAATTGGAAATAATAAAATGAACGGCGTGAAGTGAAGGATAAAAATATTCGTAATTAGAGATAATGAAGAGAACGATGGAAAGTGAGGGTATACGTAATTAAAAATAGTGAAATATTTAAATGTAGTTTTCGTAGTGTATATTCGAGCATTAAAGAAGTCGAAGCAATGCAAAATATATTTTTCAATTCAAATCTAAAGTGGGCCAAAAAAGGATTCATACAGTGCATTAGTTTCACTTGCAACATTATTATTTTGGTGTCACCAAACATTAAAGGGAAATAATAATAATAATAAATACATTATTAATTAATTGGGTTTTCTATTGTAAGCAACGATGAAATAATTCTTTGAATACATATTATCCAAAAGAAATAATTGATCCAAATGAAGCAGGAAATTGATAACAGATATAATATTGTACGTGAATATTGTTAAACCCTTTGAAGCCAACATGTTTGAAATTGGAACAGTAACGAAGCTGTTTTAAACGACAGAAACCTGAATTGCGTTAAATTCTGTAGTCCTGTCGACACCTTGAGAAACGTTCCTCGTTAATGAATTTTTATAACAATTTGCGCCGCCTTGTTATCTGTACCAACCGCCGCGCCTCCACCGTCTCGAGAAATGTTTCTCGTTAATTAGTTCTCGTAATTTAGCCCTCTCTGCGAGAATCCCGGTGAAACGAGATACACTATCTGAGCGAAAGAACCTAGTCCCCTTTAAATCCTCCTCGAGTTCTATTGTTTTATACTTTCCAATGGAGCAGTTTTCTGGATTTGCTAAATACCCATTTTTCAAATTTTCAACATCATATTTTTCAACGTTGAAATTGGTAAAATAATGTAAATATGTTTTTTGGAATTGGAGTAAAAATTCGGAGACTACTAAAACCTTGGAAAATCGCAAAATTTCCCGCGATTTTACACACTGATCGTTTGATGGGTGCGATTCGATCACTGCTGTTAACATTTCTACTATTCTGTGGCGAAAATGAAATTCGATACGTACAAAAGCTCTTACAAAACTATTCCTATATATTAATATTTTCCCTTCTATTATATATTAATTTAACAAATATTGTTAGATTCAATGATTGCATTTTCATAAATATTTGTTCTTATCCCGAGGCAAGCAAATTTGCACAATTCTGATACATATAATTTTTCTGTAATTTGTTATAAGCCTTGAATGCCGCCGTTAAATAAATAAATAAATAAATCTACAACCAATCACAACCATCACGAGTCTCCATAACAGCCAAACGCGAGGAACAATTTTTATCCTCGGCCTGAAAAATCATAATCTAATCTTGGAAAACGCGGATGTACAGGGGGCGATGAAAACGAGACGAAAGGAGCAAAATAATAGAAAAAAGAACGGAAAACGGGAGTATCCGCTCGACCGCGATATTATCGACGAAAACCCTGGAAAAACATTGAACCTGCGAGAGTTCGATAATAATTTACACAGTCGTCCCATTCAATTTCGTTTCGTATTCGCTCGACTCGCTCGACTAAAGCGATGATACGGCGACAATAAAACGTCGGTTCGCCGGGACGCGTATAAAATTTTCAACTTCGCCCGCGAATTTCCCGGCTGGACGTCGCTCCAACCAATTTCTAACAAACAATATATATGTACATAGCGTGGAATGAAAAAAAAACACAAAAAAAAACGAGGAGCAAAGTGACGAGGTGGAGGACGAAAACGCGCTGGAGGAGAAAAAAAAATTCGATGTCGAAGCGATTTCAACAGCGGTTCCGCGCGACATTATTTGCGCCGCCAGTTTGTACTTCCCTCTTCTTTCCTCCCTTTATTCCCTCCGCGTAACCCTTCTATTTTTTTGTTTTTTTTGTTTTTTCGTTTTGTTTCTCGTCAACGCGCAAAAGCAGACAAACGATTCAACGTCCCGATGAATTTGCACGAGCAAATTGCCGTCGTTCTCGCCACGCTGCGTGGTTCTGATCGCGAGTCCCGCACGTGTTCATGGTGTGCCGTGGAATTTTCACGCGGTCGAAATTCACGGGGAACCACCTTGGAAGGAGGCAATCCGTGGCGAACATACGAAATTCCAGCTGACAGATTTTTCTCTAGTGCGGAGCTCGAATAACTTTTAACCCCCTGACGCGATCGAAATTCGATTTTAACCGCAAATTTGGGAGTAGTCCTTTTAAATATTTTTAGAAGACCAATATAAAATATTATTCATGCAAAAGTTTCCATTTGATATTCTAACATTCTGTTCAATTTCCCGGGCAATATTTTCAGGACAATTTATGTGTTTCATTGAATGGAATAGTTTTAGTGTTGCATATAAAACCTGTACTGAATGTTCGTTTCGAAGATTCGCGTCGTCGAATCCACTAATTTGCATTATCGCATAAACTGAAGAACGTTTTCTGAAAACCATGGAACCTCGACGAAGACCAACCGAGCAAAGAAGTTCAGAGTATCCCTACAGTTTCCTAAACATGCAAGCAACCGACTACATACTGGCAAACTTGTAAGACTGTGTGCTGCGTGGAATTCCTCGCGAGCCGTCGTAATTTCAGTAATTACGATGACGTCACGGACGAGTCGAGAAAAAGGCAAGCACTGGATAAGCCGCTCTTTGTGCCTCGATCCGCATTTCCAAGGAATTCTCGGCAATTGACATGCACCGAACTTCATGAAACTTTGCATAATTATTTATTGACCGAACCTCTTAAACTTTGCCCAATTTTGTTGCTGTTCATCTACGAGCTTAAAAGAGGACACCTACTGTTCGAAGACCTCCACATTTTATTTGTAGACATATAATATACCTACGTAGTTTCAAAATTATAGCAGATATGGAAAAATGTTTAAAATAAATCTTTTATCGCATTTCGAATATAGCAATACTTTTACAAGGTGCGAGGGTGAGCTAAAAAATAAAAATTGAGAAACTAAATATTAAACTAAATGTTAGAATTTAATTTTAGTAAACCAATCGAGATCACTTTCAGTAAAAATCGGTATTTGTTTATCACTTGTCGAACATTCCTTTTTACCGATAATACCACGGTCAACCGCGAAATAAAGTTTCAAAGTCTACGAGTCTCGTAAGACGAACGATTTTCCCCGCAAACTAGCCAACGGAATACAAATACTTCACGATTAATCTCTCTTTCAATATCTGTTGAATGTTTGCGTATTTCTCGCGGTTATTGCTACGCTTTATCGGCCGAGTTTTATCGTTTCAATGCCACCAATCGTTGAAGGACAAGAAAGAAAACGAGGGGGAGGAAGATTGGCTACGTTTAATCAATGCAACGTTTACACGTTTTGACAATTTGCTACTGCTGTTGTTGCTGCTTGTTTTCAATCAACGTACTGAGCGTAAACGAGCGCCCGTTTGTAAATCGTGGAAGTTGCGAGTGGTTCATTGAATGGATTGGAGAGTAGTGCAATATACCACGTAAGTGAGATGTGGTATTTGCATTGTTATTTGAAAATGGTCGAGAATGGTCGTACGAGATTATAAAAATATATTTTTAAAATTATTTTTCCCGAAGTTTCTATTCGATTAGCTAGTCCGCAAACTTGTAAATCAAAATTACAATATAACGACAAAACCATTTGTCATTCTCAACACTCATTTCGCGACAGAATATCAATTAAAAATGTTAACCACTAAAGTAGCAAGTGACATTATGAAGATCCAAAGTTATCATTTATTTTGCACAGGGGCACACTGTTCGGTGAAGTTCGAGGAACTTGGTAAGGACGAAATGTTTTAAAAAAAAGTTTGTATGGCGACAGAAGAGGCAGGCAAGCCTGAGGGAACTAGTGCAAAACGCCAGAACGAAGAAGAGGGAATCAATAATAAACTGGCGTAGTGCCACTGACTATACACGCGGCTGCATCTTTGCCGGTCGTTCTCGATTCTGAAACCTTCGATCGAATACAACCCATTCGACTTGTGACGATAGTAGCCCGTCCTGCCTATTCGATACCACCTTACTCTAACAAAAGCGAGAAACGATTATGAATGAATTTTACTCCGGCAAAGAAAACTTACTGAATTTCTTCCAACATATGTAATCACTTTGATGCAATCATTATTCGCAACAAAAATTTAATAATAAAACGTGGGTACATAATTTCCCATCGAAGAGCAATAATTGGCCAAATAACAGGAAGAATTCAGGACCGATATATTTCCCTTCGCAAAACGAAAAGAAATATAATTTCTTGCACAAAACGAAAATATGGAAATTTATTTTCAACATAGAAAGTCAATCAAGCGCTTTGGCAATAAAATTTAAAAAACTTCAAAATATCAGCTGACCGATTTGGCTAATGAGCGGCCCGTATAAAAGCGATAGGTACAATGGTACACGTGTAACATAAAGGGACGAGTTTCAGTAATCTCCGCCCCATTAATCCGCCACGACGAAAATTAAAATTCATTCCACGTCGCATACCATAATCTCTCGCTACGCTTCTCGATATCATCGAGGGATCGACGACCAAGCATCAGATGAGCGAAAGCACGCCTCGATACGTCCGTCATCGTTGCAAGCATCGAGGCTCAGGTTATTGACATTGAAGGAAGCGAATCGATAGCCGTAGAGCGCCTCGATGTCTAGTCACGGAAGTAGAATACTGATTGCTAGCATAAAGTCTATTGTGTCGCTGCTGTGGCAGGCCCGTTTAAATATAGAGTGTCAGGCGAAAAGAAAGGCGAAGACAGAGGAAAGGTGGTCTCTGATCTGACTGTCGTCCCTCTCAAACCACTAACAAGACTGTAACGTTCTGACGAGCCGATTTACCTGAACGTGAAACGTGCAAATCTCGTCTGAGAGACATCCGTACGTTTTGTTGAACGCGAAATGACAGTAGTGACGAAATAAAATTGCACAGTGTGTCGAGTATGTAAATACATTATAATAGGTGCATTGCGTGCAAGCTTCGTAGCTGCTTCGCGGATTTATAGCGATAATTTGTGGATTGTTTAATGTAAGTGGAATCTTTGACGCCCAGTAACACAGACGGTCACTGCTCGTGCGATTGTTGGACCAGAGGTATGTGGCCACGTCAGGTAACTCTATATTTTTTCGATAGTTTTTCTGAGCTCGCAGACGTTTCCCGTTGACCTGAACCGAGCTCAAGTCCCTTTTCACGCTTCTTGAAACGCAGCTGATAGAAACTGACAGATCGTTGCATTATAGTCTTACGAAATCTTATGTAGCCTTTTATAGAGTTTTTTTTTCATCCTGTATACACGTATCCGCTACTGGAAGGTAGTGCCACAGTGTCTCTCGGCGGACTATTAAAGCGAAGCACTGATTTAAATGTAAATTTC
Source organism: Nomada ferruginata (assembly GCA_963583965.1). Classification (NCBI taxonomy): domain Eukaryota; kingdom Metazoa; phylum Arthropoda; class Insecta; order Hymenoptera; family Apidae; genus Nomada; species Nomada ferruginata. The sequence goes on along the minus strand of OY757214.1, from coordinate 2,512,284 downwards.
CTTTCCCGCGAAAGAAAAATGGGTGACGGCACACAAAGTGTTCCGTACGAAACGGGACTAAATAGTAAAATGCAGTGAAGGGTGTCTAAAGCGTCAGAAACCTTTGAGAAGAGTCCACGCCATTATGGAGGAGCGGCTCCATCGTAATCGATGATAGTCTCTCTCTCCATCTCTCTCCTATGACTCTCTATTCCGCCTCTATGGAGGATGAAAAGAGCATGGTCTTCGTGGGTGCAATTGCCTTTCCAAGTGAATTTCGCTAGTTTCGTTACCAAGTGGCGTAGACAGGGACAGGATGAGATGATGAAAGGAAAAATTGCGGCGTTGGAGTTTGAAAGCTTTTTTTCAAATGCACTTGAGATGGGTGATTGGAAAAATTGTGATTGTATTTAGGTTTTGGGGAAATGAAAAGAAAAGTTGGGAATTATAGAGTGCGAGTATAAATAGCAGTGTGTAAGTAAGGATTTGTTTATATTTTTAAAATGTATTTAAGTAATGTTCAAACTCATTTTTTAACATTTGTCTGGGTTTAAACTGAAGAACTATTTAATTTGAAAGTTCAACGCGACTATATACTTTGCAAATTTCACTTTCACCATTCCAATTTTTCAATTCAGCATTTGTACTTGAATTGGACAACATGAATTGGATCATCGTTTAAAATAACATCGTTTAAAAATCAGTTTTATTGGGAATTCAAGTGGAAAAATCAATATTCGAACTGGGCAGAAAAATGTGTATAACCCTGTAAAGAACATTGTTCCAGCAAGAATAAGTTCGTCTAGATACACTGCAAGTATAATTCTATAAGTTCACCTATGACGCAGGTGCGTGTACCAGAGGAAATCACTATATCGATCGATCGGTCAACTATACGGATCCGGAGTACTAGCTCGCATTGGACAGGTACGTTGTAATGGATAATAAAGGTAACCCCTATCACCGTGTACACACTACGTACGGGTACGCGTGTAAATTGTACACAGAGGCGTGTAGGATGCACCTAGCTTGATTTCTGCATGGCACCGGTTACGATAACGGTACTTGCGTCAACCAAAGCCTCTAATAATGACTCTCGGTTTTTAAAACACCGACTGCACCTTAGCCTTTCCATCGTTCTTCCGTCAGCCACTGCATTTAATAAAAAATTCTTTTTCTCCCCTTTGTTTTCAAGACCTAAACTGCAAAATCATTAACGACTAACTCTGCTCGTCTGTTTTTTAATTGAGGTATTAACAATTTGTAGTACTGACGTGATACGCTACTTTATTCTGTCGTAAATTAGCTCGAATAATTATTTACTGCTTACGCTATATTGTAGGATAGTCAATAACATTATTTTGAGGAATACAAAAAATTGTAATGGTTATTAAACGATATATCAATTTTCCTGATAATTATTGGAAGATTGTATCGGTCTTTGGAATTAATAAAACGAAAAAGAGTAGATTTAATTTTCTGACGAATAGTGCAACGTTGCAGAGTTTAGTACGATCTATGATAAAATCGCCGGCTATAAAACGTGCAATCGTTATCGAAGACCCTGAAAAAAATTCACGATCACATGATACCCGCTATCAGCTGAGATAAATCGGATCGATCGATTTTAATTGCCCACTCGATTCAATGGAAATTCGCCATTTACTACTAATCACGAAAGATATTTATGAAAGAATAATCACTCTTCGCTAAAAACAATCACTGTATCTTCGTTTACCAGGTTTTGTCAAAAATATAAAAGGATCTTTCAAAGAATCTATCCTTGTGATTTGCAAAAAAAGAACAAAAACAAAAGATGAATTATTTTCATCTACCTCTACGTATAATAAGTTATGAAAATCGTAATTATAGTTTAAATAAGAAATAGAAAATATGTCACTTGAGTATCCATCAGATTTTATATTCTTGTACCCCAGACATTTATTTTTATCCGATTGTTCGTTGTGTGCGCGTAAGAAGGGCATCGAGAGTAATTGAAAGTAAATTAAAACCGGCGAAAGAATTTCCTCTGGTTCGAGCATTTACGTTTGATCTATAGAAGAATGGCCAGACTCCTCGACGAGTCCAGCAGACGATTTTTCTCATTAACGAGGTCAATCGTTCCGCGAATATCTCTCGTCGGATCTCTCTACCGCTACCGTGTTCCTGACATCCGTCAACCAGGGAACTCGTGTGACGTACTCATAAGCTCATTCGCGAATAAGAGTAAAAATCAATCGGCCTGGATAGGAAAACGTTCCTGGTTGCAGAAGCTCGATTCTGGCATGGAGGATGAATATAGCGAAGGCTTTTCAACCCTGAATTTATACGAGAATTCCCAATTCGTGGAAACGAGTTGAATTTGTTTAATAAGTAACAGAATTTCAAATAATCTAAGATTTCTAAATTATTCTTATTATTCTCCCCACTATTATTACTATTATTTATCATTAAGAAGTCTGTGCCATTTTGCTGTAATTATGAACAATTAAACTCGTCACACAATTCAATCGTATTTCTATGATTAAAGACGTCCAAGAAAATTTGTGGACATACTTAGTTCCCATATTCAATGAATAGATACAAGAGATGAGGCTGACTTTCTTGTATCTACCACCGTTCAAACGACTTTTCGCGTTCCTTCGAGATTCAATTGAGGACAAGAAAGTAGAAACGAGATCTGGAAGATCTGACAGGCTTTTTCAGCCAGCTACACCTAGACGGTATTCCGCTCTTCTATTGGACATGTATTCCAACATTTCGCCATTACCACGGATTTGAACAAAGATCCCAAGAGACATTGATACTAACGCACACCTGGCAATTACAACGGTCGTTCGTTCAAGAATTTCTACGGACATACACGAGAATCTTTATGAACAGTACCTGTGATTAATTAAAAAAGAAACCGAAGTAAATTGAAGAACGAAGCTAAATAAATAATAAATACCATGGTAGACCGGTTATTGATAAATATTTAAAATCTATTTCACGAAAATCGTTTTACGTTTAACAATCGTTTATTCCCAATGTCTCTCAAATTGTTAATAAACATTTTCCATGAATTCAATATATAAAATATGAGCCAGATCTCTCTGCGATCGGTTATATTCGTTCGGGTGCCCAATAACTTCGTTTTGAGAGAACCGTTCGCGTAAAAAGCGGCAGGGAAGGAAGAATTGCGTTCATATTTCACACTCGTGAAATTTGCACGAGTTCTCCTTATTGTGAACTGGAACAAATGGTACTCGTTGCGATAAAACTTTCACGACGATGCTCTTTCATGGAATACTATCGTTTCGGGGACTGGCCAACGAAAGATGAGGGGTAGAACGAAAAAAAATAATAACGTTTCGCGGACGGAAATCGCTAGAATTTTAGCCGTTTTCGTTGTCTAAAAGAGACGGGGAATATTCGTCACGCGTATTGAACGAACATTTCGAAAGTGTTTCAATAGGAATTCGCAGTAAAAAATATGAAAGTGACTATGTATTACTCCGATCGTTTGAGTCGTGGATAATTTTTCATTGTATATTATGAAGGAGGTGGTAAAGAAGAAATGTCTTGTGAATTAACATTCTGCGGTAATTTCGATATTTTTCATGTGTAATATTATTGAGAAATTGTTTATTTTAGAGGCGGTGATAATTTATTTCATATTTCTGAGAGGCAATTCTGTTTACATTACCTCTGAGAAATAATATGTGTATTTGGAAATTAATATTTCTTGGGTGGAATAGTAACATTGATATGTATGTGTATGGTTAATGAAAATTCTAGGAGTAGACTCCGTAATTTTCTGCAGATAATATTTCTTTGCCAATAAATTATAATCTTTCGTCGAATCGATGCTGCATGGTGGAGAAGTGTTGATAACGAGAAAGTATTGAAATTATCTTGCTTTGATACGAGTTTCGAATTGGAGATACGTACTACTGAAGTATGATTCAACTATTACTTCACTGAACTTCGCAGGCCAAACCAGCAAAATTAACGCCAGATCGTAAAGCCAAACAAAAATAATAAGCAGCGCTAAAAAAATATATAATAAACCGAAACGTAGGGAATGAATGTAAAGTGCAGAAAATTAAAGCAGAAATGTAAGGAATAAACGAAGAAGAAATTGGCAAACCGAAGCGGCAGGAAATGCAGAGACAATGAAAATCAAAAGGCGCAATGGCAGTAAAAAAAGAATGAAACAAGAAAACAGCTAAAATAAACAGGGCGAAGAAAGATCCAAAGGAAAGCTAAGCGAGTCCAAAGAATAAGAAACAGTAAAACAAAACGTTTGCTACGCTAGTAAAAAAAAATAATCTGAAAGAAAAAAGGGAAATGCGAACAAAAATTTTAAAGAAGTAAGGGAAAAAACGTTCTGAGGGTCGAACAAAAATATACACACGAACGAAAGCAAGAACAAGAAACGAAAGGTGCGCAGTGAGGGAAAATCCGAAAGGAAAGTACAGAAGTGAAAAATAATACAAGAAAGCAGTCGAAAGACTTGGATAAGGCCGGTAAGTGATATAAATAGAGAACAGTCAAAGGAAGAATAAGTCGGGGGACTTACTTTGGCCGCGATTGCAGCACCAAAGCATAATCCCATACTCGCAAATATTCTCCGTGGCGGGGGCCCGCATATTCGCGCGTGCCAATATTAAATTCGTCCGTTCGAACGATCCACGAAACTCGAGGAATGCATGGAAAAACATTCCTGCCTGGCTTCAGCCAGAAAAGCTTCCCCTCGCGCTTTTCGATTTACGCCGGAGAATTCCCGACGACTGGATATACTCTACCCTTTCGTTTTTCCCGACTTCGCCGTCTCTTCTGTGCTATTTACTCATTAACCCTGCTGCTGGTCTCCCTAGCATCTGTACGACTCCAAACGAAGGTTACGATACGGTCGATATTATTTTTATCTTTGATAAATAAATCGATGTTTTTGATCATTTTCGTTTGCGCGAAGGGTAAGCGAGAAGAACAACAGGGTTAATATTGGAATGATGAAAATGGTAAAGTATGTTAATTAACGGGTATTGCCGTTGCTGGATTTATGTGTTTATCTTAGATGAATGTTTTAGTAGATTTGCAAGCATACCAGGTGTTGTTTTTTTTATCTAAGAAAGTAAAATTCAATTCCGAAAAATAAAATACTGCACAAAACTGTAAAAGACTGTTTCCAATAAAATGCGACCTATTAAAACAACGTAACCATCGATCGAACCGCAAAATATTTAAATCCCAAAGCAACAAAGGGTACCACACAATCAACGAATCAAAGGATGCACCAGCTCCTGGAAATCATTTCCAGGAAGCATTACCCCATTGTGTAGCGACGTGTATACGACAACCAGAGGGGAACGAAGGAAAGAAAGTAGTTGAGCATCGTGGCAGCCATCACAATCTCCGTACATGGGTAATAACTTCATGTAACCGAGCAGTAGTTTGCATATCGTGCGGTACAGATGGCCTCGCATCCAGCAACAGGGTCAACGACGCGAAAGAACCTTCTTCTTCGGGGCGCAGAAACGAGCGTGTGTCGTATGTGCAGGACGAAAATTTCAACGAGCCAGACTTTGGCAACGTTGAAATCGTCCAACGTCTCCAATTGTCCACAAAACACACAGCGTTACGTTTTTTCCTCGAAGAAAGCTTCGTTTTCTAGCTGGAAACGGGGCGGATGCAAAGAGGGCACAATGGTTGTCTGGTTCCTCTCGAAATAAGGGATGAAAGCTTTCGGATTCTTTGGAGGAAAAACGTTTCTTACTTTTGGACAAAGTTACTCTCGTTTGGTAACCGAGTTCTTGCCGAAGCTTTTGTGGGCAGTTTCGAGCTGAGAGGAAAATGGAAATGACGGTGGGTGGACGGTGGAAATCGTGGCCCAGTTTGTGTTTACAGCAGGAGGGAAAGATTTATATTTTTAGAAAGGGGATTGTTTAATTGTATGTTTGGAGACTGAACTTTTTGATTTCTACTAGAATCTTTGTCGAATGGTGGTTATTTTAGTGGCATACATTTTAAAATTATTCTGAATGATCGTAGTATTATTTTAATACAATAGTAGTATAAAATAATAATAATTATGGACGTACTTATATTCAATCGTTAATTGTGCGACAGCTATTAAAATTTTCCCACGATCCTAACTTTTAATAATATTAAAAAGTCAAGTCTGAAAAAGCCAGTGCTGTGAAATTAGCAATCAACTATACCTACACTCTACACTACTACAGCGACTCGACATCGACCAATTTTCCATTTTATACTCATTTACATGCCAGGTGCAATGATCAAAAACATCCCAAACAAATCGAACAAATTATTCGCACGCAGTTACGAGGACGAAGGCAAAAGCTGCGAATTCGATTTCCACGGAAAAATTACATTTCACACGCTGGTGTCCACGATGTGCAGCAGTTGCACGCAAAATATGAGCCAAATCGATAACCCAGGGTTCGGTGTTCCCTAGGCATACAGTCGAGTGCACGTGTACCTAATGAACTTTCCAAATAATACTTTTCGTCTTTCTTAAAAGAAACTTTAATTTAATAATTACACATACGTACACACTAACACTAAGTGTGAGTATTTTTACTGTTATCAAATTTACTCTTTAATTATTGTGACGCATAATAACGTGAAAGCCCGATGCAGCCGAGGCAGAAGATATCCTTTTTTACAGAGTCGTCAAAGCAACCACGTCACCGCATGAGCATCCGCTTCTCGAAGGTTACCATTCCACAATTCCTTCCTCGATCCTTACCACATCCACCCGACCCTACATTTCCTCATTTTTCAGCGAAGAATCATCACCTGCTACGAGACACCCCATACATAATCCACGTTCATGCTGCGTGGAGAATGTACAATGGGGTCGCAGATAAAGGAAAACGCGAAAATACAGAGGAAAATATACCGGGACCTGATTTCTTGAATGCTGGGGAAAGCACTTAAAATATTCATATAGCAGGGTGGCTAAAAAGTGTGTAGAAATTTGAATTCAATTTTTCATCGTTTCAAGTCGTGAAAAATTCCTTCATCAAACGCTATACATGGCTACGGAATTTCTCAACATATTTATATGGGTCTATTTACTTTTTACTATTTACAATTGGTTAACTCAAATGCCTATTCTTCTAAATTCGGTCTTCGAAGAAATAACCTATGCACCACTATGCATAGTGGTGCAAAAAACTATACAAAACAGAATTACACAGTTCCATGTACCAAAGGTATCTTTAATTTAAAGATACCACAGCGAAAGGGTTAACCATATCTCCCTGACTCTACCTAAGTCACCAGTTCCAAGCCGATGCCTCTAAGCTCGCGTATGCAGTCACTGTCCTGAAAGGGTTAACACACCCATATCTTTGCATCTATATGTACATATACGCGTGCACAAAGAATACCTCGCAGAAGGAGGAACGCTCGAGTCAATGACGCTAAACTGTCGCCCTCCACAGTGGTTTTGTATACCCTGGACGAATCTCTGGCTGTTCCACGGTACATATACCTCAAAGAGAATACCACGTGGCCGCGGTGCGTTTCCTGGAATCGAGTTCGCTATCTTTCCATTTACATCGTGTCACGGCGAATTCGGGACAACGTCGAGAGGGATGCCGTCCTGTCCCGGCAAGCGAGATAAATAGAAGGGGATGCACGAGTACGGGAGAATATATTTGCATGGGCGAGTCGGAACACCTGGGCGACAGTGTGTTCGCGTGGAGAAATTTGCACGGGACGTCCTACCTCATTTCATACCGTCGCTGGTTAATTCAAGGAAAACGATAGGGTTAGTTTGTCGTGCGATTTTTCTCAAACCGGTTCGACGCGTCTAATCTCATCTGACTAATACTTTTAAGGGGTGATATTTTGTTTTTTTATTTAGCGGAAGGGAGTGGCTAGTTCATTTTAGTTTTAGTTTTCACGGATGATGGCAAATGTGAGATGATTTATTAAGTTGTATATTTCTTATTATATGCGGAAGTTTCTTTCATTACTATTTAATGACTACTATTACTAAATAATTGTTTCACGGTCATCCTCACAGCATGCAAATAAATTCCACGCCAATTTCAATAAAAACAGGAACGCATGGTTGTTAAAAATACGCCACTGTAAAATATTAATCCCGACAATTCATTTTAGAAGACTCCGCTATATGCACTTGGACCATGCCAACAGAAAACCTATACAAACTATACTCCCTATTCATCCAGTGCATAGCCATTCGCAAAGATAACGGGGTGGGACGGTCCAGGGGGTATTTAACTCGACGGCGACCAAATAGGTACAGAGGGAAAAAGAGAATTCCAACAGATAGAAAAGTGAAGCAGCTGGCTGGATGGCTGACGTCACTGCCTGTCTTACAGCTCTGCCAACACCCCTTGGGGTATGGGTCAGTCTTGGCAGGGGTACAGGCAGAGCTTCGTCCAACTATTCCAAGTGGCGGAACTTCATTTGCAAGCGTGAGGCACTTTACCGGAAACGCGATATGCAGCGATGGTCTCGCACGACTTCCGCCAAGAATTTCAGAGACCGCCACGAAGGAGCGTCTTTAATGTACCTCGAACTACGGCGCAACGTGAGAAACGCGAGAAGATTTCCCGCTGTCCAAGCAAATTTCTTACGTTTACGCTGGTATAGTGTTGCAGAGTGTTCTCGGTTCGTTTCTAATATTGGAGAGTACCAGGTCTGTTTATCGTTTTTAGCGAAATTCTGGTAGCGCGAGAGATGTTTGGGATTAAAGGCAGTTCTCTGGAATTGGACGTTCAATTGAATTGGCGCGAGAATGTTCCACTGCATGGAAATTAATTATCCGTAAAATCGAGTGTATGGAACGTGGAAACTGGAGGAAAGTTATTTAGTATTTTTGAATGTGCAGGGTTTCAAGACTTAGAAATTTGTTTAGACGCGACTTTTGCGGATTTGAGATTTGATTGTTTCTACATCATATAAGTGATTGCTATTGAGATTCTGAAAAATATGGGGATTAATTTCAGACAATTTTTAAAACTGCCCATATGATACGTTTTATATTAATTCTACTTATATTCCTGATGAAAATGTGAGAAGAGAAAATCGCACGAAACTACGTTCAATTATAATCGAGGAAATGCAATCTCTGGAGTTAATTAAAATTGGTAACCACAATTGTGAAGAACTTGGTATACAATTCTCTAGCGGTATGAAATATGTATTTGTGTGGGAAACACTCTACTTAACGAGTAATCAACCAACTTAACACTAGAACTATCTGTTCACCTACAGGTAACTGTCCTCAGATAATCTTTTACGATAATCGACACTAATCGGTCAGTCATTTAAGGTAACGTCAATAATGGACATCTCCCATAAATCGTGATCTCGAATCATAGATTGGCAAAATTTTCCAAAGCAGAATCTTAATTGCATCTCGAAACGATTAATCTGTTAACCGGGTTAAGTTTGAATAAAATGCTCCTTTCAGTAAAGAAGTTAATGATTAATGATACTGAATTATTATGGTTGAACCTCTGCAAATTGAAGGTCAGTAATGCACTATTCTGACAAATGCACAGATGCATAAAGAATTTAATGGATTTCTAAACAAGTCAATTATCATGGAAAAATATTTTCGAAAAGGGTGAAGAATTAACTCCTGCTGTCTGATTACCAGGTTAATATAGGTCAGTGCCAAGCGAAGTAATCAGGCAGGAGAATTTTTAACAAATTACAAATCCATTAAATAAATAATTTTAAAGGCTTCAAACGACCTAACATATTAGCTTGCACAAGGTACAATTTCTCACTTTTATTTACAAATACCTGACAGCTCGATTATCATCTACGACCTACGACAATCATCTATCAGCCTAAATGCACTATGTCCTCAATCAAATAACTAATTCAACAAGAACATACTTGTGATATTGCATACATACTTATGTAAGTATGTATGTCATAGTGCAACATAGTAGCACGTTAGAATTTCTGCAAATTACCGTTAGACGAACGTAAATTAAATGTAACAGACGTGTTTCGCATTCAGACCGTTCCATAAATTCTTTTGTTCGACAGTAACGCATTCGCGAGTGCGACCTTTCACGGAAGAAAACGTTAATTAAAATATCCTCTACGTTCCAATCGTAAGATCAACGACCAAGGTAAACGATTTCCTATCGTCGATATTATTTCGCCTTCGTCACGAAATATTCGTCGAATAAAATCCTTGCTTCGTTCGCGATAAGGGCGACGAAATAAAATGAAAGAAAAGGAAAGAAAATGAACGAACGAGCGAAGAATGCCTAATTAGTCGACAATAAATTCGCGGTTTACGATCGTACGTCACAAAGAGTCGAATGATTACGCTCGACGAGGGTCTGATTATACGCGAGAGACAACGACCCTAACCGAAAGGCAATTTCTTGCAAACATTTTTTCCCAAACTGTTATCGACTCGAGCTGCTCGCGTAAACAATACCACCAGCCGTAACCTTTTCCCCGAATTTACTGTTATCGCCGTTTCGCGGAATCAACGCGAGCATCCGTGTATCTACTTTCTTCTATAAGCGTAGTCGTGATCCTTCTACGATTTTCCGCCAATGATGATTTTAAATCGCGTTAGTACAAGACGGAGCACTAAGAATGGTTATAAAAGTTCTGGCTGTATGAAAGAATCGAGTGGAAACGCGCTTCCTCCTTTGAGGGGTTGTCAGGGGGTTCCATTAAGAGGGTAAACTTTTGCGAAATTTTCGTGAGAGTAATGGAAACCCGGTGGGAATAGGCCTATGGTTGCCATTTCTGAATAAGTTGAATGAAGCGTCAGGCGAATAAAAAGGAGAAACACGCGTCTCCGTGCATCTAATACTTTTACTTGTATTTAACCCTTCATGACGTGTGAATTATTTTAGATAGGTACTCGAAAAATGATTACAAATACATATTCAGTGAAGGAAATTGCACGCTCCTATTCATACACACATTGCACACATATGTTACGCACGTACACACATACACAAAGCGACGCGTAGGTACACAACACGAAGAAAACAACCCCGCGCGTCTCTGGATCGGTTGATCCCGCGTCCAACCTCGATGACAAAATCGAGAGAAGGCAGTGAACTTCTCTCTGGCGACTATTTCAAGCTTTCGGAGCGCGGCAGAACGAGAGAAAGAAGAAAACCAGTTCACCGCGCGCGTAGGGCTACGTGACTTACGTAAAAGATAATACGCTTCCCAAGAAACGTGTACCACAGAGGTAGAACGTTCCAACCGATACCCTCCCTCGAGATCGTGTATGTAAAAAATTGTACGTGTATGTATGTACATACGCAAGTGCTTCGATCATCGCTCATAAAGGGCAAAATTCATCGACTTACGTCAACTGCAAGCTCCGTTCTCGATCGATACACCAGGATATCTCTCTCCCACTCTCTCTCTGTCTCTGTTCCTCTCTCACAGCCGCTGGTTCCGTCCCTTTGTTCCAAATACAGTCCCGGTGGATTCTCACCAAAAATCACTAAACACGCAACTGGAACAACGCCGAGCCACGAGAATAAAGATTGAAAATGACAGTGTCCAGTTTGCCACGACGTGAACAAGATCAAACGGACACGATACCTACATCTATATGTATAAATATATACACATATATTACAAGCTAATAGGAGAATATGGGAAGCAAATAAAAAGTGAAGGATTAGAACCGTCAAACACAACACACACGCGGTCGCGAATCCGACGCACAGCTGGTTGGAAACGTCGTGCGCGTTATACGCTTCTGTGTGTCGACCACTCCGAAACTCTCTGGCTGTGTTTCAAGGGCAAGGCTAGCCCTCGTCGTCGCAGGGCCGCGGTATAACCATCGCGTTCGCGAACGTATAACGAAACAATGTTTAAACAAAGAACAGAGGAGTGAACCGAAGGACCGTCGTGTACTTGTTTAATGTACGGAGCTTTTGTTCCGCGACGGGAGGGGGAGAACTGAGTTCGTCACGAACCGACTCCCTCGATGGACGCAGCGGATACTGAGGCGCCGGCGTGTTTATGACCCCCACCGTCCGTCCACCCCACTTGGCTACCACCGCTCAACTCCCACCCAACTGGCGCTGCTCTTTCCATCTCTGCTAACCATGCCGGTTTCCACCCCTACCACGCTATTCCCCCTACCTAAGCGATCGGGTTCGACCCTCTCCTACGTTCATCCCGGGTCTCAGCTGTCCTACGGGTGTTCTTTTCCCTCCTGCTCGACCCTATACTCTTATCCTCGTTACTTGTACAGACTTTCTGTATTGCGCTCCTTCTCTTTCGCAACCCTGATATTACAGGGT